>CM048744.1:869151093-871711093 GCA_026315105.1 Locusta migratoria
TGGCTACACTCCAATTTAAACCAG
Organism: Locusta migratoria; assembly: GCA_026315105.1. Lineage (NCBI taxonomy): Eukaryota > Metazoa > Arthropoda > Insecta > Orthoptera > Acrididae > Locusta > Locusta migratoria. The sequence continues at coordinate 869,151,118 of CM048744.1, forward strand.
TTGTCTGTTGGCTATGTTGTTAAAAAATTGGGGAAAAAGTGTATAAAAAAAGAAAGGACGAGCTGTAAACTAATAACTTAATTTTGAGAGAGAAGAAACTTTACAAATTTGTATGATGTTAAAAAGTGAATGTCTGTAAGTGTACCTGTAACTCATAACTATTCTTTGATCAATAACCTACTAAAACATGTGATCAAATGGGCCCAATGGCAAACGGTGAGTAATGAGTCACCCGTAAAGAGATCCATGGTACTGTTTCGATTATGTTAACTCAATTTATACAATATTAATTTAGTACAGGATAACGATTATGTTCATTGCGTGCTATCCTAAATAAAATTATTCAGCATGTTTATCCATAATAACTTTGAGGCTATTGAAGTAAAGGGCGAGAAAATCACGTCTTGCTTTTGCCAACAACACGGCCCTGTTGTTTAGATCTAAGAACAAACTGATGTAGAAGAATAAGATGAACTCAACGGAAAATTGAGAGACCCACTTCAAGCGTCCGGTAGTCTGGACCTGAGCCTACAAAAGGGTTCACAATTTTAAATATCTGGGGGTAATCTTCACAAAGTATGCATTGTGTGAAGCAGAAATTAAAGTCAGGATTCAACCCACAAACTGATCATATTTCAGTCTGTGTCAGCTTCAAACAAACTATTAAGTTGGGGTTTACTCAGGCATGTTGTGCCCTAGTCAGAGTCCTTTCATTATTATATCTTCAATTTCAACCCCTTTAAATTGATTATTGTAATTTAATGCCCTTAAATTATTAATGCTAATAATGAAATAACTGCTTGTTAATGTAGCTATGGTAATTCAAGGAAATTTAAGAGTATGGAATTACCTATTAGAAATAAATGACATTGTGCTAACAGCGAAGATGACAAGATGGTTGGCATCCCTTCCACTCCCCCTATTAAGAGTTATACTTATTTATCCTGGTTGGTACTTAATGTTGATTTTAATATATCATCTGCCTCTGTAGTTAAGGATACAAAAAATATCTTCCTGGAGTGTGAAATCTTCTTTCTTCTTATCTTCATTAGTCTTGTGGTGTTTGGTAGAGATTCCAATAATTCTATCTAGTGCATGAAATGCACCGTGTAACAATGATATATAATAGTGTATTTAAGTGAGTAGTTGAAACTGTTGCAAGTAATTGTTCTATGGGGGTGGTTCTTTGTAAGAGAGAGTACATTGACAGAGTTAAGGCTTTCTTTAATGAAAACGGCATCAGTCAGTATTGATTCCGACCCAACAGTAGCATATGACACGACGTTAAAGGCATTCCTTGACGGTTGTCTTTACATTATAGCCCCGGAAGAGTTATCAAAGTTGAAAGTCATGATTCCTAGAGCTCCCTCCCTATATGCCCAGATTAAAATGCGTGAACAGTGCCACCCAGCGAGCTTGATTGTCTATGGGATAGGTAGCCCTGGATACCATGCCTCTGCATTGTTACTCAAATGATTAAAAGACAAATTGTCATTAGATAATAACTTCTCTGTATGCAATCGGCAACACACTGTTGATTTACTTCTGGATCAATGGTTCCCAGACGGCAGACAACTCACTGGATATCAAAAATTTATATACCAATGTATCCCTTCAGGAAACTGTCAACATTATCCAGAGTAATCTAATCCTTAAAGGACATTTAATCCCAGACGAAGTGAATGAAATTACAAAGTTGCTAGAATTACTCACAGCCCACAATTATTTCTCTTTTGAGAATAAGATATATATAAGCAAAAAGATGGTTTGGCAATGGGGAGTTGTTTATCGGGCTTTGTAGCAGACATTTTCGTCAACCACAATGAGTGCAAATACTTCACAAAAAAGATCTATGTTGTGCAACAAGATTCTGTTTTATAGGAGATATGTTGACAATATTTTTATTATTTTTCAAGGCAGTGAAACTGATATAACTTCCCTGGTTAATGAATATAACAGCCTTCAGCCAAAGCTTTCCCACACATGTAAATCAATGTATGTGCAGGGCATTTTGAATTATCTTGACATGTCTCTTCAGTTGGTGGAAAATAAAATATAGTTCAACATTGATTAATTTTATAAGCGGTAATCCGTCTTATGCTGACTGCAATTACGAGTTTTATTTTACACCAGACGCGTTTCGCTTTTTATTTTAAAATTATCTTCTGTGGTCTGTAAATGATACAAAAGTTTGTACAGTTTGTTTTCGAGAAATAGATTAAAAACAGTTTTTAAAAAACTTTGTGCGCGTTATGCCTTTGTGTTTTTAACTTAATATTCGGTCTACTCACGGTGTTCTGTATGCATATCAAATAAGTGATGTTATGTGCTGTGATGAAACGGAAGAAACGACACAAAAACACATGAAAAGTGCCGCACACAGCCGAAAAACACATGCCAGGAACATACTAACTCCAGGCTACAAGACGGAGAAACAGCAGTAAGATGTAAAGAAGAGACAAAAACACTGTGAGTAGACCGAATATTAAATTAAAAACACATAGGCATAACGTGCACAGTTTTTAAAAACTGTTTTTAATCTATTTATCGAAAACAAACTGTACAAACTTTTGTATCATTTACAGACCACAGAAGATGCTTTTAAAATAAAAATCGAAACGCGTCGTGTGTAAAATAAATCTCTTTAATTGCAGTCAGCATAAGACAGATTACCTCTTATAATCACATTTCACAGCTGCTGGGGAAGAAGGCCACACAACCAAACCTAGAACAGTTCAACATATTTAGGAAGCCAACAACGAGTGCTTATATAATTCACTCATATCTACTATAATACGTATTTTAGAGCTGCCGCTTTCCGATGAATCAATAAATAATGAGCTTAATACCCTCTGCTACATCGCCTAGTGCGTCAAAGTAAAAACTACACACTAGGGTCAACAGACAGCGCTGCCAACACTACAGCTACGGACAGCTGTCAAACGATGGCGCTGGCAACACTCACTAATGACATCATTCCCAGCTATATGACGTCATAAATCCAGCCACCTTCCGGGTAATATGGTCGTGGTCTATGAAACTCTTCTGTTCCAGACGTTTTGTCAGGACATCCTCAGAGGCGCACCTCTTCCTCTGAGACTAGCCGATTGAGGGATCGGACGTCTGAGAGCGGCAAGACTCAGCGGATGAGGAGTGCCTCTCAGGATGTCCAACAAGAGAGTTTCATATACCACGGCCAAACTACCAGGAATGTTTACCAGCAACAATGTCATACGGTCGTGAAAACCATCATTCTATGTTTGTGTTGATATTGTGCATCTTGTTGCTGCCTCGAGGGTGCGTTGCATCTGAGTTGCATTCAGCCATCTGTATCGACGGGATGGTCATCTCTTCCTGATGTTACCCGTCGACGACCTTGGCTTTACCTTCTTTTGACAGTTCCTGTTGTTTCAAATCGTATCCAGATCCTTGAAATTACACTCTGGGACACTCTAATATTTTATATGTGTATGTATAGTTATGGAATCTGAAAAAAGAACACCATGAGTTCATCGAAGCAGAGGGAAATTTTATTGATACATTCTTGAGGATGTATACCACACTCTATCATACACACAGAGCTATACGCACATGAGTACAGCCACCAGAGCCTGAGTAATGTCGACGATAGTACCGTGTATATCCTCCTTTTGCAGAAATACAAGCTGTAATTCTACCATGGAAATGATCGTAGTGACGAATGTAGTCTTGCGGAATGGCTGCGATGAAGTTTCCATCTGGTGCCTCAGTTGGGCCAGATTTCCTGCCACTCATGCAGTAGCGGATACAGAGTTATTTTTCTGGGAGGGGGGGGGGCGGCATAGGATACATACAAAACATATTCCAAAGCCACAGTCGCTTCTTAGATAAAAACTTTTTAATATATTTCCAGCTAACTACTAATGCACCATTAGTTTCTGCACACTACGGCATGCCTATGATCACAAAAATATTACAGTGATTCAATCACATTAAACAGTGTAAATTTTCTAAATTTACCACACATTAATAAATAAAAAAAACAGAGTTTAGAGTGTGAATGCCCTGTGTTCACCTGTGGGCACACGGATTTAATCCTTCATCATCGTAAAGAATGAACCACTCGCCAACAGCTGAACACGAGACACTCAGGCTCTGTATTTAATTCCATATGTAAAAGTTTCTGAGTTTCGCCAGATGGGGATATTCGAATCCCTATACAGAGAAAGCCATGCGAAATTGGCATATATTTCTCTAAATAAATACAACTTTGGAATAATTGGACTATAAGACTGACCACTTGAAAAGTCAAACAATTGTACAATATGGTCTGCATATTACATGAGCCAAATGACTTAATGGTGGCTGTACAAAAAATGGGAACATATTGTTAAAACAAACAAATAAATAAATAAATAAAAATAATTAAAAAATTGAAAAAGAGGGGGGGGGGGGTTCAAATGTTTGTAATACGAAGTGACCAAACTGCTAAGGTCATCGGTCCTAGTCTTACAATCTACGGCGCACATTGTTTCATACATTATTAAACTTTTACTGTTTAATGTTGTTGAATGATTGTAATATTTTTTTTAAATCATAGGAACTTCAGAATGACGCCATATTGCGTCGAAACTAGAAGTACATTAGTAATTAGATGGAGGTATATTAATTTGACAAGTGAAGACGATTTTACCTCGTGATGACAGCAGCAGAAAACATATGCACTACTTGAAGGACATCCATTTATTTCGTATTACTGCCAACATTACGCTGCCCCTAGACGTGAAATATTACTGCACGCATTGTTACGGGTAACGTTCCGAACACTGCGACGCTGCCTTCTGCTTGCTGATGCTCCGCCCCCCCCCCCCCTTCCTCACGGCAGCCATTGCCAACAGCCAACTTACCGTGGACGAACAGCACAGTAACCGGAGTAGCCATGTCATTACCAAACAATACGGAAATTGGAAAAACAGCGTATCCTAAAAGGTCGCCCAGTTGCGGATCAGAAACAAACAGCCAGTAAATTACGAGTATTTCGTGCTAAGTTTGATATTCCCTCAAACCCTAAAATCATAATTCATACTGAATCAATTTCTTCTTCTTTGCATTTTTAAACTCACAATTACATGCTGCCCGCAAGTAAAAATTATTCTAATGCTAAGATTCTTTCCCTCCCTTCCTTCCTCACCATCTCTCTCTTCCTCCGTTCTCTCTCTTTCTGTTTCCTCCCTTCTCTCTCTCTCAGTTTTCGTCGGACCGCATGGAGGTGGGGGGGGGGGGGTAGAGGGGGAGGCACGTGCCCCTCCCCTGAACACGCCCTTGCACTCATGCAGTTCGGGCAACATGACGTTTCATCCGGTATCAAACATGCTCAAAGGGGGACAGATCTGGGGATAATGATGGACAGGGTAGTTGACGTACACCTAGAAGAGCACGTTGGGTTGTACGGAATACGTGTGGATACGCATTGTCCTGTTGGAAAAGCATTTCGTCTTGTTGGTGCATGAACGGTGGTATGACGGGTTTAATGATGGTTTCAATGTAGCGTGCACAGTTCAATTTTCCCTCGACGATTACCAGAGGAGAACGCCAGTGTAGGATACGGGTATCTACACAGTGATGCCAGGTTTTCCAGATTTTCGCACTCCCCTGCACGACGCCACACAGCGTACGACCATCATTGGCACTGAGGCAGCGACGACTCACATCACTGAAGACGGCAGGTGTTCATTCGTCGCTTCGTAAGCACCTACCGTCGAACCACTGGAGGCGAGCTGAACGATGTTGGGGTATGAGCGGAGGACACGCTAACGTGCAACATTGTGTGGGTTGCCATATCCTACACTGGCCGTTCTCGTCTAGTGATCGTCTAGGGAACATTGAACTGAGCATAATTCACCTGGTCTTGCTATCACCCATGCACCAAAAAGGCAATGTGCTTTTCAAAGAGAATAATGCAAGTCCTCATGTATCCCATACCACCCAACGTGCTTTTCAAGGTGTTTAACTACCCTGACCAGCACGATCCCCAGATATGTCTCCCATTGGGCATGATTGGAACCGCATAAAACGTCATGTTGGGCGGTCTGCATGAGCGGCACGAAATGTGGCCCAACTGAAGCACTAGCTGGAAAATGCTTGGCAGGCCATCCCACAACACCACATTCGGCACCTCTACGATCGTCTCCATGGAAGAATTACAGCTTGCATTGCAGGAAATGGAGGTTGTGCACGGTAATAACCCCGACATGGCACATGCTTTGGGGACTGTACGCAAGTGCGTATGGCTTTTCCTGTGTGATCGTGTGATGTATACATCCTGAAGAATGTATCCATACAATTTCCCTCTGCTGGGTCGATGAACTAATGGTGTCCTTTTTTTTTTTATTTTCCAGGAGTATATATACAGGGTGTCCCAGCTATCTTGTCCACCCTAAATATCTCTGGAACAATAACAGCTATTGGAAAACGACTTTCACCGGTATCGATGTACGGCTGGGGTCCATGAATGTACATATTTGGAGACATTCTAAAACGAAAGCAAATGTGTTTTTAACACAAACTTATGATTTTTTGTTTTTTTGTTTTTTTAAATGGACACCCTATATTTTTTCTTCAGCAATCTATAGCATGACAAATCACATAAACAATGGCGTTGATTGCATCGCAATATTCCATTTATATCCCGAGATATTGCGACGAGAAGTTGACGCTTGAAAAACCCGATATGCGCTGCTAGCGCACGTCCTGAGGGTCAGGCGTGAAACCCATGCTGCCCGTAATCGCGATGTGATTCACATGCGTAATCGCACTTCCATACTTACCACGAGGTCCGAAACGAATAATACGGTCTGCTGCCATCCTGCATCAAAGTCGTACATTCCAGCAGGTATTTATCTCATAGGCTCGGGGGTGATGCGGTTCTGTAACATATCTGTGTACCGCAACGTTAGTCACAAAGTTAACTTCGCTTATCGTTAATCCGTTACTAAAAAGGTAATGCCGTCCAACGTTAAAACTTTACTTTACTGTAGATCTAGTGCAAGTGACAGTGAATCATTCACTCATAAAAGTATGCCGCGGTGGAGTGGCCGAGCGGTCTAAAGCACCTCGCTGGGAGCGCGCGGTTACTCGCCGTGGAGGTTCGAGTCCTCCCTGGGGCATGGGTGTGTGTATTGTCCGTAGGTTAGTTTACCTAGGACAGATGACCACGCAGTTTGGTCCGATAGATTTACAGACATTTCAACATTTTGAACATGTTGATGGTTTTAGTGCAACGAGCAAGTGAACTACTGGTTTTACCGTTGTTTAGGTAAAAATGTTTTGATTTGGGAAGTTCAGGTAAGACTTAGAAGATTAATGTAAACATGTTTAACCAATTAGTTTTATTATCACATAATTATCAATGTTATGTTTATTTAATGCTTTACATGACAAATTGTTTCAAACAAATGTTTCTGAGCATCACTGGGTAAAATGGCCCTTTGTAGAAACTTGCACTGTGATACCGGCACTACATACTAAAGATAGCGTTCACCAATCATGCTCAAAGTGATAACCATTGGCTTGCATACATAGGGTCACTCTGCGGATGAAGGATGCAGGGCCGGATCTAGGGGGGGACAAAGGGGGCAGTTACCCCGGGCGACAGAATTTAGAGGGCGGCAAATTTTGACCGACCTTTTTTTTATTTTTTTATTTTACAGAATGTATCTTTCTGGTATAATTTAATAAAATTAACTGACACAGAATTATTAAAAGTAAAATGACTGCAAGAAATACCGAAATCATTTAATAAAACTAAAATTCCTGGTTGCTGACTTCAGTGTTGCTCTGTCACAGGTACTTCAGCTAATCAAACTTTAAAATTCTACTAGATATTAGCCAGAATGAGGGAGAAGTTTGCGATATTGCATAAGTAAATGTACAATGTTTATTAATTTGCATAGATTTCCTTTTTCAGATAAATGAATATTCATATTTCATATCAAGGTAATATTTGTAGAACAAGTGAATTTGAATAACGTTCCAGTCCTTTATATATATATATATATATATATATATATATATATATATATATATATATATATATATATAGTATTTCAGATGCGCGCACTTCTTATTGAAAGTCAAAAGCATTAAGGATCTACAGTCCTCTCTCGGTAGCGGTGAAATTGATAAACATCTACAAAGGATACTCTGTAAGTCACATTTAACTGCCTGACAGAGGGTTCATCGGACCACTTTTATACTATTTATCTCCCATTGCATTCTCGAATAGCGCGCGGGAAGAAAGAACATATGAATCTCTCTATTCGAGCTCTGATTTCACGTATTTAATAAGATGATCCTTTCTACTTATGTAAGTGGGAGGCAACAATATATTTTCACATTCGGAGGAGAATGTTGACGATTGGAGTTTCATAAGTAGCCCACGTCGCAACGATAAACGCCTTTGCTCTAATGATTCCCATCCCAGATCCTGTATCATTTCTGTAACACTGTCTTCCCTGTATCACGACAATACAAAACAAGCTGCCATTGTTTCGACTCTTTCGACGTCCTCCGGCAAACCCACCTGATAAGTATCGCACACTGGGCAGCAAGACCAGATAAAACAGGAGGAATCTCACTGTATTATTGATGCTGTCCTTTTTCTAGCTAAGCAAGAAAGTCCTTTTAGAGGAAAAAAAAGAATATGGTGATTTTGGTGATCCACATAGCGGCAAATTTCTAAATACAATTGATCTCATATCATACTATAGTGTGCCCCTTCGTCTGCGTATTGTACGCCACAAAAAAGGGCCAGATTAGCTATTTTTACTAAAATATACAAGATGAGTTCCGTGACTTGATTGCTGACAAAATAAAACATATAATTAAAGATATTTTAGCTGCTAAGTACTTTTCTCTGATGTGTGACTGCACTCCCGATATCAGCCACAATGCGCAGATGACAAGTAATTCGATATGTCACGTCGAGTAACTCAGAGGTTGTGGAAAGTTTTACTGACTTTTCTAAAGTTACAGACAAAACAGGAGAAGGCCTTAGTCGAGAGATGCTGCAAAAATTGGAACAAGATGGGTTGAACATTAAGTACTGTAGGGGGCAGCCTCATGACAATGGGGCAAACAGGGCTGGAATTTACAAAGGGATCCAGTCAAGAATACTTCAGAAGAATGAACTGGCCTATATCGTACCATGTGCTGCTCACTCTTTAAATTTAGTAGGAGCAAATTCAGCAGACATTCAGCAAGACTAGGTGATCTGCAAGAGTAGATGCGGTTGAAGCTGTTTACAAGCATTTTCATAAAGTTTTGAAAGCCCTGGAAGAAACTGAAACTTATAAATTGTCAACACCAGGAACAAAACCAGAGACAAGATCTACTTTAAAAAATATGAGAAAACTCAAATTCATTACTTTTACTTCTTTCTGGTATGCAATATTAAAATAAATTGCTTATGTTAATCAGTTTCTGTGAAGTTAATACTTTACAATTGATAAATCTGTTCGAAACATTCAAGGACTTTTGGGCTTTCTCAAAACTTCCCGGGATTCTTGTACCACTGAAGCTATTTCTTAGTCCAAAGTGCTAGCAGAAGATAATGAGGTATCAACGGTATTCTCCGAAAAAAGGATTCGAAGAAAGAAGAAAACGGCCGATGAGCTTTGTGAGGATGAAGTATCCAACATTCACAGAAAAAATAAGGAATAATTGACAGAATTTAGTACCAGGTTTACAGCACTTGAGAAAATTAGTGCAAAAATTTGTCTGTGTGGTGTGCAAATTCGAGAAATGGAAGTGGAGGACTTGAAGGCCAAAGCAGCGGAACTGGCAGAAGATCTTAGCGAGGAAGAACTTGAAGTTGAAAGTTTCAGACAACATGCGCTGGCAGTAGACAGAGCCTTGCAAGATTCCACTGCATCATCAACATTAATTTATAAAAATAAATTGGTAGAGGGGTATCCCAACCTTACTACAGCGTTAAAATATATCTTACCTTTCTAGTTTCTGTTTCGTCTGGGGAAAGAAGTTTCAGCAAGTTGAAACTAATTAGATGCACTTGAGGAGCAAGACTGCTTAATAAATCTGAGTATAATATCCACAGAGCACAAACGAGATGCTTCTCTAAACTAAGATGATATCGAAAACAGTTTTGCAGCAAAACAAGCTCGAAAAGCGAAATTTTGAATTGATTTTTGTATGATGATTAATCTTGTAATATTTTTGTATGTATTAAAATTGTTCTATTTTCCTTTGATCTTAATTCAGTCAATAAAATAAGTTAATGTTGTGAGATTGTGACATTTATTTAGAAATATGTAATCCAATTAGCGTCAAAAATTCGATTCTTACAGGGTGGAGGGTGAAAGAAGGGGCGGCAAATTTAAGCTTGCCCCCCTTGGCAAATGTCCTAGATCCGGCCCTGGAAGGATGCCCTACTTCGTGCTACTTTTTCCTCTTTGATGGCTGTACAAGCATTAATAATGCGTTGCTTCATGTCCTCTGGTGTTGTTGGTTCATGTTGGTAAACAGCATCCTTCGCTGCTCCCCAAAGAAAAAAATCCAGCGGTGTAAGGTCCGGAGATCGGGCAGGCCACCTCACTGGGCCACCACGTCCAATCCACCTACCAGGGAATTTACGGTTCAGAAGTCGTCGTGCTCTTAAGTCGTTACTGCAGGGCATCCGTCATGCTGATGCCACATGACCATTCTCCTGTTCGGAGGTACGGTGTCCAAGAGAACAGGAAGATTGTGTCGTATACATCTGGAGTACTGTCTGCCATTTTGGACGCCATTTACAAAGAAAGGTCCGATAATGATCTCCAATAATCCCACACCAAACATTCACTTTCCACGCACGTTGATGCTCTACCTGAGGGAGCCATTTTGGATTGTCTGCGGACCAATAATGCATATTCCTCATATTGACAATTCTTTTTTTGGAGAATGATGCCTCGTCGATAAAGAGAACATCTACGAAAAAATTTGGATTAGAAGTTTCTGCTGAGCCCACCGACAAAATGTTACCCTGTTGCTGAAGTAATTTCCATGAAGATCCTGGTGTAAATGAACATGATAAGGATGAAATTTATGACGTTGAAGAATACGCTGTGCACTTGATTTCGACACACCAACTTCACGTTCAATTTGACGTGTGCTGATGTGAGGATTCACAGCTACGGTAGCGAGCACAGCAACTTCAGCACGTTCATCTGTGCGTGTTCTAGGACGATGTCTAGGTCTTGGATTTAAGCTTCCCGTTTCGCGTAGACGAGATGTGAGACGACCAAACATCCGGCGCGAAGGCGATGGCTTGTCGGGGAATCGTCTTCTGTACAGTCGTTCTGCCTGAAAAGAATTTCGCCCGCCTACAACAGGGTACAGTAAGGTATGTAGAGTAGGGTAGAAAACAGACATATTAACGTAATAATCATAATGTTCTCTAACAGTACTATAAATAAACAAGCAATCTTATAACGTATTTCCCGTCAAAGTACATTCTCCATAGATCAGCAGCACTTCTACCATATCTTCATGTGTGTACATAATACAACACAACGTATATTCACAACGTGTACTACCTCCGTGCCGTCACTAGATTACTCTGATGCACGACTACACTGGCAAGCGGTGTACTGCACGCCAAAGCAACAACAAATGGGATGCTCGGAGGGTGGTGGAGTACAGGAGTTTGCATGGGTCGCAAATCACAAACAAGGCGAAGTGGTAACTGTGGCTGTAGTGGGAACTACGTTGGACACGTGTCTAGGTAGAGCTAGGATCTGGATGAACGAGTGCGCGAAAGGCACAATGGGTCATTTAAGGCATTCGATAAACCTTATTTTGGGTGTGCAGGATAAATAAGACATCTGACTGGTGTATACCGATCGGTACTGGTTCATATTGTGTACGTAGACACATAAAACGTGCAAGAGGGAAACCATTATGTGCTTATGAGAGTTGATGGCAGTAGACCGTATTATTCGTTTCGGATCTCTTGATAAATATGGAAGCGCGATTACGCATGTCAATCACATCGCGATTACAGGCAGCATGGGGTTCACGCCCGAGCCTCAGGACTTGCGCTAGCAACGTATTTCGGGTTTTTCAAGCGTCAACTTCGCGTCGCAATATCTCGGGATGTAATTGGAATATTGCGATGCAATCAAAGCCATTGTTTATGTGATTTCTCATTGCTGAAGAAAAAATATAGGGTGTCCATTTAAAAAAAAAAAACATAAGTTTGTGGTAAAAAAACACATTTGCTTTGTTTTAAAATGTTTCCAAATATGTACATTCATGGGCCCCAGCCGTACATTGATACCGGTGAAAGTCGTTTTCCAATAGCTGTTATTGTTCCAGAGATATTTAGGGTGGACAAGATAGCTGGGACACCCTATATAAATAATGTGTGTGTGTGTGTGTGTGTGTGTGTGTGTGTGTGTGTGTGTGTGTGAGTGAGTGTGTGTGTGTGTGTGTGAGAGAGAGAGAGAGAGAGAGAGAGACGTTGGTTACATCGCAAAACGTCAATTGCATCCAGAGATGTTGAAGAGTGAAGCTGACGCTTGAAAGAAATTATGCATTCAGCTAGTGCAAGACTGAAGCATGCCACACAGCCTGTAATCGCGCCCTAGTTACGCGCTTCATTAATTTCAAGTCTCAACATCACTTCTGAGAACGTATTTTATAAGTTGTGATATATCGAACGCAATTAGTTTATCGATTTTGGTGCTATTGACTACATAAGAAACAACATGGGTAATTCATTAAAAGACAACAACATCATAAGTTTGTGTTGAAAATTACGATCATAAGAACCTGTCATAAGTTCATGCTTGCGAAGTCGTATTTTAGTATCTGTTGTTGTTCCAGAGATATGTGGGAGGAAAAATTTAATAACTCTCCCCATATAGACATTATTTTATCGGGTCACGGAAGAAAAGGCATCGCAATTCTGTTTTCAGTAACAGTTGTGTCTATCTATTATAATTTACTCCAAAACTTCTCACGAATATAAATAGGCTTTTAATAGGTAACTTGAGCGTAATCGTGTGGTTAAGCGAAGGCTTCTGTGTCGTGCCAGGTCTTCCTTGCCAGCGTAGTTGCTAATTGTTGTTGCCGGAGTTTGGTGGGATCGATAGTTGGAGTGAGTGTTGGAGTGAGTTCGCCATGGCGGACAGTTCCAGCCGGGAAAACGTGACGTGGCGGAGTGGCCGAAGCGCATTGAAGCGCTATGTTGCGATGCGCGAAGCCGTTCCCCGTCCGCGGTTCGAATCCCCCCTCGGGCCATCGGGCATGTATGTTTGTGTTGTCTTTAGCATAAGCTAGTTCATAAGTAGTTAGTAAGTTTAGGGACTGATGACCCCGCAGTCAAGTCCCATAAGTGTCACAAACATTTGAAGAAGTGGCGGTGAATGGCGCTGAAACGACAGGCACAGTGCCGTTGCGTTGGTGGAACATACGGCTGGCGGCTTGCGTGGCTTGAAGCTTATCGTCAGTGTCTAGCAAGCCTGGCCTTGACTGCGTATTATGTACTGAAATTCTGCCTGGAGAGTTGTGGTTCTCGCAATGTGTTACTGATATTGCGGGAGATTGTCACGGAGGATCCGACAAGTACATGGCTCTTGCTAGCTGGTGACTGGTATATCAGTTGGGTTGTCATCTTACAAGGGGGACCATCAAAGGCGTAAGTAACGGATTTTTATGGGTCTCGGAATTGTTGAACTTACCCTGAGTATGAGGCTACCAGATTTTTTGGCGAAGGGTCTTGGTTTTTGAGGAAATTGATGAAGTCGCCCTGCACGTTGTAAGACACGTCCTCTAACGAAGTGTGCGTGGGGCAGCTACCTCGCTGGAGGTACCATGTTTATACTTTTTTTGTTTTTTTAATCAAAATAGGCCTTTTTTATTTGTTTTACAGACTATCAACAAGCAATATACATTATGTGAAATTAGTGACAAATATTCAATTTTGCCCTAATAATTTATTTTATATATTATTGCTATTACTCACTATCGCCTGCATCGCTTGCTATGCCACAACAGAAATCCGGATATTTCTCGTAAAAGCAACCGAAGCACCATGGCTTTTAATACCAAGCACATTTCTTAAAAGCTATTGCCTTGCGGGCGCAGTTTTTAAGACCGATGCCTTAACTTTGATGCGAAGCATGCAAATTTTATTACCTTTGGAAAAGCAGGTGTCATGAATTGGTGCAAAATTAAGGAGTGTAAATTTCTGGCTATGAAGTTTTTTTATCTTTATTTGTGACTTGTTTTTGCATTTCGTAGTCTTACTTTTTAAATAATTCGACAACGGTAGAGTTATCATGATTTGTTTTGGAGCACACTTTCTCTTCCGAGTTTCTATAGACATCACACAAGAAATACATATATTTTGCGGACTTCCTTCTTTCATGATCAGGTCTGTGAACGCTTTGTTATGATGCACTTAATAACAGAGATGTCCGCTAGGACTAATCAGCAATAAGCAGGTTATGGCGACGGATAGATAAGTGGTGCTATTGTACGGTACAATGGTGGTACTGATGTGAACTTTAAAATTCTCCCGGCGGATCGAATATTCATAGAAGTTTCGGGTATGCAGCCGGTCGTCGTATAAAACATCACACGATATTTCGGCCAGACACCTGCTAGCCGTCTTCAGGTGAGTCGATGAAGACTGAAGAGTGCGTCCAGCGTTCCACTATATATAGAAAACTTGGCGATTACAGCGCATGCGTCAAAACATAAACAGACAGGCCACACTGCCCTCGCTGGTGGAGCCGCGGAGTTCAGCTGTCCTCTGCACTGCCACTGCCGCTCACAGCCGACGTCGGTGCTCTCCGTCGTCTTCGATCTGAGCAAATTTTAGTAATGACGGGATTCCATGCTTTGTCAAGGTTGTAGCCACTATCCCGATTCATCAAATTTTCCGCGACACGTATTTCCACAGATTCTTTGATAATGGAGTCCCAAAAAGATGTTGCTGTTGTCAAAATTACCGTTTTATCGTACTCCATAGAGTGTCCGGTGGAAATGCAATGTTCAGCAATAGCAGACTTGCTTGAATGTAAAAGACGTGTGTTGCGTTTGTGTTCACTGCAACGTTTTTCAACAGTGCGCGTAGTCTGGCCTATATAAGCCATCCCACATTGGCAGGGAACTTTGTAGACACCAGCCTTACGTAACAACAAGTCATCCTTAACCGAACCCAGCAAGTCTGCAATTTTGGATGGTGGGCGGAAAATTACTTTCACTTGAAAATTATGGAGAATTCTTGCTATTTTAAAAGAAATATTGCCCACAAACGGAAGAAAAACAAGGGATTTTGCCGGTGAGTCCTCCTCGTTCTCCACTTTCTTGTTCTTCTTTCTAAGTGAGAGTGCCTTACTTATTCTGTGTATGTTTTGACGCATGCGCTGTAACCGCCAAGTTTCCTATATATATTGGAACGCTGTACGCACTCTTCAGTCTTCATCGACTCACCTGAAGATGGCTAGCAGGTGTCTGGCCGAAATATCGTGTGATGTTTTAGACGACGACCGGCTGCATACCCGAAACTTCTATGAATATGGTGATACTGTTAAAGGAGTCGCTGGATTGGAGCGCTCTAATAACAGAGACGTGATTTCTTTCCGTACATATCAAGTTGCTGAAGTGTACAATCGTGACATTGGGAAATCTTATTATACGTGTAATATGCCTTTGTATTGTGGACGATGAATCATCGTAAAGTAAATGAACATGAGGCTGTGTGTGTTTGGATCAAAGGATCCGGTAATTGTTATAATATAAAACTTGTTGAAGATGTAGTACATTACTACAGAAATTAAATAAAGTGTGTTGTCTTGTACCCTTTTACCTTATCTGTCATGTGGAAAAAAGTTGGACTATTCAAATTAAAAAAAAAAAAATGCAAACAGACGGAGAGGATACTATCACGGTATCTGTAGTGCGGTAGGCGTAGACCTTAACCGCTGCGCGACGCTCACTTGGTTAGAACACGGCTAATGCTATGCGTCTTACAGCGTGCAGTGAACTTCAACATCAATTTTCTCGAAAACCAAGACCTGTCGCTAAAAATCCAGGTAGCCTGATACTCAGGGAATGTCCCTCTACAACATAACTGAGACCCATCAAAATCCATTATTTACATTCCTTATGGTCCCCTTGTCAATTGTGCCCAAGACGTGGTGGAAATGATCGTGCCTTCTATATTGTTCACGCGCTTTGGCTGCATTTGAAATCTGTCCATGGTACTGTCAAGTTCTCACAATGACGATCTCCTTTTGCGTGAAGTTTTGTTATGACTGTTTTCTATCTGGTGTGTAGTTTCTAGTTATGTATGTCAGTTACTTGTGGTAACGGATTCTGTGTTTCAGGTATTGTGTCCAAGTATTGTCTGTTAATGCATTGTAAAAGATTGTAAAAGGCACTCTGGGTAACGAAAAGGAACAAGCCAGAAGGGCCGTTTAACAGTGGGGCCCATATTGAGCTTTTTAGTGGGAGCCAGGCTCTAAAGTTGGGTAATGTTTTATTGTTGTCCTGTTGTAATTAACAATTCTGCTATCAAACCAAAGGGTTCACAAATTCATTAGATACCTTCTAGGTGAAATTGATTTGGATCTAAAGCAAGGGTTATTACGTCCATTAGCCATAGATTATTTGAGAGATATTGATTTTGAAAACTTGTTTGATGAACGTAGTTGTTTTTTTTTTTTTTTCTAATGAGATTTTAAGGATGTTTATTTATTATACTTGTGTAATTGCTGTTGGTCCTTTGGTAAGAAAAGAATAACATCCGATTCATAAAATGTAATTTGTTTGAAATTGATTATTGCTCTAAGTTCATGCATCTCAACTGAAGTTTTTGAATGTATTGTTTATTCTCAAGTTTGGAGATTGTGAGTTGTTACAAAATTAAACAGTGACCCCAGAACTAGTGACCCCAGTTACAACGTTATAGCTATAAATTGTCTTCAGCGAATGTCTAGTGTAATTACAGTCCATTCCTTACCACTACCTCACAGCTCCTACCATACGAGCTTCATTTAATCAAAATCGGATCAGAGAAAGCAAAAATATCAGATCGCACATGATGAAGGTTACGAGCTACGTCACCGAAATATCGTGCAAATTCGACACAGACATCTGGCAGAACATCCGACAACCCATTATGCCAAAAAATCATAATTTAAATATTTATCTAAAAGCAATAATAATGTTCAAATATTTGTAAATTTATGGGACTTACCTGCTCGGTTATTAGTCCCTAGCTTACAAACTACTGAAACTATGTTAAACTAACCTAAGGACAACACATACACACATACCCGAGGGAGGGCTTAAACCTACGACGGCGAACAGACGCGCGCACTGCAGCACGGCGGCTCAGTGCGCACGGCTATTTCGCCGCGGCCTAAAAACAATATTGTGTATCTTACAACTTATAAAATAGGCTTTATGTGTGTATGTATGTATGTTTATATGTATGTATGTTCCACATCTCCTCCTAAACTACTGGACCGATTTCAACCAAACTTGGTACACATGTTCTTTAGTATGACAACAATTGCTGTCGGGGTAAGAATCACTACGACACATACGTAAGGAGATATGACGTCATGAACAATGAGATGAGCGAAAAACTGCTGCGTCAAATGAAAATGCTACACATTTTCTCCTAAACCACTGGACCGATTTCAACCAAATTTGGTACACATATTTCGTACGTGAGGTAACAACTGCTGTAGGAGTAGGAACCACGTACGACACATGTGGAAAAGTTCTTGATCGATTTAGTTCGGATTTTTATTGAATAATAGACGTAGAGAGGGGGGAGAAGTTTATGCACATTGAGGGGTGGGGGATACTTACATTGAGAGAAAGAGAGGGAGGCGGGCGGATGAGATGATGGGTGGAAACACTGGTGTCACTTGAGCTTGTCACTTCAAGATGTTTACTGATTCTTTCGTCGGCTCCTGGCAGAACAAATTCATTTTTAAAATTAAAATACACAATATTGTGTTTGTTCTACAGGTTTGTTTATTTTGCGAATCGATTTTGGACAACATCCATTTACTGAAATTTAGTCAAAGACCTTGCGTTGTCAACAAACCAGAAGAGATGTAACATGTAGAGAAATAAATTATCTTCTTTGATGGAGCAGTTACAATGTAAATAGATATTTAAACGAAGATTTTTGTAAATTAATGGTACAGGAGAAAGGCAACATTGATTCTGTACATCAAGAAATAGTGCAAACATAACAATTTCTTGACAACAATTACATAGTGAATAAAATAAAATTAAACAAGAATCGAAAGTTTGAAGGGTTGTTCCAAACACAAGGTGACACAGAACATAAGACATATAGTAGGAATATTAGAAGCCTGGGACACTATTATAACTCTTCAGGTAAAACTTCCGGGCTGATAGGCCGTGGTCCAGGAATAAAACTTCCTCCCGACGTTTCGTCTCCAACTGCAGGAGACATCTTCCAGGGTCTTCCGGCAACTGCCACTGTGGTTTGAGGGGCTCTAGCATTTATAGAGGGCACCACCATATGTCACGTGAGGCTGACTTTGTGGCTATCTTTGGATGATGTCGTCATTCTCGATTAAAAGTAATCGATTGTCATCAAGTTGGTGGAATTTCGACATCCATATTTTATCTAACTTCAGACCTGCTTCTTTCTATTAAAATTATTCCGGTGTTTGAAAAATCTCTATTGCGTCTCTACACATGCGTGCATGGTAATGTGATGTTCTAGCTAAAACGCTCGTTTCATTAAATTTTATTTGATGGTTCCCATGTTTAAAAACATGTTCTGCTACTGCCGATATTTTCGTGTGGCCCAAACGACAGGTCCTCTTATGTTCAGTTAAGCAGGTGTTGATGCTTGTTTTAGTTGTTCCAATACATACTTGATCACAGCTGCAAGGAATTTTGTATGCCGCAGGTGTTGCTAGAAACTAAAAGAAGCATCAACACCCGCTTAACTGACCATAAAAGGAACTGTCGTCTGGGTCACACGGAAAAATTGACATTAGCAGAACATGTTTTTCAACATGGGAACCATCAGTGCCGCGGTGGAGTAGCCGAGCGGTCTAAAGCGCCTCGCTGCGGAGCGCGCGGTTGCTCGCCGTGGAGGTTCAAGTCCTCCCTGGGACATGGATGTGTGTGTTGTCCTTAGGTTTGTTTACCTACGTTTAAGTAGTTTGTAAGCTACGGACTGATGACCACGCAGTTTGGTCCGATAGATTTACAGACATTTGAACATTTTGGAATCATCAAATAAAATTTAATGAAACTAGCGTTTCAGCTAGAACTATGCACGCATGTATAGAGAATCTACAGAAATTCACAAACACCGGAATAATTTTAATAGAAAAGAAGACAGAAGACGGTCTGAAGTTAGATAAAATAAGGATGTCGACATTGCACCAACAAGATGACAATCGATTACTTTAAATCGATAATGACGTCATACAAAGATAGCCACACAGTCAGCCTCACGTGATGTATGGTGGTGCCCTCTATAAATGCGAGAGCCCCTCAGACCACACTGGCAGTTGCCTGAAGACCCTGGAAGATGTCTCCCGCAGTTGGAGACGAAACGTTCAATCAAATGTTTGTAAATCTATCGGACCAAACTGCGTGGTCATCAGTCCGTAGCTTACAAACTACTTAAACCTAGGTAAACCAACCTAAGGACAACACACACACCCATGCCCCAGGGAGGACTCGAACCTCCACGGCGAGCAACCGCGCGCTCCGCAGCGAGACGCTTTAGACCTCTCGGCTACTCCACCGCGGCGGAGACGTAACGTCGGGAGGAAGTTTTATATCTGGACCACGGCCTATCAGCCCGGAAGTTTTACCTGAAGACAACGCCGGCCATGAAAGTTTATATTGTATGACTATTATAACTATTTTTCATTCATAAACAAAGCGATAATGGCTAGAATGTTTCTTCTAAAAGTAAAAAGTAGTTGTTGCAGTCTGCAATTACAAAAACATTATAATACACAAGTGTGTTCTTTTCAAACAACTTATGGGGATGCTGCCGTGTGACGTCGACCACCGCCGATATTTCGACAGGAGGACACCCTGCCATTCTCAAGGCACAACTGCACAGTAACTTGTTTGACAATACATTCACAGAGAAGTTTGTTGTCACAAAATTCCCGTCGGCTTCTCTTCCTCGCCTTGTCTACCAGGGGAACGCAAATCTGCTACTGTGTCGCCGCCCCGCTGATGCGCAGCTTTAACTACGACAGCAGGAAAAACAATCTCTACAAAGACTTCAGATTCCGAAACGCTGAGAGAGCTCTCATCCTTCGCAAAGTGGCACGTTTTTTGTAAGCAAAATGCTTCTTCCTCTTTTACGTTCCCTGCCAAGACAGCTTCTTCTTTCCCACATTTCAACATTTTTTTTTTTCCTTGTCATATACTGTACGTAGCGGCGCTCTCAGCTACCGAGTTTCGGCTACTGTCAACATCACCCAAGACACCAGCTTTCCACACCCTAAACTTATGCATGCAGAATACGTTAATTTTCGTTCTATCTTCCCGTATTTTGTTGTTTTTGTTTGGTGTATCTTCAAATATATTGCCGCGAGAGACCACGAACACCAACTGCCGGCGTGGCGCAGGGGATAGCGTCATGGACTGCGGAGCAGAAGGTTACCGGTTCGATCCCGCCCACCGGCAAAAATTTATTTCATTGTAATTTACAATTCCAGAAGGTTCTACATCTTTCTTATGTTCACTTGTAAATTCTACTTGTTTCTTATGTTAACTGTTCTTCTAATTTCTGGTAAATTCTGTCTGTGTATAAATAGCAGAGCACTCTGCCTGAGAGGCAGTCAGTGCTGCGTGTATGTTGAGTTCGTAATAAACGTGCTTTCAGTATAAGTGCTGTGTTTAGTTGCCTTCTAAGTCAAGCCTACTTCCATTGCAACGTGACATTGTTTGGTGGAGGCGCCCGGTACACTGTGCAACAGCTGCATCACCGTGGCTTCGATTAGGCAACGTAAAAGCCGTCGCTTACACGGACTGGAACCGGAATACAAGGGATACACCGAGTACATCCTTCCAAAAGTCCGTATTATCAGAAGAACGATGGAGACGAAACCAGCAACAAGCCAGCTGCACATCAGACACCCGTCGGTGTTCTCTGGAGATGCTGGACAAGACACCAACAAATTAAAAGGGTTCGACCGAGTCGCCAAGTACAACAGGTGGGATCATACGATGTGCTTGGCCAACGTTTATTTCTACCTGGATGGAACAGCACAGCAATGGTTCGAAAACAACGAAGACAAGTTGAATGACTGGGAGACGTTCCAGGAGGAACTTAAGAAGACGTTTGGAGACCGCCAGCGACAAATCCGCTCGGCGGAAGAACAACTGAAGAACCGGGCCCAACGACGTGGTGAGCCGACACAATCGTACATACAGAATGTTTTGGCCCGAACATGACTGAAGCGGACAAAATCACGCACCTGGTGAAGGGAATTGCAGAAGATGTGTACCAAGCTATTCTGATAAATGCGTCGCTACGACAGAAGAGTTTATCAAGTGGTGCCAGCGTATTGAAGATATGCAACAAAGGAGGGTTGGACGCAAGAAGTATGACAGACTCCCAAATGTAGTCCCTATGGCCGTTGTGGAAGACCAGCAGGACTTGGCTTCTCTCATACGACGAATCGTGAGAGAAGAATTACAACAGTGCATGGCAGCCGGGACTATTAGACCGAGCGAGCATCAGATTATGGCCATGGATGTGAGCCCTGTAAGTCACGAGGTAGCCGACGCCGCTGAGGACGAGGTATTTCAAACACTATCTCCTGTCTGCCCCGTCAATCGCACCCGACCTGAACAATGGCGTCGCCCTGCTATGACTTACGCTGCAGCCGCCAAACGGCAGCCCATGAACCGACCGACGCGACCACAGCCAACTCCCCCGGTAACTATGAGGACCTGTAGAAGAACAGACGTCTGGAGGACAGAAGACAACACACCGCTGTGTTTCCACTGTGGGCGCCCTGGACATGTCGTACGCTACTGCAGAGAGAGGAGGCGAGTATTCGATGATTATTTTGCCGCAAGACGTCAGCCGTCGGAGCAGTTCTATCCAAGACAGTCACCTGCTGATGAGTTCAGTCGACCTACGGGAAGAAGCCCATCGCCGTACCCTAGACGAGGTCGCCCCCCGACGCGCCGCTGCCGTTCACCGTCGCCGTACAGAGGTACCAGCCGCTCCCCTAGCCGCCGCGCCCAGGAAAACTAAGCGAGGCGACCATCTACGGAGGTGAGGCCGCCGCAGATGAAAATCCTCCATGAACGACAGTCGCCAAGATGTCGGGAAATCTCATCGACGTCATAATCGACGACCAACCTGTCCGGGCACTTGTTGATTCAGGAGCCTCTTTTTCTGTGTTATCGGATAATTACCGCCGCACACTAAAGAAGACAATGTTCTGTGATACGGGAGCAACTGTGCTGAAGGTCACGAATGGAAAGTACGTCCATCCAGCAGGAAGTTGTGTCGCAAGAATAACCATCAACAACAGGACGCAGCCGTTTGAATTTGTCGTGTTAACAGAATGTAGTCACAATGTCATCCTCGGATGGGACTTCCTTCAGGCATCCCAAGCTATCACTGACTGTGGAAGATCTGAGCTACAAATTGAAGAAGTTGTTCCGCCAGATACACGTAATACAGAATTTTCTGGGAAGTTATTCGTCGTTGACAATGTGACGATACCGCCGTTGACAATGAGAAGAGTTGCAGTCACAAACACAGATGACTGGTTAAATTATGAAGTTCTGGTTGATAGTAAAAAGTTTATCAGGCTCACAAAAGGCGGCTATCATAAGCATTACCGGTGGTCAAGGAGAGATTTGGATCACAAATTGTCACGAGCAGTGACAACTTATCCCCATGGGAATGTGTATCGGGACAGCTGAACCAATACAGGACGGTGAGCTCAACGTCATCAATGAAGACCCATGCCCTGCTGTTAGTACAGACAACACGCTGAAGGAAACAAACGTGGAACTGCCACTAGGGCCTGGACTGACCAAGGAACAACGCCAGCAGGTGTTAGATATACTACGCCAATTTTCGGGTGCATTCACACCTCAGCAGGGGAAAAGTCAGACGAAACGGCCCACGATAAAGCACCGTATCAATACTAGGGATCATCCGCCAATTAGCCGTATAGAGTGTCGCCAGCCGAAAGACGAATAATTCGGGAGGAAGTGGAGAAGATGTTGCGAGATGACATTATTCAACCTTCGGAGAGTCCTTGGTCGTCTCCGGTGGTCCTCGTAAAGAAGAAGGATGGCACGTGGCGATTCTGTGTCGACTATCGGCGGCTGAACAGAATCATAAAGAAAGATGTCTACCCATTGCCGCGTATTGACGACACCTTAGACTGCTTGAAAGGAGTTACATACTTCTCAACTATGGACATGCAGACAGGTTACTGGCAAATCGAGGTTGACGAAGCTGACAGGGAGAAGACAGCTTTTATTACACCTGACGGTCTCTATGAATTTAAAGTAATGCCATTTGGATTATGTAATGCTCCAGCCACATTCGAACGCATGATGGACAACTTGCTTCGACACCTTAAGTGGACGACGTGTCTCTGCTATTTAGATGACATTGTCGTTTTCTCGAAAACATTTGAAGAACATCTGAGTCGCCTGTCAACTGTGTTGAAGTGTGTTCAGGCTGCAGGTCTCCGCCTCAATCCACAGAAGTGCCTCTTCGTCGCCAAAGAGATACAAATCCTGGGGCACCTAGTCAACGGAGATGGTGTCCGTCCTGATCCAGATAAAGTAAGGGCAGTCACAGAATTTCCAACTCCTCAGCACATTCGTGATGTGAGAAGTTTTCTCGGGCTGTGCTCATACTACCGACGTTTCATAAAAGGATTTTGTAACAAGGCTCGTCCATTACAAGAACTTCTGCCAAATTTTACTGGGATGAGACAAAAGAAAGAGCTTTCCGAGCACATAAGGAGGCTCTAACTATCGCACCAGTGCTAGCCTTGTACGACGAGAATGCAGAAACGGAACTTCACACAGACGCCAGTGGCTATGGGATTGGTGCAGTGCTTGTACAAGTTCAGGAAGGTGCCGAAAAAGTGATAGCCTATGCGTCAAGAGTTCTCTCAAAGTCCGAGATAAACTACTCTACAACTGAAAAAGAATGTCTAGCGGTTATCTGGGCTATCAACAAGTTCCGGCCGTATTTATTCGGCAAACCATTCACCGTCGTGACAGATCACCATTCTTTGTGTTGGCTGACTAGCTTGAAGGATCCATCAGGTCGACTAGCAAGATGGGCACTAAGACTCCAAGAGTACGATGTCACAGTGGTATTCAAGAACGGGCGCAAACACAAGGATGCCGACTGCCTTTCGAGGAATCCATTAGTGGAACGCAACAGCATTAATGAAATTTCAGATCTCACTGAATTAGATGACGTTACAGCTGAACAGAGGGAAGATCCAACACTATTAAAAATGATAGAGGCCTTGGAGAAAGGAGAACCGACCAATGGAGAGTTCCAACTTATAAACGTAACATTGTACAAGAGCAACTACGATCCACTGGGCCCCAAATGGCTTCTTGTTCAAGGACTTTAAGGACGGTAATGCTTCTGATGAAGCCACGGCAGGAACGTCTGTCGTCGATAATCGCGAAGAAGGGAAGGATTCTCTTGATCTGTCATACAGAGGACCCATGACACGGTAAAGATCCAGGACATTGCAGCTGGCTCCACAGGGATCATAACAGCTGGTCGCTGTTTCTCCAGGAGAGGGAGCAATGCCGCGAGAGACTACGAACGCGAACTGCCGGCGTGGCGCAGGGGATAGCGTCACGGACTGCGGAGCAGAAGGTTACCGGTTCGATCCCGCCCACCGGCAAAAATTTATTTCATTGTAATTTACAATTCCAGAAGGTTCTACATCTTTCTTATGTTCACTTGTAAATTCTACTTGTTTCTTATGTTAACTGTTCTTCTAATTTCTGGTAAATTCTGTCTGTGTATAAATAGCAGAGCACTCTGCCTGAGAGGCAGTCAGTGCTGCGTGTATGTTGAGTTCGTAATAAACGTGCTTTGAGTATAAGTGCTGTGTTTAGTTGCCTTCTAAGTCAAGCCTACTTCCATTGCAACGTGACAATATAAAGCAGAGTGTCCGTATATTTGTACGTGTTGCAATCTTTATGAAATTTTGTACACGTAAGCTTCAATCCATGAGGACGGTCGCCGTAAGTGTAAGAATCACATACGATATATAGTTCACGAGATATGACGTTATAAACAATGAAATGTGTCTAAAACTGCTACATTTAGCGACAATGCTGCTCAGTTTCTCCTAAACTACTGGACCGCTTTCAACCAAATTTGGTACACATATTCCTTAGCGTGAGGTAACAATTGCTGTACGAGTACGAACCACATACGACACATGGTTCAGGAGATATAACGTCGTAAACAATAGGAATCGCAGAAAATTGCCACATAATGCGGCGAGACTTTATAAATACGCTATATGAGAATAAGAGTACTTAACGACTTGCAAGAAACTTTAAACATAATTTCAAACCTTTATTAAACTTTTTCTCGTGGACACCCGTAGCAAAATGATGAAAGGAAAAAAGTTTCCCGCTTACTACTTTTCTGCTGTTTATGGAGTATACTATGGCATTCGGTATGACGTTACAATTTATAATTTGTACACTACAAAATTGTAGCCGCAGGAAATTTTACAGACAGTATACACGCCTATACTTGAGTGTACCTTCTAAATTGTGTGGCAGTACGAGACGTAGTTCACAAGATATGAGCACATAAACAATAACGTTCATGGAAAACCGCCCCATCACGCACCAAGTTCTAATGTATTACTTCTTTACCACTAATTGTATTCCCTAGAGATTTTACATACAGCCCTTATACAAATGAATATACACCCGAAAAATGGCAGGAATAAATAAATAAATACCCGGGCAACGCCGGGTTTTCAGCTAGTCTTTTATATCGTCCGGTTTACTTCTCAACTTTCAGCTAAGATTTACATCTTCGTCTTGCATTTCGTTCTCAAACCATTAAATTGATAAGTACTTGAAAGGTTAATTTTCGAAATGCGATAGATATTAGATTTGCCTACGTATTTTACTACTTTAATAGAAAGTACTTGCAATTTTTCTATTTACTACAAAATACGACATTTAATCAAGTCTAGTCCACACTCCAGTGGAATTTCTGCAAGGGATTTTAGGTTTACATTTTCTGTATACAAATGGGTATTCCACTCAAAATAGGAAAGCAAGGAGAAATTTGGAGAAGGAATTAAAGTTCAGGGTGAAGAAATGAAAACATTGAGTTTTGACAATGACATTGTAATTATCTCAGAGACAGCAAAAGACCTGGAAGAGCAGTTGAACTGAATGGACAATGTGTTGAAAGGTGCGTATAAAATGAACATTAACAACAAAACGACGGTAATTGAATGCAGTCTAAGAAACTCGGGCGATGCTGAAGGAATTAGATTAGGTAACGAAACAATAAAGGTGATAGATAAGTTTTGTAACTTGGGCAGTAAAATAACAAGCGATGGTCGCAGTACAGAGGATATAAAATACAGAATGGGAATGGGAAGAAAAGGCGTTTTTGAAAAAGAGAAATTTGTTAACATCGAATATTAATTTCAGTGTAAGCAAGTCCTTTCTGAAGGCATTTCTCTGGAGTGTTGCCTTGTATGGGAGCGAAACATGGAAGATAAACAGTGTGAACAGCGAGAGGATAGAGACTTTTGAAATGTGGTGTTACAGATGAATGCTGAAAATTTGGTGGGTGGATCGTATAAATAATGAAGAGGTATTGAACAGCTTTAGGGAGAAAACGAATTTTGGCATACCTTGACTAAAAGAAAGGATCAGTTGGTAGGACATATTCTTAGACATCAAGGAATCGTAAATTTAGCATTGGAGGGAAGTGTGTTGGATAAAAATCGCAGAGAGAGTCCAAGAGATGAATACAGTAAGCAGATTCAAATGGATGTAGGTTGCAGGTCTTACGAGGAAAAGAAGAGGCTTGCTCAGTATAAAGTAGGTTGGAGAGCTGCATCAAACAAGTCCGCGGACGTAAGACCACAACAACAACACCTTATATATATATCACAGTAAATAGAGTAATTTATAGGGTTTTGGTAGGTTAGAAAATAAGCACACAAATATTCGTTAAAAAACTTCTTGTATATACATTTACAAACAGAAAACAACTCTCTCTTTATAATTACGTAGGCTTCCGCGGCTAGAGTCAGATGACATAAAAGTTTCTGGGTGTTGTACCGCGTCATGATCTAAGAAGGCCGAAACGTCGGTTATTTTAGTAATAGCCTTCTTACATCATGACGCGGTACAACACCCAGAAAACTTTTATGTCAACTCTCTCTTTTGTTAGGCGTGACTGCTACACATTGTTTACTACCCATGAGTGCTGGACAGCGCCAAAGAAATCTTTTGATTCTGTTCATCATGAAACTGGTGGCAATATAACGGCGTACTATGACCTAGCATTATCTAATTTTCTGACGAGTGTGCTTCAGCCTCCTTAAGAGGCAGCACACAAGAAAAAATCGCACTGTCGTGTTTTACAGCCCAGGAGTTTTATAAGTTTTTGCAAACATTTTGAACCAAAATAATAATCTAAATAATAAAAAATTAATTAATAAGAATGTCTGAAACCCTTTTAGGAAAAAGACTTTAAAAAGCGTCGAGTTTCGAACCACTGACCTCCAGCGTCCCAGTCCAACGCATTGCCCCTTACGCTACAGCTGACGGTTGCTACTCGGGTGCTCTAAGCTTATACTACTAATAGTCGTTGTTAACTGATGCTAATATGGCATTTGTAGACACTAGATTATCATTTATCGTACGAAGGACGACGTGTTTTTGTTAATTATTCAGTGCGCCATTGCTTTGAAATGACAACGTGTAAATTACAATAAGAAAATCATCAAATACGCAACGCAAGATGGCGTATGCCACAGAGAGTTCTGGGCGAGGAAGTCACGTGACATCTGCGAACGGCTGGTTTTCGTTAATTCAATGATAGGTGTCAAAACTCCGTTATTTTTGCAAATAAGATACGAGTTATGAAAAAAAAACTGGGAATAAAGTTGTAGAGAATTTTCTCCTCTACAAATTCGTTTATTCAATTTTCGCGTCAGATGAACGGTTTATTTGCAAATACAATTACATTACAAACGGCCATTTTTTTTTTTTTTTTTTTTTTTTTTTTTTGTATTACTAACGTATTTCTTGTCCGAAATATTTCAAAAAGCGAGGTTCTGGTCTCTGGTAGCCAACAATTATGTCTGTAAAATTTGGTGCCGATCAGTTGAACGGTTCGACCTAAAAAGTGGTAACACGTTACAGCCAGACAGACATCGTCAAATCGCCGTTATTTTTGCAAATATATCCGCAACGATGCAAGATATGAAAAAAAACACAATAGAGCGAAGTTGTAGAGAATTTTCTGCTCTAACAATCAGGTTATTCAATTATCGTGTCAGATGAACGCCGGCCGCGGTGGCCGTGGGGACTGAGGCGCTCCAGTGACGGTCTACACGGCCACTACGGTCGGGGGCATGGATATTTGTGCCGTCCTTATTATAAGGTAGTTCGTGAGTAGTTTGTAAGTTTAGGGACTGATGACCCCGTAGTTAAGTCCCATAAGCTTAAACAAACATTTGAACATTTTTTCTTATTCAGATGAACGGTTCGTTTGACATTATAATTATATTACAAACGGCTTTTTTTGGTATTACTACCGTATTTTTTGTCCCAAAAATATGATAATGGGAGGTTCTGGTCTCTGGCAGCCTACAATTGGGTGTGCAAAATTTGGTTCTGATCGGTGGAACGGTGTGTCTTAAAAACAGGGAACACGTTACGGATAGACAGACAGACATCCCGAAATCACCGTTATTTTTGCAAATATCTCTGAAACGATACGAGATATGAGAAAAACATAAGAGCGCAAAGATGTAGAGAATTTTCTCCTCTACAAATTAGGTTATTCAATTTTTGTGTCATATGCATGGTTAAGCCGTTATTTTCATTTACATTTCGAGCTGTCAAAAGACGATCGCAAAGACCCACTTTTAGTGTTACTACCGTAACAAGTGGGCCAAAATCAAATATGCCCCAGAATGACACAGCAGCTTATCGCCACTAGAAGAGATGTAGCATTCTCCGCAACGTTCCCGCTGCTCACGGAGTGTGCTGCCACTCAGCGTTCTCGAGCTTCTGGGAACTACTGGTTCAGGCGTGCTGCATCAGTCTGACATGCGAGAAGCAACTGCTGACAGCTGACGCCGTCAGCAGCCTTTGTTCTCAGTGTGAGGGTCAAATGCGGCTGCACGTGGCCGACTCGTGACGTCTGATGCCATTAGCACGGCCCTCTTTCACCTCTCCATACGACTGAGCTCATGATGGACAGCAAGCACATATAAAGCAGCCGTTACTTTCAGCGTACAAAGAGTAACAAATGTATTTTGTCAGCGCATTTTTACGTCGCCAGCTGTTCCGTTTTTTTAATTTATTTTACACGTGTTTTGCGACGGACCACATTAAGGAGCAAGTCCGTTTGGTCATACAAGAAATTAACACCAGAAAAATATTACTAAAAATTTCCGGGCTATTATGCCGTGGTCTTATGGTTTTATTATTGAAACCCAGTGGTTTGTCCCAAGCTGCGCAGAATATTTTCAAGGGGGATCGTGGCACTTTTGAATGTCCTATACACACCCTGGCTCGCTACTGACTGGAGCCAAACTCCGTTTACGAGGGCTCGCGCGCAGAGGTGTGACGTCAGATGATTTTGATATGCGCGCGCAATTCGTCGTTGCCGATTGCCGTCGTCCGTTAATGTCGTCCCATGGTGGAAGACTGTTACATTTCTTTTCAACACCGGAAGCCAGATTTCATTTAGTTTTACGCCCTCCTCCATCCTATTGAAATTATTGGGGTGTATAACAATTTCTATAGCCTCTCTGTTTAGTATTTCATTGTATCCATTTGTGGCTGGTAAAACCTGAGTGTTATCAAACTGAATAAGGTGGCCCTCTGGTTGAAAACCATGTTCAGCAACAGCTGATTGTCAATCTCTCCCCTTCTACAGTTCCCCTTGTGCTCTTCTAGTCGTTTTTTGACTTGTTTTTGAGGTGCCCACGTATACCTCTCCAGAACTACACGGATTCCTATAAGTTCCTGCTTTTTTCAGGGGTTTGCGAACATCTTCGTCGATTTCAGGTGATCTGAAAATAACGGCAACATTCCGTTTCGTTAAAATTTTACCGATGCGGTCCATGACGTCCTTATTAAAAGGCAGGGAGACATTGAATTTCACAGGAACCTTTTCATCGTTTTCAAGTCTACATGTCGCTCCCAACTCTCTCCTTATCACTGTGGTCGAATAGCCATTCTTAAGTAAAGCATTACTCAAGTGTTTCAATTCCGCGCCGAGTAATACCGGTTCGCAGATGTTCCTTGCTCTGTCCGCCAACGTCTTTATAATGCCCCGCTTTTGCTGTGTGTGGTAGTTTGAATCCCAGGGCAGATAACGGACTGTGTGTGTGAGCTTACGATAAACTGTATGGCCCAATCTGCCATTCCCCTTTTTGAAAACTGACACGATCCCCCTGAAAGAGTCCTCCGCCGTGAGAGTCGAAACGTTGGGTTGCAATATAAACCCATAAGACCACGGCCTAATAGCCAGGAACTTTTTACTAGTATTGACCTTTCTTGCCGTGAAAGTTTACATTTTACATCAGAAAAATAATAAAATTAAAAAATGTTCTAATTTTTTTAATCCTATGGGCCAAACTACGTTGGTCATCAGTACCTAGTCTTACAAACTACTTAAACTAAGTTAAACTAACCTAAGGACAATACACACATCCATACCCGAGGGAGGATTCGAACCTCCGACGCGGGAAGCCGCGCGATCCGTAACGTGGCGCTTCAGGCCGCTCGGCTACTCCCGCGCGGCGAAAACTAATAAAACGGTAAATCAGTCATCAATTCGAAGATTCTTTCGAACAACACAGTTTTATACTAGGCATCAAGGATTTTAGCATCCCGTAAACGAAAGACTGAAAAGTTGCACAGATCACTCCAATATTGAAGAAAGGCAATAATAGTGACCCACAAAATTACAGGCCTATATCATTGTCGACGGTCTGCAGCAGGTTTTTAGGACCTATAATTTCCTTAAACGCTGTGAACTACCTCGAAGAGATCCACCTATTGACCCACAGTCCACACGGATTCGAAAAAGGATAATTCTTGTGAAACTCAGCTAGCTCTTTTCTCACATGAAGTAATGAGCACTATGGACAAGGGATGTCAAATCGAATCCATATTTCTAGATCTCCGGAAGGCTTTTGAGACTTTACCTCACTACCGTCTTACAATGAAATTGCGTGCTTATGGAATGTCGCCACATTTATGTGACTGCATTCGCGATTTCCTGCCAGAAAGCACACACCGTACGTAGTAGCTGACGGAAAGTCATCGAGTAAAACGGATGTAATATTTGACGTTTCCCATTAAATGTTATAGGGTCCCTACTGTTCCTTATCTTTATAAACGATTTAGCAGACAATCTGAGTAGCTCTGTTAGATTGTTCGCAGATAATTCTGTCATTAATCCGTTAGTAAAGTCACCAGAAGATCAAAACAACTGTAAAATGAGTTCGATATCTGCTTGGTGCAAAAATTGGTAATTTACCCTAAGTAATGATAACTGTTAAGTCATCGATATGAGCACTAAGACATCCTTTATTTACACCATAAATCAGTCAAAATACCAAGGAATAATAATAACGAATTTTTAAATTGGAAAGAAGTCATAGAAAATGTTGAAGGAAAGGCGAATCAAAGGCACGTTTCATTGGCAGAAAGAAGATGCAAGAGTCCTGCTGAAGAAAATGCCTACACTACACTTGTGCGTCGAATTTCCGAGTATCCTTGAGCACTGAGGAATCCCCACCAAGTGGGACTGACGGACGATATAGAGAAAGTTCAGAGAAGGGCAGCTCGTTTTGGATTATCGCAAAATGTTCAAATGTTTGTATAGTCTATGGCACTTAACGACGGGGTCATCAGTCCCTAAACTTACAAACTACTTACGACCTAGGACGGCACAAATATCCATGCCCGAGGGGGGATTCGAACCCCCGACCGTAGTGGCCGTGCAGACTGTGACTGGAGCGCCTCAGGCCACCGCGGCCGGCTTATGGCTGTTATCAAATTGAATAAGGTGGCCCCCTGATTGAAAAACGTGTTGAGCAACAGCTGATCTATCAGTCTCTCCCCTTCTACAGTTCTCCATGTGCTCTTCTAATCTTTTTTTTTTTTTTTCTGACTGTTCTTTTTGTGTTACCCACGTATACGTCTGCAGAACTACACGGTATCCTATAAATTCCCGCAACGACATGAAAGGGGCCCAGGTTCGATTCCTGGGAGGGGGTCTCTGTACAATTGTCCTCGTCGTTTCACTGACATGCAAGTCGTGGAAGTGGAGTCACTAAAAAGACTTGATATAGACAGCCGTACCCCTATGGGCAGAGGCACCTGTTTGTGGTGAAAATGTTTGGTCGATTTCGTCATTTTTTGAAACCTGTTTCGGTAAAATTTTCGCTACTTTTATTTTATTTCGTCAATAATTTCGCTAATTTTATTTTCACATTTTAACGAATAAAAACTAAAGCAAAAATTAATTATAGCCTCATTGTAGTGTATGACTTTTTATTTTATTCAGAAAACATGAAAATTTGACATTGATGGAGATACATAAAAAAAGACACTTATCCTGATACTTATACAAGTTTTACAAAAGTGTGTATGTTTTATGAAAACTCAAAGTCGTGTTTCTAACAACACCAAGACAATTGCGTCTCAGAAGCCCCACAATCTAACTGGCACTCTGTTCAACTCATATTGATTCCATTAGGAAAAAAAGACTAGGTAACCCGATTTCAAGCCGCACTTAAAAACTATGGATAATCGAAATGGATAGAGCGGCCTTTCCTTTGCGATTTGCACAGTTAAATTACTATTACATCGCAAACAACGACAGCCTTAGACACATCTATTAACCCTTTTACTGCACATTTACTCTCGGCGGCGCCTGTATTGTGCACGTAATTATTAGGGAATACTGCAGATGAGGACTTATCACAGTGTGTGTGTGTGTGTGTGTGTGTGTGTGTGTGTGTGTATACACAAGAGTGCAGAAATCCCTCGTTATTAAGACAAAAATAAGACGCAAAATCTAGTATTGTTGTGAAAAATACGTTTCCTTTTCAATCTTTGGAGAAAAAATCGTATATATATATATATATATATATATATATATATATATATATATATATATATATATATATATATATATATATACGTCTTGAGCAGTGAAACGAGCCGGCCGCGGTGGCCGAGGGGATTGAGGCGCTCCAGTCACGGTCTGCACGGCCACTACGGTCGGGAGTTCGAATTCCCCCTCGGGCATGGATATTTGTGCCGTCCTTAGCATTAGCTAGTTCATAAGTAGTTTGTAAAATAGGGATTGATGATCCCCGTAGTTAAGTCCCATAGACTACAAACATTTGAACATTTTTGAACACTGAAACGATTAGCGTATATTTACGTACGGAGCAGTGAAAGGGTCAAAATATTTTGGAGCTACACTCAACAATCCCATTGCGGCTTCCTTTAAAATCCTTTATGTTCTGTTCTCGGGAAATTTCTTCCGTTTCCATCCATATAATTCGTGCATCGTTGCGATAAAATGTCGTTTCCACGAAAGAAATTACTTTTCTCTTAAACTACGCGGTGTATGCTTCTTAACGGTCGGATACAAGGTAACACTTCACGCACGAAAAGTTCAAAGGCAGTCTGCAAGCACTGCAACATAGGGTGGAATCCAGAACGTATACTACTCGCAAAACTAACTTAATAGCGGCATATTACGTAACTTGCATTCGCGTAAATACGGTTTGTTCATCCAATCTCTGAGTTTCGAATGATCGACTTTTTCCAAGTGGATGTTTGCCTCGTGTTATTGATAACACGAATTCTTCCTTATCCACTTTCGCTCGTTTTGCCGCGGCCGCTGCATTGATGTTCATAACTTGTCTCTTGACACCTGTCAACAGCACATTCTCCTTGTTCTTCTCCTGGGACGAACTACTATTTATATGTTTTGGGCAAGTGTCCTTTCTTTGCCATTCAATACGCACATAGCTGTATTTGGACAGAAGTATTTTCCTTGTTTTATGATAAACGTAAATTCCATTTGATGAAATTCTCAAAACTTTTACGACCATCTTAATACTCTGCTGTACCAAAACAAATCACTGAACGAACCAGCGATCAGAAACGATTACGACCACGCAGTACACTATCAGTCACCAGATTAAATAAAACGCCAGAAGCGAACTTCACTGCACAGGAAATGAGGTTGGCGGGACTCTTAAACGATATATATCAAATCGGTGAACAATCGACTGTGATTTATATATCGAAATTCAGCCACTACATTTAAATGACTGCTGAGATTTCACAAAATTTCGTGGATTATTTCGTGATTTTCCGTAAATTTCAATGATTTCGTGATTTTCCGCAAAAATTGTACAAAATCGCAAAAATTACGAGATTTCGCGCTTCGCGAAAAACAGGAGCCTCTACCTATGGGGTATTCCAGCCACTAAAGGCCATACTGTAATTTTGAAAACACTTTTGCAGAGCAGCGAACTTCAGACCAGTGTATATCGTATTTATACCTTGTTTGGTTACCAATTTCGATCTTTTCTAAGATTATCTTCAATGCATCTACTCCAAGCAACCCTGAAAATTCGATGACCAACAGCAGCTGATCTTATGAAAAGTCCAAAACCGGTTACCAAAAGAGAAATAAATGCGATGTAGACTGGTTTTAAATTAATTTTAAAAGCCATACAATCATTTCACTTCGCGGAAAACAGATTTGTTAGATATTTTTGTACGATCTTAATATCTATCGACCGTGGCTTCAACACCGACAAATAAAAGGGAATGACAGAAAAGTTAAAAGAAGCTATAGACAAATCAGGGAAAGCAACATGGCAAGTAAAAGACTAATGTGAATCGTATCAAAGGGAGATTCAGAAGAGACGGGGGGTAGGAGAAGTATTCCATGCATTAATATAATGGGAAAATGCCAAGACCGCAATATTTGGTTTCATTTATAGAATATTCCGTCAGTACTTGGAGGAACACGGACAATTAAAGAAATAGCTTACAGAAATGGTTACAACCCATCCCTAACTGACAACATACTTACTAGAAAAAAGAGACAAAGAATAACAACATTTCTGTATCCTCCCCAAAATCAGTACGTCACATTAATAAAAAATGGGCCTCCATGTTATATGTAGGAAAGACATCACAGGTACTTGACGGCAAACTAAAATCTAGAAAATATACTCCAGTATCTTACACCAGAAATACCATTTCTCATATTTTGTTCAACAATACAGACAACATCCCACCCTTCGAACAGAGTGGAGTTTGTAACATTACCTGTTATCTGTGTGGAAAATTATATATAGGTCATAGAGCATGAAAGGAGCTGGAGACTTAGAAAGATACTGCCTTTGCTGAGCATGCTACAAATGTGATGTCTTTCATAAGGGATCTAAGGGCAGAAAAAATTATTATTAGTAATTCCATCTATTAATAAACATAAATTTAAGAAAGCAGACGTAGACCTTAATGACCAAACACAGTTTCATCATTCACCCTTATTGAAGTAGGCTTAATGGCAACTTTGTCAAATTTGTCTTGCAGAGGGTTGTTAATTTGGTTATAACTGTTCCATACCCACATTCCATAGACTCCCATCATTCCTCCACGGCACTTCGGTACCATTAAACACATTCTTCATTTTATACCACTACTCATGTATACTGTAGTCTCTAACTTACAAATTCATAATCTTCTAATTGCTTTAATCAAAAATGTATACTGGCAAATTATTTAAGCGCTTCTCTGGGATTTACATTATTCTTTTATTATTACACACCTGGACAATGTTTTAATATCAATAGTATCCACAGTTTCAATATTCAAATTTAAAAGAAACTAAGGTGTATTCATTCAGTTTGCAATTATAGTTTACTAGCTGAAACCCTGCGTTGCCCAGGTATTTATTTATTTATTCCTGTCATTTTTTCAGGTATATATTCATTTGTATAAGGGTTGTATGTCTGTAAAATCTCTTGGGAATATAGTTAGTAGTAAAGAAGTAATAGATTAAAAATTGGTGCGGGAAGGGACGGTTTTCCATGAACGTTACTGTTATGAGGTCTTATCGCATGAACTATGTGTCGGAATGTGAAACAATTTAGAAGGTACATTCAACTATACGTTTGTATACTGTCTGTAAAATTTCCTGCGGCTACAATCTATAGTGTAGAAATTATAAATTGTAAGTCATACCGAATGCCGTAGCTTTACTCCATAAACAGCGGAAAAGTAGTAAGCGAGAAACTCTTTTCCTTTTATCATTTTGCTATGGTTGTTAGCAAGAAAAGTTTAATAAAGGTTTCAAATTATGTTTAAAGTTTATTGCAAGTCAATAAGTACTCTCATTCTCATATAGCATATTGTTAAAAATCTCGCCACATTATGTGGCAATTTTTTGCGATTCCTATTGTTTATGGCGTCATATCTTCTGAACCGTATGTCGTATATGATTCTTAGCCCTGCAGCAATTGTTAACTCATGGTATGGAATCTGTGTATCAAATTTGGTTGAAATCGATCCAGTACTTTAGGAGAAAATGAGCAGCATTGTCGCTAAATGCAGAAGTTTTTCGCGCATATTATTGTTTATGACGTAATATCTCGTGAACGATTATCATACATGATTCTTACGCTTACGGCAACCGTTATCATGGATTGAAGCTTACGTGTACGAAATTTCATGAAGATTGGAACAAACCTGTAGATTTGTATGCAACACATACACACAAACAGATAAACCACCACACAAGCACACGGACACTTTGCTTTATATATTAGATTTTATGCTTGTTTCTGGTATCGATATAGTGCCAAAAAGATTCGCATATCTTTGGATTGCCACCTTTCTACAATTAAGAACTCACACCATTGGGTGGACTATCTGTGTAGTACTAAGTTGTCTGTTGATGGCCTAAGAAGCCGAAAGCCGGTTCATACCAAAACGATAAACAAATTTGCGGAACATAAGTGCGAAGTGTTGAAGTTTTTAATATTTGATATTTATTTTTTTACGCAAGACGACCGGTTTTGACCCTCACGGTTGTTATCTTCTGGTGTTTACTACAATTGGCATTATCTGAAGCAGATACATGCCAGTTGTAAAAAATAAAAAATAAATATTGCGAGATTGGCATTTTTTCATTATTTTACTGTAATAAAATCATTCCGTGTGATGAGCTTTCCATGCATATCTCAACTTGTAAAAGCAGCTTTGATCACAATTTCTGCATTCAGGGAGTGTGGCACATGAAGGGCAGTGTATACTTTTCTCAACCATATTGCTTCTATAGATATAATATCTTCAAGCCACATTTTTGCATATTTGTTCATAATAAATTTTTCAACTTTAAATGTGGCAGTTATGCTACTAGCAAACCTCGCTACCTTAAAACACGCGGCCAGGTGTCTCCAGCGCCTCATCTGGCATTTGTTTCGCAATTTTTTTCTTTATTTCGCATTCACAATTTCGGCTTAGTTATTGTGAGCCCAAATTGTGTATAACGATAGTGCTTATGCGCGTGAAAGTGAGTTTCTATTTGTATGCGTACAGAGTGACTGAGGCGGGACTATACCTGGCGTCATGTAAGAAGGCACTTTCGCGCATAGAGGCGGAGCGATAGGGGAAGCGAAGAGGGGATGAGCAACGGCCGAGCGCCAACAGTTGCGCCTGAGGGAGAAACATTGCTTAACTCGCGGCCATCACGCGCCTACAGAATGAACGTTATTGGCTGCCGATGCGATAATGGAGGGGCATGCGCAGAACGGCAAAAAACTGGGCTGCCTTCATGGCTGACGCCGACTGTAGGGCACGTGCCCAGTACAAGCTGTTCGGTAGAACGTAGACCAACAGCAGCTCTTGCTTTACGAGTTTCTCCTGTACGTGAGAAGCCAGTGCCTGCCTGCTGTAGCACTAGCAGCTAAAAGAAGAAAGTAGGGAGAATAATAGTACACTGCAGAAGCAGAAACAAGTGCATACACATGCATAAGCGGGTTGTGTTTCCAACGGCTAGTATCTCCATGACGCAACATTAACTTTCGGTAGCAATTACACCGATCACACAGACATATGACCATCAATCTTTGGCAGAGATAATGAATGTGTTGCTTCTTGGCATATAATTAATACGTGCTTGGTAGATCGCTGGACGAAATATGCACCACATGTGCAACACACACAAGTCTCCTTATCATTATATAAATACGCTAACACGAAAATTGTGGTACAGATTACTAATTTATTCGTACAATAAGGCCAATGAAAGTTACATAATTCGATAGATTCTTTGTCGTAGATTTCACGAATATAAATATTATGTGTGCATTTAGTCATTAAAAGTGGTAAAAGGAAGTAGAAATTTTCCTATCTACAGCTTGGATCAAGTTCTACATTCTCCAACAATCAGCTCACTGATTGGCTACTCGCCTCGACCAAAGACGCTGTAATGCAGCGCATCTGCAGTATTAAAATAACGTATTAAAATAAGTGAATATCGAAACATGGAGTGCTCCCAACTCAATTTCTTCTGCCGTTCAAATGCTTCATTTTCGCAGTGATTAAGAGTGGTTAAAGGAAATGGATGTTTTCATATGAATGCCGATATAAAGGATGATGCGCCGCGAGAGGCATCTACGAGTAGCGGTGCTCGGGTGGAACTACGAAGTCGAGAATGCCGATATAAATGATGATGCGCTGGGAGAGGCATGTAGCGGTGCACGCAGTATTCCGAATTCTGAATATCGCAGTATCGAAATAACATTATTTCTTGGCGTTGTATAAATATACGAACACAGAAATTGTAGTTCCATTTCAAATATTAGGCTAATGAAAGTTATATAATTCGAAAATGGCATGAGAAATATATACTTCCGTTTTTATTTGTTGTTATTGTGTCAGGCATTTCCTTAACACGTAAAAGATACCATTTCATACCTCCCAGTGCCGGTTAAATTTTACCAAATATCCCAGCGGCCTCTTATGATAATGTTGGCAACAGATGCTGAATAGTGAGAATCCTGTGAGTCTTCATTTTAGCCAATCGCTTGACAACGCTGATGTTTTCTCATGGAATCATCGCTTTACGAGGGCAATTATTTTTACTGAGCGGATGAGGGTACATACAAGAACCTGTCAACCATAAAGCAGATACAGTATTATTTGTTTACTTCGTGGTCTGTGTGATACACTAATCGAGTCATTCTATGTGGTTCGAACAAATGGGCAAAGATTTTCTATCGTGTTGTTGATGTTGCCAACATAACCACACGAGGCCGCCGACTTGATACGTAAAATTTTACCCCCAGTGACCATTGTAAACACAATTGGTCGATTATCGATCACAGGGAATACTAGTTATTATAATGCTAGGAAGGGGCCGCTCAGTTCTGCCTCATGTTCACATTCCAGATGTGTTCGATTGATCGCGTACAGTTGTGGCGAATCGGGAGGCCAGGATCTCAGTTGCCATTCACCACTCACCTTCGAAGCACTTCAACAAACTGCTGAACTTGTGATATCGCGCATTACCTTGCTGAAAAATACCACTACCGCCAAGAAACATGTTTAAGGGGTGTACGTTGCCTGCAACCAGTGTACGAGACTTCTTGGCCTTCATGACGTCCAGCATGACCTCCAATGGAGCAATGGATACCCACATCAATGTTCCCGAGTACAACTGAGTCATCCCCACTTCAACTGTTCAAATGTTTGTACAGCTTATGGGACTTAAACACGGGGTCATCAGTCCCTAAATTTACAAACTACTTATGAACTAGCTAATACTAAGGACAGCACAAATATCCATGCCCGAGGGGGGATTCGAACCCTCGACCGTAGTGGCCATGCAGACCGTGACTGTGTGACACCATAATTAAATTTTTGATTTATTTATTTTATTATGCTTCGATTTATTATTGAAAAAAAAAACTGTACAAGATATTAATGTATGCAATCAGTAAACTATCTTTGAAACTTATGTTCATTGAAAATGCCTTTTATATTCAAAAAGGTTAGAAAATGCGTATTGTTAAATATATAAGTAATATTGTTAATGCAGTATGTTTGTGTTAATATTTGTGTATGCTGAAAAACTTGTAGAGGTTCTGCCTGAGGGCTTTTGTAAATTGTACTAGAGTAGGAAAGACGGGGGGCATCCCCGCCGTAACGGATACTGACTGTGTGGGAGCGAAAAGGTGGGAAATCGCGGGAATTTGTTGGCTGGCGTAGTTGGCAAGTGTGTAGCAAGGGATTACGGTCTGAGACGTGATAGCGTGCAGTTGCAGTGGTGGTAGGCATAGTGGAATGTACTGAGGTGCCTTTGTTTCTTGGTGGCTATGTTCTGGAGGCCTTTACCTACAAGAAGATCGTAATATGGCCTCGGATGAAATATTGTTGCTGTTTTAAGTACTGGCATAAATTAGTGGTTTAATATTCCGACGCTAAGAAGATTGGTTTTTTGGCCACATACTTCAAGAGCCAGTAAAGCAACATATTGCACCACATGGAGCCACACTGCAGCGCCAAACTTCCACAGTCAAGTAGGAAAGTTTTTTATTATGTATAACAGTCCGAACCTCATTTTTGTTCAGAAGTTTGAATAATTACTTCTTTTAACGAGAATTGACTGTGATACCATTATTATCCTCTGCCGTTTATCCAAGTGGGGTCCTGTCCTTTGGTACAGTGATTATTCCGAGAGACCCATTAAAATAACTATAAACGATTCTAATAACATTTTCTTTGCTTAAATCTATAGTGGAGTTTGCATTAAAAGTGAACAGTAGAGTAAATCGTATCTCCACTGAGCAAATGCAGTTTCAGTTAATTCAATAATAAAGTTTTCTGAAGTGTTAAATTTAAATCTGATTATTTTAAATATATGTTGAGCAGTGATATAAACTTTGGTGTTACGAAAATTCAGGGCACAGTAATTTGTGCGTAAATGAGATTAGCATATCAGATTCAGGGACCACACTCTTGAATAATGTGATAGTTTTACATTCAGTAGTTAATGAAAATATAAGCTTGCTAGTGTTATAAATAATTCTTGAACAGTGCTTCACTAAGAAATTGTTATTTTGAGGTGCTTACATTATGGTAACACAGAATAACATTTTTTCTTAAAGTGATTCATGAATATTGTGAAGTAGACCTGAACTGAAAGTTGGCTAAGTTAGTGTCTGAAGTTTAATAATTACCTATAGAATAGTAGATTTTTCCATTCAGCACATTGTTGGTTCTAGCAAGGACTTTAATTGAATTTTTCCATTTCCATATAATGCTTACTTACAAGTATAGATTATGGTGAGGCTGTCTGCTACCTTAGAAAGCAACCACACCACATAAGTGTTGCATTTCAATTAAGTTCGATAATGTTTTCTAAATTTTTAGGAAATATTTTACTTATTCAGTAATTATCGGGTCATTGAGATACTTGGTAATTGTTGTCCCTAAAGGACTGGCGACCGTAAATTGAATTTTTTTTAGTGGTAACTTTGTTTGATAATATTGCTCTTTCTGACTCCTGGTAACTTTATCACTGTTTTCGCAATGCAACTGATGTTCACCGCACTGAATGTTATCACCGATGGCCTTGTTCATTAGGATAACACACGGTTAAAGAAAAATCCTCTCAGAGGTGCACCTTGTTGTAGGCGTAAGCTTGTAGCAACTAATGAGTTTTGTTATCGATATCTCAATATATGTAGCAACTCTGCCACGTTATATTGGATATCAATACCTGAACTATAGGTAGCTGCAAAGCTTATCAACCCACAAAGAGTGTTGCAACTGGAGCGCCGCAGACCGCTTGGCCACCGCGGCCGGCCATCGCCACTTGTCTGCTACAAAGTCAAGGAGCTGTTACACCGGAAGACGATGGATTCGCACCCTTGAAGAAGATCTAAGGCAGGGGCGGCCACAGAATTGGCCTGCGGGCGGTCGTTGGGACCCTTGCCCCGGGGCCATTCCTTTCCGTCTGACAGCACACTTATCCCACCACGCAGCTAGACGGCAGAACCATCGCTCACGGAACACAAGAGCGACTTTCATGCAACTAGGCTCCGTATATACCGTTTTACGAAACTGGTAAAAAGCTATAGAGCGTAAAGGGAGGGGGGGGGGGGTATTACACTTTTTAACCGTTGATACAGAATACAAATGTAGAATTAATTTTTAACTATATGAGATTTTCCATCTTGAACAACAGACGAGTTTCTCTTTTTATTGATAAAGCATCTTCTATGGTTCTGTAAATGATACATAAGTTTGTACAATTCGTTTTCTATTTCCAGATTAAAACATTTTTTTAACTTTTAGTGCACATTATGTGCTTTTAATTGAATGTATAATCTACTCGCGGTGTTATTTCCGTCTTGTTGGCTGGGATTGGTCGATTTGTGATTGCGTCAGCTGATTTCACACGAGAAATTTCCCTTACTTGTCTTTTTTAATTTGTTACCACTTCTTATTTTATAAACTGCGTAAAGGTTGCACCTCTCCCGTTTTTTACTGGAATGCCTTTCGGTTAATTTCTCACTTCACAACAATGTCACTACGTTGTTTTTATCTGTTCAACTGTTTTTCGCGTGGTTTGTGAGTGTTGTCGGCATTTTATTTTATTCATTAATTAGTTTGTTTATTTGAAATCAGTAAGTGTGTATTATTGAGTGTGTGTGTGTGTGTGTGTGTGTGTGTGTTTCGGCTGTGCGCCTGTATAATTTTTATATTTAGATGATAGGATGTCTGATATGATGAAGGATGCCCTACTTCGTGCTACTGTTTCCTCTTTGATGGCTGTACAAGCATCGATAATGCGTTGCTTCATGTCCTCTGGTGTTGTTGGTTCATGTTGGTAAACAGCAAAGAAAAAATTCCAGCGGTGTAAAGTTCGGAGATTGGGCAGGCCACCTAACTGGGCCACCACGTCCAATCCACCTACCAGGGAATTTACGGTTCAGAAGTCGTCGTGCTCTTAAGTCATTATTGCAGGGCATCCGTCATGCTGATACCACATGACCATTCTCCTGTTCGGAGGTACGGTGTCCAAGAGAACAGGAAGATTGTGTCGTATAAATCTGGAGTACTGTCTGCCAT
Source organism: Locusta migratoria (assembly GCA_026315105.1). Lineage (NCBI taxonomy): Eukaryota > Metazoa > Arthropoda > Insecta > Orthoptera > Acrididae > Locusta > Locusta migratoria. The sequence goes on from CM048744.1 coordinate 869,194,582, forward strand.
TTTGGACGCCATTTACAAAGAAAGGTCCGATAATGATATCTCCAATAATCCCACACCAAACATTCACTTTCCACGGACGTTGATGCTCTACCTGACGGAGCCATTTTGGATTGTCTAAGGACCAACAATGCATATTCCTCATATTGACAATTCCTTTGTTGGAGAATGATGCCTCGTCGGTAAAGAGAACATCTGTGAAAAAATTTGGATTAGTCAGAAGTTTTTGCGGAGCTCACCTACAAGCTACGGTAGCGAGCACAGCAACTTCAGCAAGTTCATCTGTGCGTGTTCTAGGACGTTGTCTAGGTCTTGGATTTAAGCTTTCCGTTTCACGTAGACGAGATGTGAGGCAACCAAACATCCGGCGCGAAGGCCATGGCTTGTTAGGGAATCTTCTTCTGTACTGTCATTCTGCCTGAACAGAATTTCGACCGCCTACAACAGGGTACAGTACAGGTATGTAGAGTAGGGTAGAAAACAGACGTATTAACGTAATAATAATAATTTTCTCTAACAGTACTATAAACAAACAAGCAATCTAATAACGTATTGCCCGTCAACGTACATTCTCCATAGATCAGCAGCATTTCTACCATATCTTCATGTGTGTACATAATACAGTGTAACTTCCACAACACAACGATTATTCACAATGTGTACTACCTCCGTGCCGTCACTAGATTACTCTGATGCACGACTACACTGGCAAGCGGTGTACTGCACGCCAAAGCAACAACAAATGGGATGCTCGGAGGGTGGTGGAGTACAGGAGTTTGCATGGTTCGCAAATCACAAATAAGGCGAAGTGGTAACTGTGGGTGTAATGGGAACTACGTTGGACACGCGTCTAGGTAGAGCTAGGCCCTAGATGAACGAGTGGGCGAAAGGCACAATGGGTCATTTAATGCATTCGATAAACATTATTTTGGGTGTGCAGGATAAATAAGACAACCTGACTGGTATATATCGATCGGTACTGGTTCATATTGTGTACGTGGACACACAAAACGTGCAAGAGGGAAACCATTATGTGCTTATAAGAGTTGATGGCAGCAGACCGTATTATTCGTTTCGGATCTCTTGATAAGCATGGAAGTGCGATTACGCATGCCAATCACATCACGATTATGGGCAGCGTTGGATTTACGCCTGAGCCTCAGGACGTGCGCTAGCAGCGCATTTCTGGTTTTTCAAGCGTCTACTTCGCGTCGCTATATCTCGGGATGTAATTGGAATATTGCGATGCAATCAACGCCATTGTTTATGTGATTTGTCATGCTATGGATTGCTGAAGAAAACATATAGGGTGTCCATTAAAAATAACATAAGTTTGTGTTAAAAACACATTTGCTTTCGTTTTAGAATGTTTCCAAATATATACATTCATGGGCCCTAGCCATACATTGATACCGGTGAAAGTCGTTTTCCAATAGCTGTTATTGTTCCAGAGATATTTTGGGTGGACAAGATAGCTGGGACACCCTGTATATATATAACTAATTGTAGAAACCTGTATATCATTTAGAGAACCACAGAAGAAGCTACACAAATACAAAGCGAAATGCGTCTGGTGTGAAATAATAGTCTCAATTGCAGTCATCACAGGATGGAAAACCTCTTACAGTGAATTTTACGCACTGCAGCGGAACATGGCTACACAACCAAAGATACAATGAAGTTCGTTTTTCAGTTGCATTCAGCAGTAATATTGTGGGAATCATGTTGTTCCAGGTGGTTATTCTTACATTTTAACTGAGATATTTCAACAGAAGCAAGAATAAAATGTAGCACTGGATTAAATTAACACAACTACATGTCCAAAAAGTAATTATTACCTCGCAATTTTCTGCATACTGTGTCATTGCTCCAGTTATGAACAAAATAAATCACAAACATAAAGTATATTTATCAATTTATCATGCTTGATTCCATGGTGGAACTTGTGCTGAACGACTCTTCATTTGATTTGTATAATTTTTTTTATCAATCAGTCATAAATATTAATTTATTCACAGATCTAGATTTTAATCATTTTATTTTAAGAATTGATAATGACTACACAGTGGTTGAAAACTACATCTGTGAATAAAGTAATAATTACGACTGACTGCTGAATAAAATTCTACTAGGAAAGTATATTTAATAACTTCTGACTTATGAAGGTGAAATAAAATTTATACCTGGTACATAATGACTGCACGCTGACAGACAGAAGAAATTAATCAGACTCTCATCACTTAAGCTGTCATGCAGTTGTAACTTGATCACATTCATAATTGAAAAAATCTTTCAGACACTGCACTTGCGCCAAATATGGATATAACTTATGCAACCTCATAAAGATGACATGGATTCTGAAGAAAATCTTTCGTGCAAATGCTGATCATTTGTAACATAATAGAATTTGTCTTTACACTGAAAATCTATCAGATTCATGTGTAAGTGGACAGGGGCACCTTCAACAGATACAGCAAATTGTCTTGAATACATCTCCAAACGTGATGCAGTAGGCCGCTTGGTCTTGGAAGCCAAGTTAAGGATTGCGCGGCCATTCTTGTCGGAGGTTCGTGTGTGTGTGTGTGTGTGTGTGTGTGTGTGTGTGTGTGTGTGTGTGTGTGTGTGTGTGCCAGTGCAAATAACGTTACTGTTATTGTGGTCTTCAGTCCGGAGACTGGTTTGATGCAGCTCTCCACCCTACTGTATCCCGAGCAAGCCTCTTCATCTCCTCATAAGAACTGCAACCTACAACCATTGGTATTTGGTTACTATATTAATCTTTTGGTCTCCATCTACGATTTTCACCCCACACACTTCCCTCTAACACTAAATTCACAAATCCTTGATGTCTAAGAATGCGTCCTACCAATCGATCTCTTCTTTTAGTCAAGGTATGCCAGAAATTCCTTTTCTCTCCAATTTTGTTCAGTACCTCTTCATCAGTTACGCGATCCACCCACCTAATCTTCAGCATTCTTCTGTAGCACCACATTTCAAAAGCCTCTATCCTCTTCCTGTCCGCACTGTTTATCGTCCATGTTTCACTCCCATACAAGGCAACACTCCACACAAATGCCTTCAGAAATACATTAATATTCGATGTTAACAAATTTCTCTTTTACAAAAATGCTTTTCTTCCCATTGTCATTCTGCATTTTATATCCTCTGTACTGCGACCATCATATGCCATTTTACTGCCCAAGTAAAAAAAAAAAAAAAAAAAACAACAAAAAAAACTCTTTTACCACCTTTATTGATTAGTTACCTAATTTAATTCCTTCAGCATCGCCCGATATTCTAAGATTGCATTCTATTACCCTTGTTTTGCTCTTTGTAATGTTCATCTTATATGCTCCTTTCAACACACTATCCATTCCGTTCAACTGTTCCGCCAGGTCCTTCGCTGTCTGTGACAGAATTACAATGTCATCAGCGAAACGCAAGGTTTTTATTTCTTCACCCTGAACTTTAATACTTTCTCCAGATTTCTCCTTGCTTTCCTTTATAGCTTGCTCAATGTACGAGTTGAATAACAATGAGGAAAGACTACAACCCTGTCTTACACCCTTCCCAACCTCTGTATCCCTTTCGTGCTTTTCAATTCTGGTAACTGCTGTCGGATTTTTGTACAAGTTGTAAATAATCTTCGGTTCCCTATATTTTACTCCTGCTGATTTCAGAATTTGAAAGAGTGTATTCCAATCAAAATTGTCAAAAGCTTTCTCCAAATCTACAAAATCTAGAAATGTAGGTTTGCTTTTCTTTAATCTGTCTTCTAAGATAAGCCGTAAAGTGAGCATTGCCTTGCGTTTTTCTACATTTCTCCTGAATCCAAACTGATCTTGCCCAAGGTCGGCTTCTACCAGTTTTTTCATCCTTCTGTAAATAATTCGTTTTAACATTTTGCAACCATGACTTATTAAACTGATGGTTCTGACTGCACCTGCTTTCTTTGGATTGGGGTTATTGTATTTTTCTTAATGTCCCTGGGTATTTCCCCTGTATCATACATCTTACACACCAGATGAAATAGTTTTGTCATAGCTGGTTCTCTCAGAGACTTCAGTAGTTCTGAGGGAATGTCATCTACTCTGGGGGCCTTGTTTCGACGTTATAATAAATTAAATGAAGAGTGGAACTGCTAAAGGAGCCAAGTGCCGAGAATGAAATTGTTGAATAAACGAAAAAAAAAAACCGCATATCTCTGTGAGAAATGGATATTTAATTCTAAGAAAACACAAATTAACTCTTTACAAATGTTTTTCTACTTGTGTTGAAAAATGAAAAAGTTACGTATCGTTTTATGCAGAAAGGTGTACGTGCAATAGGTTTTGTCATAGATAATAGATCTAAGTTCCGCGAGACAACATTGACTTTGTGAAGGTAACAGCTATCGGAAAAAGTCCTTGTTGTTTTTGTCCACGTAATCAATAATAGTGGAAAAATCGTTTCCTTATTTGGTGCCAGTGGAACAGTAGCTGGAAGTTTTATCAATTCCACAGCTCCAGTTTCTGTCATTGTCTTGTCTTTATTCAGGACATGAAAATTCTCCCAAGCACACTGATCGGAAAAGCTTCTTTTGTAGGTCACAATACCAGGTTGTTGTTTGCTTATTTTGATCAAAGAAAGCTGAAAACTTCAGAACATGATTTTTTCTTCGTAAAAATTGGTTGATATTTTTTTTTATTTATTTATGTATTTCGCAGAAATATTAAAGGTATTTAAAATGTAGCTTTGCATACTCTTTTGAGGTCTCCTGTCCCATCAGGAAGTGTGTAGCAGAGAGTTGACTTCCTTTTACCTCTCTGCGTCTTCATTATAGGTCCCTGGCGTCGTCTTTGAGTAAGAAAAACCTCTATAAGCACTATCAGGTAATTGCCTTGTTGGTTCAGGTCAAGCTGGTGGTATTCTTCAAAGAGCTGAGTTTTCATATCGATTGTACCTACACTTGTAGAACACCTAAACACAAAACAAACGAAAAATATGTACATCAACCTGCTACAACTGGATAAGGTAGGCTTGTTTCATATTAACTAACCAGTTAAGATGACGGTTGTTTTGCAGCAATTTCCCACCTTGTTTTGCTGCTTCTACGTAAGGTATGACGTTCCGCTTAATCTTGCCTTACCCTGTTTCTTCCTGAAAGTAACGTTCTCAACACTTCCATCACTGGCGTTCATTGTATTATTATTAACAGGTACATCATTTCAGATAGCAAGCAACAGCTTCAGTAAGCAAGACAATAGTGTTGTGGCATAACCTTAACTACAGAGTGCTGTTCGGCTAGCGTCAGACGCCTGTGGCACATAGATCCATTAGCAGAGGAGGCCCATCTGGACATCTCTTGGGGTCAGTAGCAACTACAAGGAATGACTGGAGCACATCAATCTGTTAACAGAGTATTGGCGCGAAGACATAGATCGGTTAGCAGTAAAAAAATCCCGAAAGTCAAAAAATGGCACTTACATCCTTTAGCATTTCCACTCTTCAAATATGAAAATTGAGGTGGAAGGTTGCGTGTTCGATTCTCGAATGATCACATAATTAATTCAATGCCAAACCTGGCTCTGCGTGTCATTGACCTTGACCTTGACTTCAGGGTTGGGGGATGTTGGGAGGGGCGTTGTGGGTGTCTACAAATTATAGAGGGTCAATAGCCAGTCAGTTAGTTCCACGTGAATGACTTGCTGGGACCCGATCTGTATGCGTCGGCTAACCTATTGTTTGCGTTAACGCGTTTGTAGGAGCGGGGTCCCCGCAGGATTATTTCCCATCGCAGCTGCATTTCCGCCCTTTGTACCACCGCGTCCTTGAATCGGTTCCTGTCGGTCCCTTTCAGATAAATGTTGGTGCCGCAGCCCCTGTCGGTCCCTTTTGACTCTCAGTGATAAATGAAGCAGACGCAGCTGCATCATTTGTTATGAGAGGAGGTCCCGCCGTCCTCGGTGATGTGGTGGGTCGGGGGACAAGACACTCGATTGACTACCCCTCTTTCAAATTGCCGACTCCCTTGTACTGCCGCGTCCGGTACTGTGGCACACCACCCTCTTTCAAATTGTCTGCCCCTTTGTGTCCGTCATCGATTGATATGCTAATCTGATCGATGACTCGGCCTTTGTAGTGTGGTGCATGTGTGTGTGGCCCCGGGCAGAAGGGAGGGGAGTGGGCTATTTATATGCTAATTTGATCGATAGGCACCTCGGAATGGTCCCCTGTGAATAAATTATGGTTCCATCCCACGTGATATGTCTTTTTTCGACAGGTATCAGTTTTTCCTCCACACCTATACGTTACAAATAAATCATTTAGTTTGATTCTGTTTTAAGATGGACATCCTGTTGCTGGAATTTTTCTCTCCAACTAGTCACTTCTTTCCTTTTGCTGGGTTTGGTGCCCTAATCTTCACGATTTGACCACCTTTAGCGTTATTTTGATTATTGTTCTGCTGCTGTCCCGGGTTTACTTTCGGACATTTTCAGGTCGTCGAACTCGGTAGATTTTGCCTCACGTGTCCTCCAAGCTGGAAATAAACGTGCTGTTGTCCTCCTCTGTTTTGGATTCCGTAGCCTGTCCTGTACGAATTTCCTCCCTTCCCGTTACCACATACAACTTGTGGACGATTAACCCCGTATCCTCCTCTCCAAAAATTATTTCCATTGTTATTTGCAGCGTAGTTTCTATTAAGGGGAAACAAATTATTCTTCAATGAAACATTCACTGTGCAGCTGAGTGTGCGCTAATACGAAACTTGCTGCAAGATTTTTAATGAAACTTCCTGGCAGATTAAAATTGTGTGCCGGAACCGGGACTCGAACCTGTGACCTTTGCCTTTCGCGGGCAAGCGCTATACCACTGAGTTATCCCGACACGACTCACGGGCCCCCCACACAACTTCAGTTCTGCCAGTACCTCGCCTCCTACTTTCCAAACTTCATAGAAGTTCTCCGGTGAAACTTGCGAGACTAGCACTCCTGGAAGAAAGAATATGGTGGCAGAATTGAAGTTGTGTGTGGGAGAGCTTAGTGGTAAAGCACTTATCCACGAAAGGCAAAGGTCCCATGTTCGAGTCCCAGTTCTGGCACAGAATCATAATCTGACTGGAAGTTTCAAAATTATTCTTGTTTCCCGAAAACGTATTTTGATTACTACTTTCATTACTATTTTTATTAAAATTAAGATTTTGGTTCCCGATGCTGTGTGTGTAGTTCTTAGATCTGTCGTTAGAATGTCTAACGAAGACACCCTTAGTTGGTGTTGAAATCAGGGCAAATATTACCATTTTAATCAATCAATCAGTGAAATGAAATGCACAAAAATAAATAAATAAATAAATGAAAGAGAAGAAAGATGTCTAAGTTCTTTTGTACTTTGTCGAAAACTAAATTAACATTGATGATCATATTGCCAATCAAATTTTTCAAGTAACTATGTTGTCATTGTTTAAAATAAATAAGTAAACTTCCTTTCTGGATGCGCCTTTTATTATTATCATCTACTACAATGTGTCTGCATTGTGCCGGCCGCAGTGGCCGAGGGGACTGAGGCGCTCCAGTCACGGTCTGCACGGTCACTACGGTCGGGGGTTCGAATCCCCTCTCGAGCATGGATATTTGTGCCGTCCTTAGTATTAGCTAGTTTGTAAGTAGTTTGTAAGTTTACGGACTGATGACCCCGTAGTTAAGTCCCATAAGCGATACAAACATTTGAACATTTTTTTCTGCATAGTAGAATGTGATGAAACATATTTTGTCCAATAAGATAGCTGATCTTCTAGAAAAAAATGCCCATGTGACGGCGCTGTTCATTTTACTCATACAATTGTGTTGTTTAATGCTTAAGTGCAACAAGTATTGGAGAAACGTAATAACTGAGAATGAATTTAGAGTTGAGTGAATAATGTTTACAAATTATTTCAAATGTTCAAATGTTTGTATAGCTTATGGGACTTAACTACGGGGTCATCAGTCCCTAAACTTACAAACTACTTAAGTACTAACTAATACTAAGGACGTCACAAATATCCATGCCCGAGGAGGGATTCGAACCCCCGACCATAGTGGCCATGCAGACTGTGACAGGAGCGCCTCAGTCCCCTCGGCCACCGCGGTCGGCTACAAATTAGTAATTTTAGAAAGCATGATGGAGAAACAGCGATCTTGCAACAACAGTTAAAATTAAAACAGTCCAGATCGCAGAATTGTTATTTTTATCTCATAACCGGTATCAGTCAAGCGTAGACCATCATCAGATGACTAGCGCCATGGTGGCAGGTGGTGGCGGTGAACAAGGCGAGCCGCACAAACGTGGACTGTGCGAGAAAACATCAGTAAACAGGGAATCACCACTCCGGGAAGCAAAGCAGCAACCGACTGCCTTGTCACTAGAACAACACACTATTAACAGCTGACCAAGCCGCTTGATATGCTCGAGAAGAAATTACTCTCACATTTTCTGAAGTTAGAGCCCATAGGCCTTCAAGAAGAGAAAATTTTGGGGGTATACAAGGCTCAAGAGATGCAATTCCTTTTCTGATGAAAAGTAATATCAAGGCGCTAAAAATAAGTTTGCGATATATATACTCCTGGCCATTAAAACTGCTACACCACGAAGATGACGTGCTACAGACGGGAAATTTAACCAACAGGAAGAAGATACTGTGACATGCAAATGATTATCTTTTCAGAGCATTCACAAAAGATTGGCGCCGGTGGCGACACCTACAACGTGGTGACTTGAGGAAAGTTTCCAACCGATTTCTCATACACAAACTGCAGTTGACCGGCGTTGCCTGGTGAAACGTTGTTTTGATGCCTCGTGTAAGGAGGAGAAATGCGTACCATCACGTTTCCGACTTTGATAAAGGTCGGATTGTAGTCTATCGCGACTGCGGTATATCGTATCGCGACATTGCTGCTCACGTCAGTCGCGATCCAATGACTGTTAGCAGAATATGGAATCTGTGGGTTCAGGAGGGTAATGTGGAGCGCCGTGCTGGATCCCAACAGCCTCCTATCACTACCAATCGAGATGACAGGCATCAGCATGGTTGTAACGGATCGTGCAGCCACGTCTCGATCCCTGAGTCAACAGATGGAGACGTTTGCAAGACAACAACCATGTGCACGAACAGTTCGACGACGTTTGCAGCAGCATAGAGACCATGGCTTGGAGACCATGGCTGCGGTTACCCTTGACGCAGCATGACAGATAGAAGCGCCTGCCATGGAGTACGCAGCGACGAACCTGGATGTACGAATGGCTAAACGTCAATTTTCTCGTATCAATTCAGGTTCTGTTTACAGTATCATGATGGTCGCATCCGTGTTTGGCGACATCGCGGTAAACGCACATTCGAAGCGTCTATTCGTCATCGCCATACTTGCGTATCACCCGGCGTGATGGTATGGGGTGCCATTGGTTACACGTCTTTGTCACCTTTTGTTCGCATCGACGGCACTTGGACCAGCGGCCGTTACATTTCAGATGTGTTACGACCCGTGGAACTAATCTTTATTCGATCCCTGCGAAACCCTACATTTCAGCAGGATAATGCACGACCGCATGTTGTAGGTCCTGTACGGGCCTTTCTGGATACGGAAAATGTTCGACTTCTTCCCTGGCCAACACATTCTCCAGATCTCTCACCAATTGAAAACGTCTGGTCAATGGTGGCCGAGCAACTGGCTCGTCACAATACGCCAGTCACTACTCTTGATGAACTGTGGTCTCGTGTTGAAGCTGCATGGGCAACTGTACCTGTACACTCCATCCAAGCTCTGTATGACTCAATTCCCAGCGTATCAATGTCGTTATTACGGCCAGAGGTGGCAGTTCTAGGTACTGATTTCTCAGAATCTAAGCACCCAAATTGCGTGAAAATGCAATCAATTGTCAGTTGTACTATATTTGTCCAATGAACAAAATCAATTTAAACTACATTCCTATCACTGTTTGGGAGCTACAATCCTTCAAAGTTTAGGGGGCGGAGGCTACGACAGCGTATCTGACTGGCTGGTGGTCATGAGACAGTGGGCCGTGCCCCAGGGGATAGCCACTCGGCCAGTCAGCTACGCTATCGCAGCCTCCGTCCCCAGAACTTTGAAGGGTTGTAGCTCCCAAACTAACAGTGATAGGAATGTAGTTTAAATTGATTTGGACGCAGCTGGTTTAAACGAATCCAATACACGATCAAAAACTATTGTTTCATTTAAAAATTATATATTTGTGGTGTAACTCTTTGAAAAATGATACAATAAACTATGTTCATACCACCACAGAAACTGTAACATTTCTTGTGTTGACCTACCGCATTAAAATTTCCCGTCACCTATTATTTTATAAGTTACAGAGGCAAACACACTTAGTGAAACACCCTATATGGTGTGCCTCGGTTGCACAGTGGTAGAGTGCCAGACTACAAATCCAAAGGTCGCGGGTTCGATCCCTGCCAGGTCGTAGGATTTGTATCTGTCACTTTTCACTTCTTTCACCTCTGGCAGTATTGCTCATGTGAAAAATAACGAGTAGCACCGTGGTTCGGAACCCACGTTAAACTGTAGGTCCCCCTATAACTGGTTGGGTAAGTCAGTTCGAAGGTCGGAGGAAGGCAACGGCATACCACCTCCAAACAAGACCATGCCTAGTAAAGCACTGTGGTGTTCAAACCAATCTTCGGATTGCTGACTGCTTCACCTTCATATATATATATATATTCCCTTTGTGATTTGAAATTTCCTGGTACAATTGGACCTACAGAATTACTGACATAGTTATGGATGCGTGTCACGGAATAATACGTGCACTGAAAAATTATATTCCGGTACGTAACGTATTTAGTCATATAAATATCTTCATACAGTTTTATTCGTAAATAAGTACATAAGTAAATAAGTCAGGGGACTGAGGCGCTCCAGTCACGGTCTGCACGGCCACTACGGTCGGGGGTTCGAATCCCCCCCTCGGGGATGGATATTTGTGCCGTCCTTAGTATAAGGTAGTGGATAAGTAGTTTGTAAGTTTAGGGACTGATGACCCTGTAGTTAAGTCCCATAAGCTTAACAAACATTTGAACATTTTTTGAAATAAGTCAATTAGGAACTCTTAATCAAGCTTGGAGGCTCACGCGATACACATGTGGCTTAACATACTACACTGCAGCAACGATTTATACTGTTAAACGAATCCTGATAAGTACAATCTTTTTCATTATGTTTTCAATACAACACCACCAACAACAACGAACAATGAACGAAAGCGCGCGAGATTGGCGATGGTACTATCAATGCTGCCTTCATTTTCCAAGAAGCACAGTATATTTGCGAAGGTTTTGATAAGTTCGATGTTTCTGCGCAACCTCTCAACATAACCCCGACACGTTCAGTATTGCCGCACCTCCGGAAATATTGCGCGGTGCATATTAAGTGGCAAGGGCCGCTGTGGGTTGAACGCCCTAGCCACTTCGCAATTTGCTCCTCATATCTGTATGCCGGGTTGTTGGTTGTAGGCGTTGACTGCGAGTCAGACTCCGCAGAGAGAAAAACGAAGGCAAAATCGGTACACTCGGTCGCAAAGCTGTCAGCTGGCAGAGCATAAAAAGCTAGGGGACACGATCGTACATACTGTCGCCTTCACATGTATACTGTATTTGAAATGAAAGCGCGCTTTTTTGTGTGACATGAGGCGGGCTTCGCAAACGGATTTCAGAAACTGCTTTGAGTTTTTTTTATCGCAGTGTTTTACGCTATTGACTGCCGACATATTCCTTTTGCCGTTTCTTTCATCACAGCAATAAGCATTGTAATGCCGCCCACCAGCCCTGTCCCGCTAGAATGACAACAACAGCTTGATAAGACAGTTCGCTGACGGCTTTCTCTAGAGTGATGGTTTCATTCTAATTGTCATGGCAGCTGAAATATTAGTATAAATTTAATAAAGGAAATACTTGGGTTACCACTAACGACAATTACCCTTAGAGAAGTGGTATTACCACCATAAGCTATCTGGCGTCGTGAATCAATCTTGAAACAAGAATTCTAACGGTAGACAAAGAAAAATGAACCCGAAGTTGACAAGGTATTGTGGTCATAATTTTATAAGTAGGGTGACTTTGGTGATCATGTAATAGAGAAACGATTATTGCCATTTCCAAAATAAGAGTGGCAAATGTACCCAAACTACCTATACAGATAATGGATTACGAATCTCAACAATTGCAGCTAAATGATCCATAGTCGATATCTTATCAAAATTATTAATGATAGGCATACGAAAACATGGTAAAGTCTTATTGAATCCATCACTTCTGGCTGGAAACGGGACTGCGGCTAGTCAAGAGTATGTAGGAAGTGGGATACCAACAGACGTAAGTTTAATAGAAACATTTATCCTTCCCTACCAGTGTCGCCTTTCCATTGTGCCATCTTCAGGTCCCAGTTTCGATATCCCTACTTAATGGATGTTGTACTCCGATGTAGGGACCTGAAGATAGCATAATGGAATGCCGACACTGGCAGTGAAAGAATAAATGTTTCTATTACACTTACGACTGTTGGTATCCCACTTTCTACGTGTATGGTAAAGCAATCAGTAATCCGAAGATTGGTTTGAACACCACAGTGCTTTACTAGACATGGTCATGTTTGGAGGTGGTATGCCGCTGCCTTCTTCCGCCCTGCGAACTGACTACCCAGGCGACTATAGGGCGACCTACAGTTTAACGTGGGTGCCGAACCAAGGTGCTAATCGGTATTTTTCACTTCAGCAACACTGCCAGAGTTGAAAGGAGTGGAAAGTGACAGATAAAAATTCCAGGGTGTCCCCAAAATGATAACCTCCTCTTTTTCGTGGTCTCCAACACTTTGTCCACCTTTTTGCATATTTCATTGTTTCTCCGAAGGTTACAGCCAGTTTCAACCTGGGTTGTACCCAAGCTTTTCTGTAATATTCTGTATCTCCAGCTCTTACTAATTGTAATTTCATGAGAGTCATTCGCCGGCATACGGCTCTCAATTCGCGCCAAAGGACTGTAGTTGTCATTCCAAGAGATGCACGTTTTGTTGTAAATGTTTTAAGTTAATCCATAGCTCTCTGTTTTTGAGATCCGGTCCCCCACAGCAGATTTCTCCAGTCTGTTCTCTTGTATGTCTTCACCGAGGTATTTATCTTCTCATTTCGATCAATCTCTGTTTCAAGGAATTGTGGCCAATGAAACTTCCTGGAAGGTTAAAATTGTGTGCCGGAACCGTGACTCGAACATGGGACCTTTGACTTTCACGGGTAAGCGCTCTACCACTGAGCTAATCCGACCGGACTCACGGTCGACACGACGTGACACGGTCCGTCTTCTCAACTGTACTTCTGCTAGTACCTCGCCTCCTACTTTCTAAACTTCACAGAAGTTCTCCTGCGCAGTCGTTTCGACCGTGAGTCGTGTCGGGTTAGCTTAGTGGTAGAACGCTTGCCCACGAGAGGCAAAGGTCCCAGGTTCTAGTTCAGTTTGCAGCACACAATTTTAATCCGCCAGGAAGTTCCATAACAGCACAAATTCGCTGCAAAGTGAAGGTTTCATTCTAATTGTGGTCAATGTTTGGCCTCTGTGATGAATTTCATCTTCTCTTTCGAGATCATAAGTCCTATCTTGCCAGCTATCCCTTCTGTTAAGATGATCTGTGTAGTCCTTCTTCAATGTTCTCTGGAAGTATTGCAATATCACAACTTCCCACACAATACAGCACTGAACAATAATTGACAGACAAGCAGCTTAAGCGTGTGCATGGATGCCAACTGTATTTCGCTCCAGCACTCTACTGGCACGAAATTACGAATGTTATAGAGTTTTTTGAATAGACCTCGTACTAATTAAAAAAAGTCTGGCTGCGTAATTTGCATGTTTGTGTGCGCGGTCTGTTGTTTTAGTATTGATTTTGTACAGAAAGATCACGTATTGTAATAATTTTATATCCACGTGACAGATTTTTACAAAATTTACATCTAAACTTCAGACCTTATGCAATCATCTACTACAATACTCAAAACAGGGGAGCAGGTGAGAAAGCAAACACAATACACATATGGTAAAGTATTTTATTCAGATATTGCTTACAATTATGTGTACGACACAGTACGCTATTCTGCTGTCACAACTCTTTACTTGAGGTTTAGATAGCATTTACTTAGAACGAGGCACCTTGGGGCTAACATAATAGTGAAAAGCCATCCTCGTTGCCCTCTAATATGGTGTGTGAGCACCTCGGACGTCCAGTACAGTTGCACACCTGCGTGGCATGGACAGTATGAGGTTATCAGTCAGCTCTTCCATTAGTGACATATCCAACTCTGCAACCGTTGTGGGAGATGCTGGTCTGGCTGCAGTGCATGCCCCCATTGTGTCCAAGACATGCTCAATCGGGTTTAAGTCCAGTGAACAAGGTTGCCACTCCGTTCGTTCAATTTCCTCAGTTCAAGCATGTTGTCCACGAATGCAGCTGTGTGAAATCCATCTCCTAAGGCACCTATCTCCTATGGCACCAGCTTAGGACACAACAAGAGGTCAAACGCTCTTGTCTTTGTACCTCTGAGCAGCCGACACACCATTCTGAACAATACAGAGGTCCATACGTCCGTCAACACTGTCTCCTGCCCAACCACTCGTCCACCACCACGATACGGTGATGTCTACTGCACATAAGCAGGATGGTTCCGATTTCCACGCCCTCTCCAGATGAGGGAACGACGATTGTCCGGCTGAACACACCATCTTGACTCATCTGAACCCGGCACCATTCTAATGTTCATCCGCCCAGATTCTGCGGGCTAAACGGTGTCGTGGTTTCAAGGGCACACACCCATATTCTTCCATCAGTAGAGGACATATTCCCGAAGCCATTTCGGACTGTTTGTGTTGATATTGCGCGTACTCTACATGCCTGGAGGGTGGGTAGCATTCCTTCTATATCGACATGCTGTTAACCGGAGATAACGGTCATCTCTTGCTGATGTTACCAGTAAACGACCTTAGCCTTGCCTTCTTTTAAAGGTTCCTGTTGTCTGAAACGGGTGCAGGTCCTGAAAATTACATTTTGGGGCACTCCAATAGCAGCAGCGACCCCCCTCTGTCTTTGTCCCGTTTCGAAACTTCCTATGGCTTCCGTAGAACAGACAGAAAGATGTCGAAAAATTTTAGTTCTTTCTGCCGATGAAAAAATATCAGCACTTAGATAACTCACTTGAACCCGTAATTGTTTTGACCAGTATATAAATGCAATTATATATATATATATATATATATATTTGACGACATTACTGCGTTCATTTTCAATTAAATAAATCGCAATTTGCGATCACTTATGGCTTCACTGTACTAGGTTTAGATGTAATACCAATGTACGCCGAATGAAAATTTGTGCCCGGCCGGGATTCGAACCCGGGATCTCCTGCTTACTAGGCTAACGCCTTGACCACTCCGCCACCGAAGACACCAAACCTACTGCAGATGACTCGATACCTCATGGTCTGTTCTCCCAGATGCGGGAATACAGTATTGTGGCTGCGAGCATTACAGAATTAAGAGGCTGTGGTAATAGGAATGAGGCAGTGTGTGGAATGGAGATTTGCGTGTGTCGGGAGACGTGCAGGGAACTCTGCAGTCGGGTTGGTCACTGTGTCCTCGGTGGCGGAGTGGTCAATGCGTCTGCCTAGTAAGCAGGAGCTCCCGGGTTCGAATCCCGGCCGGGCACAAATTTTCATTCGCCGCACATTGGTATTACATCTAAACCTAGTACAGTAAAGCCATAAGTGATCGCAAATTGCGATTTATTTCATTGAGTATATAAATGAGTCCCTAAGGTCTGGTAAGGAAAGTTAGATTCTGCCGAAACCGGTCATGTGTTAAAAATAAAATGCTACTTCACGCGATGCTGGATGCAAACTATTATTAAGACCATATGTCTAGCTGCTTATGCTTTTAATGGAGTAACTGGGAGAGCACTTCATTCTGACTCAAACTGCCGTCGTCATATCTAGTAGCACAATGTGGTCGTGCATGTGAAAATTTACTCCATCGTTCAATTCATTAGTAATCTCATTGGTTGGTGTAATTTTAGTTCGCTTAGATCTTGTCTAATTTTAATCGATTTGTTTGTTTCGGCGTCCATCCTCATGGTGCTGCTGAAAGCGAGATTGCCCTTATGACTCTAAGGAGAGGAGCGGGGATGGAGTTCTTTTAACATTTTTCATTTTGGAAGATACATTCTTACTTTTAAGTAACCATAAAAGGGTTCCGGTATTTATGGCAGCTATAAAAAACGACGCTGTTAAAAACTTCGCCCCATTATTAAAATACCGACTTTTAAATCATTTTCTTGGAAAGAAAACAGCTTTCCTGAGCTCTTGGGGGAGGGGGCTATTGGTTCAGTCCTAATGCCCCGGGGCATAAACGACCGTGCTTGAAGGTGATCTAAGGCAGTCACTTCTCCAGTGCCATCCGCACAAACTTACCAGCAAACCGTTCACTCTCATTTCTCAGTCGACTCTCGCGATTCTTCAAAAGAGATACGTTGAACAGTTCACTGTCCGTTTTATTACCTATTCCATTGTTCATTTTATGCATTTTTTATTCCTCGTTTTATTGTTCATATAACCGGTCTTCACGCTATCTACTTTACTGTTCGTTTTTACGGTTCTTTTTACAGCGTACTTTGACTGGTCATTTTACAATACATTGCAGTTTTTCTGATATTTTACTGCATATTTGATAACTATTTTATAGCTAGTACTCGATGTTTCTTTGCTTCCTCATGTACTCAACAACAGTATTACGCCCAATCAACCATATGTAGTAATAAGTCCAAAGACGTTTGAAACAGCTCTCCGCGCTAACCTTTGAATAGTAATGGCAACCTACAACCTTTTGAATCTGATTACTGTATTTGTCCCACAGCCTCCCGTTGCGATTTTTACCCCACACACTTCTCTTCAATGCTAAATTGACGATTCCTAGTGTCCCACTATTCAATCCCTCTTTCAGTCAACACATACCAAAAGTTTCTCCTCCCCCCGATTCTGTTCAGTACCTCCTCGTTAGTTACCCGATCTACTCATATAATCTTCAGCATTCTCCTGTAGTATCAAATATCAGAAGTTTCTATAGCTTTTTTTGTTCAAATTTTTTAAGCTCACATATCCATACCCAAGGGAAACCCACTGCTAGACCAACCGCGCTATCTCTCACATGGTGCCTTGAATCGATGTCCATTCCCGCGCGGCCAACTTTCTGTCTCAACTTTTTGTCCTTCATGTTACACTCCAGACAAATGCATTCCGAACGAAGTTCCTAACATTTATAGTAATATTCGATGTGAAAAAAATTCTTCTTCAGAACTGCTTTTCTTGCCATTTCTATTCTGCATTTTTCTTTCTTTTTTATCAGATGATTTTTACAAACAAAATAACAAAACTCATTTACTACTTTTATCTTCTCGTTACCAAATCTATACATCTACATACTTACTCCGCAATCTAAGCAAAGGTGCATGGCGAAGGGAACTCAGTACCTCTATTGATTACTTGCTTTCTGTTCCACTCCCATGCAGAGCAAGAGAAAAATGAACGCTTGTATGCATCCGTACGAGCCCTGATCTCTCTGGTATTATCACTGTGGTCTTTACGCGAAATGTAGGTTAGCGTTAGTAGAATCGTTCTGCAGTCCACCTCAAATTCAGGCCCTCTACATTTACTCAACAGTATTTCTCGCAAAGAACGTCGCTTTCCTTCCAGCGACTCCCATTGGAGTTTCCGAAGCGTTTCAGTAACACTCGCGCATTCATCGAATCTACCAGTTACAAACCTAGCCGCCCGTCTCTGAACTGCTTCTGTAACTTCTGTAAAACGATCTAGTGGGGATCCCAAACACTTGAGCAATACTCAAGACGGGGACGTACATACGTTTTATATCCGGTTACCTTTACAGACGAATCACACCTTCCCAAAACTTTCCCAATACACCGAAGTAGACCATTCGCCTTCCCCATGACTGTCTTTATATGCTCGTTCCATTTCAGATCGCTGTGCAGCGTTACACCTAGATATTTAATTGACGCGACTTTATCAAGCAGCATACTACTACTGCTGTAATCTAACATTACGGGATTGCTTCTGCTACTCATTTGCATCACCTCACATTTTCCTACATTTATCGCTAGTTGCCATTCCTTGCACCACCCAGAAATGCATTTCATCCTGCATATTACTACAGTCATTCAATGACGACACCCTCCTGTACACCACAACATCATCAGCAAACAGCCGCAGATTGCAACTCATTCTGTCCGTCAGATCAGACAGCGCTCCTATCACACTTTCCGGGGGCATCCCTGACGATAGCCTATTCTCCGATAAAAACACACTATCGAGTACAATGTACTGGGTTCTATTACTTAAGTAGTCTTCGAGCTAATCACATACTTGGGTACCTATTCCATAAGCTCTTACCTTCGTTAGCCTTCTGCAATGCGGTATCGTGTCAAACGCCTTCATACTTATCACCAGTGGCGGCTGGTGATAATGTGCTAATGTGCTGCAGCACACTGTAAATATATTACTAAAATTATGCCATTTCTCTTCGAATGCAAGCGAGAAATCGCTATAAAATTACATCCTTTCTCTTGGAATACGATCCAGATATCACAATAAAATTATTCCAGTTCCCTTCCAATGCGTATTAGAATGCTAGAGCGCGCGCCACGTAACTTGGCGGGTGGGCTGGTTCTTCTGCGCAGGTAGCTGTGTAGTGGTGGGGGAACCAGCTGTTACAGCGTAGCCGGACTGTGCGTTAGCTGCGCTCCGTTCCATTCCGCAGTCAACTGCTGACTGCCGCTTAGCTTTAAAGTTACGGACGCATACAAGCGCAAGGAAATGTCGAGCTGCGAGTCTTGAACAAACACGGCTGCATAAGAAGTGTAATGCAGAAAAACAACGCTCGTTTGATTGTTGGGAAAACTGTGGCGCATTTACGAGTATTTATGAGTCTCTTTCTCTTGTACCTATCATGTTTACACGGCAGGGCATAATTTTCTGAGCGGCACAGAAATTCATTTCGTAGCTCAGTCGATTAACACGAAATATCTGTGAATTATATACACAGTTCTTCTAGGGAGATCACTCTATCCATTATCACTGAAGAATCACATTAGACGTTCACGACAGATTACGAATTCAAAGTAAATTCGTGAAGATAAAAAAGTTATAAATTAGAAAGTGACAAATTTTAGATTTTTCCCTTAATTGTATCTCGAAATCTGGATTTTTCGAAGCAGTTATTAAAATAGTCTATCAATGACTTAAGTGACATATCATATGAAATGATAAAATAATTGTATATGTTTGACATTGTACAAGACAAGGAGACTATCTAAAAACGTTATAAGCGACACATGTTCAGTCTTCGTACTGACGCCCAACAAGCAAGTGCTTACTGATCAAAGCAAGGTGTTTCATATTTCCTGATTTATTTTTTGTAAAATTAATTTTGTACAGGTAAATGAAAAATACTGAAATCCATGCAATAAAGATCAGATAATGGCAACCAAGAACTGTCGAAATCGGCCATGAATAAAAGCGTTTGTAAAACATTTTTGTCCAGCGATTTTCGTACAATTTTTTCAAAAGTGAAAATAGATGTCCCACTAGCATAAATAAAACAGAGAGATTTTACAGTGGAAAGTTCAGGTTGTAATAACAATAAAATAATGAGGATTGCTTGCTACACACCGCAAATACGATCGTCGAGGCACAGTCAGGAAACGGATAATACTCAACATTAATAGAGTTCATAACAAAATCGTCAAAGCTGTTGAAGCCGGCAGACAAGCTTTAAACAAAATCCACAACGAAACAGCATAAGTAGGAACAAAAATCGTGTTACAGTTCCTTTGCCAGGGAAGCACACATAGTATAAAGTTACACAATACAAGCTTAACTGCCACAAAATAATTTTTAACGTGGTAATAAGTAGAGGCTTTGTGATCAGCCGCTTCAGACTTCCGTCGAAAGAATTGATATACGCAAAACACTATTTCTCTTGCCTGTTAGTGTAATACAGGTTGAGATTTGCTGTTGCCACTCATAGTCAACTGAATGCCCCGAAGTAACTCGGAAAAAAAAAAAAAAAAAAAAAAACCGCAACGCAGAATGCCAAAACCAGTTGTCGCTCCGTACAGTACGACACGAACTCGACCGCGTGCAACGGCTGACTGACGGATATTGGCCAGCAGGTCACGTGGCGTGACGTAGACCGACCTGTGCTTCTGCGTATCCAGACCTCACCCGCCAAGTTACGTGGCGCGCGCTCTAGTAATAAGGATGAAAACGAATTCTGGAGCGCCCTCACCGCGATAGCTGGAAACCAGCTCCGTGTGCTGAAATGGAATTCAGCCGCGCTGGTTCGTGCGCAGAGAGGCGACGCAGTCGTCTGTTCGCTAGTGCGCATGCGCAGACGTGACGTCAGGCCTGGAGACTCGTGTGTGCTGAGACCGACTGCAGCACCAGATCAGTATTTCTCTTCGCGCTGCGTGTAACGGTGCGGAAGAATAGTATATGACGAATATTGCGGCATACAGAGTGAAATAGCGCGCTTTATCAGGCGTCTTGCGCGTTGTCTCTCAAACCTACCTGTGTGAGGCTCGTATTCAAATACCTCAGAGTCTAAATTTTTAATTTCCGTAAATAAAATTAATGTTTTTAAACGTTATATTTACTACCTGCAGTGAATACATGCAGTTGGCAGCGCTGTTATAGATTCCCCTATGGGTCTTACTGTCAATACAATATTAATTGATTTTTAATTAAAGGCAATCATACAAAGGTTGACTTTTTTATTATAGTATATTTTGTTTCCTGTTTATTTTTGTAATATTGTAGCACACTGGTCAAATTACGAGCCGCCACTGCTTAGCACGTAAGAAAAGAGAGAAATGTACAAGCTGAGTTTCGCACGTTCGATGCTTCCTAAAGCTGTGCTGGTACATGGACAGTAGCTTTTCCATCTCAAGGAAATTTACTATATTAGAATTGAGAATATATTCAGGAATTCTAAGCAACCCTCCTTGTCCATTCAAATCAGTTCCTCTTTCCAAACCTTTGCCATCTCTGACAAATATGTCATCGGCAAACTGCAAGGTTTTTATATCTTATCCCTGAACTTTAATTTCTTCTCGCAATATCTCCTTGCTTTCCTTCGTAGTTTTCGCAATGCACAGACTGAATATTGTGGAAACACTACACCCCTGACTTACGCCCTTCCAAAGCACTCTGTTATTTTGAAAACTTAAAACTGCTGTCTATCTTACGTATAAGTTGTTTCCTATATTCTACCTCTGCTGCCATAAGATTTTAAATAGGTATTCCAATCAACATTGTTAAAAACTTTCTCCAAATAGGCCTACACGAAAGCTGGAATCGCGGGTTTACCTTTCCTTAAGCTATCGTCTAAGATACGCCGTAATGTATTGCCTCAGGTGTTTCTACAGTTCTGTTAAATCCCAACTGATCTTCGCCGAGTTCAGATTCTAGCCAGTCTATCAACCTGCAGATGGTGGCGCGAAAAATATATTTACATAACCATAAATTCAAGCTCTGAATAATCAACAAAGTGAATTCTAAGGTAAGGTTTAGAAGAGATTTATTCACGAAGTAATTTTTATATAAATGGTTTACTAGTCTTTTGGATATGAAATTGAGGTCCTACTTTATACATCGGTACACAACTGAATGTTTCCCCAACTATTGTTCATGAGCCACAATAAGTATCACATGCACTTGACAGTAAAAGTTCCAATTATCACTCGTAAATTAATGAAGTCCATCGAACATCGGAGAAGCTGTGCGCCGTCTTCCTACAGATGAAGCGGGAGAAGTTCGTCGAGAGCCTTGTCGTGTGTTAACGAGAGCCACACCGCCGAAGAGCTATATCTCGCCTGTGGAGAGGGCTGCCCTCCGTAACTTACGAACAGTTTTATTATGTGACTCAACGTATCGCAAAGTTGACAAGGATCGAACAAACCGAGTGGTGCGAAAAACAGCTGAACTTCTATCAAATAGTTCTCTACCGAAGGAGGCCATAAAGAGACTGAAACCAAGCAGTTCAGTTCCACCTAGGCTATATGGACTGCCTAAGTTCCACAAGGAAAGTGTGCCATTACGTCCAATTTTGAACAATATTGGAGCAGCCACTTACGACCTAGCTAAATACTTGGCGTCTTTGCTCAAACCTGTGGTAGGCAAGTGTCCACATCATATAAAGAATTCCAATGATTTTATCAGCAGATTACAGTCACTTCAGCTGCAAAGTAACGACTTGTTGGTCAGTCTTGATGTGGTTTCACTTTTTACAAAGGTGCCTCTTGTGGACTCTCTACACCTCATTGGCAACATGTTTGGTGAAGACATTACAGCGCTATTGAGCACACGCTCTCCTCTACATATTTTTTATTTAACGAGTGTCATGAACAATCCGACGGAGTCGCCATGGGGAGTTCTTTGTCTCCCCTGGTGGCCAATCTTCTTATGGAAGATTTTGAGTAGAGAGCACTTGAGTCGGCTACTTTTAAACCAACAGTGTTTTGGCGATACGTCGATGACACTTTTATAGTGTGGCCTCATGGCGTGGATCGTCTCCAAGAGGTTTTACATCATATGAACTCCATACACGAAAACAAAGTTTACTATGGAGATCAAGAAAAATGTTTGTTTGCCATTTTTAGATGTCTTCGTGCGACGCAGAAGTGATGGCTCACTTGGTCATTCAGTATACAGGAAGCCCACTCATGCAGTTTTGTACTTACAAGCTACTAGTTGCCACCATCCGGCACAAACAATGTGCGTCCTCAAGACTTTAATCCATCGAGCCCATACCATCTCTGATGCCGACAGCATTCACGCGGAACTGGAACACTTCCAGACAGTATTCCTAAAGAATGGAAATTCAAGGAAGCAAGTAAATCGAGCGATGCACACCTACAAACGACAGAACAAGGAAGAAGAAGAGGCTTTCAAATCGACTGCTTATATTGGGAATATTTCATCGCATATAGGCAGAATACTAAAAAAAGGATAGTCATCTTTCGCCCTCCTCCTAAAATTTCATCGGTGTTGAGTTCTGTCAAAGACGATCTGGAACTGCGTAAAGCAGGTGTTTACAGGATTCCGTGCGAGTGCAGAAAGTCATATATAGGGCAGACGACGCGCACTGTGCAGGAGCGCATTGTGGAACACCAGCGTCATACTCGGCTACTGCAGCCCACAAAATCCGCAATCGCCGAACATTGTATTTCCACAGGTCATTCAATGAACTACAATGAAACTAAAATTGTGGCCCACACATCAGACTTTTGGAGCTCAATTATTAATGAAGCTATGGAAATAAGACTGTCTGACAGGGAAACTCTTATCAATCGAGACAGCGGTTTCCAAATAAATGCTGCATGAAATCCTGTCATTGAAAAACTTCGCACTCGGCGTAGTTTCCTGCAACTGAATGATAATGATAATCGATCTGATATCGAAGCGGCAAGCCTCCACCACGGAGGGCGCTCGGAGCATCGTACGTAGCTGTAGTGGATGCACGCGCTAGGTACGCGCATGCGCAATGTCGGCTGAATTGGGCATAAATAGCACAGCTCAGTGCGTCTTCGCCAGTACTTCGGTGGTACTCATCTGAAGATGGCCAGAAGACTCTGCGCCGAAATATCGTGGCAAGAATTTACAGACATCCGGCAGTTCGCCCGAGATTTTATGGAAATATCTGTTCGCCGGGAAAGCTTTAAACATCACAAATACATATTTAACAATAATAAAATCGGTTGAGACTGAAGCTCTTTGCTCAGGTAGCTGTTCAAATATACTGCCGCTGTCGAATTATAGTTACACAATTAATATTTAATTTATTACGGCTTTTTATACAAAAATATTCAATTCTTGTCCACAAATACATATAATTGTTTGTGTATAAATTATCTGCTGCATATCTACTATTTTTAGTCGGCCATGAAAAATTTAAGTGATAGTCTACAACATAAAACGAACGTTACTAAGAATAATATTAAATATAATAAAATACATATATAGATGTAATGGGGGGAAGGGAAGATAGTAGGTGAATATGGTCTGGGCAAAAGGAATGAAAGAGGAAGCCGCCTGGTAGAATTTTGCACGGAACATAATTTAGTTATAACAGACACCTGGTTCAAGAATCACAAAAGAAGGTTGTATACGTGGAAGAGACCAGGAGACACCGGGAGATACCAGATACATTTTATAATGGTAAGACATAGATTTCGGAACCAGGTTTCACAGTGTAAAACATACCCAGGGGCAGATATAGACTCTGACCATAACTTATTGGTTATGAACTGTAGGCTGAAACTGAAGAAACTACAAAAAGGTAAGAAAATAAGGAGATGGGACCTGGATAAATTGAAGGAACCTGAGGTTCTTAAAATTTCAGAGGGAGCTTTAGGCAACAATTGACAGAAACAGGGGAAAATAAAACAGTAGAGAAGGAATGGGTAAAATTGAGAGGTGAAATAGTGAAGGTAGCAGAGGACAAAATAGGTAGGAAGGGAAGACCTACAAAAAATCCTTGGGTATCACAGGAGATACTAAATTTAATCGATGAAAGGAGAAAATATAAAAATGCAGTAAATGAAACAGGCAAAATGGAGTACAGACGACTAAGAAATGAGATTGACAGGAAATGCAAAATGGCTAAGCAGGAGTGGCTAGAAGGCAAATGCAAGGATGTAGAAGAATGTATAAATAGGGGAAAAATAGATACAGCCTACAGGAAAATAAAAGAGACATTTGGGGACAAGAAAAGCATCTCTACGAATATCAAGAACTCAGATGGGAAACCAGTTCTCAGCAAAGAAAGGAAAGCTGAAAGGTGGAAAGAGTATATAGAGGGGCTCTTCAAAGGAAATGAACTTCGTGACAATATTGTAGGAAGGGAAGAGGATGTAGATGAAATAGGAGATACTGTACTGAGAGAAGAATTTGACAGAGCCCTGAAAGACCTAAGTCGAAACAAGGCCCCTGTAGTAGATGATATTCCCTCAGAGCTACTGAAGTCTCTGGGAGAACCAGCCATGCCAAACCTGTTTCACCTGGTGTGTAAGATGTATGAGACAGGCGAAGTACCCTCAGACTTTAAGAAAAATGTTATAATCCCCATACCTAAGAAAGCAGGTGCAGACAGGTGTGAAAACTACAGACCCATCAGTTTAATAAGTCATGGTTGCAAAATATTAACACGAATTATATACAGAAGGATGGAAAAACTGGTAGAAGCCGACCTCGGGGAAGATCAGTTTGGGTTCAGGAGAAATGTAGGAACTCGGGAGGCAATACTCACTTTACGGCTTATCCTAGAAGATAGATTACGAAAAGGCAAACCTACGTATCTAGCTTTTGCAGATTTGGAGAAGGCTTTTGACAATGTTGATTGGAATAAACTCTTTCAAGTAAAGCGAGTAAAATATAGAGAGCGTAGGGTTATTTACAACTTGTACAAAAACCAGACAGCGGTTGTCAGAGTTGAAGGGCATGAAAGGGATGTAGTGGTTGGAAAGAGAGTAAGACAGGGTTGTAGTCTTTCTCCATTGTTATTCAATTTGTACATTGAGCAAGCTATAAAGGAAAGCAAGGAGAAATTTGGAGAAGGAATTAAAGTTCAGGCTGAAGAATTAAAAACATTGCGTTTTTCGGACGACATAGTAATTATGTCAGATACAGCAAAGGACCTGGAAGAGCAATTGAACGGAATGGACAGTGTGCTAAAAGGTGCATATAAGATGAACATTAACAAGAGCAAAACTAGGGTAATGGAGTGCAGTCTAAGAAAATCAGGTGATGCAGAAGGAATTAGACTGGGAAACGAAGCAATAAAGGAGGTAGATGAGTTTTGTTACTTGGGCAGTAAAATAACAAATGATGGTCGCAGTACAGAGGATATAAAATGCAGAATGACAATGGGTAGGAAAGCGTTTTTGAAAAAGAGAAATTTGTTAACATCGAATATTGATTTAAGCCTAAGAAAGTCCTTTCTGAAGGCATTTGTATGGAGTGTTGCCTTGTATGGGAGTGAGACATGGACGATAAACATTGCGGACAGGAAGAGGATAGAGGCTTTTGAAATATGGTGCTACAGAAGAATGCTGAATATTAGGTGGGTGGATCGCGTAACTAATGAGGAGGTACTGAACAGAATTGGGGAGAAAAGAAATTTCTGGCATACCTTGACTAAAAGAAGGGATAGATTGGTAGGACACATTCTTAGACATCAAGGAATTGTGAATTTAGCATTAGAGGGAAGTGTGTGGGGTAAAAATCGCAGAGGAAGACCAAGAGATGGGTACAGTAAGCAGATTCAGACAGATGTAGGTTGCCGTTCTTATGTGGAGATGAAGAGGCTTGCTCAGGATAGGGTATTGTGGAGAGCTGCATCAAACCAGTCTCGGACTGAAGACCACAACAACAAGAAATGTAATGTGCTTTGCTGGGTTCATGTTTTGTGTTTCTGTGGTGGAATCTATGTTCTAACAAAAGTACCTCAACTAAAAGCAGAACAAGAGAGTAAAACAAAGTTTATTTAAAGAATACGGAAATAACGTGGTACGTCTTTTCAGATAGGTAGCATGGTGTAATGCTGCCCTATGATTCATAAACTGTTAATGATAAACACTACATATCAATAATTGTAAATATAAGACTTATAATATTATTATTATAGTACTGAGATTTATCGGTTTTTTATCTGTAAGGGATATAGAAATTGTAATAACAGTGTTTGATTCTCCCAAGTCTCCTGAACCCATTCATATATTTATATTTGTCGTATGATCATTCGCCGATTTTATATGCACTTTTAGAATAATGTGTTTGGCTATATTTTATTTTAGTTGCAATCTGGAATAGCAGCCCTCTCTCATCCAAGACCGCCGTTTCCTGTTTCCGAGCAGATTAGGGAAACCCTAACTACCTGTATTCCATTCACTATCTGTCCGGCTGGGGAACCCAACAGCCTGACAAAACCCGACTTTCACAAGGAAGCAATCAGCTTCCCCCTGTAACTGTAATGTCAGTCCGTTCATGGGAAACCGCCCCATCATGCATCAGGTTTTAATCTTGTCCAGTTTGATTTCATGGTGGCACTTGTGCTCAACGACCGTTTATTTGATTTACAAGGCACGTCCAGAAAGTAAGTTCCGTTGCAATTCATCTCCGCTGCAGCGCTGCGATTGCAGTTCCGCACATGTGCTGTAGACGATGTGCATCAAGGAGAAGAACGTGCGCCATTTGAAGATCACTGTCAGTTACGTACGCTTTGTTGTGTTTGTTTGAAATGTCGGCATTGATTTTTCAACTACGGGGTCATCAGTCCCTAAACTTACAAACTACTTATGAACTACTTACTAACTAGGACGGCACAAATATCCATGCCTGAAGGGGGATTCGAACCCCCGACCGTAATGGCCGTGCAGACCGTGACTGGAGCGCCTCAGTCTCCTCGGCCACTGCGGCTGGCTTGATTGAAAATCCTGCCGCCTGTGAAATCAGGTCGGTGATTCGGATTCTGAATGCGAGGAAAGTGAAACCAAGTTAAATTTATCGGCAAATTTGCGATGTTTTCGGACCAAATGCGATGAGTTATTCGATGGTGAGAAGATGGGTCTGACAGTTCAATGGCGGGCGTAGTGATGTGCACGATGAATAACGAAGTGGGCGTCCACCTTTGGTTACAGAAGAACTGGTTCACGCGATTGATGACAAGATCCAGGAAAACCATAGGATTTCAATCAGTGCTCTCGCTATGGATGACGAGCTGAAAGAAACTGTTTCCAACTGGTTGAAGACACAGGTGGCAGATTTCTATGAATAAGGTATACAAAACCTGGTGCCACACTATGACAAATGCCTGCAAAATTTCGCCAGTTATGTGGAAAAGTAGTTTAAGAGTTTTAGAATTTCGTGCAATAAAAATTTCTTCTGTATCTGTGTACAATTTCATATTATTACCAAACGGAACTTACTTTCTGGACGAGCCTCGTATACAAAGTTTTTCAGCAATCAGTCGTAAATATCAATTTATTCACAGATCTAGATTTCGACCACTGTGTGGTTATTACCAATGCTAAAAACAAAACTGTTGCCGCGGTGGGTTAGCTGCGCGCATTGGAGTGCCATGCTGCGGTGCGCGCCGCCGTTCGCCGTCGGGGGTTCGAATCCCCCCTTGGGCATGGATGTTTGTGTTGTCCTTAGGTTAGTTTACCTTAGTTCAAAATATTTGTAAGCTACGGACTGATGACCACGCAGTTAATTCCGATAGATTCACAATCATTTGAACATTTTGAACAAAACTGTTAAAACACATAAAACATTTCGACCTCCATGTTACTGAGCCTCTGGCACAGAGTAACATATACAGAGGAGCCACCCCTAAACCACTGTCCTACACTCCCCTCGTAGTTCCATAAGATGCTAGCAGGTGTCAGGCGGATAGCTGGCTTAGGGTGCCTCTCGCACGTCAGAGGGTAGCGTGGAGGGGAGGCTGGGGGGGAGAGCTCGTGCCGCCTGCCACGGAGGCCACGGCTGTGTCCAGCTTGCTGGCGTTTGAGGGGAAGTGGTGGTGGGGACAGCCGCTACCTGCCGCCTGCTCTGGGCAGTTTAAAGAGCTGCTTCTGACCGCAGCGCTATCATGGGACATCTTACGGAACTGCTGGAAACCCTCCCTCCCCGCACCCCTGAGCGTAAGACCGGGCCCTTACGGAGGTTTCCCGTCTGTATATATTTGTCTGTGCCTCTGGCCCGCCTCCATTCATGTTTCCCACCGTAACTGTGGTGACTGACGTCATAACTGGACTCGGCGGCGCTAGCAGCGCTCTTCGTCTCCTGCGCCGGTGTCTGCCCTCACGGGCCAGTGGCGGTTGGACTATCCTGAACGATGCTTCCTCCTCCTGCCTGAGGCGGCGTCTAGAGAATGATAGTGCTTAGCCAGTTGCAACAAACTTTAAACATAATTTCAAACCTTTATTAAACTTTTCCTCGCTGGCAACCATAGTAAAATGATGAAAGGGAAAACGTTTCTCACTACTTTTCCGCTGTTTATGGAGTGAAACTACGGCTCTCGGTATGACGTTACAATTTATAATATGAACACTACAAATTGTAGCCACAGGAAATTTTACAGACCGTATACACACATATAGTTGAGTGTACCTTCTAAACTGTATCAAGTACGCCACGTAGTTCATGAGATACGTATCATGCTCCAAGTTTTAATCTAATACTTCTTTACTACTAATTGTATTTGCAACAGATTTTACAGACATACGGCACTTATACAAAAGAATATATACCTGAAAAATTATACAATGTTACAACATCTAACTCAATAAATATGAGGACATACACAATTTATATGTAATTGCACGTATAATTTTATACATTATGCAAGACAGGATTTCTTATTTATTCTGTAATAAATACAACATGTTTTTTATAAGAAAAAAAAGGAGATGGACAGAGAGAAGAGGGATACGAGAAGTACCACTCATTGACGGTTTGGCGTGAGGAATGTGGCCGTATTTCTCTGGCCTCTTGGAGAGTTAATGTGGAGTCCACCTGTTGTTTGTGCGCTGCTGTTGTGCCAGTGGTTGTACTTTGGAATTACGTTTGCAATTTAACTGATTCTGATATGTGTTTAACAAGTGGTTTTGTTTACGGTGGCGTAATGTCTTTTGGCGTTCTGATTACTGTTCCTCAGTCTCTGTCGAATATTATACAGTTCAGCATTTGCCCCCCTCCATCCGAGTTACCTATACTCGACCGGCTGTAGTTAACAGGTTTCCTTTCTCCATATCATTGTTATTTTCTCTTGGTCCATTTCGCCGCGGTGGAGTAACCTAGCGGTCTAAAGCGTCGCGCTGCGGAGCGCGCGGTTGCTCGCCGTGGAGGTTCGAGTCCTCCCTGGGGCATGGGTGTGTGTGTGTGTTGTCCTTAGGTTAGTTTACCTAGGTTTAAGTAGTTTGTAAGCTACGGACTGATGACCACGCAGTTTGGTCCGATAGATTCACAAACATTTGAATTTGAACTAGGGTATCGTCAGGGATGCCCCAGGGAAGTGTGATAGGAGCGCTGTCTGATCTGACGGACAGAATGAGTTGCAATCTGCGGCTGTTTGCTGATGATGCTGTGGTGTACAGGAGTAGGAATGACTGTAGTAGGATGCAGGATGAAATGCATTTCTGGGTGGAATGGCACCTAGCGATAAATGTATGAAAATGTAAGGTGATGCAGATGGGTAGGAGAAGCAATCCAGTAATGTTAGGTTACAGCAGTAGTAGTATGCTGCTTGATAAAGTCGCGTCAATTAAATATCTAGGCGTAACGCTGCACAGCGATCTGAAATGGAACGAGCATATAAAGACAGTCATAGGGAAGGCGAATGGTCGACTTCGGTGTATTGGGAAAGTTTTGGGAAGGTGTGATTCGTCTGTAAAGGTAACCGCATATAAAACGCTTGTACGACTCCGTCTTGAGTATTGCTGAAGTGTTTGGGATCCCCACTAGATCGTTTTAAAGAAGTTACAGAAGCAGTTCAGAGACGGGCGGCTAGGTTTGTAACTGGTAGATTCGATGAATGAGCGAGTGTTACTGAAACGCTTCGGGAATTCCAATGGGAGTTTACCTAGGTTTAAGTAGTTTGTAAGCTACAGACTGATGATCACGCAGTTTGGTCCGATAGATTTACAAACATTGACCATTTTTGAATCTTGGTTCATTTCGCCATTTAGCATTGCTTTTGACTGGGTTGGTTCATGTTGTGAAGTTTTGGTGTAATAAACTGTGTAATCTTTTGACACCCGTGACTGCCGTCTGGCCGAAATCAGAACTTGTTTGGCCCTTTGCAGTGAGCTATCTTGTTTACGTTTGTAGGGCAAGTACAAACAATCCAGCCCTGAGCTAATGGTACATTGTAACCTACCTGTTTAAAGTTCAGTGCCGCGTTAAGGTTCCGCTAATTTAGAAGTATCAATAGTTACTGAAACCTTTCTCTAGGAATGTGCAATCTTTCATCCCTCGTCATTTGTACTTTTAAAAATTGTTGTTAATTTGGTCAATATTTAACCTTACCCTTAAGAACCTTAATTATTGTAAACTGATTCTTTCAAATGCGCCGTTAAGCTTTCAGGTTTTCGGCTCTTCTTTTCCTTTATTGACCACTATGTTTTTACTTTTACAATAATATCAAAGTGCTTACGTTCTTGCAGAATTTATTTCTCGCCTGTCATATACCTTTTATATCAGGTCTAAGTTTATCAGATGTGATTCTGTTTTAAATCTTCCTGTTACAAGCTTATGTTTTAGGTATTGCTCAAATGTAATTCCACTCGAGCTGGATTGATAGTGATGGTTCTAAGTAGGCCCACTCTGTCCTTAAGGTTACTTGGCCTCTTTATTGATCAATCCTGTTATCTTAATGCAGGCGATTTCATGACAATTATATTTCATTTAATATAAAGTACGTTTTGAGCTTTTGTTGTTTAGTTGTTATCTTTGGAGTCTAAGTATTGAACTTATGTTTATTTATGCCTCATCTTAAAACGCCTAGTCACCTGAAGTAGGGTGGAATAGGGAGGAGAGCTAAATCAAACCAGTCTCCGGAGTGAAGACCACAACAACAACACAGCAATGAGGCGGTCAGTAGTATAGAGTTTGACCTACCACATGTGACTTGCAGTTTACTGATTTATGAAACTTCTTTTCTAAAAAAGGCAAGTTGTAATTAACTTGATACGCGAGGTACGATTAACAGTTTTATATATGAGTAATTACAAATCATAGAATTAATTAGATGTTTTACTTTGAACTTGAGAAACTAATGTATCAATATCAGGTTCAATCGAAGTGATTGCAGTTATCAAGATTATAATCTTACATGTTGGTTCTATTTTTACTGCTGAAAACAGCTGTTCACAAACGTACGTGCTTCTGAACAAAGATGACATATATAATGCACCAGCTGAAAACCCAGCTTTGCCAGGGTATTTATTTAGTACTTCTCGTATCCCTCTTCTCACTGTCCATCTCCTTTTTTTCTTATAAAAAACATGTTATATTTATGACAGAATAAATAGGAAATCCTGTCTCCCAAAATGTATAAAATTATACGTAAAATTAATAAATTGCGTACGACCTCATATTTATTGAGTTAGATGTTGTACCATTGTATATTTTTTCAGGTATATATTCATTTGTATAAGTGCTGTATGTCTGTAAAATCTGTTGCGAATACATTTAGTAGTAAAGAAGTATTAGATTAAAACTTGGAGCGTGATAGGTCGGTTTTCCATGAACGTTACTGTTTACGTGCTCGTACGTCATGAACTACGTGGCGTACTGTGATACAGTTTAGAAGGTACATTCAACTACATGTGCGTATACAGTCTGTAAAATTTCCTGTGGCTACAATTTGTAGTGTTCAAATTATAAATTGTAACATCATACCGAGAGCCGTAGTTTTACTCCATAAACAGCGAAAAAGTAGTAAGCGAGAAACTTTTTTCCTTTCACCATTTTACTAAGGTTGCCAGCGAGAAAATGTTTAATAAAGGTTTGAAATTATGTTTAAAGTTTGTTGCAACTCGCGAAGTACTATCATTCTCATACAGTGTATTTCGAAAGTCTCGCGACATTAAATGGCATTTTTTGCGATTTCTAATGGTTATGACGTAATATCTTTTGACCCATGTGCCGTATGTGATTCTTAACCATGCAGCAATTATTACCTCGCGGTAAAGAATGTGTGTACCAAATTTGGTTGAAATAGGGTCCAATGGTTTAGGAGAAAATGAGCAGCATTGTCGCAAAATGCAGCAGTTTTTCGCGCATCTCATTGTTTATGACGTCATATCTCGTATGTGATTCTTACACTTACGGCGACCGTCCTCATGTATTGAAGCTTACGTGTACAAAATTTCATAAAGATTGGAACAAAACTGTAGATTTGTATGCAACACGTACAAACATACTGACACTCTGCTTTATATATTAGATGACTGTGGAGGGATGTTTGCCTCTCGGTTGGTATGAACAATGAAACATAATCAAATTTTTCGCAGTTCCAAGCGAAGTAGGAGTAGCGTGTCTGACGGAAAGTTTGAAAGTATTCAGTTTACTACAGACATTTTTTTTTATTTTATTTATTTATTTTTTTTTTTTTTTTTTTTTTTTTTTTACAGATGCGTGACAAATATTTGCTTTGGACGAAACGCGGACCGCAGGCCGCGGGTTGGTCACGCCTGGTCAAGATTATTTTAGTACACCCGCTATTAGCACAAAGGGATGCACCCTGGGAACAGACATGAGATTGCACTTCATCGGCCCTTGCTACTTAGGGCCTGTCGGATGATTGGCAGGTAACAAGACATGGCACTTAATGAACACCCCCCCCCCCCCTCTCGCCGCACCCCTTGGCATCACTTCACCGCCCTCTCGATGTTCCCCCTCAAGCCGCCTCTGACGCAGCCGACGCCCACTCGCCTCGTCACCGACTTCTTTCTGGCGGCAATTTCGTTCGTGCAAGTGACAAGATGGAAATTCAGAAAAATTTGTAACTTGTTCGCTATTGACTACACACGCCACTCCCCATTTCTCCTGCGGGAGGTCAGTGTGTACTAGGACACTGCCTAGGAACGAATTCTAGCCATTTAACAATTTCATTTTCCAAATATGTTGAACAAATTCCACCACCAATACAACTGACAACGGGACCATCAGACGTGTAAATGACGGATTTTGATGGCTCTCCAATATGTTGTAGAGAGACACACCCTATCCGCAATGAAACTTTTCACTCTGCAGCGGAGTGTGCGCCGATATGAAACTTCCTGGCAGATTATAATTGCGTGCCGGAACCGGGACTCGAACCTTTGCCTTTGCCTTTCGCGGGCAAGCGCACGAGTCACGATGCCACCTCACAACTCTACTTCCGCCAGTTATCTCGCCTCCTACTTTCCATACTTCACAGAAGCTCTCCTGCGGAACAAGCAAGACTAGCACTCCTGGAAGAAAGGATATGGTGGAGACATGGCTTAGCTACAGCCTAAGGGACAGTGGCGTAACTAGGACTTGGCTTTAGGGGGGGAGGGGGATAGGTCTGCTTGACGAGCAAAATCTTAGTCAGTTTCCAGACAGACTACCAGCTTCCACTCCCGTTGAAGAAACTAATTCACTCCCATCCAATGAAAGATTATGGTAAAACACTCCAAATTTTCAATCTTTACCTTTACCAGATTGCTATGTACGATTTCTTCTTTTTCTCTCTCTCTCTCTCTCTCTCTCTCTCTCTCTCTTTTCTCTTTTTTTTTCTTTTTTTTCGGGTTCTGGGGGGGGAGGGTTCTATTCCCCCCCCCCCATAGTTACGCCACTGCTAAGGGATGTTTCCAGAATGAAACTTTTCACTCTGCAGCGGAGTGTGCGCTGATATGAAACTTCCTGGCAGATTAAAATTCTGTTCCAAAACCGGGACTCGAACCTGGGACCTTTGGAAAGTAGGAGGCGAGGTACTGTCGGAAGTAAGTTGTGAGGCGGCATCGTGAGTCGTGTCGGGATGGCTCAGTTGGTAGAGTGCTTGCCCACGAAAGGTAAAGGATCCAGGTTCGAGTCCAAGTTCCGGCACACAATTTTAATCTGCTAGTAAGTTTCACACCCTATCCGATTTTTCCGAGAAAATTGATGTTGAAGTTCAATGCGTGCTGTAAAACGTGTGAGTTTGTGACATTTGTGACAAGACACTCTTGTGAGGAGATGGAAAGTGTTGATAGTTGTGAGAAATCTGGCACGCTCAGGTAAAGGCAAGGGCTGCCTGAAAGTCGATACACTGGCCCTTCCGTCGTACCTGCCGCCGCTTGTTTTAAATGACCGCTCTGCATGGTGCCAGTAATGGCTCAGGAAAAGTGGCTTTCGTCAAATTATAAAATGCAACGCATGTTTTCCTGTGCCATATGAGTAGCAACTAATCAAAACGTATAATATCCGTTGGTTCAAATTTTTCAGGAGAAGCGAAAAACTGATATCTGCTAAACTACTCAATAAAAATTGTAACCGAATTGGGGAGAAAAGGAGCTTCTGGCATATCCTGATAAGGAGAAGGGATAGACTGGTATGACACATTCTGAGACATCAAGGAATTGTTAACTTAGCATTAGAAGGAAGTATGTCGTAGAGGGAGACCGAGGAACGAATACAGTAAGAAGATTCAAAAGGATGTAGGTTGCCGAACGTATTCTCAGATGAAGAGACTTACACAGGACAGGGTAGCGTGGAGAGCTGCATCAAACCAGTCTGCGGACTGAAGACCAGTACAACAACAATAACAATATGATTTGCTGCCTGTTACCCATTTCATTGTAACCTTGAATAATGTATAACAATCACAGGGCATTGTTGTAGTCTGAGTAGTGAAATGTTATAAAATGATCACACCTTTGCAAATATGATCACCTTAACAGGCAATTACTAGAAGAAAACAGTAGTAGTGGTCAGAGGAATACATATATGCCAGATTACATACCGAAATTACCATTTCTGCAACACTCTTTCGCACAATCACCTTTAATTGTAAATACTTATTGGTATGATGTCTTTCGAAAGAACAAACATCACAGCTATATATAAGTAGTATTGACATGCGACGATATTTCATTTTTTATATCAATTAGGGTAATATGTTTTACTTCATTTGCTCTATTTCAATGGTACGACAACACACGAATATGAATTCAGAGACTGAGGCAAGATTTCATGGCTGCAGAATAAAGTTTCGAGTTAACGTTAACTTCCGTTAAATTGACCTTAAAGTGACGCTTTAACGTTTAACCGTTTTAATAAACGGTTAATGATTAATGAAGTTAGCTTTTCGGTTAACGCTGTCGAGCTCTGGCAAGTACCATAGTGGAAGTTTACAGTAAACACTCGCCCTGTCTGCCTTGGAAAAAAAAAAAAAAAAAACTTCACTGAATGTCATATTCTATTTATTACAGTACTTTACGAACAAAGAAATTTAACAAAAACGTAACTGCTTGGAAATGGCTGTCAAAAGGTTGCAGCAGAGTTAAAGATGGCCTCTCAAAATGTATAAGTTTTTACATTTCTTTCTTTGAAATTAATTGTGATTTATCTAAAGAACAAGTACACAGATTTAAAAAAAAAACTAATAAATTAGTAATTAACAATATGTTCAGCTATATTTCGAAAAGCAACGTACTCTTCTATTAACAGTTATACAGGGTGTTACAAAAAGGTACGACCTAACTTTCAGGAAACATCCCTCACATACAAAGAAAGCATATATATTATGTGGACATGTGTCCGGAAACGCTTATTTTCCATGTTAGAGCTCATTTTAGTATTTCTTTTTAAATGTAAATTGAAATAATTCGTGCAGACAATTGTCAAAATACCCAATTGTTCGTTAGTATGTACTGTACTTCCTCGATTCATCGCCAGTTGGCCCAATTGAAGGAAGGTAATGTTGACTTCAGTGCTTGTGTTGACATGCGACTCATTGCTCTACAGTACTAGCATCGAGCTGCAGAGCTGCATCAGCGCACCAGGGATTCCATGCGACGGTGGGTGGATGCATGTATCCTCGCTAACGGAGGACATTTTGAACATTTCCTATAACAAAGTGTTTGAAGTCACGCTGGTACGTTCTATTGCTGTGTGCTTTCCATTCCATGATTAATGTGATTTGAAGAGAAGTAATAAAATGAGCTCTAGCATGGAAATTAAGCGTTTCCGGACACATGTCCACATACCATATTTTCTTTCTTTGTGTGTGACGAATGTTTCTTGAAAGTTTGGTCGTACCTTTTTGTAACACCCTGTATATTAAAATAGATTTTGATAATAAATCAATTGGGTGTAGTTATTTCGCAGTGTTATTTTGTCCTATGATAATGTTGTGGCCCACTTGAAATTAAACTTCGAGAATTTGGCCCGAGGAAGAAAAAGGTTGAGTAAAGCGAGATGCGAGCTCATCTGAGGAGCATCGTTTCAAATCGTATTAAGTCCACCCATGGACAAAATTGAGTTTCATACATTTTTGTATAGTTTACATAGCGATCTCTCATGCTGTGAAATCAGAATGTAACAAATCGGATTCACTAACAGCATAAATTGCGTCTATAAAGTAGCTGTTATTTCAAATCGTATTCAGTCCACTGTAGCGTGTGTTTCAAATCATTTTGTGTCCCCGTCCCTAATAACCACTCTGTCGACGGGACGTTTAACTCCAAGCTTCCTTCCTTCCTTTCTTCCTTCCATTTTGTGTCCGGCGTGAAGCAGTATTGTCACTCTGCTCTGTTGGCTATGCTGACGGCTGACGCTCTATTTTCAACAATGCTATGAACAATGGCGGCGCTAGGCGTCGGCGACGTCGGCAACCACCGACGGCCTCGCGCCTGTGGGGGCCTCGCAAAAAATTGTTAAAATTTCAGTTTTTTTCCCTTTTTTATATTTGATGTTTAACGGCGCTTTTCAACTGCTAGATTATGTAGCGACGGCCTGCATCTAACTTACACTAGCTCAACGGAAGGACGAACAC
Organism: Locusta migratoria; assembly: GCA_026315105.1. NCBI lineage: Eukaryota > Metazoa > Arthropoda > Insecta > Orthoptera > Acrididae > Locusta > Locusta migratoria. The sequence goes on from CM048744.1 coordinate 869,232,236, forward strand.
AACATCCGTAACCTAGGGTGGGATTTGACCCCCGACGAGAGCGATCTCGCTCACCTTGGTATGAAGCCTTAGTGCGCTCGGCCATTCCCTATTTAGTTGCCTGTATTTATTTCCGTATGAGTGCAGCAATGAAGTAATTTTTAGTTAAATACTCGCAAAATAACTTATGTACATTTTAGAAAACAATTTGGAAGAATTATATCCAAATGTTTATATAACAATCAGAATCATGCTCACAGTTCCAGTCAGTACAGGTTCGGCCAAGAGGAGCTTCACAAAGTTAAAATTGATTAGGACATACTTGAGAAGCAAGTGAGCCAAGAAACACAGTCTGCATTGTCAGTAGTATCAACTGAAGTCGAAATACCGGCTAGTATTAATTAAGATGTGATCTTACAAAAATATTCAGTGAGACGAAAAGCCGCAAAGTTTCTCTATTTTAATTTCTGCATGTTCATTGTAATTTTTGTCACTGGAATAATACTTGCGTATTATACTAATAAAATTTTAGTATAATGATTATTGATGTATAATTCAGCTCATTTTATTTAACATTTCCTTCCTTACTGGAAAAATGAAAGGGGCCTCGCAAAGACGAGTTTGCCGACGCCCAGTTTTCGTCTAGCGCCGCCGCTGGCTATGAATTTAATAATCATGGTTATATCGTGAACTTTGTGTAAGAGAGTAGTTTTTCGATTACGGAGAAAGAAATTGCTGTTGATGATAATTCAAAAGCAAGCAGAAAGAGGGGAAAGAAAACCAAACATGACCATCAACTTAAATCTGTGGCAGTTAATGTTATTCCAAAAAGAAACAAAAATAAATACTTAGTTATATATTTACTACAGTAGTCATTTTTAATTTGTAAATTTTACAGATTATTGGATCAAAGCATATTAAGTCCAACACATTCAGTGGCGTATCTATGGGGGGGGGGGTGAGGGGGATAGAACCCTCCCCCCCCCAGAACCCGAAAAAAAAGAGAAAAGAGAGAGAGAGAGAGAGAGAGAGAGAAAAAGAAAAGAAATCGTACAATAGCAATTTGGTAAAGGTAAAGATTGAAAACTTGGGGTGCTTTACCATAATCTTTCATTGGATGGGAGTGAATTAGTTTCTTCAACAGGAGTAGTAGATGGTAGTTTGTCTGGAAACTGACTAAAATTTTGCTCGTCAAGCAGATCTATCCCCCCCCCCCCCAAAGCCAAGTCCTAGTTACGCCACTGAACACTTTTTTTTTACATTTGAAGAACTCAACAGGAAATTTATTTTACTGTTTCACGTACCTAGAAGTACACCTCAAACAAAACAACCGCAAAATTTAGAATTTGTGAAATCAAATGTTCAAATGTTTGTAGAACGTATGGGACTTAACTACGGGGGTCATCAGTCCCTAAGCTTACAAACTACTTATTACCTAGCTAAGACTAAGGACAGCACAAATATCCATGCCCGAGGGGGGATTCGAACCCCCGACCGTAGTGTCCGTGCAGATCGTGACTGGAGCGCCTCAGTCCCCTCGGCCACCGCGGCCGGCAATTTGTAAAATGTTCCTCAGGTTATGTGTAATCATTTTTTTTTTTTTTTTTTTTTTTTGCTTCTCCTGTAAAATTTAGTGTTTTTGGACATAATACGATTTGAAACGATGCTCCTCATCTGCTCAGGCAGCTGCCTCGGTTAGCTGCTTAGATGCAGGATAGTCGCTGTGTGCAGGGTTGCCGACGAGGTCATGATAAAAACCACCGAAGTGACCGTAAAATCCCACCAAAAACCACCGAACTTTCCGAAGTTTCCATGCAAAAAAAAAAAAAAAAAAAAAAAAAAAAAACACTGTCATTTCGTTTGTTTTTGACCGATTGATTTGAAATTTGGACGCAACTATGCATTTTAAAGGAGCAGTTTCTATGTACCTGACTTATCTGTATACACACTAGACGGAAATACAAAAAATAGTTTATTCAAAAGCACTTCAGTAAACATGTTATATATAAAAACAAACAATAATTACTTTGAGCCATTGCAATGCTTGTCGGGTACACACAGCAAATTGTGAAATATTTGAACATTAAAACAGAAAGTAATCCAGTCTGGAAAGGAGGTCAGCGTCAGTCATTCTATTGTCTTTATTTCATGTCAGAAGATCTAGATTTCAGCTATATTCCAATGTAATCACATCTGAGAAAAAAGAAAGTTAACAATGAAAGTACAGTCACATATTAAGTGTCTGCAATGTTCAGTCATTTTCACAACAAGAAAAATCTGATAAAGTGTTGTAGCAACAAATACATACCATTAACACAATGTCAGCGTGTGATGCAAGAAAGATTGCCAGTCTTGTGGATTCTGTGTCTTTTTTAATTTTGCATGCGTTTTTCTTTGTTTCTGCAACAGTGATCTGACCTGTTTTATGTACCACGGGGGTCAGCCCCCTCTTTTATTAATTTATTTGGTATAAATCTCTAGATTGCTACTGATATTATGTCTTTGAAAGTAAGCCACAACTGATCTACAATCGCATTTTTAGTTTTGAAAGACTGGAGACTATAACTCAGGAAAGCGTGAAGCGAATTTTTATCTGCTTTATTGAATAGATATATTTTTGGTTTATTTTTGGTGCATTTGGGCATTTCGACATTCAGTCTTGCTACTACAACTCGATGTTCGCTAAGCTCTATATCTGATTTGATGCTCTTTACTAGCTCAGGATTATTTGTTGCTAGGAGATCAAAGGTATTTTCGCAACCACTTATTATTCTAGTGGGTTCATGAACTAACTGTTCAAAGTAGTTTTCAGAACTAGTTCGGACGATGTCTTATACTGGCCACCGATTTTGAATACGTAATTATGCCAACATATCGAGGGTAAATTAAAGTCGCCACCGATTATAACAGTATGCTTCGGATACCTATCCCCTCCCCATACATTGCGTGTCCCCCTCCACTCCCACTCCCCTCCCTTCCCTCCCCACTTGGATCTCCCTCGGAGTTCTTTCGTTTTCCTTCCCCACTCCATGGAGGTTGGAGAAGTCAACACAGAACTAACAGCCTACAACAATGAGCAATGAGTCATACCATTGTTAATATATGTGAACTCTTAAGAATTTTACATTTTATCCAATAATGTGATACATTTCCTAGTCATTTATCTGTCCATATTCGTTAATAATTTCAAAATAGGATTATATTACTTCTGCAAAAAAAAAAAAAAAAAAAAAAAAAAAAAAAAAAAAAAAAACTATTTCATTAAAATCTACCAACTTTCCCACCTCCCATCGACTCAGATTTTATCGGCCTTAAAATCCACCAGATTCGGTGGTTAACCACTGACGTTGGCTACCCTCGCTGTGTGCTGCGCGGGTCTTACCGCGGGCAGCTGCGCGTCACGCGCTGACACGTGACCGGACGTGAGCACCGGAAGCAGACTGCCAGCGTCGACAAGTCTGCGACTGTCAGCACCCTGTCAGCAGACGCCGCCTCCTCTGCTATGAACGCTGACGCCGCCGTCAGCAGGCAGTCGCTGCAAGCTGACACACACGTCGCATATCACTGCGAGTCGGAGACAACTAGCCGGACTCACATTGTAATATTGCGTTTTCTTTCTTCCGATCAGGTGTTGAGTAGTACAGGAAAACTTCTGTATAACGGACACCAATGGGGAAAATAAAACTGTCCGCTTTAAGGAGTGTCTGCTGTTAACCCTATAACGGTCGGCCGAAAAATAGTTTCACGAACGGTCGGGCTGGGTCTGTGGGACCCAAAAATTAAAACGCTTATGGCAAGTGGGGAAGATCAGTTTGGGTTCAGGAGGAACGTAGGAACCCGGGAGGCAATACTCTACGTCTTGTCTTAGAAGATAGATTAAGGAAAGGCAAACCTACATTTTTAGCTTTTGTGGATTTGGAGAAAGCGTTTGACAATGTTGACTGGAATACACTCTTTCAAATTCTGAAGTCAGCAGGGGTAAAATACAGGGAAAGGAGAGTTATTTACAACTTGTACAAAAGCCAGACCGCAGTTATTAGACTCGAAGGGCATGAAAGGGAAGCATCAGTTGGGTAGGGAGTAAGACGGGGTTGTAGCCTTTCTCCGATGTTATTCAATTTGTACATCGAGCAGGCGATGAAGGAAAGCAAGGAAAATTTTGGAACAGGGATTAAAGTTCAGGGGGAAGAAATAAAAACATTGCGTTTCCCTGATGACATTCTAATTCTGTCAGAGACAGATAAGGACCTGGAAGAGCAGTTGAATGGAATGGACAGTGCGTTGAAGAGAGCGTATAAAATGAACATTAACAAGAGCAAAACAAAAATAATGGAATGCGGTCTTAGAAAATCAAGTGATGCTGAAGGAATTAGATTAGGTAATGAAACAGTGAAGGTGGTAGATGAGTTTTGTTACTTGGGTAGTAAAATAACATGCGATGGTCACAGTACAGAGGATATAAAATGCAGAATGGCAACGGGAAGGAAAGCATTTTTGAAAAAGAGAAACTTGCTAACATCGAATATTAATTTAAGTGTAAGGAAGTCTTTTCTGAAGGCATTTGTGTGGAGTGTTGCCTTGTATGGGAGTGAAACATGGACGATAATCAGTGTAGGCAGGAAGAGAATAGAGGGTTTTGAAATGTGGTGCTGCAGAAGAATGCTGAAGATTAGGTGGGTAGATCGCATAACCAATGAAGAGGTACTGAATAGAATTGGTGAGAAAAGGAATTTTTGGTATTTCTGGCATACCTTGACTAAATGAAGGGATCGCTTGGTAGGACACATTCTTAGACATCGAGGAATCGTAAATTTAGCATTGGAGGGAAGTGTGTGGGGAGACCAAGAGACGCGTATAGTAAGCAGATTCAAGTGGATGTGGATTGTTGTTCTTATGAGGAGATGAAAAGGCTTGCTCAGGGTAGAGTAGAGTGGAGAGCTGCATCAAACCAGTCTCCGCACTGAAGACCATAACAACAACATATGACAAGTGCCAAAACAGCGTATTTACATCAAATGACGAGTTTTTATATTGTTTAGGTTCTACCAAATGCTGTAGGGACATTATTTCAACGTTCTGAATTTCACAATTGCTGTAAAATAAAAAAATAAAAAAATAGAAAATATACTTCCTAGTAGTAATAAATGTAACCACACTGGAAGTATAAGTAAACTGGATTGAAATACAAATATAAATGAGAATAATTTGTAGAACTGAGAGGCAGACTTGTTGAATTTTTGTTGTATAAATCGAAATTAGCCGGCCGCGGTGGCCGAGGGGACTGAGGCGCTCCAGTCACGGTCTGCACGGCCACTACGGTCGGGGGTCGAATCCCCCCTCGGGAATGGATATTTGTGCCGTCCTTAGGATTAGCTAGTTCATAAGTAGTTTGTAAGTTTAGGGACTGGTGATCCCGTAGTTAAGTCACATAAGCTATACAAACATTTGAAAAAAAATCGAAATTATACATATAATGAACAGTTTGTTTGATATCGTCCTCTAAAATCATCACTTTTCGTAACAGACGACACAAACCATTTCTGCATGCACCAAGCACAACTACATTTTGCAAATTTTGCAGAAGTATTTAGTTTTGCTGTCCTTTCACTTATAGCATCTTCCCCTTCATCCCCACTTATTTCATGATCACTGTTTAGTTCGAAGTCTGGATCCGCGTCAGAATCGTCAATTTCATTATCATCAGCGTATTAAATGTTGCAAATTTCACAGTATGAAACATTTTGTCTTGAAATTTTATAGTTTATATTATTGACATCAGAAATAGTTCACAAAGTAATTTGAAACTGGAAGAGACACCAAATAAAAATAGACCTGCATTGGTAGAAATCTATAACATAAACGGTCGGGCTGGGTCTGACAGACCCTCCAGATTTTTGGAGAACTGTTGAACATTGTCTAAACAATTTGAAACCTTATTCATGATGTTAACGCCTTCTCTTGCATGTTTCAGGAAGCTAGCAGAGCGCTCGAGTCAGATCAGCGACTATAAGCATATAAATTCATTGAAATAGAAACTAGTGGGTCCCACAGACCCAGCCAGACCGTTCTAGGGTTAAGAAAAGGATAAAATACAAGATAGTAAACTACTGTTTATCCGAAATGATCGGAATGGCGGCCGGTTCGGATAACGAAAATCTCGGATAAAACCAAAGTCTCCTATTTTCCCGTTTGAAACACACCGAATTGCGTCAATACCGCTAAGTACGATCGTTAAACGTGCGAATGCCACGCCGCTTCTTGAACCGATCCAGCCAGCCATAATTTCCGAGGAATTCTTACTCCTTTCCTTCAATGAGCTCATAAAATGTCATCGCTTTTACACGAAATAGAAGACCTTAACTAGCAAGTCTTTGGCTCTTATCTGTCCATGACACAAAAATTAAACGTCTTTTAACTGGGGATATGAACTTTTTCTCATTCTTCTTCGAGATTTCATTGCGCTGCTTGACGCTTGAATGGAACAAAATGGCCGCGGTGGAGTAGCTGAGCGGTATAAAGCACCTCGCTGCGGAGCGCGCGGTTGCTCGCCGCGGAGGTTCGAGTCCTCCCTGGGGCATGGGTGTGTGTGTTTGTCCGTAGGTTAGTTTACCTAGGTTTAAGTAGTTTGTAAGCTACGGACTGATAACCATGCAGTTTGGTCCGATAGATTTACAGACATTTGAACATTGTTTTTGATTAGGAACAAAATGTTGAAATATCTGATCAGTTTGTTTTTCAATCAGTAATCGCACTCGTACCGACGTTCAAATCCGCAGAAACTTTCGCGGGTGGCTCACCAGCATCAATTTTTTGCAAAGTGCGAAGCTTTTGTTACAACGAGATCACATTTTTTTACCGGCACTCGAATGATCCCTGGGCAGTTTACAGCGTCTAGCGCGAGCACGAAACTTCAAATCGAAAACACTCAAGACGCATTAGACAAAGCTTTTGACTTTTGAAACCAGGTTGTGGCAGCAATCGAATGAAAACATTCGATTCACCTATCGCCTCTCCCCTGTCCTACACAAGTCCACGCTACAACACAACAGTGCGTCAATTATTGAACGCTTGGCTTCGTCTGATGTTCCGACAACAGGCGGATAGCGTTTGGCGCCGCACTCTCATCGTCTGTTTCTGCGCGGCATGAACCAATACTGTACGTACTGTACTTCCAAGAAGTTCCAATAGATGCCAATGCCATGAAACCACGCAATACGAACAAGAAACACGCTAAATCTTCAATCAACACACGTTAGAATTGACGGCACTAAGAGTTTTGACACGCAAGAGTGCACTGATTCTTGCATGTTGTCCGTTATTTGGAAGGTTTGATTGTTGTTGGGGGACATATTACGGTGTCCGTATCCGTTTTATAGAATGTCCGCTATTCGGAATAATTTTAGCATAAGGGCTAATGTTGTTTAGCAGGGGAATATTAAAATGTCCGCTATTGAGAGGAGTCCGCTACTGGGAAGTGTCCGTTAAGGGAAGGTTTACTGTAGTTACTGTTAGTAGTCGCTATTAAAGTTCACTAACGGTACAATAATACAGCAAAATAATTTGGTGTATCTGACACATTTAGGTAACTTTATAGATAGAATGAGTTGGTTTACGTTCTAGGAGGCGATCCAATTATATTGTAGAACGATATAAAAAAGCCAAGATCGCTGATCATCAATTTTAATTTACGACGACCGGTTTCGCTGAACTATGTCAGCATCATCTGGCCAAATAAAATATTTTACAAGGCCATAATCTTGTAATGTCAATCAGTTGTTATATAACAATTTACAGTGCGTAGGTGCACTAACAACTGATTGACATTACAAGATTATAGCCTTGTAAAATATTTTATTTGACCAGATGATGCTGTCATAGTTCAGCGAAACCGGTCGTCGTAAATTAAAATTGATGATGAGCGATCTTGGCTTTTTTATATCTTTCTACGTTATAGATAGAAGACTCAAAAAAGGAGGCGGAACCTGACTTTAAAGTTTAGCGGCAGTAGTAATTTAGAATGAAAGCAACACCTGAGCACAATATTACACAAAGAAACTAGCAGATTCCGCGATGACCTTTCTTACCATGATGATTATGTTCACTGGATGTAGCAGATAAAGCTGTAAAAACTCTTGCTGCATTGTGTAAAATGATGCTTGGTTGTCATGGAGCAGATTGTACTAACTCAATGACCGTGATGAAAAACATTAAATTATCTTTTTTGACGAAAGAATGTTTGGATCGATCGGATTTCGATTAATTCCGAAGATTTCTTTGCAGGCATTACTATCAAGTCACGTTCACAAAAGTTACATATAATGACATCTAATAATTTCTAGTAAATTATAGATACAAGTCCAACAAAGCTCCAAGCATCATATTACATAATAAAGATTACTGCTGAAAAAATAGAATCTTTTCATGAATTATTAAAGGTGGGTCATTTGAAATAAGTACAAGATTTATACGTAACTAAATATATTTTCATCATACTTCACAAGAAAAACGCTCTCACACACACATTTAATAATGAAAAAGTCCCTGACGTGCGACTGTTCTCAATGAGGTAGGAAAGATGAAAGACCTCGTTCACAACCGCGTTCTGGGCAGCTCGTAAAAATAGATGAAAATAAAAAAAAATGTAGAATCTAATTAGCTGTCAGACAAAGCGGTGGTCAGGATAAGCATCGTAAATAAATTATTTATCGATTGAAAATTTTTAATGTAATAATGAAAGTTCGGTGGATACAGGTTACCTTATTCATAAGGTAGAGGTTACAGATATTAAAGTAGCAAGAATGATAGCAGGTACCAATAGATGGGAACAATGGGAAGAGGGTGTCCATAATGAGGAAATCAAGGAAAAACTGGGAATGAACACCATAGATGAAGCAGTTAGAGCGAACAGACTGAGATGGTGGGGTCATGTTACACGCATGGGGGAAGCAAGGTTATCTAAGAGACTCATGAGCTCGGCAGCGGAGGGTAAGAGGAGTCGAGGTAGACCAAGAAGAAAGTACTTAGATTCGGTGCAGAATGATTTTGAAGTAAAAGGTATAACATCAGACGAGGCATCAATGTTAGCATTGAATAGGGGATCATGGAGGAATTTTATTAGAGGTACACTGAACACTGAATGATGATGATGATGATGATGATGAATACTACAACATCACCGAGCTGTATGTTGTGGGCACTTACCTTTCACTAACAACAGCTACCTGAATCTCACATTGTTAATTACGTCATGTCATTTTGACTGATTCTTGTCTCGGCTTTTGGTTGCGTATCATCATATAATATTAAAAGCTCACATTTGTGTATTTTGGCTGTTAATCAGCGACTGTACTATATTAGACTTTTGTAAACAACTACAGCCCTCAGTTGCTAGTTACAATTGAATGTAACCCAGGTTTCAGTGTCACAAACACACCTTCTTCGGACAATAGGGGGTACAAAGGTTCAAAATTACATACCAAAGAAATTAACACGTTCGCTGCGGTCACCTGTGCGGGTCGGTAACGCTCTAGGCCGACGCCTATAGGCAAATGTGCGCCGAGAGCTGAAATCATACTTCTGCGAAACCTGTAATATTGAAAGCGAATATAACGCTACACAAGAGGTGGTACTAGATGTAGAAATACAAGTACGCTTTAGCTGCATGCTGATTATGTGATAAATGCTGCAAGCTGTCTGACGCTTATCTACATCTACATATATACTCTGCAAATCACATTTAAGTGCCTGGCAGAGGGTTCATTAACCACTTTCATGACTTTTCTCTACCGTTCTAATACAGCGCGGGAAGAAAGAACACCTAAATCGTTCCGTTTTCGATCTCATTTCTCTTACTTTATTTGGATGGTCATGTCTCCCTAAGTAGGTGGGTGCTAGCAAAATATTTTCACATTCAGAAGTAAAAGTCGGTGATTGAAAATTCGCAAACAGATCACGCCACAATGAATAACGTCTTTCTTTTAATAATTTCCACCCCAATTCTTGCAACATTTCCGTGACGCTTCCCCCCTCCCCCCCCCCCCCCCCCCGCAAAGTGATAAAACAAAACGAGCTGCCCTTCTCTGAACCTTCTCAATGTCTTCCGTCAGTCCCATCTGGTGAGGGTCCCACAAGGGGCAACAGTACTCCAGGAGAGGACGCACAATTGTGATGTAGGCAGTCTCTTTGGTGGAGCTGGTGTATCTTCGAAGCGTTCTGCTAATGAAACGTAACCTTTGGTTCGCCTTCCCCACAATATTTCCTGTGTGTTCTCTCCAGTCAAAGTTGTTCGTAATTGTAACTCCTAGGTATTTGGTAGAATTTACGACCTTAAGGTTTGACTGATTTATCGCGTAACTCTTTTAGTGGTCATGTGTATTGCTTCACCCTTTTCTTTATTTAGTGTCAATTATAAGCGTCATATGCATTTATTGCAAACAATTCTAACAACCCCTCTGATTTATTGACTTTATTGCTAACTATGCGATTAACCTGCTTCATTGAGAAAACAAAGTCTGAAAACACCCAAAGGGTTATCAAACTGAGATAAATGAACAAGTCTCAACTGCAATGTGGTGCTATGGAAACCCATTCCCATATAACAAATAAGTTTGCAACATTTTTATAGCAAATCATGAAAGACAAAAACACAACTGCAGACAGGGAAATGCCGGCCGCGGTGGCCGAGGGGACTGAGGCGCTTCAGTCACGGCCTGCACGGCCACTACGGTCGGGGGTTCGAATCCCCCCTCGGGCATGGATATTTGTGCCGTCCTTAGTTGTAGCTAGTTCATAAGTAGTTTGTAAGTTTAGGGACTGACGACCACATAGTTATGTCCCATGGACTACAAACATTTGAACATTTGAAGACAGGAAAATGTTACGTGATATTTTTTGGTGGCTTGTACTAACACGAGTGCACAACCGAACAAACTGAACTGAATACTCAGCTAGCGAACGCGCCGGTTATAAGCGTCGGCAGCTCTGGCGCGTTGATCGAGGAAGCGCTTATAAGCGTCAGTCGCAGCGAACGTGTTAAAAATACAAGTTTCACAGAAACTGGATGTAGTGACTGTTTGCTGCTGATCTTCTTTTATGATATGACCATCTGCCTATGGCAGATATGTTTCTGTATTTTTAATTTCTTTGACAAGTAATGTTTAACCTTTGTCCCCCTATTGTCTGAAGAAGGTGTCCTTTGTGACATTGCATCCTGGGCTACATTCAATTGTAACTTGAGGCTGAGGGCTGCAGTTGTTTATAAAAGACTTTTCTGTAAGTTATACAATTATTTTGTTTTGTTTGATTTTATCCACAATACTAAACAAAATGAAGAATAACCCTGACACAAACCACACCACAGAAGAAAAAGATAGAAACAAATATATATCTAGCACTCTATACATTGGCAGTATATCACAGAAGATGCCTTTTTTATTTTATTTTTTTTTTTTATTGTAATAACCACATAGTAAAGACAGGCTTTTCCACAACCAACAGATTACAATATTACTAAATTTTTTCGGGCTGTTATGCCGTGGTCTTATGGATTTGTTACTGAAACCCAACGTTTCTTTGCCAGATGCGGAGGACATTCTCAAGGGCAAGCATGGCTCTTTTGTACGTCCGATACCCACCCTGACTCGTTACTGACTGCAGCCGAATTCCGTTTACGGGGGCTCGCGCGCATAGGTGTGTCGTCAGATCACAGCTACACGGAATGCTATAAATTCCTGCTTTTCCAGCTAAAATTCGTCTACAATCAGTAACGAGCCAGAGTGTGTAACGGATGTATAAAAGAGCCACGATCCCCCTTGAGAACGTTCTCCGCATTTGGGGACGAAACGTTGGGTTTCAGTAACATATCCATAAGACCACGGCATAATAGCCTGGAAAATTGTAGTAATATTGAAATTTCCGGCCGTGAAATTTTACATTTTACAACAGATTACAACATAAGCCTAATTACGATTCTGAAATATACAAAATAACATACCAAGAAAGCTCCATGTTCTACGTAGGACAAACAGGGTGAGATATAAACACCAGGTACACAGAAAACGTCGAAGCCCTCACACAAAACAGACCTCCGGCTGGGGCATACAAAAGCAGTTTTCCATTTCTCCGGCATTACTTCTTTTCTTCATAACTCTTTTATCAGTCTGAGTAATAATTCGTGTGTCTTGTCTTCTCCTTCTTTGATGAGCTCTTCTGACATCATTATCACAGACTAGCTCTGTAATCCTTTCTGTAGCTATTCATTGTCCTGTAAAACGGCTTACTATTGTTCTGGTTATAGTCCTCTTTGCCTTTCACTTGCTGTATATATATGCATGATCTTTTCTCTGAGTTTGTGACACTAGTGGCAGTACACGTTTGTGAGAAAATGGAACGTGTTGGCTGTAGTGACAAATGCGGATCACCCAGGTAAAGGCACAGGCTGCCTCGGATATTCCTACACAGGTCCTTCCGCCGTACCTGCCACTCGTTTAGCCTTCGTTTATCTAAGTCTGAGGAAATTTTAAATTTACTATTTTTGCAAATGAGTGGTCGTTATAATTATGTAGTTATTCTAGCTGTCTTAAGTCTGTAAACGGCTACTCCGATGCTAAATGTACAATATCCAATCCACCGCAATTACACACATTATAACCATCCTTTTTAAGCTGATCGAGGTGGGAAAGGAGCTTTATAAACAGATTCTTTACGTGCCCCTTAATATAGTATCCATGCTCGAAACCGGCATCTTCGACGAGTACTCCAACATATGACGCCAATATATGACCACAACTGTTAAGCGTAAATGCTTTTATCTTAAAAACTCCAGTTGTAGGCAAATTTAACCATACGCTGCGTTTGAAGGCACGCGTGAATCGTGCTTGTACATAAGCAATAGCCTCTTGTTTTTCATTTGCAAATGGTATTCCTCCTTTAAAGCAGTTGCTATCGCACTGTATCCAAGTTTCCTTTTCTTGGGTTCGATCTCCTCAATTTCCATTCTTCTTGCACATAAGACGTTGACTGGACTTAGAGGTGTGATTTCTTTAATCTGAACTAGTTGGAGCCTGTGCAATACATTTAGTCTCTTTCGCTGCACTTGTGGAACGACATTTCTTGTAGGTACCAAACCTAGTTCGACGATGTCTGTATCTGGAGGCATTATGGAGAATAATGTTCTTGATTGGGAGAAATACGTATCTCCTGCTTCTAATGTAGCTCTTCTGTGTAATACTTATATCGTCCTTGATGGCACCAGTCAAGTAATTTACAGATAGGCAGTTGAACCTAAAAGCTGACAAAACATAATATATAAGCTTTTCTCGGTCTTTAGTGTCTGGGAGATTTACTTGTACACCAGTTTTCGGGTATTCTTATTACCCCAGTAAACAAAAAAGCAGAACACTATTAGACACCACACAACAGCTATTTTGTAAGGATTTCATTAAATGCGTCCACATGGATCGGCACACTATACAGGGGTCCACTTTGGAGATATCGTTTGTTCTCCTTTAAAACACTTGAACAGTCTTGCACAGGGTCGAAAACGCTATCCATCTGTCTGGACACTTTATAAAATCGATAATGTGATTACCGACAACTTTTTTGACACCAGGGCTTTTGATTTGACATGCAAATTTATTATATACTTTTAATCGACAATTCGATGTTATCCACGCTAAACAATCTCCCTCGTCTTATCGTTGTCCACTATCACATTGCGGTTTCCTGTGCAGTCTCCTTCCATACAAAAGTCGTGGTTGGATACGACATACTCGCACATCTCCACTTTGTTAAAAATCCGTGAAAAATCTTGTGTGAAGTCCGAATCCAGTAGCTAGAAGTCATCTGCACGAAGCCGTTGTAGTATAGCAGGGGGCTCCTCCATTCAAACATCGAAATGAACATCGGCTAATTCCACTTTATAGGATACAGCCACTGGATTTGCATATTTGTTCGAGATGTTTTCCAGTGATTCCTTGCCAATTGTATCCAGTATTCCTCTTGCAGCCACACCTTTGCCACCATATAGGAGAAATGGTAACTTGGCCTTAACACCATATCTCGCAGTGACGAACTTGTTGAATTTACCACGCAGGTAAAAGTTAAAAGATCCGCACATTTCCTTCTTTACCATCACAGACCGCCTCTTATCGGTCTGACAGTCCACTTGATCACAGATTTTAACTGTCGTAATGTTACTACTGTATGTCTCATATGCAGAACTGCAGAGGGATATCTCTCCTATGCACGTGCGTGCTGCTGTTCGACGTTGGGGGTTCGATTCGCCCCTCGGGCATGTGTGTCTGTGTTGTCCTTAGCATAAGTCAGTCTAAGTTAGTTAGTTTAATTAGTTTGTAAGCCTTAAAGACTGATGACCCCGTAGTTAGGTCTCTTGAGATTTACAATCATTTCAACATTTGATTTTACTATTTGTAACCCCCGTGACACATCTTAAAGGTTGAATTTCCAAAAATAACCCAACATGTGTCTTTTAATTCCAACCAAGTATGCAAATATTTTTTGTATTCTGGGTTCAAAGTTGGCTTAGTAGCAACGCATTTTCAAAAAAATGTTTCATCCCCTATTTCCTCCCCTAAATGATTAATATTCTGAAAATATCGAAGCACGTATCTTTTTAATTCTGACCAAGAAAACATATACCAATTTATGTGGTTGTAGCTTCAAAATTGCCTTAATAGCAAAAGATTTTCGAAAAACATCCCCTCTCCAATTTAACCCCCTACTGGTTGAATTTCATAAAATTCCGAAACAGGTATTTTTTAAATTCTAACCAACAACACAAATTTCAATTCTTGCAGTTCTAGATTCAAACTGTCTGAATAGCAACGTGTTTTCAAAAAATTATTCATCCCCTCTTACTTGTTCAATTTCCAGAAATACTGGAAACTCGTGTTTTTTGAATCCTGACCTTTTTTTTTTTTTTTTTTTTGCTTCCCGTATTTTACTCCCTTATTGGTCGAATTTCAAAAAATGCTGAAACTCGTGTCTTTTAAATTAGAACCCTGAATTAAATTCCGAAATTTTGTGTTTCTAGCTTCAAAATTGCCTAAATAGCAACGTATTTAAAAAAAACGTTTAATCCCCTATTTCACCCCCTTAGGGACGGAATATCGAAAAATCGCTTCTTAAATGACGCCTACAGAGTAAGATCAACACCCTCTACAAATTTCAAGTTTCTATCTTCAGTCGGTTTGGTCTGGGCGATGGTGATTCAATCAGTCAGTCAGTCGGGACATTGCCTTTTATATATAGAGATAAATCTATTTCCAGAGACATTGAAATTTATCAAGAGAAGTTCGAAATGCATTGAAGTTGGTGTTGAGATTTTGAAAAATCAATTTTTAACGTCTTCATTATCTTTGCTTCCTGTATATTTTTCTTTTTTCCCTATTAATAGCTGTACATCTGTACTCAATAAAAATTGAACACATAATGTAATCAGGGGCGCGTACTTCGTGGATGCTCTGGGGCTCGTGCACCACCCAAGAATTTTTTGGGGGTGCTGAGCACCCACATAAAATTGAGGTGAAAAATAAAATTGTAAAAATTAAAAAAAAAAAAAGAGGGTGAGAATCTGGAAAAATCAAAACCTACCGTATGACTCAAGAGGCAATGCAAAACGTGACCATAGAGAGACACTATTTCATACGTGAAAGAAATGACCAGTTTTGCTCGCGGGTCCCCAAGCGAGTAGTAATGAGTGTATGTGTTTTACCCACTATGCTAGCTTTATTCATCCTGAAGCACGTCGGTCCTTTTGATCTTTCAGGTGTACGTATTTATGAACATTCAGTTGTGTTCTTTCAGGAATTTAGATTGAAGAATATGATGCTGGTGCTAAATTTAATCGTTTTTCATTTATCTTTGTCACTTCCCTTGTTATTAAAATTGTATATTCAGTTGAAATTTGTAATGGTTTTATTTCAGGCTTAAAAAAACTTTGGACTATATTAATACTGCCAGAGATGTCATGAAGTTATCTCGAAGTGATGAAAGTTTCAATGAATTTTACAGCTCTTGCTTGGAACTGACCAAAAAAATTTGATTTCGGACTTCAAAATCACAAAATATTTCAAAGATGTCTTTAAACCTTGGTGACGGTGTTCTACCAAAAGAAGTGTTAGATCAGTGTACAGTGAAAAATTATTTCATTGGTGTGTACAACTTTTGGGGTGTTACTTATATCGAAATATCCACTTCGGCCAATTAGATCGCTTTATTTTAGTGCCCTAATGCAGCCATACTTTATTTTTCTTCCTCCTCCTTCTTCCTTCTATCTTTAAGAGGCCAGAAACTGCCTATTTACTTTTATCAAGTATTGCTCATTCAAAAAATGCATGAAGATGATTTTGATGAGGTTTGGTTTCGAACATTTGTGAACCGTGATATAGAGCACCCACACTCATTTTCAAAAGTCGGCGCCTCTGTAATGTATGGCACTATTAATAACAATTCGTCCATAATTCCACATCCTAAAATATTTACTATTCCTCTTGAAACCCCCTGTATTCTTCACTTCGCGGTGGAGAATGCTTAGGAAGGTCTAATTCCGAACAGTAACTGCACAAAACACGCCGCACTTGAGGACCACGTGTCACCAGTCTGCTGTCGGCGGCACGGTGCGATGCCTCGCTGTCACGATTCCGCTGCTCCGGGTTGCTTCAGATCGTCCACGGCTCTGCCCCACACCGGCTCCGTGTTATTAGATGTCATTAGAGGGCTTGAAAAATGAAGCTGTTACTGCAGAGTGGCCGTCGATTATTTAGTCCCCCGGCGCCATCCATTGTTTCCTGTCTATAATTCATATTTGAAACGACGGCTCCAATTATACGCGCATCCTCACAGATGCATACTCCCACAAGACAGGCAGGTCCGTTCCCCTTGAGTCACCAACTGACGTGAAGGCGCCACATCCTGCGATCCGAGGATTCAACTCCGTTCTGTGCTGCACTACGAGCGTACGGAGTATCATACCAACTGTGTGAGTCATCATCATCATCATCATCATCATTAGAGACTGATTATGCCTTTCAGCCTTCAGTCTGGAGCATAGTACCTCTAATGAAATTCCTCCATGATCCCCTATTCAATGCTAACGTTGATGCCTCCTCTGATGTTATGCCTTTTACTTCAAAATCATTCTGCACCGAATCTAAGTACTTTCTTCTGGGTCTACCTCGACTCCTCTTACCCTCCGCTAACGAGCTCATGAGTCTCTTAGGTAACCTTGCTTCTCCCATGCGTGTAACATGACCCCACCATCTCAGTCTGTTTGCTCTAACTGCTTCATCTATGGTATTCATTCCCAGCTTTTCCTTGATTTCCTCATTATGGACACCCTCCTGCCACTGTTCCCATCTATTGGCACTCCTGCAATCATTCTTTGCTACTTTCATATCTGTAACGTCTATCTTATGATTAAGGTAACCTGTATCCACCCAACTTTCACTCCCATACAACAAAGTTGGTCGAAAGATAGAGCGGTGCACTGCTTAGTCTTGGTACTTACTTCCTTCTTGCAGAAGAGAGTAAATCTTAGTTGAGCACTCACTGTATTAGCTTTGCTGCACCTCGTTTCCAGATCTTTCACTATGTTGCCATGCTGTGAGAAGATACATCCCAGGTACTTGAAACTGTCTACCTGTTCTAACTTTGTTCCTCCTATTTGGCACTCAATCTGTTTGAATCTCTTTCCCTCAGACATTACTTTCGTTTTGGAGATGCTGATCTTCGTATCATAATCCTCGCACCTCTGATCGAGCTCTGAAATATTAGTTTGCAACCTTTCAATCGAATCTGCTTAATTTGTTTTCACCTACTTTAATCCCCCCCTGCCAGTCTACTGTTTTCAACATATGATCCATGAATAGTATGAACAACAGTGGTGATAGGTTACAGCCTTGTCTTACTCCTGAAACTACCCTGAACCATGAGCTTAATTTGCCATCTACTCTAACTGCTGCCTGACAGTCTACGTAGAGCCCTTTAATTGCCTGCAACCTTTCAATCGAATCTGCTTAATTTGTTTTCACCTACTTTAATCCCCCCCTGCCAGTCTACTGTTTTCAACATATGATCCATGAATAGTATGAACAACAGTGGTGATAGGTTACAGCCTTGTCTTACTCCTGTAACTACCCTGAACCATGAGCTTAATTTGCCATCTACTCTAACTGCTGCCTGACAGTCTACGTAGAGCCCTTTAATTGCCTGCAGAAGTTTGCCTCCTATACCATAATCTTGAAGAACTAACAGTAGCTTCCTCCTATGAACACGGTCATAACCCTTTTCCAAATCTGTGTGAGTGAATCGAAGAATTTCTAGCCTTTCACAGTACATATAAACGACCTCGCAGATAACACCGAAGTTCAGTGAGGCTTCTCGCGGATGATGGTGTAGTCAAGCGGTTACCAGTGTGGATCGTGACCCACTACTGGGTTACGGGTGTCTATGCAGGTGGGTCGCAGGACGACTTCAAAACACCTAAGTTAAAGACCTTACGACTGAAAAAATTAGTTTATTTCCAGAGGAAAATTATACAGAAAAACCGTTCTAAACAAGTAACCAATGTGGCTAATATCGTACTCCGGATGATCGAGAACAATCCAGTCCTTTTCGAAGGTCGGAGGAACAGGAGCATGAACTGTGGTGTTCAAATCAATCTTCGGAAATGTTGACTGCTTTCCCTTAATGTTTACTTAGACATAAGATTTATCTGTTGGAAGTGATCCTGCACAAATAAAGTTATTAAATTATAAACAATTACTTGAACAGACGCTTTGACTGCGTTATGAGAATGGTAACAAAATCCCCAACTAAGTAATCATTGACGACACTCAGAGACTGAGTGCAGCTATCACACAACACGAAACAATTTTCACTCAAAATCGTTCAGGTTTTAGTCCAACAAACAACTTGTCAACACTCGTGCATTCTCGTCTAGAATCACACAACTCTTCAGTTACAATTCCAAAATGGAATCGGAAAAAGTTAAAAGTTTTTAAACCTTCACAGCTCGTACGTGTATGGCCTGGTGCGATTGAATTTCTCTCAGTATTTTCTGTGTTCTGGAACGCTTCAAACCAGTCTTAGATGCAATTCTACGGACGGATGACATTGGATTTCGCTGAATAATTCCAGAAACTGTGGCGGTATTTTCAGGCGTAACTGCGGTTTGCTTGCGGCCAACATGCTCCACTAGATCATCGGTTACGCTGCCTGTTCGTTGAAATTTTGCGAAGAGCGTACGAATGGTTTTCGCATCGGGTCCTTTTGGAACATTAAATCGTGCTTGAAAACTTCGCCTTGTTGCCTTAGGACTCTCTTCTAACCTGTGGTACTCTAGCACCAGAAAAACGCGTTGTTCAATGGAGTACATGGTTTTAATCTCTTCCTTCGGTACGCTAACCTCCTTTTACGTTTCAATAGTGGAACTGATCGCTCTGGGCTTCGGATCACTATTTACACTAGGCATTACGTATGGCGATTACAGCGCCATCTGTTAGCAGCTTTTGTAACTATTATTTCAAACTGCTGTATAAACTTCTTACAGCTTTCACAATAAACATACCACTTACTGCATTCCTCTATCGATCTTTGTTTTTGAGATATTTAATTTTGAAATCAGAGAGTCCTTTACTGGATACCCTGTATATTTGTATTTGCTACAGGTCAATAGAGTGAATTATTATTGAATTTTGTATTTGCAGGCATGACCATCTTTCAATTCATTTGGGTTCTCCATATTGACCACCACCTTTCCATACACTGAGAACCGCCCTATCCTTTGTCCAGCAACGTCGCTTAAGCGATGGGTATCACCCAGATCCAGGTGTGTGTGAAAACTAGAAGGTGCCTCCCTAGCTGATCACTGCCGCTTCCTGGCAATCAACTTTCCCCATACATGTTTTGACACAGAATGAAGATTCCTCGTGTTTCTGTTATCTTACAACTGGAAGCAATCACTTCTGTGAAATGTCTGGAAGTAGGCGTGAGGATCGATTTGAAATTGAGCTACCAAATAAAATTAATTGTGCGTAAGATAGGTGCTAAACATATTTATTGGAGGAATACTCAGGAAATCTAGTCCTTCTACAATGGAAGTATCTTACAAAACAATCGTTCCGCAGATACTTGTTTGAATATTGCTGCTTATTGTGAGATCCTTACCATAGAAGGTTGATGGAAAAGAGAGAGACTATGTAACAGAGAGCAGCACGCTTAGTTACAGGTTCATATAGTTCGCGCGAAAGTGATCGGCGAACTCCAGTTGCGCACGCTGCTACAGTGACATTCTGTGACGGGCTTCTGTCAAAATCCCCACAACACACGCTTGTAGAAGATTCAATATGTTCCTTCGTCGTATATGTCTGACGAGAAGAACAAGAGCATACAATTAGATAGATGAGAGCCCTCAGAGGCATAACTGCAAACGTTCCTTCCGCAAAACATACCGGATTGGAACAAGAAATATGTATTACGTTTAATAAGTCTATAAATATTAACCCAGATAACGCGGAATTATTTTTAGTTTAAATTTTTGTTCAGAAGCTATTAATTAATATTCAAGAAATACGAACCCATCTACGAGTAAGTGTTAAATATCTTTTGTATGAACCTCAACTTCGCAGCCGAATCTAATCAATTTGCAATCAGAAATACAAGCTAAAATTTATCGCAATGGAAGCAAGCTATTCAAAGAAATACAATATGACACTTAAATCAAGTTAAATGTTCAAATGTTTGTCAAGCTTATGGGACTTAACTACGGGGTCATCAGTCCCTAAACTTACACACTACTTATGAACTACCTTACACTAAAGACAGCACAAAGATCCATGTCCGAGGGGGAATTCGAACCCCTGACGGGGTACGGCGTCGCGCATCGGAACATAGCGCCTCATTGCGCTCGGCCGCTCCGCCGTGGCGAATTCTTAAATCCGAGAATGAAAAAGTAAATTGCCGTAATCGTCTTTATGGAAGGATGTCAGCGCTATCTATTTTAAGGAGGGTAGTTTTATTTTGAATAGCCCTCCGTCACACGCCGTGAGGTTGCTTGCAGTTATGGATGTAGAGGTGTAATTGTGAATTAGGTCGTAAACCGGTTATTACAAATCTCTTTGAAGTGCATTGCCTATTACAAAAAAAGTTCCACACTCAAATGTCGGAAAAAACCGACTAGGAACTAGAAATTTTAATATTATTTTTGATACAGAGTGACAAAGTAAATTTCGCATAATGTTTTCATGAAAATAGGTAACGATTGTTTGTCAAATCGATCGTCACATTTCTTTAACTTACAAGGAAAGTACATGGGCTCGAACAAACATATCTGTATGAACGTTTGGTTACAGGATCTCTACGTACACCTCAATGTGCTGGTGGGTGTCGTTTTTCTGCAAAGCTCTGCAACCATGCTCTAGATAGTACTGTAGATGTAATTGTAGACGCCATACGTAATGCAGATATCTTAACTATAACTTATGTAATAATCATCGTACATGTTCTCTAGCGAATTTTCATTAAAAGCAGTAATGATAGTTGCAACTTTAACCTTTTTCTCGAAAGACTGTTGGTATTCACAGCCACTGCTTCCATCGCCTCTTCCCGTAGTTACCGTAGCACTACAGCTTGCAATGAGTTGTTCGTCATTATCATCCCTGTTATCATTATTATGAGTTTGTAACAACAGTATCTAACTTATATTTCTGTACCATAACAGATACGAGAACGCATGCAAATGATTCATCTTCTACACTAATACCATCTTCACGAAGAAGTGTTCTTAGTAACTTCATCTAAACTAATCGCAATACATTAGCAGGATTGATTAGCAGTCGCCGCCGAATCTGGCGCTTCACCACACAAATAACATCACAAAACGCAACTTCGGAGGCACACTGCGCCGTCCCTACTGGCGAACCGACAGGTGCACTGCGGCATGACACACGCAGAGGCCTCTAACGGACGACTGCAGAGTTTTGCAGATGCGGAAGTTTCACTAGTGCAATAAGGGATTTTTACATTCTCTCTCATACAATTTTGGTGTATATGTGTTTGTTTGAGCCCAAGTGCTTTCCTTGATAGTTCTTCTTACAAAAATACCATCAAAATTTCCGACTGTCCTAGAAAAAAAAAATTTCTATCATACAACATTTTTCTGGGGAGTTACGAACACAACAACAACAGAATCAGCGAAACTGATCAAGCCGTTATGATGATCTTTCACACATACTTTTGTAACCTTCTGTTACTGCATCTCCTCTTCCTTTCTCTCTTTGTCCATCTCCTTATTTATTTTCTACCCCCTCCCCTCCATTCCATGTACCTCAGTCTACCTGTTCCCTCCTCCACCTTCTCCTCCTCCATCCAAAAAAATACAGAAATCTGTCAAATTTGATGGTGATGAATCAAATACATCGTCTTTATCATACAGAAAGTACATACAAATCTTATAAAATAAACCCATAGCATGAGAACTATTGATCGAATATGGTAAAAAAAAAAAAAAAAAAAAAAAAAAAAAAAAAAATATATATATATATATATATATATATATATATATATATATATAAAAAAGTGTAACAACAAAGGTTTTCTGTACAGTTCACCACTGAAGATGGTTTAAAACAAAGCGAAACGCGTCTATTCTAAATTAGACTAACGATTTTAAACACGTCTTGCCAAAAATTACAGCAACCGTGTTAAATTTACAATAATTGTAGAAACAGCCCAACAAGTTGCACTTTTTAGATACTTGATTTAATTTCGGCACTAACTAAGGGTGCCTTCATCAGCAAATTAAAATTAGTACATGAGACGTAAACTTATGAGCGATATCTAATCTTAATCTTCTGATTAAGGCACCCTTAGTTGGTGCCGAAATCTAGATAAAGAATCTATAAAGTGCAACGTGATGGGCTGTTTCTACAATTATTGCTAAAGTAGACTAATTTATTGTTGTAACAGCCGCTAAACTAGTCCACAATAACTGAAAAATTATGATTTTTGCACTTTTTTCGAATTTTCCGACTTACGTTTGTAACTGTCCCCATTTTTTTCTTTTCCAATACCGTTATAGACAGAAAAAAAAACAGAATTAACCCTCTCCATCGTCCGAACCGTACGTTATAGTATTGAGCTCACAGAGAAACGCCCTTTCAATTTTTCCGACGCAAGCGGCCGCGCCATCCACGACGTGGCGCCCCAAACCGCGCGATCGCAGTTATTCCTGACAAGGAGGGTTCAGATCACTATTATTGTTTTAATATACGTCTACATTTATTCTACAACGTAAATCTGATCGTATACCACACATTTTAAGTTTACAAATGTGAAAAATATTTGCTGTGGTTGCAGCCAAAATTTCGCACTCAGCACATTGGACCAAGGAAGGTGAAAACAAATTTCACTTGTGGCAGAGTGAAGCAGTGTGAGGAAATATGCTTCTACCCCGATTGTCGTAATACCCAGATACACTCTAAATTTTGGACAGGGAAAGTCGTGACCTTGGGCATTATTGTGACTAACAATTATGGTCCGAGGAAAGGGAAATCAATAAAACCACTATCCTCAGTTGTAAGAGGGAAAGGGAACGCACCGATATCAAGCTTCCCAATGGGAACAGAAAACTGCTACATCTGCGTCGTTTGCTGCTCATGTTAAACGTACTTCGAGAGCAGACACTGAAACAACTAGCCATATTGTACTGTACAGTCTAATTTGCTACATTAAACTAAATTTTCAATATTAATATCAACCGTCAGAACGCAAAGGTTTGCATTTATGTTGTAAATGAAAGATAGCAGTAAATGTGTCGGCTCTTAGATGCTGAAACAAACATCTGCGTTTCTGTTGTCTTCAGTATAATTTGGATTAAGTAGTTTGTAAACCTAGGGACCGATGACCATAGCATTTTGGTCTATTGAGATTACAAACATCTGAAAAGCTATACACAACTTGTACAGAACCAGACAGAAGTTACAAGAGTCAAAGCCCATGAAAGGGACGCAGAGAGTAAGAATACGCCTTTCCCCGATGTTATTCAATCTGTACACTCATTAACTGAGAAGGAATCCAAGGAGAAAGAGATGTAAAGTGATGTAAAATTCAGGGAGAACAAATAAAAACTTTGGGATTTGCCGATGACATAAAAGGACCTGCATGAAAGAATCGAATGGAGAGTGTACTGAAAGGAAGGCAGGAAATGAACATTAACGAGAACAAAACAAGGGTAATGGAATGTAGTGGAATGAAATTGGTTTAGACAATAAAAGTAGGAAATGAGTTTCGTTACTTAGCGGTAAAATTAATTATGGTGGCCGAAGTAGAGAAGATACAAAACACGGATGGCAATAAGTAAAATACTGCCGAAGGGAAATTTTCAAGATAGGCGGTAGGAAGTCTTTTCTGAAGGTTGTGAATCCCGGCCATGGCACTCATTTTTATTCAATATCTCGCCTTATAATCTTTTTCCGAAGACAATTTTCTGGAGTGAAGTCTTGTACCGAATTGAAATGTGTACGATAAACAGTTAAGATAAGAAGAGGATTGAATCGTTTGAAATGTGGTACTACGGTGGAGATTAGATGGGCAGATAACGTAACGATTGAGAAGGTACTGAAAATAATTAGTGAAATAAGAAATTTAAGGCACGAGTTGACTAAACGAAGAGGTCGATTAATATGTTACATTCTGCGACATCAAGGAATCGTCAGTTTAGGATTGGAGGGAAGTGGTAACCTTCCATATGAGTGTAGAAATCATATTTTTTCTCCTCTTCCCTATACTGTTTGTCGAACAATTTTCTCTTCCGTATAAGACACTCAATGGAGTACTTCCTTACACTCAAATATATTTTCGATGAGAAATTTTTCGAGATGTGTGCTGTCGTCAGTTACTTTATTGGCTAAACAGGACAACTTATCCAATATTTTTAATGATTAATATCCTTATCTGCATGCAGTCTGACTTATTCTTGCACTTTTTGCTGTACGCACAGAATGATATGGGAGGTTATCTTATAACCGTATTTCATTCTTATATCTATTACTGACGACGCGTCCTTCAACTCTTATATAATAGCAGTCTGGTTTATCTTTAAGTTGTACGTAACTTTTAGATAACTTTTAGCCTCCTCCATTTTATTACTGACGAGTTTAAAGTTAGTAGAGGGTGAAGGGTCCTGGAAGGAAAGAAGCCTTTGACGCAGTTATATGACAAGTTTGTAGTTGATAAAATGACATCGCCAAGTTTCGCATTCGAGCTACTGTTTACTTTGTTTCTGTGATTTCACAGGTCATCGCATATTATGAAGGTCATTTATCAACAGAATGGTTACATATTTCTTCGAAAGCTTATGCAAGCGTTGCGTGCCTCGGCTGACGCGCTGCCACGCAAGAAGCTGATACGAGGAGGTCAAGCGACAGAGGTCGAGCTGATAGCGCACGTGGTCGGCTACTTATAGCCCTGCTGGCGCTACAGAAACCCCAGTCGAGGAACGACGTCTCAGTCGCTGAAGTTCATCCTCCTTCATTATCTGTATTTTTCTGCGACCTGTTATATTTATTTTACTAGCTGAAAAACCGGCGCTGCCCGGATATTAATTTATTCCTTAATTTCGTTGATCCATCTCCCATCCTTTCCTATCTATGTCTCTGTCCATCTCTCTAACTTTTCTTTGTTCATCTCCTTTTCTACTCTCTGTCCATCTTTTCATCTCCTCGCACCCCTCTCTCTGTACTTCTCCACCTTTCCCTTTGTCTGCCAATTACTTCTTCGTCTCTCTGTCGAACTGCTCCTCCACCTCCTCATTCCATTGCCTCCTCCATCAGTGAAAAATTACATCTCTTAAAGCCACGCGGAATGGCTTTGTGGTCTAAAAAGCGTCATACTACAGACTGGACGGCTGTTGCTGCCGGAGGTTCGAGTCCTCCCTTGAACATGGGTGTGTAATGTTAGTTTAAGCAGTTTGATCCTACAGGATTAGAAACATGTGAACTCTCTTAAGTTTCCCGGTGATCGCCGAAGTCGTGTTAATGTTCCCTCTTTTCTGTTCCACCCTCGTCGCCGCTTTTGTGTCTCGTTTCCGTCGTAGGTGTCGGTGGCCGAGTAGAATGAGACCGACACAGGAATAAAGGATGCACGCTTGTGCAGGTACGGAGGTGAGCAGCCAGTGGGACAGCAGAAACTAGAAACACTAGAGTAAATTAGAACGAGATATATATTGCACAGAATTTATACAATACTTAACTTTTACATAGCTTAGTACTGCAGAATGCTGATACATAGTTGAGTTAGAGGCCTGCCTAGTGCCTATCTGATTCCGAAGTGTTAACTGGTTCCTATCTCAGTCCCAAGTGAACGATGTCGTTCAGTGGTGGCCACGAGCGGAGTTCTAGCAGAGGGCGTTCGTGGCTGACGTCGAAAGAACGCCGCGCCGTGCGTGCATGGCGGCGCGCGGCGAAAGTAGGTGGCGCGCACTTTGGACTTGTGCGACACCACACCCTCCCCCATGCACCATATCTTAGGTAGAAGGTGACGTTTTTGGTTTGATGGTTAAGCGTGCAAAATATCGTCAATGTCGGAATAAAACTGTAGATTTTGTCGAGGTCATATCTTCTGACCTATGTGTCGTATGTGTTTCTTACATCTACAGCAATTTTTACCTCAACAGTCAGGAACAAGAGCACCAAAGTTGCTTCGAAATGGTCCAGTGGTTTAGGAGAAGATGTGCAAATTTCGTTAGTAGCAGTTTCTTCACGAATTTCGTCGTTTACGACGTTTCGCACGATCAAATTACAAAAAACAGTATTTTAATCATGACTGCGTCTCAGCAACGGCTATAGGATAGCAAATTGATAAACAGCCAACCAGTTACAATAATAGTTGTTGAATAAACTTGACCATGGTTTCGACGGATATTCTACCAACAGCTACTTAACCCAATGAAAGTTCCACGGCGCATGCGCCACCGGTCCTGGTATGCACGCTCCTTGATTCAAATCAGTAAGCGTGAATGACTGCTGATGCGCTGACGCATCTTTCAGTCTAAACCACATTCCCTAGATCATAGGGACGTCCAATTCCTGTGATATGCAAGAATAGTAAGTAACAGTTTTATTCTGATTTGTATTTCACAATGTTTTAGACATTACGCTTGATATGACGCATATTTCAGGCATAACGATTATGAATTTGTAATTTATGATGTTACATAGTCTGTAGGTATACATGTATTTCTAAAGAAGACGGGTTTTTATCCGCCGAAACCGTGGTCAAGTTTATTAAACAACTATTATTGCAAAAAAACAGTATGACTGGTGTATTTTACGCCAACTTTATTCCTGTAATTTCGTGAATTTTTAAAAATATTTCGGACAAAAATAATGCGTATACACTCAACATTTAATAATCTCTTTGATCGCATCTTAACAAGCAGCCAAAATAATTTGATATTTCAGAATTTAACTTTGACAAACATACTCTTCTTTTGAACTTTATCCGTTTAAACTATTATTTTAATATCTTCTCCATATTTTAATTTTCCTATTCCTTTAAAATATTATCATCTGTCTTGCCGTGATACAAAATAAATAAATAATAAAAAGAAACATACTTCAATTTTGAAGATGGCCGCAAGTTTATTACCTTTGTACCGGTTTACGTCAAATCAGTGAAAGTGTCAGATCGCCGTTATTTTTGCCAATATCTCTGAAACGCTGCGATATGTAGGAAAAACATAACACAGCAAGGTTGTAAGTAATTTTCTCATCTACAAATATGTTTACTCAATTTTTGTCTCAGATGATCGGTTATTTTCATTTAAATTTCGAGCTGTCAAAAGGCGATCGCAAAGCAACACTTTTATTGTTACTACCGTAACCTAAAGTAGGAAAAAATTTCTAAATTTTTGTAGAAGTCTGCAAATATCTTTGGTGTTCGAGGCAGTTCGCTTCCTCATGGTGGACTCTAGGTAACGTGAAATGAAGCTTGGTGTTTAACGTCCCGTCGACAGCGTGGTCATTAGAGACGGAACTTACGCTCGGAGTGTTTGAGTATGGATGTGGAAGGAAATAGGCCGTGCCCTTTCAAAGGAACCATCCCTGCATTTACCTGGAGTGATTTAGAGAAGTTACGAAAAACCTAAATCTAAATGGCCAGAGATGGATTTGAACCACCATCCTTCCGAATGCGAGTCCAGTGTTTTACCACTGCGGCACCTCACTCGTTGTAACGTGAAACGAGCTGGCAGCAAAAACACTGCCTAGCCCACTTGTTCCCTGTATCATATATGATGAATGCTACCGATTTCTACAAATGTAATTACTCTTCCTTATCTGATGTAAAGTGCCTTGTGTTAATTTTACGACTAATATTTGTTCTATCGTTGGCTACAGCCTGCTGTCATAAGGAACGCTTATCATATTTTTTGAAAACACCTGTGACAATGTTCTGGATTTGTCGAGCTGTGTATCTCGTTTTAAATGAAATATTATTCTCTGTCACCTATCTTATTTTATTTTATTTTGCTTATGTTGTTTTAACTTTGACAACATGGTGCTTGTATAGCCTGTCATGATTGACAACAAAAAGGTTTAACAGCTGACAAATCAATGATAATTTTTGATTTTTTAAAGGCCTTTATACACTTGTTCTTTTAAAACCTTTGTATATTTTATACTTAGTACAATAAATGCACAACCGCCCTATGTAATTAATATGAATAACCTTATGCGATATGGCGCTACTATATGCCTTGTAATGCCACCTAGTGGCAAGAAATGTCTACCCGGAGAGCACCGAATGTTTTAAAGTTTGCAGTCTGCTTTTGTATGTGTATCAAACAAATTCTTACATCTGTTCACGTGTGCACATGGCACGGAAGAGATGCTAATCTGATAATGGTAAAGCCGAAACGCTTCATTTTTGAAGGCACGCTATACATGAAGTGTGACCTATAATAAAGAATTTGCGACCTAACCAGCTTCACAGCAGTACTACCCAATCCTTTCATCATGGTCGCCTGCCTCCTCAACGACTTTGTGTCGCATTTACACTGTTCATATTTCAGTCTATGGTCGTTGTCTTTTGATCTCGACATGCAGGATCATCATAGCCGTCTTTTCTTGTCACAGCAGATGTGAAATAGGAATTACAGCTTCGACTGCCAGCTTTGGATCAAAGCACTGGCCGCAGACCGTGAGCGCGAGATACATGTCCCGTAATGGCCTGGGAGGACAGGTTAAATATTTCACCTCGCAGCAGGGGAGGGTGATGTTATAATAACTTCGCGGGTGGCGTAGTCCCACGTGACGCGAACCAAGCTGCGTCTGCTTTCTTTTTTTTTTTGTGTGTGCCGGTGAAATTGCCTTTCCCTCCGCAGCCTGGAATCTGCCTTCCTTCCAATCGACAAAGCACCGTTGCCATGTTACCAGCTATAGACCATTCAAATTTTGAAAAGTAGTTTTGCTACAAAGGTAACCAAAAGCCCATTAAAGGAATGAGTAAGTCGGGGATACCTCAAGTACTATGAACTCGGTATAATGTCACAACAAAACAAAATCCAACGTTACTTGCATTAAAAAATAAATAAATAAATCCGGTTATATTTTAGAAATGTCGTTGCGAGCTTCAGTCCCGAGACTGGCGTGATGCAGCTCTCCACCCTACAATGTCCTGAGTAAGCCTTTTCATCCCATAAGAACAGCAACCCACATCCATTTGAAACTGCATAATGTATTCGTCTCTTGGTCTTCCGCCGGCCGTAGAGGCCTAGCGGTCTGCGGCACGTCAGTCACAGTCTGCACGGCCGCTACGTTCGGGGATTCGAATCACCCCTCGGGCATGGATGTTTGTGTCCTCCTTAGTATAAGTTAGTTCATAAGTAGTTTGTAAGTTTAGGGACTGATGAACCCGCAGTTAAGTCCCTTAAGCTTAACAAACATTTGAACATTTGATTTTCTTGGCTTCCCCCTAGATTTGACACCACACAGTTTCCATCCATACTAAATTCACGATTCCTATACGTCGAAGAATGTGTTCTACCGATCGATCCCATCTTTTTGTCAAGGTATGTCATAAGTTACTTTTCTCCCAAATTCGGTTCAGTACCTCCTCATCTACCCACTAGTTTTGCCGGCCTCGGTGGCCGAGCGGTCTGCGGCGGGCCAGTCACGTTCTGCACGGCCACTACGGTCGGGGGTTCGAATACCCCCTCGGGCATGGAATTTGTGCCGACCTTAGTATTAGCTACTTCATAAGTAGTTTGTAAGTTCAGGGACTGATGACCCCGTAGCTAAGTCCCATAAGCTCTACAAACATTTGAACATTTTTTACCCACTAGTTTTCAGTTTTCGTCTGCAGCACTACATTTCAAAAGCTTCTATCCTCTTCCAGTCCGAACTATTTATCGTCCATCTTTCACTACCGTATAAAACAATATTCGACGGAAATGCCTTCAGAAAAGACTTCCTAATAATTAAATTAATATCCAATGTTAACAATTTTCTCATTTTCAGAAACGGTTTTGTTCCCATTGTTATTCTTTATTTTAATCTTCTGTATTGAGCCACCATATGTTATTTTACTACCCAAGTAACAAACATGATCTACCACCTTTACTGTTAGTTATCTAATCAAATTGTTTGCCTGATTTTTTAAAAGTACAATTAATTATACTTGTTTTCCTCTTATAATGTTCATATTGTACCCTCCAGGCCGGCCGTGGTGGCCGAGGGGACTGCGGTGCGCCAGTCACAGTCTGCACGGCCGCCCCTCGGGCATGGATATTTGTGTCGTCCTTAGTATAAGGTAGTTCATAAGTAGTTTGTAAGTTTAGGGACTGATAAACCCGCAGTTAAGTCCCTTAAGCTTAACAAACATTTGAACATTTGATTTTCTTGGCTTCCCCCTAGATTTGACACCACACAGTTTCCATCCATACTAAATTCACGATTCCTATACGTCGAAGAATGTGTTCTACCGATCGATCCCATCTTTTTGTCAAGGTATGTCATAAGTTACTTTTCTCCCAAATTCGGTTCAGTACCTCCTCATCTACCCACTAGTTTTGCCGGCCTCGGTGGCCGAGCGGTCTGCGGCGGGCCAGTCACGTTCTGCACGGCCACTACGGTCGGGGGTTCGAATACCCCCTCGGGCATGGAATTTGTGCCGACCTTAGTATTAGCTACTTCATAAGTAGTTTGTAAGTTCAGGGACTGATGACCCCGTAGCTAAGTCCCATAAGCTCTACAAACATTTGAACATTTTTTACCCACTAGTTTTCAGTTTTCGTCTGCAGCACTACATTTCAAAAGCTTCTATCCTCTTCCAGTCCGAACTATTTATCGTCCATCTTTCACTACCGTATAAAACAATATTCGACGGAAATGCCTTCAGAAAAGACTTCCTAATAATTAAATTAATATCCAATGTTAACAATTTTCTCATTTTCAGAAACGGTTTTGTTCCCATTGTTATTCTTTATTTTAATCTTCTGTATTGAGCCACCATATGTTATTTTACTACCCAAGTAACAAACATGATCTACCACCTTTACTGTTAGTTATCTAATCAAATTGTTTGCCTGATTTTTTAAAAGTACAATTAATTATACTTGTTTTCCTCTTATAATGTTCATATTGTACCCTCCAGGCCGGCCGTGGTGGCCGAGGGGACTGCGGTGCGCCAGTCACAGTCTGCACGGCCGCCCCTCGGGCATGGATATTTGTGTCGTCCTTAGTATAAGGTAGTTCATAAGTAGTTTGTAAGTTTAGGGACTGATAAACCCGCAGTTAAGTCCCTTAAGCTTAACAAACATTTGGACATTTGTACCCTCCATTCAAGACAATGTTCATTCTGTTCAATTGCCCTTTCAGGTCCTTTGCTGTCTCTGACAGAATTGCTTCTACATTTACATCCATACTACACAATTCACCTTTCGGTGTGTGGCGGAGAGTACTTTCCTTCTATTCGAGTAGTGTATGGTTCGCGGAACAAATTATTGCTGGCCCTAATCTGTCAAAGCCTATACGTCTTTCTTCTCGAAAAACTGAAGTCTGGGCTCAACCGTATGGCTGCAATGAAGGAAAAAGCGACGACCTCCCCAACAGCATAACACCCATTCATACTGATTTACTATGTAGATCACATTTAAGTGACTGCCTGAGAGTTTATCCAAACTCATTCATACTATTTGTCTGGTGTTTCATTGTCTAATAGCTCGCGGGAAAATGAATAAGTAAATCTTTCCGCTTTCGATCTAATTTCTCTTATTTAATTATGATGATCATGTCTCGCTGTGTAGCTATGTGCTATCAAAATAAGATCGCATTCAAAGGAGAAATATGAATAAATAATCCCTGAGACGGATT
Organism: Locusta migratoria; assembly: GCA_026315105.1. Lineage (NCBI taxonomy): Eukaryota > Metazoa > Arthropoda > Insecta > Orthoptera > Acrididae > Locusta > Locusta migratoria. Next base: position 869,264,605 of record CM048744.1, read on the forward strand.
TTCGTCTCAAATATGTCAAAGACATTATTGATAGATGTGAAGCATTGAATTAAAATTTGTGGTGCGGCCGGGAATCGAACCCAGACCTCCATGCTCACTAGGCAGACGGTTTTTTTTTTTTTTTTTTTTTTTTTTTTCTCTGGGTAGTTCTCTTCGTTGCGGACGCTGATCGTTTTTGTTCGAGGTTGTTCGTTGAATGTTTGGCTCAGCTTTTTTATTACAGAGGGCGTGGAGCCCCCTGACCGGGCGCGCTGAGCCACGGCGCCCGGCGACGTCTTAACCGTTAGACTACCACACCACTAACAATTAAGGCGCTTTGGAATAGTCTATGTACGATTTCCCTCCACAACACAAACTTTAATTCAGCTTCTTTGTTCCAAAGATAATTGCCACTACTGCCAAGGCTCTCCATGCAGCGGAATAGCACCTCAGCGATGGACATGGTGGAACAATCCTGTTATGGTGATATAAATATCAATTAATATGAATAAATAATCCCTGAGACGGATTTTCGTCTCAAATATGTCAAAGACATTATTGATAGATGTGAAGCATTGAATTAAAATTTGTGGTGCGGCCGGGAATCGAACCCAGACCTCCATGCTCACTAGGCAGACGTCTTAACCGTTAGACTACCACACCACTAACGAGTGGTGCCTAGTGAGCATGGAGGTCTGGGTTCGATTCCCGGCCGCACCACAAATTTTAATTCAATGCTTCACATCTATCAATAATGTCTTTGACATATTTGAGACGAAAATCCGTCTCAGGGATTATTTATTCATATTAATTGATATTTATATCACCATAACAGGATTGTTCCATCATGTCCATTGCTGAGGTGCTATTCCGCTGCATGGAGAGCCTTGGCAGTAGTGGCAATTATCTTTGGAACAAAGAAGCTGAATTAAAGTTTGTGTTGTGGAGGGAAATCGTACATAGACTATTCCAAGGCGCCTTAATCGTTAGTGGTGTCGTAGTCTAACGGTTAAGACGTCTGCCTAGTGAGCATGGAGGTCTGGGTTCGATTCCCGGCCGCACCACAAATTTTAATTCAATGCTTCACATCTATCAATAATGTCAAAGGAGAAAGTTGGTGAAAACGTACCTAAGCAACGCAAGGGGAATTGCTACACTGCTTCCAAAAATGTAAAATACGCATGTTGTGCAGATGACAAGATTTCAGTTGTGTAAGTTTTAATGAGGACACCCACAATGAACGAGAGAGCGATGTGCTGAAAATCCTGACCCTCCACACCGCGTCCAATAAAGCCGCTGATGGAGGATGTCACGGCGGTCGTCGGGCCCGATTCGTCCTTCTAGGACCAGAACGCGGAACTTGGTGACTTACGCTTAGGACAACACACACACACACGAACACACTCAACAGGAGGACAGGTGGCCACTTCGGTACAGTGTGTCAGTTCTGCAGGTTACTGTAAAACCGAGCAAAAATGTGGTAGTACAAAGAGAATGCTACACTGAACAATGGTAACTTGTGGTTGGAGAAGCTATTTTAAGGAAATTTGAAAGTAAGATTGCATACCGCTTTGCTTCGCACTACTGTTTCCCAGTTCATTTACATGCGCACATGGTTGCAAAATACTAGCATCAATTATTGTTCAAATGTTTGTAAATCTATCGGACCAAACTGCGTGGTCATCAGTCCGTAGCTTACAAACTACTTAAACTAGGGTAAACTAACCTAAGGACAAACACACTCACACACCAATGCCCTAGGGAGGACTCGAATGTCCGGCGGCGAGCAACCGCGCGCTCCGCAGCGAGGCGCCTTGGACCGCTCGGCTACTCCAACGCGGCATGAATTATTTACAGACGACCTTGCGGAAGATCATTTGGATTTAGGAGAAATGTAGGAACACACGAGGCAATGTATTACGACTTACCTTAGAAGATAGGTTAAAGAAAACGAAACCTACGATTTTAGTATTTGTTGATCCGGAGAAAGCCTTTGACAATGTTGACTGGAATACACGCTTTGAAATCCTGAGAGTATAAGAGGTACAAAAACCGGACAGCAGTTATTAGAGTCACTTTACCTAGGTTTAAGTAGTTTGTGGGCTACGGACTGATGACCACGCAGTTTGGTCCGATAGATTTACAGACATTTCAGAAAATCAGGCGATTCTGAAGGAATTAGATTAGGTTCAAAATGTTCAAACGTTTGTAGAGCTTATGGGACTTAACTAAAGGGTCATCAGTCCCTAAACTTACAAACTACTTATGAACTAGGTAATACTAAGGACGGCACAAATATCCATGCCCGAGTGGGGATTCGAACCCCCAACCGTAGTGGCCGTGCAGAACGTGACTGGCGCGCCGCACACCGCTCGGACAACGCGGCCGGTTCGAAACAATGAACGTACGATTTGCACTGTATCTCACAAAACATGCCTTGGGCCTCAATTATTTCGAACCGGCCGCGGTGTCCGAGCGGTGTGCGGCGCGCCAGTCACGTTCTGCACGGCCACTAAGGTCGGGGGTTCTAATCCCCCTCGGACATGGATATTTGTGCCGTCCTTAGTATTAGCTAGTTCATAAGTAGTTTATAAGTTTAGGGACTGATGACCCCGTAGTTAAGTCCCATAAGCTCTACATACATTTCATTGTTTCGATGATGGTATTTGCAATCAACTGTGACTAGTGGAAAGCCGGCCGCGGTGGCCGAGGGGACTGAGGCGCTTCAGTCACGGTCTGCACGGCCACTACGGTCGGGGTTCGAATCCCCACTCGGGCATGGATATTTGTGCCGTCCTAGTTCGTAAGTAATTCATAAGTAGTTTGTAAGTTTAGGGACTGATGACCCCGTAGTTAAGTCCCATAAGACTTACAAACATTTGAACATTTTTGACTAGTGGAAATAAAAAACTACACACTATTGCGATGGTATTCCTATCAACTAAGCTGGCTTCTCCGACACCAGGATCCATAACTAAAATTGTTAAGTGAAATGTCCAAACGTTTGTTAAGCTTAAGGGACTTAACTGCGGGGTCATCAATTCATAAACTTACAAACTACTTATGAACTATCTTATACGAAAGACGACACGAACATCCACGCCCGAAGGGGGATTCGAACCGCCGACCGTAGCGGCCGTGCAGACTGGCGCGCCGCAAACCGCTCGGCCACTGCGGTCGGCAAATTGTTCAGTGAGGCACCGTCTAGTTTGTAAGTTTAGGGACTGATGACCCCGTAGTTAAGTCCCATAAGCTCTATAAACATTTGAACATTTAAGTAAACATCAAAATACGTATTTCGAAACTGTTGGTCGAACTATTGATTTTTTAATATCATGTATTTCCTGCACAACACAGACGAGGTAATTTATTACTTGTGTGTTATTTTGTTGATAGATAATACTGCAAGATCAATAATGCTAGCTCTTAATCTTCGCCACAGCACCAAAGACAAGACTGCTGGAATAAAAGGAACCACACTCACGCTCACACTCTCAGCCACGTACAGACGGCAACACAACACAACATCCAAGATTAATGCCTCAGAAGTGGCTACATGCCGTACCAAGCAGCAAAATGTCGTACTATAAGCATGTTGTTCATCAACAAAAAAGCAACTTAAAGGATTGATGCACGAAATACGGTATAAATCAATTTTTAATACATTGTTGTCCAGGAAATGAAAGGGTTAACAATTTGTCATGGTCTCCTTACCGTAAAGTTTTGTTATTGTCAAAGTATCGAATCTAAATTATGTAAACAAAACCGGCACTGCTCTATTCGTAATTTGCACATACACCAAATTTCTATTTTGTTACGGAAGTACTTCTGATTTATATTGAATAATTTTATATATTTCCTGTTTGTGATGGGAGTTTTTCTTTTTTGAAACACCCTGTATGTGCCGTGTAAGTTCCAAGCATTTATACTACTTATACATGACACGTCATGCGAAAGTGAATTGTGTTCTTATGTTTTGCGCAGCGGTATATTACTACTACTGTTTTGTAACTTACCTGTGATTCGCAGAGCAGCTGCAAGAAATCGTCCGGTTGTTAGTAGCGCTGAAACTGCTCTGTTAATTACGAGAGCAGGTATGGGCAGCAAGAAGGTTATCTCGTTAAAATGGATGGGATGCAATACCTCTTATCGGAAGCGGCTCTCGGATTAAATATTACTAATTGGGGGCAGTGGTACAACTCAATCACTATGATAATCGATAGTGTCATCTGGCGCGAACAGTTCATGGTATGCGTACATTGTAGACCGCACTCTATGTGTCATCAGAGAAGCAAATTTTGCGATTACGTCAGTACTCATGTACTTTCCTTGGTGTCTTATTAATCTTGCATACAAACGTAAGTATTTAGCCTCGCCGGTAAACGTCATCTAGCTAAACATGATTCACAATTTATTCACCTCTTTGCTCGAAAAATATATGAATGCAAAATAACTGTTCTATTTTCTTCTTATTCTGGTTTCTTCCGACGCTATTGAATAGAATAACGTGACAATGGAAACTAAAATTATTTTGTGTAGTGCTGAACAGTGCTGTGTAGTGCTGAACAGCTTTTAGGCAGGTTAAAATGCGGAAAATATTTATTAATTACTATCGATTTCAGCCCATTTTTGGGTCTGACGTGCAGAAAAAGAACACACAATGTGTGAAAATGCCCTGTGTGTTTTAAAATTTAGTTCAAAAATGTTCAAATGTTTGTATAGCTTACGGGACTTAACTACGGGGTCATCAGTCTCTAAACTTACAAACTACTTATGAACTAACTAAGGACGGCACAAATATCCATTCCCGAGGGGGGATTCGAACCCCCGACCGTAGTGGCCGTGCAGACCGTGACTGTAGCGCCTCAGTCCCCTCGGCCACCGCGGACGGCTAAAATTTGGTAGATTATTCATTTCCATACATGTTTATGAGAAAGTTCAAATTCAAATGTTTGTAAATCTATCGGAATTAACTGGTGTGGTTAATAGTCCCTAATATTCCAGAAAGTCTTTTTCTCTTCAAGTCTGATCAGTACCTTCACAGTAGACGTGGTTTACCCACCTAATTTTCAGCATTTGTCTGTAGCACTACATTTCAGAAGCTTCTAACCTCTTCCTGCCTGAACTATATATTGTCCATGTTTCACTCCAAGGCAACACTACATACACATGCTTTTAGACAAAGCGGTCCCACTGCCGAACATAGACTATGCTCGTCAGCGGGACCGCTTACATCTGTTAAGTGTGGTCCTACCTCGTGCCAACCATGCAGCGTATGGGAGCTGGTCAACGAAGCCACCGACAATGTTATCTTTCATATGTCGATATCCAGGCTCTGTTTTGCGTTCACACTGTGGCTGCACCAGAACTTAGAACGCCTCATGCTCTGAATATAAAATATAATCTGATGGCTATTGCAGGCGAAACGCGTTATTAATAAGTACAGGGTGTCCAGAAAAGGACTCCCTGATTTCAAAATTAAATATCTCGAAAATAAAGATCGATAGAAAAATGCAGTAAACGGTATGTTTATTGTGAAAGCTGTAAGAAGTTTATACAGTAGTTTGAAATAATAGTTACAAAAGCTGCTAACAGATGGCGCTGTAATCGCCATACGTAACGCCTAGTATAAATAGTGATCCGAAGCCCAGAGCGATCAGTTCCACTATTAAAACGTGAAAGGACGTTAGCGTACCGAAGGGAGAGATTAAAACCATGTACTCCATTGAAAACGCGTTTCTCTGGTGCTAGAGTACCACAGGTTAGAAGAGAGTCCTACGGCAACAAGGCGAAGTTTTCAAGCACGATTTAATGTTCCAAAAGGACCCGATGCGAAAACCATTCGTACGCTCTTCGCAAAATTTCAACGAACAGGCAGCGTAACTGATGATCTAGTGGGGCATGTTGGCCGCAAGCAAACCGCAGTTACGCCTGAAAATATCGCCACAGTTTTTGGAATTTTTCGGCAAAATCCAATGTCATCCGTCCGTAGAACTGCATCTGAGACTGGCTTGAAGCGTTCCAGCACGCAGAAAGTACTGAGAAAGAGCCTACACCTGTTTCCATTCAAAATTCAAACGCACCAGGCCCGTACTAGCTGTGCAACAAAGGGTTGCCTTTGCTCACAATGATTGATAGTGAAAGATTTGATGTTGGCTGCATCTGGTTTACAGATGAAGCACACTTCCACCTGATTGGGTACGTGAGTAAGCAGAACTGGCGATTTGGGGTTCCGAAAATTCATATTGGTGTGAAGCAAACCCCTGTATTCTCCTAAAGTTACTGTGTGGGCTGCAGTATGCAGCAGAGGCATTATTGGCCTTTTTTCATTCGAGATACGGTCACTGGTGCACGTTACGTTGGATTTTGGAACAACTTGTCGCCACACAGCAAGCGTTAGAGGATCGACCAGGTACTGAATGGTTTATGCAAGATGGAGCCCGACCACATCGGCCCGAACAAGTGTTTCGCTTCCTTGAGGAATACTTCGGGAATGGAGTCATTGCTTTGGAATATCCCAAATTTACTGGTGCAGGCATGGATTGGCCTCCATATTCGCCGGATTTGACTCCCTGTGACTTTTTTTTGTGGGACACAGTGAAAGACATGGTCTACCCGAAGCACGCTGGACGAGCGGTAGGTGGATCAAAACGAAGTGTCCAGACACTCTGTGACGTAAATGGCACTGAAACAGAGGATGACACTCTAAAGGCGAAATTACTAAATGTATTTTTCCAAAGCTGTTTCACAGAGGAAGATTGCACTGTAGTTCCTTCCCTAGATTGCCGCACAGATTACAAAATGGCAGATATCGAAATAATTGACAGAGGGATAGAAAAACAATTAAAATCGCTCAAAAGAGGAAAGGCTGCAGGACCTGATGGGATACCAGTTCGTTTTTACACAGAGGACGCGAAGGAACTGGCCCCCCTTCTCGCAGTGGTGTATCGTAGGTCTCTATAAGAGCATAGCGTTCCGAAAGATTGGAAAATGGCGCAGGTCATCCCCGTTTTCAAGAAGGGTCCTCGAACAGATGTGCAGAACTATAGGCCTATATCTCTAACGTCGGTCAGTTGTAGAATTTTGGAGCATGTATTATGTTCGAATATAATGACATTTCTCGAGACTAGTAACCTGCTCTGTAGGAATCAGCATGATTTTCGAAAAAGGCGTTTGTGTGAAACCCAGCTCGCGCTATTCGTCCACGAGACTCAGAGGGCCATAGACACGGGTTCTCAGGTAGATGCTGTGTTTCTCGACTTCCGCAAGGCGTTTGATACAGTTCCCCACATACGGTTAATGAACAAAGTAAGAGCATATGGACTATCAGACCAATTGTGTGATTGGATTGAGGAATTCCTAGATAACAGAAAGCAGAAGGTCATTCTCAATGGAGAGAAGTCTTCCGAAGTAGGCGTTATGTCAGGTGTGCCACAGGGAATGTCGTGGGTCCGTTGCTGTTCCCGATGTATATAAATGACCTTGCGGGTAACATCGGAAGTTCACTGAGGCTTTTTGCGGATGATGAGGTAGTATATAGAGAGGTTGTAATAATGGAAAATTGTATTGAGACGCAGGAGGATCTGCAACGAATTGACGCATGGTGCAGGGAATGGCAATTAAAGCTCAATGTAGACAAGTGTATTGTGCTGCGAATACACAGAAAGAAAGATCCTTTATCATTTAGCTGCACTATAGCAGGTCAGCAACTGGAAGCAGTTAATTCCATAAATTATCTGGGAGTAGTCATTAGGAGGGATTTAAAATGGAACGACCATATAAAATCAATCGTCGGTAAAGCAGATGCCACACTTAGATTCATTGGGAGAATTCTAAGGAAATGCAGTCCTAAAACAAAGGAAATTGGTTCCAGTACACTTATTTGCCCACAGCTTGAATACTGCTCACCGGTGTGGGATCCGTACCAGGTGGGATTGATAGAGGAAGTGGAGAAGATCCAACGGAGAGCAGCCCGCTTCGTTACAGGATCATTTGGTAATCGTGAAAGCGTTACGGAGATGATCGCTAAACTCCAGTGGAAGACTCTGCAGGAGAGACGCTCTGTCGCTCGGTACGGGCCTTTGTCGAAGTTTCGAGAACTTACCTTTACTGAGGAGTCTTGCAGTATATTGCTCCCTCCTACGTATATCTCGCGAAGAGATCGTGAGTATAAAATCAGAGAGATTAGAGCCCACACAGAGGCATACCGACAATCCTTCTTTCCGCGAACAAAACGTGACTGGAATAGGAGGGAAAATCGATAGTGGTACTCAAGGTACCCTCCGCCACACACCTTCGGGTGGCTTGCGGAGTATGGTTGTAGATAGAATCGGCGATCTCTGTGGCATGTGAATCCATTTTGGTTGAGACACTACGAAATGTGATGGCGAATCTCATTCTTCGTTTGCACCACCTCTGTAGTGCCAATGGTGAACATTTTGAAAACATTGTGATGTGATTGTTTGAAAAGATTGTTTTCATACGATTATTTCACTTATGTATGCTGATATGAGCTGTACAGCGTACAGCGCCATCTGTTAGCAACTTTTGTAACTATTATTTCAAACTGTTGTATAAACTTCTTACAGCTTCCACAATAAACATACCGTTTACTGCATTCGTCTATCGATCTTTGTTTGCGAGATATTTAATTTTGAAATCAAGGAGCCCTTTTCTGGACACCCTGTAAAAATCTGCAACCAAGACTGTTTTCATACACCATCTTTGTAACCGGTTTGCTGTACCAGTCGCAGGAATGGCGTGGAAGAATTTTTAGACAACGACGATTTTGATCCGATGACGGAAGATGCCACCTGGTAGATGACCTTAATAGTTGTAGCTTTGTCTGTCAACAGGTAACGTAATGGTAGAGCTTCTGAAGCCCCATCTTTTTGTACCCTTTGATTGTGAATGTATACAGGCAGAAGGCTCACTGTGATCTCCAGGACTCTGTGATATCAGAACAGAATTGGTGAGAAAAGGAATTTCTGGCATACCTTGACTAAAGGAAGGGATGGTTTGGTAGGACACCTTCTTAGACATCGAGGAATCGTAAATTTAGCATTGGAGGGAAGTGTGTCGGGTAATAATCGCAGAGGGAGACCAAGAGACGCATATAGTAAGCAGATTCAAATGGATGTGGGTTGCCGTTCTTATGAGGAGATGAAAATGCTTGCTCAGGATAGAGTAGGGTGGAGAGCTACATCAAAGCAGTCTCCGGACTGAAGACCATAACAACAACAAGTCCAACTTTCCGTACAGGTGTAAAAATCCACACCAGATCTTCTGGGCTGCATTCAACAGATCGGTGCTTGTCGTTATACAGCTGACGGACCTTCTCCTGGGCGTTCAGTGTGCGTAGGCGAGCCAGCTGTCTTGCTTCTTCGGCCGTGGTGATGAGCTGTTTCACATAGTCATCCTGAGTGTCGTCCGGTCGGAACGGGAACAGCGTATCCATTGTCATTTCAGCTTCACGGCCATGGAGCAGGAAAAACGGCGTGAAGCCTGTGGTGTTTTGTCTTGCGGTATTGTATGCAAATGTCACGACTGGCAGTATTGCATCCCAATCCTTCTGCTCAATATCGAAGTACATCGACAGCATATCTGCTAACATCTTGTTAAAACGTTCTGTAAGACCATTTGTCTGAGCATGGTATGCAGTTGTCATTCTGTGGACAATGGACATTACCTCTTATACTAGTTTTGAGTGGAATACTTGTCCACGATCAGATATCATCACACTGGTGCTCCATGCTTCAAAATAATGTCTTCTACAATTTTGCGATCTCTGTAGGTTCCGGGAACCTCCCTAAAAGATCGATCCCAACTCGGTATAATCAAGCTGCTGCAGGTGGAATCGGTAGAAGATGCCCCTGAGGTAGTTGCGGGACGTGCTTCTGTCGCTGGCACTCTATACAGTGACTCACATAGTGCTCGACAGATCGATAGAGACCTTTCCAGTAATAGAGTCATCTAGGGTCTTGACGAATCCCAGATGACCGAATATTGGAGCATCGAAGAAATACTTTAGCTGGCTGGAGATGAGCTGGAACGACCAATAGCCATTTGGGGCCCAGTGGATCGTAATTGTTCTTATACAATGTCTATAAGCTGGAGCTCTCCATTGGTCGGTTCTCTTTCTCCAAGGTCTATATGGTTTTTAGTAGCGCTGGATCTTCCTTCGTTTCAGGTGTGACGTCACCTAATTCAGTGACGGCTGAAATTTCATTCATGCTGTTGTCATCACTTTACGTCATCCAGTGTCGAAATACGAGAATAGCTCCATCACAGCACTAGAACTATCACGATGAACTAGAAAAAAGCAGAAAGAAGGAAACACTAATTTCTCATCGTCTGACTGTGGCTATAAGCATTATTACACACTATTGCACATATGCAAAGGAAATTAATTTGTGTAGTACTCATATATTTGTCTGCAGAAATACCAGATTAACTGAGCAGAATACTCTTCCAAGGTTGTAGAAGCACTGCAAATTTTTTGCATTCGCGTGTCCTTCCATTCAGCTACTATCAATCACTGCCGAAAGAGAGCAATGTCAGCCTGACTTACAGTGCTACTCATAGCAACTCACATTGTAGCGTCATAAACTTAGTAGCGCATTCTAGTGACAGAATCTTATCAGTTACCGTCATAACACAACATTGCGCATCATCAAAGCAGTTTTAAGCGTTAAACTTCAAGAACAACGGCGAAAAGAAAGTTGAAACTTTTCTTTGCACATCTGCGAAGCAACGCAGTGAAGGGTTATGTTAACTATTCTTCTAATTTCTGGACATTCTGTCTGTGTATAAATAGCAGAGCACTCTTCCCGAGAGGCAGTCAGTGCTGCGAGTACGTTTCAGTTGGCAATAAACCTACTTTCAGTATAAGTGCTGTTTTCAGTCGACGACCCTACCTTCTAAGTCAAGCCCTCTTTCATTTCAACGTGGCAGTATTTAGTTTCGTAATTATATATATATATATATATATATATATATATATATATATATATATATATATATATATATATATCGTTCTTGTAAATATCATGTAAATAGTTTATTTTTGTTCCGCATAAATACGTTGTGAATAATTCATTTCAGTTTACTCTGTGTAGATAAAAAATGTTCAAATGTTTGTACAGCTTATGGGACTTAACTACGGGGTCATCAGTCCCTAAACTTACAAACTACTTATGAACTACTTACGAACTAGGACGGCACAAATATCCATGCCCGAGGGGGGATTCGAATCCCCGACCGTAGTAGCCGGCTACTACGGCTACTACGCGCGCTATTAGAGAATGGAACGGTAGAGAAAAGTTATGAAGGTGGTTTATGAACCCTCTGCCAGGCACTTAAATGTGATTTGCAGAGTATCGATGTAGATGTAGAAATAATATCTCGAGCAACGCACTCAAGAAGCGTGTCCCAGCATTTCAGTAGAAATAATCTGGAAGTGCACGACGATTGGATTCAGCTCCTTTAAATGTCCATTGTCCTTGAGAAACAGCATGTTGAACACGTTACACGGCTGTTCTTTATGGTGGGAAGTCCAGTCTGTATCTCCAAACATAGCTCTTACATCGAGTCTGTTTACAGAGAAAAATTCTCATTTCTAACATAGAACATTTCCTTGAGAAGGAAAAGCTTCTGTTCATGCATCAGCACGGCTTTAGGAAGCATCCATCGTACGAAACTCAGCTTTCCCTTTTCTCTCATGACATCTTGTGAGCTATGGTTGAAGGCCTGCATATGCCTCGATTTTCGAAAGGCGTTTGACACAGTATGACACCGCAGACTGCTATCGAAGGTACGAGCATATGCAATAGGTACCCAAATATGTGAATGGGTCGAAGACTACGTAAGTAATAGAACCCAGTAAGTTGTCTTCGATGGCGAATGTTAATCAGAGACTAGGGTATCGTCAGGGGTGCTCCATGAACGTATGAAAGGACAGCTATTATTTTCTATCTATATAAATGATCTGACGGACAGAGTGAGTTGCAAACTGCGGCTTTGGTGCGCAGGAAGGTGTCGTCATTGAATGACTGTAATAGGACACAGGTCTAGGTGTTGTGAAGAATGGCAGCTAGTGCTAAATACAGAACAAAATAAGGTGATGCAGATTAGTAGGAGAAACAATCTCGTAATGCTTCTTGATGGACTTGCGTCAATTAAATATCTAGGCGTAAGGCTGCACACGGATGGGAAATGTTGTGGGGAAGGCGGATGGTCCATTTCGGTTTATTTTGGGAAGATGTGATTCGTGTGTATAGGAAACCTCAAATAAAACGCTTGTACGACCCCGTCTTCAGCATTGCTCAAGTGTTTGGAATCCCCACCAGATTGGTTGAAAGGAAGACACAGAAGCATTTCAGAGGCGGGTGGCTAGGTTTATTGCTGGTAGGTGCTTTCCACTTCTAGAACTCAAATGGGAGTCGCTGGAGGGAAGGCGACGTTCGAGAAACACTGTTGAGGAAATTTAGAGGACCAGAATTTGAAGCGGACTGCAGAACAATTCTACTGCCTCCAACGTACATTTCGTGTTACAGATGCATTCAAGCATTCGTTTTTTCCTGGTTCTATATGGGACTGGAACAGAAAAGCTAGTAATTAGTAATGGTACTGAATACCCTCCAACCCTATGCGTGGATTGCGGAGTATGTATGTAGATGTAGGTGTAGAAGATAGCTGATTTCAAGTTAGCACCTATATTTGGTATATAGGTAAGTTGCCCCAATTCCTGCAGAATTTTTTAAATAAAAGAGTGTACTGCGCCTTTTGACTCTATAGTGATACTGTGGTAAATTTAACCCGTAACTGGTGAGGTGACAATTTTGTAACGCAACTTGTAAGGTCGGGTTATTTATACACATTAATTTCCATGGCCGTCATACTTCAATGGTGAAGGAGAAATGAAACGTTTCTACCTACATTTGAAAAGTGACCTTTACTGACATCACTGACCAACCTTTGGCAGCAGAAAATTATTTAAAGTTAACAGAGTAGACAACTTTTCAAATATATGTAAGGCCATAAAAAATTTGCAACGTTTTACATAATCCAAATATTTGCTAATTTTTTGTAAACAAATAAATCAAATATTAGTATTACAGTATAAAGAAACTACGAGCCTTTGTAGAAACACACTGTTCTTTGACAAATTATCACACGCACAAGAATTTGCAAGCCATAACTCTACGCAATCTTGGCATACAGGCATTGCAGCTGTTACAGATGTCTTGTTTTTCTGTCAGAGGCTGGTAGTCACTTCTCACACTTCACTTGTTTGCCCAAGTCTAAAAATCAAATGTTCAAATGTTTTTAAAGTCTATGGGACTTAACTACGGGGTCATCAGTCCCTAAACTTACAAACTACTTACGAACTACCTTATCCTAAGGACGGCACAAATATCCATGCCCGAGGGGGGATTCGAACCCCCGACCGTAGTGGCCGTGCAGACCGTGACTGTAGCGTCTCAGTCCCCTCGGCTACCGCGGCCGGCGCCCAAGTCTCGTCTGATTTCGTATGTAACAGATATCTGGAGTTTTTTTTTTTTTTTTTTTTTTTTTTTTTTTTTACTGAAGTTCAGCCGCAATTCACGGTGCAAATGGTTGATTTGAAGTCGACGAATGAGATGATGATCTACAAGTTCTTTGGCAAGATTTTTTATATATTCCAGTCTGGTTAGCTCTGGATTGCATGGAATGCACGGTAGATAACATAAGCATTCACTGGGCTACTGTTCATGAGAGTGAGAAATACGGTTAGGTAACTGACGTGTTTATCAGTAAGCAGAGTCTCTAGTAATAATGAATCAAATAAACTCACTGTTTGGATGAGAACTGCGCCCAGGGTTATTAGTTATCATAGGAAACCTGCCAGATGCCATACTACCTGTAAAATAGCATACGAGAATATTCGAAAAAAGTTCCGCAACAGGTGAGGTTGGGTCAAAAATACCCAGTATTTTAAAAAACCGCGTATAAAATCAAACAATTGACCAGTTTGTTGAGTACCGTGCATCACGCCGACTCCCAACGAACTGACTTCAAGGTATAGCAACCAACAATGATGTACTCACAACAATTTGGTAATAATGTGGTTTCAAAGGTTTAGCTGGGTATTTGACACCCAACATCACAGGTTACGGGTTAAGAACCTTATATGATTGACAGATTCCAATTAAGCACCTCTCATTATATACGGAGTTTCTGCCACACACGTCTGCATTAATCATCATCTAAAATGGGATTAATTACTGCACTTGAAGTTTATGTACGTTTAATTGCTACGTGCTAATTACTCCACAGGTGCAATTACTGGCCCACATTATATATAGCTCCATGCAATTACATGGTGCACTGTATTGTTACGTGCTAATTACTCCATAGGTGTGCCGGCCGCGGTGGCCGAGGTGACTGAGGCGCTCCAGTCACGGTCAGCACGGCCACTACGGTCGGGGGTTCGAATCCCCCCTCGGGCATGGATATTTGTGCCGTCCTAGTTCGTAAGTAGTTCATAAGTAGTTTGTAAGTTTAGGGACTGATGACCCCGTAGTTAAGTCCCATAGACTTTACAAACATTTGAACATTTGCGATTTGCTAATTGTGCTATGATCGATCGCGTCTTCGTACCAAACGTTTGCGTGGATCTTGAATCCCCACGTATGTAATTACTATAGCATGACAGTTTGAACACACCTAGGTCTACACAATATAGGAGACGAACCCTTAATGAATCGCTATTTGTTAATAGTAAATGAAGTCTGCAATAGGCTATATAGGTCGCTGTATTAATTAAAGTCATAAAATGAATAAAATTTGACTTTATTTTACGCGTTTCGGCCTGGGCCATCGTCAGAATCCTGCATACATAGATTGCAAGTATGTCAGTACAAATGGACATTACAAGAACAATATCTATCCATTTGTACTGACGTACTTGCAATCCATGTATGCAGGATTCTGATGATGGCCCAGGCCGAAACGCGGAAAATAAAGTCAAATTTTATCCATTTTATGACTTCAATTAATACAGCGACCTATACATCCTATTGCAGACTGCATTTACTATTAATCATGGTCGCCTGCCTTCTCCGTGACTTTATGTCACGACTATGTGCTATTTGTTAAAATGACGTAAGTCCTAAAATCTTAATTTTTACAGGAGTATGGAACAGGACCTTATTTGACCCCTGGATATCCGCCCTTTAAACTGATGTTGTAGTTTAAGAAAAGAAGCTTTCTTGGAAGTTTCATAAACAACATTTTATTCATAAAAGAATTGATAGATTATGAATAACACATTAGAGAGTGAAACACTGATAGTTATTATTAATTTGAATTCTGTAATATATTATTTTTAATAAAATAATCGTACATAGAATACACACTGCGTAGCCAATATTAATATTGCTCCTGTGAAGACTTTTTTTCATTTTCCGAGCTAGGAATGTAAATTGATTATATCTTCATAAAAGTATTTGAATCCGTCTTTAATGTGAAGAGGTTCAGGATATATTGTGGCAGTAGAGACAGTCCGGGCATAACTGGTTTTATTGCTTCTGAAATGACCTTCTGTCAGGATTTGCTGAGGTTAGTTCTGGACGCCCGTCCTCTGTGTCTGTGAGGACAGCGGTGTGGCTGTCGTGGTTCGGCGGCCTGCCACTCCCCACTGTCACTGCCGTCTAGGTGCTGGCGTTGCTACTTGGCCAGCTGCCTTCCAAGGTCGATGGCACAGCCACGCCGCTCCGCCCTCTCGTTGATAGCCTCACTGTCGGATGAGCGGTGATGAAGGCCCGTAAGTGCTGCCACTGTGCCTAAGGAGAGAGCTCCGAGCCCTGGCGTTGTTCTCCAGTCAGGAACTAGTAGTAGGATAATGTGAGTTGAAGTCAATTGAGATTCTGCCCATGATGCATTGCGCGAGTACGGCACCACCATCGACCACTTGCCCCATCGCCGATGTACCGTTACTATACCCCACCCTACACCCCCACCAGATGTCCACTTGCCAGACTTCCACCCCCCTAATTAATTTAATTAAATTTACATATCAATTTAATTGTAACAACAATTTGCGAGTAACAAGGGCAAATACCACCACAAGTAAGCACTTGGTGAGCACAGCCTCCACCCTCAACCACACTATCGCCCCACCTTCACCCCACTGACAGCCCTAAAGTTTGCTACCCCCGTGCGATCTGGTCCAGGACTCGAACCCGCCCCCACAAAAGAAATTTTTATATATTTTCTTATGAAAGTTGTTATTTAACAAGTTGTTATTTAACAACGTACACCAACATTGGAAACAAGGAGCCAATTATTCCGTACTTTGGGCAGTAGCATTACCTGGAATAATATTGAACATGTCCACCTCAACAAGTGGACACTTGGACCTCTACAGTATTATTTTTTATTCAAAATCTGCATATCAATATGATTTATACATTATCAATTAGAATATTCCATTTTAAATTGCATATTAATTTAGCAGTAACTTAAGGGCAGCCACAACAGCCCCTCAGCCACACCCGCCCTCGCCCTTGCCCCTGCCGACTCCACCGACAGTCCTATAGATTGCCACCTCTGTCCGACCTAGTTCTTGATTTGAACCCGCACCCCATAGATAAGGAAAAGTATACAAAAGTTATTACTTATCGATGTACACCAACATTGGACAAAATGAGGCAATTATTCTGTACATGAATATTAATTCGATAATTACCTGAAATAACACAAGAGTTTAGTAATCAAATCACTACCTCCCACACCTGCTGCCACCCCCTATTATTTTTTATACCTAATTTGCATATTAATTGCGACATCAAATGTTTTAATTAGAACATTTGGAATCGGTACATACCATTTAATACATAGAATCTTAATTGCAACTTGCAATTTTGCAGGTAAATAATTAAATTCTGTGTAATTCTACAGATGGGTGTTGTACAATCATTTAGGAGTATCCAAAAAAATTGTTCTCTCTTCCGTAAATTGTTCACTCCCTAAGGTGCCTGGGCAAAATAAATATATAGACGTTGTGTGGATTATCTGACAAAAAAAAAAGAAAGGGAAAATAGTGCATGTTAGAATGTAACGGTAACGACCACCACAAACTTCTGTGTGTTTATCAAAAAAAATGTTCAAATGTCTGTAAATCTATCGGACCAAACTGAATGGTCATCAGTCCGTACCTTACAAATTACTTAAACCTAGGTAAACTAACCTACAGACAAACCCACACACACCCATGCCCCAGGGAGGACTCGAACCTCCACGGCGAGCAACCGCGTGCTCCGCAGCGAGACGCTTTAGACCACTCGGCTATTCCACCGTGGCGTGTGTTTATCTTGACACAGGGAACATGAGGCAGAATTGAAGTATGTGGTGTGCAGGAAGACGTGCTTTAAGACAGTCCGTGTAGTCGCTTTGTCTGCAAAGCTGAGTGGTATGCCGGGCGCCGTGGCTCAGTGCGCCCGGTCAGAGGGGTGAACGTGGTCTAAAGTGGTGTAAAGTGGTCTAAAGAGCCTGTCTAGTAAGTAGGAGGTCCTGGGTTCGAATCCCAGCCACGGCACAAATTTTAATTCAATGCCTCTACTTATGTTTACTACCTATGGTATAACGAGACAATATTGTCTCAAGGAAATGTATTATTGTTGATACTCATGAGGAATTCTTGGAATGAAACTACTGAAACAAGAACCAACTTTATGTTTTACATAAAGAAACAACTGTTACTGGATCTAATGTAAGAACAACAGTTTTCAAAAGCATTCAAGCCGTGCGGGAATAGTCATGAGCACTAAGGCGCCTTGATGCGGATTGAGCGGCCGTTCCCCGTCGGTGGTTCGTGTCCTCCCTCGGGCATGTGTGTGTGTTGTTCTTAGCATAAGTTAGTTTAAGTAGTTTGTACGTTAAGCGGCCGATGACCACAGCAGTTAGGTCACATAGGTTTACTAACATTTGAAATCTTTCAACATAAAATATTAATGTGTAACTATTATGATTTTAAATTATGAAGCGGTAGGACAGTGACTTTTTAATTAAATTTCTTTAAATTGTACTGTGTTAAAATTTATTCTCATTGTTTCTAACTAATCTTGGCATTAAACAATTACGCTACGTTATTCACTGTTCCAAAGTATTTCAGATAAACAACGTGACCTAAAAGTACCAAATATAAACGAATGTGGCCTAAGGAAATAGGCAAAGCCCGAAACTAGTTCACATTTCCTGGGATTATTTTTTAAATTTCCTAGCTACCATTCTCATCGTGCCCTTCCACCCCCCACCCCTCAGCCTCGGTGGCTGCCGAACCCTCTGGGTTGAACTTAACTGTTAGTTCTTTTTACGAGTCTAAATTCTGAAATGTTTGTGAACCTAAGGACGTACTTACAAACTACTTAACGTAACTTAAACACGACACACGCACACCTTCGCCTGAAGGAGGATTGAAACTTTCTCTGGGAGTGACCACGCAGTGATTCCTGCATGGCTTGAGTCTAAAAAGGAAACCACATGAGTATCGGATATTAGAATTGTCTGATATTTATCATACGCAAAGCTCAGAACTCAATTAACAATCAGCCAAAGCCATTAAAATTTTGTCTAAATCGCTTTGCAGTTGCTTTTGATCCTCTGTTGACTTCACTAACCGATAAACGACAGTATCATCCGCGAACAGTCTAAGGGAGCTATTCAGATTGTCTCCTAAATCGTTTATAAACACGAGGAAGAGTAGGGGACCTATAACGCTTCCCTGTGGAACGCCAGATATCACTTCTATTTTACTCGATGACTTACCGTCAATTACAACGAACTGTGTCCTTTCTGATAGGAAATCGTAAATCCAATCGCACAACTAGGGAGACAGTATTGACATAATTTGTTACCGGAAGATGGAACTGATCGTCCCATAACAGGTAGTGGCTGGAAAAGTACATATAGAACTGAAGCAGATTTTGTTTTTTCACAATAACTATGTCTCTCAGTTGCGGAGGCCCGAATAGCCAAATATTTTGAAATTGTGTGTTTGAAGGGGGTCGCCATGAGCAATAGTCTGTAACGGGTTGGTCTATAGACGCAGGAGGCTGCTGCCAGGTGAAGGCTAACACCACAGTCTAATATATACAGTCGCGACACTACCGCTCATTTTTGTTATACTAGGCGACTGCAGCGCTCCTTGCGGACGTAAAGCCACGTTGTTCTATATCGTATACGATACATGTGTTGGTTGTTGGTACTGCTGAGCGTTTCTGCGTGGTCATTCGAAAATAATTTACTACTGAGGCAAATTTATGGAAAAGAAGTGTTCAGTGTGGCCATTATTAATGATTGAAAGGTTAAATATGTTTTCTGTTTTATATAATGGAAACCACAGTCTAACACATAAACCTGTTTACCTGAAACCACAGAGCCGTCTTATTTTACAGACGATTGTCGCCCCGCCCCCTCCCACTTCTCCCTCTTCTATTAACCATATAATGACAGACTGTGATAATGACTGAGGATCATCCATATAATATGACATTTACACTGTCGTGTAATCGACGTATTATCTTAAAATAACACATAATTGAAATAGCCTCGTAAGAAAATTATATTAGACGAAAGTTTCATTGCCAGTGGGTGTCCTCATAAGTAAAAAAGCAGGGGGAAAACCTTTTTTCGCACCTTTTAACACCGGGAGGGCTAATTACACGCATCTCATCTGCGAAATACTATGTTTACCAGCAAAGGTGCAATGTCTGAAAAATTTCGTCATAAATATGTTGCAGTTAGCGTCAGCTTATTCACCATTTTTTGCTAAATTTACAATTATTGACATTTAACTGTCCCCGGGAAGTTCAATTATACGATTGTCTGCGCAAAATACTATGTTTATCTATCACTACCATCTAGCTAAGCTGCAAGCAATTTCTATAGAAGAACTTCGTAATATATTGCAGTTTGTGTCAGCTCACAACGAGTTTTTGCTCGGTTAACGTTTCTTTTAGACTCAGTCATGTGTAAAGATACTTAAATGAAGCTTGGAATGCATGAATATATGCAATATTTAGTAAACCACACAGAAAAGTAATTACAAGCGGGCATTATTAATGTGTCGTATACGGCGTTAAGGGACAGCCGGCTTTACGACCGCTTGGAGCGCTAGTGCCGCACCAACTGTCAGACGGTCACAGATTTCACAGCAGTGAGTGTCGCGACTGTATATATTAGACTGCCGGCCGCGGTGGCCGAGGAGACTGTGGCGCTTCAGTCACGGTCAGCACGGCCACTACGGTCGGGGGTTCGAATCCCCCCTCGGGCATGGATATTTGTGCCGTCCTAGTTCGTAAGTAGTTCATAAGTAGTTTGTAAGCTTAGGGACTGATGACCCCGTAGTTAAGTCCCATAGACTATACAAACATTTTAACATTTATATTAGACTGTGCTAACACTGGCGACGTCTGCTGGAGTGAGCGGCCGTGACTCACTGTCAGTGCAGGATGTGGCGCCGACTGCTCATGAATAAATTACTGGAGAGGGGAGCGGACTGACGGCCACTCAGCACGGAAGACAGCCCATGTTCGCCGCTGCAGCCGCCCTGCACACGCCGCCTGATAGCGCGTATTCCTCCTGGAACACTCGCCACACTGACATTTTCTCGTAATATTGGGCACGTCATTGCCAACGTAACGACATGAAAGTACTAGGGCCAAGTAATTGCGCGACCGATCCGACGCATGCGGTGCAATAATGCGTTTCATATCCATTTAACTTATTAAGCCCTAAAACACGCATAGGCATTTAATGTACCACGGAAGCACGACGGTTCTTATAAGGTATGGAGAACAAACTTAGTGGACGACGTAAATGACGCAAAATGTACTCAAAAATAGAAATAAAAATTTGGAATAGAATCTTCATGTATTCATGGAAACAGCTTAGAAATTATTAAACATTAAAACACAAGGAAAGAGAAACCTAGAAAATCAGGCGATGCTGAAGGAATTAGATTAGGTAATGAGACAATAAAAGTAGTAGATGAATTTTGTTATGTGGGGAGCAAGGTAACTTTTGATGGCCGAAGTAAAGAAGATATAAAATGCAGAATGGCTATGGGAAGAAAAGCGTTTCTACAGAAGCGAAACTTATTAACATCCAATATTAATTTAAATGATAGGAAGTCCTTTCTGAGAGCATTTGTCTGGAGTGTAGCATTGTATGGGAGTGAAACGTGGACGATAAGAAGATCAGATAAAAAGATGATAAAAGCTTTTGAAATGTGGTGCTACAGACGAATGATGAAAATTAGATGGGTAGTTCACGTAACTAATGATGAGGTGCTTAACCTAATCGGGGAGGAAAGGAGATTGTGGCATATCCTGACTAAGAGAAGGGATAGATTGGTTGGACACATTCTGAGACATCAAGGAATTGTCAACTTAGTATTAGAAGGAACAGTGTGGGGTAAAAAATCGTAGAGGGAGGCCGAGGGTCGAATATAGTAAGCAGATTCAAAAGGATGTAGGTTGCCGAACGTATTCTCAGATGAAGAGACTTGCACAGGACAGGGTAGCGTGGAGAGCTGCATCAAACCAGTCTGCGGACTGAAGAGCACAACACAAAAACACAAATGATTATTGATGAAAGCAATTGATGAAAGGAGAAAATATAAAAATACAGTTACTGAAGTACGTACTACAAAAAATTGGGTTGACAAAAAGTGTAGATAGTCTAAGCAGGAGTGGCTAGAGGACAAATGCAAGTCTATACAAGAATGTATAACTAGAGGAAATATAAAGGGTGTTCAAAAAGTCTGTATAAATTTGAAATCTTAATAAATCACGGAATAATATAGATAGAGAGGTAAAAATTGACACACATGCTTGGAATGACATGGGGTTTTATTAGATTAAAAAAAAAGTATTGCTAGACGCGTGAAAGATCTCTTGCGCGTGTCGTTTGGTGATGATCGTCACT
Source organism: Locusta migratoria (assembly GCA_026315105.1). Lineage (NCBI taxonomy): Eukaryota > Metazoa > Arthropoda > Insecta > Orthoptera > Acrididae > Locusta > Locusta migratoria. Next base: position 869,286,553 of record CM048744.1, read on the forward strand.
TTCGTCACGCTTGGCCTCCCAGGTCCCCAGACCTCAGTCCGTGCGATTATTGGCTTTGTGGTTACCTAAAGTCGCAAATGTATCGTGATCGACCGACATCTCTAGGGATGCAGGAAGACAACATCCGACGCCAATGCCTCACCATAAGTCTGGACATGCTTTACAGTGCTTTTCACAACAGTATTCCTAGAGTACAGCTATTGTTGAGGAATGATGGTGAACATGTTGAGCATTTCCTTCATCTTTGCTTTGTCTTATTTGTTTTGCTAATTTTTGCTTTTCTGATGAGATGAAGAGCCATGTGTCGGACATTTTTTGAACTTTGTTTTTGGTTCTAATAAACCCCCATGTCATTCCAAGCATGTGTGTCAACTTTTACCTCTCTGTCTACATTATTCGGCGATTTATTAAGTTTTCAAATTTATACTGACTTTTTGATCGCCCAATACATTCCGCCACAGGAAAATAACAGAAACGTATGGAGAAAATAAAATCAACTGCATGAATATCAAGGGCTCAGATGGAAAACCAGTACTAAGCAAAGAAAGGAAAGCTGAAAGATGGGAAGAATTTATAGAGGGCTTCTGCAAGGGAAATGAAGGCAGTATTGTAGAAATGTAAGAGGAAGTATATAAAGATGAGAAAAATTTGACATGGCACTGCAATATCTGTATCGAAACAAGGTGCCTCTGCTGTGGATGATATTCCCTCTGCAGAAACAGTTCCTCTTTGTATACAAGATATATGAACAGAAGAAATACCTTCACACTTCCAAAGAAAACAAGTGTGAAAAATTACAGAACATCAGTTTAATGAGTCACAGTTGCAAAATAGTAACTCGAATTATTTACAGAGTAATGGAAAAACTGATAGAATCCGACTTTGGGGAATATCAGTTTGAATTTACGAGAAATGTAGAAACAAAAGCGGAAATACTCACTTCATTACTTATACTGGAAGATAGGTTTAGGAAAGGAAAATATTTGCTGATGACATTGTGATTCTGTCAGGGCAATTGAATGGAATGGACATTGTCTTATAAAGGTGGTTATGAGATGAACATTAACACGAGCAAAATAAGGGTAATGGAATGCAGGTAAGAAAATCAGGTGACGTTGAAGGATTTAGATTAGGTGACGAGACAATAAAAGTAGTAGATGAGGTTTGTTATTTGAGTAGTAAGATAACTTCTGATGGCCGAAGTAAAGAAGATATAAAATGCAGAATGGCTATGGGAATAAAAGCGTTTCAGAATAAGCAAAATTTGTTGCTATCCAAAATTAATTTAAATGTTAGGATGTCATTTATGAAGGCATTTTTCTCGAGTGCAGCATTAAGTGCACGATAAGAATTTCATACAAAAATGTGATAGAAACATTTGAAATGTGCTACAGACGAGACTGAAACCGAGAGACGACTACAGTAAGTAGATTCAAGTGGATGTGGGTTGCCGTTCGTATTCAGAGGCTTGCACAGGATAGATGTGGATGGAGAACTGAATCCTACCTGTCTTCGAACTGAAGACCACATCATCATCATCACCAATAGATACTGATTTTTCCCTTCAGAGTTCAGTCTAGAGCATAGTTCCCCTAACAAAATTCCTCCATAATCCCCTATTCATCGCTAACTGTGATGCCTCGTAAACAACAACAACAACAAAATTATAAGTGCAATATCCAAACAAAGATAGATGGCAATCAAATAACAACTGATATGTAACATTCATTTAATTGAAAACTTGACTATAACCAGTATTTTTTATTACTTCTCCAGGTAGATCTGTCGCAATAATGGGTATTCATTGGACGTATACTGTGTCTCAACCACATTAAACATCTTCCTAAAACACAAAGCTGTACCATTTCAAAGTTTTGTAGTAAAGTAACTGTTGATCCAACTTTCAGTAAAAGTCAATGTGTTAGCTCACCAGATGAGTGCATTGAGTTAACTCTGTTGAGGAAATCAACGGCCTCGTCGACATCTACCATGGTATCGATGGACTTTTATTCAGTGATATGACCTTGGTAATGGGGCAAGTATTTAGTTGTTTATTTCGTATCTATCTTCATTTTTAGGAGCAAGAATAGCCCTCTCTCGCAACTAGTTCAAATTCTGATAGTTTTGTGATATAGCGGAATAGACTGCATTATTAGCTCCGTGACACAACATTGGAAAAATACATGGCAAATTTATGATGCCAAATGAATCAACGGCTGCTGTGCTTTCTATGAGGGTTTTTTTTTTTTTTTTTTTTTTTTTTTGAGAACACCTGGCACTGACATCACTTTCATATAGTCTCATGTTTTGTTATGAGGTTTCCTTGAAACGGAAAAGCTTCTTTCCATGAATCAGCACGGGTTTAGGAAACATCGTTCATGTGAAACTCAGCTTGCTCTTTTCTCACATGACATCTTGCGAGTCATGGACAAAGGGCAACAGGCGGATTGTGTTTTTCTCGACTTCAAAAAGGCGTTCGACACGGTGCCACACTGCAGACTGCTAACGAAGATACGAGCTTATGGAATAGGTTCACAGATTTGTGACTGGCTGGAAGACTTCCTAAGTAATAGAACGCAGTACGTTGTTCTCGACGGCGAGTGTTCATCAGAGACGAGTGTATCGTCAGGCGTGCCCCAGGGGAGTGTGATAGGACCGCTATTATTTTCTATCTATATAAATGACCTGATGGACAGAGTAAGTTGTAATTTGCGGCTGTTTGCTGATGCTGTGGTGTATGGGAGGGTGTCGTCTGTAACTGACTGTAATAGCATACAGGTTGACTTAGACAAAATTTCTAGTTGGTGCGAAGAATGGCAGCTAGCTCTCAATGTAGAAAAATGTAAGGTGATGCGCATGAGTAGAAAAAACAATCCTATAATGTTCGAATACAGCATCAGTAGTGAGCTTCTTGATGCGGTCGCGTCGTTCAAATATCTAGGTGTAACACTGCATAGCGATATGAAATGGAACGAGCATGTAAGGACAGTTGTGAGTAAGGCGGACAGCAGACTTCGGTTTATTGGGAGAATTTTGGGAAGATGTACTTCACCTGTAAAGGAGACCGCGTATAAAACGCTTGTACGACCACGTCTTGAGTATTGCTCAAGTATTTGGGACCCGCAGCAGATCGGTTTGAAAGAAGACATAGAGGCGGTTCAGAGGCGAGCAGCTAGATTTGTTACCGGTAGGTTCGACCAATGCGCGAGTGTCACGGAAATGCTCCGGCAACTCAATTGGGGATCGCTGGAAGAAAGACGACGTTCTTTTCGTGAATTTCTGTTAAGTAAATTTAGAGGGCCGGAATTTGAAGCTGAGTGTAGTACGATCTTGCTGCCGCCTACTTATATTTCGCGTAAAGATCACAAAGACAAGATAAGAGAAATTAGGGCTCGTACGGAGGCATATAGGCATTCTTTTTTTCCTCGTTCAATTTGGGAGTGGAATAGGAAAGGAAATGCCTAGTAGTGGTACAGTGTACCCTCCGCCACGCACCTTACGGTGAATTGCGGAGTATGTATGTAGATGTAGATGTAGAGGATATTTTTTCCTCTTAAATCTCTGGAAATACATCTACATCTCTGTCTACATACATACTCTGCAATCCAGCGTAAAGTGCGTGGCGGAGGGTCCCTTGTACCACTACTAGGCATTTCCTTTCCTATTCCACTCCCAAACAGAACGAGGACAAAAAAGAATGCCTATATGCTTCCGTACGAGCCCTAATTTTTCTTATCTTTCTTTGTGATCACTACGCGAAATGTAAGTACGCGGCAGCAAGATCGTACTACACTCAGCTTCAATACTGGCCCTCTAAATTTCCTAAACAGAAATTCACGAAAAGAACGTCGTCTGTCCTCCAGCGACCCCAATTGAGTTCCCGGAGCATTTCCGTGACACTCTTGCATTGGTCGAACCTACCAATAACAAACGTAGCTGCTCGCCTCTGAACTGCTTCTGTGTCTTTCTTTAAACTGATCTGCTGCGGGTCCCAAACACTTGAGCAATACTCAAGACGTGTTCGTACAATCGTTTTATAAGCGGTCTCCTTTACAGATGAAGTACATCTTCCCAAAATTCTCCCAATAAACTGAAGTCGGCGTCCGCCTTACTCACAACTGTCCTTACATGTTCGTTCAATTTCATATCGCTCTGCAATGTTACGCCTAAATATTTGAACGACGCGACTGCATCACGAAGCTCACTACTAATGCTGTATTCGAACATTATGGAATTGTTTTTTCTACTCATGCGCATCACCTTCCATTTTTCTACATTGAGAGCTAGCTGCCATTCTTCGCACCAACTAGAAATTTTGTTTAAGTCATCCTATATGCTGTTGAAGTCAGTTAAAGACGACATCAAGTGCCTCGATGACTTTCTTGTAAGCCATGGTACAGTCATCCCATACGAATAATTTACATAGTTTGATCACCTGCGATCAACCACTTACCTTGCTTCCATGGCAGTGTTTTCGTGTCTCTGACCATCAAGCGGCAATATAAGGACGTTACATGTACTAAACTATGTGTCGTACATGGTTTTTATTTACGCTTAAGGATTTATTCTAGTCAGTAAAAATATCTGTACAAAATGTGTTTAAAATCGGTCAATTAGTTTAATGGGAAATTGGTAATACTTCGACAATTTTTCGTCTATTTTGTTTATGACGTCATATCTTTTGAACTGTGTGTCGTAGGTGACTGCTACCCAAATAGTGTTTATTGACTGATGTAAGGAATATGTGTACCACATTTGGTTGAAATCGGCCCAGTAGTTTAGGATATGTGGAAGATACACACTGTGGATTTGGTGCTTTTTTTAAATAGTGTGTGTTTTTCATAAACGTCCCCCCCTAAAGACGCGTCGTATCTTTTCAGTTGAACGCCCCTCGTACTAAATTATCTTACACTAAGGAGAACAACACACCGATCGCCAAGGGAAGACACGAACCTCGGCACAATCTACAACATGGCGCCCCAAACCACGTGCGAAATCTCGCGCAGTTAGGGGCGCCACGTCACGGATTGCTGCTGTCTCGTGTCCCCCCTCGGGCATAGGAGAGGGAGGTTCAAATGTTCAAATGTTTGTATAGCTTATGGGACGCAACTACGGGGTCATCAGTCCCTAAACTTACAAACTACTTATGAACTCCAGAATGAAACTTTCACTCTGCAACGTAGTGTGCGCTGAAATGAAACTTCCTGGCAGATTAATATTGTATGCCGGAACCGGGACTCGAACCTGGGACCTTTGCCTTGGCGGGCAAGCGCTCTACCGACAGAGCTATTCTGACACGACTCACGATGCCGCCTTACAACTTTATGAACTTATGATCTAGCTAATACTAAGGACGGCACAAATATCCATGCCCGAGGGGGGGATTCGAACCCCCGACTGTAGTGGCCGTGCAGACAGTGACTGGAGCGCCTCAGTCCCCTAGGCCACCGCGGCCGGCAGGAGAGGGAGGCTGCCTTCAACAGCTGTCACCGCACGCTTGCAGCACCCTACAGGCAGAGGAGACCCAGAGAGTATGGACAGTGTTATGCACTTCGGTTAATAGCGCAATCGAGGCCCCTCCGCAGTGAGTGGTGGGCGTGGTTGAGCTGCCAGTCAACCGCCGACCTCTCCGCCCTCGGCGCTACGAAAGCGAGGCGTGTAGGGGCCAGCACGTCGGCCAGTGGAGCTGCAGGCTGGGAGCTGAGTACAGTTAATGCATCGATTTAATTAGTGCATGCTTTATTTACGCGCGTACCGCGCACGTGCCGGTCGCAGCGGCGGCGGTAACGGGCGCGCGCGAGTGGCGAATTTAATTAGCACATGCGACAATAATGCATGTAATTAAAAGTATTTCCATGGCAACAACACTGCCAGCTCTGGAACTGCGTGGGGTGGAACTGACAGTAATTCACGTACACACATCAAAATACAGTATTGCACCACCTTGGTCCAAGGCCTCCTGAACACTGACGTTGAATGTATATAACTGCATTCCTTAGATCAGTGCTTTTCAACCTTTTCGAATATGCGACCCCCTTCCCCCTTCCAAGTAAAAACATTTTGGCGACGCCCTCCCAAATAAAAATATTCTGGCGACCTCCTCTCCCCACCTCTCGAACCACAAGAAAAATATGTTATGTACATCTACATTCATACTCCGCAAGCCACCCGATAGGTGTGTGGCGGAGGGTACCTTGAGTACCACTATCGGTTCTCCCTCCTATTCCAGTCCCGTATTGTTCGCGGAAAGAAAGATTGTCGGTATGCCTTTGCGTGGGCTCTAATCTCTCTGATTTTATCTTCATGATCTCTTCGCGAGATTTACATACGAGGGAGTATCATGCTGCTAGCATCCTCGGTAAAGGTATGTTCTCGAAACTTCGACAAAATGCCGTACCGAGCGACAGAGCGCTACTGGTACAGCAAACCGGTTACAAAGATGATGTATGAAAACAGTCTTGGTTGCAGATTTTTACAGGGTGTCCAGAAAAGGGCTCCTTGATTTCAAAATTAAATATCTCGCAAACAAAGATCGATAGACGAATGCAGTAAACGGTATGTTTATTGTGAAAGCTGTAAGAAGTTTATACAACAGTTTGAAATAATAGTTACAAAAGTTGCTAACAGATGGCGCTGTACGCTGTATAGCTCATATCAGCATACATAAGTGAAATAATCGTATGAAAACACTCTTTTCAAACAATCACATCACAATGTTTTCAAAATGTTCACCATTGGCACTACAGAGGTGGTGCAAACGAAGACTGAGATTCGCCATCACATTTCGTAGTGTCTCAACCAAAATGGATTCACATGCCACAGAGATCGCCGATTCTATCTACAACCCTACTCCGCAAGCCACCCGAAGGTGTGTGGCGGAGGGTACCTTGAGTACCACTATCGATTTTCCCTCCTATTCCAGTCACGTATTGTTCGCGGAAAGAAGGATTGTCGGTATGCCTCTGTGTGGGCTCTAATCTCTCTGATTTTATCCTCACGATCTCTTCGCGAGATATACGTAGGAGGGAGAAATATACTGCAAGACTCCTCAGTAAAGGTAAGTTCTCGAAACTTCGACAAAGGCCCGTACCGAGCGACAGAGCGCCTCTCCTGCAGAGTCTTCCACTGTAGTTTATCGATCATCTCCGTAACGCTTTGACGATTACCAAATGATCCTGTAACGAAGCGCGCTGCTCTCCGTTGGATCTTTTCTACTTCCTCTATTAACCCTACCTGGCACGGATCCCACACTGGTGAGCAGTATTCAAGCAGAGGGCGAACAAGTGTACTGTAACCTACTTCCTTTGTTTTCGGACTGCATTTCCTTAGGATTCTTCCAATGAATCTAAGTCTGGCATCTGTTTTACCGACGATTGATTTTATATGGTCGTTCCATTTTAAATCACTCCTAATGCCTACTCCCAGATAATTTATGGAATTAACTTCTTCCAGTTGCTGACCCGCTATAGTGTAGCTTAATGATACAGGATCTTTCTCTCTGTCTTCGCAGCACATTACAACAAATTTAATCTTCTTTCTTTTGCTGCAGCTTCCTTTAAATTGTTGGACAAGGTTCTTTTTATGTAATTTTCGGTTTGGATAAAATTATCCTATTTTTATAAGAATTCCGACAAAATTGTTTAGAATTTCAGGAAAGAAACAGACGCCGAATTATGCTCATTAAGAAAGTTCCCACATTGTAGACAATTTCTAAAGAAGTAGATTTTTTCTGGTTTTTCAGAATTGCTTATTGTATCATGATCTTTTATCTATCGACTGGTTCCTGAAAACAGTTTTTAGGCTTTCACTTATTCATCATTAACTCAAAATGTTTCTAATGTTTGTATAATCTATGGGACTTAACTACGGGGTCATCAGTCCCTAAACTTACAACCTACTTATGAACTACTTACGAACTAGGACGTCACAAATATCCATGCCTGAGGGGGGATTCGATCCCCCGACCGTAGTGGCCGTGCAGACCGTTACTGGAGCGCCTTAGTCCCCTCGGCCACCGCGGCCGGCTATTACTGAACCCCTAGTTATATTATATTATGGTACAAGTACTTCGACTTGTGACGGTGACCACATGGGTATCGTCGTTTATAATTTCTTTATAGTTATGGTACGTGAAGCTCAGATCTCAAATAACAATCAGCCAAAGCCATCTGACGCAAGTCTCAAAAAATTCTTGAGAAAATCGACTTTGAAATTTTGTAAAGTACACCTGAGTACCAATAATTAAAACAGTCGCATCATCTGTTGGTGTAGGTTAGGTGGTAGCTTTCTGGCCTCACAAGCATACAGTCGGAAGTTCGAATTTCACTGGGGCAGTTTTTTTTTCCAAATTCAGTTATACAAAACATTTTGGAATCTCTAACTTCACATATTGTGTTTATTTTTGTTTATGTGTATGTAGACGAGCTGAACGGCTTGTCGTAACCTAAAGCGATGGTTGAGTAAGTTAGCTGCATAGAAAGCCATTAGTAGCTATGGAGATGACTTTCCAAAAACAGTGTCGTAGCTCTTCACAAACTGAACAATCAAAGACTACGGTCGTAAACTTATAGTGAAGCCAATACTGTAAAAAATTTAACTTATTAAAGCCATCATTATTAACAATCTTCTATAAAAATGAAAGCCATCATTATTAACAATCTTCTATAAAATATAGACAATTAAGAATAAACAAAAATACGTTCATATTTTGTAAAAATTGCCATCAGATATTAAAATTGTGTAAGTATTCGAACACAACGAAGAAAAATAAAAAAATGTTTGATGTGTTCTGAGCTACACCGATACATTTGATGATTCGGACTTGTTCTTACTTGCAAAACTTAAAAAGTCGATTTTCTCGAGAATTTTTGTGAGTTGCGTCGAATGGCTTTGCCTGACTGTTACTTGAGGAAGAAGGAAGGAGGATGAATCTTAGGGTTTAATGTCCCGTCGAATGCTTGGTCATTAGAGACGGTGTTATCTGAGTTCTCAACTTCACATCCTAAAATCCGATACCCATGTGATCTCCTTGTCTCTGTACGGCGAGTGCAGCCAAGTGGATGTTTCATATTTTGGAGTGGCATTATTTGGGGCACTGTACAACACAGGTGACCGTAAAAGGAAATCAAATGACTGTATCGTTCAGGGATGACATCCTCCAACGTATACTATATCGGCAGCATTTCGGTAATAGATTCGGTTCTCACGCTCATGGCGCACATCTGGTGATTGCAATCCTTTATGATGAGAACATTGCAAGTCTAGGATGACCAACGTGTTCAGCAGCCATTAACCCAGTTGAACAGGCTATTTTTGGACGAGATGACCCACCAACGAATCTGAGACATCCGCGCCGAATCACTATTGAGGAGTAGGACAATCTCGACCAAAGGTCCCTTGACGATCTAGTGGATAGTGTGCCACAACGATTATATGTGTGTATCAGTGGAAGAGGACATGCAACCAGGTATCTGAGATACTGGTGTAAGCTACAATCTGAAACATAAATTCAGAATGTCTTTGTTATTGTCCTACACTTTGTCCATTTGTGTTTCCATGAACAATAAAGAGAGCTGAAATGTTGTTTTTTGTAAATATCCACTCTATTGCCATGTAAAGGGTCATAAACCCCTACAATCGTGGTGATCCAAACCTTGTTTTGCCGTGTGTGATCAGAGACATCTTTCCACGGCAGAAGCACTGCTCATTGGACAGAACTGAAACCTACTCATTTGGGGAAATGGTGGGTGGGGGGGGGGGGAGGAAAAAAAGACTTGTAGCATTTGTGTAAAACTTTGAATCCTTTTGAAATTTCACCCAACAGCTATCATATTAATGCCAGAGCAGGATGTCACTAAAGTTCGGTCGGAGGGATAGATTGTGTCCTGTGGCATGGGACTGAAGAATTTGAACGTTTTTGAATTGCCCGCCAAAAGTGCGGCGGTTGAGGTGGAAAGGGGGAGGTGGGGAGGCGGAAAGTATGGTCCGAAAATTTAATCTCGCCCCTCCCGCCAGCCGCCATTTCGTTAACAGAATGGGATAAAACAATTGTGACATTACCAAATGGGTGCCCAGATGGGCAAGAGGAGGTTGGAAATCTCGTAACAATGCACTCTGGCGTCCCCGACCTCAGAGATAACAGCGTATAGTTTTGCGCATCTGTTCGACGTCCCTCTAAACATGTATGCTACACTGCTGCTAGGAGCGGACAAATTACTTCTCGTATTCTGTGTAAAATCGATCTAGTATCTCATCTATTCCAGCAGCCGTAGCTCAGCTGACCTACTTAATTCAAATGTTCCAATTTTTGTTAAGCTTCAGGGACTTAACTGCGGGCTCATCAGTCCCTAAACTTACAAACTACTTTATACTAAAGACAGCAGAAACATCCATGCCCGAGGAAGGATTCGAACCCCCGACGGGGAACGGCCTCGCGCATCGGAGCATAGCACCTCAATGCGCTCGGCCACTCCACCGCAACTACTTAATTCCTTTTCTAGCCTGCTGTCATTGAATTCCAAACATGTCTTTTTATTGTGCATCTCACGATTTAGAAGGGGTACTAAAGTACAGTCTAAAACAGCTTGTGATTATGACGTTCAGTAATCCGACTTTGTAAGTCATCCTCTATCACGTCATCATGGTCATATACTATCTGGACAATTGTTTCCATCCGTGTACTGATTTAACAAAATAACAAAAGGTTTTAGTATTTTCTTACAAGAAAGCGCACTGAACTTTGCTTTCGAAGTAGTTGAATACATCATGCAGGGCTCTCCTTTCGTTGATTTGGAAAATTTTTGATTTTTTGTTTTGGCTATAATTTTCAGTCAAGCTCTCTTTGTTTCCATAGCTAACTCGGTTGGTGAACCATAGTGGATCTTTCCCATCTCCCATAATTTCACTCGGCACATATTTGTCTAAATCGTATTGTACTCTTGAACTTTGTCAACTGTCAGTGTTGGAGGAGAAACTTCCGCGTTTTACCGTCAAGTACGCTGAAAACTGTCACTTCTTCCTACATTTCTAGTTATTCCTACTTACAGTTGTATTCATTGATGCTGCAACGATTCAACTGCTCTAGATAATTTTCGGATAAAGCACTCAGAACAGTTTGTGGGTTGTCGGTGTGAGAGGAGAGGATTCTGGCAGGTTTTGCCAAAGGTAAGATTTGTGTGGGGAAAGAATTCTGGTAGGGTAAGCCAATAGTAAGGTTTGTGGGTTGATGGTTCTGCTAAGGTTCGGAAAATGTATTGTTTATGTGGGGAAGGGAATGCAATTGACAGGAGTAGCTGACCCGCCTGTAAACTGATTCTAGATTTACTGTCGATTTTTTTAAAATCTGTAATGGAGTCTACGTTCAAAAATTGCACTCAATTAATGCTATCTGAAAAATTTCAAAAACCCCATCCAGAATATGAATGACGGGGATCTCCGACCAAATCTTTAACAATCACATTTATATAATTTGCTTTAAGAAACACAATAAGAAAGATCAATACAAATTAACTAATCAACTTGGTAAGAGTCTGAATGACAAATATGTGAATGATGAACAAATTCTAATTGAGTGTCACATGAATGTATATTATCCATAATTTAGATAACAGTGATTGGCAAGTTCTTCCCTACTCTCCAGTGACTGAAACTATTCCCATGACACAATGACGATATAGAAAGCGAGGGCTGAACATTTCGGTACGGTCCCTAAATATTATTATTCTCCACAAGTTCGTGAATACTACGCAGTTCCTCTCAGACACAGGCAAATGCTGCGGTACGTTACCAAATCTAAAGCAGTGGCGTGTTCTCGTAGTACAGGTGAGGTGGTACTTGATGGCTGGCTGCTGAAAATATTCGCGGCCGCGGAAACAACGATTTGCTTCGCAACACAGAAGCTATTACTCATACAGTACCAGCCGTTGTAAACTCGATAGCTCACAGTGCCCAACTATCTCGGAGATTCCGTAAAGTCTATGCTACTCCAAACTGCGTGTATTGCTACACTAGTAGTCTATTTATTGTAGGCAAAGGTGACTCCGGAATCCCGAGCAAATCGTCTCCTGTGCAAACAAAGCACAAGTTAAGGCAGGTTGTCCTTATTAATGGTCAACCAGAACTCACACAGAATACTCAGCTTTCAGAGTGGACTCTGAAGGTCGTACAGGTTCATCAGTCCAAGTTGAACACGTCATAAGCTCCTTCTGCAGCCGAAGCTAAGAGACAAGTCGTTCTCCAGTCGAAACTAAGAGGAGAGTTGCGCTCCTGCCGAAGCTAAGAAGCCAAGACCCACGGGGCCACGCCCCTAAGATTCACGAAAGCCAATCAGAGACCTTCGCGTGGTTTTTGAACGTTCTGGCCACGCAGCTAGTGGTATTCCCACGCTCGGGCAGTGTTCCCGCCTAAACTAGCGTACAAGTTCCACAAGTTGGAGTAATTTTCGTGCTTGTCAAGAAAGAAGGAGAGATATCGGCGATGCTATCTAGCCCTCAGCGGTAGGCAGGAGGTAGCCATCCCCAAACTACGAAGAGTCTTAGCTTAAAACACGAAGGCAGATACCATCTCGTAAGTGAAGGTGCAATAAACGATGGAATTCTCCCGATTATTTGGACCCAGGTACTCCCAGACACGACACAGAATGTTGGCGCCAGTTAGTTGCCCTCGGTCACAGAGTTAGAGAGTGAGGCGGGCATCTTCATGTACGACCATTTCACAAGTGCACCATGAATATCGGGAATTTGGTAAAATGTCAAAACTCCGACACCACTGCGGCCGTAAAAAGATTCTGCAAGAAGTGGACAAAGGACGACTGAAGAGAATCCTTCAATGAGACAAGTGCAACCCTTCTTCAGATTGCTGCGGATTTCAAAACTAGGCCATCAACAAGTGTTGGCACGCGAACCACTCAACAGAACATCATCATATGGGCTACTATAATCGGTCCAAAATTAATTTAGGGACATAGTAACATATACAGAGAAGCATCCCCCCCAAACCACTGTCCTATGCTCTCCTCGTAGTTCTGTAAGATGCTAGCAGGTGTCAGGCAGTTCCCTGGCTTAGTACCGGTGTACCACACTAGAGGCACTCCTGCGGGTGCCTCTCGCACGTCAGAGGGTAGCGTGGAGGGGAGGCTGAGACCTCGTGCCACCTGCCAAGAGGCCACGGCTGTGTCCGGCTTGGTGGCACTTGAGGGGAGGTGGTGGTGGAGACAGCCGCTACCTGCCGTCTGCTCATGCCAGTTTTAAAGGGATGCTTCTGACCGCAGCGCCATCATGGGACATCTTACGTAACTGCTTCAGCAACCCCGCCCCGCACCCCTGAGTGTGGGACCGGGCCCTTACGGAGGTTTCCCGTCTGTATATATTTGTCTGTGCCTCGGTCTGGGGAACCGTCCACCTGCTCTCTTCACACAAACAATGTAGCCCGCACCTTAGGACACCGGTTTCACTTTTCCGATAAGCTACAACATGTAAGCGTCCTAACCTCCTGGCAGGCGACGATGCAGGTAGCGTCATAAAATGCCAGAGCCTGACTTTCACTCCATTCCCCCAACCCTCTGGTGGAGGCCTGCCGCCTGCCACCCTTGTGACTTTTTCCACACAGCAAGCACGCTTCCCTCCCAACGACTAAATCATCCCCACACCTGATATTCAGCCTCGTTTCTACTTAAGAGCCATATATTTCTCAACAATAAGAAATTACAATGAAAAATCTGATGAGAGATGTGCTGACATCTCTCAAGTTTCACTCCATTATGTCTCCAAGCCTTCTGTGTTAAACACTATAAATCTATATCCCGCACGCAAAAATCACCCTAGATCATTCAATCAGTAATTGCACCGTGACACTGTGCATAATACCCCTAGAAAGCCGATAAAAGTTATTTACCCCTTTTTTTCCAAGACGAGTACTTTAAAGGAGGATGAACAGTGTGATGCAATGTACTGACAAAGTGAATGTGTAAACTCTACCTGTATGTTCACTTAAATTCTACCTTCCAGAGAAAAGGTAATACCAACAGCAATCCCCTGTGCAAACATTACAAACAGGCCTTAGAAAGAAAATAGAGAAAGCAGGATTGCAAGTGGTAAGGTAGGAAATTATTACATAAATAACATTGAAAAATAGCTGTTGTGTGGCCTTTAGTTCTGAGATTGGTATCATGCAATTCTTCAGTCTACTTTCTACCCCTTATTAATATTAGGTGTTAACAATTTTCTCTAATGCAAAACCACTATTCTTACCACTGACATCCTGCATCGATCTGAAAATGGCGTACATGTCTTCTCCTGGAGTCAGAGTAACTGCCGCACATGCTTGTGCTGCCGCGTATAGAAATAGAAACGGAACTTACTTTGTGGACGACCCTCGGGCAGTACAAGTTCAAACCTCAGACCGAACTCCGAAATTTGTCCGCAAGCCCAAGCTCGGCTAAATATGCGATAATTTCACGCCCGTACCCTATTGGTGCACAAAGCGTAGTCGCTCCGCACCCTTTCAAGGCGCCTAGCACCAGGCCAATGAGCCACACGTCTCCTCCAGAAAGACAATCAAAATTCAGCTTTCCCAGCACCGGCCAGTGAAATTGCACGTTCGCTTGGCCGAATTCGAAAAATTCAAACTCTCCACAGGAGCCAATCAGAGACGGTTATCCCTTGCCCCGACTCTTCCTTGAAGCCTTCTTGGGGCGTTTCTCACGCTATCGACGTATCCGTCCGCCAAACTCGCTCCCAGGGTAAGTCTTGTTGGAAGATCTGTCCGGTACCAAAACCGCCACATTGACCTCAAACCGCACTTTCTTTATCCCACCGCCAGGTGCCAGCGCCCCACAGTTGTATTTTTTTAGAAAACAAAACTTAGGGCGACCTACCCTCTATAAAGCAGAGAGGACGGGCTATTAAAGTGTTATCTTTTTCAAAGATAAAGGTGGCCGACTTCTCCGTATAAAGGCGGGGGCGGCCGCCTACGCTATCTTTCGACCACCGAAACGGCCGCCTGGAATTCCTCCCGCCGGACCCAAGGACTGCTGAAGAAGGAGCCAGACAAAACTCCCTTTTCTCACTGAAAACCAACCTGCAGCAATATCCCAACTTCAGCAATAACATAAGACGCGTAATGGAGTAATTGCATGATTATTCTTCCGTTAAATCAACACTAAATACCCAGAGAGAAGCAGCACTAAAAAGATTTGACATAGGCCCGCGAAGTAAAACAAATACTCGTTGCTGTGTTCTTTTGTTAAAGTGGACAAAGACGGTCATCCGTCATGTAGGAAGAAAAAAAAGGGGCAAATGGCATAATACTGTAAGCAATGTCTTACGAAAGTGTTTTGCACTGATTAAAAACTGAATTCAAGAGTTCTGTCGGTAAGTTCACATGCCTGTTGGCGAAAGTAGAAAATAGTTCTGCCATCTTGTCTACCACTTCAGAAAAGGACTAAGAATTTAAATTCCTTTCAGGTAATATTGAAGATTTCCCGTATTTATTCAAGATTGGCGTGTGCCAATAAAAATGTCGTCTACATCTACATGGGATATTCTGCAAATCACATTTAAGTGCCTGACAGAGTTCATCGAACCACCTTCGTACTATTTATCTCACATTCCATTCTCGAATAGCGCGCGTGAAGAAAGAACACCTGAATCTCTCTCTTGTATTTTATTCTGATAATCGTTTCTACCTGTGTAATTGGGAGTCAACAATATGTTTTCTCATTAGGACGAAAATGTTGGCGATTGCAGTTTCGTAAGTAGCCCCCGCCGCAGCGATGAACGCCGTTGTTGCAATGATTCCTATTCCAGATCCTATATTATTTCGTAACGCTGTCTCCCCTGTATCGTAGCAATACAAAACGAGCTGCCCTTCTTTGGACTCTTTCGATGTCCTCCGTCAAACCCACGTGATAAGGATCCCACACTGGACAGCAATACTCCAGAAAATGACGGACAAGCGTAGTGTATGCAGTTTCTTTAGTAGTTCTGTAGCATATTTTAAGGGTTCTGCCGATTAAACGCAGTCTTTGGTTCGCCTTTCCCACCACATTATCTACGTGTTCTTTCCAGTGCAAGTCTGGAGTAATAGTAATTCCTAGGTATTTGGTGGACTTTACGGCCTTCACTTTTGATTGATTTATCTTGTAAACAAAGTGTAACGGATTTCTTTACTCATGTGGACTACTTCTGAGCTCTCATTATTTAGAGTCAATTGCCAATTTTTACGCTTTACTCCTTTATTTTCACAATAAAAGAACATACAGTTACCGATCTTTATGTCACAACAAGATCAGTTACACTGAAGTGGCAAAGAAATTCGTGCACCTGGCTAATCGTATCATGTAGGGTCCCCGCGAACACGCAGAAGTGCAGCAACATGACTTAGTACTGACTAGACTAACGTATCGAATAGTGCTGGACGGAATTAACACCATGCATCATGCAGGGCTGTCCATAAATCAGTAGGAGTACCAGGGAGGTGAAGATCTTTTCTGAAAAACGCGTTGCAAGGCATCGCAGATATATTCAATAATGTGGATGTCTGCGGTGTCTGGTGGCCAGCGGCTTTCTTACAAACTCAGAAGAGTGTTCCTGGAGCCACTCTGGAGCAATTCTGGACGTGTGGGGTGCTGCATTGTACGCTGGGATTACCCAAGTCTGTCGGAATGCACAATGGACATCAATGCATGCCGATGATCAGCCATAATGCGAACACGAAACCTGTCGTTAACGTATCTGGACGTATCAAGGATCTCACATCACTCAAATTGCAACACGCTCCAGTACAGACCTTCCATCACCTTGTACAGTAACGTGCTGACACGCAGGGTCCAAGGACTCATAAGGCTGTCTCCATACCCACACACGTCCATCCACTCTATACAAGTGCAAACGAAACTCGTCAGACCAGGCAACATGTTTCCAGTCATCAACAGTCCAATGAAGGGCCCAGGCGATGCATAAGGGTTTGTGTCATACAGTCAACAAGGGTTCAAGAGTGGGCCTCTGGCTCCGAAAGTCCGTATCGAAAAAGTTTCGTTAAATGGCTCGCACGTTGGCACTTGTTTACGGTCCAGCAGTGAAATTCGCAGCAGTTTCCGCAGCAGCGATGACGGAAATTTGACGTTTCATCGGATTCCAGATATTCATGGTGAACTCGTAAAATCACCACCTCTTCTCTACCTCGGAGATCTTGTATCCCATCTCTCGAGCGTCGATCACATCGCTACGTTCAATCTCGGTTGAATCGTGGTAACCTGTCACTGTGGTTGCAGTAACCGATCTGATGCCGGCGCCAGATACCTATCTCTTATCTATACAAAAGCGAAAGGACACTCATTCACTCACTCAGTGATTAAACACAAAATCTTGAAAACCACGTAACGTATGACGCTGAAATTTGGCACGAGTGTAGTTTGTACGTAGAAGACGTCAGCTAAGAAAGGATGCTGCGACAGGGCATATAGTTCAGCAGATATGACGTCATAAACAATGAAAACTTCCACGTCTTACGGAACGTGATAGTATGATTTTATCAGTACACTATTTGAGAAGGAGAGCACTTTGCGATTTGCAACAAATTTTAAACATAATTTCAAACCCTTAGGAAACTTTTTCTCGCTGACAACCACAGCAAAATGTTGAAAGGAAAAAAATTTGTCAGTTACCACTTTTTCAGCGTTCATGCAGTAAAATTACGGCATTTGGCATTATGTTACAATTTATTACTCGTACACTATTAATTGTATTCGCGGCAAACGTTACAGACAATTTACAAACATACTACTAAACGTACGTTCGATATTTTAGCATGGTACGACACACAGTTCATGAGATATGGAGTCATAAACAAATAGGTTCATGAAAAACCGCCTCATCACGCACGACGTTTTGATTTATTACGTCTTTTTACTAACTCTATTCGCGATGTATTTTGCAGACATCTTACATTTACACCACTGGACATACCTTCTCAATAATATCGTATTACGACATGTAGTTCAAGTGCTATGACGTCAAGGATAATGAAATGCATGAAAATTCGCCCTAATAAGCACGAGGTTCTAATTTACTACATATTTACTACCAACTCTTTTATAACAATCTTTATGAAATTTTGCACACGAGACTGGTCGCCGGAAGTGCTAGGGTCACATAAAACACATAGTTCACGAGATATGACGTCATAAACAATAAGCTGAGAGAAAAAATGCTGCATTACGGTTAGGATAAGTAACCTGGACAAATTGAAGCGACCAGAGATAGTTGAGAGTTTCAGAGGGAGCATTAGGCAAGGTTTGGCTGAAACGGGGGAAAGTAATACAGTAGAAGAATGGATAGTACTGCAAGATACGGTACTAAGGGCCGCAGAGGATCATACAGGCAGAAGGACAAAGCCTAATATAAATCCCTGGATAACACTGGATATACTGAATTGATGAGACGAGAAAATACAAAAATGTATCAAGCGAAGCAGTCAAAAGGGAGTATAAACGTCTGAAAAATGAGATTGACTGGAAGTGCAGACTGGCTAAGGAGGAGTGGCTAGAGGACAAATGCAGAACCATAGAAGAATGTATAACTAAGGGAAAGATACATACCGCCTACAGGAAAATAAGAGATACATTTGGGGACAAGAAAATCAGCCGTATGAATATCAAGAACTCAGACGGAAAACCAGTAATCAGCAAAGAGGGAAAAGCTGAACTGTGGAAAGAATATATAGAGGTCCTATACAAAGGAAATAAACTTGAAGGCAGTATTCTAGAAATGGAAGATGAAGTGGAGGAAGATGAGATAGGAGATATGATACTGCGAGAAGAATTTGACAGAGCACTAAAGGATTTGAGTCGAAACAAGGCCCCTGGAGTAGATGATATTCCGTCTGAACTGCTGATATCGTTAAGAGAGCCAATCATGAAAAAATTGTTGTACCTGGTATGCAAGATGTATGAGACAGGTGAAATACCATCAGACTTCAATAAGAATATTCTAATTACATTTCCAAAGAAAGCAAGTGCTAACAAATGTGAAAATTACAGAACTATCAGTTTAATAATTAATGGTTGCAAAATACTAACGCGAATTATTTACAGACGAATGGAAAAACTTGTGGAATCCGACCTCGGGGAAGATCACTTTGGATTTAGGAGAAATGTAGGAACAAGTGAGGCAATACTCACATTACGACTAATCTTAGAAGATAGGCTAAGGAAGGGGAAACCTACATTCTTAGCATTTGTATATTTGGAGAAACATTTGACAATGTCGACTGGAATACACTCTTCCAAATTCTGAAGGTATCAGGGGTAAAATATAGGGAGCGAAGAGTTATATTCAACCTATACAAAAACAAGACATTACAGTTAAAGGGCAAGAAAGCGTCGTAGAGGTTGGGAAGGGAGTGAGACAGGGTTGTAGCCTCTCCCCAATGCTGTTCAATCTGTACATTGAGCAGGCAGTGAAGGAATGGAAATTTTACTTGTTTGTCCTGTAGTGAAATTTGGAGAGGGCATTAAAGTGCAGGGAGAAGAAATAAAAACATTGCGGTTTGCCGATGACATAGTATTCTGTCAGAGACAGCAAAAGATCTGGAAGAACAATTGGATTGGATGAACAGTGTCTTGAAAGGAAGATATAAGATGAACATTAACAAGAGCAAAATGAGGGTAATGGAATATAATGTCAGAAAATTAGGTGATGCTGAAGGAATTAGATTAGGTAATGAGACAATAAAAGTAGAAGATGAGTTTTGTTATTTAGGTAACAAGAAAATTTCTGATGGTTGAAGTAAAGAAGATATAACAAGCGAAACTTGATGAAAGACGACTTCATCTCTCGTCTTCCATATATTTTTTTGTATATTTCTCTAAAGTTACATTTTTTGTATATTTCTATAAAGTTATAATTTATTTAATGTCGCTAGATTATCATTTTGTTAAAACTTGAACCCCACTCTTTTCATGGCTTGAGGAATAGCATTTTTTATTTCATGTGTTAGAATATTAGTTAATATTGCTAGGTTTTTCTTATTTGTTATGTTAATAATTTATTATTATATCTATTAATGTGGCATAAGTACAGCTTCTCCGCTACCAAAGAGGTTTCTACACCCTTTGGTTACCGTCCAGTCAGCGAGCCTTCTTTAGCGCAAGTCTCGCTGTCTGTCCCCACCACCAATATTTCTTCGATTTTCCGGCTTCCGGTCATTTCCGGCATCCGGTGGCCGCGCAATCTAGTCATTCGGGGCTGGTCGTCTGGTGAGGTAAGGTTGGTTCTGCTTTTGTTTTTGAAGATGGTAGCGTTTCATTGAATAGCACGTTTAAATTAGATTCGTGAACTTAGAATCATTTTTTGAAATATTTTCTCTGATTGTGTGCAGAAATGTGTTCTCGTTTTTCAATTCAGTGATTTCCAATAGATAAACGCAGTTTGTATGATTCTAGGTGCAGTTTGATAACGGCCTGATATGTTAAAAGCTTTTGTGACTGTGGAGCGGTGTATGAACTCTGTGTAAATACTTTCTAGCTTTGTGGGGCCCGATTTCTAATAGGTGATATGTTAATTTTTGTACAGTGCATGTAAAAATCTTCTCATCCTTTCCTTCCATGAGTGATATGTTGCCTTCGTGGTTGGTTCATAGAACAAAACCTTCAGCTTCTACTCTTGTTTGTTCCATGCCCATCAGGAAAGTAACTATGCGAGTATCCTTCTCATTCCCGCTAATATTTCGCGATCTTCCCTGCCAGCCTATTTTAATTTTGCTGTTTCTTCTCCAACCTGTAGTACGCACTCTGTCAGTAATTCTCTCTAAGCCTTGTGCAACCTCCTTCACTAGCTTCCGTATGTATATCTAAACATTTCTATTGGTTGCATGCTGTAATTATTAATTTCATTTTTCCGACTTTGTAATTATTTCACTTTTACGAGTTTTTTGAGACTGGACTTCATCTGTATCTGTAAGCTCTCCCTATCACATGTAGTTGCATTTCTTTCACTTATTCATGTAATTCTAAACATGTCTTTGGGTTGCATGCCGTAATTCTTATTTTATTTGTCGGACTTTTTAATTATTTCATTTTTTGTGGTTTTTCTGAGACAGGAACTCATCCGTCTCTGTAATCGCCCCCTATCGCGAGAAGCTGTGTTTCATTCACTTCCTTATATAATTCTAAGCATTTCTATGGGATGCATGCTGTAGTTAATTTTCTTTATTTTTCGGAAACTGAATTTATTCAATTTTATCGGTTTTCGGAACCACGTGGGTCTGAGCTCCGACTTCCGGGGTTTGCAGCTAGTCACCTGAATTCACGCCATTTCTCGTATAAAACCAGTACCCAGATCGATTTCTAACAGACTGCAACTTAAGAATCCACGCTGATTTTGTATAATGAATCCGATTTTCAACCACTTCACCTTCAGTGGAGTACGTTCATGTAACGTAGCCGTGTGTCGCTGTTAGCGTGTTTGCTCGCGGTCCAGTTCAGATGTAATTTAACTTGGCTATACACACGCACCGTCTCAAAACAGGCACGACAGACCAGAGCCAGCTTCAAAGTGTTTTTTCTATTTTGTGTTACCTCCGACTTGCTGAATTTCGCCTACGATGCGGCGCCTGCTTCCGCCTCGTCTCAGCACGCTGATTTTGGTGTCTTTCGCTGTGGCATTGCGTGTGTGTGAGAGGATGTGTTTTGTTTGTGAATCCTTCCCCCCAAGTAGCGTTAAATCACGTATAATTTAGGGTGGGCACCGTCCGTATTAATCCATGTAAGACATGCATTTTTATTGCATTCACAAAATTGGTTCCCCAATTTGGTTGTTTCCTATCTGAATAAACAAGTCTAAGTTCAGCACAATCCGTAAGTTTCCTATAAATTGTAGTTTTAGAGCACCTTCCCTCTCTTATTTAATACTGTTCTTCAGAAGTGCTGAGAACAAGTTCAGATGCAAATTATGTCTAAATTTCGTTGCGCCATAAGTGTTTTCATAGCCACCGTTCTAAGATTACTTTAATTGTAGGGGCTTGCTTATTAATGTCTGTGTGTAATGACGTGTGAACCGCTATGTATATTGACCACTGTAGTATTAACTTCCTGTTATTAAAGTAATTTGAAACGAGTCAGTTCTCAATTTGGGCCAGGGAACAAGGCTTTGTAGCAGGGAGTAACCAGTAGTTCACACGGTCTTCATTTGCTAATTTTAGTGATAAAACAAAGCTCTAGTTACGTACAGTGGTCGAATTTTATTGTTAACATCAAAAATTAATTAAAATGTTAGGAGGTCCTTTATGAAAGCATTTGTCTGGAGTGTATCATTGTATGGGAGTGATACGTCGACGATAAGGCGTTCAGATAAAAAGATGGATAGAAGCTTTTGAAATGTTGTGCTTTAGACGAATGATGAAAATTAGATGGGTAGATCACGTAACTAATGAGGAGATGCTTAACCGAATTGGGGAGAAAGGAAGTTTCTGGCATATCCTCACTAAGAGAATGGATACATTGGTTGAACACATTCTGAGACATCAAGTAATTGTCAACTTAACATTAGAAGGAAGTGTGTGGGGTAAAAATCGTAGAGGGAGACCGAGGGACGAATACAGTAAGCAGATTCAAAAGAATGTAGGTTGCCGACTTATTCTCAGATGAAGAGGCTGCCATACAAAAGTTATCATGTAAATGTCTCTATAGCCACACTTTGTAAAATGATCTATACCCACACTTTGTAAAATGATAAAAATTCACACTAAAATATATAAATGACACTAATTTTAAAAAACTACCAATGGCACTATGTGAAATAACTTTTCACTTTTTAAAAATAGGACACTCGGAAAAGTATTCCCTGTTTAGGATCAATGATTAGGATAAATCAGGGTGCTTAACACAAAGTTGAGGTCAATGGAGATAATTATTAGTTAAACACTTTGCTGGTTCATTACACTACATGCTAAGAAAAACTTTACTTGTTTGTCCTGTAGTGATGGTGGTGAAGACGTCGAAGTTTCTGGAGATAACAACATTTTGGCGGTAAGCGTGGCCTGCTTCCATAATAGCTTTGAGCTCACAAAACTTCTTCTTGGTGTTGAAAAGATACATTTTTGAGCTCCATATTAAACGGCCAGCTTAAATAGAACAACTCCGGTGACATCCAAGGCAAACTTGCCGTTACTTCCAGAAATATATGCCTCAACGACCCACAGTTCGTCACGGAGGTGTTGCCACTACGCTGCCCAGAACTCGACTCCTCTTTTTTCACTTACAGACCACGCTACTCAAAGATTCTCCCGCCATTTCCCATCTTTTACATCGCGCGCACACACCAGCCGCAATAAGGTTTTATATAATATTTAATTTTAACAATATAACTCCCTGTGCAAGAACCAGCGAATTATAAAGCTTGTTAAAAATTATTTAAAAATCATTGTCATAATATACCTTTTCATTATATTAATATTACAAAAATAAGTAATAATTCCTTATACAAAACCTTTACATTATATACCTGACCACAAAGATCGTAATACAGATATTAATTACATTCATTATAGATAGTTCTCCCATCGAATACATAAAAGCAATAGACAGTAATAGGTAGACGAACTATAGTATTACAAGGTGAGGGTGGTGGAAAAATCATGAACTAGTAAAAACATACAGGTCAAAGTCTGCGGGTTGCCCATCCGCTGTTTGTTTTAAAACTACACTTAGGTGAAACACACTTTCCCATAGTACCACAATATAGACGCATGATGGCGGCAAGTGTTGGGGAAGGGATGTATGGGAGAAGGTGGGGGGGGGGGGGAGGAGGAGGGGCCACAGGCCTGGAAGGAGGAAAGTGAACCAGGATGTTCCAAGAAATAAGGAGGGACAGGAAAGGGGAGGGGTGCCGAAGGGACAGCCAGAGAACATTGGGCAGCAGAAAACTGGTTTTAAGGTAGGGACTGGGCCCTCTGGGATGAATAGGAAGGAGGAGAAATGGGGAGGATCACGGCTGGTAGGACGGAGGACGGTAGTGAAGGGCATCATCCTGCAGGGGTAGGGTACGGAAATTGGCACAAGAGAGAATACAGGAGAGTGGGGGGAACTCAGTGGGGAGGTGCGGCAATGAACCAGGATCTCTGATGATGGATGCATAAGGTGAATGAATGGGTCTAATTTTCAAGTGAGGTAGTGGAGGTGACAGTTTCAGTAAAAAGAACAAAGGAGAAGGGGATGAGGTCACAAAGGTTCTTCACGGTGGATGGGGGATTAAAGTCAATGCAGAGGGTGACACGGAGGGTGTGATATTCCAGGATCTCTAGGGATATGTAAAGGGAAGGGGGGTGAGTGGAGATCCAGGCGGAATGAGCTATGCAAAGGATGGGGCAGATGAAGGATTTGTAGGTGTAAAGGACTGTGGAAGATTGTAGGCCCCAGATTCTGCCAACGAGGAGGTGGGAGCGGGCTTTATCTTGGATGGTGCAGAGAAGGGGAGTGTAGGAAAGGGTATGGTCTATGGTCAGTCCAGTGTATTTCAAGATGGGGGTAAGGCGGATGGGGCGACAGTGGAGGGTGAGGTAGAAGTCGTGAGGATGGAAGGAGGGGTTGGTTGATCCTACTATGATCGCCTGGGTTTTGGTGGGACTGATAGAAAGGAGCCACTGATTATACGAAATGGCAAAGAGGTCAAGGTGTAAAAGCTGGGAATGGGCGAGGGTGTCGTACTTTAGTCCCATACGTGCAAAGCAGACTGCATGGTCGGAAGACACATCAACAACTGAGGACAGCCGGTGAACAGTCGGTCACTGTGACACAACAGTTCAAATTAGAACACGTGTGCCACTATATTGACGGGGTCTGTGGTCTAAAGTGTCAGTTGACGACTGGTAGCCGCTGTTTTCTTGTGCCGATCCGTGGTCGGCCATTCTACGTGCTACAGTGCGCTCTGATGGGTGGAGTGTGAACGGCCGATATTTTACTTGACGTCCGATATCGGTGCATGTGCAACAAGTCTTATGCCGTCCTCCCAAGGGACGTCAAAACGCTCGTGGATGGGACCTGGTGGCGACACAGTATGGAATTCCATTTTGCACTACCCTGCAAAGGGTGAAATGATTAAGATTTTTGGGGTGTGGAGTGGAAGGTGTACATTGAGATGTGACTCGCTTTTCAGGTGACAAGCAAAACTTTTGAGCCATCACATTGCAAACGTAACACCGCTAGGTTGTATGAGTATACACTTTTTAAAGCCACAGAAAATTGAAGAACTTTTGAAAACGCGTAATTTTAGACATGATTTTTTACAATAAAATTACCGTTAACTTCATATCGATAAAGGTTATCTCAGTTAATGTCGGTTACTGTTATAAATTACGTTGCGTGACAGAATACCGTTCCATTCCTACGGAAAAAAGACGATCTATTAAGGAGCCTCTTTTTCGACACTGTGTTATACGTAAATAACAAATTACAGCTCTGGTCGAATGTAAAATATACTAGTGGCAAACACTATCAATACCTTCACTACACGATGCTACTAATGACAGATCTGCTAAAGCAGAATTGCGTAATGCAGCTTTCCCAAATTCCTTCGCCAAAGAAGACGAAGCAAATACTCCAGAATTCATATAAAGAACAGCTGAGTAATTTAGAAGTAGATCCTCCTGGAGTATTAAAGCAAATTAAATCACTTAACAAAAGCAAGTCTCCCAGTCCCGACTGCATACGAACTAGGTTCCATTTAGAGTATGCTGATGTAATAGCCCCATACCTAGTTATCATATACAACTTTTCACTCAGTGAAAGATCCGTATCCAGAGACTGGAAAGTTGATCAGATCACTACAATATTCAAGAAAGTCAATAGGAGTGATCCGCAAAATTACAGGCCTATATCACTGACGTCGGTTCTATTTGCACAGGATTTTAGAACATATACGTTCCTCAAATATTATGAACTACCTCGAAGACAACGACCTACTAACTCATAACACATTCTTGTGAAACATAGCTAGCTCTTTACTAACATGATGTGATGAGTGCTATCGACAAGGGATGCCAAATAGATTCCGGAAGATTTTTGACACTGTATCTAATTACATGCTTATGGAATACCGCCACAGTTGTGCGATTTGATTTGTTGATTTCCTTTCAGAAAGGACACAGTATCTAGTAAATGACGTCATTGAGTAGAATAAAGTGATGTCTTGCGTTCCCCAGGGATGTGTTATAGGGAGCCTACCGTTCCTTAGTCTTATTAACGATTTAGGAGACAATCTCAGTATCTCTCTTAGACCGTTCGCGAATGATGCAGTCATTTGCCGGTTAGTTAAGTAGGTCAAAAGCAACTGCAAAAAGATTGGGATGAGATATCTGCATAATGCAAAAATTGTCAATTTACCCATAATAATGAGGTGAAGTCATTTAAATCGTCACTGAAGGATATCCGTTAAATTTAATTTACACGATAAATAAGTCAAATGTCGTAAATTCAAATAAATTCCTTGGACAACAAACTGGAAAGCACATTTCATTGGCAGAACAGAAGATGCAACATTTCTACTAATGAAACTCCCCTCACTACACTTTTGGTCCTATTTTGGAGTATTGCTGCGCACTGTGAGAGCCACACCAGATGGGACTGACATGATTTAAAGAAATTTCAGAGAACGGCAGCTCGTTTTGTATTATCGCGGTATATGGAAGAGAGTGTCGCGGAAATGATGCACGAGTTGTGGTGGAAATCATTAAAAGAAAGGCGTTATTCGTTGCGACGAGATCTATTTGCGAAATTCCTTTTACCAACTTTCTCTTCCGAATGCGAACATATTTTGTTAGCACCCACCTACATAGGGAGACATGACCATCATAGTAAAATAATAGAAATCAGATTGAAAACGGAGAGATTTAGGTGCTGCTTCTTCCTGCGAGCTATTAGAGAATGAAACTGTAGAGAAATATCACAAAAGCAGTTCGATGAACCCTTTGCGGTGCAATTTAGTGTGTCTTGCAGAGTATTTATGTAGATGTAGATGTGATGTGCATATATTGTACTGTTTATCACGATCAGTCCGGCCAAGTACAGTGGAACAATAGTCAGTTGGTAGCGTCGCAAGCTACAGAAAAAAAGAGGAAGTCGTAAGTGAACAGGGTTTTCGTCTACCTATATCCAAAACATTATTCCCATTTTTTATTTTTATTTACTGGACCTTTCTTGTAAATTTAATATAATATCCGATTTTGATTCATCGTTTGTGTGGCCATGATACTGTAGTTGCTTTTATAATTAGGAATGGCAGTGTTTGGTCATCTATGCAACTACAAATAAAATGCGATTTTTCTCACCACACGCGTTTCATTTTAATCACAATAAAACATCTTCCGTGGCCTGTAATCAAAGAAATCTACAGTTTGTTTCGTTTTTGGATCGAAAACAGTTCATTACCGAAACATGTAAAGTAGGCATACAACTTTGTTACGGACATGTTAGTCTTGTTTTCACCTCACATAACGTGATGCAGGTTTGTTCCATGCAGTACCGCAGATTGTTCTTGCTGTATCACTATTTTTTACACTAATTTCATTTTTACTATTGCACTTTCCATAATTGTTTTTCACAGGTTAGACGTATTGTTGTGATTGTGACTGAGTGTGCACAGTGTGTTATTGTAGTGTTGCCAACATGGCGATTATTAATTTTTTATAATAAATTATGTTATAGCATATTTAATTTTGATGTAAACGAAATGGAGTAGTGACGAAATTACAGTTCTGTGAAATGGGAAAGATGACTGAATAGTGGTTGAAAGTGGTAAGTAGTGGGATGTAAAGTGCGATGGAAGACTAAAGTTATGAGCAGGAGATTGAGTGGTGGTTGAGAGAGGAGAGAAGTTTGAGTGTTGGCTTTATATATATTTATATTAACCTACTATACATTCATTAATTTTGTTGATATTCATTATCATTTCTTTTTAGGAAGACAGAATAACGAGGTGTGTATCGTCACGAGCTGTGGAGGAAAATAAATATAAATAACAGATTTGCGTCTACAGACTCCCAAGAATTTTTTCATGGTTTGGCTTAATTGCTGTTTCTGGATCTTTTTATTAATTTAATACAATGATAATCCCAAATATTCGATGTTATTTATTGTAAACCAGAGCAAGCTCTGCCCACGACAGAACTTGTTAGGTTTTGTCGTGCTAGGTCACATGAACCAATGAATTACAAGTTCGAAATCTGTCGCTGTTGAATACAGTGTTGGAATAATTGAGTATCTCAGTGCAAAGAGAACATGTTTAGCCGGCCGCGCTGGCCGAGGGGACTGAGGCGCGCCAGTCACAGTCTGCACGGCCGCTACGGTCGGGGGTTCGAATCCCCCCTTAGGCATGGATATTTGTGCCGTCCTTAGTGTTAGCTAGTACGTAAGTAGTTTGTAAGTTTAGGGACTGATGACCCATAGTTAAGTCCCATAAGCTATACAAACAGTTGAAACAGTTAGAACATGTTTAACGTGTGGTCATGCAAGCAGATGTCTGTATTAACTGATGCAGTAAAGGGGGGGATGGTATTTGTACAGTACTAAATGCAAAAATTATCACATTATCGAGCTAAGGCGTTGTCCGCCAAACATCAAAAATTTAAATGTGTCAAGCAGAACCTATTATCTCCAAACATATGCCATTCTAAATTTTTGAAAATGTAGAATATTTACAACAGTGAAAATACGGAAATAAGTGTGTGCAAATTACGTGGAGATGGTGCAGATGATGTTTTTAAAAAATTGTTCAAATGTTTATTAAGCTTATGGTACTTGACTGCGGGGTCATTAGTCCCTAAACTTACAAACTACTTAGGAACTATCACATACTTAAGACAACATAAACATCCATACCCGAGGGGGGATTCGAACGGTCTCGCATATCGGAGCGTAGCGCCTCAATGCGTTCGGCCACTCCGACGCAGCGATTATGTATTTCAGTGTTGATAATTTTTAGTGGTATTTTTGCCAAAATTGATCTGTCGTACATTTTGTTAGCATTATCAAATGCTTTCAGACATGTGCACCGTCTCTGTGTTACGTCAACACAGTTTTGGAAGAGTGTTGCATGCCACGTGCAAGCAGACGTACAGCTCTACCTGTGATGAAGGAAAGTTACGGTATTCGTGTTTCTTTTTCGTCGATGGCTTACAGTGTTACCGTATAATTTTGCGCACATCCATCCTTGTAAACAGATTGTTCTGTGCGCCAGACACAGCCCGCAACATGCGCTGGAGGGCGCTGCTGTCGCAAATCGCGATGAGCAGCACGTTATGTTCCGTGGTATGTAGCTGGTCGTTTCGGAGAGTGCGGCAACTATGTAGACAGGATGTCAGGCGTGCCCACGCAGGACTACACGTCCCGTGTGAACACTGCTTTAGGTGCGTCGTGTAATACGGGCTTTAGGTAGAAGTACTGTGCAGGCAGTCAGCCTGTGCCGACTGCCTGTAATGGTATGCGTGCGCTGGCACTGATAAAGCACGTGTGCAACAACTCGCTCAGGCCGGTATTACACTATCAAATTATTGGACAAAGAATTGGATGAAAAACTTGGATGAAATATTGGTCATATTTTTTGACAAAGAAATTGGATGAAACGCAAAAGGGGGTATTACACTATCATCCAATATTTTGTCAAATTTGCTTCAAAATGGCGATGTAATGCTCAGCTATTGTTTATACTACAGTTGCGTTGTGTCTGCATTTAGAAGAGGAGGGAAAAAAGAAAAGGAAACGCACTTGGATGAAACCGTGGGTGTCAGAGCGAGATAAATAAAATTTGTTACGGGACCGGGAGGATTTTTCTTTTTTATTCCGTCGGCAGAACAGCCAGGCCCTTCACTGCTAATTATTTTGTCGCTCTTCACCCTTCGCAGTTTGCAATAGAGTAACAAAAAGTGTATACGAATAAGATTGTTAAGTTGATAAAGCAAGTTTCATTAAATAAAGTTTTAAATGGAAAATGTGAGCACTGACAAAGAGGATAATCTAAATTGTTTATGACTTTATTAAAATGTAAGGGGGGAAACATTGCTGATAAAGTAAATAGGCTCTATTTATTTCCTTACAAAAATTGGCTGACGTATTTATATGTTCATAGATTCGCTTGCAAACAGATGTCGATGTTTTGAAAGTTGTTTCATTTCCCAGAACTTAGCACACCACATTACCAAAATCATACATTCTAAAATCTGCTTCGGCTGTATTAAGATTTAGGGGTATTACTTCTTCAATTCCGATAGTATATAATGACTTTTTTACATCACGGATTGTAACTAAACCTCACTTTTGCCGCAGAGTATTGGGCTACGCGAATTGACCTGACGGACAGTGTGAATTGGCCTTGTCACCTGTTATACAACGCCCCATCTGATTTTTAAAATTTTGTTGTTGCTAGAAAACACTACACAAACATTCCACTACTAGCCATGTTTACGAATACGAACTTTATGTCCAAGTAATGTCAGATATTTAACCTCCAAATAAAACAGCTGTAGTGGTAAGGAAGCTGTATACTACTAGCGCTCCAAGCGGTCACATTTCTCACTGCAGGAAACAGAAGACGAGCGATTTTTTTGATCAAATCTAGGCCGAGGCCGAGATTGGATGAAATATTGGACGATGTTCGCATTACACTACGTCCAATTTTTCTTTGTCCAATTCTTTGACAAATAATTTGATAGTGTAATACCGGCCTCAGCAGGTGTGTATCTCAGGTGTGAATAGTGGAAGGGGGGGATGAAAGCAGTGCGTGTGGTCTCAAGGCGTGACCCAACTCTGCTTCGTCTCACAAGAGCGGAAAGATTCACGGTCTTTTGGCACTGCCTTGAGGAGGATCGTTCTGCTGTCGACGACGTCGCCTTTTCCTGCCAACCGCCATTATATAACACTGTTTTGTTGCAAAGATTCAGTACTTTTTTTGTGAGCCTGTGATACTTGTCAGTGTTGTACTCAGTTTTCATGTGCGTTCTATGCAGGCAGTCTTAATTATATTGTGCGCCGGCGTGCGAAAAATTCCCCTCTTGGCACAAAAAAAGAGCCTGAGATCGTCTGCACAGCGAACAAAAAATAAATAAATATAAAAAAAAAAGTCGCACTGACGTGTTTTACGGCCCACTATAGATTTGTAGTTTTATAAGTTTTTGCAAACATTTTGGGCCAAAGTAATAATCTAAATAATAATAAAAAAAATCATTAATAAGAGTGTCTGAAACCCTTTTAAGGAAAAAGAAAGTTACGTAGACGCGGGTTTCGAACCACTGGACTTTATCACCACAGTCCAACGCATTGCCCACTACGCTACGACTACCAATGTGACATTAGGTTTTTTAATCTCGTATTATTTGTGGCCGTTCTTAACTGATGCTAATATGGCATTTGTAGACACTAGATTATCATTTATCGTACGAAGAACGACGTGTGTTTGTTAATTGTTCAGTGCGCCATTGCTTTGAAATGACAACGTGTAAGTTACAACAAGAAAATCATCAAATACGCAACGCAAGATGGTGTATGCCAGAGAGAGTTCTGGGCGAGGAATGTCACGTGACATCTGCGAACGGCTAGTTTTCGTTAATTCAATGGAGGATGTCAAAACTCCGTTATTTTTGTAAATATCTCTCAAACGATACGAGATATGAAAAAAACATAAGAGAGCAAAGTTGTAGAGAATTTTCTTCTCTACAAATTTGGTTATTCCATTTTTGTGTCAGATGAATGGTTAAGCCGTTATTTTCATTTAAATGTCGAGCTGTCAAAAGACGATCGCAAAGGCCCACTTTTAGTGTTTCTACCGTAACATATAGTGGGCCAAAAACGAAATTTCATTTTTACGTTCCATTTCTTTTATTTAATACTTACATAAAAATACATAAACGTTTTCAGACACTGAATTCAATTTTTGTAGGTTAAAAGCCGCCAATCGCTTTTATGATATTATCTTTTTTGAAATCTACTTTTGTTTCGATACTTATGATGGCCAAATTTGTCAGTCTATGGTGGGTCTTGGTTGATAGTAAATAGCTTTTTTTATTATTTTCAGTTTGGAAAATGACCTTCCGCCTCCTTCTACTGTCACAGTAAGTGTTTATGAGCAAAGATGTTGAAACATTTGAAAACACAGACATTAAATTATTGGAATTAATAAAATTTTACACGACGTGTGGAGTTGTGTTTTTTCTTAACGACAAATGAAGGAAGCAATTCCAGCTCATTAAACAGTTCTACCCGACCAATATCCGTTCTATTTTCACATGTTAACTTTCGTTCAATGTTGAGACGTTGTGTTTTTCTTTCCTCTCAATCCAATTCCTTCCAGCTCTCAATGCTTTGCGAAAATGAATACCTGCTGTTGTCAATCTTTCATGTAATTGTAAGATCCCCGTGTCAGGTAACAAAATATAAAACTTTACTATAACTTAGTTTTTAGGTCTAATACCGCTCATCTGAAGTTTTGTAATCAACATGTCGTTTTCGAGGTCGTGGAAGAGCTGTTTCTTTGAATTCAGGTTCACACAATAAATCTTCAGCAAATCTTCTTGACTTCCGCAAGGCTTTCGATACGTTTCCACACCGGCGACTAATGAACAGAGTACGAATGTATAGAATCTCTAACTGTGAGATGGATTGAAGAGTTTCTAGTTAACAGAACGCGGAACGTCATTCCGAACGAAGACTTCCTAATTCAAAGTGATTGCTGGTTTGCCCCAAGGGAGTGTTGCAAGATCGTTGCTTTTCTCAATTTATACCCATTAGCACCTGAATTCATTTTTTCTTCAATTTTTTAATTTTTTTGCTTTATTCTGTACAAGCTTAAACACGCGGCTCCGCTCGCGTGTTGGTTGATTATGATAGAACATGAGCGAAACGTCAAATCGATTTCTTTAAGGAGCTGTATTAATAGTGAAAGCTGTGTGTGTGTTGTGGATGTTGAACCTATCGTTAAATCAGACAACCAATTGTTCATTAACACAGCAATTTGGTTTTATTATGGCCCTGATATTGATGTATATACTATTAAATAAGAAACAGTGCATTAAACTGATTATGTGCGCAACGGATATTTTAAACACAAAACAACTGTGACAAGTCACCATTTGGAACAGACACTGACTATACTCAAAAATTTTGACTGCAAGAAAGATATTAAAAAACCACAAACCACTTTCTTAATGCTTGACTGTGAGAATTTTATGCAGATCAGTTTCTGATTATTGAAATTTAGTATCATAGTCAATTAACTATCATTTACTATGGCACCAATAACGAAATCTGTTCAACAATATTATTAAAATCAATACTGCACTTTAAATCCACTAATAACTAAATATCAAATGAATGAAACAGGAAAGAAAGGGCAACTTTGTTACTTATTGTTGATAATCAGCATTACATTACCTACATAATATAACTTCTGACTTGCTGGCAAAGCAGCCTCTGCTCTACATCGGAGCCATACACACAACTCAACCGCTCTCTAAGCGAGCTGAACCACAAGTGCTACTCTCTCTCAGCGCGAGCTACAATGCTATGCAATACATGATCTTTGCCAAAGATGAAACTTCACAGAGTTAAGTACACATATCGATACATACAATAGAAGCGATATTATACATTTTCTTGCAAGCAAGTTACTCGATACAAAACAGGAGGCACAATATTAGACATTTTCTTACAAAAATAATTTCTTGTGGTCACGTTTCAATAGAAATTTCTTTTTTACTGCTTTATTTATTTATTTTTATATTTCCTTATTCAAACGCTTATCCTTACAAAGAAAGAGCTGAAGACAATGTAGCACGCATAGACCAAAGATATATATGGTCTGTGGCATTACGTTTCGCTGCAGGTAACCTCCTTACTATAGAGGCGCAAACGTCATCGCTGGCCTTCAGTCCGAATTTTTTTATAATTTGACCATATCTTCCACCACTTTTTATATAGCTATCGGCATGGAAGTGCTATGGTGTACAACGGAAGACTTCGGACAACAATTATACACAGACCATTCGTTTGCGATCTGTAGTTTTCGCTGCAGAGCGAAATATTAACACACAGGTAGAATTTTATACTCACCGGTAACTTCCCATCCCAATATACTCCACCCTTTTATCAATATCAACCCTCAAGGAACAATGCAACGAATAAAACCAATTTCAAAGAGTAAATATAATTTTCAAATAGTAATTATTGTTCCGCATTTCGCGTTATATTTTTCAAATTACTAAATATCTAACAGATTGCTATAAAAGTTCCTAAAACCTTCCTCAGGTATAAATTAGTAACTGTACAAATATTTAAGTCTCTGCGTCTTGTCGTTCGGACGTGATAAGCGTACATCGAACAGACATTCACACACACACACACATATATATATATATATACTATCGCTATAAATACGTGCCTAAAGCCTTCCCCCGGTCGACATTAGTAACTGTACAAATTTTTAGCTCTTTATGTCTTGTGGTTCAGACGTGATAAACGTACACCGAACAGACATTCACATTTATAGATATAGATTAACAGGACATAAATTACACAAAAGAGTTGTTTCTACGAAAGTAATTACCGCCTTTAACAAGATATTTGATGTTGCCGTATGGCGGCGCTAGGTGCTTTCAATACCTGACTTTGTATGGATTACAACTTCAACAAAATACGTAGGTTATTGGAAGTTCTTACTACATATACAACTTTTGTGTCAAGTCATTATAAAATCTTTGTCCTACAACTGATATTTTATAACACAAGCAATTAATAATCAAGAATCAAACACTTCAATTCAGCTTTACTGTACATGAAACGGAATAAAACAATCTATACACAATCCCACATTAAACTTGTAACACATGTTCTCACAATGGATTTACAAGCCTTGTGAGCATACCTTTTCTTCTTCTTTCCTTCTGCATGCCAGGCGAGGTGGTCAGTTTTATCATATATAATGGAATCTGATAGCCGGCCGTGGTGGCCGAGGAGACTGAGGCGCTTCAGTCACGGTCTGCACGGCCACTACGGTCGGGGGTTCGAATCCCCCCTGGGGCGTGGATATTTGTGCCGTCCGTAGTTGTAGCTAGTTCATAAGTAGTTTGTAAGTTTAGGGACTGATGACCCCGTAGTTAAGTCCCATAAGCTTAACGAACATTTGAACATTTTGGAATCTGATATGCAACTGTCCAGTAGATGCCCTTTATGCAGAAGGTCTTTTGACTCCTTTGGGTAAAGCGTGTTATTTCTGCAAGTACACTGCTGCTACTTTGAGAGACGTCGCATATTTCGCCGCTCTCTCATTATTTTATATAATTTATTTTTTGTAACTGCTGCGGTCTTTATGATATGTTGGGACAGGGCCGGCGCAAGGCACGTGCGAAACGTGCGGCCGCACAGGGCGGCACTTTCCGAGGGGCGGCAAATCTGTCGCCCCTTCCCCCGTTTTTTTTTTTTCATTTTTTTAGGACAAACTCAACATTCATGCCCAAGATGGGATTCGAAACCAAACCTCGAAGGGAGCGGCTTCGGAAACTGTGGCACGGCACCTCGACCACCAGCCGGCCGTCCCTGTTGAACAAGGGGAGGAGGGAGGAGGACTAATATCTTCCTCACCGCTGTGACACCACCTCCGTGTTTACACCGGAGGAACAAAGAGGGGGAAGCAGTCTGGCGTACATGCCGACGCCAGTATTGAAAATGAAATGTTTGTAATCCTATGAAACAAAACTACGTTGGTCATCAGTCCCTAGTCTTACAGACTACTTAAACTAATTATTTTGTCAAGTAGGCTCAACCACATAGATCGTGTATAAAACACTATAATATGACGCGTTTCAAGGGTCAAGCCCTCATCATCAGATAAAATATACAAGAATCTTTAAAACCCGAGACAAATAAAATCTAAAACGTAATAAAAGAAAGCGTGGTTACTTCCCTTGTAACCGTGTCTCCGTAGAAAGCTCCTCAGCATACTATGCTTCGTCAATATTAAAAACAGTCCCCAGTACTGGCGGCGCATAGCACTAGTGAAGCGCACGGAGTCAACAACACGAGTGGGGCGCACGTATGGACATGAAAACAAAGACCTCTAAATGCCAAAGATCATCCACAAGGCAGTGGGTACATGCGGGTGTACAGTAAGACAGAGGTTGAAATTTAAAATAAACGACTTTTGTTATAATAGGTCCACAAAGTTTTTAAAAAAGCTGTATGCATTGCCTTGAACT
Source organism: Locusta migratoria (assembly GCA_026315105.1). Classification (NCBI taxonomy): domain Eukaryota; kingdom Metazoa; phylum Arthropoda; class Insecta; order Orthoptera; family Acrididae; genus Locusta; species Locusta migratoria. The sequence goes on from CM048744.1 coordinate 869,322,781, forward strand.
TGTTCATTTAATGAAACGTCGCTTGTTTCGTTATGTATTGTAATCTCTAGCTGTTCTAGCAGATCTAACTTTCTTTCCTTATCCTGTTTATGTAAAATCTTCAGGTCATCTTCAATCTGCTTTAATGGGTGGCCAGTTTCGCGGATATGTGTAGCTACAGCGGACTTGACAAAATTGTTAAGTCGGAAGGCGTCCTTGTACCTAACTAGCTAGAACAGCTAGAGATTACAATACATAACGTAAAAAGCGACGTTTCATGAAATGAACAAGTTCAAGGCAATGCATACAGCTTTTTTAAAAACTTTGTGGACCTATTATAACAAAAGTCGTTTATTTTAAATTTCAACCTCTGTCTTACTGTACACCCGCATGTACCCACTGCTTTGTGGATGATCTTTGGCATTTAGAGGTCTTTGTTTTCATGTCCATACGTGCGCCCCACTCGTGTTGTTGACTCCGTGCGCTTCACTAGTGCTATGCGACGCCAGTACTGGGGACTGTTTTTAATATTGACGAAGCATAGTATGCTGAGGAGCTTTCTACGGAGACACGGTTACAAGGGAAGTAACCACGTTTTCTTTTATTACGTTTTAGATTTTATTTGTTTCGGGTTTTAAAGATTCTTGTATATTTTATCTGATGATGAGGGCTTGACCCTTGAAACGCGTCATATTATAATGTTTTATACACGATCTATGTGGTTGAGCCTACTTGACAAAATAATTAAGCATACAACCACGACCTCAAATCAATAATACTTAAACTAAGTTAAACTAACCCAGGGACAACACACACATCCATGCCCGAGGGAGGATTAAAACTTCCGGCGCGGGAGGCCGCGCGATTCGCAACGTGGCGCTCCAGACCGCTCGGCTACTCCCGCGCTGCGACGCCAGTATTCTAATGAGTGGAGCGCTGCTAGCCTGTTACTCGCCGTGCGTTTACACACAGCTAATTTTGTAGAAGACGAAATCTTTTTGGAAATTTGAATGCTTTGTTTGATACTGCGGTTACATGTTAAGCCTGAAGCGATTTTGCTAAGCCCTTACATGGCAGTTTCCGAGTGTTGTTCTTCCTGCATTATGGAAAAAAATCGTCGAACAATACTACAAACATGTCCAACACCTACAATATTCCGAATGGGTAAATACGCTACGAGTAATTACAAGGGATAAAGACATTAGAGTAAGTTGGATTTCGACGCATTTTTCAAAACTTTTGCTGTCCGTTTCTGAGTGATAGTCAAACGTTTTGGTTTCTGAGCCATGAAACACCTGTCTGTGCCTGCATGAACAACAATTGAACTCTGACCGGTACTTTGGTTTGACAATACTATTCGCAAACTATCACTTTGCCAACATTTATTTACTGTATACTGTTTTCCGTTGAATATATATCTGTTTACAATAATTGAAAAATGTTTATTTACGTTAATTGTAAGTTCATGCCGCGCGGGATTAGCCGAGCGGTCTGAGGCGCTGCAGTCATGGACTGTGCGGTCCCGGTAGAGGTTCTAGTCCTCCCTCGGTCATGTGTGCATGTCTTTCTCCTTAGGATAATTTAGGTTGAGCACTGTGTAAGCTTAGGGACTGATCACCTTAGCAGTTAAGTCCCATAAGATTTCACACACGATTTCTTGAATGAGGTTTGACTCCATTTTTGAGCTGGTGCCCAGCTACTGTTTTGTACAAATCTGTACAGAATGTCACCAATCATACGCAATTTTTGTTTTTATTTGCATTTTCCAGATCTACATACATTTCGGGCACAGTGTGGCTATTCTCAATGCTTTGAGTTATGTTTACATCTATATAGTCATGCAGAACATGTCAACATGACGGTTTAGATGTAAGCAGATTAAAAGCTTTGAGACTGGCCACTCAATGGCCGAAACATAGGTAGAACTGAAAAGTAAAAACAAAAATTGCGATTGATTGCTGACATTTCCTACAGATTTGTTTAAATAAAATTCCACAAATGAATTGTAAAAGAAAAAAATCGTGGTGGGGGCGGCAATTTAGCAGCTCGCACGGGGCGGCACTTGGGGCTTGCGCCGGCCCTGTGTTGGGACGTGCAGTAGCATTTTAGTTTTAGTCTGGTTTTGGTTGGGGAGAGAGGCGGAAAAATAAAGTTCCCGGTGGTCTAACGGAAACAGGCGGTACTCAGAAAACAGCGGTTGAGCACGAAGGCCCCCACCCAGCGATGAATAGACAGCCGGCGCGGCTACCCTTTGGTTGTCAGCGAGGCGGAAGGGAATAACCATGGAGGTAAAAAGTACCTCCATGGGAATAACAGTAGCGTCGATCGCCATTCAAACAGCAAGCCTCTTTTCAAGAAATAGGAAGCGGCGTTCCCCTTATATGTTGAGCGAGAAGGAGAAGCGACGCTCTTCGTCAGAATGACAAACAAGTCCAGCTTACAGTTTGGCGCCAGAAAAACGCGGGAATGATTTCCATTTGCGGAAAACGTGAATTCCTACGCTGTGCTCCCACCAAACCATGCTTGCGGGATTTCATTGGGCACAACTAGTCACCAGCGTCAGAATTGGCCACTGGAAATGTGAAGGGAGCAATTTCGAAGGGCACTTCGTGTAAATTTTAAGTTAGGGGAAATGGATGGGCTAAACTGCGATTTTCCGATATCAGTGATTTATGTGACTGCTACTTTTAGGTATCTGCAGTTCTTAGTTGCGAATTGTTACTGTTTACAATCGCAGTTTACAAATCCTCAACATGTATCCCTCCGCACTCAAGTTGCGATTTCCGTTACACTGAATGCTACTTCTGTGTTTTCTGCTACTGCTATTGATACTTCTGCGATTTCTACTACTGTTATTGCTACTTCTCCGTTTTTTGCGACCGTTATTGCAATTTCTTCGATTTCTGCTACTTCCGTGAATTAGGCGGTTTGTATGGTGGATGCTTTAATCATACGCTCCATAAGAGATTCCTCATCCTACATGTAAATATACACAAATAAAGAATACTGATGCTGCATTTGTAAATGATTTTGGATTATTCATCCATTATTTATACTTCGGCAAATGTGAATTACTCTTCTAAAACCTATTTTAATGTTTGGTGTGTAATGTATAATTGAAACTGGGGTTACCGGCCGCAGTGGCCAAGCGGTCTGCGGCGCGTCAGTCACAGTCTGCACGGCCGCTGCGGTCGGGGGTTCGAGTCCCCCTCGGGCATGGATGTTTGTGTCGTCTTTAATATAAGGTAGTTCACGAGTAGTTTGTAAGTTTAGGGACTGATGACCCCGCAATTAAGTCCCTTAAGCTTAATAAACATTTAAACATTTGAAACTGCGGTTATTTGCAACTAGTATCTAACAGAAATTGGCAAGCAGGCCTATAGCCTATCTTAACAGGAATGTTCAGCCAGATTACAGCAACTGTGTCAGTGCAACAAAAATGTTCTTACCTGTAAAATGCACGAATAGATTTTTTTTCATTGTGTGGTGTAAGTCACTTACCAATTTGAAAGATATGATGAGTAAATGTGAAATACACCATGAGTGACTTCCGAAAATTCAATTTCCCTTAAAACCTTTCGGTGCCTCTAAATATTCCGCAAAATAACTATTGACAAGAGCTTGAATTATATTTTACTTATGGAAGTGCCGACCTAGTGGTCTAATGTTGGCAAATAAATGTTCACTTCATAAGAATATTTAATTTACTGACTGTATAAAGCTACACAAAAGAAACATTACACCGACAGACCAAAATTAGCATTATTTATTGTATGATAAACAAAATATTATTTCCATCATTCTATTTGATTTAGATTTCTAAGATCATCCATCAGTCGATGCCAACATAAGCACACTATGCCAACACTGCCATAAACAAAAATTTTAGTAATACCGAAAGACCCGATACCGCCCCTCTGCTTTCACTCATGTCATCACAGGAGGGAACTTACTGAAAAGATAAAGGCGGAAAACAACATTCCTAAACCTAAAACAAATGTCATAAAATAAAACTTTCCATTACACGAAAAACTTTTGTATTTTCAAGTTTAACATTTTATCGAATTCTCGAAGATACAAGTTTACTCTTATATCGTATTACTTCACACAGCCCACACTGAAAATAGAGTTGGCCTACTGTTAAACATTTCGTGAAATTACTTAGTTGACCACTTGATCCCACCGCCTTGGAATTTTTATTTCATGTACGGCGTATAATGCATGTCAAAATACTCGTCGAAACCAGATTTGCAATGTAAGATACGATTCTGAATTTACATAATAGTTGTAGGTTTTATGACGAAAAATGATTTTAAACAGGGATCAAATTCGTAACATAATCTTTATTTGGTATTCACATTCATTGTCTAAAACTATAAACCAAATTATCACCTTTTAACCTAAAAACATACACCCAGTTTACATGGGCTCCCAAAACCGGATTTCGTAAACCGATTTCCCAATTCCGCTTTTGGTTGGTCATGTAAACACTCCAAAATCGATTCTGGAAATCCGCTTCTCTAAAGCGATTTTCCAGTTCCACAATCGATTTTCGTGCCCATGTAAACGCAACCGTTTTTGAAGCGTTCTTGGCTTGTCAGGTTGTGTTTTATTGTTAATAATTTTCGGGACATATGGAAAGAGTGATATTTTCTAATGTGAGATAAAAGTATAAATAATAGAGTGAACATAAATCTGTGTATTTAAATAAAGAAAAATAGCGATTGTGCAGACAAAATAAGGAACTAATCAGCTTTTTCCAGCCGCCATTTTAAGTGAGCTACGAAATCCGATTCAGGCTATGCCATGTAAACACGACAGCGAAAAACGATTTACGAAAATCGGTTTTCGTCTTCCGGAAGACGTGTTCCATGTAAACGTAGTGAATGATGCCAGGCTTTGCTTCACAGCAAACATGTAAGTGCTGTCGCCAGGTAAAATAGTGCCACTAAGTGTAAACATTTTCACAAAGCAAATTATCTTCTTGCTTATTAAATCGTCCACATCCCTCAACAACAAACGAGTGGAAGTACGACAGTTGGCCAACAGGTAGCAAAAGGCGGAATATTAAATGCTACTCTCAGTTGCTACTGGCGACTCTTATAGTTTCGACTTTTCAATGAAATCGCAGTTAGAACCAGTAAGGGCGTTCGAGCTCACTGGTTAGAAGCGACAGCGTTCGACCAACAGGTGGCACGCGATGCACGCTCGAAACTGCTGCTGGTGACTCTTAGTTGCGACTTTTCACTGAAACACGTGACCAACTGTGGTCACGACTGAAACAGTGCGAACGTCACACACACGCACACATATACACACACATCCACAAATACACCATGAGGACAACGGAAAGTTAGAAGTACCATTTTCGGCCGACAGATGGCAGCCGGCTTGATCTAAACTGAGCCTCTTAGTTGCTACTTGCGACTCTTAAAAGCGATTTGTTACTCTATAGCCTGCCCAATCCAAAGATGTTAGTACAAACTTCGACCAACAGATGGCAGACTGCGTTGAGAGAGTAAACTACTTCTTGCTACTATTAGTTGCTACTTGTTCCTCTAGTTGCTACTGCGCTTCTAAACTGCGACTGAAATCGCAGTCAGATTCCGTAAAGTTGCAACTGTGAAAACTGCGACTTCGGAATCACTGTGACTTCTAACAGATACGCGATTTTCGACGCATCGCTATTAGGGACTTCTGATTTCTACCTTCAGGTGAAACAGACCTGCTCGTAAAGATTCGGATCACTACCTTCGGGAGAGACAGACGTGCTTGTGAGGATTCGGATATCTACCTTCGGGTGAGACAGACTAGCTTGTGTGGATTCTGATCTCTACTTTCGGGTGAGACAGACGTACTTGTGTGGTTTCCCTTCCGAAGTTTCATCTGGTGTCTAAACTAGGAGCCAAGGCTGAAAGACGATCGTCTATTGTCTTCCATATATTTTTTGTATATTTCTGTAAAGTTATAATTTATTTAATGTCGTTAGATTATCATTTTGTTAAAACTTGAACCCCACTCTTTTCAAGGCGTAAGGAATAGCATCTTTATTTCATGTGTTAAAATATTAGTTAATATTGCTAGGTTTTTCTTATTTTGTTATGTTAATAATTTATTATTATATTAAGGACGGCTTCTCTGCTACACCAATATCCCTGTGAGAATGTACAGTTGTACTTTTAAGTGTGTGCGAGAATCTATGCCTGTTTGAATGTGGGGAGTGATAGCTCGCTTTGCATCGTTCTATCTGGCTCAGAGTGGATAGCTGCTGAGGTTACCAAAGAGGTTCCCACACCCTTTGGTTACAGTCCAGTCAGTGAGCCTTCTCCCGTGCGAGTGTACTCGCTCTCCGTCCCAACAACCGCTATTTTTGGGATTTTCCGGCTTCCGGTCGCTTCCCATGCCTGGTGGCCGCTCAGTCGGATTCATTCTGGGCTGGTCGTCTGGTGAGGTAAGGTTGGTTCTGCTCTTGTTTCTGGAGATGGTAGCATTTCATTGACTATCACGTTTGAGTTAGATTCGTGAACTTAGAATTTATTTCCTGGAATATTTTCTCCGATTGTGTGAGGAAATGTGTTTTCGTTTTTCAATTCTGTGATTTCCACGAGATAAATGTGGTGTGAGTGATTCTAGTTGCAGTTTGATAACGGCCTGGTATGTTAAAACCGTTTGTGATCTTGTGGCGGCGTATGAATTCTGTGTAAATACTTTTCTACCTTTGTGGGGCCCAATTTCTAATAGGTGAAATGTTCATTTTTGTACATTGCATGTAAAAATCTTCCATCGTTTCCTTCAGTGAGTGATATGTGATCCACGTGGTTGGTTCATAGAACAAAGCCTTCAGTTTCCACTCTTGGTTGTTCCATGCCCATCAGACAAGTAACTATGCATGTATCTTTTTGATTTCCACTAATATTTCGCGATCTTCTCTCCCTGCCTATCTTAATTTTGCTGTTTCTTCTCCAACTGGTAGTACGCACTCTGTCTTTATCGGTAATTCTCTCTTACCCTTGTAAACTTCCTTCAATAGCTTCCTTATGTAGTTCTAAACATTTCTATGGATTGCATCCTATAATTTTTATTTTTATTTTTCCGACTTTGTAATTATTTCATTTTTGTGGTTTTTCCGAGACAGGACCTTATCCGTCTCTGTAATCGCCCCTTATCGCTTCCTTATATAATTCTAAGCGTTTCTATGGGTTGCATTGTGTAGTTAATTTTCTTTATTTTTCGGAAACTGATTTTTTTCAATTTTATCGGTTTGTGGAACCACGTGGGTTCGAGCTCTGACTTCCGTGATTTGCAGCTAGTCACCTGAATTCACGTCACTTCTCATATAAAACCAGGATCTAGAGCGATTTCTAACAGACTGAAACTTAAGAATCCACCGTGATTTTGTATAATGAATCCGATTTTCAGCCACTTCACCTTCAGTGGAGTGCGTTCATATAACGTAGCCGTGTGTCGCCGTTAGGGTGTTTGCTCGCGGTCCAATTCAGATGTAATTTGACTTGGCAATACACATGCACCATCTAAAAATAGGCAAGACCAGAGCCAGCTTCAAAGTGGTTTTGTATATTGTGTTTTGTGCTACCTCCGACTTGCTGAATTTCGCCTACGATAGCGGCGCCTGCTTCCGCCTCGTCTCAGGCCGCTGATTTTGGTGAGTTTCGCTGTGGCACTGCGTGTGTGTGAGAGAATGAGTGTTGTTTGTTAATCCTGCCCCCCAGGAGCATAAATCATGTATAATTTAGGCTGGGCAACGTCCGCATTTTATCCGTATAAGAGATGCATTTTTATTGTATTAACAAAATTGATCCCCATTTTGTTTGTTTTCTATCTGAATAAACAAGTTTAAGTTCAGCATAATCCTTAAGTTGCCTATAAATTGTAGATTTAGAGCACCTTCCCTCTTTTATTTAAAATTGTTCTTCACAAGTGCTGAGAACAAGCTCAGATGCAAGTTTTTTACGACTAAATTCCGTTGTGCCATAAATGTTTTCTTAGCCACCTTTCTAAGATAACTTTAATTGTGGTGGCTTGCTTATTAATGTCTGTGAGTAATAATGTGTGACCTGCTGTGTATATAGACCACTGTATAATTAACTTCCTGTTATTGAAGTAATTTGAAACGAGTCAGTTCTCAGTTTGGGCCAGGAAACAAGGTTTCATAGCAGGGAGTAACCAATAGTTCACACGGACCTCATTTGCTAATTTTAGTGATAAAACAAGACTCTTGTTGCGTACAGTGGTCGACTCTTATCTGGCTTACCGCTGCCAGGATTCGCTCTTTTAGTGGGTCATCTGCTTAAACGAAACAGTTTTTTTGTTTTTTGTTTTTAATATGTGCGGAAATATTCTTAAAAAATTTTTCTTTCCCCACCTAGTGGATGAATGTGTGAGATTTTTGCAGCGCGCATTAATCTAATTCATTTTATGTTTGCAGCACTTTCAGTGTATTTTTTGTGTTTTTTGGAAGGGTTATTTTATTTAATCGTTTTTTGTAAAACGAGCATAGCCACTGTACATTGTGTGCGGAGGATTTAGTTCATAATTCGTTACGTTTTTTTTAGTCTGATCTTCTGTTTGTTACTTTTGTTGTTCTAATTTACTTGAGATGATGGAGAATAGTTTTGCCTTGTCCGTTTCCACTCGCTCTAGGCGTTTAAACCAAAGTCAGTACCGTGAAAAGTCGTCTAGGTCAGATCTTTCGACCGAAAGAGAAAAAGTTGCGAGTACAGACGGCCGCGTTCCTGTTGAAAACGCGACTTGTTTAAACATGCACGCGACCGAAAGTGAGGGCAGGGGTGAACAAAGGGAACCGCATACCAATGTGCTGGTTTCTGCTACTGCGCGAACTAGTTCAACCAGTCTTAAGAGGCCCGTGTCTGTTTCTGACACGACACTAAGTGACATCATGGCTTCTGTTCTGGAATTAAAAGCAGGGATGGAAGTGCAGAATGCTTATGTTCAGGAATTAAAAACAGGGATGGAAGCGCAGAATGCTTATGTTCTGGAATTAAAAACAGAATTAAAAGCAGGGATGGAAGCGAAAAACGTTTCAGTCCGGGCCAAACTTGTCAGGGTTTCTGCGCAATGCCAGGAGCTGCACACTAACACCGTTCGGGTTATTAACAATAATCTGGATAGGTTGTGCACCGATATAGTGCGGCTAGTTCAGGAACGGCATGACGTGGCAATGAATGGTATCTCCGAAAACGCGACCAAAATTTCAGGCAATGCAGAAGCTATATCTGCCCTCTCCGATCGTGTGGATACTAATATCCACTCTCTTGAAGAGAGAGTCAAATTAGTTAAGACCCAGGTCCACTCTTTTAACGAGAGAGTCGATTTGGTAGATGGTCGGGCGAAAACGCGCACAGATGAACTAGTCGCGTGCTTTGAAGAACTGGCCACATAGGTGGTGGAGCTTCTACAGACCAGGGAGACAGCAGCATACAGGGCAGCTCCCGCTGTTGTAAATGAGTTGGAGGAAGTTCGCGACTTACTCCGATTCAAGGAACAATAGCCGGCCGCGGTGGCCGAAGGGACTGAGGCGCTCCAGTCACGGTCTGCACGGCCACTACGGTCGGGGGTTCTAATCCCCCCTCGGGCATGGATATTTGTGCCGTCTTTAGTATTAGCTAGTTTGTAAGTAGTTTGTAAGTTTAGGGACTGATGACCCCGTAGATAAGTCCCATAGACTTTACAAACATTTGAACATTTGAACATTTCAAGGAACAATAGAGGGAAATTAACCGTAGGCTTTGCGATGTGGCGTCCGAGTTAGAAGAATGTGTCACGCGTCTGGAGCAAGTCTCCATTCCACCCCCTCCTCACCCCCAAGTAGAAATCGCCTGCCGCAGTTTGTGTACAGGTCGGCCCTGTCATTCTGAATGCGGAGATGATTCGGCTTTTGAGGAGGAGGAGGTCGAACCTCTGTGTGCCCGTCCTCCCATAAAGGATAGACCGAGTTGGGTGCCCGTGCGACAGCCAGAGCAGGCATTTTATTATAACCACTTTCTCACTGCAAAAAAAGTACCAGGTGTTCCGAAACTCTGCAAGCGAGATACACCCACGTGCGTGGCTAGAGCAATTTGATTTCTCTCTGCCTCCGAACTGGCCAGAAGGACAGAAAATTGAGAATGTGTGCAGATATCTCGTGGGGAAGCCCGCCACGTGGATGTGACGTCTCTTAAGTTACTGCCGCTACTACAATGATTTTAGGGAACATTTCTTTCTGGCTGGTTGGAGAGGCAATAGGGACAAGTGATTTCCCACTAGTGATGCTAACAGCAATTGCAGGAGCTCGGAGAATTCTTTTGGGGAATGATTCAGAGAAATCAGTTCCTTGACTACCCATAACCTCCGCGTGAATTGATAAGATAAAAATGTTCAAATGTTTGTTAAGCTTATGGGACTTAACTACGGGGTTATCAGTCCCTAAACTTACAAACTACTTATCAACTAGCTTATCCTAAGGACGGCACAAATATCCATGCCCGAGGGGGGATTCGAACCCCCGACCGTATTGGTCGTGCAGACCGTGACTGAAGCGCTTCAGTCCCCGCGGCCACCGCAGCCGGCAATTGATAAGAATTTGCGCGTCAAAGCTTCCACGAAATGTGCGAAATGCCGTCCTTGTGGGAAGCTGCAAGGAGGACATTGACTCCTTCCAGGCTTACCTGGAGGAATTAGAATATGACGAAGATTATGGACCTAGCAGAGACGGCAACGGCTCTTCTAGGAGAAGTAATCGGAGCGACAATAGCGCTAGAAACAACCACATGGGAAGTAATAGCAGCGCGAAGTCCGGTCATTCCAACGCTGAGAATCAGCAATAACGGAGGAATGGCACAGTTATTGGCGTGGTAATAGGGAAGACAAGCAACGAAAGTACGGGTATGGAAATAATTGCTACCAACCTGATAAAGGCCAGCGAAAACCACGTGACCCGGCAAGTGAAAATGGCGAGATTAGGTCCGCTGATCCGCGCCATAGCAAACCGTAGGATCCCAGTCCTAGCACAAACCAGTAATAAATTGCTGTAGTTGATTGTCACTTTATCAACCTGCTCGGAAAGGAGCCTATACATCCTAAGCTTTCTTTAATTTTGTGTTTCTAGGGTAAATTAAGTGCTATTCTTACGACCTCTGTGATTTGTGTTTGAAAACCTGTGCTGTATTTTGTATGTCTTTTGTAGCGTTTTCCTTAAGTGGTTTGTTTAAATTGTATATTTTGCTATATGTGTCCTTTGTATATGCATGTGTTTGTTGTGCGATTTCATTTAGCCATAACGCATCTTCATGTTGTATGCGTCTTTGAGTACTATAAGGTACATGTCGCTATTGGGGTGGATAACAGCATTTTGCCAGGTCCATCTGGTCGGCTGTTCGACGTACGTTACGTTGACGATCCGTTTCGTACATAAAAAAGAACATTAGTGTGACGTGTTCAACTCTCTCTGTTAGCTATAAGGCTGTCTCCCTCATATAGTCCCTTTTTTTTTCCTTGTATTTATCTTTTTGTTTCCATTATGAGGATTGATGTTGCATAATCTAAGTTCTTTAGGCCATGTTAAGTATTCTATTGTGTATATTTCGTGTATGTCTTGTTTATGGTAATGTGTGTCCCTGTATATCGTTTTAAGTGTGTGTGCTCTTCTTCACTGTGCTTGAAACTAGCCTTCTTTTGCAAGTGCTTTAGTTGCCAACTTTACTGTAAATTTTATATCGGCAATCTCCCCGTTAGGTAGCATGCTTATAACACGCTGTGGTAGGCGCCAACACTGTAATTCATAGAATTTTTAGTTGCACGTAGATGCACTGTGGTGTTGATGCTCAGGGGTCTAGATAATTTTGCCTAGGGATTGTCCGTTTGAATATCAGGAGGTGTGTGATTCGACCGGAAGACGATCACGGCAAAGCGCTAATGAAAGGGTTCATCAAAATTTCAATGACAATATGCACCGTGGCTTATTAATAGAACCAACTTATATTTTTCAGATAAGTTTTGCAGGGCAATTTTGGAAATTAAAGGACAGAGCGTGATCTGTAGAAGAGGCCAGACTCACATTCAAAAGAGGGCAGAATCACAGATGTGAGGAAATACAAACAAAAATAAAGGAGCTGAACAAGGAACTGTCCGCCCTACATGTATCATGAGGACACCTGAATTTCTAACATCAATAGGACGGTAAACCACTAATTTTCCTTCTTAACTTTGCTCCATGATGGTGGTAAGGACACGTTATATTGTAAGTCAATTCTACCTTAGATTATTTTATTAAATTAGGATTGTTTAACTTGTGTGGATTTCCAGTGTTTATTTTATGTGTTTTTACATGTGATCATCTGTTTCTTTCGTCTAGGATTGCTTGACATGTGTAAATTTCTAGTGTTTATTTTATGTGCCTGCACACTTGATCATGTTTTGTCTTTTTTATTTCCAAGATGTATTATGTGTTTGTTAATATGCGCCAAGGCTTTATCTCGCTTCTGCGTGAGCAAATCGCGTAAGACTGCTTCCAGGCCCTAACCACGAATTTGCGGCGTTGGAACCAGACCGCTGGGCTCAAGAAAACTCCCTCCCCTCTTCACACGGTAGTTAGTTAGATAGGTTGCGCCCGGGCAGTAGGTAGTTGTGCAGTAGTTAGTTTGCATAGCGTTGCATAGAGCTTGATAGTTCGGTTTTTTTTTTCCGTAGTGCTGCATGAGTAAAAGTAGCTTTGCTTCACTAACACTAATCCTGAGAGTCCTGACTTAAAATTTAAGCCATTTATTATAAATATATTATGCTCAATGTGATATTAAGTTAGGGGATAAACTATTATTCTTCTATTATTATGTGTTATTTTAATGTAAAATGTCAATTTTTGTGTTTTGCCATTCAATTGATGGGAAGTAGATTATTTTATATACATCTATGAACATTGTATCCTTAATGTTAAAATATTAATTAAGGAATAAAGGCCTAGGCGTTCTGTTCGCCATATGGCTAATTTAAGTGAACTTTTTTGTTATGTTAATGCGTGTTAATGCGTGTTTCAATTTTAAAATGTTTTTGTATGATCCTCTATCACGGTTCTTTGTATTTTTGTTAAATGTTTTGTTTAAATAAGAAGGCACTCCACGGTATGCGTCCATGGACGTCATGCCCGCTTCGCGACAGGCAGCGGTGGGAGACCGACGTGGGAGTTGGCAGGGTCCACGGTGAGACGGAAGACGAGCGGTCGCCCTGCTCAAAACTGCTAACAGCGTCCGGTCGAGCGGTTCCAGCCGGATACATAATGCTACCAACCCTCGGCGTGCACAAAAGAGTTGGGTGATTAGCAGCAACACAGAAGCTGCACGGCCACTGCTGGTGCCCAGACATCCTGATCTCAGTCGCTGGTCCGCTAATCTCTTCCAGTGGTCAACCTTCACAGCAGCCCAAGCTCTTGTCAGGCCACCTGTCCCCGGTGCAAGGGTCACCAGGCCTTGCCGACAGGTGCACCAACCACACCCTCCTACTCATGTCGGATGCAGTTGAAATTCTGAGGCAGATGACGCAAAAGTAAAAGGCATCAGACGAGGCATGAATGTTAGCATTGAATAGGGGATCATGGAGGAATTATAATATAGGTACTACGCTCCAGACAACGCTGAAAGGCATAATCAGTCTCTAATAATAATGATGATGATAGATGCCTTTTTTAAGGCCTCTTCCCCCCAACTTCCCTCTTGAATTCGAGTTGACAAATAGTTTGGATTCTTCCTTTTGTACGGCGACATCTAACAACCAAGTAAAGATACACCGGTACCATTTCCTGCTCCTTATTCCAATGCGGTAGCATTCTAGATTCTTATCCATCTGATCAGTACCCCCATATATGTATTACACTTGGTCACCAGTTTTGGTCTGGGAATCATTATGTTTCCCTTCTTTTGTTGCATGTACCTCTTGACTTGGCCGACGTCTTCTGCACTAAATGAAGAAATCAATGTGACAACTGAGTTGTCCAGCCACCGCACATACAATAACCATCATTCTTTTCTATTGCTGTCTCAAAATGCCCACGATCTTTCTTGGGAAATTATTTTTTGTTTTCTAGTGGACATTCCTTAGGAATTCTGTTTTCTCGGATGGTACCGATAGCAGAGTATACACAGAAATGGAAACAGAGATGCACCTGAAAATAGATTGTCAATGTAGATATTAAACACATTATACGGAGAAATATTGCTGTAACTGGGGAAGATAAAATAATCGCATTTACAGTGTTGGAGTACTGGCTGACGACGGTGTTTACTACATAAAGGGATACATGAAAGATGTGTTTCTAAGGCTGCAATCCCGTTTTGATCTGCTTAAAAAGAATGGTTACGTTGTTTCTAATTGTGACGGGTTGGATGTTGTCCATCTACCTACGGAAAAACAATTTACGGAACTAAAAACAGGCGAATTAACAATATTTAACCAGCAGTCGTTTGCGAAAGTCGTAAACCTGAAGTTCTATATGGAGATGCCAGAAGACTGCTCATCAGAAGAGATGACAGCGTACACACAAGAGGATGTAGAATGTTATAACGGTTCTGTTGTGCAGGAAATAAGAGTAAAAATTACACTAACCGGATGTTCTCATCTCGAAGAGCGGTCAGAAAGAACAGAACTGTTAATGCCATAAACGTGGTAGTTTACCGGAAGAAGCAGATATATGTCATGGATTTCGAGAACGTACCTCCTTTGTATTTATCTAACTACTGGTTGGAAAAGGAAATGGAAAATTCCAAGCTGCGGTGGAGTAGCCGAGAGGTCTAAAGTGTCTCGCTGCGGAGCGCGCGGTTGCTCGCCGTGGAGGTTCGAGTCTGCCCTGGGGCATGGGTGTGTGTGTTTGTGCGTAGGTTAGTTTACCTAGGTTTAAGTAGTTTGTAAGCTACGGACTGATGACCACGCAGTTTGGTCCTATAGATTTACAGAAATTTGAACATTTTTGTAGATTCCAATGTGAATTTAAGCTATACGTTAAAAATTAAGCTGGATGTTATTAAAACCACTCCAAACAAACATAAAGAAAGAGTTATTTTCTGTGTGTAAAACTATATAAAAGACATTAATAAAACTTTTTCTGTTTTCTTTTTTTGTAAACATATATTTGTGTGCTTACTTTCTAACCTACCAAAAACCTTAAAAAAATCTTTTCTTTACTGCGATCTATGTGTGTATATTTTTTGGTTAAGAATGCCCAGTTCTACGCAAAAGATGTAAATTTAAAATCATAAGCAGAAATTTCTCTGGAGTGTGTACTAGACTTGTTTTAATAGTCGTATTTTGTAGTAAATAAAATGTACAGTAAAAATCATCAAATGCTCTCCCCTGGAAAAGTTGCAGTAGTTTCTATTAAGGCAGTAAAAGATGTAGGCAAATCAGAACATATTGGATTTCAAAAACTTACCTTCCCTGTACTTATCGATTTAATGGGTGGATGCAGAAATGCAAGATAAATACGTAAATTTTAGCTAAAAGGTGAAACTATACCGGATGTTATAAGACAAACAAGAAGAAACAAAAGAAAAACAGGGAGATAAAACGAAAATAATACACTATTATGCATGCATAGGGTATGGAATGTTCGTGTGTTGTGTGATATTGAAAGTAGCCGAAACTCAGTAGCCAAGAGCTTAGCGAACCCCTTTTCCTACCTTATCAACATGCTTATCTTGGAGAGAGAGGATTATATAAATATATGAGAGAGGGGGGGGGGAGGAGAGAGATACTGGTGAAAAATACGTCTTCTGGAACTGACCGATAACAGGGAGTTTCCTAAAAGCTCTTTGGACTGGTAAACATTTCGCACTTTTCCAAGAAAGCTTTCGAACAGTTGTGAGTGCTGCATTGTATTTCTCGAGAAAAGACTCTGGAGGCATAACAAACATCTTTTCTGTAAGTGGTCGATAAGTGGGGGTTTCCGAAAAGCACTTACGACTGGAAAAACATTTCGCAGTTTTCCAAGAAAGCTTTCCAACAGATGCATTGTATTCCGCTATAGGCGCGATCGCGGAAAAAAGCTTTCAGCAGAAGAGTGTGGTTCCAATTAAGTGGGATGACAGCCGGCGTCCTCGCGCTGACGATTTCACAATAGACGAGCGGTTGGCACGCCTGTCGACAGGTGGCTAGCGCCCTCCGTCCTTAAGCACGCGCCGCATTGGGGGAAAACAGTTCTAGCGCGTGAAGTTTGAACAAGCGTGAGTCACAGTGGCCGGCCGCGGTAGCCGAGGAGACTGAGGCGCTCCATCACGGTCTGCACGGCCACTACGGTCGGGGATTCGAATCCCCCCTCGGCATGGATATTTGTGCCGTCCTTAGTCTTAGTTAGTTCATAAGTAGTTTGTAAGTTTAGGAACTGATAACCCCGTAGTTAAGTCCCATAGACTTTACAAACATTTGAACATTTTTGAGTCACAGTAGCTCTGATATCGGTGGATTTTACCAAAGACCGACATCGGCGAAAGACGGCCGAGCGTTTCAAATCAGTACTCCAGTATGGACACGCTCACAGTGTAGCGCAGTGATTCCCAAAGTGGTCTATACCGACCCCCGGGGGTCTATTGCAACCTGCAAGGGGTCCACGTCAGCGGAAAAATAATTTGGGGGTCTATTTGTTGTAAGTGGGTGTCCACTATAGTGGTTCACATTTCAGAAGGTCGCAAACAAAATTCAGAATTATTCTTACAATGCTGAAGCTTGATTCTTTGTATGTCAATGTTCGCTTTATTGGATAAACGAGAGATTGGAGGGGAAAACTGCATTTTCGGTCTCCTACTGCAGGCCCGTAGTCAGATTTATTTTTTATTTTGGAGGAGGGGTGAGGGGGTGGGGGGAGATAAATCAATTATGACTTATGTATTCTAACTTGTAAAGCATTACAACATAAGTAAATAAGGTGCAGATGTATTTTAATAGTGATAATATGAAAGTTTCTCGAAGTGTGCGCTGATATGAAACATCCTGGTAGATTAAAATTGTGTGCCGGAACCGGGACTCAAACCTTGGAACTTTGCCTTTCGCGGGCAAGCGCACTACCGACTGTGCTATCCCGACACGACTCACGATGCCGCCTCACAACTTTACTTTCGCCAGTACCTCGCCTCTTACTTTCCAAACTTCACAGAAGCTCTCCTGCGAACTATGCAAGACTAGCACTCCTGGAAGAAAGGATATGGTGGAGACATGGCTTAGCCACAGCCTAAGGGATGTTTCCAGAATGAAACTTTCACTCTGCAGCGGAGTGTGCACTGATATGAATCTTCTTGGCAGATTAAAAATCTGTGCCGGAACCGGGACTCGAACCTGGGACCTTTGCCTATCGCGGGCAAGCGCACTACCGACTGTGCTATCCCGACACGACTCACGATGCCGCCTCACAACTTTACTTCCGCCGGTACCTCGTCTCCTACTTTCCGAACTTCACAGAAGCTCTCATGCGAACCATGCAAGACTAGCACTCCTGGAAGAAAGGATATGATGGATACATGGCTTAGCCACAGCCTAAGGGATGTTTCAGAATGAAACTTTCACTCTGCAGCGGAGTGTGTGCTCATATGAAACTTCCTGGCAGATTAAAATTGTGTGCCGGAACCGGGACTCGAACCTGGGTCCTTTGCCTTTCGCAGGCAAGTTCATAAAAATCGCAATCTCAAAACTAAACTTTTACAATAAATACTTTTCCTAACCCAGAAAGGGGTCCCTAGCATGAATCGTGAGACCACAAGCTAACAGCAAGATCTTTCCCGACCGTTACTGTTACCATCAGTTCAGCCTTCAATGCGAAGTTGTGCCATAGAAACATGCCCGTATTTCATGAAAAACTTTACCTTATAAAAAGATTGTTTCTCCAACGTTGTCTATTCCTTTTCTTCTCCATATCTTAAACAAAGCTTGGCTCAGCATTCCAGACTCAAAATCTCATCTCCTCGGCTATCCCGCCGGAACGACAATTGCACACAACCACGGTCCCAACGCTTCTGCAATCTCATCCGCGCGGCTAGCAAAGTCTGCACTCTCAATAATCACAACCTTACTTTCCGGCAACAATATCGATAGTACTGCCCTCGAAAAATAAGCCTGCAACCAAAGATAAATGACCCATGCCTGATTAGCTTGACACTGGTCTCAAATTCGCGGTACATTTGAATATGAAATGTATACCTTCCCATAGCAGGTATCTAATAAATAGCGTATTTTATTAAATGCGAATCTCCAAAGAGGAAAATGAGCATACATTTCAATTACGATACCATCAGCAATGTTATTATTTTCAAAGCTCCACAACGTAAACTACTATCCCTTCCCCTTCTCCGAGGAGTGGGAGGAGTATCGGACGCTGCCCACGAAGGACCAGCAAATGTTTTGTCATTCATCGAGGAATATATTAACATATTATGGACTGGGTTAATTTGGGCTTCTACAGTTCTTCTGCATTTTATGTATCAGTTTCTATTGCACAGACTTTAAGCCGTTTATTGCATATCAAAGAGCGGTCAAAGAAACATAGGTTGATGACCTTTTTTTATATTCCTGGTGATCATGGGGTAAAGCGCTCGACTAGCAACCGATGGGTTGCGGGTTCGAAACCCGGTCGGATCACGGAATTTTTGTCTGCGTTTTAACCCAGCCTTCACTCCTCGACGATGTGAGGAATCGACAGAATCTGTTGCCAGACATCTCACAGGAAAAAAAATAAAATAAAATAAAAAAAATAAAAAAAAATAATAAAAAATAAAAAAAGAAGGCTGGAAAGCATTGAAAGAGGAGATTTAAGGTTAAACCTTACTAAACTGAAACCAAATATCGATAATTTACTAAAAAAAGCATCAGCTACATCCCTCCCGTTAAAAGCCTGTGTGTATCAGTTTTGTTAAATATACATTTGTGACATTTAAATGAATAAAAGTATGAGTTACCATAGTGAGTAGCACCAATCAGGCGCGAAAACATATTTGAAGCTAACAGTTCGCGTAAATTTAAGTATATAAAAGGCAGGGAGTCTTCACAGGGCAGAAATACTTGGCAAAAGACAAAAAAGTTTGGGAACCTCTGTTGTAGCCGATCTCATCTGCCGAACGCAGAGACTTCGGACGACAGTCGGTAAAATTCCAATCAGTTTGTTTTCTTCGGTCAAATCGATCGACGTTCTCTCACAGTAAATATGGACAGTGAGAAACTGATAAGTTTAGTGAAAGAAATAAAGAGACTGTGGCACCCAGAAGACGATAAATATTAAAATCGGGATAGAGTTCGGAATCTATGGTCTGATATTTCAGTGTCGTATCTTAATGTTATTGTAGTGGCTCTCTTATGTTGTTTTGCTTTGTGACAATCTGGTGTTAGCTGCCACAGATTATTCTTACTGGTTCTTGCGTTATTTAACATGGTAGTGATTGTGTTCTGTGAAGTGACCTGCAAATGTGGTGTACGTGTGCTTCCGATTTTAAGGGTTTGCGTGTTCAAAATTATCTTATTCTTCACTTCACACTTGTGTCACAAACGTATTGAATGACAGTCATTGAAGATTAATCTGAGATCATCATAATCTGATGTTTCTGGATGGCCTGTAACTGTGTTATTAATGGATTTAATTTCTGAAAAAATGCACCCATTACGTACTTTTTTGCTTAGCACATTTCGAGCGTTTTTCTCCAATTAGTGCATTTCATTACATAAATACATCGTAATGTTTCCATGAGTGATTTTATGCAGCTCTTGCACAGATGTAGTCTTTTTGAGGTAACTACAATGACGGAAATCGAACATAATAAATACTGGCAAATTTTTTGATTCTGAACAGTACTTCCTCTGTCTGTACATGCAAGTATTGTGTCTGCTCCTTTACACTGGATATCACAACACAAAAATAGTCCCCCCCAGAGGGCCCACAGCTCATTTGTGGGTACGTGTTTGGCACGCACGGGGCCCCGAGCCGGAGCAGCCTTTCTTCTGCCCCAGGCTGCTTCACTTTCCCTCCCGGTTTATGCCTTCGCCCGGAGACGGGCGTATTTCGCGAGTTAAGGTGATTTCTTGTTGTTATTTCTCTTATTCCTTGGTTCCTTCCTTTCCTACCCTTTGTTTCTGTCTTCCTCTCCTTGCTGTACTCTCCTAGCCTTCTCCTCCTCCTCATTAGTCTCCGCTTCGGCGTTTGAGACACTTCTTTCCTTCTTTCTCTTCACTTCCTCAATTCTTCTTCTTTCCTCCCTGTACGTGTCTGAAGGCCGACCCACGCATTATCATGCGTAGCAGGTGACGGGGTAACGCGTAATTCCCCGCCCCGGGTAGACAAGTAGGGCACATACGTACCCCCCGGTAAAGGCCAGCCCCAGGGAGGGGTGATTACCCGAACTGGTACCTTCCGAACATGCCGATTGGTCCCTCCGTCAGTTCTCGGGAGGTGTGACCTGAAGTGTGAACAATCACCTAAGGCGAGTAAGCCCTCGGAGAGGGCCCCCACTAGGAAGGAGCGCGCCATCGGAGACGCCGGTAATCATGGGGGACACTCCGCAATGACTTCCTTCTCTTCTACAGTGACGTTGACCCAGAAACGAAAGATAGATACGCTTCAGCAAAAAAATACTCTGCCTAATCTACCGAAATTTCTTGTTGTCTCTCGCACCGACGGTAAAGATTTCACGTCTGTAAATCCTTTCGTCATCCAGAAAGGTGTTGATGCAATTGCTGGCCCTGTTAAAACCTTTTCGCGTCAGTGCAATGGCACATTGTTGCTAGAAGCGGACAGTGCCTCCCAGGCCCAAAAACTGATACGAACAACATTGTTACACACGTTTCCGCACACTCAACTCGTCATGGGGGGTAGTTTTTACGAGATCCCTTGACTGGTTGTCTGACGAAGACATACAAACCTATATGTCCGATCAGGGTGTAACAGCCGTCCAAGGGTGTTGAAAAAGGTAGATAACCAGCTGACACCGACTCGTACTGTGTTTTTGACGTTCGATAGAGTTGAACTCCCGTCGAGGGTCAAAGCAGGGTATGAAGTCATCTCCGTCCACCCTTATGTACCTAACCCAACGCGCTGTTTTCAATGCCACAGATACAACCACACCCGTCAATCTTGCCCTGACGCAGCAAAATGTCACTTGTGGTAGGGACGCCCATGAGGGGGATTTCCCACCTCCGCCCCCTCACTGCCTTAACTGCAACGGTGACCATGCGGCTTCCTCTCGGGACTGCCCTGTATATAAGGGTGAAAAGGTCATCCAGCAAATTCGGGTTACGGAAAAGGTATCAACATCTGCCGCTCGAAAGTTGTTGGCGAGTCGAAAGCCCACTGTCCTCCCAGTGGGCACATACAGTAAGGTCCTCACCTCCACTCGACCTACTAAGGATTAAAGTACCCAGACCTGTGATTTTACTTTCGCTGACACAGTTGTGCGATCCGCCAGCCCGAAGATTGCCGGTTCCACGTCCCCGCTGCCTCCTGCTGCTTCTACAGTTCAGTCTTCGTCAACCTCTAGTAAACCGCGGGCACCTAAACAAGATGCCCGGACTTTGAAAAACGAACCCGTCCGTGAGGATTTTTTGCGTTCTCAGGCTTCCCAACCGTCAACTGCCTCTTCTCACCGTCACTCTTCCAAAGGAGCCAACAAAAAAAAAGTTCCTCACCATCCCCGCCGAGGCGTGACCCATCCGTCACGCCGCCCGACAGTTGCCGGCCTCGGCCGTCTTCTGTTTCACCGGGACGCTCCATCTGACGGGCACCCGGCCCTTTAGCGGCGATGGAAACTGCCCCTCCTGATCAACTCAGGGAGGTGGCAGGCGCGTCGGTCGAACCTATGGACCACGACCCTTTGCCCCTAGACAGCGATAGCAGTGCTTCCTCGAAATCCGGTCCTCAGCGGCCGTCGAGGTGACCCCGCTTGCTTGTTCGTTGTTATCCTCATTTCTTATCTCATTTTTTATCATGGCGCTCCTTCAATGGAATATTCGCGGCATCCGTTCCAATCGGGAGGAGTCGATACTACTCCTTCGATTGCACTGCCCGCTTCTAGTCTGTCTCCAAGAAACTAAGTTGTGTCCAAGTGATCGTGCAGACTTTCCCCACTACACCTCGTGTGTTTCGACCTGCCAGCTGTGGAAGGTACCTCAGCCCATGGAGGGGTTCTGATATTCATGCGAGACGACATCTATTACCATCCCATTACATTGCATACTCACCTACAGGCAGTTGCCGTCCGCATCACTCTATCCACACTTACCTTTTCCCTCTGTAATATCTATTCGCCGTCGTCATCTGCCCTTACTAGGGTAGATGTGCTACACCTCATTGACCAGCTCCTTTCACCTTTCGTGTTGGTAGGCGACTTCAATGCCCACCACCCCCTACGGGGCTCTCCGGCACCTTGTCTGATAGGATCCCATTTGGTGGACCTTCTCCAACACCTCAATCTTGTCTGCCTCAACACCAGTGCACCGACGTTCCTTTCTGACACAACCCATACTTACTCCCACATAGACCTTGCGATATGCACTCCTCAGCTTGCCGGTCGGTTTGAGTGGTATGCACTTTCTGACACGTACTTGAGTGACCATTTCCCTTGTATCATCCACTTCCTGCATCATTCCCCATCTCCTCGTCCCAGATGGTTGGAACATTTCTAAAGCAGACTGGCGGCTTTATTCTTCCATGGCGGTTTTTCACGATCAAAATTTTCCCAGCTGTGACAGTCAGGTCGACTACTCACAGAGGTTATTCTCACAGCTGCCGAACATTCCATACGTCGTACATCCTCTTCTCCACGTCGTGTTCTGGTCCCTTGGTGCTTTACGCACCTTCCGCCGCCACCCAACTTTGGAGAATTGCATAAATTATAAACGAATGAGAGCGCAATATCGTAGTATCATAAACGACAGCAAAAAAGCTTGCCAGACTGCTTTTACTAGTTCTTTTAACCGTTTTACTCCCTCCACGGTTGTTTGGGGTGGCCTCCGCCGTTTATCCGGCATCAAGGTCCACTCCCCGATTCCTGGCCTGACCGTGGAGAATGCAGTCCTCGTGGATCCCGCTGATGTTTCCAACGCATTGGGCCGTTTCTTTGCGGAGGTTTCGAGCTCTGCCCATTACCACGCTGCCTTTCTCCCTCGCAAACAGGTAGAGGAGGCACGGCCGCCTTCTTTCCACTCTTTTAATCGTGAAAATTATAATGTCGCCTTCACCATGCAGGAGCTAGACCGTGCTCTCGCCCTGTCCCGATCTTCTGCTCCTGGGCCCGATTCCATTCATATTGAGATGCTGAAGAACCTCTCTCATGCGGGCAAGTGTTTTCTTCTTAGTACCTACAATCGCATATGGACTGAAGGTCATGTTCCCACAAGTTGGCGTGAAGCCATTGTTGTCCCCATCCCCAAACCAGGGAAGGACAAACATCTTCCTTCCAATTATCGCCCCATTTCTCTGACGAGCTGCGTCTGTAAGGTGATGGAACGCATGGTTAACGCTCGGTTGGTCTGGCTCCTCGAATCTCGCTGCCTCCTAACAAATGTCCAATGCGGTTTTCGTCGACACCGCTCTGCTGCTGATCACCTCGTTACCTTGTCAACCTTCATTATGAATAACTTTCTAAAGAAGCGTCAAACAGTAGCGGTGTTCTTCGACTTGGAGAAGGCATACGATACCTGTTGGAGAGCGGGCATTCTCCGCACATTGCACACATGGGGCCTTCGGGGCCGCCTCCCTCTTTTCATTCAAGCGTTTTGGCGGATCGCAAGTTCCGGGTACGGGTGGGCTCTGTTTTGTCAGATACCTTTCGCCAGGAGAATGGGGTACCGCAGGGCTCCGTCTTGAGTGTGGCTCTCTTTGCCATTGCAATCAATCCGATCGTAGATTGCCTTTCAGCCGACGTTTCCGGATCCCTTTTTGTAGACGATTTCGCAATTTATTGCAGCGCCCAGCGCACGTGTCTCTTGGAGCGTTGTCTTCAACGCTGTCTTGACCGTCTATATTCCTGGACATCGCAAACGGCT
Organism: Locusta migratoria; assembly: GCA_026315105.1. Lineage (NCBI taxonomy): Eukaryota > Metazoa > Arthropoda > Insecta > Orthoptera > Acrididae > Locusta > Locusta migratoria. The sequence continues at coordinate 869,346,772 of CM048744.1, forward strand.
TCCGGTTCTCCACTGAGAAAACGGTGTGTATAAACTTCTGGAGATACAAGGAATTTCTTCCACCTTCTCTACGTCTCGGCCCTGTTGCTCTCCCATTCGTGGAGACTACGAAATTCTTGGGACTCATGTTGGATCTTAAACTTTGCTGGTCCACACACGTGTCCTTCCTGGCTGCCCGTTGTGCCCGATGCCTTAATGTTCTTCGTGTCCTCAGTGGCACGTCATGGGGAGCGGATCGTACCGTCCTGCTTCACCTTTACCAGGCCATTGTTGAGTCAAAGCTCGACTATGGATGCCTTGTATACTCTTCTGCACGGCCGTCGATTCTCCACCGTCTCAACTCTATTCACCATCGGGGATTAAGTCTGGCGACCGGTGCATTTTATACCAGCCCTGTTGAAAATCTGTATGCCGAGGCTGCTGTATTACCCTTGACCACTCGGCGTGACATACTCTTGTGTCGGTACGCATGCCGCCTGCGGTTGATGGCCAACCATCCATTTTACCGATTATTTTTTGACGACTCACTCGATCGCCAATATCAGTTGTCTGCGATTGCCTTGCTTCCACCTGGAGTTCGGGCATCAGGCCCAGGTTCACACTCACCTTGAACTTAGTTCGCTCCCCAAGGAGAGCACTCCGGATTTGGTATACCGCTCGAGGCTTGCCGAACTCCGTTCACGGTTCGATAATGCCATATTTATTTACACTGATGGTTCCAAGAGCACTGCCGGTGTCGGATTTGCCTTCGTCGTCGGGGACAACCGTTTCAATACAAGCTCCCTGACCGGTGCTCGAATTTCACGGCTGAGCTTTTTGCCCTCCACCAGGCCGTGTTGTATACCTGCCGCCACCGCCAACCTTTCTATGCCATTTGTTCGGACTCCCTTAGTGCCCTGCAGAGTCTTAAGGACCCTTTCTCGAACCATCCTCTCGTGTATCGGATCCAACGCTCCCTCCAGTTGGTAGCAGATGACAGCTGTCACGTTTCTTTCCTGTGGGTTCCTGGCCACGTGGGTGTGCCCGGGAATGAGACCGCCGACATAGCAGCCAAGGCCGCAGATCTTTTGCCTCGAATGGCTACCTTTTGAGTCCCATCGGACGATGTTCAACGGGCTCTTCGCGTGGTTTTCACTGTACAACAATAAATTGAGAACTGTAAAACCGCTCCCGACCGCTTGGAGGACCTCCTCACGCCCCTCTCGGCGAGAGGAGGTCATCCTGGCCCGGTTGCTGATCGGTTACTGCCGTTTCAGCCACCGTCACTTGCTATCCGCCGACCCTGCACCGCTGTGCTCCTGCGGTGAACTGCTGACAGTGCGACATGTTTTACTGTCTTGTGTTAATTTTAATCATCTCCGTGTAGCCCTTCACTTTCCGTCTACTCTGGAGGAAATTTTAGCTGATGACACACGAGTAGCTGCTCGAGTTTTGCGTTTTATCGACTTGGCCAACTTATCAAAGGATATTTAAGCCTTTTAATTGTCTTTTATCTTTCGTTTTTAGCCTCTAACTGGCAGTTGCCAATTTTTTTTTAGATCTAGCGAATCTCTGTTCGTGTCTGGGCGCTTATGATCGTAGAAGTTGTGCGCCCTAAAAAAAAAAAAATAAAATAAATAGTCACAGTGGTTTTTATATAAATATAGGCCTAAGTCATGATTATTATGTTTAATATTCTGAGTACTGGAGGGGCACAATGCCTTTAAGCAGACACAGACAACCATGGTTCCTAACATTAGGATAAAATACACACCTCAAGATTTGTTCTGTCCAATTTTCCGAACTTTACTAACCTAAAAAAGACCACTGCAGTGCAAGAGTGACAGCACTAGAAGATGTGAATAAATTCTCGAAAGTTGTTGTGATAAGCAATAAACTTACCTAACCGGTGTAGGTTTTCACTGTTTAAAGCAAGGAGGTTAACGGGTTTATGTGCGCACAATATCAAATAAATTCAGCAAAACTGTAATACTGTCAGTCAGTGACACCACGAAATATCACGAATATGTAATAGAAATTTCTCCTTTTATCGGTAACTCACATATTCGTAAAGCTTGTCTGGTAGTATCAATAACTGAGAAAAATACACAATCATCGCCAACTTCTTCCTTCGACACAGGTGTAGCTCATTCGTATGCATTCGATGTCTTTGTTAATAACAAAATCCGCATTGCAGTACTCATTTCCAGGCATAAAAATGTCGGTGGAATCCAATGCAGCTCAGGAAATTTAAATCTAATATACTCCCGACAGAAAATATTCTAACCTAACCTAACCCAGTGACATTTGTACCCAACCAAAAATCTGTGACATTTGCACCCAGTCTGACTGGAAACTACTTGTTTACTACGTCACGACCTACCTGCAGCTAAGCCGCTACTGTGTCCGTGCCACTCTCACACCAGGGAGTCCTCGCTCACCGGAAACGCTCTATCGACAAAGTCTGCCTGCAGTCCCAAGGTCCTTGTCCACCTCAGCAGATGACTGCTGTCAGTACGATTATGAATATCGTAGTGTTCGGTTGGTACAGCTTGTATGTTTGTGAGCTTAGAGGTTCGATATGGAGATATCAACGACCAACAAGGGAAAGCCATGTGGCCACTATGAAGTAACTTCGTACGTGTCTTGTTAGACAAGAGAACATGGAAAAAGGTTAAAAAATATAAAATTAAATAAATAATTAAAACAAAAATAAAAATAAAATAAAAACTTATATAAAAATAAAATAACTAATTTTAAACACGTCTAAATGACAATTTACCTCTGCCTTTTAGCCAGTCCAAAGCCTGGATAAAAGTGTGATGGGAGTAGGTTTATTATGAATAGTTGGTAGACAGCACATGGTCTCTCTGATGCAGTCACAAATTTTTGTTTCAGGGAAAGACAATCATCTGTGAGACCAATACAAAGCTTTTTTTTTTTCTTTTTTGAGTCATCAGCAAGGATGCAACATGTCTCTGAAATACACAGATGTTCAGACGGACAAACATCGATGTTAAGTAACATCGCTGTGAAATCATCGATGTTTAAAAATATCGATGTTTTCATACTTTTCATAAATATTATGGTAAGCGCATTGAAATGATTTTATTTTTCGGTCTCGAAATAACTGAAAGTAAGAGACATTTTGAGACACAAAACCCGACACACAACCCGACCAGCATGACGTTAGCAGCGGCGTGTTTGTAATTTGGTAATAAAACGTGACATATGTGCCGCAATATGTTCTTTGTCTAGGCTACGAATACACAGCGAAATGGCAGATTTGAATGAAAGTGAAGTTGGGAATGTCGTTTTGCAACGAATTGTGCTGATTGAGTTGGGATTACGTGTGCAATGACTTGCGGTTTGCTTACGTATTGCATATTTTTTTAGCCGTCGATGTGGAGAAGAATTAAACAAACATTATGTTTCTATTATTTATTATTTAATCATGTGTGTATTTTTAAAACGAATAGGACTATTCATATATGACGTTTATAAAAACATGCACGTAGCAGAAATGAAGATCTGTGTGTTAAAGATACTTAAAATTTCTTGTCTTCCGTCTCGAATTTTTCGGCCGATGTTTGTTTGGTGTTTTAACTGAAGTTTCGCCATCACGATATCAGAGTCTAATTGTGGTAACACTGTTGAACTTTTGATTCCACTGCTGTTGGAAGATGAAATTTCGGCAATGACAGCCCCCGTGTGGGCGAAACTTCTAATTATCGAACGTCGACATAAAGAAAAGGAGACACGCCAGCAGGCAGTAAGTCAAATAGTATTCATAAAAGCTTTAACAATTTTGTTGCAGTTAAGGATTAAGAATTCATCAGAAAAACATATCATTGATATCGTTTTACCCAGAACGTTTATCACAGCCTTGAACCTCTTCTTTATTTCCAACATTATGTCTTCATTGCGCAAGTTAAACAGTAATGGCGACGGTCCACAACGTTTTCTTACACCCTTTTTAATCTGAGCACTTCGTTCTTGACTTTCGGCGCTTATTCAAAAATGTTCAAATGTTTGTTAAGCTTATGGGACTTAACTACGGGGTCATCAGTCCCTAAACTTACAAACTACTTATGAACTACTTACGAACTAGAACGGCACAAATATCCATGCCCGAGGGGGGATTCGAACCCCCGACCGTAGTGGCCGTGCAGACCGTGACTGGAGCGCCTCAGTCTCCTCGGCCACCGCGGCCGGCTCGGCGCTTATTGTATCCAGTTGGTTCTTATACAAACAATGTATTACCCGCCTTTCTCTACAGCTTACTCCTATTTTTCTCAGAATTACGAACATCATGCAGCACCTTACATTTTTCCAGGTCACAAATGTTATGAATATGTCCTGGTTCTTCTTTAGTCTGGCTTTCATTATAAATTGCAGCAATGCTATAGCGGCCAGCATTGCCGTAAATTACGGCCCGTGTCAATGCGACCTAACAGCCCTCGGCTCTTCTACCTGCCGGCACAGACACAGAGTAACATATACAGAGACACAGCCCCCTCTAAACCACTGTCCTACGCTCCCCTCGTAGTTCCGTAAGATGCTAGCAGGTGTCAGGCGGATCGCTCGCTTAGGGTGCCTCTGGCACGTCAGAGGGTAGCGTGGAGGGGAGGCTGAGGGGAGAGCTCGTGCCGCCTGCCATGAGGCCACGGCTGTATCCGGCTTGCCGGCGTTTGAGGGGAGGAAGTGGTGGTGGGGGCAGCCGCTACCTGCCGCCTGCTCTGGCGGCTGCTTCTGACCTCAGCGCCATCATGGGACATCTTACGGAACTGCTGAAAACCCTCCCTCCCCGCACCCCTTAATGTAGGACCGGGCCCTTACGGAGGTTTCCCGTCTGTATATATTTGTCTGTGCTGCCGGGCAGAGACCGGATGGGCAGATTAGCAGACCGCCCCTCGACCCAAACTGGGTGCTAATGTCACTGGGTGCAAATGTCAGGACACTGCAATGCGACCATGCCGTGGCCGATGTATTCAGTGAAACTCGGGCGACGGAGTCTGACAACAACTTTCAGTGACACTGTGACCACAGCCTGAGTAAGAAAAAAATATTCGCTAATATGGATGTATGCGTTTCTGAAGCATGGGGGCTATGACACGTTCCCTTTCATTCGATACCAAGTACGATTTGATATGCAAATATAATAATCGGAGGCCGATTGCCTGGGGGCGGGCGGATCGCAATTACGCGAACGTTGAGGAGAGGGGAGCGGATTGTCTTGACTTGCCGGGGGAGCAGCCTCCCCCCCCCCCCCGAACCTGACGGGTGTGGTGGGGACGGTCAAGATCGTATCTGCTGAGGGTGCCAGCCAGGCAAGTCTGGATCTGCCGGCGGCGGCAACTAAGCAAGTCTCAACCTGTCGGAGGAACAGGTCCCAAACCGACGCCATCTTGAATTTTGCGGTCAGTCCTCAGTGGGGTGGGATGGGTTTCCCCAGCAGCCATCTTGAATTTTGCTGTAGTATCCGGAAACTGTAACTACCTTACCTACATGACACAGACTTAGTAGGCTTTAAGAAAAATAGGCTACTAGACGAATGCTTTTTGCATTCACTGTATATTTAAAAAAAAAAAAAAATCCACCCTTTTCTTCTGTGTCGGAATGTTGCATTTTTTGTGAATGCTACTATAATCTGTCGTGTAATTCGAGTAGCAAAATACGACAAAGATTAGGTCAATTGTTTGTTCCATAGATCCAGTTTGAAGAAATCCTCGTGGATGTAGAACATGATGTTTTTTACTAGTTGGTAATATTATAAAACTAATACACAAATTTCTTTACAAGCTGATAACATAATACTAACAGTATGAATACGAATACATACATCATTTGGTTTTATTTAAAAACTTGTCAGTGGAGTAAGAGTTGGCCACTAGAAGGTCTTTTAGGTTCCTCTTACACTGATCCATATTTGTAGCTAAATTTTTATGGTTGCTGGTAAATTATTGAAAATATGTGTTCCTGAGTAATGAACCCCTTTTTGAACTAAAGTGCTTTTCAGTCCTTCATTTTTGTTGCTAGTACTGTATGTATGAACTGAGCTGTTTGTTGGGAAAAGGGATGTATTATTTATGACAAATTTCATTAAGGAACAAATATACAGAGGCAGTAGTTAATATACCCAGTTCTTTGAAGAGGCTTCTACAGGATGTCTGTGAATTTACGGCACAATTAATGTGTATTACACGCTTTTGGACTCTGACAACTTTTACTTCAAAATATTATACCATATGATATTATGGAATGCAAGCTTTTCATTTTTATGTCTCTTATGTCTGATACCACTTTTATTGCAAATACAGATTTATTAATCTTTTCGGCAGTTCTGTGGTGTATTCCTCCCAATTGAATGTATTATCAAGGTGTAATCCCAGGAATTTAATACTGTCAACCTCTTGTATCTGCTCTTCATCAAACTTTATGCATATGCTGGACGGAAATCTCTTACGTGTTCTAAAGTACATGTAGTGAGTCTTTAAAAGTTTAATGTCAATGAGTTGGCTTTAAACCATTCATTAATGTTCATGAAAATATCATTAACAGACCTTTTTAGAACTATGCTCGATATGCTATTCATTGCAATATTTGTCTCATCTATAAACAAAACAATGCTCTGGCAGTGTAATTGATGAGAGGTCATTAATGTACCAGGTGATCAAAAAGTTAGTATAAATTTGAAAACTTAATAAATCACGGAATAATGTAGATAGAGAGGTAAAAATTGACACATGACATGGGATTTTATTATAACAAAAAAAACGTTCAAAAATGTCCGACAGATGGCTCTTCATCTTTTCAGAAAACCAATAATTAGCATAACAAATTAAGACAAAGCAAAGATGATGTTCTTTACAGGAAATACTCAATACGTTCGCCATCATTCCGCAACAATAGCTGTAGTCGAGGAATAATGTTATGAACAGCACAGTAAAGCATGCCCGGAGTTATGGAGATGCACTATCAGTTCCGATCGGAAGGTTCACGTGAATGCCAGTCTTGTTTAAACAACTGTATTACAGCACCGGTGCATACACTGTTTTCGAAACATTCAACACCAGATTAAACGAGGGTAAAACCTGTGACCTAGAAGGATTTTAGTAGTGAGAGCTTGTCATCTGTTATGACTCTCATTAATGTTCTTACTCTGTCATTTTTTAACTTTTTGTTTATTCATTTTTATTTATTTTTTATTTTTGTTCTAATAAAACCCTATGTGACTCTAACCAAGTGTGTCAATTTTACCTCTCCGTCTACATTATTGCGTGATTTATTAAGTTTTCAAATTTATACCGATTTTTTGAGCACACGGTACACAACAAAAAGCAATGGCCCTAAGACGGATCCGTGTGGGATTGTCGCGATCCTAAAATCATAACGCAGTGTAAGTAGCGGGCCGCTCAGTCATTTTTAGCACAAGCGCACCACTGGGGATCACGGGAGGTTGGCTACGCGTGTGGTGGGCCAGATGAAAACCGCTCCCTCAGCGTGGCGGCTGCTGCACTTTTTGCTTCTTCTGCCTGACGCTGTGTCTGTGGCAGTGGCAGCGTCAGTGAATGAGAACACGTGACGGCCACATGGCGACTGGTCAACGACGCAGACCGCCAGGGCGGCGCTCAGCTGTTACGCAACGAGCGCTATCTGTGCTGTGGTCTTCACTGCAAGTTGGGCGGGGGTGGGGTGGGGTGGGGGGGGAGATCGAAGCCGTGGTAGGGATGGCGTAGAGAGGGCAGGCGAGGGGAGGGGAATTCGGGAAGTATAAATATCGGGCGCTGAACCCTTGTGGATTCAGATAGCTAACGCAGTGAGGCCCGTTTACACGGAATTTCGGATCGCGCTTTCTGCTCGCAACATTGTCTGCAACCAAGGTTAATAAATATAAGGTTGGGCAGTAAGCGTTCTGCTCCGCCATTGGCTGGCGCTGTGACGTCACTATGGGACTGCATGCTCCCAAACGGCCTGCCTAGGCTTAGTTCGGTATGGCACGGAATGTGCATTTATAATAAGTTTTGACTAAAGAAATTGTTTGTGCCTTAAATAAAAAGTGCTATTCTGCTGTAAAATATTGCAGTTAAGAGTGCTGGGTCATATTCTATCGTACATTTGCGCGGTACGTATCAGTAACATATCAGATCACAAACATATCGACAATTTGTTTAAATATGAACTGCTGACTTTAAAAGAACAGGAATGTTTCAAACATTTTTTCCGTAGCAAATTAAGCAACTCCGACTGTAAATCCCTTTCACAATCGATTTCATTGAAATGCCGGGAGCGTATTCGAGAATGTGCAACATTTACATTGTCCTTCCTGTAGCACGTCGAGAGCCAAACTTTCCTTAATGTTCCATCTCGAGTAAAAAATGAAACTTTATTTCAGTTCCCTTTGTGTTCCCACTGTGAGAATTACAACCTGTAATAGCACAGCCCGGCATTGTATAAATAATAACAGAAGAATTTCAAAGAATTACAGCAGAAATTGCAGCACGCGCGACAAGCACTCGGAAAATCAATATACTTTCGACTATGAACTTTTTACTTCCAAACTATGAAGTGAAACAAACTATTTAACCCTTTACTTCCCAGTGTTGTTCCTCGTCAACGTATTAAAAGCTGATTTATACCATATTTTGTGTATCAATCCTTAAAATCTCATTGTTGTTGATGAATAAGTACGACATTTTGCCGCTTGGTACGGCGTGTAGCCACATTTGAGGCATTAATCTGCCTGTCTTGTAGTTTGTGTTACGTAGCCGTCTCTACGTGGCTGTGATTAGGAGCGCAAGTGTGGTTCATGTTATTTTATTTGAGCAGTGAATTGTCTTTGGTGCTGTGGCGAAGATTATACTATCATTATTGATCTGACAGTGTTAACCATCAACAAAATAACGTCCCAAGTAATAAAATACCTCGACATGTGCATGACATAAAAAATCAATAGTGCGACCAAAACTTTTAAAACTATTTTGATCTTTAGTACACTGTATTAATACAGAAAACACTGAATTTTAATTCTTCCAAAGCTTAATTCATAACGTGGGAATGAGAGGGTTAAGCAAATACAAAACAGGAATGGTAACGTACACACACGCACACGAGTTAGCAACCAACTCTGCATATTGTTTTGCTCCCAGGTGTCCCACAGTGACGTCATGCGCAGAACGGCGAAAACGCGTTTCGTACCGCGCATTGCTTACTGCGCCCCCCTGGTCTGCAACTAGAGGTCTGCATTGGCGTCTATGCTCTCTCGAACTAGAGAATGCACTGAGTTCCGTGTCAGTCCGACAGATGTCGATGTAAGCGCTTGCACATTGCGATCAAATTGCATTCAATTTTCCTCGGCTCGTTCGCGCATGCCGTACTCGGAAAGCCAAATGGTGTACTCTGAGGAAAGGGTAAACATAGTTCTCCGATTTTCGTGCTTTCGTGCTTTAAAAAGACTATATGCAACGTTGTATTTCACTTTCTATCAAAAAAAAAAAAAAAAAAAAAAAAAAAAAAAAAAAAAAAAAAAAATGGTTACTTTTCATTTCGCATTCTTTTTAACAACATCGTCGATTTTGCAGAAAGTAAGCGATGAATGATTCCAGCTTTTTAGTAGTTGTGACGTACCGCAGTCTGTCTTGCGCGTGTCCTTGATTGTCAGATCCTGAACTGAAAAAGTGTGACAGCGTATAGCTTGCTGAGAGTTACGACACGTTACACATTACTGCAAATGAAATGTAGTTGAAACTAGAGAAGAGTTTTCAAAATTGTGCTGAATACCTGTCGTTTTCACAAGGAAATAGATGTTACTCAATGTGTTAGTGTCGCACTTACAAGCAAACAAAAAAAGGGCAAGTTTAGCTTATAATGTCAAACACAGAAGGAGACTAAAGCGAATTACTAGGTAGACTATCATACGATATCATACGATATCGGAAGTACATATGATTTTTACGTTCAGAAAACTCTGTAAATATAACTGGCTGGGTAAGTCAGTTCGAAGGTCGGAGGAAGGCAATGGCATACCACCTCCAAACAGGACCATGCCTAGTAAAGCACAGTGGTGTTCAAACCGAATTGTTGACTGCTTTACCTTTAGCTGTAGTATATTGGAAGGCTAACCTTTTCAGATTGTTTACAGTCACACCAGATTTCCAATGCACAGCCCTTACTATATAAGGAAGAAGTTCTTCCTCTTACTCTGTAGTGAAGACTTCTTTGTAGCACTGCTGGTTTCATATTTGAAATGAGTTTGACCAGCAAATTTGTGTTTTTGGAAGTGCCTAGCAAGAGTACTTTACGACACACCATATACTTCAGCCGATTCTCATGCAGATAGTTTCTGTGTAATAACCTCATGGGCAACTGCCTCCTGCCGGCCGCGGTGGCCGAGAGGATTGAGGCGCTCCAGTCACGGTCTGCACGTCCACTCCGGTCGGGGGTTCGAATCCCCCCTCGGGCATGGATATTTGTGCCGTCCTTAGAAATAGCTAGTTCGTAAGTAGTTTGTAAGCTTAGGGACTGATAGCCCCGTAGTTAAGTCCCATAAGTTCTACAAACATTTGAACATTTTGGCAACTGCCTCCATTCACTCCACATGTGGTTTTTCTCTTTTCGTTCCCACCTTACTTCTACCCATCTAAAATGATAAACGAACTTAAGTAAAACTGTAGACGAAATGTTTGGTTGTACCTTCGGAGATGTTCGTAGGTGCAACCAGAGAAGTGTCCCAATATACAACCAAATACACAATAACAGAAAACAGTATCCTAGCCTATGTACACATTTATATCTTTATAACTTATGGTATCAATGGCTTACTTAAGAAATTTAAGAAATATCAATAATTATGCTTATCTTTAATTTATATCTTCTAAGGAGAGTGGATATATTTTACTTTCAAACACGAAAACTTGTAAAACACTTCCTCAGATCTCAAACATCATCCAAATATAACGTGGTCTCTTATTCCCTGTGAAAATGGGCCTGACAACTTTGCAGTTGTTAGTGTTGCCACTCGAGTGCACTGTCTTTATTAAAAAGTGAACCAAGGTAAAACCGTCCCACGGTACAACCCTTTCCCCTACATTGTCGTTCCTCTATTCTACTGCCTAATTTCAATAGGTGTGTGTGCTAGTTTACCAAGTGATACCTGAATAGGCTTATCACAAAAAATGTATTGATCTAACATTTTGGGAAGGGTTAAGTGTTTATACATCGTTATCGCACTGCTTGACACTTTACTAAGATAAACCCTAAAATTCGAGTTTTGGAAATATCTATAATTCACGATTTCATTTACCGTCATAACACTCATAACATGCAAGTATAAAAACGAAATTCGTCAAATACAGCACATTATATTAGATTGGTCATATGTCATTTCTGGCTTTGTGTTGTTTCTTATTTTTTTTAAGCATATTGTAGATTTAGTCGTTTATCATATGTTTTTAACACGATTACCATAAATTGATAAATAAATCTAGAATTTTACTAGATATTTAAATGCAACAAGTGACCGTTGTTTTATTCTTCATTGACGTTTATAAAGAACACATCATATCATTTGGGAAACCGGCCGCGGTGGCCGAGGGGACTAAGACTCACGGTCTGCACGGCCACTACGGTCGGGGGTTCGAATCCCCCCTCGGGCATGGATATTTGTGCCGTCCTAGTTCGTAAGTAGTTCATAAGTAGTTTGTAAGTTTAGGGACTGATCACCCCGTAGTTAAGTCCCATAAGCTATACAAACATTTGAACATTTTTTTTTTTTTTTTTCATTTGGGAATATAGTAATCACATTAGAAACAAAACTTGATTTCCGCAGTCTCCACCTGCAGACCCACATCTGTCCAATAGTTTTTGACACACTTTAAACTTCATATAAATTAAATATCAGTGCCGATATTCAGCAAAATGAAACGCCGTCTGTTCCGCCTTCCTGAGTTACTGCCCTGAAACACCGCTGTTTTGAAACAGTGAAACCTGCAGGATGTAACAGTTTTGGTATCGACCGTGAATGTGATCCGAAACCGAGCAGAATGAAATACAACGGTTTCGAAACCGTGAAAAATGGCGGTTTTGAAACCCTACAACATTTCCTGTATCGAACACTGTTTCGAAACAATGACACAGTGGCCATCTCTGGTGTTGATATTAGTTTCGTAACAAATACTTACTATCATTCCTATGCCTTTTGAAGAATGACGATATTGATAAATTGCCTTTCACTCTCTTCATAGCTTTCCTCTTTCGTGCACTGGCTGTAACTTTACACCAACACTGCTTAACCCATTACTGTCCAATATCCCTGTTTTGGTGTGCGAATATTGATTTCTGCCTAATCAATGAAACTTTTAGCTTCGATTGTCGTACCCCAGGGAAGAACTGAATGCTATAAAGCCTGCAAATTTAAAATAAAATATTATTCTCTAATTAGTTAATTTTAGGAAAGGAATTAATTTGTCTATTTTCTATCTTCAGACTTAGCTATACTGTATGTAAGCTAGTAGTTCATGTACAACAATGCATTGCGATTTGGCTGTCTGGGTGTGTTTGTTATGAACCTGCAGAGGTCCATGTAAGATTCTGTACGTTTAAGATAACCTGAAGTTGGTGAAATATTCATTTATTTTATGCAGCCCAATAATGGGACAATGCCTTGCTACATTATCAATCTTTCGATGGAGTGCCCTATTATTGTAAACACATCTTTTATACAAAAATCGCTGTTTACATACTTGAGATCTGATTTCTATACACTGTATGACATTTTCTCCCATTCACATTTGGAATTCCAATAAGAACATTTCACGATACTGTGGCAAAAGTAACAAACTGGAGCCTCGAGGTGCAAGGGTAATACATGAATTGATCTGTGTGATTATAAAATCGGAGTATCTGAATCATAGGCTTTTCATTGACAACGTTCTAACTAGTTTTGACACACACTTGAAAAGAGGAAAATGAAAGCTACTGTAACTATAAGGAAAATATGAACTAATACTTGACTCTTAGTTCACACAGAAAAAAAAAATCGCACTGACATTTTTACAGCCCCCTTTAGATTTAGGAAGTGGCGGATTCCGAACCACCGATCTTTAGCGTCATAGTCCAACACCTTGCCCACTACGCTATGGCTATCAATCGAAAGATGAGTCCTTTAATCTCAAACTATTGTTGGCCGATGTTAACTGATGCTAATATGGCATTTGTAGACACTAGAAGAATGATGTGTTTTTGTTGCTTTGAAATGACGTGTAAGTTACAATAAGAAAATCATCAAATACGCAACGCAAGATGGCGTATGCCAGAGATAGTTCTGGGCGAGGAATGTCACGTGACATATCCGAATGGCTGATTTTCGTTAATTCAATGCTGTAAAATCTCCGTTATTTTTGCAAATATGCCTCAAACGATATGAAATATGAAAAAACATAAGGGAGCTAAGTTGTAGAGAATTTTCTCCTCTACCAATAAGGTTATTCAATTTTCGTGTTAGATGAACTGTTCGTTTTTAATTACAATTATATTACAAACGGCTTTTTTTGGTATTACTACGGTATTTTTTGACGCAAAATTTGAAAAAGGGAGGTTCAGGTCTCTGGCGGCCTACAATCATGTCTGTAAAATTTGGTGCTGATCGATTTAACGATTCGTCTTAAAAACAGGAAACACGTTACGGACAGACAAGCGGACAGACAGGCAGACATACATCCAAAAATCGCCGTTATTTTTGCAAATATCTTTGAAAAGATACGAGATATGAAAAAAAAACATAAGAGAGAAAAGTTGTAGAGAATTTTCTCCCCTACAAATTCAGTTATTCAATTTTCATGTCAGATGAATAGTTAAGCCGCTATTTTCATTTAAATTTCGAGCTGTCAAAAGACGATCGCAAACGCCCACTTTTAGTGTTACTACCGTAACCTAAAGTGGGCCAATAGTGAAAGAAAGTGAAGGAGGGTTCTAATGTCCACATATTGGACAAAAAGTATTAGGTTCTGGTAATGAAAGAATGTGAAAGCACAAATTACAGTACTTTTACTCCTCTCAGTTCTGCTAAGAGATAATCGTGAGCAATATACGCCACAATGTCACATCTTATTGAATATAGTGCCAATATTGGTGTTGTTGTTACGGCCACACAGTAAACCGACACAGAAAGCCAAGTCTGAGAGCAGGAGCTAAATGGATAACAACCTTTGTACAAGTGGCAGGGGTAGTCGTAAAGTTTAACGACGTAAGCCACACTGCCGGAAGCCAAGGCCGATCACGTGCCGAGCTGATGGGCAGCTGTGTGCGCGGAAAAAGCAAGGAGCCACTGTAGATACAAAGGGGGACAGTGTTTATATAAAAATCAAAGGAAGTAGGTTACAGTACACTTGTTCGCCCACAGCTTGAATACTGCTCACCAGTGTGGGATCTGTACCAGGTGGGGTTGATAGAGGAAGTAGAGAAGATCCAACGGAGAGCAGCGCGCTTCGTTACAGGATCATTTGGTAATCGCGAAAGCGTTACGGAGATGATCGAATAACTCCAGTGGAAGATTCTGCAGGAGAGACGCTTTGTTGCTCGTTACGAGCTTTTGTCCAAGTTTCGAGAACATACTTTTACCGAGGAGTCTAGCAGTATATTGCTCCCTCCTATGTATATCTGGCGAAGAGATCGTGAGGATAAAATCAGAGAAATTAGACACCACACAGAGGCATACCGACAATCTTTCTTTCCGCGAACAATACGTGACTGGGATAGGAGGGAAAACCGATAGGTTCTCGAGGTACCCTCCGCCACACACCGGAGCTTGCGGAGTATGGATGTAGATGTAGATATACTAATTTAGGAGCCTTCCGGGATGGGCCACAAAGTAATGGAAGACATGTGGTGGCTAGAGAGAGAGAGAGAGAGAGAGAGAGAGAGAGAGAGTGGGATGAGAGGGAGAAAGAGAGACAGCTTCTGGTGGGGACAGCACTACGTCATGAAAAGCCAATGAAGGGCTTGGACGCAGTGTGTGACCATATTGGGAGAAGCGTTTATGCCCCTCCACCCAGCTTCTGCCCACAAAGAGGGGGGGTATTGACGCAGACTGCGTCACTGAAGTATCTGGAGGGGAGGGGGGTGAAAAATTTAGTACTTTTGGCCAGCCTGGGGACTTTATAAAACAGTACAAAACGTGAAATAAAAAACGATAAACCAATGTTTATATACAAAACAAATTTTTCTTTCGAATCCAGGACCTAATATGTCGGGTGGGGGAGGGGGTTGGTCGCAGTTTGGGGGGGGGGGGGTGATTCATTGGCCACAGTTGCGGTGGTCACTACAGCCAAGGTGCTGGTGTGGTCGAATGGGAAATAGAACAAAGCCCGAGAGTAGAGCGCTCTGAAAGGTGAGTGGGCGTCGAAAGGAGAGGCAACAGGTGCTAGGAGGCCGAGCTAGGCGGGCGCTGGACGAGGAAGGCGGGTGGAGTGGGCAGTATCTGCTGGACTCTGTTTCTAAACGTGTGGGTTAGCACTTAGGACAATTTCGATTGCACAGACGGAACGGTGCCTAGTTAGCCCCCGTCTCTGTACTCAGACTTGGTCGCTTAGGTGGACACTTCCTAGCCAAAGAATGTTGTTGTTGTTTGTCATCGTCTTCAGTCCGAAGACTAGTTTGATGTAGCTCTCCACCCTATTATATCCTGAGCAAGCCTCTTCATCTCCTCATAAGAACGGCAACCTACATCAATTTGAATCTACTTACTGTGTTCATCTCTCGGTCTCCCTCTGCAATTTTCATCGCATACTTCCTCCCAACGCTAAATTCGATTCCTTGATGTCTAAGAATGTGTTCTCCCAATAGATCCTCCCTTTTAGACAAGGTATGCTAGAAATTCCTTTTTCTCCCCAATTCTATTCAGTACCTCCTCATTAGTTACGCGATCAACCCACCTAATCTTCAGCATCTTTCTGTAGCACCACATTTCAAAAGCCTCTATCCTCTTCCTGTCCAAATTTCACTCTCATACAAGGCAACACTCCACACAAATGCATTCGAAAACGACTTCCTTACGCGTTAATTAACATTCGATGTTAAGAAATTTCTCTTGTCAAGAACGCTTTTCTTCCCATTGCCATTCTGCATTTTATATTTCAGTCGTTTAGTCCGTATTGTGGTGGGCTCGGATGTGGCTTGCAAATCCGAGCTTTGTTTTGAAGATCCGGTGGCACGAAGTGCAATACAATTGCCCAGTGCAGTTATACGTATATCGTCTGTACTGCGACCATCAGGTGTTATTTTCCTGCCCAAGTAACAAAACTCATCTATCACCCTTAAATGTTCCTTCAGCATTATCTGATTTTCTTAGACTGCACTCCATAACCCTTGTTTCGCTCTTGTTCATGTTCATCTTATACGCACCTTTCAACACACTGTCCATTCCGTTCAACTGCTCTTCCAGGTCCTTTGCTGTCTCTGACAGAATAACAATGTTATCGGCAAAACGCAGTGATTTTATTTCTTCGACCTGAACTTTAATTCCTTCACCAAATTTCTCCTTGCTTTCCTTATTCCTTCAGCACTTACTAAAGGTACAAATTGATTAACATTTGAGAAAGGATACAACCCAGTCTTACTCTCTTCCCAACCACTGCGTCCCTTTTAATCCCTCCAACACTTACAACCGCCGTCTGGTTTTTCTACAAGTTGTAAATAACCTTCCATTCCCTATATTTTATTCCTATTTACTTCAGAATTTGAAAGAGTGCAATCAAAATTGTCAAAAGCTTTCTCCAAATCTACAAAAGCTACAAATGTAGACATTTCATATCATTCCATGATGGTGGTGGTGGCGGCCGGTGTAGCAATAGTGTTTAATAATTAAATAATTCTCTGTCTCTGTTGCAATATTTTTATTACTCCAATAGAAATAAAAATATTGCAACTGAGACTGAGAATTATTTAACTAGCAATGTAGGTTTGCCTTTCATTAATTTAAGATTAGCCGTAAAGTGAGAATTGCCTTCCGTGTTCCTATATTTCTCCTGAATCCAAACTGACCTTCGTGGAGGTCAGATGGTATTTCGCCTGTCTCATACATTTTACACACCAGGTCAAATAGTTTTGTCATGGCTGGCTCTCCCAGACACTTCAGTAGCTCTGACGGAATGTCATTTACTCCAGGGGCCTTGTTTCGTCTTGTCTTTCAGTGCTGTGTCAGATTCATCTCTCAGTATAGTATCTCCTATTTCATCTTCATCTACTTCTTCTTTCCTTCCTGTAATATGGTCTACAAGTTCATTTCCTTTATAGAGCCACTCTATATATTCTTTCCACGTTCTTTGCTCAGAACTGGTTTTCCATCTGATTTCTTGATGTTCATAGAGCTGTTTTTCTTGTCTCCAAATGTCTCTTTTATTGCCCTGTAGGCGGTATCTATTTTTCTTCTATTTATTCATTCTTCTACAACTTGCATTTGTCTTCTAGCACTGTCCTGTTTAGCCATTTTGCAATTCCAGTCAATCTCATTTCTTAGACGTCTGTACTCCATTTCGCCTGTTTCATTTATTGCAGTGTTAAGAGTGTAATTATTACTTCTCGAATAAACTTCGGTGTTAATTATCTCAAGAATTCTTTCATTCATAAACCTTCCTATTACTGTGTAACTCCTTAGGTCAAAGACTTCCTCTCAAATAGGCCAACCAGCTAAGACTTCTTGTTACGAACCCGTGTCACCCAATCCCAGGCAAGACCCACGTTTGGGAGCGACAGTTGATATTCTTGACATTCACATATGATAAAAGAAGGATAAGGTCAAACCAGTGGTGGTGGCCATCATTCACTCAGCTGACTGATATCTATTTGGTAAACGTATGGCTTGTATACCAGATTAACAGTTCAAATGAGAAGTGCTCACTTTTGGATGTTCAACAGAGAAGTGGTGAAGTTGTACCTTTCAAAGAACACGGGATCAAATACAAAACGGAGAGGCCCCCAATAAAGTAGACTGATGAGAGGACGGGTGAGCATAGATGTATGACTAGATTCAGGAAATCACTTGCGTGAACCTAGGGAAACACAGCTGCAATACGCATACTACAAAGAAAAAAAGGAAAAAAATGCGTGATAGGTGCAAGTTTCATGTACGTGGCAAGTTTTTGTTTCATGTCATACTGGATAGATACCCAATAACAACACAATAAGTGTTTTTATTTTTTATCATGGTATTTATTATAGTTTTATGCAGTGACAATAATGCTGTGCATTTTGATAGCTCATTTTTTCCATTGTCCCAAAAATGGGACGTTTTTTTTTTTTCTTTTCTTTTTTTTAATGCCTTTCATTTGTAACACAAGGTATCATTTTAATCTAAAACAGGTAGCAAATAATAAAGTAATTAATTTATGGCAAATAATGGGTCAAATGAACCGACTATCAATTATCAATGGGCGTCCAGACGGCCTTATTTAGTGAGACGACCAGGTGGTTGTGGCGAGTTGTATCGCATTGTCAGGCCGTGTACAGTTACGTCGTCTTAACAACTCTCTCGCTGTGTGATTGACAGGTTTGCCGTGCCATCCGACTGCAGATTCTTGTGTGTTTATGGGTGTGCGTGTGTGTAACAATTTGTCGAAGTAAAATATTTTTTTGTTTTGTTTTTTTATTAATTTTTTGTGCCCTTATACTGTGACGTCAAAGTTTGGTTTATTTGCTTATACACTGATACACTGAAGAGCCAAAGAACTGGAATAGGCAAGCATACGCAAACACAGAGATAGTTAAACACTTAGAGGACGGTGCTGCAGTTGACACATCTATACAGGGTGTCCCACTCAACTTTTTCACCCCAGATATCTCTGAAACTACAACAGATATTGAAAAATCACTTTCACGGTCATGAACGAAGTGTAGGGGCTTATGAGAGTGGGTACTATGAGACACTCTAATACGTGAAGAAATATTATTTTCAACTTAAAATACCCTGGATACCCTATATTATTTCTTAAGCAATCAATAGGACGAAAAATCCCAAAAAGAATGGCGTTGGTTGTATCGCAATCCGTCAATTATATCCGGAGAAACTGCGAAGCGCGTGTCCGAGACTCAACCTTGAGTTGTGCGCTTCAAACGCAAGTCTTTAGAAGAATGTATAACTAGGGGAGAAAATGAAAGAGACATTTGGAAATAAGAAAAATAGCTGTATGCATATCACGAATTCAGATCGAAACCAGTTCTCAGCTAAGAAGGGAAAGCTGAAAGGTGAAAAGAGTACATTGAGAGGCTCTACAAAGAAAATGAACTTGTAGACAATATTGTAGGAAGGAAAGAGGAAGTAGGTGAAAATGAAATAGGAGATACTGCACTGAGAGATAACTTTGACAGAGCCCTGAAAGACGTAAGTCAGAATAAGGCTCCTGGAGTTCATATTTCCTCGGAGCTACTCAAGTCTTTGGGAGAGTCAGCCAGCCATGATGAAACTATTTCACCTGTTGTGTAAGATGTATGAGACAGGGAATATACCCTCAGACTTTAAGAAAATTGTAATCCCCATTCCAAAGATATCAGTCGTAGACAGGTGTGAATATTTCAGAAACGTCATGGTTGCAAGATTGTAACACGAATTATTTATAGAAGTATGGAAAATCTGATAGAAGCTGACTTCAGGGAAGATTAGTTTGGATTCAGAAAAACCCAGGAGGCAATATTCACTTTACCACTTATCTCAGAAGATATATTAAGGACAGGCAAACCTTCATTTCTAGCTTTTGTAAATTTGGATAAAGCATTTGACAATGCTGGTTGGAGTACACTCTTTCAAAATCTATAGTAATCAGGGTAAAATACAGGGAAATGAGGGTTATTTACAACTTGTATAAAAGCCAGACTGCAGGGCATGAAAGGGAAGGATTAATTGGGAAGGGAGTAAGACAGGGTTGTAGCCTGTCTCCATTGTTATTCAGTTTGTAGTTGGAGCAACCTGTGAATGAAAGCAAAGAAGATTATTGAGAAGGGATTAAAGTTCAGGGTTAAGAAAACAAAAACATTGCGTTTTGCTGATACCATTGAAATACTATCAGACAGCAAAGGACCTGGAAGAGTAAAGGAATGGAATGGACAGTATATTGAAGGGAGCATATAAAATAAACATTAAGATGGCTAATGTAATGCAGGCTAATGTCTTAGAAAATCTGACGATGATGACGGCATTGGATTATATAACGAAACAATGAAGGTGGTTGATACGTTTTGTTATTTGGGCGGTAAAATAACATAGAACGGTCACAGTACAGAGGATATAAAATGCAGAATGGCAATGGGAAAGAAAAGTGTTTTTGAGACATATGAATTTGCTTACATGAAATATTAATTTAAGTCTAAGGAAGTCTTTTCTAAAGGCATTTCTGTAGAGTGTTGTCTTGTTTGGGAGTGAAACATGGACTATAAAAAGTTCAGACCGGAAGAGAATAGAGGGTTTTAAAATGTGGTGCTATAGAAGGATGTTCAAGATTAAGTGGATAGGCTGCATAGATAATGAGGCGGTACTGAACATACTTGTGGAGTATTTGCAGTTTTGGTATACCTTGACTAAAATAAGGGATCGATTGATTGGACACATTCCTAGACATCAAGTAATCGTGAATTTATTGTTGGAGGGAAGTGTGTGGGGTAAAAATCGCAGAGGGAGACTTGGAGACGAATCCACTAAACATATTCAAATGAATATGTTGCCATTCTTATGAGTAGATGAAGAGGCTTGTTCAGGATAGGGTAGGGTGGAGAACTGCATCGAACCAGTCTCCAGGCTGAAGACCACAACAAGAACATCTGGAATGACTTGAAATGTGTAGTTCGGAAATGAATATCCCTTGTACTCTTACGGATTTATTGACATCCCTGCAGGGTGCCGGGCGGTGGTCGAGCGGTCTGTGGCATGCCAGTCACGGTTTGCACGGCCGCTGCGGTCGGGGGTTCGAATCCCCCCTCGGGCATGGATGTTTGTGCCGTCTTTAGTATAAGCTAGTTCATAAGTAGTTTGTAGATTATGGATTGATGACCCCGTAGTTAAGTCCCATAAGCTCTAAAAACCTTTGAACATTTTTTTTTTCTGCAGGGTGCAGGGAGTCACTTTCCTTCAGCACCACTTCCGACATCAATCGAGTACATACTCCGTCGTGTTGCGGCACTCCTGCGAGCTCGCTGGAGTCCTACACGGTATTAGGCAGGTGTATCATTTTTTTTTTTTTTTTTGTTTTTTTTTTTGTTTTTTTTTTTTTTTTTTTTTTTTTTTTTTTTTTTTTTTTTTTTTTTTTTTTTTGTTTCAGGTTACGAAATTAGCAGATTATGGCTTGTGTAACGAGTAGCAATTTTTATGGGCTTGCATATGTTTGAAAATTTGTCAATCCCGGTAACTGTAATTAATTTTCTGCAGCCAAAAGTTATTCATTAATAACAAAAAAGTTACTTTTGAAATGTTGGTACAGTTTTCATTGATCCTTTACCACTGCAGTACGACGTTTATGGAAATTACCGGGCACCTAGAACCAAACCTCACCGGTTTCTTGTGAAACAGTTGGTCCGCGCAACTGTGTTGAGCGTCTGCGCACACGTGAGCTTGCCCCGCTGGTGGCTCAGTGACTGAGACGGATCGTGGCCTGTTCGCTCGCAGCTGCGTGCAGGTCCAGTCTCTGTTGGCTTGATGGGAGGGGAGGGGAGGGGAGTGATGTCACGGCCTCGACATGTGCAGGCCCCCTCTAGGGAGAGGTCCAGATGGCCGCTGCTGCAGATGTTTCAATAGTGCATGACTCACTGCCAGGGTTGCCAACCGTAGCATCTGGATAGAGCATATTGTCTCGTTCCTAACTTGGTTTCTGCAAATGGTTAAGCGCCATCATGGGCGTAGCCGGGGAGGGGGCGGGGTCTGGGGTTCAAACCCTTCCCGAAGTGTTGACGAATACATCAAAAACTGTCATCATTCTGTATCAGGACAAAGAGCTTCCACACGTTGCCAAGGGAAGCCGTTACACATGCTCCATACAGTCCCGGTATCTCCCCTTGCAATTCTGTGTATTTTGGAGCCCTGAAAAAAAAGTCATAGCAATCGGTATGTGTGTCAGAGGAAGAAGTGCACACCTAGTCCTGTAGCTAACTGCAAACATATTGACCGTCTTGCCTAAAAGTGTGTTACATGTATTAACATTTGTGGTGATTACTGCTACAATAATGAGCAGTTTACTTATTTTTTCCCAGATGTCTTCTATTAATGTGTCGGCTCCTTATAGATTAGTGTGACTTGCATGTTTTCCAATTACTAGCAAGAGTTCCTTGCTGAAGGTACCCATGGTCACAGACAAAAATATACAGACGGTTAAACCTCGCCGGTCGCGGTGGCCGAGGAGTCTGAGGCGCTCCAGTCACGGTCTGCACGGCCACTACGGTCGGGGGTTCGAATCCCCCCTCGGGCATGGATATTTGTGCCGTCCTTAGTCTTAGTTAGTTCATAAGTAGTTTGTAAGTTTAGGGACTGATGACCCCGTAGATAAGTCCCATAGACTTTACAAACATTTGAACATTTTGGTTAAACCTCCGTAACGGCCTGGTCACGCGCGTAGGGGTGCGGGGCGGAGGGATTTAAGCAGTTCCGTAAGATGTCCCATGATGGCGCTGAGGTCAGAAACAGACCTTTAAAACTGGCCAGAGCAGGCGGCAGCTGGCGGCTGTCCCCACCACCACTTCCCCCTCAAACGCCGGCACATGTCGCCACCCTTTGACGTGCGAGAGGCACTCTCAGAAGCGCCTCTAGTGCGGTCTATCGGTAGTAAGCCAGGGAACCTCCTGACATCTGTTAGCATCTTACGGAACTACGTGGAGAGCGTAGGACAGTGGTTTAGGGGGGGGGGGTTTCTCTCTTTATAGTTACTCTGTGCCATGGTAACTTTTATTTTTTATTCATTTATTTTATTTTATTTATTTATTTATTTATTCTGCCGACCTTGGCCTCTCTGACCACCCCGTGACTCCCGTCCTGGGGGCCTCGAAATCTCGAAAGTTAGTAATACATCTATTCCCACGTCGAAAGGGGACCTCATTTTTGTTTTGCCGCCACGCCGCTCCGACAGCCTTAGTTCGCCACTGAAGGTGGGGACTGAATGTGGCAGATATTCTATGCATAAACTGTCGGGCCCTGGATCTTCATTGTGCTCTGTTTTTTCAACACCACTATTAGTAATCACTGTCATCAATATTTCTTGACGTTGCTTTGTAAACGAATCAAGGGTCCCATGTCTATTCAAAGAGTATATTCTGTACGCTTTTCTTTTCCTTTTTTTTTTTTTTTTTTTTTTTTTTTCATTAATAGCTTTCAAGTACCAAAGAACTTCAGAAGTTATTTAAAGATTCATGCACTGCCTTTCTGATGAAGTCCGCGATTCTATCTACATTTGCCTATCGACATATGATGTGCCTTGCCCCTATTTTGAGCAATTTATAGGTAAGACGGTTTGTTACTTCGTTTCTATACCATGCTATCTTTCAAGTATCCAGTGCTTTTCAGTGAAAAATAATATAGTATATACAGTGTTAGTGCCGTTTGCAGTCCTATTGAGAGTACACGACATTACAGTGTTCTTTAATTGAAAACCCCTTCCGAAATCATATCATAGCTACGCCTATGAGCGCCATGGTTCGTATGAAGCGTTTTCAGCCGATGGCCTCTTTGATAGGGCTAAGAAGTTATAATCCCTGAAGTTGTCCATAAAGGATTTTAAGGTGGCTGTATCAAATCAAACCCTTCAGAACGATTAACAACTAATTAATTCACCTTTTTGACAACAGGTAAAATTTCTGACTGAGAGGTTTCCACGAAGTGGCCAAGTCCTATAGAGAGACGATATCTAACACCGATCCGTCTGCTCTAACGAAAGTCTATCAGTTTCACCTACACGCCTTAAGTGCAGACTCCCACGGCTACTGCGAGAGACCTAACAGGTCCCGCAGCTACCGCTGATTTAAGGTGCGACTCCGAACATGGCAACAGCGACCGACCACAACTGCTGACAACGACAGCAACACTACTCCCTGCAGTCGACGCGTATTAGCAACAGGCAAGCACAGCGGTCGCTGGTGAGAGGCACGATGTCCGATGACACCGCGGAAGAGGAAGAGGTAGAGGAAGACGATGGCGTTCTCTTGTTTCATACTAATAAAAGACGAGAGCTGGTAATTCTGAAGGAAGTTACATAGCATTGATTTAAAAAACATTTGTTCAGTGATGAGTGTGGCTCGGTAGCAGAGTGGTTGAATAGCAGACTATAAATCCGAAGGTCGCGGGTTCTATCCCCGCCACACTTCACTTTCCACTCGTTTCACCTCTGGCAGCGTTGCTAATGCGAAAAATGTCGAGTAGCCCTGTGGTTCGGAATCCAGTTAAACTGTAGGTCCCCCCATAACTGACTGGGGAAGTTAGTTCGTAAGACAGTGGAAGAGAACGGCATACCACCTCCAAACAGGACCATGCGTAGTAAAGCACTGTGGTGTTCAAACCACTCATCGGATTGCTAGCACCCACCTACATAGGGAGACATGACCATGCCAATAAAATAAGAGAAATCAGATCTAAAACGGAACGATTTAGTTGTTCTTTCTTCCCACACGCTATTAGAGAATGCAACGGTAGAGAAAGGTTATGAAAATGGTTAATGAACCCTCTGCCAGTCACTTGAATGTGATTTGCAGAGTATATATGTGGATGTAGATGTAGACTGCTTTAGCTTACCTTAGTGATGAAATCATATTCGCCATCTATTATCGTTTAACTAAAAGTTGAATTTCGTACTAAGTTTTATTAAGGATGACATAAAAGCACAGTGCCTAAGAAATGCAATAACTTAAGAAAAAAATTACATTTGACACTGTGGTAAGTATACAACAATTCATGGATTAATTACATTCTGCTGAACAATTGGTACGGAATACTGTGTCAGCGATGTTGGATGTTGAAGAAGCATTATTACCACTTGAGTGCTGATTTGTGTTGCACTGTGCATCCATTATTTCGTAATTAGAAACAATATGAGCGTTTGTTCTCTTTTTTAGCTTCTACTTTCTTTATTGCAGATAAACTCCGTAAAACTGCACTAATATGTCCAGAATATAAGTCAATGTCATCATATTTGCGTTTTAAGCAACATTTGCCAATTTTCATCCCTTTCCTTTCACACTTTTGATTTTCTTTTCCATGCTGATACATATCGTTCGTTGGTTGTCAGCTCACAAGTAACATGAAGTAAAACACCTGTCCTGACCGTACTCTTACACAAAAAATGTGTTACTACTGTACACAATCATTTTGAGAACAACACTTATGTAACTACCGATAATCAACTATTTCTTAATTGTTTTGAACCTAAACCACTGATTTTGTTTAATTCTAACTTTGATAGTTACGTGTTGAGAAAACTGCATTAAGTTGCTACAAAAATGAAGAAAAGCCTGTTACAAAATATTAATAAGTGTAGCTTCCTTTCAGCCTAATTCATTGTTGTGGTATGCAACGTCAAAAATTTACAGGCCTACATCCGGAACTCATAATTAAATAATTAATCAAAATTTGCAACAAAAATCATCGACTGATTAAGCACAGTTCCATGTCTATAATACATTTATTCGTGCAACGTGAGAACTTCTTTCCCTGATTACAAATAAATGCAAAATTCAATATGATCTGTAGAAAAGGCAAGGCAACGATGTCTTCTGATTTTAGTTGCATTCAGTGCAGTTATGTCTCAATAAATCTAAACCGACAATATCTGAATTTTCAGTTTTTTTGAGAACATATCTCCATTTAGTAACAAGTGATTCAATGGTTACAAACCATACACATGTGAATCCTTCGCGGATAAAATAAGAACTTTCGTGCACAAGTAAGTTTAACTGCTGTGCTATAGCTTTCCAGGCGTTATCTTTTCTAAAACATTCCTGTACTCCTCATGTCCTGCGTCTCCCAAGTTTTGTGCACGTTTGCCCTTCGAACTCTCTCACGTCGAAGACTGCTCGCCAACTCACTGGCTAGAGTTGTGCATTCAGTCGCTGCTCAGAGACTAGAGTAAGTTGTAATTTGCGGCTGTTTGCTGATGATGATGTAGTGTATGGGAGGGTGTCGTCTGTAACTGACTGTAATAGCATACTGGATGACTTAGACAAAATTTCTAGTTGGTGCGAAGAATGGCAGCTAGCTCTCAATGTAGAAAAATGTAAGGTTATGCGCATGAGTAGAGAAAAGAATCCTATAATGTTCGAATACAGCATTAATAGCGAGCTTCTTGATGCTGTCGCGTCGTTCAAATATCTAGTCGTAACATTGCAGAACGATATGAAATTGAACGAACATGTAAGGACAGTTGTGAGTAAGGCGGACAGCCGACTTCGGTTTATTGGGAGAATTTTGGGAAGATGTAGTTCACCTGTAAAGGAGACCGCGTATAAAACGCTTGTACGACCACGTCTTGAGTATTGCTCAAGTGTTTGGGACCCGCAGCAGATCAGTTTAAAGGAAGACATAGAGGCAGTTCAGAGGCGAGCAGCTAGGTTTGTTACTGGTAGGTTCGACCAATGCGCGAGTGTCACGGAAATGCTCCGGCAACTCAATTGGGGATCGCTAGAAGAAAGACGACATTCTTTTCGTGAATTTCTGTTGAGGAAATTTAGAGGGTCGCAATTTGAAGCTGAGTATAGTGCGATCTTGCTGCCGCCTACTTACATTTCGCGTAAAGATCACGAAGACAAGAGAAGAGAAATTAGGGCTCGTACGGAGGCATATAGGTATTCTTTTTTTCCTCGTTCCATTTGGGAGTGGAATAGGAAAGGAAATGCCTAGTAGTGGTACAGTGTACACTCCGCCACGCACCTTGTGTGAATTTCGGAGTATGTATGTAGATGTAGATGTACAAGAGCAGAGGCGCCTCTCTCAGTTTGGTGACGCACTGCGTCCTGAGCCTCCCATTGGTTCCTAGTTCCTAGTAGTCCTGCCCCCAGCAGAAGCCTCTCTCTTTACTCTTCTCATCCCACGCTCTCTCTCCGACCAGAAATGCTCACTATCGTAATCGTTGAGTTCACTCACCCTGTTATCCAGCGCACACAGAGCCCCCTTGTCTGTTGAGAGCCCTTTTACTCTCGGCTTATTTGTTCTGCGGCCAGCTGGGCCTTCTCGCTGCCCACAGACATACATTACTATTGTTAGGGATGGGAAAAACCGACCGGTTAAAACCGATACCGGTATTTTAGTTATGAATAACCGGTTTTTTCGGTATTTATTTGGTGTCGGTTGTAACCGGTTTTTTTAGTTATTGCCAAGAACCGGGTAAAAAAAACCGGTACGACTACTTCCTGTAGTAGTGGTTCAAAATATGTTTTTTTGGACATAATTTAAAAAATATTTAGGGCTACTCCTAAAATTTCCATGCTGTGAAATATTAGGACACCGCAGAAACTAAGAAAAGCGATCAGCGATAATTTAAGAACTATCCCGGAAGTCAGAAACGCGCAACAAATGCGTGGTATAAGAACTTATGGACTGGTGCAGCTATTGAGGCATCGATGCACCTGTTGCCGTGTGGCGTGGCCTATTAGAAGACGCGCGTATAAGACTTGCCTCCGTCTGGTCATGCGGCAGTTCCTTGCTGTCGTCACCAGACATCGGTTGCGTCTCAAATGGCATCATCCCGAGTGTGGAAGTACTTCACGAAGTACGGTAGCAGTGGGGTACAATGCTCAATTTCCTTTAAAAAGCTGAAAACGGGAGGAGGTACTTAAAACATGCTGTGTCATTTAACGAGAAAGCATCTAAAATGGTTCTTGGAAGAGAAGGTAAATTCGATTCATATACGTATTATGTAAGATTTGAATAATAACTTTTAATGTATTATCATATTGTTATGCTAACAAGTTTTATTAATGTGATTCCTTGAAAGCATGGGGCTTTTTCAATAACCAATATGGGTTTAAGTAACAATGACCATGTGGAGCCTCGCGACGTAGCCGTGCGGTCTGAGGCTCAATGTTACGGACTGCGCGGCTGCTCCAGTCGGAGGTTCGAGTCCTCCCTCCTCCCTCAGTCATGGGTTTGTAGGTTATCCTTAGCGTAAGTTAGTTTAAGTTAGATAAGTAATTTTTAAGTCTAGGGACGGATGATCTAAGCAGTTAGGTCTCATAAGAACTCACACCCATTTGAACATTCTTTGATCTGGTGGTACACAGTTTTCCTAGTTCAATTTGAGTAAATTTACACTGACAACAATCATACTGTTAGTCGGAACTGTGTCTTTATTTTTCGAGTTAGTCGGAACTGTGTCTTTATTTTTCGAAATACTTCTGCAGCACGTGTAACGTAAATTTACCGAAATTTTAACAAAATTTCGTAATTTTCCGTTTCGGCCGAAGCTAGAAGAACCGAAAATTCGATTACGGTTTCTGTTTCGGCCGCAAAATATGTTTCGATCGAACTCTACTGGAAATAATAGCAATAAAAAACCTAAAACCGGTTATTTATAAAACCGGTTATCTTGAGCAATTTTTACAGTGCGGTTAAACTGGAGATGAAAAGAAACCGGTATAACCGAAAACCGGCTGTTTCAGCAATAACCGCCATCCCTAACTATTGTGACTGAAGCCTGATGCCGCCATCTTGCCTCAGGTCAAAAGTTTCCGTACGGCACTACCATGATCTTCTGACACGATATGACGTTGTAAGCTTTTCGAGTTCGTTTGAACACGATTTGCGTTCAAGCTAATACTTCAGCAATAGTTGAATTTGACATATAGGCCTATATTGTCGAAATGTGTTATGAGAAGAACGTGTTACGTACGCTTAAATTTTACTTACCGTCCTGGCGGCATCGTGTGATTATGTTGTCAATCGTGTGACATTGGCATTAGCCAATCGCGTGACAGCTTTGTCAAGAAATCTTCGTTTTATAATGTAGCGCCTGTATGGTGTTTGGTGGGAGTCGTTAACTGAAATATTATGTACTGAACTGGGAATAAAAGGAAATGGCGGATTATGATAAAAAGGGAATTAAATATTAAATCAAAACTAAAGAATTTGAATGACTGTAAGGGTAAAGATGGGCCGCTGCTGCATTATAAAAAGAAGACGATGTTACCTTCAGTAAGTAGCATCTCGATGTGCAATGAGGGTACGTCAGAGATCTGTAATCAAATATTATATAATTAAAGGTACACACCGTCGTGATCGGGAATTGGACGTATTAAAATCTAATATTCACGGAATATATGACATCAACTGCGATTGGGCAAAGCTGAAAATGTGTACCCAGCCGGGATTCGAACCCGGGTCTCCTGCCTTCTAGGCAGTTGCGCTGACCCCTACAACACTTTTTTTTTTTTTTTTTTTTTTTTTTTTTTTGCTCTATCTGCAGCTCTGTTCGTTGCGGACGTTGATCAAGTTTGTTCGTTTTTGTTCGATTTGTTCTTGGCTCAGCTTTTTTATTACAGAGGGCGTTCAGCCCTCTGACCGGGCGCGCTGAGCCACGGCGCCCGGCGACACTGGGGACACAGTGATCACCGCACCTGCAAGGACTACCTAAGCACGCCTCCCGTCAGATACAAATTCCCAGCTTCGCCCTGCCCACAGTACTCAAACTCGTAGTTATGAAACTAATCGCAGTTGATGTCATATATTCCGTGAATATTAAATAATAACAACTGCAGGATCAGAAGTGACGTCTGTTCTTTCGGAATGTGTATTAAAATCTGTATTAAATATGTATTAAAATCTGTTATTGTGTAGTGGGCCGTGTGCTAAAATTTAGTTGCAGGCTCCGCGTATGCAGTTGGCAAGAATGTAACATAAACGGAAAAAAATTCAGACTTCGTTTTTAATAAATAGCTATACAAATTCGACTGTAGGTCCTGTAATCACCCCTATCTTTGATGTAGGAAATATTGGAATAAAAAAAAAGCAATGAAACCGATTTAACTATTACTGCACTGATCATTATTGGCCGTAATGGCGTCCAATTCCCTCACATTTCAAGTTCACGCGACTCGAGTGAAAAAGGGCAGTTAAATGAAAGATGACTGCCATTAAAAATTTTATATTGATGTTTCAAGTTAAAAATCATAATTTACAGGAGCGGCACTATACTTACACAAAACTGAGTATGACCAGGTAGCTGCATCGAAAAAAAAAAAAAAAAAAAAAAAAAAAAAAAAAAAAAAAAAAAAAAAAAAAACACGTTAATCACTGCTCCTGTTCCCGCAGGTCCCGCAGTAAAACAAGGTAAGGTGGATAACAGATAATTTAATGGGAGAGAAAGAGAAACGATCTTTGCCCTACTCGAAATTTCTCTGATTCATGAAATTAACATTTTATTTATTTATTTATCTACCATTTATATTGTGTAGTTTCAGTTTTATGAGGGCAATTACTTTTGCTGAGTGAACGAGGGTACATACAAGAACCTATCAACCATAGAGAAGGAACAGCATTGTTTATGTATATCATAATATGTACGATAGATTAATAAAGTCACACTGTGGTGATTTCTAAGAATAACATGGCTTTCTACCGTTTTGTTGCTGTTGCCAACATAATCATACAATTGCCGTCGGGAGGTAAGTCAAATTTTACCGTTACGTACCGGTACATTTCAAGCAGACAGTATTTATCGGAAAACACTAAGAAGAATAACGATTGTGTTATCCACGACAAATAATACATTTATAACGGTCATATTATTAAAATAAGGGCCGAAGTTGATCGAATCTGGTAACAGATTAGGCCTAATAAAAACAGAAAACGCGACGCGACTCTTTAGTGTATGTGTCAAAGGTTTCGTAAGAACTTTCAAAACAATGATTCGTGCTATCCGCGATAAACAACACTTTTAAAATGATCATATTACTGAAAGAAAAATCCGAAGTTGAATGAAATTGGTGACAATAATAACAGCAAATCAATGAAATTCATTACTGTATGTGTCGAAGCTTTTGGTCCTACTCCATCTAAAAAAACCACAGCCATATACAACACACGAATGTCCTATACGTCAAAACTCTGAAGACAGCGTAGTTACGTCAGCTCATCCGTGTTTTTACGGCCGTTTTCTGTAATAACGCGCACGACTGCTAACGCGTTATAGTATAGAAATATGGAGGCGAGACTTCACTGACACCAATGATACTGTATACGGCATTGCCCGTCTAGTAATGTATGTCTGTATCGCTGCCTGATGGCGTCTTCTGCCACTGTATGCAATAATTTTGTTTTTTTCTCTTGCAGTTACAAGTTAGGATTTGGCTTTTCACGTGGATACGACGCCTTTATCATTTACAGAATACATTTCATTTTGCTATTCATTTCACATATTTTGTTACATAGATTCTGTAATTCTTTTCATACATTTTGTTACTCACATTTTATCTGGTAAAAAAGACGAAAAATATATTCTAATGTTATAATGTTTGCATAGCTTATGGGACTTAACTACGGTGTCATCAGTCCCTAAGCTTACAAACTACTTATGAACTAACTAAGACTAAGGACGGAACAGATATCCATGCCCGAGGGGGATTCGAACCCCCGACCGTAGTGGTCGTGCAGACCGTGACTGGAGCGCCTCAGTCCTCTCGGCCACCATGCCCGGCAAATATATTCTCTTTAACGCCTATTACAAAAGGAGACTGACACTCCATCAGTTGTGCTTCCCTAATGCATAACTAATTCTTCCGGCCTCGACTTAATGACCTTCGAGTCACACTGGTTTACATAGTGCTTCTGAAACAATCAGCATACATGCACAACATTCTTGGCAACATTTACATTTCCTACAGCAATAGGTTATTACGACTATTGCAATGAGTCCTATGCTAACATAGGTAGTCACTGAAAATTGTTTTAAATATCTAGTGTTTTAATTTTTCCTCTTGTAATTCAGCCATTCTCTGGACATCGTCCAATCTTTTCACTGTTATTTTTAAGTCATCCAACTGAGTAACTAAATGCTCTTATGGTAAGTCTAGTTTTAACAGATGCATGTTTTTCTTTTCCTCGTTTATTACACAGCAATCAAATCATAAATATATTTTCGATATCACATATTTTCCATTTTTTGTATTGCGGATCACTTTATCTGTTTGCATAAGTACTCTGGTTGCATACCCTTTACACTTGTTATTAGTCAGTCCTTTGGTATTTCGCTAGTGTTGCCTTTCAACCAAAGGCTTTCAGCTAAATTAATAGTAATGGGACAATTATTTGGAATGCTTTCTTTCTCCAATAGACACTACTGTGTCCCTGTGTCGATTAACAGTTTCACATTCTTTCTTTATTCTGTGCAGTACAGTAGTAGGGGATAAATGAGACCGTCCCGCATAATGATTGACAGGTCGTCATGGGCACAGAGTCGGGCAGCCGTATAATTAGAATAGCTGCCACACAAAAAAAGGTACCTGGAGAAGTCTTAGGTAGTAAACTTGTTCTCCAAAGGCCAACACACAAGCACACATACATACACTCACTCATACACACACACACACACACACACACACACACACACACACACACACACACATTGTAAGGTAACCCTCGACTGAGTATGAGCCTCACTTTGAGAGATTTTTTTCAGTTGAACCTGCATGTAGTGTATAGGTAGCAATTATGATGTTGTAATGTCATTTAAGTAACGATTGCAATATGTAATGTATGTATGTAACGTAACTATAACCACTTCATGTCGCTTATTTATTATCTGTGTACTGTATTTGTCTATATTTTATTTATTTTTTGTGCTTTGAATGTTTTCTGTATTTACTGAATTACTTGTCATGTTTAATTTACGTATGTAAAATATTTCACTGTGAACAAGCTCAAAAAGTCGATATATACTGTAGTCAAAACGGCTTCTCAGGTCAATTATTGGACAGCAGCGCTCGCCTTTGGGAGAGCAGGCAAGCAGCAAGCCCCGTGACAGAGAACAGGCATTCGTATGCGGTCCACGGAGTGCTCAAACAATATATGTAACAAAGTATTATTAAAAAGTGAATGTAAAGAGGTGTTAAAAGTGCTACAAATGAAAAGTATAAATGAAACCAGGGGTTAGGTATATCTAAGTGAAGTATAAACAAATAATGAGCATCTATTCGTTCGTTCGTTCTGCTGAGGCAGAAATTCGTTACGTGTTCGGTGCCCGTCCAGACGACCGAAACGCGGTATTGTCATCGCGGACGCTAACGGTCGCGAATAATTACGCTATTCGTGAAGTATCTCTGCATACTGCTAATAAGCTGCCAAAGGAGGACCCAGAAAAAATAATTTCTGTATCAATGAAAATCTTGTAATCAGCATATTGTAAAGGACCTATTATCGAGCTACAGTGAAGCATATCGCTGGACTCAATGATTAAGATAAGTTGCATGTTATTTATTGTAATTAATGTAGTAGCATGTTTGACTCTCATCAAAAAATAAGAAATCTGATGATTAAAAAAACAACTTTCCTTACAACACATACACACACACACACACACACAACACACACCCACATACGGGTCTGCCAGACATTCATCTCCTCCTCCTCTCGCAGACTGCACCCACCCTTAACACCGTATGTCTAATTGTTCCTTTAGTCTCTCTTAATTTACAATTTAGAGGCGAGGTATGAAAATTTGTGCCGCACTGGGACTAGAACCTGGATTTCCGCCTTTGGCGGGCGGTCTCGTTAACCATTACGCCATCCGTACACGACTCCAGGACTGACCCCTTACTTCCCAATGGCAAACGTTGACTGATACATGTGAACAGTCGTATATTCCCCCGGACAAGCATGTCTGAAGGACATTTTCATTGTTAACATCAACAAACATCGACAATGCACATCGTATACAGATCAAGCACTTCCGACGCAAAAATTTAATAACGGAAGTCCAGACTGTAATAATAAGAATTTTTTGTGAGTCAACGCCTGGTGTAACTCTTTCAATCGGACGCCACTTCAGCGACTTGCGTGTCCCTAGCTTACCTCAATTATCCAACCGTGGAAAGGAGACCTACAGCTTAACGAGGAATCCAAATCACATATCATTTCCGTCGACTCCTGAGAGGTGAAGGTTAGATAATAAACAGAAAAGAACTCTAGGTTTTGCAAACGAATGCTTCTTAGTTATTGTTATTCAAATGTTTGTAAATCTATCGGACCAAACTGCGTGGTCATCAGTCCTTAGCTTACAAACTACTTAAACCTATGTAAACTAACCTACGGACAAACACACACCCATGCCCCAGGGAGGACTCGAACCTCCACGGCGAGCA
This sequence comes from Locusta migratoria, assembly GCA_026315105.1. NCBI lineage: Eukaryota > Metazoa > Arthropoda > Insecta > Orthoptera > Acrididae > Locusta > Locusta migratoria. Next base: position 869,381,050 of record CM048744.1, read on the forward strand.
ACCGCCGCTCCGCAGCGAGACGCTTTAGACCGCTCGGCTACTCCACCGCGGCAATTATTGTTATTCCATAGGGTTTTAACTCCATAAATGACTTCTACTGTAAATGCAAATATTTTATAAGTCCCAAACGTAGCTAGATTTCTTAACACCCACTGGTTAAAAACCATATGTAAACATAACTGACAGTTTCTCTCGAGATATGTTCTAAATTCCACGGAAACGGTAATCACAAGCAACGAACGATCTATAGACTGCATATGCAACAATCGACAGAAGTGTTTTCTTTTCCTTTTTCTCTTAAAAAAATGCGCGCTATAGATAATAAACGAGAAGTAATTGAAACGTTTTGAGTACTAATGGGACAAAATTAGATATGTCCTGAAATTCGAGAGCATGTCACCTCAGTATTTGTCAAATTACTAGTTGGAAAAAGAAATTTAAGATCTCCACGTGGATTTGACATATAAGTTTAAATTCGGTTGCGTGCTAGTAAAACCGTTTCTATCCCCTTGTGTGTACGACACCATCTCCTCGGATACACAATCATGCGGTAATTCCGTAGGCCTATGGACTATAGCCTTACTACTTTTGCAGACGAATGCTTCTTAAATATTGTTATTCTATGAACCACAGACATTGCCGAGGTGGGGTGGCTTGCGTGCCTCAACGATACAGATAGCCGTACCATAGGTGCAACCACAGCGGAGGGGTATCTGTGGAGAGGCCAGACAAACGTGTCGTTCCTGAAGAGGGGCAGCAGCCTTTTCAGTAGTTACAGGGGCAACAGTCTGGATGATTGACTGAGCTGGCCTTGTAACATCAGCTAATGTGGCTTTGCCACACAGCTACTGCGAACGGCTGAAAGCAAGGGGAAACTACAGCCGTTACTTTTCCCGAGGACATGCAGCTCTACTGTATGAACATATGATGATGGCATCCTCTCGGGTAAAATATTCCGGAGGTAAAATAGTCCCCCATTCGGATCTCCGGGCGGGGACTACTCAGGAGGATGTGATCATCAGGAAAGATGATACTGGCATTCTACGGGTCGGAGCGTGGAATGTTAGATCCCTTAATCGAGTAGGAAAATTAGAAAATTTAAAAAGGGAAATGGATAGGTTGAAAGATATAGTGGGGATTAGTGAAGTTCGGTGGCAGGATGAACAGGATTTCTGGTCAGCTGAGTACAGGACTATAAATACAAAATCAATTGGGGGTATCACAGGAGTAGGATTGATAATGAATAAGAAAATAGGAATGCGGGTAAACTACTATGACCAGCACAGTGATCGCATTATCATTGTCATGATAGATACGAAGCCAACACCGACAACAGTAGTACAGGTTTATATGCCAACTAGTTCTGCCGATGATGAGGAAATCGAAGAAATATATGAGGAGCTAAAGGAAATTATTCAGACAATTAAGGGAGAGGAAAACTTAATTGTTATGGGAGACTGGAATTCGGTAGTAGGACAAGGAAGGGAAGGGAAGATAGTAGGTGAATATGGTCTGGGCAAAAGGAATGAAAGAGGAAGCCGCCTGGTAGAATTTTTCACGGAACATAATTTAGTTATAACAAACACCTGGTTCAAGAATAACAAAAGAAGGTTGTATACGTGGAAGAGACCAGGAGACACCGGGAGATACCAGATAGATTTTATAATGGTAAGACATAGATTTCGGAACCAGGTTTTACAGTGTAAGACATACCCAGGGGCAGATATAGACTCTGACCATAACTTGTTGGTTATGAACTGTAGGCTGAAACTGAAGAAACTACTAAAAGGTGGGAAAATACGGAGATGGGACCTGGATAAATTGAAGGAACCTGAAGTTCTTAAGAATTTCAGAGGAAGCTTTAGGCAACAATTGAAAAAAACAAGGGAAAACAAAACAGTAGAGGAGGAATGGGTGAAATTGAGAGATGAAATAGTGAAAGTAGCAGAGGACAAAATAAGTAGGAAGGCAAGACCTACAAAAAATCCTTGGATATCACAGGAGATAGTAAATTTAATCGATGAAAGGAGAAAATATAAAAATGCAGTAAATGAAACAGGCAAAATGGAGTACAGAAATGAGATTGACAGGAAGTGCAAAGTGGCTAGAAGGCAAATGCAAGGATGTAGAAGAATGTATGAATAGGGGAAAAATAGATACAGCCTACAGGAAAATAAAAGAATCATTTGGAGATAAGAAAAACAGCTCTATGAATATCAAGGACATTGATGGAAAACCAGTTCTCAGCAAAGAAGGGAAAGCTGAAAGGTGGAAAGAGTACATAGAGCAGCTCTACAAATGAAATGAACTCAGAGACGATATTGTAGGAAGGGAAGAGGAAGTAGATCAAGATGAAATAGGAGATACTATACTGAGAGATGAATTTGACAGAGCCCTGAAAGACCTAGGTCGGAACAAGGCCCCTGGAGTAGATGATATTCCCTCAGAGCTACTGAAGTCTCTGGGAGAACCAGCCATGACAAACCTGTTTCACCTGGTGTGTAAGATTATGAGACAGGCGAAGTACCCTCAGACTTTAAGAAAAATGTAATAATCCCCATTCCAAAGAAAGCAGGTGCAGACAGGTGTGAAAACTACAGAACCACCAGTTTAATAAGTCATGGTTGCAAAATATTAACACGAATTATATACAGAAGGATGGAAAAACTGGTAGAAGCCGACCTCGGGGAAGATCAGTTTGGGTTCAGGAGAAATGTAGGAACACGGGAGGAAATACTCACTTTACGGCTTATCCTAGAAGATAGATTAAGAAAAGGCAAACCTACATTTCTAGGTTTTGTAGATTTGGAGAAGGCTTTTGACAATGTTGATTGGAATAAACTCTTTCAAGTTCTGAAGCAAGCAGGAGTAAAATATACGGAGCGTAACGTTATTTACAACTTGTACAAAAACCAGACAGCGGTTGTCAGAGTTGAAGGGCATGAAAGGGATGCAGTGGTTGGGAAGGGAGTGAGACAGGGTTGTAGCCTTTCTCCAATGTTATTCAATTTGTACATTGAACAAGCTATAAGGGAAAGCAAGGAGAAATTTGGTGAAGGAATAAAAGTTCAGGGGGAAGAATTAAAAACATTGCGTTTTGCTGACGACATAGTAATTCTGTCAGATACAGCAAAGGACCTGGAAGAGCAATTGAACGGAATGGACAGTGTGCTGAAAGGTGCATATAAGATGAACATTAACAAGAGCAAAACTAGGGTAATGGAGTGCAGTGTCAGAAAATCAGGTGATGCTGAAGGAATTAGATTGGGAAACGAAGCAATAAAGGAGGTAGATGAGTTTTGTTACTTGGGCAGTAAAATAACAAATGATGGTCGCAGTACAAAGGATATAAAATGCAGAATGACAATGGGTAGAAAAGCGTTTTTGAAAAAGAGAAATTTGTTAACATCGAATATTGATTTAACCCTAAGGAAGTCCTTTCTGAGGGCATTTGTATGGATTGTTGCCTTGTATGGGAGTGGGACATGGACGATAAACAGTGCGGACAGGAAGAGGATTGAGGCTTTTGAAATATGGTGCTACAGAAGAATACTGAAGATTAGGTGGGTGGATCGCGTAACTAATGAGGAGGTACTGAACAGAATTGGGGAGAAAAGAAATTTCTGGCATACCTTGACTAAAAGAAGGGATAGATTGGTGGGACACATTCTTAGACATCAAGGAATTATGAATTTAGCATTAGAGGGAAGTGTGTGGGGTAAAAATCGCAGAGGAAGACCAAGAGATGGATACAGTAAGCAGATTCAGACAGATGTAGGTTGCCATTCTTATGTGGAGATGAAGAGGCTTGCTCAGGATAGGGTATTGTGGAGAGCTGCATCAAACCAGTCTCCGTACAAACATAGGTTTTTAACTCCGGAAATGACTTCTCTGTAGGTAGATGGACGACACATTAGGATACAAAGTAACCGTTCTTTTTGAGCAAATCCAAACGAGAGTACATATTTACAAACACGTTTTCTTGCGTCCTTTAATGTAGAATACACCGACGCGTGACCAGTTTCCCTGGCTGTTTACTGTAAATGCAAATATTTTATAAGTCCCAGTCGTAGCTAGATTTCTCAACACCCTCTGCTTAAATCATATGTGAATCTCACTTGGACATCTGCTATAGCTTCTTCTTTCTCCAGCATCAGTTTGTGTTCGTCCTTTAGGGCAGCAGCTTTAGCCATATATTCAGGTTTCCGTTTCTAGGCTTCGATATCCACCAGTTCCAATTTTCTTTTTCGTGTACATTAGGCATTAACTGCATGAAGCGGTGTAATTTCTTGAATGGGGAATGGTTTGAGTCTGCACGATACATTTTTTTTTTTTTTTTTTTTTTTTTTTTTTCGCTGGACTTACAGAATGACGCTGTTTGTAGATATCAGATCTGATTCGGCGATATCTGTATCTAGAGAATAATGTTCTGGATTGGGAGAAAAATGCTTCTCCGACACCGCAGAAGAGACCTACACCACAGAAGAGTGAAAGGCTCTTTCCACAGAGGGAAGAAACCTAGGACGATTATACGTCGCAAAGTAGATACTGTGCTATAACAGCTTACAACTCTACCCCTTTTAGGACAAAGCGACCTACAGATCGACAGTCGTCTGTCTACACACTTTATAAAATTGATAATATGATTACCGATAACTTTGTTGACACCAGGGTTCGTGACTTGAGTTACAGATTTATTATATATTTTTACTCGGCAATTCGATGTTAACCACTGTCTTATCGTTGCGTTTTCCTGTGCAGTCACCTTCCATATGAAAGTCGTGGTTGTATACGAGATAGTGGTACATTTCTACTTTATGTGATGTCCAAATCCAGGAGATACAAGTCATCACGATATCAGCAGTGCACAGGAAAATCATCAACTGCAGGGCTCTTGTATTGAAACAATTCCCCAGACACCGTACTGAACGTTACAACTACAGCAGCAAACAACTCCTCCATGACTCCCAATGTCGCAGTGAAAATCTCGCCGAATTTACTACTCAGGTAAAATTTAAAAGAACTGTACATTTCGTTGACCTAAGTCGTGAATTACCTTTCCCTTCCTTTGCCATTCCTTTTATCTTCTTTTTCTCCCTTCTGTCCACCTCAAGAAGGAACACAGTTCCGAAAGCTTGTTATTTTCCTACTTTTTTCTCTGTAACTATCGGAGGTACAGCAAAAAGGTAAGTACTGTCCAGCCAGTCTATCTCTTTTGAAAAATTATTTATCATATCTGTGGAGAATTTCCATTATTAATCGAACAGTTCCTGCTTTACCATTACAGACTGGCTCGTGATAGTCCACTTGATTACAAATTTACCTACCATAATGTTGTCGCACATTAACAAGAGCAAAACTAGGGTAATGGAGTGCAGTCTAAGAAAATCAGGCGATGCTGAAGAAATTACATTAGGTAACGAAACAATAAAGGAGATAGATGAGTTTTGTTATTTGGGCAGTAAAATAACAAATGATGGTCGCAATACGGAGGATATAAAATGCAGAATGGCAATGGGTAGAAAAGCGTTTTTGAAAAAGATAAATTTGTTAACATCGAATATTGATTTAAGCCTAAGGGAGTCCTTTCTTAAAGCAATTGTATGGAGTGTTGCCTTGTATGGGAGTGAAATATGGACGATAAACAGTACGGACAGGAAGAGGATTGTGGCTTTTGAAATGTGGTACTACAGAAGAATGCTGAAGATTAGGTGGGTGGATCGCGTAACTAATGAGGAGGTACTGAACAGAATTGGGGAGAAAAGAAATTTCTGGCATACCTTGACTAAAAGAAGGGATAGATTGGTAGGACACATTCTCAGACATCAAGGAATTGTGAATTTAGCATTGGAGGGAAGTGTGTGGGGTAAAAAACGCAGAGGAAGATCAAGAGATAGGTACAGTAAGCAGATTCAGACAGATGTAGGTTGCCGTTCTTATGAGGAGATGAAGAGGCTTGCTCAGGATATGGTATTGTGGAGAGCTGCATCAAACCAGTCTCCGGGCTGAAGACCACAATAACAATACAAATGTTGTCGCAAAAAAAAAGTTCTGTGAATAGGTGTAAGCACACGTAAGTACTTGTTGCTGAGGAGCGTAGCATTTTCCATTTAATTTATGGTACCAATGTCAGAAAAAAAGTTTGTCGACTTTCCCTGACATGCATAACAAGCAGCAACGCAAAGTAGTCTAGAGCAATTCGAACTAATACAACACCCAAAACATTTTATCGAATGACAAGAGTCCGTTAGAGACTAAACGTAAGATTAAAAATACCTCCCAACGAAGGTAACTAGCCCACTTTACGTCATGAGATTTATAAAAACCCTCTGATTCTCGGCCTCACAGGTACACTGCCGCGATGCTTGCATTCGTAAACACCACTGTCCGCACAAGATTAGAAATGACGAGAGCTAATTTTACGAATATAGAATTACGTTGGTTCCATCAACAGACACAAGAATAATAATAATAACAAAATCGATAATATGATTACCGATAACTTTGTTGACACCAGGGTTTGTGACTTGAGATACAGATTTCTAGTATATAAAGCAGAGTGTCCGTATATTTGTACGTGTTGCATACAAATCTACAGTTTTTTTTTCATTCATTATGAAATGTTGTACACGTAAGCTTAAATCCATAAATACGGTCGCTGTAAGTGTAAGAATCACATACAACAAAGAGATCACGAGATATAACATCATAAACAATGAGATGCGCGAAAAACTGCTGCTGATGCTTATTTTCTCCTAAACCACTGGACCGAATTCAACCAAATTTGGTACACACATTCCTTACCGGGACGTAACAATTGCTGCGGCGTTAAGAATCACATACGACACATGGTTCAGAAGATATGACGTCATAAACAATAGGAATCACAGAAAACTGCCACATAATGCGGCGAGACTTTAAAAATATGCTATATGCGAATGAGAGTACTTATCGACTTGCAACAAACTTTAAACATAATTTCAAACCTTTATTAAACATTTTCTCGCTGACAACCATAGCAAAATGATGAAGGGAAAAAAGTTTCTCTCTTATTACTTTTCCGCTGTTTATGGAGTAAAACTACGGCATTCGGTATGACGTTACAATTTATAATTTCTACACTACAAATTGTAGCCGCAGGAAATTTCACAGATAGTATACACACATATAGTTGAATGTACATTTTAAATCGTATCACACTACGACACGTAGTTCATGAGATATGGGCACATAAACAGTAACGTTCCGCTGCTCATGGACTAAAACTACGGCATTTAGTATGACGTTACAATTTTTAATTTCTACACTACAAATTGTAGTCGCAGGAAATTCTACAGACAGTATATACGCATATAGTTTGTATACCTTCTAAACTGTATAACAGGACGACACATAGTTCATGATATATGAGCACAGAAACAGTAACGTTCATGGAAAACCACCCCATCACGCACCAAGTTTTAATCTATTACGTATTCTACTAATTGTATTCCCAAGAGATTTTACTGACATATAGCTCTTATACAAATGAATATATACCTGAAAAATGGTAGGAATAAATAAATAAATACCCGGGCAACGCCAGGTTTCCAGCTAGTATTTTATAAGTCCTAGTCGTAGCTAGATTTCTTAACACCCTCTGGTTAAAAACCATATGTAAGCATGACTGACAGCTTCTGTCGAAATACACGGCCACTACGGTCGGGGGTTCGAATCCCCCTTCGGGCATGGATATCTGTTCCGTCCTTAGTATTAGCTAGTTTGTAAGTAGTTTGTAAGTTTAGGGACTGATGACCCCGTAGTTAAGTCCCATAAGCTATGCTAACATTTGAATTTTCTCTCGAGATATGTTCTAAATTTCACGGAAACGGTAATCAGAAGCAACGAATGATCTATAGACTGCATATGCAACAACCGACAGAAGAGATTTTTTTTCCTTTAAAAAAAAAAAAAAAAAAAAAAAAAAAAAAAAAAAAAAAAAAAAAAAAAAAAAAAAAAAAAAAATGCGCGCATTAGTTAATAAACGGGAAGTAACTGAAACGTTTTCAGTACTACAGGGACAAAATTAGATATGTCCTTAAATTCGAGACCATATCACCTCTGTATTTGTGAAATTACTGTCTGGAAAAAGAAATTTAAGATATCTACGTCGATTTGACATATAAGTTTTGATTCGGGTGGTAGCTAGTAAAACCGTTTCTTTCCCCCTGTGTGTACGACACCATCTCCTCGAATACACAATCATGCGGTAATTCCGTTTGGACTCTAGCCTTACGACTTTTGCAAACGAATGCTTCTTAGATATTGTTATTCCATAGGTTTTTAACTCTGGAAATGACTTCTCTGTAGGTAGATGGACGATACATTTGGATACAAAGTATCCGTTCTTTTTGAGCAAATCCAAACGAGAGTGCATATTTACAAACACGTTTTCTTGCGTCCTTTAATGTAGAATACAGCAACACGTGACCAATCTCTCTGGCTGTTTACTGTAAATGCAAATATTTTATAAGTCCCAGTCGTATCTATATTTCTCAACACCCTCTGTTTAAAATCATATGTAAACCTCACTTGGACATCTGCTATAGCTTCTTCTTTCTCCAGCATCAGTTTGTATTCGTACTTTATGGCAGCAGCTTTAGCTATATATTCAAGTTTCCGTTTCTTGGCTTCGATATTCAACAGTTCCAATTTTCTTTTTCGTGTACATTAGGCATTAACTGCATGGAGGGGTGTAGTTTCTTGAATGGGTAATGGTTTGAGTCTGCACGATACATTTCCTCTTTTTCGCTGGACTTACGGAATGGCGCTGTTTGTCATTTGGCGATATCTGTATCTGGAGAATAATGTTCTGTATTGGGAGAAAAATGTTTCTTCTATACCGCAGAAGAGTCCTACACCACAGAAGAGTGAAAGGCTCTTTCCACAGAGGCGAAGAAACCTAGCACGATTGTACATCGCAACGTAGATACTGTGCTACAGCAGCTTACAACTCTACCCCTTGTAGGACAAAGCGACCTACAGATCGACAGTCGTCTGTCTACACACTTTATAAAATCGATAATATGATTACCGATAACTTTGTTCACACCAGGGCTCGTGACTTGAGATGCAGATTTATTATATATTTTTACTCGGCAATTCGATGTTAACCACTGTCTTAACGTTGTATTTTCCTGTGCAGTCACCTTCCATATGAAAGTCGTGGTTGTATACGAGATAGTGGCACATTTCCACTTTGTATGATGTCCAAATCCAGGAGATAGAAGCAATCACTATCTCATCAGTGCAAAGGAAAATCATCTACTCCAGGGATCTTGTACTGAAACAATTCCCCAGATACCGTACTGAACATTACAACTGCAACAGCAAACAACTCCTCCATGACTCCCTGTGTAGCAGTGAAAATCTTGTCGAATTTACTACTGAGGTAAAATTTAAAAGAACCGTCCATTTCCTTGATCTAGGTCGTGAATTACCTTTCCCTTCATTTCCCATTCCTTGTATCTTTTTTTTTCTCCCTTCTGTCCACCTCAAGAAGGAACACAGTTCCGAAAGCTTGTTATTTTCCTACTTTTTTCTCTGTAACTATCGGCGCTACAGGAAAAAGGTAAGTACTGTCCAGCCAGTCTATCTCTTTTGAAAAATAATTTATCATCTCTGTGGAGAATTTTCATTATTAATCTAACACTACCTTCTTTACCATTACAGACTGGCTCCTGACAGTCAACTTCAGTCCACTTGATTACAGATTTTATATACCATAATGTTGTCGCAAAAAAAGGTTCTTTAAATGGGTGTAGGCACACGTAGGTGCTTGTTGCTGAGGAGCGTAGCATTTTCCATTTAATTTATGGTACCAATGTCAGAAACAAGTTTGTCGACTTTTCCCGACATGCCTAACAAGCAGCAACGCAAAGTAGTCTACACCAATTCGAATACAACACCCAAAAAAATTTTATCGAATGTCAAGCGCAGTGCTTTAGAGTCCAAACGTACGATTAAATATACTTCCCAACGAAGGTAACTAGCCCCCTTTACATCAGGAGATATATAAAAAACTCTTTGATTCTCGGCCTCGTAGGTACATTGCCGAGATGCTTGCATTTGTAAACACCACTGTCCGCACCAGACACACACAGGACTCACAGGATACCGTGCCCACGGGTGCGGTTCCTGTAGGGAGATGCTTGTCCACTGTTGGTCGAGCTGATCTCTACGAGATTACGAGAGTAACTCGTGCGTCCGATCCTTGATTGTCGTGAGTGCATTCGTGTTCTCTCGATAATCCATTTTGGTCCGGGGCAAGTCCCGGAACTAAATTAAATTGGTCCCAATGCCCCGGCTCCGACCAAGGTTTTCGGGAGGTTTTCCTTGGTTGTAAGGCGTATGCCGGAGCTGGTAAGCCCCTCCCACTTATTCCCAATTGGGATCCCCCTTTGCCCCACTATCAGCTTGTCTGATATTGGCTGAATAGAACCGCGACTCTTTATGGGCCGGATCTCAAACAGCCCGCTCCACTCCTCGGAGTGGAGAATGAAAAGAGATAAGTTTTTTTTTTTCGCACCAGATTAAGAATGACGAGAGATAATTTTACGAATATAGATTTACGTTGGTTCTATCAACAGATACAGGAATAATAATAATAATAATAATAAAATCGATAATATGATTACCAGTAACTTAGTTGACACCAGGGTTCGTGACTTGAGATACAGATTTCTAATACATAAAGCAGACTGTGCATACAAATCTACAGTTTCCTTCCAATCTTTAAGAAATTTTGTACACGGAAACTTCAATCCATAAGGACGGTCGCCGTAAGTGTAAGAATCACATACAACAAAGAGATCACGAAATATGACATCATAAACAATGAGATGCGCGAAAAACTTCTGCGTTTAGAGACAATGCTGCTTATTTTCTCCTAAACCACTGAACCGAATTCAACCAAATTTGGTACACACATTCCTTACCAGGAGGTAACAATTGCTGTGGGGTTAAGAATCACATACGACACATGCTTCAGAAGATATGACGTCATAAACAATAGCAATCACAGAAAACTGCCACATAATGCTGCGAGAGTTTAAAAATATGGTATATGAAAATGAGAGTACTTGCAACAAACTTTAAACATAATTTCAAACCTTTATTAAACTTTTTCTCGCTGACAACCATAGCAAAATGATGAAAGGAAAAAAGTTTCTCGCTTATTTCTTTTCCGCTGTTTCTGGAGTAAAACTACGGCCTTCGGTATGACGTTACAATTTATAATTTCTACACTACAAATTGTAGCCGCAGGAAATTCCACAGACAGTATACACACATATGGTTGAACGTACCTTCTAAATTGTATCACAGTACGACACGTAGTTCATGAGATATGAGCACATAAACTGTAACGTTCATGGGAAATCGCCCCTTCTCGCACCAAGTTTTAATCTATTATTTCTTTACTAGTAACTATATTCCCAAGAGATTTTACAGACATACAGTCCTTATACAAATGAATATATACCTGAAAAATGGCACGAATAAAGGAATAAATATCCGGGCAACACCGGGTTTTCAACTAGTATTATATATCTTTACTCGGCAATGCTATGTTAACCACTGTCTTATTGTTGCGTTTTCGTGTGCAGTCTCCTTCCATATGAAAGTCTTGGTTGTATACGATATAGTCGCACATCTCCATCCAGGATATAGAAATCATCACGATATCAGCAGTGCAGAGGAAAATCATCTACTCCAGGGGTCTTGTACTGAAAAATTCCACAGATGCCGTACTGAACATTACAACTGCAACAGCAAACAACTAAGCCATGACTAGGGTTACCAGACGTCCTCTTTTACCCGGACATGTCCGCTTTTTTGGACCCTGAATATAGTCCGGCCGGGTTTTTAACAAAATAGGAAAATGTCCTTTTTTGCGCTGTGCAACTGCTTCAACTTGAAAGTGCATAATTATAACTCTACGTACTGCCACAATCACTAATTCTAGAGAATCTAACCTTTCTTGAAACAATGTGAGTTTTGAATTTTCTCGTTTCTGTGCCGTCGCTGCTCTGAGGTCAAGCTACTTCGTAAAAACTGAAATAATTGGCGTGGCAATTGTCGCGGATTACGAGCTTCGAGGCGGCCAATTAAAAACATACGTCTGCAACAATGCAATACAGTGCAATACACATAGTATAATATGAAACTCTTCCCCCCTATCTCTGGTCGGAGTGTTGTGTGACACCCAAAAATAAGACGTTCAGTCTTCGTGCTGGGACTCAACAGTTCTGTATGTTGTCTGTCAACCACACTTACGACTTTAAGATCAAAAGCTAGTGCAATGTTCATTATACATAAGTTAAATCCTTGTTCAAAACTTCATGCAATAAGGTCAGATGCCACAGTCACCATATCCGTTTCACCATTCGCCTGTTTAGGACCAAACAGACGTAACTACATAAACTGTAGTGTAGGTATTTCAGTTATCTGTCTATGCAACTGATTTAATAAAATATTTTATTGCCATATGCATTTCGCCTTTATTTGGAAGGCATCATCAGTGGCCAGTAATATATACATAATTATGTTTTACAATATTTGATATTTACATTTCTCAGTATTTTTAGGTTATGAATATTTCTGATGCGTTATTTAGGTATAGTATTGATATCTGGATGTCGATACTATACCAAAAAACACATCAGAACTGTACATAACCTAAAAATACTGAGAAATGTAAATATCAAATATTGTAAAACATAATTATGTATATATTACAGGCCACTGATGATGCCTTCCAAATAAAGGTGAAATGCATATGGCAATAAAATATTTTATTGAATATTATAATACAGCAACTGTGGGAAAAACAGGACAAGAGGAACTAAAACTAGTACATAAACAGTTTTTTGAAAACATCGATTTAAACCTTTTGTCCTAAAAACTGAGTAGTTTTTAATAATTAATTGGGAGCCTTTGTACGGTAGATTAAGAGTTTATTTTATTCATTGCTTTTTTCACCTGGGCCTTTCATATTCCATACACTCTCTAGAATCTAGATGCTAATCATGCATATAGTGACGTCGGTCTGAACGGAAATGGGAGCATAGCTATACCAACGTACGCTTAGATAATTTTTACAGTTACTTTATTCGTGACGATTTTACAGTCAACAGTTCTATGGTTTCCGTAAATGATGCATCGTAAAAAAATTCAGGTGAAAACAGGGGTGATCGGTAAGGTATAAGTATGGAAAAAATTTTTCAGCACTTAAGACGATGATTACAAGTGGTGAAGTGATAAAATATTAGGGCTTCACTGTTATGTAGTCGTGTAATTCTTTCTACTGGTCTCAACATGTCATGCTTCTTAATTTGTAAGAAGATGAACAAATTTCGTAAGACGCCTAAGATGTATTACAAACAAGACTGATAATACAGTGGAGGCATCACTAGTACTTGAGTTGACAATACGAGAGAGAGAGAGAGAGAGATAGAGAGAAAGAAGGTTTTTTATGAATCTAGAAATGTCCTCTTTTCTGAAGATGGACGTACGGTAACCCTAGCCATGACTCCATGCGAAGCTGGACCCCCATCGGTGGTCGGCGCGGGCGGTCCGCTTCTGATGTGCCGCCGTCAAGGCCGTCCCGCTGCCGACGACGTGCGCCGCCCACATACAATGCCGCCTACCGGTAGGGCCAGCGCTCTACCTGGAAGGCTTATAAGGGGGGCAGTGGCACAGCACACGGGCCCGCGAGTCGCAAGCGTCGAATTGGCGCTATACGCCGACGACATGGCGCTTTTCACCCGCACCATGAACGCGCTCACAATGGGCCGTATGAATAAAATGGAGTATCTACTTTATACTCTGGATTCCAGAGAACATATTCAGATTCGCATGAATAAAGTGAGTCGGAGAATATACTTCAGCCGAGTATGTTCTCGGCGTGAGTAACGGGGTGGGAGAAGTTGCTCACAACAAAGAACATTCTCAAATTTCATATGAATAAAACTGCAGAAGTTTCTCACGACGGGATAACATTCTCAGATTTCTGGAGTGAGCTCTATGGCATACTCCGTGCTGAGTAACTTCTATTAAGGTTACGTTTTACCAGTGGCGGCTGGTGACCAGAAAAGTTGGTAGTGCACTTTTTTCACCAGCTGCCACCTCTACAGTATGGCAATTCAACGCACTCCGAAAAAAATATGCTATTGAGCCAAGATATCATAGATGTAGATGAATAAAAAACTGCAAAGCCTCTGAATTTTGACGAAAAATAATCGCATATCTTTATTAATAGAAATGGCTTTAAGCATAATGAGATTTAATTGGTGGACATAGCAATGAATGTATGAAGCATTGGAAAACTTTTGCTTCACAAGAGCCTGCACCAATCGTGACGAATACTCATGACTAATGCACCATCATATGTTTGGGCTATTAATTTGTGTGGACAATTCTCTAAATCGTTACTTAACTGTTGTATGATATGCGTTACCAAAGTCTGGGCATCATGCTTTTCTTGTGCTATAAAATCCGAAAATCTTTCAACTGCTCTTCCATTAATAATGCACCTATATACTATAACCATCTGGAAAACACAGACTACATCGCTGGTGCCGTCAGCTATTACAACCAGAAACTCGGCACCCTTCATTTCGTTCCTGATTTCCTCTTGGCAGGCTTGAATCATGCATCAGAGGAGTTCATTCTGGATCGTTTTGAGATGCCTTTAAAAACTGTTGCCTTTTCCAAGTGCCATTTAATAATGAATCTAATTCTGCAAAATCTAAAATTAATCAAGGCGAAAAACGCCAGGATTGGAAGATGATTCAATCTCATCGTGTCCTCTGATGGCAAGTTCCAAAGAACAACAGGATCGAATACAATTAATTATTAGATTTAGTGTGTACCTATTATCTGTAACCTTTTGATTGTGTAATGGCATGGACTTTCTGTATCCCTGACTAATCAAGTGGCTATATTTACATTGCCTAGACTTGCCAGATTCAAAACATTATTGACATGGACCGAAGAAAGTTCGTGTTTCCTTATTTTATCGTGAAGGTGTTGAATGTCAATGACTCCTTGTTTAGTCCAGGAAATTCTCCTCGAAATAATAAACAAGGAAAACAAAATAAGGCGTTTTTCACATCGCAGCCATGCATCCATTCTTGCTGTACAGTTCCTAGTTAAATTTTATGTCGAATTGACGATTTTTCGTTTTAACTGTCTGTGAAGTTGTCAAACTGGGAATCGGTCTACCTAGCCTCTTGATTTCTAATTTCTATTCAAACTTGCGTAAATTGAAGCGTTCAGAAAGCAAGGAAATTACCTGATTCGTTATTTCACCTGTTCACTTGAGCCTCAAAACTCGCTATAAAACACGCTAAACAAGAACACAACGCACAGTAACTTCGCTTGCAGCTACACGTGAACTGGTTAAGAAGGCGCGAAAAGCCCACTTCGTTCGAAGAGCGGACGACTCCGGTTGTCTTCGGGAGAGTTCGGTCTCTGTTTCTGCGGCTGACAGGGTGGCTCGATGTGTATATACTCAAGGCGCATATAGGGGAACACTGTTGCCAAGCGTTGCCCCCCGCACACCGCACATCACCTGAGACACCATAGTCGGCTTTTGCAGGCCGGCTGCAAACCCAGCCGCTGTCGGCGAAGTTCGGTCCACTCGGGAGTGGTCGGTGCGTAGCAGCCCGGGCGTTTCAAAAGAGATAAATGGACCGCTACTTCTCCCCCTGCATAGAATTTCTAAACAGCAAACGGAGTTTTACAATATTATTATTCCTGGAGGTAGCGCAAACCTGCAAACCTATACAGGAGCCGCCCCTGCGTTTTACTGAGGTTTATAATAAAAATGACAACAATTTTGTTACTTAGAAGGCAAAAGCAAGTTCCTTTATATGTAGCCTTTAAGAAATACGAGGCTATCTATAAAGTAAACACAAATAAAAACATTTTGTTGACGAGTATCTAACTTCGGAAAAATCGTGCGACACTTCCAGCATTTTATACAGTGACGAGAGTGATGTAAGAGGTGTTTTCATTACCGACATAAAAATGAAACACAAATGGATTCACCTGCGTGTTTACTCATTTCTTTGGCGTGTATATTTACAGTTGTAAACAGTCACATAGCAAAATAATATTGTTTTAAAATAGGGTCTATTAGTAAGACCTTATGCTGTTAGTTCCAAATAAAGTGTATGCCAGGACTTCACAGTTTCTATCACAAAATAAATATTGCTGCAATACCAGGTAGGCCTACTGAAGTACTGTTTCTATCCAAACCGGTTGGCTATTTATGATGCGTTTTCTGACTTCGTAATCGTAACTTCTGTCATGTTAGAAGTAAGTAAACAAGACAGGAAAATTAATAACTGATTAATTACATACCTAGCAGCGTGTTTCTTGTTCAAAATCGCATGGCTAACGCTTATGAGCAAACCATCGGGTGTCATATTTAACAAGGCCTATCTCATGTTAGAACACTCCTACAGCGTTCCACGTTGTAACAGATGAATATGTGATGCTTTCTTATTATATCGTTCGCAAATTGTGCTAACCCTACTTCATTAACAAACGAGTTTCTCGCGTGACGAAAATTTTGTATCGCCAGCAGAATAAATTTTCGTAAAAAGTGCATATTTAGTCTTAATAATATGCTCCTTCACAACAAACTAATATCTAATCACAGTACAGTTCTTTCTGAATACGCCGATGCCTACTCCATATTTGTACACTTAATAATTTGCCCGATTGGGCTAGTTTAAAGAAATACACGATTGGACAGCTGATCTGTGGCGGACATGACACGCGGAGAACATACTCAAGATGGAGGGGAGGTAGCGAGAATGAACTACCTGCTCAGAGCATATGCTTCGAAGTTTTTATGCATACGAATTTGAGAACTTACTCAGAGAACGTTCTTTTGCTCTGAGAATCTTCTCTGGAGCATGTGCTCTTTTTTATTCATACGACTCAATGAGACGCTGACTCCAAGTCGGCTGCGACGCCCTGGGTGCATGTGCCACCAAGTGGCGGTTGAAATTCAACGCAGCGATAAGCCAGGCAGTCGTCTTTACTGCCCGATGCGCTACCGCCGATCGAGATCCTGGGGACTCCTATCCCCTGAAGCACAACCTAGGGGTAACGTTAGACCAAAGGCTCATGTCAGTGATGTAAGACAGAGGGACGGGTACGCGTTATTTACCCACTGCTCAACCCGCAGTCGCCGGCAAACAGTCTACATGACATGGTATTCAAGCCGGAGTACCCCAAGGCAGCATCCTGGGGCACCTCTTGTTTAACCTCTACATTAACGATTTTCCATCCAAACATAACACGATGACCACAATCTACGCAGATGACACTGCCATCATGGCGAAAGATTGGAAGCCATCAAACATAAATTCATGCCTACAGACAGCACTCAGAACTGCCGAACCTTGGTTGGAGAAATGGCGTGTTAAAGTAAACGTCGACAAGTGTGAGGCAGTTCTGTTCAAACGCAGACCGAAACACCTGCGCAAACACCAATACTGTAGACCAATTACTCTACATACACGCCCAATACGTTTCCGTTAGAAAGTCAAATACCTCGGTGTCTGGCTGGACCGGAAACTCACATGGGGGAACCACATACAACACATGACCAACCGAGCAAATGCCGAGACTCAAACAACTCTACCCGATGCTCAACAGGGAAAGCAAACTGAATAGCCGGGTGTCGAGGAACCTCTACATGACACATATTAGACCTCTGATGACGTACGGTGCTCCGTGCTGGGCATACGCGGCGCCAACACGGCTGCGCCGCCTGCAGCTCATACGGAACAAGGTACTACGCATCATTAGCAACGCTCCACGATACACACGCACCGTGGACCTTCACAATGAATACCGCCTAGAGAGCCTCTCGGTAGTGTTCAAGAAACTCGCCACACGACTGTACAGAAACTCGAGACACTCGAACGACCCCTTCATCCTACGCTTGGGGAACTACGATCACAACCATAGGTGGAAACATAATCGCCCAAAAACACTTCTCCTCAGAGACTAACCACCTACGGTCGTAGGGAACACCAACTCACAAACACGACGAACATGGCAAACCCCTGCAGAACAGCAATCTGACTGGCAATGCCAGCTGAGCCCACAGCCAACCTACAGGCAAAGCAGGGAAACCATATTTCATCGCACTAAACATAAACAAACCTAAACAGTCCTGCACACTTAGCAAATATATGACCGAACTGCCTAACTACCATGACAAACTTGGCTATGTTACAGGTATTCTGCCACAGCCGTTGTTAACGGGTAAACTGCCGCAGCCGACCCAGGAGACTTCATTGGAGCTCAGCTGCAGCAGAACCTCGCATCAAACGGACTGATTCTTTATAACGAACCTAGCAAAGTTAACGGTACTGCGAAAATACCCATTACTAACATTACCAAACCTTGCATGATCTGTCGCAGATAGCATACCGCTACTGCCCTTCATACCTACCCCACTGTCGTAAACATTTTTTTCCCTTGGTTCTGGCGTTGGCACTTTTTTTCCTCTGCCCTTACATACCTTTATGCTTCGCATACCTTTCGACCAATTCTATCTCCAGATGCACCGTATTAATGGGTGATCGTGCCCACACGTATGGATAACATCGCGGTTCCCACATACCGTGATCCACCTTAGCAAACTAACCTAATTACGGAGGTGACAGTAGAACTTTTGTGATCGTCACCACGTTGGTGTGGGCGTGGAGGGGCCCCATCCTTGACGCAGTCGCCGCTACTGTCGCATCACGGGGTCACGCTGTAACCTGTCACTGGTCCGTCCAGTGCTCGAGTACGCGTCCCCAGTCTTTGGAAACGCCGCCGACGTCCACATCCAGCTGCTGCAGACCATCCAGAACCGCGCTCTGAAGACTGCCCTTCATGTTCCAACGCGCTATCCAACCGACCTGCTTCACGAAGAAGCCGGCATTCTATCGCACCGAGAGAGATTCCGCGTCACCGCCAGGACCTTCTACGAGAAGACGGAGCAGTCCCACAACCGGCTCATCCGGCAATTGGAGACACAACAACACTTCAGGCCGACAACCCGCTGGCCTGGCCTGCTGCGAGATTAACAAAAATCTCGTAGCAAACCAGGAAAAGAAAATATAATACATCGTCAGTAATCTGACAGTCTAAGTCCACTTTTTCCTATGTTTCAGGTACAGTAGGAATAGCAGCAAATGCCTTTTTAAATGTGTTTATTTCCATCAACAGTTGCAATATAATTGTTTAATAACATGTTTCGATCACTTGGATCATCTTCAGATCTTAAAGTTGCGTCCACAACTCCTCTGGCTGAGTACTAGCCTGTACAACCATCGGACCAAGGTCGAGGTCCGTCAAGAAAGTGAAGCGTGAAGCAGCATACGGGCCCGGAACGGCGAGCTTCACCTCGGGATTCGCGGCTACTGCGAACATGCACAGAATTATATGTCCGATAGCTGATCCGTGTTCATAGTCCATTAAGAGCGATGGTGTAGCTGTGACAATTTGATCGTTTTTCTTTTATTATTATCATTATTATTATTATTATTAGCGAATGTCCCCATGGGAGAACGATAAGCAGGTGATTTACAAATATTTCTTAAGGTTCTTCTTACAAAGCGCGTCCAGAAAGTAAGTCCCGTTTCAATTTATCTCCGCTGCAGCGCTGCGATTGCAGTTCCACACATGCGCTGTAGACGATGTGTATCAAGGAGAAGAACGTGCGCTATTCGGAGATCGCTGTCAGTAACGTACGCTTTGTTGTGCTTGTTTGAAATGTCGGCGTTGATTGAAAATCCCGCCGCCTGTGAAATCAGGTCGGTGATTCGGTTTCTGAATGCGAGGAAAGTGAAACCAAGTGAAATTTATCGGCAAATTTGCGATGTTAAGGATTGTAGAGAGTTGAAGGCACCTTTCCTTTTCCTTGTTTCAAAAAGAAGACATTCTTTACGTCAGGGCTACACAAACCAATTGAAATCACCAAAAGGTCTATATCTTCTCCCACCACCGTCACGTATTCATTTGCCGGTGCTATGTTAAGGGCTGTAGTGATAATTAGTGTATCAGCATCCTCCACAGCTTGCCGTGAATCAATTTTTGCAACATGAAATTTTTCCATTAACATACGTATGAACCGTCCCTTGTTTTTGTAATTTGCAAGGAAGCTCTCCTGCGAAACAGTAGGCATCATCGTTTCTGTAAATGATATTGTAGCAGATTGCTTTCTTTGGGCTCTTCTTAATCGTTATAAGCCCTTGGTGCTTTCACAAACTTCGTCAGGGTAACAATCGAAAATGACAACGACATTTGATTTGTATTTTGACTTTACGTAAGATATATAACTGTCGCAAATTTCTGCAGATGTCTGGGCATGGTGCCATTTGACCCTATGTAACAATAACCCGCCGTCGATTACATATTTTGTACCATTCACATCTGCCTGTTCAGTCGGTTAAAAAGCCTTGTACAAGCCCGATTTGGTACCTTTCCTCATCCCATGCTCATCGAAAAGAGAGATAGGGTAGGGGCTAAGTTCGTAACACAAAAATTCTCGCAGCTCTACATCTGAATGTTTCAAGATTAGTCCAGTCAACTTGTGCTCAGTAGGCCGCTGACAGAACTGTATCACATCATATATTGTTCCTGCACGCGATGAGTGGTTGTGACACTACTTCTGCTTTGTTTAACCAGGGGAAACTTGAATTTTTAAAAGTCCTGCAGAAGTACAATGACTTGCAAACGGTCAATGATGTTTTCTACAACCCTCGTGCACAACAGGATGAGATTGCCGAAGCAGGGAACATGTTTCTCAAGAAACTGTACGGCAAAGGACATCAGACTAGCCTGAACGATTTGCGATACAGGCAATACGTATCTATTTCCTACAAAACTAAAACCAACATTGCCTCACTACCCCCCACCGAAGCGGCTGCACGACAACATTCACTGACAGTTTATTTTCAAGTGCAGCAGTGGTTATCCAGTAAAATTACTCTCGACGAACAACAAAGAGACCCAAGAGAGTGGGGATGGAAAAAACAAGGAATGGTATTGTCCCTGTGCCAACAACTTTGGACCCTGCTCCGGACTCGATACTCTGACACATTTCTTGTAAATGCAAGAACGGCTGCCAACGTAATTGTCGATGCAGGAAAGCGGGCCTCCACTGCTCCCCCCATCTGCACATCCTGTTGTGGGCTGTGTAATAAGGTCAAACTTCCAGAAATCAGCACTGATGTAGAAGATGAAGGGATAGAAGAAGAAGAAGACAAAGAACAGGCTGAAGACACACACCTGCGCCATGTGGAAGGTATGTCAAATCTCACAATCTGTTTCGTAACAATTCTCCTTGAGATATGTTCACTGGTCATTGATTTCTCACCCACCTCCTTCATTTTCCAGATGAAGTAGCCACAACATCGGCGACAGAACAACCAGCACCTAGGCCAGGACCCACCGCCTTCGAAGAACCTCAGGCAGGACCCTCTTGGAAACGACAGCGGCATATATAATTGATGCACATAATAATGTATTCTGTGTACTACAATGTAATAATATGTATAAAATTTTCAAAATTTTGTTCGGAATTTCAACTTTCTGTGACAATTTGTACAATTTCTGATTTTGTTAATAACTTGAACTTCATGTAATTTCTTTTTTAATTTCGTATAACTTTACATATATGATCTAAATAAGGTGTGCATAGAGAAATGGGAGAAGCAGTGGATACCAGTCTACATTCTATACGACTTAGAACTTGTAGGAATGCACTAAATGTCCGCTTTTAAGAATGAATTAGACTTCTTGAATGGAAAAAGTGTATTTTAGAGGAGACAGCCAAAATACGCCAATTTTCAATTAGCGCTTGAGCCGGAGCGCCTCGCAGCAAAACATGAATAGTGAAATCTGTAGGAAATTTTATGGACTTCAATTTTGTACTGGGAGGCGATTTGTGAAAAATTGATAGTTTCTTTATAAGCAGAAAACTGCCGAAAAAAGCTATTTTTTCGAATTTTTGCATTTTTTTCAATGTTGCGTCACGAAATTTTGTTGGGAAATGCCAGAATCAGATTCAGCACCCCAAAAAACATATCGAATCGAAGAAATCAAAACTACCCCAAAACTTTTCGGCTAGGGGCTCTATTGAGCACAAGTTGACTGGACTATTAAGGTTAAAGATCTGTTCCGGGCATGATCTATTAGGTCGAAAGCCTGATTAGTAGTCTGAAATTGTAAGTTCTAGTTGTTCTTGTGCCCTCTCTAGTGGACACGCGCATAAGATTTTATAGGTCACAGGTAGAAGTGAAATGCCACTGTAGTTGTTTACGTCTGTTCTGTCCCCCTTTTTGCGCAGTGGATGAATTAGTACACACTTCCAATCCTCTGTCTGCCAAATTTCTTTGATGATTTGGGTGATCTCTTTTAGGGAGATTGGGCCAAGGTTCTTCAGTAGTTCAGCTACAATTCCATCCTCTCCTGATGACTTATTATTTTTGAGCTTCTTAATGTGGCTATATATTTCTTCCTGAGATGGCGCTAGTGAAGTTTCATTTATGTATTCTGGTTGTAATCTGGGGAATCTTGTATTCGGTTGTGGGCAGTTTAGAAGTTGTGAGAAATATTTAGCTAGTTCTTGAAAATTTTCTTTGTTAGTTAGTGCCAATTTTCCATTCTCTTTCCTGAAACAGAGGTTTCAGAGGTATTATTATTATTCCTGTGTCTGTTGATAGAACCCACGTAGCCGGCCGCGGTGGCCGAGGGGACTGAGGCGCTCCAGTCACGGTCTGCACGGTCACTACGGTCGGGGGTTCTAATCCCTCCTCAGGCATGGATATTTGTGCCGTCCTTAGTGTTAGCTAGTTCGTAAGTAGTTTGTAAGTTTAGGGACTGATGACCCCGTAGTTAAGTCCCATAAGCTATACAAACATTTGTACGTTTTAGAACCAACGTAATTCTATATTAGTAGAATCATCTCTCGTCATTCTTAATCTGGTGCGGACATTGGTGTTTACATTACGAATGCAAGCATCTCGTCAGCGTACCTGTGAGGCCGAGAATCAGAGGGGTTTTATAAATCTCCTGACGTAAAGTGGGCTAGTTATCTTCGTTGGGAAGTATATTTAATCGTACGTTTAGTCTCTGAAGGACTGTGCACTTGGCATTCGATAACATTTTTTGGTTGTTGTATTAGTTCGAAATGGTGTAGACTATTTTGCGTTGCTGCTTGTTATGCATGTCAGAAAAAGTCGACAATCTTGTTACTGACATTGGTACCATAAATTAAACCGAATATGCTACCCCCATTTACAGAACTTTTTTTGCGACAACATTATGGTAGATAAAATCTGTAATCAAGTGGACTGTCAGCAGCCAGTCTGTAATGGTAAAGTAGGAAATGACAGTTCTTTTAAGTTTTATCTGCGTAGTAAATTCGACAAATTTTTCACTGCGACACATGGAGTCATGGCGGAGTTGTTTGCTGTTGCAGTTTGTAACGATACTGCTGGCCCCCTCATCTCAATGTTACCGTACGATACCGTCTGCCTGGTCCTTTCATCTCAATGTAATCCTACGATACCGCCTGCGTCGGATCCGGAATCGTGTGGTTCAGTTGTGATATATGTTGCGTGTGAAGTTAAAAACGTAATAGCCAGCCTAGGAATCAGTGTAGGACAGTGTCTGGGTGATACTGTGATTAAAACGAGTGATAGATTTCATTAATTAAGAGATTCATATATTTTCTTTCCAGACAGTTCTATAAACAATAGTTGCGTCATTGTATGTTATTTCAATAAATAGATAGGCGAAGGGTAAAAACTTTTTGTAAAACATAAAGACATGAAAGTAAATAGCTTTTTATATATGTTAGGCTCATCAACAAGTTGTGTAGACCAGCTAATTGTGTAATTAATGATGTACTCTAGATTTGAATATTGTATTTCTTTGTTTATATTGACTCACTTGAGATTTTGAACCTATTTTGAGAATTTCCAAGATAATTGATAGCTCAATATATGTTAGGAACATGTGTGATGTTCTCGTTAACAAATTAATTGACATTTAAAATCGCACTTTGTTGTCAACAGAAAGATCGGAAATTACGACTTAAAAATATTTACGCCATTTAAAATTATTGTATGTCTAGTTTTCATTTTTATTGCGATTATTTTTGTTATATGAAATGTTTTTCTGTTGTGTTTGTAAATTGTAAATCAGTATATTCTATTGTAATGAACAATGCATAATGTAACGCCATTATTGGCGATGTTATATATTTGCCTCATCCCCTTGCGTGGGGGAGTTCGAGTTTTGGCTTTTCTGAAGTGCACTGGAAGCTATATCAGTTTGTGTTTTGAAATGGAAGTACTACCGTTCTGATGCTTTGTAATTTGCATTGTTTTGAATGTGTTATGTTTTGGTGGAGGATGATTTCAAATTAAAGAAGAAGTGAAAAGTTCTACATATCGAGTATTTATTTCTACCACGACGCCCCAGGAGAATAATGTTGCAGCGAGCAGAACCCCCATACATCTCAATTATGAAAAGCTGAGTATTCTGTTTGAAAGTGGTAGAAAGGAACTGTAATCACTTAAAATATACTAAAATATTATAAGTTGTAATGTTCAGTACGGTATCTTTCGTGGTTAGATAACAGGGACGAAAGGGTCCTGATGGCAGTCCCGATTTATTACAAAAACTGTAGTGTTTTACTTTCAAGTTTACATTTGGTTACTGATACTGAGGAAAACTTCGGTACTTCATGACTCTTCATGGCTAGTCAGCAATAGAATTTGATTAGATTAGATTAATACTAGTTCCATAGATCATGAATACATTTCGTAATAATGTGGAACGTGTCATTTTAATGAAAGATATATACCATGACTCAATTTCTTTACATTTTTTTTCTCTTTCTCTGTCTCTTCTGAAACACACACATTCTTTTTTATTTTTGTTTGTTTGTTGTGCTCGACTATCGGTCAGGCACGAAAACGTCCGTGAATTAGTTTCTTACTTCTGAGTACACTTACAAAAGAAATATAAAAACAACTACGAGAGTTACTGATTTATAAGGCTTACTTTGCAGTCAGTTCTGAGTAATATTAGTAACAACGCTCCAGTCTCTAAACCAAGTTACAGAAATGCGAATCAGACGCATTACATATTCCAGACCATAGCAACCGCGTCTTTGAAACGCCAACTATGGTCACTTCCCAGGCCGCTGTAGGAATACATCGGTTCGTCGTCTTCCTGTTGGTACTGTAACTGAGACTTGACGAGAACGCATGTTTGGCAACTCTGTAATCGACGAGTTACTTCCTGGTGTGCACGGAAGAAAGCCTCAAAGTTCACTTGATTTTTCCTGTCATTTCCATTGAATAATCTGAGTTATTATCAATTGAGGAGTTACAAAAGATTGTAAATTTACGGTTTTTAGCCCAGGAAGGTCATTGCACGTGGAAATCGCAATTACTCTCGCCATTTAAATAGCGGTTGAAGAGTTCTAGCCACTATTGGCCTCGTAAGAAGAAACCTAAAACATACCTCTTCGCTAGCTCTGTGGTAATGTGCTGACATGTGAAAAAGCCTGTCTTGTGGTTCGCGGATCCAGTATCGCTGAGTGTAATATTTTTATCCTTTCTGGGAAAGTGCTACAAGCAGTCAGATCAAACATCGATAAGGTAATGGCATGAAAATGATTTCGTCTCATAGTGCAATGGTGAAAAAATGATGCTGCTTAACACGTAACGCCTCTTTCCGCTGATGACAACTTTATTTATGAAATTCCATACTTCCATACCTTTTGAATATGACACAGCATACGAATTACACACAGACACAATCGAAATCGAAGTGAGTAGTATTTTACTAATTCGTGCCGACAGAGGCACGCTTGTATATAGATACTCAGTTTTATTAAAACAGACTTTCGTCGTAAGATTATCCTGGGTAGTTTTATTTCAATTATTATAATACAGTTCACAATTTTAGTAATATTTCTCTTGTAGTGTTATTAAAACAATAGTAAAAATGAGAGAAATTAATCATCAACGATATATGCGATTTCTCTGATGTTATCCATAACAATCTGGCAATGCAGATGCAGTTTATTGATTACATGCATGTAAAAAACTTGTTCTGAGTTAAAGCTATCAAACAAGATTCGAAAGAAGAATAAAAAGCCACTAACACACGACAGCTAAAGTAGAAAATGCTTTTCTGACGTATTTTCGCACGATGCACTCTCCCCATACATAATACAAAAGTTTCGAGATGCATCTGCTGCTTCCACCCGTCTATTAAAAGTGAAAAGAACAAAATGGCGCAGAAGTTAGCTCTTTTTCCACATGCGACTATTTTGGGTTGAGAAGTGAAGGAAATTATGTTCAAAGTTGTATTAAATTGCTAACTTCAGCTGAGAGCAGAATAGCGTTTTAAGACATGTCGCAGTGAATCTACTCGAACTCGCGAACCCTTATCAACGATGGGCGACGCTTTCTGTTACACTACACTACTAGCTGTCACGTGGCTACAGCACCTCCAGAAGTCGACAGTAATTCCTCCAGAAATCCCGCATTCCACGGTGCTGTCAGATAATGCATATGGCCGATTCTAGATTCTGAGAGGCAGACACTTTCGGCTTTTCTTTTGCTGGTGTTGTTGTTGTTGTGGTCTTCAGTCCGGAGACTGGTTTGATGCAGCTCTCCACAATACCCTATCCTGAGCAAGCCTCTTCATCTCCACATAAGAACGGCAACCTACATATGTCTGAATCTGCTTACTGTATCCATCCCTTGGTCTTCCTCTGCGATTTTTACCCCACACACTGCCCTCCAACGCTAAATTAACAACTCCCTGATGTCTAAGAATGTGTCCTACCAATCCATCCCTTCTTTTAGTCAAGGTATGCCAGAAATTTCTTATCCCCCCAATTCTGTTCAGTACCTTCTCATTAGTTAAGCGATCCACCCACCTGATCTTCAGCATTCTTCTGTAGCACCATATTTCAAAAGCCTCAATCCTCTTCCTGTCCGCACTATTTATCGTCTATGTCTCACTCCCATACAGGGCAACGCTCCATACAAATGCCTTCTGAAAGGACTTCCTTAGGCTTAAATCAATATTCGATGTTAACAAATTTCTCTTTTTCAAGAACGCTTTTCTACCCATTGCCATTCTGCATTTTATATCCTCTGTACTGCGACCATCATTTGTTATTTTACTGCCCAAGTAACAAAACTCATCTACCTCCTTTATTGTTTCGTTACCTAATCTAATTTCTTCAACATCACCTGATTTTCTTAGACTGCACTCCATTATCCTTGTTTTGCTCTTGTTAATCTTCATCTTATATCCACCTTTCAGCACACTGTCCATTCCGTTCAATTGCTCTACCAGGTCCTTTGCTGTATCTGACAGAATTACTATGTCATCGGCAAAACGCAATGTTTTTAATTCTTCACCCTGAACTTTAATCCCTTCTCCAAATTTCTCCTTGCTTTCCTTTATAGCTTGCTCAATGTACAAATTGAATAACAATGGAGAAAGACTACAACCCTGTCTTACTCCCTTTCCAACCACTGCATCCCTTTCATGCCCTTCAACTCTGACAACCGCTGTCTGGTTTTTGTACAAGTTGTAAATAACCTTACGTTCCCTATATTTTACTCCTGCTTGCTTCAGAACTTGAAAGAGTTAGTTCCAATCAACATTGTCAAAAGCCTTCTCCAAATCTACAAAACCTAGAAATGTAGGTTTGCCTTTTCTTAATCTATCTTCTAGGATAAGCCGTAAAGTGAGTATTGCCTCCCGTGTATGCACGACATTTTCAACAAACAGATAGCGCGATTGCAGAAAATGCATTCTTTTTGGTCTATGTATGGTGCAGTGTGTCTATGTATGTTGTAGGGTTTCAGCACAATGCAACGGACTCTCGCTGAAAATGAAATCTGTCAACAATTATTAGACGAAAATTATCCAGTCACAGGATCTTTAAGCGATATTCAACCTTGTGATGCAGAGAACATAAGTGAGGATTCAAGCACACAAGAAATTTATTCTAACGCAAATAATTCTTCGCGTGATGATTCACTATAAGGAGATAGCCATCTGTCAAGTAATATATGTTTTTTAGGCAAAATTCTATTCAGTTGGTCTTCACATCCACCAACTGGGTACCAATATTTACAACATTTGGGATATTTCCATGTTTTGTTGTCATTATTTTTGTTTCCGATTGATGGCCTAGTGTGTCCCTATTTATTTTTAGAAAACGTTATGATAAAGCCTATAGCATATGTAGCATTTTTAATCTAATCCATTTTTATAAACATACAGCATGCCAAAGTAAGTTACTAAAAATTATTCTGAAATATGAGGCCTAGAACTTAAAGATAGAAAATAAAACAATGTAAACATTACAAGTTATTTTTTTATTTATTTTTTAAAATAAAGTTTGTTTTAATACATTTCTCACAAATGTAGGTATTAATTATACCTTTTATAGGAATTATGTGGCTTTTTTATTCAAGGGTCCATATGGAATCACGATTCAAGTTATCTTCATAAAAATAAAGATTACGGTTAAGGTTTAATGCAGGCCCCATTTAGTAAGTCAGTAAGGCGTTAATTAATTTATTTTGGGCATGTTTTATTGCAAGCCTTGTTGGCCGCATCTGTTGTAAATTTAGGCTACTTGTGTCGCTCAGTCATTGGAATTTATCTGGTTTACAGCTTCAAGTAGTAGGAGGCCTGCTGTTGTAATTGTTAAATAAATCTTGGTCCAACCTTCCATGATTTCCCAGTAGTGGGTACCATGAACTGATAACTTGTGTTATTTTTAGTTTTCTTTAAATTTGCTGTTCTTGCTTCTCAATAAGGTTTTACCGGTTTAGCTGCTTTATAACACACACCAGTTCACTCTTGATATTCATACAGTTGTTTTCCGTATTGCCCAACGACTACTTTATTTTCATGTAGTAAGTATTACGTTTGTAAACGATGCAGTGGCTGTAATCTGGAACTGGTACATTTACATATCTAATGCAATCACGTGAACATTTTTCTCAAGAGCTTGTTCGCGCTGTACGGTAGGCACAGCTTCCCGCATGTAGATAGCGGACAATAGTGGCATCATTAAAATGTACACGTTTCTTTATGTTTTCTTCTTGTTTCCTTATTCTGGAAAACGCGTTACCATATGCTTGCCCTTTATTCACATGAATGGTTAAGTGCCATCGACAAGGGACCTCAAATCGATTCCATATTTCTGGATTTCCGGAAGGCTTTTACACTGTACCCCACAAGCGGCTTCTAATGAAATTGCGTTCTTATGGAATATCTCCCCAATTGTGCAACTGGATTCATGATTTCCTATCAGAAAGGACACAGTTCGTTGTAATTGACGGTAAGTCATCGAGTAAAACAGAAGTGCTATCTGGCGTTTCACAGGGAAGCGTTATAGGTCCCCTACTCTTCCTTGTGTTTAAAAACGATTTAGGAGACAATATGAATAGCTCGCTTAGACCGTTCGTGGGTGATGCTGTCGTTTATCGGTTAGTGAAGTCAACAGAGGATCAAAAGCAACTGCAAAGCGATTTAGACCAAATTTCTACATGGTGCGAAAATTGGCAATTGACACTAAATAAAGAAAAGTGTGAAGTGTATGTGAAGTGTGACCACTAAAAGAAATCCGCTGAAGTTCAATTACGCGATATCTCAGTCAAACCTTAAGGTCGTAATTTCTACCAAATACGTAGGAGTTACAATTACGAACAACTTAGACTGGAGAGAACACACAGAAAATATTGTTGGCAAGGCGAACCAAAGGTTACGTTTCATTGGCAGAACGCTTCGAAGATGCACCAGCTCCACCAAAGAGACTGCCTACATCACACTTGTGCGTCCTCTCCTGGAGTACTGTTGCCATTTGTGGGACCTTCACCAGGTGGGACTGACGGAAGACATTGAGAAGGTTCAGAGAAGGGCAGCTCGTTTTGTTTTATCACGTTACGGGGGGGGGGGGGGGCGTCATGGAAATGTTGGACGAATTGGGGTGGAAACCATTAAAAGAAAGACGTTATTCATTGCGGCCAGATCTATTTGTGAAGTTACAATCACCAATTCTTACTTCTGAATGTGAAAATATTTTGCTAGCACCCACCTACTTAGGGAGACATGACCATCCCAATAAAATAAGAGAAATCAGATCGAAAACGGAACGGTAGAGAAAAGTTATGAAAGTGGTTAATGAACCCTCTGCCAGGTACTTAAATGTCATTTGCAGAGTATATATGTAGATGTAGATTAGTTGAAGAGAATATTATCAGACGCGGGCGGGGGCGGATGTGATATCCTCTTGGCAATCCATCTGAGGCTGGTATGGCTTTTGCTGTGTGCTGTGGTCCGGCCATTTATCTGCGCTGGACGGGTAGGGGTGCTGTGATACCGCAGCACCCGGGCAAGGGAGAAATAAATAAAGCTCGCTCCCACCTCTGACCATAAATACTGCTATAGGCTTTTCTCTCTGACGGACTGTTAGGACATGAACAGTATTGACACAGGTGTAGTTAACGAGACACAGGCCTTCCCTCTTTAAAACATCCTTTCGTTAAAAATACAATGGGAAACACTCCCCTCTGGGACGTGGACAGTTTTGGGGGGATCAAATAACACAGCCCACAGGAAGCAGCTGTGTAACCACTCATTATAAAACAGTTGATTTTCATTTGTTTGCATTTTAGGGCTCGCCTTGGGTAGCCGTATCGTTTCATGCTGAAAGGAAAGTCGTCCTCCACTTTCTGAAAGCATAGCGGCGATCTGACGAGTACGAGTTTCCGAGGCTAGCAATTTAAAAGAGCAGTATTCCGCACAATGGCCCCTGTAACTTGCAAGAAGATCAAAAGCTACTGCCAAATGATTTAGATAAGATACCCGCATACTGCAAAAAATCGAAATTGACCCTTAATAATGAGAAGTGTGACGTCATCCATATGACCACTAAAAGATGCCCTTTAAACTTCATTTACACGATAAATCGGCCAAAAATATAGGCAGTAAATTCAAGTAAATACCTAGCAGTAACAATTACAAACAGCTTAAATTGGAAAGAATACATAGAAACTATAGAGGGGAAAGCGAACCAAAGAGTACAGTTACTTTGGCACAACACTTAGAAGCATAGCCAGCGCAAGCACAAGTGCCGCCCTGTGCGAGCTGCTAAATCGCCACCCCTCCTCCGTTTCTTTTTTTTTTTTTTTTTTTTTTGTTTTTCAAAAACGTTTGTGGAATTTTATTTAAACAAATCTGTAGGAAATGTCAGTAATCAATCATAATTTTTTGTTTTTACTTTACAGATCTAGCTAAAGATTTTCACGCTGTGCCCGAAATGTATGTAGATCTGGAAAATAAAAAAAAAAAAAAAAAATAATAATAATAAAAATTGCGACTGATTGGTGACATTCTCTACAGATTTGTACAAAACAGTCGCTGGGCACCAGCTCAAAAAGGGAGTCAAACCTGATTGAAGAAATCAAGCTAATTTTTGTAAGCCTTTTGAATATACGAAAATGTTCAAATGTGTGTGAAATCTTATGGGACTTAACTGTGAAGCTCATCAGTTCCTAAGCTTACGCACTACTCAGACTAAATTATCCTAAGAACAAACACACATATCGATGCCCGAAGGAGGACTCGAACCTCCGCCGTGACCAGGCGCACAGTCCATGAACTGCAGCGCCTTAGACTGCTCGGCTAATCCCGCGCGGCATGAACTTACAATTAACGTAAATAAACATTTTTCAGTGGCTGTGAACAGATAATGTATTCAACAGAAGACAGTATACAGTAAATAAATGTTGAGAAACTGATAGTGTGCGAGTAGTATTGTCAAAAGAAAGTGCCGGTCAGAGTTTAACTGTTGTTCATGAGGGCACAGACAGGTATTTCATGGCTCAAAACCAATACGTCCGACTATCACTAAGAAACGGATAGCGAAAATTTTGAAAAATGCGTCGAAAGCCAACATATGCCAGGCTTACTACCAATGTCTTTATCCCTTGTAATTACTCGTAGCATATTTACCCATTCGGTATACCTCTAGCCGTTGTCGGTATTGGACATGTTTGACTGTAGTAATGTTCAGCGGTTTTTTTTTTTTTTCATAATGCGGGAAGAATAAAACATTCAACTGCCATTGAAGAGCTTAAGCAAAATTGCTTCAGGCTTAACACATAATCGCAGTTTTGAACATTGCATTCGAATTTCCAAATTATATTTCGTCTTCTGCAAAATTAGCTGTGAGTAAACGCAAGGCGCGCTACAGGCTGGCAGCGCTCCACTGATAAGAATACTGGCGTGTGCGCCAGACTGCTCCCCCTCTCTGTTCCTCCGGTGTAAACACGACGGTGCTGTCACAGAGGTGAGGAAGAAATTAGTCCTCCTTTCCTTGCTCAACAGGGACGACCGGCAGGCAGTTGAGGCGCCACGCCACAGTTTCCCGAAGCCGCTCCCTCAGAGGTTTGATTTCGAGTCCCTTCCTGAGCATGAATGTTTAGTTTGTCCTAAAAAAAAAAAATAAAAATCTGCCGCCCCTTGGAAGCTGCCGCCCCGTGTGGCCGCACATTTCGCACGTGCCTTGCGCCGGCCCCTCTTAGAAGAAGCAAACAGTTCTACTAAAGAAACAGCCTACACCACACTTGTGCGTCCTATTTATGGGTATTGTTGCGCATTGTTGGATCCTTGCGCCGGCCCCTCTTAGAAGAAGCAAACAATTCTACTAAAGAAACAGCTTACACCACACTTGTGCGTCCTATTTATGGGCATTGTTGCGCATTGTTGGATCCTCACCAAGTGGGATAGACAGACGAATGAGAGAAGTACAGAGATGGGCAGCTCGTTTCGAATTATCGCGATGTAGGGGAGAGATTGTCACGGAAATGATGCACGAGTTGGGGTGGAAATCATTAAAAGAAAGGCGTTACTTGTTGCGATGAGATCAATTTGCGAAATGTTTTTCATCAATTTCCTCTTCCGAAAGTGAACATATTTTGTTAGCACCCACCTACACAGGAAGACATGATCATCAAAATAAAATTAGAGACATCATATGGAAAACGGAAAGATTTAGGTGTTCCTTTTTCTCATAAGCTATTGTTGTTGTTGTTGTGGTCTTCAGTCCGGAGACTGGTTTGATGCAGCTCTCCACAATACCCTTTCAAGCCTCTTCAACTCCACATAAGAACGGCAACCTACATCTGTCTGAAGCTGTTTACTGCGGTTTTTACCCCATACACTTCCCTCCAACCCTAAATTCTCAATTCCTTGATGTCTGAAAATGTGGCCTACCAATCGATCCCTTCTTTTAGTCAAGGTATGCGAGAAATTACTTCTGTCCCCAATTCTGTTCAGTACCTTGTTGCGGACCTTTTATTATTATTATTAATTATGATTTGGGTCACCTATCTTAGTCACATGCCTTATTTAGCAAGTGAGATATTAATTACAACAAAAATGTCAATTTCTAAATATTGTTACCAAAGTGCACTATACGAATTCTAATGTAATATAAATGTTCAATATGCCGTGTTAGGTTATGAAAATAAGTTATACCCTCAGTATAATGTCAAGGAATAACCTTCAATTTGTTTTGACGTCTAATTAATTAGATCTTGCGACAGTAGATTAATGTATATTTTTTAATCACAATATAAAATATATAATAATAAATTGACGTCTATATCTTATTGTCAAAGCCTGTTCTTTTATTTTGAAAGAACAGCTATTTCAAATAGGAAGGTAGATCTGATTATTCCCTTTTGTAAGGAATAATTCACAATTATTTGAACACCATTAATTAAAATCAATTCTATTACCAACATAACAGAAACCAGAGTTGTTAAGTAAAATTTCACTAGTAACTTATAGATAGTAGTTTTAGGTTGAACTTAGTCTACCATTCATTGTTTTATCTTAAATGGCTAAAAAAATAAAACACGAATTTTATGTTTAATGCTTGTAGGCTTCTTTAATTATTTATTTTCGATCTCATATAGATATTTGATTATTGACAATTACAGTGAAAAAGAATGACTCCTATTAAAACATTCTCCTTTCTGAGCTTCGAATCAAATTGGTAGCAAAATAATAAATGGAAAAATAAATCCCTACAGCGCCTCCGCCACTTATGAACCTAGAAAATGTAACATGTAATTAACTTAGAGGTTCTCTTCAGACGTGGGCGTCTTATCTACTCTAGTCCTAGGCAAGCTTAATTCTTCCCATCAAAACCTGAGTCACTCTTTACTTTTATAGTGTTGTTGTTGTTGTTGTTGTTGTTGTGGTCTTCAGTCCGCAGACTGGTTGGATGCAGCTCTCCACGCTACCCTGTCCTGTGTAAGTCTCTTCATCTGAGAATACGTTCGGTATCCTATATCCTTTTGAATCTGCTTACTATATTCGTCCCTCGTTCTCCCTCTACGATTTTTACCCCACACGCTTCCTTCTAATGCTAAGTTGACAATTCCTTGATGTCCCAGAATGTGTCCTACCAATCTATCCCTTCTCTTAGTCAGGGTATGTCAGAAACTCCTTTTCTCCCCAATTCGGTTAAGCACCTCCTCATTAGTTACGTGATCTACCCAACTAATTTTCATCATTCATCTGTAGCACCACATTTCAAAAGCTTCTATCTTTTTATCTGAACTCCTTATCGTCTACATTTCACTGCCCTACAGTGCTACACTCTAGACAAATGCTTCCAGACAGGACTTCCTAACATTTAAATGAATATTGGATGTTAACAAGTTTCGCTTATTTAGAAATGCTTTTCTCCCCACAGCCATTCTGCATTTTATATCTTCTTTACTTCGGCCATCAGAAGTTATCTTGCTTTTATAGTGGTTTACTCGAAAATATCTTCATATAACCTCTATTGGTTCATACCAAATTAAAAATCATCCTACATTTCAATAAATTTAATTCTATAATAAACATCTTTCTCTATAACATTGCTTATGTGCCATTAAAATGTTTTTATTCTCACGTTGATAAATAAAAAACCTGTGGTTATTAAATTTTATTAGTGGATATATTAGACTAGAG
Source organism: Locusta migratoria (assembly GCA_026315105.1). Lineage (NCBI taxonomy): Eukaryota > Metazoa > Arthropoda > Insecta > Orthoptera > Acrididae > Locusta > Locusta migratoria. The sequence continues at coordinate 869,416,204 of CM048744.1, forward strand.
CCAGCCTTAATCATATAATAACACATGACCAAAGTCGTTTTGACTCCCAGCAGGATTCTCATATATTTAAACACAACGAACGACTGTCTCAAATGCACAGTCAAATCCCCTCAGAATAGACTATTAATTCCATTTACCACTACGTTCATCTTCAAAATCTTTAAATCAAAATTTCTTGAAACCAATCACGCGTATTTTTATGCAAACTTTTCCTATACAGGAAAAGTCACATTTCTTCTTTACATACTGCAGTTTCATGGATTCACATTCAACTAAAGTTCGTAGTTATATACTTACGAACCAATAATTCCCTTCTTTAGCATATTTTCGATATTTGTGACGGATTTTTATTTAGAATTACGTCTGTCGTGTGTTATGTTTGACAAATTGTTCCACCGATCGATAACTAAAACTATGATCCAACAAAGGATAAAAGAGAGATATTTTCTTTCTACCGTACAAAGAATATAATTAAATGCTTTCTCCGATCCAGCAGTTCTTCTTTGGCATTATCTGTATATTCTTTATTTCGCTCACGCCTTTTTTTCTCCATCTTTGGGTTGGTAAACATTCTAATGAATAAAAACTTTTTTTTTTTTTTTTTTTTTTTTTTTTTGCCTTTCAGGCTAAGTTTCTATAGCCTACATTGAACAAGCATATAATCATTCATAAATCGTCTTATAATAAATAAAAATAATAATTACTTCTTCTTTAACATTTCGTAATAAGTTGAAGCGGAAAGAGTGAATCAAAATAGGCATAGTAAGCTAATTTATTGAGATGTATATCACCAAATTTTGTAATGACCCTGATAGCATAAGTAGCTGAACTCAAACTTTTCTTCCAACTGAATCCCTCATCGATGCAAACACCTAAAATTTTTGAATGTTCTACCTTAGCTACAGATTTATGTTCAAAGGCTGCTGTTTATCGTAATGAAAGCAGGCGTGCGCCTCGGTAGGCAGATTCCTAACCGCCGCACTTGTTTGCAATTTTTTGCCTATAGACAAATCGCACGTCTCGTCTTGTAAAGGTAAGGAAAGCAAAAGCAAGAGGATCGGCAGACTGACACAAGTATCCCCTCGCACGAATACAGCATGGTACAAGTGGGCCACTACGTAACTGCCGGCACAGTAAAGCTCATACTGGTCCCCAACTCTTCAGAAGCGCTAATCGAGCTCAGACCGAAGTACCAACTCGACCAAGCCTACAGGCGAAGTTCTCTTTACCAGAACGAAGACCCCAATGTCTTTCCTCCACCAGAGTAAAAACAGGAATCCCTTCTCTGCCAAAAACTGCTGTCCTCCCAAATTCCTATCACCTCTCCTTGTTCTAGCCAATCTGGGCTCCTTGCTTCCGGCGGGAGCCATTTGTAAAGCAGAAGCTGTACTCCACGTGAAGTGCGGATTAATACGCAGAGTTGGTCTATCATTGAAGCCAAGCGGTCTGGAGCCACATTTAGCATCGCGGAGGTTCGAATCCTCAGTCGGGCATGGATGTGTGTGTTGCCCTTGGGTTAGTTTAACTTAGTTAAGTAGTTTGCAAGTCTAGGTACTTATTACCAGAGTAGTTTGGTTCCACAGAATTGCAAACATTTGAACATTTTGAACATTGACCTGTGTTTCCGCACTCGCGGCAATATCGTAACTTTTGGCGGGAGGTGCCATTCTCACGGTTCCCTTCCGCCCTTGTAGCATTCTCGGAAGCTGCGTTCTGCGAAGTCAGCAGACCTGTGGCTTCACGGTCTGCCCTAGCCAGAGGCCGCCCTGCTGATTCTGTTTCCGCGAATTTGGTTCCCGTCGAGGGCTGCAGGCCGCTCCTGCACAAAATCTCTCCCTGACAGTTCATACGCTGCAGCTCTTGTTTGATTTCTGTATGTATGTTGGGTGCAATGGATGATATTATACAAACGAGAGTGAGAAACCTCTCTACTGCATCCTTATATTCATAGTTTAGATCTGCAGGCTGTCAAAATTGTATTGTGACAAGCAGTAGTATATTAGAATCACTTAGCTGAGATCTGCTGAATGTCATTGTGGTCGGATACATCTGGTGCTCCTTGCGTGCAATTCCGCTGTGGTTCAGTGAGCAGTGGTGGCAGTGGTGTAGACGACACACGACCGAACAGATGCCAGACCTGCTCCAACATACCAGCTGGTGGCCTGCATCAAATGGCTTCTGCTGTGGCACTGTTGAAGAAGAAAACCTGAAGTACACTACTTGACATTAAAGTTGCTACACCTAGAAGAAATCCAGTTGATGAGCGGGTATTCATTGGACAAATATACTAGAACGGACATATGATTACTTCTTCACTCAATTTGGGTGCATAGATGCTGAGAAATCAGTACCCAGAACAACCACCCCTAGCCGTAATAACGGCCTTGATATGCCTGGGCATTGAGTCAAACAGAGCTTGGATGGCGTGTACAGGTGCAGAGGCCCATGCAGCTTCAACACGATACCACAGTTCATCAAGAGTAGTGACTGTGGTATTGTGACGAGCCAGCTGCTCGGCCACCACTGACCAGACGATTTCAAATGGTCAAATGGTGAGAGATTTGGAGAATGTGTTGGCCAGGTCAGCAGTCGAACATTTTCCGTACCCAGAAAGGCCCGTACAGGACCTGCAACATGCGGTCGTGCATTATCTTGCTGAAACATAGGGTTTCACAGGAATCGAATGGAGAGTAGAGCCACGGGTCGTAACACATATGAAATGTAATGGCCACTGTTCAGAGTGCCGTCGATGCGAACAAGATGTGACCGAGATGTGTAAACAATGTCACCCATCACGCCGGGTGATACCAACACCACACCTCTCGTGTGACGTCAGGCAGAGTAGGTTGCACGCGCATAGTTGACTGGATAGTCGCTGGGGCACGGCCCACTATGCCGAAGCAGCGATCCAGTCAGCTATGCGCGCGCAACCTACTCTGCCTGACGTCACACGAGAGCGCCGCGGCCTTCTCTCTAGGTGGTGTCCGTGATACGCCAGTATGGCGATGACGAATACATGCTTCCAATGTGCATTCACCGAGATGTCGCCAAACACGGATGCGAACTTCATGGCCGCGGTGGAGTAGCCGAGCGGTCTAAAGCGCCTTGCTGCGGAGCGCGCGGTTGCTCGCCGTGGAGGTTCGAGTCCTCCCTGGGTCATGGGTGTGTGTGTTGTCCTTAGGTTAGTTTACCTTACTTTAAGTACTTGGTAAGCTACGGACCGATGACCACGCAGTTTGGTCCGATAGATTTACAAACATTTGAACATCATGATGCTGTAAACAGAACCTAGATTTATCCGAAAACATGACATTTTGCCACTCGTGCACCCAGGTTATTCGTTGCGTACACCAGCACATGGGATCCTGTTTGTGAAGCAGCGTTGAGGGTAACCGCAGCTATGGTCTCGGAGCTGATAGTCCATGCTGCTGCCAACGCCGTCGAAGTGTTCGTGCTGATGGTTGTTGTCTCGCAAACGCCCCCATCTCTTGACTCAGGGATCGAGACGTGGCTGCACGATCCGTTACAGCCATGCGGATAAGATGCCTGTCATCTCGACCGCTAGTGATACGAAGCCATTGGGATCCAGCACGGCGTTCCGTATTGCCCTCCTGAACTCACCGATTCCATATTCTGCTAACAGTCATTGAATGGCAACCAACGCGAGCAACAATGTCGCGATACGATAAACCGCAATCGCGATAGGCTACAATCCGACCTTCATCAAAGTCGGAAACGTGATGGTACGCATTTCTTCTCTTTACACGAGGCATCACAACAACGTTTCGCCAGGTAACGCCGGTCAACTGCTGTCTGTGTATGAGAAATCGGTTGGAAACCTACCTCATGTCAGCACGTTGTAGGTGTCGCCACCTTGTGTGAAATCTCTGAAAAGCTAATCATTTGCATATCATAGCATCTTCTTCCTCTCTGTTAAATTTCGCGTCTGTACCACGTCATCTTCGTGGTGTAGCAATTTTAATGGCCAGGAGTGTATAAACGTTTTTACAGTGTGAATATGAGTGTTGTGAGTACTGTATTTCAATGCATTTGGAATTAGGTTCCAGTATTGAAGTAATAACACAGTCTAACATACACAGTCATGACACTCAGTGCTGTGAAAGTTGTTGCCAACTGAAAGTTGCAACGACACTAGCGCTCCTGGTTATGGGAAATGTTTGTTTGTAATTACTTTTCTACGCAATTAACCAAATAGTTTGTGTAATTTTTGCGTTCCAAACATTAGTAAAATATCTAGAGCCATAAAAAATCGTGACATATATATTTAAAAAAAGTCTAATTTCCCTAATTCACTGATATAAACAATAACTTATTCGTGAGGAAATACTTACGAATGTTTGTAAATTTTGTAGCCTACTCCACTAAAAGTTAGAGAAAATACACAAACGAAAAACATTAATTCAAATGTTTGTAAAACTTATGGGATTTAACTGCGGGATCATCAGTTTATACGCCCACTAGCTCTGCCGACGATGAGGAGATCGAAGAAATGTATGAGGAGGTAAAGGAAATTATTCAGACAATTAAGGGAGAGGAAATCTTAATTGTGATGGGAGACTGGTATTCGACAGTAGGAAAAGGAAGGGAAGGAAAAATAGTAGGTGAATATGAACTGGGCAAAAGGAATGAAAGAGGAGATCTCCTGGTAGAATTTTACACGGAAAATAATTTAATCATAACAAACACGGTTTAAGAATCATGAAAGAAGGTTGTATACGTGTAAAAGACCAGGAGACACCATAACGTACCAGATAGATTTTATAATGGTAAGGCATAGATTTCGGAAGCAGGTTTTAAACTGTAACACATACCCAGAGGCAGATATATACTCTGACCATAACTTGTTCGTCATGAACTGTAGGCTGAAACTGAAAAAAGTACAAAAAGGTAGAAAAATAAGGAGATGGAACCTGGATAAATTGAAGGAATCTGAACTTCTTGAGAATTTCATAGGGAGCTTGAGGCAACACAGGAAATACTAAATTTAATTGATGTAAGTAGAAAATATAAAAATGCTGTAAATGAAACAGGCAAAATGGATTATAGACGACTAAGAAATGAGATTGACATGAAGTGAAAAATAGCTAAGCAGGAGTGGCTAGAAGGCTAATACAAGTCTGTAGAAGAATGTATAAACAGGTGAAAAATAGATACCGCCTACAGGAAAATAAGAGAAACATTTGGAGACAAGAAAAGCAGCTGTATGAATATAAAGAACTCCGATGGAAAACCATTTCTCAGCAAAGAAGGAAGAGCTGAAAGGTGGAAAAAGTATATAGAGGGGCTCTACAAAGAAAATGAACTTAGAGACAATATTGTAGGAAAGGAAGAGGATATAGATGAATATGAAATAAGATATACTATACAGAGAGAAGAATTTGGCAGAGCACTGAAAGACCTAAGTCGAAACAAGGCATCTGGAGTGGACGACATTCCCTCAGAACCTCTGAAGTCTCTGGGAGAGCTAGCCATGACAAAACTATTTCACCTGGTGCGTAAGATGTATGAGACAGGCGAAATACCCTCAGACTTTAAGAAAAATGTAATAATTCCCGTACCAAAGAAATCTCTACCCTTCATTTGATCCCTGAGAAACCCTACATTTCAGTAAGGTAATGCACGACCGCATGTTGCAGGTCCTGTACGGCCTTTCTGGATACGGAAAATGTTCGACTGCTGCCCTGGCCAACACATTCTCCAAATCTCTCACCAACTGAAAACGTCTGGTCAATGGTGGCCGAGCAAATGACTCGTCACAATACCCCAGTCACTATCCAAGCTCTGTTATACTCAATGCCCAGGAGTTTCAAGGCCGTTATTAGGACCAGAGGTGGTTGTTCTGGGTACTGATTTCTCAGTATCTATGCACCCAAATTGCGTGAAAATGTAATCACATGTCAGTTCTAGTATAATAAATTTGTCCAATGAATACCCGTTTATCATCCGCATTTCTTCTTGGTGTAGCAATTGTAATGGACAGTAGTGTAATTTCCGCACGGTGCCCCTGTGAATACTGCAACCCTTCAGACACCGGAGTTTTTCTTGACGTGCTCGTCACTTAAAGAGAATTGTGATCACTGTCATTCTTCTTATCATGAGGATCGGTTCATTTTTTGAAGGAAATTGTCTGAGAATACACCTAACACTTCGTCAAACACGCGGGTAATCACTAACCTGTTTCAGCGTCTGATGTCTCCAACGGCCGCAGCCATCGCAGGAAGACGCATCGCAGCAAAACGAAAAAAATGTTCAAATGTTTTTAGAGCTTATGGGACTTAACTACGGGGTCATCAGTCCCTAAACCTACAAACTACTTATGAACTAGCTTATACTAAAGACGGCACAAACATCCATGCCCGAGGGGGGATTCGAACCCCCGACCGCAGCGGTCGTGCAGACCGTGACTGGCAGGCCGCAGACCGCTCGGCTACTGCGGCCGGCGCAGAAAGACTCTTCGGCTATTCCGCCGTAGCACACTTTTTGCTTTGAACCTTAGAAACATGGGTATTCTTCGATTGAAGTATAAAACACGCAATGATTTCGTTTAGGAAGCTGTTCCAAACGATTTTATTACCCACTTCAAGGGTTAACAATAGAACAACCTCTCGATTAGATTCACTTGGAAAGTGCATGAAATTTCAAAAATGATCAAATGTTTGTTATTCTTATGGGACCAAACTACGTTGGTCATCAGTCCCTAGACTTAAAAACTACTTAAACTAAGTTAAGCTAACCTAAGGACAGCCGCGGTAGAGTAGCCGAGCGGTCTAAGGCGCCTCGCTGCGGAGAACGCGGTTGCTCGGAGGTTCGAGTCCTCCCTGGGGCATTGACCTTAGGTTAGTTTACCTTAGTTTAAGTAGTTTGTAAGTTACGGACTGATGACCACGCAGTTTGGTCCTATAGATTTACAAAAATTTGATTTAACCTAAGGACAACACACGCATCCATAACCGAGGGAGGATTCGAACCCCCGACGTGGGAGGCCGCGCGAACCGTAACGTGGCGCTCCAGACAGCTGGGCTACTCCCGCGCGGCCAAGGAATTTCAATCCACCATTTACATCACAGGCGAAAGCAATGTCTTAGGTGATTTCAAACGGCATCCAACTCAAACATCTCTCGCTTAGGGGAGAGATGTTCGATTTTATGAGGGTTTTGATATTGGACTGCGAAACTGGAATACGAAAGTGATTTGTTTTAACCACTTCGTTGAAATCCCGCATCTGCACTTTGAGGATTAATATAAGCACTTTCAGATGTGTGTGGTTTCGCTGTATGTGTGTGTTTTGCGCTTTATAAGCACTTTAAGCAAAGAGTTTTTGGCACTGCTGATTGAATATGTAATGATACACTGACGCCATTAAATTACATATAATTTCCTTCCTATGGTATTGATATCTTGTTACATCGTTTCTCTCTGTTAAAATGTTACTTGAGGTACAATGCAAGGGTTTGCATGGAAATGAAGCACACCGCTGTCCTGTTTATGAATGCCCGTTATTCCAGACATGGTTTCGCATGATTCCGAACGGTCGAGGGCAAAGGTGTCCTTTGTCAGTAACAAAGCCTGTAAATAATATTTCTATTGGCGTTGTTATTTCTATGACTATTTTGTAAGAGTAACTCTGTAGTCTTTTACCACCGCAGACATATGATTTGATTTCCTTTTTTCTAATTTCTTCATTTCGAATAGTTGCGACGAGGAAGAGTAAATGGTTGTTGTTGTTGTGGTCTTCAGTCCACAGACTGGTTTGATGCATCTCTTCACGCTACCCTGTCCTGTGCAACTCTCTTCATCTGAGAATCGTTGGGCAACCTACATCGTTTTGAATCGGCTTACTGTATTCGTCCCTCGATCTCCCTCTACGATTTTTGCCCTATATACTTCCTTCTAATCCTAAGTTGGCCGATTTCTTGATGTCTCAGAATGTGTCCCACCAACCTGTCCCTTCCCTTAGTCAGAATACGCCAGAAACTCCTTTTCTCTCCAATTCTATTGAGCACCTCCTCATTAGTTTTTCATCATTCGTCTGTCGCACCACATTTCATCTTTTTGTCTGAATTTCTTATCGTCCACATTTAACTTCCATATAGTGCTACACTCCATACAAATGATTTCAGAAATGAGTTCCTGACATTTAAACTAATATTGGATGTCAACAATTTTCTCTTCTTCAGAAACGCTATTCTTCCCATAGCCATTCTGCATTTTATATCTTCTTTACTTCAGCCGACATGTACCCTCTCCCCCCAGTGCTTCAAGTGCCAGGGGGTGGGCCATGTGGCCATGTATTGCGGCAACGCAGCGCGGTGCGTCAAATGCTCTGGCGAGCATGACTCACGAGACTGCGTGCGCGGCAGAGAAGAGACGCCGACTTGCGCTCGTTGTGGCGGTCCTCACGTTGCCAACTGGCGAGGCTGCACGGCTTTTTCAAGCCGAAGCCAAGCCGGTGGTGGCGTGGCGGCCGCTGCGGCGGCGCCGCAACGTCGGCGGAGACGGCGGCGACGACGACGACGAGGGGACGGCGCGGCAGCCGCGCCCCCTGACCGCGACCGGCCGGAAAACACCGCCAACGGCGGCGCGGACCGGCCGAGAGCGGAAAGGGGGCCGGCGCCGTCCGCCCCAAAGAAGACGACGCGGCCCGGGGACGACCTGCGAGCTGCCGCGGAGAGGCAACGGCGGCATTCAAAGCCACCATGGCAGCAGAGAGGGTGGCCTTCCAGGCCCAACTTGCTGCGGAGAAGGATGAGGTCTGCCGACAGATCCGGTAGCTGCACGCCGAACTGGCGCGCGACTTCTACGAAGACGACGCTGAGGACGCTGCAGAGCCCGCCCCTGTGGCGCAGAGCTCTGGGGCGACCACTGCTGTGACGACCGGCGCTCCTGTGGTTGTACAACCGCAGTCGACAGCTGCCCAGCAGATCACGCCTGCCCAGCAGCGGGTGATTGAAGACCTGAAGGCCAAACTGGAGGGACAATCACTGGAGAAGGCGCTGAAGGAGTCGTGCGCCACCCAGTGAAGTTGCGGCCCTGACGACCGGCGGCAGGAACCTCTCCGCGCAGTCATTTGCGCATAGAGGTACCGCGACGAAGGACGCCACCGCCGGAGAGAGGACGCAAGAAACATCTACACATCTACATCTACATGGGATACTCTGCAAATCACATTTAAGTGCTTGGCAGAGGGTTCATCGAACCACCATTATACTGTTTATCTCCCATTCCATTCTCGAATAGCGCGCGGGAAGAAAGAACACCTGAATCTCTCTGTTGGCGCTCTGATTTCTCGTATTTTATTCTGATGATCGTTTCTACCTATGTAAGTGTGAGTCAACAATATATTTTCGCATTCGGAGGAGAATGTTGGCGATTGGAGTTTCGTAAGTAGCCCACGCCGCAGCGATAAGCGCCGTTGTTGTAATGATTCCCATCCCAGATCCTGTATCATTTCCGTAACGCTGTCTCCCCTATATCGTGACAATACGAAACGAGCTGCCCTTCTTTGGACTCTTTCGATGTCCTCCGTCAAACGCACCTGATATGGATCTCACACTGGGCTGCAATACTCCACAAATGGACGGACAAGCGTAGTGTATGCAGTTTCTTTAGTAGTTCTGTTGCATCTTTTAAGAGTTCTGCCAATAAAACGCAGTCTCTGGTTCGCCTTTCCCACGATATTATCTACGTATTCTTTCCAGTTTAGGTCTGAAGTAATAGTAATTCCTAGGTATTTTGTAGAGTTTACGGCCTTCACATTTGATTGATTTATGTTGTAAACAAAGTTTAACGGATTTCTTTTCGTACTCATGTGGACGACTTCACACTTCTCATTATTTAGAGTCAATTGCCAATTTTACACCATACTGATATCTTATTCAGATCGTCCTGCAGTTGGTTTTGATCGTCAGATGATTTTACTAGACGGTAAATGACGCCGTCATCTGCAAACAACCTAAGAGAGCTACTTAGATTTTCCCCTAAATCGTTTATGTAAATAAGGAATAGCAGAGGACCAATAACACTACCCTGTGGAACGCCCGATATCACCTCTGTTTTAGTCGATGCCTTACCATCGATTACAACGAACTGTGTCCTCTCTGACAAGAAATCTCCTATCCAATCGCAAATTTGGGGCGATATACCATAACCACGCAGTTTGATTAAAAGCCGTTTGTGAGGTGTCAAAAGCTTTCTGGAAATCAAGAAATACGGAATCGATTTGCAAACCTTTGTCGATAGCACCCATCACTTCGTGTGAATAAAGAGCTAGTTGTGTTTCGCATGAACGATATTTTCTAAATCCGTCTGACCTTGGGTCAATAGATCGTTCTGTTCGAGATAATTCATAATATTTGAATACAGGATATGTTCCAATACCCTGCTGCAAGTTGACGTCAATGAAATAGGCCTGTAGTTTAGTGGGTTACTCCTACTGCCTTTCTTGAATATAGGTGTGACATGGGCAACTTTCCAAACTTTTGGTAAAGATCCTTCTATGAGAGACCGGTTGTATATGACTGTTAAGTAAGGAGCTATCGCTTCAGCATAATCAGATAGAAATCTAATGGGTATACAATCCGGACCAGAAGACGTGTTCTTGTTAAGTGATTTTAGTTGCTGCACTACTCCGATTATATCTACTTCTACGTTACTCATTACGGCATCTGTTCGTAATTCGAAATCTGGAATATTGGTTTCGTCTTCTTTGGTGAATGAGTTTCTAAAAGCTAAGTTTAGTAACTCTGCTTTAGTAGCGCTGTCATCGGCAGGATCGCCATTACTATCACGTAGTGAAGGTATTGTTTGTGATTTGCCCTGAGTATATTTAACATATGACCAAAATCTCTTTGGTTTTCAGTCAAATTACGAGAAAGAGTTTCGTTGTGATAAATATTGTAGGCATCTCGCATTGAAATCCTCGCTAAATTTCGAGCTTCTGAGTACGATCGCAAATCCTGGGGATTCTGTGTTCTTTTAAATGTAGTATGCTTTTTCCTTTGCTTTTGCAACAGTGTCCTGACCTGTTTTGTGTACCAAGGGGGATCGCCTTCTTCTTTTATTAATTTATTTGGTATAAAACTGTCAATTGCTGTCGATACCACTTCTTTGAATTTGAGCCACATCTGGTCTACACCTACGTTTAGTGTTAGAAACGAGTGGAAGCTGTCTTTCAAGAAGCAATGTATTTTGTTTCTATCTGCTTTCCGGAACAAATATACTTTGCGTTTATTTTTGGAAACTTTGGGACTTTCGATGTTCAATTTCGCTACGACAGCTCTGTGTTCACTAATATCTGTATCCGTTTTGATGCTCGTTATGAGCTCAGGATTATTTGTTGCTAAGAGATCAAGTGTGTTTTCACATCCATTTACAATTCTAGTTGGCTTATGAACTAATTGTTCGAAGTAATTCTCAGAGAATTCGTTGAGTACAATTTCGGACGATGTTTTATGCGTACCTGCTGATTTGAAAATATAATTTCGCCAACAGATCGAGGGTAAATTAAAATCACCACCTACTATTATCGTGTGAGTCGGGTACGTTTTTGTAATTAGACTCAGGTTTTCTTTGAACCTTTCTGCTATTGTATCGTCAGAGTCGGGAGGCCGGTAAAAGGAACCGATTATTAACTTCTTACGATTTTCGGGTACAACCTGTACCCATAATAGCTCGCAGGAACTATCAACATCAACTTCGCTACATGAAATACTACTTTTGACGGCGACAAATACGCCCCCACCTATTTTGTTTAATCTATGAAAAACATCGCGCCACGCTGCCGCACTTGGCCAGCTAGTGGAGTGTAGCAGTGCTGCCCAACGCAGCAGGTCCTGCTGCAGCACTACCGGACTGATGTCTTTATGACGACCTTAGCTCTGACACGGTATTCGATGCACGATACCCGTTACTAACATAACCTACCCTTGCACGAACTATCGCAGTTAGCAAGGAATCCGCTACTGCCCTTAGTACCCGCTCCTGACTGTCGCAGAGGTTTTTTTTTTTTTTTTTTTTTTTTTTTTTTTTTTTTTTTTTTTTTTTTTTTTTTTTTTTTTTTTTTTCCCTTGGCGCTTGCCTTGGCACTTTTTTCCCTCTGCCCTTAAAACCGCTCTTCTTTCGAAGTTTTCGACCACTACTATCTCCCGATATGGACCGTATTAATGAGTAATCATACCCACACGTACGGCACACATCACAGTTCCCGCTCCTGTGACTCCTACATTAAATTACTAACACATGCAGAGGTGACAGTAGAACTATTGAGTTGGTCACCATGCTAGTGCGAGCGTGGAGGGGCTCCACTCTAATCACTTCGGCTATCAGAAGTTATTTTGCAACCCAAGTAACAAAACTCATCTACTACTTTTATTGCTTCATTACCTAATCTAATTCCTTCAGCATCATCTAATTTTCTGACGCTACATTCCATTATTCTTGTTTTACTCTTGTTGATGTTCACCTTATTCCCTCTTTTCAACATGCTTATTCCATTCTATTGCTCTTTCAGATCCTTTGCGATATCTGACAGAATTACTATGTCATCGGGAAACCGCAAAGTTTTTATTTCTTTTCCCCGAACTTTAATTCTCTCTCCAAATTTCCCCTTGCATTCCTTCACCGCTTGCTCAATGTACAGATTGAACAACAATGGGGAAAGGCTACAACCCAGTCTTACTCCCATCCCAACCTCTGCGGCCCTTTCTTGCCCTTCGACTCTAATAACGGCGGTTATTAGAGTCGAGTAAATGGACAAAATAGAATATGAGCATCCTGTGAACACCACAGAGGGAGATAGAGAGAGGAGGGGATGGGGGAGAGAGACAGAGAGAGAGAGTGAGAGAGAGAGGAGAAGTAGGAAGAGGAGGAGAAAGCAGAGGAGGACAAGATGGACAGAGGCGATGGAGCAAGAAGGACAGAAAAGATTGTTTCTTTAAAGGGCAGCTACACAACCTATGCCCCGTAGTAGCTAAAGTGATTGAGCTTTGAATTTTTACAGAAAACTGATAAATAATCGAATGGATTTGTAACATTATTTTTGTGTTGTTGCCTGTACGCACTGATGTTAAACTCTGCAATTAAAAGATTAAGGATTTTTGTTAAAATTTCGATCATAGAAATGTCAGATAAAAATCTGAGGAAAAAATGTAGGCAATGGTGGATGAAATGAGTATACTAATTGACTGCATAGAATGAAATGGCGGAATACAGATTGGGGTTGAGGCTCCACACAAAAATAACGTTTCAGAGAAAACTTATGGAAAGTACCCATTGAGGCTTCTTTCTGGAAATGATGATAACAGCAGTTGAAGCTGTTAAGCTGTTGGAAGGTTTAGATAAATTTTACGATACTTTCCGCAATAAATTAATGTTCAGACTGTTCACCTCGCAAGCCATTGTTGCGGGACCCTGTACTAAAGTATGATAAAGAAAATAACAAACAGAAAAATCTATAGGATTTCGCGAAGCTGTTAAAACGAATGCAGTTTCTAAACGGAAAACGGTAATGATATAAAGTAACTGATCGGGACTTAATCAAGGGAAAACGCGAAGCGAAAGTAATGGCGTCTGAACATCATGTTACGTCGGAATATCGAGGAGCTGAAAACCTTAAAGAAAATGAATAATTAAGAAACGACGGCACATTATAAAATGAAAACAGGGCGGAGACAATGCTTTTAACAAAAGAGGGTGTATTTCAAAATAAAATATCAAAGCCTTCGGACTTTCATTACAGAGCAGTCTGCGGACAAGTCCACACTTGATAGCCGCAAACAAGGAGTGTGTGAGCGCGGTTCCGTCCTCTCGGCTCGCCGGAAGAATCAAAAGATGAGCGGAACAAACTTTTTCACAGCTAAAATATTACTATAAGGAGGGAATCACGGCTGTAAGCGTCGCTGATCGATACAATAATGTAAATTTAATTATGTATCGTTAAGATTTACCATAATAAGGCTATCGTTTCATTCCACACAACCACAGCAAAACAAACCAGGGTACTAATTTGAGCCGCGGCGGAGTGGCCAAGTGCATTGAGGCGCTATGTTCCGATGTGCGAGGCCGTTCCCCGTCGGGGGTTCGAATCCTCCCTCGGGCATGGATGTTTCTGTCGTCTTTAGTACAAGCTATTTCATAAGTAGTTTATAAGTTTAGAGATTGATGAACCCGCAGTTAAGTCCCTTGAGCTTAACAAACATGTGAACATTTGGTACTAATTTGATTGCTGTATTTTCCCCATGTTGGCAAGAATTCTTTTCTCTAATCGTACCATCGCTAATTTTCTTCCTCCTTTGTTTCAGGACCGGTCCCAGTCAGCCAATACTTGCGTATTTCTGTCCGTTTCTCAATAATTTTTAACCGTAGTTTTATCATCAGGGCGAGAAAAAACCTCCACTCCCTTAATTCCTACCTACTTATAAACTAAACTTTCGTTTATATCTCAAAAGTCAATTTCAGTTGCAAATTCTTTTTTATTTCACTGGCGTGATTCGCCCTTTCGAGGCATCATCAAATTATGTAAAATTCATTCGTCATCATCGTAAAATAAACCATCGAGGAGGAAACCCAATCGTCATTGTTGTTTAATTTTTTATTTATTTATTTATTTTTTTGATCATAATATCCACGGGTGTACTGCCGGTCTATAGTGTCCAACGGGCACAATATTTCGGCGATCATACATGTCGCCATCATCAGGTGAACTGACGGACTGAGCTTCTGGAAACGCGCCGGCACGGAGATCCGGAGATACTTGACGGGAATATTAAGTCCTTATGTGGGTAAATGCCCTCATCACATCCGTAATTCTGTGGATTTTGTGAACCGCCTTAACAACTTCAGGCTGGATGAGTCAGATATCATGGTAAGTTTTGACGTCGTTTCGTTGTTTACGAGGGTGCCCCTTCGAGAGTCACTAGATTTGATTGGTCAGAAATTTGACGAGAAGACCACCGAACTTTTTAGGCATGTCTTGACCTCCACGTATTTTCTTTTCAATGGCGAATACTACGAACAAACGGAGGGAGTCGCCATGGGTAGCCCACTCTCCTCTGTGGTCGCAAATTTATACATGGAGAATTTCGAGGAGGAAGCCCTTGCATCATCTTTCCGGAAACCTACTTGCATTTTCCGTTATGTGGACGACACTTTCGTCATCTGGGCACATGGTATGGATAAACTCCTTGACTTCCTTACACATCTGAACTCCATACACCCCAACATCAAATTCACTATGGAGACTGAAACGGAGGGTAAATTGCCGTTCCTTGACGTCTTGGTCAAGAGAAGAGCTGACGGCACCCTGGGTCATAGTGTATATCGGAAGACAACGCACACTGATCTGTATTTACACGCAGACAGCTGTCACCACCCTTCACAGAGGAATGGGGTACTTAAAACTCTAGTACATAGGGCGCGCACTATCTCCGACGCAGAGAGTCTACCCCAGGAATTGGAACACCTGAGAACTGTATTTCGAAAAAATGGGTACTCAGAGTGGCAGATTCAGCGGGCTCTCCGCCCAACCACTACAACACAACCTGTGGAAACGGATGAAAACGCAAGGGAGGATGTAGGCACTGCGTTCGTTCCATATACCGGCGCACTCTCAGGGAAGATCGCTCGCATTTTGAGAAAACACCAGGTTGGAACTGTTTTTTGTCCGCCGAATAAAATTCGTGCACTGGTGGGGAGCGCTAAAGATGATCTCGGTTTGAGGAAGGCGGGCGTGTACCAGATTCCGTGTCAGTGTGGAAAGTCATGTATTGGACAGACGATGCGTACCGTCGAGGATCGATGCGTTGAACACCAGAGGCACGCACGATTGATGTATCCGAGCAAGTCGGCGGTCGCTGAACATTGTTTGTCGGAGAATCACGCCATGGAGTATGAACACACTAGGATTCTGGTACAGACGTCGAGATACTGGGACTGCGTCGTTAGAGAGGCCATTGAAATTCGCACAAGTGACGACCTCATAAACCGTGACTCTGGCTATAATCTTAGCAAAGCTTGGGAACCAGCGATTGGGTTAATCAAGAGCCCGTTGGACACTATAGACCGGCAGTACACCCGTGGATATTTTGATCATCAAATACGCCGGGAGAAACTGAAGAATCACATTTATTTTTTTAATTTTCGCGTTAGGCGAAACCAAACACATGTTGCGCACAAGCACAGAGTGGCCAGTGGCCTAGACGGTTTATTTTACGATGATGACAGACAGCTCACCATATATTTACATAATCTGATGATGCCTCAAAAGGGCGAAACGCGCCAGTGAAAGAAAGAAAAATTTTTGCAACGGAGACTGACATTGGAGATATATTCATAACCAGTTTCTGCACCAACCACCAGTATGGAGTGGAACCAGTTTTAAGACTTTCGTTTGTTTGTTGTCTTCTTATACACGCAATTACGATTAAAACTCGATTACTGAGACCACGCAAATATTCAAATAGAAATGTTTGTCTTTTGCGATGCACGAAAAAAAAATTTTTTTTTGTTCAATTTGCGTGCGTGTGTTTTACACAACGCTCTTAATGAAGCGCCTTGGTGTATAATGTACCTTCCTCCCCTACTCGAATTACGGCTCGGTGTTTACGAGACACGTGGCCGTTGCGTGACGTCAAAGTCTGCTCTAACTCTTCTTTGTGCTTGATCTCGTATTCTTTCTTCGCTCGTTGATAAAATAATGATGCGAGTATTTATTTATGTCGCAGACAGCTTCTATAGCGTTTGCTGTAATTTTCATTTTCATATTCTCTAACAGTAATTACAAAACAGATTACACGGGAAATAACGCTTAGGGGGAAAGTTCCCGAAGCGACCAGAAAAACGACACTGAAATGGACAAATGAAAGCCGCTTGTTGCGGCTACAAACACAAGAAGGGTTCTCAGCGCAATTATTGGGTTTACCACTTATCGATCGCGAAAGTGGAAAAGTGAAGTCCGTGATTGCGACAGACGCTTTTCGTAAATTTCATGAATATGTAATGTGAAAGCCAGGCAGTAGTCCTGAAAAGCGTGAGTCAGAGTTGAAGCTTTTCCCCAGTGTCATTCGATGTGTACGTAGAACGTGCCGTAACGGAAACCTAGGAGAGATTTGGAAAAGAAATTAAACCTCGGGGAGGGGAATTAACTCTTAGCTTCCCACGTCATTTTTCTGTCACACTTTGTCCCAGGTGCGGCCTGACAGACCGCCATTTTTAAATAATCACAAATAGTTCTGATTGTTATCTATGTGAACTAATTCAATTAATTTCCCAGAAGGCTACTTTTTTCTACATAACTTCTGTAAAAGGAATACATTTTAAAATTAATTTGATCAAATATATTCAAACGTAAAACTGCAGAAAATGGATTTAACATTACATTATTGTATTAACACTGTAAAAGTCAAATACCGTGTCCTGTAAATTTTACTTTGTGACATATTTTTTTTATTGTTTGCTATGAATGTAATAATAAAAACATAAGAAACTCTCCAAAAAATTCACAAAAATATAAGTTTCACTACTGCTTTATCGGCAACTTTGTCTTTTCAAATGTTTTCTCTGCATTCGATGCAAATTAGGTACAACCCTCAAGGCAGGTGGGCCTCCTGCAACAATGACAAACATGACAAGTCTTTCTCTTCTTTTTTGGGTATCAGGTGAAATATGTTCTATGTTTCACAGGTGCCAATATAATTTCTTCTTCACTTTAACACTATTCTTAGTCTTAATTCTGTTCACTTTGAATCTCGTAATCACTGTCTGATTCCACATTACTTCCTAAAGGGTCTTCAAACAATTTCAAAACAGTATCCTCAAAATGAGGGTCTGTAACACGCACATTAGAGGAAGAGCTCGGTGCTGAATCCGTAACGCAAAGACCAAGAGCGGTCTCTGAGACCGCTAGCACAAAAGATGGTGTTATAACACTGCTCCAACTCGTGATAACGTGCCTACTGACAATGGAAAACAGTGCACGTGTTGGAGGCAACGATTACACAACGCTGTGTTATCCTTCCCCATTTTTCTCCATTAACAATTGCCCAACAATAAGCGTTTGCGGTCTGAGAGACCGCACCTGCGACGTTAAGGGTTAAGAAACTACAAGCTCCGTAATCCAAAGACAGGAAAATATTTGGAAGGCGATACGCAGCGTCCAAGACTTAAAAAAAAAGTACAAGGATTATGCAATATAGTGAAATTAAATAACGAGGGGCGTTTGAAAAGGCCGTGCAAAAATAAAAACTAGTAACATGTTTGGGGAAAACCGTTTTTATTTTTCGATATATACACTTCGTCCAACGCTGTACTAATTTGTTGATCCCTTCCCAGTAACAGGAATTGTCCAAGCCTGCAAAATAGCTATTACTTTCTGCAATCGCGTTCTCGATTGAATGAAATCGTAATCCCGAAAGCAATTTCTTCAAATTGGAGAACAAACAGTAGTCCGAGGGAGCCAAGTCCGAAGAATAGGTAGGATTTGAAACGAGTTGGAATTCAATTTTCGACGATTTTGCTACCACAATTGCGAGGTGCACTGTCGTGATGGAGAAGGACGTTTTTGTGGGCCAATCGCCGGCGTTTTTCTTTACAGCTCCGTTTTCAAATGGTCCAATAACGATGAATAATATGCACCTGTAATAGTTTTACCCTGTTCTAGATAGTAGATGAGGATTATCCATTGCAAATCCCAAAAGACCTTTTCTCGTGAAGATTCTGCCTTGGTAACCCGTTGTTTAGGTTGTTCTTCTGGTCTCAGGAGTATATTAATGTATCCATGTTTCATCCAAGGTGACGAAACGACGCTTAAAGTCTGTGAATTGTTACTGAACATCTACAAACCTTCCTTGCAACACTCCACACGATTCCGTTTTTGGTCAAGCATGGGCAATCGCGGCACCCATCTTGCGGATAGCTTTCTCATGTCCAAATCTTTATGCCAAATATTATGTATCCGTTTATTCGAGATGCCCACAGCACTAGCAATCTCACGCACCTTAACTCTTTTCTCATCCATCTCCATATCATGGATTTTATCAATGATTTCTGGTGTCGTAACCTCCACAGGGCATCCAGAACGTTCAGCGTCACTTGTGCCCATATGGCCACTCCGAAATTTTTGAAATCACAGATAAACTGTTCTTATTCAAGGTGCAGAGTCACCATAATGTTTATCAAGCTTCTCTTTAGTCTCTTGAGGCGTTTTTCCTTTCATAAAGTTATGTTTAATTACCACACGGAATTCTTTATCTTCCATTCTTTGACAATCACTTCCTTGATTCAGACGAATGCCGAACACAAAAAGCAGACCAACATTGCTGAAACTTTGTGTGCGTTCTTTCCAAAGACGCTACTAACCAGACATGACCTCAATGCGCGCCGGTGGTGCCATCTCTCGGGCTTTTCACGGAATTTTCAAACGCCCCTCTTAAGCTACGTTAAGAAATTTCAGATTGGGAAATGATACTCTGGAAGCAATTGGCGAGTTTTGTCATCTACATCTACACCCATCCTCCGCAAGCAACCTCACGGTGTACTATGCATACCACTGTCACATCCTCCTACACCATTCGCGGTGGTTCGCGGGAAAAACGGTAAGCGATAAGTCTTCGTGTGGGCTCTTATCTCTGTAATTTTATCCTTGTGGTCTTTTCACGAGATATACGTAGAAGGAAGCAATATTTTGCCTTACCCACGACTGATTTTATATGGTCGTTGCAATTTAAAATCGCCCCTTATGTATACTTTCAGGTATTTTACCCAAGTAACTGTCTCCAATGTTTGCCTTATTGTGTAGTTATATAAACAAATCGGAAAGTGTGTAGTTTAAGATGCAATACTTAGAAATGCGATGTAAGAATTCCGGCATTGCATACGGCTTTGTTGTTGTTCTTGTGTTCTTCAGGCCGGAGACTGGTCTGATGCAGCTCTCCAACCTAATCTATCCTGAGCAAGCCTCTTCATTTCCTCATAAGAACGGCAACCTACATCCATTTGAATTTGCTTACTGTATTCACCTCTTGTTCTCCGTCTGCGATTTTTACCCCAGACACTTTCCTCCAACGCTAAATTCACAGTTCCTTGATCTCTAATAATGTATCCTACCACTCGATCCCTTCTTTTAGTCAAGATATGCCAGAAATTCCTATTCTCCACAATAATCTGTTCAGTACTTCCTCATTATTTACACGATCCACCCACCACGGTGTTACTCGGTATTTTTCACATGAGCAATACTGCCAGAGGGGAAAGACGTGGAACGTGACAGATAAAAATCCTAGGACGTGGTGGGTATCGAACCCGCGACTTTTGGATATCGAGTCTGGTACTCTACCACTGTGCAACCAAGGCGCACCAAACTAATCCCCACTATATCTAACATCAGGCTATTCATTTCCCTTTTTTAAATTTTCTAACTTCCCTAACAGATTAAGGTATCTAACATTCCATGCTCCGATCCGTAGACTGCCAATGTTCTCTTTCCTGATGATCGCATACTCCTGAGTAGTCCACGCCCGGAGATCCGACTGCCGGCCGCGGTGGCCGAGGGGACTGAGGCGCTCCAGTCACGGGCTGCACGGCCACTACGGTCGGGGGTTCGAATCCCCCCTCGGGCATGGATATTTGTGCCGTCCTTAGTCTTAGCTAGTTCATAAGTAGTTTGTAAGCTTAGGGACTGATGACCCCGTAGTTAAGTCCCATAAGTTCTACAAACATTTGAACATTCATTTAGATCCGACTGGGGGACTATTTTACCTTCAGAATATTTTACTCGAGAGGATGCTGTCATCATACATTCATACAGTAGAGCTGCATGTCCTCGGGAAAAGTAAAGGTTGTAGTTTCCCCTTGCTTCCAGCCGTTCGCAGTAACTGTGTGGCAAAGCCACATTAGCTGATGTTATAAGGCCAGCTCAGTCAATCATCCAGACTGTTGCCCCTGTAACTACTGAAATGACTGCTGCCCCCTCTTCAGGATCCACACGTTTGTCTGGCCTCTCCACAGATACCCCTCCATTCTGGTTGTACCTACAGTACGGCTATTTGTATCGTTGAGGCACGCATGCCACCTCACTTCGGCAATGTCTGTGGTTCATGGGGGCCGACTTACGGATTTACACATGAATTATTAACAAATGCGGAAATATATTTGAAATGGCTTTCATACTGTGAAGAAAAATATTACGATAAAACATTTGTTCTCTATTTTTGTGGCCATGACGTCCGTAGTTGCTTATATAATTTATGATGGGGATGTTTGTCCGTCTACGCAACTAAAAATAAGAGGCGACGTTTTTGATACCAGACGCGTTTCGTTTTATTGATAGTAAAACATCTTCAGTTGTCAGTAATGATAGATATTTACGATTTATTTTGATATGTGGATCTAAAACAGTTCGTTAGCAAAACATGTGAAGTACTGTTTGGTTACTTATGAAAATTTTTGGTCTTCGTTTTCACCTTATATCACGCAGTGCCGATGTGTTTCCTACAGTACTCTAGATTCTTGATTTCGAATCACTATTATTCTCC
The DNA here is from genome assembly GCA_026315105.1 of Locusta migratoria. Taxonomy (NCBI): domain Eukaryota; kingdom Metazoa; phylum Arthropoda; class Insecta; order Orthoptera; family Acrididae; genus Locusta; species Locusta migratoria. Next base: position 869,437,749 of record CM048744.1, read on the forward strand.
TAATCTCCACTCTCACTACAGCACTGTTCATATTTACGTTTCTCACATGTAACGAGTATTTGTTTTGGACGTGAGTGAGTATGTACAGTGTTTTCTTTCTTTCTTTCTGTCTTTTTTGCGTGTATGTGTGTGTGTGTGTGTGTGTGTGTTGGAAGTGTTATTTACCCCTCTGTGCCTGATTAGGGGTTCTTCTTTTGCTGTGGTATGACGTTGGTTCTCAACTTGTTCACTGTTTGTTGTTTGGTTCTCTTATCTGCAGTTCGGGCTAGGGCATCGTCTCTCTGCTGTGGTTTAGGAGCCTTGTTCTATCTTGCTTAAGGCTTGCATCTGGTTACATTTTGCGTGAAGGTTGGGGCTGTTTGATATTATCTGTGTACTGAAAGGTTGAGAGCTAGTTGTCAGGTGGAGTACATCAATTTTTGGAATAGTGGGTTAATAAATCTGGTCATTGCTCCAACGATCGGGACAATAAAAATAAATATTGTCCTTACAGATCAATATTTATTCTTGTCATTAACCAGTGACATTTAAGTTACGCTAGTAAAAGTGGTAGTGCCTATGTACTAATGAACATCGACATTCGTTTTTCATAGCAACAAATGCTAACTATAAAATCGCTGTAACTAAATTTAAATATTTAAAAATACTTCACTTTTAAGTAAATAATGACTTGTCAAATGTAAGAAAGCCATTGCAATTTTTGTGGATTCCTGGTATGTTTTTCAAAATAAATCAAATCACAACATACCTAAATGTATGAATAAATTAAGTAATATTATGATTATCAGATGATTCATTAACTTATGTTACTAGCTACAATATCCGGATTCGTATCGGGACATGATACAAAGTTTCCTTGTAGTTGGAATATAAGGATAAACAGAATATTATAGGTAAAATATTTACTATATATTTAAATATTTATTGAAGTACGTCTTTATAAATAATATTTTTCATTTCATTGTCAGGGGTAAATAGATACAATTTTCTCGAATTTCCTACTCTAGAGCAAGCGACATACAGTTGACCTTGACAGAAGCAAGAGTCTTTTAAGATTGATGACACAGTGTTTTAAAGTTTGTCCTTGTGCATTATTAATACAAATTTAATGGACATTGCATTCTTTTAAAATGGATTGTCAGTTTAGTTCGATCAGTGGTTTCTTAAGGATAACTACTGGGTGTCCTTTTTCCTTTCCTGTCATCAACTCAGCTTCGATGAAGTGACGAAGCTGTTTGACGATCATCATTCCTTTACACAATTTTGGCTAGTTAAGATTTCGGAGTGGTACGATCGGAGATCCAATTTTAATTCGAAGGCAGTGTAACGGCGTTCCTGGTACTGCTAGAGAATTTAGTTATTCTGTAGGGAAGTTTACACTTTCTTCAACGTCTACCAATGTATCGATTGATGTACATAGTCTCTCTTTACGGAGATTTTCTTTTGAACCGCAAAGCTAATAATGTTGACAATATCATTTATAGTTGCCAAATAGCCACTCCGAACTGGTATAATTATGAATACTGTCGGGATAAATCTGATCGATGAGCTCGTTTTCACTGGTGGCCAGGTTGCAGAAATGACTGTTGAGAGGGATGAGGCCAGTCGCCTGGTCAGTAGGATATGTAGCTTTGCCTGTTTGTGAAAGTATGTCAGAAAAGTGTGCTGCTGCTTTCTTCTTTCAACAGTTGAGATCTCATATTCTTTATTAGTTGAAGTATTTGTACGTATGGCTAGAGATATGACTGTTTAAACATGCATTGATCTTGTCTGCTGGTGTTGACGTGAAGTTACTGGAAGTATTTGTCCTGCCATCACTTTAGAGTTTTCTTGTAAGTCTTGTTATGTTCTTTCCATGGCTACTAGTGACTTTTATGTCTCATTGTGCAATCGTCCCAGATGATAATTTTACGCATGTTCAAAAGCTCAGCGCGCCCAGATGCTTTTGATATTTTATATATTGGGAATTGATCTTCGGCTGCACTCAACGGTAGCTGTGGGGTGGAATGAGCACTTCGACCTCCTTCCATAAGTGTGCCTGCAATGTCGGAAGTCAGGGCAACACAAAAATACTGTTTAGCACGTATTTCCGCCAGTAAGTAATACATTAGAAACGTTTTTCCTGTACCACCTGGCGCGTCTAAGTAAATAATGCTGCCAGTATTTATTTTTATACATAGTGAAGCGAAATTCGTGTACATTCCTCACACGCCAGCAATAAAATGGGAGATAAATAGCATAATTGCGGTTCGATGAACCCTCTGCCAGGCACTTAAATGTGATTTGCAGAGTATCCCATGTAGATGTAGATGTAGAAAAAGGTCTCTCACAAAATATCGTCTTGTGCATATTTCCAGCAGTAAATGGACGTGGAAGAGTAAGATGGGTGTGTGTTCCTTAGTCCTACGTCAGTGTGTTTCAAAATTACAGAATTATTATAACAACCTCTAAGTGATGTAGCAAATATTGCGACCTTTCTATCGGTACTCACCAATAAGAATTGGGCAATACATAACTCGGGTAGTATAAGGTTTATGGCTCGTTGTCTCTGTTCATAGGGGTGAGTTATGTATGTCAGCTTCTATGCCCTAAAAGCTACAAAAACTGTTTAAATAAGATCAATAAGTAATCTGTAGTTTATCCAATCTATCAATCTGCATACGACGCGAAAAATATATTTAAACTATCGTAAATCTCTGAATAACCAACAAAATGGATTCTAAGATAATGTTAAGAAGACATTCAATCACGAAGTAATTTGTTATAAATGGAATCTATTGCTCTTTTTGGACATGAAAATGCGGAGGTGGTCCTACTTTATACATCCGTAAACAACTGAATATTTCCCAAACTATTGTTCATGAGAGCCACAATAACACAAGCACTCGAGAGTAAATGTTCCAAATTATCACTCATAAATTAATGAAGTCCATCGAACTTTGCAGTTCTAAATTAATCCGAGATTAATTACAGTATTTGTTATAAAACATAAGTCACAGACATTGCCGAGATGGGGTGGCTTGCGTGCGTCAACGATACGGATAGCCGTACCGTAGGTGCAACCACAGCTGAAGGGTATCTGTGGAGAGGCCAGACAAACATGTGGTTCCTGAAGAGGAACAGCAGCAAATGTTCAAATGTTTGTAAAGCTTATGGGACGTAACTACGGGATTATCAGTCCCTAAACTTACAAACTACTTATTAACTAGCTACAATTAAGGACGGCACAAATATCCATGCCCGAGGGGGATTCGAACCCCCGACCGTAGTGGCCGTGCAGACCGTGACTGAAGCGCCTCAGTCCCCTCGGCCACCGCGGCCGGCAGGAACAGCATCCTTTTCAATAGTTACAGGGGCAACAGTCTGGATGACTGGCTTAGCTGGCCTTGTAATATCAGATAACATGGCTTTGCCATGCAGTTACTGTGAATGGCTGAGAGCAAGGGGAAACTACAGTCGTTAATTTTCTCGAGAACATAAAGCTCTACTGTATGAATATATGAATGATTTCTACTGTAAATGCAAATATTTTATAAGTCCCACTCGTAGCTAGATTTCTCAACACCCTCTGTTTAAAACCATATGTAAACATGACTTGACATCTGAAGTAGACCCCTCTTTTTACAAATGCCATTAAGCCCGCGGGGCCACGGTGGAGTAGCCGAGCGGTCTAAGGCGCCTCGCTGCGGAGCACGCGTTTGCTCGCCGTCGGAGGTTCGAGTCCTCCCTGGGGCATGGATGTGTGTGTTATAGTTTGTAAGCTAGTTTGTAAGCTATGGACAGATGACCACGTAGTTTGGTCCGATAGATTTACAAACATTTGAACTATCACAGTTACACAGCCGTATTACCGTCCATAGTTTACCACTTTTCAACCAGTGTCACAGAGTCTTGAGGAACGAAATGAACATAGAAACCGATGCTCCGAAACGCCATCCAACGACGCTACGGAGAGTCCAAATTACAGGCATCGGCGCCTGACGCTAGACATCCCCTCCAAACACTTCAAGGATATGTAGCGTCATTGAAGACCGTTTCCGAGCATGGGTTTCTATGCACATATTGACCTTCAACGAGCCTTCTTCATCTCCTGGAAGTTTGTTGGTGCAATTGTATAATTCTGAAATACACTGATTTAGGCCTAAGGAACACCCACGCATCTCAGCCTTCGACGTCCATTTACTGCCGGAAAAATGTGCAGGACGAAATTTTGTGAGATAGCTGTTTTATCATCATATGTGCGGCCCTGTAGCACAGTGGTAGTAGAGTGACACACTACAAATCCAAAGGTCACGGATTCGATCCCCGCCAAGTCCTAGGATTTTTATCTGACACTTTCTCTTCTGTCACATTTGGCAAAGGGTGTGATGTGAAAAATATCGAGTAGCTCCGTGGTTCGGAACCCACGTTAAACTGTAGGTTCCCCTATAACTGGCTGGGTAAGTCAGTTCGAAGGTCGGAGGAAGGCAACGGCATACCATCTCCAAACAGGACCATGCCTAGTAAAGCACTGTGGTGTTCAAACCAATCTTCGGATTACTGACTGCTTTACCTTTTTATTACATTTTTATTACTGGCATGTGAGGAATCGCACTTTGAAGCCCGTGTTACTGGCATGTGAGGAATCGCGCTTTTAAGCCCGTGTGCGTGAATTTCGCTGCACCCTATATACACACGGAATAAACGGCGAGTGTTGAGAATGTGATTCTGTGATTCACTATCTTTTATAATTAATCGATAAACATAGGATTCCTTGAAAGTGATTTTTTGGTGGTTTCTGTGCCTGTTTCAGGTTAAATTTCTTTAACATTACATTTCCAAAGGTACGCCCTGTACGTAAAAACAAAATTGTTTTTTCAGTGTTATATTAGGTACTATGTATCCTTTTTCGTTTGCACGCATTAGTTTGTAAACTTATGTCAGAAATCTCAGTTCTTATTTTCTTTGTTAACTAAAGCATTTGTATGCATTGTCAAAAATATATCCGCGTCCAGAGATATGATTTTTTAAGCAGGTATCGATATCGTCTGCTAACGTTGACGTTAAAATTATATTTCGGACGGTACGCCCTGTACGCCCTTTAGCTAAAAACAAAAATAACGTTGATCGAGAGTTGATGGAGGGCTGTCACCATGTAAATACCTTGATCGTACCTTAATTTGTTTTTGAGTTTTTGCGGCACGCACATTCTTACTTTTATGATACATAATGATTATGATTACGTTTTTCTTATTAAAATCAACTGAAATTCTTTATGCAATAACTATTTTATGGCTATTATATGCTGAATTACATTTTACAGTCCACGCATTGCACAATTATAAAATTCTATGCATGACTTTTTAAGTTTAGTTGTATTTCTGCTGTTAGCTGTTCAAAGGATAATCGATTTAGTTTCTCGGACCAAACTATGACTGAGTAAAAAGTTTATGTAACAGAATTTGAAACAGGTACAAATGCCATTAAAATAAAGAACTACTGCATACTGGGAAGATGAACGTTTTCAAGTAAAGCGCATGATTTTTGTAATGTGGTTCACTATTTGTTCTGTACTATTACATTCAGTACTTCTTTGACATCATAAACCTCCTAAATTATCATCGAATTGAAAAGGTATGTCAGTATACGTTTTCCAGTAATGACGTGTTCGTTCACATCTTCTATTTTCTATTTACTATAATAAACTGAGTGGAATTAAGTCTTATGGAAGATTCCTTTTCTGTTTTATTTTTAACATCCAAACATGTTTCGGCACTTATTGTGCCATCTTCTCTGGGTTTTTGTATATAATTTGTACACCATTATTGGCAGGTTTCACATGTTGTTCTGATTAAGCAATAACGAACTTTATAACTTGTCATTTTTGAGTTGTCGTGTTGTTCTCTCTTACCTTTTTCGTATGATATCATTTCACGAATCAAGAATTATCATTACACGTCACAAACAAGAGGAAACAACGCCATAGGTGAAAAATGACGAGCATTAAAACTTGTTATTGCTTAATCAAAGCAACATGTGAACCCTGCCAATAACTTCACGTAGAAATTAATGACAAAAAAACAGGTTTGGCATAATAAGTGTCAAAAAATGTTTGGATGATAAAAAAAGGGGGATGTCTTGCATAAGGCCCAATTCCTCTCAGTTTTTCAATAATATTACCAAATAATACTTACGTAAAGGGACATCAATTCCTCTCAGTTTTTCAATAATATTACCAAATAATACATACGTAAAGGGACATCATGTAGAGAAAGAGGATCAAACAATTTTAACTTGTTATTAAACCCCTACGAAGACTCTCTCGGTTAACCGCGCGGTCTAACGAACCGCTTTCCAAGACGGGGAGACGTATCAGCTCCGGTTTGGATCCACCCGGCTGATTAATGAAGGGGTTCGCAGTGCGGCCAGCCTGGATGTGGTTTTTAGGTGGTTCTCCACATCACCCTAGGTGAATACCGGGTTGGTTCCCAAGTCTCGCCTCAGTTACACGATGCGTAAATATTTGGTAACACTTTCACACATATATCACTATACACAGACACTTGGGTTACACATTTTCTCCCGAAGGGCGTGGGTTGGCGACTGGAAGGACATCAGACCACCTTGTAAATATTAACACGCCAAATCCGATTAACAAAGCCGACCCTGTATGGGCGGGAACATGGCTCGACAACATTACTTCCGCCAGTACCTCGCCTCCTACTTTCCAAACGTAGGAGGGGAGGTAATGGCGGAAGTAAAGTTGTGGGGCGGCATCGTGAGTCGTTTCGGGATAGCACAGTCGGTAGTGCGCTTGCCTGCGAAAGGCAAAGGTCCCTGTGGTGTCGCACAAGTACAAAGTGCGCGCCATCTATTTTCGCCGCGCGCCGCCATGCACGCACGGCGCGGCATCCTAAAACGACGTCAGCCACGAGCGCCCTCTGCGACAACGCCCCTCGTGGCCACCACTGAACGACATCGTTCACTTGGGACTGAGATAGGAGCCAGTTAACACTTCGGAATCAGATAGGCACCAGTGAAGACTTGGATATCGTACAGGCACTAGGCACACCTCTAGCTCAACTATGTATCAGCATTCTGTAGTACTGAGCTATGTAAAAGTTAAGTATTCTATAAATTCTGTGCAATATATATCTCGTTCTAATTTACTCTAGTGTTTCTAGTTTCTTCTGTCCCTCTGGCTGCTCCCCTCCGTACCTGCACCAGAGTGCTATCTATATTCCTGAGTCGGTCTCATTCCACTCGGCCTCCGACACCTACGACGGAAACGAGACACAAAAGCGGCGACGAGGCTGGGACACGAAAGTCCCAGGTTCGAGTCCCGGTTCCGGCACACAAATTTAATCTGCCAGGAAGTTTCATATTAGCGCACACTCCGCTGCAGAGTGAAAGTTTCAGTCCATAATCTTCCTTCTTTTCTTGAACAGCTTAGGTGAATGAGTGATGAAGAGGCGCAGGGACGTAGCAACGCGTCAGCGAAAACAGCGACACAATAACGACATTTCTGTAGCGCTCCATCGATTTAGCTTTTGACCTTTGATTAAAAATAGGAACATTTGGCCTCTCGATCGAGAGTGAATCAGAGCGTGTCATCAGACCCCTGAAACTGTGGACGTCCCCAAAAACTGGTCCACCAGGCAGCTGTCCGTGACGCTGGTCTACTGAACGTCCTGGCTGCGCCGTCGTCGCGGCTTTGCTGTGTTCGGATCGAACGGAACGAGGGAGAGAAAGGCAACCCTCGAGTGTCAATGGATGGAGGTCGCAGCAATTGTTTGCTTTTCCTCTCAGAGCAGGGGGTGAGGGGATTGGGCTTCACATTTGATTGGCTTCACGGTGTTCGACGGTTGGGATGAAGAAGGATCGTCCTACCTTAGTAGGAGGTGCGGCCAACGTGTGGTGGCCTTGCGCTGGATTTTATGCCCCAGCGCTCAGATGAGGCGGTTTTGTGAGCGACCTGCCGTGTCGTAAAAGGTGTGGGCGAAGCGTGTAATGTAGCCCCGAAGTCGTGGGACTCCTGCAAGATCATGGAGCGGTGCGGAAGGAAAATCTCTTGGGAGATGGAGGCAAGCCTGAGGGCACGGTTCTGAATGGTTTGTAGTGACTTCAGTTGCATTTCTTCAGCAGAACTCCAGACGACGGCGGCGTACACTAGGATGGGGCGGATGACGGATTTGTAGAATATGACGCCGACAGGGGGAGGGAGGCGGGATGAGGGACTGAGGAGAGGATAGAGTTTGAGGAGGCGGGAGGATGTGACTGCTGTGTATCCGCGCGACTGCTTTTATACTCGGCTGGTAGCGGCCTACTGCGTCACCCGCGACTTTCCACTGGAGATATCTTGTTTGTCACACTCACGTGCGGGTTCGAGGACATTCCACTGTGGACAGCACAAACAGGGACTTGGCCTTGTTGTCACAACTCGCCGTCAAAGTGGCGGCCGTACTTCCGACATCTCCGCACACACCTGTCGCAGGTTCACGCCGCATCCTACAGAACTATTTCAGTTATATCGTACTAGCTGAAAACCCGGCGTAGTCCACATACCCTTCCGCCCTCTCTCTGCATCCACCTCTTTCTCTCCCATCTCTCTGTTCGTTTCCACTTTTCCCTCTCTCGGCAAAGTTTTCTGCAAGGTACCCTCTGTCATGTACCACACACACATTTATGTATCCAGTGATCTTCCTCTTGGTTCAAAGGTCTGCGTGCAAAAATTCATAAAGTTTGGAGTAAAACTATGCATTTTGTAAAATTCAGTAAGTTAAGTATCCTCCACCACGCACCGAACGAAGTTTGATACAGACATTGACATTCCTCTTGTTTTTGAGGTAGGGGTCGATATAAAGAGGTGTTCCAGAAAAATGTCATTATTTTCTATTACTGTACTTAATGTGAATTTTTTTCGCGTTTGTGTGTGATTTAGGCCTATGTTTAGTTTATGTGACATAACATGCAGGTCAAGATTGTTTGTTATGCATAGCTTTATTCTTTCTGAAATAGAGAACAATTTCTAAGTGTAAAATAAAAACACTTTCATCATAAGAAATTTTATTTAGTAACAGAATGCACACTGTGTACTGCACATAAAATTTTTCATAAAACATTGAATTTAAAAATAATCGTCATTTGGGTTTTGCTTTAAACTTTTGATCAACTGTGAGTAAATTTCATTGTCTGAGAACACCTTATCTCGGGAGGACGGTGGTTCAAATCCACCTCCGGCCACCCAAATTTAGTTTTTCCGTGATTTCCCTGAATCACTCCAAGCAAATGCCGGAGTGGTTCCTTTCAAAAAAGGGCACGGCCGATTTCCTTCCTTCCCCATCCTTTCCCAAAACAATCCAAGCGTAAGCTCCGCCTCTAATGACCACGCTGTCGACGGGGCGTTAAACACTAATCTTCCTACCTCCTTTCACATTATCTCGCACGTCCTCACACTTCTCCACGCACGCTCTGATCGTATCGCGAGCGGGTTTGGCCTGCCTCGCTGTTACTGGAAATGCTTCTTCTTCGTCCCCCTCCTACTTTGCCCCTTCATCATTGTTGCCGTCTTCTTCGTTGGCTTTTCGTTATGGGGTCACCAACAGTGGCGGACCAAGGCTGTCGGAAGACCGAGTCGACGACAAAACAAAATGAGGCCCCCCATCGTTTTTGAAGTACATGTATTACTATAAACAAGTACCTATTGATATTTGGACAGTTTAAAAAAATCGCACTGACGTGTCTAACGGCCCACTTTAGATTTGTAGTTTTATAAGTTTTTTCAAACATTTTTGACCAAAATAATAATGTAAACAATAAAAAATTACGTAGTGGTGGGGTCTGAACCACTGGCCTTCAGCGTCACAGCCCAACGCATTGGTCATACGCTACGGCCAACACTTGGACTTTGAATTCTTTAATCTCATGCTATTGATGGCCGTTGTTAACTGATGCTAATATGGCATTTGTAGACACTAGATTATCATTTATCGTACGAAGAACGACGTGTTTAGTTGATTCTTCAGTGCGCCATTGCTTTGAAATGACAACGTGTAAGTTAAAATAAGAAAATCATCAAATACGCAACGCAAGATGGCATATTTCAGAGACAGTTCTGGGCGAGGAATGTCATGTGACATCTGCGAACGGCTGGTTTTCGTTAATTTAATGGAGGGTGTCAAAATATCTCTCGAAATATGAAAAAAACATAAGGGAACAAAGCTGTAGAGAATCTTCTCCTCTACAAATACGGTTATTCAATTTTAGCGTCAGATGAACGTTTTATATGCAATTAAAATTACATTACAAACGGCTTTTTTGGTATTACTAACGTATTTCTTGTCCGAAATATTTCAAAAAGCGGGGTTCTGGTCTCTGGTAGCCGGCAATTATGTCTGTAAAATTTGGTATCGATCGGTTGAACGGTTCGACCTAAAAAGTGGTAACATGCTACAGCCACACAGACATCATCAAATCTCCGTTATTTTTGCAAATATCTCTGTAACGAGGCAAGATATGAAAAAAAACATAACAGACCTAAGTTGTAGAGAATTTTCCCCTCTACCAATTAGGTAAATCAATTTTCGTGTCAGATGAACGGTTGGTTCGAAATTACAATTATATTAAAACGGCTTTTTTTGGTATTACTACCGTATTTTTGTCCGAAAAATTTGAAAAAGGAAGATTCTGGTCTTTGTCGGCCTACAATCATGTCTGTAAAATTTGATGTTGATAGATTGAACGGTTCGTCTTAAGAACGGGGAACACGTTACGGACAGACAGACAGACATACATCCCCAAATCGCCGTTATTTTTGCAAATATCTCTGACACGATACGAGATATGAAAAAAAACCTAAGAGAGCAAAGTTGTAGAGAATTTTCTCCTCTACAAATTCGGTTATTCAATTTTCGTGTCAGGTGGATAGTTAAGCCGTTATTTTTATTTAAATTTCGAGCTGTCAAAAGACGTTCGCAAAGGCCCACTTTTAGTGTTACTACAGTAACCTAAAGTGGGCCAAAAATTGCTATCGAGAATTGGAGGCCCTCGCACGACAGGCCAAAGGCGCTAAAGAGAAATAATAATAATAATTAAAAGAAAAGAAAAAAACACGTGCTTTGGAGGTGTTTGGAGCCCCCCCCCCCCCCCCCAAGACGGTCCGACCCCTCCACCTACCCCCCCCCCCCCCCGCCACCGGTCAACAATCTCGGCTTCTGTTAATGAGCCTGCTACGTCGACATCACTGTCCACATCCTCGAAATCTTCCACTTAGACTCAGTGACTGGCACTCGCAGCTCACACTAAGCCAAATCAAACGCTGCCTAAAATCGCACATGCACGGAAGTCGTGGGAACTGCAGGCCGACCCAGATATCAGCGATATGTAGAGGCAGGTAGGGATCGTACTTCAGTGTAACACTTATTGAAAGTGTGACAGCATAGTTAGTCCTGTTCCAGATGTTGACCATCGTAGACGGGTGGGAGAAACTGCAAATACAATACCTGGGCCTTTTTTTTTTTTTTTTTTTTTTTTTTACGTGAAATCGGGCCTGGGACGGGTTTAGGAACTTCAAGCTCGAGTTATCGATTCCTGGATGACCCTGCATGCTCGGCTGTGCTCGTATTCCAGCTTTATCACGTAAATTAGACAATAAATTAAATGTGCCCGTATCCCCTGCAAACGAAAGTGTGCCCTAAATCATGGAAATAGGTCAATAAATTTTACTGTGCTGGTTCCCCCAGCTTTGCTCCTATTCTACCACCATTATGCAAATTAGGCCACAAATTTAAAGTGGCCTCGTAGCCCCAGCTGCCTTACACTTGTCATTGAATAATTTGTTATTTAATTCGACAGTTACGAATATGATTTTGGAGTGGAGAAAAAGATGTGTTAAGAAGAACCAAAATAGTAGGTGGTTTGCGAGAATTTAGCGCGAGAGCAGTGCGGCAGTGGGTTGCTGTTAGAGGAAGCTTACCGTGGACGTCTGTCGAACTTCGTGCCTAGCTGGAGGTTTTCTACATGGGTCGCAACATACCAGCGACCGTAACCCTATTCGATGTAACGCAAGGTTGAACACTGACATAAGTTTAGCCTGTATAGCTGAAACTTTTGGAGAAGTCAAAGAAATCTATATATATATATATATATATATATATATATATATAAATGAATTGCTGTTCGTTAGTCTCGCTAAAACTCGAAAACGACTGAACCGATTTGGCTAATTTTAATCTTGAAATATTCATGTCAGTACAGGGAAGGTTTAAACGGTGAGAAAATATGGAAAAGTTGTCCGGAAAAGAGGACAATCGGGAAAAAGCGAAACAGCTTTTTTTACTGTGAGCTATCAATACCGCTCGTCCAGTTGCGATAAAATTGTGAACATTTCATGTTGAAAGCAAGAGGAAGGTTTGCATCAAATAAAAAATTGGAAAATTCGACCGGAAAGTAGGAAAATTTAGCAAAAACCGAAAGCGATTTTTTTCTATGAATAAAAATCAATTGCCACATGGTTGTAAGAGCATCACATGAGTACGGCTTGACAGGACAAGGTTTGCATGAAATAAACTTTTTGTGAAATCTACCGGAAAATTGGAAAATTTACTCAACACTATAAGTTGAGAACCGTTAATCCGATTACAATAAAAGTTTGATCATTTGAGGTTCAACGAAAGTTAAACATTGGGAAAGTTACCCGGAAAACTTGAAAATTCACGAGAAAATTCAGAAAAAATTGAAATTTTTCTATGAAATATCAATACCATTCATCTGATTGCGATAAAAGTTTGCACTTTCGAAGTTCAAAGCGAGAGGAAGGTTTGAGTGAAGTAAAAGTTTGGAATAGTTGGCCAGAAAATAGGAGAATTTTATGGAAAACTGAGACACCTCTTTTCTTTGGGGTATCAATATTATTCCTACGATTGCGAAAACATTTTGCACATTTGACGTTCAAAGCAAGAGTACATACATATTACCAATTGAGAAGCACTGCTGAGTCGACTAGTTAGTAAATATTTTCAGGGAAAGTCTACAAACAATCAGGAGAAACCAACTATCAGCCTTTAATTTCTTTTCAAAGTTCTGTAGTATTACGTACATAGAAAAGGAGAATATTGAGTGTTTTCCGTTTGTATATAATTTTCTACGGGAAAACAAGCTGAAATTATCAGTTAGGTGTATTGATAGTCATTTGTTAAGTCCACTTGAATTCTTTGTCAGATTTTTTTCGTGATACTGACATTGGGTACAAAATCCAATTACCATCGAAAGTCAACGTGAAGTGCTGGTCTGGAATAAGAAGCACTCACTGATCGTCAGAGTTCTTCCGCATAAGAACACAATTTTATATCACTGAAAGTTTGGGGTTGCTACCTCTTGTCACAAAGTATCGTTGTAAAACAGACATTTCACTTTTACAAAAAGTAATAAACATAATATATCGAGAAAGGATGCTGCCCCAGACTTGCACATACAGCTGTCGCTTCTTGTAAGTAAGGCCGTGTCCTACGTGAGCGACGAAAGCGAGCGATAGTGTGCGACTTTCATCGACGCGACACAGCAGCTACAAGCGGCGACATTCGACGACATGGCCGGGTGTCCTACGTGAGCGCGATAGCTCCCCGCTACATGATGGCCCCTGGAAGCGATCAGCTGTTTCTAAAATTAGGCATACGTAAACCGTAGAATAATGATAGCTCCAGAGTAAGGCAATAAAGTTTTATTTGCTGTAAGTAATAAGGTTTGGAAAGAGTCTGTGCATTAAATTAACAAAGCGAGGAATGTTCGTGGACTATATCATTCATATGAAAACAGAATATGAAGATCACCAGCCAAATTCTTCGAAATTACAGTGATGATTACAGATCCTTTCGACTATGTCCTCAGTGAATTTTTGTGACTACAACCCACCAACAACTGAATGAAAATGGAATAACTCGTATTACAAGACGACAGTAAATCATTCAATTTTGGAGGAGTTTGCTAACTGTTAGTTGGCGTAGCGTAAGGGTAGCGAGCTGGACTACAGAGTCGTAATTTTTGCGGTCGCTGATTCGCTTCCCGTTCGATCTTATATTTTAATTCCTGTAACTACAACCCTTTCATCCACATCTACATCTACATCCATACCCCGCAAGCCACCCGATGGTGTTTGGCGGAGGGTACCTTGAGTACCACTATCGATTCTCCCTCCTTTTCCAGTCACGTATTGTTCGCGGAAAGAAAGATTGTCGGTATGTATCTTCATGATCTCTTCGCGAGATATACGTAGGTTGGAGCAATATACTGCTAGACTCTTCGGTAAAGGTATGTTCTCAAAACGTCTACAAAAGCCCGTACCGAGCGACAGCGTCTCTCCTACAGAGTCTGCCACTGGAGTTTATCGATCATATCTGTAACGAAGTGCGCCGCTTTCCGTTGGATCTTTTCTACTTCCCCTATCAACCCCAACTGGTACGGATCCCACACCGGTGAGCGGTATTCAAGCTTTGGGCGAACAAGTGTACTGTAATCTACTTCCTTTGTTTTCGGACTGCATTTCCTTAGGATTCTTCCAATGAATCTAAGTCTGGCATCTGCTTTACCGCCGACTGATTTTATATGGTCGTTCCATTTTAAATCACTCATAATGCCTACTCCCAGATAGTTTATGGAATTAACTGCTTCCAGTTTCTTACCTGCTATTGTGTAGCTAAATGATACAGGATCTTTTTTTCTATGTATTCAAAGCACATTACACTTGTCTACATTGAGATTCAGATTCCCTGCACCATGCGTCAATTCGATGCAGATCCTCCTGCAATACAATTTTCCATTCTTACAACCTCTCTATATACTACAGCATCATCCGCAAAAAGCGTCAGTGAACTTCCTATGTTATCCGCAAGGTCATTTATATATATCGTGAACAGCAACGGACCCACGACATTCCCCTGTGGCACACCTGACATCACTCTTACTTCGGGAGACTTCTCTCCATTGAGAATGACTTGCTGCATTCTGTTATCTAGGAACTCCTCAATCCAATCACACAATTGGTCTGATAGACCATATGCTCTTACTTTGTTCATTTCACCTGTTATTTATGCAAAGTTTTATGTATTTTCTTTACAAAACACCACATTATTGTTTAAAGTTTTTGCCAATGTAGTTCATCTTCATTGCAAACACACGTATCCCACTGTAGACCTAACAAACACATTAAATTCCTAATCAAACATTATATCATTATATTTTACTCAGAAACCGTTAATTACGAAAGTATTGTTGACAACCCTATTAAATTACCGTTATATTTAGATATCAAACACAATTAACATAACCGAGATTTATAGATCGATCTACTCAATATTAGTTACGCTATCTTTTCCTAAAGTCAGTTGTAATTGGTTACTTTGTCATTAATTTATTGTACATGATTAACAATACTTTCCCATTAATTTATTGTACATAATTAACAATACTTAATGCTTTCGCCATGTAATAGAGTACTGTTTCATCCTCCGTCTGATGCACAATTCACGCCAGTTCCGAGAATTGTTTTGAGTCTTGTTTCGTGAGGTATCTGTGACACAGCCCACGACACTTTGAGCTTTAATTTGGAACAGTTATGTAAAAGTGTAGAAAGTGTAGAAAATGTTCAAATGTTTGTTAAGCTTATGGGACTTAACTACGGGGTCATCAGTCCCTAAACTTACAAACTACCTATGAACTACTTACGAACTAGGACGGCACAAATATCCATGCCCGAGGGGGGATTCGAACCCCCGACCGTAGTGGCCGTGCTGACCGTGACTGGAGCGCCTCAGTCACCTCGGCCACCGCTAGAAAGTGTATCTATAGCGACTAATCCTTCGTACATTTGGCCACTCTGTACACCTCGCACTTTAGTATTCCACACCTGAATTGTGTTAATTTTTATTATTAACGTGTGGTTACTGGCTACTGGGTATTTAATGAGACTTTTACGCTGGTGTTAAATGGGTACAATTGGGCAATAATAATGAATGAACGGGTTAGAGAATTACGTGTTGCCTACGCTATTTGTAGCAGATTAGTTTTGCCCCATCGAATTTCAACCATCTATAGAGACCCCTGATCTACGATAACTTCAAGAGGCAACGAGCTACGACCCGCTACGTTACAACATTACTTTTGTTTTGGAGATACTGATCTTCATATCATAGCTCTTAGACCTCTTATCGAGCTCTGAAATATTAGATTACAACCTTTCATTCGAATCTGCCATCACAACCAAGTCATCTGCATTTGCAAAACTGCTTATTTTGTTTTCACCTATTTTAATCCCGCCATGACAGTCTACCGTTTGCAACATACGATCCGTAAATAGTATGAACAACAGTGGAGACAGGTTACAGCCTTGTCTTACCCCTGAAACTACTCTAAACTATGAACTTATTTCACTTGTTTTACCGAGAAAATATTTCCAGTAAAAGTTTTCGTTTTTAATTTAAACAGCAGTGTCTTTCTTTTATAATAGTACTAGCTGTAAACCCGGCTTTTCTCGGGTGTTTATTTACCCTACACTCTCATAGTCCACATCCCCTTCCCCGCTCTTTCTGTATCCACCTCTTTCTCTTCCATCTCTCTGTTCGTTTCCATATTTCTCTCTCTCTCCCTCTCGGCAAAGTTTCCTGCAAGGTAGCCTCTATCATGTACCAAACAAATATCTATGTACCCAGTGATCTTCCTCTTGGTTAAGTGTCATGTCTGCAACAATTCATAAAGATTAGAGCAAAACTATGCATTTTGTAAAATTCCGTAAGTTACGTACCTTCTTTTCGTTTCATCATTTGGTGAGGGGGGTGGGGGGGAGGGTTCAGTTACAAAACGCTTCATATATATATACAGGAGATTATGTTGGATTCCATAAGATGAAAGGGCTTTGCTTTGTGTTCCGTTGCCCTAAAAGTTTAGAACTACTGCTCTTGCAAAGAATGTCTCCTTTTAGAATTTATTACGTGATAGCACAGGACGTAAGCAGGACGCCAAATACCAATAACAGCAACGCTAGTAACGGCAGGGGGCCTGGCATCAGTTCAAGCGTTTAAACAAGTGACGCGCAAACGGAGGAGGGCAAGACAGCTCATAAAAAAATCCTCTGGAGGTCGCAGCTACCATCTGTACACCTGCCAGAGGCTGGCAGGAGACACGTTTTTGCTCTCAAGCGTGTGCCAAAACAGCATCAGCAGCAGTTGGTCTGTTTGTGTGGGTCAATGCCATCACGGCGATGGTGTCACGCGAGTGTG
Source organism: Locusta migratoria (assembly GCA_026315105.1). NCBI lineage: Eukaryota > Metazoa > Arthropoda > Insecta > Orthoptera > Acrididae > Locusta > Locusta migratoria. Next base: position 869,454,995 of record CM048744.1, read on the forward strand.
TGGGGTTCTAAATGTGTTACTGCAAGTTGCACCAGGCTGGAAGAAGAAGAGCACTCAAGGGTCTTCTTTTGGATCGAGTAGCCGGCCGCGGTGGCCGAGGAGACTGAGACGACGCTCCAGTCACGGTCTGCGCGGCCACTACGGTCGGGGGTTCGAATCTCCCCTCGGGCATGGATATTTGTGCCGTCCTAGTTCGTAAGTAGTTCATAAGTAGTTTGTAAGTTTAGGGACTGATGACCCCGTAGTTAAGTCCCATAGACTATACAAACATTTGAACATTCTTTTTTTTTAATTATTTTTTTGGATCGAGTATGACAACAGCTGGAAGTAGCCCCAGTTTGTCAATAGAATGTACAGTGTGAGTCACAAGTCGCCGTACACCCATTTATGTAATAAAATCTGCACGAACAAGGAATCCTTAATAGTCCTCAGGTATGGGTGTGTGTCGAACATGGGCGCCAACTCGTCATTTTTTCATGGAAATGGGGTCGTGTGATACTTCAAACAACATCAGAATTAAATTTTCACTCTGCAGTGGTGTGTGCGCTGATATGAAACTTCCTGGCAAATTAAACTTGTGTGCTGGAACCGGGACTCGAACCTGGGACTTTGCCTTTCTCGGGCAAGCGCACTACCGACTGAGCTATCCGGGCACGCTCTACGGCCCGTCCTCACAACTTTACGTTTGACAACTGCAGAACGATTTGAATAATATATCAGTATGGTGTAAAAATTGGCAGTTGACTCTAAATAATGAGAAGTGTGAAGTCGTCCACATGAGTACGAAAAGAAATCCGTTAAACTTCGTTTACATGATAAATCAATAAAATGTGAAAGTCGTAAACTCCACAAAATACCTAGGAATTACAATTACTTCAGACTCTAATTGGAAAGAATGCGGGGAAACGAGAACCAGAGACTGCGTTTTATTGGCAGAACCCTTAAAAGATGCAACAGAACTACTAAAGAAACTACATACAGTACGCTTGTCCGTCTTTTTATGGAGTATTGCTGCCCAGTGTGGGTTCCTTATCAGGTGGGTTTGACGGAGGACATCGAAAGAGTCCAAAGAAGGGCAGCTCGTTTCGTATTGTCACGATACAGGGGAGACAGCGTTACGGGAATGATACGGGATCTGGGATGGGAATCATTACAACAACGGCGCTTATCGCTGCGGCGTGGGCTGCTTACGAAACTCCAATCGCCAACATTCTCCTGCGAATGCGAAAATCTATTGTTGCATCTCACTTACATAGGTAGAACCGATCACAAGAATAAAATACGAGAAATCAGAGCCCGAACGGAGAGATTCAGGTGTTCATTCTTTCCGCGCGCTATTCGAGAATGGAATGGGAGATAAAATAGTATAACGGTGGTTCGATGAACCCTCTGCCAGGCACTTAAATGTGATTTGCAGAGTATCCCTTGTAGATGTAGGTGTAGAATACCTACCCTCCTACTTTCCAAACTTCCCAGTTCTCCTGCGAAACTTGCAGAAATAGCAATCCTGGAAGAAAGGATATGGTGGAGACATGGCTTAATCGCAGCTTAAGGGATGTTTCCAGAATAAAACATTCACTCTGCAGTGGAGTGCGCAGTGATACGAAACTTCCTGACAGATTAAAATTGTATGCCGGAACCGGGATTCGAATCTGGAACCTTGCCCGCGATAGGCAATAGTTTCAACATGTGAATTCGCCGAGGAGTTCACTCCTGTAAAGAGACTCGACGTAGCAGTCACGATTCAAAAGTTACAAGATCCCACTTTTGCACAAGGTCTACATCTACAAACATACTCGGCCATCCATCTAAAGTTGCGTGGCGGAGTGTATCTAGTACCACTACTAGTTACTTGCCTTGCTGTTCCTCTTCCATATATAAGGAGGGAAAAACGACTACTCGCATGCGTCTGTATGAGCACTAATCTCTCTGATCTTTGTGGTATTTACGAGAAATGTAGATTGGCGGCAGAGCAATCTTTCTGCAGTCAGATTGAAATGTCGGCCCTCTACATTTCTTCAACAGTGTTTCTCGGAAATAATGCCGCCTTCCTTTAAACTGATCTGGTACAGTAACTTTTCTGCCAATGGTGAAGTAAGCCATCACAGCCACAGCTACTGTAAAAACCAGAATACATAATGGGTTGAACCTTCAAAGGTAGTAGGTGACGCAAAGGTGGTGGTGTGGTAGGAATATGGCCTATTCAAATAGATCCAATTTCATTGACCCGAACCTAAATGATCAAAGCTAGTTGGAAATACCGCAAGAGGTGGTGTTTCTCTTCTTAAGATGGCATGATGGGGCTGAAACACACTACGGAGTAATTGTTTGTCAGTGGTTAGATGGATTATAATCGGGCCGAAACACGATGATCCATGGCTCCTCTACTAGGCTGGGAGAACGCCCCCCGTCGCATAAACGGATTCCACACGTTGCCAAATAGTTAGTTTGCTGCCAGACAGTGTAGCTAACGGTCGCTGTTTTCTGACAGAACTGGCAAAAGTGTACAGTGCAGCCGGACGCGCGCATGAGCATAGCAACGTTCGCTTATGACTTACTCCAATGGTCTGACGACGCAGCTGGCGCTCAAAGCCGATTGGCGCAAGCACCAGGGATCATTCACACACTAAAATAGTGAGTGAGGTAAATATAGGAAAGGTTGGGGAAATGCCAGCCGACTATATTATAACCCCATACTGCTTCAACAAGCCTTTCAATATAACAATTGGAAGTATGGAGCAGTGGGAGAAAATAGTTCGACACCGTACGGGGGATATTGTCTGGTTCACTGACGGGTCGAAATCAGACCAAGGCGTTGGGGCCAGGGTATACGGGGTGCAGCCAAGACTGGAGGGCGTCATCTCTCTACGGAAACTGGCCTCAGTATTCCAGGCCGAAATCACTGCCATCAGGGCGTGTGTGGAGGAGAATTTGCGTAGGTGCTACAAAGACCGTAGCATCTATATCTATTCAGACAGCCAGGCAGCCCTGAGATCACTGGCAGCTCCTGCAACAAGCTCTAAAATTGTTGCAGAATGTCACAGGGTTCTGGTGGAGCTAGGGGAAAGCAATAGGGTAAACCTATTGTGGGTGACTGGCCACTCGGGGATCAGTGGTAACGAACATGCCGACAGATTAGCCAGGATGGGGGCAGAGACTCCATTTATTGGACCGGAACCTGTCCTGACAATCACCAAGGCAATAATCAAATTGGAGCTACATAACTGGCTCAGCATGTAGAATATTGGACCAAAGTCTATCAACAAAAACATGGCAAGGTAATGATGCCAAAGCCATGTCTTAAAAGAAGGTCTGAAATCCTGGGCCTGAACAGGAGAGAGATTAGACTCATGGTTGGATTGCTGACAGGCCATGGGAATTTCAAAAAAACACCTACATACAATGGGAATATCAGAAGAGGACCCTAAATGTAGGATCTGTTATGTCGGTGATGAAACTGTATCACATCTAATCTTCGAATGCGTTGCATTGGAGAGTAAAAGGCACAGAACATTTGGGTCAACCAGACCCGAAGAAATTGTGTCTAATAAAGAACTGTTAAAAGGGACTCCTTGTACTGTTCAAGGGCATTGGTTGGCTTTACTAGATATACAGGGAGCGATACCGCACAATAAACTTAGTTTCGGTGCGGGCTGTGGCTGGTTGGACCAAGACTGTTTTGGCTTCCCTGAGAAAATCAATCAATCACCAAGGATCATGCTATTCCGGCTCGACTATAGTCGACATGGTTCTGTGAAATGGCCACCAAAATTTTAATTTGGGTAAACTGTTGCAAAATAAAGATTCCAGCTCACAGGCTCATCTTTATTGTAAATCTAGATATCATTGGCAAAAAAAGAAAAAGAAAAAAATTAAACGTTTAAGTTGCTTGTATATATGAAGACACCATTGAGAGTCGTGTGTCGAAACCACCACAATATTATTAACCGTAACAAAATTCCAACTTGTTGGTTGTGATCGGGTACAGGGAGGGATGTTCGCCGCCAATTCACTAAACAATATTTTGAATGGTTGACTTTCGTGAAAACATATTGAAATATATGACATAAAAAGTCCATTAACTATTGATAGTGACGTATTAAATTATAGGAAATTTTTATTGTACAATTTAGCTAACTGGCGAACTTCCCTCCCACGGAGGAAAATTCCCCTGATATCAAATTGTGTTTTCTCTAAATTCTCCTGTTTGCAAAAGATACTTGGAACTTCTACACGACAAATAAATACAATTTTAGATAATTTTTGTGATATTTCTGTCCATGTTAATTAGTACTTGAGTCCAAGCCACTACACACAGTCACAAGCCACACCTCTTAACTGCAGGGACATCAGTCCCTAAACTTACAAACTACTTATGAACTACCTTATACTAAAGACGACACAAACATTCATGTCCGAAGGGGATTCGAACCCCCGACCGTAGCGGCCGTGCAGACTGTGACTGTGACAGATTAGGTAACGAAACTATAAAGGTGGTAGATGAGTTTTGTTACTTGGGCAGTAAAATAACATGCGATGGTCACAGTCCAGAGATATAAAATGCAGAATGACAATGGAAAGAAAGGCGTTTATGAAAAAAATATCGTTGACATTAAAAGTCGACCACTCTACATAACAAGAGCCTTGTTTTATCACTAAAATTAGTAAATGAGGTCCGTATGAACCACTGGTTACTCCTGCTACAAAGCCTTGTTCCCTGGCCCAAACTGAGAACTGACTCGTTTCAAATTACTTCAATAACAGGAAGTTAATACTACAGTGGTCAATATAGATAGCAGCTCACACGTTATTACACACAGACATTAATAAGCAACCCATCACAATTAAAGTTATCTTGGAAAGGTGCCTAAGAAAACATTTATGGCGCAACGGAATTTAGACTTAAAAAATTATTGCATCTGAACTTGTTCTCAGCACTTGTGAAGAACAATATTAAAAAAAAGAGGGAAGGTGCTCTAAAACTAAAATTTATAGGCAACTTACGTATTATGCTGTACTTAAACTTGTTTATCCAGATAGAAAACAAGGTGAAGTGGTTGAAAATCGGATTCATTATATAAAATCACGATGGATTTTTAAGTTGCAGTCTCTTAGAAATCGATCTAGGTACTGGTTTTATATGTGAAGTGGCGTGAATTCAGACAACTAGCTGCAAACCCCAGAAGTCGGAACTCGGACCCATGTGGTTCCGAAAACCGATACAATTCATTAAATTTAGTTTCCGAAAAATAAAGAAAATTAACTACAGCATGCAACCCATAGAAATGCTTAAAATTATATAAGGAAGCAAATGAAATAATTACAAAGTCGAAAAAATAAAAATAAGAATGACAGCATGCAACCCATAGAAATGTTTAGAACTGCATAAGGAAACTATTGAAGGAGGTTGTACAAGGTTCACAGAGAATTACTGAGAAAGACAGTGTGTGTACTTCAAGTCAGAGAAGAACAGCAACATTAGGTGGGAAGAGAAGATCGTGACATATTAGCGGAAATCAGAAGGATACCCACATAGTTACTTGCCTGATGGGCATGGAACAAACAGGAATGGAAGCTGAAGGCTCCATTCTATGAACCAACCACGTGGAACACATATCACTCAGGGAAGGAAACAATGAGAAGATTTTTACATGCACTGTACAAAAATGAACGTATCACCTATTAGAAATCAGGCCCCACAAAGCTAGAAAGTATTTATACAGAGTTCATACACCGCCACATGATCACAAAAGGTTTTAACATACCAGGCCGTTATCAAATTGCAACTAGAATCACAGAATCACACACACCACGTTTATCTATTGGAAATCATTGAATTGAGAAACGAGAACAAATTTCCGCACACAATCAGAGAAAATGTTCCAATAAAATGATTCTAAGTTCGTGAATCTAAGTTAAACGTGCTAGTCAATGAAATGCTACTATCTCCAGAAACAAGAGCAGAACCAACCTTACCTCACCAGACGACCAGCCCAGAATTATCAGACCGAGCGGATGCCATACGCACGGAAAGCGATCGGAAGCCGGAAAATCCAAGAAACAGCAGTGGTGGGGACGGACAGCGAGACTCACGCTAAAGAAGGCTCGCTGACTGGACTGTAACCAAAGGGTGTAGAAACCTCTTTGGTAACCTCAACAGCTATCGACTCTGAGCCAGAGAGAATGATGCAAAGCGAGCTATCACTCCCCACATTCAAACAGCCACAGATTCTTGCACTCACTTAAAAGTAAAACAACTGCACATTCTCACAGGGACAGTGGCGTAGCGGAGAAGACGTACTTATGCCACATTAATTGATATAATAATGAATTATTAACATAAAATAAGAAAAACCTAGGAATATTATCTAATATTTTAACACATGAAATAAAAATACTATTCATCAAGCCTTGAAAAGAGTGGGATTCAACTTTTAACAAAATTATAATCTAGCGACATTAAATAAATTATAAATTTACAGAAATATACAAAAAGTACATGGAAGACGACAACGGTCGTCTTTCAACATCGAATATTAATTTAAGTGTAAGGAAGTCTGTCTCTCTGTAAATCTATCGGACTAAACTGCGTGGTCATTAGTCCGTAACTTACAAACTACTTAAACCTAGGTAAACTAACCTACGGACAAACACACACACCCATGCCCCAGGGAGGACTCGAACCTCCACGGCGAGCAACCGCGCGCTTAGCAGCGAGGTGCTTTAGACCGCTCGGCTACTCCACCGCGGCAAGGAAGTCCTTTCTGAAGGCATTTGTATGGAGTGCGGCTTTGTATGGGAGCGAAACATTGACGATAAACAGTAGGGACAGGTAGAGGATTTTGAATTGTGGTGTTACAGAAGAATGTTGAAGATTAGGTGGGTGGATTGTGTAACTAATGAGGAGGTACTGAACAGAAATGTGGCGGAAAGCAATTTGTGGCATACCTTGGACAAAAGGGGAGATCGATTGGTAGGACACATTCTTAGACATCAACGAATCGTGAATTTAGCATTGGTGGGAAGTGTGTGAGTAAAAATTGCAAATTCATAAGGCTGTAGGTTGGTATTCTTATCAGGAGATGAAAAGGCTTGCTCAGGATAGAGTAGGCTGGAGAGCTGCATCAAATCAGTCTCCGGACTGAAGACCACAACAACAAAAAGTGTTTCTCATTTGAGATGAGACTCATGAGCGAATTATTTGTTAAGCAGTGTCCCATTGTTTACAGTTTATAAAGAGGTAGTTAGCTATTACGAGTTTCTAAAATTGTTTGTTACATCTTGATACGTGAAAATGATTTTTCAGGATTTGCATTTATTCGTCGTAATACTGCAGTTTGTTAGAAAGCAGGCAAACCGAGCGATGTGGCGTGGTGATAACGCACTGAATTCGCATTCGGGAGAATGGTGGTTCAAATCGGCCTCCGGCCCTCCAGATTTAGGTTTTCCATGATTTACCCAAATCATTCCAGGCAAATGCCGTGATTGTTCGTTTCAATGGGCACGGCCGATTTCCTTCCTAATCTTTACCCGAACAACCCGAGCATAAGCTCCTTCCTCCCAAAACAGTCAACTACGTTCTACTCGATTAAGCTTCAATGTCAAAAAGGAATTACGTAATCGTAATGTGAAATACAGTCACTTGCATTAGACCTATATTTTTATACTATACAACCAATAGCATTCAAACATGCTCTGCGCTTGTTGCTTTATCGTGCAACTTCTTCCTCCTGTGATGACCCACCGAACAAGTTGACCGCCCTGGGAGTCTCGACTCACAGATTGAGGTATAGGAACCGAACTCACTGGATGTACACGAGGGTAACATAACAGTCAACTCTCTGGTGCAAATGCAGTGAGATTAAATTCCTCCCATAGCTAAAACAGGCATTTGATGGCTAAAAGCGGTCCCTGTCATACGGTGACACGCTTGTTGGAATTTCCAAAGAGCTCACTGTACACAGTTTTAGACGGAAATAGGAATAAGAAAGGAAAGAGAAGTGACCCACACAATTACAGGCCAATATCGTTGACATCTCTTTCATGTAGAATTTTGGAGCATATTCTCAGTTCGGATATAGTAAATTTCCTTGAAGCGGAAAAGCTTCTTTCTATGAATCAGCACGGCTTTAGGAAACATCGTTCATGTGAAACTCAGCTTGCCCTTTTCTCACATGACATCTTGCGAGCCATGGATGAAGGGCAACAGGCGAATTCTGTTTTTCTCGACTTCAAAAAGGCGTTCGACGCGGTGCCACACTGCAGACTGCTAACGAAGATACGAGCTTATGGAATAGGTTCACAGATTTGTGACTAGCTGGAAGACTTCCTAAGTAATAGAACGCAGTACGTTGTTCTCGACGGCGAGTGTTCATCAGAGACGAGTGTAGCGTCAGGCGTGCCCCAGGGGAGTGTGATAGGACCGCTATTATTTTCTATCTATATAAATGATCTGATGGACAGAGTAAGCTGTAATTTGCGGCTATTTGTTTATGATGCTGTGGTGAATGGAAAGGTATCGACTTTAACTGACTGTAATAGCATACAAGATGACTTAGACAAAATTTCTAGTTGGTGCGAAGAATGGCAGCTAGCTCTCAATGTAGAAAATGTAAGGTGATGCGCATGAGTAGAAAAAACAATCCTATAATGTTCGAATACAGCATTAGTAGTCATCTCCTTGATGCTGTCGCGTCGTTCAAATGTCAGGCGAAACGTTGCAGACAGTTGTGAGTAAGGCGGACAACCGACTTCGGTTTATTGGGAGAATTTTGGAAAGATGTACTTCACCTGTAAAGGAGACCGCGTATAGAACGCTTGTACGACCACGTCTTGAGTATTGCTCAAGTGTTTGGGTCCCGCAGCAGATCAGTTTAAAGGAAGACATAGAAGCTGTTCAGAGGCCAGCAGCTAGGTTTTTTACTGGTAGGTTCGACCAATGAGCGGAAATGCTCCGGCTACTCAACTGTGGATCGTTGGAGGAAAGACGACGTTCTTTTCGTAAAATTCTGTTTGGGAAATTTAGAGGGCTGGAATTTGAAGCTGAGTGTAGTACGTTCTTGCTGCCGCCTACTTACATTTCGCGTAGTGATCACAAAGACCAGATAAGAGAAATTAGGGCTCGTACGGAGGCATATAGGCATTCTTTTTTTCCTCGTTCTGTTTGGGAGTGGAATAGGAAAGGAATTGCCTAGTAGTGGTACAGTGTACCCTGCGCCACGCACCTTAGGTTGGATTGCAAAGTATGTATGTAGATGTAGGAATTTCGCTGGACACCAGAGCTTCATTGGATGCAATAACTATCAAAATGTAAAAAGCGAATGATAAGCGGATAACGACAAGAATGCATGCCACGATCGAATGATGAAAGTTAATTCCCAGAGTGTGTCCATAGGCATGTCGGGAACCTCTTCACATGAATGGTCGGACTACCAACGACATCCCAACCAATGTACCGCCCATCTATACCTTGCATATGACTATCATGAGACTTTTCTCGCCTCAGTAAGCAGATTCAAATGGATGTAGGCTGCCGTTCTTATGAGAAGATAAAGAGGCTTGCTCAGGACAGAGTAGGGTGGAGAGCTGCATCAAACCAGTCTCCGGACTGAAGACCACAACAACTACATATATGCCTTCACAAATATTCACTGCATCTTCCTAAACAAAGAAAAGAATTCCGAGTTGGCAACACTGTCCGCTTCACAACTCCAGCTGTCCGCGCCTATAATATCTGACACACACACACACACACACACACACACACGCACGCACGCACACACACTCCTAATGAATCAGGCTGCTACCTGTCCGCCCACACGCCTGCGAGGTTTAGCCTCGCTAAGTGGCTCTATACATTCAGGGCCCACTCTCGGCCGAGATAAAAACTCTGACCAGCAAGAAGTTGTGATACGATCGGCTGCCGTATTTTTTCCGCGGGAGAAGCCTTTTCATTCTATCCCTCTATAGTTATATAAGGTTATTATTATTATTATTATTATTTTCCCCTGCAAATTCGGTCCTGTGTCTCTTTAGAACCTAGTCTCGTACAGGGCTACTTTTTTAACAGAGCTGTTGTGGGAGGAACCAAGCGTGAGCAGTAATATACAGCCTCCCTTCCGGACCGTGAAATAAACACGTCCGTAAAACAATGCAGCAGTCTCCTTCACACATATTTTACGAAACTCGTCGTAACGTCACAGACTGCAGGAAATTAACTCAAATATATATTTTTACGAAACTGTTTTAAGAATCACGGACCAAAAAATATTTGAAATTCAGTTACCTACTTTCAGTTACGGTACCCGATTCGCAGTTTTTTCATGAAGCTCTCTTAACCCTTAACTGCCCTGGCGAATGTAAGTAACTCTCATACCATGGCGGGATCTTTTTTGATCCAAATTCTTGGGCTAAATGATCGTCATCAGAATTGGCACCAAATGTTTCTGATCCACTATCACGGTCGGTTTCTTTGAAACCACTATCTCGAAAACTTTCATTCACAATATTCGCTGTTTCTTCAGACGATAAACCTGTGACCTGCCAGCCGTGTTATATCGTTCTACAAAACATTTGCCCGATTGACTTGGAAAATAAGTGTCAAAAAGGACGTATATCACTCAAAATCTAAAGTACGGTACTGCAGCACAGTAAAATGTTTACATTCCTACCCAGGGTCCTCTGGGCATTGAACGGTACGGAAATGGGCAAACGAACCGTATATTGCCAATGCCTCGGGGGAAATGTCATAACATGAACGGATAGCTCCCCACCATGTCACCTAGCGAATAAATATTAAAATGAAAACTCTTGGGGTCAAATATGACACCGCCAGGGCAGTTAAGGGTTAAGTTACGAATCCATCTAGCTGCCCTATACGTTTGGATATTGGCAGAATTTGCTGAATCTGGCGGTATCGCCCTAGCCCAGACCCTGCAGTCCCGTGTATAGGGTCTACAACTACATCTATATAGATACTTTGCAAATCACATACAAGTGCCTGGCAGAGGGTTCACTAACCACTTTCATAACTTTTCTCTACCGTTCCATTCTCTAATAGCGCGCGGGAAGACAGAACACCTAAATCGTTCCGTTTTCAATCTGATTTATCTTATTTTATTGGGATGGTCATGTCTCCCTAAGTAGGTGGGTGCTAGCAAAATATTTTCACATTCAGAAGTAAAAGTCGGTGATTGAAACTTCGCAAACAGATCACGCCGCAATGAACAACGTCTTTCTTTTAATGATTTCCACCCCAATTCGTGCAACATTTCCGTGACGCTTTCCCCCCAGTAACGTGATAGAACAAAACGAGCTGCCCTTCTCTGAACCTTCTCCACCTGGTGAGGGTCCCACAAGGGGCAACAGTACTCCAGGAGAGGACGCACTAGTGTGATGTGGCCAGTCTCTTTGGTGGAGCTGGTGCATCTTCGAAGCGTTCTGCCGATGAAACGTAACCTTTGATTCGCCTTCCCCACAATATTTTCTGTGTGTTCTCTCCAGTCTAAGTTGTTCGTAATTGTAACTCCTAGGTATTTGGTAGAATTTACGACCTTAAGGTTTGACTGATTTATCGCGTAATTGAAGTTCAGCGGATTTCTTTTAGTGGACACGTGTATTACTTCACACTTTTCTTTATTTAGTGTCAATTGCCAATTTTCGCAACATGTAGAAATTTTGTCTAAATCGCTTTGCAGTTGCTTTTGATCCTCTGTTGACTTCACTAACCGATAAACGACAGAATCATCCGCGAACGGTCTAAGGGAGCTATTCAGATTGTCTCCTAAATCGTTTATAAACACGAGGAAGAGTAGGGGACCTATAACGCTTCCCTGTGGAACGCCAGATATCACTTCTGTTTTACTCAATGACGTACCGTCAATTACAACTAACTGTGTCCTTTCTGATAGGAAATCATTAATCCAATCGCACAATTGGGAAGATATTCCATAAGCACGCAATTTCATTACAAGCCGCTTGTGGGATACAGTATCAAAAGAGTTCCGGAAATCCAGAAATACGGAATCGATTTGAGATCCCTTGTCGATGGCACTTAACACTTCATGTGAATAAAGGGCAAGCTGTGTTTCGCAAGAGCGATACTTTCTGAATCCGTGTTGACTATTGGTTAATAGGTCGTTCTCTTCGAGGTAGCTTCCCTTCGAGGTACCGCCGTCTGGCGGTATCGCCCTAGCCCAGTCCCTGCAGTCCCGTGTATATTGTTCTGCCTTTTAATACAATCATCGATAAAACGAATACCAGACTAAACTAATTTTGGATCGCTTTGTTCAATCAACACGTAAAATTCCTCTTTAAAAATCAGGAACCACCGGCGTTTTCCATTGACACGTTGCGGCGCATGCAAAGCTTATGATCAGTATTTGTTTGGACGAAATCCAGCTACACACTGCAAAAGCAAAACACCAAAGATAATCCGCGTGACGACCCTTAGGAGAGATACCCGGTATATAACCGTTTGAAACTACACACCGAAAGTGTCATATGTTTCACTGTTATTGTACAAAGTACTATCCCAGATCACCATCTTCTTTACTTCGACCATCAGAAGTTATTTTGCTACTCAAATAACATATCTCATCTACTACTTTTATTGTCTCATTACCTGATCTAATTCCTTCGGCATCACCTGATTTTCTGACACTACAATCCATTACCTTCGTTTTACTCTTATTAATCTTCATCTTATATCTTTATTTCTAGACACTGTCCATTCCATTCAATTGCTCTTCCAAATCTTCTGCAGTCTGTGGCAGAATTACTATGTCTTCGGCAAACTATAAAGTTATTATTTCTTCTCCCTGAACTTTAATTCCCTCTCCAAATTTCTCCTTGCTTTCCCTCATTGCTTGCTCAATGCACAGATTGAACAACATTGGAGAAAGGCTACAACCCCGTCTTCGCAACTTCTGCGTCCCTTTCTAGCCCTTCGACTCTTAATAACTGCTGTCTGGTTTTTGTATATGTTGAATATAAATCTTCACTCCCTATATTTTACCCCTGCTACCTTCAGAATCTGAAACAGTGTATTCCAGTCGACATTGTCAAAAGCTTTCTCCAAATCTACAAATGCTAAAAACGTAGGTTTGCCTTTCCTTAGTCTATCTTCTAAGATAAGTCGTAATGTGAGTATTGCCTCCCGTGTTTCCACATTTCTCCTAAATCCAAACTGATCTTCCCCGAGGTCGGATTCCACAAGTTTTTCCATTTCGTCTGTAAATATTTCATGTTAACTGGTAGTTCTGTAAATTTCACATTTGTTTGCACTTGCTTTCTTTGGATTTGGAATTCCAATATTCTTCTTGAAGACTGAGGGTATTTCCACTGTCTCATACATCTTGCATACTAGGTGGACCAATTTCTTCGTGACTGGCTCTCTTCACAATACTAGCAGTTCAGACGGAATATCATCCACTCCAGGGGCCTTGTTTCGTCTCAAATCCTTCAGCGCTTGTCAAATTCTTCTCGCAGTATCATATCTTCTATCTCACCTTCTTCCACTTCGTCTTCCATTTCTAGAATACTGCCTTCAAGTTTATTTCCTTTGTATAAGCCCTCTATATATTCCTCCCACAGTTCAGCTTTCCCCTATTTGCTTAGTACTGGTTTTCCGTCTGAGTGCTTAATATTCAGACAGCTTCTTATCTTGTCTTCAAATATCTCTTTTATTTTCCTATAGGTGGTGTCCATCTTTCCCCTAGATATACATTCTTCTTCTTGCTATTGTCCTCTAGCCACTCCTACTTAGCCAGTCTGCACTTCCTATCAATCTCATTTTTAAGATATTTGTACTCCCTTTTGCCTCCTTCACTTGCTGAATTTTTATATTTTCTCTTGTCATCAAGTTCAGTAAATCCTGTGTTATCCAGGGATTTCTATTAGGCCTTGTCCTTCAGCCTATATAATCCTCTACAGTCTTCACTACCCTATCTCTCAGAGCTACCCATTCTTCTTCTGCTGTATTACTTTCCCCCATTTCAGCCAATCTGTACCAGATTTTCCCTCAGAAACTCTTAACAACCTCTGGTTCCTTTTATTTGTCCAGGTTCCATCTCCTAATTTTTCTACCTTTCTGCAATCTCATAAGTTTTAATCCGCAGTTCATAACCAATAATTTATGGTCAGAGTCTATATCTGCCACTGGATATGTCTTACAGTTCACAACCTGGTTTCTAAATCTATTCCTTACCATTATAAAGTCAATCTGGTACCTTCCAGTGTCTCCTGGTGTCTTCCATGTATACATCCTTCTTTCATGATGATTAAACCAAATAAATATAGGTGACCGGTTTCGATCTAGATTTACATCATCTATAGGGAGGTCTGAAGATGATCTAAATCTAGATCGAAACCGGTCACCTATATTAATAAATTGTAAAAATAATTTTGCCAACTGGACTGTTATTTTTATCATACTTATGAACTAGGTAACACTAAGGACGGCACAAATATCCATGACCGAGGGGGGATTCGAACCCCCGACCGTAGTGTCCGTGCAGACCGTGACTGGAGCGGCGCAGTCCCTTCGGCACCGCAGCCGGCGTTTACTCTTCGTTCGCCTTCGTATCCGCGTTGTACCATCTATGAGTGGATTTTCTATATCAAGCTGAGTTGCCAGATCCTCAACGTGAAGCAGATAATCTTGGAATTTGGAGTCATCTCTGCTGTTTGTGAAATGCTCTGTTATCTTTTTGTCAACAGCTTTCGATATATTTGTGGTAATGTTTTGTAGGTTTTTGGTGACAGTATTGATATGGAGTAATATGCAGTATTACAACCGAACAAAGGAACGTACAATTACGAATAAGGTTTGCCAAACTACAAGACCCATGTGCAGCCATCGCTTATTTCAACTAGGGCGTCATAGATCTCTCCCATGTTTTACTTGATAAGAGCGATTGCGTCAATCCTACTTTCCCATCTTGTCCTACTTAGTGGCTTTAACGTTAGGGTAGATACATGATCATTCAGGACTCCCCAGCGCCGCGTAGGCGCAGAAAAGAGATCATAAATTTTACTCGTCGAACAAAAGAATGCGTATTCTGACGTCTTTGCAGCATCATTCACAACTAGATTTCAGGAACGACTACTGCAAGGAGTATTCCTTAGGATTTATATCTAAAATCCTCTTTTGCATTACTATGTTCTTTCCTTTCATGTTAGAATCGTTAGAATCGTATCCTGTCCCCTCATGTCCTCCAAAGTATTTTCATTTCTTCTGTTTAGCACCACCTCTGTAAGCCCCAAACCAGACGTATCTCTTACAGGCAAAAATCCAAGAAAATGTTCACTGAAGTTTACATTGCACGTATCAAAGATCAGTAGAAGTCATGTTAACAAAACGTACTATTTTGGAAATCGCCGTCAACACAGTGAATTTCATAATTATGCTTGAGAAGAGCAGACTTTACTTTTTGTTTTCTTTACTCTTTGATTACTTACTCTCTGATCTCCAGTTAGTTATGTTATGTTTGTTCTCATAAAATAAAGAGTTTTCGAGTGTCTCTCAACTAAGCTTATTTATTAATTTAGAGTAATTGCTACGACGATAAGACGCTACAAAGTGGTGACCCCGAATTTTAAAGCAATTAACGAGAATATGAGCAAGCAAAAACAGATGATATCGTCGAGCATTGCATCGGCGCGAACATGCGACAGTAATGCAACAAACCTTCATTTACAAAGACAGCTGGAAGAATTACGGTTGGAAATAGAAAGGCATAAGAGTTCGGCCGAAGATCTAAATTTCCCGACTAACAGCAGAGATACATCAACTGATAAATTGCAAATGAAGGTGCGTACGCCACAATTTCTACCGGATAACCCAGACCTTTCGTTTGCAATGCTCGAGTTGGCTTTACGACAAAACGAAATTACAGAAGAATACACGAAATTTGCAATAGCCGTTAATGCGCTAGACACCAGAGTAGCTACTCTCAGCGCTGATACATTGACGCCGCCAGCCACGCTGCAGTATACGTCACTGAAAAATTTAGTAATCACAAGAATGTGTCAACCGATACAACAACGTATACAACGGGTACTGAAAGGCGAGAAGATAGGAGACAGATCTCCATCTGAATATTGGAGGCATCTGAGAAGCATAGTTAGAGAAGACGAACTTTCAAATGACACGCTAAGACAGGTATGGCTGGCAGAATTACCAGAGAATGTTAAGACGTTGGCAGTTTTATATGAGACACAAGACATTTCAACATTGCTCACAGTGACGGACAAAGTACATGCTGTATTGGAGAAGAGACATACAGCAGATATAACTGCAATTACCAATAATTACGACTCATAAGAAAATGCAGCTATACAGAGAAACCAACAAGCAACTGTCAAGGAACAATTACGTGAACTACAAGAACAGGTTGAAGCCCAGCAAAAACGGGTAGCGACGCTGCTGGAGAGCGAGAAGGACGTTCGTAAGCATAGCACGAACAGTAACTGCGGAAACAACGGAACCAAATGGAAAGATCAAGTCTGCTGGTATCATCGACGGTTTGCAGAGAGAGCCACGAGATACACTACGCCATGCACGTACTCAAGCTGCATGATCAATCAACAGCGACTACAAGTAAAAGGTGAGGCCGACGAGCAGTGCGTCATGGTGAGTACCTGTCTCTTTTACCTTTGCTTTCGCGCCGGTTATATGTGCATGACATAGAATCGAACCGTATTTACCTAATTGATTCAGGATCAGACGTAAGTTGTGATATTACCGCCCAATAGAAATACTGGTAATTAATAGCATTTGATAATTAAACAGTATGAAGTTCACTGCAAACATTGACCATGCCAATGCACTAAATGTTACACAATTTTAATCTTGTTAATTATGGTAGCAATGTTTGTACACAGTTGGATGACAACGTTTATAGTTAGGCCATAGGTAAGAAATTCTCCACGTTGAGATTTGCTGTGTGCTTGTAGCTGACGGGAGGCCAGCGAGCAGGCCGACGTTGGTGGCTTGTTCCAGCTTAGGATTATCCAGTTTTCAATTCCGGTGAGGGGAGAGAGGGACAATGGCGAGTGCCAGGCACAGTGCAGTGCACAGCGTGAAATAAAATATTCTAATACTACTGGCATTTGAAGTAATACGATGCAGTTAGGAACCTTTAAGGCCCTCATTACAAAACAGCCTGTTGATAAATAAACAATACATTAGCTGATATAGTCACATCTGGCGTAATATGTTTAATTGACAATGAAAAGTAATAAATTACCAATGAATACAAGACAGTTACACAACTAGCATGGGAATGTTTGTTTATAAAAATAATATATTAACTATTTCTCATTTTATTTTCAATTAATCTTGTGTATTTTATCTTGAAGTATTCAGTTAAATCACTTATCTGTGATATAAGAAATTGCACGATTATGATAAATAGTACAAAGGATGTTTATACCAATATAAAAACGTAAGAAGATATTTGTTTAATGTATAGTGTAATTATTTTGATTTTAAGTAGAAATACTCATAGACATTGACAAAAAGATAGGAAGTCTAACAGAAGGGTTTGAAAATAGGGAAAAGAAGATACATGCCAGAATTGGTGCTATTGAGACTGAGGTAGGAGGCGAGTTAGATGATGTGAAACAAATATGTGATCACAGGAATGAGGGCACTATGCAGGCATTGGCTGAGGTTGACAAGAGGATGGTGGCAGGTGTTGATGAAACAAAAACTTTGTTGTCAGGAAAATTAGAAAATACAGAATGTAACTTTAGGAAAAAGATAGAACAAGTAGTGACAGTAAACAATACTGAGATTGAGAAGGTGAACACTAGAATAAATAATCTAGAATTGTGTACTGCATCAGGAAACACTAATTGGTCCATGGTGCAGACACCTATGGCAAAAAGTTTTCAGGAGTGGGTAATTATCATCTAGTAGATTTTTTGGCTGCATGCAAGGACCAATTTGTGCCTGGTATGTCAGACCAGTGTAAAGTGAAGTTAGCAAAGAGAATGCTTGACTGTTCTGCTCAAACTTGGGCAAATCAGTGTGCTTATAAATTTGTTACTTTTGAGGCGTTTGAAAAATTGTTTTTAAATAAGTATTGGGGGAGGCCAAGCAAGCTAAGATACAAAATGAATTCTTGAATGGGCCAAACTATGTGAAAGGGAAACAGAGCATGAAGGAACTTTTTCAGGAGGAACTTGAGAAACTAGTGCATTTAGATACACCTTTGAGTCTTTTAGCAGTAATTTCTACTTTGTGTAGGAGGTTACCTGCAGATTTGCATTGGCAGTTAATTCACCATCCCACAGATTCAGCTGAGAATTTCATTGAATTTGTAGAAAAGATAGACCAGGGTTTAGTTATGGAACGACAGCTCAGGGGAACACAGTATGTGAACCACAATGAAAACAGAGGCAGTAGAAATGTGGGTCACAACCAGAGGAACCACAATAGAGAGAGGAATTTAAATGAAAATTGGAGAGGTAACAATAACAGAGGAGACAACTGGGAGAATAGAAGCCAGAAGGAAACATGGGAAATTGATAGGTGAAATCAGAGGCAGGAAGGTGGAAATAGGAATGGGGATATCAGTAGGAGAGAAAATCAGAGACAGAATCAGGGAAACTAAGATTTGTTACAATTGAGTTCCGTTTTGGAACAAGGAACTATTCTAATAATAGGACCAGAAGATGGGATAACAGGGGATCTAATGACCATAATTACAGTAGGAATAGAGATGGGGAGAGAAGGGAGGAAAAACTATGTCACATGGACAGAGATGATGATAGGAAAGAGGAAGTAGGAGTTCACAAAGGTGAGGATAAAGAAAACATAAATAGAGTAAACAAGGAAAGGGAGAAAAGAGAGGAAAGTATGTGTCAGATGGATGCTGTTATAGGTAGTGAGGAAATTTTTGGGGATTGGTTCATGCAACATGACAAAAGAAAGGCAAACAGGAGGAGAAATGATAGGAATGAGGACAGTAAAGGGGAATATGATGTGCGAAATTTATTTGATAATAACATTAAAGAAGATAAAAACAGTGTTGGGTTAGCCTTAGTTTTGGATAGGTCAGAGGCACAAGTGTTGATTGAATGTGGAAGTATGAATCTAAATATTGATGGTACTGAAGCCAGCATAGATGGTGTTGAGTGTGTGAATGAGAATGAATGGAGTTCTGAATTTAAAAAAATTAAATGTGATCCGTAAAAACAGTAAATGGCACTGGGCCTAGTATGAATAAATGAAAGAATTGTGAATGTTTCTGAAGTAGGTGAAATTGTCAATACTGATGTACACCCACCTGTAACTGATGATGTGTTGGAACTGGACAGAGTTATTATTGAGAAGATAAAGTGGATTAGGAAGTGGGCACGAGATGATTGGCTATTACACAAATATGAGTACTTGGACAGACTAGGCAACCAATATAATACGGACAAGACTTATTACAATGTGGTGAAAGAGTTTGTGAATGGGGACAATGAGCATGATCAATTAAGGGGATTAGGCATGTGTACACTAGATCATGATGAGATAAGTGAGGGACTGAGAGTTGTACAGGAGGGGTTAGGTGATGAGGAGGAGAAAATACAATTTTTTATGATTCATAATAATGAACACCACTCCCATGAACCACAGACATTGCCGAGGTGGGGTGGCTTGCGTACTTCAACGATACAGATAGCCGTACCGTAGGTGCAACCACAGCGGAGGGGTATCTGTGGAGAGGCCAGACAAACTTGTGGTTCCTGAAGAGGGGCAGCAGCCTTTTCAGTAGTTACAGGGGCAACAGTCTGGATGATTGACTGAGCCGGCCTTGTAACATCAGCTAATGTGGCTTTGCCACACAGCTACTGCGAACGGCTGAAAGCAAGGGGAAACTACAGCCGTTATTTTTCCCGAGGACATGCAGCTCTACTGTATGAACATATGATGATGGCATCCTCTAGGGTAAAATATTCTGGAGGTAAAATAGTCCCCCATTCGGATCTCCGGGCGGGGACTACTCAGGAGGATGTGATCATCAGGAAAGACAATACTGGCATTCTACGTGTCGGAGCGTGGAATGTTAGATCACTTAATCTAGTAGGAAAATTAAAAAATTTAAAAAGGGAAATGGATAGTTTGAAGTTAGATATAGTGGGGATTAGTGAAGTTCGGTGGCAGGATGAACAGGATTTCTGGACAGGTGAGTACAGGATTATAAATACAAAATCAGTTGGGGGTATCACAGGAGTAGGATTGATAATAAATAAGAAAATAGGAATGCCGGTAAACTACTATCAACAGCACAGTGATCTCATTATCATTGTCAAGATAGATACGAAGTTAACACCGACAACAGTAGTACAGGTTTATATGCCAACTAGCTCTGCCGATGATGAGGAGATCGAAGAAATATATGAGAAGCTAAAGGAAATTAGACAATTAAGGGAGAGGAAAACTTAATTGTTATGGGAGACTGGAATTCGGTAGTAGGACAAGGAAGGGAGGGGAAGATAGTGGGTGAATATGGTCTGGGCAAAAGGAATGAAAGAGGAAGCCGCCTGGTAGAATTTTGCACAGAACATAATTTAGTTATAACCAACACCTGGTTTAAGAATCACAAAAGAAGGCTGTATACGTGGAAGAGACCAGGAGACACCGGGAGATACCAGATAGATTTTATAATGGTAAGACATAGATTTCGGAACCAGGTTTTGAAGTGTAGGACATACCCAGGGGCAGACATAGACTCTGACCATAACTTGTTGGTTATGAACTGTAGGCTGAAACTGAAGAAACTACAGGAAGGTAAGAAAATAAGGAGATGGGACCTAGATAAATTGAAGGAACCTGAAGTTCTTAAGAATTTCAGAGGGAGCTTCAGAAAACAATTGACAGAAACAGGGGAAAATAAAACAGTTGAGGAGGAATGGGTAAAATTGAGAGATGAAATAGTGAAGGCAGCAGAGGACAAAATAGGTAGAAAGGCAAGACCTACAAAGAATCCTTGGATATCACAGGAGATACTAAATTTAATCAATGAAAGGAGAAAGTATAAAAATGCAGTACATGAAACAGGCAAAATGGAGTACAGACGACTAAGAAATGAGATTGACAGGAAGTGCAAAATGGCTAAGCAGGAATGGCTAGAAGGCAAATGCAAGGATGTAGAAGAATGTATAAATAGGGGAAAAATAGATACAGCCTACAGGAAAATAAAAGAAACATTTGGCGATAAGAAAAACAGCTCTATGAACATCAAGGACACTGATGGAAAACCAGTTCTCAGCAAAGAAGGGAAAGCTGAAAGGTGGAAAGAGTATATAGAGAGGCTCTACAAAGGAAATGAACTTCGAGACACTATTGTAGGAAGGGAAGAGGATGGAGATGATGATGAAATAGGAGATACTATACTGAGACATGAATTTGAGAGAGCACTGAAAGATCTAAGTCGAAACAAGGCCCCTGGAGTAGATGATATCCCGTGAGAGCTACTGAAGTCTCTGGGAGAACCAGCCATGACAAAATTGTTTCACATTGTGTGTAAGATGTATGAGACAGGTGAAGTACCCTCAGACTTTAAGAAAAATGTTATAATCCCCACTCCAAAGAAAGCGGGTGCAGACAGGTGTGAAAACTACAGAACCATCAGTTTAATAAGTCATGGTTGCAAAATATTAACACGAATTATATACAGAAGGATGGAAAAGCTGGTAGAAGCCGACCTCGGGGAAGATCAGTTTGGGTTCAGGAGAAATGTAGGAACACGGGAGGCAATACTCACTTTACGGCTTATCCTAGAAGATAGATTAAGAAAAGGCAAACCAACATTTCTAGCTTTTGTAGATTTGGAGAAGGCTTTTGACAATGTTGATTGGCATAAACTCTTTCAAGTTCTGAAGCAAGCAGGAGTAAAATATAGGGAGCGTAAGGTTATTTACAACTTGTACAAAAACCAGATAGCGGTTGTCAGAGTTGAAGGGCATGAAAGGGATGCAGTGGTTGGAAAGGGAGTAAGACAGGGTTGTAGCCTTTCCCCAATGTTGTTCAATGTGTACATTGAGCAAGCTATAAAGGAAAGCAAGGAGAAATTTGGAGAAGGAATTAAAGTTCAGGGTGAAGAATTAAAAACATTGCGTTTTGCCGTCAACATAGTAATTCTGTCAGATACAGCAAAGGACCTGGAAGAGCAATTGAACGGAATGGACAGTGTGCTGAAAGGTGCATATAAGATGAACATTAACAAGAGTAAAACTAGGGTAATGGAGTGCAGTGTAAGAAAATCAGGTGATGCTGAAGGAATTAGATTAGGTAACGAAACAATAAAGGAGGTAGATTAGTTTTGTTACTTGGGCAGTAAAATAACAAATGATGGCCGCAGTACAGATGATATAAAATGCAGAAAGGCAATGGGTAGAAAGGCGTTTTTGAAAAAGAGAAATTTGTTAACTTCGAATATTGATTTAAGCCTAAGGAAGTCCTTTCTGAAGGCATTTGTATGGAGTGCTGCCTTGTATGGGAGTGAAACATGGACGATAAGCAGTGTGGACAGAAAGAGGATAGAGGCTTTTGAAATATGGTGCTACAGAAGAATGCTGAAGATTAGGTGGGTGGATCGCGTAACTAATGAGGAAGTACTGAACCGAATTGGGGAGAAAAGAAATTTCTGGCATACCTTGACTAAAAGAAGGGATAGATTGGTAGGACACATTCTTAGACATCAAGGAATTGTGAATTTAGCATTGGAGGGAAGTGTGTGGGGTAAAAATCGCAGAGGGAGACCAAGAGACGCATATAGTAAACAGATTTTCAAGTGGATGTGGATTGTCGTCTTATGAGGAGATGAAAAGGCTTGCTCAGGATAGAGTAGGGTGGAGAGCTGCATCAAACCAGTCTCTGGACTGAAGACCACAACAACAACAATAATGAACAGTGTCATGAAATGTATATTGATGGGTTAAAGTCACGTTGGGTTAATAAAGAAGTACATGAGTATGGGCAAGATGATTGGATCCAATACCTCAAATATTTAAGAACAGTAGAGCCAGTGGTATGGGAAAAAGAAAATTATGCTTTTGCAAGAAAAATAGGTGTGTTAAATGCAGGGAACTCAGAATTTGAAGTAATCATTGAGGAGGAGCTGTTTATTCGAGATTTGTTGGTGATGAAAGGTCTATGTTTAAATCTAGTGTTAGGAAGAGATTTTCTGTGCAAATATGAAGCTCAGTTGGAATATAAGTATAAAGTACTAGAATTAAGTCTGGAGAGATGCATGAAGAGGGTGAAATTCAAAAATTTTGTAAATGATAAAGAATTAATGGCATGTTTACACAAGCAACTGCCATAAACCACTGTAAAACAGGAAGTATGAGGTCCAAAGCAGTGTACATAGTAGTTTCAGAATTTGTGTATATTTATTCTGTGGTCTGTGTTAGTATTTATATATGTGTTTAGATTTAAGCATTGGGGTCACGTTTACATGTTTTTTTTATATTCCTTTACTTGTTGTTGTTTGTGTTAAAACATGTGCTTGTATCAGATTAGGAGTTCACCAGTGGTACATGAGGTAAATATGTATATGTGTTGGTGAAAGGTGCAATTGTGCCAGGACTCATTCCTGAAACAGCAGCTGAGAGGGATAGTGTGTTTATTGTGTCATCATAATTTATGCATGAGTAGTGAAACTATTTAGTTAGGTAATTCTATGAATAATAATTAAATTGTTTTATTTTTGTTTATGTATACTAATCTGGAATCAGGATTAGAGGACGTATATATATTGTTTTCAATTGATGCTCACAGGCTGCAGGAGTTGTAGTGACTGTGAAGTATAGTGCGAGGGGGTAGGATTTGTATTTATGCTTGTAGGTGTCATTTTGATAGAAGAGAAAATTCTCTATGATAACATTCGTTTGGTAGTACTATTTGAGCTTTAAGATATATTTTTGACACAGGCAGGTTGTTGATATTATATTTGATGGAGTAATACTCCAAGTAGGCCACATATTCTCTTGTCTGTTTCATCTGAAGCTATGGCTGATGAGAGTGCAGGCATCGTGGTTTGGGTTGATCTGATAATGACTAACACAAACCACTTTGAGTTCTTAATTGTGTTGATTTGCATGTTTCTGTACATGTCTCAATGCTTAGTTTCAATTGCACCAAGTCTGGATGGCAGAGGGATGGGATACAAATCCAACCGAATCCTGGTGTCCAGACAAACTTTTGTCTATGTTGACTCATGAGTGCCTTCCTGTTCCATGTAGGGTGCATATGACGTGTGTGAACAAGAACGCTTGATCCAGTGCCATGAATCTAAGCTGCAACAGCATGTTGGTTGAAATGACGGAGACATAGGAGCATACACCATGGACCAGAGTTGCTGCAACGATGACTCTAGGGTTCTCAGTGTCAAAGTGGTGAGAGATTTCGTTTAAACAAGTGGAGTGTACACCGTCAAAAGTTTTTATAGTGATAATTCTAGTTTTTCCATGTAGGACAAGGTTCTCTAAAGACTAAAGTTTAATACTATTATAAATTTGGTGCCAATTCTGTATATAAACAACAGGCACACTTAAATTTCATGGATGTAATTAGTTATAAGGATTCTTTTCTTAAAAATATGCACACACTATAAGTGGTCTTAATGGTACAAATATTGGGAAATTTTCTCACTGCCCTGTTTATTTTTATTTATTTATTTATTTATTTTTTGCATTAGTTGAGGTCATAATTGGTATAGTGTTAAAGTCAATCCGATTCAATAATTTTGTAATTTTAAATGTTGCTCATTTGAATGTATTAATTTTGGTGCTACTTGCGCCATCCTGCACATGGTTTTGATGTCGCAAGTGGGGGTATTGTGAGGTTACCGCCCAACAGAATTACTGGTAATTAATAGCATTTGATAATTAAACAGTATGAAGTTCACTGCAAACATTGACCATGCCAATGCACTAAATCTTACACAATTTTAATCTTATTAATTATGGTAGCAATGTATGTACACAGTTGGGAGACAACATTTATAGTTAGGCCATAGGTAGAAATTCTCCACGTTGAGATTTGCTGTGATCTTATAGCTGACGGGAGGCCAGCGAGAAGGGCGACGTTGGTGGCTTCTTCCAGCTTAGGATTTTCCAGTTTTCGTTTCTGGTGAGGGGAGAGAGGGACAATGGTGAGTGCCAGGAACAGCGTGAAATAAAATATTCTAATACCTTTAAGGCCCTCATTACAAAACAGCCTGTTGATAAATAAACAATACATTAGCTGATATAGTCACATCTGGCGTAATATGTTTAATTGACAATGAAAAGTAATAAATTACCAATGAATACAAGACAGTTACACAACTAGCATGGCAATGTTTGTTTATAAAAATAATATATTAACTATTTCTCATTTTATTTTCAATTAATCTTGTGTATTTTATCTTGAAGTATTCAGTTAAATCACTTATCTGTGATATAAGAAATTGCACGATTAGTACAAAGGATGTTTATACCAATATAAAAACGTAAGAAGATATTTGTTTAATGTATAGTGTAATTATTTTGATTCTAAGTAAAGTTTTAGAAATGTATTGGCTGAGCACTGTACGTTGGAAGGCGGTTAGAACAACTCACACGGGGAAGTTGATGACGTAGGGAAAAAACCCTGGCAGTTGGACTTTTGGCCCACGCGCGCGCGTGAGGGCAGGAAGTGAGGAGACGGGAGCACGTGGGGTGGCTAGCGGGGTGGCGTTGCGCTGCATCAGTTGGCATGTGTATCTCCAGGTGGAGACTTAAGATTTTTGGTGTGGCAATTGCCAAGTGTGGTTGCTCGTCATACAATGCACCAAGTTGTATCGAGTGCTACTGTGTGTTGTGAATATTTAGCCGGTGGAACAAGGTGTGCATCGCACTAAAAGTGACTGTGTTTTGTTAATGTAACACGTGTCGTCGCATAGGAATGAACATAAACGGTGTTTGAGACAGGCACATGGTGTGAAAACAATTTGCGACAAATATTCATTTTGTCTGGGGGCTCACGAGCTATAATTTTCTTTTAATGTGTCGACGTACAGACGTATCAGCCACAGGGTGCTAATATTGTGAAATAAACAACATAAAGTGAACTTTCACGTGTTTTCAAAAATAGTAGTTAGTACACCCTTTTCTCTCATGAATTTCACTTTATTATGAATTTTTTTGTTAATCATATGCAGGGAAGGAAAGCTGCGAAATTGTGATATCATCCCCTAGAAAACGATTCAAACAGCAGCAATCACAGTTCCAGAGTTTTTGCATGTTTAGGAATTTGGTTCGCAGTTGGTGGTTTTGAATTTTTAAAAAATTAAACTTTCCCAATTTTAAACTCTCACCCCGACCTTCACTCTCGCAAAGTGCGCTACCGATCGGAAGTTGCAAAGCCGAAGTTCAAGCTTCACAGATAAGTCTTACTGCAGCACATAGAGCGCGAATAATGACTTACGGGAAGTGTCAGTTAGACGTCAAATTAGGATTCAAACGAAATTATACTTGGTCTTTTGTATCGGCTGAAGTTACAGATGGTATCCCAGGTGCGGATTTTTGTATCACAGGAAACTTGAGGCAAATATCAGAACAGCAAGCATAAGATGTGATGAAGAAATAGTAAAAGGTACGTTAGAACGAAAGACTTTTGGTACCATAGGCTACCAGGATAGCCAGATGTTTCATTTGCATAGTAATGATAAAAAGGTGCACCACGCAAACAGTTTTGCATAACACAGTGCACCACATTAAGACGACAGCTGGGCAACCGTTAGGATTTTTCTCCTGTAAACTCACAGCAGCACAAGTCAACTGGAATGCATATGATAGAGAACTACTAGCAATGTATGAAGCTGTAAAGTATCTTCGTCCGCAAGTGGAAGCCAGACCATTCATTATATATACCGATCGCAAGCCTATCACTTTTGCTTTCTGCAAAAACAAAGACAGTTGCTCACCGCGACAATTTCGGCAGCTAGAATTTATAGCCTAGTTTACTACAGACATAAGGCATATCAGAGGAGCGGAAAACGTGGTTGCAGATTGTTTGTCAAGAGTTGATGCTATTTCTCAGACGATCGACTATGAACAATTGGCAAATGCACAGAAAGTGGACCCGCAAATTGAAGCATATCGCAAGGATGGTACCTCAGGGCTACAATTACAACAAGTACATCCAGCTGGAGAGAATGTTTATGTTTTGTGCGATGTGTCTCAAGGTAGACCTAGACCATTTGTGCCCGAGACACTGAGAAAGAGTTTTTTCGGTGCCATTCACAGCCTCGCTCATTCCGGAGCAAACGCAAGTGTCAAGCTTATGATAGATCGTTTTGTATGGCCAGAAATTAAGAGAGTTTCCGGAGTTGGGCGACGTCATGCTTGCAGTGCCAGAGATGTAAAATCAGCCGACACGTCCACAAACAGATTGGAGATTTTCCACTTACGACGACTAGATTTACACATGTATATTTGGACATTGTAGGCCCATTATTACCTTCAGAAGGATACCGCTATCTCATTACCATGATTGACCGTTATACAAGATTGCCAGAAGCAGAGCCACTGATGGATATTGCAGCAGAAACTGTGGCACGGGTATTCCTGGAAACTTGGATTGCACATTGTGGCTGCCCATTACATGTGACCACTGACCAAGGCCGCCAGTTTGAGTCTGTACTGTTCTTAAAATTGGCTAATCTGTGTGGCTTCCGCCGTCATCGCACAACTGCTTACCACCCGGCCAGTAATGGTATAGTCGAACGCTTGCATAGAACCTTAAAGGCTGCATTAATGTGTCACTCACAATCGTGGACTTCGGCTTTGCCTCTGGCGTTACTGGGCTTGCGAACTGCAGTTAAATCAGATTTGGGAGCTTCCACAGGAGAGTTGGTGTACGGGGAGACCTTGCGGCTGCGGGCAGAATTCTTTAATGCTCAGGTGGAGACATCACAAGAGGACTTACCAGAGATTTTGCAAGTGCTACACAGACAAATAGCTACACTACGCCTATCACCTGTATCGCGACATGGAGAAAGAAAAACACTTATCCATAAGGACCTTCACACCTGCACCCATGTCATGCTCTGAACAGACTCAGTACAACCGCCACTGCAGCCTCCATATTCCGGGGCACATAAGGTGTTACTGAGAGGTGACCATACAATGCAGATCACGGAAAGCGGCATACAGTATCATTGGAAGGGGTGAAGCCTGCACATATGTTGCTGACTGAAGAAGACATGCGACTGGTACGTCATGAATCGGCAGTACCTGTACAGCAACCACAGCAAGAAGATGAATTGGCGGAAGACATAAACACCCAATCTTCAATACTAACAAGAGGAACCGAAGAGGAACACACAGTACCAACTGGACGATCTAGAGCTGGCCGACATGTCAAGTACAAGTATCCATACGTCATCACTGGTGGAGCTCCGCTCTACCACGGAGGGGGGGGGGGGGGGGGACTGGGTGGGAATCGCCGTCAGCACAGCGAATTTTATATTTATTCTTGAGAAGAGTAGACTTTACTTTTTGTTTTCTTTACTCTTTGATTACTAACTTACTCTCTGATTTCCAGTTATTTATGTTATGTTTGTTCTCATAAAATAGTTTTCGAGTGTCTCTCAACTAAGCTTATTTATTAATTTAAAGTAATTGCTACGACGATAAGATGCTACACTATCATTTGCTCAACATCAGAAATATTTGGCATACAGCCAAAATTAAACTATAATATTAATCAGATTTCAACAAAGACAATATTTCGTTTTTAATTTTTTGCTGGAGTATGCGGATTATTTCATTTTGTATATTTTACCCAGAAAATTATGAGACTTATTTTCACCACGCTTTGATCTCCTTACAAGTTCGCCAAGAACTGAATCAAATTTTCCAAATAATTCTACCAATTTTAAGAAATTTACATTGTTGGAAGTTAACAGTTTGTCTGAAGTTCCTCTGAAGAGAAGACACTATCTAATCAGAAACTGAATAAATGCTATAAGGCGTTCAATTTCACCTTTCCAATTGCCGGGTTTCTGCATTTAATGTCTGCAGGGTTGCTGCATCGACAGTATTGACAGATTTTAATCTTCTAGCTAGCTCTACTCACTTTTGTTGCGATTCTAAGTACACTTGAAACGTACTGTGGCTAGCTAATGTCTCAGAAATGTGCCGCCATTTATTACTGCCACCTGAAGTCATTAATATTTTAATATTCGAAAAGAGTTACAGCAGAAACAAGAAACAGCATTTGCACTGTAATTTTTAGAGGCGAAGCAACGATTAGCATCATCCCTAGGGCAGCTGTCAAATTGCTCCACTGGAAACCGAAGGGTCGCGAGTTTGAAACTCGGTCGGTTCTCGGTTTTTTTCAGTCTGCGTTTTAACCCATCCTTCACCTCTCAACGATGTGAGGAGTCGCCAGAAACGACACGTCGTTCGGATTCCACGTTAAGCTGTAGGTCCCATTTCCCCGGTTGGATAACTGGGGTAGGCTAGGGACACGCAAGTCGCCGAAGTGGCGTCCAATTGAAAGACTTGCACCAGGCCAACGAGCCACACGAAATTATTATTATTAAGAATAATTACGTTGTATCTAGTGTAAGTCCAACTTTTCTGGGGGGGGGGGCCTTCTGTGCCCAACCACACCATGGGTGCGGGCCTGTTTACAGGGTCTATGGCCGAGATCCTAACGTCTAACTAACTAGTGACATCAAGCACTCCGATTAGTCAAGAATTCCCCTTCTGTCGGCTTGTGAGGTACGTAAGATTCGGTGGAGTGGCTGAGCGCTCTAAGTCGCCTTGCTGCTGAGCGCGCGATTGCTCGCAGTAGGATATTATGAATCCTCACTCGGGCATGGGTGTTAGTGTTCATCATAAGTTAGTTTAAGTAGTTTGTAAACCTAGAGACTGATAACCGCAAAAGTCCCTTGTATTTATAAACATTTGAACTACAAAGGGAAGTGTTAGAACATACTACATAAAATTGAATATATCTGAGCATGCTCTTCAGTCAGGGAATAATAAAGTTTTCCCAAAATATTTTCAATTACATTGACAAACTACTATGCACAGCAACATACGGAAACCAATCAAATATATACATTTATGAATAATTTCAACAGAAAAGGAGAACCCAGGAGTTTTAATGATATACAGACTACAGAAACTGTAGCGTGTTATGTTTTAATAATTCTTAGTGGATGGGTGACCACCATGTTTTTCAACACTTAACATGAAAGTATGAAGTTAGATTAATAACGTGAAATTAACTGATGTGATTTTAATAATTAATTAAATATGGTCTGATATTATTCTGGGATCTAAGTAACACACGTTGGTCAGGTGCATTGTGATACTATCAAAGAATTACCGTTACCATATTCAAACCTCTGTATTATCAAACATTCAGCCTAATCACATTGGCATTTCAATTTCAAAGTGATCAGCTGATTCAGCACTTTGTCAAATTTACTCTCCCTTACTGAATGGTATGAGACAAATTGCAATTTGTTTGAATATCACCCAGACTGTTGCCTCTGTAACTACTGAAAAGGCTGCTGCCCCTCTTCAAGAGCCAAACGTTTGTCTGATCTCTTCTCAGATACGTGCAATAGATATTCTTTGATATATATATAAATGATGGATGATTGACTGAACTGGCTTTGTAACAACAGCTAATGTGGCTTTGCCACACAGCTACTGCGAACGGCTGAAAACAAGGGGAAATTACAGCCATTACTCTTGCCGAGGACATGCAGCTCTACTGTATGAAAATATGATGATGGCATCCTCTTGGGTAAAATATTCCGGAGGTAAAATAGTCCCCCATTCGGATCTCCGGGCGGGGACTACTCAGGAGGATGTGATCATCAGGAAAAACAACACTGGCATTCAACGAATCGGAGCGTAGAATGTTAGGTCCCTTAATCGGGTAGGGAAGTTAGAAAATTTGAAAACGGAAATAGGCTGAAGTGGGGATTAGTGAAGTTTGTTGGAAAGAAGAACAGGATTTGTGGTCAGGTGGGTACAAGATTATAAATACAAAATCAGTTGGGGTGTTACAGGAGTAAATCTGAAAATGAAAAAGAAAATAGGAATGCGAGTAAACTACTATGAGCAGCGCAGTGATCGCATTATCATAGTCACGATAGACACAAAGCTAATACCGACCACAGTAGTACAAGTTTATATGCCACTAGCTCTGCCGATGATGAGGAGACCAAAGAAATGTATGCAGCCGGCCGCGGTGGCCGAGGTGACTGAGGCGCTCCAGTCACGGTCAGTACGGCCACTACGGTCGGGGGTTCGAATCCCCCATCGGGCATGAATATTTGTGCCGTCCTAGTTCGTAAGTAGTTCATAAGTAGTTTGTAAGTTTAGGGACTGATGACACCGTAGTTAAGTCCCAAAGCTTTAAACAGTGTTTTAAATGTATGCAGTGGTAAAGGAAATTATGCAGACAATTAAGGAAGAGGAGAACTTAATTGTTATGGGAGACTGGAATTCGGTAGTAGGAAAAGGATGGGAAGGAAAAATGGTAGGTGAATATGGAGTGGGCAAAAGGAATGAAAGAGGAGATCGTCTGGTAGAATTTTAGATACTTTAATCCTAAGAAACACTTGGTTTAAGAATCATAAAAGATGGGTGTATACGTGGAAGAGACCAGGAGACACTGGAAGGTACCAGATAGTTTTTATAATGGTAAGACATAGATTTCGGAACAAGTATTTAAACTGTAAGGTATACCCAGTGGCAGATATAAACTCTGACCATAACTTGTTGGTCTTGAACTGTAAGCTGAAACTTAAAATAAGGAGATGGGACCTGGATAAACTGAAGGAACCTTAAGTTCTTGAAAATTCCAGAGGGAACTTTAGGCAACAATTGACAGAAACGGGGAAAAATAAATAATAGAAAAAGAATGGGTAGCACTGAGAGATAAAATAGTGAAGGCAGCAGAGGACAAAGTAGGTAGAAAGGCAAGACCTATAAAAATCCTTGAATATCACAGGAAATACTAAATGTAACTAATGAAAGGAAAAAACATAAAAATGCAGTAAATGAAACAGGTAAACTGGATTACAGACGATTAAGAAATGAGATTGACAGAAAGTGCAAAAAGCTAAGCGGAGTGGCTAGAAGGCAAATGCAAGTCTATAGAAGAATGTATAAATAGGGGGAAAAAGATACAGCCTACAGGAAAATAAAAGAAACATTTGGAGACAAAAACAGCTGTATGAACATATAGAACTCAGACTGAAAACCAGTTCTCAGCAAAGAAGGGAGATCCGAAAGGTGGAAAGAGAATATAGAGGGTCTCTACATAGGAAATGAAGTTAGACAATACTGTAGGAAGGGAAGAGAATGTAGATGAAGATGAAATAGGAAATACTATACTGAGAGAAAGAATTTGACAGTGCACTGAAAGACCTAAGTCGAAACAAAGCCCTTGGAGTGAACGACATTCCCTCAGAACTTCTGGTCTCTGGGAGTGTCATCCATGACAAAACTATTTCACCTGGTGTGTAAGATGTATGAGACAGGGCAAATACCGTCAGACTTTAAGAAAATTATAATAATTCCCATTCCAAAGTAAGAAGGTGCAGACAAGTGTGAAAATTAAAGAACCGTCAGTTTAATAAGTCATGGTTACGAAATTTTTACACGAATTATTTACAGAAGGATGGAAAAGCTGCTAGAAGCAGAACTTGGGGAAGACCAGTTTCGAATCAGGAGAAATGTAGGAACATGGGAGGAAGTCCTCACTTTAAATCTTATTTTAGAAGATAGATTAAGGAAAGGCAAACCCACATTTGTACCATTTTTAGATTTGGAGAAAGATTTTGACAATGTTGAGTGGAATACACTCTTTCAAATTCTGAAATCAGCAGGAGTAAAATATAGGGAACGGAAGGTCATTTACAACTTATACTAAAACCAGACAGCAGTTGTCAGAGTTGAAGAGCATGAAAGGGATGAAAAGGTTGGGAAGGGTGTGAGGCAGGGTTGTAGACTATCTCCAATGTTATTCAATTTGTACATTGAGCAAGCTATAAAGGAAAGCAAGGAGAAATTTGAAGAAAGATTTAGAGTTCAGGGTGAAGAAATAAATACCTTGCGTTTTGCTGATGACATTGTAATTCTGTCAGAGACAGCAATGGACCTGTAGGAGCTATTGAACGGAATGGACAGTGTGTTGAAAGGAGCATATAAGAGGAACATTAACAAGAGCAAAACAAGGGTAATGGAATGCAGTCCTAGAGAATCCGGCAATGCTGAATTAAATTAGGTAACGAATCAATAAAGGCGGTAAATGAGTTTTGTTACTTGGGCAGTAAAAATCATATAATAGTCGCAGTACAAATCATATAAAATGCAGAATGGCAATGGGAAGGAGAGCGTTTTTGAAAAAGAGAAATTTGTTAACATCGAATATTAATTTAAGGAAGTCTTTTTGAAGGCATTTGTGTGGAGTGTTGCCTTTTATGGGAGTGAAACAAGGACATTAAACAGTGCAGATAGGAAGAGGATAGAGACTTTTGAAATGTGGTGTTACTGAAGAATGCTGAAGATTAGGTGGGTAGATCGCGTAATTAATTGAGGAGGTACTGAACAGAATTGGGGAGAAAAGGAATTCTGGCATACCTTGACTAAAAGAACGGATCGATTGTTAGGACGCATTCTTAGACATCAAGAAATTTAGCGTTGGAGGGAAGTGTGTAGGGTAAAAATCGCAGAGGGAGACCAAGAGATGAATATAGTTCTTCTGGGGAGAGCATGAGCCTTGCTCATACCACAACAATACATGCTGCGAGAACACACGTTAACCAACTGCCGGCGTATCGCAAGGGATAGTTCACCGATTGCGGTGCTGAAGGTCGACGGTTCTAATCCGTTCATCAACAAAACGTTTTTTCTTTGTAATTAACGTTTGCAGAATGTTCTACATGTTTTTTATGTTCACTTGTAATTTCTACTTGTTTCTTATGTTAACTATTCTACAAATTTCTGGTACATTCTGTCTGTGTATAAATATCAGAGCACTCTGCCCGAGAGGCAGTCAGTGCTGCATGTAAGTTTCAGTTCACAATAAACCTGCTTTCAGTATAAGTCCTGTGTTCATTTGAGAACCCTGCCTTCGAAGTCTACCTCCATTTCACCTCGACAATATATATATATATATATATATATATATATACTGAACCCAAAAATTTTGTGAAACAGGGAACTATTAAATGATGTTGTCGAAACAGAATTTAATCTTTTATCCTTTAATTTAGAACCCATTTGATATCCTAACTGAATAACTAAACTTATTACACAGAAAACGAACTGTACAAGTATTATTTAACAATCTAACCAAAGTGGAATTACTTTCACAAACGAGGTAATAAAACTACGACTGAGTGACTGGTTAAGTCCTTGACATTTGATTACTATCTTAACCCACCCACAAATGGAATGAAACTTCCTGGCAGATTAAAATTGTGTGCCGGAACCGGGACTCGAACCTGGGACCTTTGCCTTTCGCGGGCAAGCGCACTACCGACTGTGCTATCCCGACACGACTCACGATGCCGCCTCACAACTTCACTTCTGCCAGTACCTCGCCTCCTACTTTCTAAACTTCACAGAAGCTCTCCTGCAAACACGCAAGACTACCACTCCTGGAAGAAAGGATATGGTGGAGACATGGCTTAGCCACAGCCTAAGGGATGTTTCCAGAATGAAACTTCACTCTGCAGCGGAGCGTGCGCTGATATGAAACTTCCTGGCAGATTAAAATTGTGTGCCGGAACCGGGACTCGAACCTGGGACCTTTGCCTTTCGCGGGCAAGCGCACTACCGACTGTGCTATCCCGACACGACTCACGATGCCGCCTCACAACTTCACTTCTGCCAGTACCTCGCCTCCTACTTTCCAAACTTGCCCGCGAAAGGCAAAGGTCCCAGGTTCGAGTCCCGGTTCCGGCACACAACTTTAATCTGCCAGGAAGTTTCATATCAGCGCACACTCCGCTGCAGAGTGAAGTTTCATTCCACAAATGGAATGTTTCACACATAATACCAACTGTGAGCAGCTCCTAACGTTTTGTACCAATTTATAGGCACATTCGTTTCAATATTAGTTTTCCTGTAGTTAGCAATGAGCGAGCAATACATTACCCGAGTTGGCAGGCTCTCGGCAGGTCTGGAAATGCAGCACTCGGTGGGCAGCAATCTGCTGGCCAGCTGAAAATGCGGCGCCACGAAAATTACAATGATCTGTGAAGCAGATCACCCATTTATCACTATTCACAACTTCTGTCGTCTCGTTAGACTGACAGTGCCGGACAGTTCCTTCAATAATCGGCTAGGTCTAAATTATCAGAACGCAGTCCAGCATATACAGGGTGTTTCATTAAATTCCTATCACTGTTAGTTTGGGAGCTACAACCCTTCAAAGTTCCGGGGGAGGAGGCTACAACAGCGTAGCTGACTGGCTGGTGTTCATGAGACAGTGGGCCGGGCCCCAGGGGATAGCCACTCGGCCAGTCAGCTACGCTGTCGCAGCCTCCGCCCCCGGAACTTTGAAGGGTTGTAGCTCCCAAACTAACAGTGATAGGAATGTAGTTTAAATTGATTTGGATGCAGCTGGTTTAAACGAATCCAATACACGATAGAAAAAACTATTGTTCCATTTCAAAAATTATATCTTTGTGCTGTAACTCTTTGGAAAATGATACAATAAACTATGTTCATAGCTCTGCAGAAAGTGTAACATTTCTTGTGTTGAACTACTGCATTAAAATTTCCCGTCGCCTATTATTTTATAAGTTACAGAAGCAAACGCACTTAGTGAAACACCATGTATGTGCGAATACGATCCAGTACACCCCAGATAGGACAACAACTGGCCCCTAGTGCAACGTGCAGCTAGTAATAGTCAAGAGCTGTTCAGTTTCCTATCACCAATGAATCTGAAATTCTAAGATGATTGCTAGGTATACTTTGCTGTTACCAATAATCTCCAAGTCACTATGACAAGAAATCAATATCAAACAAAACTCGCATCCGCACACAAGTGGCATTAATAAAACTTCAACAGTGTCGCAGTGTTGATGGACGCCAGACAGCCTTTCTGCCTCTAATCACAGATCAGTCTCGAGCAGAGTGCCTCCTTAGGCTGTGAAGCCTGACCTTCCTCTCTGGTCTCTCTCCACCGACCCCCCACACAAGCCTTCCAAAATATATACAGATGGGAAACCTCTGTAAGGGCCCGGTCCCACGCTCAGGGGTGCGGGGAGAGGGATGCTGAAGCAGTTCTGTAAGATGTCCCATGATGGCACTGCGGTCAGAAGCAGCCCTTTAAACTGGCCAGAGCAGGCGGCAGGTAGCGGCTGTCCCCACCACCACCTCCCCTCAAAAGCCAGCGAGCCGGACACAGCCGTTTGGTTATATAAAACGAACGGGTACAGCTACAGAAAAAATATTGAGTGTACAAAAATCTACAACTGTTAAACTACTTTTCTACATAGCTTCCGAAATTTTGTAGGTAATTGTCATAGCATGGCACAAGGTTTTGTGTTCCTTTTTCATAGAATGTTGCCGCCTGTGTATTCAACCATGTGGTAACATGTTCTTTCAGCTCGTCATCATCGTTCAAGTGTTGTCCACCAAGGACAGATTTTAGGTGTAAGAAGGGGATTACTGTCCAAAAAAAGTTTCACGATAATGCCTGACCTCACACACCGAATGTGACCAAACAATTCTTACGGAAATTTCAGTGGGACCTGTTTAATCATCCTTCATACAGCTTGGACGTCTCTCCTAGCGACTTTCATCTCTTCTTACACCTAAAATCTGTCCTTGGTGGTCAACACTTCAACGGTGATAAAGAGCAGTTACCTCATGGTTGAATACACAGGCGGCAACCTTCTGTGAAGGGTGCATGCAAAAACCTGGTGCCACGCTATGACAAGTGCCTACAAAATTTCAGAAGTTTTGTGGAAAAGTAGTTTAAGAGTTGTAGAATTTTGTGCAACAAAAATTTCTTCTGTATCTGTGTACAATTTCATTTTATTACCAAACGGAACTTACTTTCTGGACGCGACTCGTACATTTCCGCTGGAAAGAAACGTAGGAGGACGGGTCCCGCAATAACAAACGGAGATCACACCCCATCCGTCAGCATTGTCCAGTCAGGCGTGGGCCAGACGTACTGCCCCCTGCGAAGGCAGTGTTCGCTGCTACCTGCTGTCGGCCTCTTGCTATACAGGTAAACACCAGCATAGAGTAACATATACAGAGAAGCAGCCCCCCCCCCCAACCACTGTCCTACATTGCCCTCGTAGTTCGGTAAGATGCTAGCAGGTGTTAGGCGGTTCCCTGGCTTAGTACCGGTAGACCACACTAGAGGCACTTCTGAGGGTGCCTCTCGCATGTCAGAGGGTAGAGTGGAGGGGAGGCTGAGAGGAGAGCTCGTGCCGCCTGCCTCGAGGCCACGGCTGTGTCCGGCGTGCCGGCGTTTTAAGGGAGGTGGTGGTGGGGACAGCCGCTATCTGCCGCCTGCTCTGGCCAGTTTAAAGGGCTGCTTCTGACCGCAGCGCCATCATGGGACATCTTACGGAACTGCTTCAGCACCCCCCTCCCCGCAACCCTGAGCGTGGGACCGGGCCCTTACAGAGGTTTCCCATCTGTATATATTTGTCTGTGACACCAGCCGTCGCCTCGCCGACCCACGGCCACCTTAGACACGACGCGAGGACGCCAGAGACATTCGCAGAATACATTAAAACTTTACAATGGCCTTCCGCCCCAGGCGGACGCTAGCACGCCAGCCCACCCAGGACGTAGGAGAGTGGTCATAAAACGCAAACATAATTTCGTGCTGCTCACAGTGTGAACGCAACATGAACATAAAAATAATCCTGTTGGATAATTACTCTAGCCAGTTCCCCTTCTCAGAGAGCACCGAATCGTATTTATTAATAATTTCCCCTACCTCTCAAAAGTTGTATAAATTTTATCACTGTTCACCATATATATAAATGACCTTGCAGATAACGTCGGAAGTTCACTTAGGCTTTTTTTGCGGATGATGCTGTAGTATATAGAGAGGTTGTAACAATGGAAAATTGTATTGAAATGCAGGGGGATCTGCATCGAATTGTCGCATAGTGGAGGGAATGGCTATTGAATCTCAATGTAGAAAAGTGTAATGTGCTGCGAAAACATAGAAAGGAGGATCCTGTATCATTTAGCTACACTATAGCAGGTCAGCAACTGGAAGCAGTTAATTCCATAAATTATCTGGGAGTAGGTATTAAGAGTGATTTAAAATGGAACGACCATATAAAATCAGTCGTCGGTAAAGCAGATGCCAGACTTAGATTCATTGGAAGAATCCTACGGAAATGCAGTTCGAAAACGAAGGAAGTAGGTTACAGTACACTTGTTCGCCCACAGCTTGAATACTAGTCTTGTGTAGTTCGCGAACGAACTAGTTCAGAAGAGCGCTCCCACAGGCGAACTACGCGAACTATTTCGCACATCAACTCACCTCTAAGTTCGTCCGCTGCTTTTGCGAAGACTGACGGGAAACAGCGAGAGGACTCGAGAGCGCGCAGAATCGCGTGATTTCCTTCTGCCAGTTACCGTCATTTCGAGCTAAGATGCACCTCAGCTGTAGTTTCATGGTTCAACGCCACAAATTTTCTTTTCTAAAGTATTCAGCAGTGTCTAAATAATATTTACTAGGAGTAATCTGTATGCATTGTAGTTGAATACCATTGTATCACCCATTCGTGTAAATAACTGGTTTATTTGCTTCAGTATTTGATGTCTAATTGCACAAAAATACGGGTAATAGTATACGCTTGAGAAAGAGTTCTTTTAGGAGTGGCAGCAAAAGCCCTCGGTTGTATAGTGGTAGAGTGCCAGACTACAAATCCAAAGTTGCTGGGTTCGATCCCCTCCAGGTGCTAGGATTTTTATCTCTCACTTTCCACTTCTTTCACCTCTGGCAGTATTGCTCATGTGAAAAATATCGAGTAGCACCGTGGTTCGGAACCCACATTAAACTGTAGGTCCCCCTATAACTGGCTGGGTAAGTCAGTTCGAAGTTCATACCTCCTCCAAACAGCACCATGCCTAGTAAAGCACTGTGGTGTTCAAACCAATTTCGGATTGTTGACTGCTTTACCTTTTTTTAGCAAAAGCCAAAAAGAGCGGACGAACTAAAAGAGCGGACGAACTAAAAAAAGCGACTACTTCACGCCCGAACTGCGAACTAAATATGCACGATCGGCCGCGAACTAAAACATGCGTTACCGGTCGCGAACTATTACGCAAAACGTATCTCGTTCCTTAGTTCGTTGGATTCTTTTCCGAAGACTGACGGGCAATAGCGAGAGGGCGCGCAACAGAATTAAAAATCACGTATCTGCCTTCTGCTGATGAGAGCCATTTCTAAGTGGTCGTCTGCCTGCTAGATTACATGGTTCAATGCTACAAAATTTCTGTTTTGAAGTATTCTGCATTCTGCAATATCTGAGTAATAATTTCCATAATGCCAAGATATAGAGATAACTCTAACTTAAACGTGAGAAATTATCCACAAACTGTTTCTTTTGGTTTGCGTGATATAGTTAGCTGTTCAAGCGCATGAAGCAGCTAGGTGGGGGAACTTATCCCTCCACCTGCATGCGCAGACCACGCCGCTCAGCCGTCACTGGGAGCGGACAAACTAAAGTGAGCGCTCCCGATCGCTATTATGCGCAAGTCTATTGAACACTGCTCACCAGTGTGGGATCCGTACCAGGTGGGGTTGATAGAGGAAGTAGAAAAGATCCAACGCGCTTTGTTACAGGATCATTTGGTAATCGAGAAAGCGTTACGGAGATGATCGATAAACTCCAGTGGAAGACTCTGCAGGAGACACGCTCTGTCGCTCGGTACGGGCTTTTGGCGAAGTTTCGATAACATACCTTTACCGAGGAGTCTATCAGTATATTGCTCCATCCTACGTATATCTCGCGAAGAGATCAAGAAGATAAAATCAGAGAGATTAGAGCCCACACAGAGGCACACCGACAATCTTTCTTTCCGTGAACAATATGTGACTGGAGTAGGAGGGAGAACCGATAGTGGTACTCAAAGTACCCTCCGCCACACACCATTGGGTGGTTCGCGGAGTATGGATGTATATGTATCTATAACAGACGACAATCGATAGTTTAGCTATATCTGAGAAGGACTCTCTCTCTCCTAACAACTTGTTAAACGACGACGCCCCTTTTCCACAGCATTTACTGCTCTCCGACGTCTGACACCTCATTAAAAAAGACTTGGCGAAACCTGAAGCACATCTGAAGATGCTCAGCACAGCTCTGGACGAAACGTTAGGAGCCGAAAAGTTTCATGGACCACAACCAAACAAGCAGGAAGACCCGACAACAATATACTCTGGCTCAACGATATGACCATTGGCAATGATTGTAACAAATACTAGCAGTTGTTGACAGGGACGATAACTTCTTTTTAAATACATACTTGATTTTTAAAGGTTGCGCTGGGAAACTACCTTACCTACTATCTGTTTTCGAAATCGTGAATGTGGTTACGTGACCATCTCCATGTCTATTTCAGTACATGTTTTCTAACAAATCAGAAGTGGTTTTCCGTAAGGCCGGCCCGAAATCGTCGTGCGTTCTGGGGCGTCACGCCGGAGGTTTAAGTCCTCCCTCGGGCATGGGATCTATTTTATGTCCTTAATATAAGCTAATTTGTTTGTAACTCTAGGTACCAAAGAACAGCGTAGTTTGGTCCCTTAGAATTATAAATATAGGTACAATCTTTTCCACAGTGGGAGAATAAACACTAGACTACACATGTTGTCAACATCATAAGATAATCTAATTTGATATGTGTAATATGAACGCAGAGTCAATGAATTTCAGTTGTACCCTAATAATGAACCCCCGCCTGCTACCTTATGTGCCTACAATTAAGTCGACGTTATTACGTTCTTATATATTATATTTCTTTTTGGTGAGTGGTCTTTTGTACTACTGTCTCGTATTTGACCATGCTGATCCTGACGCAAAGTGTTTCTAGATCGTAAATACACTGGTTTTAAAAACTGAATCAACAAACGCAATTGTTGAAAGGTTGCATATATTTCCCACAAATCAGTATAAACAGGTGACACCAATCTAGCAACAATGTAAACAATACAATATGGAAACAAAGAAACATCCGTTGTCATATCGGAATGGAACTCCTGCAAGCGGTTCAGGAGAGGAGTAGAGGGAGTCTACACTATCCTGGCGGTTGTAGAGTGGAACCGTTTCCAACTTGAAGTCTTCCGGAGTTTGACTGCAAGCTGAAAAGAATTTAGGGAACTCGGAAGTAAATTGACTAATGAGAAATCAGGAGAAGTAGTACAGCATGAAAATACAGCTCACGAAGGTAGGCTTAAATGAGTGTATCTGGAAGGTGCGCCATGTTGCGGTCCTATCCTGTAAGCAATCAGCCCAACTCCAGGCTCTCGATAGATAGTACAGTGCTGAGGCTAAGAGTGGTGCAACACTTGCTAAGCCCTACTGGCGGCCCAGAATGTCACAGGTTCGATCTGAACTACTTGCTGAACGGAGACGCCCCGCAGCGGCGTCTGTCGGCGTTTATATAGCCACGGGTGACGCCACCGATCTGCTTACCAGTCCTTCTAGAAGCTTCCACAACGTCGGCCGCATGCACAACCGCTGCAGCACACAGTAACATATACAGAGGAGAAGCCCCCCTAAACCACTGACCTATGCTCCCCTAGTAGTTCCGTAAGATGCCACCAGGTGTCAGGCGGCTCCCTGGCTTAGGGTGCCTCTCGCACGTCAGAGGGTAGCATGGAGGAGAGGCTGAGGGGAGAGCTCATGCCGCCTGCCACGAGACCACGGCTGTGTCCGTTGTGCCAGCGTTTGTGGGTAAGTGGTGGTGGGGATGGCCGCTACCTGCCGCCTGCTCTGGCTAGTTTAAAGGCCTGCTTCTGACCGCAGCGCCATCATGGGACATCTTACGGAATTGCTGGAAACCCTCCCTC
Source organism: Locusta migratoria (assembly GCA_026315105.1). Classification (NCBI taxonomy): domain Eukaryota; kingdom Metazoa; phylum Arthropoda; class Insecta; order Orthoptera; family Acrididae; genus Locusta; species Locusta migratoria. Next base: position 869,497,071 of record CM048744.1, read on the forward strand.
CCCGCACCCCTGAGCGTGTGACCGGGCCCTTACGGAGGTTTCCCGTCTGTATATATTTGTCTCTGGCTGCAGCCAGCTGCCCTCGCTGACCTTCTGTTGGGTGCCCTCCAGCTGCTCTGTCACGTAGTTGCTTCCGACGCTCTTCTGTGGATCTCGACTGGCTACAGAGTTGCGCTCTCTAATGCAACATTATTCTATACTGCCTTCCTCCCAATGAGCATCCTACTTATCAATAGTGACCCCCTCGCAACTCTGTACAGGTAGACAGCAATGTTTTTCAGAAAACTTAACGGATTTACACACACATTCTGACAACTGGTTAATGTACGCATTACAGTGTAAAAGCAACTCTGGCAGCAATGCTGAAATGCTGATAGAATAACGGCTATTCTTGCGACAGAGTTGATGGCAAGTCTTGGAGAGTGGTTGGTAGATGCTGAAATGATGCAGCATCCCAGAACACTTTTTTACATCTTTGTTTCCAGCATAATTCGTAAAATGATGTTTGGCCATTGTTGTAAACTGCTCCGCGATCGCGGAAGAACATTCCAGACGCGAATTTCACTTACGCACATTTTGTGTTCAGTTTTGTTTCAATGCTTGCAGTAATTCTTATTTTCTTTAAACGAAGTCCGATAATTTTGCTACTTTAAACACCAATCGTAATTGGAATTAAACTTTAGTATTCGAAGCTTATGCGGGTGCTTTTCTGTTCAGCAGGTAGTTCAGACCGAACCTGTGACATTCTGGGCCGCGAGTAGGGCTTAGCAAGTGTTGTACCACTCTTAGCCTCAGCACTGTACTATCTATCTAGGGCCGGTAGTTGGCCTCAATGCTTCCAGGATAGGACCACAAACTGGAAGAGCGAGGAGGCTGTAACGACACTTTTCCTTTTGGCTGCTGTTGTCGTCAAGATTAAAGTTAATTACCGTTATTGGAATTTAACAATCAGTAAAATAAATGCTATGAACATTAAAAACATTAAAAACATGAAAGATATTGCCATCAGTATTTAGCGCCAATAGTGGTTAGAATGAAAACACGAGAAAGCATCATTACAAAAGAAAGTGGCGGAATTCTCGTTTTTTACCTGGCAGCAGGATACAGATTGGATTGGAGTCATCACACTGGAGTCGAACCTGTGCGGAATAATAAATTTCTTCTTTACTGTAAACTGATGCTTGGTTGCATAAGCTTCGAATACTAAAGTTTAATTCCAATTACGATTGGTGTTTAAAGTTGCAAAATTATCGGACATCGTTTAAAGAAAAGAAGAATTACCGCAAGCATTGACACAAAATGTGCGTAAGTGAAACTCGCGTCTGGAATGTCCTTCCGCGATCGCGAAGCAATTTACAACAATGGCCAAGCATCATTTTACGAATTATGCTGGAAACAAAGATTTAAAAAAAAATAATAAAAAATGAGGGAAGAATTTTTATACTAAATATTCATTGGAGTTGAACTGTAGTATTTATTACAGTTAACAAATTATATGCTCACACTTATATTGTCAATGTGAAGAGACCAAAAGAGAGATGTCCGATCTGTTCAACAGTAAGAAGACGAAAGACGACGAGAGATTCCGTTTTCTCTCCAGGTCGTTCAAAGAAATTGAAAGTCTCTTATGAAACAAAATAATCAGAGATTTACTGGCAGAGAGAACGGAAGCTAGCGACAAGCGTCACAGATATAATTTTAATTAAATAATATTAAGTGTAATGCTAAAAGTCCACACTATGTGTGCAATCATTTCCAAGAAAATATTAACCACCCTATGAGAACGAGTATTATCGTGCATCAGTTTCAAGTCCAGAGGTCTCAGCACAATACCTGACAATGGTTAAACTTTGCTGATTCACTCGTACAATTTTCAAGTAGTCAACATTATCTCTGCCTACGCCACAGGGATCTTTTTCTCATATCAGTCTCTTTCCACAATGTTCGAGAAGTGAAATCTTATTCCAAGTCACCCCTCTCTCGAGAACAGCCGTTGGGATGCACACTCATGGGTGATCACTCTTGGAAAAATAACTACATAAAATTTCGTTAGACTTCCAAGAGAAACTTTAGTTGCCGATACCGCCCGTAAACTATGAACAATGACGTCATACCCACCCCTAAGACGCTACCAAGGAAAACGTTTTGATTCTATGCAAATAACAGTTCCCTAGAAACAGAAAATTCCGTATATTACACAAGCAAATAATACAAAGAGTGATATTGATGTGTTGTTGTTGTTGTTGTTGTTGTGGTCTTCAGTCCGGAGACTGGTTTGATACAGCTCTCCACAATACACTATCCTGAGCAAGCCTCTTCAACTCCACATAAGAACGGCAACCTACATCATTACTTACGCGATCCACGCACCTAATCTTCAGCATTCTTCTGTAGCACCAAATTTCAAAAGCCTCTATCCTCTTCCTGTCCGTACTGTTTATCGTCCATGTTTCACGCCCATACAAGGCAACACTCCACACAAATGTCTTCAGAATGGACTTCCTTAGGCTTAAATCAATATTCGATGTTAACAAATTTCTCTTTTTCAAGAACGCTTTTCTACTCATTGCATTTCTGCATTTTATATCCTCTGTACTGCGACCATCATTTGTTATTTTACTGCCCAAGTAACAAAACTTATCTACCTGCTTTATTGTTTCGTTACCTAATATAATTCCTTCAGCATCACCTGATTTTCTTAGACTGCACTCCATTACCCTAGTTTTGCTCTTGTTAATGTTCATCTCATATGCACCCTTCAGCACACTGTCCATTCCGTTCAGCTGATCTTCCAGGTCCTTTACTGTCTCTGACAGAATTACTATCTTCGGCAAAACGCAATGTTTTTAATTCTTCACCCTGAACATTAATTCCTTCTTCAAATTTCTCATTGCTTTCCTTTATAGCTTGCTCAGTGTACAAACTGAATATCATTGGAGAAAGGCTACAACCCTCCTTTCACCCTTCCCAACCACTGCATCCGTTTCACGCCCTTCGACTCTGATAACCGCTGCCGCGGTGGAGTAGCCGAGAGGTCTAATGCGTCTCGCTGCAGATCGCGCGGTTGCTAGCCGTGGAGGTTCGAGTCCTCCCTGAGGCATGGGTGTGTGTGTTGTCCTTAGATTACTTGAAAAAGTCGCGGTGGAGTAGCCGAGCGGTCTAAAGCGTCTCGCTGCGGAGCGCGCGGCTGCTCGCCGTGGAGTTTCGAGTCCTCCCTGGCGCATGGGTGTGTGTGTTTGTCCTTAGGTTAGTTTACCTAGGTTTAAGTAGTTTGTAAGCTCGGACTGATGACAAGCAGTTTGGTCCGATAGATTTTCAAACATTTGAACATTTTTTTTGACAACCGCTGTCTGGTTTTTGTACAAGTTGTAAATAACCTTACGCTCCCTATATTTTATTCCTGCTTGCTTCAGAACTTGAAAAAGTTTATTCCAATCTACATTGTCAAAAGCCTTCTTCAAATCTACAAAAGCTCGATATGTAGGTTTGCTTTTTCTTAATCTATCTTCTAGGATAAGCCGTAAAGTTAGTATTGCCTCCCATGTTCCTACATTTCTCCTGAACCCAAACTGATCTTCCCCGAGGTCGGCTTCTACCAGCTTTTCCATCCTTCTGTAAACAATTCGTGTCAATATTCTGCAACCATGATTTATTAAACTTATGGTACTGTAGTTTTCACACCTGTCTGCGCCTGCTTTCTTTGGAATGGGGATTATAGAATTTTTCTTAAAGCCTGAGGGTACTTCGCCTGTCTCATACATCTTACACAGCAGGTGAAACAGTTTTGTCATGGCTGGTTGTCCCAGAGACTTCACTAGCTCTGAGGGTATGTCATCTACTCCAGGGGCCTTGTTTCTACTTAGGTCTTACAGTGCTCTGACAAATTCATCTCTCGGTATAGTATCTCCTATTACATCCCCATCTACTTCTTCTCTCCTTCCTACAATATTGCCTCTAAGTGAATTGCCTTCATAGAGCCTCTCTATACACTCTTTCCAGCTTTCAGCTTTCCCTGCTTTACTGAGAACTGGTTTTCTATCTGTGTTCTTGATATTCATAGAGCTGTTTTTTTTATCTCCAAATATCTCCTTTATTTCCTGTAGGCCGTATCTATTTTCCCCCTATTTATACATGCTTCTACTTCCTTGCATTTTCCTTGATGTACACAAACATAATTTATGAGTAAAAAAATTATGTTTCAGCAACTGTTTAAATTTATAAAAATCATCTATATTAGCAACATATTAAATTAATTAGAAACTATAGTCACTTGATGTACATCAAACGTACACAACGTACACATTGATTCCAACATACCATTGGAACAATCGGCTGCGCATAGATTCCGACTACTCATAGAATGACGTAACATATGTTGTCTTTGGTCACAGCCGCCAGGTGGAATGGAAAAACTAGACTTGACCGAGTTTCGCAATTGCCCGTCTGCTGTTACAACGTCCTTGTGGACGATTCCGGGGTTAATCGTTCCTGATGACGTAACCCCTGGCTCCAGACCAAGGACGCCTGCTTCTGCAGGTACTGACAGACTGGGATATTTGCCAAGTGCGAGCGCATCAAGTCCACAAGTAGGAAAACAACAACACAGTCACTACGTTTACATGCAACACATCTTCCGGAAGACGAAAACCGATTTTTGTAAACCGTTTTTCGCTGTCGTGTTTACGTGTTATAGCCTGAATCGGATTTCCTATCCCACTTAAAATGGCGGCCGAAAAGCAGCTGATTCAGTTCCTGATTTAGTCTGCACAATCGCTATTTTTCTTTACTTAAATACACATATACACGCTCAATCTAGTATTTGTACTTTTATTTCATGGTAGAAAATGTAACTCTGTCCATACTTGCCGAAAATTATTAACAAGAAAACACAATCTGAAAAGCAAAGAACGCTTCAAAATCGTTTGCGTTTACATGGACACGAAAATCGATTGTGGAACTGGAAAACCTCTTTACAGAAGTGGATTTGTTGAATCGATTTTGGTGTGTTTACATGACCAACTATGGCGTATATAAGAGGGGGGGGGGTGAATGAGTATCCTGCCCCCCCCCCCCTCAAAATCTTATTATATAGAACAGAGTGTCCGAATGTTTGTGTGTACGTATTGTATACAAATCTACAGTTTTCTTCCAATGATTGTGAAATTTTGCGCGCGTAAGCTTCAATCCATGAGTGCGGTCGCCGTTAAGTGTTAGGATCACGTAAAACACATTTGTCACGATATATGACGTCATAAACAGATGCGCGAAAAACTGCTGCGTCAAACGACAGTGTTGCACATTTCCGCCTAACCACTGAACCGATTTCAACTAAATTTGGTGCACATATTCCTCACTGTAAGATAACAATGCTGTCGGGATAAGAACCACATAAGACACATGGTTCAGTAGATACAACGTTACAAACAGTAGGAGTTGCAAGAAACTGCCACATAATGCGACGAGATTTAATTCACGTACTGTATGAGAATGACAGTACTTAGCGACTTGCAACCAACTTTAAACAAGATTGAACTTTAAACATTTATTGAACTTTTTTCTCGCTGACAACCATAGTAAAGTTATGACAGGAAAAAAGTTTCTCGCTTACTACTCTTCCGCTTTCATTTACTAAAACTACGGCATTCGGTATGACGTTACAATATATAATTTCGACACTGCAATAATTTCTACACTGCCGCAGGAAATTTTACAGACAGTATACACATATATAGCTGAATGTACCTTCGAAATTTTATCACAGTACTAGATGACCCGTTGAACTTCATATCACTTACCTCTTAATATAAACGACATTAATTTAAACCACATGTATTTTAGACCCAGTAGATTTATAAAGACATCATCAGATAGTCTAAGTATCGGTGAACGTCAAATGTGCAAAAGTTTGTCGCAATCGTACAACTGATATTGATATCCAAAACAAAACAGCTGTTCCAGTTTTCCCCAAATTTTCCTATTTTCTGGCCAACTATTCCAAACTTTTACTTCACTCAAACCTCCCTCTCGCTTTGAAGTCGAATGTGCAAAATTTTATCGCAATCAGATGAATGTTATTGATATGTCATAGAAAAATATCTTTCTATTTTTTCTGAATTTTCCAATTTTTCGGGAAACTTTTCCAAATTTTTATTTCATAAGAACGTTTCTCTTGCTTTGAACGTGAAATATGCAAACGTTTATCGCAATCAGACGAATCATATTGATGTCCAAATGAAAAAAAGCTCTTTCAGTATCTTGCAAATTTTCAAATTTTCCGGATAACTTTCCCAAATTTTTAGTTCATAAGAACGTTCATCTTTAGTTGAACGTTAAATGATCAATATTTTATCGCAATCGGATGAACGGTTCTTAACTTATAGTGTTGACTACATTTAGAAACACAATGAAAAAGGAACTTGGTACGAATTTTGCGACTTTCCCTTTTAACTGCCCCTATTCTTTTTCTTTCTTATTTTTATTTTTCTAACCCCTCTCCGTCGTGCGAATAGTCAGTTATAGTGCTGAATGCTGAATTCAATAAAAAACGCATTTAAAAATGGCATTTTCAGTTTTTCCCAAATTTTCCAATTTTCCAAAAAATTTATTTCATGCAAACCTTGTCCTGTCAAACCGTACTCAAGTGATGCTCTTACAACCATGTGACAATTCATTTTATTCATAGAAAAAATCGCTTTCGGTTTTTCCTAAATTTTCCTACTTTCCGGACGGCTTTTCCAAATTTTTATTTGATGCTAACCTTTCTCTTGCTTTCAGCATGAAATGTACAAAATGTTATCGCCATTGGACGAACGGTATTGATAGCTCACTGGAAAAAGCTGTTTCAGCTTTTCCAGATTTTCCTCTTTTCCGGAGAACTTTTCCATATTTTATCGCCGTTTAAACATTCCCTGGAATTACACGAATATTTCAAGACTAAAATTAGTCAAATCGGTTCAGCCGTTCTCGAGTTTTAGCGAGACTAAAGAACAGCAATTCATTTACTTCATGAGATATGAGCATATAAACAGTGACATTCATACAAAACCGCCCTATCACGCACCAAGTTTTAATCTATTACTTCCTTAGTACTAATTGCATCCGTAAAAAGATTTTACAGGCATACAGCACTTCTACAAATGAATATATACCTGAAATTTTGCAATTGTACAACATATAACTCAATAAATATGAGATTGTGCGACTTTTATATGTCTTTTGTAGCTTGCTTGCTATCTTCCTTTGTTAGGATACTGCACGTATAATTTTGTACGTTATGCAAGACAACCCTATTTCTTACATATTCTCCGATAAACATAACATGTTTTTAGATAAAAGGAGATGGACAGAGAGTGAAGGGATAGGAGAAGTACTAACTCAAGGCAGGAATAAATAAATAAATAAATACCCGTGCAACGCCGGGTTTTTAGCTAGTAAAGAATATAAACAAAACTAATTATTATGATATCTAAATTGTTTTAATCAATCGCCTTGATAGACAGTCATACTCCCCTGTATTGGTGAGGGGAGTTGAGTGTTAGTGGTGGTTTCTGGAATACGTATATTTTTTATGATTTAATGTCAACAATAAAAAAGTTTTATATCGTAAAGTAACAGGGGCTTCGTTGTAAAATGTAAACTTTCACGGCCGGAATGGTAAAAATTACTAAAACTTTCCGGGCTATAATGCCGTGGTCGAGTGGATTTATTATGGAAACCCAACGTTTCGTCCCAGACTGCGGAGAACATTTTCAAGGGAGATCGTGGCACTTTTGAATGTCCGATGCACACCCTGGCTCGCTATTGACTGAAGCCAAACTCCGTTTACGAGGGCTCGCGCACAGAGGTGTGACGTCAGATGTTTTTGACATGCGCGCGCAATTCTTCACACCTCTGCGCGCGAGCCCTCGTAAACGTAGTTTGGCTTCAATAAATAGCGAGCCAGGGTGTGCATCGGACATTCAAAAGTGCCACGATCTCCCTTGAAAATGTCCTCCGCAGTCTGGGACGAAACGTTGGGTTTCCATAATAAATCCACTAGACCACGGCATTATAGCCCGGAAATTTTTAGTAATTTTGAACAGGGGCTCCATCGCAAATTACTCTCTGAACATAAGCAGCAAAACTGATACAAAATATCATGCGGTGTCTATTTAAAATTACTTAGCATTTATCTTGCCCACCCTCTTCGAAAATATATGCTATAATCTCCACTGCAGCTGCCTACAAGGTCGACTGTTTGGAATAAAAGTCTGGCTCTGTTGTGTTCCTCCTTGTAGTTATGACAGTAGGGTGATAAACAAGTGTTTGGACGATATAGCCAGGACTGATACATCGGGGCGGGGGGGGGGGGGTGCAGGAAGGGGAGCTCATTTTTTTCTATTGAATTTATTTTATTAATTTTACACTTATTATAATTTAAGCAATTATACTATGAAAACAACTATTGAACAATCGGCTCGCAACTTCAGCATAGCAGTAACAATAGTGGCAGCATCAAAGCTGGTCGCGGTGGCATCAGGTTTGCCACGTGTGGCGATTTGTCGCGGCTATCTTTTTCTTAGAAAAGTAGACATTCTAGGTTTCTGGCAAAACAAATAAATTTGGCTAGTAAAAGAATTAGTTGGCGACATAATGGCTATTTTATTTTACTTCAAATAAAACGAATGTAAATCAATCATTCTTGAGACATTGGGTCAATGATACCGACTAAACATCGATAGAATGCTGGGGAAATGTAATCAGCCTACAGAAATTAGCACAAATGCCCGCAGGTATGTTTCATCTGTGGGAGAGTGTCTCAGGGAAGCAAAGAAATTGAATTTGCAGCCTCTTGAAGATAGACATTGTAAGTTAACCACCCTCCGTTTCCTACCAGTTGCCGCCTTGCTCAGTGATTATTTACGATGTTAAAAGCAGATGTTATTGCCCTGATAAAATTGTATTGCAACTGATAACGACTTTTTACACACAAAAGACTGTAGCAACTGATAGCATGCCGGTGGCAGTTGCCTTACTAGATGAAATTCCCCCATTTATATTCTCGCAATTCCCAATTAAATATTCTCACTCTCCTTTTAATCATTAAATGGGACTCAGAATTTCATAAAAACAACTAGAGACGAAATGTTTAACTATTTACACAAGTTTATTAAATTCACTGTATATCTCCCTATCATCATTTTAAAGCCAAAAATACAACATATTCATTCACTAAATGTATCACCAATGGATTGAGACAAGGATCGTAACCTTACATTCATACCGTACATTCTTTACTCTCTCATACTGCACCCAAGTAGCTATGCACAACATTCCCATTATACAAAATCATTTCCCCGCTGAAATAGAGACAGAATTAACACAACCAACACAGTTCCTGATACTTTACAACGACACCTCTTCGACACCCGGGAACGTTCTCCCTCTCGTGGCCGCTCCCCGTCCCAACCGATCCTCCCGTTCCAGTTCGCGAGTAGCCGCGCCCTCATTGGCTTGTGATCTAACTGGATCTTCTGCCAACCTCCGAAGTCTGAAGGAACTCGCAAGTCGCAGCCACATGACCGTATATATGTATCTGTGTTTAAATGTAGTATCCACAGTATCTCCCAAGTATCTCTCTCTATTACATTTACAATATTAACTGCCTTCATTATTCGTGTGTCTGGGTTCAATTCCTGGCTGGACTCAGATAAATGTTTCCGTGAAGTACGGGTTGCTTGGAATGTCTAGTCTGGGACTGAGAGTGTCATAGTATTTGTTTTTATTGAGTAACCAGCTTGTTGTTGTTGTTGTCTTCAGTCCGGAGACTGGTTTGATGCAGCTCTCCACAATACCCTATCCGGAGCAAGCCTCTTCATCTCCACATAAGAACGGCAACCTACATCTGTCTGAATCTGCTTACTGTATCCATCTCTTGGTCTTCCTCTGCGATTTTTACCCCACACACTTCCCTCCAATGCTAAATTCACAATTCCTTGATGTCTAAGAATGTGCCCTACCAATCTATCCCTTCTTTTAGTTAAGGTATGCCAGACATTTCTTTTCTCCCCAATTCTGTTCAGTACCTCCTCATTAGTTACGCGGTCCACCCACCTAATCTTCAGCATTCTTCTGTAGCACCATATTTCAAAAGCCTCTATCCTCTTCCTGTCCGCACTGTTTATCGTCCATATCTCACTCCCATACAAGGCAACACTCCATACAAATGCATTCAGAAAGGACTTCCTTAGGCTTAAATCAATATTCGATGTTAACAAATTTCTCTTTTTCAAAAACGCTTTTCTACCGATTGCCATTCTGCATTTTATATCCTCTGTACTGCGACCATCATTTGTTATTTTACTGCCCAAGTAACAAAACTCATCTACCTCCTTTATTGCTTCGTTTCCCAATCTAATTCCTTCAGCATCACCTGATTTTCTTACACTGCACTCCATTACCCTAGTTTTGCTCTTGTCAATGTTCATCTTATATGCACCTTTCAGCGTACTGTCCATTCCGTTCAATTGCTGCTCCAGGTCCTTTGCTGTATCTGACAGAATTACTATGTCGTCGGCAAAACGCAATGTTTTTAATTCTTCACCCTGAACTTTAATTCCTTCTCCAAATTTCTCCTTGCTTTCCTTTATAGCTTGCTCAATGTACAAATTGAATAACAATGGAGAAAGACTACAACCCTGTCTTACTCCCTTTCCAACCACTGCATCCCTTTCATGCCCTTCAACTTTGACAACCGCTGTCTGGTTTTTGTACAAGTTGTAAATAACCTTACGCTCCCTATATTTTACTCCTGCTTGCTTCAGAACTTGAAAGAGTTTATGCCAATCAAAAGCCTTCTCCAAATCTACAAAAGCTAGAAATGTAGGTTTGCCTTTTCTTCATCTATCTTCTAGGATAAGCCGTAAAGTGAGTATTGCCTCCCGTGTTCCTACATTTCTCCTGAACCCAAACTGATCTTCCCCGAGGTCGGCTTCAACCAGCTTTCCCACAATTTCAGGTTTGTTATTGTACAGTCATAAGACATAATTACCATAACACATATAGTTAAATGATAAAAAAATTGCTAAATTTGGCTATTTTTACTGATGGGCATTTTTATTTCAAATTTGGCGACAGAGCAGTGGAAAACCTGGAAACCCTGGGTGGAATTACAACCGCTCACAGTGACATTGACAGCAGCACACGTTCTCAGTGGCGGCATCACGTTGGCGACCCACTTTCACTTGTGCTTGGCAAATTATAGTTACATTGTGATTTGTTACATGTGTACTATTTCAAATTCCCGGTGCCGCCCTGTTTAAAAATGAAAACAATGAAAAAAATTAAATTAAAAAATCTTTGGGAGGTGCTGGCGGGCGGGACCCACTCCCGTGACTGCGCCAATGGAAAGGGCTCGTCCGCCACTACGGTCGGGGGTTCGAATCCTCCCTCGGGCATGGATATTTGTGCCGTCTTTAGTATAAGGTAGTTGATAAGTAGTTTGTAAGTTTAGGGACTGATAACCCCGTAGTTAAGTCCCATTAGCTTAACAAACATTTGAACATTTGAAAGGGCTCGTCCCAACTGGGCAACTTCTACCTGTTGGGCAACTGGGCAACCTGGGCAACTGTCCCCAAAGTGCCCCCTGAGTGGCACGCACGAACTGGGCAACTCGGCAACTCCTATTTACTCCTGGCAGACCAATTGTACAATCTCGCAAGATGCTTCCAAATCTAAACTTACCAAGTGCGCAACCTTTGACCCTACTTCTAAATTTCTTAAGCAATAATGTCAATACTGTGCCAACGAACAAAATATAAAAAACAAACAAATTATACACAAATACAAAGATTTTATTACAAATTTCACATAAAAAAATCGCACTGGCGTGTTTCACGGCCTACTTTAGATTTGTAGTTTTATAAGTTTTTGCAACATTTTGGACCAAAATAATAATGTAAAAAATGAAAAATTAATTAATAAGAATGTCTGAAACCCTTTTAGGGAAAAAAATTCCTAGGCAGTGGCGGGTTTTGAACCACTGACAGCGTTATAATCTAACGCATTGTTCACTACGCTACGGCCAACACTTTAAATTTGTGGTCTTTAATCTTATACTATTGATAGCCGTTGTTAACTGATGCTAATATGGCATTTGTAGACACTAGATTATCATTTATCGTACGAAGAACAACGTGTTTTTGTTAATTCTTCAGTGCGCCATTGCTTTGAAATGATAATGTGTAAGATGAAATAAGAAAATCATCAAATACGCAACGCAAGAGAGAATTCTGGGCAAGGAATGTCACGTGACATCTGCGAACGGCTGGTTTTCGTTAATTCAGTGGAGGGTGTCAAAACTCTTGTTATTTTTGGAAATATCTCTCAAACGATACGAGATATGAAAAAAACATAAGGGAACAAAGCTGTCGAGAATAATCTCCTCTACAAATTCGGTTATTTAATTTTAGCGTCAGATGAATGGTTTGTGTGCAATTAAAATTACATTACAAACGGTTTTTTGGTATTACTACCAAAAAATTTGAAAAAGGGAGTTTCTGGTCTCTGTCGGCCTACAATTATGTCTATAAAATTTGGCGTTGATCGGTTGAACGGTTCGTCTTAAAACGGAGAACACGTTACAGACAGACAGACATCCCAAAATCGCCGTTATTTGTGCAAATATCTCTGAAACGATACGATATATGAAAAAAAAAAAGTAGCAAAGTTGTAGAGAATTGTCTGGTCTACAAATTCGGTTATTCAATTTTCGTGTCAGGTGAATGGTTAAGCCGTTATTTTTATTTAAATTTCGAGCTGTCAAAAGACGATCGCAAAGGCCCACTTTTAGTGTTACTACCGTAACCTAAAGTGGGCCAATATTTGCAGAAAACAAATGCGTTTAGTTTTGCTCATATTCTGCAGACGGCTGCGTGGTATGAAACGCAGTTTACAAAGTTTAATTTGCAAAGTTCACCATTCCTAAGTAATTCTAATTTCTGTTGCAGGAAAGCGTGCCTCTTCCTATTTTTGAGTCCGTATGGATGGTGATATTATTTTTTGTTGATTTGATTCTTATATATCAGTTTGTCCATGCTTCTGACTTTTCACAAACTGAAATATTTATAGGTGAGGAGATTCACATGAAACATTGAATCGGGAATGAAAGCTTTCGCAAGCGTTAGTCGTCCTCCACAAGGAAGCGCAATATGCTGCCCAAACCTTTGGAGAAAAGACTGCATCTTCTTCATCAATGTAGTTCTCAGTTATGTAAGTAATATAACTTTAAGAATAACTGTACTCTTCACAGTTAAAAAAAATGGCAAATGTGGCAAATAATGTCAGTATTCAGCATATTATAAAAGTGGGTGTATAAATATAAAGACACTTTCTACATGATCACCCACTGCCACCCAATCGCGGTTGTGTTGGTCGATCGATATCCTTTTGTGTCGTGCTGTTAGTAAGGGAATTTTGTAGTGGTCAGTGGAAGTAGGTGACTGAGGGTGGCAAACGAACTTATTCTTATGCATTGTGTTCACACTCAGCGTGTAAAATGTTTTGAGTGGTGTTTTATGTGACAGTGAGGAACAGAGATATATCAAGAATTTTCTAGAAGGTATTAAATCAAAATTTTCTAGAATGAACCGGACCTTTCCATGTCATTATGAAGAACAAAGTCCTCGCCTTTTGTAGTTGTCACCTCCATTAATTGTGACAAAGCAATCTGCACTTCCATCATCGATTTCGGCAGTTTCGGTATACTCTTTAGACGAGTGCGAATAATATTGTTACGAATAAACCTTCCGTCCTTTTATGTTAATGTGTTCAAGGTTGTTGGATTGGCAGCAACTGCATTGCGTATAAGCTTTGACGGTCTTTCAACCAAAGCGTCGCCTTTTGCTTTTAGAAAATTAGATATCATTCTCCTGTTTAACAAGTTTTCTGAAATAGATGCGTGGTGATGAGTGCCTTCCAAACGCGAAAATGTGTGTTCGCTGCCTGCTGGAAATAACAGCACAACGCGAACGTTTACCGCAGTATCGCCATCCTCTTTTATCCGGACATGTCCTTTTTTTGGGCCCTAAAAATGGTCCGGCAGGGTTTTTAACAAAATGGGGAAATGTCCTCTTTTTTGTGTTGTGCAATGATTCAACTTGAAAGTGAGTAAATATAACTTTCTGAACTTTCACAATCACTAACTCTAGAGAATTCAACCTTTTTTGAAACAGTGGTTTTTTTTTCTCGTTTGCCGTGCTGCTCTGAGGTCAAGCGACTTCGTAACAACTGAAATAATTGGCGTGGCAATTGTCGCGGAATACGAGCTTCGAGGCGGCCAATTACAAACATACGTCTGCAACAATACTAAACAGTGCAATGCACACAGTATAATATGAAACTCTCCCCTCTTTTCTCTGGTCGGAGTGTTGTGTGACACCCAAAAATAAGACGATCAGTCTGTCGTGCTGGGACTCGGCAGTTGCGTGTGTCTCTGTCAACCACACTTATGACTTCTAAGATCAAAAGAGCTAGTGCAATGTTCGCTGTACATAAGTTAAACCCTTGTTCAAAACTTCATACAAGGTTAGATGCTACAGTCACCATTGCTGTTTCACCATTCGCCTGTTTATGACCAAAGAGATGTAACTACGTAACAGTGTTTTCAAAAAATCAACTTAAAGCTTTCGTCCTAAAAACTAAGTAATTTTTAATAATTAATTGCGAGCCTTTGTACGGTAAATAAACCTTTTATTTTATTCATTGCTTTTTTCACCTAGGCCTAACATATTCAATTCACTCACTAGAACCTGAGTCCCTGGGGCATGGGTGTGCGTGTTTGTCCTGAGGTTAGTTTACCTTAGTTTAAGTAGTTTGTAAGCTACGGACTGATGACCACGCAGTTTAGTCCGATAGATTAACAAACATTTGAACATTTGAACAAAAACTTTCAGGTGAAAACAGGGGTGATCGCCAAAGTATGGAAAAAATGTTCAGCACTTAAAACCATAATTACAAGTGATGAAGTGATGAAATATCAGGTTTCCACTGCTATGTAGTCCTGTAATTCATTCTACAGGTCTCAACATTTCATGCTTCTTAATTTGTAAGAAGATGAACAAATTTCCTAAGATGCGTAAGATGTATTACAAACAAGACTCTGATAATACAGTAGAGACATCACTAGTACTTAAATTATCAATACGCGAGAGAGTGAGAGAGAGAGAAAGAGGTTCTTTTATGTATCTAGAAATGTCCTCTTTTCTGTAGACGGACATCTGGTAACCCTATTCTTTACGTTGCTACAACTGTTCTGTAAGGTTTGAATTTATAACCGTCACAGATCAAATGTGTATTACCGCGATCACTAATAACAAGTTGCAAATCGTAACTTTCGGCCGTATTATTCGCTTCCATGACTAAACTGAAGTACAAACCGAAACACTATGTGATTCTACACAGATGTCAGCGAGCTGGAGTCATTCACAGGACTGACGAGTTGAGTTATGGCGGGAGTGCCGGATATGTGACAAAAGCACCCAGTGACATTTGCACCCAACCCCAAATCTGCGACATTTGCACCCAGTCTGACCTGTTTACTACGTCACGACCTACCTGCAGCCCGTACCCTCCCTAAGCCGTCCCTGTTTTCGCGGTAATGCCACGCCGCCCAGTCCTCGCTTACCGGAAACGCTCTCTCGACACAGTCTGCCTGCAGTCCCGAGGTCCTTGTCCACCTCAGTGGATGACTGCCAACTGTTAGTACGATTATGAAGATCGTAGTGTTCGATTCGTGCAATTTGTGTATTTGTGCCAGCTGGGTACACATTTTCAGCTTTGCCCATTCGCAGTTGTCATATATTCTGTGAATATGTTTATTTATTTATTTATTTATTTATATTTTTTTTATTATTTTTTTTTTTTTTTGGTAACGTAAGCACACATTCGCAAATTATCACTTTTTCGGAAATAAAACCCAAATATTTGTTTCTTCCTTTGTTTTCTAAACGTAACATACAATGCTGTAGAACATCCTTTTCATATACAGTAAAAAGGCTTAGAACCAGAATTTAACGGTGTTGATAGTTTTCGACTTCTATCACCGATACATAGGCGATATATCGATGTTTTTGGGCAAAACGTCGATGTTTTCAAAACGTAGATTGATCGTTTGCATCCCTGATCATTAGTCTTCTGACTGCTTTGATGCGACCTGCCACCAAATCCTTAGCCACCCGTTTCATTTCAGAGTACCATTGCAACCTACATCCTCAATTATTTGCTTGATGTTTCCATTCTGTTTTTCCCCTAGTGATGTAAAATGCCTCGACATTTGCAAGTTGGGGCAAATGTCTAGAATGAATGATTGGGCAAATGCCCAAAATTCATAAATACCCAGGCATTTATGGCTTTAAAACATAAACTTAAAAGAAGTACCTACAAAAAAATTACGTGATATTTTGTACAACTCCATAAACTACATATCAAATGCTTCAATTCTCTTCTGTTCTCATTTCCCAGCAGTCCAAGTTACATACAATGTTATACTGCAAACTTACGTTCTGCGAAATTTCTGCCTAAAGTCCAGGACGATGTTTGACAGCAGTAGATTTCTCTTTGCCGTGAATGCCCTCATTGCTTGTGCTAATCTACTTTTTATGTCCCTCTTGCTTCTTCCGTTGTGAGTTAGTTTACTGCAAAGGTAGCGGAATTCCTTGTCTTGGTGTACATTGTGATCAAATTCAAATGTTTGTAGAGCTTATGGGACTTAACTAAGGGGTCATCAGTCCCTAAACTTACAAACTACTTATGAACTAGCTTATACTAAAGACGACACAAACATCCATGCCCGAAGGGGCATTCGAACGCCCGACCGCAGCTGCCGTGAAGACCGTGACTGGCACGCCGCAGACCACTCGGCCTCTGCGGCCGGCTACAGCACTGCATTGTGATCACCAATTCGGATGTTATTTTCTCACTACTTTTATGTTACTTCTTATGACTTTCATCTTTCCTTGGTTTACCTTCAGTCCATGGTCTGTGCTCATTAGTCTTTTCATTCTATTCAACAGACCCTGTAATTTTCCTTCACTTTCACAGATGATAGCAATGTCATTAGCAAATCTTATCACTGATATCCTTTTACCCATAACTTTTATCAGAGCCTTGAACATCTTTATTTTCTACATTAAGTCTCTTCATTGTGCAAGTCGAACAGTCCACAACCTTTTCTTACCCCCTTTTTAATCTGAGCATTTCGTTCTTGACTTTCGACGCTTATTGTATTGACTTCGTTCTTATACAAACTATGTATTTTCCACTTTCCCTACAAGCTTACTCCTATTTTTCTCAGAATTGCGAACATCATCCAGCGCCTTACATTATCGAAGACTTTTTCCAGGTCACAAATCTTACTAATATGTCTTGGTTGTTCTTTAGGCTCGCTTCCATTATAAATTGCAGCAATGCTATTGCCGTCAAGTACGGCCTTGTCTCAGTGCGACCTCACAGACCTCGGCTCTTCTACCTGCCGAGCAGAGACCGGATGGGGAGATTAGCGGCCCGCCCCTCGACCAGAACTGGGTGCTAATGTCACTGGGTGCTTTTGTCACTGGGTGCTTTTGTCAGGACACCAGGAGTGCCTTGGGTCGGACCGTCCTGCTACCTACGAGTGGAAGTTGCCCAGTTGGAGTGTGGGATGAACTGTGCTATCTAGAGTACCCTTCGAATGGCCACTAAAAGTTGCCCAGTTCGGGTCTGCTCACTGGAAGTAGTGTTACTTATATGATGTTTGCAAATACTGTATTTAACATTCAGACGACAACCAAGTAAGACCTTCCAGAAACAATGATCACACATGAGATGCCTTAGATGATATTTTCTACTGTATTTAACATTCAGACGACAACCAAGTAAGACCTTCTAGAAACAATGATCACACATGAGACGCCTTAGATGATATTTTCTATATTGTTGCAAAAGAGGCACTCGGAGACTGCGACTGTTGTTGTTGTGGTCTTCAGTCCGGAGACTGGTTTGATGCAGCTCTCCATCCTACTCTATCCTGAGCAAGCCTCTTCATCTCCACATAAGAACGACAACCTACATCTGTCTGAATCTGCTTACTGTATCCATCTCTTGGTCTTCCCCTGCGATTTTTTCCCCACACACTTCCCTCCAACGCTAAATTCACAATTCCTTGATGTCTAAGAATGTGTCCTACCAATCTATCCCTTCTTTTAGTCAAGGTATGCCAGAAATTCCTTTTCTCCCCAATTCTGTTCAGTACGTCCTCATTAGTTATGCGATCCACCCACCTAATCTTCAGCATTCTTCTGCAGCACCAAATTTCAAAAGCCTCAACCCTCTTCCTGTCCGCACCGTTTATCGTCCATGTCTCACTCCCATACAAGGCAACACTCCATACAAATGCATTCAGAAAGGACTTCCTTAGGCTTAAATCAATATTCGATGTTAACAAATTTCTCTTTTTCAAAAACGCTTTTCTACCCATTGCCATTCTGCATTTTATATCCTCTGTACTGCGACCATCATTTGTTATTTTACTGCCCAAGTAACAAAACTCATCTACCTCCTTTATTGCTTCGTTTCCCAATCTAATTCCTTCACCATCACCTGATTTTCTTACATTGCACTCCATTACCCTACTTTTGCTCTTGTTAATGTTCATCTTATATGCACCTTTCAGCGTACTGTCCATTCCGTTCAATTGCTGCTCCAGGTCCTATGCTGTATCTGACAGAATTACTATGTCGTCGGCAAAACGCAATGTTTTTAATTCTTCACCCTGAACTTTAATTCCTTCTCCAAATTTCTCCTTGCTTACCTTTATAGCTTGCTCAATGTACAAATTGAATAACAATGGAGAAAGACTACAACCATGTCTTACTCCCTTTCCAACCACTGCATCCGTTTCATGCCCTTCAACTTTGACAACCGCTGTCTGGTTTTTGTACAAGTTGTAAATAACCTTACGCTCCTTATATTTTACTCCTGCTTGCTTCAGAACTTGAAAGAGTTTATGCCAATCAACATTGTCAAAAGCCTTCTCCAAATCTACAAAAGCTAGAAATGTAGGTTTGCCTTTTCTTAATCTATCTTCTAGGATAAGCCGTAAAGTGAGTATTGCCTCCCGTGTTCCTACCTTTCTCCTGAACCCAAACTGATCTTCCCCGAGGTCGGCTTCTACCAGCTTTTCCATCCTTCTGTATATAATTCGCGTTAATATTTTGCAGCCATGACTTATTAAACTGATGGTTCTGTAGTTTTCACACCTGTCTGTACCTGCTTTCTTAGGAATGGGGATTATAACATTTTTCTTAAAGTCTGAGGGTACTTCTCCTGTCTCATACATCTTACGCACCAGGTGAAACAGATTTGTCATGGCTGGTTCTCCCAGAGACTTCAGTAACTCTGAGGAAATATCATCTACCGACTAAAGAGGAAAAAAAATGTTATATACTCTGAAGAAGTGCGCCTCGGTTGCACAGTGGTAGAGTGCCAAACTACAAATCTAAAGGTCGCGGGTTCGATCCCCGCCAGGTCCTAGGATTTTATCTGCCACTTCTTTCACCTCTGGCAGTATTGCTCATGTGATTAGCACCGTGGTTCGGAACCCACATTAAACTGTAGGTCCCCCTATAACTGGCTGGATAAGTCATTTCGAAGGTCGGAGGAAGGCAACGGCATACCATCTCCAAACAGGACCACGCGTAGTAAAGCACAGTCGTGTTTAAATCAAACTTCGGATTGTTGACTGCTTTATCTTTTTTTACTCTGAAGCGAGGGGGCGTGGGTTCGAGATCCACCACGTTCTGTTAAGGCCACACAGAAAGCCAATTCTGAGAGCGGGAGATAAATGGATAACAACCTTTGTACAAGTGGCAGGGGCAGTCGTAAAGTTTAACGACCTAAGCCACACTGCCGGAAGCCAAGGCCGATCACGGGCGGCTGTGTGCGCGGAATAAACAAGAAGCCACTGTAGATACAAAGGGGGACCTTGTTTGTGTACTAATTTAGGGGCCTTCCGGGATGGGCCACAATTAAAATAATGGAAGCCACGAGATGGCTAGAGAGAGAGCGCGGGGTAAGAGAGAAAAAGAAAGACAGCTTCTGGTGGGGACAGCACTATGTCATGAAAAGCCAATGAAAAGTATTTTTTCAATCTCGGAAATATTTCTTAAAATGGTTCTGTTTTTGTATCCGAAGAATTTATCATGCAACCTGTTGTTAAGACGACATGCAGTATTTTCTGTCTATTTATATGATAGTGCATACATCACTTTGCAATGATAAAAACGTTCCTTGAAACTCCATCATTGCGTTGAGTACCTAGTACAAATATACTTTTGAAATCCCTTCTCCCTACATTCCTCCTGTTGAGAGGGGCTACGCTTTTGGATACAAATTCCCATGTTTCCTTTCGGTCAGAGGTCAGCCAATGACTCGTCCCACCCCTCCCCAAACTGCGACCAATCATCCTCACCCCTCCCACACCCGAGATAAATTTATTTTGTTTATAAGCATTGATTTATTGTTTTTTTTTTTTATTTGACGTTGTAAGTTGTTATATAAAGGCCGCCCTAGGCTAGCCAAAAGTCTTAATTTTTCATCCCCACCCCCAGAAATTTCAATGACGCAGTTTGCGTCTTGAAACCCCCCCCCCCCCCTCTGTGTGGGCACCTCTGCTGTCGGTGTTTATCATGGGATTTCAGTGAAATACAGGGTGTTTTACAGCAGGCCAACTTCGCAGTAAACAATCTAAAAGGGAGTAAAAGAGTCAGTCATCTTGTCGAGATAAGACGATTCTTGCAAATAAAAAACGTTCTTTCAGTTTCTCGGAGTTCGTAGATAACGATCAGAAGTGAATATTTTCATAACGATACTTTCCATAACTAGTGACAAAGCTAAGAGCGTATTTGACACAATCATTGATTACATGGCCGTTGCAATTTGCTTTAATGAGATGATGGTTTGTGCGTTGTAATGTTTGGAAAACATAAATTCAAATTAATTTTTTGAAGAACCTTACGACACGCCGTTTCTCGGTAGTTTTTGTATTTTGTCGGGCGAACATTTGAAGTCAGGAAAATCCAGACGAATTAAATGTTTGAAAATCTATAGGACGTAAGTACTGAGTTTATCAGCCCATAGGCTTACAAACTAATTAAAACTAACCTAAGGACAACACACACCCATGCACAAGGGAGGAGCAATGCAGAAAAATCCCGACCATCTGGCACTCCTAGCGGAGCTCCATTGGAAAGCGTGCTTTACAGACCTATCATCTGCTCTGACTGGGCTGCGTTAATTGGTTTCCTGGCCAAAAGCTCGTTGAGCATCCTTACTCTGTTTTGTATCCCATCCTCGTCGCCACTTTTGTGTCTCGTTGCCGCTGGTTGTCCTAGGAGTCGTTGGCCGAGTAGAGAGAGATTTACACTTGGGAATAGGACAGGCACCAGTTAGTAGGCAGGCCTCTATCTAGTTATTCTATGCATCTGCATTCCACTAGTCTTCGGTTAACAAAGTTAAGTAGTGTACTATCTCTACGAAATACATATATCTTGTTTTAATCTAGCTTAGTGTTTCTAGTTTCTGCTGTCTCACTGGCTGGTCACCTCAGACCCTGTACCTGCACACGCGTACATCCTATTTCCTTGTGTCTGTCTCTACTTGGCCACAGACACCTAGGACTACCGGCGGCAACGAGACACAAAACTCTGTAAGTCATCTCACTTTGTACACCATTGAAACTTCTTCCTCTTATTCCAATCGCGTTTGGTTGGCGGAGAAAACGATTGCCGTTATGCCTCTCTGTCTAGTTCTTCCTTTTTTTGAAAGCTGCGGTGGTCCACAAAAAGATTTCCAACTCTAATGGGTCAGTGTATTTGTTAGTTTAAGCTGTGTTGACACTGTCGACGGAGGGAGGCGATGGCTGGATTTCATCTCTTCCAATTGTCGGTCCAGGTGGTCTTAGGGTAAAGTGCTCGACTGAAAACCGAAGGGTCGCGGGTTCAAAACCCGGTCGGACCTCGTATTTTTTCAGTCTGCACTTTAACCCATCCTTCACCTTTCAACGATGTGAGTAGTAGCCAGAAACGACACGTGGTTCGGATTCCACGTTAAGCTGTAGGTCCCCTTTCCCCGGTTGGATAACTGGTGTAGGCTAGGGACACGCAAGTCGCCGAAGTGGCGTCCAATTGACTTGCACCAGGCCAATGAGCCACACGAAATTATTATCTCTTCCAATTGAACAATTTATTTTGAGTGAACTGTAAGGTCAGCTTCGGCATTCGTCTTACGACCAGCTCATTAGCAGCTGCTGGTGTTTCCGCCGTAAATTTCTACTTCCAGTCGCATGTCATTCTGAGGCCACAAACTGTTCCACCAGTCGCGCTACGGCAGCCACCATCGTCGTGACGATATTCTCCGCTGGGACCCGCGCTCCCCGCTGCACGGCAGCTCCGTTCTGCCTCGTCCGCACTCGGCGGTCGAATGCGGCAGCGGCAGGGCCCACTCGCTGCAGTCTCTCTGTGCTCTGCTCGCCGGCTCCCCCTCCACTTCCGTCGGTCCCCGCAAGGTCACGCGCCCCTCCGCTTAACGACAACAGCTGCGTCAACAATACGGCTGCAGCCGCCCCACCACTTCCACGGAAGTGTCTCCCCACTCCATCGCGCAGCGAGTCCGAGCCTGCGCTCCTTTGTCAGCCGGCCAGCTGCTGCTTGCTCGCTGCGTTTGCCAACGACCTCCCGCGGCTTCTCAGCAGTGTTGCCAAAACTACTTCTACAGCTACATAACTACTCTGCAGATCACATTCTACTAGAGATGGGGAAACTGAAACGTCTGACGATTTCGAAACAAATGAAACCGTACCATCTGTGGTTTCGAAACACTATTTCGAAACCATGAAACCGTGAAGCAATGTATGTTTTGTCATGAAATCTTCGTTCTAGGAGGGCAATATTTTTCACTATGTGGACAAGGTTACATACAAGAACCTGTCAACCGTAGAGTATACATTTACTTCTTGGTCTGTACGGAACATGTTGATAAAGATTTTCTCCCGTGTTGTTGATGTTGCCAACATAGTCACACGAGGCCGCCGGTATGGTAGGTAAAAGTTTACCCCGTTAGGAATTCACAAACTGCAATATGGTACGCATATTACAGTGATGGATCATAAATGCTACTTTCTATACATACTAAATAAATTATAGGGAATAAAGGGCACAGTAAATAATCACAAGTAATGCTATGGAATTACAAAAATAATAAAGTAAGAGGCAAGTTCACCACTTATACGTCTTGACCGTTACACCACCGCCGCAATTCTTTTAACATGAGTGTCGAAAAATTATAACGACAGCAGGTAACTTCGTTTTCGCTCATAAGAAACCAACTCTTTAACACGAGATTAAATATGCGATCTACCCTTGTTAGTATAAAAAATGTCATTTCAGGCTTCATGTTGTATCTTATTTTAAAGAATGTAGTTTCACTCGTGTGTTTTTAATATGGTATATAAACCTAGAATTTAACTGGTTATTTCAATGCAAATAGTGAACGTTGTTTTATTGTTCTTTTACATTTATAAAGCAGACATTATGTCATTTCGGAATACAGCAGTCTCTTGCAAACGAATCTAGATATCACTAATCATAAGCTGCAGACTCAAGAGTGTCAACTACTATTTGACACTCTCTAAGTGGTTTATATACTAGTAAGTTTTATGTGTATCTCTGTGGAGCTTCAGTAAAATGAAACACCACATTTCAATACCATTAGTCTGTTCCGCCTTTCTGCAGTAGTGGTTTGAAACACCGGTGTTGTGAAACCGACATGAAATCGTGAAACCGACACGAAACCGTGAAATCGACAGGAAGAGACGGTTTCAGTGTATCGACAATGGACCGCGAATGTGATCCGAAACAGAACAGAATGAAACCGCATGGTTTCGAAACCGTGAAAGATGCCGGATTTGAAACACTGAAACTGTTGTATCGAAACCTGGTTTCGAAACCATGAAACCGTAGCCAACTCTACATTCCACCGTTCCATTCTCCAATAGCGTGCGGGAACACCAAATTTTTTCCGTTTTCAATCTACTTTCTTCAGTTGGAGAAGGCGAACCAAAGGTTATGTTTCATTGGCAGAACGCTTCGAAGATGCACCAGCTGCACCAAAGAGACTGCCTACATCACACTTGTGCATCCTCTCCTGGAGTACTGTTGCCCCTTGTGGGACCCTCACCAGGTGGGACTGAAGGAAGACTATGAGAATGTTCAGAGAAGGGCAGCTCGTTTTGTTTTATCACGTTACGGGGGGGGGGGGGGGGGAGGGAAGCGTCACGGAAATGTTGCACGAATCGGAGTGGAAATCATTAAAAGAAAGACGTTATTCATTGCGGCGTGATCTGTTTGCGAAGTTTCAATCACCGACTTTTACTTCTGAATATGAATATATTTTGCTAGCACCCACCTACTTAGGGTGACATAACCATCCCAATAAAATAACAGAAATCAGTTCGAAAACGGAACGATTTAGGTGTTCTTTCTTCCCGCGCGCTATTAGAGAATGGAACGGTAGAGAAAAGTTATGAAAGTGGTTAATGAACCCTCTGCCAGGAACTTTAATGTGATTTGCAGAGTATCTATGTAGATGTAGATGTTTGATAATCATGTTTCACCATGTGCGTGAGTGATAATAAATATAAAAAAAGGAAGAAATTTCCCAAACCGATCGCGCGGTGACGAATAACGTCTTTCCTTTAACGATTTCCGCTCCATCTCCTACCTCATTTTCGTAACACTGTTTCCCCTATATCGTCATAATACAAAACGAGCTGCTCTCTCCTAACTTTATTTCCTCCGTCAAAGGCGTCATGCTACGGATAGGCGGCCGTTCCAGCCGGAATTTCGAGTCGTCCCTTGGGTTTGCGTGTTGTTCTTAACCCTTAACCCGAAACATCGGTCTCTCAGACCCCTCGTTTATTTTAAAGGTCGAGTGTGGCAGCACTGCAAAAAAGAGCGGCTCCCCCTTCGTGGCAATACTTGCCGCGTGTAAAGCAACAGTCAGTTTTGCTTCGTCACTGAAGAGATACAGAGCATTGTTTAGAGGAGTGCTCCATGTTGTGTGCCTGAGATACCGCATGTTTCGTATTACGTACAAGAATTTGGTGGGGTCCAATAGACCGCATGTTTCTAATTATGACATAGTCTGATTTCAGTGGTTGTTATTTTGTAGCATTTTCTTCTATGCGTGAATATATGTTATATTTCAGGTATAATATGGATCGACTTTCTAAGAAGAGTAACATATCTGCAGCTAATCCAGATTTGGAAGCATCGGTGCAAACGCAATTACGGGATTTAGATGAAGAGGGAAATGTGAACGATAATGATACATTTGATGATTCTGATGATGATCCAGATTTTGTGGTAGGTGATGGCCACCAAGAAACAGAGAGTGATACTAGTGGAGTAAATGTTTTATTGGAAGAAGAGCCTGGAGTGGTCTGTACTGCAGATAATACCTTACAGGAAACACAGTTCTTTTATGGTAAAAATAATTTCAAGTGGGAACGTTCTGAGCCTGTCAGGACAAGAAGAACACCCGTGCACAACATTCTGAAAGGAGGAATGCCCGGACACATACAAACGTGAAACTGAATACTATAAGGGCAAAGCTGCAGACAACAACTAATCTATCCAATTACAGAAATACTGACGACACTAAGATCTAAGCTTTCATAGGTCTTCTAATGATGATATCAGTATTCAAATCGTCTCATGAAGATATGTTTTCTCTTTTCGAAAATGACCTGACCGGACGTCCTATATTTGTGGTGACAATGTCGGCAAAGCGCTTTGAAATACTTCTAAGCAGCCTGAGATTTGACGATGTGACTACCAGGGAGGAAAGAAAAAAGTCAGATCGCACTTACTTGTGATATTTCATGTTTGTTGTTTACATTATATAAAATAAAGTGTTAATATCGACTAGAAAGTATTAAATTTACTTAGAATATGAATTAACTGACTCTATACTTAATTTCTGTGAACTAATGTGGAGGTCGGTAACATAATAACATTAGGTGGTCTGAGAGACCGCATGTTTCTAGTTATGCACATTTCAGAGATGTTTCGGGTTAAGGGTTAAGGTACGACCGCACTGCACAAGAGCGGCGTGGCACTACGGACCCAAATATTCTCCGCATGAAGTGGAATGGGGCAGCAGCAGCATCCACTACGCGACAGTGGGATTGCGATGCGCGGCAACTTTGACCAAGTGGCCAACTCTGTCGCTTCACGCACTTCCGCTGCCGCTAGTTCGGTATGCCAAGCGTCGCGACACTACTCGTCATTCCCATTAGAGTTGGGCAACACGATTCTTTTTTATGAATCGATTCTTGCGATTCAATCCCACATTGTGAATCGATTCCTACAATTCGTTCACGATTCTTTCGCGATTCTTTAGTTTGCATTGGCGCGATTCTTACTTCTACATCTTGCTCATAGATGGCAATACATGTCTGTGTTACAGATGTTGGAATCTTAACCTTTTGCATCTGTTCCTGCGATTCGTTCACGATTCTTTCTGGTCTGCGACGGCACGATTCTTACAAAATGCCGAAAAGCTGACAATATGGGTATCGGATTTTTTTATATTTATGGTGCGTAAAGTTCAGACTTAAAATAATAGTAAGGCAAAGCCATTCGATTCAGCTCTCAAAAATTCTCGTGAAAATAGTCTGAAGTTTAGCGAGCGGTTATAAATACATATTACACTAGCAACTATTTCTGCTGTCATCATAGCTCATTTAGTAGCGTTGCAGGTTTAGTGAACGTAGTTCACTTATTTCGAATCCTGTAGTAACCGTATAATTTTTTTCGTTCTATTTGAATACTTCGGCAATTAAAATATAATTAAATCTATGGTAATTAATAGGTATCTAATCATTATAAAATACTTATGTAAAATCAATTAGTTGAAGGAAACACGAAATAAAAATTAAAAATAAATATCCGTTTCTAAATATTAAATTTCTTTCGAGACGCGAGAAATTCACGTTTATAAAAATGATTCTTTCTTCTAAAAATTGGTTTCTTTAAGAAAAGCTGATAACGTAAAAATCGAAATGGAAAAAAAGAGTTTTGATATGGCTTTAAAAACATTTAAAATCGCGTTTTTATATAAAAAGAATATTTTTGTAAAATTGATTTTTTACAAAAACTATAACTACGTAGATGAACTCGAAAAATTTAAACCTCTCTAAACACAAAATATAATCTAAATCGTTACAGCCATTTCCGGGATACGCGAAATATAAATGTGTAAGGATTGCTCGTTTAAATACATAATATGTAAACTTTATAAAAGACGTATATTCGTATGTATTGGCAGCTGTGTATTTCGCTGCGTTTTGTTTCTGTCATGTGTAATTCGTGAATAGGCTAATAATTAACAGCTCAAGATCTTCGTTCTGTGCTTCCTTTGTTCACACGCTTTCTGGCTTTCGTAATTATTCGGCACGATTCGCCACTTGCTTTAGAATCATGAATCGTTAGACAGGCGATTCTTTTGAATGACGATTCGTCCCCCCTCTTCTCTCCGCCATTCGGTACGATTCGGCAGTCGCCTTCGAATCGTGAGTCGTTGGAACATAAGAATCGTCACGAGACAGACGATTCTTCTGAACGACGATTCGTCCGAATCACGATTCGATTCTTACGATTCTTTATTTGTATTCGTTCAAATGAACGACTCATTAACGAATCGCCACAACTCTAATTCCCATTCTAACTCTGTTGTAAGTGAAACGAAAATTTGTTTACAACAATGGTATTTGAGGACGAAAAGTTAATAGTATGTTTTAAGATTTATGTGACCTTCAAAATGAACATTATCCTTTAACTAACGTGGTGGCAAACATGGGACACAAATACTGTGGTGCGATCAATCTGACCACTCACTTTTTAAGTGGGTGTAATGTTAAGAATTTGAACACCTTTGAAATTCTCTGTTTTGCATATGAAAGAGTCTTTAATACTAAATAAATAAACATGTTAATACAATACAATAACATTAAATAATTATTGTCAAACTGGCCTTAGATATGTTTACTGCACATTTCGTACCGGTACACTAATACATTTATATGTTTCCATTAGCTAATAATGACAATAAAGCTTTCATAGATTTTTTTATACTACAGAACCATCAGTTTAATAAGTCATGGTTGCAAAATATTAACACGAATTATTTACAGAAGGATGGAAAAGCTCGTAGAAGCCGACCTCGGGGAAAATCAGTTTGGGTTTAGGAGAAATGTAGGAACACGGGAGGCAATACTCACTTTATGGCTTATCCTAGAAGATAGATTAAGAAAAGGCAAACCTACATTTCTAGCTTTTGTAGATTTGGAGAAGTAATTCTGTCAGATACAGCAAAGGACCTGGAAGAGCAATTGAACGGAATGGACAGTGCGCTGAAAGGTGCATATAAGATGAACATTAACAACAGCAAAACTAGGGTAATGGAGTGCAGTCTAAGAAAATCAGGTGATGCCGAGGGAATTAGATTAGGTAATGAAGCAATAAAGGAGGTAGATGAGTTTTGTTACTTGGGCAGTAAAATAACAAATCATGGTCGCAGTACGGAGGATATAAAATGCAGAATGGCAATGGGTAGAAAAGCGTTCTTGAAAAAGAGAAATTTGTTAACATCGAATATTGATTTATGCCTAAGGAAGTCCTTTCTGAAGGCATTTGTATGGAGTGTTGCCTTGTATGAGAGTGAAACATGGACGATAAACAGTGCGGACAGGAAGAGGTTTGAGGCTTTTGAAATGTGGTGCTACAGAAGAATGCTGAAGATTAGTTGGGTGGATCGCGTAACTAATGAGGAGGTACTGAATATAATTGGGGAGAAAAGAAATTTCTGGCATGCCTTGACTAAAAGAAGGGATAGATTGGTAGGACACATTCTTATACATCAAGGAATTGTGAATTTAGCGTTGGAGGGAAGTGTATGGGGTAAAAATCGCAGAGGAAGACCAAGAGATGGATACAGTAAGCAGATTCAGACAGATGTAGGTTGCCGTTCTTATGTGGAGATGAAGAGGCTTGCTCAGAATAGGGTATTGTGGAGAGCTGCATCAAACCAGTCTCCGGACTGAAAATCACAACAACAACTGATTTTTTATATTTTCTTGAAGAACTAATGAAACAAAAAATGTAACGTTTTTAAATCGAAGAAATACCTTTTGAAAAATCAGAGCCGTCCACACCACAAGTTTTCACAACCGTCCTAGCAGACCAGATAATATGTCGTTAGTCGTATCTCCTGCGGAAGTCGTGGGTTCTGTGCTCATTTTTGCATATGTTTCAGCACAAGACTACGGGCCAGCTCTTTCAGAAGGATACCTCTGTCGATAGGAGCTTCATCTGATCCAATCTTCTGAACAACATGTGCATTTCTCACCCTTTCTTCAAAGTTTCAGTCTGAAGTGTTCACACATTGTCTGCTACTTGCAGCAGATCCTTTACTTGTAAAATTACTCGGTTCCTCCATGTTTCAAAAGCTTTGAAATGGAAAATATCGAGAATATGTGAGGAAAGAAATTGGAGAAAAAAATTCACAAACAACGTAGTGCGGTCAAAATGACCGCGAGTTATTTTCGAAAGGACCTCACTCATGTTATAGAAGTTCCGGCATAACATCACCCGCGTTGCTGGCAGTGGCGTAGCTATCATAGGGCTAGGCGGGGCAGTGCCCCGGGGCCCCCGAGATCAAGGGACCCCTCTGCCTCCGTGAGCAAAGTTCTGAAAAACTTACAGTAGAGCGTAGTTTTTTTTTTTTTTTAATTTTATTTATTTATTTATTTTTACCTTCCCATCCTACCGTCCATCAGTTCCCCCTCCCGTAAAACTAAGCTTCCCACAGTAGCCCCACTGGGCCACAGGGTGACGGAACATTGTTTCTAGTGGGGCCTGCTGACAGTCGCTGAGTACAACAGTCGGCACACTCCAGTCGGCAGAAGTAGCGGCAGCATCACAGGTGTCCACAGCAACAGCTGCGCCTTGCAAGTGTTGCGGCGCAATGTCAAGGATCGCACGATGCCAAATACTGTATAAATACATTTACTGTACAGTATTTCTTATTGGCGTGTAGAAGTGTACAGTTCGATTATACGAATAATCGGTTTTCCGAACATCCATGTCCCCCAATTACACTTCGGATAATCGACGTTCTACTGTATATAATAGTTTAGCTGAATGAAGGATTTTCGACTTTTAACTGTTTGAACACTACCAACAAACTTCAAACGCACGAAATGAAATCCAAAAATATTCCCATCTCAGAATATAAACATAAAAAGGTATTGCTTGTCCGCTAAGACGTGCTGAATTACTAGCAGTGTGTGATAATACTGTTCATGGTTAGATTCGCGGCAGGAGGCCATATTTTCGTGGTCGAGTAAAACTTGATTGTTCATTTTTACTAGCTTCTGCCTGCGACTTCATTCACCTAGTGTGGAGCAACTTCGAAAACTATTCCATGGTAGTTTTATCTGTATGTCCTACCCAGATCCAACTCTATCCCTTTCCAAAATTTGATCCAAATCCACCCACTAGTTTCTGCTTGAAAGTATAATTAACTTTCACAGTTATAATTATATTAGAGAGTACGATTAAATATTATCTGCTGTGTGACACACAGTAATTTACTTAAGAGTATTTAGGTTTGCCTTATTATGTCTTCCAGTAAGCGGTAAGGACCTGATGAAGTAGTATTGCATCTGTATGGTTCATATGCGCCGATTACGGGTATGCTCGCTCGCTCATGCATACCCCACTGAAAATTTTGGTATTACTTTTTACATTACGTTATATTTCATCATTGCAATTACATTCGACTCTGTCATTCCATTGATGGGCGGCTGGTTTTTGTATACACCGCTGTAAAAAGATTATGTAAAACAAACAAGTAATTGAAATCGTAGGCATTAAAATTCATGTTGACATGTGAGTGAAGTGATCATTTTCTAAATAGTCCGAATGTTAATTGAATGCTGCTTGTAAGTTCAATATCGTAAACTGAAGGCGGTAACCTTTAATTGTTGTATTAAATAACTAGAAATGAAGTGGGTTTGGTGCGATACGATGAAAATGTTTATACCACTAATTTATTCTTTTAGAAGTCAATTGTCTTAAAGGAATCTTTTTAGTGTAAGTCGTGAATTTTTCATCCTGCTTACTGAATTGGTGTGTGATGTAACAATGAGTGGTGAACCTATTGGTATCGACAGATATGGTATGACAGCAGAAGTGGTTATGGACTATTTTCGTAATACTGTGTAGAAAATAAATCTGCAGAAGAAAGAAGGCAGGAAGACCATCCGATGTTAGTTTTTGCGATAATGAACACAGTATTCACAATACAGGCACATCATTATCTGATATGCATGTCTCAGAAGACGAAAACTCTGAAAATGATTTCTGTACTTACTACAACGGGGAAACAGTTCAAATAGTCGTAAAAGCCGCCCAGTAGTTCTAAAATGTGAAATTGAAATTAATGGCTGTTAATTTCTTTACTGTATATTAAAAAATTACTTTTCTCCTTTCAGAGATTAAAATAGTCCTAAATTAACACCAGATGAAGCAAAAAAGGAGAAATACTACTAAAATAAAACAAAATTATTTCACCTTTTTACCTGGAATTGGAAAAATATAATAAAGATTTTTTTTAAGAAATACCTGCCGGGGGGGGGGGGGAGGAGGCTGCAGGTCGGCAACCACCTCCCCTATTGGAAACGGCACTGATCATACCCCAAGATTTTCAAAAGTTGGCGCCTGTGCTATAGTTTTAGTTTAGAGAGGGCCCCGATGTCGTTTCTGCCCCGGGGCCCTTGGTGACATAGCTACGCCACTGGTTGCTGGTCTACTCACAACTAAACTCGAAGCTAAGGAGCAGATGGGCGCAATAATGGGTAGGGAAATTGCTAAATCGTAATTGTTGCCGAAAGCGCGTGGTCAGATAGACCGCACCGCGTTAGTTAAAGGTTATAATGAACAGCACAAGAAAAATCAATATTTAAAAAAAAATGCCAAAGAATTGGGAGTACAGGGTATATGAACTTCGTAATTTTTTTATGTCGGTGTAAGATATTTATTTTCGTCAAACGTAACGTACAAATAACTATATTTTTTTATTATTTTTTTATTTTTTTTTATTTTGTGAAAGTGACTCCATAGTTTGTACTAAAACGATTAATTCATCTTGAAACATTCTAAAGTACGAATGAAATCTCTTTGGAGTCTTTTTAATACGGGACAAAAATCTGTGATATTCTCCTTCTTCATATCGCGAATTCTAAATTTTATGGAGCCATATTCTTCGCCTTTTTATTGCTTGCTTTTGCTTCAGCCTTTCTTCTTCCTTACATAACAAAGAAATTATTACTACATCCATGTCACTATCGTCCATTGTACTCGGAGACTATCAACGACTGACACACATTTGCCAGGTATTGTCGCGCCGCTGCAGTTCAGATGTGGTATATATATATTACACAGAGTCGCGTCGTTCCGTTGCGCTTAGTGTGGTCGTACCTTTAGTGTTTAGCAACTATAGCAACTAATCACATTACTACGAGCTGCCACTTTCGAGGTACTTATTGACCATCCATGTTACGCAACAGAGTTTGTGTCTCTTTTTGCTTCGGTTGCACAGTGGTAGAGTGCCAGACTACAAATCCAAAGGTCGCAGGTTCGATCCCCACCAGGACCTAGGATTTTTATCTGTCACTTTCCACTTATTTCACCTCTGGCAGTATTGCTCATGTGAAAGATACCGAGTAGCGCCATGGTTCGGAACCCACGTTAAACTGTAGGTAACTGGCTGGGTAAGTCAGTTCAAAGGTCGAGGGAAGGCAACGGCATACCACCTCCAAACAGGACCATGCCTAGTAAAGCAGTGTGGTGTTCAAACCAATCTTCGGATTGTTGACTGCTTTATCTTTTTAACCAGAAAGCATCGCGAGAAAAGACACAAATAAAGTGACATCGTTATTTTTTCACTCCATGACTCATGGCTTCAGGTATTTTACGATTTTACTGATGGTCGAAAACTTCACTGTCTTCCACTTCATTCATTATGTAAACGGTCTAGCATATAAATATGTAAGCAACCGTTCTACTAAAGAAACTGCTTATACTACACTTGTGCGTCCATGATATTGCTGCGAATTATGGGATCCCCATGAAGTAGGACTGATGGAGGATTTAAAGAAAGTTCAGAGTAGGGCAACTCGTTTTGTATTATAGCGATGTTGGGGTAGAAACCATTAAAAGAAAGGCGTTATTTTTTTGGGTGAGACTTATTTTCGAAATTTCTTCCCCCAACTTCTTCCGAATGCGAACATATTTTCTTTGCACCCACCTATCCAGGGAGACAATTAAGAGAAATCAGACCGAAAACGGAAATATTTAAGTGTTCGTTTTTCCCGCGCACTGTTATAGAAGGGAACGGTAGAGGAATATCGCAAAATCGTTCGATGAACTCCCTGCAATGCAATTCAGTGTACAGCTGTAGAAGAGGAACAAAATTACATTCTCTTTGTGAGTGTATTCGCATACAGAGTGTGATAAAAACGTATGATTATGGAATCCAAAGACAAAGATTTTAAAGAAACCCACACATAAGCCATACCCTTTCTATGTCCTCTCCTTTAATCAAGAAACTGCCTTATATTGCAAAACACGTACGCTGCAAAGTGCTCTTTTAAAACGCATCATATTAAAATAATATCATCTGAATTGAGTCACTGCCGAATGCTGAAATATGGAAACATGTGAGAGGACTGCAGACTGGCAAAATGAAGACAGTATCAAACAAAGGAGGCTTATCAGAACCGTCACACTTGCTTATAATGGTATGTTTACCTTCGGAATAGCTTATTTGACTAGTGCACAACAGCGTTGCAATTGCCTTCTGTTCGCTGACTAGCTCTAACAGGTCGATTATATTAGATATCCTTGTGATTTGCAGGCTGAAATTTAAAGATGTGTAAAGCCTAATAAAGTTTTGCCATTCTGTGCTATATGTTCTCATTCAGCTTCCCCACAGCTAAATACATGAAATGTGAGTGCTATCACTCTATTATCGCTTAAGGAAATTCGTTCAGTCGCGATTGTTATATATTTATTACGTATATTTTGCCTGATTTACCTGTTTCTTTCCCCTTTCAGGGTGACGTTTGAGTGTATTTTTGGATATTCCATCATTCTGCGAACACACTAGACGCCAATAACTTTTTTTTTTCCTTTTTGCATATTCAGTGCAGTCAACATGTCTAATTTATGAAGTACGATTTATTTTATGTACTTATATGTAGATGTCCACCCCCATGAACCACAGACATTGCCGAGGTGGGGTGGCTTGCGTGCCTCAACGATGCAGATAGCCGTACCGTAGGTGCAACCACAGCGGAGGGGTATCTGTGGAGAGGCCAGACAAACGTGTGGTTCCTGAAGAGGGGCAGCTGCCTTTTCAGTAGTTACAGGGGCAACAGTCTGGATGATTGACTGAGCTGGCCTTGTAACATCAGCTAATGTGGCTTTGCCATGCAGTTACTGCGAACGGCTGAACGCAAGGGGAAACTACAGCCGTTACTTTTCCCGAGGGCATGCAGCTCTACTGTATGAACATATGATGATGGCATCCTCTCGAGTAAAATATTCCGGAGGTAAAATAGTCCCCCATTCGGATCTCCGGGCGGGGACTACTCAGGAGGATGTTGTCATCAGGAAAGACATTACTGGCATTCTACGGATCGGAGCGTGGAATTTTAGATCCCTTAATCGGGTAGGAAAATTAGAAAATTTCAAAAGGGAAATGGATAGGTTGAAGTTAGATATAGTGGGGATTAGTGAAGTTCGGTGGCAGGATGAACAGGATTTCTGGTCAGGTGAGTACAGGATTATAAATACAAAATCAGTTGGGGGTATCACAGGTGTAGGACTGATAATGAATAAGAAGATAGGAATGCGGGTAAACTACTATAAGCAGCACAGTGATCGCATTATCATTGTCAAGATAGATACGAAGCCAACACCGACAACAGTAGTACAGGTTCATATGCCAACTAGCTCTGCCGATGATGAGGAGATCGAAGAAATATATGAGGAGCTAAAGGAAATTATTCAGACAGTTAAGGGAGAGGAAAACTTAATTGTGATGGGAGACTGGAATTCGGTAGTAGGAAAAGGAAGAGAAGGAAAAATAGTAGGTGAATATGGACTGGGCAGGAGGAATGAAAGAGGAAGTCGCCTGGTAGAATTTTGCACGGAACATGATTTAATCGTAACCAACACGTGGTTTAAGAATCACAAAAGAAGGTTGTATACGTGGAAGAGACCAGGAGACACCGGAAGGTATCAGATAGATTTTATAATGGTAAGACATAGATTCCGGAACCAGGTAACAAACTGCAAGACATACCCAGGGGCAGATATAGACTCTGACCATAACTTGTTAGTCATGAACTGTAGGCTGAAACTAAAAAAACTACAGAAATGTAGGAAAATAAGGAGATGGGACTTAGATAAATTGAAGGAACGTGAAGTACTGGAGAAATTCAGAGGGAAATTTAGGCAACAATTGACAGAAACAGGGGGAAATAAAACAGTAAAAAAGGAATGGGTAGCATTGAGAGATGAAATAGTGAAGGCAGCAGAGGACAAAATAGGTAGGAAGGCAAGACCTACAAAAAATCCTTGGATGTCACAGGAAATACTAAATTTAATTGATGAAAGGAGAAAATATAAAAATGCAGTAAATGAAACAGGCAAAATGGAGTACAGACGACTAAAAAATGAGATTGACAGGAAGTGCAAAATGGCTAAGCAGGAGTGGCTAGAAGCCAAATGCAAATCTGTAGAAGAATGTATAGCAAGGGGAAAAGTAGATACCGCCTACAGGAAAATAAAAGAGACATTTGGGGACAAGAAAAGCAACTATACGAATATCAAGAACTCAGATGGGAAACCAGTTCTCAGCAAAGAAGGGAAGCTGAAAGGTGGAAAGAGTACATAGACGAGCTTTACAAAGGAATTGAAATGAGAGACAATGTTGTAGGAAGGGAAGAGGAAGTAGATAAAGATGAAATAGGAGATACTATACTGAGAGATGAATTTGACAGAGCCTTGAAAGACCTAGGTCGGAACAAGGCCCCAGGAGTAGATGACATACCCTCAGAGCTATTAATGTCTCTGGGAGAGCCAGCCATGACAAGACTATTTGAACTGGTATGTAGGATGTATGAGACAGGCGAAATACCCTAAGACGTTAACAAAAATGTAATAATCCCCATTCCAAAAAAAATCAGGCGCAGACAGGTGTGAAAATTACAGAACCATCAGTTTGATAAGTCATGGTTGCAAAAATTTTAACACGAATTATCTAAAGGAGAATGGAAAAGCTGGTAGAAGCTGACCTTGGGGATGATCAGTTTGGATTCAGGAGGAACGTAGGAATCCGGGAGGCAATACTCACTTTACGTCTTATATTAGAAGACAGATTAAGGAAAAGCAAACCTACATTTTTAGCTTTTGTATATTTGGAGAAAGCTTTTGACAATGTTGACTGGAGTACACTCTTTCAAATTCTGAAGTCAACAGGGGTAAAATACAGGGAAAGGAGAGTTATTTACAACTTGTAAAAAACCAGACCGCAGTTATTAGACTCGAAAGGCATGAAACGGAAGCATCAGTTGGGAAGGGAGTAAAGCAGGGTTGTAGCCTTTCTCCGATGTTATTCAATTTGTACATAGAGCAGGCGGTGAAGGAAAGCAAGGAAAAATTTGGAATAGGTATTAAAGTTCAGGGGGAAGAAATAAAAACATTGCGTTTTGCTGATGACATTGTAATTCTGTCAGAGACAGCAAAGGACCTGGAAGAGCAGTTGAATGGAATGGACAGTGTGTTGAAGAGAGCGTATAAAATGAACATTAACAAGAGCAAAACAAAAATAATGGAATGCGGTCTTAGAAAATCAGGTGATGCTGAAGGAATTAGATTAGGTAACGAAACAATGAAGGTGGTAGATGAGTTTTGTTACTTGGGTAGTAAAATAACACGCAATGGTCGCAGTACAGAGGATATAAAATGCAGAATGGCAATGGGAAGGAAAGCATTTTTGAAAAAGAGAAATTTGCTAACATCGAATATTAATTTAAGTGTAAGGAAGTCTTTTCTGAAGGCATTTGTGTGGAGTGTTGCCTTGTACGGGAGTGAAACATGGACGATAAGCAGTGCGGACAGGAAGAGGATAGAGGCTTTTGAAATGTGGTGCTACAGAAGAATGCTGAAGATTAGGTGGGTAGATCGCATAACTAATGAAGAGGTACTTAACAGAATTGGTGAGAAAAGGAATTTTTGGCACACCCTGACTAAAAGAAGGGATCGCTTGGTAGGACACCTTCTTAGACATCGAGGAATCGTAAATTTATCATTGGAGGGAAGTGTGTGGGGTAAAAATCTCACATGGAGACCAAGAGACACGTATAATAAGCAGATTCAAGTGGATGTGGGTTGTCGTTCGTATGAGGAGTTGAAAAGGCTTGCTCAGGATATAGGGTGGAGATCTGCATCAAACCAGTCTCCGGACTGAAGACCATAACAACAACATATGTAGATGTAAACTCATTTTAAAGACCCCTACACACATTCCGATTTATCGTTCGACCAACCAAATGACCAGCTAACCAACCATAATTCGTAGCAGCCTACACACGTTCCGACCAACTGCACGCAACGATTGCAGCGCCTCCCTATTTTGGTGTCTGGTTGTCGAACTGTTTTTGTTTTTGCGTATTCGCTGTGGAGACAGCAGACGATCGCAGACAGGAAGTAGGTCGGGTAGCGCTACACACAACGAGCTAGAAACCACTCGTTGGCTACACACGAACAATTTGTTGGGTGGAGTGGTGGGGGAAGGGTCGGATGTCGGACGGCCAGGCCCGACCAACCATTCGACAAGAAAAGTTGGTGGGAAAGCGCCTCCGCACTCCCAATTTATCGTACCGACGATAAATTGGTCCCGACAAATCAGAACTTGTATAGTGGCCTTAAACATTATAATCGCTTTTCCTCGAGTTTCATAAAAATTTACTTACCTGGTTTTTCCTCCGGGCCCTTCAACTGGAAAGTACACACAGAAAATATCGTTGGACGGCAAACCAAAGGCTACGTTGCATTGGCAGAACACTTAGAAGATGCAACTATATAGTACACTTATGCGTCGCATTTTGGAGTATTGCTACACGTTGTGGAATCCTT
Organism: Locusta migratoria; assembly: GCA_026315105.1. Lineage (NCBI taxonomy): Eukaryota > Metazoa > Arthropoda > Insecta > Orthoptera > Acrididae > Locusta > Locusta migratoria. Next base: position 869,535,410 of record CM048744.1, read on the forward strand.
ATCAAGTGGGACTGAGGGAGGATAAAATATTTTCAAATCTATATAAACCTCTTGAACCAAATTGCAATGGTCATCAGTCCATAGGCTTTAACTTAATTTGGTATGGTTATATTTCTTGCAAAATCTATGCAGATAGCCACCTTCCTTTTGTTTTTCTTTGTGACTAGTTTAGTACCCCCTTTTGTAAACCATAAAAACTTGTGCCTTTTTCTCATGCTGACTGTTCATCGTCATTAACTAATCAATCTGCGCCTTATCTTTCTCCAACTTAGACTTTTTTTCATTTTTTATGTGAATTCATCGTACACTAAACATATACAGGGTGTTTCACTGTCTTTGCCTTATAAAATAATAGGTGACGGGAAATTGTAATGCGGTAGGTCAACACAGGAAATGTTACACTTTCTGCGGAGCTATGAACATAGTTTATTGTATCATTTTCCAAAGAGTTACAGCACAAAAATATAATTTTTTAAATGGAACACTAGTTTTTTCTGTCGTGCATTGGATTCGTTGAAACCAGCTGCGTCCAAATCAATTTAAACTGTTAGTTTGGGAGCTACAACCCTTCAAGGTTTCGGGGGCAGATACCACAAACGCTGCGCATAATGCAATGCGCCTTCTAAATGTGGTGCGGCCGAGTTGTAACGTCGCCGGTGTCACGGAGCGAGAAGCTTCCTCGATGCGCTGTTAGACTGCCGACTCCCGACACGGCCGTATACCCGACAGTTGGAGCCACACAAACAACCGGGGCTCAATATCCCACAGTTACTGACATCGGATTACGATGGCAACAACGAGTACGTTGACATGTTGCTGATGCTCGGCGAGTGCCGACATGATGCCGCTGAAGCAGCCACGGCGTATGCCGTGAGATATCCTAGGCGAAGAGCCCCGGCAGCCATTACGTTCTTACGTGCCGAACAACGACTTCGGGAAACAGGCAGCTTGGTAATGAGCTGCAATAACAGACGAAGACCTGCAAGAAGTGAGGAGACGGAGGTGTTTCTTTTAGCTGCACTACACCACGATCGTCATGTCAGCTTAAGAGCCGTTGTTGCAGTCGCTGGTGTGTCTCACTCACATCTGTGTGGCGTATAGTACATGGCCACAGGTTTCTCCCGTACCGCCTGTCACTGACATAGGAGCTGCATGGGAACGATCTCCGTGCAAGAGTGACATTCTGTGAGTGGGCCATGTGTAATTTCACGCTGGAGTCTTTACAAAGTGTTATGTTCTCTGATGAGTCCACGTTCACAAATTATGGTGCAGTGAATCGCCGTAACATGCACTACTGGGCCGCAGACAATCCTCGGTGGGTACGACCTGTCGACCGTCAACGTAGGTGATCTATTAACGTGTGGTGTGGAATCCTTGGGGATGAAATCATCGGCCCACATTACTTCCCAGGTACACTGACAGGTGAGTTATATCGCGCTTTTATAGCCGACAGTTTGGGCGGTCTCCTTGAACATGTGTGTCTACACACGAGAGTCCATATGTGGATGCAGCACGATGGTCACCCAGCCCATTCTGTACGTCCTGTTGTGGAAGAACTAAACAACAGGTTTGCAGGAAGATGGTTGGAGCGCCATGGTCCTCAGTCATGGCTCACAACGTCGCCCGATTAAACACCAATAGATTTCTTTTTGTGGGGATATCTAAAGGATCGTGTGTATGTCACTGAGCCCACATCCCCAGATGATCTAAAACGGCGCATCGAGGACGCATGTCGCTCCGTCACACCGGCGATGTTACATCTCGTTCGCAGATCCTTTCGATGGCACATGGCATTATGCATTGAGGAACATGGACACACATTTGAACATCTCATGTAAATCAACTTCCCAGTGCCATGACATCCATCACCCACCACACAGCCATATATTATGTACAGTGTGTGGTATCTGCCCCTGAAACTTTGAAGGGTTGTAGCTCCCAAACTAACAGGAATATAGTTTAAATTGATTTGGACGCAGCTGGTTTCAACGAATCCAATGCACAATAGAAAAAAACTATTGTTCCATTTAAAAAATATATCTTTGTGTTGTAACTCTTTGGAAAATGATACAATAAACTATGTTCATAGCTCCGCAGAAAGTGTAACATTTCTTGTGTTTACCTACTGCATTAAAATTTCCCGTCGCCTATTATTTTATAAGTTACAGAGGCAAACACACTTAGTAAAACACCCTGTATATATAACTGATACAAATTGCCGATGACGGGCAATGATCCTTTCTTCAGTGCGGGCCCCTACGGGAATTAGTACAAAGTGACTACAAGTTTGAATTCTAGTGGGCAGGGTAAAGTTGCAAATTTGTATCTGACGGGAGGCGTGCTTGAGTAATTCCGTGCAGTTGTGATGGTCGCTGTGTCCCCTAGTGGTGTAGGGGTCAGCGCAACTGCCTAGAAAGCAGGAGACACGGGTTCGAATTCCGGCTGGGTATACATTTTCAACTTGACCCATTCGCAGTTAACGTCATACATTCCGAGAAAATGAAATATTGAATGTTGTGTTGGAAATCATGCGGAATGCGTCATAAGAAACAGGAGGAACACTGACATACAACTTTGAGCCTTAATGTCACATGAGGCACACAACTCACAGTACATCAAATGCGGGGATCGGCAGAGCACTGCGTTAACTATAGGTGGGAGAGCTCGCATCAGAATTCTTTGATCGTCGCTGATGTGCCTGCTTCTTTCTCCTGGAAAAGTGACTTACCTGGTTCTTTACACTTACAGCAAAACATTGAATGAAAATTTCACTCGACTAACTTGATTTTTCCCAGTTCCAGCGTCTCAGCAGAAGCATATAATCAGTACTAGCTGAAAACCCGGCGTTGCCCGGGTATTTATGTATTTATTCCTGCCGTTTTTCAGGTATATATTCATTTGTATAAGAGATGTATGTCTGTAAAATCTCTTGGGAATACAATTGGTAGATTAAAACTTGGGGTGGTTTTTCCATGAACGCCATTGTTTATTTGCTCATATCTCAAGAAATATGTGTCTTACTGTGATACAATTTAGAAGGTACACTCAAATATATACGTGTGTACTATCTGTAAAATGTTCTGCAGCTACAATTCGTAGTGTCGAAATTATAAATTGTAACGTCATACCGAAAGCCGTAGTTTTAGTCCATGAATAGCGGAACGTTACTGTTTATGTGCTCATATCTCATGAAGTACGTGTCGTACTGTGGTACAATTTGGAAGGTACATTGAACTATATGTGTGTATACTGTCTCTAAAATTTCCTGTCGCTACGATTTGTAGTGTTCAAATTATAAATTGTAAAGTCATACTGAGAGCCGTAGTTTTACTCCATCAACAGCGGAAAAGTAGTAAGCGAGAAACGTTTTTCCTTTCATCATTTTACTATGGTTGCCAGCGAGAAAAAGTTTAATAAAGGTTTGAAATTATGTTTAAAGTTTATTGCAAGTCGCTAAGTACTGTCATTCTCAAAGAGTGTATTTCGAAAGTCTCGCCGCATTATATGGCATTTTTTTGCGATTTCTATTGGTTATGACGTCATATCTTCTGAACCATGTGCCGTATGTGATTCTTAACCATTCAGCAATTGTTACCTCACGGGAAGGAATCTGTGTACCAAATTTGGTTGAAATCGGTCCAGTGGTTTAGGAGAAAATGAACAGCATTGTCGCAAAATGCAGCAGTTTTTCGCGCATCTCATTGTTTATGACGTCATATCTCGTGAACTATATATCGTATGTAATTGTTACTCTTACGGCGACCGTTCTCACGGATTGAAGCTTACGTGTACAAAATTTCATAAAGATTGGAACAAAACTGTAGATTTGTGTGCAACACGTACAAACATACGGACAATCTGCTTTATATATTAGATGAATCAAGCTATAACAATAACTCAATTTCGAGAGTGACTTGGGTGGTTCTTTCCCTGATCCTTCATTTAAATTCGTTCGAGCCGTGGCGGAACAGCCATGACCACTAAGGCGCCTAGCTGCGGTGCGCGCGGCCGTTAGCCTTCGGAGGTACGAGTCCTCCCTCGGGCAGGCGTGTGTTTGTCCTTAGGTTAGTTTAACTTAGTTTAAGTAGTCTGTAAGCCTAGGGACTGATAACTACAGTAGTTAAGTCCCATAGATTTACAAACATTTGAACATTGTAAAGTCGTTCGTAATCTTCTTGAGTATTTAGTTCAATTTCCGGTCTCTAGATCTATCAGATTTATTGAGCAAATGAAGTTTAACGATTTTGTTTAGTGCTCATACTGATGACTTCAAACATTTCGTTATACAGGATTAATTTTCATTTTTTGCAACATGCAGACGTCTTATCTGAACTGTTTCGCAGTTGCTTACCGTTAAATAACACCGACATCCGTGAACAGTCTAAAGAGAGCTGCTCAGATTGCCTCCTAAAACGTTTATAAAAACAAGGAAAAGCATAGGCCCTTATGACACTTCTCTGGGAAACGCTAGATATCATTTCTGTTTTACTCGATTCCTTTCCGTCAGTTTCTACGTACTGCGTCCTTTCTGGCAGGAAATCGCGAATCCAATCGCACTACTGTGGAGTTACTGGAAAATGACGCAAATCAGCTGTTTACAGCGAAATTTCAACTGTTTGTATAGTTTGTGGGACTTAACTACGGGGTCATCAGTCCCTAAACTTACAAACTACTTACGAACTACTTACAAACTAGGACGGCACAAATATCCATGCCCGAGGGGGGATTCGAACCCCCGACCGTAGTGGCCTTGCAGACCGTGACTGGAGCGCCTCAGTCTCCTCGGCCACCGCGGCCGGCTACAGCGAAATCTGGCCTCTTTTTGGTACCACTTAGACGTAAAATTAATGATACAGTATGGGTTTTTTTCACGTTTATTTGTAGTTTTTCCTTTTCCAAACCCAATATTTCGAAATACTCTCTGATATTCCATTCAAATGTGCCATTAGATTGAGTTAAACGACACAACAAAGCGAATTAAAGCTGCCTTTGTATGTGTTCCGAACTCACATCAACAAAATATCGCAAATTCGCAATAATGATGAAAGGTGTTCTAAACAGTGGAGGCTTAGATTTACGTGCGTTGCATCAGAAGTCGTAAGCTACTTGACGTCAACTCTCTCAATGCAGTTATCATCCAGCAAATTGTAGTACGTTATAATCCAAAAGGCTGAATACTTACGTACAGAAAGAGCGGCTTGTCAGATGCGAATGCTTTTTTGAAATGTTTCTAATACTACGTCGTGCCTGGTGGTCTTCGACTAGAAACCGAAGTGTCACGGATTCGAAACCCGGTCGGACCTCGGGTTTTTTTTTCAGTCTGCGTTTTAACCCATTATTTACCTCTCAACGATGTGAGGAGTCACCAGAAACGACACTTGGTTCGGATTCCACGTTCCTCGTTCCCAGGTTGGATAACTAGGGTAGGCTAGGGATACTCAACTCGCCGAAGTGGAGTCCAAAGACTTGCACCAGGCCAATGAGTCACACGAAATTATTATAATTAGGGATCCGATTTGTGACGTTAGCAACCAGATGTGTATTTCAAATATCTATTAAATTTTAAATGTATGTAGGTTCTGTTATAGCTTTTACCATAACTGATGTATATTGTAGTTTAGATTGTTTATGTGAATTTATGTAGTTTATTATCTGTGTATCTGAGTAATCGCCGATAGGGAAGTAGGAAACATCTTTGGTGTGTGTGGTATGTGGTCTTTGGAGCAACAGAGAGGGAGCAGTAGTAGTAGCTGTGGAGTCAGAGAGAGAGTCGAGCTTTGTCGATTGAACAGTTGGGACGCTAGCAAGTGCGCGGGAGCGTGCAGCGCCTCGCTCTTTGCAGTCACCAGGCCTTGTTGGCGGAGTTCCATAATTAGCGCATATGTTTCCAATATGAGCGGGGGCACACGGCAGTTCAACTGTATATTCTGTATATTCTGCCCTCAAATAGCTCACTGGATTGGACCTGTGCCTGTATTGTGACCTGCAGCATTGTCGGAGTCGGAGCATCTTGCTCTTCAACAACGAGGACGCAGTGTAAGACTGCTCCAATAATTTCCGACCACACAGAGTTAGACATTTTGTAAGGCGTTACCCAGTTTTGTGCTTGAGAAAGTATGTTTTTAATAATAAACTACAATTTAAAGAACTTCTACCACATCATTGTCCTAAGACATTGTTACCAAGTAGGGTCCTATCCTTTCCAAATGTTTCCCGAGTGTCGTTGAAAGTGGAAAGAATATTAAATTCAGTGCCAAACTATAAAATTTAAATAATTAAAGTTTGAATTTTAAAGCTAATTTCAACATATTACAATTTGGCTTTCTTTAAAACACAATTGGCACAATTAAGTAACTAAACAAAAGTATATATTAATTCTAAATCAATTGGTTCATTACTATTTTAATATTTCATTGGTGTAAAATTTATGTGTAAAGTTGATTTCCTATGATGATTCTTATTTCGGCGTTGTCCATCTGTGATATAGTTGCAAGTCATTTTGAGTAATTTCTTCCTGGTAATCTTAACATTAATTATTCTGACAACCGAGTGTTTTGCTGCCTACTGTGTAATTCTCATGCAGGTAAGTGTTAGTGAGGGGACGTTGATAATTGAGTACAACAGTGGTCTCCGATCCAACACTGTTTTTGTTGAAATTTTGTTGAAGTCGAATGTGTTAGGAAGTCGTTTCTGAAGGCAGATCTCTTAAGCGTATCTTTGATTAGGATTGAAATGTGAACGATAAATAGTTCAGATACCAAAGGTTTGAAGCCTTTGAAATATGGTACTTTAGACAAATACTGAAAATTAAATGAGTAGATTGTCTACCTACACTGGATTCTCGCTAATCCGGCCATTCGTGGCACTTACGGATGCCGGATTAGCAGAAACGCCCGATCATTGCGAGCACAAATTCAAATACGATTCTATATAGTTATACGTTTGAAGGAACTTGTTCTCCTTTCAGCAGCAGTGCACTGTAGTCAGTGGTGTAGTGAAAGGTTAGTAATGGTTGAAAAAAAAGTCATTTCCGTTTTCAAGGAGGATCATCGTATAGAAGCTGTATCTCTGTCGTCACGATCTGATGTGAGCCTGTATTTCGGTTGCTACGGCTGCAGTGCAGAACTATGCCGAACGCCTAGTTGTAGGAAGAGTAAGAACAGCATTCACCTAGACGACCTCGGATCTATTGGTTTCTAGGTCTCCTGTAACAACAGAGACAGCTGCGTTTGACACTATCGTTGTCTTCAGAATCCACTTTCACTGCTTCTTATTACATTTTCCGTCTGCAGTAACGTTACAATATGTAAGGATTATGATTCCAAACGTGTTTCCTCTCAAAAGAAATGGTTCATAACTGCAGATATTTCCACAATTTGAAATATTGTGTGTATAGAACTGATTAACAATGTTGCGCTTAATAATTCATTGTTGTGTGCGTCTTTTCGAATGTGCACTGGATTATTGAAAGGGCGTAGTGAGGACGGGATTAGCGAGATTATAGTGTATGCGGAGAAATTGAACGGAAGTGGGGAGAAAAGTAATTTCTGACATATCTTGACTAAAAGAAGGGATCATTTGGTAGGACGCACTCTGAAACATTAAGAAATCGCCTATTTAGTATTGGAGGGAAGTGTGGGAGGTAGATTAAAACACGAATACAGTAAGCACATTGAAATGGATGTAGGTTGCTGTCCTTATTCGGAGTTGAAGAACAGAAACATACATCATAGTTAAATAAGTAAAAAATTTAAAAAAAGGAAAGAGCAGTGGTTTGCACTGTTAATTAGACCCAGCACAACTGGGTCACCACTCATCGGCGAGAAGTCTGTCATTCAGCTAATATCTTTGACACGACTGACGGTACTTGATCAGTTAAACATTCTGTAGGATTTCGAAGAGTTTTGATGGAATTTTCAGAGATATGAATCGCAGGCAGTGTTTTTTCTTTGTGGAGACACTGCCTGTTATTCCTTCTGGGACCAAAGCGACATTGTCCTACATAGTGGCAATGAGGTTACGCCGATTTAGCAGTTAACGGAAGCGGTACACCAGGATGTCGTCGGGAAAATTCAAATGTTTGTATATAAAGCTTTTGGGACTTAACTATGGGGTCATCAGTCCCTAAGCTTACAAACTACTTATGAACTAGCTAATCCTAAGGACGGCACAAATATCCATGCCCGAGGGGGGATTCGAACCCCCGACCGTAGTGGCCGTGCAGCCCGAGACTGGCGCGCCGCAGTCCCCTCGGCCACCGCGGCCGGCTCGTCGGGAAAGCTTTCACAACACAGCTTCGGCTGTAGACGAGAGGTGACACGTTTGTAAAGTAAGGGAAGAAGTAGCACGTCTAGAAAGTAGAGATGGCGGTTACCGACGAAACAACCGGTTTTCGGTTATACCGGTTCTTTTCATCTCTAGTTTAACCGCAACGTAAAAATTGCTCAAGATAACCGGTTTTTTAAATAACAGGTTTTCGGTTTTTATTGCTGTTATTTCCAGTAGAGTTCGAACGAAACATATTTTGCGGCCGAAACAGAAACCGTAAGCATCGGTTCTTCTACAGTGAATAAATTTAATATTCGGACACTGTGATATTTCAATCTTGGAACATCATAACTTTATTTATAACAAAACAAACAAAACGTATAACCAATTATTACATTACGTGATGTGTCTTGTAAGTAATCATATAAATTTTATTGAGATAACTTGCATAACTTCCTTAATAATGCAATTTAAATACAACTCGGTCCTATATTCACGTTACTTTAATATTCGGACACTTTGTGGAACTAAGTATTTCGAGACAAAATTTTATGGAAAATAAATGTTTCAATATCATGTTGGGTAGCCATTCTGTTTTATCACTTCTTTCAAACGCTACGGCATACTGCTAATGATACTTTTTAAATAGCCCGCACGTAGACTGTCCCATTCTTCTTTCGGTCGAAGCTTCAGACTTTCTTCGGAAGATATTGGTGTACTTCTAATACATCGCTTCACTTCTCCCCACTCATTCTCAATCGGGTTGAGATCTGGTGACTGAGGTGGTGGTGGTAGGACTTTGGGGCAGTTGTACAACAAATATTCCTGCATAATGCGAGCCTTATGTTTCGGGTCATTGTCCTGGTAAAAATTTGAAGGTGTTTGATATCCCCATGGTTTCAGAACATTTTCGTAAATTGTTCTTTAATATGTTCAAATAGACATATTTGTCCATAGTATTGTCGATGAACACCAATTCGCCCGGTCCAAATGTCGATATACAGCCCCAGACAAGGACGCTGCCACCTCCACGCTTTACAGTGGGTTTAATATTTGTGAATGTAAATTCCTCTTTCTTCTTCCGCCACATTATGCTTCGTCCGTCCGACCCACAGACGTCAAATTTACTTTCGTGACGTCATTCTAGCAAATTGCATCCTTCGTAATAAACTCCCTATCAAAGTCCAATCTTTTCTGTCCATTCTGTTGAGTCACATAAGGTTTCTTCCGAGCCACTCTTCCATTGTATCCACTTTCTTTCAATGCTCTGCGAATATTTTGAGGATGTACCCTCTTGCCAGTCTCGTTTAGAGCCTCACGTGCTGATCTCGGTGCACTGAGTGTAGGATCCTTCTTTATTTTTCGTATTAACTTCCTCTTGTCACGAGCATCCAACTTCTGTGGCTGGCCCATTTGTGGTATGGAGTCTACACGGTCCTCGTTTTTTAAACGCCTGACAATATCTGCACAGTACTCTTACTCGTGTTGAGCATGGCAGCAGTTTGTCGATATGATTTTCCTTTCGCATTGTGAAAAATCACAATTTGTCGTATGTCAAAGTTGGTATTATCTTTGCGTGGCATCGTACCGTCTGGACAGTCGACCGCGCTTGTGAACACACACCTGCCTTCATACTAGAAGCAGGCCTACTCACCCCGGCGTGAACGGTGACAAGTGCGACACTGCCATCTGTCCGGATATGAAAGTAACGTGACCATCGAGGAGTGGTTAATTTTAATCGCATTCTTTAACAACTGTTTTACTTTATGCAAACAACGTTCATACTGTTATTTACAAGACATGCACCTTCATATAATATTTGGTTATGTTATATTTTTGTTTGTTCCGAATGCAGTTATAACGCAGCAAACTAAAAATATCTTGGTGTCCGAATATTAAAGTTATTCACTGTAGTTTCGGCCGAAACCGAAACTTACGAAATTTAGTTAAAATTTAAGTAAATTTACGTTATATGACAAATCACTGGTCTTTCCATATTTTGCAAGATCCCCTCCCAATACTACGCCTTCTTGAGTGTGTGTAAGCCTAAACAGGAGTCTGTAGTAGACGATATACAAAGCATACAGATTTACTGGCCTGGTATTTCCATCCGGCAGTTGCGAATATTGAGCCAACCACTCCGTAAGTTGGACTTGTGAGCCAGCGCATACGAATATCTCGTTATATACACAATGTATATATAAGTTACAGTCAATAAATGAACTTCAATCAGTGCTGCAGAAGTATTTCGAAAAATAAAGTCACAGTTCCGACTAACAGTCTGATTGTAGTCAGTGTCAATTTACGCAAATTGAACTAGGAAAGCTGTGTACCACATGATCAAAGAATGTTCAAATGCGTGTGAGTTCTTATCCTCAGACCGCACGGCTACCTCGCGAGGCACCACATGATCAATGTTACTTAAACCCATTTTGGTTATTAAAAAAGCCCCTCGCTTTCAAGGAATCACATTAATAAAAGTTGTTAGCATAACAATATGATAATACATTAAGAGATATTATTCCAAGTTCACATAATAGGTATATGAATCGAATTTACCTTCTCTTCCAACAAACATTTTGGATGCTTTCTCCTTCAGTGACACAGCATGTTTGTAGTACCTCCACCCGTTTTCAGCTTTTTAAAGAAAATGGAGCATTGTACCTCACTGCTACCGTACTTCGTGCCGGCCGCGGTGGCCGAGGAGACAGAGGCGCTTCAGTCACGGTCTGCACGGCCGCTGCGGTCGGGGGTTCGAATCCCCCCTCGGGCATGGATATTTGTGCCGTCCTTAGTTGTAGGTAGTTCGTAAGTAGTTTGTAAGTTTAGGGACTGATGACCCCGTAGTTAAGTCCCTTAAGCTTAACAAACCACCGAACTTCGTGAAGTACTTCCACACTCGGGATGGTGCCATTTAAGACACAATCGATGCCTGGCGACGACAGCAAGAAACTGCCGCATGACCAGACGGAGGCAAGTCTCGTACACTGTCGGTGCACGCGCGTCGTCTAATAGGCCACACGGCAGCAGGTGCATCGATGACTCAATAGCTGCACCAGTTCTTAAGTTCTTATGCCACGCGTTTGTTGTGCGTCTCTCACTGCCGGGATTGTTCTTAAATTATCACTGATCGCTTTTCTTAGTTTCTGCGATGACCTAATATTTCACAGCAGTGGAAATTTTAGGAATATCCCTAAATATTAGGGTCTACTAGTTTTAATTTTTAAAATTATTTACAAAAAAAATGTGAACCACTATTACAGGAAGTAGTCGTACCGGTTCTTTTACATGGTTCTTGGCAATAACTAAATTAAACCGGTTACAACAGAAATAAATAAATACCGAAAAAAAACCGGTTATTTAAAACTAAAATACCGGTATCGGTTTTAAGCGGTCAGTTTTTCCCATCCCTACTAGAAAGCAGGACTGCTACACTGGTGGAGACCGTAACTGCTGGAGGGAAAGCAACGCATGGGAATGGTGCATCGGTGTTCCACTTAAGCCCCTGACCACAAGTTCCTTCAATTTCTCAAACGACGGTGGAGAGTGTCGTGTGCGACCCTGCAGTCGGACGTGTGGGTAGAATATTAAATACAACTGTCCTCAACGCAATGATTTGAATACAGCACTGCTCAACGACGCGCTGTCTTATTTCAGGCAGTACACCTACCCTACATCTATGGACTGCTGAAGTCCCAGTTATTCGGATTTTTCCTTTCTTCGTAGGTCTTGCATCCCACATCTCTCATGATATGGTGCTCGTACCTCAGGCTTGGTCCCCCTTTTGGTTAATTTTTCCCACTAAGATCCTCCTTAAAGTGTTCAGGAATCCTTTAATGTCTAACAGTATGTGAGCTGTACTCTACTCTTACGTAGACTATCACTCTCCACAATGAATCTTGGTCACACTTTGCTCCTCTTAATTTGTAATCTTGTCGATCCATTTTATTTTGAACATGCGTCTGAAACACCACATATCGAATGAATTTAGCTTCCTTTCGTTCAAATCAAATGTTCAAATGTTTGTAGAGCTTAAGGAACTTAAGTACGGGGTCATCAGTCCCTAAACTTACAAACTGCTTATGAACTACCTTATACTAAGGACGGCACAAACATCCATGCTCGAGGGGGCATTCGAAACCCCGACCGTAGTGGCCGTGCAGACCGTGACTGAAGCGCCTCTGTCTCCTCGGCCACCGCGGCCGGCACGAAGTACGGTAGCAGTGAGGTACAATGCTCCATTTTCTTTAAAAAGCAGCAAACTAAATGCACCTGCAAGGACTACCCATGCACGTCTCCCGTCAGCCCTTACTCTTACGGGAATTAGTTAAACTACGAGTTTGAGTACTATGGGCAGGGCGAAGCTGGGAATTTGTATCTGACGGGAGACGTGCATGGGTAGTCCTTGCAGGTGCGGTGATCACTGTGTCCCCAGTGGTGTAGGGGTCAGCGCAACTGCCTAGAAAGCAGGAGACCCGGGTTCGAATCCCGGCTGGGTACACATTTTCAGCTTTGCCCAATCGCAGTTGAAGTCATATATTCTATGAATATTAAATAATAACAGCTGCAGGATCAGAAGTGGCGTCTGTTCTTTCGGAACAGACGCTACATGTATATATATAATATGCCGGAGACGGACAATGATCCTATCGTTAGTGGGGAGGGGTGGGCAAGTTTGAAGCCCTTACTCTTACGGGAATTAGTTAAACTACGAGTTTGAGTACTATGGGCAGGGCGAAGCTGGGAATTTGTATCTGACGGGAGACGTGCATGGGTAGTCCTTGCAGGTGCGGTGATCACTGTGTCCCCAGTGGTGTAGGGGTCAGCGCAACTGCCTAGAAAGCAGGAGACCCGGGTTCGAATCCCGGCTGGGTACACATTTTCAGCTTTGCCCAATCGCAGTTGAAGTCATATATTCTATGAATAATAACAGCTGCAGGATCAGAAGTGGCGTCTGTTCTTTCGGAACAGACGCTACATGTATATACATTAGATTCAACTGTAACCCTTTATAGGGCAAAACGACCCACAGATCGATGATTTTAACATCAAAACCATAGGCTTACAACACAGCACACCTACACCTAACCCTTTTTAGGACAAAACGAGGCTCACCTAGTAAGACACACAAATGCTACTCGAACTGTGCTTTTTGCATGATCATTCTATATGAAGAACCATGTACTACACCGGTCTTCTTACACAACAGACCCAGGGTCATTCGTCTTACGTCCTCCTCCAAACAACAAGTAACTTTTTATGTATAATTTATACGCATGAAAGGTAAAGTTTTCGATCAGCGCTCTATCTAGGCTATTTATTTGTCCCATCCTACACCGCGAAAATTGTAGAGCTACGAAAAAAAAGAAAAAAAAAACACACAGAAGACCCACTTCTACCCCTTTTTAAGGTAAATAGACCCGTAATATTGTAGCTGGGGAACTGCTTAAATCCAAATACATCACGAGGTTGTACGTCTCCTACAACTAACCACGTCTCTATGTTTAAGAGGAACTCGAGTCGATAGATCAGATAATTAGACACCACGCAAGTACAACATACAAGAGCTTTTTTGTATCTTACCACTCGATCCTTTTAATGTTAGATCCGGGTATAGAGGATGAATCAGAGCTGATAAAATAGAACATAAACGCCTCTAGTTAGGGTCAGGACTATACTAACCACAGAATCGAACAAATCATCCACTGTGTTTTCCACATAGAAGGCGATGCAAACGTTAACGGCTACACAACATACCTCTGAGAACCCGGTAAAAACAAAAAATGTCTACGTTATTCAACTCTTATTACATATATCGTATGCATCACACCCACCTTACATAATATTTCCATAGTAACAACAGTCTACAGTATTATTAACCATACAGACCAATCAGTTGAATCTATTGGAATATATACTGTATCGTATTTTAGGTAAACATATCGTCGACTACACTTACATCAGTGCACCTCGATAACACTGCAGAAGCAGTATAAGACATCTTACGACACCAACAGACAATTCGCAGGTGTCATCTACACACACCACCAAAGGGTAAAAGATTGCTTATATTCGCAACCAACAACACGAAAAAAAAATTGAGCAGAGGCACCGACTGTGCTATCCCGATACGACTCACGATGCCGCCCCACAACTTTACTTCCACCGGTACCTCGCCTCCTACTTTCCAAACTTTACAGAAGCTCTCCTGCGAAACTTGCAAGACTAGCACTCCTGCAAGGAAGGATATGGTGGAGACATGGCTTAGCCACAGCCTAATCGATGTTTCCAGAATGAAACTTTCACTCTGCAGCGGAGTGTGCGCTAATATGAAACTTCCTGGCAGATTAAAATTGTGTGCCGGAACCGGGACTCGAACCTGGGACCTTTGCCTTTCGCGGGCAAGCACACTACCGACGGTGCTGTCCTGACATGACTCACGATGCCGCCCCACAACTTTACTTCCGCCAATACCTCGCCTCCTACTTTCCAAACTATTAATCTGCCAGGAAGTTTCATATCAGTGCACACTCCGCTGCAGAGTGAAAGTTTCATTCTGGAAACATCCCTTAGGCTGTGGCTAAGCCATGTCTCCACCATATCCTTTCTTCCAGGAGTGTTAGTCTTGCAAGTTCCGCAGAAGAACGTCTGTGAAGTTTGGAAAGTAGGCGGCGAGGTACTGGCGGAAGTGAAGTTGTGGGGCGGCATCGTTAGTCGTGTCGGGATAGCACAGTCAGTAGTGTGCTTGCACGCGAAAGGCAAAGGTCCCAGGTTCGAGTCGCGGTTCCGATACACAATTTTAATCTGCCAGGAAGTTTCATATCAGCGCACACTACGCTGCAGAGTGAAAGTTTCATTCTGGTAATTTGTTGATCGTTTAAGACTAAGTGTCCGATGACGATGACAAGACAAGATCATATCAGTAATATCAGAGTTACGAGAAAGAGGTATTATTAGAAAGAGTAACATATATTTCTTTGGTGTTTCAGCTGTTGAACACAAATTGAGTAGGGCTACTTAGTTTCATTCTCATACAATCGTAGGAATATACGATCAGCGTCGTCCTCACGATGCATAATAGGTTTCGGTTAGAAATCCGTACATACTAAAATTCTAAAATACATTTTCCCCCTTGAAATCATTGAGCCTCATATCAGTATTGACGTGGACTCAGTAAGTGTGTTTCATATTGATGTTTTCATGTTTGAAAGCGAAAATAAGGTTCGTGTGAATATACCCGGGAGAAGTAAAAGCAGTACTGCTGTGCTTGCGAAAGCAAAGTAATTCTTTATCTGGCCCAGATTTCACGGTGAAGGTAAATCACATATAGGCTCTCATTAAATATGAATCCGAATTTCTCAAGCAGAATGCAATATATGACATGATAAACATTCTTTACCTTAAAACCTGTTGCGGCCCTGTCTGCAAAATACGGCGGCTGCCTACGTCTGCTTATAACCTCCCCACCCTCCTGCATCGCCGGTTAATATGAAATAATTAGAACATCGACCCTTGTGACTAATTACACTAATTAAATAGAAAGCCTACCTTTAATGAGGCCGTCGGTGTAGTGGAGGTTATTACCAGAACGTTGCTGCACCTTTTTGGTTGGCAACAACGATCGATAATTGGCAAAGAAAAGAAAATTTGGAATGATAGTAATTAATTCAGAACAAACAGAATGCGGTGAATAATTTGGGAAAATGAATAAATGCTTTTACGGTCGTCTGCTCGGTACTCGATAACGTTAATCAGTGATTTGAAAACAAATTACGAAAAATTGTGAGAGCAAGGAATGAGACTATGAGCGTCAAATCCAGGTTCAAAATGCACAGACAAATATATCATTAACACGGAGATTGAAGGCACGAGATTTCAGCATGTAACAAAAAAATTCCACGAGGCGCGTCCAGAAAGTAAGTTCCGTTTGGTTATATAAAACGAACGGGTACAGATACAGAAAAAATATTGATTGTAAAAAAAATGTACAACAGTTAAACTACTTTTCTACATAGTTTCCGAAATTTTGTAGGCAGTTGTCATAGCATGGCACAAGGTTTTGTGTGCCTTTTTCATAGAATGTTGTCGCCTGTGTATTCAACCATGTGGTAACATGTTCTTTCAGCTCGTCTTCATCGTTGAAGTGTTGTCCACCAAGGACAGATTTTAGGTGTAAGAAGAGGATTACTGTCAAAATATTTTTTTTTTCACGATAATGCCTGACCTCACACACCGAATGTGACCAAACAGTTTTTACGGAAATTTCAATGGGACCTGTTTGATCATCCTCCATACAGCTCGGACCTCTCTCCTAGCGACTTTCATCTCTTCTTACACCTAAAATCTGTCCTTGGTGGTCAACACTTCAACGATGATAAAGAGCTGTTACCACATGGTAGAGTACACAGGCGGCAACCTTCTGTGAAGGATGCATGCAAAAACTTGTGGCCGGCCGCGGTGGCCGAGGGGACTGAAGCGCTCCAGTCACGTTCTGCACGGCCAATATGGTCGGGGGTTCGAATCCCCCCTCGGGCATGGATATTTGTGCCGTCCTTAGTCTTATCTAGTTCTTAAGTAGTTTGTAAGCTTAGGGACTGATAACCCCGTAGTTAAGTCCCATAAGTTCTACAAACATTTGAACATTTGAACAAAAACTTGTGGCACGCTATGACAAGTGCCACAAAATTTCGGCAGTTATGTGGAAAAGTAGTTTAAGAGTTGTAGAATATTGAGCAATAAAAATTTCTTCTGTATCTGTGTACAATTTCATTTTATTACCAAACGGAACTTACTATCTGGACGCGCCTCATATATATATATATATATATATATATATATATATATATATATATAGGGTGTCCCAGCTATCGTGTCCACCCAAAATATCTCTGGAACAATAACAGCTATTGGAAAACGTCTTTCACCGGTATGTATGTACGGCTGGGGCCCATGAATGTACATATTTGGAAACATTCTAAAACGAAAGCATCCCGAGATATTGCGACGCGAGTTGACGCTTGAAATACACGAAACGCGCGGAAGCGCACGTCCTGAGACTGAGGCGAGAACCCCATGCTGCTCAGGACGTGCGCTAGCCGCGCGTTTCGCGTATTTCAAGCGTCAACTTCGCGTCGCAATATCTCGGGATGTAATTGGAATTCTTAACTGAATTTACCGACACTATCCTGAACAAAATTATTTACTGTTCAACTCGCACAATAAATCAGATTAATTATTAGTTTTGTATGCATCCTCGGTAAAACAATGGATAAGGAAGGAACCTGGCTGGACAAATGACTGTCGATAATGAAGTCTAAAGCACAGGTTCAGAATTAAAAGTTTTCACTATTTAAAATACCTCTACTGCGCTAGTTAGCCATACATGCTTATTCTGGTAATTGGTCGGATATTATTGCACTACTGGCCATTCCCATTGGTACACCAATAAGAAATGCAGATGATAAACAGGTATTCATTGGACAAATATATATTATACTAGAACTGACACGTGATTACATTTTCACGCAATTTGGGTGCATAGATCCTGAGAAATCAGTTCCCAGAACAACTCCTCTGGCCGAAATAACGGCCTTGATACGCCTGGGCATTGAGTCAAACAAAGCTTGGATGGCGTGTACAGGTACAGATGCCCATGCAGCTTCAACACGATACCACAGTTCATCAAGAGCAGTGATTGGCGTATTGTGACGAGCCAGGTGCTCGGCCACCATTGACTAGACGTTTTCATTTGGTGATAGATCTGGAGAATGTGCTGGCCAGGGCAGCAGTCAAACATTTTCCGTACCCAGATAGGCCCGTATAGGACCTGCAACATGCGGTTGTGCATATTCCTGCTGAAATGTAGGGTTTCGCAGGGATCGAATGAAGGGTAGAACCACGGGTCGTAACACATCTGAAATGTAACGGCCATTTTTCAAAGTGCCGTCGATGCCTATAAGAAGTGACCGAGACATGTAACCAATGGCACCCCAAACCACCACACCGAGTAATACGCCAGTATGGCAATGACGAAAACACGCTTCCAATGTGCGTTCACCGCGATGTGGTCAATCATGGATGCTACCATCATGATGCTGTAAACAGAACCTGGATTCATCCGAAAAAGTGACGTTTTGCCATTCGTGCACCCAGGTTCGTCGTTGCGTACACCATCGCAGGCGCTCCTGTCTGTGATGCAGCGTCAAGGGTAACTGCAGTCATGGTCTCCGAGCTGATAGTCCACGCTGCTGCAGACGTCGTTGAATTGTTCGTGCAGATGGTTGTTGTCTTGCAAACGTCCGTCCCCATCTGTTGACTCAGGGACAGAGACGTGGCTGCACGATCCGTTACAGCCATGCGGATAAGATGCCTGTCATCTCGACTGCCAGTGATACGAGGCCGTTGGGATCCAGCACGGCGTTCCATATTGTGCTAAAAGTCATTGGATCGCGACCAACGCGAGCAGCAATGTCGCGACATGATAAACCGCAATCACGATAGGCTATAATCCGACCTTTATCAAAGTCGGAAAAGTTGGAAACGTGATGGTACGCATTTCTCCTCCTTACACGAGGCATCAGAACTACGTTCCACCGGGTAACGCAGGTCAACAGCTGTTTGAGTATGAGAAATTGGTTGGAAGCACATTGTAGTTGTCGCCACCGGCGCCAACCTTGTGTGAATGCTCTGAAAAGGTAATCATTTGCGTATCATGAAAATAAATACAAACAGCAATTAGTTTTCAATCAATGGCAGATGTTACAACAATTACGAACTATGGTTTTCAAGTTTATAATAAATATGTTATAAAATTTTATTTGAAAGTAACCGGTTCCTGTCACGGTCTGTCCATTCTCTATGTAATATTGCGTTTTCTTTCTTCCGATCAGCTGTTGGAGTAGTAGTTACTGTTCGTAGCCGCTATTAAAGTTCACTAACGGTACAATAATACAAGAAAATAATTTGGTGGATCTGGCACATTTAGGTAACTTTATAAATAGAAGACTCAAATAAGGAAGCGGAACCTGACTTTAAAGTTTAGCGGCAGTAGTAATTTGGAATGAAAGCAACACCTGAGCACAATATTACACAAAGAAACTAGCAGATTCCACGATGATCTTTCTTACCATGATGATTATGTTAGGTTGACTGGATGTAGCAGATGAAGCTGTAAAAACTCCTGCTGCATTGTGTAAAATGATGCTTGGTTGGCTTGGAGCAGATTGTACTAACTGAATGACCGTTTAAAAAATATTAAGTTAACTTTCGTGAAAAAAGGCTCTTTAAATGCATTGGATTTCGTTTAATTCCGAAGATTTCTTTGCAGGCATTACTAGAAAGTCACATTCATGAAAATTACTAATAATGAGATCTCGAAGTAAATCTAGTAAATTATAGATACAAGTCCAAGCATCATATTACATAATTAAGATTACTGCTGGAAAAATAGAAACACTTCATGAATTATTAAAGGTGGGTCATATGAAATAAGTAAATGATATATACGTAACTAAATATATTTTCACCATACTTCACAAGAAAAACCCTCTCAGAAACACTTATAATTAATAATGGAAAAGTCCCTGACGTGCGACTGTTCTCAATGAGGTAGGAAAGATGAAAGACCAAGTGCACAAAATGCGTTCTGGGCAGCTCGTAAAAAATAGAAGAACATCAAAAATATATGAAGAGCGTAATTAGCCTCCAGAGAAAGCTGTGGTCAGCGATAAGCATCGTAAACAGATTATTTATCGAATGAAAATTTTTAATGTAACACTACAAACCTGTTACAAAAATATTACAATGATTCAACCACATGAAACAACGAAAAGTTTTAAAATTAAACACAAAAAATAAAATAAAAAAAATTTAAAAAAAGAAACAAAAAAAACACACATTTCAGTGCCTTAATGCCCTGTGTTCAACTGTGGGCACGGTTATTTAATCCTTTATCACCATAAAGGACGACATACTTGCACACGACTGAACATGGGGCAGTCAGGCAGTGAATTTAATTCGATTTTTAATTGTTTCTCAGCTTGGCCAGATGGCTATATGGGAATCCGTATACAGGAAACCTTGCAAAATTGACGTAGGTTTCTCTACATATTTAGAACTTCGGAATAATTGGACAATAAGATTCAATAAGAATGATTACTTTAAAACTCAAACAATTGTAGAATGCAGTTGAAAAAAAAGTTTTGTATTATGCTGCCCACAGGATTATTATATTAAATGAACCAAATGAATTAATGGTGATTGTACAAAGACCTAGGGCACATGCTTTCCAAAAAGTTAAATAAAATAAAAAGGTTAAAATGTTTGTAATCCGAAGAGACCAAACTGATAAGTCCCTAGACTTAAAAATAAAATAAAATAAAATAATAAGTTTGTAGAGTTTGTGGGACTTAACTACGAGGTCATCAGTCCCTAAACTTACAAACTACTTATGACCTAGCTTATACTAAGGACGGCACAAATATCCATGCCCGAGGAGGGATTCGAACCCCCGACCTTAGTGGCCGTGCAGACCGTGACTGGCGCGCCGCAATCCGCTCGGACACCGCGGTGTAATGCTGCTTTTGTATGAATATGGGTGTTGCGTACTAAGGTTGAGGTTGGGGACCGCAAATGAAATTTTACCAGGTAGTGAAATATTTTTAAATGAAAATACTGAGCAATTTTGACAAGGAAGGGACAATTTAAACAAAATTATTGGATTCCGCCATTAAATGGTAGCGGTCGTAATTTCGGTAGCAAATACAACACAAGAAAGCAACATTACAGAAGAAGTCGGCGGAATCTAAATTTTACCTTGTTGAGAGCTGGTACAAATATTTCGGTCATATTCTGTAGTGATTCTAGCTGAGATGACTGGAATATTACTTCGATAAATTGATGCTGGGATTGTGCATGCCGGCCGCGGTGGCCGAGGCGACTGAGACGCTCCAGTCGCGGTCTGCACGGCCACTACGGTCGGGGGTTCGAATCCCCCCTCGGACATGGATATTTGTGCCGTTCTTAGTATTAGCTAGTTCATAAGTAGTTTGTAAGTTTAGGGACTGATGACCCCGTAGTTAAGTCACATAAGCTATATAAACATTTGAACCTTTTTTTTTGGATTGTGCATTTCGTTTACTATTGTTCTATGACCGTGTTGAAAATTAATCACTATAGTCGCCAAAAATTGCAAAATTATCGGACTTCATAAACATCGCGAAGATTTTTCTGCAGGCATTAAAATGTAATAAACCATTCATAGACACGAAATAAATAAATGTTACCCAGAGAATGTTCTAGTACAATCGCGAACCAAATCGCAACAATACCCGAGCATCACTTTATGAAGTACTGGATCTGCTGAAAATAAATAACTTTAAAATTAGTGAGAATGGAGAAGGGCTTGTAAGTAAGTAAGATATTTCAAATTAACTGTGGGAGTTTATTGAAATTAATAAAAAAACTAAGCTCACACTTACATTAATTAGACAAAATCCTGGGACACGTCCTGGCACATGAAGGAGAAGAAAGTAAGTGACGAACAGTTCCGCTCTCTCCCTTCAGCTTGTTGCAAAAAAGTTGAACATGACAAATGTCATATGTTTATCGGTACGCTGGCAGAGAGAGGGCAGAAGTCAGTGACAAGCATCGCACAAGTTATTTTAAAAAAAATCATTAATGTATTACTACAGCGGCCGTCCCCTAGACTTACAAACTACTTAAACAAACTTTTTCTAAGGACAGCACACATACACCCTTGCCTGTAGGGTCAGATGATCCTCTGGCGGGAGCGGCAGCATGCTCCGTGACGAAGCGCACCAGATCACACGGTCATTCTCGCGCAGCGCACACGGCTTGAGTTTCATTTTGATAAATGTAGTATTCCACACTTCCGATACTCTCTTTTATGTTGTGGTAAAACGTTTTACTGTTTAACTGGCTGAATCAGTGTAATTTTTATTGTAGTTTTTTTATTTTATTTTATTATTTATTTATTTATTTTGTAGCCATAGGCATTTGAGAAAGACGCCGTAGTGCGCCGAAACTAATAGTGCATTGGTAGTTAGATGGAAGGATATAAATTCGACAAGTGAAGACGATTCTTCCTGGTGATTCCAGGAGCAGAAAACTTCTCTACTAGTTGGACAGTCATTTATTGCCGAGCGCTGCCAACGATACGCTGTCCCTAGACTCGAAATATTACTGCTCACTAGAGCTGGCTACTGAGTTGATGTTTCGACTCAGTGAATCGAGTCAGCGAACTGTTCAACTGACTCGAAACTTGATTCGGCACTGTTTAGAAACAACGAATCTTGTGATTCATGTATCGGACGCTAGATACCATTAGCATGGGTGATTTCGACACAGCACCCAGGCATGCAACGGGTTTCAAGTTGTTCCGCTAACGCGCCACACGAGATTTTGAACTATGCTACTGGTACCCTTCAACTGAGGTTTGAAAACTGGGATAACACCGAGAAAAGTTGTCAAGTCCTTCGGTGTTTTGAAGCAGTTTCGGGTGAACTAAGCGTTGTTATGCATTGTCGCTACATCTGTGCGAGGTGAACGCATCTTTTAGAAGCAAGGGCAAATAATTTCACTGAGACGAAACCGCATTCTCAGTAACTTGTTTTAATTTAAATTTAAAGAAACTGTAACTGATTCTCTTTTATTTGACCAACTGAAGATGAATATGATTATTACAATACCTATCTGGACATTGAAAAATTTTGGTTCAGTTTTGTGGTTTTGTCACATAAATAGTGAAATGTGTTTCCTTGTGTTAATTAATACTTGTAGTAATATGTGTTGATTGCATTAAATATGTCTTAGGAACAAATCTTAAATATTTTGTTTATATTGATTGGTTTAAAAGTTATTCATTTCTGGATGCATACAGTCATTTGAACCATGATCTTTCTTGTTTTATTTAAACTTATTTATGGAATTTTGAAGGTTGGAAAAAGTTTCATGACTTTAGAATTTGAACATTACTATTTTGTGCTTTCTTTGTTACAATATTTGTTTGTATGAAAATGCGAGTGACTTAGGAAACGTTTACGCTTTAACACGATTGTAAAATCGTAGTAGCAAACAAATCCTATGCCGTTCATTTAAATCTAGTAAATAACCTATTAAAACCATGTTGATATTCCAAATACGTTTCATATTTGCTGCATCGCCCTACTGCATCTTTCTCGGCTCACTTGAATCAGTGGAGGTAGCAGGACGCAGGGCTGCGGCACGTGTAGTGTTTTGAGTGTCGAAGCAGCGAGTCGACTCACTACGGCGCCCTGCAGCTGTCGCGGTTGACGTCAGTCAGGAAGGGTAGCGTGGCGCACGACTCTGCAGCACGCCAGATGTTTCGTGTGCCGAAACAATGGGTCTACTCACTAGACTCAGGTGATCCGCATGTTTCGAAACAGTGAAGTGATCCGAACTGCCCATCACTACTGCTCACATTGTTACGGGTAACGTTTCCAGCACTGCGGCATTGCCTTCCGTCACAGACAAATATATTTACTCTGTGCTTCCCGCCCCCTCCCCCCTGACAGCCATGGTACACGTCTACTGTCGCTGCCAACAGCCAGCGCACGAATCGTCAACTTACATGGACAAACAGTACTGTGTCCTGCGTAGTTGTGTCATCAACAAGCAATGCACCTAACAACTATGCAGAAGTTGAAAATAGCGTATTCTAAAAGGTCACCCAATTGAAGAGTGGAAATGCTAAAGGATGTAAGTGCCATTTTTTTTTACTTTCGGGATTTATCACTGCTAACTGATCTATGTCTTCGCGCCAATACTCTGCAAAGCGATTTCTGTGCTCCAGTCATTCCTTGTAGTTGCTACTGACCCCAAGAGATTGCACTAGTTCTGTCCAGATGGGCCTGCGCTGCTAATGGATCTATGTGCCACAGGCATCTGGCGCTAGCCGAACAGCAGTCTGTAGTCAAGGTTATGCCACAACACTATTGTTTTGCTTACCGAAGCTTTTGCTTGCTATCTAAAATGATGTACCTGTTAATATGAACGCCAGTGATATTAGTGGTGATCGAAGTCTTGAGAACGTTACGTTCAGGAAGAAACAGAATAAGGCAAGATTAAGCGGAACGTCGTACCTCACGCAGAAGAAGCAGAACAAGGAGGAAAAATTCTGCAAAACAACCGACATCTTTACATATTAGTTCTGTTATATGTATATGAAGTAAACTTATAATATGAAACAAGCTTACATTAACCAGTTATAGCAGGTTCATGTAAATATTTTTCGTTTGTGTTTAGGTGTTCTGCAAGTGTAAGTACAGTTGATATGAAAACTCAGCTCTCAGCTCTTTGACGATACCACCAACTTGACCTGAAACAACAAGGCAGTTACCTGATGTGGCTTATAGAGGTTTTTCTTACTCAAAGACGACGCCATGGGACCGATAATAAAGACGCAGAGAGGTAAAAGGCAGTCAACTCTCTGCTACACACTTCCTGATGGGGCAGGACACTTCAAAAGAGTATGCAAAGTTAAATTTTTAAATACCTTTAATAGTTCTGCTAAAAAAAATCAAACAATTGTTACGAAGAAAAAATCAGGTACTGAAGTTTTCAAAGACACAGCTTTCTTTGATCAAAATAAGGAAAAAACCGTCTGGTATTGTGTCCTGCAAAAGAAGCTTTTCCAATCAGTGTGCTTGGGAGAATTTTCATGCCCTGAAGAAAGGCAAGACAATGAAAGACACTGCAGCTGTGGAATTAATAAAACTTGCAGCTACTGTTCCACTGGCACCAAATAAGGAAACGATTTTTCCAGTATTATTGATTACGTGGACGAAAACAACAAGCACTTTTTCCGACAGCTGTTACCTCCATAAAGTCAATGTTATCTCGTGGCACTTAGATCTATTAGCTATGACAAAACCTATTGCACTTACACCTTTCTGCATAAAACGCTGCGTAACTTTTTGATTTTTCAACATAAGTAGAAAAACTTTTGTCAACATTCGTATAACCATGTAAAGAGTTAATTTGTGTTTTGTTAGAAATAAACATCCACTTCACACAGAGATGTGCGGGGTTTTTTTTTTTTTTTTTTTTTTCGTTTCCTCAACAATTTCATTTTCGGCACTTAGCATCTTTAGCAATTCCACTCTTCAATTACAGGTCAGAATCGAACAGCCATTAAATATGTCGCGCTAAGTTTGATATCCACAAACAATCTAAAATCAGATTTCCTGTGTCCGTTGTACTGCATGAATTTCTTCATGTTTTGTAAAGTTACTATGCAAAACGTGATAACTTTTCAAGAAAGCTTTCCGGATCAACAAAATTGTACTTTGTTTACAGAAGAATTTCTAAAAAAAGTTGTTCAAATGTTTCTAAATCTGTGGGATTCAACGACTAGGTTATTAGTCCCTAGCTTACAAACTATAGTTGACGAGATGTAGCGTGAGCTATGACGTCAGGATGCGCAGTGGTCCTGCGCCGGTGTTGTGTAGTGGCCTGTAGTGACCGCCGCGTTTCACTACAGTCAGAAAACATCGAGTTGTCTGTGCTTCGTTAGGCTGCCCACGGAGTTAATACCGCCCGCCGCGCCGGGCCGAACCGAAAAGAGGAGGAAAATACACTTTTCCGATTTTCAAGTTGTAAAAAATTTGGACGGTATTTAAGACCACCCCACATCGTTTTATCAACTTTTTTTCCCTTACAAGCTTTGGTTTGCCCATGAAGATATAAAATGTCTAGTTTTTCATTCCGCGCGAGTTTCTAGTTCCGTAACACTCCTCACTCGAATTTTGAAGAAAGTTTGCGGTTAAAAAATCTGATTTTTGGACGTGTGGTAGTAAAATATCCCAGCTTTCTAATAAGTCAGTCACCTTTTCATAATTCATAACAGTCGTTTTCAAATGACGCTGTTTGTCAAATGCGTGCACATTATTTACAAATCGTGTATTGAAAAAGTTGGATAGCGGGCAGCTTACTATTCTGTGCATTTTAGACCATACATTACAGCGAGTGAAATGGAGCTGAAAGTACAGAAAAGTTTTAGAAATGTTAGTCGCACTGATATCTACCTCCTTTCACAAGTAATTGCAAGTTATCTGAGCGGTCTCACGCCGCGATCGCAAGCCTTTGATCTCGGCGGATGTTCGGCGTAGCGTGAAGCATTGCAGTGCCGAAAAAATGAATTGCACGCCACGTGAGTCGCTCCTTCGTTATGTGTCAATTATCCATAACACGAAAAGAAGTATAAAAGTGGCGAC
Source organism: Locusta migratoria (assembly GCA_026315105.1). Taxonomy (NCBI): domain Eukaryota; kingdom Metazoa; phylum Arthropoda; class Insecta; order Orthoptera; family Acrididae; genus Locusta; species Locusta migratoria. Next base: position 869,561,932 of record CM048744.1, read on the forward strand.
CGATTACTACTGACAATGATCTGCTATGGTTTTACAATAGGTCATACTTTATAAGAGACATACAACTGATTTCTTGTCCACATTATACAATTAACGGAATATGTATTTCGTTATCAATAAAATTCTTCTGGGTATTATACCGCGTCGTCATTTTGTAAACTTTGCCGACGTTTCGGCCACTATTGCAGGTGGCCTTCATCAGGGTCTGTGTCTGACTGCTGACTGTACGATCGCTTGGTGTTTATATACAGCGGATGAAGGAGAGGAAGGGGGCGTAGGCTATCCTTTATTGGTGGTTATATTATTGCACGCCATTGGTGGGAAGGGGCGTTGCTGATTGGTGTTTTAATGGCTGGTTTTTTCATATGATTGGATGTTGTATTCTTCTCCCTTATTGGTTGCTGATTGGTGTTTTAATGGCTGGTTTTTTCATATGATTGGATGTTGTATTCTTCTCCCTTATTGGTCACAAAGGACGTTTCCTATTGGCTTTTGCATTAGAACTTGCTATTGGTGGAATGGACCTGGGAGAACGGACAGCGGTTGCGGCGTGCCGCTGTTGACGTCGCCTGGCGCAGACGGCGGCGGGCCGGTGCTCTGCGTGTTCGCGGCCGCTGTGGTCTCCGGGGCGCCTGCGCGAGTCATTCCGCGCGCGGTGCCGTCACGTAGCGTTGCAACTGCTGGCAGCCAAGGCGCCGGCAGCCTGTAGCCATCCTCCCTGTTCATATTGGCGGGACGCTTCGCTATTTCTATAGCCTCTCTAATCTTCCTCCTCGTTGAGAAAGGTTGTTTTGCCAGCACGCGGGCCTCACCGAAATCAGTGCGGGAAAAAGTTATCTTTCGGTGAGGCCCGCGTGCTGGCAAAACAACCTTTCTCAACGAGGAGGAAGATTAGAGAGGCTGTAGAAATAGCGAAGCATCCCGCCAATATGAACAGGGAGGATGGCTACAGGCTGCCGGCGTCTTGGCTGCCAGCAGTTGCAACGCTACGTGACGGCACTGCGCGCGGAATGACTCGCGCAGGCGCCCCGGAGACCACAGCGGCCGCGAACACGCAGAGCACCGGCCCGCCGCCGTCTGCGCCAGGCGACGTCAACAGCGGCACGCCGCAACCGCTGTCCGTTCTCCCAGGTCCATTCCACCAATAGCAAGTTCTAATGCAAAAGCCAATAGGAAACGTCCTTTGTGACCAATAAGGGAGAAGAATACAACATCCAATCATATGAAAAAACCAGCCATTAAAACACCAATCAGCAACGCCCCTTTCCACCAATGGCGTGCAATAATATAACCACCAATAAAGGATAACCAACGCCCCCTTCCTCTCCTTCATCCGCTGGTATATAAACACCAAGCGATCGTACAGTCAGCAGTCAGACACAGACCCTGATGAAGGCCACCTGCAATAGTGGCCGAAACGTCGGCAAAGTTTACAAAATGACGACGCGGTATAATACCCAGAAGAATTTTATTGATAGTGACAACTGCCGCAGAAGCCTACGTTTGCATATGAATTTCGTGTTTGAAACTAGAAGGAAGAATAAATTAATGTTAACTGCGACTTTGGTGTTGATGGACTGAAATAAAATTTTGCGAGATTATACTTATTGGCTTTCTAGATGGAAATGATAAAAGTTAGAAACCCAAAATTATAATGGAATTTATAGTTATATCTATGCCTAAGTCGTTTTATTAAAATTAGATGTTTGTAAATCTATGGTACTTAACTGCTTGGTTATTAGTCCATAGCTTACAAATTACTGAAACTGAGTTAAACTAACCTAAGGACAACACATACAGCCACGAACCCCAGACCGCGAACGGCCGCGCACACCGCAGCACGGCGCCTCAGTGCGCACGGCGATTCAGCCACGGCATCATTTTATTATTTTCGCTTTTGTAGCTCTCAGAAAATTTCGTACCACAAGGTAGAAATTATTGTATGCAGCTTGTCCCCCATAAAAGGAATATCACTCACGCCGGAGATTAAAATAAGGACGAACTAAGTAAAAAAATAGATAAAAGTAACATTGAAAACATGTAGTTATCTCCTTATAAGTGGTGGCATATGTGCGGTTTAACGGTTTTATGTGCGACACGCTGTACTGTATTTCAACCCGTCTCTACTTTCAAATGACTCTACACAGGACTCAGAATTTTATTATTTATTTATTTGGTTAAGAAGCTTTCTTAGAGCTTTCTACGAACATTTTTCTGAATCATCTGTTGACAATTTCGTCTCAGTGGTACTTCGATTTCCTGTGTCCGTTGTACTGCATGAATTTCTTCATGTTTTGTAAAGTTACTGTGCAAAACGTGATAACTTTTCAAGAAAGCTTTCAGGGTCAACAAAATCACACTTTGTTTCTAGAAGAATTTCTAAAAAAAGATGTTCAAATGTTTCTAAATCTGTGGGATTCAGCGACTTGGTTATTAGTCCCTAGCTTACAAACTACTTAAACTAAGGTAAACTAACCTAAGGACAACACACACACACACACACACACACACACACACACACACACACACACACACCTATGACCAAGGGAGGACTCTAACCCCCGACGACGTACGGTCGCGCGCAAAGAATTTCTACTACCATCAAAATCCTATGTATCTGATATGGGGAAGAATACCGTTCTGATTTCCATTATGCTCCAGTAACTGGAAAATGGGAACGTGTAGCTTCAAATGAAACTGGATGGCAGTAATGTTTCTTAGTGTCTAGGAACAAAATCCAGAGAGATAAAGTGTTAACCGAAAACACCTGAAAATGCCAGCCTGAACGCAACCCTTAAAAATTCACGATTATTCTCCTAATTAAATCTTTTAACTTTATTTACGCATGAATAAAACATGCACAATAGCTTATTCATCGCCGAAGCAATCACGAAACAGTAAACGACTTTTATTTAGTTTTCACCTAAATTAACAAAAAAGGAGCAAGAAGCAATTAAATGGAACACAAAAAGGCAATTTACGTCAGGTTAATTAGAGGGATTTTGCATTTTTAAACCCACAATTACGTGCGGCCTGTAAGTAAAAGTTAATTATTCTGATGCTGAGATTTTCTCCCTCCCTCTCCCACACACTCTTACTCCCTCTTGGCATCTCTCTCTGTCCTCCTCTCTCACGCGCCCCTGTGCCACCCCCTTCCCTCGAATCCGCCCTTGGATTCCTGCTGACGAGGTTCCCTGGCTGGCAGGCGACTGTTCATGACTTGGACGCGAGTGTATTAAGTATGTGAGTTGTATTCTGCGAGCAATAAGAACCCAACAAATATGGCTCGCGACTTGCATAACAATATCAATTAAACATAAGCAGAGGCATTGAATTAAAATCTATGCGTTGGCCGGGTTAAAATTTTTTTAAATAACGTTTATTAAATTTGATGTACAAATAACAACATTTTACATGAGTGAGTTTTGTTTTATGTATTACATTTTATCATTTTTAGTGTCCCTGAAAGAGAAGAAAAAAAAATTTATGAACAATTTTTTTTTTAAATGACAGAAATGCATTAATGAGTTCTTTTATTACTTTGTCTTTTTTCACTGATTTAGTTTCACTTTATTCTGTCTTATGCGGTAATTTTCCTTCATTATTTTTGGCATCCTTTTCGATATTTATGGCAGAACAGAAATACGAGTAAGTAAATAATTGTAAGATAAAATTGTAATAAAGGAAAAAACTTGGGCAACACACTAAGAAAATATCATCTTAGCCAGAAAATCTTAGGGCGAGTAATCATCAGTTCCCACATATAGTGAAATAGTATGGACAATGACATCAGTCGCAAAGCTAAAGATTGAGGCTACAAACAAAATTATTGGGCAATAATGGAGCATACTGTTACATTGAAAAAAAAAAGTTAGGTGTTCATGTAAACAGGGTGTGTATAGGGTATAGGACAAACATGGGCTATCATAAACAACATAAGAAAACACATAAGATAAAGTCGTTAGACAAACAAAGAAGAGCTGATAATACGTAACATATGAGCAATAAAGTACAGTGTAAGGCTAATAGTTGAGAACTCGCATGTGGACTATCACGTAAGCAACAGTAAAGAAAACGGAAAGAGTGCGCTAGTGGGAGAAAACGGAAAGGTGAGGAGAAAGAGAGAGAGAGAGAGAGAACAATTTAAAAACTACTGACCAGTTTAGAGCGTATGTGAGTTGTATTCTGCGAGCAATAAGAACCCAACAAATATAGCTCGCGTCTTGCATAACAATATCAATTAAACATAGGCAGAGGCATTGAATTAAAATTTATGCGGTGGCCGGGATTCGAACCCGGGACCTCCTAATTACTAGGTTTTTATTTATCTATTTTTTTAAAAAGTTTATTAAAATTTGATGTACAAATAACAACATTTACACTGATTTTACATGAGTTAGATTTGTTTTATGTATTACATTTTATCATTTTTAGTGTCCCTGAAAAAGAAGAAAAAAAATTATGAACTATTTTTTTTTAAATGACAAAAATGCGTTAATGAGTTCTTTTATTACTTTGTCTTTTTTCACTGATTTAGTTTCACTTTATTCTGTCTTATGCGGTAATTTTCCTTGATTATTTTTGACATCCTTTTCGATATTTATGGCAGAACAAAAACACGAGTAAGTAAATAATTGTAAGATAAAATTGTAATAAATTACTTTGTCACCTGTTTGGGTGACGTTTGTGAATTTGGTGTGACATGTGTCCATATATAATGTTTTGCAGTGAGATGTATGGACAAGGTGCGAATCACAGTGAATGAAAACATCGGAAATAAAAATACATTATGTACAGGTATATGCAGGATGACACATAAAGGCAAAACTTGGGCAACACACTAAGAAAATGTCAGATAAGCCAGAAAATCTTAGAGCGAGTAATCATCAGTACCCACATATAGTGAAATAGCATGGACAATGACATCAATCGCAAAGCTAAAGATTGAGGCTACAAACAAAATTATTGGGCAAATATGGAGCATAATATTACATTGACAAATTATTGTTGTTGTGGTCTTCAGTCCGGAGACTGGTTTGATGCAGCTCTCTACAATACCCTATCCTGAGCAAGCCTCTTCATCTCCACATAAGAACGGCAACCTACATCTCTCTGAATCTGCTTACTGTATCCATCTCTTGGTCTTCCTCTGCGATTTTTACCCCACACACTTCCCTCCAATGCTAAATTCACAATTCCTTGATGTCTAAGAATGTGTCCCACCAATCTATCCCTTCTTTTAGTCAAAGTATGCCAGAAATTTCTTTTCTCCCCAATTCTGTTCAGTACCTCCTCATTAGTTACGCGATCCACCCACCTAATCGTCAGCATTCTTCTGTAGCACCATATTTCAAAAGCCTCAATCATCTTCCAGTCGGCACTGTTTATTGTCCATGTCTCACTCCCATACAAGGCAACACTCCATACAAATGCCTTCAGAAAGGACTTTCTTAGGTTTAAATCAATATTCGGTGTTAACAAATTTCTCTTTTTCAAGAATGCTTTTCTACCCATTGCCATTCTGCATTTTATATCCTCTGTACTGCGACCATCATTTGTTATTTTACTGCCCAAGTAACAAAACTCATCTACCTCCTTTATTGCTTCGTTTCCCAATCTAATTCCTTCAACATCACCTGATTTTCTTACACTGCATTCCATTACCCTAGTTTTGCTCTTGTTAATGTTCATCTTATATGCTCCTTTCAGCACACTGTCCATTCCGTTCAATTGCTCTTCCAGGTCCTTTGCTGTATCTGACAGCATTACTATGTCGTCGGCAAAACGCAATGTTTTTAATTCTTCACCCTGAACTTTAATTCCTTCTCCAAAATTCTCCTTGCTTTCCTTTATGGCTTGCTCAATGCACAAATTGAATAACAATGGAGAAAGACTACAACCCTGTCTTACTCCCTTTCCAACCACTGCATCCCTTTCGTGCCCTTCAACTCTGACAACCGCTGTTTGGTTTTTGTACAAGTTGTAAATAACCTTACGCTCCCTATATTTTACTCCTGCTTGCTTCAGAACTTGAAAGAGTTTATTCCAATCAACATTGTCAAAATCCTTCTCCAAATCTACAAAAGCTAGAAATGTAGGTTTGCCTTTTCTTAATCTATCTTCTAGGATAAGCCGTAAAGTGAGTATTGCCTCCCGTGTTCCTACATTTCTCCTGAACACAAACTGACTTCCCCGAGCTCGGCTTCGTTAGGCGTTCATCTAAACAGGGTATGTATAGGACAAACATGGGATATCATAGACAATATAAAAAACACATCAGATAAATTTGTAAGGCAAACAAAGAAAAGCTGGTAATACGTAACATATGAGCAATAAAGTACAGTGTAGTTGCTACAAATGGAATGGCTTAGGCAGAACTCCTACGTGGACTATCATGTAAGCAACAGTAAAGAAAACGGAGAGAGTTCGCTAGTGGGAGAAAACGGAAAGGTGAGGAGAAAGAGAGAGAGAGAGAACAATTTAAAAACTACTGACCAGTTTAGAGCGTAACATTAAGACATAATAAGAAATACATTTACATAAGGAGTAAAATTTGTCACTTTGCTCGTAATGTAGAGCTCTTAGTTTTACATATTTTGTCACACGTGTTAATCACTCGTTTTGTAGGCACACGCACTGCACTCATTGCTTGGCACTTCGACACTTTATGCGAACACACAGGACACACTTTGGTCGGGCGGCGTCCCCTGTGGGCCTGTGGTGGGGACTGGGAGGGCGTCGGCGGCGGTCGCGGCTGCGTTGGCGGCGGCGGCGTCGATCGCGGGTTTCGCAGCGCCCCCTCAAAGGCTGCCTTCAGCGAGATGTCCAAGTAGTTTTGGAATGTTTCTCGGTATTTGAAACGCTGTTTGGCCCTTTTATTTTCTTCCCACGGGTCTGTTAAGAATTGTAGTTGGTCCTTCTGCTTTTCTGTTATGGCCTGATGGGTTGTCATTGCTATTAGCCACATAATGACTATTCGTATTGGCCTCGGAAAGGTCCATGCATCAGGGACGGTAAGTGCCGTGATCGAGATGGCTCGTTGGCCTGTCCTGTTTATCAGTGCCAACATTTTTCTACACGTTGGCCAGATTACGCCACTCTGTCCGCACGAGAATCGATGTGACCTCCTACTTATTAGGTAGGTGCTTTAGACCACTCAGCTAACACCGCGTTGTAGCCGAATCAACTACACTGCCTTTCTTAAAGCACGTCTCCCTCCACACCATATACTTTAATTCTGCCTCATGTTCCGGGTGAAATGCGTATCAAATTGCCAGGGCTCTCCTACATTGGAGAGTAGGAGGTCCCGGGTTCGAATCCCGGCTAACGCATAAATTTTAATTCAATGCCTCTCCTATTGTTTAATACCTTTGGTATAATAAGACAATGTTGTCTCAAGGGATTGTATTATTTGTTGATATTAATATCAATTAACATTTCCTGAACTTTAAGAAATCTACAAATTCCTTAAGGAATAGAATAAATACCGTCACCAGTGTCGTGTAAAATAATCACGGGTGTTTTCCTGTGGAGGAATAGGTTGACTTTTCTCCTTCCGATCAAACGTTTGTGGTTTGTATTCGAGTGCCTTTTTCTTTTAGTTCCTAATCGAATGGCATTTCAGAGCGAAGGTTACAACATGTAGTCCCCCCTCTCAGACCGCGTGTGGGTGCCTGGGACTCGTAGAATTCTCCCCGAGAGAGGTCTGCTACGAAGATCAAATATTTATATATTATTAATAAAATACTCTTGGTACTCTGAGTCCTCTTCTTATGTTGACTTTCTCTTCTTTCAGCCGATCCTATGCACTATTTGAGGATAAGGCACATCGGTCAGATTGCAGCAGGAAACTCTAATGATTTCTCTCTCATAATAAATTATGTACTTGAAACCGTAGCTTAAGTTAAATACCAACTGTAATGCCATTTATTACATCACATGCTTTAACCCGCGGCTTCGCTCGCGTGTTGGTTGATTATGATAGATAAGCTATCTTTCAGTAGTGTGCTAGGAGACTGGTTTTGAAGGATGAAATGAAATACAATACCTTCTTTAGAAACAAACTGAAAACTATTCCTATCAGATTACAGAAGTCTATGATCTTAACGTTTATCAGGAAAGTAAGTAGTGTAGATCAAATCACACGTAAAAATGCTCTCGTTTCGAAGAACCCAATCACGTAATTCAACAATAATGATTGTAATAATGTCACATATTGATCACTTGATGTAATGCGCGAAACGTCAAATAGATTTTTTTAAAGATGTATTAAAAGAAATTTCGTTTTTACTGCTTTATTTATTTATTCTTACATTTCCTTATTCGTAAGCTTATCCTAACAGAGAAAGATCTGAAGACATTGTAGCGCGCATAGACCAAAGATATGGTCTGTGGCATCACGTTTAGCTGTATGTAACCTCCTTGCTATAAAGTCGCAAACGTCATCCCTGGCCTTCAGTTATTTTTTTTTTAATAATTTGACGACTTCCAACCACCATATCTTCCATCCCCTTATAGTTATCGGCTTGGAACTGCTATGGTGTACAAATGGAGACTTCGGACAACAATTACACACAGACCATTTGTTTGCGTTCTGTAGTTTTCGCTGCAGACCGAAATTTTAACACACACACACGTAGAATTTTATATACACCGATAACTTTCCATCCCAATATACTTCACCCTTTTATCATTATCAGCCCTCAAGCAACAATGCAACCAATAAAACCATTGTCAAAGTGTAAACATAATTTTCAATGAGTAATTATTGTTCCGCAATTCTTCAAATTACTAAATATCTATCAGATCACTATAAAACCGTGCCTAAAACCTTCCTCAGGTATAAATTAGTAACTATACAAATATGATGCCTTGTGAAAAGGCGAAACGCGTACGGGTGAATTGTCAAAATGAAAGACTGTGAAAATACATAGATGGCAATGCAATTTGACTTCCGCTGTCGAAGATTCCTTACCCTAACCAATGATATGAAAACTTTATCGGAACTCCAAAGCAAGTACATTTCTGCAAAAAGCCACTATGAAACATCTTTCAAGGTCAGGCAAGTAGGTGTCAGCAGCGTTACTCGTGTCAGGACTTGTTATCGTCTGGCGTTTGGGCTTTCTGCAACACATAGCTGACATGAGATATCACCTATCTAGACCCCTGCGTTTCCGCTCCTCTGCAGACATGCGATACCCCGCCCTGTGCTGGTCAGGAAGCGCTTATCGACCAGCGTCTCCGAGCCACTTGTCTTTTCTGCGACCTATGCTGATACCCCCACCAACGCACAACGCACAGCGGCCGTTAGACTGCTGACCTTCAGCTCATATCTGCTGCTTTGCTGTAAGTATGAAGCTGCGATCGTAATGTACCATGACCACAGTGATGAAGCAGACAATTACTTTTCGAGTTGGGGTACGTACATGAATTACACACACCAATAAAGTGTTGCCTCACCACGCTTATAGGGATCGATGACCTTTTACATAAAAAGGTAAAGCAGTCAACAATCCGAAGATTGGTTTGAACGCCACAGTGCTTTACTAGGCATGGTCCTGTTTGGAGGTTGCCTTCCTCCTACCTGACTTACCCAGCCAGTTATAGGGGGACCTACAGTTTAATGTGGGTTCCAACCACGGTGCTATTTGATATATTTCACACCAACAATACTGCCAGATGTGAAAGAAGTGGAAACTGACAAATAAAGATCATAGGAACTGGCGGGGATCGAACCGGCGACCTTTGGATTTGTAGTCTGGCACTCTAGGACTGTGCTACCACCAATTTTTTTTTTTTTTTCATCTGGTAGATCTATGGTTCGCCGTCGTCCGTTTAGTTCGTGGTTCTTCGTTGAATGGTTGGCTCAATAAATTTTTGCCGATGGTGCTCCCGAGCCGCACAGCTTCCACATAAAAATGCAACATTGACATACAAAAACAACATTTTAGTTCTCTGTATTGCTGATGAAAACATAAATTGTCAAAATTTGCGTTCCAGATTGTGAAAGACTGCTGTCTGCCGTCTTCCCTAGGTTTTTAACTTTTGTAAATTGTCTAAGTTCACTAGAAGGCCTTTTTTTTTTAACGAGAACCCCTTTTGTTCAGAGGCATGAGGAAAAGCATTTCATTTCATGTTTTTTAGTTTCTGTAATATTGATGGGATTTTATTATATTAATAATTTATCACTGTGTTCATGTTTTTAAATGTTAGTTTCTGTAATATTGCTGGGATTTTATTATGCTAATAATTCATCATTGTGTCTATGTTTTTAAATATTACTTTCTGTAATATTGCTGGAATTTTATTATGCTAATAATTTATCATTGTGTCTGTTTCTAAATGTTAGTTTCCGTAATATTGCTGGGATTTTATTGTGCTAATAATTTATCATCATGTCTGTTTTTAAATGTTAGTTTCTGTAATATTGCTGGGATTTTATTATGCTAATAATTTATCATTGTGTCCAGGAATGTGGCAATATGAACGGTTTCTTCGTAACGCCACTGTCCCTGTGAGAATGTGTACTTGCTTTATTCTGAATGTGCATGTATGAGAATCTTTTAGCATGAGAGTCTGAGTGTATGTATAAGAATTTTCGTCGTCGGCTGCTGGTTGCTCGCTACTAGTGTTCTCTGGCTTTGTATCGATAGGTTGTCGTTACCAACATCTGCTTTTGATGCTGCCAAAGAGGTTCCTACACCCTTTGGTTACAAGTTGGGTTAGCAATGCCCAGTTAGCGAGCCTCGGCAAGACGCGCGAGTTTAAGCTCTTCCCCACCACCCAGTTTTCCTGAGTTTTGTCGATTTCCAGTGCAATTTCCAGCCTGGTGGCAGGGGTCTCAGGGGCCGATAGGACATTCTGTGGCTGCACTTCAACCTGGTAAGACGTTCTGGATTTTTTTCCTCCCTTGAGATGGTAGCGATTTGTTATCTGGTTTGTCAGACTGCAGATCTTAGGTTCATTTTTGGGGATACGTTTCTCCGATCATGTACAGAAGTGTATTCAATTTCATTTTGGTGATTTTGCATAGGTAAACGCTGTGAAAATGCAACTAATTCGGTTTGATAACGGTTGGGAATCGGTAACCTGTGTGAGACTAGCTGGCGGTGTATGAACTCTGTTTAATTACCTTCTAGTTTTATGGGATGCAACCAATGTGCGGGAATATTTTTATTCTGTGTAGTGCATGTGAAATACTCATTTACGTTTTCTGCTTCTATGAGTTATATGTACTCCACGTGGTGTGTTCTTAGAACAAAGCCTTCAGCTACCCCTGTGTCGGTTTCTATGCCCTTCATGCAAGAAATTATGTAAGTATCATTCTGATTTCCATTAGTATCTCGCGATCTCTTCTCCGCCTATTTTAAACTGTTGTTTCGTTTCCAAACTTGTACTTTGCATTCAGACTACCCCCGTAAATTCTCATCTAGCCCTGTATGCCCCCTTTATTAGGTTGCTTATGAAATACTACGTATTTCCAGGGGCTGCATGCCGTATTTCTTAGTTGATTTACTCTGACTTTGAATTTATTCCATTTTTCTGATTTTTTAAGACTGGACTTCGTCCACAGGTGTAAAAGCTTTCCAATGGTGTCTAACTTCTTTAGCTTCCTTATGATATACTACGCATTTCTAAGGGTTGCATGTCGTAGCTTTTTTTCTTTATTTTTCGAAAATTGAATTTTGAATTTTTTACTGGTTTTCGGAACCACGTGGCTCCGAACTCCGACTTCAAGGGTTTATACCTAGTCACTTGAGTTCTCGTCGCTGCTCACATACCAGTGCCTTACTATTGTGCATTCTTGTTTCGTGATCTGTGATTCCGTTGGTTTTAGTTGAAATGAATGCGACGCACTTCGCCTTTGGTGGAGGTGCGAATATTTAACGTAGCAGACACGTGCTGTGTGTCTCAATAATTCTGCATGTTTACGGTTTCATTTGAATGAAATTAATTTCGCTATTATGGTACCATCTCAAATAAAGAAAGGCAGACCAGAGCGACATACAAAGTTTATATTTTCTTGTGTTGTGTGGTACATCGTGGTACGCAGAATTTCGCCTATGATAGCGGCGCCTGCTTCTGCTTCGTAGCAGCACACTGAGTTGGGTGAGTTCCACTTTGCTTTGCGCGTGTGAGTCGCTAAATGCTTATTGATTATAAATCCCTCATCTGACGATGTCCAGTTTAGATTACTTTAAGTTATTTTGAATGGGGATGCATTTTTATTGTTTAACAAAATTGAGCCGGCCGCGGTGGCCGAGGTGACTGAGGCGCTCCAGTCACGGTCAGCACGGGCACTACGGTCGGGGGTTCGAATCCCCCCTCGGGCATGGATATTTGTGCCGTCCTAGTTTGTAAGTAGTTCATAAGTAGTTTGTAAGTTTAGGGACTGATGACCCCGTAGTTAAGTCCCATAGACTATACAAACATTTGAACATTTGAACAAAATTGTTTCCCCCATTTGCTCATGTTGGAAGTGAATAAATAATTTATTATCAGTGAACCTTTATCCTAATTATGAATATTAGTTAACGAATACCTTTCCTTTTTTTATTTAATGTTGTTTTTCACCCATGCTGAGAACAAATTCAGATGAAAATTATCATATTTTTAATTCTGTTGCGCCATAAATGTTCTCACAGCCACCTTCATGAAAGGGTTTAGTTCGGGGTGGCTTGTGTATTAATGATTGTGTGTAATTCTCGTGATCTGCGATATGTTGGCCACCATCTCTTTGTTTTTCTGCTGCTAAAGTAAAGTTTGAGTCAGTTCTAAATTCTGGGCCAGGGAACAAGATTCTGTTGCAGGAAGTAGTCAGTAGTTCACGCGACTCCTTTAGCTGGTTTTACGGCCAGAGTTATATGTTTAAAGTAAGCTTTTAACTGGCTCCCTTCAGCCAGAATTAACTTTACAGTTAACGGTGGTCTTTCAATTGGAGCATACACGAGTACCCTAATTTACCCACTAATACGTCATCTTGCAGTGATGCATGCTGTTTTCGTCGTGGTATACTGCCCACCTGAGCATCAAGGGACTGTTGGTCCACATTGTCCCGCTACTATCAGATTGTTTGGAGGTTCATCTCGTCCAAAAACAGTCCTTTTCGATGTTCGATAGGTATCATGTCTGGAGAATGTGGTGTGTCATTATCATGAAGGACCAAATTCAAAAGATGTGTACGATGATGGCATTTTTCGCTATTAGACGCCAGCTGGGATCGTGCTCGGCCTCATTGGTGCAAGTTTTCAGGTGACGGCACTTGGGCGACCTGCGCGTCGATGATGATTAAATGGTGATGAGGACGACACAACACCCTGCCCCCAAGTGGACAAAATCTTCGACCTGACCAGGAGTCTAACCTGGGCCCCCTGCGTGGCAATCGACCACACTCTCCACTGGACTACGGAAGCGCGAGAATTGTCCATTAAGACGAATCACTCATCGAAGTTACGCCGATGTGCCTACACAACGTGCTGGAGGATATTTTTGTACTGTACAGCCTTCTGATAGCCTTCTTTGAGCGCTGGTGGCCTTCTGTGGCCCCACATAATACCACCCAAAACATCAGGGAACCACCACAACGCCTCACTTCGCTGGGCGGAGTGTCTAAGGCAAAAGGCTGAACACACTGTCTCGAGAAACGTCTCGGACGATTGTTTGCTTGAAGGCAGATACGAGTCTCATCTGTGAATAGCACTTGATGCCAATTATGACAAGTCCATTCAGCATGCTGTCGGATCCATCTGTACCGTGCTGCTTGGTGTCTAGGAGTCAAAACCTCGCCATGGACGTCAGGAGTGAAGTTCCATATCATGCAGCCTATTATGTACAGTTTCAGTCTAAACACGACGTCCTGTGTCTGCTCCAAAATCATTATTCAGCATACTGGCGCTCCTCAGCGTTCCACCGAGGTGAAATCCATAAGTAGCGGTCGTCATCTGCTGTGGTAGCGTTTGGGCTGCGAGAGAAAGGCAAGTCAGTTCCCGTATCTATGTAGCTCCTCCACGTCCGAAAGACATTGCTTTGCTTCACTCTGCCTGGAAACTTTCCTTGAAGAGAATCCCTCCTGACAGAAAATAAAAATGTGGATACAATAAAACTTCAGCATTGGCGTCTAGGGAATGCACAAGTACAGTCAACACAAGAAGTGTTTTATAAGCCATATTACACACCGCGTTGTGGGTGTTTATAACTTTGTTTGGGTTGAGTGATATCTGTGAACAATCTAAGAAATTGTGTTCTTGAGCCAATATACACATTCAAAATCATTGTTCATGGGAGCCTGTAACCATGGCGATGTAACACTTTTTTATGTGTGTTGTAGCTGATCTTACAAAGTGTACAGGGTAGCTGGAAGCTGGAATAGCCGGCCTCGGTGGCCGAGGGGACTGCGGCGCGTCTCTGAAAGGCCACTACGGTCGGGGGTTCGAATCCCCCCTCGGGCATGGATATTTGTGCCGTCCTTAGTGTTAGCTAGTTCATAAGTAATTTGTAAGTTTAGGGACTGATGACCCCCTAGTTAAGTCCCATAAGCTATACAAACATTTGAGCATTTTTTTGAAGCTGGAATATATCTTTCAAAAATTTTTTGTATAGCTTATGGGACTTAACTACGGGGTCATCAGTCCCTAAACTTACAAACTACTTATGAACTAACTAATTCTAAGGACGGCACAAATATCCATGCCCGAATGGGGATTCGAACCCCCGACCGTAGTGGCCTTGCAGACTGGAGCGCCTCAGTCTCCTCGGCCACCGCGGCCAGCAAATACATCTTTCGATGCAGGCAGTGGCCGACCGAGATCACTGCATTGAAGAGAAATGCTTACCTGAAAACCGGAAAATAATGGATGAGGATAATAGAAAAAACAACGTTTATTGAAGACAACATCATTATTTGATCATCCAACCGTAAATGATGTAGCAAATGTCATGGGAATAGCCACCTAGTGTCGTGTGCGACCTCCTCTGGCCTCTGCAGTGTGATGTCATGGAAGTAAGTATACAGGCAAATGATAATCCTCTAGACTCAGCTGACACCAAATCTTTTGCAGAGCGAAAGCAAATTTTGGCCTTTTCGCGAATGCAAGATCCATGGTAGGGAGGATGTGTTCCGTGAAATTCCAGATATACTCAATCAATTCCTGGCTCTGTGGTGGTCATCTAAACACTTGGACCCCCCCCCCTCTTCCTGCATGTCCCTACATCAATTCCCAGGCAGCGTGGGAGCGATGTGATAGTTCCACTTGAAAGACCGCAGAACCAACAGGGTGTTGGAAGGCCAAAAATGGGTAGATATGGTCCCTTCGCATATCAGTGAAGTGCACCCCAGACAATACCAGACACATCACCACTTTGCACCACAATTTCCTTTTTGGTTGGATCCATGAGGTCTGCACCACATGTAGTACCTCCCATCAGCTTGTCCATTTTAAATCGTGATTCGTCCCGCCATATCACATGGCATCGTTGTTGTCCATCCCTGGTGACTGGCGACAAATACAAGCTGTTGTATTCGATGAGGTGTTTGTAGTGTCCACCTAGTGTGTCGCCAGATCCCATTGCCCACAGAATCCATGTTCTTACAGATTGTCCTCTGGGAGACGTGTCTAGCTCACATATGGGGGTGGAAAACCACTGTCACGTGAAAATTACTGAGAATTATTGCTCTTTTGAAATAAAAATTACCTGCAAATGGAAGAGAACTTGAGAGATTTCAGTACTGCCACGCTGATTTGCAATGGCAAAATGACAACATACCCATGTTTATTTATTTGATTATTCGTAGGTTATTGATTTTCTTTAATAACTTGTGGCTCAAGAGAAATATTCTGTTACTTGGTTGTGTGAGGCTTGTAGAGATTCGCGTTCATAACTAATGGCACAAACCAGTGAACGCACCACGAGGGCGGCGCATTGTCATTCTGAGGGGCCGAGGTTCCTGGAAGATTGCTTATGGCTGGAGCAGGTACAGCTGAGCAGAAGCACAGAGTAACATATACAGAGAAGAAACCCCCCTAAACTTCTGTCCTACACTCCCCTCGAAGTTCCGTAAGATGCCAGCAGATGTCAGGTGGTTCCCTGGCTTAGTACTGGTAGACCACACTAGAGGCGCTTCTGAGGGTGCCTCTCGCACATCAGGGGAGGCCGAGGGGAGAGCTCTTGCCGCCTTCCGCAAGGCCACGGCTGTGCCCATTGTGCCGGCGTTTGAGGGGAAGTGGTGGTGGGGAGAGTCGCTACCTGCTGTCTGATCTGGCCAGTTTAAAGGGCTGCTTCTGACCGCAGTGCCATCATGGGATATCTTATGGAATCTTCCCTCCCCACACGCCTGAGCGTGTGACCGGGCCCTTACGGAGGTTTCCCGTCTGATATCTTTGTCTGTGGCAGAAGGCATTCCCAGTATTTTCGCACCTGTTACCGCCATCTGGGTGGCGTCACCAACGCTGGCGTCGTCTGGGCGAGAGCGTCTGGAGGAATACAGTGTGCCTCCAAGGGCAATGTACGGTGCATTTCGAGGGGAAAGTTGGGCAAATTTATGAAAGACAGATCCCTGGGACGACCATGTCTGGCGCCGAGTTGGCGAACGCCGAGGTGGCATAGGACATTGTACATCTCTGGCGCCAAGTTGGCGGGCGCCGCAGTTGTACAATAGCGAAGCAGCTGCACTTAGAATTTGTGGTACAACTTTTGGAGTAACTCCAAAACTTGTACTTAAAGCGCTGAGTATTGGCAAACCGAGAACAAGGTCAGCCTTCCTGATATTAGACGCACCGACGCGCTAATTGTGACTGTCACAGTTCTGGT
The DNA here is from genome assembly GCA_026315105.1 of Locusta migratoria. Classification (NCBI taxonomy): domain Eukaryota; kingdom Metazoa; phylum Arthropoda; class Insecta; order Orthoptera; family Acrididae; genus Locusta; species Locusta migratoria. Next base: position 869,578,738 of record CM048744.1, read on the forward strand.
GTCACCTCTGCCTGCAGTACCTTCGTGTATCATACGTAAATTGTCTGTAGTGGCACAAAATAACCGAATGAGTGAGCTCTAGGACTGAGATCTGCCGGGGTCCGAAGTTGGCTGATATTAGTTAAATATCACTCCTGGAATACGAAGATGAATTGTCTCCTGGTACACCACTTACAGCTTTCGACACACACAGCCGCCGCCCAGCTGTCGTCTTGCTGACATCACCAGCCACCACAGTGTTGGTACAGTATCGTATGCATTTTCTAATGTTTCCAGGAGTGTTCACGTTTTTGGACATATTGAAAACAGGCAAACACAGAAATCGGGTATCGGAATATTCCTCTTGATTACGCCACAGTTTCCAGTTCAATGTGGGTTGTCATAAGTGTTTAGAATCAGTAGAACTAGTTAAATATAATTGTAAGAAACCATGCAAAAAATCATGGCTTACTATAGGAATAAAAATATCTTGTAACAGAACAATGGATCTATATCTATCCACAAGAAAGAGTAATAATCCAGAATCAATAAAATATTATAAAAACTACTGTGCTACATTAAGAAAAGTTATTAAAATATCCAGGAGCATATGCATCATATCTGATATTAGTTCCTCTGATAATAAAATTAAACCATTTTGGAATATTATTAAAAGCTAGACAGTGCAACCAAGAGCACAGGAAGAAGGTATTACCATCAAAACAAATGAAAACATCAGTAACAAAAACTCAGAAGCTGAAAACATGTTAATGTTGTAGAGAAAATGGGATCTAAATGTTCATTAGAAGTAGCAAGGCAGTTATTGTAAGAGGGAATATCTACACAATTTCATACAATTGAAATGCCACCCACCTCTCCTTCAGAAATTAGGAAAATAGTAATCTCTCTCAAGAGGAAAAGGTCACATGGAATTGATCGCATTTCCAGCAGTGTATTAAAAGCTTGTTCCCAAGAGATAAGTAGGATTCTTGGTCGTATTTATAATAGCTCTTTAAAGCAGGGTATTTTCCAGATAGACTGAAATATGCTGTTATTAAACCTTTGCATAAAAAAGTGGATACGACTGATTACAACTACTGCCCCATCTCACTTTTGACAGCTTCATCCAAAAATTTTAAAAAAGTTATGTATTCTCGAGTAGCTTCATGTATTAGTAAAAGTAAAGTTCTAACAAAATGTCAGTTTGGTTTTCAAAAAAGCTTTTCACCAAAAAAAATGCTATATATATCTTCACTGATGAATTATTAAATGCTTTGAATAACCGAATATCACTAGTTAGGATTTTTTTGTGATCCCTCAAAGATTCTTCTAGATAAGCTTAAGTATTGTGGCATGAATGGGACAGTGCACAAGTGCTTTAAATCATACTTAACAGGAAGAGTGCAGAATGTTGAATTAAGCAGTTCACATTATATAGAAGAAACAATTAATTCTTCTAACTGGGGAGTTATCAAAAATGGGGTCCCACAAGGTCCTTGCTGTTCTTAATATATAATGACTTGTCATTCTACATTCACGAAGATGCTAAACAAGTCCTTTTTGTTGACGCTACATGTATAGGTATCATGCCTGACAAACAGGAATTAACTGATGAAATTGTAAATTAAACTTTGATAAAAACCAGTATCTACAGTTTCATACAGTAAATGGCATGACATCATTAACAAATTTAGACTTTGAACAGAAATTAGTAGCTAAGGTAGAATATTCAAAAATTTTAGGTGTTTGCAATGACGAGGGATTGAATTGGAAGAAACATATTGAGGATATGCTGAAACGTTTGCGTTCAGCTGCTTATGCCATCAGAGTCATTGCAAAATTCGGTGATATACATCTCAGTAAATTAGCTTACTATGCGTACTTTCATTTACTGCTTTCATATAGAAACATATTCTCGGGCAATTCAACATTGAGTAAAACATTATTCATTGCACAAAAGCGTGTAATCAGAATAAGTGCTGGAGCCCACCCAAGAAAATCCTGCAGACATTTATTTAAGGATCTAGGGATCTTCACTGTAGCTTCACAATATATATATATTCACTCATGAAATTTGTTATTAACAATCCTAACCAATTCAAAAGTAATAGCAGTGTGCATAGCTACAACTCTAGGAGAAAGGGTGACATTCACTATTCAAAGTTAAATCTAACTTTGACACAGAAAGGGGTGAGTTATGGTGCCACAAAAGTCTTCAGTCACTTACCAAGTAGCATCAAAAGTCTGACAGATAGCCATCTGATATGTAAAAACAAATTAAAGGAATTTCTGAATGACAACTCCTTCTACAGTTTAGATGAAGTTTGAGGCAAAACTTAAAATAAAAAAATTAATAAATAACAAATGAAAATAAAAAATCCTTAAAATGTTGATTGTCATGTATAGACACAATTTACTAAATTGACACGTTTCACCCCATTACGATATGTCAAGTATCTGACCTATGGAACAAGTAGTTATCTAATCTAATCAATTATCCTCAACTTACAAGTCATTTGCTGTAGGAGTGTATGTTCTGATGGATTTTATATTCTTTAAAATTAACCTTTGCTTTAATTGTATATGGATATAGCTTTCAACTCTGACATTCATTTTACTTCAGAGAATAATGCTAGTCGAAGCTTATATTCTTTACTTAGTCCCCTTTCACAATTTTGGATGGTTTTTGACTAGTGAGAAATTGGAGTATAAGTTAATTATCGGATCAATAGTGGGTCAGCCACGTCTATCCTTTGATATCAAGTGAACAAGCCATTTGCATACTTCATTTGCTTGCCGTCCTTTCTCTCCTCTTCCTTGTCATTAGTGGCATCATGGCCTCCATTTGCGTACTACCAGGATCCACTTCCTCCTCCATCCTAGATTTTCAAAGTGAGAGACTTTGCGACGTGCTCTCTTCGTTCCCATGTGCCTGATTTTTAATTGAACTGATAGTACCTTGTTGAAGCAATTGAATACTGTCATTAAAGAGGCTGTGACTTGAAAGGAATGATAAGTAAATTTGAAACAAATTGAAAGCTAATGAAAACCAAATTAATCGTGCATTTCGAAGAGATTCGGTACCTCAAAGGTTTTCGCAATGTAGTCTTTTATGAGGATTTCGTTATGTCTATTAAAGTTAATCATATATTAGTGAAGAGATTCAGAAGTATAGATCTTCCAGTGCAAGACTTCACATTTTAAAAATCGTATGACTATGGATACATTCTGATAGAAAAATATGACAGTGGATGAACAGTTGTTAACCATCCTAAGTTCTTAATGCAGTAGAGGATGATGATATGCATTGTAGTGCAAATCGGTAATCTTTCTGTGTGCAGATTACTGGAACCGCGACCGAAACAACAACGTGTGAAAGTTGAAAGACCACCGTTATTTGTAAAATTAATTCTACTGAAGGGAGACACATAATTCTGGCCTTAAGAACCAGTTAAAGGATTTCCGTGAACTACTGACTACTTCCTACAACATAAAATTGTTCCACGGCCCAAAATTTATAACTGACTCAAAATTTACTTTAGCAGCAGGAAGACAAAGAGATGGTGGCCGACACACGACGTAGATCACGAGAATTACACACAATCATTAATACACAAGCCACCACGAACTAAACCATTTCATGAAGGTGGCGGAGAGAACATTTATGGTGCAACGGAATTAAAATATGAAAATTCCCATCTGAATTTGTTATCAGCACTGGTGAAAAACAACGTTAAATAAAAGAGAGGGTATTCCTTAACTAATATTCACAAGTAGAATAAAATTTCACTGCCAATAAATTATTTATTCGGTTCAAACGTGAGCAAATGGGGGAACCAATTTTGTTAAACAATAAAAATGCATCCCATTGAAAATTAACTTAAAATAATTTGAACTGAACATCGTCAGGGGAAGGATTTACAATCAACAAGCATTGATCCACTCACACGCGCGAAGCAAAGCGAATCTCATCCAACTCAGCGTGCTGATACGAAGCAGAAGTAAATGCTGATATCGTAGGCGAAATTCTGCGAACCAGGATGTATCACACAACACAAGGAAAATAAACTTCGTTGTTGGCTCTGCTCTGTGTTTCTTTACTTGAGTTGGTACGCGATAATAGCGAGATTAATTTCAATTTAAGTAAAAGAGTGAGCATGCAAACTTACTGAGACACACGGGACATGTCTGCTACATTACATATTCGCACCCCACTGAAGGTGAAGTGCTTGAAGATCGTATTCATTTCAGCAAAAATCAACGGAACCATAGATTAAGAAGCAAGTAATACGCAATGGTAAGGCCCTGGTACGTTAGCAGTGGCGAGAACTCAAGTGACTAGCAATAAACCCTTGAAGTCGGAGTTCGGAACCATGTGGTTCCGAAAACCAGTAAAAATACAAACAATCGATTTCCGAAAAATAAATAAAATTAGCTACGGCATGCACCCTTAGAAATACAATGGGTATCATAAGGAAGCTAAAGAAATACAGTTAGACGCGATTGGAAGGTTTTACATGGATGGACGAAATCCAGTCTTCAAGAATCAGAAAAATGGAATAAATTCAAAGTCGGAGTAAATCAACTAAGAAATACGGCATGCAGCCCCTAGAAATACGTAGTATTTCATAAGCAAGCTAATAAAAGGGGTAGTATAAGGATGGAAGTGAATTTACTAACAGAGTCTGAATGCAAAGAACAAGTTTGGAAGCGAAACAGCAATTTAAAATAGACGGAGAGGAGACCGCGATGTACTAGGAAAATCAGAAATATACATTCCCTGATGGGCATAGCAACAGGCACAGGGGTAGCTGAAGGCTGTGTTCTAAGAACGCACGACGTGGAGCCCATATCACTCGTGGAAGGAGAAAACGGAAAGGAATATTTCACATGCACTACACAGAATAAAAATATTCCCGCACATTAGTCGCATCCTACAAAGCTAGAAAGAAATTAAACAGAGTTCATACACTGCTAGCTAGTCTCACTAAGTTTACAGATACCCAGCCATTATCAAACCGAATTAGTTACATATTCACCGCATTTACCTATGGAAATCACCGAAATGAAATTGAATGCACTTCCTCACATGATCAGAGAAACTTATTTCAGAAAATGAACCTAAGTTCTGAAGTCTAACTTGAACAAACCAGGCAACGAATCGCTACCAACTCAAGGGAGGAAAGAAAATCAGAACATCTTACCAGGTCGAAGCACAGCTACAGAGTGAGAAGACCGCCAAGGAGTCCCCACCAGCTCCAGAAATCGGTAAAAAACCCAGAAAGCTGCGGTGGTGGGGAGAGCCCAGACTCGCACGTCCTACCGAGGCTCATTACTGGGCATTGCCAACCCAACTTGTAACAAAAGGGTGCAGAAACCTCTTTGGTAGCATCAAAAGCAGAAGTTGGTAACGACTACCTATCGACATGAAGCTAGAGAAATATGCAAAGCGAGCAGCCAGCAGCCAACGACGAAAATTCTCATACATAGAGTTCCATACTAGAAGATGCTTATACATGCACATGCAGAATAAAGCAAGTACACATTCTCACAGGAACAATGGCGTCACGGAGAAACCGTTCATATTGCCACATTCATAGACATAATGATAAATTAATAGCATAATAAAATCTCAGCAATATTAACACAGTATTACAGAAACTAACATTTAAAAACATGAAATGAAATGCTATTCCTCATGCCTCCGAACGAAAGGGGTTCTTGTTTAGCAAAAAGCCCATCTAGTGAACTTAGATAAATTACAAAGTTTAAAAACCTAGGGAAGACGGCAGACAGCCGTCTTTCAAAGTTCGAGATGTGTCAAATGCTGTAAAGACTTAGTACCTTTCGAGTAGAATGTTTCGGTTCTTCAAGGCTAATAGGAAGTACAAAAACACACGACTAGTGTCAAAAGAGTGGTAAAAAAAAAAAACACTGTGGATGTGGCTTTAAACGGTTCTTCACATAGAAAGATTACATAAAAGCATAATTCGAAGTACATCTTGGTGTCTTACTATGGAATGATCCGATGGAAGAGATGTGGATTCCTCTTATCTGTGGCTCGAATTACCCAGAGAAGGATTAGAAATTGAGTTACTGGGTTGGAAGTTTTCGAAGCTCTGTATTGCAGAATGCGATGTTTAAGCATTATATAGGGTTCTTCCACTTGTGGTATGACACTTTTACCTTTCGGTACTACATACAGAGAGCCCCTTACGAATTGTATGCTGGAGATCATACGATATCTGATACCGCTTCTCTATAAAGTGACAATGACATATGTGGTTTATATAATAAGAGCTGAATAGTGTAGACTGTGTTCTGATTCTGGCATATTTTTATTTGGTTCTCTGAGTGAGGGAGGAGGGAGGATCTGTTGCAATAGTTAACGTTTGCATAGCCCTCTTTCGATAAAAAACCGATGGTTGTCTCGATTCTATAGTAAGTAAAGTATTTATCCCTGAGTAGTGGATGTTATATTCTATATTTATCGACATGACAGTATCAGAGGATTGTTGCATAAGTTACAACGAAACAGTAGAGCACTGCACTTACCTGCGCGTTTATAAGCTTATAGTGTTGTGTTGAGTGGCATCTAACTGCGTGACCTATCTATGTGATTTCCTATGACCTGATACTCTCAGCCAAAACGTTCTACAGAGTGAGCATTGTGACGCAATGGAAATTTCGAAGTTGTGGTCTTTACTTGAGGTGAGGGACATGTAAACATCTAGATGGGTCATGGATCGAAACTTTATCTTTTGAGTATACAAAGGACCATTCCTAACATATTGTTTGCTGGAGATCAAAAGAATTTTGCTTTTACCATGTGAGAGATATGCTAGAACCAGTATGCTACCATTCCTATTTGCATGTTCAAGATGCATCGGGTAATTGTTGTAAAGGCTTAGACCCTTTCGAGCAGGAATTTTCGGTTTTCTGTGGGGTGTTGGTGTATTATGACTTCACCGTTTTGTACCTTACTTGCTTGCACGAACTTTAGGAGTGAAGTCTAGGGACACCTGAACAGTGACTACAATTTTCAATTTTTCTTATTTACTCTCGATCTGTGGTGTTAAAAGATCCTAATCTATTAGGGGTGTTTTTTATTTCTAGCTGTCAGCAGTAACAGGAGACGTAAACAATTCAGTATTGCGTGTGTAGGGTATGCTGTGCTCCAAATAGTTTAAGTTTGTAGACATAGATTCGGCGTTTATGATCTTATGCACATGAGTGATACCAAACGTGATTCTATACTACTTTTAATTTGTTATTCTGGTGTTTTCCATTTCCAGCTACCAACAGTAACAGGTTGGAGATGTTGTAAACAATGTAGTGTAGCGCATGTATGGTGTGGTTGGAAATCAAATAGCTTAACGTTGGCCTTTACGGATTCAGAGTTTATATTCTTCTGGCAGTTGACTGACGTAATATCATTGTAAAATAGTCCTTATTTATTCGTGGTCATTTAAAGGTATCCTGACGTGTTAGGAGTGTGTGTTATTACTATTTTAACAGGTCAGACTTGTTGTAAACAATCCAGTGCTGGATGTGGGTTTGTGTATCAAATGGTGTAAAGTTTATCGCCATGGCTGTAATGTTTATAAATTGTCCTTTGTCCGAGAAGCATTGAGTTCAATAAATCTCAAACATGGGATAGAATAAATTGCACTCTGGGGTCTCCAAATAGCTTGTTAAAAGAACTTAAAATTATGTTCATGTATAGATATATCTTTCCAGGTAAATTGCAACAGGTATCAAACATTTTTATGAAGTATTTGGTGGCATTACCCACGTCTATGCGAAATAATGTTGTGAATTGTCAGAAGGGGCATGGCGTTGGCTGTTTGCACACTGGTGATTGTTAAATCACTTGGTATAAGTGCAATGGTGACTAATAGAGAGAGGTTCATGTAGATTAATGTCGACTGCAAACATAGCCCTGTCACTGGGTTAGACTAGGCTGTTGCTATGCTCGCTTGCAGATAATGTCACAGACTAAACGTGTTAGAACGTTAGTAAGAATAGGTAGAATCACCCTAATTAATGGAGGCACTGCCAGTTTGTAGTTGTGGATCTTGCTCTGGCCTTTGGACTCTAAAGAATTTAGAAGTATGGTCAGGTGGTTGCTGATATGGGACTTCAGCTAATATAAATTAAAAGTTGTTTCAACAACTGTACACATTGTGTATTTTTTGATTGCTAGAGACTAAGATTTTCCAAGTGCTGATTTGAATAATTACTTTCTAAAAGTACAACTTGTCTTTAGTCGTGCTTACGGTGAGAATGGAATCATTTCTGTAGTTTTTCGGTGTTGTATCCGGTCAATTCGTATTAGAACAAGGGGCTCAGAAGATTTTATATAACTTGGTGTACATAGAGATCTTTCCTAATAAAACTGCTCTCTCTCTCTCTCTCTCTCTCTCTCTCTCGCTCTCTCTCCCTCTCTCTCTCTCTCTCTCTCTCTCTCTCTCTCTCTCTCTCTCTCTCTCTCTCTCTCTCTCTGTGTGTGTGTGTGTGTGTGTGTGTGTGTGTGTGTGTGTTTATGTGTCATTTGTGGTGTTACTTTCCTTTAAATCATCAAATGAATGGTTTTGGGAAGAACGCGCTATGTCGTGGTTCACATGGCCTTTAGTAAATGGATAGAGAGAAGCACTATTGAGCAGGAATATCGAATACTTAGAGATTGTAGGTGAGTGTCATGGTTACTGATGGTAATGATGAGTGTGATATTCAACTAGAGTGTGTGATGTCCTTAGTCGGAATGTGTACAATGTATCCTTCCATCTTCTAGCTCTTTCCCTCCCCATCCTGTTCACAATGTCCAACATCTCCATCTCATCCACCAGTTTATAGACACCCACCACAAGCATCCATCACCACCACATCGAGCACATCCCACAATATTCCGTCGAACCAACTACTACTGTTTGTCATTCTCTCTCTGGTCTTTAACTCTCCGCCCCCTTCCTAACCTCATGTCCAGCCATGTCATCCCCAGTTCCTCAGCCACCCCCACAACCACCCTTCCTCTCACCTCCCCTTATAAGTACCTCCCCTCACCAGAAGACATCACCCAACGCTTTGCCACAGAGGCAGACACATCCGAGTCACCAATCCCAAATCACCAGTGACCAGACCCCGCCCCCCACCCCAACACCCTCAACCCATCCCCCAACCGATCTCTGCTCCCACTACATCCTGTAAGTCCTCCTCCAAGACCTCCAAATGAAGCAGCATGGGTCCCATCCCCCATTGTACACAAAAAGCCTCCCTCCACCACCGCCACTGCTCCCACTGGGATGCCCACTGTGTCCCCCACCCCAACACCCTCAACCCATCCCCCAACCGATCTCTGCTCTCACTACATCCTGTAAGTCCTCCTCCAAGACCTCCCTGAAGCAGCATGGGTCCCACCCCCCATTGTACACAAAAAGCCTCCCTCCACCACCGCCATTGCTCCCACTGGGATGCCCACTGTGCTGTCCCTATGGACATCACCCTCCTCCCCTCTTCCTCCTCCTCTCCTGAAATCTACATGCACATCCTCTCTCATTCTGATCCCCTGCTTCTCTGATCCCCTGCGCCTGCTCCATCCCCCAGGTCTACCTTGATCACAGTGCCACCCCCACCCCATTCCTTATCTCTTCCACTTCTTCCTGCCAGCCACTACTTCCCTGCTTCCCACCCAACCTCTCTGCCAAGATCACCAACCTCAGCTCTGTGATCATGGAGGAGAAGGTGTTGTGCCAGCACATTTTCATTCGCTCTGCCAAGTAAATCCAGAACGCACATACCTGATGTGGATTTTTATTGGATCCGCATCATCCATTAACCGCATTCTGACATAAGGGGTGCTCACAGACCCCACTCTCCTCCCCATGCCTCTTCTACGATGATAACCTGACCCAAAATTGCCCCACCTGTCCCTACTTCAAGTTCCCTCACTACCAGTCTCGCCTCCCTTCCCACCTGCAACACCTGTCCTGCACATGTGTCAGGCTTGTCTCGCCCCTGTTACCCCCAAGCTGACCGTTCCCATCCTCCCTATCGACCCCCCATCCACCCAAACAACTCACTCTGTCCCACTCCCAAAGTGGAGGATGTCATCCAATTTGTCAGCACTGTCCTGCAAAGCATCTACCCATTCCAATGTCCTCTCATCCTTCTGGAAAACACCCTTTCCACCCATTCCGCTTTCCATTTTGAGAACATAGTCAACTTCTCTCTGAACCACTCCCACTTCACCTACTGGCAGGTTACCTTCATATAAAGCACACCCATAACCTTCTTCCCAACTCACCCCTCCCCCCTTCCTGCAGCTCCCCAATGGCACTCCCACCCTATTACCACAACATTCTCTCCCCATCCTTTTTCAACATTGCATGTATGCCTTTCTCCTCAACAAAACTTTCCTCCAACCCATCTATCCATTAGCACCACACCATACCTCCTTCACTGCATCAATGGCCCCCACCCCTCGTTCAAGTCAGAGTGGCGAGTGGTCACCTCTGATATCACCCTGTTCGGCTGCAGCCCATCCTAAGCAATCTCACTGAGCACCTTATCTTCAGCCCTGTCACCCTGGCCACCATCTACATCCATGATGTTCCCCTCCCCTATGACTTACTCTCCCACATTGACCACAACGTTAGGGCCAAAGTGGTTGCCACCGACCTTAACGTTGCCCCTTGTTCAATGAATTGCTTCTGGGCGATACTGTTTCCCTCCCTCAAACTACAAGCCCGAAAAGCAACACCACCCTTTACCTCCCCTAACCTTCTTGGGTGCCTACAGGTGGAAGACCTAGACCTTATTGGGAGTGTCAGTGAGAGCATAAAACCCCACGAGCACGCTGTGCTACCTGTCCTGAACCCCATCCTAAGCTTCTCCACAGCTACTCCAACTGGGATGCCTACCATCATTCCATGGACACTGTTGTCGCCAGGCACCTCCTACCTCTCCACCCCTAACATTAACCAAGCATCCTTCCTCCACCAGAGCATTGCTGATGTCCATCCCCACATTCCCTCCGAAGCCCCTAACACTCCACCTTCCCTCCACAGGCTGTACTCCTCTTACGTGAATCCCATCACCTTTACTGCTGCTTCTTGCATACTAGTGACAGGGACACACTCCAATGTCACCGGCAAATCCAGCGAAATATTAGAAACGCCTTGTCCACAAAAAAAAAAAAAAAATAAAATAAAAAAAAAAAAATAAAAAATAAAAAAACGCTGGGCTTGGCGTCAGACATGCAACCACTTTAACGCCTCGCTCCCTATGAACTCCAAGCACTAGCAAGCTTTCCACCTCCTTACTGGCAGTCTCTCTGCCCCAAACTACACCCTCCACATTTCGCCACCTACCTTCCCCACATATTTTCCGTTCCTTACAATACCTGGTTCGACTATTCCCTCTTTCTCGATGTCCATAAGTGTACCTCTGTCCCTCCCCCCAATCCCATTCACCTCCGGCTTCCATTACATGGACCACGTTCTCCCCTCAGAAATCAACACACCTGTTACTGCCATTGACTGTCGTGAGTTGGCGGTAATATGTAGTCAATATTTTTATTCCATTATTTTTTGTCTTTGCGCAGATGGGGAACGTCAGTGTCGTTTTGATACACTATCTTTATTTAGATTTTATACCACTTCTGCTTTTATTGGGGCATTTCGTTTAAGGAAAAGTACTTCATTTATAGTAGTTTCTTAATGAATCTACGATTCTTTCCGATATCTGCTGTCTAGTGGACAAGCTGGCGACGGCAAGGGGACGGCTGGAGTACTTTCTATCGTGTAGCATCGACAGTTGGCAAATTGGGGTCAATAAATTAGCGTGTTTGGGCATTTGCCTTCATAGAACTTCTCTGTTGCGGGACTGCCAACTCAGCTGTGGAAGAGAGGGCGTCCTGTCATGGCCAAGTACCTGTGAGGCCCCGGTCGGTGGGTATATTTTGTAAGCTGTCATGTTTTTAACTTATGTATTTTTTTATATAGTGACTAAGTGCAATTTTGCACTTGTTACTTTATACCCAGTTTTTTAACAAGATGACCAAATTATAAAATATATATGACCACATGATGGTGACACAGTGCACCGAAACCGGTCGTCACTTAATAAATTGTTAGTCTGCGATCTTGGCATGTCATTTTGATATCATAATATTTTTGATAGTTAAATAAGGGCCGCCATCATGTTTATAAAAATATGCAAAATTATTTTTTATTGACCTCACTTGCTTGGTGGTGTATGATATGGTCAAACACATTTATTTTATAAATTCCTGACCAATATCGCAATGAGAGGTACCACCAATTTTAACCTCATTTACTCGGTACACTCCCACGTTAACTAATATCTGTTTGCTCCTCCAAAACTATTAATGATAGGGAAGTTTTAAAACTGAAAGAATATGCATACTCGGGGTGCAATTTATTTACCATAAACAATTCATCCTGTCACATGACAAAGCTAACGAAACATTACACATACTTTGAAAATAACAGTTAAAGTTAATTGACAATTAACAACATGAAATTACGTTGCCTATATATATTTACATCAATAAATGACTAAGTCAAGGAAGAAGGAAGCGTACTCAGGAAGAATATTCAAGCTACTACTGCAGATACACAAACTCAAAGGGCAGATGAAGTTTCCCAATTTGAACAAATGATCCCACTTATAAAAATAAAGAGAAAATCCTTCAAAACATCAATACACTGGCCCTAGCAATGATGCAAGTGACACATTACCAAATATTTGGAGCAGAAGATGAGCATGCACATGAGTCGGCAGCGGCAGGTGATGACTGCAGACAATAAAACGCGAGCGTTTTCTCACTTCGTTCTGTGAAGCATATACGATATTTAAACTAACGGCTGTTCTAGGGTTGGCGATGCTAGACAGACAATGGCTGCACAATTTTATATCGCGAGCGGACAAGTCGACCGTAGCGTACTTGTGAAACAGTGTTCACAAGTGCAAATTACCAAGTCAAACTTACGACACAAAATCTTAATATATGCGCAAAGTGAAATGCTCAACTTGAGACTTCCAAAATACGTAAGTCAACTGTGCCCGTTGGAAGCGAACCTACAGGACAAAAATCAAAGTACAGACAACAGCACAAGTAAACCGCACACTGCGGAGACCTACCAGCGAATCCTCGAAAAATCCCTCCGCGTCAGCATTCCTGGTCGCGACCCACGACCGCGCCTACGCTGCCAGAGCGCTTCAGTTACCACATGCAGCTAATAGTATACCCAGTGACATCGCGAGAAGCTGCTGACAAATTACAAAACAGTCACAATCGTAAGCTTTGGCGAATCACAGAGCACTGTGCAGACGCCCCTACAAGCTCCTCCCACACGAGAAAAGTTCCCACAGAGACGATACCGTACCACAGACAAACATATACAGACGGGAAACCCCCGTAAGGGCCCAGTCCCACACTCAAGGGTGCTGGTTGGGGGGTACTGAAACAGTTCCGTAAGATGTCCCATTATGACGCTGCGGTCAGAGGTAGACCTTTAAATTGGCCAGAGCAGGTGGCAGGTAGCAGCTGTTCCCACCTCCACTTCTCCTCAAACGCCGACAAGCCAGACACAGCCATGGCCTCATGACAGGCGGCACGAGTTCTCCCCTCTGCCTCCCCTCCATGCTACCCTCTGACGTGCGAGAGAGGCACCCTCAGAAGTGCCTCTAGTGTGGTCTACCGGTACTAAGGGAACCATGTGACACCTGCTAGCATCTTACAGAACTATGAGGGGAGCGTAGGACAGTGGTTTAGGGGGGGGGGGGGGCTACTTCTCTGTATATGACACTATGTGACCGTACACAGGTACACGACCTCTTCAGAAGTTTCGAACGCTCTCTTTCGTTCCCAGGCCTCATAAATTTTATAACCACAGGCGCTAATCCCCCGCTGGCGCAGACGACCGACTATGCGCCCAACAAGGCTTTTAACATACGTCATGCAGAAGAACGTTTCCACGACCACCCACCTTGGCAACTTCAAAGAAACCGCCTTGGTGCAAGCAGTGGCTCCTTTCTGTCAACCCCAATAAACACCATGACCGTCCTATCCACCAAACTCGCCAAACCCGCGAAACTCGCCAAATCCTATCCATGGGTTATTTTCGCCACCTCCCCTCCCAGATGACACCCTCAATCCTGAGACCTAATCCTTTCGCCTTTCCCGTCTATGACACGCCCTCCCTCCCTCCCTCCCTCCCTTCCTCCCTCTCTCCCCCTCTCTCTCCCCCTCTCTCCCCCCCCCCCTCTCTCTCTCCACACACCCCCACTTTCTTCCCTTCCTTACTTGGTCTTCCCCCTCCCAGCACTTTCCCTTGGAATCCTTACACTCTTCCCCATCTTCAACCTCTCCATCTCCCACCCTTCCGCGCCTCCGTTCCTTCCCAATCCCCTGCGGGTCTCAGTGATCGACGTTTTAATCGTGTGCTGGGCTAGTCAGTGTTGTGTTGCCTTTTATTACTGCTGCAACCGCCTACAATGGCAGAACATGTGCCGCACATGTGTTTTTTGACCAGTCTCTGGTCTCGTCAACGTTTCATGTTGCATTTTAAAAAAATGTACAAATGTTTGTACAACTTATGGGACTTAACTACGGGGTCATCAGTCCCTAAGCTTACAAACTACTTATGAACTAGCTAAGACTAAAGACGGCACAAATATCCATGCCCGAGGGGGGATTCGAAACCCCGACCGTGCTGACCGTGACTGGAGCGCCTCAGTCACCTCGGCCACCGCGGCCGGCTGTTGCATTTTAATCTCTAGGAATTCATTCATCGTGACCACTGAAAATATAGCACGATTACTACCACCTTCAAGAGCAAAGATAAACTGAACATGCTGACGACTTTGTTCTTAACCACGAGTTAAAGAAGATACAAAGAGGTCCGGCCGGAAGTTCAAGAAGATCACGAAAATACATGAAATTTGTTACTGGACTTATCAAAGCATACGAACATAATCAAAAGTGAGGGGGAATGTCTCTACAACATTAACAAGGCAAGAAACCGCTGAACGAACATCATGTCGAGCGCGAAGCTACAGTTCGGCAAAAATCACTGAATACCTGCACACCGTCACGATTTAAATGGAAATATACCGATACGCATTCCGGAGATAATGCAAGCACAGTTAGAAATGCTTTTGATCATCATTAACATATAAAACTATCCTGAATAAAGCCCTGAACACATAACCACCAAGAACATTGGCCACCGCGACGGAATAGCCGTGCGCACTGAGGCTGCGGTGCGCACGGCCGTTCGCCGTCGGGGATTCGAGTCCTCCCTCGGGCATCTGCTCTTTGAGTCTGTGTACCTGCGGTAGTAGTTTGAATAATTATTCTTCCTGAGTAGGTTTCTTTTCTTCTTGACTTAGACAGTCATTTGTTGATGTAAATATACAGGGTGTCCCAGCTATCTTGTCCACCCAAAATATCTCTGGAACAATAACAGCTACTGGAAAACGACTTTCACCGGTATCAATGTACGGCTGGGGCCCATGAATGTACATATTTGGAAACATTCTAAAACGAAAGCAAATGTGTTTTTTTAACACAAACTTATGTTTTTTTTTAATAGACACCCTATATTTTTTCTTCAGCAATCCATAACATGACAAATCACGTAAACAATGACGTTGATTGCATCGCAATATTCCAATTACATCCCAAGATATTGCGACGCGAAGTTGACGCTTGAAAAGTAGTAAGTAGTGTAAGTAGTTTGTAACCAAGCAGTTAAGTCCCATAGATTTATAAACATTTGAATATTTTGACACTGACCACTAACAAATGATGGCAGAGCAACGACCAACTCACCTCAGCGTCAATGGAATAGTATCTTGACGGTCTGCTCAGACCAGAGTGTGACTAGGTGGAGGGGAAGGAGGTCCAGACGTAAGACGCGATCCGCAGGTATGGCCAAGGATATGGCAAACCTAACTAGCATATCAGGAGGGTTGAAAGGGAACCTCGCTGGAGCAATCTTTGTTAATCGTTCTGCCATATTGTTTAATGGCAGAACCAGCACTCTACACACATACCACGTTTTCTAGAGTCTGCAGACGATACACATGGCCTTGAGGTTGGTTTCCAGAAAGCTATTGCACATAAATTCCATTCATACCGCGCAATCAGGGTTCAGCATAATACATTACGATACACACTGTTAGTGAAATAAAAATCGAACTGACATGTTTTACGGCCCACTTTAGATTTGTAGTTTTATAAGTTTTTGCAAACATTTTGGACCAAAATAATAATCTAAATAATAAAAATTAATTAATAACAGTGTCTGAAACCCTTTTAGGAAAAAAAAGTTAGGTAATGGCGGGTTCCGAACCACTGACCTTCAGCGTCGCAGTCCAACACATTCCCCATTGCGCTACAGCTAACAGGAAAGAATTGCGTTTCTTAATCTAATACTATTGATGGTCGTTGTGAACTGATGCTAATATGTCATTTGTAGACACTAGATTATCGTTTATCGTATGAAGAACGACGTCTTTTTGTTAATTCTTCAGTGCGCTATTGCTTTGAAATGACAACTTGTAAGTTATAATAAGAAAATCATAAAATACGCAACGCAAGTTGGCGTATGCCACAGACAGTTCTGGGCGAGGAATGTCACGTGACATCTGCGAACGGCTTGTTTTCGTTAATTTAATGGACGGTGTCAAAACTCTGTTATATTTGCAAATATCTCTCAAACGATACGAGATATGAAAAAAAAAAGAAAAAAAAACATAAGGGAACAAAGTTGTAGAGAATTTTCTCCTCTACAAATTCGTTTATTCAATTTTTGCGTCAGATGAACGATTTATTTGCAATTAAAATTACATTACAAACGGCTTTTTTTTGTATTACTAATGTATTTCTTGTCCGAAATATTTCACAAAGCGAGGTTCTGGTCTCTGGTAGCCAACAATTATGTCTGTAAAATTTGGTGCCGATCGGTTGATCGGTTCGACCTAAAAAGTGGTAACACGTTACAGCCAGTCAGACATCGTCAAATCGCCGTTATGCAAACATCTCTGCAACGATGCTAGATATGAAAAAAACATAATAGAGCGAAGTTGTATTTTCCCCTCTACCAATTAGGTTATTCAATTTTCGTGTCAGATGAATGGTTCGTTTGCAATTATAATTATATTACAAACGGCTTTTTTGTATTATTACCGTATTTTTTGTCCGAAAAATTTGTAAAAAGGAGGTTCTGGTCTCTGGCAGCCTACAACTATGTGTGCAAAATTTGGTACTAATCAGTTGAACGGTTCGTCTTAAAAACAGGGAATACGTTACGAACAGACAGAAGGACAGACAGACATACATCCCAAAATCGCCCTTATTTTTGCAAATATCTTTGAAACGATACGAGATATGAAAAAAACATAAGACAGCAAAATAGTAGAGAATTTTCTCCTCCACAAATTCGGTTATTCAATTTTCTTGTCAGATGCATGATTACGCCGTTAGTTTCATTTAAATTTCGAGCTGTCAAAAGACGATCGCAAAGGCCCACTTTTAGTGTTACTACCGTAACCTAAAGTGGACCAAAATAATCATTTAAAATTATAAAAGGATAAACATACTTCATTATATAAATGGGAAAAAGGCAAAATTTAGATATTGTACTGGCTTTTGGGGTTTGTCCAAAGTACAGTACTTAAAATAGACAGCCGGCTGCGGTAGCCGAGGGGACTGAGGCGCTCCAGTCACGGTCTGCACGGCCACTACAGTCGGGGGTTCGAATCCCCCCCCTCGGGCATGGATGTTTGTGCCGTCCTTAGTATAAGGTAGTAGATAAGTAGTTTGTAAGTTTAGGGACTGATGACCCCGTAGTTAAGTCCCATAAGCTTAACAAACATTTGGACATTTTTTTTTTTTTTAATAGACATGAAAAAATACTAATAGAACATGTCTGGTGGACATGTTTCAAAAGCAAGGTGGTGACATCTAGTGGTGAAAATAATAAATTTTCTTCCCGCCAAATAATTTTGGGTGACAGCCAATAGCAAGCGAGTAAAATTCAAAATTTAAAATTATGTTTTGAATCTTCTGCCGAAGTGGGAGCGGTGGTGATGGCGGTGGCGGTGACCTCCCAACTGAAATGTCATGGAGTTAAGTGCTTAATTACGCAAAGCGATCGAAAAAAGTTGTGCCCTGGTGGTCGAAGTGGTATGCTGTCTGGGGGTGGCGGCGGCGGGAGGCGGCTGAGACAAAGGTGGGGCCGTCTCAAGGTTGGAGGAGGATATGGGCTTCAAGTGCTTGTTAGCTGGCTTTCATTGTCAACACCAAAGGAAAGAGACATGTCACCTGTCAATCATCCGGGGTTTTTCAAAGGTGTTGGGTGTGGAGGTCGGCCAAGTGAATGACCTCAGGGACGGCTGGCTCTAATTACACTAACCTCGACTGTCGACATGTTCCAAAAAACCCAGTATTACAAAGATACCGTATTGAAACGCAAAGCGTAATAAGGGGCCGAACGCAAGCAAGCGTATATGGACACGCAAACGCTTGCTCGCAACAGTGGCCCTACAAGGGAACCGATTTATGGGAGAATAAATAATTGCCGGTCACAAAAAGGCCCGCAGTTGCGCCGGTCCTTTATATAAATCAGTGAATGGCGCCGCCATTATGTGGGGACAGTCGCCCATTTATAGGAGAATAAATAAGCCGCAGGCATACAAAGGCTCTCACCTGCTCTGGTCCTTTATAAAAATCCTGACATCCGGCAGCAGAGACCCATATCAGGAATTTGCTTTCAAAAATGCACAAAGGAGTTGTATTGCAACTCTTCATTATATTTCGTGTTTTCTTACGCAGTTAAGAAAAGGAATTAAACTTTTTGGCCCACTTTAGGGTACGGTAGTAACACTAAAAGTGGGCCTTTGCGATCGTCTTTTGACAGCTCGAAATTTAAGTGAAAATAACGGCTTAACCATGCATCTGACACGAAAATTGAATAATTGAATTTGTAGAGGAGAAAACTCTCTACAACTTTGCTTTCTTATGTTCTTTTCATATCTCGTATCGTTTCAGAGTTATTTGCAAAAATAACTGCGATTTTGGGATGTGTGTCTGTCTGTCTGTCTGTCCGTAACGTGTTCCCTGTTACCGTTCAACCGATCGGCACCAAATTTTACAGACATAATTGTAGGCCGCCAGAGACCGGAACCTCCCTTTTTCAATTTTTTTGACAAAAAATACGTTAGTAATACCAAAGCCGTTTGTAATGTAATTTTAATTACCAATAAACCGTTCACCTGACGCGAAAATTGAATAAACGAATTTGTAGAGGAGAAAATTCTCTACAAATTCGCTCCATTATGTTTTTTTCATATGTCGTATCGTTTGAGAGATATTTGCGAAAATAACGGAGTTTTGATGCCCTCCATTCAATGAAAGAAAACCAGCCGTTCGCAAATGTCATGTGTCATTCCTCGCTCAGAACTGGCATACGCCATCTTGCGTTGCGTATTTGCTGATTTTCTTATTGTAACTTACACGCTGTCATTTCAAAGCAATGGTGCACCGAATAATTAACTAAAACACGTAGTTCTTCGTACGATAAATGATAATCTAGTGTCTACAAATGCCATATTATCATCAATTAATAACGGTCATCAACAGTATGAGATTATTGAATCCAACTCATAAATGTATCCGTAGCGTAGTGGGTAATGCGTTGGACTGTGACGCTACAGGACAGTGGTTCGGAACCCGCCACTACTCAATTTTTTTCCCCTAAAAGGGCTTCAGACACTCTTATTAATTAATTTTTTTATTATTTAGATTATTATTTTGGTCCAAAATGTTTGCAAAAACTTATAAAACTACAAATCTAAAGTGGGCCATAAAACTCGTCAGTAAGATTTTTTTATATGTATTTGGGTGACAAGATGTGCTATATCTCGCCTTAGGAGATAATAACCGAAAGACACTGTCTGATACGGAAATTGTGTTTATTGACAAGACAAACCGATCAATTGGCAATTGACTCTAAATAATGAGAAGTGTGAAGTCGTCCACATGAGCACGAAAAGAAATCCGTTAGACTTTGTTTACAACATAAATCAATCAAATGTGAAGGCCGTAAACTCCACAAAATAGCTAGGAATTACTATTACTTCAGACCTAAACTGGAAAGAACACGTAGATAATATCGTGGGAAAGGCGAATCAGAGACTGCGTTTTATTGGAAGAACCCTTAAAAGATGCAACTGAACTACAACTCCATACACTACGCTTGTGCGTCCATTTTTGGAGTATTGCAGCCCAGTGTGGGAACCTTATCAGGTGGGTTTGACGGAGGACATCGAAAGAGTCCCAAGAAGGGCAGCTCGTTTCGTATTGTCACGATACAGGGGAGACAGCGTTACGGAAATGATACAGGATCTGGGATGGGAATCGTTACAACAACGGCGCTTATCGCTGCGGCGTGGGCTACTTGCGAAACTCCAATCGCCAACATTCTCCTCCGAATGCGAAAATATATTGTTGACTCCCACTTACAGAGGAAGAAATGATCATCAGAATAAAATACGAGAAATCAGAGCTCGAACAGAAAGATTCAGGTGTTCTTTCTTCCCGCGCGCTATTCGAGAATGGAATGGGAGATAAATAGTATAATTGTGGTTCGATGAACCATCTGCCAGGCACTTAAATGTGATTTGCAGCGTATCCCATGTAGATGTAGATGTAGATCAACCTCTGGAAACAAAACGTACGTCTGAAACTAAAGCAAAAACAACAAACATCAACTAAATGTTTTCCTATTCACCAATTAGGTACTAGCCAGGGAGATAACGACAGCATTGAGAGAACGGCCAGGGAGACGGAGCCGACTACGAATTCCACGTATTCCGTTGTGGGAAGTCCTGGAGGCGCGGCGTCGCTAGCAGGGACACTTCCCGGGAGGCGTCGGTCGCGATCCCTCAGCTATGGTTCACGTAGGCGGTCGGCGGAGAATTGCCGTCGTGTTGCACTGCGTCCCCGTAAATAGTCGGCGCGCAGTGATACGGGGCAGTCTCGAGCTGGTTTCACGTGACTGTGCGGAGGAAAATAGTTCCGGTTTAGTGCGCTCTCTGGCGGTGCTCGTCGTGTCCTCCGGTGACTCCAGAACTGCTGTTGTAGAACGCCTCACTGGTATGCATCCATGCGCTTGTACCCTGCATTGCGGGTTGTCCGCTCGTCAGGCGAACCATCGGTTACATCACAAGATGATGCAACATCACTGTCAGTTGGCTTCTTGTGTATACTAAGTGCGCAGGAACCTCCTACTATTTTTATGGTTAAGTCTAAAAAATTTAATGTGTTTTTTTCTCAAGTTCTAAAGTAAATTGAATATTTTTATGCATTCCATTAATTTTGTTTTTGATTTCACCCATATTACTTGATGACTGTTAAAATATACACTGAAACACAGTATTGCGCATAAAGATATAAACAGTCAACATGGCGGAATTTGTAATACGTCTGTTAGAGCAAGTTCGTTCACACAGGTTTTCATTTGCTTGCTAGCAGGAATGAAATCATAAAAAATTTCGGTTCAAATGAATCTTCAATATCTTCACTAAATACTGTCAATCATCATTTGCTGCGGTGCCCGAGGGGACTGAGGCGCTCCAGTCACGGTCTGCACGGCCACTACGGTCGGGGGTTCGAATCCCCCCTCGGGCATGGATATTTGTGCTGTCCTTAGTCTTAGTTAGTTCATAAGTAGATTAAAATTGTGTGCCGGAACCGGGACTCGAACCTGGGACCTTTGCCTTCCGCGGGCAAGCGCTCTACAGACTGAGCTACCCCGACACGACTCACGATGCCGCCTCACACCTTTACTTCCGCCAGTACCTCGCCTCCTACTTTCCAAACTTCACAGAAGCTCTCTTGCAAACACGCATGACTAGCACTCCTGGAAGAAAGGATATGGTGGAGACATGGCTTAGCCACAGCCTAAGGGATGTTTCCAGAATGAAACTTTCACTCTGCAGCGGAGTGTGCGCTGATATGAAACTTCCTGGCAGATTAAAATTGTGTGCCGGAACCGGGACTCGAACCTGGGACCTTTGCCTTTCGCGGGCAAGCGCTCAGGTCCCAGGTTCGAGTCCCGATTCCGGCACACAATTTTAATCTGCCAGGAAGTTTCATATCAGTGCACACTCCGCTGCAGAGTGAAAGTTTCATTCGAGTTCATAAGTAGTTTGTAAGTTTAGGGGCTGATGACCCCGTAGTTAAGTTCAAATGTTTGTAAATCTATCGGACCAAACTGCGTGGTCATCAGTCCGTAGCTTACAAACTACTTAAACTAAGGTAAACTAACCTACGGACAAACACACACACCCATGCCCCAGGGAGGACTCGAATCTCCACGGCGAGCAACCGCGCGCTCCACAGCGAGACGCTTTAGACCGCTCGGCTACTCTACCGCGGCTCGTAGTTAAGTCCCATTAGCTATACAAACATTTGATTTGAATTATCATTTACCAAAAACTTGTTTCTATTGGTCTGCCTCTAGGATTTTTCCCCCACACACATCCTCCAATGCTAAATTTACGATTGTTCAGTACTTCTCCATCAGTTATGTGGTCTACCCACCTAATCGTAAGCATTATTCTGTAGCACCACATTTCAAATGCTTCCATCCTCTTCCTGTTCTAACGTGAAACCTATGCTGTTGAGATTTTTATTCTACTCTTCCAACTATTTGTAGTGTGCAACGGGCAATGGACTGATATTACTGCTTACTGTTATTGTACCCGAGGTTCCTGCAAGGAAGACATCAACAGCATGTCACATAGAAGTCAAGAGATGCTCCTTGCCTACCTACAATCATTGAAACTATATCACTTACTAGCTGTAAACCCAGCGTTGCCCGGATGTTTATTTATCCTAGACTCTCGTAGTCCACATGCCCTTTTGCCAACTAAAAAAAATGTTCAAATGTTTGTATTGTCTATGGGACTTACCTACGGGGTCATTAGTCCCTAAACTTACAAACTACTTTTGAACTACTTACGAACTAGGATGGCACAAATATCCATGCCCGAGGGGGATTCGAACCCCCGACCGTAGTGGCCGTGCAGACCGTGACTGAAGCGCCTCAGTCCCCCCGGCCACCGCGGCCGGCTTTTGCCAATTCTCTCTCTCTCCAGCCACCTCTTTTCTTTCTCTCCCCCGACCGTAGTGGCCGTGCAGACCGTGACTGAAGTGCCTCAGTCCCCCCGGCCACCGCGGCCGGCTTTTGCCAACTCTCTCTCTCTCCAGCCACCTCTTTTCTTTCTCTCCCATCTCTCTATTCGTTTCCACCTTTCCCACTCTCTCGGAAAAATTCCCTGCAAGGTATTGCGAGAGTAAGGTCGGGGTGAGAGTTTAAAATAGAGAAAGTTTAATTTTTTAAACTTACAACCACCAGCTGCGAACCAAATTCCTAAACACGCAAAAACACTGGAACTGTGATTGCGACTGTTTGACTCGTTTTCTAGGGGATGATATCACACGTTCGCAGCTTTCCTTCCCTGCATATGATTAACAAGACAAACTCATAATAAAATCAAGTTCATGAGAGAAAAGGGTGTACTAACTACTATTTTTGAAAACACGTGAAAGTTCACTTTATGTTGTTTATTTCACAATCTCAGAACCGTGTGGCTGATACGTCTGTACGTCGACACATTTATCAAATAAAGTTATAGCTCGTGAGCCCCCAGACGAAAATGAATATTTGTCGCAAATTGTTTTATCACCATGCGGCTGTCTCAAACACCGTTTATGTTCATGCCTATGCGACGACACGTGTTACATTAACAAATCACAGTCACTTTAATTCAATGTGATGCACACCTTGTTCTGCCGGCTAAATATTCACACAGTAGCACTCGATTCAACTTGGTGCAGTCTACGACGAGCACCCACATGTGGCGATTGCCACCCACAAATCTATAACCTCCACCTCGAGGTCCACATGCCAACTGACTTGCGGAGCGACGCCGCCCGGCCAGTTCTCCACGTGCTCCCGACCTCGTCACTTCCTGCCCTCGCGCGCGCGCGCGCGCGCCAAAAGCTCAACTGCCGGGGTTTTTTCCCCTACGTCATCAACTTCCCCATGTGAGCAGTTCTAACCGATTTGCCAACGTACAGCGCTCAGCCAATACATTTCTAAAACTTTACTTAAAATCAAAATAATTACACTACACATTAAACAAATATTTTCTTACGTTTTTATCTTAGTATAAACATCCTTTGTACTATTTATTATAATCGTGCAAGTTATTATATCACAGATAAGTGATTTAACGAAATATTTCAAGGTAAAATACACAAGATTAATTGAAAATAAAATGAGAAATAGTTAATATATTATTTTTATAAACAAACATTGCCATGCTAGTTGTGGAACTGTCTTGTATTCATTGGTAATATATTACTTTTCATTGTCAATTAAACATATTACGCCAGATGTGACTATATCAGCTAATGTATTGTTTATTTATCAACAGGCTATTTTGTAATGAGGGTCTTAAAGGTTCCTAACTGCATCGTATTACTTCAAATGCCAGTAGTATTAGAATATTTTATTTCACGCTGTGCACTGCACTGTGTCTAGCACTCGCCATAGTCCCTCTCTCCCCTCACCGGAAACGAACTGGAAAATCCTAAGCTGGAACAAGCCACCAACGTCAGCCTGCTCGCTGGCCTCCCGTCAGCTACAAGCACACAGCAAATCTCAACGTGGAGAATTTCTACCTATGGCCTAACTATAAATGTTGTCACCCAACTGTGTACATATATTGCTACCATAATTAATAAGGTTAAAATTGTGTAACATTTAGTGCATTGGCATGGTCAATGTTTGCAGTGAACTTCATACTGTTTAATTATCAAATGCTATTAATTACTAATATTTCTATTGGGCAGTAATCTTACAGTATCCTCCATCATGTACCAAACAAACAATTACGTAACCAGTGATCTTGCACTTGGTTTAAAGGTGATGTATGTAAAAATTCATAAGGATTGGAGCAAAACCATGCATTATGTAAAATCCCGTAAGTTAGGTACCCTGCACCGAACGATATTTTATACAGAGTGACATTCTTCTTGTTTTTGAGGTAGAGTGTCAAAAATTTCATCAATATCGGAACACAACTATATATTTCTATGCAATGGATACGCAGGGTCACATTGAAAAACAGACTTTGTTGTTCTCAAATATTCCAGTTTTATTTCATACAACCCTTGTTCTGAGAATAACGGAAGGATCTATGAAACTGGTCAAGCCGTTCTCAAGTTATGACGCGACTAAGGTATTTAGGGATGCATTTTTATGTTGCAAAGTACCCTCCCCCATGTACCATATGAAACTTGAGGTAGACGGTGACCTTCCCCTTGTGTTGAAGGTCAAGCATGCGAAATTTCGTCAAGATCAGAATGAAACTGTAGATTTCGTGAGTCTATAGGAGAAGTATGCTCCACCATGTACCTTTCACAAAATACTTTCTTAGCTGACGTTTTCTACCTATAATCTACATTCCTGCCAAATTTCAGCTTCATAGGTGAAGTAGTTTTCGAGATTTCGTGTTTAGTCAGTGAGTGTGTGTGTCCTTTCGCTTTTATATTTATAGGGACAAATAACCAATCACTTAAGTCCCATAGATTTATAAACATTTGAATTTTCGAACATTGACCACTAACCAATGTTGCCAAAGCAACGTCCAACTCACCTCATCGTCAACAGAAGAGGTCTTGACAGTCTACTCAAATCAGAGTTTGCCTTAATGGAGGGTTAGAAGGTCCAGAGGTAATACACGATCCGCAATGATGGCCAAGGATATGGCAAACCTAACTAGCATACCAGAAGGGTTGAAAGGAAACCTCGCTGGAGCAATCTTTATTAATCGTTCTACCACATTGTTTAACTTGGCACAACTTGCACTCTACACACATACCACATTTTCTAGATATAGCAAACGGTATAAATAGCCTTGCGGCTTGCAGAAAGCGATTGCACATCAATTCCATTCATACCACGCAATCAGGGGTCAGCGGAATACATTAGGATACACACTGTTAGTCATATAAAAATAATCATTTAAAATTATAAAAGGATAAACAAACTACATAATAAAAACGGGGAAAAGAAAACAAATTATATTTAGCTTATATAGATTACTCAATTTGGATGCAGGAGAATTAAGGGAGACTTGAAGAAAAAAAATAGTAACATGCAAATCTGTAAAGCTAACTTTATTTGATACAAGGTGCGACAGTTTTACGACATCTACAGCGAAACTGTTGTGAGCGGTAGACTTCTTTTCGTTTTATCATTTTGTGTGTGGGTGGGGGGTGGCAGTTTCAAAACGTTTCATAAACATCTGAAATTACATACAAACTTTGTTGCACGTCCCTAACTACTCCCATTTTCCAATAATTGATACATAAATCTGGGTATTCCCACGCGGTGGCTTCTCGTTATTTATGACGTCATATCTCTTGAGCTATGTGCCATTCTCTTTTGTTTTTGGGTCAGGAACCTTCGAGGGCATATGGTGAACAGTTCACCAAAGTTTCATTGCAATCGAATGAATGGTTTATGAACTCATAGAGGACATACAGACAAACATTCCATATTTCTTCGTTTTTTGGCCTCGTTTTGCGCATTTGTATAGGTTATGAGACCGTCTTTTGCAACTGTAAATTAGTCTAGACCAGACACGTTTCGCTTTTTTCTAAAGCATCTTCAGTGGTCAGCTGTACAGGAAATGGTTTGTATTACATTATTTGTTTGAGTTTTTACTAAATTCGATCGGTAACAGTTCTCATGCAATTGGATTGTTTCGATTCTGAATAAATTGGACTATTACTATTACTCACGAATTTTTTATGTTTTCGTCTTCATGTGTGGTTTGTAGCACATTGTCACTTGCTGTCACTGCTTATATTCACACTATTTACACTTTTTTACAGTAACATTTCTTACGAAAGTTTTTGAAAAATAGCCATTTCTGTGGCCTGGCAGGCTCTGTATGTCGTTTGTTTATTGTCTGTGTGTTACGCTGACAGAAATTTCCAATGAAATATGTAGAGGGTGTTATACCGAGTGGCGTTTGTACACTGGCAAGCGACGGAAGCAGGCGGATGCAGTCCCGCCCCCCCCCCCCCCCCCTGTTTCGAATTCTTACGAAAATATTCACTGCTGCGACTGTATACGTTTCTGAAACACTGGGGCTAAGGCTGTGTTCACAGGGGCACCGAAAGACCGTCGGCAGACGCCGTCGACCGAGTTCCATTAAAAATATCGACCGACGGTGTGGTCACACTGCACCTGATATAGCTTGTCACTTGGTCCGGTGAAAGGAGAAAGTTAGGTTAGGTTTGAATGTATTCTGTGTCTGAAGTATATTAGATTTCAATTTCCTGTGGTGCAATGGATTCCACCGACATTTTTATGCTTCGAAATTAGTGCTACAATGCGGCTTTTGTTAGTAATAAAGACTTCAAATGCATATGTATGAGCTACAACTGTATGGAACGAAGAAAGTGAGGAGGATTGTGTACTGCTCTCAGTTACTGCCACTCCCAGACAATCTTTACGAATATGTGAAGTACCGGTAAAAGGAGAAATGTTTCAAATGTTTGTATAGTTTATGGGACTTAACTACGGGGTCATCAGTCCCTAAACTTACAAGCTACTTATCAACTACTTACGAACTAGGACGGCACAAATATCCATGCCCGAGGGGGGATTCGAACCCCCGACCGTAGTGGCCGTGCAGTCCGTGACTGGAGCGCCTCAGTCCCCTCGGCCACCGCGGCCGGCCGGTAAAAGTAGAAATGTCTATTACATACTTCATATTTCGTGATGTCACTGACAAGCAATATTACAGTTTTGCTGAATTTATTTGAAGTAGTGCAGACATACACCAGGTAACCTCCATGCTTTAAATAATGAAAAACTACATCAGTTAGGTAAGTTTATTGCTCATCACAACGAATTTCGAGGATTTATTCGCATCTTCTAATGCATTTGTTTACATAAGTACGTTACTTTTTCGATGTTTCAGTGTGTGATGTCCTAACACACTTGCACTGCAGTTGTCTCTTTTAGGTTAGTTACATAAGTTTGGAAAATCGGACAGAATAAATATTGAGGTGAGTGTTGTATTTTTCTGACTGCTTAAAGGTATTGTGCCTCTTCCATTACTCAGAATATGCAACATAATAATCGTGACTTAGAAGTACCTGTGTACAAAAACCAATGTAAGTGACGATTTATGTGTTGTGATATCCAGTTTAATGGAGCAGATACAATACCTGAAAGTATAGACAGACGTACTATTTAGTATGTAATAAAGTTGCCAAGATTTTATTATGTATGCTACGATTTCCCTCATTACAATAACCTCAAAAAGACTACATCTGTGCAAGAGCTGCATAAAAGTACACATGGAAACTTCACAATGTATAAACAAATGCACTAAAGGCAAGAAGAATTCTCGAAATGCGTTGTGCTAAGCATAAAACTACATAACGGATGCAGTTTTTCAGTATTTAAATCCCTGAAGAACACAGTATAAGGCCACCCAGTAACATCCGATTATGACGAAATAAATGAAGTTACGGTACATTGGACTTTAATGACTGTCATTCAATACATTTGTGAAAGAGTAGTGTGAAATTAAGAATAATTTTGAACACAGAAACCTCTGAAAAGCGGAAGCACAGGTAGGCCTGCATCACATTTGCAGGTCACTTCATAGAACACTCATCACCTTGTTAAAGAACGCCAGAACCAGTAAGAATAATTTGTGGACAGCTAATACCCGATTATCACAGTGTAAAACAACGTAAGAGAGCCACTACAATAACATTAGGATAAGCCAGAATGCCGAATAGAACACTTTTTTTCAGGTTATAATTTACGCCTATAATTTCTGATAAAGGGTTTCCAATAGATTCCGAATTATATCCCGATTGTGATATTTATCGCCGTTTGGGTGCCACAATCTGTTTCTTTCTTTCACTAAGCATATCAGTTTCTCACTGCCTATATTTAGCATGTGAGAACGTCGATCGATTTGACTGAAGAAAACAAACTGATTTGAATTTCACCGACCGTCGTCTGTAGTGTCTACGATCGGGCGATGAGATCGGCTACACTGTGACCGTGCCCATAGAGGAGTACAAATTTGAAACGATCGGCCGTTTTCTCCGATGTCTGTCGTCGGTAAAAACGACCGATATCGGAGCCACTGTGACCACAGCCTAAGACACTTTCCATTTGATGTATTCGTCTCTGAAAACGTGGCCGATCTATTGCTCCCTTCTACGAGCTGCTGCGTAAGCAAAGCTCCATGCAATCAGGAAGTGCGTCTCGATATCGGTTGTATTAAAACAGACCTTCCTCACGCAGCTGCCGTCCATCATCGACTGACGGTGACGGCGGATGGCAGGTCGTATATAACTCAGTGCAGCTGTAGGACCAAGTAATACAATCCGTATGTTCATAATAAATACATTTACTTAATACTACATGTGATTCGATACGCAAATAATAATTGCGAGTACGCAAGTATTCCGCCCAGCTGTGGCTACCGGTGTGTTTAAAAAAAGGAATTCTCTCTTAAGCACACGTTCCCAAAGCGCGCGGCGTGGTAGACTCCTAAGAATGACTTTTATTACTTAATAGGAAATATGTGTCTGATGGACACGGTTATCAAAAAAAAAAAAAAAAAAAAAAAAAAAAAAAAAAAAAAAAAAAAATGTTCCTTTTCTCGCAAATCTATATCTATAAATGTGAATGTCTGTTCGGTGTACGTTTATCACGTCTGAACCAAAAGACATAAAGAGCTAAAAATATGTACAGTTACTAATATCTACCCTAGTAATGCTTTAGGCACGGTTTTATGGCGATGGGATAGCTATATATATATTAATGTGAATGTCTGTTCAGTGTACGCTTATCACGTCCGAACGACAAGACCCAGAGACTAAAATATTTGTACAGTTTTTGATTTATACCTGAGGAAGGTTTTAGGCACGGTTTTATAGTGCTCTGATAGATATTTAGTAATTAGAAGAATATAACGCTAAATGAGGAACAATAATTACTCTTTGAAAATTATATTTACTCTTTGCAAATGGTTTTATTGGTTGCATTGTTGCTTTAGGGTTGAGGACGGTCGCCGTAAGTGTAAGAATCACATACGATATATAGTTCACGATGTGTGACGTCATAAACAATGAGATGCAGAAAAAACTGCTGCATTTTGCGACAATGCTGCTCATTTTCTCCTAAAACATTGGACCGATTTCAACCAAATTTGGTACACACATTCCTTACCGTGAGGTAACAATTGCTGCATGGTTAAGAATCGCTTACGGCACATGGTTCAAAAGATATTACGTCATAACCAATAGAAATCGCAAAAAAAGCCATATAATGCGTCGAGACTTTCGAAATACACTGTATGAGAATGACAGTACTTAGCAACTTGCAACAAACTTTAAACATAATTTCAAACCTTCATTAAACTGTTTCTCGCTGACAACCATAGCAAAATGATGAAAGGGAAAAAGTTTCTCACTTACTACTTTTCCGCTGTTTATGGTGTAAAACTACGGCATTCGGTATGACGTTACAATTTATAATGTGTACACTACAAATTGTAACATCAGGAAATTTTACAGACATATAGTAGAATGTACCTTCTAAATTATATCACAGTACGACATGTAGTTCATGATGATCGCATACCCAGTAAAATTCATGGAAAACCGCCTCATCACGCACCAAGTTTTAATCTATTACTTTTTTGCTACTAATATTATTCCTAAGAGATATTACAGTCAAACTGCTCTTATACAAATGAATATATATCTGAAAAATGGCAGGAATAAATAAATAAATACCCGGGCATCGCCCGGGTTTTCAGCTAGTTCGTACATAAATCTGTTAGTACAATTAATAAATTGACCAATAATTCACAGAACACCAATGCCAAGTAGCACTTCCAATATTAATTTCTTCATGAATATCCGACCGTGAGTCGTCGGAGGGCGCGCGGCTGTCTCCAGCAGCCGTACTTTCCCTTTCGGCTAACAAATCCGACCTTAAAACTTTTTCCCGATCCTCACTTATATTAAGACGCCTATACCGCGTGGCAACAGTCAATGCGGAACTTGTCTCCATTTTTGTACTCCGATTGAATTAACAAAAGGAACCTAACACAAAAATTCGACCTAGCAAAATTTCTTAAAGAGGTACGTGTCGTAAACTTTACAAGGAATGCACTGTGGCTGTGCTCTTTATAGAAAAATAAATAAATAAAATACCCCTTCCAAAATAACACATAAATAACACACTAATAAACACACGATTGCTGAAAACAACAAAAAATTAAATAGGTTAAAGCGCGCGGCTGAACACACATTCACACTCTGGGAGAAAATGTTTTTAAATATTCGCGCTAGCATTCAAGGTAAGAGATTATTTTACCAGATGATTCACTAGAAGAGCGAATCCTGGCAGCCGTCGACCAAATGAAAGTAGACCACTGCAGATGTTATGTGATATTTAGCTATTTTAGCTGAGTATATTCACTGTAGCTGTCTGCTTCCTAGAATAAACTGATCTTAGTCTCGGTAAATAATCAAAAATGCACTGCTTAAATAGTATAATCAAATCTGGCATCAATTAATTTAATGAAAAACTGACAGTTAAAAATTAGTGAATAGAGTGTTGACGAGAAGAGCCAAAACCAAGATCAACATTAATTTAATGAAATGATTCTAGTAGCAGAAAACATAGAAAGATTACTTTTAAAAATTATACTTCTGGGTGTACAAGCCAGTTAAAAGATTCATATAAACTACTTGATGTGCAGCTGAAACTTGTTCCCTAGCCCAAATTGAGAACTAGTTTGACCTTAAATTACTCTCACAGCCGCAAGTTAGAAAAGCAGTGGTCATATGAATTGTAGCTCACAGGAATCACAATTACTATGAAACGAGCCACCACAAATAAATTACTTTATGAAAGTGGCGGACGAAACAAGAGGCGCGACGGAAATATTAATAATAATCAGCATCTGAATCTGTTCTCAGCACATGTGAAACAATATTTATAATGAAAGGGTTGGGTATTCTCAAACTAGTGTATTAAAAATAGGATAACATTTTAATGAACAAAATGCTTTTATTCAGTGTAAGCACAGGCACGTGGGGGGGAACCAATTTAGTTACACAATAAAAACGCATCCCATTGAAATTAGCTACAAGCACTATAATATCTTATGCTAAAAATGCCCATAATAGAAATTTAAGTTTATTTACACTGAATTGAATTTTAGTTGGGGAGGATTTACAAATAACTAGCATTCATCCACACACACAAGCAATGCAAGCGAAACTTACTAAAAACAGCGTGTTGAACAAGGCATAAACGGCCGTCGATCTCGTAGGGGACGTTTCAGCGAGCCAAGGCAAAGGCCACAACACAATAAAAATAACTTTCGTACGTGGCTAGTTCTATTCTTTCTTAACTGGAGATGACGTGTATAGCAACAAAAGCTGTTTGTATTTGAATCTAAAGAGCTGGCAAACTGAGTCACGCACCACATGGATCCGAAATCCAGTAAAATTATGAAAATCAGTTACTAAAATATTACGAAAATTAACTATAGCATGCAACCCATAGAAATGCGTGGAATGTTACAAGGAAACGAAAGAAACACTGTTCCACACGAAATGAGAACTTTCGAGAGATGCATGAGGTCCACTCTCAGAAATTAATAAATTCAGATTCACGGTAATACAAATACAAAATATGGCATCCGACGCAACGACATACGTGGAATGTTGTAAGGAAACGAAAGAAACATAGATATACATGATAGCACGAATTTTACAGAGAAGAATTAAATCCTATCTCAAAAATCATCAAAGTTTAATAAATTCGGAGTCGCGGAAAAACAAATATGAAATACGGCTTGCAACCTATAGAAATGCGCAGCATTTCATAAGCAAGCAAATGAGAAAGGTTTTACAGGGATAGTAAAGAATTTACAAATCGCGTTTTGGAACAGAGTTCAAGTTCGAGAATAAAATAGCAATTTACAGTAGGTGGAAGAGGGAAGATCGTGCACTACTACCAGAAAATGAAAAGATACATGCAGTTATTCTAACCTGAAGGGCATAGAATAAACACAGGTTCCGCTTAGTTCTGAGATCACACCATGTGGAGTACATGTTACTCGTGTACAGAGCAAATGAACAGTAAAACTGCACACGAATTACCAGAAACAAAAATCCTGCTCAGTAGTCGCACAAATTTCGATGCATGCTCGGAGAAACTTACTCCAAAAATGAATGCAAGTTCTAAAACCTAAGTTGAACTAACTGAACAACGAATTGCTGCCATCTCCAAGCTGAAAGAGCAGAGCTAACTCACCATTCCGAAGGACAGCCACCGAACGAGAGAACCTTTGGCGGGCCATGTGGGCCTCCGCCGGGAAATCGGCAAGGCCTAGGGAGCCAGAGGTGGTGGGGGAAACGCAGAGATTCGCACAAGGGCGCGTATAGGCTCACACCAGCGTCTTGCCAACCTAACTTGGAACGAAAGGGTGTGGAAACCTCTTTGGAGAGCATAGAAAGAGAGGTTGGTACTAGCCACCTATCGACGCAGGTCCAGAGAGCATCCCCCAAGGCTAAATTTCTCATACTTCCAGACACTCTAGCATGCCAAAAAATTCTCATACTCGCACATGCAGAGACAAAACATTTTACACTCTTATAGGCACGGTGGCGATACTGAGAAGCCGTTCATGTTGCCACATTGATTGTCACACTAATAAATTGATAACATAAATCTAACACAAATGAAGTTAAATACGATAACTAATAATTTCATTTAAAAACAAGAACTGAAAGGCTACGTTACTCCTCATGCCTCAGAAAAGGAATAGAGTGTCATTAAGCGACTTTAAATAAAATACAAGATTAAAATTTAGGGAAGGCGGCAGACAGCCATCTTTCAAGCTTGGTTTGGGGTTCCGTCAAGTTATGAATGCAGCACATCGCACGCTAAAGAAGAATAAGAAGAAGAAGAGTGGATGTATGACGGGATGTATATTGACTGCCCTACATGCAGCTAAAAGTGCTTTGAAGAACCATAATGACACGGAAAAAAAAGTTAAAACACCTCGAGTTCTACCAATGCCTAAGACGTCAGGTGGAATTATTCCTTTTCTCATTCCAGCTTTGGCGGTACGCTCAGCGATTGGTTCCCTGACCTGCGGCGCATCAGCTATTGCCAGAACTGTGAATAATGCTAAAAATGCACAGCACCAGCTAGAAGAGGCGGGAAGACATAACCGAATGATGGAGGCGGCTGCTATAGGAAAAGGACTCTACCTGAAACCGTACAAGAAAGGACTTGGACTCTTTATATAAAAAAATACCGTTAAGCATTCTACCAGATAGACCTCTTACTAATACCGATCTCCACAACTTCACCAAAGAAAAATTCAAATTTCCAAGATTTCGAGGAGTTTTCATGCGTGATACATTACCGAAGGCTATGTGGAGATCAGGTGAATGCGGTATAGTTAATTTGGATGTCGCTGGTGGACCTGGAACTCTTTGAGTGGCATATGTTGGAAAGAAGAATACAAGTAGT
Organism: Locusta migratoria; assembly: GCA_026315105.1. Lineage (NCBI taxonomy): Eukaryota > Metazoa > Arthropoda > Insecta > Orthoptera > Acrididae > Locusta > Locusta migratoria. The sequence goes on from CM048744.1 coordinate 869,613,432, forward strand.
GTACTGTATTTCGACTCATTCGGAAACCTTAAGCCTCCAGAAGAACTGTAGCAATACTTTACAAACAACCGAAGACATGTTTTCTACAATTTCCATCGATACCAGGATTACGATACTTACCTCTGTGGACATTTGTGTCTGATGTTCCTTCTATCGAATACGAAGAAGACTATATAAGGATGAACTTGCAAAACCTCTCGCCAGTTGGGTTTTGTCGGTCATGTCGTACACTCCCACTTTAAAAGATCGTTCATCTGTGTTAAGTGCAAATTACTTCCCTCCAATTGATTTAAGCAGTGGAGAGTGGAGCATCGCCCTGATTGGCTTGGAAACCTATAACTCTATCCCGAATATCACGGAAGCTAATAATAAACTACATCTTGAAGTTAATGGTGTAAAAGAAACTGTGGTAATAAAACCAGGTGCATATGATATAGATGAACTAAATGAAGTTTTAAAGCAGCTCGGTAAATGGATTCAGCTACGTGCAAACACCAGCACTCTTAAATCTGAAATAAGGACTCTGAATGCAACGATCGACTTCAGTCAGAAAGGTTCAATAAGACAGCTACTAGGTTTCACCAAGGGGCAAGTCTTGAAAAAGGACTCCAATAAATTCTACAGTTCCAATCAGATTGTAGATATACTCCCAGTCAGCACTATTTGTGTTGAGTGTAACATCACAACGAACTCACACTTAAATGACAGACTGGTTCATACAATTTACGGTTTCTTCCCATCAGTTGGTTCCGGATACAAGATTATTGTGACTCCTACAAACGCAATATACCTTCCGGTGACAGTGCAGGCACTGGACTACCTGGAGCTGCGCATCGTAGACCAGAATAACAGTCTTGTCGACTTCAGAGGTGAGGAAATCATTGCACGGCTACATCTAAGCTCAGAGTAACATATACAGAGACGCAGCCCCCCCCCCCTAAACCACTGTCCTACGCTCCCCTCGTAGTTCTGTCAGATGCTAGCAGGTGTCAGGCGGATCGCTGGCTTAGGGTGCCTCTCGCACGTCGGAGGATAGCGTGGAGGGGAAGCTGAAGGGAGAGCTCATGCCGCCTGCCACGAGGCCACGGCTGTGTCCGGCTTGCTGGCGTTTGAGGGGAGGTGGTGTGGGGACAGCCGCTACCTGCCGCCTGCTCTGGCCAGTTTAAATGGCTGCTTCTGACCGCAGCGCCATCATGGGACATCTTACAGAACTGCTGGAAATTCTCCCTCCCCGCACCCCTGAGCGTAGGACCGGACCCTTACGGAGGTTTTCCGTCTGTATATATTTGTCTGCGATCTAAGGCAGGATGGGTATACGTTTTAAAGCCTCTACACGTATAGCACCTAGCGTCCGTTCATCGTCGAACCTCAAAGCGATAACACGTGTGAACTACGAGTTCCTTAAATCAATTGGGCTGAAACATCGCAAGATGTGTAACTGAAGCGCCAACTCACGATGAGCGGATTATTCGTCAAGAATACTTATCGCATAAGCCATTTGCTTCAACTACATTTAACAAAAACGATGAAATTAGGATCGTCATTCAGCACCAGGACGCTCTACCCCAGCCGTGTCGGAGTTTCCTACACTTGGATGGATCGTTTAGGAAGAAAAATGTCAATAAACCTGTTGCAGCAGATGTGAAGCTTACACGTAATGCTCTAGCATTCCTGTTTCAAGATATACGCTATGAACTTAATGGAGTTGAAATCGACCGCACAAGAAACGTTGGAATAGCATCGACTCTTAAAACCTACATCTCCGCAGCTCCTACTGAGGGTAACTCACTGGAAAATGCAGGATGGTACATTCATGAGCCTACAGAACGGTCAACGGCTGATTACCTGCGGTTTACGGCGTGCATACCTCTAAAACTGTTAATGGGACATGCATGGAATTATCTTGAATGCTAAACAGGAACTTATTCTGATACGAAGTGCAACGGACAACAACTCATATATTGAAACAAGTGAAGGGGAAAGTGAGTTCATCATAAACTCTCTAACATGGAAAATGCCCCACATCAGTTTATCAGACGAGGAGCGTTTGAAGCTTTTAAAATAATAAACACAGGTGCTTTACTGCCGCTACATTTCCACTCATGGGAACTGTTTGAGTATCCTATGCTGCCTACTGCCAGTCGACAGACCTGGGCTATTAAAACCTCTGTTCAAATGGAGACACCTCGATTCATCATACTGGCATTTCAGACAAACAGACGAGGGAATCTGTCAATTGATTCATCCGTTTTCGACAACTGCAACTTAACTAATGCAACAGTACCTGAATTCGAAATTCTACCCTTATGACAACTTACATCTGCAGTGGTACAAAAATATGTGCAGTCTAGCATATAACATGTACGCGCCGGCCGCCGTGGCCGCGGGGACTGAGGCGCTTCGAATCCCCCCTCGGGCATGGATATTTGTGCCGTCCTAGTTCGTAAGTAGTTCATAAGTAGTTTGTAAGTTTAGGGACTGATGACCCCGTAGTTAAGTCCCATAGACTATACAAACAACAACAACAACAACATGTTCGCAACGTTCCGATCTAGTTACTATGACGATGTCGAGAAAATAGATGGCTGTTCCCTCAGTCCACGAAAATTCAAGAAACTGGCACCTATAATCGTAATTGACTGTTTCAAGCAGAATGAAGAAATTAAATCTGGACCTATAGATGTGAGGATTGAATTTGAAGCATCAGCAATTTTCCCGCAACTGCCTGCTGCATGTACCTTAGTCCTGCATGTTCGGATAATTAACTATAGCCCGCTCACTAGTATTGTACAGCGGTCAGTATAAAAAAATGAGAATTCATCATGAGCTTTTGAAGTACACATCGTTGTTGACGTACAAGGCTTCCAAGACCATGACCGGGATCGTTTCATACTGAAAGACATCGCACTCATAGGATTCACCGAAGTGATAAAAACGATCTCTGCGTGAATTTAATCACAAAGACTATTCGAACGATGTGAAGTGTGTTAAGACCAGGAAGTTGCGATGTGGTTAACTCGTAACTACCATGGAATTCATATAGGTAAAAAAAGGGGTTCGCTACGCTTTCAGCTACTGAGTTTCAGCTACTTTCAGAATCATCGAACACACCAACATTCCATACTCTATGCACATATAACATTGTATTATTTTCGCTCTATCTTACTGTTTTCCTTTTCTTTCTTTTTGTTTGGCGTAGCTCTTATAACATCCAGTATAGTTTTTACTTTTAGCTAAAATTTACGTCTATGTCTTTGCATTTCTGCCTGCAGCCATGACATCGATAAGTACAGGGAAAGTAAGTTTCCGAAATCCAATACGTTCTGATTTGCCTACATCTTTTACTACTGTAATAGAAACTACTTGAAATTTTTACAATGGAGCATTTTTACAGTAAATTTTATATACAACAAAATAAGACTATTAAAACAAATCTAGTACACACGCCACAGAAATTTCTGCTTATAAATTGTGTTTAATTACGCGACAGAGGTAAGGTTGGTAGAGAGCCTAAACACTCTGTAGACACACGAACTCAGCCGACTTCCGCCTATCTCAGAGGGGCCACGAAAAAGTGCGCGATCTGTATTACAGCAGTAAAAGATGTAGGCAAATCAGAATGTATTGGATTTCGCAAACTTAACTTCCCTGTACTTATCGATGTAATGGCTGCAGGCAGAAATGCAAAGATATAGACGTAAATTTTAGCTAAAAGTTGAAACTATACCGGATGTTATAAGAGCTATGCCAAACAAAAACAGGAAGATAGAGCGAAAATAATACACTGTTATACGTGCATAGAGTATGGAATGTTGGTGTGTTGGATGATGTTGAAAGTAACTGAAAGCGTAGCGAACCCCTTTTTTACCTATATGAGTGACGGTTGAAGCATGCAAGTCTCAACAGGAAGATAGAGCGAAAATAATACACTGTTATACGTGCATAGAGTATGGAATGTTGGTGTGTTGGATGATGTTGAAAGTAACTGAAAGCGTAGCGAACCCCTTTTTTTACCTGTATGAGTGACGGTTGAAGCATGCAAGTCTCAACATGTTGGAAGGGAAAAACCCTGTTTTCCAGAACTGGTCGATTTTTGGGTGTTTCCTAAAAGCACTTTGCACTGGTACACATTTTTGTTGTGGTGTCCGGACACTTGCCACGCCGGACACTTGCCACGCCGGACTTTTGCCACACTTCTACCTGCTCCGAAGGGTCGGGTGCCGCTGTCTCCTCCTCCTCCTCCGCCCCTAACATCCGGCTCAGGAATGTCCAGGCCTGCACACTGGTCACACTGCACACTGGTCACTAGTACACACATTACATTACGAGTTTCGTAAGTTGTGCTTCTTCTTTCTGTTCTATTGCGCATCATAGCAATTATAGCCTTTCCCTTCGAAAACAAGGTTGCTTGCTCTGCGACTCTGTGGATAGCAAACCTAAACAATCTAGAACAGTGTACGTTACAAACATTGCACTCTATATTACTTCATTTTCTCATATGAAACATTCTGAAATTGTATGTCGACTTTAAGTGACCTGTAAAAGACAGATGCTCTTACCTTGTTTAGTCAACGTATTTGCTGTCACTGATTTGAACATTATCCCACTACACTTTTTTAACAAACTAGCTGAAAACCCAGCGTTGCGCGGATATTTATTTATTTATTTATTCATTCCTGCCTTGAGTTATTACTTCTCCTATCCTCTCTCTGTCCATCTCCCTTTTTCTAAAATTATGTTATACATTTTTATGGTTCCGGACCTAGGTCAGCAAAAACAGAATCCTTGTTGGATCCCTCTGTCAATTACTCGATTCTCATAGCCAAGATGTCAAATTTAAGTAGAAGCCATTGTCTTAAACGACGAATGTTCATAAAGTGAAATTAATTTAAGTCCGTACTCCAGAACGATGTAAATTCAATGTTAGATTGTGTTTGGCGTAAACTTCTGGAAACACTTCTATCGTTGATATTAGAAATGGTAATAACACCGCCATGTATTGGTTCCATGATGTAGTACTAAACTGTTTATCTCTCACAGTTAGTGTATGCTGAAGTATTAATATGTTACAGTGTAGCACTGGGGACAATATAGTTATTCTGTATGCAGTGCTCCCTATTATCGAAAACTCGACGAATGCTGAAAGCCTGGTAATTCAGTCAACAGAGCGGTTCATGTCTGTTTAAATAAGACGCCATGGTGGTATTAAGGTGCGATAAAGTAAGTCTGAGTGATCGTTGAAGGAATGGCGCAGGTGATCGTCTCTTCCATTAAATATAGTATTTCCAGTGAATTGTCTTGACTGTGTTAGCAGCATCGGCCACTGTTTCAGCTAATAAATGTCCCCACGTCCTTCAGTGATTATTTCGTAAAGCACGAAGTTGAAATCTACCTTGTGTAGTAGAACTATATATCAGAAGTTGGATTATAACTAGGTGCAATTGTATCTGCAAAAGAAGACGTCCTTCTCTATCTTAATGTAGTCCGCACCAAAAGTAAGTAATTTCAAATTTTAATCACAATATTCTAACGAACAATTAAGAAAGCAGAAAGGTTTCTGATGAGTTTGTCGCTCACGTGTGTATATTATCCCTAGTGGCAGGCAGAGAGCAGAAATATCTCTGGAGTGAGCTTCCAGATGCGCAGAACAGATTTTGTATTCTCAACATTAAGGTGCAAATGTCACATGATTTGGGAAAAATCTACTAATCGCTGACTTTATCTTGGTCCCTTTTTGTTCGATTGATGGACCTTTTAGCGACGCTTCCTCAGCTTTGTTGTTGCTTCTATGACACATTTATTTACATATTATTTCATGTAATGTGGTTGCTCTGCAAAAAGGAGGTGGGGCTTCTTCGCAGACAATGCGGTACAAACTAATCGTAATAGCAAATAAATGTTTGGGAAGAGTGGATTTGTCTCAATATCACGTGGTAATTCCAGCTTAATGTTGAGAACATGCACAGAATTCAATGCTCACTCCATAGATATTTCTACTATATATACAATTTAGTGTTTATACCCATCAAAAAATGCACTTTTATTTCCATGACATTGCAAAACATATGGGATACAGCTAGGAAGAACAAAATTTTTGTGTTCTACCTGGAATAAATTTTACTTGGAGAGGCAGCGGTTTATTATGTTAACGTTGGCAACGAAATATTCGCTTTAGGTGGATCATTAACTACTTAATGCCTGAATTAATTTCTACTGCAAGAAAAAAAATAAAAAATCATATATTGTGCTCAATATTGGGGTCTTAGACCATTTATAACATCAAATATAAGAAATGTTATACATAGTTGGTATAATTAGGTATGTGTCAAATTTGCGACAACAGGCATTTGAGAAATAAAACGCTTATAACTCTTCATTGAGGGATTTTTTTTTATTTATTTATTTTATTTATTTAATGAAAAAAATGAACATGCGTTTGAATTACAATTATGGTTATTTATAAATCTAATGCAGAGGATCAACATTTCTTTACTCTAAAACAATTGGAATTTTTGTTTAGGCAAAGGTGAAGTTTGCATTCCGCACACATAATGACTGTCTGCCCTTTACAGCTGGGTCTTTTGCATCTTTGCATTCCTATTACACAAGGCCAATGACATACTTCATCGGTACGGGTAGATTTATCAGGGACTGGTTTCATTGGACCCCGACGCTTCTTACGTTGAATTTCCGTTTCCATACTTAGTAAGCGCCTACCACTCTTTTTTCGTGTCATGTCTTTTCCTTGCTTACAGAGAGTATCGGCTATTCTGGATTTGAATTCCAGAAGATCGTTTTGTTTGCGACGGGGAATTTTCAAAGCATCACAATCCCTTCGATACACCAACCACGAATCCATTATCACAAGATCAACTAGGTGGAAAAACAATCTATGGTAACATTTCCTTGACTTTACGAAAATCCTATAACAGGAAATTAGAGCGTCAAGTAAATTCATCCCTCCCATGAATGTATTGTAAACTGTAACAGTGCTAGGGCATGGTACTTGAGTGCGTGCTTTTTCTTTCGCTCCCATCTTTTTATTGTGATCACCGGATGAGCAGATGGAAATACACTGGCAGCAATTACACCTCTGTTGTCAATCCATCGCCCTTTCTTCGTTTTATTTTATCGCATGCATTTGCCCATAGAAGTGTCCAAGTGCCTGATGAAGCATATTTTACACAAACCGTATTTACGTGTTCACTGAAAGTTTTATCTGCTTTATCACATCTAAATATGATATATAATATTTAAAAGATATTAGAAAAACAAAATATAATTTTCAAAATGAAACTGACCTCTGTATTTAGCTGTATTTCACGGAACAATGAACACAAACTCAGGTCTTGGTTAGCAACACGCACACAATAAACAAATGTTGTCATAGAAAGACAGTCAATGCTCGGTAGATGCTAGCACATGTCACTCGCACTGCGCCGGTCCCTGTAGAATGTGATACAACCGGCGCTGGAGTCTGAAAACACTTATTCTTCCATATATATGGGTCACAAAGGTATGAGGCGAATTTGCGACGACTGGCATTAAGTGGTTAATTTACTGATTGGAATAAAATTATTTATTTCATTAGCTACACAAAGAATTATTTCCCTCATTGTACGTGACTGATTTTTCAAAAAGGATTCAACGTCAATACACTACACTGCTGCCGTAAGGAAAATCGTAGCCCTTGTTTCAGTGTATTACACCTTAGTTATGTGCATATAAAACGTAGCATCGCCAGTTATTAGTTATTTGGTGTACTATGTAACAGCGCCTCTATCGGATGTTTGCTGCACTACGCAACAATTCAAGCGTAACATACACCACAAACTACAAATTACATCTTTCCTTCCCCTGATCCGATTTTGATGATATGAAGTTTATATGTTGCCCCAAGGTACTCTCAGTTGATCTACGAAACTCCATGAAAGTTCGTATAGTACTCTTGGAGATTTGCTGTACTACACCATACTTACAAGCATAATATACATAAAAACTTCAAATTACAATTTCCTTTCCCATCCTTACCCGAACAATCTGAGCGTAAGCTCCGCCTCTAATGACCACATTGTCGACGGGCCGTTAAACGCTAATATTCCTTCCTTGTTTCCTGACTAAAATCAATATTTCTTGTGACTTGTACATTATATAATATGAATATTTTCTGTGGAGAGCCCATGCCTTAGCAAGCGATAGAAAGCTGTTCGTGTGAGAAACTTAGAGATTTCAAATACACTCCACAGTATTGAGTAGATTAATCATTATAGAAAATGCAAGTCCCACTGCAAACCGCAGGCTCTTAGTTAAAAAGCCAGATCTGTCGGAAATAAGGGGTATTCGTCGGATGTACTGTTTCATTCTCTTCCTTTCCTTGTAGCTCTATAGATGTCTATTGCTTCTTCAACAGCGCTTTGGGCTTCACGATTAAAAGTTGCTTCAAAGTTTTCAACAGCACTCTCAGCTTTCAGGAATTTCCTTAGGCTCACTGGAATACAGAACTTTCTTGGCAGTAAATAAGAAATGTAATAAAACGTAATGCCTGATGTGAAAAGTTTTGATCCATCGCAGTATATATTGACGATGTCTGTGTAGAGACAGGAATTAGTGATCATGATATCGTCATAGTGTCGATGGTGACCAAAGTTCATAAACCAATCGAGACGGCTAGGAGCGTGTTTTTATTGGGAAGAGCCGATAAGCAATTGTTAGGATCGCACTTAGAAAATGAATGGACATCGTTTAGTTCCGGTGTTATGGATGTTGAGGAATTGTGGACTAAATTTAAGTGCATTGTACATAAAGGGTTAGAGAAATATGTACCTGTAAAGTCGATTAAGGACGGAAAAGATCCACCTTGGTATAATAATAATGTGAGAAAGCTACTGAGAAAGCAAAGTCTTGCAGTCTCGGTTCAAAAACGAACACGCAAATGATGACAGGCAAAAGTTAGTACGTCTATAAAAAGATCGATGCGCGAAGCATGCAATAAGTACCACACCCATACCTTAGCAAAAGATCTTTCCGAGAACCAGAAAAAATTCTGGCACTATGTAAAATCGATAAGCGGGTAAAGCCCACTATCCAGTCACTCGATCATTCCGGGGCAGTAATAGAAGAAAGCAAACGGAAAGCTGAAGTTCTAAATTTAACCTTTAAGAAATCTTTCACGCAGGAGGACCGCACAAATGTACCATCATTTGATCAACGTACTAATTATGAAATGGAGGACATAGTAATAGGTATTTCCGGTGTAGAGAAGCAGCTGAGAGAGCTAAATACGAAAAAGTCTGCTGGTCCAGATGGAATACCAGTTCGGTTTTACAAAGACTATTCTGCGGCATTGGCCCCTTACTTAGCTTGCATTTATCGCGAATATTTAATTCAGCGCAAAGTTCCAAGTGACTGGAAAAAAGCGCAGGTGACTCCCGTTTATAAGAAAGGAAATAGAACTGACCCCGATAATTAATGGCCAATATCGTTAACATCAGTTTCCTGTAGAATTTTGGAGCGTATTCTCAGATCGAATATAGTAAATTTCCTTGAAACGGAAAAGCTTCTTTCCGTGAATCAGCACGGGTTTAGGAAACATCGTTCATGTTAAACTCAGTTTGTCCTTTTCTCACATGACATCTTGCAAGGTATGGATGATGGGCAACCGGCGGATTGTGCTTTTCTCTACTTCAAAAAGGCGTTTGACCCGGTGCCACACTGCAGACGTCTAACTAAGATACGGCGTTATGGAATAGGTACACAGATTTGTGACTGGCTGGAAGACTTCCTAAGTAATAGAACGCATTACGTTGTTCTCGACGGCGCGTGCTCATTAGAGACGAGTGTATCGTCAGGCGTGTCCCAAGGGAGTGTGATAGGACCGCTATTATTTTCCATCTATATAAATGTTTTGATGAACAGAGTAATTTGTAATTTGCGGCTGTTTGCTGATGATGCTGTGGTGTATGGGAGGGTGTCATCTTTAACTGACTGTAATAGCATACAGAATGACTTAGACAAAATTTCTAGTTGGTTCAAAGAATGGCAGCTAGCTCTCAAAGTAAAATAAATAAATAAATAAAATAAAAAAATAAAAAATGTAATGTGATGCCCATGAGTAGGAAAAACAAACCCATAATGTTCGAATACAGCATTAGTAGTGACCTTCTTGATGGAGTCGCGTCCTTCAGATATCTAGGCGTAATATTTAAGGGCAGTTGTGAGTAAGGCGGACAGCCGACTTCGGTAGAATTGTATAAAATACGTACACATAAACAAACATACGGAGTCTCTGCTTTAAATATAAACAGATATCGGATTTTAGAGAGTAAATTAATGTAGACTGTGTCGTTAGCTATATCAATATTATTTCGCAATAGCGAATTTTTCTTAGCGTCACTGTATGAGGTAGGATGTTATACGAAATTGTAACATATGAAAATTTGTGGCGGGCCGGGACTCGAACCCGGGTTTCGCTCATTTCGCGAGCGGTCGCCTTAACCACTAGGCTACCCGAACACGACTCCTGGACTGCCCCAAACTTCCATATGCCTCACTGACTTCACAGATTTGAGTCAACTACATTCATCCTTTAGCACTCGCGGCTTAATCTGTATTCCCGCACCAGGGAGAATGAAAGCAACGAGGCATTAACCTACGCTGTTATCGTCATTGCGTTGCTTAGGCATCTGTTAAATAACTGTATGGTGTCGAATTACAGTGTTGATATTTTTATCAATATTATTTCACAATAGCGAAGTTTTCTTAGCGTCACTGTCTAAGGTATGGATGTTATACCAAATTGTGGCATGTGACATATGTCACAATTTGGTATAACATCCATACCTTATACAGTGACGCTAAGAAAAATTCGCTATTGCGAAATAATATTGATAAAAATATCAACACTGTAATTCGTCACCATACAGTTATGTGTCGTTAGTCTTTACTTTCTTTCTTTTCTTTTTTCATTAGCATTGCTTTCTTGTTCATGCTCATAGCGATAGGCTGTTTCTCTCGCAATCAGTAAGCGTAGCCTTGCTGTCGATCGCGCAGTTACTGCCCGTCGAAGTTTCGAGTCCTCCCTCGGACGTGTGTGTGTGTGTGTGTGTGTGTGTGTGTGTGTGTGTGTGTGCGTGTGTGTTTTGTCCTTAGGTGACTTTAAGTTATTTCCAGTAATTTTTAACCCTAGGGACTGATAAACGCAGTCGTTAACTCCCATAGACTTTATAACATTTGCACATTTTCAATTTTCAGTAATGGAGTAATGGATCTATTTTTATCTTGGGAGAACTAATTACATACTGAAACAGATGACGATATTGCCTTTGTTTCCCAAAGTTGTAAATAAATATTTCGATCTCGGGATATTTAAAAGAAGCTCTATATTTCTCCAAGATGTCGAAGAAGGCGCCCTTTTACGTAGTGGCTGTATTAAGTAAGTTGTATAGAACGTAGCTTGAAAGCGGGCAGTAGGAGGTGGACGGGCGGGCGTCCCTTGCCTGGGGGGGGGGGGGGGCTTGCCTGAGGGACGGCTAATCCAGCTACCTGTCGAAGGGTCAGGTGTGGCAAAAGTCCGGCGTGGCAAAAGTCCGGCGTGGCAAGTGTCCGGGATCCTTTGTTGTTTCCCTCGTGTTCCCGGAATTCTGTGGAAAGAGAAAACCGCAGAGTGGTGCTTTGTATTTTGCGAGAAAAGATTCTTGTGGAATAACAAGCATCTTTCCGGAAATGGCTGAAAGTACTTCGACAGGTAAACATTTCTGATGTCTTTCAGCGTGTTCCGAAAATCTACGTATCGGAGAAAACCACAGAGTGCTGTATTGAAAAGGTTCTGGGAAGTGACACACATCTTTTCTGGAAGTGGCTGAAAGCATTTTGCACCGAAGTTTTCCGAGAAAGCTTTCAAACAGATGTGTTCCGGTACAGTATGAATTAGGCGCAGCGCGAGCCGCGGCCTCAGCCGTCTATTGTGCACTCGTCACAGCGAGTGTCTGCGGGCGTAGCGCTAGCCGCGGCCTCGGTCACCCATTGTGCACTCATCATCGGCCGTCACAGCGAGCGGCCGGCACTATAGCGGTCGCGAGGCCCCTTCGGCACTCGGCGGGAAGAAAGAACACCTGAATCTCTCCGTTCGAGCTCTGATTTCTCGTACAGTAAAACTTCCCTTAAACCGCGGTCGCTCGCGTACATTGTTGTCGCGCGATAGCTCCCATGTTAGATTTTTTCTATGAGATCTTGCACCTTTTCATCTCTTTGTGCCAGAAAAAGACACGTTTATAAAATAAATTATAAGGGAGTAAGACAGGGTTGTAGCCTTTCTCCGGTGTTATTCAATTTGTACATCGAGCAGGCGGTGAAGGAAAGCAAGGACAAATTTGGAATAGGGATTGAAGTTCAGGGGGAAGAAATAAAAACATTGCGTTTGCTGATGACATTGTAATTCTGTCAGAGACAGCAAAGGACCTGGAAGAGCAGTTGAATGGAATGGACAGTGTGTTGAAGAGAGCGTATAAAATGAACATTAACAAGAGCAAAACAAAAATAATGGAATGCGGTCTAAGAAAATCAGGCGATGCTGAAGTAATTAGATTAGGTAACGAAACAATGAAGCTGGTAGATGAGTTTTGTTACTTGGGTAGTAAAATAACAAATGACGGTCGCAGTACAGAGGATATAAAACGCAGAATGGCAATGGGAAGTAAAGCATTTTTGAAAAAGAGAAATTTGCTAACATCGAATATTAAGTGTAAGGAAGTCTTTTCTGAAGGCATTTGTGTGGAGTGTTGCCTTGTACGGGAGTGGAACATGGACGATAAGCAGTGCGGTCATGAAGAGGATAGAGGCTTTTGAAATGTGGTGCTACAGAAGAATGTCGAAGATTAGGTGGATAGATCGCATAACTAATGAAGAGATACTTAACAGAATTTGTGAGAAAAGGAATTTTGGGCACACCCTGACTAAAAGAAGGGATCGCTTGGTAGGACACATTCTTAGATATCGAGGAATCGTAAATTTAGCATTGGTGGAAAGTGTGTGGGGTAAAAATCGCAGAGGGAGACCAAGAGACGCGTATAGTAAGCAGATTCAATTGGACGTGGGTTGTCGTTCTTATGAGGAGATGAAAAGGCTTGCTCAGGATAGAGTAGGGTGGAGAGCTGCATCAAACCAGACTCCGGACTGGAGACCATAACAACAACAACCGCTGAGCCAAACACCGCTTTCTAAACACTCTCTCTCTCTGAGACATTTGATAAGGTGCATATGGTGATAGAATCGTATCAAAATTCCTTTTATTTCCTAAACGCTTAGCCCTCTGGAGTTCCCAGTTGGTGCACTTTCATATCTCACCACACCCTATATGTACTATAAATTTGGACGAATTCGGCGATGACGAGTAGATGTCCGCTCGCACCGAGAAGAGATCATCTTGGCCCGGTTGCGGTTCGTACACTGCCGGTTCAGCCACCGCCACCTGCTCCGTGGTGACCCAGCACCGTTATGTTCCTATTAGTATAAACATCGTATGGAACATGTCATTTGACGAATTTGTGGATGTTTGCAAGAAGAGCTATACTACCGACGCACTGATAACGATAGACGCAATCTTTTAAGGTACGTTTCTACCCGCACACTATTTGTTTATTTTGCCATTTAAAGGTATTTAAAGGTTTAATTACATTCACGGATCAGAAGTTTCATGTAATAAGTACTTTGTCTCAAAAGCGAATTGTGCATCAAGACGCTGCCCACTACCCCACTGTCATGATAATAAGCGAAAATATCGACTTAGTTATTTTACATATTACTTTTTCCTGGCCAGACACTAACATATACTTCAAGAAGCCTGGTAGGGCCACGGCTCAATCCAAAGTGTTTCATCAAACAAAATCCGGCAACTCACTTTTGATGAAACCATCCTACACGAATATTTCCCCTATTTTCCTTCTTTGACTGGGCTGTGAACGAAATGAGCCAACAGCGCAGTAGTTTAGCGAGAGTGAGTTGTCGGCACTGACAAAAGTCCGCCTGCTGTCACCGCTGACGAAAACTATCTCATGGGGCATTTTCATCTGTATGTCCCACACAGGTCCAACTCTCTGCAAAATTTCATCCAAATCACGTAGTAATTTTTGCTTGGAAACATAACAAAGAAACCAACTTTCAAAATTATATTAGAGAGTACGATTAAACATTATCTGCTTTGTGACACATAATAATTTACTTAGTAGTATTTAGGTTTGCCCTATTATGTCTTCCAGTGGGCGGTAAGGAGCTGATGATGAACTACTTTTGCATCTGTACAGTATTAGTGTAAAGAGGGCCCCAATGTCATTTTTGCCCCGGGGCCTTTGGTGACATAGCTACGCCACTGGTTAGATCCATTCTGCGGAAATTTCAAATTCAGGCAGTATATAGCAAACAAGCCTGCAAAAGATGGCATCAAGGTACATGCGCTTTGTGATGACAGAACCTTTTATACGCTATGGAAGTACATGCAGGCAAACAGCCTACTGGGCCATATCAAGTAGCAAATGATGGTGTTACGATTGATTAGACCGATTGACAAAACGGGCAGAAACGTGACGATGGAGAATTATTTCACATCTATACCACTGGGTAACAAAATTTATGCCAATCATAGATTCACATTAGTAGATACCACACGGAATAATAAAAGAGAAATTCCACTGGAATTTCTGGACGTAAAATGTAGGCAACTAAACAGCAGCATTTGGAGAAAAACCAAGCAACAACTGCTTCATTTGCTCATACGTCTCAAAAAAATAAACAGAAAAAGAACGTTCTAATGTTATCCAGCATGCACAGCGACGATTCTGTAGACGCTGACAATGGCGAAGCGAACAAACTTGAAGAAATTACACTCCACAATCTCAAAAAAGGAGGTGTAGATGTTGTCGACCGTTCGAAATCAGAATATTGTGTTTCAAGAAGAAACCGCTGGCCTCTTACACTGTTTTTCAGTTTTATATACTTCCATATCCGACAGAGAATCTCATGTACTCTGTATAAACAATTGCTTCATTCACTTCGTAAAACTCAATAGGAATATCTACTTTGCTCATAAAAGACGTAACATGTGCTGAACAGTTTCAGGAGAAAAGAAACTAACACAGCCGCATGTTACAAGAAACAGACTACAAGGGAAGCAAGGTGGTTTTCCATGGAAGGTGAAGTAATGGTTACGTTAAGACTCCCGTGTTAGAAAAAATCCACTTCAAATAATGCCACAACTAACCAGCTATTGTTGAAATTTGATTGTCGAGTCACAGATTAATTGAATCACGAGATATGAAAGAATGCATTTCTAGATGGTCAGTTCATTAGCTTTGAAATGTGATGGAATATTCAAGTAAAATCGTAAATGTTAGATTTTTTCTAACAACGCGAGTGATCGCGGGTTAACGGACACTTCCCAATAGCGGACTCCTCTCAATAGCGGACATTTAAAATTCCCCCGCTAAACAACATTAGCCCTTATGCTAAAATTATTCCGAATAGCGGACATTCTCAACAACGGACACGGACACCGTAATATGTCCCCCAACAACAATCAAAACTTCCAAATAATAGATAGCGTGCACTCTTGCGTGTCAAAAGTCCGAGTGTCGTCAGTTCTAACGTCTGTTGAAAATTTAGCGTGTTTCTTGTTTGTATTCCGTGATTTCGTGTCACTGCCATCTATTGGAATTTCTTGGAAGTGCAGTACGTACAGTATTGGCTCATGCAGCGCAGAAACAGACAATGAGAGTGCGGCGCCAAACACTTTCCGCCTGTTGTCGGTACATCAGACGAAGACAAGCGTTCAGTGGATATGTGACAATTGCACCCAGTGACATTTGCACCCAAGCAAAAATCTGTGACATTTGCACCCAGTCTGACTGGAAACTACCTGTTTACTACGTCACGACCTACCTGCAGCTAAGCCGCTCCTGTGTCCGTGCCACCCTCACACCAGGGAGTCCTCGCTCACCGGAAACGCTCCTCTATCGACACAGTCTGCCTGTAGTCTCGAGGTCCTTGTCCACCTCAGTAGATGACTGCTAACTGTCAGTACGATTATGAATATCGTAGTGTTCGGTTGGTGCATCTTGTGTGTTTGTGAGCTTATAGGTTCGATATGGAGATATCAATAACCAACAAGACATGTGGCCACTAAGAAGTAATTTCATAGGTGTGTTGTTAGACAAGAAAACATGGAAAAAGGTTAATAAATATAAAATTATAAAAAAAGAATAAAAATAAAAACGTATATAAAAATAAAATAACTGATTTTAAAGACATCTAAATGACAATTTATCTCTGCCTTTTAGCCAGTCCAAAGCCTGGATAAAAGTGTGATGGGAGTAGTTTTTATTACGAATAGTCGGTAGACAGCACATGGTCTCTCTGATGCAGTCACAAATTTTTATTTATGATCAGTTTCAGGACAAGCCAATCATCTGCGAATACAATAAAAACCTTTTTTTCCTTTTTGAGTCATCAGTAAGGATGCAACATCTCTCTCAAATACATCGATGTTCAGACGGACAAACATCGATGTTAAGTAACAGCGCTGTAAAAATATCCATGTTTGATGATATCGATGTATTCATACTTTTCAGAAATATTATGGCAAGCGCACTGAAATGATTTTATTTTTCGGTATCATAATAACTGAAAGTAAGAGACATTTTGAAACACAAACGAAATGGTAATAATTACCTGCTTTTTACACAGCCCGACTTACACATGACGTTAGCGGCGGTGTGTTTGTAATTTGGAAATAAAACGTAATATATGTGCCTCAATATGTTCTTTGTCTAGGCTACGAATACACAGCGAAAAGGCAGATTTGAATGAAAGCGAAGTTGGGAATGACGTTTCGCAACGTATTGTGCTGATTGAGTTGGGATTACGTGTTGATTACGTGTGAAATAACTTGCGTTTTGCTTACGTATTGCATATTTTCTTAGCCGTCGATGTGGAGAAGAATTAAACATTATGTTTCTATTATTTATTATTTAATCATGTGTGTATTTTTAAAACGAATAGGGCTATTCATCTATGACGTTTACACAAACATGTACGTAGCAGAAATGGAGATCTGTGTGTTAAAGGCACTTAAAATTTCTTGTCTTCTGTCTCGAATTTTTCCGCCGATGTTTCAAAAATGTTCAAATGTTTGTTAAGCTTATGGGACTTAACTACGGGCTCATCAGTCTCTGACCTTACAAACTACTTACGAACTAGGACGGCACAAATATCCATGCCCGAGGGGGGATTCGAACCCCCGACCGTAGTGGCCGTGCAGACCGTGACTGGAGCGCCTCAGTCCCCTCGGCCACCGCGGCCGGTCCGCCGATGTTTGTTTGATGTTTTAACTGAAGTTTCGACAGCACGATATCAGAGTCTAATTGTGATAACACTGTTGAAGTTTCGATTCCACTGCTGTTGGAAGATGAATGCCGGCCGCCCTTGTGGGCGAAACATCTAATTATCGAAGGTCGACATAAAAAAAAGGGAGATAGACGCCAGCATGCAGTAAGTCAAATAGTATCCATAAAAGCTATAACAATTTTGTTGCAGATAAGGATTTGGGATTCATCAGCAAAACTTATCATTGATATCCTTTTACCCATACCTTTTATCACAGCCTTGAACCTCTTCTTTATTTCCGACATTACGTCTTCATTGCGCAAGTAAAACAGTAATGGCGACAGTCCACACCGTTTTCTTACACCTTTCTTAATCTGAGCAGTTTGTTCTTGACTTTCGACGCTTATTGTATCCACTGGGTTCTTATACAGCTTCCTCCTTTTTTCACAGAATTACGAACATCATGCAGCACCTTACATTATCGAAGGCTTTTTCCAGGTCACAAATCTTAAGAATATGTCTTCGTTCTTCTTCAGTCTGGCTTCCATTATAAACTGCAGCAATGCTACTACGGCCTCGCATTGCCGTAAATGACGGCCCGTGTCAATGCGGCCTCACAGCCCTCGGCTCTTCTACCTGCCGGGCAGAGACCGGACGGGCAGATTAGCGGACCGGCCCTCGACCAGAACTGGGTGCTAATGTCTCTGGGTGCATTTGTCACTGGCTGCTTTTGTCAGGACACCGCGTTCAATAGTTAACGCACTGTTGTGTTGCAGCGTGGACTTGGGTAGGACAGGGGAGAGGCGATAGATTTATCGAATGTTTTCATTCGATGGCTGCCACAGCCTGGTTCAAAAGTCAAAACTTCGACGAATGCGTCTTGAGTGTTTTCTTGTCGTTCGTCTATGTGTTTTCGATTTGAAGTTTCGTGCTCGCGCTACATGCTTTAAAATGCCCAGAGATAAAAGTGGCCAAATACCGAAAAGGAATCATTCAAGTACCGGAAAAAATAAAGAAAGAAAAGAACACTGACTACGGACGCGAAATGAAAAAAAGAATATGATGTCGTTGTAACAAAAGCTTCGCACTTTGCAGAAAATTGATGATGGTGAGCCACCCGAGAAAGTTGCTGCGGATTTGAACGTCAGTATGAGTGCGATTAATGATTGAAAAACAAACTGATCAGAAATTTAAATATTTTGTTCCACTCAAGCGTCAAGAATCGCAATGAAATCTCGAAAAAGAATGAGAAAAGGTTCACATCCTCAGTCAGAAGAGGTTTTATTTTTGTGACATGAACAAATAAGAGCCAAAGGTGTGCTAGTTAAGGTCCTCTACTTCCACAAAAAGCTGTAACTTTTTATGAGCTCATTGAAGGAAAGGAGTAAGAATTCCACGGAAATTATGGTTGGCTGTATCGGTTCAAGAAGCGGCGTGGCATTCGCACGTTTTACGATCATACTTAGCGGTATTGACACAATTCGGTGTGTTTCACGGAAGAAAACAGGAGACTTTGGTTTTATCCGAGATTTTAGTTATCCGAACCGGCCGCCATACCGATCATTTCGGATAAACAGTAGTTTACTATTTTGTATTTTATCCTTTTCTTAACAGCGGACACTTCTTAAAAGCGGACAGTTTTGTTTTCCCCATTGGTTTCCGTTGTTCAGAAGTTTTACTGTATTTTATACTGATGATCATTTCTACCTATATAAGTGGGAGTCAACAATACATTTTCGCATTCGGAGGAGAATGTTGGCGATTGGAGTTTCGTAAGTAGCCCACGCCGCAGCGATTCTCCTAATAGCTTGTACATTCATTGAGCAACAATACTAAAATATAAGTGTTAATTTTATCCCATTATATGAACATGTCTTTTATTACAATCGCTTTGGTTCCAAACTGCTTAAAATTTCTGTAACCGACTTTTGTACGTTTTATAGCCTTTACTGTATACCAATCCACTTGTTTGTTTGTATAGAGACCAGAAGAAGGGCACTCAAGCGCCCGAAACCGGTCGTCTAAAATAAATAATCACAAGCAACTGGTTGCTGAATTTTATTAATTTACTATCTGAACCCCCTCTGCTTCACATGCGTAGGCTGGTTGGTCTGCACCAGTTTGAAGAATCCATATCTTAAGTTTCGAAGTTATAGCTTGAAATTTGAGTTAACAGCACCATATTTTTGAAAATCAATTTTTGCAGCTCGAATTTCACCCCCTTATTGGTCGAATTTCCAGAAATACCGAAACACGTATCTTTTAAATTTGAACCCCGAATCCAAATCCGAAAATTTGTAGTTCTAACTTCAAAATTGCCTAAATAGCAACATATTTTCGAAAAACACCCCCTCTCCAATTTAACCACATTGATTGTTGAAATTCCAAAAATATCGAAACACGTATTTTTTAACGTCTAACCAACTATACAAATATCAATTTTGGCAGCTCTAGCTTCAAAATTGTATCAATAGCAACGTGTTTTCAAAAAGAATTTTTGATCCTCTATTTTACCCTCTTCCTTGTTGAATTTCCAAAAAAACTAAAAATCATTGATTTTTAATCCTGACCAAGATTCCATATCCGAAGTTTCGTAGTTGTAGCTTAAAATTTGAGTTAACAACAACATATTTTTGAAAATCAATTTTTTGCGTCACCTATTTTACCACCTTATTTGTCGAATTTCAAAAAATGCCGAAACAAGTGTCTTTTAAATTCGAACCCTGAACAAAAATCCGAAATTTTGTAGTTCTAGCTTCAAAACTGCCTAAATAGCTACGTATTTTCAAAAAATGTTTCATCCCCTATTTCACCCCCTTACGGACGGAATATCGAAAAATCGCTTCTTAAATGACGCCTACAGAGTAAGATCAACACCCTCCACATATTTCAAGTTTTTATCTTCAGTGGTTTGGGCTGAGCGATGATGAGTCAGTCAGTCAATCAGTCAGTCAGTCAGTCAATCGGGGGACTTCCTTTTATATATAGAGATTTACACATAAAACGTTGGGTATTTTGTCTGACTTTCATTAATAGAAGAATGCGCCTCTCTATTCGCGGACGCATATGTTCGATTGCTGGTTATAATGCCTACTTTTACGTGTCTTATCATGCCTGTTGCATTTTTGTTACATTACGGAGCTTAAAAAAGGCCTATGTTGCAGCAGACATCTCCCATTCTCCGTAAAGTACTGCCAGGTCCACGACTTTTCGTTTTCGTGTATCCGTATCACAATCACAGCGAGCGTTGTATGACAGTGTCAATAGTCAAATGGAACAACCGCAGCGCGTGCTGCCCCAGTCAGCTGGCGAAAAGCGACAAGCGCCACAGCGCCGTTTCTCGAAAGCTTCTCGAGAATCGCTTGAGCGCCGACAGCTCGAGAAATTGGTTGCGTAGACTTTCCCGGCGTAGTAACTGATAATATTCATCTCGGGTATGCAGCCGGATACCGTCGTCAACTAGACACGATATTTCAGCAGACCGACTGGCTGCCATCTTCAGGTAGAGCGCTAATACACTAACTCGCCGGAAACAGTTTCCGGCGAGTTAGTGTATTAGCGCTCTCCTCTGAAGATGGCAGCCAGTTGGTCTGCTGAAATATCGTGTCTGTTGACGACGGTATCCGGCTGCATACCCGAGATGAATATTAGCTCGAGAAATTCTCAGTGCGCTCGAGTCGCCACGGCTCACAGAAGCAGGGGGGGGGGGGAGGTGTAAATTTGACTCGCGCGCTTTGTTTCTGTGACGTCACCTGGCAGCAAGCACCGAGCATTTGCCGCAGTGGCAGGAATATCGGATTGAGCAGGGTACAAATATATCGCGTGGCACATCGACACTGGAAGTTAGCTGCATATCGTTGAATGGAAGCGTCGGCGTTCATACGAAGATGAGTACAATACAGGGAGACATCCTACACGCAAAAAAGTGAAGCCATCACTTCGTCTAAATACAGCTGTATATGTTCAGCTCATTTCCGCGAATTAGATATTGATAGACCATCGTTGTCCTGTGTTTGAATATGAGACGGTGTAGTGCCTTGTATTTTCCCCTCATTTTCGGCTTACATGTAGTCTTACTTGGTGCGACTTAATTTCGTGTTTGAGTGAGTTCGAAAACTGTTTGCCATTTTGTGGAGAATTCTGTTAGGTAGGAGCAGTAACAGCGTAAATTATTTACTTCATGTTCAGCACCAAAATGTATTCTTGTAATTCTATAGGATTCAGCTAATATTATTTGGAAACCGAATCCTATAGAAACACGGGGATACATTTTTGTGCTGACCATGAAGTAAATAATTAATGCTGTTCCTGCTCTATGGTTGAGAGGTTCTTGTATGTAACCTTGTCCGACCAGTAAATTAGTTACTCTCGTTCTCTTCCTGCACCTGCAAATATAACTGGAAGGAGTAATCAGAGCTCTTAGTTTTCCGCACAAGTCCCTCTCCACAGGCTACGAAATTTGTCACTTCGACCTTAGAAAGCAATTCGAATTCCCTACAAAACGAAAAACAATTTCCCAACGCAACAAACAGGGAATTAATTAGCACTAAGTAACATTTCCCATTAGTGCACTAAACGAAACAGTATGCAGCCTTGATAGGTCCAATACTTCCGGAAGGCTTAACATCTAAAAATCCTTTTGGTTTCTGATGCACATTGAACTTGGAAAATTTGATAATCTCGCGTGTTTTCAGAATTTCCTTTAAGTCTTCCAACGTTTTCTCTGAATCCATTCTTTTTCGGTTTATTTATTTAAGATTGAGAACAAGTAAGCGCCAAATGCACTGAGCTCAATGGTAAATAAAACCTATTTCGATAGATCACTTCCGATTGTGGCGAGTCACGTGATACGTTACTACACTGCTCAATCCGATATTCCGGCCACCAGTTGCCGCAGTACCCTTATGAAACGTGAGAGCAGGGAGTTGAGTTTTGCGCTCAAAATGTTCAAATGTTTGTAAAGTCTATGGGACTTAACTACGGGGTCATCAGTCCCTAAACTTACAAACTACTTATGAACTACTTACGAACTAGGACGGCACAAATATCCATGCCCGAGGGGGGATTCGAACCCCCGACCGTAGTGGCTGTGAAGACCGTGACTGGAGCGCCTTAGTCCCCTCGGCCACCGCGGCCGGCGAGGGGATAAGAGGACGCGGTGGCCGAGGGGAGTAAGGCGTTCCAGCACGGTCTTCACAGCCACTACGGTCGGGGGTTCGAATCCCCCCTCGGGCATGGATATTTGTGCCGTCCTAGTTCGTAAGTAGTTCATAAGTAGTTTGTAAGTTTAGGGACTGATGACCCCGTAGTTAAGTCCCATAGACTTTACAAACATTTGAACATTTTGAGCGCAAAACACAACTCCCTGCTCTCACGTTTCATAAGGGTACTGCGGCAACTGGTGGCCGGAATATCGGATTGAGCAGGGTAGTAACGTATCACGTGACTCGCCACAATCGTAAGTGATCTACCAAAACAGGTTTTATTTACCATTGAGCTCAGTGCATTTGGCGCGTACTTGTTCTCAATCTTAAATAAATAAACCGAAAAAGAATGGATTCAGAGAAAACATTGGAAGACTTAAAGGAAATTCTGAAAACACGTGAGATTATCAAATTTTCAAAGTTTCGTGACCTGTTAAGTGTTGGGATAGAAAGTAGCTTTCTTGTATTAAGGAACAATTTTTCCACATATTCTTTCTGTAATTATGAGTAAAATACTTCGTGTTGTGCTGTTGTGGAGTGCAATAACAGTGGACAAAAGACGGAAGGCACATTGTACCATCGGTTTCCAAAAGTTGAGGAACTTCAGCGCATATGGATCTCTTCATGTATACAACGAGATAAATGAAACTTCCTGGCAGATTAAAATTGTGTGCCGGAATCGGGATTCGAAGCCATGACTCCACCATATCCTTTCTTCCAGGAGTGCTAGTCTTGCATGGTGCGCAGGAGAGCTTAAATTTGGAAAGTAGGAGGCGAGGTACTGGCGGAAGTACAGTTGTGAGGCGGCATGGTGAGTCGTATCGGGATAGCACAGTCGGTAGTGCGCTTGCCCGCGAATGGCAAAAGTCCCAGGTTCGAGTCCCGGTTCCGGCACACAATTTTAATCTGCCAGGAAGTTTCATATCAGCGCACACCCCACTGCAGAGTGAAAGTTTCATTCTGGAAACGAGAAAAATGTCAAAAATGACAGAATATGTTCCGAACATTTTTCTCAAGCCGATTACAAAAGAGACTTGCGGAATGAATTGTTAGGTCTACCTACAAAGAAGCTGCTTAAAGCAAATGCTGTTCCATCAAAAAAAATACCAAACTGGCATGGAAACAAATCTGATGTTGCAAGTTCTAGCGTCGTAGAGGTTACTAGCAACGTTTTCACAGAAAGGGAACGTCGCCATGAAGTTATTAAATAAAACAGAAGCACATTTTCTCTCTGTCTGTCCTTTAACGTTTTATAACTCGAGAACTACTGAGAGTATCGTGATGCGATTTCTTTTAAATTGTAGATCTCACAAAGGTGTAAAAAAGTCCAGGAGAGCATATGTCTAACTTTTACGAGTGAAACAAATGTACCATTTTTTTCCTAGTGCGCTGGTGCCGGATGGCTTCAGACTACATAAATAGTGATTATGGGAAATCTATGAAACTTAGACACGTGATCCCACGGACTTTATTTTAGATCCTAATGAGCGCTACAATTTAAAAACAAACCTGATCACGATACGTTCAGTGGTTCTCGTGTTAAAGACATTTAAATATTACCCGTGCCAAGTCTCGGGGCGGGACGGGTTAGCTAGTTGTTAATAATGTTTGAAGCTTTTCTTTTTCAGTCCTTTGTATGTTAGTATACATATATATTAATCACAAGCGTGTTCCATCGCTTATAAGCAAGGTTTTTTGTCGAATGAGAAAAGAAAAGACGGAGAAAATGTATTCACAGCGACCTTATAATACAGCGGCTTGCTGCCGAGTGACGTAATACAGCGCTAACCAATGACAGTGAAGAAGCCCAAACTGGCATACCTTTCTAGTCTACGTACATAGTCACAGACCCATGTTCTGTCTGCACAATCGTGCTCGGAGCTCATGTATTCTGACTGAGGTTACGTTCGATTGTCATAAAGGTCACTCACAAAGGATGAGATGTTGTAAATGCACAACAGTAGAAACACCAATAGTGAGACTGTTTTTTAGCCATTTCAACTACGAACAGACGATGGACAAATAATGGTAAAAATTAAGGTAATGTATTAACGTGACACCATTCGACCCAGATTTAAATGAATCTTTTTGGAGATGCCTGTGAATTCTCATCTTCGTCAATAAGTCTTCGTACAATCCGTTACAGAGAGAGCATGGTAGAGGAATTCGTCTCTGAGAGAGAGAGATTGCATAGGCTGGGGCTGCTTCCATATTTTATTCTCATATTGGTTCTATGATATTTTCAACCGCATAACTAAACTTCCCATCTTGCATAATGCTGTAAATGTTGAACATCACTACACGTTCCGTATCTGCTTGGCGTCTTCAAGTTTTTTTATGGAGTTGGACGAGGATTTATAGAATTATTAGTATTAAGAATAAAGAAGTAGCCTTCAAAAATCCAAAATCGATTTTTAGTATTTACTAGCTTAAACCCGTGGCTCCGCTCGCGTGTTGGTTGATTATGATAGATAAGCTATCTTTCGGTAGTGTGCTATGCGACTGGTTTTTAAGGATGAAATGAAATACAATACATTCTTTAGAAACAAACATTTTTTAATCAACATTGGGACACAGCACTTTCGGAAGCATCTACTATATCGATGCCCAATCAAATGCTTTTTCTATTCGCAATAATTTTGACAACCAGTGCTCCGTCCGATCTGAAGGTTCTGTGGGACAGGCATTTCGATTCTGTAAGTGAATTAAAAAATAATTCCTATCAGATTGCAGATTCGTTTATCAGGAAAGTAAGTAGGGTAGATGAACTCACACGTAAAAATTCACTCGTTTCGAAGAATCCAGTCACGAAATTCAACAATAATGATTGTAATAATATCACAGATCGATCACTTGATGTAATAAGCGAAACGTCAAGTCGATTTTTTTTTTAAAGAGATGTATTAAAAGAAATTTGTTTTTTACTGCTTTATTTATTTATTCTTATATTTCCTTATTCGTATGCTTATCGTTACAGAGAAAGAGCTGAAGACATTGTAGCACGCATAGACCAAAGATATGGTCTGTGGCATCACGTTTCGCTGTATGTAACCTTCTTGCTATAGAGTCGCAAACGTCATCGTTGGCCTTCAGTCCGAATTTTTTGATAATTTGACGACTTTCAACCACCATATCTTCCACCCCTTTATAGCTATCGGCATGAAACTGCTTTGGTGTACAACGGGAGACTTCGGACAACAATTACACACAGACCATTCGTTTGCGTTCTGTAGTTTTCGCTGCAGATCGAAATATTAACACACACACACTTACACACAGGTAGAACTTTATATAGATCGATAACTTTCCATCCCAATATACTCCACCCTTTTATCATTATCAACCATCAAGCAACAATGCAACTAATAAAACCGTTTTCAAAGGGTAAATATAATTTCCAAAGAGTATTGTTCTGCATTTCGCGTTATATTCTTCAAATTACTAAATATCTATCAGCTCGCTATAAAATCGTGCCAAAAAACCTACCTCGGATTACTAATTTATGTAACTGTACAAATATTTAAGTCTCTGCGTCTTGAAGTTCGGACGTGATAAGCGTACACCGAACAGACATTCACATTAATATATATATATATATATATATATATATATATATATATATATATATATATATATATATATATATGTGTGTGTGTGTGTGTGTGTGTGTGTGTGTGTGTGTGTGTGTGTTTGTGTGAGTGAGTGTGTGTGTGTGTGTGTGTGTGTGTGTGTGTAGCTATCCGATCGCCATAAAACCGTGCCTAAAGCCTTCCCCGGGTTGGCATTAGTAACTGTACAAATTTTTAGCTTTTTATGTCATTTATAGATATAGATTAGTATTAAGAATAAAGAAGTAGACTTCAAATATCCAAAATCGGTTTTTAGTATTTATAACCGCAGATCTGTACATCTCAATAAAAATATATCATACGAGGGGTGTTCAAATGGAAAGGTACGAAACGTCTTCAGAACCAGACCGGTTGAAATATGGATTTGCCGCTTTGGGATAACGTAATGTGCCATCTAGGGGCGCGACGCAAGCCGCGGCACCTTAACCTAAAAAATTCAAGGCTGTCCCTCAGCAGACAAGGTGATGCTCACCGGTTTATTCCACGTCCGAGGGCCGACACTCGTCGAACTCCTCGAGCACGGAAAAACCATTAACAGTATTTTGGACTGTGTCACACTCTGTAGCTTACGCAAGTCCATCAAGAGCAAACGGCCTCGGTTGCTCACGGAGGGAGTAATTCTGTTCCACATTAACACGCGTCCACACGTCTCCAGGGTCACACGAAGAGTACTGACCAAGTGGAAGAAGCTTCTGCAACCGACGTACACCTCGGACATGTTGCCCTGTAACTTTCATCTGTTTACATATATATATATATTTTTTTGACGACGTTACAGCGTTCATTTTTAATGAAATAAATCGCAATTTGCGATCACTTATGGCTTCACTGTATTAGGTTTAGATGTAATACCAATGTGCGGCGAATGAAAATTAGAGCCCGGCCGGGATTCGAACCCGGGATCTCCTGCTTACTGGGCAGACGCGTTGACCACTCCGCCACTATATATATATATATATATATATATATATATATATTTTTATTTTTTTTTTTTATTTTTTTATATTTGCAACTGAAGAGCAACAGTGCTGGCGTAGATGCTTCACACATCAAAACTGACGTAGTCGCCAACAAACAATGTAAATACTTGGAGAACAAGCCATTTCACAGCTGAAGTGCGAATCAGCAGCACATTATGCTGCCATTTCCATTTTTAAGCTGGCCAGTGTTCTATGAAGCCCATGGCCGTTACGTTATTTTCCATCGGAAGCCACACGCCATCTAAATACAAGACGATAAAATTGTACGTCGCCCAGCGTGGGGCTCGAACCCACGACTCTGAGAATAAGAGTCTCATGCTCTACCGACTGAGCTAGCCGGGCCGTCCGTGCAACCACGTGGGCCATTTCATCTCAGGCAGTACTGCTGGAACGAACTGGCCCTCTACAGAAGTAGGGAGTTTCGTCTATTGTCTTTGCTACCGTTACACACGTGTTTGTATTTCATTTCAAATGGTCTCTAAAAGTTTGTAGCAAGAGCCACAGAGCCAGCAGCGTGATTCACAGACACATCTTCCCTATTTGACTTTCATGCCGCGTCTTAGACGTGCGGGTCCCAGCCAAAACACTCGCGGACGCCACTGAGCCGATCATTTCGTATTTCGACAGCTCGTCCTGTCTGTTGTTCAACCAGAAGCCAATCTCCACGCAGTTGCTACTCTGCTGGTACTTCTAGGCCATTTTCATGCTGTTCGCCTAATGCTATGAAACGGTACATCCCTATGCACATTTGGAAAAAATTACGACCGTGACAGGACTCGAAACTGCAATCTTCGAATCCGAAGTCCGACGCCTTATCCATTTTTTTTCTCTCTTCTGCGCAGCTACACACTAATGTCCATTTCCGCACTATTATCGTATCTTATAACGCCAAGAAAAATCAGTTCGAATTGAACAAATAAGTTGGAAATAAGTGTAACTTCGTGCGTTTTTTTCCACTTGAAAGAAGAAAAAAAAGTCATAATAAAATAAAAATTTCCAGGCACAGAAGTTAGCTGTAATTAACTGAAATATGCTTTCTTAGCTTGTGACGCAAAATAGTTAGAGATCTTCAGACACATATATAATCCACACCATTCTGGGACGTATTAGCTACATAAAAAAATAAAAAATAAAACAAACATAAATGCCTTCTTCGGCGATCAAATAATTCCGGAAAAACTTCCTTTGAAATGGCAAAAAGCATAATGATATTAACTGAAATGCTTCTGCGGAAATTAATGCTGATTAAATTTATCTTTGTTAATAATCTGTTTGTAATTACATTATCGTTTTAATCAAGAAATTAGCGTAATGTTCCTTGTACTTTTTCTTTCTTCGGATCATGTCATGTTGCATTGTCAGGTACTGTATGAAATCTTCCTTTCTCTTCGATTCTGTACTGAAGATAAAGTACACCGTATGTCCCCTTATCCAGTTGACCGCGTTCCTCTTTGTCCGTGGGAATGGGATACTATCGGGATGGAGGGCATCCGCTGGCGATATTGTGTGTGGCGAGGTTCTCGTGATGAGGGCCAGTTTTTGCCTCGCATACTCCCATATTCCTGCATTTATACTGCAAACGAATCTGTGTTCATCAGTATCGACTAATTGACATGTCGGGCACAAGGGAGAGTCTTGTAGGTGTATCTTATGGAGGCGGGACATCGTCGGGGTTTTTCTGTTGACCGCCAGATACCACGTGGCCCGCGCTCGGGAAGGTAAGTCAGGGCTGTGGATGTTTTCCCACGTTGTTTTCCAGTCGTGGTTCGGGAGTTTCCCTTCTATCACATTTCGTAGTTTATTTTTCATCAACGCCTGGTATACTTCCTTCACTTTTGTCATTTTTCGTTCAGGGACTTTTGTTCGTATGTAACTGTATTCGAGTAGGAAATACTGTAAGTGCTGCAAAGCGTGCGACAGATGACTTACATCGATGGGCGGTCGCAGGTCTGCTGGCACAGTTTCTTCCAACAGGTGGGAAGTCAGACCGTTGGTGGACAGTTTCCATTGCTTGTATGTTTGGCATACATATAGTGCTTGCGCCTTCTTGTACACATCGACGAGATTCAGGTCACCGAGTAGCGTCGGAAGAGTCATGGTGTCGTATTTAATTTTGAAGAAATGTGCGCGACATACAAAGTGCCCAAGCGCTGCCAGCATTCTGTGTGCTATCTCGCGTGGTATTGGCAGGACTTGAGCCACATAGTTGACCTTGGCAGTGATATACGTATTCGCCAGTGCAACTTTTTGCAACTCATCCAACTTCCTGACACTGTGCTGCTGTACAGACGCTCGAATCTTAGCCAATAACTGTTTATAATTTGCGACAACGATTTCTCGTATTGTCCTTCTAAAATCGACACCGAGACATTGCATCTTGGACACCTCTTTCAAACGGGGATGATTAGTCAAACCTATGCCTTTGCCTATGTTCATTACACCCGATTTTCGCCAGTTAACTAATGCTCCAGAAGCCTTTTCATATGTCATGATAATCTGCAGGGCGGTGTGGACTTCATTTGCGTTGGTGATCAGGAAGCCAACGTCATCAGCATAAGCCCGACACGCTAACTTCTGTCCCTGTATCTGTAATCCGTTCAACTGCGCTGTCAATGTCGTTAGTAGAGGTTCTATGGCGATTGCAAAGAGTGATGCTGACATCGGACAACCTTGTCTTACGGAGCTTCTTATGGGGATCATGCCACCTGGCCGTCCATTGAGAATCACTCGTACTATTCTGTAATAGGTTTTGTATTACACCGAGTAAATGCACGGGAAAACCCAGCGACTGCATAACTTCAAACAAATACAGGTGGTTGACTCTGTCGAAGGCTTTATCAAAGTCCAAGCTGACCATTGCACATTCAATCCTGCATGCTTCCGCCATTGATATTAGGTCGCGGTAGTCCACTAGCGTTTGATAAATGGACCTATCTCTGCCGACACTAGTTTGATATGGACCGGTGACTTTATTCATTACGTTCTTAATCCTTTTTGCTAAAACACGTGTAAAAAGTTTGTAATCACTATTTAACAGAGTAATCGGTCTCAGATTGGCGATAGTTTTACTATTTGCACGTTTTGGAACTAATACCACCAGCCCCTCACTGAACTCTTGCGGGATATTGAGATCAGGTGTCATCAATTCATTGCATATCTCTGTCAGTTTCGTCTTCATGTGTGTCCAGAAAGTTTGGTAAAACTCTACAGGGAGTCCGTCACATCCGGGCGATTTGTTCTTTGGACTGTGAAACAGCGCATCTTCCAGCTCGTCTTCAGTCACTTGTGTTATTAATTCGTCTGATTCCTGAGGGGTAAGTCGGTTGGTTAAATTATTTGCTTATTCTTGAAAGGCGTTGTCATCGATCATTTTCTCCGACATCAACTCCGTGTAAGCAGTTTGAATCGCATTTCTAATGTCATTTTGGCGAGTTAAACGTGTACCGTCTCCAGTTTGCAGTTCCGTCAGTATCTTGGTTTTACCCCGTTTACTCTCACGTGTCAAGTGATAGATTGATGTCGCTTCATGTCGTAGTGAGTCCTGGATTCGGGATCTGACTTTTAATCCTTCCAACTGTTTCTTTTTAAGGAGTAATAGTTTGGATTTCACTTTCTTAATTTGGGCGTAGTTTTCAATGACTGTCTCGTCCAGTTTGTACAGTTCTCGTAAACTTGAATAATAAAATTCAATGGTTCTTTTAAGCCACCAGTTCTTGTCTCGTGAGTACTGTAACATGGCTTTCCGTATCTGGGTTAGGCACATTGTAGCCAACCATTGTATAGCCGAATCATATGTCCGAAACTTGGTGAGACTTTCATTCCACGCATGTGTGAAGGCCTCATGACAACCTTGATCGTCTAAGTGGGACACATTAAGTTTCCAGGGTCCCTTACTGCGGTACGTACCCTGTTTCTGCAAGTTTACGGTACAGATATAAGCCGCATGGTCTGTGAAGATAGTTGGCCAGACCTCACACTGCAGAATTCGTTGTTTTAGATCATCTGATACATATATTCTATCTAGCCTACTTGCGGAATGATTTGTGACGTACGTGAATCCAGGCGTTGCCCCATACTTGTGATCCCAAGTGTCTATTAAAAATAAGTCCTTGACTATCCGTTCTAATTCCACAGATTTGTTAAAATTCGGTGTCTGATCTTTGGGGTGCAATACGCAGTTAAAATCTCCCGCCAAGATAAGCTGGTCATACGTTGTTGTAAATAAAGGAAGAATCTCTTCCGTATAAAATTCCGCTCTGCGACGCCTGTTACTGGATCCTGAGGGAGCATATACATTAATTATTCTAACATTGTTAACTGTTGCTGCAATCCCTCTGTGATTGACTAGCATTTCGATGTTATATGCCACAATTCCTTCTCTTAATAGAATGGCGGTACCCAAATCCGCACCAGTACCCTGGTTGGCAAGGACATTGTATCCCAATATTTGTTCTAAATTAACGTCTGCAACCTCCTGAAGTAATAGAATACCTATATCTGCGGAATACAAAAAATCTTGAATGTGTTGTAACCGGATGGAGCTACGACACTTATTGATATTTAATGTGGCAATTTTTTAGGCTTGGCAATCACACATGTATGGTTGTGAAATGTGAAAGATCTACAGATTAATAAAAATCAGAGTCAGCGTCTTTCTCCGCGTCCGTGGTTTCCATGGCCGAGGTATCTGTAACAGCAGGATCCGTGGTCACTGCGTGTCCTACGTTACCAGCATCCCCGGAAGCATCTTCCAGAACGGTGTCCTTGTCTACATCATCTATCTCGTCTGACCAGTCCACGCCGGTGGCAAACTGAGCAGACACTGTCTGGCGTGAGACCTGCTCACGTGACTTCTGAGCCGATTCATCAATTTGTTTGGGAGACGCCTTGTCAACTATTACATTGTCAGTGTCGTCTTTTAACGGCACGGCAAGTTCTACCTGTTTATATGATGAAGGCTGATTCTGTGTAACTGCAACAGTGGGTGGCTTTCCGGTAATTTTGTCCTTAACTTGTGTCGCTTTTTCACGCAGTGGAGCTGACTTCTCCGTAGCTCCATCTTGCGCCAATCTGCGTTTCTTACGTCTGCGAGGTGACTTAGCAGATTCATTGTCCTGCCTAGTCTCCGAAATCGCGGGCTGACTTTCTGGTGTTTGTCTGTCAGCTGTTTCCTCCACCCCCATATTCTCTGTACGTACTGTGGTGTCTTCCGTTGTCTGTGTGGGCGACTGCTGCTCTTCAGATTCTGGTGCCTTTTCTGTCGTACTTTCCGAAATTTCCATTGGAATTCCTAAGTCGTTCGCGACGACATCGCTGGGCAAGTCATCTAAACAAATGTCACTAGCCGGTGGCGCAGTCAGTTGACCACGCGCCACTGTTACATACGTTTTTGGAAATATCGTCATTTCTGAAGTTTTAACAGTTTCACTGGTTGGTAGCTGTGCAATGCGTCGTTGAATGCACTCAGCACGCACGTGACCTGGCTTGTTACAAAGTGCGCAAGTCTTTAGTTGACCGTCATACATAACGATGCCTCTAGACCCGCAGACGTTTATATAAGACAGTATGTGTCGACAGAGCTCTACTGTTAACTGCCTTACACCATTCAGCACGGGAAGTTTATGTGCGGGAGACCACCTCTCGGCAACATTGCTGAGAACTCTACCATAGGGAGCAATGACGGCGTCTATTTCACAGGCAGGTACCTCAAATGGCAACTCAAAAATTCTAATGGTTCTAACTCCAAAACCGACATGGTCGACAGTAACGTTGCCTACATTACCATCTCTGTGGTTAAATTTCAAGGAACCACCTGTGTCTAGAACGACCTTCTCGCATAGTTCGGAAGATGTCAGCTTAACGAAAATCATACTGACATAAAAGTTTTCTGGGTATGGTACCGCGTCATGAACCAGTTACCCAGATGAAGGCCACTGTAACGTTGGCCGAAACGTTGGTTATTTAAGTAATAGCCTTACATCATGACGCGGTACCATACCCAGAAAACTTTTATGTCATCTGACTCTGGCCGCGGAAGCCTACGTAAGAAAATCATACTATTTACAATCGACATGTGGTATCCAATAATGTCCTCTAATCGAATGTTTGCAACAGCAATCAACCAATCTTCAAACTCAAAAGACGTTGGTCGGGAAAATTTTCGTTCGAAAGTGAACTTCAGAGTGTCTCTTCTACTAATTTGATCCATTATAATCTTTCCATGTCACCGCAACTTCACAAGAAAGCAAGCGCTGGCGTAAGCGAACAGCCTTACCCCTGCAGGAAGTAAACAAACCGCTGCCGCAGCGAAGCACCGCACGAGCTGCGTACACCGCCGCTGCCGCAAGCAGACTTCCACCGAGGACACAGTGACCAACCCGACTGCAGAGGACTCTTCCCTGCACGTCTCCCGCCACACCCAAATCTCCATTCGCCACGCTGTCTATGGTAATGCGTCTGCCCAGTAAGCAGGAGATCCCGGGTGCGAATCCCGGCCGGGCTCAAATTTTCGTTCGCCGCACATTGGTATTACATCTAAACCTAGCTCATTGAAAGCCATAAGTGATCGCAAATTGGAATTAATTTCATTATTCATCTGTTTAGTCGGCTCAAAAAAAAAATTTAAAAAATCTAAAAGGGAAGCGATTCATATTGGACGACGAACTGAACACAGTAGTGGAATGGCTCTTGTCACACCCATAGGAAACTGGAAACAGGGAATCCTTCGGCTCGTTAAACAGAGAGATAGTTGTTGAAAACGTCCAAATGTTTCCGAAGTTTAAAGGAATTAACTGCGGCGTTATCAGTACCTAAACTTACAAACTAGCTTATACTAAAGACGGCACCGGCTTCCGGTGGCTTCCCACGTCCGGTAGCAGTTTCCCCGCCTTATGACCGCTGGATCTTCATTCTGTGCTGCTCATCTGGTGAGGTAAGGTTAGTTCTGCTCTTATGTTTGCAGATGGTAGCATTTCATTGACTAGCACGTTTAACTTAGATTCGTGAACTTAGAATCATGCATTTGGTATACGGAAACAGCCTCGCGCACCGTAGCATAGTGCCTCAATGTGCTTGGCCACTCCGCCGTGGCCGTGGGATAGTTGTGCTCTGGCCTCTGGTGATTACTATTTCATAAACATTCCAGTTATACCCACAGTGTCGCTTCGTATTTTTTCATTTGAACACCCCTTGTATGTATACATATTATACAGATAATGGATTTTTTATTGAGCTGTGCATGTTTGATATCAGACGGTGGCAACTCAGCTTTTCTTGAAAGCGGTTATCAATAAAATAATAAATACCGATCTTGGCTTTGTACAAACTAGCTTACACTAACTTATGATAAGGACAGTTCAGACACTCGTGCCCGAACAACCATCCTTACGAAATACCAGTGTTTGTCGCCAGGGGGCACTTCATTTAAATTATTTATATGGTGTCTGTTCTTTTCGGACGTGTCCGAAAGAACAGCCACCATTTGTTGATATTAATGGGCGTAATTTAAAGAATGCGAAATATTTAAACATTCCAACCGTTTCAGGGCAATTAAATAAATCCAATGGCAAAGACGAAAATTTGTGCTAGACCGATTGTAGTGTCCCCTGCCCATTTAATTCCACTTGCTCCCAGCCTATACTGGATTCCCGCAAATTTTCATCTTTGCCATTGGATTTATTTCAATGACCATAAAAGACGACCGTCTGTCGTATATTTCTGTAAAGTTATAATTTATTTAATGTCGCTAGATTATCATTTTGTTAAATCTTGAACCCCACTCTTTTCCAGGTCTGAGGAATAGCATTTTTATTTCATGAGTTAAAATATTAATTAATATTGCTAGGTTTTCTTATTTTGTTATGTTAATAATTTATTATAAGGTACAAACACGTAATGGCATACTGAACAAACTGACATCTGCAAAGTGGGGTGCCAACGCAAAACTACGTCCTTCAACAGCCCTAGTCACATGCTTTTCGGTCGCTGAATATGGATGGCCAGTTTCGGAAAGATCTCACCACACTAAAAAACTAGATGTGGTCCTAAACAACACCTGCAGGAAGATAACTGGCTGCCTGATACTTACTAGAGTAGACTACTTATATTCCTTATCGGGTATCGCTCCACCAAATATTAGAAGCTATTTCCTGAGCTCGATAGAAAGGAATAAACTAACGAACGACCATCGTCACCTGCTGTACAAAAACCAACCTGTGCCCAAAAGGCTACAATCTAGACGAAGCTTCATGTACTCAGTAGAACCAACCGTAGCTTCCATAACATCACTGTGGCAAGAACAATATCCTGAAGCCCTTATCACAGAGGAAGCCTTACCCCAGGGCTCCCACCTAGACTGGCAACACTGGAAAACGCTGACCAGACTTCCTGTGGGCGTGGGGCGTTCAAAACGACTTATGAGAAAGTGGGGCAACACAGACAGTGACGAGTGTGAGTGTGGTGCAATACAGACGTTGGAACACCTTCTAAAATGCCCTTTAGTGGACGCATCTAGAGAGTGCACTCAAGAGGACCTCCTGAAATACCCTGGGACAGCCGCAGCTTACACTGATTTCTGGACGAGCAAAATATGATTCATTTGTAATTGTTGTATTTGTCTATCTCTGTTTTTATAGTTTTAAATCTGTACTTTATATTTTATCTCTGTATTTGACTACTGCTTTCTGTAGTTTAAATTATGTGCTGGTTTCTTTCAGTTACATTTGTGATGTATTTCGTACATGAATAAATAAATAAATAATTATTATATTAATTAATGTGGCATAAGTACAGCTTCTCCACTATGCCACTGTCCCTGTGAGAATGTGCAGTTGTTGTACTTTTAAGTGTGTGCAAGAATTTATGGCTGTTTGAATGTGGGGAGTGACAGCTTGCTTTGCATCGTTCTCTCTAGCTCAGTATCGATAGCTGCTGATACTACCAAAGAGGTTTCTACACGCTTTCGTTGCGAGCTACTTAGTGACCCTTCCCTCCAGCACGAGTGTCGCTGTCCGTCCCCACCACCGCTGTTTTCATGGATTTTCCGGCTTCCGGTGGCTTCCCGCGTCCGGTAGCAGTTTCCCGCCTCATGACCGCTGGATCTTCATTCTGTGCTGCTCGTCTGGTGAGGTAAGGTTGGTTCTGCTCTTATGTTCGGAGATGGTAGCATTTCGTTGACTAGCACTTATAACTTAGATTAGTGAACTTAGACTCATTTATTTGGAATATTTTCTCCGATAGTGAGCGGAAATGTGTTCTCGTTTTTCAATTCAGTGATTTCCAATAGATAAACGTGGTGTGAGTGATTCTAGTTGCAGTTTGATAACGGCCTGGTATGTTAAAATCCTTGTGATCATGTGGCGGTGTATGAACTCTGTGTAAATACTTTCTAGCTTTGTGGCTCCCAATTTCTAATAGGGGATATGTTCATTTTTGTACAGTGCATGTAAAAATCTTCTCATCTTTTCCTTCCATGGGTGATATGTGTTCCACATGGTTGGTTCATAGAACAAAGCCTTCAGCTTCCACTCTTGTTTGTTCCATGCCCATCAGACAAGTAACTATGCAGGTATCGTTCTGAATTCCACTAATATTTCGCGATCTTCTCTCCCCGCCTATGTTAATTTTGCCGTTTCTTCTCCGATTTGTAGTACGCACTCTGACTTGTCAGTAATTCTCTCTGAGCCTTGTACAACCTCCTTCAATAGCTTCCTTATGTAATTCTAAACATTTCTATGGGTTGCATGCGGTAATTCTTATTTTTATTTTTCCGTCTTTGTAATTATTTCATTTTTGTGGTTTTTCTGAGACAGGACCTCATCTGTCTCTGTATCGCCCCCTATCGCGTGTAGCTGTATTTCATCCGCTTCCTTATATAATTCTAACCATTTCTATAGGTTGCATGCTGTAGTTAATTTTCTTTATTTTTCGGAAATTGAATTTATACTTTTTTATCGGTTTTCGGAACCACGTGGGTCCGTGTTCCGTCTTCAAAATCAAAAATGTTCAAATGTTTGTAAAGTCTATGGGACTTAACTACGGGGTCATCAGTCCCTAAACTTACAAACTACTTATGAGCTAACTAAGACGGCACAAATATCCATGCCCGAGGGGGGATTCGAACCCCCGACCGTAGTGGCCGTGCAGACCGTGACTGGAGCGCCTTAGTCTCCTCGGCCAGTTCCGTCTTCAGGGGTCTGCATCTAGTCACCTGAATTCACGCCGCTTCCCATAAAACCAGTGCGTAGATAGTTTACTCTCCGATTGCAATTTAAGAGTCCGCCGTGATTTTGTGTAATGAGTCCTATTTTCAACTACTTCACCTTCAGTGGAGTGCGATCATGTAACGTAGCCGTGTGTCGCCGTTAGCGTGTTTGCTCGCGGTGTAATCTAAACGGCCGGCCGCGGTGGCCGAGGGGACTAAGGCGCTCCAGTCACGGTCCGCACGGCCACTACGGTCGGGGGTTCGAATCCCCCCTCGGGCATGGATATTTGTGCCGTCCTAGTTCGTAAGTAGTTCATAAGTAGTTTGTAAGTTTAGGGACTGATAGCCCCGTAGTTAAGTCCCATAGACTTTACAAACATTTGAACATTTATGTAATCTAAACGCAACTTAACTTTGCTATACTCACGCACGACAGACCAGAGCCATCTTCGCAGTTTTGTTGTATATTGTGTGGTATCTCCAGGTTTGCTGAATGTCGCCTATGATAGCGGCACCTGCTTCTGCCTCGTTTCAGCACGCTAATTTTGGTGAGTTTCTCTGTTGCATTGCTTGTGTGTGAGCGAGTGAGTGTTGTTTGTATATCCTCCCCCCAGTAGCGTTAAGTTCTGTGTAATTTATGAAATTCGATGCTGGGCACCGTTAGTATTAGAACATGTATATGGGATGCTTTTCATTGTATTAACAAAATTGGTTCCCCATTTTGCTTGCGTTCAA
This sequence comes from Locusta migratoria, assembly GCA_026315105.1. NCBI lineage: Eukaryota > Metazoa > Arthropoda > Insecta > Orthoptera > Acrididae > Locusta > Locusta migratoria. The sequence continues at coordinate 869,651,551 of CM048744.1, forward strand.
CCTGAATAAAGAAGTTATGTTCAGTATAATTTTGACTTGCCTATAAATTGTAGTTTTCGAGCACCTTCCCCTTTTATTTTATATTGTTTTTCACCAGTGCTGAGAACAAGCTCAGATGCAATTTTTTTATGTTTAAGTTCTGTTGCGCCATAAATGTTTTCTTAGCCACCTTTATGAAATAACTTTAATTGTGGTGGTTTGTTTATAAATGTCTCTGTGTAATTTCGGGTGAGCTGCTACGTATGTTGGCCACTATGTAATTAACTTCCTGTTTTTAGTATAATTTGAACCACGTCAGTTCTTAATTTGGGCCAGGGAACAAGGTTTTGCAGCAGGGAGTAGCTGGTAGCTCACATGGAACTTTTGCTAATTTTATTGCTAAAATTAAGCTTTTATAACAGTAAATTCTTATCTGCATGCCTCCTCCCAGAAATAAGCTTTTATTACGTACAGTGGTCTACTTTTAACGTTCTGTTAATATGAAACTTGTAGCTGGGTTGTTCAGTGCATATAGAGAAATGCTCACACACACCATATTATTTCCCCCAATTTGAAAATTACATGAAATTTCTTTCTACCTATCCAACCATCGTAGATATCGTACCAGAAAGAAATGTATCCAAATCCAACAAACATAATGCACAGTTGACTTAAACTTCAATTAACTTACCAGGTCGACAAAACTATTATTTGGAGAAGTCAGCTTGTGAATTCGTTCTTCTTTCTTCAGTTTTCGTTTTTCGTTTTGAGCACCCGACAGTTTCCAGCAGTTTAGAACATTTACCAATAACAACGAAACAAAATATGATAAAATATTTAACATAGATTTGCTCCTCAGTGACACCGCTACACCTAACCTTTAAAATTATAACATTCTTACCTTGAGAATGCAAAGCTAATTTCCACGAAATAAGAATTTTACACAAACTCCTTGCACAAAATTATCACTTCACATCACACTTTCTTCCAATATAAAGTAAATACAATCAAACTGTACAGTCAGTAAACTTCAATGAGTGCTTAACAATGTACACTCTTGACCATTAAAATTGCTACACCACGAAGATGACGTGCTACAGACGCGAAATTTAACCGGTAAGAAGAAGATGCTGTGATATGCAAATGATTAGCTTTTCAGAGCATTTAGACAAGGTTGGCACCGGTGGCGACACCTATAACGTGCTGACACGAGGAAAGTTACCAACAGATATTTCATACACAAACAGCAGTTGACTGGCGTTGCCTGGTGAAACTTTGTTGTGATGCCCCGTTTAAGGAGGAGAAATGCGTACCATCACGTTTCCGACTTTGATAGAGGTCGGATTGTAGCCTATCGCGATTGCGGTTTATCGTATCGCGACATTGCTGCTCGCGTTGGTCGCGATCCAATGACTGTTAGCAGAATATGGAATCGGTGGGTTCAGGAGGGCAATACGGAACGCCGTGCTGGATCCCAACGGCCTCGTATCACTATCAGTCGAGATGACAGGCATCTTATCCGCATGGCTGTAACGGATCATGCAACCACGTGTCGATACCTGAGTGAACAGATGGGGACGTTTACTAGACAAGAACCATTTGCACGAACAGGTCGACAACGTTTGCAGCAGCATGGACTATCAGCTCGGAGATCATGGGTGCTGTTACCCATGACGCTGCATCACAGACAGGATGGTGTACACAGCGACAAAACGGGGTGCACGAATGGCAAAACGTCATTTTTTCGGAAGAATCCAGGTTCTGTTTACAGCATCATGAGGGTCGCATCCGTGTTTGGCAACATCGCGGTGAAAGCACGTTGGAAACGTGTATTCGTCATCGCCATACTGGCGTATCAACCGGCGTGATGGTATGGGGTGCCATTGGTTATACGTCTCGGTCACCTCTTGTTCGTATCGACGGTACTTTGAACAGTGGCCGTTGCATTTCAGATGTGTTACGACCCGTGGCTCTACCCTTCATTCTATCCTTGCGAAACCCTACATTTCAGCCGGATAATACACGGCCGCATTTTGCAGGTACTGTACGGAAAATGTTCGACTGCTGACCTGGCCAGCACATTCTCCATATGTCACCAACAGAAAACGTCTGGTCAATGGAAGCCGAGCAACTGGCTCGTTACAGAACGCCAGTCACTACTCTTGATGAACTGTGGTATCTTGTTGAAGCTGCATGGGCATCTGTACCTGTACACGCCATCCAAGCTCTGTTTCACTCAATGTCCAGGCGTATCAAGGCCGTTGTTACGGCCAGAGGTGGTTGTTCTCGGTACTGATTTCTCAGGATCTATGCACCCAAATTGTGTGAAAACTATTCACAAGTCAGTTCTAGAATAATATATTTGTCTAATGAATACCCGTTTATCATCTGCTTTTCTTCTTGGTGTAGCAATTTTATTGGCCAGTAGAGTAGTTTATGGTGTCTTTGCGGTGTAAAGTATCGTCTTAAAATACCTGGCTGTTGTAATTAGAATTCTTTGACACAGTAGAAAGGCAAAAAGGTACGTTTGTAATCTGTCATTCGTTCCCGAATAACATTTAACTGCAGCAAGTATGGATTAAGTACTAACGTAAAGTCCGTTTCGATGTAGCAGCAACATTTCACACCCAGTGATCAGAAGCTGCTAATCTAAGCATTGTAGTTGCTATTGGCAGCACGAAGTGTGTATTATGTTAACATTTCCTGTCGCATGCCTTCCCTTTCCGCAAACTGCAGTCAAGTTATTCCATTCGGTCCGACGCGAAACCGTCTTTATTATTTATTTATTAATTATTTTTTCTCACTAACACTTGCCCATCGAAAGTCAAAGCTGTGCCGAAAGGTTCATGAGGCGTATTTGCAAACAATATCGGTGCCTGCCTTTTTACAAGGTAAATGGATGTTTCTTCAGTAATTTTCAAACCTGACAGATGGTATAAGGCTCTCGCCAGGCGAAATGTGTGTGAGTACTTATGGAATCAAGCCGCTAAGTTCATCGATGCGTACTCCTACACAACAATTAAAATAACTTACACTAACTTAATCTAAAGATGTCGCGGCGGAGCGGCCGAGCGTTTGAGGCGCTATGCTACGACGCGCGAGGCCGTTCCCCGTCGGGTGTTCTAATCCCCCCTCGGACATGGATGTTTGTGTCGTCTGTAGTGTAAGGTAGTTCATAAGTAGTTTGTAAGTTTAGGGACTAATGACCCCGTAGTTGAGTCCTTTAAGCTTAACAAACATTTGAACATTTTTTTAATCTAAAGACGAGACAAAGACCCATGTTCGAGGGAGGGCTCGAACGTCCGGCAGAAGCAGCCGCGCTCTCCAGGACGACATGGCGCCTTAGACCACGCGCCACCCCGCCTGGCGTCCCCTGGTCTCGGTGCTGGGGTTACCCGCATCCCTTGCACCCCCTGCTATAGATGGCCCCTGATGCCAGTGCCCCGAAACTTTATCATCCTGTTCGCCACGCGGTAGCGATTTTTGGGTTTCTGTTCAGTTTAAAAAAAAATTTCACTGACGTGTTTTACGGCCTACTTTAGATTTGTAGTTTTATAAGTTTTTGCAAACATTTTGGACCAAAATAATAATTTAAATAATAACAAATCAATTAATAAGAGTGTCTGAAACCCTTTTAGGAAAAAAATTGAAGTAGTGGCGGGTTTTGAACCACCGACCTTTTGCGTCATCGTCCAGCATCTTGCCCACTACGCTACGACTATAAATCAAAACAGGAGTTCTTTAATCTCATACTATTCATGGCCATTGTTAACTGACGTTAATATGGCGTTTGTAGACATTAGATTATCATTTATCGTACGAAGAACGATGTGTTTTTGTTAATTCCTCAGTGTGCCGTTGCTTTGAAATGACAACGTGTAAGTTACAATAAGCGTCATCAAATAAGCGAGGAATGTCACGTGACATCTCCGAACGGCTGGTTTTCGTTAATTCAATGGAGGATGTCAAATATCCGTTTTTTTTTTTTTTTTTTTTTTTTTTTTTTTTGCAAATATGTCTCAAACGATACGAGATATGGAAAAAAAAACATAAGAGAGCAAAGTTGTAGAGAATTTTCTCCTCTACCAATTAGGTTATTCAATTTTCGTGTCAGATGAACGGTTAGTTTGCAATTATATTACAAACGGCAGTTTTTGGTTTTACTACCGTATTTTTTGCCCGGAAAATTTGAAAAAGGGAGGTTCTGGTCTCTGGCGGCCTACAATATGTCTGTAAAATTAGGTGCTGATCGGTTGAACGGTTCGTCTTAAAAACAGGGAACACGTTACCGATAGACAGACAGACGGACAGACAGTCAGACAGACTGACATACATCCCAAAATCGCCGTTATTTTTGCAAATATCTTTGAAACGCTACGAGATATGAAAAAAACATAAGAGATCAGAGTTGTAGAGAATTTTCTCCTCAACAAATTGGGTTATTCAATTTTCGTGTCAGATGAACAGCTAAGCCGTTATTTTCATTCAAATTTCGAGCTGTCAAAAGTCGATCGCAAAGGCCCACTTTTAGTGTTACTACCGTAACCGAAAGTGGGCCAAAAAATTCGCAAAGTCAGCTACTTTTCATATGCAGGCACTTAAATGCGATTTGCAGAGTATCCCGTGTAGATGTAGTATAACCTAAACTAAACCAAACGAAAAGTAGCCGTCGAGCACATTTTCACGGCAAAATCTTCAAATTTTAGGCGATAGCTCGTTTAGAAACCAAGTATCTCAATAACTATCGTGAATATAGAAACACAGACACTTCGTGACCAAGCTGTTATGTAACCTGCAAGATACGTAAAAATCAGTGTTATATGACAATATTAGTTTTCTCAGAATCGAGTGAGAAGTATCACATGTCAAAGTAGTTTGTAAGTTTACAAACATTTGAACATTTGGTCCCGGATCTGTTAATAAGAATATAGAGTTTAAAAAAATTGATTGCAGTTTGTCTCGAACCCACTACCTTCGGCGGCGCAACGCAATGCCACTAACCACACGGTCTTCTTGCTAGGTAGAGAGCAACGACTTCGTCTAATATGTAAAGCAGTGTCCGTATGTTTGTACGTGTTGCATACAAATCTACAGTTTTGTTCCAATCTTTGTGAAATTTAGTACACGTAAGCTTCAATCCATGTGGACGGTCGCCGTATGTGTAAGAATCACATACGATATATAATTCACGAGATATGACGTCATAAACAGTGAGATGCGCGAAAAAATGCTGCTTTTTCCGACAACGCTGCTCATTTTCTCCTAAACCATTGGACCGATTTCATCCAAATTTGGTACACACATTCCTTACCGTGAGGTAACAATTGCTGCATGGTTAAGAATCACATACGGCACCTGGTTTAAAAGATATTACGTCATAACCAATAGAAATCGCAAAAAATGTCATATAATGCGGCGAGACTTTCGAAATACACTGTATGAGAATGACAGTACTTGGCGACTTGCAACAATCTTTAAACATAATTTCAAACCTTTATTAAACTTTTTCTCGCTGGCAACCATAGTAAAATGATGAAAGGAAAAAAGTTTCTCGCTTACTACTTTTCCGCTGTTCATGGAGTAAAACTACGGCATTCGGTACGACGTTACAATTTATACTTTCTACACTACAAACTGTAGGCGCAGTAAATTTTACAGAAGGTATACACGCATATAGTTGAGTGTACCTTCTAAATTGTATCACAATACGACACATAGTTCATGAGATATGAGCACGTAAACAATAACGTTCATGGAAAACCGCCCCTTCCGGCACCAAGTTTTAATCAATTACTTCTTTACTGCTTACTGTATTCCAAAGAGATTTTACAGACATACAGCCCTTAAACAAATGAATATATACCTGAAAAATGACAGGAGTAAATAAATACACGGGTTTTCAGCTATTTATTATATATGATCGGATCTTCTGAAGGCTTTCACAGTTGCTGCATCTACAATTTATAGTTATAAGATATTTTACGCAATATGACCTGTTTTTGATGAATCTTCAACGCGAGAAAACAAATGTGAAGGGCGGATGTTGCCTTAATGGTGGACTTGCCAATGCGCAAGGCGAGGTGCGCAGTAGTCCAAACTCCAATGACTTCTTTGCTTCGGGACCATTCGTGCATACGAGCCAGAGCTCGAGTAGCCAGGAGCTGGCGTCTCTACCAGCTCCATCGCCAATGTTAAAAGCGGCGTTTCCCCTCGCCCCTCACTGCCACGGGAGCGACCGTACTCTTGCCTCCAGAGGTTCCAGAAGAGAACGTGAACCTTACCCACGCATGCGCATTGCTATGCTGCGGCCACTGCCGCCTATATTAAGCGGCCGCGCTACGACTCGTATTCGAGCTTTCACTATAACGTAAAACGCTTGTCGTGCGATAAAAATACTTTGAATTTGAAAATACACTACTGGCCATCAAAAATGCTACATTAAGAAGAAATGCAGATGATAAGCGGGTATTCATTGGACAAATATATTATACTAGTTTATATGCCCGTGCTTCACAACGGTTGTTAAAGAGGGACCTGTGTATATCATGGTTTTTAGGGTTCCGGACCTAGGTCAGCAAAAACAGAATCCTTGTTGGATCCCTTTGTCAGTAAACAAAGTTCTCATAGCCAAGATGTCAAATTTAAATAGAAGTCATTGTCGATAACGATGAATGTTCATAAAGTTTTTCATTCAAAAAATGAAATTAATTAAAGCCCGTACTCTGGAACGATGTAAATTCAGTGTTAGGTTGTGTTCATAAAGTTAAGACTGTGGTGTATAATTGTCTGTCTGGCGTATACTTCTGAAAACACTTCTATTGTTGAGATGTGAAATAGTAATAATAATAATAATAACAGCGCAGTGTATTGGTTCCTGCTGAGATTACTTCGTAAAGCACGAAATTGAAATCTACCTTTTGTAGTAGAACTATATATTCAGAAGTCGGATTATAACTAACTGCAATTGTCTCTGCAAAAGAAGACGTATTTCTTCATGTTAATGTAGTCCGCACCAAAAGTAGTTAATACAAATTTTAATTACAATATTGTGCCGAACAATTAGAAAGCAGAGAGGTTTCTGATGAGTTTGTCGCTCGCGTGTGTATATTATCTCTAGTGGCAGGCAGAGAGCAGAAATATCTCTGGAGTGAGCATTCAGATGCGCAGAACAGATTTCGTGTTCTCAACATTAAGTTGGTAATGTTCCATGATATTGGGAAAAATCTACTAATCGCTGACTTTATCTTGGTCCCTTTTTGTTCGGTTAAGACGCTATTTGTAAATGGCTTCCTCAACTTTCTTGTTACTTCTGTGACACATTTATTTAAATATTCTTTCATATTATGTGGTTTGCTCTGCGGAAAGGAGATGGGGCTTCTTTGCAGACAATGCGGTACAAACCAATCGTAATAGCAGATAAATGTGTGAAAAGAGTGGATTTGTTTCAATATTACGTGGTAATTCCAGCTTAGAGTCGAGAAGATGCACAGAACGCAATGCTCACTCCATATACATTTCTACTCTACATACAATCTAGTGGTTATACTCGTCAAAAGATGCACTTTTTTTTTTCATGACATTGCAAACCATATGCGATACAGCTACGAAGAATAAACAATTTTTGTGTCCTACCTGGATTAAATTTTACTTGCAATGGCAGCGGTTTAGTTTGCTATCGTTGACGACGAACTATTCGCTTTAGGAGGATAATTAATTTACTGATCAGAACAGCATAAATTATTTATTTCATCGTGAACATAAAGAATTATTCCCCTAATTTTACGTGACTGATTTTTGAAAAAACATTCGACGGCCGTTGCCAACATCAGCGCACAACGCCGCCGCCGTAAGTAAAATTGAACCCCTTTTTGTTGTGTATTACACCATAGTTATCAGAATGAACAAAAAAGAAAGAAAAAAGACGCATCAACACCATAATTAGTTATTTGGTGTACTATGTGACTAACGTCGCCCCACTTTGTCCTTTCCTGGCGTTTTCGAGGCATTCCTAAACAGAACGCACACAAAATGTAATGAGGATACAACGAAATCAGAAAGGGAACTACATAAAATCGAGTTGCCTTGCAAAGAAATCTTATGTAAATTGGAGCATCGACAGACGCGAAGGAATGTCGTTATGCTTTATATTCAAATGTTTCCTGTCAAAAGAAGCAAAGAAATGTCGTTAAGCTGTGAATATAAGAAGTGTAATTAGTAACTCGTTGTTCAATGTTAGTTTGTATTTGTTGCAGAGATAAGATTGCGGCTCTTCATTCAAAATACTTCTGTTACTGAAGGAATACGCACAACACTATCAGGTATTGTTTCTTTGCAGCACTACAAGACCAACAGTACATTTAATGGTACGTTGCTGTTCTATGGCACAACCATCGAAAAGAAATTAAAAATTTAAAATTTCAGCATCGCCAACTAATACTTGTTTGGTGCACTACGTAACTAACAGGATCTCAATTTGGTCTGAACTATACTACACCGTTTTCTAGGCATTCCTAAACAGAATGGACTAAAGATGTAATAAGTACGCTCCGAAATCAGAAAGGAAACTACATAAATTCGTGTTTCGTTGCAAAGAATTGTTAGTAAATGAAAACATCGATAGACGTGAAAGAACATCGTTATGTTTTAAATTCAAATGATACCCGCGGAAAGACTTTTTCCATGGCATTGCAAGGCATGCGGGATACAGCTAGTATGTTTATTTTTTATTTTTATTTATTTATTTTTTTATTTTTTTTTCGTCGTACATGGGTTAAATTTTACTTGCAGTGGCAGCGTTTTAGTATGGTTAACGTTGGCAACTCTTAGGGGGATTATTATTTACTGATCGGAACAACATTAATTTTTCATTTCATTATCAAAACAAAGAAAAATGTTCAAATGTCTGTAAATCTATCGGCCCAAACTGCGTGGTCATCACTCCGTGGCTTACAAACTACTTAAACCTAGGTAAACTAACCTAAGGACAACACACACACACCCATGCCCCAGGGAGGACTCAAACCTCCACGGCGAACAACCGCGCGCTCCGCAGCGATGCGCTTTAGACCGCTCGGCTACTCCACCGCGGCTCAAAATTAAGAATTATTCCCCTCATTGTAAGTGACTGATTTTTCAAAACGGATTCAATGGCAATTGCCAACTTCAATACACTACACCGCTGCCGTAAGGAAAATTATAAATCGTAGCCCTTGTTTCAGCGTATTACACTTTAGTTATGAGAATAAAAAAAAACGCAGCATCGTCAGCTATTAGTCATTTGGTATACTATGTAAGTAACAGCGCCTCTGTCGAATCTTTGCTATACTACCCTGCAATGCAAGCTTATCATACACCAAAAACTATATATTACGTTATCTTTTCTTCCCCTGATCAGATTTTGATCAAATGAAGCTTATATTTTGCTCCAAAGTACTCTCAGTTGACATATGAAACCCCATGAAAGTTCGTATAGTACTCTTGGAGATTTGCTGTACTACACCATACTTATCTAACTACGACCTGCCCCGGTGGAGTACCCGAGCGGTCTAAAGCGTCTAGCTGCGGAGCGCGTGGTTGCTCGCCGTGCAGGTTCGAGTCCTCCCTGGGGCATGGGTGTGTGTGTTTCTCCTTAGGTTAGTTTACCTAGGTTTAAGTAGTTTGTAAGCTACGGACTGATGATCACGCAGTTTAGTCCGATAGATTTACAAACATTTGAACATTTTCTTTTAATTACGACGTGGTCGACGGGGCGTTAAACGCTAATATTCCTTCCTTCCTGACTATAACCAATATTTTTTTGTTACTTGTCCAGGATACAATATGATTACTTTCTGTGGATAGCCCAAGCCTGAGCAAACGATATAAAGCTGTCCATGTGAGAAACATGGAGATTTCAAATACACTCCACGGTAATGAGTAGATTGCCCTGTGATTTATTAATCATAGTAGAAAATGCAAGTCCCACTGCAAACTGCAGTCTCTTAAAGTTAAAAGCCAGATCTATCGGAAATAATGAGTATTCGTCGGATGTACTCTGTTTCATTATCTTCCTTTCCTTGAAGCTCTTTAGATATCTATTGCTTCTTCCTACAGTGGTATGCGCCTCACAGTTCAAAGTTCCTTCAAGGTTTTCAACAGTACTGACATCTTTCAGAAATTTTCTTAAGCTCACTGGAATACAGGAGTGTCTTAGCAGGAAATAAGAAATGTAATAAAACGTGATGCCTGATGTGAAAAGTTTTTACACATCGCAGTATATATGATCTCATATTTACTGAGTTATATAATTTTTAGGTATATATTCATTCGTATAAGTGCTGTATGCCTGAAAAATCTGTTGCGAATGTAATTAGTAGTAAAGAAGTTACAGAATAAAACTTGGTGCGTGATGGGGCGATATTCCACGAATGTTACTGTTTATGTGCTCATATCTCATGACCTACGTGTCGTAATGTGATACAATTTAGAAGGTACATTCAACTATATGTGTGTATACTGTTCGTAAAATTTTCTGCAGGTACAATATGTAGTGTAGAAATTATAAATTTCAACGTTGTACCGAATGCCGTAGTTTTACTCTGTGAACAGCGGAAAAGTAGGAAGCGAGCAACTTTTTTCCTTTCGTCATTTTGCTATGGTTGTCAGCGAGAGAGAGTTTCCCAAAGGTTTGAAATTATGTTTAAAGTTTGTTGCAAGTCGCTAAGTGCTCTCCTTCTCAAATAGTGGACTGATAATGTAGTAGAATGCTGTTGGGGCATTCTGCCTCCAAAATAATCAAATTGATATCAAATTAATTACAGCACGTGCGTAATTAGAGTAATTGTGTAATCAGAGTAATTGCGTACTTAGAGTAATTGTGTAATTAGGGTATAGAGACAGACTGACCAGACGGCACAGTGTAGCAACGTACTATTCAATCTAATTAACTAACAGTCATATGTAAGGAACCGTATTCTGACATCTGGTCAATCTGTCTCTATAGCACAAGTCCCGAAGAACGCACCTAGAATCTACGGAAGCATTGTACCTCTCGCCTATATGGAGGCTATTTAGTACTTCGCCTGGAAATATTAGTCAAAACCATGATTTGGAGAACGTCCTGGATTCTTACTAGGGGAGGCCGGCCACAGTGGCCGAGGGGACTGAGGCGCTCCAGTCACGGTCAGCACGGCCACTGCGGTCGGGGGTTCGAATCCCCCCTCGGGCATGGATATTTGTGCCGTCCTTAGTCTTAGCTAGTTAATAAGTAGTTTGTAAGCTTAGGGACTGATGACCCCGTAGTTAAGTCCCATAAGTTCTACAAACATTTGAATTTTTAGTCTTACTAGGGGAGAATCCTATGGTTGTGGCGTGAATTTTGTGATCCGTGGCTTGATTTACCCTCAAAAGAGGGATAGGGGTCTATTTGCGGCATTTGAGCACTTACTTCGTCGTTGGGTTAAGAACAAGGTATTAAAAGGCTGGAGGCTACAATATACAATTACCGGATGGATAGCGTTTTTGACCTTGTGCAAGACTGTTTAAGTGTTTTAAACGAGAATAAAACGGTATCTGCAAAGTGCTTCTCCACCATGCGAAGGCGAATAACGAACACCTTAGACAGCAGCTGCTGTGTAGTGTTTAATAGTGTCCTGCAATTTGTGTACTGGGGTAATAAAAATACCCCAAAATTGACATGTGTACAGGTAAACCTTCCAGACACTAAAGAACGAGAAAAGCTTATACATTATGTTCTATCAGCTTTTAGTTTCAATTGTCTACCTGTAAATTACGTGGAGATTCGTAATACTGACACCGGCAAAGACGATACAAGTAGTACACTTCTACAGTAAAGCAAGGGAAACATACTTCCCCCAATCTAGAACATTGTTCTCCACACTGCCTCCAGATAATAGATATCGCCGACTTAGGTCTGTCACCTACAAACAAGTTCAGTGAAAAAGATGAAATGTATCGCACGGACTTACGCCATTCCCCATTTAAGAAATTTCACCGCTACGTGAATGTCTTATGTGTGCGAGAAAGAAAACTGGAGATGGTGGATATCGACGTCAAGAGAAGGAAACTAGAATATATGGCTAAAGCAACTGCCATAAAGGACGAGTACAGACTGATGCTGGAGAAAGATGAAGCTATAGCAGATGTGCAAGGCAGGTTTACATATGGTTTTAAACAGAGGGAGTGGAGAAATCTGGTTACGACTGGGACATATAAAATATTTGCTTTTACCAATGTTCAAATATCTGTTAAGCTCAAGGGACTTAACTACGGGGTCATCAGTCCCTAAACTTACAAACTACTTATGAACTACCTACAACTAAGGACGGCACAAATATCCATGCCCTAGGGGGGATTCGAACCCCCGACCGTAGTGGCCGTGCAGACCGTGCTGAAGCGCCTCAGTCCCCTCGGCCACCGCGGCCGGCTTGCTTTTACAGTAAACAGTCAGAGAGATTGGTCACACGTCGGTGTACTGGCCGAAAATAGCGGAACGAAAAACGTATTGCATTCTCGTTTGGAGAAGGGCTACTTTGTATCCAAATGTGGAGGACTGGGTGTTGGAGCAGCCATTTGCAGAGTTAGAAACGGATGGAATAACAATATCTAACAAGCAATCGTTTGCAATAGTCGTAAACCTAGTGTTCCATACGGAAATTACCAGATGTGTTGGTAACGTACACACATACATCTACATCTACATACATACTCAGCAAATCACCGTAAGGTGCGTGGCGGAGGGTACACTGTACCACTACTAGGCATTTCCTTTCCTATTCCACTCCCAAATTGAAGGAGGAAAAAAATAATGCCTATATTCCTCCGTACGAGCCCTAATTTCTCTTATCTTGTCTTTGTGATCTTTACGCGAAATGTAAGTAGGCGGCAGCAAGATCGTACTACACTCAGCTTCAAATTCCGGCCCTGTAAATTTACTTAACAGAAATTCACGAAAAGAACGTCGTCTATCTTCCAGCGATCCCCAATTGAGTTGCCGGAGCATTTCCGTGACACTCGCGCATTGGTCGAACCTACCGGTAACAAATCTAGCTGCTCGTCTCTGAACCGCCTCTATGTCTTCCTTTAAAGTGATCTGCTGCGGGTCCCAAACACTTGAGCAATACTCAAGACGTGGTCGTACAAGCGTTACAGGTGAAGTACATCTTCCCAAAATTCTCCCAATAAAGCGAAGTCGGATTTGTGGAATGTATAATGCTATAACCAGTATGCCATACAGGAAATAATTGGAAAAGTTAAAATACCCGATTGTTCTCGTCTAGAAGCATTGTCAGAAGGTACAGAACTGGTTATAAAAGCTATAAAGGAGGTGGGATGCAGGAGGACACGAAGATACATAATGGAGTTCGAGAACATACCTTCCCTGTACCATCCGAACTTCTCTCTGGAACGGAAATAGGAGACGCCGATGTGGATCTAAATTACAAGTTAAAAATTAAATTGGACTAAATTAAAGTTACACGTAATAAGAATAAAGAACGAGTTGTATTCTGTGTCTAAATGTATATATAACCTCGTTTCCTATATGTAAACATGTATGCTAAATGTAATATGTTTTGTGCTGTAAACTTGTGTTCTTATTTACTATCTTAGTAAAAAATTCTACGAAAGCATAAGATTAAAGGTATTGGCTCTGTTGTGCGAGAGGATTAGTATAGGTTGTACGCATCTCCCCGTTTTTGCTTAGTATGAGCCGCATTTGGACATCCGCCGAGTACAAGAAGTAGTTGTTAGCGTTAAAGAGTTGTACAATAACGTGCTGTTTTTTATTTTAAATGGTTCTTTGTTTAGAATGATCACACAAAAAGCATTTTCCGAATGACACCTAGGTGTCTTACTAGGTAAGGAACCCGTGGTTTTGATTTGAATTTCTCCGATCTGTGGCTACTTTTGACCTAAAAAAGGGTTGTAATCCCGTTCTTTGACGATGTGATTACTAAAAATCTGTAATAGTTTGCATCTGCAACAGTTAATTGTTGTAAATACTTATAGATTCTCGAGTAGAACGTTTTGGTCTTACAGGGCTTAGGAGAAGATACCAAAAGACAGGTTGCTTGTTAGCAGAGAGCAGTAACTCCCTCGGTTAAGTATCTGTTAGGGAGGTGTAATTCTGCGTTGTTCTATTCTACAGCTAAACAAAGCGTTCGTTTAAATCGATGTAATCGGTACATTGCTGTATGAAGTGGGGTTTGACTTGTTGCACATTGGTTCATCTTATATAAATTAAATTTCGTTCTTTTTCTTATCTATTAAAAAAAAACTATGTTTAGTTTCTGTAATAGCTACATCGCAAATTAGCGCTCATCCTACTGTCTACGTATAAAAGTTATAACGACTGCTCGTACAGTAAAAACATTGTTTGTGTCAGCTGCGAGGAAATGTTGCAGTATTTGTCGGTAATACGCATGTGTGCGGTTGTCTCTTTGTGGGTTTATGGTGTATTAAGAGCTATGGTATCGCTGTGGCATGTCGATCTTTTGTTCTTCTTATGTTTGTTGTTACAATCACCGTAATTCTATCTTCGTCAAAATAGCTCTCGTGTATTCGGAATCTGACGCGGCCAGGGTAAATTAAACTGATAACTTCTCCAGGTCAGGTGCGAACGTCGCCCGGTATGTTTACATGTATAGGACGTGCACGCTCCAAACCAGCGTCTACGATGAGTCAACACGTCCGTACTCGCCTGCAGCCGGAAATAGCATGGAATGGAGTATGCATGCTAGCTTGCGTGAAATACCTATTTCGAACTGTTTAGTCGTGCGATTTGATGCAACGCAGATGTAATCCACAATTGTGCATAGAGATACTTAGTAGCATGGTTATGTGCTATGGATGTAGGGTATTTATATCTTCTTTTAGCTGTGTTTACGAATGGACGTCTCTCGGTAGCGTATAGGAGATGACTGCAAAGGTAAATTAATGTTCTTTGGTCGATAAGCATCGAGTTAGATAACTTAAAGAGGATTAGTTACTTACGTTGGGAGGTGCGTTTAATCGTATGTTTAGTCTCTAAAGGATTGCCCTTGGAGATTGATAAAAAATCCGGTGTTGCATTAGTTCGAAATGGTGTAGACTATTTTGCGTTGCTGCTTGTAAGGATTATAAGAACTTGGCTTTGATCTAGATCTTTTTTTGGCAGCTATTCTGTGCGTGTGCACGTCGATCATTTTTTACACTGTGTTACATCTGTTTACCGAGAGTAATAATTTGTTAGAAGGAGTGGAATATGATGGTGGTTTGTGCGCGAATGCTCGTTAAACGCACGAGGTATGTAGTCTATTGACTGATAGAAAGCGTTCCAGAAATATTGTCTGCCGGGCCTTGCATTGGAAACAAAGTTGTGGTTGGATTTTTGGGACGGGTTAAGTAACCAATACAGTTATTGGGTGGGGAGAGATCGAAACTTTATTAAAAATGCGCTGTGTCTTGGATATACTGTCTGTCTGTTGTAACTCTGTCTGTGGTAACTTGTTTATGCGGTGTATATGTGGGGGAACTTTAAGAGTTGCTACTGGATTAGTGACGGCTGGCAGGATAGCCCTGTCTGGGTTGCGTTTTGAGGTTGTTACGGACGTATACAGAGCTTGCAACATGGTAGTTGTGTCGATAAGTTTTGTAAAAAAACGAGTTGGAGGGCTAGATCCGTTTGTTGTAGGTTAGTGTTGACTGCAGGTGTAGTTCTGTTACTGTGTTGGAAATGTTTGGCGCTTACAGAGAGTGCTGTAGGCTAGATTGGAAGGCATTTCAGTAATAAGTGTAGATATACTGTAAATACACATCGCTGTAGAGCTCTAAAGAAGCCGACTTTGGTGGATGTAAAAAAAAAAATAAATACATAAAACTTTGCAGTGTGTACGTTATCTGATCTTTTTCGTCGAAGAATCGCCTGTTTAATCGTATGCTAGTATTGTCTACGGCTGGTGTGCATTATGATACGTAGGGGATATGCCTGCTGTGGTAAATCATAATTCTTTCGTCGAAAATCAACGTGTTTTATAAAACTCCTATAGTTTGGTAACTTAAAGTGCGTTAGTTGTAGCCAATGGAGTGCGTGAGTGGTGAGGTATTGTTATAAATGTGCGGATCTATGTATGTAGTAAATTCAGCAAGTTCGATACTGCAAATGCTGCAGATAAGACGAAGTTACTATTTGTGTCTACTTTGTGGAATACAGGGGGAAAATATGTACGTCCTGTGGGTATATATCTTACAAAGTGCAACTAATCGATGTTTTAACGGAGGCGATCCCACTACACTATAGCAGCTTCGTGTAGATGGCTTCTATCTCCTGGATTTGCACAAAATACAAGATTTCGAAGGGATTTAAAAAAAAACCTAGTGGCGTTCGTATCCGAGCAATACTTTCGGATGGAAGGAGCAACAGCAATGTGGTTGCGGGCGACAACAAGACAACTGGAAACGATTGCTTAACGTGGTTGGCGTTGAATTGTAGAATCGAAATAAATAACAAATTATTTGTTAAATCACGAGCCCTGGTGCAAGCAAAGTTATCGGTAGCTACAATATTTGGTTGTGTTAGGTTCTCTTGTAATAGATCTTAGTTCACCATCACACAGCCTGGCATTGCTTTTAAGTTTTTAATCAAGACTTGATGTCTAGTGACGTCTTATTTATTTTTATTGGGTGACATGCATGCCAGTACGCATAAGGAGGCATATAATGCACCTGTTTAATCAGTCTGTCTAGTTCTCTTCCGTGAAGATAGTTTATAACCGAAACCGGTAGAAGTTTGGAAAATAATAAACAGCTGATGGTTTATAGTATGCATTTCGTCAGGTATTTAAAAGATCCCTTGTCAATGTGGCCAATCCTATATTGGCCAAACTACTCGCAAAGTACGTTACCACGGGACACTCCATCGATTATTCTGCAACGATAATTTTGGCAACGACCAGATCCTTTCGGGAGTCCGTTGAAATACGGTTGACAGTTGACCTGATTCAGTAATTAAAACTTCCGGGCTGAGAGGCCGTGGTCGAACAGTAGAAATTTCTTCCCCTGACGTTTCGTTGCCGGCTGCGGGCAACATCTTCTGAGGTGGGCGACTTCCAAATGGATAAAGCGTGTGACCCTGTGATTTCTTTAATCGCTTCACAGAGACATGGGTCTACATGTGGTGCGACTTCTGACGAAAACCGATTTCTTTCGACCAGAGCGCTTTAAATGCGCGGAGGCGCATTCCGACAGATGGCGCGAATGTAAGTACACCATTACGCAGACGCGGCCCGCTTCCGCTGCAGAACTTGTACAGAGCGCGCTAAATTCGATAGGGGGCGCGCTGGTATCCATCCTCACTGCGCAAGCGCCGCCGCACCAATCTTCGGTATATATAGAACGACGCGCACCAGTAATCTTTGTCCTCTCCATGGTGGCTTCCGCCACCTACCTCTCCCAGACGACGTTCTCCACAACCGTCCCGACATCTATTCCTCCTTCCAAATTTGACCTCTCCCTCCCCCTCCCCACCCTCTCCTGTCCCCCTCTTGGCTGACCCCCTAGTTTCTCCACCTCCCCAGGAGTCCTGTTCCCCCCCCCCCCCACTTCCTCTCCTCCCCCCACCTCCTTTCCCTTTCCCCACGCTTTCTCCATCCCCACCCTGCAGGGCCAGTACAGTGCTAGTGTTTTAACAGTGTTCAGTGCTTCGTGTGTGTAGTGTATCGTCGCCCAGTGTTTTTTAACGTTTGCGTACACGCCTGCGGGTAACCAGTGTTCAGTGTTTTTTACCTCAATGTCGCCATCACGTGATGTCTCGTCGTCTGCAGTGAGTGTTTTTTAGCCACCGTGGCAATGTCTTGTTTTAACAACCGTGTATGTTCTATCCACTGTCATGTTTCTTTTAACATTCTCCCATTTTCTCATCTTGTACTTGTAAAATCGCCGTTTTATTACCTTGTTAATTTTATATTCTGTTTGTCTATTGTTTTCATTCGTTGGGCTGTATAACAGCATCATCGGCTGCTGTCAGCCTGCCTGTAATAAACTCAATCAAGAAAAAAAACCAGTAATCTTGGATCCTTTATGACCTCATCCCCATCCCACAGCTGGTCCAATTCCTTCAACACATCCGCCTAAAGTTCATTCACCGAAAGTTAGAGTCCCGTCACCCACTAGTATCTCTTCTCCTGGATCCCGGGCCCCTGTCACACCTTTACTGCCATTCACCTCCATTCACCTCCACACCCTCTACATCCTCTCTGAGGGTGGCTTCCACCTCTCCTAGATGTCGTTCTCCACACATCTATCCCTCCTTCCAAATTTACCCTCTCCCTGTAGATTATCGCCCCCTCCTACCTCCTCCACCCATCCCCCTCCCGTCCACCGCTTGGCTCACCCCCTCCTTCTTCTCCGCCTCCCCGGGAGTCCTACCGGTTCCACCCCCCCTTCTCCCTTCCCCCCACCTCCTTTCCTCTTCCCCACGCTTTGTCCATCCTCCCCTCCCCCCACTGCGGTGCCGGTTCAGTACTAGTATTTTAACAGTGTTCAGTGCTTCGTGTATCTAGTGTTTCATCACTCCGTGATTTTAACGTTGTGCACGTGCCCATGGCCAACCAGTGTTCAGTGTTTCTTTTACTCCATTGTCACTGTCACTGTCACGTTAAGTCTAGTCGTCTACAATGAGTGTTTGCTAGCCACTGTGGCAACGTATTTTTTAAAAACCATATATGTCATTCCACTGTCTGTACTTTTTACATTCTACAATTTTTCATGTTGTCATTGAAAAAGCGCCGTTTCATCGCCATGTTTTAATTTTATATTCGGTTGTACAATACTCTCATTCGCTCGGCTGTAGAGCAGCGTCATAAGCTGCTGTCAGCCTGCCTTGTATAGTTCATTAAAACCCAATAAAGGAATAATAAAAAAAAAAAAAAAACAGTAATCTTCAGTCTCGTACACACATGAAGATGGATGCATGTTTGTCAGCTGCAATATCGTAGCAAAACGTCAAGGTGAACCGGTTGCAAGACCGAAATATGATGGACCAATCACTATGCCGGGAAAACTTCAAGATACACATCATGTTCTTTATTTTTCATGTGGTAATCATTATGTTTCGGATTTCACAATTCCGGTTTATTTCGGTATAGATCTATTAACTTTTCTATTTTAGTGTGATCCCACTCCAGACTCATTTTGTGATACACACCACATGTCGGAACACTGCCGTGGTGTTCTGGCTCCGAAACTACAAACACTGCCCAAACAGAGCGCGCACGAACTAGCCCTTTCAGATCACGCACTTTTACGTGGCCCCTGATCGGAGAATGTTGGGAGTAGAAACTTGTATTTAGCTCGTAGCGCAGTGGCTGTTAGAACAAGCCCCGCCTCTTTCTCGCAGTGCCGCCAGCTTACGACCAATAGGTTACAGGTTTTAAAAGAAACTACATGTAAGGGATTAAAGCGTCACAGATGGAATACGAAATTAAGTACCGGTATCACTTGAATGTTTGAATAATAGACAACTGGAAAGTATATCTACGAAATATCAATATTTTAAGGGATTTATTAAGCGGGTGTAGCAACGCTTCCTGCCTCCTTTTACAGTCGTAGAGCTGAATAACAATCGGAATTAACATTCCTCACACCACTATCGACAGCCTTCCTATTTCTAAAAGACGTCGTCAGGGTATGTGGACTTATATTAGCAAATAACAAAGTTTAAGACAATAATCAGTACCCTGCACGAATCAACAATACATTGACGATGTCGTCGGTGTACAATGCTGTTACGAGGTAAGGTTGGTAGAAAGTATAACCATTCCGTAGACACACGAACTCAGCCGAATTCCGCCGATCACAGAGGAGCAATGAAAAAATGCGTATTTGCAGCTTATTCCGCTGAAAGTAAGTACAATATAAACATAACAGAACAATAAATTTCTGTCATGGTCTTTTCTTACTATGACAGTCAGTTTTTTAACGTGCATAAATTCGGTGTGGCGTCTAATGATACGCACGTTTTTACACCTCACTGGTCTTTCTTAAACGTGCATATTCTGTTGAGTGTAATTACTTTAGCTTAAAAAGCCAGTGTTTTGTTGATTCTTGCCATTTGTGGTTCAGCTGTAGCAACAATTGAGGAATTGGGTTCTTTTCTGTTAGAAAACAGATTGATTGCTTTTGTCGATTTATGTTCAAATGTTTGTAGAACTTCTGGGACCTAACCACGGGGTCATCAGCCCCCAAACTTACTACCTATTTATGAACTACCTTATACTAAAGACGGCACAAACATCCATGCCCGAGGGGGCAATTCGAACATCCGACGGCGAACTGCCGCGTGCACCGCAACACGGCGCACCAGTACGCACGGCTAATCCGCCGCGGCTTGTCGATTTATTGCCACGTTAGTGACGTTTTTCCTTCCGCTTCAGCTGTTGTCGCTGACTTGGTACGTTAAATACTGTAGTTATTGCATTCTATGTAAGTTTCCTACGTTCCACCCTCGCCGATTTTACTGGAATTATAATGAAGAAATCTTAGCGTTCCTGCGTAGAAAAGCGATGTCTCTCTGCTAAAGCTCAGGTTTTCTACATCTACATGCGATACTCTGCAAATCGCATTTAAGTGTCTGGCAGAGGGTTCATCGAACGACAATTATACTATTTATCTCCCATTCCATTCTCGAATAGCGCGCGGGAGGGAAGAATACCTGAATCTCCCCGTAGAGCTCTGATTTTCCGAATTTTATTCTGATGGTCATTTCTACCTATGTAAGTGGGAGTCAACAATATATTTTCGCATTCGGAGGAGAATGTTGGCGATTGGAGTTTCGTAAGTAGCCCACGCCGCACCGATAATTGCCGTTGTAATGATTCCCATCCCAGATCCTGTATCATTTCCGTAACGCTGTCTTCCCTGAATTGTGACAATAAGAAACGAGCTGCCCTTCTCTGGACTCTTTCGATGTCCTCAGTCAAACCCACCTGATAAGAATCCCACACTGGGCAGCAATACTCCAAAAATAGACGGACAAGCGTAGTGTATGCAGTTTATTTGTAGTTCTGTTGCATCTTTTAAGGGTTATGCCAATAAATCGCAGTCTCTGGTTCGCCTTTCCCCACGACATTATCTACGTGTTCTTTCCAGTTTAAGTATGAAGAAATAGTAATTCCTAGGTATTTGTGGAGTTTAAGGCCTTCACTTTTGATTGATTTATCTTGTAAACAAAGTTTAACGGATTTCTTTTCGTACTCATGTGGACGACTTCACACTTCTCATTATTTAGAGTCAATTGCCAATTTCTACACCATACTGATATCTTATTCAGATCGTTCTGCAGTTGGTTTTGATTCAGATGATTTCACTAGACGGTAAAATGACGGCGTTATCTGCAGACAACCTAAGAGAGCTACTTAGATTTTCCCCTAAATCGTTTATGTAACTAAGGAACAGCAGAGAACCAATAACACTACCCTGTGGAACGCCCGATATCTCCTCTGTTTTAGTCGATCCCTTACCACTGATTACTACGAACTGTGTCCTCTCTGACAGGAAATCCCCTATTCAATCGCAAATTTGGGGCGATATACTAAAACCACGCAATTTGATTAAAATCCGTTTCTGAGGTACGGTGTCAAAAGCCTTCTGGAAATCAAGAAATTCGGAATCGATTTGCGCACCCTTGTCGATAGCACTCATCACTTCGTGTGAATAAAGAGCTAGTTGTGTTTCGCATGAACGATATTTTCTAAATCCGTGTTGACCTTGGATCAATAGATCATTCTGTTCGAGATAATTCATAATTTTTACAATAGGATATGTTCCAAAATCCTGCTTCAGATTGACGTCAATGAAATAGGCCTGTAGTTTAGTGGGTTGCTCCTACCGCCCTTCTTGAATATAGGTGTGGCCTGTGCAACTTTCCAATCTTTTGGTACAGATGCTTCTTTGAGAGAGCGGTTGTATATGGCTGTTAAGTAAGGAGCTATCGCTTCAGCATAATCAGATAGAAATCTAATGGGTATACAGTCCGGAACAGAAGACTTGTTCTTGTTAAGTGATTTTACTTTCTGCACTACTCCGATGATATCTGCTTCTACGTTACTCATTACGGCCTTCTGGTGTTCCCGAGCCTTTTTCTTTTCTTCTTTTTTTTATTTTATTTTTTTTTTAATTTTTTTTAACTGTCCTGTCAGGGATCTTAGGTAACCTAAGAAAGACAAATGTTGACCTATTTTTAAATTATTACCTATTTGTATGGAACTATATAAGTTCCCTAATGTAAAAAGTATCGTATTCAGAAATTGCCAGCTATTTGCAGCGCTGCTGTCGTAGCGTATCACATGAATCTGTGGAAGTGTCCTGACTGTATGCGTGGCACCATGCGCGGTAGACGTTGCATCTTTCAGCCACACGCACAAACCTATTTGATCCCAGAGCGCGCCGAGGCAACGGTATAACGCTATTACGGGCAGATCTGGACCATAAGTGACTATTTGGTGATACAGAGTGTTACTAATAGGTACGGCCAAACTTTCAGGAAACATTCCTCACACACAAAGCAAGAAAATATGTTATGTGGACATGTGTCCGGAAACGCTTAATTTCCATATTAGAGCTCATTTTATTACTTCTCTTAAAATCACATTAATCATGCAATGGAAACACACGACAACAGAACGTACCAGCGTGACTTCAAACACTTTGTTACAGGAAATGTTCAAAATGTCCTCCGTTAGCGAGGAAACATGCGTCCACCCTCCATCGTATGGAATCCCTGCTGCGCTGATGCAGCCCTGGAGAATGGCGTATTGTATCACAGCCGTCCACAATACGAGCATGAAGAGTCTCTAGATTTGGTACCGGGGTTGCGTAGACAAGAGCTTTCAAATGCCCCCATTAGTGAAAGTCAAGAGGGTTGAGGTCAGGAGAGCGTGGAGGTCATGGAATTGGTCCGCCTCTACCAATTCATCTGACTCGATACAAACGCACCGCACCACAGCTATTGCCCCGTGCTAATCCATACATCAAATGCGCATCTGCCTACTCCACACTTGTAAACATTGCACTCACTGCAAAACCACGTTCGTGATGAACACTGACCAGTTGATGCTACGTACTGATGTGCTTGATGCTAGTACTGTAGAGCAATGAGTCGCATGTCAACACAAGCACTGAAGTCAACATTACCTTCCTTCAATTGGGCCAACTGGCGGTGAATCGAGGAAGTACAGTACATACTAACGAAACAATTGTGTATTTTGACAATTGTAATTTCAATTTACATTTAAAGAGAAATACTAAAATGAGCTCTAACATGGAAATATCCATTGCTTTGTGTGTGAGTAATGTTTGCTGAAAGTTTGGCCGTATTCTTTTTGTAACACCCTGTATATGAACTCAGTCAAGATCAGCTGGAATAGTCTTCACGTTGATAGTCACATTATTCCACTCAAAAAGTAAGAGATTCATCGTGAAACACAATTAGGAACTGTAATTCTGCTTCGTGTAAAGAGACCTGACAATACGTTTCCCCTAGACACATGTAAAAACGACGAGCATCGCATTATTAATAGTATTTTTGAAAAAATTACGTTACCTTTAGTACTGCATCAGTAATAGGAACGCAAGAATAGATCTTGTTGTTAAAATAAACGCTTATTTCAGCTGTAAATGAGAAAGACTGTCACTCACCATGATGAAAACTGAGGCTCATGACTCGAGGCAAACACATAATTTTGTGAATAATGAAAGGCCAAGTTCGCGGTATTTCGTCTTTATTTATAACAGACGACCAGTTTCGATGTACATAGACATCATCTTCTGGTCTTTGCACTAAATTGTAACATTATTACATAAGTGCATATTCTAGCCAATTGAATAGTACTGGTGAGTTATCACAAATTAAAATATGTCGTTTGGTTGTCAGATATAAAACTCGTATAATCTATATCTATAAATGTGAATGTCTGTTCGGTGTACGTTTATCACATCTGAACCACAAGACATAAAGAGCAACAAATTTGTACAGTTACTAATGTCTACCCGGGGAAGGCTTTAGGCACAGTTTTATGGCGATACCTATTTATCTGTATATACATTAATGTGAGGGGGACTGATGACCGTTGCAGTTTGGTCCCCCTTAAACATCCAACTAACCAACCAACCAACCATTAATGTGAATGTCTGTTGGTACGCTTATTACGTCCGAATGACAAGACGCAGAAACTTAAATATTTGTACAGTTACTAATTTATACCTGAGGAAAGTTTTAGGAACTGTTTTATAACGATCTGATAGATATTTAGTAATTTGAAGAATATAATGCGAAATGCGGAACAATAATTACTATTTGAAAATTATATTTACTCTTTGAAAATGGGTTTATAGGTTGCATTGTTGCTTGAGGGTTGATAATGATAAAAGGGTGGAGTATATTGGGATGGAAAGTTATCGGTGTATATAAAATTCTACGCGCGTGTGTGTTAATATTTCGCTCTGCAGAGAAAACTACAGAACGCAAACGAATGGTATGTGTGTAATTGTTGTCCGAAGTCTCCCGTTGTACACCATAGCAGTTCCATTCCGATAGCTATAACAGGGAGGAAGATACGATGGTTGAAAGTCGTCAAATTATTAAAAAATTCTGACTGAAGGCCAGTGGTGACGTTTGCGACTCTGTAGTAAGGAGATTAAATACAGCGAAACGTGATGCCACAGACCATATCTTTGGTCTATACGCGCTACAATGTCTTCAGCTCTTTCTCTGTAAGGATAAGCATACGAATAGGGATATATAAGAATTAATAAATAAAACAGTAAAAAAGAAATTTCTTTTAATACAGAAATAAAGCACTTTTACAAATGTATACATACTTGCAAAATTATACAATTGTACAACATATAACCTAATAAACATGAGATCGTACGCATTTTATATGTCATTTGTGTTTTGATTACTATCTTTCTTCGTTTGGATATTTATAATTTTGTACATTATGCGAGACAGCCTAATTTCTTATTTATTCTCCGATAAATATAGCAGGTTTGTTGAAAAAAAGGAGATGGACAGAGAGAGAAAGGATAGGAGAAGTACTAACTCAAAGCAGGAATAAATAAATAAATACCCGGGCAATGCCGGGCTTTCAGCTAGTCATATATAAAACTTCGCGATCTTGGCATTTCATTATTCACAAAATACATTTATAACATGGCTCCCTGCCATGTGCAAATTGCTGAAACATTAAATGTTGGTTTCAGACAGCATAGCAAATATACAGACATGCGCAATCTATATCTATGGTCTGTGGATCAGGCTATCTAAGGGTATATTACACGGAGCGTATTTGGTCGCTAGTCGCTGGCGTATTTGGACACTGCTTCTAAAGTCGCTCTGTCTAAACAAGGACAGCGAACAAAGTCGCTACTCCGAAAAGCGAGCGTCTAAAGTTGAAAGGTGGGCTATTTTAGACCCTGGTCGCTGTCTTTTTTGATCGCTTCCAAGGGTTGGTCGCCCCGTGTCATATACAGAAGCGTGTAAAGCGAGGACGATTAAATATGGTGCTTCTGCAAATCTTTTGAGAGAATTATCGTGTGAAGATCCTTCTGCCTACAGAAATACAATGAGGATGACATCAGAAAATTTTGATACAGGACTGGAAATGGTAGACGATAAAATAAGGAAACAAAATAACATCAGGGTGGCTATCTCGCCAAGAACAAAATTGACAGTTCCACTACGTTATTTGGCAACAGGTGATAGCTTCAAAACAATTGAACACCTCCAAGTTTATTCCACAAGTCCTGGAATTCAAATCGTCAAACAGTTGGTTAAATTGAGAGTCTTTAAATTTAGTATTTAAATAATCCTTATTTGATAAATTTCCAGAAACTGGGAAATTTGAATACAATTCCACTTCATATTTTGTTTGGTAGTGTAAGGTAACCCTTAAGGTAAGCCTTACATTATAACGAGGAATGAGCTTCATTTTGAACATATTATTCGTTTGAACCTGTTTATAGTGAATATGTAGTAATTAACTTCTTATGTGACTTACTTAATTATCGTGATGCATAATGTATGTACGTAACTTAACTGTGAACGTTTTCTGTCATTTATTTATTATCTGTATTGTAATTGTTTATGTATATATTATTTTATTTTATTTGTACTTTTATGTTTTCTATATGACTGTGATTACTTGTTATGTTTAATTTGTCACTGTAAAATATTTCTCTGCGAACAGTTATCGACATGGCTCCTCATGTCAGAGACTCTATCGTATAGCAGCGCTCCCTTGTGGGAGAGCAGGCAAGCAGCAGTATCTGCCGCCCCGTGACGTAGATCAGACGTTCGTACGCGGATCGTGGAGTGCTCAAACGATATAAGTAATAAAGTTAAAACAAAGTGAAAGTTATAATTTGTTAGTAGTGCTGTTGTTGTTGGTTTTTGAGGGGACTAAACAGCTAGGTCATCAGTCCCCGTTAGTAGTGCAACGATATGAAAGTTTATGTGAAACCAGTGAACATCAGTGAAGTAAGAATTGATCTTAATGAAACATTTATTCGTTCGTTCTGCTGAGGCAGAAATTCGTTAAGTGTTCGGTAACTGTCCCAGACGTCCGAAACGCGGTAGCGTCATCGCGGACGCTAACGGTCGCGATTAATTACGCGATTCGCGAAGCATCACGGCGAACTGCTAGCAAGCTGCCAAAGGAGGAGCCACCATCAAAATGATATATGTATGAATTTATGTACTATATATATGACTGCAGAGTACCACGTGGCTGGACTGATAAATAAGAGAAGTTAAATGCTATTGGTTGTAATTTGCTGTGAATGCATGTTTAAGTTTTGTTTAAATACAGGAACATTAGACAGTACTTTTGCTATCTTATTTGAACAACTAATTAACCACACACGAGTAGCATGACAATCCTCAATAATGCATGAATAATATGTCTACACAATTTTACAATCAAGTGAGTGTCATTAATTGTTAGAGACAATTTTGCCAAAAACATTTATGATAAAAGATAACAGACAGTTGACTTAATGAATAATTTTTCTATTTCGTTTTGCACTGAGTTCAACAATAATAGCCACCGCCACATCCATCCTATAAAGAATCAAACTCGTACAATTGCCGTATGCATAGCATCAATGAAGACTGATTTACTGAAATTTCCTATTTGCTTCAGTGAATTAATTTTTATTAGATACTGACTATAGTGGTTGGACTGCACCCATTTGCCATTCACTTGATGTTAAAAATCCTACTATTCATAATTTTCTAAATTATCAGTACCAATAGCGTACTAATTGAGTCATACGTATTGCACAGACGGAGTAGGTTAATTTCTGCTATCTGTGTGTGCACAGTCTCTGTAGGAGATTTTGTAAGGAAAGGAAAGGTGAGTGTTCTTTTGAAATGTTTGTCAATTAGGGCCATAGTATTTGTTAATTACACTAATTGCCTTGCTTAATATTTTCAAAATTTAACTACACCACTTGCATTAATCACGAGTTTAACGTAACCAACCACGAAAATTAAGGTCAGGTTTGTTATGTCGCTCAAACGTTACAACAACAGCCTCCACAGTTAATAACACGTAAATTAAAATTTATATTTTTTTTACCTCCACTCACACTTTATTCCAATAAAATCAACACCTTTCACCCAATATCACCAACACAAATATTTTATTTCCTTACAGTAGGAAACAGAACCGTTTTGTAGCACCTAACCTCCAAAACAATGTCAAATGCTACGTCGTATTTCAACTGTTTTTTCCAAGACGCTAGCATCTGAAGTTACTCCGCGTCATTCCATCAGCGTACTCATCGCCCATACGCCGAGCGACAACAGACGCCAGTGACTAGCGACCAAATTCACTCCGGACATCACCTTTCACATTACAAATGCTTTTTGATAAACTGGCCTACTAATGTTAAAAGAACACATTGGGTATCGGATTTTACAGTTTCTTTAAATTTATGGTACGTTAATTTCAGAACTTAAATAAGAATCAGCCAAAGCCATTCGACGCAACTCTCAGCAATTCTCGAGAGAATTGACTTAGAAGTTTTGCAAGTACACGTAAATACCAATGATTAAAGCCATTTGCAGCAACTGTCGATGTAGCTCAGGTGGAAGCGTTCTCGCCACACAACCACAGAGTGGCTGGTTCGAATCCTGATGTGACATACACAGGGTGTTTCACTAATTGTGTTTGCCTCTGTAACTTATAAAATAATAGGTGACGGGGAATTTTAATGCGGTAGGTCAACACAAGAAATGTTACACTTTCTGCGGAGTTATGAACATAGTTTATTGTATCATTTTCCAAAGAGTTACACCACAAAGATACAATTTTTTAAATAGAACAATAGTTTTTTTCTATCGTGCATTGGATTCGTTTAAACCAGCTGCGTCCAAATCAATTTAAACTACATTCCTATCACTGTTAGTTTGGGAGCTACAACCCTTCAAAGTTCCGGGGGCGGAGGCTGCGATAGCGTAGCTCACTGGCCGAGTGGCTATCCCCTGGGGCATGGCCCACTGCCTCATGACCACCAACCAGTCAGATACGCTGTCGTAGCCTCCGCCCCCTAAACTTTGAAGGGTTGTAGCTCCCAAACTAACAGTGATAGGTTCAAAAATGTTCAAATGTTTGTAGAGTCTATGCGACTTAACTACGGGGTCATCAGTCCCTAAACGTACAAACTACTTATGAACTAGCTAATCCTAAGGACGGCACAAATATCCATGCCCGAGGGGGGATTCGAACCCCCGACCGTAGTGGCCGTGACTGGAGCGCCTCAGTCCCCTCGGCCACCGCGGCCGGCACAGTGATAGGAATGTAGTTTAAATTGATTTGGACGCAGCTGATTTCAACGAATCCAATGCACGATACAAAAAACTATTGTTCCATTTAAAAAATTATATCTGTGTGCTGTAACTCTTTGGAAAACGATACAATAAACTATGTTCATAGCTCCGCAGAAAGTGTAACATTTCTTGTGTTGACCTACTGCATTAAAATTTCCCGTCACCTATTATTTTATAAGATACAGAGGCAAACACACTTAGTGATATATATATATATATATATATATATATATATATATATATATATATATATATATATTTCTTTTTCGAATTCAGATATATAAAAAATTTTGGAATCTATAATTCCACGTGTTGTCAGATTTGTTTATGTGTATATAGACGAGCTGAACACCTTGTCATCACCTAAAGAGACGGTTGAGTAGATTAGCTGCTTCGAAAGCCATTAGTAACTATGGAGATGACTTTCCAAAAACAGCGTCACAGCTCGTCACACACTGAACAATCGCAGACTATTGTCGCCAACTAATAGTGAAGCTATTACCGCAAAAACTTACGTTTTTTTATTGAAACCATCATTATTAACAACCTTTCATAAAACAAAAAAACTTACAAATGTACAAAAACACATGCATTTTTTGTAAAAATTAGCATTACATAATAAAATTGCGTATGTATTCAAACACAATGAAAAAATTTGTGTTACGGCAGGACTCGAACCACCGACCCTGTGGTTGTAAAGCCACAACACACCGACATATGCTGCAATCGATTTAATTATCGGTACTTACGTTTACTTGCAAAATTTCAGAGTCGATTTTCTCCATAATTTTTGATAGTTGCGTCGATTGGCTTTGAGTTCTGAACTTTACGTACCGTAAGTATTAAAAAATTCTAAAATCGGATACCCATGTGGTCTCCTCGTATGTTTTTCAGATATTTAATTTCGCAATCATACACCTTTCGCCGGACACCCTGTGTGATGCGCTGTGTTGGGTGATATACGGCCAGACGGTAGCCGTGAATTTTCATATACACGAGGCTGCAAGAAGCCGCACTCCCTCGCTGCTGCCAGTTGAGGGGAAGGGCGGCTGCGACCCCCCCCCCCCCTCCACTTCCCCTCCCAGCGCACCGCCCCTCCCCACCTCCGCGCTACACGCTAGGGGAAAGGAGCGCTCAGATTACGTTGGGGTCTAGGGGAATATTTTATAAGGCACATCCGGGGAGCCCCAGCACTCCCTGCCCCAGACTATTGATGGTGCCAGCGAGGGCGATGATGCATGACCCGAGAGGCACACCTGGAACAGGGAGACGGCTGCCTTGCTGCCAGATTTCCCTCCACCGTGCAGCGTTGCCATTGCCTCGATTGTACACATCGACATAAGGTTAAGGTAGTTCATAAGTAGTTTTTAAGTTTGGGGGCTGATGACCCCGCAGTTAAGTCCCATTAAATTTACAAACATTTGAACATATTTTTCTTTATTTTAGTTTTGTATTTACATAAGAAGTCCGTACCTAATCAGACATTTTTTTACCAAGCCATTTATTACAAAGCATCTCATATTCAAAGAATATCCATCACACATAAAATTTAGAAGCAAGCCATGTCTCCTGGTTACTTATTCCACCTTCTTCAGTCTAAAGCTTAACACTATTGACAAAAAATATTACTGATTTTCTTTTCTTAATTCTACTTACAAATTTCTCTGATACAACCGACACATTGTTACCGCATTTTAGGTCTATTTTAATTACTTCTTTTTCACAATCTACCACTCGACAAATTATTAACCGACTTACTGGTTGCTGCCTCAAAGCTATTTCGCCTGTGCACACAATCCTCCACACTGTCACCCAGTTTTTCCTGCATTTTATCCAACGTATCGCCTATATCCTTTTCGCCTGTGGTGACTGATATTAACCAGGCCAACCTTTTCAGAAACTTTGCCCTTATCTCTCCTCACAATTTCTAATTTTAACTCAATTCATCCCTTCTATTTCCCTTCTAATTATTCCCATCTCAGTTTTAATAATGTTCAGGTTCGAAGTCATACTCTCTAACTCTGAGGTTATTATTTCTATTTTTGCATTAAAATTTGAATTTACACTTTCAATTTTCGAATAAAAATTTGACTTTCTATTTGATTGCATTTGCTGTAAAAACAGCAACATCTATATCTTAATATAACCTGGAGCATCACTTTCATTCCCTGATTGTAGTCTCTCCCATTAATGACTTCCCCATTAACACTACTACATCCTTATTTCGGATTACAGTTAAGTAGGTTATTCTTATTTCCTGAATCACACAGACTGGGAGACTGTTTAATAGTTGTGTTTTCCAACACTGTCGATGAAACTGCAAAACAGCCGCGCGGGAAGCGACATGCTACGTATGGCGCTGCCGCTTCCAGCGGAGTTTCGAGTCCTCCTTCGGGCATAGATGTGTGTGCTGCCTCCGATGACTCCGATGACAGTTGTGTCTCTTAGACTGACAAACATTTGAAAACTTATGGTTAATCCATATATCAAAAACAACAACAACAGAATTCACATCAGTGGCGCTGCCAGAATTTGGATCTGGGGGGAAGGGGGCGCTCATTTAAAAGAAAATAAAGCCGACTCTAGAAGTGACCACCCTGTGGTGTCGCACAAGTCTGAAGTGCGCGCCACGTACTTTCGCCGCGCGCCGGCATGCAAGTACGGCGCGGCGTTCTTACGACGTCGTCCACGAGCGCCCTCTGCTGCAACACTGCTCGTGGCCACCACTGACCTGCATCGGTCACTTGGGATTAGGACAGCCACCAGGACTCATCAGTAGGCAGGCCTTTACCTAGTTAAACTATGTAACAGCAATCTGCAGTCATGAAACTTGTAAAAAGTATTATCACATTGATACGAAATAAATATATTGTTCTAACCTAGCTTAGTGTTTCTAGTTTTCTGCTGTCCCCCTGGCTGGTCACCTCGGACTCTGTACCTGAACACATGTGCATCTTATATCCTGTGTCGGTCGGTCTCTCTCTATTCGGCCACCGACACGTAGGACAACCGGCGGAAACGAGACACAAAAGTGGGATACAAAACACCCTCCCCCCCCTCCTTGGCCAATGACTCACCTTCCTCCAAACTGCGACCAACCGCCCTCCCCCCCCCCCCCATCCGAACACCCGAAATATTAGGTCCTGGATTCCTAGTTTCCTAGTTTATTAGCTAATAAAAATCGCACTGATGTGTTTTACGGTCCACTTTAGATTTGTAGTTTTATAAGTTTTTGCAAACATTTTGGACCAAAATAATAATCTAAATAGTAAAAAATTAATAAGAATGTCTGAAACCCTTTCAGTAAAAAAAATAGGTAGTGGCGGGTTCAAAACCATCGAACTTACACGTCACAGTTCAACGCCTTGCCCACTGCGCTACAGCCATCAATCGAGAGATGAGTCCTTTAATCTCATATTATTGATGGCCGTTGTTAACTGACACTAATGTGGCATTTGTAGACACCAAATTATCATTTATCGTACGAAGAACGATGTATTTTTGTTAATTCTGCAGTGCGCCATTGCTTTGAAATGACAACGTGTAAGTCACAATAAGAAAATCATCAACTACGCAACGCAAGATGGCGTATGCCGGAGAGAGTTCTGGGCGAGGAATGTCACGTGACATCTCCGAACGGCTGGTTTTCTTTTATTCACTGGAGGCTGTCAAATCTTCGCTTTTTGCAAATATGTGTCAAACGATACGAGATATGAAAAAAACATAAGGGAGCTAAGTTGTAGAGAATTTTCTCCTCTACCAATTAGGTTATTCAATTTTCGTCTCAGATGAACGGTTCGTATGGAATTATTATATTATAAAAGGCTTTTTTTGGTATTACTACCGTAATTTTTGTCCGAAAAATTGGAAAAAGGGAGGTTCTGGTCTCTGGCGGCAATCATGTCTGTAAAATTTGGTGTTGATCGGTTGAACGGTTCGTCTTAAAAACAGGGAACACTTTACGGACAGACAGACATACATCCCAAAATCGCAGTTAATTTTGGAAATATCTTTGAAACGCTAGGAGATATCAAAAGAGAGCAAAGTTGTAGAGAATTTTCTCCTCTACCAATTAGGTTATTCAATTTTTGTGTCAGATGAATAGTTAAGCCGTTATTTTCATTTAAATTTCGAGCTGTCAAAAGACGATCGCAAAGGCCCACTTTTAGTGTTACTACTGTAACCTAAAGTGGGCCAAAATGGTTTTCCATTTAATATGAAAGTTAAATAACTTTTATTTCACGTTTATAAACCCTCCTCCCAGGCTGGGCAAAAGTACTCAGTTTTCACCCCCTGCCCAGAAGTTTCAATGACGCAGTTTGCGTCATGACCCCCCCCCCCCTCCCCACTGTGGGCACTTGCCTACTGAATTTATTAATGCTAAAGGGTTCTTATCATTCGTAATCAGAAATATAAGAAGCTCGCCAATGTTATAAATGTTTAATTGACATGAGACTCTATGTGTACAAACTGAACTAAAATAGCACTATTGTTGTTTGTAGTTTTTGGCGGGCTTCGCAAGATTCCACTCGGTGGCGCCGCTGACTTGATAAGGAACAGACCGCCGCATATGAACAATGGGCTCGTAACTTCAGCATAGTCAGGGTCGGTCCGAAAAAATTCGGTGGCCTAGGCAAATTGTTTTAATGGCGCCCCATTTAATAAAATCGTATCAAAACATTAATGTAAAGAAAACATTGCATATTTTGGTCCACTTTAGGTTACGGTAGTAACACTAAAAGTGGGCCTTTGCGATCGTCTTTTGACAGTTCGATATTTAAATGAAAATAACGGCTTAAGCATTCATGTGACGCGAAAATTGAATAAACGGATTTGTAGAGGAGAAAATTCTCTACAACTTTGCTCTCTTACGGTTTTTTTTTTTTTTTTTCATATCTCGTATGTAGGCCGCCAGAGATCAGAACATCCCTTTTTCAAAGTTTTCGGACAAAAAGCGTGGAATGTTAGATACCTTAATCGGGTAGGAACATTAGAAAATTTAAAAAGGGAAATGGATAGGTTGAATTTAGATATAGTGGGGATTAGTGAAGTTCGGTGGCAGGATGAACAGGATTTCTGGTCGGGTGAGTACAGGATTATAAATACAAAATCAGTTCGGGGTATCACAGGAGTAGGAATGATAATGAATAAGAAAATAGGAATGCGGGTAAACTACTATGAGCAGCACAGTGATCGCATTATCATTGTCAAGATAGATACGAAGCCAACACCGACAACAGTAGTACAGGTTTATATGCCAACTAGCTCTGCCGATGATGAGGAGATCGAAGAAATATATGAGGAGCTAGAGGAAATTATTCAGACAGTTAAGGGAGAGGAAAACTTAATTGTGATGGGAGACTGGAATTCGGTAGTAGGACAAGGAAGGGAAGGGAAGATAGTAGGTGAATATGGTCTGGGCAAAAGGAATGAAAGAGGAAGCCGCCTGGTAGAATTTTGCACAGAACATAATTTAGTTATAACAAACACCTGGTTTAAGAATCACAAAAGAAGGTTGTATACATGGAAGAGACCAGGAGACACCGGAAGGTATCAGATAGATTTTATAATGGTAAGACATAGATTCCGGAACCAGGTTATAAACTGCAAGACATACCCAGGGGCAGATATAGACTCTGACCATAATTTGTTAGTCATGAACTGTAGGCTGAAACTGAAAAAACTGCAGAAAGGTAGGAAAATAAGGAGATGGGACTTAGATAAATTGAAGGAACGTGAAGTTCTGGGGAAATTCAGAGGGAGATATAGACAACAATTGACAGAAACAGGGGGAAATAAAACAGTAGAAGAGGAATGGGTAGCATTGAGAGATGAAATAGTGAAGGCAGCAGAGGACAAAATAGGTAGAAAGGCAAGACCAACAAAAAATCCTTGGGTATCACGGGAAATACTAAATTTAATTGATGAAAGGAGAAAATATAAAAACGCAGTAAATGAAACAGGCAAAATGGAGTACAGACGACTAAAAAATGAGATTGACAGGAAGTGCAAAATGGCTAAGCAGGAGTGGCTATAAGGCAAATGCAAGGATGTAGAAGAATGTATAAGAAGGGGAAAAGTAGATACCGCCTACAGGAAAATAAGAGAGACATTTGGGGACAAGAAAAGCAACTCTACGAATATCAAGAACTCGGATGGGAAACCAGTTCTCAGCAAAGAAGGGAAAGCTGAAAGGTGGAAAGAGTACATAGAACAGCTCTACAAAGGGAATGAACTTAGAGACACTGTTGTAGGAAGGGAAGAGGAAGTAGATCAAGATGAAATAGGAGATACTATACTGAGAGATGAATTTGACAGAGCCCTGAAAGACCTAGATCGGAACAAGGCCCCAGGAGTAGATGACATACCCTCAGAGCTACTAAAGTCTCTGGGAGAACCAGCCATGACAAGACTATTTGAACTGGTGTGTAGGATGTATGAGACAGGCGAAATTCCCTCAGACTTTAAGAAAAATGTAATAATCCCCATTCCAAAGAAATCAGGCGCAGACAGGTGTGAAAATTACAGAACCATCAGTTTGATAAGTCATGGTTGCAAAACCTACATTTTTAGCTTTTGTAGGTTTGGAGAAAGCTTTTGACAATGTTGACTGGAATACATTCTTTCAAATTATGAAGTCAGCAGGGGTAAAATATAGGGAAATGAGAGTTATTTACAATTTGTACAAAAGTCAGACCGCAGTTATTAGACTCGAAGGGCATGAAAGGGAAGCATCAGTTGGGAAGGAAGTAAGACAGGGTTGTAGCCTTTCTCCGATGTTATTCAATTTGTACATCGAGGAGGCGGTGAAGGAAAGCAAGGAAAAATTCGGAATAGGGATTAAAGTTCAGGGGGAAGAAATAAAGACATTGCGTTTTGCTGATGACATTGTAATTCTATCAGAGACAGCAAACGACCTGGAAGAGCAGTTGAATGGAATGGACAGTGTATTGAAGAGAGCGTATAAAATTAACATTAACAAGAGCAAAACAAAAATAATGGAATGTGGTCTTAGAAAATCAGGTGATGCTGAAGGAATTAGATTAGGTAACGAAACAATGAAGGTGGTAGATGAGTTTTGTTACTTGGGTAGTAAAATAACATGCGATGGCCGTAGTACAGAGGATATAAAATGCAGAATGGCAATGGGAAGAAAAGCATTTTTGAAAAAGAGAAATTTGCTAACATCGAATATTAATTTAAGTGTAAGGAAGTCATTTCTGAAGGCATTTGTGTTGAGTGTTGCCTTGTACG
This sequence comes from Locusta migratoria, assembly GCA_026315105.1. Lineage (NCBI taxonomy): Eukaryota > Metazoa > Arthropoda > Insecta > Orthoptera > Acrididae > Locusta > Locusta migratoria. Next base: position 869,687,651 of record CM048744.1, read on the forward strand.
GGAGTGAAACATGGACGATAAGCAGTGCGGACAGGAAGAGAATAGAGGCTTTTGAAATGTGGTGCTACAGAAGAATGCTGAAGATTAGGTGGGTAGATCGCATAACTAATGAAGAGGTACTGAACAGAATTGGCGAGAAAAGGAATTTTTGGCATACCCTGGCTAAAAGAAGGGATCGCTTGGTAGGACACATTCTTAGACATCCAGGAATCGTAAATTTAGCATTGGAGGGAAGTGTGTGGGGTAAAAATCGCAGAGGGAGACCAAGAGACGCGTATAGTAAGCAGATTCAAATAGATGTGGGTTGTCGTTCTTATGAGGAGATGAAAAGGCTTGCTCAGGATAGAGTAGGGTCGAGAGCTGCATCAAACCAGTCTCCGGACTGAAGACCATAACAACAATAACAAATGTAGTAATAGAAGGAATTAGATTGGGCAACGAAACAATAAAGGAAGTAGGTGAGTTTTGTTACTTGCGCAGTAAAATAACAAATGATGGTCGCAATACAGAGGATATAAAATGCATAATGGCGATGGGTAGAAAAGCGTTCTTGAAAAAGAGAAATTTGTTAACATCGAATATTGATTTAAGCCTAAGGAAGTCCTTTCTGAAGGCATTTGTATGGAGTGCTGCTATGTATGGGAGTGAAACATGGACGATAAACAGTGTGGACAGGAAGAGGATAGAGGCTTTTGAAATGTGGTGCTGCAGACGAATGCTGAAGATTAGGTGGGTGGATCGCGTAACTAATGAGAAGGTTTTTGTGTCCCAGCCTCGTCGCCGCTTTTGTGTCTCGTTCCGTTGTAGGTGTCGGAGGCCGAGTGGAATGAGACCGACACAGAAATAAAGATAACACGCTGGTGCAGGTACGGAGGGGAGCAGCCAGAACTAGAAACACTAGAGTAAATTAGAATGAGATATATATTGCACAGAATTTATACAATACTTAACTTTTACATAGAACTGCATAATGTTGATACATAGTTGAGCTAGAGTCCTGCCTAGTGCCTAACTGATAGCAAAGTCTTCACTGGTGCCTATCTGATTCTGAAGGTCCTAACTGGTTGCTATCTCAGTCCCAAGCGAACGATGTCGTTCAGTCGTGGCCACGAGCGGAGTTCCAGCAGAGGGCGCTCGTGGCTGTCGTCGTAAGAACGCCGCGCCGTGCGTGCATGGCGTCGCGCGGCGAAAGTAGGTGGCGCGCACTTTGGACTTGTGCGACACCACACCCCTCCCCCCCCAAACCGTCGCGCCGTCGTGACGTAGGGCTGAGGGCCACGGCGACGGCACTGGGAGGAGGGCCTGGGCGGGGGCGTTACTGGTGGGACGGGCGTCGTAGCTGAGGCTGGGATCGAGACGCCGTCCGCGCCCCGGCATCCGCCTTGCGATCCTCCAGGAAAACCGGCGAAACCTGAGGAAGGGCGCACATCCCAGCCCAGAGGGAGCAAGTCATCTTCTGAGGTGCGTGGCCCAAGCTGGGGGTGGCCCGCACGGTCCCGGAGTCCCTCTCGGTGACGCTGTCATCTGCGGCGACGACGGAGGCGGAGGGGCCGACTGCATAGGGGGCGCGTCGACATCCATCGGGAGCTCGTAGCCCGGGGAAGCTGGGCCCGGCGGCGAGCGATGTGGCTGTGCTCCCTGGCGGTGAACTGGGTCTGGAATCAAGAAACCGGAGACAGGATCGCGCGGCCTGTGCAAGCGCAATTGGTTTGCGTCGCCGCAGCTCCGACCCTGTGGAAGAAAGTACAACATACATATTGCGACCGAGCACGCGCTGAATGATGCCCGGCATCCGTTGTTTCTTCTTGTTTCCAGCAAACACCCTGTACAGCACCGGCGTAGAAACCTGAAAACGCGTAGCGCCATACGAACCGACTCGGTGCGTGGGAGGCTGCAGCAGGTGAAGGAGAGTGCGGTGACGGCGGCCGTGTAGCAGCTCGGCAGGAGACGGGCCGTCACGTGGCATGCACCGATACGTAGTCAGGAAAATTTGAAGAGCTTGCTGCCTGGAGTGCTGACGTTTCATCTTTTCCATGTGTGACTTGAATGTTCGAACGAAACGTTCTGCTTCACCATTGGACTGAGGGTGAAAAGGTGCGGTGGTGATATGCTGAATGCCATTCACACGACAAAACTGTTGAAATTCCGCACTAACAAACTGAGGTCCATTGTCACTGACGATAGTTTCAGGCAAACCTTCGATGCAAAACACTGATGTTAAGGCACTGATTGTATTAGACGCCGTCGTTGAGTTCATGGCAATCACAAAAGGAAACTTGCTGAAAGCGTCTACAACAATTAACCAGCGCGTATTCCAGAAAGGTCCGGCAAAGTCAATATTTAAACGTTGCCATGGTCCCTTGGGGCGTGGCCAGTCTGAGAAACGCTCTGGAAGAGCCGCCTGATGCTCCGCACAAACTGTACACTGTGATGTCATGCTCTCTATCTGAGCGTCCATACCAACCCAGGTACAATGACGTCTGGCCAGTTGCTTTGTCCTAACAATGCCCCAATGTCCTTGATGCAGGAGGCGTAACACTTGTCGTTGCAGGGAACTCTTGCTTGGTCGTTGTCGGTATGCAACAACAGTACACCATGACTTAAAGATAATGCATGACGTTGTGCAAAATAACGTCGAACCAGAGGCCGATCAATGTCTTTGGCTCTGGCAGGCCACCCTGAGCGAACAAAACGTGCTACCACACTTAGGTCTGCATCCGCAGCTGTTTCCTGTGCAACCCGACGAGAGTTCAAAGGAAAGTCTGCGACAGCGGAAGCATCTTTGGAGTCTATCTGACAACATGCCATTTCTGAAGAATCAAATGATACATCCTGGACAACCGGAAGTCGGGAAAGTGTGTCCGCGTAACTTTGTGACACCGTAAATGATTGCTAAGGCTTCCTTTTCTATCTGACTGTAATTGTGTTGCGTTGGCGTCAGTAGCTTGGATGCAAAGGCAATAGGACGATCGTGAGAACCAAGACGATGCGACAAAACTGCACCCAGACCGTACGACGAGGCATCAACTGCTAACACTACTGGCTTCTGTGAGTCAAAGGGAATCAAACATGCATCACTGAGTAGTGCAGACTGTAGTTTGTCAAAGGCAACCTGACAATCTTTAGACCATACAAAAGGAACATTCTTCCTACGTAAGTGATGCAGTGGAGCTGCAATCTGAGAGGCATTGGGAATAAATCTGAAATAATAGTTAAGCTTTCCCATTACTGCTTGCAATTCGTGCACATTCTTAGGAGGAGGCAAGTCTTTGATTGCTCTAAGATGTGACTGTAAGGGATGAATGCCTTGGGCATTAATCACATGGCCTAGGTACTCTATTTCAGTTTGAAAAAACGAACACTTTGCTTTATTACAACGTAGACCTGCTGCAGTCAACACTTTGAAAAGGCACTCCAGGTTTGCTAAATGTTCTTCAACTGTACGTCCGGATACCACAATATCATCTAAGTAGTTCGAGCAACACGGTACAGAAACTGTCAGCTGTTCCAAAAAGCGCTGAAAAATAGCGGGAGCGGAAGAACTGCCAAATGGTAGGCGTTGAAATTGAAAAAGGCCCATGTGAGTATTAATGACGAAAAACGTTTTTGTCTCGTCATCAAGTGGAATCTGTAAGTATGCCTCTGCTAAATCAATCTTGGAAAAGAAGCGAGACTGTCCTAATTTGTCCATCAGTTCCTCAGGTCTGGACAGGGGATAAGTGTCGACAATTGTTTGACTGTTCACTGTTGATTTGAAGTCCGCACACAGACGAAGTTTTCCTGACGGCTTGGGTATAATTACTATAGGCGAGGCCCACTGACTCGCAGAAACAGGAGAAATCACCCCACTATCTTGCCAACGTGTAAGTTCTTCGGCAACTGTATCACGCAAGGCGATAGGCACTGGTCTAGCTTTACGAAATTTTGGAACTGCAGATTCTTTTAAAGTTACATGTGCCACGAAGTCTTTTGCACAACCTAGTTCCGGCGAAAACAAGTCACTATATTTGTCACACAATGCATTGATTTTATCCTGAGGCACTATTGACGAAATTTGAAGCAAATTTGAATTGATAAACCAAACAAGTCAAAAGCATCTAGTCCAAAAATGCTCTGTGTCGATTTGGCCTGAAGAACTATAAAAGCAACTTTTGTTACACCTTGAAAAGAGGCGGGCAGGCTACACGTTCCTAGCACGGAAATATTTTGACCTGTATAAGCTGTTAACACTTGCTGTGACGGCGACAATTTTGGCGAACCCAGAAGTTCATAAGTATCTTTATTTATTAATGTGACAGCGGAACCAGTATCAAGCTGAAATTGCACCGTCTTATTTTCTATGAAGAGAGTCACAAACAGTTTTTGCTTGCGGCGCTCGACAGGTGCGCGAATGTGGGCCACGTCTGCTACGGTTTGTTTACTGCGCTTGCGCGGGCCGCGTAGTGAAGTAAGCGGCGCAGACTCGGCACGCAGCGGATTAACAACACTGTCACTAGATGGCACTACCGCCGGATCGGCGTCCGCGCAAGCATGCGAAGCTACTCCAGATTTACTAACTACTGCACTACACTTTTGAGTAGCTACGTGATGACTACTGTCACTAGCTACACAGTACTGGGCACTATTACAAGGAGCAGTTGCAGAAGGCACTATTTTCACTACAGGAATGCACTGTTCATAGTCATTTTGCTTGTCCCGAACCCTTTTCCGTTGCACTGTTTTACGCGCTCGTCGGCGCTTGCTACGTGGTGCACTATATAGTTTTGCCATAGGCACAGAACTACGAGAACGATCGTTCTTACTACGTTGCTAGTGCGGTTTTTGTTTCGTGTTTCGCAGTTATTATCACGTTTGTGTGCTATCGTCTTGTGTGCTATTGTCTGCCGCCGCGACGTGCCGCTGTCGCCGTTAAGTGCCGCTGTTGCCGACTGCCGATCAGGTCCCCCACCGCCCGGCCGCTCCGGACTGCAGTATTCGTCGTGTCGCCGCACCGTCGGCGTCCGACGCCGCCGCCGCCGCCGCCCCGAACGGAGCTCCTCCGGCCCACGCCGGGTTCACCGCCGCCCAGCGCGCTCTGCCCGGCCGCCAGCCCGTCGGAGCGCGTCCTGCCGCCGCCGCCGCCGCGCCGCGCCGCGCCGCTTCCGCCCCCACCTGGGCCGCCGGGAGGGACGTCCGCCGCCGCCGCCGCTGATCCTGGAGCAGTGTTCTACAGCTAAGGTGACTGTACGACTCTACCATGTCGACCCTGCCCCCTACCACTGTGTCCTCGACCATCATTTTTACTTCGCCCTCCCATGCCCCCACCACCATTTCCTGGAGCACATCCTCCCCTCTTCTTCCTGCCACAATTCCCTCCCTCCTCACCCTCACCACTCCCTCCACCGTCGCCTTCTCCTCTGCCCCCACACAAGCCGCTGCCCTCGTCCCACACTCTCCTGCCCCTTCCTCCGTTCCCCCACTCGATTCCTTCCCTCCCCTCCCCGACTCCCGCGGTGACCGTGCCACGGTTCACACCCGGCAGACCGCAGTCGACTCCAGTCCTCTCCCACCCGACGACGCAGCCGCAGGGCCGGCTCCGCGCCACCTTCCAGTCTCCCCTGTCCCTACTCCTGCCTCCCAAACCCTCCTAAAACCAAAGAAGACAAAACGGGCATCCACAGATGCCACCTCCTCGGTGACGAAAAAGCCCGCCGACCCTCTCGCCACTGGCCCACCGGTCCCGATGGAAGCCGCCCCTCTCCCCCTACCCCGCCTGCACCATCTCCCCCGCCACCCCTCCTCCCCTCTCAACCATCTCTCCACACTTTCGTCCTCAATAACCCTGACCCCCAACTCCTAGACTGCCATGCCCTCACTCTCCTCTTTCGGCAGTATGCTCCTTCTGACCCCATCTCCCAAATCGTCCCACGGAGGGACTCTGTCCTCCTCAAATCACCTGACCCCGACCTCCACACACAGCTCTTCCACAAGATCCCCCGCGTCCACTTTGGACCCCGTGCCACCCCTGTCCCCCTCCCCCCTCCAGCCTCCAATCGCCAATCCCCTCCTCCCCATCGTCCTCCCACGCTCACTGCTGTGATCACCAAATTGAACCCGGGGATCACAGAGGAAGAGGTGCTGGAGGAACTCTGGCGGGATCCCCGCCTATCCATCCGCTCAGCTCGTCGAATTAACAATGCGACGGGCCCCACATACCTCATGCGCGTCTTCACAGAAGACGCGCCATCCATCAACCACCTCCTCCGCAATGGGGCCCTCATTTATAACCGCCTTCACCAGGTGGAACCTTCTCGAGCACCTCCCCAGTCATACCGCTGCTCCCGTTGCCTCACATATAATGATCACCTGACCGAAAATTGCCGTCTCCCTCCTGTATGCCCCCACTGCAAAGGCCAACACTTCCAATCCTCCTGCCCTAACCTCTTCGCCACCCCCTCCTGTAATACCTGCGGTGGGGCACACCCCACCTACTCTTACAAATGTAAGTCCCGCCCCCCTCCCACCAAAGAAGAACTCACGGTCCCTGTCCGTCCCACTGATCCCCCAATCCCCGCTAATAACTCCTTATGCCCTCCCCCCACAGCAGAGGACATCATCCGGTTCCTGACTATTGTCCTCCAAAATATCCACCCTTTCCAGCGCCCTCACACCCTCCACCAAGTCTCCCTGGCCGCTCGCTCCCTCTTCAACCTTGATTTTAAGGCTACAACCTCCCAAAATCACATCCACTTCACCTTCTCCCGAACCGACCGTCCTCACACCCTAGTTTAGTCCCCACACCCGCTCCCTTTTCCTCTCCCTCTCCCCACCTTTCATCCTCATTATGGCGCAGCAACGATTTAAGATCCTGTACTCCAATATTCGCTCCCTTCCCACCAATAAGCTCCTCCTGATGAACACCTTAAACCAACACCGCGTGGATGCCTTTCTCCTCAACGAAACCTTCCTCCTCCCTCACATACATGTCAGTACCACTCCCTATATCCTACACCGTCACGACTCTCCCCATCCCCTGCACGAGGTGGAGTGGCTTTCGGCCATCTCCGACACCACCCAGTTCGGCCACATCCCCTCCTCAACATCCCTTATGAACATCTCATCCACACCCTCTTCCTCCCTTCCCTCACTGTCACCTGTGCTACTATTTATATCCGCTCCCATGTTCCCATCCCTTATGACTTCCTTGCTCACATTGATAGCACCTTCACAACCTACGTGGTCGCCGCTGATCTCAATATCCACTCCCGCTCTCCTGCCGAACTCCGTCGGTGGCATCAGTTCATTCCTACCATCAATGGCGACATTGTCCCACTCCCACGCCACTCCCGACCCTGTAGCAACACCACCCCTGATGTCGTCATTGTCTCTCCCAATCTCCTTGGGCGCATCACCGCCGACGTTCTTGACCCCATAGGCAGTGATCACGACCCTGTTCTCCTTACCCTCACACACAATGTCCATCGTCCACAGAATCCTCGCCCACCTCCACCTCCTAAACTCGTCCATGACTACTCCCGAGCAGACTGGGATGCCTTTCGCCTCTCCATCACCCATCAGGTCGAAAGCCACCATCTCCCCCTACACTCTCCAGATGATATCGACCAAGCTGCCTCCTTCCTTCAGCAGACCTTGTCTGATGCTATCCATTCGCACATCCCTACCAAAGCTGTCCAGCCGCACCGTCCCACACCTCCTCCACAGGCTGTCCTTCTTCTGCGGGAATCCCGCCACCTGTACCGCTCCTTCCTGCGAACCCGTGACCGGGATACACTCCTCCGCCATCGGCAACTCCAGCGACACGTGCGCAGCCTCCTGACTGCCAAAAAACGCCGGGACTGGCATCAGACAGTGACACGGCTTAATGCCCACCTCCCAATCAACTCGTCTCGGTATTGGAACGCCTTCCACCGCCTCACTGGATCGAAACCTATGCCCACATACCCTCTCCTCCACCTTGACCTGCCCCTTCCTGATAATGCCAGTAAGGCCAACCATTTTGCCTCTTTCCTCTCTGATGTATTCTCCATCCCTGAAAATCCTAACTTTGATTATTCCTTGTTCCCAGATGTCCATGAAAAAACCGATGTCTCCATCCCACCCCTGGCTCCTGGCTTCCATTACCTGGACCACATCACCCCATCGGACATTAACACCCCCATCACTGTACACGACATACAATTAATACTGCGCACCAAACGCAACACAGCTCCCGGCCACGATCGCATCATATACCGCCACCTCAAAGAATGTCCCCTCCCTTTCCTCACCACTCTTGCTTCCCTCTATACCACCATCCTCTACACTGGATGCTACCCCCGCCTGTGGAAAATCTCCCGAGTCCTCATGTTCCTAAAACCCAACAAACCCCCCTCTGATGCCTCCTCCTACCGCCCGATTTGCCTCACCCCAGTGTTCAGCAAGGTCTTCGAATCCATTCTGTCCCGTCGCATCCATCACCACCTCCACCTCCACCGCCTTCTCCCCGACACCCAATGTGGCTTTCGTCCTTCCTTCTCCACTGACGACCAACTCTTCGACTTACGCAACTCCTTTCCCTCCAGCTAAATTCCCGTCATGCCGCCATCTTTGTGTCCTTAGACCTCGAACGGGCCTACGATCGGGTCTGGCACTCTGGCCTGCTCTTCAAACTCCAAACCTATGCTCTTCCCATCAACCTCGTCCGGGTCATTGCCTCCTTCCTCTCCGACCGCCCCACCTATGTTACCGTCCACAACACCGACTCCCGTCTTTTTTATCCCTCTGCTGGTGTGCCACAAGGCTCTGTCCTTTCTCCCCTCCTGTACCTCCTGTATACCTCGGATATGCCTAAGCCTGCCCCTCCCGTACACCTTTTCCAATATGCTGACGACACCGCGTTCCTTGCCTTAGCTCCCACCCTTGCCCGTTCCAACCGCCTGCTCCAAGAACACCTTGACCTCTTTGCCGCTTGGTGCAACCAGTGGCTCCTGTCTATAAATCCTACCAAAACCCAGGCGATCATCGTAGGTCGTACAACCCGTTCCTTCCGTCCCCGAGATTTTTATCTGACCCTTCATAACCGTCCCATTCGTCTCACCCCTACCCTAAAGTACCTGGGCCTCACTATTGATCGCACCCTCTCCTGGACTCCCCATCTACGCGCTATCCAAGAAAAAGCCTGCTCCCGCCTCCGCCTCCTCAAACTCCTTGTTGGCCGAACATGGGGCCTCAACCCTTCTACCATCCTCTATACCTACAAATCCCTCATCCGCCCAGTCCTCTGTGTCGCCCATCCCGCCTGGATTTCCGCTCCCCCATCCTTCTACAAATCTCTGGAGATACTGGAACGCCATGCCCTCCGCCTCGCCTTCCGTATCCCACTTTATCCCCCTTCCCCCATGTGGATCCTCTATGATCTCATTACTTTCCCCAGACTCGTTCTCTTTATTGAAAATCTCCGCCTCCGTTACATATCCCGCAAATCAGATCCGCCTAATCCTCTAGTCCATCCCCTCCTCTCTGCACCTGGTACATTGCCGCGCCTCCACCACTGTATTCCCCCTGCTCTCCACTTGTCCACCCTCCGGATCCTTTCCCGTGGCAACTTCCGTACCCTCCCCCTCCCGGATGATGCCCTCCGACCTGACATCTGCCCTTCATACCAGCTTTGATCCTTCTTCTTGCTCCCTCTCCCCTTTCTCTCCCTGAGGGCCCCGACTATCCCTCTCTTCCTGTCCCTTCTCCCCTCCTCCGTCCCTCTGGTTCCTCCTCTTACCGCCCTCCCCTATCCTTCTTCCCCGTGGCTTCCTGGGACATCATCCCCCCCGTCCCTTCCCTACTGGCTCTGTGGCTCCTCCCCACCCTCTCCATCTCCTTTCACCCCTTTTCCCCCCACACCACATCTTCAAATGCTGTCAGTGCCCCACCATCTACGGAACCTCCTTTGTGCTTCGAAAAGTGTGGTGTGTTTTAGTTAAATTGTTTTATCTTACAACAGTGGACGGCCAACCCGCAGCCGACACCATCAGCTTTTATTTGTGTATCTCTCGAAGTGTGTGTTGTGTTTTTTTTTTATTTTAACTCCAAATAGCGGACGGTCTCACCATGGCCGCTGCCCTATGCTCATTTTAATTGTGTGTGTGCGCCACTGACATTCGAGCAACTGTTTTTATTCACCACTTTCGCCGTTCCAAGTGTTTTATGTCACCACTGTTTCCTCCATTTTATGTACTTTGTTTTATCTCCATTTTAAATCTCCGTTTTATGTCTGTATTATCTCCAAAATTTTATCTCCGTTGTGTTTTTATGTTCTCCATTGACAAATTTTATTTCTGTAGGTCGAAGAGCGCCAGTGAGTGCTGCCGGCCCGCCCCTCTTTTAGGGGAATTGAAACGATAATAAAGAAAAAAAAAAAACAGAACTACGATCCTAGAACGCCACGCCCTCCGCCTCGCATACCGTATCAGACTCCCTTCCCCCACGCGGATCCTCTATGACCTCATCCCCTTCCCTCATCTCCTACAACACCTTGAACATCTCCGGCTCCTTTACACATCCCGAAAAATAGAGTCCCAAAACCCTCTGGTCTACCCTATTCTTACAAATCCCGGGCCTCTGCCACGCCTCCGCCAAACCGTCCCTCCCGGCCTTCACCTCCATACGCTCCGTATCCTCTCCCAAGGCAATTTTCGCACCCTCCCTCTACCGGATACCGAACTTCGTCCCGATATCTACCCCTCCTACCAACTCTGATCCCTTCCCCGTAGCATCAGCGCCCCTCCCCTCTCTCACGTCCCTTTTCCTTCCCGCCCGCTTGGCTACCCCTCTCCCATGCACAGAGTCTCGTCACTCCTTCCCTCCTTACGCTCTCTTCCCTCCCCTTCTCCCCCTCCCCCGCACTTCCCCCGTCCCTGCCCCACCTCCCCCCATCCATCCCCTCCCCACCCCCTGCGGGGGCGTCTCGACTTTTTATCTACGTGTTCAGTGCAAGTGTCTCCAGTGTCGTGTGTTTTACTCAGTGCCTCCAAAATCGCCGTCCCCATGTTTTATTCAGTACGCCGTCCGATGTCTTCACGTGTGAACTTAGTGTCTCTACAATGTACTTTTAACTCGCCACCGTGGCCACCTGTTTTTACTAACTATGTGTGCTTTTTATTACTCCTCGTCTGTTCATCGTTCCCTGATATGTTTATCCCGTTTTATCCATGTACGTTTTAGTCTTTCCAAAAACTCAGTGTGTAAATTGTTTTAACTTTCCGCAATTTTGTTCTTCTTTTTATATTTTATCTCTTATTTGTCAAATTTTTGTATGTCACATGGCTGAAGAGCAGCCACCGCAGCTGCTGCCAGCCTGCCAGCTGTTTCTACATCTGGCTTTAAAACAACAATAAAGGAAAAAAAAACAGAACTACTTTCTTGCAATTGAGATCCAAGGAAAGCACTGTTCAATTCCACGGCCCATATAACATTTACAGAATGAACTGTTCTCGCACTCTGCGAAGCACTGTTTCTAACGGTACCGTTCTTTGAGTTTTTAATTTGCATACACACAGACTGTACATGTCCTGATTTGCCACATTGATAACAGGTTGCGTTGCGACTAGGGCAATGAGCACGCTTGTGGCGAGACACACACTGGGGGCAAGATTTACGTACATTTTTCTGAAATGAGCGTTGGCGCCAGTTATTCAAATCACTGTTTCTAACACGACGGGGCGACCTTTGTGTCGCACTTTTACACTGGCTACTGTTCACTGACTGTTCAGCACGGCCTGTACTATTGTAAGAATCACTAGTGCTACACTGAGAACTACGGCTAGGAAAGCGACCGTTGCGGCGCACTGAATTAACACTGTGGCTTTGCATTTCTACATCTGCTAAGTCAAAAGTGTCATGTGCTTCAATAAGCTGCAATACACTGTCTAATGAAGGGTCAGACTGTTTCAGAATTGCTGCTCTAATTCTGGGGTCCTGAATGTTCTGCGTAATCGCATCTCTTAACATCACGTCACTATACGAAAGTCCACAAGAGCAAGTAAATTTACATTGGCGGGTTGAGCCTTCAATTCCGTAATCCATTCTTGGTGTGACTGCTGCGGTAATTTTTTAAGTCTGAAAAAGCGGTACCGTGCCGCAGCTACGAGAACTTTTCTTTCATAATGAGCATTCAGTGCATCTACTATTTGTTCAAAGTCTACATCACGAGGAGATGCTTGCGGGAACAGTTTCTGCAGTAATACGAAGGTTTTGGGGCCCACCACGGACAATAAAAGATGCTTAACACTCTGACCTGTAAGTTGATGAGCCGCGACGAGTTCTTGAAACTGTGCGAAATAGTCGCTCCATTCTTCCTCACGTTCTTTGTACTGGCGAAATGTAGGAAGCGTTGCGGCGGCAGGTGTGGGCTGCTGAAGCGGCGGCTGTTGTTGTTGGTTAGCTGCTTGCGCTGTGCCGTCAACTGCGACACCGCCTGCAGGAGTTGAGTGATTTGCGCCGTCTGTAACTGAATAATTTCCATTAAGTTTGGGTTCGGGGTAGTGGCCATGCTGGCCGATTAGGCGCCGCGTATACAAGTAACTTATAACAAAACACAAATGCAAGGTAAATGACGAAGCACTGCAACAAAAATGTCCACAAAACACGGAACAAAATATCTTCCCCCAAAATTCTTATAATAAGGGTGGGTGGGCGGGAGCAATTTCTCTGTGCTCCGACTACTGCTGTCTGGCTGCTGCAAGCGGGCTGGTCCAAGGTTCGTCTATCACTCCTCGTCGCAACTTTTGTGTCCCAGCCTCGTCGCCGCTTTTGTGTCTCCTTCCGTTGTAGGTGTCGGTGGCCGAGTAGAATGAGACCGACACAGAAATAAAGATAGCACGCTGGTGCAGGTACGGAGGGGAGCAGCCAGAACTAGAAACACTAGAGTAAATTAGAATGAGATATATATTGCACAGAATTTATACAATACTTAACTTTTACATAGTACTGCAGAATGTTGATACATAGTTGAGCTAGAGTCCTGCCTAGTGCCTAACTGATAGCAAAGTCTTCAAAGCCTATCTGATTCTGAAGGTCCTAACTAGTTGCTATCTCAGTCCCAAGTGAACGATGTCGTTCAGTCGTGGCCACGAGCGAAGTTCCAACAGAGGGCGCTCGTGGCTGTCGTCGTAAGAACGCCGCGCCGTGCGTGCATGGCGTCGCGCGGCGAAAGTAGGTGGCGCGCACTTTGGACTTGTGCGACACCACAGAGGTATTGAACAGAATTGTGGAGAAAAGAAATTTCTGGCCTACCTTGACTAAAAAAAGGGATAGATTTGTAGGACACATTCTTAGACATCAAGGAATTGTGAATTTAGCGTTGGAGGGAAATGTGTGGGGTAAAAACCGCAGAGGGAGACCAAGAGATGGATACAGTAAGCAGATTCAGACAGATGTAGGTTGCCGTTCTTATGTGGAGATGAAGAGGCTTGCTCAGCATAGGGTATTGTGGAGAGCTGCATCAAACCAGTCTCCGGACTGAAGACCACAGCAACAACAATAAATAGTAATAAATACATCATAAATACCCACTTCTTAACGACTAATTTGCACTCATTTAACACGTTGTACATAACGACAATACCGTCGGACTTTTATTCCTGTTTTAAGTAACATAAAACATTAGCTCTATAATACGAACACGTCTCCAAAACTTATGCAATATGGTGGAGGCAGGCTTCACTTTTTCAGCGTAAGGGCGTCTCCCTGTATTCTAACCTCCTTGTGCGTAATAAAGGTGTTTATGACAGAGCGGAGAAGCGAGGCAGAGATATCGTGCGCATTTGTTGCCAAATTATGCAGCAAACTCTGGTTGGCACTGAAGTAAAATTTATCAGCTCCCCACATCTGAGTAACAGCGCGAGTAGCGACTAAAAGAAATTCAGAAACTGTAATAGGGAAGTGATGAGTATAACACCACTGCCAATCCACTCTGCAGTATTTAATAGATTGCCCTGCGATTTATTGCTCGTAATATAAAATGCAAGTCTCACTGGAAACTGAAGTCTCTTTAAGTTAAAATGTAGATCTGTCGGAAATAATGGGTATTCGTTGGATGGACACTGTTGCATTCTCTTTCTTTTCTTGTAGCTGCATAGAAGTAATGGGTGATCAAACGGGTCAGTTTAAATTTGAAAATCTAATAATTCACGGAATAATACATATAGATAGAGAGGTAAAAATTGACACACATACTTGGAATGACATGGAGTTTTATTATTGAAAAAAAAAAGTCCGACAGATAGCGCTGGACAGCTAAACGTCAGTCATGAAAATCGTACATAAAAGGAGCTGTAATGAGAATCAGATGTACACATCCAACCCTCCAACTGTAGATATTGCCGGGCTGATCTCGGTTACTTCAGTTGGCTACCTGCTTCCCGTTACTTCCTCCCGTTCCTGCTGTTGCGTCGAGTTCGCCTGCCACCGTCGCCGCCCAGCCCTGCCTGGAGGCGCCGACGCCAGGAGGCCCTGCCGGACCTGCTCGCCACCCCCGCCGCCCCGCCGCCCCGGTCCGGCCCGGGGGATCGGTTCGCCCGTCGCCACCACCGCCGCTCCGTGCCCGGCTCCAGCCGTCATCGCCGCCGCCCTCGCCGTCGCCTACACCGCTTGGACTGCCCCTTGCAGCAGCGGTAATCATGGCGTCGCCACCACTTCCACCATCATCTTTGTCGACCTCCTCATCCTCCATGCCCCCACCACCAATTCCACAACCAGCGTCTTCACAACCAACCTTCATCCCCACTATGGCTTTGCCCCCCCCCGTCACCACCACGTCCGTTGTTCTCACCACCACCCCCTCTCTTCACTCCACCACGATCATGTGGAGCCCCTCCTCCCTTCCTCGCACCACCATCCTCTTAAATGTCCTCCTCTCTGCCACTTTTGTCTGCCCCCCCCCCGCTCCCATCGTTCACCGCCGTGCCACGGTGGCTCAGCTCCGCCCGGCCCCGAACTTTGCGTGTCTGGACCTTCAGTTCCCCGCCATGTTCCAATCCGACCCGTTCCCCAGTATATCCCCACCTCAACAATTCAGAAAAAACAACTTCCTAAAAAGCCCCCTCCACCACGGCCTCTGCTCCGCTCCCCCCCCCCCCCAGCCTGACTATGGACACCTCCCCCATTCCTCCATCTCAACCTTCTGTCACCTCAGCCCTCAAGCTTTTTACTTACATCCTTTCCCGCCCTGCCCCTCAGTTTTTAGACAACCACCACCTGTCCCGCGAAATATACAAATACTTCCCCTTAGCACCTCCGTTCCAACTCATCCCTCAGAAGGACTCCGTCCTCATAAAAAAACCCTCTCCCACCTTACACACATCTTTTCTGGCACACTCCCCGGATTACGTTTGGGGAGCATGCTCACCTCACACCTCATATCACCTCCGCCACTCCATTCCAGTCTCAACCACAAATACCTCGCCGCCCACCAACCCTCACCGCCGTGATCACCAAGCTTAGCCCGGTGATCATGGAGGGTGAGGTGTTGGCCCATCTCCAAGCCATCCCTGACCTCCACATCCGATCCGCCAAGTGGATCAACAATGACCATGGCCCCATCTACCTCATGCGGGTCTTCTCCGAAGACCCCGCCTCCATCAACCGCCTCCTCACTGAGGGGGCGGTAATCTACAACCGCCGCTACAAGGTGGATCCTTCCCACTCCCCTCCCCAGTCTTATAGGTGTGGCAAATGCCTCACCTATAATGACCACCTCACCGAAAAATGTCGTAACCTACCCACCTGTCCCTACTGCAAGCAGTCCCACTTCCTTAAGCAATGCCCCAATTTGTCCTATCCCCCATGTGCAACACCTGTGGCCCCACCTATTCCTATAAATGTCAGGCTCGCCCTCAACCCATCTCCCCTGAGCTGACAGTTCCCGTCCGTCCCATTGACCCTCCTATGCACCCCAACCATTCCCTGCTTCCCCCTCTCACAGTGGAGGACGTCATCCGCTTCGTCACCACCGTCATTCAGAATATCCACCCATTCCAGCATCCTCACTCCCTCCAACAGATCGTCCTTGCTGCCCGCTCCATGTGGCAATTGGAAACAATTGCCACATTCTCCCGCAACAACTCCCACTTCACCTTCTCCTGTGGTGCCACCCTCGTTTAACTTCCCTTAACCTCTTTCCCGTCGCCCCCTCCCCACCCTCCCCCCCCTCAGTAGTACCTATTATGGCAGGCTCGCCCCATCGTACCCTTTACCACAATATCCGCTCCCTCCCTGCCAACAAACCCCTCTTTATGCATACCTTCTCCCAACACCGTGTGGATGCCTTCCTCCTAAATGAAACCTTCCTCCAACCCCGTCATTCCGTCTCTACCACTCCTTACACCCTTCACCGCACGGATGGTCCTCCCCCCCTTGCTCGAGGCGGAGCTGCGATTGGCCACCTCCACCACCACCCTGTCCGGCCACAACCCCCTGTCAATAATCCTGCCTAACACCTCATCCTGACCCTCTTCCTCCCTACCCTCACCGTTATCCTAGCCACCATTTACATTCGAGCTAGTGTTCCCATCCCATACGATTTCATTTCCCACATAGACAACTCCTTCACGACCTATGTGATTGCCGTCGACCTAAACCTTCATTCCCGCTCTGCAGCCGAACTCCAGTGGTGGCATCAGTTCCTACCCATGCTTCGGGGTGACCTTGTTCCCCTCCCAAGTCCTACACGCCCTGAAAGCAATACCACTCCTGATGCTGTCCTTGTCTCTCCTAACCTCCTGGGACGCCTCCAGGCGGAAGTCCTTGACCTCATTGGCAGTGACCACGCCCCCATACTCCTCACCTTTAACCCTCGCGGCCGCACCCGTCCCGTACCCCCTCCTCGGCTAGTCCATGATTACTCCCGCGCCGACTGGGATGCCTACCGTCGTTCCATTAACACCTCGGTCACTAGTCACCCCCTCACCCTCCATACCCCTGATGATATCGTCCATGCCTCCTCTTTCCTGCACCAGACTGTTGCTGTCGCCGTTGCAACCCATATCCCCACCAAAGCCATCCATCCTCACCGTCCCCCCCCCCTTCCCCCACAAGCCGTCCTCCTGCTACGAGTATCCCGTCGTCTGTACCGTTCCTTCCTGTGGACCCGTGATCGAGACACACTCCTCCGCCACCGGCAACTCCAACGACACATCAGAAACCTCTTGAACGCAAAGAAACGCCGGAATTGGCGACAGACATGCACCCGTCTTAATGCTACACTCCCCATCAACTCCTCCAAATATTGGAAAGCGTTCCACCACTTTACTGGCAGTCACTCAGTCCCCGCATACCCTCTTCTCCATAATAACCTTCCTCTTCCTGACAATGCCAGTAAGGCACAGCTTTTTGCTGACCACCTTTCCACTATATTCGATCTGCCCGACAATCCCAGGTTCGATTACTCCCGTATCCCCGACGTCCATGAGCGCACCAATACCTCAGTCCCGCCGCTCGCCCCTGGCTTTCGATATTTGGACCACATTCCCCCCTCAGACTTAAACACACCTATTACAGCACAAGACATCATACACATGCTTCGCACAAAACGTAACACTGCTCCCGGTCACGACCGCATTACCTACATGCACCTCCGTGCCTGTCCCCCCTCCTTCCATTCCGTCCTCACTTCACTGTACAATGTCATTCTCTTCACCGGATTCTACCCAGACCTCTGGAAAACCTCCCGTATCCTAATGTTCCTTAAACCTGACAAAACGCTCTCCGAAGCCTCCTCCTACCGTCTCATATGTCTCACTTTGGTGTTCAGCAAAGTCCTCGAATCCATCCTCTCACACCGTATCCACGAACACCTCCGTCTACACCATCTCCTTCCCCTTTCCCAATGTGGCTTCCGGCTGTCCTTCTCTGTCGTTGGCCAGCTCCTTCGCCTTGTTCACCTTCTCTCCGTCCAGGTTAATTCCCGTCACGCCGCCATCCTCATCTCCCTCGACATTGAGAAGGCCTACGACCGTGTCTGGCATTCTGGTCTCCTTTTCAAGCTCCAAACCTACGCCCTTCCTATTAATTACGTCCGTCTCATTGCTTCCTTCCTCTCCAAACGCCCATCCTATGTCACTGTCAATAACCCCTCTGCCGGGGTGCCCCAAAGCTCCGTCCTTTCGCCCCTCCTCTATCTGTTATATTCAGCAGATATGCCCCAACCTCAGCCTCCTGTCCATCTTCTTCAGTATGCTGATGACACTACCTTCCTTGCCCTCGCTCCGTCCCTCGCTCGCTCCCAACATCTCCTTCAGTCCCATCTTTCCGAATTTTCCTCCTGGTGTAACCAGTGGCTCCTTACTGTAAACCCTACAAAATCCCAGGCAATTATCATAGGTCGCACCACCCCTTCCTTTCGCCACCGAGACCTGTACCTCACCCTCCATGGTCGCCCCATCCCGCAAACGAAGACCCTCCGCTACCTTGGATTAACCCTAGACAGACCTTTCCTGGAACCCTCACCTCAAAACCGTCCGACAAAAAGCCCTCTCCCGCCTTAACCTCTTAAAATGCCTCTCTGGCCGGACATGGGGACTAAATCCTTCCACCATCCTGTATACCTACCTTTCCGTCATGTGACCCGTCCTTTGCTGCTTCCATCCTGCCTGGATATCCGCTCCCCCCTCCTATTATGAATCCCTCAAAATCCTCGAACGCCACGCCCTTCGCCTCGCCTACTGCATCCGCCTCCCCTCCCCCACACGGATCCTCTACGACCTCATCCCATTCCCACACCTGGTCAAATTTCATCAACACATCCGCCTCAAGTACATCCACCGAAAGATAGAGTCCCATAACCCACTGGTATCTCCTCTCCTCCTGGATCCCGGGCCCCTGCCATGCCTTTGCCACCACATCCCTCCCTTCCTTCACCTCCACACCCTCTACGTCCACTCCAAGGGTGGCTTCCGCCACCTACCTCTCCCTGACGACGTTCTCCAAAACTGTCTCGACATCTATCCCTCCTTCCAACTTTGACCCCTCTCTGTGGATTGGCGCCGCCTCCTCCCTCCCTCACCCCTCCCACTCCTGTCCCCCGCTTGGCTCACCCCCTCCTTTCTCCACCTCCCCGCAAGCTCCTTCCAGTTTCTCCCAATCTCCCTTCCCCCACCTCCTTCCCCTTCTCCCGCGCCTTCTCCATCCTCCCCCCTTCCCCTGCAGGGCCAGTACAGTGCTGTGTTTTAAGTGTTGAGTGCTTCGTGTGTATAGTGTTTCATCGCCCAGTGTTTTTTAATGTTGCGTACACCAGTGTTCAGTGTTTTTTACCTCACTGTCGCCGTCTTGTTATGTCTTGTCGTCTGCAGTGAGTGTTTTTTAGCCACCGTGGCAATGACTTGTTTTAACAATCATGTATGTTCTGTCCGCTGTCATAATCTTTTAACTTTCTCCCAAATTTTCATCTTGAAACTGTAAAAGCGCCTTTTTATCACCTTTCATTTTATATTCTGTTTTGTCCATTGTTTACCATTCGCTCGGCTGTAGAGCAGCATCATTGGCTGCTGCCAACCTGCCTTAGGGCATTAAAAATTCAATAAAGGAAAAAAAATCAGATGTACCAGCAGTCGCAGCATGTTGACGTTACCTGAAGAAGCGCTTTTAGTGAAGCTGTATTATTAGAATGGGGATGTGCTAGTTCAGCGTTACTATCCTATCGCCATACGAAGGGGATTCGAACGGTTAAAAGTCCGTTGACAAATGCAGCTGTGGCGAGAATGATTTCGAAGTTCGAAGCCACAGGTTGTTTCGACGATAGACACCGTAGTGGCCAATCGAGCAGAAGGCGTAATGCTGATGAGACAGTTTCAGGAAGAAATGGAGACTGTAGCGGCTTCGTCTATGCACGGGGAAGTCAGCGCTCGTGCAGTCGCACGTCGCACCGGCATTCCATACACTACTGTTTGGTTGGCACTTATGCGTATCCTCCGATGCTATCCTTACAAACACCATCCTGGCGATTTAGTGAAGCGGAGGGCATTTGCGGTGTGGGCGTTTCAAAAGATGGCGGAAGATGATTGGTTGGGTAACGCGTTGTGGACCGACGAAGCTCATTTCACGCTCCGAGGGTCTGTCAACGCCCACAACTGCAGAATTTGGGTTACCGAAAATCCCAGAACTGTCGTGGAAACTCCATTGGACGACGAGAAAGTCACCATATGGGTTGAATTTACCACATCTACCGTTATCGAGCCTTTTTTCTTCGAGGAACTGCGTGATTCTGGTTTTGGAACTGCTACCGTGACGGTTGAGAGGTACCCCGATATGTTACAGAATCCCATCATACCCAACCTGGCTCATAAACATCTGCTGGAACGTACGATTTTTATGCAGTATGGAGCTACACCCCTTAAGAGATCACCCCTTATTACTAGACGCGTGAAAGATCTCTTACGCGCGTCGTTTGGTGATGATCGGGTGTTCAGCCGCAACTTTCGTCATGCTTGGCCTCCCAGGTCTCCAAACCTCAGACCGTGCGATTATTAGCTTTGTGGTTGGTTACCTGAAGTCGCAAGTGTATCGTGATCGACCGACATCTCTAGGGATGCTGAAAGACAACATCCAACGCCAATGCCTCACATAACTCAGGACATTCTTTACAGTGCAGTTCACAACATTATTCCTCGACTACCGCTATTATTGAGGAATGATGTTCAACATATTGGTTTCCTGTAAAGAACATCATATTTGCTTAATCTTAATTTGTTATGCTAATTATTGCTTTTCTGTTCAAACGAAGGGCCATCTGTCGGACACTTTTTGAACTTTTTTTTTTTCTAATGAAACCCCATGTCATTCCAAGTATGTGTGTGCTTTATTAAGTTTTCAAATTTATACTGGCTTTTTGCCACCCCCATGAACCACAGACATTGCCGAGGTGGGGTGGCTTGCGTGCCTCAACGATGCAGATAGCCGTACCGTAGGTGCAACCACAGCGGAGGGGTATCTGTGGAGAGGCCAGACAAACGTGTGGTTCCTGAAGAGGGGCAGCAGCCTTTTCAGTAGTTACAGGGGCAACAGTCTGGATGATTGACTGAGCTGGCCTTGTAACATCAGCTAATGTGGCTTTGCCACACGGTTACTGCGAACGGCTGAAAGCAAGGGGAAACTACAGCCGTTACTTTTCCCGAGGACATGCAGCTCTACTGTATGAAAATATGATGATGGCATCCTCTAGGGTAAAATATTCCGGAGGTAAAATAGTCCCCCATTCGGATCTCCGGGCGGGGACTACTCAGGAGGATGTTATCATCAGGAAAGACAATACTGGCATTCTACGGATCGGAGCGTGGAATGTTAGATCCCTTAATCGGGTAGGAAAATTAGAAAATTTAAAAAGGGAAATGGATAGGTTGAAGTTAGATATAGTGGGGATTAGTGAAGTTCGGTGGCAGGATGAACAGGATTTCTGGTCAGGTGAGTACAGGATTATAAATACAAAATCAGTTGGGGGTATCACAGGAGTAGGACTGATAATGAATAAGAAAATAGGAATGCGGGTAAACTACTATGAGCAGCGCAGTGATCGCATTATCATTGTCAAGATAGATACGAAGCCAACACCGACAACAGTAGTACAGGTTTATATGCCAACTACCTCTGCCGATGATGAGGATATAGAAGAAATATATGAGGAGCTAAAGGAAATTATTCAGACAGTTAAGGGAGAGGAAAACTTAATTGTGATGGGAGACTGGAATTCGGTAGTAGGAAAAGGAAGAGAAGGAAAAATAGTAGGTGAATATGGACTGGGCAGAAGGAATGAAAGAGGAAGTCGCCTGGTAGAATTTTGCACGGAACATAATTTAATCATAACAAACACGTGGTTTAAGAATCACAAAAGAAGGTTGTATACGTGGAAGAGACCAGGAGACACTGGAAGGTATCAGATAGATTTTATAATGGTAAAACATAGATTCCGGAATCAGGTTATTAACTGCAAGACATACCCAGGGGCAGATATAGACTCTGACCATAACTTGTTAGTCATGAACTGTAGGCTGAAACTGAAAAAACTGCAGAAAGGTAGGAAAATAAGGAGATGGGACCTAGATAAATTGAAGGAAAGTGAAGTTCTGGAGAATTTCAGAGGGAGACTTAGACAACAATTGACAGAAACAGGGGGAAATAAAACAGTAGAAGAGGAATGGGTAGCATTGAGAGATGAAATAGTGAAGGCAGCAGAGGACAAAATAGGTAGAAAGGCAAGACCTGCAAAAAATCCTTGGATAACACAGGAAATACTAAATTTAATTGATGAAAGGAGAAAATATAAAAATGCTGTAAATGAAACAGGCAAAATGGAGTACAGACGACTAAAAAATGAGATTGATAGGAAGTGCAAAATGGCTAAGCAGGAGTGGCTAGAAGCCAAATGCAAATCTGTAGAAGAATGTATAAGAAGGGGAAAAGTAGATACCGCCTACAGGAAAATCAGAGAGACATTTGGGGACAAGAAAAGCAATTCTACAAATATCAAGAACTCAGATGGGAAACCAGTTCTCAGCAAAGAAGGGAAGGCTGAAAGGTGGAAAGAGTACATAGAGCAGCTCTACAAAGGAAATGAACTGAGAGACGATGTTGTAGGAAGGGAAGAGGAAGTAGATCAAGATGAAATAGGAGATATTATACTGAGAGATGAATTTGACAGAGCCCTGAAAGACCTAGGTCGGAACAAGGCCCCAGGAGTAGATGACATACCCTCAGAGCTACTAAAGTCTCTGGGAGAGCCAGCCATGACAAAACTATTTGAACTGGTGTGTAGGATGTACGAGACAGGCGAAATACCCTCAGACTTTAAGAAAAATGTAATAATCCCCATTCCAAAGAAATCAGGTGCAGACAGGTGTGAAAATTACAGAACCATCAGTTTGATAAGTCATGGTTGCAAAATTTTAACACGAATTATCTACAGGAGAATGGAAAAGCTGGTAGAAACTGACCTAGGGGAAGATCAGTTTGGATTCAGGAGGAACGTAGGAACACGGGAGGCAATACTCACTTTACGGCTTATCTTAGAAGATAGATTAAGGAAAGGCAAATCTACATTTTTAGCCTTTGTAGATTTGGAGAAAGCGTTTGACAATGTTGACTGGACTACACTCTTTCAAATTCTGAAGTCAGCAGGGGTAAAATACAGGGAAAGGAGAGTTATCTACAACTTGTACAAAAGCCAGACCGCAGTTATTAGACTCGAAGGGCATGAAAGGGAAGCATCAGTTGGGAAGGGAGTAAGACAGGGTTGTAACCTTTCTCCGATGTTATTCAATTTGTACATTGAGCAGGCGATGAAGGAAAGCAAGGAAAAATTTGGAACAGGGATTAAAGTTCAGGGGGAAGAAATAAAAACATTGCGTTTTGCTGATGACATTGTAATTCTGTCAGAGACAGCGAACGACCTGGAAGAGCAGTTGAATGGAATGGACAGTGTGTTGAAGAGAGCGTACAAAATGAACATTAACAAGAGCAAAACAAAAATAATGGAATGCGGTCTTAGAAAATCAGGCGATGGTGAAGGAATTAGATTAGGTAACGAAACAATGAAGGTGCTAGATGAGTTTTGTTACTTGGGTAGTAAAATAACATGCGATGGTCGCAGTACAGAGGATATAAAATGCAGAATGGCAATGGGAAGAAAAACATTTTTGAAAAAGAGAAATTTGCTAACATCGAATATTAATTTAAGTGTAAGGAAGTCTTTTCTGAAGGTATTTGTGTGGAGTGTTGCCTTGTACGGGAGTGAAACATGGACGATAAGCAGTGCGGACAGGAAGAGAATAGAGGCTTTTGAAATGTGGTGCTACAGAAGAATGCTGAAGATTAGGTGGGTAGATCACATAACTAATGAAGAGGTACTGAACAGAATTGGCGAGAAAAGGAGTTTTTGGCATACCCTGACTAAAAGAAGGGATCGCTTGGTAGGACACATTCTTAGACATCGAGGAATCGTAAATTTAGCATTGGAGGGAAGTGTGTGGGGTAAAAATCGCAGAGGGAGGCCAAGAGACGCGTATAGTAAGCAGATTCAAATAGATGTGGGTTGTCGTTCTTATGAGGAGATGAAAAGGCTTGCTCAGGATAGAGTAGGGTGGAGAGCTGCATCAAACCAGTCTCCGGACTGAAGACCATAACAACAACAACTGGCTTTTTGATCACCCGGTACATTGCCTTCACATGTTTGTAATCTAAACTAACGTGTAAGCGCTATTATTGTTGCTAAATCAAGCCCAGTGTATGTTCGGAGTACAAATGCAGCAACCGCAGGTGACAAAATTGTTGGAATATCATACATAAAGAAAGAGATATGTAATTATATAGGTCGTTGTGTATCAGCGTGCCGGCCGCGGTGGCCGAGGGGACTGCGGCGCTTCAGTCACGGTCTACACGGCCAGTACGGTCGAGGGTTCGAATCCCCCCTCGGGCATGGATATTTGTGCCGTCCTTAGTTGTAGCTAGTTCATAAGTAGTTTGTAAGTTTAGGGACTGATGACGCCGTAGTTAAGTCCCATAAGCTCTACAAAAATGTCAACATTTTGTGTATCAGAGTGTATTTATTTGTCTATAAACATTCATTATACTTAACTTTCGCATTTACCAAGTTTCGAAATTATGTTTACTTCACGACAATCAAAAAATGCTAGGCAGAGCACGGATGTATTTGGTGTGTTTTAATGTAATGACAGTTGTTTATATAGTGTACAAAAGCGTATTAACCATTGTGAAAGTAGCCTAGGTATATGAACTGTAATTAAACTATTCTTTATACAGATTTCCTTTGAAAAACAGGTAGTTGCTAACCAAATGGGTAAGCAGGATGAGGCGTGATAGGCGGCAGCCTACAAAGTATAGTTACATATGCTCTTGTCATTCTGAAGAAAAGTTATGGATCTTACCACCGATCGAAAGCGGCTACTTGCAAATGCCATGCCAACACTATTGTTGTTTCCTGAGCACCTACAGAAACCAAAAGCTGTAAGGAGAGCACCACGGAAACGTCAAATTGTGGAGAGCTTGATAAATACGTAATGTTCTTCAAAGCATGAAAATCATTTGTACCACAGGCAGAATAAAGGTAATTAAAGTCTCTAAAGACTTTCGCGAATATTTATAGGGAAGATATCGCGGCAAATACAAACGATTATTGACATTATAGTAACATCAAATAATGCAGCAGTTCGACGATTGTAAACATTACACTTAGGATGAAGTACTAAACTAGAAATGTTATTCGAGCGCGAATAACTCTCCGAAATGCGTCGCCCAGAAAATAAGGAAAACTCAAGACTTGGCAATGATTAATATAAAACCTATGATTCAGCGTTAGCAGGCACCTAGTAACACCTGGCGTGACACTGACGTTCTCAAAGATGGCGGCAACGTTTTCAGTTGGCTTCAACTATGGCGGCGCTGTGGTCAGTCTGTGTTGTTTATATAGGTCTTTGGTCACACCATTAGCGACCACGCCTAACGTCCCCGTTAACAACAGGTGCCGCCTCCCCCTGCAAAATAAATTCGTTATCGTAGCACTCTATCAGCTAACGCTTCAGACGGCGTGAAAGCCAGTATTCATAAGCTTCTGAGAAAAATACAATTCCGAGAATGCTCCTCACGTGCCTCAGTTACGACGCCTCCCATTATCATAGACTCTATCAGTGAATGCTTCATAAAGGTAAGAAAAGGGGTTCGCTACGCTCTCAGCTACTGAGTTTCAACTACTTTCAACATCATCCAATACACCAACATTCCATATTGTAAGCACGCATAATAGTGTATTATTGTTTTGGCCCACTTTAGGTTACGGTAGTAACACTAAAAGTGGGCCTTCGCGATCGTTTTTTTGACTGCTCGCAATTTAAATGAAAATAACGGCTTTAGCCATGCATCTAACACGGAAACTGAATAACCGAATTTGTAGAGGAGAAAATTCTCTACAACTTTGCTCTCTTATGTTTTTTTCATATCTCGAATCGTTTCAGAGATATTTGCAAAAATAACGGCGATTTTGGAATGTATGTCTGTCTGTCCGTAACGTGTTCCCTGTTTTTAAGACGAACCGTTCAACCGATCAGCACCAAATTTTGCACACATAATTGTAGGCCGCCAGAGACCAAAACCTCCCTTTTAAAAAATTTTCGGACAAAAAATACGGTAGTAATACCATTAAAAAATGTTTGTAAATCTATCGGACCAATCTGCGTGGTCATCAGTCCGTAGCTTACAAACTACTTAAACCTAGGTAAACTAATCTAAGGACAAACACACACACCCATACCCCAGGGAGGACTCGCACCTCCGCAGCGAGACGCTTTAGACCGCTCGGCTACTCCAGCGCGGCAGTAATAACATTAAAGCCGTTTGTAAAATAATTGTAATTGCAAACGAACCGTTCATCTGACACGAAAATTGAATAACTTAAATGGTAGAGAACCTAATTGGTACAGGGGAAAATTCTCTACAACTTTGTTCCCTTATGGTTTTTTCATGTCTCGTATCGTTTGAGAAATATTTGCAAAAATAACGGAGTTTGACACCCTCTATTAAATTAACGAAAACCAGCCGTTCGCAGATGTCACGTGACATTCCTCGCCCAGAACTGTCCCTGGCATACGCCATCTTGCGTTGCTTATTTGATGATTTTCTTATTGTAACGTTGTCTACATCTACATCTACATACATACTCCGCAATTCACCGTAAGGTGCGAGGCGGAGGGTACACTGTACCACTACTAGGTATTTCCTTTCCTATTCCACTCCCAAATTGAACGAGGAAAGAAAGAATGCCTATATGCCTCCGTACGAGCCCTAATTTCTCTTCTCTTGTCTTTGTGATCTTTACGCGAAATGTAAGTAGGCGGCAGCAAGATCGTACTACACTCAGCTTCAAATTCCGGCCCTCTAAATTTACTTAACAGAAATTCACGAAAAGAACGTCGTCTTTCTTCCAGCGATCCCCAATTTAGTTGCCGGAGCATTTCCGTGACACTCGCTCATTGGTCGAACCTACCGGTAACAAATCTAGCTGCTCGCCTCTGAACTGCTTCTATATCTTCAATTAAACTGATCTGCTGCGGGTCCCAAACACTTGAGCAATACTCAAGACGTGGTCGTACAAGCGTTTTATACGCGGTCTCCTTTACAGGTGACGTACATCTTCCCAAAATTCTCCCAATAAACCGAAGTCGGCTGTCTGCCTTACTCACAACCGTCCTTACATGCTCGTTCCATTTCATATCGCTCTGCAATGTTACGCCTAGCTATTTGAACGACGCGACAGCATCAAGAAGCTCACTACTAATGCTGTATTCTAACATTATGGGATTGTTTTTTCTACTCATGCGCATCACCTTACATTTTTCTACATTGAGAGCTAGCTGCCATTCTTCGCACCAACTAGAAATTTTGTCTAAGTCAACCTGTACCCTATTACAGTCAGTTACAGACGACACCCTCCCATACACCACAGCATCATCAGCAAACAGCCGCAAATTACAACTTACTCTGTCCATCAGATCATTTATATAGATAGAAAATAATAGCGGTCCTATCACACTCCCCTGGGGAACGCCTGACGATACATTCGTCTCTGATGAACACTCGCCGTCGAGAACAACGTACTGCGTTCTATTACTTAGGAAGACTTCCAGCCAGTCACAAATCTGTGAACCTATTCCATAAGCTCGTATCTTCGTTAGCAGTCTGCAGTGTGGCACCGCGTCGAACGCCTTTTTGAAGTCGAGAAAAACACAATCCGCCTGTTGCCCTTCGTCCATGGCTCGCAAGATGTCATGTGAGAAAAGGGCAAGCTGAGTTTCACATGAACGATGTTTCCTAAACCCGTGCTGATTCGTGGAAAGAAGCTTTTCCGTTTCAAGGACATTTACTATATTCGAACTGAGAATATGCTCCAAAATTCTACATGAAACCGTTGTCAACGATATTGGCCTGTAATTGTATGGGTCAGTTCTCTTTCCTTTCTTATAAACGGGAGTCACCTGCGCTTTTTTCCAATCACTAGCAACTTTGCGCTGAATTAAAGATTCGCTATAAATGCAAGCTAAGTAGGGGGCCAATGCCGCAGAATAGTCTCTGTAAAACCGAACTGGTATTCCATCCGGACCAGCAGACTTTTTCGTATTTAGCTCTTTCAGCTGCTTCTCTACACCGGAAATACCTATTGCTATGTCCCCCATTTCGGAATTAGTACGTTGATCAAATGATGGTATATTTGTGCGGTCCTCCTGCGTGAAAGATTTCTTAAAGGTTAAATTTAGAACTTCAGCTTTCCGTTTGCTTTCTTCTATTACTGCCCCGGAATGATCAACTAGTGACTGGACAGTGGGCTTTGACCCGCTTATCGATTTTACATAGGACCAGAATTTTTTCGGGTTCTCGGAAAGATCTTTTGCTAAGGTATGGCTGTGATAATTATTGTATGCTTCTCGCATCGATCTTTTTATAGACGCACGAATCTCTACTAACTTTTGCCTGTCATCATTTGCGTGTTCTTTTTTGAATCGAGAGTGCAACAGCCTTTGCTTTCTCAGCAGCTTTCTAACATTATTATTATACCACGGTGGATCTTTTCCATCATTTTTAATTTCAAAGCAAGGCGCACTGTAGAATTAACAAAAACACGTCGTTCTTCGTACGACAAATGACAATGTAGTGTCTAAAAATGGCATATTAGCATCACTTAACTACGGCCATCAATAGTATGAGATTCAAGAACGCAATTCTGTTAGCTGTAGGTAGTGGGTAGTGTGTTGGATTGTGACGCTGAAGGTCAGTGGTTCGGAACCCACTAGTACCAAATTTTTTTTTATTATACAAGTGTTTCAGACACTCTTATTAATTTATTATTTAGATTATTATTTTGGTCCAAAATGTTTGCAAAAACTCATAAAACTACAAATCTAAAGTCTGCTGTAAAACACGTCAGTGCGATTTTTTCTTTTGTTTCTTTTTGTTTGGCGTAGCTCTTATAATATCCAGTATAGTTTTAACTTTTAGCTAAAATTTACGTCTATTTCTTTGAATTTCTGCCTGCAGCCATTAAATCGATAAGTACAGGGAAGGTAAGTTTTCGAAGTCCAATACGTTCTGATTTGCTTACATCTTTTACTGCTTTAATAGAAACAACTTGCAATTTTTCCAATGGAGAGCATTTGATAATTTTACTGTACATTTTATTTACTACACAATAAGACTATTAAAACAAATGTAGTACAGCGATGAAATGTTCTCGTGTTATCAGCCGAGCGGTGGCGTCGTCTTGGCGCAACGTTTCAATGAGTTTCGTACTCATAATCCTCGCCTGAGGATGATGAAGACGAAACTCATTGAAACGTTGCGCCAAGACGACGCCACCACTCGGCTGATAACCCGAGAACATTTCATCGCTGGAATACACCGAGAGAGCCTGCAATCGCATAAATGTAGTACACACTCCACAGAAGTGATTGCTTAGGATTTTAAATTTACGTCTTCTAGATAGAAAGAGCATCCTACCAAATTATATACACGTAGATCACAATAAATAGAGGACTTTTTAAGGTTTTTTAGTAGGTTAGAAAATAACTTCACAAATATTCTTATTATAGTCGACATGATCGACTGGAGAGTGTCCGCAACTGCACTGTGTTATTTAAAATGTGTTTATTTCCGTTAACAGTTGCCATATAATTGTTTAATTACATGTTTCGATCACTTGGATTATCTTCAGATTTTATAGTACTCAGCCAGACGAGTTGCGGACGCAACTATAAGATCTGAAGATGATCCAAGTGATCGAAACATGTAATTAAACAATTATATGGCAACTATTGACGGAAATAAAGACATATAAAATAACACAATTATTCGTTTACAAAATTTGTTTTTATTAATTTCTTGTATATACATTTACACACAGAAAACAAGTCTTTCTTTATGTTTGTTTGGCGTGGTTTTAATAACATCCAGCTTAATTTTTAACTTATAGTTTCAATCCACATTGGAATCTTCCATTTCCTTTTCCAACCAGTAATTAGATAAGTACAAAGAAGGTACATTCTCGAACTCCATGACGTATCTCCTCTTCTTCCGGTAAAGTACCTCTTTTATAGCTTTAACAATCATTTCTGTTCCTTCTGGCAGCTCTTCCAGTCTAGAACATCTGGGTAGTTTAATTTTTCCTCGTATTTCCTGCATAGCAGGACCGTTACAGCACTTCACATCCTCCTGTGTGTACGCAGTCATCTCTTCTGATATGCAATCTTCTGGCGTCTCCGTATAGAACTTTAAGTTTACAACTTTTGCTAACGAATGCTTCGTGCAGATTCTATCTGCTGGATTTCGACATCACACAAGATTTTGCAGGAATTTTTAACAAATTGTGCGGCTATCTTGTATCCAACCACGACTTTTGTATGAGAGGCGATTGCACAGGAAACAGCAACATCATTGTGGACAACGATAAGACAGTTGTGATAGATTGTTTAATGTGGCTACGATCGAACTGCCGAGTGAACATATATAATAAATTTCTTTGTCAAATCACGAGCCCTGGTGTCACACACACACACACACACACGTTTGTATAAGTTATGGGACTTAACTACGGGGTCATCAGTCCCTAACCTTACAAACTACTTATGAACTAGCTAAGACTAAGGACGGCACAAATATCCATGCCCGAGGAGGGATTCGAACCCCCGACCGTAGTGGCCGTGCAGACCGTTACTGGAACGCCTCAGTCCCCGCGGCCACAGCGGCCGGCAGCCCTGGTGTCAATAAAAGCATTGGTAACTACATTATCGATTTTATAAAGTGTCCTGAGAGGCGAGTGCGAGAGACTTTTACTTCTTAGCTGGGACAAGAATATGGAATTACCAGGCTGGAGGCTACGATATACAATTACCGGATGGATGCTGTTTTCGACCTTGTGCAAGATTTTTTAAGTGTTTAAAACGAAAACATAGGGTATCTGCAAAGTGCACCGCTGTATAAAGCTACGCCAAACAAAAAGAAATGAAAGAAAAACAGGAAGATAGAATAAACAGAATACACTATTACACGTACATAAAGTATGGGATGTTGGTGTGTTGGATTATGTTGAAAGTAGCTTAAACTCAGTATCTGAGAGCGTAGCGAACCCCTTTTCCTACCTATATAGCTAACATACCAGTAATGTATCTCGGGGAGAGGTATCCAGTATGGCGCCACATGAGACAGCAGTTGAACTGTCTCCCTCCAGGGTGTCTTCAGACTATACTGCGTCCAGTGTGACGTTGAGGAGTCGGGGGAGGCCACACCACATTACAGAAATCAGACGTCGTTGGCTGAGTAGACTGTTAAAACAGACGACAAACTACGTCGTAGCGAGACTGATATCGAAATTCATAAATTCATCAAAATTAAACGAAAAATATATTCATCATCATCACCACCGGGGTATACGGGATGCAGCCAAGACTGAACGGTGTCATCTCTCTAGGGAAACTGGCCTCAGTATTCCAGGCTGAAATCACTGCCATCAGGGCGTGTGTGGAGGAGAATTTGCGTAGGTGCTACAAATACCGTAGCATCTATATCTATTCAGACAGCCACGTAGCCCTGAGATCACTGGCAGCTCCTGAAACAAGATCTGAAATTGTTGCAGAATGTCAGAGGGTTCTGGTGGAGCTAGGGGAAAGCAATAGAGTAAACCTATTGTGGGTCCCTGGCCACTCGGGGATTAGTGGAAACGAACATGCCGACAGATTAGCCAAGATGGGGGCAGAGACTCCATTTATTGGACCGGAACCTGTCCTGACAATCACAAAGGCAATGATCAAATTGGAGCTACGTAACTGACTCAGAAGACAGCACGTAGAATATTGGACCAAAGTCTATCAACAAAAACATGGCAAGGTAATGATGCCAAAGCCACGTTTTAAAAGAAGCTCTGCAATCCTGGGCCTGAACAGGAGAGAGATTAGACTCATGGTTGGATTGCTGACAGGCCATGGGAATTTCAAAAAACACCTACATACAATGGGAATAACAGAAGAGGACCCTAGATGTATGATCTGTGATGACGCTGATGAAACTGCATCACATCTAATCTTCGAATGCATTGCATTGGAGAGTAAAAGGCACAGAACATTTGATACAACCAGACCCGAAGAAATTGTGTCTAATAAAGAACTGGTAAAGGGAATCCTTGCACTGTTCAAGGGCATTGGTTGGCTTTACTAGATATACAGGGAGCGATACCGTACAATAAACTTAGTTTCAGTGCGGGCAGTGGCGGGTTGGACCAAGACTGTTTTGGCTTCCCTGAGAAAATCAATCATCACCATCATTAGAGACTGGTTATGCCTTTCAGTGTTCAGTCTGGAGCATAGTCACACTAATTAAATTCCTTCATGATCCCCTATTTAATGATGCCTCGTCTAATGTTACATTCTTCACTGAATCTAAGTACTTTCCCCTTGCTCTACCTCGACTCCTCTTACCCTTGCTTCTCCCATGTGTGTAACATGACCTCACCATCTCAGCCTGTACGCTCTAGATCCTTCACCTATGGTGTTCATTCGCAGTTGTTCTTTAATTTCCTTATTATGGACACTATCCTGCCATTGTTTCCATCTATTAGTACCTGAATCATTCTTGCTAATTTCATATCTGTAACCTCAACCTTAGGAATAAGGTAACCTGTATCCAGCCAGCCTTTACTCCCATACAAGAAAGTTGGTTGAAAGATAGAGCGGTGTACTATTTAAAAATATCACATAAAATTCGGTTAACGCTTTCCTGAGTGAGACTCTCCAGACTTTCGAAACTACCACTGTGAATGTTGATCATACATGGTTTATATTTACAGAAATACTATCAACAGCTTTTGATTTATATCTAATAAAATAACAAAAGAGGGAGGTTGATCCTCTGGGGTGCACAAAACCAAGTTAGATCTTTCTTGCAAAAGCATTTAAACAAAGTCCCCAAGACTGGGAATCTTTTACTGAATCTCGCAATTTAGCATTTGTAAGAGAAGCTTTTAATAGTTTCCACAATGAAACCCCTTTCATGTAACACAATAAATATCTTCACTACACGATAGCAACGGAGATCCTACAGATGACAGCTCTGATAAACCAGAACTGTTAAACACAGATTTCAGAAATTCATTCACCAAAGAATACGGATCAAATACTCCAGAATTCGCGTCAAGAACAACCGCCAGCATGGCTAAGTTACACGTAGACCTCTGTGTTAGAGTGTTAAAGCAAACTAATCACTTAACAAAATGCAAGTGTTGTGGTACACACTTTATATTAATCAAGTTTCTTTCGGAGTATACTGATGGAATAGCTCCATACGTAGCTATCATATACAACCCCTCATTCAGCGAAAGTTCCACACCCAAAGACTGGAATATTGCACAGGTCACTCCTACATTCAAGAAAGGCAATAGGAGTGATGGACAAAATCATAGGCACATATCATTAAGGTCGGTTTGCAGCAGGATTTTAGAACATATACTTTCCTCAAATACTGTAACTTATCTGGAAGAGAACGACATATTGGCACATGGATTCAGTAAGTATCGTTCTTGTGAAACACACCTAGCTCTTTACTCACATGAACTGATGTGAACACATGTGTGTGGCCTTCAGGCTTTGTGTAAATTTAGTATGTTTGAATTTCCTTCCTGTTTTTAACTACTGTATCCATGAGTATGCTAAATATTTCTTAGATTTTCTTGTTTGATTCTATCTTTCCTATCTTTTATGACCAATTGTACCATGTGCTTTCTTAATGGTTGTTACTTCAGCCTTCAGCCATGGTTTTATCAATACTATCTTTCTTCTACACAAATTCTCATGTGTGCTCTATTTGCATATTCTGAATTAATTTCCTTTGTAAATTCTATATAATTCATCATGGTTGCACGCCACGTGGTACATAAGAATTGTATGCCGCTGCCTTCCCACACGAGTTCGTTTAGTGCACAGTATACTTAAAATTTGTGATCAAGACACCTCCCATCTCATCAAGATGCCGCCAATGCTTCGTTTCGCTGCTGTTATCGAATGTTCCAGTAGTGTAATGTACTGCCAAGCATTATGTGTGTGTCTCTGAATGAATGAATGTGCTTTCAACTACCCATTCTGTGTTTGTGAATTTCCTCCCATGTTGCCTCCATATTCATAAAGACACAAACAATTTTACTACGGGCAGTAATTATATGATTTAATTCACTTTTGTACAAGGTGTGTGCTTAATTTGGTCTTCCCACATTTAGTTGCTTGTTCATTTTTCTGAATAGATTATGATTTTATAGTATCAAAACTCTGCTTTATGATTTCATGGTCTCTGTCCCATGTTTAATTATCTATTCATTTATTTTTTAACACTGATTTTGTGGTAGTTAAAATGTTGGCTGCTCCTTTAAGGGGTGAGCAGTTAGATAAATTTCTGTTGTGCATGTACTGTGGCCACTCAAAAAGGAATTTAGAGCAGCAGTGAGCGTTTCAACTTACATTTGCAGATCTCAACTGCCCGGGATCTTGCTTATTTTAATAACAGGCTACTTTTAATTTATTTAGGTAGTTGATAAGTAGTTTGTAAGTTTAGGGTCTGATGACCCTGTAGGTAAGTCCCATAAGCTTAACAAACATTTGAACACTTTTAAATTTATTTTTCTTTTTTGTTCCTGCCTGCATTTATTTAAAGGTAAACATTGCAGCAACTGTGGGTGACCTCTAGACACAATGCAGCCAGTTTGTATAATAAACTCGGGTCTACAGCCGCACTTCACGGGGCCACAAGGAAACACAGGCTGTGAATGGGTGATTTGTGTTGTTTTATTTATTTTATTTTTTTGTTTATTTTATTTTGTTTTATTTATTTATTTTTCCTGCTGTAGCACTGGGGGTTCGAGCCAACTAAATAAAATAACTGATAAAATTGTGGTAACCTGCACAGAATGTTTCTTCCTAGTTTGTGTTTGGAAAATCCGTGTGTAAGCTTGCAAAACTAGAATCAGAGTCGGTATCAGTATTAGCCACACTGTCACGCCCACCTATCTACTATCGATATAAGCCCGTGTAGGCGATAGCAGCTTCATCTGACGAGGTATGACTGCTCTCAGACACATGCACGATATCAGTATCAGTAAGCGTTCTGTCCCAGAGTGGAATGGGTAAGGCGCGCGACTATCTAAGTTTGGCGGCGGGCCGATTGGCCCATCTGTGTCTTGGTTTCCTGCGAGCAATATCAGGAAGAGAGAGCTGACACTAAGTTACAGACGTGAGTGGGATTCGTTCAACTTGTAGAGCTGCAAGTTAGTAGGTTTTCAGACTAGGTAACGTGGTGTGACTTTGAATAAAAGTCAGAAGTATACAATTGAATCACAGAAACTGCAAACTGGCACTATAATGAAGGCAGCATCTGAGGCTACTAACTACTCTATGAGTAACGCGGTCTAAAAGTGAGTCAAAGCCCCGTGGTAGGGGGACACGGACCCTGCGTCGACTACGGACTGCTGACTCCCTAACCGGCATCTGCCGTCAGTTAAATACTGTGTAGTGACGCCGCTCCGCTACCCTGGAAGCTTCCGCTGTTTATTCGGGAGCTTTCCATCTCTGGTGGTCTGGTGGTAGAGGTTTCCTTCGCAGCTGCTATTGATTAATCGGTTATTTCCATCTTCATTTGGTCACATGACAGCCGAGTGGGATACTACTATGGTACTAAGGCGGCTACTATCATTATAGTAGAAAAGGCTGTTCCACGACTATAAACGCTGCTCTGGGAGCTATTCACGATGAGATAGTGATGGCTTGGAGGCCCGGCGTGAGCAGTTGGGAAACTGTATGACTTGTGGCTGCATAAGGAGTGCTGTGCTGTCATCAATAATTGGCGAAAGCAAGATGACGTCGAGACGTAGGGGCGACCACCCCTCATTACAGAAGTCGCACACTGTAGGTTCGTCAGCCTGGTAAAACAGGGCAGGCAGCGAACTGTGGAGGAACTATAGTCAGCCGTTCTGTGCATTCCCCCTCCATTACATCTACATCTACACACATATTCCGCAATTAACTGTAAGGTGCGTGGCGGAGGGTACACTGTACCACTACTAGGCATTTCCTTTCCTATTCCACTCCCAAATTGAACGAGGAAAAAAAGAATGCCTATATGCCTCCGTACGAGCCCTAATTTCTCTTGTCTTGTCTTTGTGATCACTACGCGAAATATAAGTAGGCGGCAGCAAGATCGTACTACACAGCTTCAAATTCCGGCCCTCTAAATTTCCTCAACAGAAATTCACGAAAAGAACGTCGTCTTTCCTCCAGCTATCCCCAATTGAGTTGCCGGAGCATTTCCGTGACACTCGCGCATTGGTCGAACCTACCAGTAACAAACCTAGATGCTCGTCTCTGAACTGCTTCTATACCTTCAATTAAACTGATCTGCTGCGGGTCCCAAACACTTGAGCAATACTCAAGACGTGGTCGTACAAGCGTTTTATACGCGGTCTCCTTTACAGATGAAGTTCATCTTCCCAAAATTCTCCCAATAAACCGAAGTCGGCTGTCCGCCTTACTCACAACTGTCCTTACATGCTCGTTCCATTTCATATCGCTCTGCAATGTTATGCCCAGATATTTGAACGACGCGACAGCACCAAGAAGCTCACTACTAATGCTGTATTCGAACATTATGGTATTGCTTTTTCTACTCATGCGCATCACCTTACATTTTTCTACATTGAGAGCTAGCTGCCATTCTTCACACCAACTAGAAATTTTGTCTAAGTCATCCTGTATGCTAATACAGTCAGTTACAGACGACACCCTCCCATACACCACAGCATCATCAGCAAACAGCCGCAAATTACAACTTACTCTGTCCATCAGATCATTTATATAGATAGAAAATAATAGCGGTCCTATCACACTCCCCTGGAGCACGCCTGACGATACACTCGTCTCTGATGAACACTCGCCGTCGAGAACAACGTACTGCGTTCTATTACTTAGGAAGTCTTCCAGCCACTGACAAATCTGTGAACCTATTCCATAAGCTCGTATCTTCGTTAGCAGTCTGCAGTGTGGCACCGCGTCGAACGCCTTTTTGAAGTCGAGAAAAACACAATCCGCCTGTTGCCCTTCGTCCATGGCTCGCAAGATGTCATGTGAGAAAAGGGCAAGCTGAGTTTCACATGAACGATGTTTCCTTCTACATGAAACTGATGTCAACGATATTGGCCTGTAATTATGTGGGTCAGTTCTCTTTCCTTTCTTATAAATGGGAGTCACCTGCGCTGTTTTCCGACCACTAAGAACTTTGCGCTGAATTAAAGATTCGCTAAGTAGGGTGCCAACGCCACAGAATAGTCTTTGTAAAACCGAACTGCTATTCCATCCGGACCAGCAGACTTTTTCGTATTTAGCTCTCTCAGCTGCTTCTCTACACCGGAAATACCTATTGCTATGTCCCCCATTTCGGAATTAGTACGTTGATCAAATGATGGTACATTTGTGCGGTCCTCCTGCGTGAAAGATTTCTTAAAGGTTAAATTTAGA
This sequence comes from Locusta migratoria, assembly GCA_026315105.1. Lineage (NCBI taxonomy): Eukaryota > Metazoa > Arthropoda > Insecta > Orthoptera > Acrididae > Locusta > Locusta migratoria. Next base: position 869,725,210 of record CM048744.1, read on the forward strand.
ACTTCAGCTTTCCGTTTGGTTTTTCTATTACTGCCCCGGAATGATCAACGAGTGACTCGACAGTGGGCTTTGACCTGCTTATCTATTTTACATAAGACCAAAATTTTTTCGGGTTCTCGGAAAGATCTTTTGCTAAGGTATGGCTGTGATAATTATTGTATAATTCGCGCATCGATCTTTTTATAGACGCACGAACCTCTACTAACTTTTGCCTGTCATCATTTGCGTGTTCTTTTTTGAATCGAGAGTGCAACAGCCTTTGCTTTCTCAGCAGCTTTCTAACATTATTATTATACCACGGTGGATCTTTTCCATCCTTAATCGTCTTTACTGGCACATATTTCTCTAACCCTTTGTTAACAATGCACTTAAATTTAGTCCACAATTCCTCTACATCCATAGTCTCGGAATTAAACGATGCCCATTCATTTTCTAAGTGCGATCGTAACATTTGCTCTTCCCAACAAAAACACGCTCCTAGCCTTCTTGATTGGTTTATGTACTTTGGTCACCATCGACGCTATGACGATATCATGATCACTAATTCCTGTCTCTACACAGACATCGTTAATAAGGTCAGGCCTGTTTGTGGCTATAAGGTCTAGAATATTTCCATTGCGCGTGGGTTGCCGATTTAACTGCTCAAGACAGTTTTCGGAGAACGTGTCCAAAAGTATCTCGCAAGACTGCTTGTCTGTACAGCCTGAAATGTAACTAGCGAGGTCCCAATCTAAAGGTTGAAGTCTCCTCCGACTAATATTACATGCCCCGGATACCTATGCACTACCTGGTGTAGACTTTCTTTGAATGATTCTAAAACTGCTACAGCAGCACTGGGGAGCCGGTATATTCTCGATAAACCTGAAGCATTGAATTAAAATTTGTGATGTGACTGGGAATCGATCCCAGACCTTCATGCTTACTACGAAGACGTCTTACCGCTAGACCACCGGATCACTAGCGATTAAGGCGCCTTGGAATAGTCTAAGCATCATTTCCTTCACGTCACAAAATTTAATTCAGCTTTTGTGTTCCATAGAACTGTGCCACAACTGCCAAGGCTCTCCAAGCAGCGGAATAGCACTTCGGCAATGGACATATTGGAAAATTCCTGTTTAAGCTGATATTTAAATACAAATAAACAATCCCTGAGACGGATTTTTGTCTCGAATTTGTCAAAGACACTAATGATAAATCTGAAGCATTGAATTTAAATTTGTGATGCGACTGGGAATCGAACCCGAACCTCCATGCTTACTAGGCAGACGTCTTTGACATATTCGAGACGGAAATCCGTCTCATGGATTGTTTATTGATATTTATATTGATATTGATATCACCTTAAACAGGAATGTTCCAATATGTCCAATGCTGAGGTGCTATTCCGCTGCATGGAAGCCTTGGCAGTAGTCACAATGTTCTATGGAACACAGAAGCTGAATTAAAGGAAATCGTGCTTAGACTATTGCAAGGCATCTTAACCGCTATAGTTGGGCCGGAATACGATGACCCCTGGCTCCGCCTACTGGGCTGGGAGACCACCACAGCCTCGGAAACTGAATGCAACCATGTTTCCAAGTAGTTAGTTCGCTGCCTCACAGTATAGCTTAACAGTCGGTGCTATCTGACAGAACTGGCAAAACTGCAGAGTGCAGCCAAACCTGCGCATTTGCAGAGCGAAACTCACATTTGACTTACTTCAGTGGTCTGCTGCCGCAGCTGGCGCTCAAAGCTGATTGGCGCAAGCACCAGGGATCATGCTATTTCGGCTGGACTATATTTCAATTCAATGCTTCAGATTTATCATTAATGTCTTTGACATTTCGAGACAAAAATCCGTCTCAGAGATTGTTTATTTGTATTTATAATGTTCATACTCTAGGCGTGTGACTGGGCGCGAGTTACACAATGCTTCTCCTGCAGGCACAACTGTTGGCGCTCAGCCATAGCTCTCCCCTCGTCGGTTCCCCTCTCGCTGCACCTCTATGCGCGGATGTGTCTTCTTACATGACATAAGAAATAACACCACATGCTGGCCAGAGTAACCTTCCAAACAATGGGCCTCCGCAACCGACAATGCATGCATGCGCCAATGTTAGCAGCACGACATTGGCAGCTACGTCTAAAACTAGCATGTGACCATCGTCACTGGACGTTGGTGCAATGGTAGTGTTGCATGGTCTGACGAATCCCGAATGTTTAAATGTTTGTAAACCTATTGGAGCAAAATGCTATCGTCATCAGTCCTTAGATTTACAAGCTATTTAATCTAACTCACACTATGGACAACAGTCACACCCATCCCCAAGGGAGGACTCAAACCTCCTGCGGGAACGGCTGTCCAGTCCCTAGCATGTGGCCCTATACGTTCCCCAATCATGCCGATGGGCGAGTGCGAATTCGTCGTCTTCCAAGGGAACAGCTCCTTGACATCTTTACTGTGGAATGGAGAAAGGCTGGCCGTGGTTTAATTAAGCTCTTGGAAATATTCAGGAGGACGTCCATGGGTCGAATGGAGCACGAGTGAGGCACCGTGACGGCCAAAAAGTATCATAACAGAGATGTTCAAAAGCAAATCACCAATGATTACATGAGGTACGCAATCAGAGGATTCATACTACTGCCTGATTGGAGGAAAATTAATTTCACTCTAAGTTATCTTCTTACAAACCAACAAATTTTTGAAGAAAGGTGACTTATGTATTTGCTCCACCATCAACAAACATAAATCTGTAGAGAGAATCGCACAAAGGCAGTAACGATATAGAGAAAAGATTTTAGATGGTGTAATAAAGGCACCTGGATGGGTGGCATACAGCCGCCACACAGTTGGGTTAATTGGTGCCTTCCTACATTCGTACTTGGAGAAAAGTTGGCACCCAGATATTAAGTCGTGGGTTCTCTCTGTAACTTTCAGTTTAAGTTATTTTACGCAACTGGGCAACTATTAATAAAAAATGCTCTGTCATCAGACAGCATGGTTAATTTCTTGTTTTATTGTCCATTGCATTTTGAAGATACAACTCCATTTTAAACGACTAATAATAGACTTTACATCTACTTCAGTTATTCACCAATGTGTGCACTTATGTTCTGGAAAATATTAACAACATTCAACTGCAAGTGAGAACTGGGGCCAAGCCAATGAAAATATCGTTGATCTACGTTGACATAATTCGAAAATCTTGGTACTCTGAACTGTCAAAAGTGTAAACTAACTTGCTTGTAATCCGATCTATGGAAATCATTAAGTCACGTCCCAAATTCTTTTGTAACGAATTATGCGACACGACTGTAACAAGGTATTTTATCCGTTGACCGATTTGCGAGGGAGACTTTCTCTAAGATGTTAAAATCTCTGTGGTTGACCACAAAGGATGTAGGAAATGACTGGAATAAACCATTCATAACGTTTTAAAATTACTAATTTATTCAGTTATTTCTCAACAGGTAAACTGTCTAGCTGAGGGGTCTCCACAATGTGGCCAAGTCTTATACAGAGACGATGACTAACACCTGTCCGTCTGCTCTACTGAAACCCTATCTCTATGGCCCACACAACAAAAGCACACAGTCTCACGGCTATTGCCAAACACCCAACAGGTTCCTCAGCTACTGACTTCCCGGCTACCTGCCTGCAGCTTTATTTAACTGCTAACTTTGAAAGTAGTCTGTTATCAAAATTAGCAAAATCTCGGGCAGTTGAGATCTGCAAATGTAAGTTAAAACGCTCACTGCTGCTATAAATTACTTTATGATTGGCCACAGTACATGCACAATAGAAATTTATCTAACTGCTCACTCCTTAAGGGAACAGCCAACGTTTTAACAAACACGAAATCAATGTTAAAAAAATAAATGAATAGATAATTAAACATGGGGCGGGTTGCATGAGATCATAAAGCAGAGGTTCGATACTTTAAAAGCATAATCTATTCGGTAAAATAACAAGCAAATAAATGTAGGGAGACCAAATTAAGCACACACCTTGTGCAAAAGTGAATTAAAACACATAATTACTGCCCGTATTAAAATTGTTTCTACTCTTTATGAATATGGAGGTAATTTTGGAGGAAATTTTCAAATACACAATGGGTAACTGAAAGCACATACATTCATTCACAGACACGTGCATAAAGCTTGGCGCTACATACAATCCTGGAACACATGAAAGCAGCAGCAAAATGAAACGTCGGTGGCATCTTGATGAGATGGTGGGCGCCTTGATCCCAAAATTTTAAATTATACTGTGCACTAACGGACTAATGTGTTGAAGGCAGCAGTACAGTATTCTTAAGTACCACGTGGTGTGCAACTCCAGTGAATTACATAGAATTTACAAAGGAAATTAATTCAGAATAAGTGAATAGAGCACACGTGAGAATTCGTATAGAAAATGTTAGTATTAATAAAACCATGGCTGATGGCCCAAGTAACGTGGTGCAATTGGTCACACAAGACAGGAAAGACGAAATCAAATCAGAAAATCTGAGAAATATTTAGCATACTCGTGGATACAGAAATGACGTGAAAACTTTAGTTAAAAACACAAAGGAAAATCAAAAGTACTAGGTTTACACAAAGGCTGCAGGCCACACACGTGTATACTAAGTTGAGCAAAACCGGACACACAATCATCACTGGAATGAAAATGCAAATAATAAATCTACACTGAATTTACTCGAGTTCTGTAAATTAAGAAACACTTCGCCTCTCATAGCGAAAGAATTACTCAAAAGAACTATCACTGAAACCCAAGACTGCCTGATCACAAAGAAATCAATGTCCTAAGAGCATGCCTTCCCTTCAGCAAGATTCGGCGGAGTACTTACTTCCTCAGTCGTCGGAACCAGAATGAAGAGTGAAGACTGAAGCTCTAAGGCCTCGGTAAAAGCTCCCCCCGCCATACACCGGATGTAGAGCGCGCTAAAAGCGACGCAGAGCGCGTCCAGAGACTAGTGTTTACCAACCCTTGCTACCTGGCCAAGACAGTTCCTTCTTCAACTGCTCCCAGAGAGGTCTCCTGTCACCTCTTTCATCCAAGATTAGGTTGGTACTACACTAAAGAACACGGCCACCTCGCCAGCTTGCTAAGTAAGCTTGTCACTGGCCATCCAGCAGACGCTAGGACAGATGACAAACGGATCCATGTGTGCTTAACTACAGCAAAACGAGGCATAGAGCTGGAGGCTGTGGTATTACCCCACATTGTTCCCTGTTTTATTTCGGGATTTATTTCATTACATTTTCATTTCTTTTCGTCTGGCCTGCCTTCTGCAGTCCAGACAGTTTTGTTTCGGATAGCTGGCCGCACACGGAAGCGAGACGAGCTGCTTCATACCAGCCGTGCCATATGGTGCAGTACCGTGGGAAGCATTCGCCCGCTGCGGCAGTCAGGGCGGTTCTTCCCGGCCGCTGTCGAGGTGGGAACTCCGTGCTTTTCATTTCGTTATTTTGCCGATAATATTTTCTGAGACATAACTCCAACCTACCGAAGGATTACGATCATGTCTTATTAGATTAATTACAATTTCAGATTCATTTAAAAGTTCAGATTTACCATAAACTAAAAATTATAGAAAGTGATTTGTTATTGGCTGATACAAATCAGCCAATCAGCTTCCAACATCTAGGCGCCAAGTCAGAGCGTGGGCTCTGTACCCAGTCAGCGACAGGCCACAGGACGGTCAACACGTATGTGAAAGGCTAGGGTCATAAAGTGTATAATTAGGCGTAATTAACCGCCAGATAAAGTGATATTAATGAGAATTATCTGCTCTACAGTGACGAGCAGTGCGTGTGAAGTATTGGTGCTGATATTGTGTGATTTAGACGAGCTACGGCTCCGAGGACAGTCTGCAAAGGAAAAGAAGTTAATATTGTCATTGCAACACAGTTGATAAATTTAATAATTAACAGATTCAATATTGAAAAGGTGCTCAACAGATTATATACCGGGATATTTCAGAAGCTTGTACATCTGGTTCCAATGTAGTTAGCCAAACTAAAGTTAACAAAATAGTTCAGATAGGCCGCTTTCATTTCAAGTAGGAAGAAACATTTTCTCTTGTGATATGAATTTCCAGCAACACACGACGAGATTTACATTCCGTCAGAGTGCACGGCCGGCGGAGGAAACATCCAATGGGACTTAATCGAGTCTGTACAATCAGGTAAGCAAGCCTGAACGGCGTTTGAACGAGGCAGGAGGAGAGGGCGCACACCGCAGAGGGCTGAAAACTGTTCTTGATATTGACATTTATTTAGAGTGTGTATGTGTGTGTGTGTGAGTGAGTGAGTCCGCGTGTAACCCCACTCGGCAAATTAATTCCGAGCTACGGCGACACTTTCCCGTAGCTGGTATCCCGCAAAAAACTGTACTGACATTTCATAATTGCCCAGTGACTAACCGTTAGAAGGCGGCGACTGTAAGCCATTGCGTGGCAGTCAGTCAATATTAAGAGCACACACAAGTTCAATCACACGGGTGGAAACATATATAAATGGGGGGGGGGCGGCAAACATATATAAACATGGGTCATTGATCATTAATGAAATAATTAACACACAAATAGATAGCATTAATGTTGCAGAAACACTTTGCGTTAATGAATCAATCAAAATTGAACATGCCCACACATTCAGTGGCCGTGTTACAACTTCAGCTACCAACTGCCTGAGGATCGTCTTGCTCCCCTTCGACCCCTCTCACGCTTTGCAGGAGAGGCGTCGAATACTGCTCGCCAACTCAATGTCTGGAAATGTGCGTTGGCATTCAGCCGTTCTTCAGAGGGTGGGTGGAAAGGCAGAGGCGCCTCTCTCAATATGGCGACGCACTGCGCCCTGAGCCGCTATTGGCTTCTTGTGATGTAGTGCTCTCCCCAGGAGAAGCCCTCTCTCTTTCCTGTTTATCCCACGCCCTCTGCCTGACCATAAACGCTATCATAATCGTCGACCGCACTACCCTGTTATCGCGTGCACACAGATCCCCTCTTTCAACTCTCCGCTTGTTTGTCCTACGGCTGGCCCACGGTCTGCTCGCTGACTCGTGGCAACTTTTTCAAAATATCCATGTTGGACACGAACTGCAGCTGTAGCGTAAATTGAAGGTTTATTGACGGCCGCGGTGGCCGAGGAGACTGAGGCGCTCCAGTCGCGGTCTGCACGGCCACCACGGTCGGGGATTCGAATCCCCCCTCGGGCATGGATATTTGTGCCGTCCTAGTTCGTAAGTGGTTCATAAGTAGTTTGTAAGTTTAGGGACTGATGACCCCGTAGTTAAGTCCCGTAAACTATATAAACATTTGAACATTTGAAGGTTTATTTTCGTGAAAAGAATTGCAACCAGTGCCTTTTTGGATGTTTTTTTAATTACTCCAGAACTAGCTTTTATGTTGGACAAACAGGAAGATCTTTTTCAACCCGTTACAAGGAAAATATGGATGCCCTTAGACTAAAAAAACTTAAGCAAATCCAGCTTTGCATCACACATAGCTCACCACGAACACCCAACTGGTGATATTAATGATCATCTTTCAATACTACATGTTGCTGATAAAGGGCTATATATGGATCTCCTTGAACAATTGGAGATATTCATCCATAAACTAAAATTACCCCACAAAATCCTGAATGAACAAACAGAGTCAGCACGTAACTTTTTCTTTCAAAACTTCCAAGAGATTCTAGCACCTAGACAGTAAAAAAGATCTGCCCATATCCATTCATATGTCATGCACCTTTAGTAATGTCAATCAGCAAAACAAAAAGGGGAACTTTATTTGAACACCCTTACACTACATTTTACGGAAATGATTAAAAGTTATGTTAAAAACCAAATACTATATGAAGCAGTTGAAATCTTAAAATGTACGTATAATGATATAAAATCGCGAGAACAATGACTTCTGCCGTTGATAAAAATTACGAAGAAATAATCAGATTTACCTGCTGTCTGTGTCTGTAAACGTATTTATTACATAGAATGCAACTATAAAATACCTGTAGAATGTAAATTAGTGGTGTCGACACTAAGAAAAGTACGCGAAGAACCAGATGTCCACAATGAGAGTGGATGAGCGCTATGAACAATATGGACAACATGGTTGCGTAGACTTTCCCGTAGACTGATAATATTCATCTGGAGTGTGCAGCCGGATATCGTCGTCAACTAAACACGATATTTCGGCAGACCAACTGGCTGCCATCTTCAGGTGACTGCGCTGATACACTTACTCGCCGGAAACTGAGGCAGAACAGAAACAGCGGCTCCTTTATACACCGCTGACGACCCACCACGCGTGCGCGAAACCAAAGTGGAGGCCCTCTAGACGCAATAGAACTAGTAGCGCGCCGGTGGAGAAAATCGGCAAAACGATGGGTCGAAACAAGGCTAGTTAAAAGAAACAGCAGGTCGAAGTGAAGACCGTTGTTGCTTAATATTAGATAAGATCGGGTTCCACGTTTTACTTAGAGGAAAACCCTTGTCCCTATTAATAGTAGCCGGCCTCGGTGACCGAGGGGACTGAGGCGCTTCAGTCACGGTCTGCACGGCCACTACGGTCGGGGGTTCGAATCCCCCCTCGGGCGAGGATATTTGTGCCGTCCTTAGGATTAGCTAGTTCATAAGTAGTTTGTAAGTTTAGGGACGATGACCCCGTAGTTAAGTCCCATAAGCTATACAAATATTTGAACATATTAATAATATTATCGGCCATACGAATGTGTATGGATTCTTTAAGAACACATTCCCAGTAGCGGAAAGCAGGAGCGATCAGTTTAGTTTCATCATATAACATCCAGTGTCCCTCATTCAGACAATGTTCAGCAAGAGCTGACTTTTCAGGTTGAAGCAAACGAGTATGACGGTGGTGTTCCACATACCGATCCTGAATTGTGCGGATCGTTTGGCCGATGTAAGTTTTACCACAAAAACATGGAATACTATAAACACCGGGTTTCCTCAGTCCTAAATCATCTTTTACTGACCCAAGGAGGGCCCTAGTCTTAGGTGGGGGCATAAAAGCGCTTTTAATGTCAAATCTTCTTAAAATTCTTGAAATTTTCGAGGAAATATTCCCGACGAAAGGCAAAAAGGCAATAGACTTGTAATTGTCCTCTAATGGTTTACCTTTTGGACTAAATTGATACGCACGACAAACTTGTTTAGCAGTGTAGCCATTCTGTTTAAAGACAACTTTTAGATGCTCCAGTTCTTCACCCAGATGTTCAGCATCAGAGCTGGCGTACACTCTTTTTACTAAAGTACGCACTGTGGAACATCTTTATATTGTGGAATATCATTATATATATATATATATATATATATATATATATATATATATATATATATATATATATATTGGTAATGAAAATTAGCAAAGAAGAACTGCAGTCAATATTAATAAACTTCAGAGAAACCGTAGAATAAACTCATGTAAAAAAAATACCGACAGTTTTCAAAATGTCTTCTTATTGTTGATTGCTTCATCACATCTCAGGGTCATTAAGTGGTTCACTTTAGGGCCGAAGTAATGAACTAAGACGAAACTTTTCACTCTTGAAAAGGATTTGTATTTTTCTAAAAACATTTACATCTCAACGGAAAGTTTACACAGAAGGAAAAAATGAGACACCTCATCACTTCTAACTGCTCGAGAAGTCAAAACAAGACTGACTGCTAATTAAAAAGAAAAGATACTGCTCTTCCACCTTTTTCTTTTAGTTCCACAGATTAATTTTTTTCACAACATTAATTAATAATTGTCTATTATTGTTATTATTAATAATAATTTTCTCTCTCTCCTTTTTTTAATAATAATAGAAAATTAAATTAAATGAAATTAAAATAGAAATTCGCTTCTTACTGTTCTGATACCCCAACACTCCATTCCTGGTAACAGCACAGCACGACCCCCATACGTTGGTGTGACGGATATTATTAATATGGACGACAGCTCGATACCGAGCAGTGAGCTGGATGTGAGAAACTAAAACGAAGTGATCGGAACGAGACCAGCCGCGTGGCCTGCCAGGAACTGGAAAGATCACGTGGCTTTCGGAAGTAGAAGTCTCCGCTACCGTACCGGACCAAGAACACCGGTTCCTGGAACTAGGATGTCGCTTCCCTTCCGGCGTTCTGGACCGTCGAATGGAACTGACTAGTTGGCGTCCGCGTATAGAGGCGAAGCGATAGGGGAAGCATGCACTACGTTTACATGCGACGCATTTTCCGGAAGACGAAAACCGAATTTCGCAAACCGCTTTTCACTGTCGTGTTTACATGTTATAGCCTGAAGCGGATTTCCTAATCCACTTAACATGGCGGCTGAAAAGCAGCTGATACAGCTCATGATTTAACTCAGCACTTTAGCTATTTTTCGTTACTTAAATGCATAGATTCAGTGCCCACTCTAAAAATATCACTCTTTCCGTACATGCCGAAAATTCTTAACAAAAAAACACGATCTGATTAGGCAAGAACGCTTCAAAAACGGTTGCGTTTACATGGGCACGAAAATCGTTTGTGGAACTGGAAAACCGCTTTAGAGAAGCGGATTTCCAGAATCGATTTTGGAGTGTTTACATGACCAACCAAAAGCGGATTTGGGAAATCGATTTGCGAAATCCGGTTTTGGGAGCCCATGTCAATGGGGTGATGGAGGGGCGGAGCGCCAACAGTTGAACCTGCGGGAGAAATATTGTGTAAGTCATGACCAGCCACACGCCTACAGAATGAATATTATTGGCTGCCAGTGCGGTAGTGAAGGGGGATGCGCAAAACGGCTGAAAAATGGGCCGCCTTCCTACATGACGCCAACTGCAGGAGCAACTAAGTGAATGGTGTGCTGGATTTCCTGGTATACAATTCCACAGTCCTTCAGTTCTCTTCTGTGAATCGTTTCTTTGGAACCGTTCGCTCGAGAACGATCCATCTCTGCCTCAAATACACTGGCAGCTTACACCAGGATTGAGTCATTATTCTGACAGATTCACAATAGGCGGTGATGATCATATGGAATCATGTCGTCAACAATAACTATGTGGTGTTCCAGTTGATAGATTGTAGCCGGCCGCGGTGGCCGAGGAGACTGAGGCGCTCCAGTCACGGTCTGCACGGCCACTACGGTCGGGGGTTTGAATCCCCCCTCGGGCATGGATATTTGTTGCGTCCTTAGTATAAGGTACTTGATAAGTAGTTTGTAAATTTAGGGACTGATGACCCCGTAGTTAAGTCCCATAAGCTTAACAAACATTTGATAGACTGTACTTTACTTTACGGCGTCGTGACGAGCAAATCACTTTGCTGAGGGTCAAAGAGCACCACGGTATCGAGGGCTCTTGCTAAGAATGCCAGCCACTACGGGATGAAGATTATCAACATGTTCCTTATACAGACATCCTGCAAGACGTGCGTCAGCAGATCAGAACCTTGTGGAACAATAAGTGGCACCTATCAGACCAATAAAGAGAACGGTATTAGCCGCTATACAGCTACCGATTCCTGCACGTCCATGATACTCCCTCAGTATTTTCCTCAGGAAGTGTTCGGTTACCATGTTCCGCCTCCGCCTCAATCACGAACGGTTCCGACAACACCTCTATCAGTCACGTCCTACTGACTCGCCTCTATGTGAAGGAGGCATATCATTTCCAGCTGTCCACGGCAGTACCATGCGACATATGACTACTGTTTGGTGCAAAGAGGACATCAGCTTCCTACTAGTGTGAAAGCACTACTCTCAGTGCAAATAACATTGTACAGACATATATATGTTTCTGTCAGCTGAATGCATTGTGATTTAATTTTTATGTTTAAATCATTGTAAATATTTGTAACTCTTGGGTGTATTTGTATGTAGAATGAATGTCTAGGATATAACTATTATAAGTTCGGAGGCTTCTATGGCTGGTGTCATTTTGAATAAAACAATTCTGGGAATCAGGCCGCGTCATTTCCTCTTCAGCAGCATCCAACAGTTAACCGTCCTGAAGAGGACCACTGCACAGTGGTCGAAACGCTGACAATTCATCTGCTAACTGTATAAAAAAATTACGCGTCCTGATTCCCAGAATTGTTTTATACAGATATAACTATTAATGTAACATACGATTGTATTCCAGATGTGAAATGATGTCCCTGATGACGTACATCTACATCTACATACATACTCCGCAATTCACCGTAAGGTGCGTGGCGGAGGGTACACTGTAAATCTACTAGGCCTTTCCTTTCCTATTCCACTCCCGAGTAGAACGAGGAAAAAAAAGAATGCCTATATGCCTCCGTACGAGCCCTAATTTTTCTTATCTTGTCTTTGTGATCACCACGCGAAATGTAAGTAGGCGGCAGCAAGATCGTACTACACTCAGCTTCAAATTCCGGCCCTCTAAATTTCCTCAACAGAAATTCACGAAAAGAACGTCGTCTTTCCTCTAGCTATCTCCAATTGAGTTGCCGGAGCATTTCCGTGACACTCGCGCATTGGTCGAACCTACCAGTAACAAACCTAGCTGCTCGCCTCTGAACTGCTTCTATGTCTTCCTTTAAACTGATCTGCTGCGGGTCCCAAACACTTGAGCAATACTCAAGACGTGGTCGTACAAGCGTTTTATACGCGGTCTCCTTTACAGGTAAAGCACATCTTCCCAAAAGTCTCCCAATAAACCGAAGTCGGCTGTCCGCCTTACTCACAACTGTCCTTACATGTTCGTTCCATTTCATATCGCTCTGCAATGTTACGCCTAGATATTTGAACGACGAGACAACATCAAGAAGCTCGCTACTAATGTTGTATTCGAACATTATGGGATTGTTTTTCCTACTCAAGCGCATCACCTTGCATTTTTCTACATTGAGAGCTAGTTGCCATTCTTCACACCAACTAGAAATTTTGTCTAAGTCATCTTGTATGCTATTACAATCAGTTACAGACGACACCCTCCCATACACCACAGCATCATCAGCAAACAGGCGCAAATTACAAGTTACTCTGTCCATCAGATTATTTATATAGATAGAAAATAATAGCGGTCCTATCTCACTCCCCTGGAGCACGCCTCACGATACACTCGTCTCTGATGAACACTCGCCGTCGAGAACAACGTACTGCGTTCTATTACTTAGGAAGTCTTGCAGCCAGTCACAAATCTGTGAACCTATTCCATAAGCTCGTGTCTTCTTCCTAGTGATTGGAGATTTAGTTAGTAGACAGTGGTATTAGGAATGCTGTAGGGATATAAATGATACGGCTGTTCATTTCGAAACAACCATCATAGGAATCTAGGCCTGAGGTAAAGTTTTATACTAATCGTATATCGTCATGGCCGTGCTGAACTACGATAGTTGTCTGGTTCCAGAACAAGACTGAGCTCCACACATCTTAGACGGCTATTTATACTGATCCTCCCCGCTGTGATGGTGGGGTGGGGAGGCCAGCTTTACGAGAAAATATTTAGGACGCACACCTGCTGGTTATAAATTATGACCACGCACGTGGGAGTGGCGGTACAGGGAACAGCGGGATAAATGCAGGAGGGAAGATTCGTTAAAGTGGTACGAGAAAAAAAAATCGGAACCACAGCTGCCTGTAAAAAATATGGCCACGGAACGACCTGTGGGACAGCATGAAAAATGCAGGCAGGAAGATTCGTTACCATGTAGGAGGCGAAAAAATATTTGGGACACACATGTGCTTGTAATAAATTACTGTCACGGAAGAACCGTGGGAGTGGCGGTAGATGGGACTGCATGGGACTGATACATAATGGAATGCAACGCGTGCCTGAGACGGGCTCCTTACCATTATTTATAAACGTCCCCGGCTGGCTCGACGCCAGCTGCATCTTGTAACTACATCTCCCACCCGACCCATATAAAGGGTGATACAAAAAGGTATGGCAAAACGTTCAGGAAACATTCCTCACACACAAAGAAAGAAAATATGTAATGTGGGCATGTGTCCGGAAACACTTAATTTCCATGTTAGAGCTCATTTTAGTATTTCTCTTTAAATGTAAATTGAAATAATTCGTGACGACAATTGTCAAAATACCCAATTGTTTCGTTAGTATGTACTGTACTTCCTCGATTTACGTCATCAACACAGATTTTCTGTGAACGTTTTGGCAGGAATTGTTGGTGATGTCTTGATTGGGCCTCATGTTCTTCCACCTACGCTCACTGGAGCACGTTATCATGATTTCATACGGGATAATCTACCTGTCCTGCTAGAACATGTGCCTTTACAACTACGACACAACATGTGGTTTGTGCACGATGGAGCTCCTGCACATTTCAGTCGATGTGTTCGTACGCTTCTCAACAACAGATTCGGTGACCGATGGATTGGTAGAGGCGGACCAATTCCATGGCCTCCACGCTCTCCTGACCTCAACCCTCTTGACTTTCATTTATGGGGGCATTTGAAAGCTCTTGACTACGCAACCCCGGTACCAAATGTAGAGTCTCTTCGTGCTCGTATTGTGCACAGCTGTGATACAATACGCTATTCTCCAGGGCTACATCAGCGCACAGGGATTCCATGCGATGGAAGGTGGATGCTTGTATCCTCGCTAACGGAGGACATTTTGAACATTTCCTGTATCAAAGTGTTTGAAGTCACGCTGGTACGTTCTGTCGCTGTGTTTCCATTCCATGATTAATGTGATTTGAAGAGAAGTTATAAAATGAGCTCTAACATGGAAATTAAGCGTTCCGGACACAAGTCCACATAACATATTTTCTTTCTTTGTGTGTGAGGAATGTTTCCTGAAAGTTTGGCCGTACCTATTTGTAACACCTTCGGGAGGGTACAGAACCCCGATCATCTCACCGCTCACTGCCGAAGTGTTAACACGAAAGTGAGCTCTCTGTCTACTGCATTTTTAAAATTATGGAAAAACGTATTCGTTTTAATGACAAACTGCGAGAGATAGGATCAGATTCATGAAGGAAATTGTAGCTTTAAGCATTGTAATTAACCAGAGTTTAGATGCTGATCACCGCGGTGGAATGGTCGAGCTTTTCGAGAACCTAGCTCTGGAGGGCGCTGCTGCTCGCCGTCGGACGTTCGTGTCCTCCTTTGGGCATTCCTGCATTTTTTTTGTCCTTAGCATAAGTTAGCGTAAGTAGTTTGTAAGCCTAGGGACTGATGACTGGTGGAATCCGATCTTGGGGAAAATCAATTTAGATTTAGGAGAAATGCAGGAACACGGGAGGCAATACTCACATTACGACCTATCTTAGGTTAAGCAAAGGGAAACCTACGGTTTTAGCATTTGTGGATCTGGAGAAAGCTTTTGACAATGTTGACTGGAGTACACTTTTTCAGATTCTGAAGGTAGCAAGGGTAAAATATAGGGAGCGAAGAGTTATATTTAACTTGTACAAAAACCAGACAGCAATTACTAGAGTCGAAGGACATGCAAGGGTCGCAGTGGTTGGGAAGGCAGTAAGACAGGGTTGTAGCCTTTCCCCAATGTTGTTCAATCTATACAATGAGCAAGCTGTGAAGGAATGCAAGGAAAAACTTGAAGAAGGAATTATAGTCCATGGAGAGGAAATAAAAATCTTGCAGTTTGCTGACGACATGGTAATTCTGTTCGGGACAGCAAAAGACCTGAAAGAGCAATTAAACAGAATGGAGAGTGTCTTGAGAGGAAAGTATAAGACGAACTTTAACAAGAGTAAAACAAAACAGCACACAAACAAGCAGAACAAAACGCTACACACACGAGGACGGAATTTAAAAAAATATATACTTTGGCGAGAGAATGAACACAAAAACAAAGCAGCCTTGTGGCTGTTTGATGAAGCTGTGTCAACATCTGAAAGGTGAATAATGTCAAACTGTTGGTATTCGACCTCACACGCTCAATATATATAGACAATACTGAAAATATTTTAGTGGCCAACAACACTTCTTGTCTTATGAACTAGCTTATCCTAAGGACGGCACAAATATCCATGCCCGAGGGGGGATTCGAACCCCCGACCGTAGTGGCCGTGCAGACCGTGACTGGAGCGCCTCAGTCTTCTCGGTATTTTTATTTATTTATTTATTATTTTTTGAGGTAGATCTATGCTTCGCGGTCGTTGGTTCAGGTCGTTCGTTGAATGTTTGGCACAGCTTCTTTATTGCAGAGGGCACAGAGGGCATACAGCTCTCTGTAATAAAAAAGCTGAAGGAAGGAAGCTTAGGGTTTAACGTCCCGTCGACAGCGTGGTCATTAGAGACGGAGCTAACGCTCCGAGCTTTGAGTAAGGATGGGGAAGGAAATCGGCCGTGCCCTTTGAAAGGAACTATCCCGGCATATGCCTGGAGTGATTTAGGGAAATCACGGAAAACCTAAATCTGGATGGCCGGGGGTGGATTTGAACCATCGCCCTCCCGAAAAAAAAGCTGAGCCAAACATTCAACGAACGACCTGAACCAACGACCGCAAAGCATAGTTCTACCTCAAGAACAAAATAAATAAATAAACGTGGACTTGGGCCAAAGCGCTTGACTAGAAATCGACAGGTCGCGGGTTCGAAACCTGGTCGCACCTCCAATTTTTTTTCAGTTTCCGTATTAACACACCCTTCACCTTTCAACTATGTCAGTAGTCGCCAAAAACGACACGTGGTTCGGATTCCACGCTAAGCTCTAGGTCCCCTAGCTCCGGTTGGGTAACTGGGGTAGGTTAAAACGCTGCGTTCACACTGCCGGCCGAGCCGAGCCGGGATGTAGTTTGTTAAGCTTAAGGGACTTAACTACGGGGTCATCAGTCCCTAAACTTACAAACTACTTATGAACTACTTACAACTAAGGACGGCACAAATATCCATGCCCGAGGGGGGATTCGAACCCCCGACCGTAGTGGTCGTGCGGACCGTGACTGAAGCGCCTCAGTCCCCTCGGCCACCGCGGTCGGCGAGCCGGGATGTGCCGAGCTGGTTGGCGCCTAGTCGGCGCGCGCCGACGGCATGGGTGTGCACACTGCGCTGGGCCGGGCGGGGAGGAAAAAGAGGGGGAAAATAAACTTTTCAGATCTTCACGTAGTAAAAAATTTTAACGGTGTATAAGACCGACACATCGCTTTACCAACTTTATTATTATTATTATTATTATTATTGTTTATTTATTTTACAAACTTTGCCTTGGCTGTGAAAAAATAAAACGTCTACTCTTCATTAGGCGCGAGTTTTAGTTCCGTAACTCTCCTCAGTCGATATTCATGAAAGTATGCGGTTAAAAAATCTGATTTCCGGACACATGATAGTACAACATCTTCGATTTCGAATAAACCATTCACCTTTTCGTAATTCGTAACAGTCGTTTTCAAATGACGTTATATGTCAAGTATGCGGACTTTATATACAAATCGTGTATTGAAAAAGTTGGATAGCGTGCAGCTTACTCTCTACGCATTTTAGACCCTACATTACAGCGAGTGAAATGGAGATAAAAGTACAGAAAAGTTTTCGGAATAGTAGTCTCACTGATGTCTACCTCCTTTCACAAGTAATTGTCAATTATCTGAGCGGCGTCAGTGCCGCGATTGCAAGTCCACAAACTCGGCGGATGTTGAGCGTAGCGTGAAACACTGGAGTGCCGAAAAATTTGAATTACTGTCCACGTGTGTCACTCCCTCGTGATTTGTTAATGATCGATAACCAGAAAACAAGTATCAACTAAATTATCTTGGGTGGCGACCGATCACAATGGACAACGATCTGCTACGGTTTTGCATCGGGTTACACTTGACTTTACGAGAGGCGTACAGTTGGTTTATTGTCCACACGACACACCAATTATTGGAATACATATTTCGTGTTTGGAACTAGAAGAAGAAATTAATGTAACTGCAACTTTCCTGTCGATGGACTGAAATATTTTTTTCTGTCATTACACTTAATGGCTTTCTAGTTGGAGATGCTCAAAGAAGAAGCCCATAAATTCACTTTTATTTATAGATGAATCCACTCCTAATACACAACAGAAACCTTTTTTTTTTTTTTTTTTTTTTTTTTTTTTTTTTTTTTTTTTCGCTTTCGTAGCTCTCGAAAAATGTACCACAACGTGCAAGTAATTGAAGGCCTATTACATGTTTTAATATTTATATTTGCCATCCCTCTGCATATTCATGTATTACTTGAAGAAAATGAAAAATTCTGTCAGATATGATTGTTTGCACCATATACATTAAAACTACAAAAGTTGAGGGTTATCATTATTTACCCATGAAGTCTTCAATTGTATACAAATAAAATCGGTATCCTCACGTCTGAAATTAAGGATGAATTAAGAAAAAAACAATACGAAACAGTGACATTAAATACACATTGTTACCTCTTGCAAGTGGTGCTCTATGAACATTTTGCTGAATCATCTGATGACAATGTTCTTCTCCTGGATGATGGTACTTTCATTCAACTGAAAGAAAAATACGCTGATTTAGTTTAGCCTCAGTCACTGCAGGACAGCTCAGTAAAGGATAGAAGCGTATGTCACTTTTTTATGTCTTTTTCCATCTTGGTGTGCTTAAACCCAGCAACAAGGAATCCCCACCCACTGTCAGCACCAGCAGAAGATCGAAGGAAACTCGACGGTGACCATACCTTGTTCAATGGCGTCTACTTCGAGCCAGCTAACGGTTAACTGATTTTCTCATTTTAATAGGATTGTTCTCACACTGTAGTGACTCGTCGAATTTTAAGCACATAAATTATATGTGATAATGGAGTCATCCCATGAATTTCGACTAAAATTTAGGACAGTTTTTCCTTATGTAAACAATTAAAAAAAACATTACTGAAAAATTCAGATTACAGAATTAATAGTAATACAAGGAAAAATAAACAACATATTTTCATAACAGTGTATTTGAAAATAAATATCATGCAGAGGCTTCTCTTGAAAGCAAAGAAGAAACATGTGATACTTGTGCTGTAGATGCAACACCATAGCCCAGTCGGATCGCGCCGGCGTCGACTCGAGCCGGAAATATTAAAACATTCCGAATGTCGTTGGCTCGACGTGAGCCAACACCACCCAGAAGACAAGGCCCCTCACAACTGGCCGTGCCAAAATAAATAAATAAATAAATAAATGCAGCAGTCAACAATCCGAAGATTGGTTTGAACACCACAGTGTCTTACTAGGCATGGTCCTGTTTGGAGGTGGTATGCCGTTGCCTTCCTCCGACCTTCGAACTGACTTACCCAGCCAGTTATAGGGGGACCTACAGTTTAACGTGGGTTCCGAACCACGGTGCTACTCGGTATTTTACGTCACACGCTAGCTGACTGGCCGGCCGCTACGCGGCGGTAGGATTGCCCCAATGGTCAGCCAGTGAGCTGGCGCCCGCGGCCTTTAGATGTGACGTAGGCACGGCCAGTTGTGAGGCCTTGTCTTCTGGGTGGTGTTGCGTGAGCCGGCTGAATGTAAGTCGTCTCGGCTCGGCCGGCAGTGTGAACTGTCCCATTGAAAACAATGTGTTTAATGTCTCGGTCCCTCCTCGGTTCGGCCGGCAATGTGAACTCGGTCTAAGAACACGCAATTCGCCGAAGTGGCGTTCAATTGAAAGACTTGCACCAGGCCAATGAGACACAGGAAATTATTATTAAATGCGTCCTCACACGGTCGATATATTGACGGTTTGACAATATTTCTGAACGTGTGAGGGGCCCCTTAACCTTATAGAGACGTTGGCCAGGCGAAGAGGCATTCACGTCGTCCGCCTATGACAAAAATGACGGCCTCACAAAGGAACTGCTTTGCCCTTCCGACCGCGCCGTGAGACGTGTGGCGCGCTGTCAAGAATCGCTTCGCTGTGAAGTGAAGCTACTCCCAGGGTCCAGGCCGCCCGGGCAGGCGAGGTTGCCGCTGCGGCTGCAGCTGCATCCGCTGCCCCCACCCCCACTCCCCCCTCCAGCATGCCCTTCACATTCCTTCCCTCTCCCTGCCCCCTCCACAGCTCAGAGAGCTACGTGTGGGGTCGCTGCCTAGGCGCCGCTGCGCCCGTCCAGTCGATCGCCAGCTCTTGGCCCGTACAGATGAGTAACTTCCTGCTCCTAACCCAACACTAGAGATGGGAAAAGTGAAACATCTGACGGTTTCGAAACGAATGATACCGTACCATCTGTGGTTTCGAAACCGTGAAGCAATGTATGTTTTGTCATGAAATCTTCGTTCTAGGAGGGCAATATTTTTCACTATGTGGACAAGATTACATACAAGAACCTGTCAACCGTAGAGTATACATTTACTTTTTGGTCTGTACGGAACATGTTGATAAAGATTTTCTCTCGTGTTGTTGATGTTGCCAACATAGTCACACGAGGCCACCGGTATGGTAGGTAAATGTTTACCCCGTTAGGAACTCACAAACTGCAATACGGTACACATATTACAGTGACGAATCATAAATGCTACTTTCTATACATACTAAATTATAGGGAATAAAGGGTACACTAAATAATCAAAAGTAATGCTATGGAATTGCAAAAATAATAAAGTAAGAGGCAAGTTCACCACTTGTATGTCTTGACCGTTACACCACCGCCGTAATTCTTGTAACACGAGTGTCGAAAAATTATAACGACCGTAGGTAACTTCGTTTTCGCTCATAAGAAACCAACTCTTTAACACGAGATTAAATATGCGATCTACCCTTGTCAGTATAAAAAATGTCATTTCAGGCTTCATGTTGTATCTTATTTTAAAGAATGTAGTTTCACTCGTGTGTTTTAATATGGTAGATAAACCTAGAATTTAACTGGTTATTTGAATGCAAATAGTGAACGTTGTTTTATTGTTCTTTTACATTTATAAAGCAGACATTATGTCATTTCGGAATACAGCAGTCTCTTGCAAACGAATTTTGATATCAGTAATCATAAGCTGCAGACTCAAGAGTGTCAACTACTATTTGACACCCTCCAAATGGTTTATATACTAGTACGTTATATGTGTATCTGATGAAATAGCAATTCTATGTTAAGTCTAAGTGTATATAGGTAAAAATTAATTTATTTGATGTGTGTTATTCTTTGTCTTTATAATGTACTATTTTCTTTTATTGTGTGGCTGCAATTGTGTTACCTGCAATAAATTCATTAAAAACTAAATGTTTCCATTGCATAAAACAACGCTCTGGTAACAATGTTTTATCAGTATCTGTGTGGAGCTTCAGTAAAATGAAACACCACATTTCGATACCATTAGTCTGTTCCGCCTTTCTGCGTTAGTGGTTTAAAACACCGGTGTTGTGAAACCGTGAAACCGACAGGAAGAAACAGTTTCAGTGTATCGACAATCGACCGCGAATGTGATCCGAAACAGAACGGAATGAAACCGCGTGGTTTCAAAACCGTGAAAGATGCCGGTTTTGAAACACTGAAACTGTTGTGTGTATCGAAACCTGGTTTCGAAACCATGAAACCGAAGCCAACTCTACCCAACACACTTTAGAGTCGGACGAAATTCTTTTTGCGGAACTATTCCTCTTTTACACAGTTTTTCTTGTCGGACTACTTCAAATGGAAAACATAATTTCATTTTTAATGTTGAAGTACCAATAAATAAGATACTTAGAAAAGCCGTTTATTCCACACAAATCTACAGTTCTGTTCCCATCTTAATGAAATTTTGCACACTTTACCTTCAAAACAAGGTCAGTGTACAGATGAAACTTCGATGGTGCATGGCGGAGGGTACTTTACGTACTAAATTCGACGAAATCTACGATTTTATTCCTGTTGTTGTTGTTGTGGTCTTCAGTCCGCAGACTAGTTCGATGCAGCTCTCCACATTACCCTGTCCTGTGCAAGTCTCTTCATCTGAGAATACGTTCTGCAACCTACATGCTTTTGAATCTACTTACTATATTCGTTCCTCGGTCTCCCTGTACGATTTTTACCCCACACGCTTCCTTCTAATGCTAAGTTGACAATTCCTTGATGTCTCAGAATGTATCCAACCAATCTATCTTTTCTCTTAGTCAGGATATGCCAAAAACTCCTATTCTCTCCGATGCGGTTAAGCACCTCATCATTAGTTACGTGATCTACTCATCTAATTTTCATCATTCGTCTGCAGCACCACATTTCAGAAGCTTCTAACATCTTTTTATCTGAGCTGCTGATCGTCCACATTTCACACCCATACAATGCTACACTCTAGAAAAATGCTTTCAGAAAGGACTTCCTAACATTTAAATTAATATTGGATGTTAACAAGTTTCGCTTCTTTAGAAACGCTTTTCTTCCCATAGCCATTCTGCATTTTATATCTTCTTTACTTCGGCCATCAGAAGTTACCTTGCTACCCAAAGCACAAAATTCATCTC
The DNA here is from genome assembly GCA_026315105.1 of Locusta migratoria. NCBI lineage: Eukaryota > Metazoa > Arthropoda > Insecta > Orthoptera > Acrididae > Locusta > Locusta migratoria. The sequence continues at coordinate 869,747,545 of CM048744.1, forward strand.
ATTACCTAATCTAATTCCTTCAGCATCGCCTGATTTTCTGAGATTGCATTCCATTATCTTCGTTTTACTCTTGTTAATGTTCATCTTATATCTTCCTTTCAAGACACTGTCCATCCCATTCAATTTTTCTTCCAGGTCTTTTGCGGTCTCTGACAAAATTACTATGTCATCGGCAAACCACAATGTTTTTATTTCCTCTCCCTGCTCTTTAATGCCCTCTCCAAATTTCTCCTTCCAGTCCTTCACTACCTGCTCAATGTACACATTGAACAACATTGGGGAAAGGCTACGACCCTGTCTTACTCCCTTCCCAACCTCTGCTTCGCTTTCTTGCCCTTCGACTCTGATAACCGCCGTCTGGTTTTTGTATAGGTTGAATATAACTCTTCGCTCCCTATATTTGACCCCTGATACCTTCAGAATTTGGAAAAGTGTATTCCAGTCGACATTGTCAAAAGCTTTCTCCAAGTCGATAAACGCTAAAAACGTAGGTTTTCCTTTCCTTACCCTATCTTCTAAGATGTCGTAATGTGAGTATTGCCTCTCGTGTTCCTACATTTCTCCTAAATCCAAACTGTTCTTCCCCAAGCTTCTATTCCACAAGTTTTTCCATTCGTCTGTAAATAATTCGTGTTAGTATTTTGCACCCATGACTTCTGTGGTTCATGGGGGTGGGTTTTATTCCTATCTTTATGAAATTTTACACACTTTACCTCCAAAACCAAAAGGAACATCACCGTCAACCCAATATTTCGTACGGCGCATGGCGGAGGTTACCTTGCAATAAATGTAGACACCAATTCACTGATGACTACGAAAGTTAACATTTCACAAATGTAGGTCGCAAAGGAATAAGGAGATGGAAGACTTAGACAGAGATGTGAGGATGTGATTGACAAAGAAAGGGGAAGATATGGGCAGAGAGAGGAGTACGAGATGAATAGAGGGGGGAAATGAGAAAATTAAGGAGAGGGAAGGGGAGAGAGAAGGACAACAGAGAAAAAGAGAGGGACTATCTTAAAGACTAGACTAAAGGAACTAATCCAGTGTACTGTACAAATTCTACCAAATTTGCCTCTCTCTTTTTATTTATTTATTTATTTTATCGGATGTACTGGGAGCTGTCAATGTCAGCCCTGGCTTGTCGTGCCCTGGAGAGGGAGCTAAGGACGATGTTTAATTGACAACAAACCTGATTTTTTTGACTCGGGGTTGGAATTCAGCAGCAGCACATCTCTCGAAGTTCTATGAAGAATTCGGAGCTGAGTTTGCTGACAGTTTGGCAAGATGGAAAACTTCGAAAAGGCTGAACAATGGGGAGGTTAATTTATGAATCACTTTACTGAATATAGTGAGACGTAAGACAGCTCTAATGGCAAGGTAAATTCGCAAAGTGCCTCACCAATACTGAAATAATATTAATTACAATGGAAATTTAAGGTGTAATCAATAATTACTACACTTATTTTACTTGCCTCTGCAGTAATTATACGGTTTGGTCAGCCGTATAAACAGTGGTGTAATAATAAACGGGACAGGAAACACAGGTATAGGAAAGAGACAGTGTGACGAATGGAGATTTGGGTGTGGCGGGAGACGTGGAGGGAAGAGTTCTCTGCAGGAAGGCTGGTCACTGTGTTCTCGGTGGCGGAGTGGTCAACGCGTCTGCCTACTAGCCTAGTAAGCAGGCGATCTCGGGTTCGAATCCCAGCCGGGCACAAATTTTCATTTGCCGCACTTTGATATTCCATCTAAACCTAGTACAGTGCAGCCATAACTGATCGCAAATTATGATTTATTTCAAACACAGGTACCTGTACAACATAAGGATTACTATTATTTATTTATTTATTCCATTCAGATTTCTGTACCAAGACCCACGAACATACTTCATAATAAGTACAAACTTATAAATGGAATAAATAAATAAATAATAATTATTATAATTACATTATATTGGTAACTGTGATTCCTGTCATATTCATTGTTACACCACTATGTATAAGACTGGCCAACATGTGTAATTACCGCTACAGCAGTTAAAATAGGTGTAATAATTTGTTGATTAAAACTTTAGTTTCCAATGTAATTAACGTTATTTCATTATCGCTGAGACACTTTGCGAATGTATCTTGTGAAGCACATTAAAGAACAATGTAACCTTCCAGGATCGTTGTAACTGGGAATCAAAGTCACGACCCTGTAGCAAAGTATAACACAGTGTGGGGAGGCAGTCCTCAGGGAGCTTCCCCAGAAGCTGGGGCGCTGGTATTTATAGCCTTGAATGGCCTGCCAGCTACCCTCATTATCTCCCCTCTCGCGCAGTTGGGTGCCGTGGTGCGTCTTACTCAACGTGATGCAACGTTGTAGCCATTGTGCATAGCCTTTTAAAGCCTTTTTATTCTTTCACACAGTAGTGACGCAGCCACGGGGGGGGGGGGGGGGGGGGCACCCCAGCACCTTCCGACGATTTTTAATTGAAATAGTAAAATAGTAAACATGTAATGAATCACATCGTAACTATAATTTGCCAAGCACAAGTTAACGTTGTAATTGACGGTAAGTCATCGAGTAAAACAGAAGTGATATCTGGCGTTCCACAGGGAAGCGTTATAGGTCCCCTACTCTTCCTTATGTTTATAGACGATTTAGGAGACAATCTGAATAGCTCCCTTAGACTGTTAGCGGATGATGCTGTCGTTTATCGGTCAGTGAACTAAACATAGGATCAAAAGCAACTGCAAAGCGATTTAGACAAAATTTCTACGTGGTGCGAAAGTTGGCAATTGACACTAAATAAAGGAAAGTGTGAAGCAATACACTTGACCACTAAAAGAAATCCGCTGAACTTCAATTACATGATAAATCAGTCAAACCTTAAGGTCGTAAATTCTACCAAATACCTAGGAGTTACAACTACGAACAACTTTGACTGGAGAGAACACATAGAAAACATTGTGGGGAAGGCGAACCAAAGGTTACGTTTCATTGGCAGAACGCTTCGAAGATGCACCAGCTCCACCAAAGAGAATGCCTACATCACACTTGTGCGTCCTCTCCTGGAGTACTGTTGCCCCTTGTGGGACCCTCACCAGGTTGGACAAACGGAAGACATTGAGAAGGTTCAGAGAAGGACAGCTCGTCTTGTTTTCTCACGTTACGGGGGGAGGGGGGTGGGAGCGTCACGGAAATGTTGCACGAATTGGGGTGGAAATCGTTAAAAGAAAGACGTTATTCATTGCGGCGTGATCTGTTTCCTAAGTTTCAATCACCGACTTTTAGTTCTGAATGTGAAAACATTTTGCTAGCACCCACCTACTTAGGGAGACATGACCATCCCAATAAAATAAGAGAAATCAGATCGAAAACGGAACGATTTAGGAGTTCTTTCTGACCGCGCGCTATTAGAGAATGGAACGGTAGAGAAAAGTTATGAAAGTGGCTAATGAACCCTCTGCCAGGCACTTAAATGTGATTTGCAGAGTATCTATGTAGATGTAGATGTAGACAGAGGGTCGCTAACGTGATGCCACCACTGAGAACGTGTGCTGCTGTTACTGTGAGCCGGCCGCGGTGGCCGAGGGGACTGAGGAGCTTCAGTCACGGTCTGCACGGCCACTACGGTCGGGGGTTCGAATCCCCCCTCGGGCATGGATATTTGTGCCGTCCTTAGTTGTAAGTAGTTCATAAGTAGTTTGTAAGTTTAGGGACTGATGACCCCGTAGTTAAGTCCCATAGACTCTACAAACATTTTGTTACTGTGAGCGGTTTTAATGCCACCGCGAACAGCTTTGATGCTGCCGCTAATGGAAAATAAGAATAGAAAGCTAATTTACTGAGATGTATAACACAAAATTTTGCACTGAACCTACTTATGCTATCAGAGTGATTGCAAATTTGGTGCTTTACATCTCAGTAAATTAGCTTACTGTGCATTTTTTCATTTACTGCTTTCATATGGGATCATATTCTGGAGCAATTCAACATTAAGTAAAAAAAGTATTCATTGCACAAAAGCGTGTAATCAGAATAATTGCTGGAGCCCAACCAAGATCATCCTGCAGACATTTATTTAGGGATCTTCACTATAGCTTCACAATACAATATTCTCACTCATAAAATTTGTTATTAACAATCCGCCCCAATTCGAAACTAATCGCAGTGTGCAAAGTTACAACACTAGGAGAAAGGGTGATACTCAAGATTACATCTAACTTTGGGACAGAAAGGGGTGAATTATGCTGCCAGAGAAGTCTTCAGTCACTTACCAAGTAACATCAAAAGTCTGAAAGAAATTAAGGAATTTTTGAATGGCAACTCCCACCCTAAAGGCTGCAATGCCAATAATCTTTGGTGTTTGGCCTATGTGAGAGGGAGACTTTGTCCTGAAGATAGAAGCTTTGATGTGATGGCTAATTAAAGAAATAACAATCTTAAGTTTATTCGGGAAAGAACAAGAAATTCGTAATTATGACTGTAAGCTTTCCACCTAAGGCACCAAGTCTGGTTCAGAGAGGGTAACTAACTAGGCACCGTTCCGTCTGTGCTAACGAAATTTAACCCACACGACTGGAAACTGAGTCCAGCAGGTGCTACCTATGGCCCATTGGCTTTCCCGCCTAGTAATTACGGCTTATCCTAGAAGATAGATTAAGAAAAGGCAAACCTACATTTCTAGCTTTTGTAGATTTGTAGAAGGCTTTTGACAATGTTGATTGGAATAAACTCTTTTCAAGTTCTGTAGCAAGCAGGAGTAAGATATAGGGATCGTAAGGTAATTTACAACTTGTACAAAAAACCAGACAATGGTTGTCAGAGTTGAAGGGCATGAAAGGGATGATGTGGTTGGGAAGGGAGTAAGACAGGGTTGTAGCCTTTATCCAATGTTATTCAGTTTGTACATTGAGCGAGCTATAACGGAAAGGAAGGAGAAATTTGGCGAAGGAATTAAAGTTCAGGGTGAAGAATTAAAAACATTGCGTTTTGCCAACGACATAGTAATTCTGTCAGATACAGCAAAGGACCTGGAAGAGCAATTGAACGGGATGGATAGTGTGCTGAAAGATGCATATAAGATGAACATCAACAAGAGCAAAACTAGGGTAATGGAGTTCAGTCTAATAAAATCAGGTGAAGCTGAAGGCATTAGATTAGGTAACGAAGCAATAAAGGAGGTAGATGAGTTTTGTTACTTGGGCAGTAAAATAAAAAATGATGGTCGCATTACAGAAGATATAAAATGCAGAATGGCAATGGGGAGAAAAGCGTTCTTGAAGAAGAGAAATTTGTTAACATCGAATATTGATTTAAGCCTAAGGAAGTCCTTTCTGAAGGCATTTATATGGAGTGTTGCCTTGTATGGGAGTGAGACATGGACGATAAACAGTGCGGACAGGAAGAGGTTAAAGGCTTTTGAAATGTGGTGGTACAGAAGAATGCTGAAGATTAGGTGGGCGGATCGCGTAACTAATGAGGAGGTACTGAACAGAATTGGGGAGAAAAGAAATTTCTGGCATACCTTGAATAAATGAAGGGACAGATTGGTAGGACACATTCTTAGACATCAAGGAATTGTGAATTTAGCGTTGGAGGGAAGTGTGTAGGGTAAAAACCGCAGAGGAAGACTAAGAGATGGATACAGTAAGCAGATTCAAACAGATGTAGGTTGCCGTTCTTATATGGAGTTGAAGAGGCTTGCTCAGGATAGGGTACTCTGGAGAAGCCGCGGTGGAGTAGCCGAGCGGTCTAAAGCAGTCGCTGCAGAGCGCGCGGCTGTTCGCCGTGGAGGTTCGAGTCCTCCCTGGGGCATGGGTGTGTGTGTGTTTGTCCGTAGGTTAGTTTAACTAGGTTTAAGTAGTTTGTAAGCTACGAGCTGATGACCACGCAGTTTGGTCCGATAGATTTACAGACATTTGAATTTGAACTCTGGAGAGCTGCATCAAACCAGTCTCTGGACTGAAGACCATAACTACAACAACGGCTTTTCGCAGCTGTTGCCTCTTCCGTCGACGACCACACACCTAGCGGAGCGGCCTCGTCCCGAGTTCTGTTTACACTTCGCCTTCCCCTTCCACCCCGCCTGCGCTAGACAGGACGTAGCGTGGAGGGCTACTCGCCACCACACTGGCTGCAATTGTGCGCTATTGTTCAACAGCTATTCAGAGACTGCGTGTAGGGTAGAGACGCCTCTCCCACTATGGTCAGGCTTTGTGTTCCACGCCCTCTCTCTCTTCCTGCCGACCCGCGCACTAGAAGTGCTGTGTCCAGTTGCTTTAATTGCGGTTCGTGTCAACGGTTCCGTTCTTAGACTAAAGAAGGACCCCACTTTGTTTTTATCTCTGACGGCTTCTTAGCTTGTTATCCCGAACGCAGCAGCCCATCTGCCTTGTACGTGATCGGACGACTTCCTGCGGTGTGGCTTCTTTTGCTACGTTTTACGACTGAGACCCTGCCCTGTGTACCAATGCTACACGTTACTTTTTGTTCGGTTGTCTCATGGGCGTGACACCAAGGTCATATTATTCTCAACGCTACGCAGAGAGTTTATCTGCTTTCCATTTCGGAACAGAACCATAGACTAAATGGAACTAGTTGAACTAAAGGGGGCCTCACGCGCTAACAAGGATATCACATGGTTAACGGAGTTGAGAATTTCTTTATATTTACGGTACGTGAATAAATAATAATCAGTCAAAGCCATTCGACGCAACTCTCAAAAATTCTCAAGAAAATCGACTTTGAAGTTTTGCAAGTACACGTAAGTACCAATAATTAAAATATTTGCAGCATCTTTCTGTGTAGCTCAGGTGGTAGGGTTCGGGCCTGATAACCATGGAGTCGATGGTTTGAATCCCGCTGGTTTTCGTTTACGAATTCAGTTGTATAAAACATTTTGGGATCTCTAATTCCACATGTTGTGTCAGTTTGTGTTTACGTGTATTTAGACGACTTGAACACCTTGTCATCCCCTAAAATAAGGGTCGAATAGGTTAGTTGCTTAGAAAGCCATTAGTAACTATGCAGATGAGTTTCGAAAAACAGCGTCGTTGTTCTTCACAAAATGAACAATCAAAGACTATCGTCGGCAATTAATAGTGAAGCCAATACTGTAAAAATGTAACTTATGTTCTTTTTATTGAAACCATATTATTACCAACCTTCTATAAAATACAGATAATTATGACTATTAAAAAGTGCAATTTTTGTAAAAATTACCATTAGATATTAAAATTATGTAAGTATTCAAGCAAAAAAAAAATCATGGAGCCTATGTTTGTAAGACCACAATGCTAGCACATGAGCTACACCGACAGATGCTCTAACTGATTTAATGGTGGTACTTACGAGTACTTGCGAAAGTTCAAAGACGATTTTCTCTTGAATTTTTGAGAGTTGTGCCGAATGGATTTGACTGTCATTTAAGTTATGAACTTCACGTACCATAAATATCAAAACATTCCAAAAATTCGATTCTCATGTGGTCTCCTTGTAAGTATAATGGAGTCTCCATAGCCCGATATTTCGCCAGTCCGACACAACCAGTGGTCCTACGCGACAAAATCACATGACGTTGATGATGAGGCTCCTCAAGTGAACAGTTGAGAAGAAAATACGTAGTGAGCCACCAATTTTTGATTATTGCCTATATTGTGCAATCGAAATAGTACCCACTTTATCTTGACTGTGATAATGTTAGAGTGTGTTTCGTATATTTCCTATGTTTTAAGCAGGCGATAGTAAGAAACAAACACAAGACATAAGCTTTTTTGAAAAATTCGAAATTATTAAAAACTTAACGTATTTGCTTCATTTTATAGTGTTGAGCATACTACCACGTATGACATTAAAATCGTGAGAAAACTGAGATGAAAAGTTGGAACAGAAAAGGTACTGATAGAAAAATGTTCAAATGTCTATAAATCTATCGGACCAAACTGCATGGTCATCAGTCCGTAGCTTACAAACTACTTAAACCCAGGTAAACTAACCTACGGTCAAACACACACACCCATGCCCCAGGGAGGACTCGAACTTCCACGGCGAGCAACCGCGCGCTCCGTAGCGAGACGCTTTAGACCACTCGGTTACTCCACCGCGGCGTACTGATAGGAAAGTGATAAAAACCGGTGAGTACCCATTAATTTAAGGCGCTCTGTGCACGTGGTTTCAACTCCAACGTCGTAAACTTTGCTAGGACAGACTGCACAACATAATGATGCTGTGAGTGCATTTAACAGATGTCGCATGGTCTGTGGGAAACGACTTAAAAGTAGCTGACTTCAAAAGGGCATTTTTCATTGAAAATCCAGTAATCCGAATATTTCTATAATCCGTCTTATTCCAGGTCCATATGTGTCAGACTACAGAGACTCTACTGTATTTATTGCATAACACGCCTGAGAGCTGTATTTGCGGAACACACATAATAAGACTTCAGAGATTTAAAATTAATATGTAATATAATTTTACCTTATAATGCTGCTACCTGTGTCAACGTTGACACCGCTATGAAATAATCATCCGATTTTAAGAGAACTATTTGGTAACAAAATTAAATTTTTTTCCACATCTCACAAATGTTTTCTTCACTCAATAAAGAATTCAATGTGTTTCATCATTTATCATATTTACTGTGCAGCATCAAATAAAGTATTGCACGAAATTTTAGAAGATTTTGCAGAGCTAGACTTTGAAGATGGTTCATCTTACTTCTTACATTTGTGCACATGTAATATGGCTGACATATAGAAATTTTAGTCCAAGCTATTTGTTGCTGTGGAAAGAAAGAAAAGAGAAAGCACACACACACACTTCCGGAAAAAATGATCTATTGGCCCCAGGTCAACATGGATTTAGAAAATATCGTTCATGCGAAACACAACTAGCTCTTTACGCACACGAAGTGATGTGTGCTATCGGCAAGGGTTCGCAAATTAATTCCGTATTCCTTGATTTACAGAAGGCTTTTGACACCGTACCGCACAAACGGCTTTTAATCAAATTGCATGTTTACGGTATATCGCCCCAAATTTGCGACTGGATAGGGGATTTCCTCTCAGAGAGGACACAGTTCGTAGTAATCGATGGTAAGGCATTGACTAAAACAGAGGTGATTTCGGGAGTTCCACAGGGTAGTGTTATTGGTCCTTTGCTGTTCCGTATTTACATAAACGATTTAGGGGAAAATCTAAGTAGCTCTCTTAGGTTGTTTGCAGATGACGCCATCATTTACCGTCTGGTAAAATCATCTGAGGATCAAAACCAACTGCAGAACGATTTGAATAAGATATCTGTATGGTGTAAGAAATGGCAGTTAACTCTTACGTAATGAGAAGTGTGAAGTCGTCCACATGAGTACGAAAGAAATCCGTTAAACTTTGTTTACATGATAAATCAATCAAGGCCGTAAACTCCACAAAATACCTAGGAATTACAATTACTTCTGACTTAAATTGGAAAGAACGCGTAGATAATGTCGTGGGAAAGGCGAACCAGAGACTGCGTTTTATTGGCGGAAACCTTAAAAGATGCAACAGAACTACTAAAGAAACTGCATACACTACGCTTGTCCGTCCTTTTATGGAATCTTGCTGCCCAATGTGGGATCCTTATCAGGTGGGTTTGACGGAGGACATCGAAAGAGTCCAAAGAAGAGCAGCTCCTTTCGTATTGTCACGATACAGGGGAGACAGCGTTACGGAAATGATGCAGAATCTGGGATGGAAATCATTACAACAACGGCGCTTATCGCTGTGGCGTGGGCTACTTACGAAACTACAATCGCCAACATTCTCTTCCGAATGCGAAAATATATTGATAGGTAGAAATGATCATCAAAATAAAATACGAGAAATCAGAGCCCTAACGGAGAGATTCAGGTGTTCATTCTTCCCGCGCGCTATTCTAGAATGGAATGGGAGATAAAATAGTATAACGGTGGTTCGATGAACCCTCTGCCAGGCACGTAAATGTGATTTGCAGAGTATCCCATGTAGATGTAAAATGAAAGGACACCATGAATTGGTCGACCCAGTAGAGGGAAATTTTCTTCACACATTTTTGAGGATGACAATACGCGATCACACAGACAGTAATAAACATGTGAGTTCAGTCATCAGAGCGCGAGCAGCGTCGACTTGATACCGTGTCGACTTGATACCGTGTGTATCCTCCTTAAGCCAGTGCTTTAGTTGGGCCAGTTTGGGGTGGTACGGCGTACCGCCTAAAATTCAAACTCGCTAATAGCGTTGTTGTTGTTATGGCCTTCAGTCCGGAGACTGGTTTGATGCAGCTCTCCACCCTACTCTATCCTGAGCAAGCCTTTTCATCTCCTCATAAGAACGACAACCCACATCCACTTGAAACTGCTTACTGTACGCGTCTCTTGGTCTCCCTCTGCGATTTTTACCCCACACACTTCCCTCCAATGCTAAATTTACGATTCCTCGTGTCTAAGAATGTGTCCTACCAAGCGATCCCTTCTTTTAGTCAGGGTATGCCAAAAATTCCTTCTGTTCAGTATCTCTTGATTAGTTATGCGATCTACCCACCTAATCTTCAGCATTCTTCTGTAGCACCACATTTCAAAAGCCTCTATCCTCTTCCTGTCCGCACTGCTTATCGTCCATGTTTCACTCCCGTACAAGGCAACACTCCACACAAATGCCTTCAGAAAAGACTTCCTCACACTTAAATTAATATTCGATGTTATCAAATTTCTTTTTCTCAAAAATGCTTTTCTTCCCATTGCCATTCTGCATTTTATATCCTCTGTACTGCGACCATCGCATGTTATTTTACTACCCAAGTAACAAAACGCATCTACCACCTTCATTGTTTTATTACCTAATCTAATTCCTTCAGCATCACCTGATTTTCTAAGACCACATTCCATTATTTTTGTTTTGCTCTTGTTAATGTTCATTTTATACGCTCTCTTCAGCACACTGTCCATTCCATTCAACTGCTCTTCCACGTCCTTCGCTGTCTCTCCAGAATTACAATGTCATCAGCAAAACGCAATGTTTTTATTTCTTCCCCCTGAACTTTAATCCCTATTCCAAATTTTTCCTTGCTTTCTTTCACCGCCTGCTCGACGTACAAATTGAATAGCATCGGAGAAAGGCTGCAACCCTGTCTTACTTCCTTCCCGACTGATGCTTCCCTTTCATGCCCTTCGAGTCTAATAACTGCGGTCTGGCTTTTGTACAAGTTGTAAATCACTCTCCTTTCCCTGTATTTTACCCCTGCTGACTTCATAATTTGAAAGAATGTATTCCAGTCAACATTGTCAAAAGCTTTCTCCAAACCTACAAAAGCTAAAAATGTAGGTTTGCCTTTCCTTAATCTATCTTCTCAGATAAGATGTAAAGTGAGTATTGCCTCCCGGGTTCCTACGTTCCTCCTGAATCCAAACTGATCTTCCCCGAGGTCAGCTTCTACCAGCTTTTCCATTCTCCTGTAGATAATTCTTGTTAAAATTTTGCAACCATGACTTATCAAACTGATGGTTCTGTAATTTTCACACCTGTCTGCTAATAGCGTACCGGCTAAAATTCTTTCTTAAATCTGTAAAGGTGCGGCGGCGCGGCCGAGCGCATTGAGGCGCTATGCTCTAATGCGAGAGACCGTTTCCCGTCGGGGGTTCGAATCCCCCCTCGGGCATGGATTGTCCTGTCTTTAGTATAAAAATCGACCACTGTACGAAACAAGAGCCTTGTTTTATCACCAAAATTAGCAAATGAGGTCCGTGTGAACTGCCGGTTACTCTCTGCTACAAAGCCTTGTTCCCTGGCCCAAACTGAGAACTGACTCGTTTCAAATTACTGCAATAACAGAAAGTTAATACTATAGTCGTCAATATACATAGCAGCTCACACGTTATTACACACAGGCATTAATAAGCATGCCACCACAATTAAAGTTATCTAAGAAAACATATATGGCGCAACGGAATTTAGACATAAGAAAAATTACATCTGAGCTTGTTCTCAGCACTTGTGAAGAACAATCTAATATATAAAGCAGTGTGTCCGTATGTTGGTACGTGTTGCATACATATCTACAGTTTTGTTCCAATCATTATGAAATTTTGTACACGTGAGCTTTAATCCATGAGGACGGTCGCCGTAAGTGTAAGAATCACATACGATATATAGTTCGCGAGATATGACGTCATAAACAATGAGATGCGCGAAAAACTGATGCATTTTGCGACAATGCTGCTCATTTTCTCCTAAACCATTGGACCGATTTCAACCAAATTTGGTACACCCATTCCTGACGTGATATGACAATTATTGTAGGACTACGAACCATATACGACACATGGTTCAGAAGATATGACGTCATAAGAATAGGAATCGCAATAACCTGCCACAGAATGCGGCGTGGCTTTATAAATATGCTATATGAGAATGAGAGTACTTAGCGACTTGCAACAAACTTTAAACATAATTTCAAAACTTTATTAAACTTTTTCTAGCTGACAATCATAGCAAAACAATGAAAGGAAAAAAGTTCCTCGCTTACTACTTTTCCACTGTTTATGGAGTAAAAATACGGCATTCGGTATGACGTTACTATTTATAGTTTGTACACTACAAATTGTAGCCGCATGAAATTTTACAGACAGTATAGACACATATAGCTGAATTTACTTTCGAAATTGTATCACTGTACGACACGTAGTTCATGAGATATGAGTACATAAACATTAACGTCCCGCTGTTCATGGACTGAAACTTCGGCATTAATTTCTACACCACAAATTGTAGCCGCAGGAAATGTTACAATCAATATACACGCATATAGTTGATCTTGCACCAAGTTTTAATCTATTAATTCTTTACTATTAATTGTGTCCCAAGAGATTTTACAGACGTACAGCCCTTATGAATATACACCAGGAATAAATAAAAAAAAAAAAACCGGGTAACGCCGGGTTTTTAGCTAGTATTAAATAAAAGAGGGAAGGTACTCTAAAACTACAATTTATAGGCAACTTACGGATTATGCTGGACTTAAACTTGTTAATTCCGATAGAAAACAAGCAAAATAGGGAACCAATTTCGTTAATACAATAAAAATGTATCTCTTACATGAATTAATGTGTACGGTGCCCAGTCTCAATTACACATGATTTACTACTGGGGGAAGGATTCCCAAACAACACTCATTCGCTCACACACACACGCAGTGCCACAGCGAAACTCATCAAAATCAGCGTGCTGAGATGACGCGGAAGCAGGCGCCGCTATCCTAGGCGAAATTCAGCAGGTCGGAGGTAGCACAAAACACAATATACAAAAACGCTTTGAAGCTGGCTCAGGTCTGTCGTGCCTGTTTTGAGATGGTGCGTGTGTGTAGCCAAGTTAAATTACATCTGAATTGGACCGCGAGCAAACACTCTAACGTCGACACACGGCTGAAAATGATAAAATGTTTGTACAGCTTATGAGACTTAACTACGGGGTCAACAGTCCCTAAACTTACAAACTACTTATGAACTAGCTAATACTAAGGACGGCACAAATATTCATGCCCGAGGGGGGATTAGAACCCCCGACCGTAGTGGCCGTGCAGACCGTGAATGGAGCGCCTCAGTCCCCTCGGCCACCGCGGCCGGCGACACACGGCTACGTTACTTGAACGCACTCCACTGAAGGTGAAGCGGTTGAAAATCGGATTCATTATACAAAATCAGGGTGGATTCTTAAGTTGCAGTCTGTTAGAAATCGATCTAGGTACTGGTTTTATATGAGAAGTGGCGTGAATTGAGGCGACTAGCTGCAAACTCCGGAAGTCGGAACTTGGACCCACGTGGTTCCGAAATCCGATAAAATTGAATAATTCAGTTTCCGAAAAATGAAGAAAATTAACTGCAGCATGCAACCCATAGAAATGCTTAGAATTATATAAGGAAGCGAATGAAATACAGCTACACGCGATAGGGGGCGATTTCAGAGACGGATGAGGTCCTGTCTCAGAAAAACCAAAAAGTGAAATAAATTACTAAGCCGAAAAAATAAAATTAAGAATTACAGCATGGAACCCATAGAAACGTTTAGAATTACATAAGGAAGCTATTGAAGGAGGTTGTACTGACTTGTCAGACATGCTATTGTCCAAAGTCTATGGGTGGTATCCTCATCTACACTAAACCCTTGAATACAATAGAAATGAGTGTCAGATCTGTAAATTATAGCTATATTTTGTTAGTGTATTCACATGTAAGTGCTTACCTTCTTGATTTTCGAAAAATGTACATTTGACTAATTTCATGTGGTATAAGCAGAGTACCGCCTAAATTGTTTTTCCAACTAAAGCTCTGCCTTAAGCAGTAATACAAGCCGCATTTATCCCTTGGAGAAGATCGCGGAGACGCTGAACGTAGTCTTTCGGAATGGTCTGCCATATAATTTTCTCCTGGTGCCTCAGTTCGGCCAGATTTCGTACCGGTCGAGCAGATTGCGTAAGATGACGTTTCATCTTGTCCCAAACATACTCAGTCGGAGGGGGGGGGAGGGCAGATCTGGGGATCTGCCTTGAAGAGCACGGTGGATGGTACGGAATACACGTGGACGTGCATTGTCCTGCCGGAAAAGCATATCGCCTTGTTGGTGTATGAGCGGTAGCAAGACGGGTTGAATGCTGGTGGTTCCAGTCTACCGTGCGCTCCCCAGGGCCTAGACGGTCACCAAATAAGAACGGCCATTGTAGAATATGGCTCCCCACACCATGATGCTCTATCATGTGTGCCGTTATGGCGTCCTCCACTCACGCCCCAAAATCGTTCAGTCCGCTCCACTGGTGTCGCGATAGACGTTTATGGAAGGACGAATGGAGGCGTATCTTCAGCGATGAGAGTGGCCTGTGCCTCGATGCCAATGATGGTCGTCGGGTGTGTGGAGTCGTGCAAGGGGGTGTGAAATTCTGGACTGTATACGACAGAAGCACACGGGGCCGACACCCGAAATTATGGGGTGGGCAGCCATATCTGGTGATCGTTGAGGGAATGTTGAACAGTGCATGGTACATTGAATCCATCATTCAATGCACCTACCTATTCATGACTCACGACAAGGCAATATGCTTTTCCGAGAAGGACAGTGCACGTCCACATGTATTCCGTACTTCCGAACGTGTTCTGCTAGGTGTACGTCAACTACCCTGTCAAACATGATACCCACATGTGTCCCCCATTGACAATGTCTGGGACCGGATGAAACGTCATGTTGCGCGGTCTGCACACTCACCACTAGAGATGGTTACTGAATGGATGTTTCGACTCAGTGAATCGAGTCAGCGAACTGTTCGACTGAGTCGAAACTTAAATCGGCATTGTTTCGAAACAACGAATCTTGTGATTAATGTATCGGACGCTAGATACCGTTAACATGCGTTTTGCTGTCCGTCTGCCTGGGTGAGTTCGACACAGCGCCCAGGCGTGCAACGTGTCTGAAGTTGTTCCCCTAACGTGCCACGCGAGATTTTGAATTATGCTACCGGTACCTTTCAACTGAGGTTTGAAAACTGCGATACCACCGAGAAAAGTTGTGAAGTCTTCGGTGTTTTGAGGTAGTATCGCGTGCATTGTTGCTCATCTGTGCCAGGTGAACGCATCTTTTTGAAGCAAGGGCAAATAATTTCAGTGAGACGAAACAGCAATTCTCAGTAAGCTGTCAAAAAGAACTTTTTTTAATTAATTAATTAATTTATTTATTTATTTATTTATTTATTTGACTGACTGAAGATGAATCTGATTATTAGAATACCTATCTGGACACTGAAAAATTTTAGTTCAATTTCGTGGTTTCGTCACGTAAATTGTTAAATGTGTGTCCTTGTCTTACTACTTGTAGTAATATCTATTGATTGCATTAAATACGTCTTAGGAACAAATCTTAAATATTTTGTTTATATTGATTGGTTAGAAAAGTTATTCATTTCTGGATACACGTAGACATTTGAACCATGATCTTTCTTGTATTATTTAAACTTAATTATGGAATTTTGAAGGCTGGAAAAAGTTTCACGACTATGGAATTTGAAAATTACTATTTTCTGCTTCCTTTGTTACAATATTTGTTTGTATGAAAATACGAGTAACTTAAAGAAACGTTTACGCTTTAACACGAATGTAAAATCGTAGTAGCAAACAGATCCTGTGCCGTTCAATTAAGTCTAGTAAATAAAGTATTAAAACCATATTGATATTCTATAGATGTTTCGTATTTGCTGTATCGCCCTACTGCAGCTTTCTCGGATCCCGTGAATCAGCGGAGGTAGCAGGACGCAGGGCTGCGGCACGTCAAGTGTTTTGAGTGCCGAAGCAGTGAGTCGACTCACTACGGCGCCCTGCAGCTGTCGCGGTTCACGTGAATCAGGGAAGGCAACGTGGCGCACGACTCTGCAGCACGTCAGATGTTTCGTGTTCCGAAACAGTGGGTAGACTCACTAGACTCAGATGATCCGTATGTTTCGAAACAGTGAAATGATCCGAACTGCCCATCACTAGCCGCTACTAAATGTGGTCCAACTGAGGCACCTGGTGGAAAATGCCTTTCTGAAAGACTATATTCAGCGTCTCTACGATCGTCTCCATGGGAGATACGCAGCTTACATTCCTGCAAAACGAGGACATACAGGGCACTAGCGTCGGTATTGCGCGCGCTATGATGACTGTAATCACGTGCGTCTGTCTGTGTGATCTTAAGTTGTACACATACTCAATAATGTGCCAATAGAATTTCCCTCAGCTGTGTCGACGAATTCATAGTGTTCTCTTTTCATTCTCCGGGAAAGTACCTAATGTGCGTAATTTCATAATGCTTTGTGAATGGGAAATTAATTGGGTTATATATCGTACGCTCCCTGCTCTCTTTCTCTTTTCCCTCTCTCCTTTCTCTTTGTTCGTATCATCTGCCCTCCTCTCTGTGTACATCTCCTCCTCCCTTTGTATCTCCCCTCCAGTGTTGCCAGCTTAGTGGATTTTCCATTGAAACTGGTGGTTTTGTAATATTTGATTTTTTTTTTTTTTTTTCTTTTCTTTTAACCCTCCAGCAGGCGCGTCAACTTTAATGACGCCACTAGTCGCGATGTATCTCCTGGATACATGCGATGATTTTTGTGGTTGTGGCTTTGTTTACAGGTTCTTTTTCTTTTGTTTCTGTTTTAAATTGCAGTTAACTTTATTGTTACAGATTTGGCAAATCTGAACATTAGGCTCATTACACTTCCAAATTAAAAGAAATATTTAACATATTGTAATGGAGAAGTACATGAAATTCTTTTACAAAGTGACTTCATTATAGATGCAAATAAATTATTGAATTAATCAGAGCATGTTTCTTTGTGTGGATTGCTCTCTACAGAAAGACATTGTTCACAAATTATTTTTGCGTGCTTTTGCAAACAAAAATGTGTACCGCATTTTTCTCATGCATAGGCTACTTGCTAAGGCAAGTCAGTTTTGTCTTCCTGTAACATGACTGGCATCTTTTTCTTTTCTTATATCCTGAGTGGAAAGATAGTTCAGCGTTTTCTTGCTCTTTTCCTTGAGGTTTGTACTTTACCAGCATCGACATTATATCATCTGGCAGAGTCATAACAAGAGCTCTTCTTTTGAGATGATCTTGCAGTAGAGTCAGAGCCAAAGTTTTGAGGTAGTCGCGCCTATTTTTGTGTTTATTTTTGTTGCCCAAGAAAATTGCTCTTGAATTGATGCCTGCAGTGTTTATTATTAATACAACTGAAAGCATTTTTACTTGTCTTTTTTACTCACAAAAATAGTAATATTCATCACTTTGTTGCACTTTATTATTTTCCTCTTGATCAAATTCGTGATCTGTGTCTGAGTCTACAGATCTTGTTTCGAGTATATCTTCGATATCCGAATCAGTTTCTACAAGATCATCTTCAACTGATACCTCACCGTCGAAAAGAAGGCGATGTACTTCTTCCAAATCCTTAGGATTTGAAAGAGTACATGTAGTCACAACGAAACGTAGCTTCATCTAGAAGGCAACAACGCAATGGCCAACTTGAGTACGCTCCAGACAATGCTACGGCTGCTGTTATTAGCGGCGACAATGCGTTACGCGAGTAGGCGCGCTGTACCTGACAGATACAGAAAATACACGTGCTCCCGTCTGAGTCATTTATGATCTCGTTAGTATCGGGATAAGGCTGAAACTCCTGTGAAGCAATAACAAAGGTATGACACAAGATGTCGTGGGCCAACAAGCTTTTAGCACTGTTCATTGCGGTAATAAGAGAAAAAGTACGTCATGTATCTCACAGATACATACACGACTGTCGAAGGATTAAGATATAATACGTTTTCCACTGACGTTACCTCAGCGATTCGCAAGAATATGTATTTTTTTAATTTCTTTTATTGATACAGCAATTTATTAGAATGGAGCAGCACCATGAGCAAAAGGGGGTTGTTGTTATGGTCTTCAGTCCGGAGACTGGTTTGATGCAGCTCTCCACCCTACTCTATCCTGAGCAAGCCTTTTCATCTCCTCATAAGAACGGCAACCCACATCTACTTGAATCTGCTTACTATACGCGTATCTTGGTCTTCCTCTGCGATTTTTACCCCACACACTTCCCTCCAATGCTAAATTTACGATTCCTCGATGTCTAAGAATGTGTCCTACCAAGCGATCCCTTCTTTTAGTCAGGGTATGCCAAAAATTCCTTTTCTCACCAATTCTGTTCAGTACCTCTTCATTAGTTATGCGATCTACCCACCTAATCTTCAGCATTCGTCTGTAGCACCACATTTCAAAAGCCTCTGTTCTCTTCCTGTCCGCACTGCTTATCGTCCATGTTTCACTCCCATACAAGGCAACACTCCACACAAATGCCTTCAGAAAAGAGTTCCTTACCCTTAAATTAATATTCGATGTTAGCAAATTTCTCTTTTTCAAAAATGCTTTTCTGCCCATTGCCATTCTGCATTTTATATCCTCTGTACTGCGACCATCACATGTTATTTTACTACCCAAGTAACAAAACTCATCTACCACCTTCATTGTTTCGTTACCTAATCTAATTCCTTCAGCATCTCCCGATTTTCTAAGACCGCATTCCATTATTTTTGTTTTGCTCTTGTTAATGTTCATTTTATACGTTCTCTTCAACACACTGTCCATTCCATTCAACTTCTCTTCCAGGTCCTTTGCTGTCTCTGATAGAATTACAATGTCATCAGCAAAACACAATGTTTTTATTTCTTCCCCCTGAACTTTAATCCCTATTCCAAATTTTTCCTTGCTTTCCTTCACCGCTTGCTCGATGTACAAGTTGAATAGCATCGGAGAAAGGCTACAACCCTGTCTTACTCCCTTCCCAACTGATGCTTCCCTTTCATGCCCTTCGAGGCTAATAACTGCGGTCTGGCTTTTGTACAAGTTGTAAATAACTCTCCTTTCCCTATATTTTACCCCTGCTGACTTCAGAATTTGAAAGAGTGTATTCCAGTCAACATTGTCAAATGCTTTCTCCAAATCTACAAAAGCTAAAAATGTAGGTTTGCCTTTCCTTAATCTATCTGCTAAGATAAGACGTAAAGTGAGTATTGCCTCCCGGGTTCCTACGTTCCTCCTGAATCCAAACTGATCTTCCCCGATGTCAGCTTCTACCAGCTTTTCCATTCTCCTGTAGATAATTTGTGTTAAAATTTTGCAACCATGACTTATCAAACTGACGGTTCTGTAATTTTCACACCTGTCTGCGCCTGATTTCTTTGGAATGGGGATTATTACATTTTTCTTAAAGTCTGACGGTATTTCGCCTGTCTCATACATCCTACACACCAGTTCAAATAGTCTTGTCATGGCTGGCTTTCCCAGAGACTTTAATAGCTCTGCGGGTATGTCATCTGCTCCTGGGGCCTTGTTCCGACCTAGGTCTTTCAAGGCTCTGTCAAATTCATCTCTCAGTATAGTATCTCCTATTTCATCTTCATCTACTTCCTCTTCCCTTCCTACAACATCGCCCCTAAGTTCAAGTCTGTTTTAAATAAAAATAGAGCAGGTTACATTTTTTAATCGGCATCTGATCCTCTTCCGATTTTACAGCAGGCATTCAATTAATGATACAGAGCAAAACATGGTGTATAGTTGCGTGCGATGACGCCGGTTTGCTCGGACCTGAACGATACACGTCCATATACTTTTAAGCTGAAAAATATAGACATGAAATTTACAATTATTATATCAGTGTGACAAGGGATGCATAAATAACTAAAACCAAGAGTGAGATTCTGATTTTAAGGAATATATTAACGGAATATTATTATAAATTGACAAAGCTAGCCAGAATACTATCGACCAGTGGCGTAACTATGGGGGGATGAGGGGGATAGAACCCCCCTCCCAGAACCCAAAAAAAAAAGAAAAAAAGAGGGAGAGGGAGAGAGAGAGAGAGAGAGAGAAGAAGAAGAGGAAGAAAAAGAAAAAATGAAATCGTATAACAGCAATCTGGTAAAGGTAAAGATTGGAAACTTGGGGTGTTTTACCATATGCTTTCATTGGATGGGAGTGAATTAGTTTCTTCAACGGGAGTGGTAGATGGTAGTTTGTCTGGAAACTGACTAAAATTTTGCTCGTCAAGCAGGTCTATCCCTGCCCCCCCTCCCAAAGCCAAGTCCTAGTTACGCTACTGCTATCGACCATTTACGATATAGAAACAGAAGAGAGATATAGATGACAATGGGCATTTGTTTCTATGAATAAAAAATATTAATGATCACAGATGATACAGAACCTTCCAATGACTAATGATTACATTCATGCTGGCGTTAGATTGTTCACCATCGTTGATATTTTACACAGATTTTAACAAAACAGTTTCTACCGTCCCTTTAGTGGCAAAATATGGCTTCTAGTGACTGGTGGATTTTATAGTGCTTTAGAATAATTCAGTTACTGAAAATGCGATTTGAAACCACTATGCTAGTTATGTGTTTCGAAATATTTTACTTTTACTCGGTTGACAACAGTGTTGCATTACAATATGGCATCAAACGAACCATCACAGTCCACAGATTACATACGGGATTCCCTGCAAAATTTAGTAGCAGCTAGTTCATTTTATGAGGGAAGGCGGCTTACGTAGGTTCAGAGAATGCAGCAACCAGTTTCAAACAATGGGTACTAACTTATTTCATTGTCGGTCCGAATAACCGCTGATAGCTTCTTGACTCATGCAGGATGTGACACGTCACAAGTGCAGAAAAAGTACTGGACGGTCGTGTTCGTGATATGCACTGTGATTCTCGGTGTACGGACTTCATACGTGTATAACTAAGCCGAAGCCACAACATATGCAAAAGTTTCGGGATTCTTGGCTAGGGTTACCATATGTTCATCACCAAAAAAAAGGACAGAGGACATTTTATCTTTAACATAATGTAATTAAAGACTTTATTAATGAACCACGTAAAACTATTACAAACTAAAACAGTAACCCTATGTGGTTGTTGGAAAACGAAATATTATGAACCTTGACAGTTTATTCGTCATCACTACCGTACTCACGATTGTCTCATTCTTGACTTTTTCACTTTTGAACCAACTATACTTGGTGAACGACGAAATCTCTCTCAAGAGATTTTTTAACTAGGCATTTCAAATGTTTGAAATTATACTGTACACATACAGTGTAATTATGGTATATTTTACACCCATTCCTTTCTTTTGTACACTGTATGTACAAGAGAAAACACAGGTTCTGTGTCGTCATTATGACTAGTTATAGAAAAAAAGAAGTCTACAATTTTTATCAGTTCACAATAACTAACAACACTAGACAACTGATTTAAATATGCACACCAAACTTCAGCTGCTGGTGTGTTCTGTTTCCTTTGATAATCTTTAAAAAGTTTTATAAAATTACAAAGCTGATCGGAGCACAATGTATCATTAATTCTTAGATTAGTTTGATCATGCTCTTGAATGATTTATATTTCTCCAGGAGCACATATTTAACACTGACTTTCTCTTCGGTATTATGTTATATTTAAGTTCGTAATTTATTTTGAAGCAAAAGACTACCTACGATTTCGAACACACAATACAGCTTTAACCTAAACCACAAAGTATATCAAAAGCAACGCCATAGAACGTAATGCAGAAGACAGAATGCACTGGTTGAATACATGACAGACAACCGGGTTCCTTCGCAGAGAAGATCCGAATCGTTTGCAACTGTCAGACCCATGCGGAGTGTGAAATTGTGAACGGCAATTTCACTCTGTGTATGCGCGTAATAGTTGCGAACAGTTTGGAACTGCAGTCCGAATGAACATGTTGTCGCCAATGACACAAAAATAAATTTTCTTTCTCGGAACCCAAAGAAAAGAGGACATTTTGTAGAATTTTATAAATTCCGGCCGGACACATTTTCTTGCCTCAAAAAGAGGACATGTCCTGGAAAAGAGGTCTTATGGTAACCCTATTCTTGGCTTCAAGACCCACATTTAAAAGATTGGCTTCAAGTAAATGAAAGAACCACGGGTCAGGTAGCGAAGTGCAAATTTTGTGGTACAACTTTAAGGAGTCACTATAAAGATTATTAAGTCTCATGATATGTCAAAGAAGCATCTAAAAATAAAATGTAAGGAATCTTTGTTTTGTTAAATTTTACTTCCTATCCCAGTGGTCTTGCGTGATAATGTTGGCAACGGATGCTGAATGCCGGCAATGTTAATGGCATGACAACGCGAATATTTTGTCGCGAAATCTTTATTTTACGAAGGAAATTAATTTTATTGATTTAAATAGGATACATTCAAGAATCTCTAATCAAGTCGTTATTGGGTCGTTTGAATAAAACAGAGCATCTACTAATGATTGTGAATATTGTAAACAGTGTCATGTGAGCGACTACGATCGTTTCCAGAGAAAGCATTCGGTGTTCACGTGATACGAAGGGGTGTACAAACTCCTTGGCAGCTGGTGGCGTCGGCTGGCTGCCGAGCTGACGTCATAGCGAACCATGAGAAACCTGGACAACAATGTAACGAAATAAAGCACGACATGGAAGATTCAAAGCCAGTTACAATAATGTTAAAAGTACGATGAAACTGAGTTCATTCTGTCAAAATAGAACTGTTTTCACTGAGGTTTATACCAAACCGCTCCTCTTTCTCTCCTCTACAATTTCCATATTTGACTTTCAACTAAAAATACAACACGGAGGACGCGCTTGTTCCAAACTTCTGCAGTCACTGTTTTTACTGCTTCTTCTTGCAGTTCTTTAACTTCCGGCATTTTGTATGTTTTGTCTTTCGCTGCAACATAGCCTTTGATTCTTGCCCACACTGGATGGCGTTTCGCTGTTCTGTAATTTTGAAATATATGTAAAAGTTATTTTTTCAACATACCGTCTTCAAAATCGAGGATTTTAGATTTTAGCTACTCTGATATTTCGTGCTTATTAGAATTCGCACTGGGAACTTTTTCTTTTCTACGATAATGGTACGGCGCTTTATCAACAACAATAACTGCAAGCCGAGGAAGAAGATCTTAAAACCCGAAGGTTCAAATGGTCGTTGAAGCGTCTTTAAAGATAAGAGATCCTGAAATCGCCGCTGTACCACACGCACTAACGAGCTCACACTTGCAGTGGAGATGGCCACGTTGAATGTGCCCACTGCCTTGTACATCCCTCGATGGCAGCGCTGTGGTCATGCGCCTTGCTGTGTTTACAGTACGTCTCTCGTTCCGGTGAATGGAGTATAGTGCCTTGTTTAATGTTAGGTTCAAAATATTTTTAATATGCCGTATATGATTTTATATAAATTTTATAATGGGGGAAACGGTGTTACAAAAATAATTAAAAGTTACAAAATTTTTCGTATATTAAATGATTAGATGTCCTTTTATGTTAGAGGCACAGCAGCTCACATCTTATTCAACAGCAAAGATACAAGAGATGTATTCAGTAATACTGGGGTTTATAAAATCACTTGCAAGGACCGCAGCAAGCTGTATATATGTCAAACAGGCAGGGCTATAGAAACTAGGCTGACTGAACACGAGCGCAGCTGAAGATTACAGAAGTCAGACTCCACCTTTGCAGATCATGTACTGAAAGGCACGTCCACACAGAAGTGCTCCATATAGCCAACAAAGGTAGGAAACTAAACCTGTTGGAAGCACTGCAAATAAACATTTAGCCAAAACAACCAATCTAGTTCTAAATGACCAACTACAGCTGAACACATCCCAATTATTAACCTTTACATAATGTTTTCAACCAACCATCCGCCACAAACCATTCTAACTTTCACACTGCTACAAAAAATTGTAACAGTTTCTTACACTACCTTGTTTACCTTGCAGACTTTAGAACCAAGCTCTACCTCTAAAAAATTGTAATATCAAATGTATTTTAAACAGGTTAATCGTATCAAAACTTGTCCAATAACTAATGTAAACACACTGTAAGAAACTTGTTCAGTGTACACCAAAATTGATTAATTTATCCGCTACCCAATAATTAAATTTCGAACAATTTTCTATTTCCGTGCGGACTGAGGCGCCATGTCACGGACTGCGTGGCCGCTCCCGTCGGAGTCCTTCCTAAGGCATGGGTGTGTGCGTTGTCCTTAGCACAGGTTAATTTGTAAGTCTAGGGACCGATGACCTTAGCAGGTTTACAAAAATTAGAACATTTGAATTTTCTATCATCTCCGAAAATTCTATCTCGATGTTTCATTTCTTGGTTAATTCACTTACTAGATAATTTAGGACATTTACTTCTTTAATAATTACACCTTTGCAAGATACATCCTTCATTTATGTTGTTCTTTGTGCTGGTTTTCATTAATTCACTTTTTGTTACGCTTATTTTCACGCCTGCCTGTTCAATTACTCTCAGCCAGGTGTTCTTCCAATTTCAGTTCATTTTTTCCCCAAATCATCACATCATTTGCATCAGACTAAATGTAGCAAGTAGAATCGAATACACCTCGACACAGAATCTAACACTCGGTCTCCTGAATACTTACCCAAAACTCTATCCTCTACACCAGAGTCATGGATCGCCTGTATAGCAGTTCTCTATAATCCTTCCCTTCTGCAAGACTATCGACGACAAACGTTCCTGTCGTGGCTTCATCAGTATCATTACCGTCCATAGAGTCATTGAACAAGAAGCCATTTTCGCCTATCTGCTCTTCACGATCGTAGTAAGGCTTCATGCGGAGGACGTGAACAAGGTCTCTTCGTTTTTGTCGTTTCGACGAAGGCTCATAATCCTCAATTTCGTATGTGACGTCTGACAGACGGTGTATGACACCTGGGCGTCCAGTGTCCGTATGCGAGCCAGCTGTCTTGCTTCTTCGACCCTGGTGATAAGCTGTTTCACTTAGTCATCCTGAATGTCGTCCGGTTGGAACAGGAATAGCGTATCCATTGTCTCAGCTTCTCGTCCATGGAACAGGAGAAACGGCGTGAAGCCTGTGGTGTCTTGTCTTGCGGTATTATAAGCAAATGTCACGACTGGCAGTATTGTATCCCAATCCTTCTGCTCAACATCGACGTACATCGACAGAGTATCTGCTAAGGTCTTGTTAAAACGTTCTGTAAGCCCATTTGTCTGAGAATGGTATGCAGTTGTCATTCTGTGGACAATGTCGCAACGAGACATTGCGTCTGATGCTAGTTTTGACTGGAATACTTTTCCACGATCATATATCATCACACGTGGTGCTCCATGCTTCAAAATAATGTCTTCTACAAGGAATTTTGCGATCTCTGGAGCTTCTGCAGTCGGCACAGGTTTGGTGACAGCGTAGCGTGTGAGGTAGTCAGTACAGACTATTATCCATCGGTTACCGGTTGTCGACTTCGGAAACCTCCCTAAAAGATCGATCCCAACTCGGTGGAATCGGTACGAAGTGCCCTGGAGGTAATTGCGGCACATGCTTCCGTCGCTGGCACTCTTTACAGTGGCTCACATAGTGCTTGACAGATCGGCAGAGACCTTTCCAGTAATACCTGCGTCTGATTTTGTCTAGGGTCTTCACAAATCCCAGATGACCGGATATTGGAGCATCGTGGAAATACTTGAGAATAGCTGGCTGGAGTTGAGCTGGAACGACCAGTAGCCATTAGGGGCTCGGTGGATCGTAGTTGCTCTTATACAGTGTCTCGTTTATAAGTTGGAACTATCCATTGGTCGGTTTTCTTTCTCCAAGGTACTATGGTTTTTAATAGTGCTGGATCTTCCCTCTGTTCAGCCGCCACGTCACCTAATTCAGTGAGGGTTGAAATTTCATTCATGCTGTTGTGTTCCATTAATGGATTCCTGGAAAGGCAGTCAGCATCCTTGTGTTTGCGCCCATTCTTGAATACCACTGTGACATCGTACTCTTGGAGTCTTAGTGCCCATCTTGCTAGTCGACCTGATGAATCCTTCAAGCTAGTCAGCCAACACAAATAATGGTGGTCTGTCACGACGGTGAATGGTTTGCCGAATAAATACGGCCGGAACTTGTTGATAGCCCAGATAACTGAGAGACATTCTTTCTCAGTTGTAGTACTCAGTTGTAGTGCTCTTGATGCATAGACTATCACCTTTTCAGCACCTTCCTGAACTTGTACAAACATTGCACCAATTCCATAACCACGGGTGTCTGTGTGAAGTTCAGTTTCCGCATTCTCTTCGTACAAGGCTAGAACTGGTGCGGAAGTTAGAGCCTCCTTAAGTGCCAGGAAAGCTCTTTATTTTGTCTCATCCCAATAAAACTTGGCGTCTCCCTGCAGAAGTTCTTGCGATGGACGTGCCTTGTTAGAAAATCCTTTTATGAAACGTCGCTAGTATGAGCACAGCCCGAGAAAACTCCTCACATCGCGAATGTGCTGAGGAGTTGTAAATTCTGTGACTGCCCTTACTTTATCTGGATCAGGACGGACACCATCTCCGTTGACTACTTGCCCAGGGATTTGTATCTCTTTGGTGACGAAGAGGCACTTCTTTGGATTGAGGTGGAGTCCTGCAGTCTGAACACACTTTAACACAGTTGAAAGGCGACTCAGATGTTCTTCAAATGTTTGTAGAGCTTAAACTTACAAACTACTTATGAACTAGCTAATACTAAGGACGGCACTAATATCCATGCCCGAGGGGGGATTCGAACCCCCGGCCGTAGTCAAATGTTTTCGAGAAAACGACAATGTCAACTAAATAGCAAAGACACATCGTCCACTTAAGGTGTCGAAGTAAGTTGTCCATCATGCGTTCGAATGTGGCCGGAGCATTACATAATCCACATAGCATTACTTTGAATTCATAGAGGCCCTATGGTGAAATAAAAGCCATCTTCTTCCTGTCAGCTTCGTCAACCTCGATTTGCCAGTAACATGTCTGCATGTCGATAGTTGAGAAGTATTTAGCTCCTTTCAAGCAGTCTAAGGTGTCGTCAATGCGTGTCAATGGGTAGACATCTTTCTTTGTGATTTTGTTCAGCCGCCGATAGTCGACACAGAATCGCCATGTGCCATCCTTCTTCTTCATGGGAACCACCGGAGATGACCAAGGACTATCCGAAGGTTGAATAATGTCATCGTGCAATATCTTTTCCACTTCCTCCCGAATTATCCGTCTTTCAGCTGGCGACATTCTATACGAACGCTGGCTAATTAGTGGATGATCCCCAGTATTGATACGGTGCCTTATCGTGGGCGGTTTCGTCTGACTTTTCCCCTGCTGAGGTGTGAATGCATCCGAAAATTGGCGTAGTATACCTAACACCCGCTGGCGTTGTTCCTTGGTCAGTCCGGGCCATATTGGCAGTTCCACGGTTGTTTCTTCCAGTGTTGTCTGTAGTAACAGCAGAGCATGGCTCTTCGTTGATGACGTTGAGCTCACCGTTCTGGATTGGTTCAGCTGTCCCGATACACATTAAAACATTACTTTGGGGATAATTTGCTCGTGTCAATTAGTGATCCAAATCTCTCCTCAATCACCGGCAATGTTTATTATAGCCGCTGGTATGTAAATTTCGTTGGTGTGCCTGATAAACTTTTTACTATCAACAAGCACTTCACAGTTTAACCGGTCATCTGTGTTTGTGACTGCAACTCTTCTCATCGTCAACAGCGGGATCATCACATTGTCAATGGCAAATAACTTCCCAGAAAATTCTGCATTACATATACCTGTCAGAAGGACTTCCTCAATTTGCAGCTCAGATCTTCCACAGTCAATGACAGCTTGGGATGCCTGAAGGAAGTCCCATCCGGGGATGACATTATGACTACACTCTGTTAAAACGGCAAATTCAAACGGCTGGGTCCTGTTGTTGATGGTTATTCTTGCGACACAAGTTCCTGCTGGCTGGACGTACTTTCCATTTGCGGCCTTCATCACAGTTGCCCCCGTATCACAGAACATTGTCTTCTTTAGTGTGCGGCGGTAATTATCCGACAGTACAGAGGAAGAAGCTCCTGAATCAACCAGTGCCCGGACAGGTTGGTCGTCGATTATGACGTCAGTGAGATTTCCCGACATCTTAGCGACTGTCGTCCATGGAGGATTGTCATCTGCGGCGGCCTCACCTCTGTAGATGGTCGCCTCGCTTAGTCTTCCTGGGCGCGGCGGCTAGGGGAGCGGCTTGTACCTCTATATGGCGACGGTGAATGGCAGCGGCGCGTCGGGGAGCGACATCGTCTAGGGTACGGCGATGGGCTTCTTCCCAAAGGTCGACTGAACTGATCAGCAGGTGTCTGCCAGGGATAGAACTGCTCTGATGGCTGACGTCTTGCGACAAAATAGTCGTCGAATACTCGCCTTCTCTCTCTGCAGTAGCGTACGACATGTGCAGGGCGCCCACAGTGGAAACACAGTGGTGTGTTGTCTTCTGTCCTCCAGACGTCTTCTTCTGCGGGGCGTCATAGTTACCGGGGGAGTTGGCTGTGGTCGCGTCGGTCGGTTCATGGGCTGCCGTTTGGCGGCTGCAGCGTAAATCATAGCAGGGCGACGCCATTCTTCACGTCGGGTGCGATTGGCGGGGCAGACAGGAGCTAATATCTGAAATACCTCTTCCTCAGCGGTGTTGGCTCCCTCGTGACCTATAGGGCTTACTTCCATGGCCATAATATGATGCTCTCTCGGTCTAATAGCCCCGGCTGCCATATATTGTTGTAATTCTTCTCACACAAATTGTCGTATGAGAGAAGCGAAGTAATGCTGGTCTTCCACATCGGCCATAGGGACTACATTTGGGACTCTGTCATACTTCTTTCGTCCAACCCTCCTTTGTTGCATCTCTTCAATACGCTGGCACCACTTGATGAATTCTTCCGTCGTAGCGACGTCTTTTATCAGAAGAGTTTGGTACATGTCTTCTGCAATACCCTTCATCAGGTGCGTGATTTTGTCGGCCTCAGTCATATTCGGATTGACTATGTTACACAGGGCCAAAACATTCTGTATGTATGACTGTGTCGGCTCACCATATCGTTGGGCCTGTTCTTCAGCTGTTCTTCCGCCGAGTGGATTTGTCGCTGGCGGTCTCCAAACGTCTTCTTAAGTTCTGTCTGGAACATTTCGCAGTCATTCAGCTTGTCTTCGTTCTTCTCAAACCATTGCTGGGCTGTTCCGCCCAGGTAGAAATAAACGTTGGCCAAGTACATTGTATGATCCCACCTGATGTACTTGGCGACTCGGTCGAACCCTTTTAGCCATTTGTTGGGGTCCTGTCCAGCGTCTCCAGAGAACACCGACGGGTGTCTGATGTGCAGCTGGCTTACCGCTGGTTTCGTGTCCATGATTCTTCTGATGATACGGACTTTCGGAAGGATGTACTCGGTATATCCCTTGTATTCCGGTTCCAGTCCGTGTAAGCGACGGCTTTTACGTTGCGTAATCGGAACCACGGTGATGCAGCTGTTGCACAGTGTACCCGGCGCCTCCACCAAACAGTCGCGTTGCAATGGACGCAGGCTTGATTTCGAAGGCAACTGAACACAGCACTTATACTGAAAGCACATTTATTACGAATTTAACATACACGCAGCACTGACTGCCTCTCGGGCAGAGTGCTCTGCTATTTATACACAGACAGAATGTACCAGAAATTAGAAGAATAGTTAACATAAAAAACAAGTAGAATTTACAAGTGAACATAAGAAAGATACAGAAGATTCTGGAATTGTTAATTACAAAGAAGTAAATTTTTGCCGGTGGCCGAGATTGAACGGACGACCTTCAGCAAGCTTTCCGATTAGTGGGTCAATAACCCCAATTTAGTCTGCTCAGGTAACTGTGAAACAGAAGCAATAGATAAAAATAGGTTTAAATTAGTCAACTGCAATAAGTTTGCATGTACTAAATCTCTATCACGACTTTCTGTCATTCTAAGTCACAGTGCGATCGTTGGCTGATTTCGTTTCCATAGTAACACCACAATAGCTAAAGAAAGAAATCACAGGTATATACTGAAGGATACAAACTCATCACTACTTTCTCTTCGATTTTGCTGTTATAAAGACAATTAAATATGCTACTGTAGGAATAAAATACCTTTTCAAGTGCAGCTTTATAGAAAGAATTTTTTTAAAACGTCAGAGGAAAGACTGAATTTTGTTGTGGCAGAAGAAATCTGTGTTTTAGTACAAGAGCGTCTGGTGAGGCCTACGAAATCGGGGATACGTTACATGAGAATTTATTAAATTAAGGCCTTATACATTAAAGGAGAAAAATGTGACAAATAATGAAGCAAAGGGCTTTGGCAGTAAAGGGATGTGACAGAATTAATGAAGCAGACGGCCTCGGCTGTAAACGTAAAGAGATGTGACAGAATTAATGAAGCGAGAGAAGGGGGCTCTTGGACGAAGCTACCCTACACCAAAGAAAGCCACTGAAACGCTTCTCGCGTATTTCGTAGCCTTATTATTTGGGCAAGTTTATTTCGCATTAATCTCTATGCGATTTAGAGAGAGAATTATAATTTTCGTGCTATTTCACTGCATTGCTGTAATTTCGCTTTAATGAAGTTCTAAAATTTGAAGCCATTTCTGGACAGTAGGGTTGTATATATGACCGTACTTTACGCTTAGCTTCCTTTTCTGAACTCACGAGGATTATGTTGTTGCCTGCTGTTTTAGTTTTGAAGTGCTTAATTTACGTTCCAAATGTACGAGGTTGGTTTGAAAAGTTCTCAGGACGGAATAGAAAAAAAGTACTTACATCACTGAAACTTTATTTTTAATTTTTAAATGTAGTCTCCTTGTAGATTAATGCACTTGGTGCAACGATGTTCCAGTGCCTTTGTCCCATATCGAAAATGAGATTCCGACAGCCTGCAATACTCCGGTTATCAGTTCTTCGTTTGAAGTGCGTCCACAAAAAAAAAAAAAAAAAAAAAAAAAAAAAAAAAAAAAATCTGAAAAATCAGTTTAGGGAAGATATGGAAGTCTGCCGCAGCCATATCAAGTGAATAAGGCGGGTGTGGCAACAATTCATACCTTAATTCGTGTAATTTTGCCGTGGCGACAGCACATTTGCTGCGCGCATTCTCTTGATAGAAGATGACTTTCGTGCTTGCTAAATCTGTCCTTTTGTTGCGTATCTTTTCTATCAATTTACCCGGGAGGTTACTATAGTGTTGCCATAGTGTTCCCCAGTAATTGTTTGCGCAGTGGGGAGATAATCTACAAACAGAATCCCCTTCACATCCCACAACACTGATGCCATGACCCTCCCAGCCGAAAGAATTGTCTTTGCTTTCTTTGGTGGCAGAGGATCAACATGTTTCCACTGCTATGACTGTTGCTTTGTCTCTGGGGTATAGTAGTAAACTCAAGTTTCATCTGTGGTCACAAACCGGGGCAAAAAATCATGTTCGTTTCTCCTAAAACATGCTAAACATTGTTCCGATATGTCCATTCTCATGCGTTTTTCACCCAGTGTCAAGAGTCGTGAAACCCATTGAAAGTAGCTTGTTAAATTTTCTATGAAAGATGTCTGACAGTAGAGATCTGCAAATGCAAGTTTAAACGCTCACTGCTGCTCTAAATTACTTTCCGAGTGGCCACAGTACTTGCACAATGGAAATTTATCTAACTGCTCACTCCTTAAGGGAGCAGCCAACGTTTTAACAAACACAAAATTAATGTTAAAAAAGGAATAGGTAATTAGACATGGGATGGGGAGCATGAAATTATAAAGCAGAGGTTTGATACTTTAAATAATCATCTATTCAATACAGTAAACAAGCAAATAAATGTGGAGAGACCAAATTAAGCACAAGTGAATTAAATCATAAAGTTACTGCATGTAATAAAATTGTTTCTGGAGGTAACATGGGAGGAAATTTGCAAATACACAGTGGATAAAGGAAAGCACATTCATTCACTCACATACACTGGCATAATGCTTGCGTCACTTTTATCGTGCAGGAACACTTCATAGCAGTGGCAAATCGAAGCGTCGGTGGCATTTTGATGAGATGTCGGGTGTCTTCAAGCACAATTAAAATCAAACTATGCACCAAACGAACTCATGTGCGTGGAGGCATTGGCATACTATCCTTAAGTACCACGTGGTGTGAATTACATAGAATTTACAAAAAGAGATTAATTTAGAATGAGCAAGTAAAGCAAGCGAGAATTCGTATAGAAGAAAACTAGAATCAGTAAAAGCATGGCTGAAGGCCAAAGTAATGACCGTTATGAAAGCACATTGTGCAATCGGTCATACCAAGATAGGAAAGACAGAATCAACCAAGAAATTTCGAGAAAGAATTTAGCATACTTGCAGAAGCAGACACCACATGCAAACGTTAGTTAAAAACAACAAGGAAATTCAAACAAACTAAGTTTATGCAAAGGCAGAAGGCCACACATGCGTATTCTAACTTGACAAAACTGGACACAAAATCATCACCAGAATGAACATGTAAATACTAAATTTAAACTGAATTACTCGAGTTCTGTAAATTAAGAAACACTTCACCTTGCATAGCGAAAGAATTATTCAAGAAAAACTATCACTGATAAACCGAGACTGCCTGGTCACAAACAAAGTAAAGTTCTAACAGCATGCCATCCCCTCAACATAATTCGACGATGTACTCACTTCGGTGGTCGCGGCAAAAGTGGAGCCTCAGGCCATACGCAAAGCCTTCCCCTCCATGCACCGGATGTAGGGCGCACTAAAAGCGATGCACAGTGCGTTCAGAACCTACTGTAACCCCAACACTCGCTACGTGAAGAAGATAATACCCTCTACTAGAACTCCAGAGAGGTCTCTTTTGTCACCTCTTTCGTCCATGATTATGTTGGTACTACACTAAGAACAGGCCATCTCGCCATCTTGCCAAGTAAGCTTGTCTCTGGCCACCCAGCAGACGGGGGAGAGCTTATGTTCACGACCATGGAAACCCATGTGACGTCATTATGACGTAGCCATGCTGTATCGAAGAAGACAGAAGCCATATATCGACCTTTCGACTTCGGTTAACATTCGAGATGCTGAACTAAATGACAGTTTTGTTTTGACGTTTCCAGCTGACGAAAGGCAGTACCGTGGCATATAGTTACATATTTCGTCAAAGCAGGTTTAAAAGGAGCTAGATTTTAATACAAAAATTCCCGACATACCACTGAAAAAACTTAGGAAGTAATCGTTTCGTAGAAAACCTACCTACTTGCTGACTGGGTTGTTGTCGTACTGTAAACGTCTTGTGGAATAGTTTAGCCATGGAATACTACGAAATTGGTAGCAAATAGATACACAATTTATGTACTGCTGGGTACGACTGTAAATGAATGAATAATCATTACATGTGTTTATGTGCTTAGCTAATAAAGAACGTATTTCAAAGCTAGTTTACAAAGATTAATTTAAACGTAAAAATGTCCGTTGTTATACAAGTCCATATACGTGTGATAACCGAAAGCAAATGACTTGATGTATATAATAATAACAAGAGCTTTAAAATGGAAGAGTGTAACAGATAATGTCACTGTATTACTTAGTTTATGTCAACAGTTACTTGCAAAAGCAAGATTACGTGAAATATGTTATGCTTCTCATTACGACGGGAAAGTTTAAACTACGCCGAAATCTTGTTGCATGAAGAAAATGGCACCAATAGGCTAAAGCTTGTTTATTCTTGTGGAAACCATATTTTGGTTATCATATGCTCAATTCAATTTTGGACCCTAGCATTAAGAGCATATAGAAAAGTGAAAATATTGTAGAATGCTTTTCTTATCAAAGAAATCTGTAGGTTACAACTAGTAAGAAGAAACTCATTGAGCTACCAACAGACATAAAAGACAAAACATTCAAACCAGATATTTAAAATTTTAGCTGCAGTCTTCTTCAGAAAACAGTACATTCGCACAGGAATTGAAAGCTACCTGTGCCGTAGCAGCCAGTGTTGGCTGTCATGTGTGGATGAGTTAACGCTTTTCTGATGAAGGCTGCAGTCGAAATTTAAGTAGTGTGAATGTGAGTGTCTTTCATGTGCGTGTGTGGACAGTTCAGTGATCGATTTTACAGCAAGTTATTATCTATCCCCATATTATTGACTTTTCAATTTGGACCTTCCATTGTCGAAATTTGTCATTTGAAAATGTAGAACACGTCTCACTAGCTTTATGGTGACACCTCTATTGTAAGGAGAGAGGTGTTAAAAAAGCAGTCAGTCTGTATGGTCTACATTTGCAAAAAGATGGTTACACATATTCCTCAATTAGAGGCGAAAAAATGTGCAAGAAGAAATGAAACTAAAATGATGAAAGATGAGCAAAAGAAAGGAGCAACAATTATTGATGGGTAAAAACATGAAAAGCACATCACCCCTGTGTGTATCAAACAGGAAGTTAGCAGCACATGCATCCTTACTTTATGATGTCTCCTGCAACTCAAAAGAGAGAGCACAATAGAGAAATAACCATCCAGTGGTGTAACAAGCTTAAGAGTTGTGTGCAAATATCTGAGTGCTTCAACAAAATGTGTTAAGAGACTTAACTGCAATTTATTTGTATGCTGAACTTAACAGAACATTGGCTCGAACAGAAGATGTCGAAGATCATAAATGTTCATTTTTTGTTAGATATCTATTTCTGTATAACTATACAAACTGATGGCCAGTAAAATCTAAACTATTTATGAAAACAGGAAAAGAAAAGAGTTGGTTAGAATTTTCACCTATTCACAGCACAGGGGCGAAAACAAAGATTCCTCCATTGTTCCTCAACTGTAGGTCCAGAGAAACTGCATGCTTTCATTTTGTAAAAGAAGTTACTACTTTATAGATTCAAACCACACAACTGAGCTGGCAGCTACACCAACACAGACTATATTATACTGTCACAGGTTCAATCCTCAGTCAAACCAAAGAGTTTTATCTGTCGCTTTTAACTTTTCACACTGTTATTGGTGTGAAAAATGCAGAGTTCCACCATGGTTCAATATTCATTTTAAACTGAATGGTATACTGCCTGCAAAAAAGGACCATATCTACTAAAGCATTATAGTATTGAACCTAATCTTCAGAGTGTTGACTGATTTATTTTACCTTACGATAGAATTGGAAAAAGTATGCAATTAACACTTTCGCTGCAGCTGACGCTATTCTTCAGTGAGCGCGTACGCTTATAAGCATCAGCTGCAGCGAAAATGCTTAACTACCTGGAAAGTAAAATTGTACTTACCACATCTGCAGTGTACTGTGCTGATGTTGGCAACGATCATTGAATGCTCCTTGAAAACCCCAACAGAAAGAATGAGTGGAATAACCTTTCATATTGACCATGAAATATGTAATTATCCGGCCAGTATATTAATTACCATTGCAAAGCAAACATTTCATTGCCAATATTTGTACACTCCTGTTGCCAATGTGGTTAGTAAAATTTAACTGTGCAGAAGTGTTGTAAGTAAATATAGGCTGTAGTGTAAGCACTTTCTTCTGTGTTGCCTTTTTTTTATTATTAATATGTGAATCTGCCATTTAAAATCATATCATAAATGACATAGATTTAGATCTTGTAAAGACTGCTTCTGTAATTGGACCAGCAGCATATCCAGAGGGGTTTTTCTCTTTATAAAGGCCATTTTCAACTTGGTTTAGCCCTCTCTAAAAGTACTTGGTTTTAACTCAACTGGGTCAAGCCCCTCCCAAGCCAACTGTGTTTAAGACTGTTGAGTCTCTAAATTTTCAAACACGAAGTAGAGAAACATAGCCATTATTACGAAACCTGATTGGAAACAAAAGTTTGGGACAACATATCAGTTAATATGATTACATTTACTGTCCATATCCAGGAATCAAGGGATAAAATACACGACATCATGTGCAAACTTATATTGCTCAAAAAAACACTAAAGAAAATGTTCTCTGTATTTAAATTTTCTACTGTTCTTAAAACTTTAAAACCAGGAAAGGCATCCTGGAAGTAATGAAATCCATTCTGAATTTCTTCCACATAGTAGCAACTAGAAAAAAAGATGATTGGTAGATTTCTTGTCTGCATCTCATAATCTCAGTTCAATCTCACAGGTGGTTCTCGGTAACATAGTCGAGTGCTAGACTATGAATCCAAAGGTTGCAGGTTTGATCCCTGCTCAGTTCTAAGATTTTTATATGTCACTTCACTTCTTTCACCCCCGGCAAAAATGCTGAGTAGCATCATGATTTGGAGCTCAGGTAAACTATAAGTTCCCCTTTAACTGACTGGGTAACACAATTCAAAAATTGGAGGAATGCAATGGCACACCTAGTCCAACAGGACCATGCCTAGTAAACCACTGAGGTATTCATACCAGTCTTCAGAGTATTGACTTCTTTACCTTTTACGTCTCTCAGGAAATAAATCAAGAAGAAATCCTAGCAGTACACAAACCCAAGATGGCATAATGTCAACCAAAGAGCTATGATGTTCTGAAGAGTGCCCATATGATAATTTCTAAGGAAAGCCAAACCAGGGAGAAAAGTATTTGTAACAGTTTGCAAGGCAAGCAATTACTTTTAAGTAGTCATAATGAAGTTCAAGTACCAACCTGTTAAAAACTTAGTTCTGTTATTACAATGCATACTTTCAAATAAGTTTATGGGAAGAAAAACTGCTGACTGCACTAAATTTTTTCCTTTTCCTGAGAGATAAGGAGACAGAGTCCCCTTGTCATTGGGAATGGGTGCCCTTGGTAGTTTTCAATCCTTTTATTGAAATTACATTCAAAACTAACATATAAATATTTTAATTTAAAACAGCGCAATGCGTTAATCACTGTGGGTATTGTTTCTTATATGGCGTTACTGATGGGTGACAGAGTTACAATACTTATCACAAACTTACACCATAACTAATGAGAACGTACTTAAGAAAAGTAGTCTTCCTTGCACACAAAACATGTAACACTGCTTATAGAAGTTGAAAGCTAGTATGCTGTTTGTAATTTTTCCAACTACTGTACTTTAATATTTCATCTCATTTTATTTGATACTCAACATGTATAGAACATTGTCTAATACTATGAAATTCTGTTCAAATTTTAAAATGTTTGGAAAGTACAATATTTGAAAGTAAAACAGAGTTATTAGCTAATAAACAAACAAGCTGTTCTGCCATTTTAGTTTCCCATCATTGCATGCTGGCATTATCAACATAGACAGTCCTCTAGAACTTTGGAAAAATTTCAGTGCCTAATTGTGACAAGGATAACATTTTGGAAGAAATCAAAGACCTAAAATAGGTTATAGGAATTTGTAGGGCACAAAATTTAAAATGCTGCATCCCTGTTTACACAATTTCTGATCTTAATTTGTTATTGTTTTAAGAATGTATTGCAAATGCTGTCAATTTTATTGAAATCTTGCACAAAGACAAAAATACAGTAAATGGTAATTAATTGCATTTTATTCAGTATAATTTATGACTACATGTTAATATTCCAGACGATTTACAACTTATGTCCATTTTACATTCAAAACATACATACAAGAGACACTAAGTATGATGAGACACTAAGTATGATACCATAATTAGTGAAAATATTTATTCATTTTCAGCTCTGTTTGAAATACACATGAGAATACAAGGCCAAACTCTGCTAGAACACATCGCCCTTCAAAGGTGAAACAAATTGTTACTTCTGTTCAATACATAACAATGATGAGCAAAAATAATATGATTCTTCATGTGCATTCCTTGGAAAGTAATCAGAACAGAAAAAAAGCTTACATGAAAAATCAGATGGCTGAAAGGAATAATACACAATATATTCTGTCATACTAGAAAAGAAACTAGAAGACAAATCTTCACAGGCTACATCAATTATAACAGTAATCAACAAATTCTCAAGTTCTATAAATCAGTTAGAATAACATTTTGAGAAGCCCTACATGTTTAATAATTCTGTTACTATCTGTTAGATCCTTCAGTAACATAAGTCAACAGATTTGGCTGTAGTTACTTTATTTTTGCCCTTGGAAACAGGCCTCAGGGTCCAACAAGCCAGATGGATTTTTTTGGACACTTGTCTGTCCTACAATAATACTAACTTAGTAACAATTTTATTTTACTAGTATCTTAATGCTAGTAATATTTCCTCTTTTTCCCCCTGCAAAGCAAATCCCTAACAACCATGACTAAATACACTGATTTTGTAGGAAACAGCAATTGATCAGGATATGCTGCAAGTGAAGGTAAATTAGTGAAAGAAAAAAAAATTGATGACTGGTGGAAGTGCCTGTTTTCAGATCTTGTACAGAGGTTGATGGAGAAGTACATACACTCCTCTTTTGCTATCAGACTGCATGACAAAGGGAACTACTGAGAAAGTATGGGACAGTGCACTTGCTTGATACAACGTAAAAGACCATCGAGTGTGATAATCCACTACTCTTTGTAATAGTAAAGACAAATGTGTGCTATTTAGTGGTAGGTTCTTTTTACATTCAAATAGAAGACACATGGTCAATTTCAGAAGCATTAAATATTTTCAAGGAGTGGAACACAAACATGAATCCTGTATACTGTGTTACCGATTTCTCCGAGTCCAAAATAAATGCAATTCAGTCCTTGTTTCCCTGTTTCAAAGTGTATCTGTGTTCATTTAACACAGAAATGATTTGAGAAAGGTGGTTATAGTCACACACAAAAGAACAAAAATGTGAGCTAGAATTTTTAATCTGTGGAACGGTACTGCAGAGTCGTCTTTCATGTAAGAGTATATTGATAATTTACTAAAGTTGAGAATCCATGTTTTCGATAAACCAAATGATTCTGCTTTGCAGTACTTTAATAAACAATGGGTTCCAGTGCATCAAAGGTGGGTGAAGGCTTTCAAGTACAAAAGTATGTTTGATGTTTAAGTAATGAACAAATTGGTGAAACAATCACACCTAGAGCATAATACAAACACAGAATTAACAGGCCTCATTACAGTTTTAGTTAACAGTTACCTTCCTAGCCTCATTGAAAAGTATTGCAAGTTAAATTTTACAGCAAAGACATCCCTTTATTCCTGTATAGGAAGACACCAAAGTATGTTAAGCATGTGAATGATGTGATATGAAAAAATTGACTTAAGTGCAGAATCAGTAACTATGGTGGCTACAGGAGTGTTTCATGTAACCAATGCAGAAATTGAAGAATGTTTTTACAAAGTAGATTTTGCAAAACCTGATTGTCCATGTCCAGATTTCCTAAAGTTTAAGTTTCTGTGCAAATACTTTTGTGCCATCTTTTGTTTCTTCTCTGAATGGGGATTTGACAAATTAAATTTCACTTATAGAATTAATCCTCAATTTGTTTAGATGAAACATATGGTTTGGTTCAAGAAGCAGTTATAGTACACAAACACTGCAGCACAGGGTTTACAGAATACCAGCAGCAATCTAGAGCAAATGCATGGCTCAACATTTATGAAACATTAAGCACTAATTTTGCAGCACATAACGGGCAAGAGAGATCTGTAAGAACTTAATAAATCTGACTCATAATTGCAGTACTGAAACAGTTGCAAAAATGACTGAACACCTAGAAAACTCTCATCATGATGTTAAGGTATCAAACCCTACAGGCAATGGACCTCAGTTAGCAGTGGCGTCAACTTTTAAAAAGATAGAAACATATATTTCAGCAGTGATCCCACACCTCCATTGGGTACCCATATGTAATTCTGCAAGAGCAATTAGTAGGTGCTAGGGGCAGAGGTGGGGGGAGAGATTTGATCTGGTCTGCTTCTCAAGAAGTTATGAAAGGTTGATTGTTGTTGATAATTAATACAATATTTTAAGTTATTCAGTTACTTTATCACTTTATCTAGTGATTCTTCATTGACTCAATCACAAGTCGCCCCAGTGGCGTCACATAAAAAACTTGCACCAGACAGGCCGAACACGATCCCAGCTGGGATCTTATGGCCAGAAATGCCACAAAAAATCAGCATTGAGTCAATGTTTTACTCCATGTTAAAATTATCTGCAACAGAATACAAAAGTTTCAATTGTGCTAGTACAAATAGTTGCTCATGCAATATGCAAATAATTCAGGTAAATTTATGCTCACTATGTTTAATTTTTGTAACTCACACTTCAAAAATTTGTTGGTAAAAAATAGATCTTAAAACAAATTTTCATGCTACACAGATGAGCAACAACAATTTCTTATAATTTGATTTCTTCATTAAAGTCAAAACCACCACCAACAATAAGAGAAATAATACAATTACTCAAAAACAATAACTCATCTGGAGAAGTTCATATATTTACTGAACTATGTAAGTACTCTGGTGACACCTGATACTATATCAGAAATATTCAATCAAATTTGGAAAACACAGTTCACCATTAGTATGGACATCTGCACTAATACATCCACTATATAAAAAAGAAGCCAACAGACGCTAACAACTATAGGAGACTCTCCCTCCTACCAGTGACCTACAAGATTTTATCCAAGGTGTTTTGAAAAAGGTGCAGAAGAAATACTTGCCACAGATAATGAGGAGAGTATCAGGCACAATTTAGAAAGGGAAATTAATGTACAGAGGAATAAAAGTAGCAACTTAATATAGACCTATATTTACTTTTATGGATTTCAAAATAGCGTAAGAGTCGATTAACAGAAATGCACTGATTTATGTCAAACAAATTTTAATTTGATAGTAAAACAACTAAAATAATTAAAGCAACTTTAAGAAACAACTTTCAAAGAACAGTGTGTGGGGGGGGGGGAGAGATTGCAAAAACGTTTGAATTAAAGAAGTCACTTGTTGAGGGAGATGGTTTGTCACCTCCCTTTTTCCCCAGTTTTTATAATACCAAATTAATAGTGAATTGCAGGACAGCATATACCCTGTCTTCAATTACGCCTTACTTTTCTTAGTTTACGCTGTAAACGAACACTTATTATTTAACTATAGAAGATGGAAATCTGTAAAATCGGATCTCAACGTTTCCTTTACTTTGGGTGAAGAAGAATTTTGGACAACCTGCAAATGCACAAATGAAATGGTTATAACGAAACGGCCAAAGAATCGGACATGACACTCTGAAAAATTATTTTCTCATAGACAACGAAGCAGAGGAACTTATTAAACAACTGAACACACATTATTTTATCGGCTACATATGTTACAATTACTTTTGCTTAGCTATGTACAACTGGTAGACCCTCCAAAATGAATTTTCGTGAACACACAGAAGGATTAAAATAAAATTTAGCGATATACGGGCTACAGTAACGAAAACGACAAAAAGACATTACCTTACTTCTGACTTCACCTGCTTATTTTAGATGCTGTGTGCTATCTCTCACGGAGTAAGAGTAGCCGATGCACTTCAACTGCGTAAGAAGCATATCAACTTATTCTTGTATTTCGCAGTAGCCACACAATTTTCCGTCATTATTAACGCTGAAACGTTTCAACTTTTCTCTCATTGTGCTCTCATAGTAAGTCGACATACTAAGTAAAGCGATTGAAAACAAGATAACTAACAACGTCTGAAGGAAATGAAAAACGCTAGAACAACGAATTGAAGGAGGCGCTACGCAGTATCTCGAAATTCACAAAAGTCGATACGTGGCCTCTTCGATACGGCATGTACACGTCATAATGACGTCACGCTGGCTCCCAAAGTAGTGAACTTAAGCTCTCCCAGCAGACGGCAGTGCAGACGACATACGAAGCCATGCGTTCTTAACCAAAGTAAACGAGGCCTAAGGCGCGAGGCGGCGACTGTAAGCCATTGCGCGGCAGTCAATCAATATTAAAAGCAACCTTCCACATTCATACGAACACACAAGTTCAATCACGCTGGTGGAAACATATATAGACATGGGGCATTTATCATTCATAAAGGAATAAAATAATTGACATACAAATAGACAATATTACTGGCAGGGAAATACATTAGAGTAATGGATAACTCAAAATGAAACACAACACATTCAGTGGACGTGCTTCACCATATTGCAGATAATTTTTTCATTTCTAATTATTCGGTTAAAATGTGATATACAAGACATCTGGCAAGCGTGAGCAAATTGGCGCAGTTTCATTCGGCGATCTTCCATGATGATTTTGTGCATGTTCGCAATGATTTCTGGAGTAGTGACACATCTTGGCCGAACACTGCTCCGACCGTCACCTAAGTTCTCGCCGACCAAATTCAAATTCATTTCTCCTCTTGGAAGCAGTTGAATATGAAGGAGCAGTCTCCTAGTATATTCTGGAAATCGGCATGAATGTCCTTTGCTTTCTTACTTTCCTTTACGAAGTACTTAATCACTGCTCGAATCTCTATTTTTTTTTTTTCCATTTTCGCAAATCACTACGCGGGAACAACGACACAGCCATGTCATTGGGTCGTATGAATAAAACTGAGCATATGCTTCAGAGAAGATGCTCAAAGCAAAAGAACGTTCTCTGAGTAAGTTCTCAAATTCGTATGAATAAAAACTTCAAAGCATATGCTCTGAGCAGGTAGTTTATTCTCACTACCTCCCCTCCTACTTGAGTAAGTTCTCCGCGTGTCATGTCCGCCACAGATCAGCTGTCCAATCGTGTATTTCTTTAAACTAGCCCAATTAGGCAAATTATTAAGTGTACTAATATGGAGAAGGCATCGACATGTTGAGAAAGAACTGGACTGTGTTTAGATATTAGTTTGTTGTGAAGGAGCATATTATAAAGACTAAATATGCACTTTTTACGAAAATGTTTCTGCTGGCGATACAAAAGTTTCGTCACGCGAGAAACTCGTTTGTTAATGAAGTAGGGTTAGTACAATTTGCGAACGATGTAATAAGAATGCATCACATATTCATCTGTCACAACGTGGAATGCTGTAGGAGTGTTCTAACATGAGATACGCCTTGTTAAATATGACACCCAATGGTTTACTCATAAGCGTTAGGCCATGCGATTTTGAACAAGAAACACGCTGCTAGGTATGTAATTAATCAGTTATTAATTTTCCTGTCGTGTTTACTTACTTCTAACATGACAGAAGTTAAGATTACGAAGTCAGAAAACGCATCATAAATAGCCAACCGGTTTGGATAGAAACAGTAGCTACCTCAGTAGGCCTACCTGGTATTGCAGCAACATTTATTTTGTGATAGAAACTGTGAAATCCTGGGATACACTTTATTTGGAACTAACATCATAAGGTCTTACTAATAGATCCTATTTTAAAACAATATTATTTTGCTATGTGACTGTTTACAACTGTAAATA
Source organism: Locusta migratoria (assembly GCA_026315105.1). Lineage (NCBI taxonomy): Eukaryota > Metazoa > Arthropoda > Insecta > Orthoptera > Acrididae > Locusta > Locusta migratoria. The sequence goes on from CM048744.1 coordinate 869,791,273, forward strand.
TACACGCCAAACAAATGAGTAAACACGCAGCTGAATCCATTTGTGTTTCATTTTTATGTCGGTAATGAAAACACCTCTTACATCACACTCGTCACTGTATAAAATGCTGGAAGTGTCACACGATTTTTCCGATACTCGTCAACAAAATGTTTTTATTTGTATTAACTTTATAGATTGCCTCGTATTTCTTAAGGGCTACATATAATATTTGCCTTCTAAGTAACAAAATTGTTGTAATTTTTATTATAAACCTCAGTAAAACGTAACCTTAATAGAAGTTACTCAGCACGGAGTATGCCATAGAGCTCACTCCAGAAATCTGAGAATGTTCTCCCGTCGTGAGAAACTTCTGCAGTTTTATTCATATGAAATTGGAGAATGTTCTCTGTTGTGAGTAACTTCTCCCACCCCGTTACTCACGCTGAGAACATACTCGGCTGAAGTATATTCTCCGACTCACTTTATTCATGCGAAGCTGAGTATGTTCTCTGGAATCCAGAGTATAAAGTAGATACTCCATTTTATTCATACGGCCCATTGTCACAGCTCTCTTCCAAGAGCACTGACGTGGCACTTGTTTATTGGCAACATGGAATGGATGTCACTGAGCTACTTGTTGCGCTAGTGCTGACATCTCGTAGTGATTTCGAGAACTTTTCAAACCATCCTCGTATCTTATTTTTAGACTTTTTTTTTTTTTTTTTTTTTTCCTAACGATGCGACCATTGCAAAACTTACACATCGAACTATCTCTTTCTGAAATGTGTAGCCCTTCACTCCCAAACTGTTTCATTCTGCTTGTCGAACTACTCACCTTGCTCTACATATTGCGGCCACTTCCTTTACCTCACGCCGAAACACGCCAGCCCTTTGCGCAATGAGCCATGCAGTAATAGACGTTATTAAGCATTTACAAGACTATTAGCACAGTTACATGGAGAAACAGGCTGAGACCGGATTCCAACCACCTCAAGACAACATTCCAAACATTTTGTTTCGCAAGAAATCTGGAGTCCAAGTTGCCAATATTTGTGCTAATTTGTTTAGAAATCACCTGCCCTTCTCTAAACCGTTCCATTATTTGGAGTCGCTGTAACTGGTGAAGTTTTTCGAAAGAAGATTAAGCAAGAAGGGTTGCTGCCTATCTCCTTTCCTCTCAGACAGGAAGTTTCACTCACTTGCTGATCTGCTGTCCTTGGACCGTAAAGGCGTCGGACTTCTTCTCTTGGCAGGTGTTTCGTCGCCTTATTGAAGATTCCTTAATTGAAAAGAGGACAGTAGGAAAGTTACAGAACAAATAGGCAGAATTGGGGTGAAATCTGTATTCATTAAGATATGACGAATTTGAGGTAGCCCTGTTCCATGTTTAATATTATTTCACAACTAAGACTATTTTGCCACGAAACCACCTTGTTGTAGGTCAAGGAATTACTAACAATAGTCAAGAAATAAGCACATTTTATACAGGTATATTTTGCAGTCCCTAGAGAGAGCGGAGAATGGTTGAATCGGAGAGAATGTTGCTAGCCATGAAGTCGTAATATTAAGAGCAGGGGCCAAACGGCCAAGCTTACCTCACTGTAAACTGAATGGCAAGTGTGCCGAATGTTTCCACTCGCCCACCATTTTAACAGGCGCGGACGGTCCTCAAAGTCACACTTTCCTAATACGGCGGTAACTTCCGCCCTAGACCGCGTGGTATACTTCGAAGCTTTGCAACCGAATGGTGGTGCGAGTCTGTTCACCGGGCACGGCACCGCAGTGTGCTTACGCTGTTCAAAAGTAGTGCCTGTAGCCAACCTTACAGGGCTAATGGCTTTTCCTGGGGACAGGCACACCAACAAGTCTAGCACTGCTGTTGTCAAGTTTCCACACTATCAACATAACACGAAACTCGGTGAAATTGCACAACCCTTTGCAAGCTGAAGAGCAATATAGTAACTTGTTCTAACTACATATTAATTCGTTGAGTGTTCCTTCTGAAAACAAAAAGGTATTTTAATAGTGATAATGTTTGGAGAGTTATTAAGACATTCTCTGCTACCACAAGACGATGACTTTCCACAGTCATACCTCCTAAAAGCATATTATTCAGAACACTAAGCATCTCAAGACAACTGCGCAAGCAATAAATATATTAGGCATCCTGCACAGATACGTTGATGTAATTGACCGCTATGTAGTTAACCCCACTATCACGCAACTTCCATCTATTTAAAAATAGCTACTATGCTTTTTAATAGGAGACGCAACGTTAAACATGCAATTAAAAAACGTTAATGAGTATTTTACATACTTGAAACGTTTATTCGTAGACCCCAAAACGATTTGGCTGTATTCGAATTACTAATACATCTAAGAAATGTATGAAATACGGAATGTGTAAGGGAATGTAACACTTCCATTTTCTATAACCGTCATATAGAACCATTTTTACTCCGAACTTGCCATAAACCAACAGGGAGAAAGAAGTTGCAAAACTTCCAGGAAAAATGAAGCGAAATTGGGAGCCAATAGTTGGTTATAAATTACATTGCCTGTTAACTGTATAAATATAAATTACGGAATACGCGGAACTCCTGTTCAGTACAGTCAAAAAGGTCTAAGGTAATAGGCAGTGGTTTACAATCAGATATCCGTATCACTCTCCTTCTCAAGAAGTCTGTGTGAAGATTTATATTCAGAACATTCAAGAAAAAGGCTACAGTGATGTTGAAACTACAAGAAGCAGCTCATTTACTCAGGAAGGGAAACGTTATGGTGCCCGTAAATTTGAATGGCTGTATCTCTTGTAGCAACATTCATTTTTTGATAAAATGGTAAAATCCAATATACCAGAATTTTGTTTTTCTAAGCTCAGTGCCAACTTTTTTTTGTCGAAATGTTTGCAGGAAGTAGTCTTGATGTGATTTCATACTTCTGTGCTTTAAATTGATATTATCAAACATGTAATTTGTGTCACAAATTGCGCGGCCGGTCCGGTGGGCCTTTCCCTGAATACGGCACAGGTTGCGGCTGGAGGGCGTGGAGTAGGGATGGTGTATCCCTACTTCTGGAACACCCTGTCCACTACCTGCAGTGTCAGGGTCTCCCCGCAAGTGTCTACACATTCCCTTTCCGCGCAAGTGTCACTCCCCGCAAGTGTCATAAACTCCCTTACAGGTAGGGGAGAGAAACCGTTGGGCGGCACTGTGTCTCGGACACTCAGGTTGGGACACCTGTTTGCAGCTTGGGACAAAGCTGGTATGCCTCCGCCACGGCGTCGCTTCCGGTTGCTTTTAAATTTAACGGCTACAGGAAATTCTCCATTTTGAGTAATTTCTAGATTAACCAAACGGGTAATGAAGAAATTACTCCGTCCCATTCGATTGTCATCTAAGTACGCAATCAATCTGTGATGCTCCTTGGCTGGTGAAAATTAATAAACCGTCCTAAATTAATTGTTTTAATTTTGCTTATTTTTAATTAAGGTCCGGTCCGGTCTGTTATTGGTATCGGGGAGTTTGTAATTTTACAGGCAACTCGAATCCGTGGTCGGAATAACATATTTAATTTTATTTTGCTCTGATTTCTTTCTTAGGGACAGCTGTTGCGGCCGTGTATTGTGTGCCCTCAAAAAGTCTGTGCGTTACATCACGCCTTGAGAGATTTTCCCGGACATTAAAAATAACACGTATTTCTATCATGTTGATAAATGTTTATTCTCTCTCCACTTTCTCTTCACAGATATAATATTGAAATAAATTTCAAGTTCGTTATTCTCTACTGATTTCGCAGTAATATTGCTTTGAATACATCTTATCGCTTTAATTCGCGAAAATAAGAATATTATTTTCCTAATCATAAACGTATGATTCGTAAATATATCGCAAAATAACTTCAAATTATATTCTGACGCATTTATCGATTGTGTGTTGTGGTCTTCAGTCCGCAGACTTGTTTGATGTAGCTCTCCATGCTACCCTGTCCTGTGTAAGCCTCTTCATATAAAAATATCAACGGCAACCTACATCCTTTTAAATCTGCTTAGCCGGCCGCGGTGGCCGAGGGGACTGAGGCGCTTCAGTCACGATTTGCACGGTCACTATGGTCGGGGTTTCGAATCCCCCCTCGGGCATGGATATTTGTGCCGTCCTAGTTCGTAAGTAGTTCATACGTTTAGGGACTGATGACCCCTAGTTAAGTCCCATGGACTATACAAACATTTGAACAAACATTTTGAAATCTGCTTACTGTATTCGTCCCTCAGTCTTCCTCTATGATTTTTACCCCACACACTTCCTTCGAATGCTAAGTTGACTATTTATCGATAATGCGCAAAACATTTGTCTCTGCTTCCTGGGAAAGGCGGCAGAGCCCCTCACCAGACTCTCTGAAATATTTCTGGAGAATGACAAAGATAGCCAATAAGGCAATGTGAAGCCTTCGACGTTGCACTGTGTTAAGAACTGGCGGAGTCGGATGGGAAAGACGAAAAAAAACTGCGGGCTCTTGGGTCCAGGAATGAGATATGGGAATTAGTCGGTGGTAGAACCATAGCAGAGAAATGGATAGTTGGCGTTATTACCCGTTCACTTTAGAATTGCATATCCAATAGCGTAACACGTAATATGTATTTTTTCCTAGCTCCATAGACCTGAAAAATCGAAACATTCGTCTCAAAAGTTTATGAGTCGTTACAACAAATAGCTGTTGGAGATGCAAACTATTACATGTTTTAGGTAATCACATCGACATTTGAGTGCGCGTCATCACACATCGATCTCCCTACAGAAGCAGTAGCAGATATAACCTATAGCAGACACCTCGTAATGGCGGTCTACATACACCGCAGAAGAGTAACAGGCTCATTTCACAGAAGGAAGATTCCTAAAATGCTTATCGCGAAAAAGCGACCCACAGATTAGAGAATTTCACATTAAAACCATTGGATTACAACACAACAGACACAACTAACCTATTTTAGGGAAAAATGAGCCACAGATCAGTGAAATTCACAACAAAACCATCGAAGTCTTTCCCAGTAAGACAGCTGGATGTTATCCGAAATATGCTTTTTATGTGATCATTCTGTAGTAAGAACCATTTAAAATCAGAACCAGCGATTTATTGTACCCCCTATCAACCCACTGCTTTTGAGCAACGCCTCGCCGATATGTCAGTTATTTGGTTTGAGATGTGAATCTTTTGTGATCAGTGCCTTGATTGAGCTTAAAAAGAGATTGGTCTGTTGCATTGTAAGTTTTTCGTATCTCTGCACGTTTTTCGCGTTGCTCGATGCGATTATAAAGATTCAGAGGATCGATGGGTAAGTTACAGCAAAGCAATTGCGCGTTGTACTTTTCTGTGAGTCGACATGTTTGCTGTGTTGTGTGGTACTTAAGTGCCTGATTTATCGATGTGATTTCCTCTTAAACAGAAAGATGTGTCTACTCGCAAGAGCCGCACAACATCGCGATGGACATGGATTTAATTGGTCCTTCACCTACAAATATTGCGCAAAAGCATTATCTGAAAAACATTCCGCTGTCTTAATAGAAAAGGATTCGATGGATGTGATATGTATTTCTTTGATCAATGGATCTATTTACCTTAAGAAGGCACTGAAGTGAATCTGTTGTTTTTTTTGTTTTTTTTTGTTGTTGTTGTTTTTTAATTATTGTAGCTCTGTATGTTTTTCGCGATTCAGGAATTGATATATAAACAACATAGACAAAACGCTGATCTAAACTTTACCTTTCTAGCGTATAAGTTATACAGACGTACCTTACGTGTTGTTTGCTGGAGAACATAAGACGAATGGCACTGGTTCTGTTGTGTGAGAGCATTGGTAAAACACACACGCATTTGCAAGTATTTGATTAGTATTGTGCTGCATTTTATCATCTGCCGAATCTGCCTATACATCTCGCATCCTCGTATTGTAATATATTGTAAATGGCTAAGTGTTCAGTGTGTTGGCTACTTGAACCACGAGGGATTAGCCTGTGGTTGAAATTTATAGTCATTTAATTGCTGTAAAGACTTACAACTTGTCTTGTAGGATGTTTCGGGATTTTTCAGGGCTGGTCGGTTGATAATCCTCACAAAAAGATGTGGTTAGGGTCAGAAGAGTCGTAAAACAACGTGATGGTTTTGATATTAAATGGTTCTTCGTATAGAATCATCACACAAAAAGCATATTTCGACTAACATCCAGCCGCGGTGGAGTAACTGAGCGGTCTGAAGGGTCTCGCTGTGGAGCGCGCGGTTGCTCGCCGTGGAGGTTCGAGTCCTCCCTGGGGCATGGGTGTGTGTGTTTGTCCTTAGGTTAGTTTACCTAGGTTTAAGTAGTTTGTAAGCTACGGACTGATGACCACGCGGTTTGGTCCGATAGATTTACAGACATTTGAATTTGAACTAACATCCAGATGTCTTACTAAAAAAGAATCCGCTGGTTTTGATGTGAATTTCTCTGACCTGTGGCTCATTTGTCACAAAAAAAGGGTTATATGTAGGTCTGCTGTGCTTTAATCCTATGTTTTATATGTTAAATGGATGGTTCTGGCCAGGTTTCGAACCCAGGACTGCTGATTCAATGTCCCTACCTGTCCCCTCATCACGCTTCCGCCCCCTCCCACTCGATCTGCCACCAAACTCACTTTAATTTAATGCACATACTGTTCCCTCGACTTTACTGGTAATCGTTTATAAATAATTTTCATGCTACGAGGAACAGACTATGAACGAACATGGTGAGCTCCTGAAGTTAGGTTATAGTAATTACCTCCACCACCAAAATTACAGCCGACAAGTCACAGAGCTCCGTTCAGCTGTGATGGAGGGAGGGGTGAGAGACGATTGCTTCTAAACATGCAATGACTGGAAATTTGGAAATGACCAAGCCTTTTCACCTTCTTATGCAACAACCAGGGAAAAACCTACTGTTTAGATGAATAGCAACTAAAAGTGTTTTAGATGAAAGGCCTATACAGCCCTTGTACAAAAATATTTTTCGACTTTGTTTTTACGATTCGAAGCGAACGCAACCTGGTGTAACGCACAATGGCTCTCTTGGCCATCGCCGTCCGGTACGACACGGAGACGGTAATGGTGCTTGTTGCAGAACACTGGAAGTCCATTAGTCGCTAGACGAATTTATATAACTCATTCGCGACACAGTATTTCACCATACTCATTTTTAAGATTAAAAAAGCATTTGTTGAAGGCTTCGAAGATGGAGTTGGCGGAGGTGGTGGGTGGTGGGGGACATGATACATCAAGAGATCGGGTGGACATACATTTAAGGAGCTAGTAAATTCAAATCAAAGTAAAATGGCCCCTTACTCTCCTCACTACCCTACTAATGACGAATGTCGTAGTTTTACCGCAAGAATGGCTGAACAGTAGTAACCGCTAAACCTCTTACCTTTCATCATTTTGTAAGAGTTTCAGCTAAAAAGTGTTTCGTAAAGGTTTGAAATTATGTGTCAAGTTGGTTTCAAGTTGCTGAGTGCTCTCATTCTCGAATAATAGCTGAATAAACTCTTAGTCACGCCTCACATGATCCTGTAGTTGTCTGCACATGACATTTTTTATAATTTCACGTATTCTGAACAGAACGACGGAGAAACAAGTAGCGTGAAAATAGGAAGGGGATGTAGGCACGGTGTTGTCTATCACCAAGTCTCTTAAATCTATATGGTGATGGTTGGGGAGAGAATCGCTGAAATGGTGCAGAAGCTTCAAATGGTGCAGAAGCTTCAGGATAAAAGAACGCCTTATCAACACTATCAACTATGCAGACGACCTTGTAGGGCTCGCCAAGAAACAAATATAACTACAAAATATGATAAATCAGCTGGTGGAAATTGGTAGCAAATATAGTGTGAAAATCAAAATCGATAAATCAGAAGTGATGCGGATATCAAAACGGGAGAAACCTTAAGGATAACAGTCGAGGATAGAGAACTGGAAAATCCGAAGCAGTTCAAGTGCTTGGAAAGCTTCCTGACAAAGGATGCCCATTGTACAAACGAAATTCAAGCAAGGATTGTCATAGTCAAAGGCCCTTTCAACAAGCTGGTCCTGCTGATCAGCAAAATAAACTTGTCATTATAGAAGAAATTGATGAAGTGCCACATTTGGAGCGGAGACTGAGAAAAAAGGAGGAAAAAAAAAAGATTCTTGCAAAGTTGTGAAATATGGTGCTGGAGGAGAAAAGAGAAAATCAAGTGGACAGATCGGGTGGCAAACGACCATGTATTGAGAAGAGTAAAAGGAAAGTACACTATGTACAATTCTTTAGGCCAAGTGGATCAGGCACAAACAGGAGGAGCTCACATATGACGTCATCGAAGGGAAGATCAACGGAACTGCACGACGAGGAAGGAGAAGAATCCAACTCCTGGATGACCTGAAAGATGGAAGGAGCTACATCAGATTAATGGAAAAAGCTGAAGACAAGGAACATTGGCATCATAAATTCTCCGTACGTAGACACCGACCTGCCATTAGGCAGAATCCTATACATATTATAAATGCGAAAGTTTCTATGTTTGTTACCGCATCACGCTAAAACTACAGCACAGATTTAGATGAAATTTCATATAGAGATTTCTTATGTCTTGGATTAGGACATAGGCTACTTTTCAAAATGTTTATTACAAGTTATTTATTTGAAATATGTCCATAGAAATACGTAACGGTTTGTAAGAAGCTTCTAATACAACAACAGAAGGACATCGTAGGGTATGTCATGTTTAGCTGCGGGGTTTAATGCGTCGAACAAAAACGAACAAACTTGATCAACGTCCGCAACGAATAGAACTACACATAGAGCAAAAAAAAAAAAAAAAAAAAAAAAAAAAAAAAAAAAAAAATGCGTCCTGTAATAGTCTTCCGTTAATTTGGCAATGGTTCGGGTCCTGCTATAGTGAAATTTTTTATATATGTTATTTTTATCTTTTTTATTTTCCAATATACAAAACGATTCTTGGATACTGCCAAAACGGCTTAACTGATATATAATTACATACACAAGAAATCTAAATGTTGGCGTTTATGCCGCATTCATTTTCATTTGTTGTAACAAATGAAGGAAGTATGTATATAAATTGAAGACTTTAAATAAAATATGCTCTAAGTACCATGGCAAGAAAAAACATTGACGTTTTGTGTAGAATGGGATCTAGATACCAAGCCCTATTTTGTGTACAAAGCGCGAACTGCCACGTATAAATAGCGTACGTAAACTGCAACGAAAGTAGTAGCAAATGCACTCAACAGATGGCAGGCGGTACGCTGCCGTTGACATATGAAACGTTATAGATGTTCGAACATTGTGTAGTTATCATAATTCTTTAGAATTGTATTCTCTTTGGATTTCAATGAATAATAGTTTCTTTGGTGATTTCGATTATTATTCGAAAGTTTGCATTTAGTTCTTTTGTTGGTTCGCTTTGCATTTGTAGGATCTCAACAGTTCGTTTCTCCGTCAAATGTCTTATCTCTTTACTTTTCTGCGTTAGGTTTGATTATCGTTACATTTCTCCGATAGGTTTGCTGTTTATTTTGTTCCTTTACTTGGCATTTGTTTTCGATTATTGTATTGTTGTTATTGTAGTTACTTACTGTCAGGGGTGCCATCCCACAAATTGGAGCTGAAGGTGGGTGTGCCTGTTTTATTGATGCGTAACTTGGATGCACCACGATTATGCAATGGCACCAGGTTACGCATCACGGACCTGAGAAGGCATATCGTGTAGGCCACCATCATCACCGGTGGAGTCAAGAGAGAGACTGTATTAATACCACGAATTCCCATCATCCCAACAAACTTGCCATTCCAGGTTAACCGGTTATAGTTTCCATTGAAAGTGGCCTTCTCGATTACTATACACAAGAGTCAAGGACAAACATTAAAAGTGGCAGGTATACATGTGGCCACCCCATGTTTCTCGGTCGGACAGCTCTACGTAGGCTGCTTCCGTGTATCGAGAGCTAGAAAGCTCTACGTATACTCGGAGAACAAGAAGTCTCGAAACGTCGTTTACAGGGACGTATTGCAATAGACTTTTGGCTCTCCATCCGTTTCAAGACAATTGTATATTCCGTGCTAACAATGTCGCAAACAGTCATGTAGTTATTTATGCGCTTTCTTGGCACTTTAATGTCTGACTATTGAACCGCGGGGAGCAGCTAGTAATGACATATATCCGTAATTAAATTCTGTAGTTGGTTATGCGAACGGCTGAAAGCAAGGGGAAACTACAGCCGTTATTTTTCCCGAGGACATACTACTACTATATGAATGTATGATGCATCCTCTTGGGTAAAATATTCCGGAGGTCCATTCGGATCTCCGGGCGGGGCCTACTCAGGAGGATGTCGTCATCAGCAAAGACGACACTGGCATTTACGGATAGGAGCGTGGAAGGTTGGTCCCTTAATCTGGTAGGAAGGTTAGAAAATATAAAAAAATATAGTTGGAATTTAGATACAGTTGGGATTAGTGAAGTTCGATAGAGAGAAAAAAAGAATTTCTGGTACAGGATTATAAACACAAAATCAGTTGGAGGTATTATAGGAGTTGGCCTAATAATGAATAAGAAAATAGGAATAAGCAGCAACACGAATTATTTACAGAGGGTTGGAAAGGCTAATAGATGCTGACCTCGGGGAAGATTAGTTCGGATACAGGAGAAACGAAGTAACACGGGAGGCGATACTCTCAGGGAAGATCAGTTGGGATACAGGAGAAATAAAGGAACACGGGAGGCAATACCTACCCTACAACTTACTGTAGAAGATAGATCAAGGAAAGGCAAACCTACATGTCTAGCTTTTGTAGATTAGGAGAAAGCTTTTGACAATGTTGATTGGAATACAGTCTTTCAAATTCTAAAGTCAGTAGGGTTCAAATATAGGAAGTGTTATTTAGAACTAGTACATTAACCAAACAACTGTTATTAGAGTTGAAGGGCATCAAAAGGACGCAGTGGTTGCGAAGGGAGTAAGACAAGGTTGTAGCCTTTCTCCAATGGTATTCAATTTGTACATTGAGCAAGCTCTGAAGGAAAGCAATGATAAATTTGGAGAAGGAATTAAAGTTCTGGGAGAAGAAATAAAAACATTGCGGTTTTGTTGATGACATTGTAATACTGTTACAGATAGTAAAGGACCTGGAAGAGCAATTGAACGAAAGGGAACGTATAAGATGACATTAACAAGAGCAAAACAAGGTTAATGGAATATCAGACTATTCTGAAGAAATTAGATTAGGTAACGAAACAATAAAGGTGGTGGTTGAGCTTTGTTACTTGGGCAGTAAAATAACATATGACGGTCGCAGTACAAAGGATATAAAATGCAGTATGGCAGTGGGAAGAAAAGCGGTTTTGAAAAGAGAAATTTGCTAATATCGAATATTAATTTTAAGTGTAAGGAACTCTTTTCTGAAGGCATTTGTGTGGAGTCTTGCCTTGTACGGGAGTGAACTCGGACGATAAATAGTTTGGAGAGGAAGAGGATAGAGGCTTTTGAAATGGGGTGCTACAGAAGTATGCTGAAGATTATGAGGGTGGATCATGTAACTAATGAGGAGGTACTGAACAGAATTGAGGAAAAAAGGAATTTTTGGCACATCTTGACTAAAAGAAGGGTTTAGTTGGTAGGAAACATTCTTAGACATCAGGAAATCGCAAATTTAGCATTGGAGGGAAGTGTATTGGGGAATAATTGCGGAGGGAGACCAAGAGACGAATATAGTAGGCAGATTGAGACGGATGTGGGTTGCTGTTCTCATGAGGAGATGAAGAGACTTCCTCAGAACAGAGTAGGGTAGAGAGCTGCAGCAAGCCAATCTCCTTACTGAAGACCACAACAGCAACAATTAGTCTTTAGTCACATAACGATTATTGCATAAATCTAAAGAATATATGTACCAAGTTAGGATGAAATCGATCCAGTAGTTTAGGAGCAGTTGTGGAACAGACACAACACACACACACACACACACACACACACACACACACACACACTGAACCGTATAAAAGCATCCGTTTTTTAAAGTATGTAGGTATTATGTACACTTGTATACAACATGCGCTAAACAAACACTTCAAAATGTTATAAAGTAGTTCATAATATTTTGTACACAAAATTAATATACCTCTCCGTGAAATTCTTTCGTAACCTTGAAAATGGCTAGGCGGTAACCAGTCTCAAACCATTTGCAGAGTGACAGTACCTGTTGCATCTACGATACTTCTGCAGAGATCGCGAAAGTAACGCACAGTTAATATCTTTACTTAGTGCCAGAGAAAGAAATCCAGAGGCATCATGTCCTGACATGGCAGTGGCTACTTGGTTGTCCTATCACGTATTACCCAACGCTCTGGAAATATTCTGTACAGGACGTCACGGTGTTAAGCTGTCAGAAAAATGGGAGCCATTCCTCCTGAGCCGACAAGCGTCCGGAAAAGGATGGGGCCATTCATCCTGTTTACAGCGCCCAGCATTTCCACAGTTTGAGCTGTAGGATAATAATATACGCCTTTCTGGACATCTAAAAAAATCACAGTGTTCTATTTTTCCTTTTTTTGTTTACTTTCGATACAATCATCTATGGGTGACGTTTACACAACTTCCCTCACTTTCTAAAGTTCTCTTCCTTCCTCTTTCGCCAGTACTCCTTCATCCGTTGGATCACTCGTGCACGTTCTTCTGCCGAGAATACTCTGTTCTTCCTCGTTTTCTCCTCGAAGAAATCCTTCACCACCGCAACATTTTACCTAAAGATCTGCCTGCACACAATTTTTTCTGCTATGATCCCGCATTTTTCGAGATCCCTGTACACTTCTTTCACCCATCCAACTTGCGCCTTCCTCTTCCCCTGGAAGAGAAGAATCGTGCTGAAATACTCCACTTCCATTCCCTTTACTTTTCTGACGAATTTTGATCCTGGTTTCCATAGCAACATTGTCAAATGTTTGGCTTTAATTTTCCTAGTGGTGGGAAATCATTGTTCTCGCTCAATGTTGTATACATCACCATCTACACCGTCATATATATCGTGTAAAGGCTGCCATTTAGGTTGAGATACAGTATTTGAAAATACACATCCATGCGCGAAGCGGACTCCAGCTATATAAGTTAGCAATGTAAACGAATGATTTATCGAAATTACTAGCTGCTCCCCGCGGTGTTACCCGCGGTCCAATAGTCAGACATTAAAGTGCCAAGAAAGGGCATAAATAACTACATGACTGTTTGCGACATTGTTAGCACGGAATATATAATTGTCTTGGAACGGATAAAGAGCCAAAAATCTATGGCAATACGTCCCTGTAACCGACGTTTCGAGACATAGTTCTCCGAGTATACGTAGAGATTTCTAGCTCTCGATACACGGGAGCAGCCTACGTAGAGCTGTCCGTGCGAGAAACATGGGGTGGCCAGATGAATACCTGCCACTTTTAATGTTTGTCCTTGACTCTTGTTTATAGTAATTGAGAAGGCCACTTTCAGTGGGAACTGTAACTGTTTAAACTGTGTTCATACGGTTAATTTTGATGTGGCTACTGTAATCCAAAGTTGGATCATACTTGAAAGCACAATTTTTTACGAAACCCCGGGTATTCATCCGACGTTGAACTTGTCGTTGTGCAACAGCATTTCGGCGTGTGTCTGCTGCTTCGGGTGTCTCAGAAACACGCAGAGATGCATTGCTTTCAGCGTTCTGCTGACGCCGATCATCAGTTTGCGCAGCGGTTTCAGCCGATCCAACTACTGCCTGCCGCTCCGCCTGCCTAATTTTCCGCTCTTCAGCATCTGTAGGCGATTGTTGCTGTCTAGCTATTTTCATAGCTCGAGCGCGTTTAGAGCTCCGAGATAGATTTGACTTGCGTTTGCTAGGCATTAGAAACTTAAAGAGTAATACCTAAAGTGAGGAACTGGGGTCGTCAAATATCCGACCAAACAACAAAATCTAGTAAGTAACTACAATAACAATAATACAGCAATCGAAAACAAATGCCAAGTAAAGGAACAAAATAAACAGCAAACCTAACGGAGAAAAGTAACGAAATAAACAACAAACCTAACGGAGAAAAGTAACGAAATTAAAAAAAAAAAAAAAAAAAAAAAAAAAAAAAAATTCTAACGGAGAAACGAACTGTTGAGGTCCTACAAATGCAAAGCGAGCAAACAAAAGAAACAACAAATGTAACGAATAAATAAACTATCCTGATCCTATAAATACGAACTAAACGAATGAAAGAAACAATAAATATAACAGGGAAACAAACCAACGAAGTCTTACAAATCAACGAAATCACCAAAGAAAGATTGAATCAGTGAAATATAACCAGCAAAGTCACGTCAATGCACTAAAACCAAACGTTCGAATGCTATAAATAATCGAAATCACCAAATAAACTATTATTCATTGAAATCCAAAGAGAATACAATTTTAAACAATTACGATAACATCACAATATTCGAACAGCTATAGTTGAAGGTGACAGTCCAATACACGTCATCGAAAACCAAGGAGAAAACACTATTTAAGAACCTGGATAATATCACAATTGAATACACATTATACGTCCTGAGAAATATTTTCATGAGTGTTATACTGCCTGCCATCTGTTGAGTGCATTTGCTTCTAATGTCGTTGCAGTTTACGTACACTATTTCTGGACGCCAGAGGTAACCTATCGTAAGTAACATTTCGCTGACTTTACAGGAGAGCAAAAAGAAGCTGCTGCGACTCGGATTTTGCTACCTGTAGTATAAGTCCAACATCCAATCATGAAAAGCCCTAAGTTTTATATCTTTTCTAGTTAGTCTCTACATGTACTTCGTTTGTAGAAATATTTTATGAAATGTTACGGGAGAAACAGCACTTACGATATTTTACCTCACATAAATATATTTGTGAAGCCTTCTTTATTTACACATACGATATTGTCAAGGTGCTTATTACATTAGGTTTGCTGTTCATTTGCATGCCTTTTTATGTTTATAAACGTTCCTTTTTATGTTTATAAATATTTATATTACACAGGA
The DNA here is from genome assembly GCA_026315105.1 of Locusta migratoria. NCBI lineage: Eukaryota > Metazoa > Arthropoda > Insecta > Orthoptera > Acrididae > Locusta > Locusta migratoria. The sequence continues at coordinate 869,806,324 of CM048744.1, forward strand.
TTATTCTACGAAATACGAACAGGAATATGAGAATTATTGGTACTGAAATTAAGAAATAAAGGCATTCATACTTATTGAATACCAGTAGATTTATTAAGAGTTACAATTTTATCCTTTCACAAAGGCAGTCACATATACTAGTAACTCAGCAAAGTTTAAGTAAATTGAACAAAATAAATTCCAACCATAGTAGCTTACTCTAGAAAGTAACAAAGGTTAAACCACTTTAAAAACTGAGACAATGACAAACATTTCTGTCCAAATTCAGCATATATTCATTAACAAATTGAGGACAAAATTCTAAATGTAGAAAATGCATTCCCTTGTACAATTAATTGATGACAACGTCATCATGTTCATATCCTTCTGAGTCCTTTTCAGTTTGTGTTGACATAATCTGTGGTATATTTTGGTAGAAATAGTGAAAAGATTCAGGCACCCACCTAAGCAGCTTTTGTAAATCTTTATCTTCTCTGTAGTTATAGGTCTGAGAGTATTTCGTATAGCAGGAAGCTCTTCCGGCCATACTACCCCTCTTGTTCGCCGTTGCACATCAATATCCTGAAATTCACCATCAAATGCTGTTTTATAGAACACAGAACCTGAATTCTCTGCTCGTACTTGTAGATGCACAACTCGGCTAACCAAAAATTTTCCAGACGATAAACTTTTGGTTGTCCGTTTAACTAAAGGTGATGATGATCCTTTGAAAAGATTTTCAAAGTCTTTGAAATCTGCCATTTACATGTCGTGTACTTCAATGAGTTCGTTGAATCTGCACTGGCGAACAAACTGTTGCCAATTCCAAGGCGTAGCAATTATCTCATTTGGGCTCAGTTTGCTTTTGGCACGTTCAATAACAGCAAGTACACCATATACCTCCATATGAGTGTGTCCCTTCAATAAGAAATTATGGTTTATCATTTTAACATTAGGAACACACCTAAGAATCCAAAAATATGACATAATCATGGGGAAGTTACGATCCATATCGTAAGTTCCTCAGTTTGGGTTTTTGGCAGGTTAGCTAGGGCCCACTTTAGCAAACAAGATGACACTTCTTTAGGTCCACGACCTGCAACTGTTTCATCCCACATGCAACAATAGGATTTCTGCTCTGAAGCATCAAGGATTGTCAGATTATACGTCCTGAGCTTTCTTAGATAAAACACACTGGAATTAGAAAGGTGAGGTATCGGCAAACATTTCTGAAGATCGAACATGACAAGCTTTACTTTTCATCCAGGTTGTTTTGAGCGATTTTTGTCGAAGGTCTTGTTTCTATATCTTATATCTGCTTCTGACAAGTGGGCATCGTAATCTGATTTAATTTGGACTGCTTCTTCAGCTTTTATATCATTTTTGGGTTTCACCTGAAACTCATCACAGTCATCACACGTATCAGTCGCAGGTTCATTGAATCCTAAATTAAACTCAATTTTAAATATGTCACGGTAAAGCCACTGCTTTGCAATTAACTCTTGCTTCATTTCATTTTCCTTGTAGTGCTCTACATACAAAGAATACATTTTTGATATATTGAGATGGCCTCCAAGATACAATCTACCTGTTTGCTCTCTGCTGTAGTGACTCTACATCCTGATGTGGTTTCTGATACCGTCCCTTATTTCTTCATCCAACATGTTTGGTGGAACTTTCATTCCTCTCTGGTTCAATAAGTCCACCATTAATTTTTTTGGACAAAGCTGTCGTGACATACATTTCGGAAATACTCAAAGTATTTAAGAAAAATGTTTTGCAAACCTGTAGTCTCTTCCCACGAACTTCAAAGAAGTAATGAAATGTCACATTACGCCTAAACTCACTCTCTTGAACTACTCTTCTACTAACATTTTTGCAATTACGTGTGAGGCAACATATAATCTCTAAAAATCATTATTAATCCCTTCTCTTTCGACGACATTACTACCTTCGACTGGTGGTAAAGCATCCAAATAATTTGTCTCCTAAATCGCGGAACGTACATTTAGATGTTTGTTACATCCCAGTATGATGAATAATATCTTAAAATGTATATTAGCTACGCATAATGATTTAATGTTGTAAGCTGATGAAGTAATGAGACTGTAGAATAGAATATTACTCGTTGAAGTACTAGAAATACTTGTACTGCTTACCTGTACTAACTTCAGCGCTAATTCCACGATCCTTTTACTTCTTCTACTAATAGTATCCATTGTAATCTTCGATTCCGTCATAAAATGCTCCTCCAAACATCACAAACTATAGCACACTTCTATTCGCACGTGATTTACAATGTGTATAACAATACGGATGTAACAGAACACTTAGAGGTAAACCATCATAACAGCCAATACGATAAAGAGCGTGGCGGTCTATATTCAGGTCAATTGTCGTATGGTCATTTACCATTGTTTACCACTGGTTTCAGGTTGCAAATACGATAGTATCGCATTGCATAATTTATTCTATGTAAAATATATGCATACAGTATTCTACCCCTAAGAAGGTATGACTTAAACTAGCCATATACGATAAAAACCTCAAAATCGTCATTTTTGCACTTACGATAGGTTACCTCTGACGTCCAGATTTATACGTGGCAGTTCGCGCTTTGTACACAAAATAGGGCTTGGTATCTAGATCCCAATCAACACAAAACGTCAATGTTTTTTCTTGACATGGTACTTAAGCATATTTTATTTAAAGTCTTCAATTTATATACATACTTCCTTCATTTTTTACAACAAATGAAAATGAATGCGGCGTAAACGCCAACATTCAGATTTCTTGGGAATGTAATTATATGTCAGTTAAGCCGTTTTGGCAGTATCCCAGAATCTTTTTGTATATTCGAAAGTAAAAAAGATAACAATAACAAAGAAAAAAAATTCACAATAGCAGGACACGAACCAGTGCCCAAAATAATGGGCGTTTATGACATGACGCGTTAACCCTCGCGGCTACACATGACATACACTACATAGCACCTATGCTGCTGTATTAGAAACTTCTTACAACCGTTACGTATTTCTATGGATATATTTCAAATAAATAACTTGTAATAAACATTTTGAAAAGTAGCCTATGTCCTAATCCAAGACATAAGAAATCTCTATATGAAATTTCATCTGAATCAGTGCTGCAGTTTTAGCGTGATGCGGTAACAAACATACAAACTTTCGCATTTATAATATGTATAGGAAGGATTCTGCGGCCGAATGTGTGTCAAGCATTCAACATTAAATTGCTTTTAATGACACATTTAAAATGGCTCCTCAGTTGAATAACATTTCAATTATTATGATGCTGTTAAGAGAAAAGACTAATGTATGGAAACAAGCAAACTGTTAAATTGCTCTGAAATTATCTGATCTGAAAATGTTTATCGAGCAGTCTGTATTTTTTTCAAGCTGTTGGCTTAACACATTGCCTGCCTAAGTAGGATTAGAGATTGCTGGTTGCGTGACAGATTTTTATCACGGTAGCTCATGAAAAGAAAACAACTTTAATTATACCGTCCACGAAACTCAGAGACGCTAAAGTAGCTTGACTCGAAATACGGTATTTAGTGGAAAGAAGTTGGCCATTGTGGTTACCAACAATCACGTCCGCCCCCGAAGCCATTGCGAATGCGTTTTACTGAAAAAATTGTAAAAACATTTATGAAAATTTAAATTGACTCAAGGAATAGCGCTGTGAAATAAGAAAAGCGGATGAGCTTTAAACGAAACTTCTTTGATAGGTAAAGTACGAGCTGAAAATTACAATACAGAGATGATGACACGTGAATATTCTAAGACAGACAGAACAAGAGTCCCGCAGCGGCTACGCGCTGTGAAAAGCGAAAACCTATCGCATTCATCAACTTTTTCAGCTTTCATACTTTTACAAAATAATGTCCTTGCTTAAAGATTTATCTCTATGTTAATTTAATAAAAATTATAAAATGCCTTTTATTTAAGAAATTAATATTCACTTCAATTCACTAAAATTTAAATCTCTCTCGTGCCTCTCTGCTAATCAACTTTCTATTTACAAAATCTGATGCAATACTTCACTGCCCCCAACGAAGACTGTAAGTTTCCACATGCCTCTTCTAGGCTTTGTTTTCGGCCTATAATCCTCCATTCATTTCAAATGAAAGCTTTGTCCATTGGTAATATTAAATTGTCTTTGTTAACAAGTGTGTTTGCATTATTGCACACTAAGTGGTTTTGTTTAAAAGACGTGTCTACACATTACTGCTTCACTGCAGAGTATTTAAAAAAGAAAACTATAGTAATAATTTTTTAAATGCACAGGTACATGAAAACTAACCGAAAGATACAAAATTATAAATTTTACATTTCTTTACAAAGGTGATGATTCACAGATAATTGTAGTTTGAGCCAAATATTCAACGAACAACCTAGATCGAACATAAACAAACGACTGCAAAGCATCGATCTGCCGGAAGAAGATGAAGAAAAAAATAAAATGAACGTCGGATCACGGAATTTTTAGTCCTGTTTTAACCCAGATTTCTTCTCTCAAGCCGCGGCGGATTAGCCGCGCGAATTGGAGCGCCATGTTGCGGTGCGCGCGTCCGTCCGCCGTCGGGGGTTCGAATCCCCCCTCGGGCATGGATGTTTGTGTCGTCTTTAGTATAAGCTAGTTCATAAGTAGTTTGTAAGCTTAGGGACTGATGACCCCGCAGTTAAGTCCTTTAAGCTCTATAAACATTTGAACAAATTGAACATTCTTCTCTCGACGATGTGAGGAGTCGCAAGAAACGACAGGTGGTTCGGATTCCACGTTAAGCTGTAGGTCCCCTTTCCCCGGTTGGATAACGGAGTAACTGAAACACTTGCACCAATCCATTGAGCTTATGAGTCTTTTATAGTTTCTAGTTTTCACCTAACACAAAACTGTTTAAGAAAAATTGTCTTTATAACTTTAAATTATATTTCACTAACTGAAAACTCGGCGTTGCCCAGGTATTTATTTATTTATACCAGCCTTCAGTTAGTATTTCTTCTATCCCTTCTCTCTCTTTCTCTCTGCCAATCTCTTCTTTCTTCTAAAAGCATGCTATATTTATGGGAGAATATTTTAAGAAATAAGGCTGTCTTGCATGTTGTTGTTGTCGTCTTCAGTCCGCAGACTGGTTTGATGCAGCTCTCCACGCTACCCTGTCCTGTGCAAGTCTCTTCATCTGAGAATACGTTCGGCAACCTACATCCATTTGAATCTACTTACTGTATTCATCCCTCGGTGTCCCTCTACGATTTTTACTCCACACACTTCCCAAGAACTCAGATGGGAAACCAGTTCTCAGCAAAGAAGGGAAGGCTGAAAGGTGGAAAGAGTACATAGAGCAGCTCTACAAAGGAAATGAACTGAGAGACGATGTTGTAGGAAGGGAAGAGGAAGTAGATCAAGATGAAATAGGAGATATTATACTGAGAGATGAATTTGACAGAGCCCTGAAAGACCTAGGTCGGAACAAGGCCCCAGGAGTAGATGACATACCCTCAGAGCTACTAAAGTCTCTGGGAGAGCCAGCCATGACAAAACTATTTGAACTGGTGTGTAGGATGTACGAGACAGGCGAAATACCCTCAGACTTTAAGAAAAATGTAATAATCCCCATTCCAAAGAAATCAGGTGCAGACAGGTGTGAAAATTACAGAACCATCAGTTTGATAAGTCATGGTTGCAAAATTTTAACACGGGTTATCTACAGGAGGATGGAAAAGCTGGTAGAAGCTGACCTAGGGGAAGATCAGTTTGGATTCAGGAGGAACGTAGGAACACGGGAGGCAATACTCACTTTACGGCTTATCTTAGAAGATAGATTAAGGAAAGGCAAATCTACATTTTTAGCCTTTGTAGATTTGGAAAAAGCGTTTGACAATGTTGACTGGACTACACTCTTTCAAATTCTGAAGTCAGCAGGGGTAAAATACAGGGAAAGGAGAGTTATCTACAACTTGTACAAAAGCCAGACCGCAGTTATTAGACTCGAAGGGCATGAAAGGGAAGCATCAGTTGGGAAGGGAGTAAGACAGGGTTGTAGCCTTTCTCCGATGTTGTTCAATTTGTACATTGAGCAGGCGATGAAGGAAAGCAAGGAAAAATTTGGAATAGGGATTAAAGTTCAGGGTGAAGAAATAAAAACATTGCGTTTTGCTGATGACATTGTAATTCTGTCAGAGACAGCGAACGACCTGGAAGAGCAGTTGAATGGAATGGACAGTGTGTTGAAGAGAGCGTACAAAATGAACATTAACAAGAGCAAAACAAAAATAATGGAATGCGGTCTTAGAAAATCAGGCGATGGTGAAGGAATTAGATTAGGTAACGAAACAATGAAGGTGGTAGATGAGTTTTGTTACTTGGGTAGTAAAATAACAAGCGATGGTCGCAGTACAGAGGATATAAAATGCAGAATGGCAATGGGAAGAAAAGCATTTTTGAAAAAGAGAAATTTGCTAACATCGAATATTAATTTAAGTGTAAGGAAGTCTTTTCTGAAGGCATTTGTGTGGAGTGTTGCCTTGTACGGGAGTGAAACATGGACGATAAGCAGTGCGGACAGGAAGAGAATAGAGGCTTTTGAAATGTGGTGCTACAGAAGAATGCTGAAGATTAGGTGGGTAGATCACATAACTAATGAAGAGGTACTGAACAGAATTGGCGAGAAAAGGAGTTTTTGGCATACCCTGACTAAAAGAAGGGATCGCTTGGTAGGACACATTCTTAGACATCGAGGAATCGTAAATTTAGCATTGGAGGGAAGTGTGTGGGGTAAAAATCGCAGAGGGAGGCCAAGAGACGCGTATAGTAAGCAGATTCAAATAGATGTGGGTTGTCGTTCTAATGAGGAGATGAAAAGGCTTGCTCAGGATAGAGTAGGGTGGAGAACTGCATCAAACCAGTCTCCGGACTGAAGACCATAACAACAACACTTCCTTCTAATGCTAAGTTGACGATTCCTTGATGTCTCAGAATGCGTCCCATCAATCTATCCCTTCTTTTAGTCAGGATATGCCAGAAACTCGTTTTCTCCCCAATTCGGTTAAGCACCTCCTCAATAGTTACGTGATCTACCCATCTAATTTGCATCTTTCGTCTGTAGCACCACATTTCGGGCGCTTCCATCATCTTTTTGTCTGAACTCCTTATTGTCCATCTTTCACTCCATACAATACTACACTCCAGACAAATGCTTCTTTATTCGGCCATCAGAAGTTATCTTGATACCCAAATAACAAAACTCATCTACTACTTTTATTGTCTCATTACCTAATCTAATTCCTTCCGCATCGTCTGATTTTCTGACATTATATTCCATTACCTTCATTTTACTCTTGTTAATGTTCATCTTATATCTACCTTTCAAGACTCTGTCCATTCCAGTCAATTGCTCTTCCAGATCCTTTGCAGTCTCTGACAAAATTACTGTCTTGCATAATGTACAAAATTATAAGTGAAGCATCCAAACAAAGAAAGATAGTAATCAAAATACAAATGACGTATAAAATTCGTACGATCTAATATTTTTAGATGTATGTTGTACAACTAGACAGATATATATTCCTTTGTATAAATTATATATGTCTGTAACATCTGTTGCGAATACAGTCAGTAGTAAGGAAGTAATAGATTAAAACGTGGTGTGTGATGGGGCCGTTATGTGCTCATATCTCATGAACTATGTGTTGTACTGTGATACTGTATGTGTGTATACTAATTGTAAAATATTCCGCGAGTACAATTTGAATCGTAGAAATTATAAATTGTTACCTCATACCGAATGCCATCGATTTACTCCTAAAACAGCGAAAAAGTCCTTTCATCATTTTGATATGGTTGAAAGTGTAATGAAGGTTGAAATTATGTTTAAAGTTTGTTGCAAGTCGCTAAGTAATCTCATTCTCATACAGTCTATGAAGAAATTCTCATCACACGATGTGGCAGTTTCTTGCGTTTCCTATTGTTTAGATTTTGGTCATATGTTAAATATACTAGGGGCAAATCACAAACAATACCTTCACTACGTGATAGTAATGGCGATCCTACCGATGACAGCGCTACTAAAGCAGAGTTACTAAACTTAGCTTTTAGAAACTCATTCAGCAAAGAAGACGAAACCAATATTCCAGATTTCGAATTACGAACAGATTCCGCAATGAGTAACGTAGAAGTAGATATCATCGGAGTAGTGCAGCAACTAAAATCACTTAACAAGAACAAGTCTTCTGGTCCGGATTGTATACCCATTAGATTTCTATCTGATTATGCTGAAGCGATAGCTCCTTACTTAACAGTCATATACAACCGGTCTCTCATAGAAGGATCTTTACCAAAAGATTGGAAAGTTGCCCAGGTCACATCTATATTCAAGAAATGCAGTAGGAGTAACCCACTAAACTACAGGCCTATTTCATTGACGTCAATTTCCAACAGGGTTTTGGAACATATCCTGTATTCAAATATTATGAATTATCTCGAACAGAACGATCTATTGACCAAAGGTCAACACGGATTTAGAAAATGTCGTTCATGCGAAACACAACTAGCTCTTTACTCACACGAAGTGATGGGTGCTATCGACAAAGGTTCGCAAATCGATTCCGTATTTCTTGATTTCCAGAAAGCTTTTGACACCGTACCTCACAAACGGCTTTTAATCAAATTGCGTGGTTATGGTATATCGCCCCAAATTTGCGATTGGATAGGGGATTTCCTCTCAGAGAGGACACAGTTCGTAGTAATCGATGGTAAGGCATTGACTAAAACAGAGGTGATTTCGGGAGTTCCACAGGGTAGTGTTATTTGTCCTCTGCTGTTCCGTATTTACATAAACGATTTAGGGGAAAATCTAAGTAGCTCTCTTAGGTTGTTTGCAGATGACGCCATCATTTACCGTCTGGTAAAATCATCTGAGGATCAAAACCAACTGCAGAACGATCTGAATAAGATATCAGTATGGTGAAAAATTTGGCAATTGACTCTAAATAATGAGAAGTGTGAAGTCGTCCACATGAGTACGAAAAGAAATCCGTTAAACTTTGTTTACAAGATAAATCAAACAAATGTGAAGGCCGTAAACTCCAAAAAAGGATCTGGGATGGGAATCATTACAACAACGGCGCTTATCGCTGTGGCGTGGGGTACTTGCGAAACTCCAATTGCCAACATTCTCCTCCGAATGCGAAAATATATTGTTGACTCCCACTTACATAGGTAGAAATGATCATTAGAATAAAATACGAGAAATCAGAGCTCGAACAGAGAGATTCAGGTGTTCTTTCTTCCCACGCGCTATTCGAGAATGGAATGGGAGATAAATAGTATAATTGTGGTTCGATGAACCCTCTGCCAGGCACTTAAATGTGATTTGCAGAGTATCCCATGTAGCTGTAGACTTAGAAAATAGTAAACAAGGTAATTTGTTGCAATGTATACACATCCCTTGTAGGGCGGTCAATTATTTGTTCATTTATTTGCTCTCTTTCTGGTGCCTGTATGTGTGCTGTGTGTAGTGGGAGTAATTTGCTAGTCCTTTTTTTTTAATTTATTCTTGTATGTCTTAAGGGTGTGCCTCAGAATGTATTGTCTGGTGAATCTGCAGTATGTGTCTTGGATGACAATTTTCTCGTTGTTCTTGGGAACTACATACGTTAGCAGTTATCACAGACGGGAAACCTCTGTAAGGGCCCGGTCACACGCTCTGGGGTGTGGGGCGGGGGGTGCTGGAGCAGCTCCATAAGATGGCGCTGCGGTCAGAAGCAGCCCTTTGAAACTGGCCAGAGCAGGCGGCAGGTAGCGGCTGTCCCCACAAGACCAACTACAATATCTCAGACCTGAATGCAGGTATCGATAGTCGACAATATGGCGGCAATCGTGGGGGAAACAAACCAGCGTGCTTCTGTTTACGTTAGGCCTACACATGTGTAACATTGTATATGTGAACTTGTGAAGTTGCTGCGATTATAGACTGAAGTATAGTGCGTAGTATTTATGTGATGTTAAATTCGTCTTAAGTGCTACACTAGGATTTGTTTCTTAGAATCTACAGTAAGATTTTTATAATATAAAGTGTAATGGGTCGTAGTTGTTGTGTGCCAGGCTGTAAGTCCAACTACGGCAAAACATACGATACCTCAACATTCAAATTTCCCAAAGATACAACGTTAAGGAACAAATGGATTAAATTAATTCACAGGGACAATTTCGAAGTGAACGATAATACTGTGGTATGTATTAAGCATTTCGAACCTAAGTTTGTGGTTAGGGAAGACATTTTTCCTGTGGAAAACGGCGAACCTATACGTGTGCCACGAAAAATTCCAAAACTAACGAATGATGCATATCCTACCATATTTCCCAATCAACCATCTTATCATTCAATACCAGTTCCTAAGGAGAGGAAGAAACCTGAAGAACGTTTCCAGCAACTCCTGCAACGTGACGAATGTAGTTTTAGTAAGTGGTGTGAAAATGACAATATACCCGACTTTGACCATTTTAAAAGTGATGTGCAGAAAAGGAATGTTCATCCATTTACAATTTTCGTTAAGGATGACTATGTTTCTTTTATTAAATTAAAGGATGATGCATTTAGTGATGTTCCGTTAGTTACAGTGTGCTTCAAAATATCAAGTGCCTTAGAAGTACAAGTGTGCCACAAGAATATGTGTTTACCCACAGAAACCTTCAAATTGATTTTACAATCTGGGGAGGAAGATAATATGAAATGTGACAAGTGGACAAAATTTGACAACCTGGTGAGTCACCTAAATGGTTTTTCAGATAACTCTTTAGCTGCTGTTGACAAGGTTACAAATTTAGTCAATGTTCTCAAACAATCACTGACAGATGGTAGTAGTTTTGCTGTTGATATAGCCCCTAAAGTGGAATTTGTTTTGGAGCAATTAGAGCTGTCAATAACAAAACAAATTAGATATTCTCCTGAGCTCTTGATATGGGCAGCAACTATTTTCTTTTCCTTTCCTGGTGCCTACCATCACTTAAGGAAAACTAATGTGGTAACATTACCTCACCCTGCCTATTTAAGGCAGTTTCTGTGTAAAATGGGTCCAAATAAACCTTGTATTGGTCCAACACAGACAGCTTTCTTGAAGGAAAAATGTAAGTTTCTTCAGGAAAATGACAAGGTTATTTCATTGATGCTAGATGAAGTTTATGTGAGCTCAAAATTCTCATATAAGGCAGGAAAGATACTTGGTGTTGCTGAAAACACTTCAGATGTTACTAGAGCAGGAACAATGCAGGTTTTCATGGCATCATCCTTACATTCTAATTACAAAGAAGTCATAGCTCTCTTTCCTGTAAAAAATATGAATTCTGACACACTCCTGAAAATGACAATTGATGTATTGAAGATAATGCATGAGCTTGGATATTATGTAATTTGTTTGGTAACAGGAAAATGTACCAACTTATGTGTGGTGGTACTTTACAGCCATCTATTCCAAATCCAGTTGCTCCATCCCAATCTCTGTTTCTCCTCTTTGACAGTGTACACTTACTTAAGTGTATCAGAAATAATTGGTTGAATGCAAAAAGTGAAACATTCATAATCCCAAACGTTGAGGAAACATTTACTTTTATTCATACCTTTTTACATTGTGATGAAGGTAGTGCTGCATGTCAATATAATGTCACTGAAGCAAAATTTTCAGATTTGAGGAACCTGTTTCATTCTGAGAAAAACAACCTGTCGAAACTTGCCCCAAAGCTAGTGAGAAAGGCAGTATACCCTACATCTATAGAGAGACAGAATGTTTCCCTTGCACTCAGTGTTTTTGATTCAAAAAATGTGGCAGCATTGGAAATTTTGAAAAATCAGGGGATTGAGGTTTCTGATGGCACTATCCAGTTTTTAAAATTAATCATTAAATGGTGGACAGTTTCTAATGTGCAGCATTCAATGAAAGGCAAACACTCATTAGATGATAATGCAAGCCCAATCACTGGACCCACTGACACCAAGCTTGTGTTTCTTGAAAATTTAAAAACATATGTTGATATCTGGCATGCTTCACATACTCAGGGGAAACTAACCAATGAAACATATGTTGCTTTCTCTCACACCCTTGCAACAGTAGTTCAGTTGTGCAAATATATTTTTAATAAATACAACTGGTCCTACATTCTTACTGAAAAATTACATACTGATGCTTTAGAAGCAAGGTTCGGTGCTTATAGAAGACTAAGTGGCTGCACATATAATGTTTCAGTTGAGCAGATTTTAGAATCTGAGAGGAAACTCAAAGTAATAAGTCTGCTAAAGCTACAGTCTACAAAACATGGTGAATTTACTTTGAATGATTTTGCAGCAAAAGTTAATCACAGTATTAAACAACAAACATATGAAAACTTAGATAAATTAGAACCTGCACTAGAGGAACTGGGAAACATTACAATAACGGATGAAGATCTAAAGGTATTGGTTTGTCTTGCCAGCTACACTAGCAAAACAGTACTTGAAAAACTAAGAAAAGGTGAAAATTGTTTAGAATATGAACAAATGTTGCAGACTAGGGATGAAATTTCATTACAGTGTGAAACCGAGGAACTACTTTCCTATTTCAACCATTTGAATCGTGGGGGGTTAAAATGTCCCTCTTCCATTATGCTTTCCCTATCCTGCAATATTTATAAGCTTTTTCAAGTTCTGATCAGTGGCACATATGAATCAACATTTCTTAAAATTGGAAATCAAAGAGATGCAATTTTTGCTTTAGGAACTGAATTGTTTGAAAATGTCATTAGTAACTTCAGTGATGTGTGCACATGTGGCATTCCTTTGAAGACAGTAATCAGTAAAAGTATTAAAGTGCTGTCCAATATTTTTATTAATAATTACACAAAATTATTGAATGAAAAGTGTGTTTCAAAGGAAATTGCTGGAGCACTAGTAAAACAAAAAAGGAAACCTCATGAAGACATTGCAACAAAAATAACAAAACGGAAAGAGGCCAAGCTGAGCAGTAAATAAATTCTGCAGTCACTTAGATTATTACTAGCTTGTCACAAAATCATTGCTATGATCTGTCATGGTTTAGGCCTACAGGGGAAACTCGCCATGTAAAATAATGAGTAACGCATCAGGTTCGGTACCTCTATGGTGATGTGGAAATCCGAGCATTGTTGATAAATAAAATAATTCAGTGTGCACCTGTTCCTGTTTCTTCCTTTTCCCTATTGCATATAGTTGACACCATATAAGTGAAATATCTGCTTGATTAATTGGACTAAGTACAGTATCATTTCACAGAAAATTTTTCACACAAATTTTAATATAAATACCATTTATGGGAAAGATGTGTTGCATGGGTGTGAGCAACTTCTAAATACAAAAACTGATTCATTCATTCAGGAATGGAAATAAACTTTTCCCATAGAATTATTTTTCACCTAGGTAAGTTTTGTCATGCAGTTAAGACATCATAATGTTGCTACTAGTTCGATATTCTTAATGGGGGAAGGGGGGGTTATTCCTATTGTTAGTCAAGATTGCATTTTCAAAAAGATTAATCACTGCTTTTACATTTTATTTACCGAGTAGCTTTTATTTTGGCAGTATTGGTGGACATGCCTTTATATTTGAACATGTTTTGGTACTTGTGTTTATGGTCTAACTCAAAGGAATGTTCTATAACCGAAGGGATGAAAATACATTCAAAATTCCCACCGCAGTTTACACCATAAAGGCCGACAAGTCACTATTCAATTTTCCTGCTGTCCACTGACGTGAAATGTGAGGCCTTGGCTTGGCCTAAGACTGCCGCCATCTTGGATTCTGCCTTCAGGTCTGATATATTGTAGTTGGTCTTGGTCCCCACCACCACCTCCCCTGATGCGTTACTCATTATTTTACATGGCGAGGTTCCCCTGTAGGCCTAAACCATGACAGATCATAGCAATGATTTTGTGACAAGCTAGTAATAATCTAAGTGACTGCAGAATTTATTTACTGCTCAGCTTGGCCTTTTTCCGTTTTGTTATTTTTGTTGCAATGTCTTCATGAGGTTTCCTTTTTTGTTTTACTAGTGCTCCAGCAATTTCCTTTGAAACACACTTTTCATTCAATAATTTTGTGTAATTATTAATAAAAATATTGGACAGCACTTTAATACTTTTACTGATTACTGTCTTCAAAGGAATGCCACATGTGCACACATCACTGAAGTTACTAATGACATTTTCAAACAATTCAGTTCCTAAAGCAAAAATTGCATCTCTTTGATTTCCAATTTTAAGAAATGTTGATTCATATGTGCCACTGATCAGAACTTGAAAAAGCTTATAAATATTGCAGGATAGGGAAAGCATAATGGAAGAGGGACATTTTAACCCCCCACGATTCAAATGGTTGAAATAGGAAAGTAGTTCCTCGGTTTCACACTGTAATGAAATTTCATCCCTAGTCTGCAACATTTGTTCATATTCTAAACAATTTTCACCTTTTCTTAGTTTTTCAAGTACTGTTTTGCTAGTGTAGCTGGCAAGACAAACCAATACCTTTAGATCTTCATCCGTTATTGTAATGTTTCCCAGTTCCTCTAGTGCAGGTTCTAATTTATCTAAGTTTTCATATGTTTGTTGTTTAATACTGTGATTAACTTTTGCTGCAAAATCATTCAAAGTAAATTCACCATGTTTTGTAGACTGTAGCTTTAGCAGACTTATTACTTTGAGTTTCCTCTCAGATTCTAAAATCTGCTCAACTGAAACATTATATGTGCAGCCACTTAGTCTTCTATAAGCACCGAACCTTGCTTCTAAAGCATCAGTATGTAATTTTTCAGTAAGAATGTAGGACCAGTTGTATTTATTAAAAATATATTTGCACAACTGAACTACTGTTGCAAGGGTGTGAGAGAAAGCAACATATGTTTCATTGGTTAGTTTCCCCTGAGTATGTGAAGCATGCCAGATATCAACATATGTTTTTAAATTTTCAAGAAACACAAGCTTGGTGTCAGTGGGTCCAGTGATTGGGCTTGCATTATCATCTAATGAGTGTTTGCCTTTCATTGAATGCTGCACATTAGAAACTGTCCACCATTTAATGATTAATTTTAAAAACTGGATAGTGCCATCAGAAACCTCAATCCCCTGATTTTTCAAAATTTCCAATGCTGCCACATTTTTTGAATCAAAAACACTGAGTGCAAGGGAAACATTCTGTCTCTCTATAGATGTAGGGTATACTGCCTTTCTCACTAGCTTTGGGGCAAGTTTCGACAGGTTGTTTTTCTCAGAATGAAACAGGTTCCTCAAATCTGAAAATTTTGCTTCAGTGACATTATATTGACATGCAGCACTACCTTCATCACAATGTAAAAAGGTATGAATAAAAGTAAATGTTTCCTCAACGTTTGGGATTATGAATGTTTCACTTTTTGCATTCAACCAATTATTTCTGATACACTTAAGTAAGTGTACACTGTCAAAGAGGAGAAACAGAGATTGGGATGGAGCAACTGGATTTGGAATAGATGGCTGTAAAGTACCACCACACATAAGTTGGTACATTTTCCTGTTACCAAACAAATTACATAATATCCAAGCTCATGCATTATCTTCAATACATCAATTGTCATTTTCAGGAGTGTGTCAGAATTCATATTTTTTACAGGAAAGAGAGCTATGACTTCTTTGTAATTAGAATGTAAGGATGATGCCATGAAAACCTGCATTGTTCCTGCTCTAGTAACATCTGAAGTGTTTTCAGCAACACCAAGTATCTTTCCTGCCTTATATGAGAATTTTGAGCTCACATAAACTTCATCTAGCATCAATGAAATAACCTTGTCATTTTCCTGAAGAAACTTACATTTTTCCTTCAAGAAAGCTGTCTGTGTTGGACCAATACAAGGTTTATTTGGACCCATTTTACACAGAAACTGCCTTAAATAGGCAGGGTGAGGTAATGTTACCACATTAGTTTTCCTTAAGTGATGGTAGGCACCAGGAAAGGAAAAGAAAATAGTTGCTGCCCATATCAAGAGCTCAGGAGAATATCTAATTTGTTTTGTTATTGACAGCTCTAATTGCTCCAAAACAAATTCCACTTTAGGGGCTATATCAACAGCAAAACTACTACCATCTGTCAGTGATTGTTTGAGAACATTGACTAAATTTGTAACCTTGTCAACAGCAGCTAAAGAGTTATCTGAAAAACCATTTAGGTGACTCACCAGGTTGTCAAATTTTGTCCACTTGTCACATTTCATATTATCTTCCTCCCCAGATTGTAAAATCAATTTGAAGGTTTCTGTGGGTAAACACATATTCTTGTGGCACACTTGTACTTCTAAGGCACTTGATATTTTGAAGCACACTGTAACTAACGGAACATCACTAAATGCATCATCCTTTAATTTAATAAAAGAAACATAGTCATCCTTAACGAAAATTGTAAATGGATGAACATTCCTTTTCTGCACATCACTTTTAAAATGGTCAAAGTCGGGTATATTGTCATTTTCACACCACTTACTAAAACTACATTCGTCACGTTGCAGGAGTTGCTGGAAACGTTCTTCAGGTTTCTTCCTCTCCTTAGGAACTGGTATTGAATGATAAGATGGTTGATTGGGAAATATGGTAGGATATGCATCATTCGTTAGTTTTGGAATTTTTCGTGGCACACGTATAGGTTCGCCGTTTTCCACAGGAAAAATGTCTTCCCTAACCACAAACTTAGGTTCGAAATGCTTAATACATACCACAGTATTATCGTTCACTTCGAAATTGTCCCTGTGAATTAATTTAATCCATTTGTTCCTTAACGTTGTATCTTTGGGAAATTTGAATGTTGAGGTATCGTATGTTTTGCCGTAGTTGGACTTACAGCCTGGCACACAACAACTACGACCCATTACACTTTATATTATAAAAATCTTACTGTAGATTCTAAGAAACAAATCCTAGTGTAGCACTTAAGACGAATTTAACATCACATAAATACTACGCACTATACTTCAGTCTATAATCGCAGCAACTTCACAAGTTCACATATACAATGTTACACATGTGTAGGCCTAACGTAAACAGAAGCACGCTGGTTTGTTTCCCCCACGATTGCCGCCATATTGTCGACTATCGATACCTGCATTCAGGTCTGAGATATTGTAGTTGGTCTTGCCTCAAACGCCAGCAAGCAGTACACAGCCCTGGCCTCATGGCAGGCGGCTCGAGCTCTCCGCTCAGCCTCCCCTCCACGCTACCCTCGGACATGCGAGAGGCACCCCCAGAAGTGCCTCTTGTATGGGCTACCAGTACTAAGCCGGGGAACCGCCTGATATCTGGTGGCATCTTACGGAACTGCAAAGGGAGCGTAGGACAGTGGTTTGGGGGGGGGGGGGAGGCTGCTTCTCTGTATATGTTATTCTGTGCTGTTGGGCACTGTCCCTGCCTACAGAAGGCAGAGCTGGGCTGGCTTGTCAAGGGAGGCTGGTCGCTGGCGACACGTTTATGGGGGCAGTTTGCGATGCTGGACCTGTGTGTCGGTAGGCTCACTACCTGAGATGGCTCCACTCTCTCTGGAAAACAGTCGATAATGTATCACTTCCCTTTTAGATAGCGGGCAGTGTGGGCCACATTCCGTGGGGTTCCTATCATCACAGGCCTCTTAGTGTACGCCTTTGGGGATGTTTTTTTTTTTTTTAATTCTTTATTATGGCTTTTGGTTACAGTGACCATACAGCCAGCGGTTATTGCAGTGACAACATTACAATAGAATTGAGATTCTTACAACGTATAGCACAATATTAATAAGTATCTCACATCATACAGCCTTAGAATAAAAGGAGAAAAATCATATGTACAAGACATAAAACAATACATATTTAAAAGTACGAGTGACATATAAAACAACGAAAGTGCAAACAGCATATTACCATATGAGAGGTGAAAAGACAAATAAAAGTCAAAATATAATATAAAATTACTTATGCAGTTCACGCTGTGCATGTTCAAGTTAGACACACTAGCTCTAAAATTATAGCTGTATGCCGGTGACTTTGAGGTAGTCCGTCAGTAAACTGTACTTAAACTTGTCGAAGCTATGAAGGAGGACAGTGACACCTGTAGGGAGGGGGTAACCCCTCGCAACCAGCGTGCGGTATAATACACTTTGTGCGGCCGTGTACTTGGTGTATGCCAGTATGATGTGGTTGAGATCCGCCACTTCCGTTGAATCTTTGTCGCAATGCCGAGAAGCGATGATTTTCAAACGGTGTAGGTGGGCAGGATAACATCCATGTCCCAGTCTCATCCGAATGATGGACGTTGCATGACGTCTACTAAGCGTCATCGATGAAAACCATGGTCGTGAGGAGACATTTGGTTGTTATCTTCTATGACTCCATTAGCCTTCCTTGTCTGCAGAATTGCAGCCGGAGGCTGACTTGGGCCACGTTTTTTTAGGGTGATATACTGCCTGTGGAATTTCAGCGCAAAATGGAGTCTTCTCTTGTCTGGTGTTTCATGTCTCCTTTCCACTTTGCTCTTTTATCTGTGGCTATTCCGGCTACGTGCTCACTAGATAAGACATTAAATTTTGGATCCGTCTTTGTAGGCGTCAGATGCCTGTCCATCTCACTGGCAGGAGGGCTAGAGCTCTCCAGTGATTGGTATATCGAGTTTAGGGGGCGGTGATGCTCAGTTTTTCATGTGGGCAGATGAAGAATTGGTGGACACTTCTCGTGTAGGCTCCGTCTAGTTTGGATGTCTTCTTTCAGATAGGTCCTGAAGAGTTTTATTCGCTCTTCTGGGCTGAGTCCTGAGCGTTTGTGGGACTTTAGTTTTCTGAGGTGAAAATTTCACATATGTATCCAGACAGAATCTAAGTTGCAGTTGTTTGCTTTGCGAAACAGCTGTGTTTTATATTCTTGTTCAGTCAAGACTTGAGATTAGACAGCCACTGTCATACTGGCCGTACCGACGTGCTAGTGGTTTATGCAACTCCATTCTGGGGACACTTGCGCTCAATACTCGCGATTTGCGCTTGAGTTTGTGAATGTATTTCCTAGCCGACACTGGAAGCATTTACCTGACAACTGCTATCTGCCGTGATAGTGGGGCTGTTATAGTTAAATGTCGATACTTCTTCACAGATCGTAGTGAGATTCCTGGGCAGAAGAATTTATTCTCTTTCAGCTCCACTTCTTCAACATCGTCCAGTCGCCAACGAGATCCAGCGTCGACAGATCAAGCCGATTAAAGGTTATTGGTAAAGATGTCCACTATTTGCTGGGGTTGCTTTATTTAGTTGTAGTAATCACCTATCAGTGTGTATGTGCATGTGTATGAGCAATGTTTGACTTATCTTTCCTATACCCAATTTCTTAGCGCCTCTGTTCACCTTTCTAATTTTTCGCAATAGGACAACACCACATGTATAGCCAGATATTTCACTGTGTTGAGTAATTTAGTGTTAAAAATATTACATGTAAAAGTTACAGCTCCATTTGTTTCATTCCTATTAGACTTCGTATATTGATTTGTAAACGTATTTGTTAAAAATCAGACAATTTGCTGGTCACACGTGTATTTCATGGTGTTATCCATTTTTACTGCACTTGATGTCCTGTTTATAAATATCTATTTTCCTTTGTAACCCATTGCTTGACTACACTTTCAACTGTGATTTCATATATAAAATCCTTTTTATTAGTTGTTAACTACCTCCGAATTTTTGTGTCCTTAAATGAATAAATGTTTTGTTTAAGTCATAAATTTACTTTCCTTTAAAAATTTCTAGCTCACTGTTTTGGAGGGTAATTAGACAGATAGGTACAGGACTGTGTGTATTTATTTGGTGCACTCTGATCAATTATCCTTCCACCGTGCTTGTAGATTTAGAGTGTTGGACTTTTTCCCATGTTTTAAATAAAAAATATGATGGCGACTCTTGATATTAATATTAATGAGGGTTATATTTAAAATTAAATTTGCATATTTGTAATTTTGCACATTTGCACAACTGGGGACTGCCTCTGACAAAAAAAAAAAAAACTTCCACTCGGCGGGGTTATCACTTATTTTTGATGCGACGTCATACACTCTTCCGTTTCATTAAGGAACGACGGTCGCCACAGAAGTCTAGGACTTCCTTTATATATGAAACTACCAGTATCAGCACGTTGTTCAGAATATTCATAATTGCAGTACGCTCCCAGTTTACGTGCATACGCTTCAGAAGTCCATTGTTCAATTCTTTGTTACGTATTTCATTGCATGCTCACCAAATAGAACAAACGAGCATTTTAGAGGGAGCATTCTTACATATGCACAACTCTAAATATTGCAGAACATAGCTCTATTTAATTAATAAGAGTGCCCGAAACCCATTCAGAAAAAAATAGCGAAAAAATTTCTTTTGTTGTGGTTGGTTTCGAACCATGGACCACGTGCATTGAAGTACTAACATCCTGCCCACTGAACTACGACGAACAATCAAGAAAGAGTTCCTTAGTTCTTGTACTATTTATGGCAGTTGTTAACTGATGCTAATATGGCATTTTTAGACACTAGATCAGAGCTTTCTACATTGGGTATCGCGACATCCTGGGGTGTCGTGTAGTAGTATCAAGGGTGTCGCGATACTAACAAATTTAGACTCTAAACAAAAATAACACAAAATTTCATTCTCTTCATACTACCCTGAAGACTCGCCTGCAGCTAATCATCCTTCTGTTCATTCAGTGCACCACAGATCACGTATTGAACGAATGATCGGTGCACATTAATTGCGTGCTCTGCCGCTAGGCGGCAGCTCTGCTTTAGCACCAGTAGACACAGTTCGTTCAAGCAGCTGCCAGTTGCCAGATTCCAGCAAACTGCGCATGCGCAAAGCCACCGTTGATACTCGATATCAGCTCTTCCCATGCGCAGTTTGCTGGAACTGGCAGCTGCTTGAACGAACCTTCACTGTAGTCTGCTTTCCTTCTCAAAAAGCTGCAGCTGAGCGTTTTTAATGGATTTATCAAAGCCACGTCACCCTCGGTAGCGTTTCTTACAAAGAAATGTTAATCAGTGACACAGTGGTTGTAAAAGCTGTCACAGATTGTAAAAGCAGTCGCAATTGTCCACTGACTAAAGCTATTCAGTAGCGATGCTTAGTATGGAGTATGGCCGGGTGATTAACGGAGAGTAGTATTTGAAATGCAGTGATCTTTGGTTCGACCCCTGGTATGCATTAATATATTTTTTCTCTGTTTTCTGTATGTAGCAATTTCTAGGACCAGAAATGACATTCATATTCTTACATTTCCCAAATATTTATCCATTTTTTTTTTCCGAATACGTCGGGACTTCCGAGGTCGTGGTGAAGTAAGAACATAACAATAGAACTTAAATAATAATTCATCACTTATCATAAATACATCTTTATTTCTGAAAATAATGTGATACAGCCACTGTGCTGTCAAAATCAGAAATCCGAGCGGCTAATTTCCAGATGCCGTTTTCAATCCATCCAGCAAAACTGTATCTGGCCCTGACATGTACACACGACAGCGAAAAACTGTTTCCGAAATTCAGTTTTCGTGTTTCGAAGTTGGGTCGTATATAGAAGTAACAAGTATTACTGTGTGAGTTAGGCATTGTTGTCTGCGGTGTTACTCTGTTGCACATCTCCGTAGTTCCTAATGTTTCCTTTTCTTGCGATGAGTGTACGTAATTGCTGCAGTCAGGATTTAAGTTTCGTTTACAAACTATATTTAAGCGATCCTCATTTCCGCCCCCTTCCCCCACAGCTAGAGCCTTCTAAATTCTATCATATGTATTTATATTAGTGAAAGGATATCGTGCAAAACTGTAAGCTATAAAAAGGTGTCGCCACGAGGGAAAGTTTGGAAAGCACTGCACAATATCATTATTTTTCGTACGAAGAACGACGTGTGTTTGTAAATTCTTCACTGCGCCATTGCTTTGAAATGACAACGCGTAAGTTACAATAAGGAAATCACAAAATACAGGAGGAAAGATGGCGTATGCCCGAGAGAGTTCTGGGCGAGGAATGTCACTTGACAGTTCCTTACGCCTAGCTTATGTAAAATCAAGAGGCGGTGTCAAATCGCAGTTTTTTTTTTCCTCAATATCTCTGTAACGGCGAGAGTTACGAAAAGTAAGAGAGGAAAGTTGTACAGTATTTTCTCCTCTACAAATTCATGTATTGAATGTCCGTGTAAGATGAACGGTTAAGCCGTTATTTTCATTTAAATTTCGAGCCGTCAAAAGGCGATCGCAAAGGCTCACTTTTATTGTTGCTACCGTAATCTAAAGTGGGTAAATAAAAGCCTTCGTCCCTCACCCAAACTTAGGCGAGCATTTCGTCATCATGACGTAGCGCGGACATAAATAAGATCTGTAGAGCTCCTAGAAACACAGACGGCCCGACGAAAAATGAGAGAGAGAGAAAGAAGGAAAAGAAAAAGAGAGAGAGGGTGAGGAAGGGAGAGAATCTCAGCATTAGAATAATTAACTTCTACTTACAGGCAGGAAGTAATTGTGAGTTTAAAACTGCAGAATCCCTGTAATTAACATAACGTAATTTGACTTTTTGTTATGCTTCCATTTAATTGCCTCTTGCTCTTTTTTCTTAGTAACATACGATAAACATAAATGAAAGTTGTTTATTGTTTCGTGAGTGCTTGGGAGATAAATGAGCTATGGTGTATATTTTACTCACGCGAAAATAAAGGCTTTAACTATGTGAAAAAACTGTTAAATGCAAGGGCTGCGTTTCAGGCTAGTGAATAGGTGTTTGCGTTACACTACGATCGGGGGTTCGAATCCCCCCTCGGGCACGGATATTTGTGCCGTCCTTAGTGTTAGCTAGTTCATAAGTAGATTGTAAGTTTAGGGACTGATACGTCGTAGTTAAGTCCCATAAGCAATACAAACAGTTGAACAATAATTTTTGTTTTCGGTAAACAGTTCATCTCTCTGGATTCTTTTCCTTGACACTAAGGGAGAGTACTGCCCCAATTATAAACAGTTTTATTTGAAGCTACTCATTTCAAATTTCCAGTTATTGGACAAATTAGAAATTTCAACGGCATTTTTCCACATATCAGATACAAAGGATTTCCATAGTAGTAGAAATTCTTCTTAAAACACAGTGAAGTGAAATTTTCAGAATGAAATTTTCACTCTACAACGGAGTATGTAACTTCCTGGCCGTTTAAAATTGTGTGTTGGAACTGGAATTCGAAGCTACGACCTTTGCCTTTCGCGGGCAAGTACTCTACCGTCTGAACTATCCTGGCACGCTTCACAGTCCGTCCTCACAACTTCTGCCACTCCTCGCCTCCTACTTTCCAAACTTCACAGTCTGCAATCCTTGCAGAATGCAGGACTAGCACTCCTGAGAGAAAGTATAAGATGGAGACATGGCTTAGCCACAGCCTAAGGGATGTTTCCAGAATGAGGAGTGCTAGTCCCGAAAGATTCATAGGAGAACTTCTGTGAAGTTTGGAAAGTAGGAGGCAGGTACTGGCGAAAGTATAGTTGTGTGAACGGGCCGTGAAGCATGCCGGGATAGCTCATACAGTAGAGCACTTGCCCACAAAAGGCAAAGGTCACAGGTTATAATCCCGTTTCTGGCACACAATTTTTAACTGGCAGGAAGTTTCATGTGTAATTTTAGTAGTAGGGCTGTGGGCTTATAGCCCCAGGGTACCGCTTCGCTACCTGGGCACACCCCCGCGCTTCGCCAATTGCCGGTCCGCAGTTCAAAGGATGCCGCCACAGGATGATTGATAGGTCTTCCTGGAAGGACAGGATGATTACATTTAGGTCCTTTTGATTCGCTACTTGTCCGACCGCTAATCAAAGGACGCTGCCATAACGCACTTGAGGATGATTGACAGGTTGCAAGTAAACAACACCTCCCTCGGGCACACACGACGCCCCCCTCCACGGGTCCAGACCTGTCGACCCCACACACCTGGCCGATACTGCGACCCCTACTCGCTCGGCCGATTGCCGGACCGCCGCCGCCGCCGCGCGTAAATTGAATCGTACTACAGTTCTGCCACATCCCCTCCACAAGGGCAGAAGGAGGCGGGGCATGTTGTGCACGTGACTAGTCTGCAGTAGCGCTTCCCAGCGGCAGAAAGCAAAAGCTTGACGCTGTCAGCTGTTGCTGTCTTATATTCTAAGTTCATTTTCATATTTTTGACATCTGTAGCTCATGGAATGAATGTTCCTATTTTAGTGAAATTTAATAGTAGGTACTAACAAGTTTAGGTTTGTCCCTATTATCCCTACAATAGGCTATATAAATTGCAAGCCTGAAGGAGTGGGGCAGTTCTGAGGTACAGACAAAAATGATAGAATTGGAAGAGTGTAAACATTAACTCAGGCCTACCGGTACCATAAATTTTATCTCATATATCATTTGATATGTGTTCTAATTACCATAGTCTCCACCACAGGAATAAAAAATTATGATCTTTATCTGTCTGTGCTGACTGACTGCCACTGGTGTTTTTACTAATAAACAGTAAACTTAAACAACGAGTTTAAAGAGAATAAAGGCATGTGACAACATACATTCTTTTACGCAAGTTGCCGAAGTGCCGTCCAATTTAAAGACTTGCAACTGGCCAACGAGCCACACGAAATTATTATTATAGGGAGATGACTGTAGCCTACTTGTCCTTGATACGTATAATTATAAATGTTGCATAAATAATGTATTTGAAACGCACTTACAGCAAATGAGACATTCTACATCAGATGGTGAGAAATATATATTTTTTTATTTCATAAACTTGGCATAAATTACACACGCCAACTCTTATAAGAATGTTGACAGCATCATGCTTTACATTTTCTTCGATGGAAAGACGTGAGAGGTGCTCCCACACTCAATTGACATTCATTAGAAAACTAATGATTTTTTCTTTCACGGGTAGTTACATCACGAATAGAAGAATTAAGTATTGAAGCTTCCCGTTTCGTTTGAGTCTACTAAAATCGCATAAGGAAGGTAGCAATTCAGTATTGTGTTCAGACTGCTGTACAATCTTTTCATGTTACTTTGCCGAATATTCATAGAATATATGACTTCAACTGCTATTGGGCAAAGCTGAAAATGTGTACCCAGCCGGGATTCGAACCCGGGTCTCCTGCTTTCTAGGCAGTTGCGCTGACCCCTACACCACTGGGGACACAGTGATCACCGCACCTGCAAGGACTACCCATGCACGCCTCCCGTCAGATACAAATTCCCAGCTTCGCCCTGCCCATAGTACTCAAACTCGTAGTTTAACGAATTCCCGTAAGAGTAAGGGCTTCAAACTTGCCCACCCCTCCCCACTAACGATAGGACCATTGCCCGTCACCGGCATATTATATATATACATGTGGCGTCTGTATCTGACGGGAGGCGTGCATGGGTAGTCCTTGCAGGTGCGGTGATCACTGTGTCCCCAGTGGTGTAGGGGTCAGCGCAACTGCCTAGAAAGCAGGAGACCCGGGTTCGAATCCCGGCTGGGTACACATTTTCAGCTTTGCCCAATAGCAGTTGAAGTCATATATTCTATGAATATTAAATAATAACAGCTGCAGGATCAGAATGTGACGCCACATATTACTTTGCCGAGTCTACTCTGGGAATAGAATTCACACAACATAACCTACACGTAAAATCACGCAATAACGCACGTAAACTGTAAACAAAAGTGACCAAAGCTTTTGCTGTCTGCCGCTTGGAAGCGCTACTGAAGACCAGTCAAGTGCTCAAGAGACTCCGCCTCCTTCTACCTGTCTGGAGGGGGGTTGGCAGAACTGTAGTACGATTCAATTTACGCCCGCCGCCGACGCCGACAGATGCTACCCCCTCCTCCACCACACTCAAGACCGCTTCTCAAAGGACGCCGCCACCCGCCCTACCCGCGAGAACAAACAATACCGCGGCAATTGTCTTCACCCCATCGACAACTCTAAACAACACCGCCCCAAACGGCCGACTCCTGCCCCCAGGTCAGGGGCGTACTGCACTCTCTTTACGGCGACCGCGCCCCGCCAGGTCAGCAGCCAATTTAATTGCTTATTTATTATTAAGCGCGCCGCAGCGATCCTTACACCAGATCTCGATTTATGTAACAACAATTTCCGCCGTTTATTGTTATTCTTGGAAAAAATAAAGCTACCCTACTGTGGTTCGTATGTATTTTTAACAAGAATTTCGATGTAATGCTAAAAAACAATTTAGAACAGAAATGCTTAGTTGGTCTCGTATACCACAGCTTGTAGTAGTAAAATATTAAAACTCGTATGCAAAATTTGCAAGTAAGAATTTACACTCGCATCTCTCTCGATGCTCTTCGCATAGACTACAGCCGACAGACGTGTTTAATAATAATAGCGCAGGTTGCGGTAACGAACGCCACAAACTTACGTATCCATCTTAACTTGTACTCTTTCGATATATAAAAACAATTCTAACCAGAGCCAACTAACCAAAAGAAAAGAAATGGTCCGTTTCGGAACTCGACCACAACCTTAGATCTATAAATCAAAAATGTTCAAATGTTTGTAGAGTCTATGGGACTTAACTACGGGGTCATCAGTCCCTAAACTTACAAACTACTTATGAACTACTTACAACTAAGGACGGCACAAATATCCATGCCCGAGGGGGGATTCGAACCCCCGACCGCAGTGGCCGTGCAGACCGTGACTGGAGCGCCTCAATCCCCTCGGCCGCCGCGGCCGGCACCTATAAATGTATATCTTCGTTTAGACAATGCAAGCAACAGCCATCGAACGGAATGTAACTTGTATGCCAACCACTCTTTCGATAAAACAGCAACAACAGCAGCAGCAGAAGACGACATATTGTTTATACAAAAAATTCCAAATAACGAAAATCGACAATGACATCTAACACAACGTCTCTAAATGTACATCTGCAAGCACCGTTAACAATCGTCCAGAACGCAGAGCGCTCTCTCGGCAGGCTACATAAAAGAAACATATGCTAAGTGTTTAAAAGCACCTAAGTTGCATCTCCAAATGATCAAAACCTTCTACGCAGACGCACCACTCTGACAAGGATAGCCCGCAATGCATTTATTTAATGGAGCTGAGCTAGGCCGAAAGTTCCGAAATTTAACACTCTAGCGATCTTGCTCTGTCACGTTTCCTTCTTAGATCGAGGTATAGATGCGCCTTCCGAGAATTCGGGTACTTTAATTTTACCTCTTATTTCCTTGCTACAGCAGTACACATCCCATCTAAGGAATCTCTATGTCCTATTACGATGTAAACTACATTTATCTGACACCGATATTCCAGCTCCCCAGAAGACATTTAAACCCTGTTGTGCAACGGAGAGTCGAAATAAAAGAAAAATACGTGAAATAATTTACCGATTTCCGACCGTCTACACTAAAACGTTTCGAAAGTATTGGCCTAACAACACACTTATTCGACAATACAGCAACCACAGAACCGAAGTTAACTGCCCAATGCAACACCGATTTTCAGAACAAGTTCGACCCGCCCTTTACCCACAAAATTCCTACTCCAAGTTCCTTTCTTGTGCATTCCACAAATCCCAACTAAGATTTATTATTTTAATTACAAGTAGATGTCTACCGCAAACGAAGATGCTAACCTACACACCGCAAAACATGATCCTATATAGGACATAGAGTGTTTACATTTTTTTGTTACAGTACAACTGAGTACATGCAACGTAATGTTCGCAAACACTTATATCGCAACCAACGCCTGCATACTTCGAACATAACGTGCTCTCTATGGAATGGATGGGAGTCACACACAGTACAAACACGTTTGTCGTGTGTTCCGCTAATTTCGGTCAATACAACGATGCGAGACCAACCCCCCCCCCCCCCCCCCCCGTCCGTTTACTGTAAAAGCAAATATTTTCCCCCACGCTATCGGTTTTAACCGGGCTTGCACATATGCAATAGCCTCCTTTACAGTCTTTGTCTTCGCCATATAACCCAGTTTTCGTTTACCCTTCTTCTGAGGACTTGTGGAATAACGTAGGCGATATCTACGTCTGTGGAGAATAAAGTCCTGGATTACTAAAAAATATTGCTCCTTGCTCGACTCTACAAGTAATTTACAGTTGAAACTAAAAAACATGAAGTCCGATAGAGCAGTCAATTTTCGGGTACTCTTAATACCCAAGTAATCAAATCTAAAAGCATATATTAACCGGGAGCTACGCACAGTACAACGTCGCACTTTGTAAATACCCTATCTTCTCTTTTAGAACACTTAAACAATCTTCTTACACAGATCCATAACCACATCTTGTGGGTAAAGGGCGGGTCGAGCTGGAAATCTGTGTTGCATTGGGCAGGTAACTTCGGTTCTGTGATTGCTGTATTGCCGAATAAGTGTGTTTTTAGGCCAATACTGTCGAAACGTTTTAGTGTAGACGGTCGGAAATCGGTAAAGTATTTCACGTATTTTTCTTTTATTTCGACTCTCCGTTGCACAACAGGGTTTAAATGTCTTCTGGGTCGCTGGAATATCGGTGTCAGATAAATGTAGTTTGCATCGTAACAGGACATAGAGATTTCTTAGATAGGATGTGTACTGCTGTAGCAAGGAAATAAGAGGTAAAATTGAAGTACCCGAACTCTCGGAAGGCGCATCTATACCTCGATCTAAGAAGGAAACGTAACGGGCAAGTTCGCTAGTGTTAAATTTCGGAACTTTCGGCATGGCTGGTGTGCATTATGTTACGTAGCGGATATGCCTGCTGCGGTAAATCATAGTTCAATCGTGGAACTATATATATATCTGTGTGTGTGTGAGTGTTTTAAAATTAGTCTCACAACCCCTTTAACCCTAGAACGGTCGGCCGAAAAATAGTTTCAGGAACGCTCGGGCTGGGTCTGTGGGACCCAAAAATTAAAACGCTTATGACAAGTGCCAAAACAGCGTATTTACATCAAATGACGAGTTTTTATATTGTTTAGGTTCTACCAAATGCTGTAGGGACTTTATTTCAACGTTCTGAATTTCACAATTTCTGTAAAATAAAAAAATTAGAAAATATACTTCTTAGTAGTAATAAATGCAACCACACTGGAAGTATAAATAAATTGGATTGAAATAAAAATATAAATGGGAATAATTTGTAGAACTGAGAAGCAGACTTGTTTAATTTCTTTATATAAATCGAAATTATGCATATAATGAATAGTTTGTGTGATATCGTCCTCTAAAATCATCACTTTTCGTAACAGACGACACAAACCATTTCTGCATGCACCAAGCACAACTACATTTTGCAAATTTTGCAGAAGTATTTAGTTTTGCTGTCCTTTTACTTATAGCATCTTCCCCTTCATCCCCACGTATTTCACTATTGCTATCATGATTACTGTTTATTTCGGAGTCTGGATCCGCGTCAGAATCGTCAATTTCATTATCATCATTGTATTAAATGTTGCAAATTTCACAGTATAAAACACTTTCTCTTGAAATTTTATATTTTAAATAATTGACATCAGAAATAGTTCACAAAGTAATTTGAAACTGGAAGAAATAAATATAATATAAATGTTTGTACAGTCTATGGGACTTAACTACGGGGTCAACAGTCCCTAAACTTACAAACTACTTATGAACTAATATTCATAGAATATATGACATCAACTGCGATTGGGCAAAGCTGAAAATGTGTACCCAGCCGGGATTCGAACCCGGGTCTCCTGCGTTCTGGGCAGTTGCGCTGACCCCTACACTAGAGGCCGTCAAACGCTGCCTGGCTCCCGCTCGTTCCCACCAGAGGGAGCGGCTAGCGAGACCGCCATACCCAGAAGCCGGCCGTGCCGATAATGCAGTCTCGGGAGCGAGAAGACTCGGTACTCCCGGCCGGCATGTGTAACAGCCGACAGCAGTGCGCATGCGCCCGGCCAGCCCCCCTCACGACGCCGTTAATTATTGTGCCCGTCCGGTACAAGTCTACGACGGTGCGTTCACACTGCCGGTCGGGCCGAGCCGAGCGGGGATGTGCCAAGACGAAAAAGAGGGGGAAAATAACTTTTTCGATTTTCAAGTTGTAAGAAATTATGACGGTAAATAAGACCACATCGCATCGTTTTATCAACTTATTTTTTCCTTACAAGCTATGCCTTAAAAAAAAGTCTGCTTTTCATTCCGCACGAGTTTTCAGTTTCGTAAAGCTCCTCACTTGATTTTGATGAAAGTATTCGGTTAAAAAATCTAATTTTTGTACACAGGGTAGTACAACATCTTAGCTTTCCAATAAAACATTCACCTTTTCGAAATTCGTAACAATCGTTTTCAAATGATGCTTTTTTGTCAGGTATGCGCACTTGATTTACAAATCGTGTATTGAAGAAGTTCGATAGCGGGCAGCTTACTGTACTACGCATTTTAGGCCATACATTACAGCGAGTGAAATTGAGCTAAAAGAACAGAAAAGTTTTAGAAATGGTAGTCGCACTGATATCTACCTCCTTTCACAAGTAATTGTGAATTATCTGAGCGGCATCATTCCGTAACCACAAGTCTACGAACTCGGCGTGTGTTGAGCGTAGCGTGAAGCACTGCAGCACCGAAAATATTATTTGCTGCCGACGTATTTTGGTCCATCGTGATGTGTTAATAATTCATAACCAGAAAATAGCTATACCCTAATTTTTCTTGGGTGGCAACTGATTACAATGGACAATGATCTGCTATGGTTTTATGTAAGGTAATACTTCACTTAAGAGGTATACAAGTAATTTGTTGTCCACATTGCACAATTGATGGAATACCTATTTCGTGTTTCAAAACTTCAAGAGAAGAAACAATGTAAACTGCGAATTTGCTGTTGATGGACTGAAATAAAATTTCTGAAATTCTACTCAATGACTTTCAAGTTGAGGATAATAAACGGAAGAAACACAAAAATATACTTACATTTATTGATGCATCTACACCTAAGATTACACTATTTAGCCCTCTCTCAAGCTGGCCGCGGTGGCCGAGGGGACTGCGGCGCGCCAGTCAGTCTGCACGGCCTCTACGGTCGGGAGTTCGAATCCCACCCTGGGGCATGGATATTTGTGCCGTTCTAGTAAGTAGTTCATAAGTAGTTTGTAAGTTTAGGGACTGATGACCCCGCTGTTAAGTCCCTTAAGCTTAACAAACATTTGAACCTTCTCTTAAAATGTTCTGCCACAAGGTGAAACAATTTATATACAATGTCTCACATAGAAGAGCTATCCCTCAGACCGAGACTAAAGTTGGATTACATAACAGTAAAATTAAAGACATTTATTTACCTCCTGATGAGGGATGCTGCAACTTATGGTCATGGGGGTTCGTCAGATGTGCCAGATTTATGTGGTACACGCTGTACTATGTTTCAGCTCATCTCCACTTTCAAAGAACTCTACACGGTTCTCAGAATTTTTATTTATTTTGTTAGGAAGCTGTCTGATGGGAACTGCTTTTCTATGAACATTTCCTGAATCTCACAATTTTCCTTGTCTCCGTGGTACTTTCATATCGATTTTTATACTTTAAATGAAAGGAAACCGCGCAGATTTAGTTTAGCCTCAGACACTGCAGATCAGTAAAGGATGAGAAGCAGGTGTCATTTGTTTCATGTTGTGATTTGTTTTTTCGTTCTTAGTGACCAGTACTTGTTCACTGCCATCTTCTTTGAGCCAGCTAACTGTTAATTGATTTTGTAATTTTATTACTATTGTTTGCACACTGTAGTGATAGAATTATAAACACATTAGAAATATGTGGTATGCACCCATCCCATTAATTTCGACTAACATTTAGGAGAGTTTTTCCTTATGTGAAAAACTAAACATTTCTTAATTTTTTAAATTCATATTACAGAATTAATAGTAATAGAAGGAAACTAAACATATTATCATAAGTATAATTGAAAAAAAAAATCATGCAGAGAAACTTTGCTGAAAACAGGCTGGAGACTTGTAATACTTGTGCTGCAGAACCAACACCATACCCCAATCGGTTCGTGCCGGCGCCGACTCGCGCCGGGAATATTAAAGATATCGAATGTTAAAGGAAGGAAATACTGTCCTAAATGTTAGTCTATTTGGATGGAACGAGTGCATTACCACCTATTTCTTCTGTTCATAAAATTCGACGGTTCACTACAGTGTGAGAACAATAGTAATAAAACTAGGCGACCTATGCAAATACTTTGCAGCATTAGTGGCTAGTCATGTGAAACGGAAATAAGTAAAATTAAATATTTACTATTTAAAAATATGTATTATAGATAGTAACAGTATACAGAATATTATATAAGCTTGTGTTTTCTTAAATTCATATCAAAACACTTATTTAAAATCAATTATAATTATAAAATAGATTCTTTTAATATATAAGAAAGATAGAGGACCCGTGCGAATAAGACCCGTGCACCGTTAGTGGAATGACTAAAACGTTGGGAAAACATGGAAGTAAAGTTGAATGTTCACACATAGCTTTCTTCAGAATCAATCTGTGGAAGTGTTTAAAAGCGCAAATGAAAGATCTTGATCTGTTGAGTGTTGTTAGGTCAAAGAGAACTGTGTACTTTATTTAGAACGGAAGATATCCTAAAACAAACCGATTAAAATATTCAATGCAAGGACAGAAGGATCCCGCGTTTGAATGAAAGTAAAGGAAGGAGAGACTTAAGTTAATTATGATACTTGATGACAAATCTGCGCATAAATACCTTTCGTTTAAAGTGAAAATGAAGGAAATGGGACCGATAGAACGACCTGACCGAATGACTTTCGTTTACAGCCAGGACATCCCCATAACAAATATACAGAAGGAAATCCCGTTTGAGTGTAGAAAAAGTGGATGAATACCTTTAGTTTTACACAAAAATGAAGGAAATCAGCCGGGTAGTTTAGTCTGTCCAACTGACTTTAGTTTTCGTAGATTCTTTTAATATATAATAAAATCAATGAACTGTTAGCTGGATTCTTGAAGTGGCCAGCAATCGATCTTCTGCTGGCAGTGGGTTGGGATTCCTTATAGCTCTCCCCTTCCTTCGGACAAGCTCTCCCCTTCCCTCGGAAAAAAAAAATTAGAAAAAAGTGACCGACGCTTCTCATCCTTTACTGACCTGTTCTGCAGTGTCTGAGGCTAAAGTAAACCAGCGTATGTTGAAAATTCGAAAGTACCATCTTGCAGACAAAGAAAATTGTCTTCAAATGATACAGCAAAATGTTCGTAGAAACGTTG
Organism: Locusta migratoria; assembly: GCA_026315105.1. Classification (NCBI taxonomy): domain Eukaryota; kingdom Metazoa; phylum Arthropoda; class Insecta; order Orthoptera; family Acrididae; genus Locusta; species Locusta migratoria. Next base: position 869,839,579 of record CM048744.1, read on the forward strand.
TTCGTCTCAGACAGGTTACTAAAAGCAACTCAGTTCATTCTTACTTTCATCTCAGACGTGAAAGTACCGCATTTATCTCGGACACACTGCATACAATAATTTTCACCCTGTGGGAACACATTTTCTGAAAGCTACAAAAGCGAAAAGGTATATATTGTGTCTTAGGAGTAGATGCATCTGCAACTAGAAAGCCTTTAACTGTAATGTCACAAAATTTTATTTCTGTCCATTAAGAGCAAAGTCGCAGTTTACATTACTTTGTTCTTCTCTTCTAGTTCCAAACACGAAATATAAAATCCATGAATTGCATTATGTGGAAAAAACCAGATGTATGCCTCTCAAAGTCAAGTATGAACTGCTGTAAAACCGTAGCAGATAGTTGTCCATTGTAATCGGTTGCCACCCAAGAAAAATTCATTATTGTTCTCTGATTATGGATATTTAACACCGACAAACGTAGTCAGCAATTCAGATTTTTCGGCACTGCAGTGCTTCATGCTACGCTCAACACAGGCTGAGTTCGTAGACTTGTGATCGCGGCCCGAGGGCGCTCAGATAACTCGCAATTACTTGTGAAAGGAGGTAGATATCAGTGCGATTACCATTTCAAAAACTTTTTTGTTCTTTTAGCTCCATTTCACTCGCTGTAATATATGGTCTAAAAATAATAGAACAGTAACCTGCCCGCTATCTAACTTTTTCAATACACGATTTGTAAATCAAGTGCATATACTTGAGAAATAGCGTCATTTGAAAACGACTGTTAGGAATTACGGAAAGGTGAATGTCTTATACGAAAGCTAAGAAGTTTTACTATAATGTGTCCAAAAATCAGATTTCTTAAACGCATACTTTCATCGAAATCGAATGAGGAGCGTTACGGAACTAAAAACTCGTGCGGAATGAAAATTAGCCTTTTTATTTTTTTCACGGGCAAGGCAAAGCTAGTAAAGAAAAACTAATTTCATAAAACGATGTAGCGTGATCGTGTATATCATCAACAATTTTTACAACGTGAAAATCGAAAAAGTGTATTTTCCCCCTTTTTTCGTCTCGGGTACGTCCGGCACACGCAGCCGGCGGCGTGCGCCGACTCGACTGAGGCGTCTCAGCTCGTCCCGGCGGGCGCGACGTGAACCCGGGAGTATCGTGACTCGTCCTGCCCGAAACGTCTCGCTCTCGCGAGTGTGACGTCATCGCTCCCCCTCCACCAACCCTTTACCCACCGTCAGCCGTCGAGAGCGAGGCGCGAGCGCTGCGGGAAACGAGCGGGAGTGGCGGCCGTTTTGACCGGCTCTACCCTACACCACTGGGGACACAGTGATCACCGCACCTGCAATGACTACCTAAGCACGCCTCCCGTCAGATACAAATTCCCAGCTTCGCCCTGTATCTGACGGGAGGCGTGCTTAGGTAGTCATTGCAGGTGCGGTGATCACTGTGTCCCCAGTGGTGTAGGGGTCAGCGTGACTGCCTAGAAAGCAGGAGACCCGGGTTCGAATCCCGGCTGGGTACACATTTTCAGCTTTGCCCAATCGCAGTTGATGTCATATATTCTATGAATATTAAATAATAACAACTGCAGGATCAGAAGTGACGTCTGTTCTCTCGCAACAGACGCCACATGTATATATATAATATGCCGGTGACGGGCAATGATCCTATCGTTAGTGGGGAGGAGTGGGCAAAGTTTGAAGCCCTTACTCTTACAGGAATTAGTTAAACTACGAGTTTGAGTACTGTGGGCAGAACGAAGCTGGGAATTTGTATCTGACGGGAGGCGTGCTTAGGTAGTCATTGCAGGTGCGGTGATCACTCTGAGTACTGTGGGCAGAACGAAGCTGGGAATTTGTATCTGACGGGAGGCGTGCTTAGGTAGTCATTGCAGGTGTGGTGATCACTGTGTCCCCAGTGGTGTAGGGGTCAGCGCAACTGCCTAGAAAGCAGGAGACCCGGGTTCGAATCCCGGCTGGGTACACATTTTCAGCTTTGCCCAATCGCAGTTGATGTCATATATTCTATGAATATTAAATAATAACAACTGCAGGATCAGAAGTGACGTCTGTTCTCTCGCAACAGACGCCACATGTATATACTTATTAACTACTTACGAACTAGGACGGCACAAATATCCATGCCCGAGGGGGGATTCGAACCCCCGACAGTAGTGGCCGAGCAGACCGTGACTGGAGCGCCTTAGTCCCCTCGGCCACCTCGGCCGGCAAAAACTGGAAGAGACACCAAATAAAAATAGACCCGCATTGGTAGAAATCAATAACGTAAACAGAATGGCTGGGTCTGACAGACCCTCTAGATTTTTGGAGAACTGCCGAACATTGTTAAACAATTTAAAACCTTATTCATGATGTTAACGCTTTCTCTTGCATGTTTCAGGAAGCTAGCAGAGCGCTCGAGTCAGATCAGCGACTGTTGTTGTTGTGGTCTTCAGTCCGGAGACTGGTTTGATGCAGCTCTCCACAATACCCTATCCTGAGCAAGCCTCTTCATCTCCTCATAAGAACGGCAACCTACATCTGTCTGAATCTGCTTACTGTATCCATCTCTTGGTCTTCCTCTGCGATTTTTACCCCACACACTTCCCTGTAATGCTAAATTCACAATTCCTTGATGTCTAAGAATGTGTCCCACCAATCTATCCCTTCTTTTAGTCAAGGTACGCCAGAAATTTCTTTTCTCCCCAATTCTGTTCAGTACCTCCTCATTAGTTACGCGATCCACCCATCTAATCTTCAGCATTCTTCTGTAGCACCATATTTCAAAAGCCTCAATCCTCTTCCTGTCCGCACTGTTTATCGTCCATGTCTCACTCCCATACAAGGCAACACTCCATACAAATGCCCTCAGAAAGGACTTCCTTAGGCTTAAATCAATATTCGATGTTAACAAATTTCCCTTTTTCAAAAACGCTTTTCTACCCATTGCCATTCTGCATTTTATATCCTCTGTACTGCGACCATCATTTGTTATTTTACTGCCCAAGTAACAAAACTCATCTACCTCCTTTATTGCTTCGTTTCCCAATCTAATTCCTTTAGCATCACCTGATTTTCTTACACTGCACTCCATTACCCTAGTTTTGCTCTTGTTAATGTTCATCTTATAGGCACCTTTCAGCACACTGTCCATTCCGTTCAATTGCTCTTCCAGGTCCTTTGCTGTATGTGACAGAATTACTATGTCGTCGGCAAAACGCAATGTTTTTAATTCTTCCCCCTGAACTTTTATTCCTTCACCAAATTTCTCCTTGCTTTCCTTTATAGCTTGTTCAATGTACAAATTGAATAACATTGGAGAAAGGCTACAACCCTGTCTCACTCCCTTCCCAACCACTGCATCCCTTTCATGCCCTTCAACTCTGACAACCGCTCTCTGGTTTTTGTACAAGTTGTAAATAACCTTACGCTCCCTATATTTTACTCCTGCTTGCTTCAGAACTTTAAAGAGTTTATTCCAATCAACATTGTCAAAAGCCTTCTCCAAATCTACAAAAGCTAGAAATGTAGGTTTGCCTTTTCTTAATCTATCTTCTAGGATAAGCCGTAAAGTAAGTATTGCCTCCCGAGTTCCTACATTTCTCCTGAACCCAAACTGATCTTCCCCGAGGTCGGCTTCTACCAGCTTTTCCATCCGTCTGTATATAATTCGTGTTAATATTTTGCAACCATGACTTATTAAACTGATGGTTCTGTAGTTTTCACACTTGTCTGCACCTGCTTTCTTTGGAATGGGGATTATAACATTTTTCTTGAAGTCTGAGGGTACTTCACCTGTTTCATATATCTTACACACCAGGTGAAACAGGTTTGTCATGGCTGGTTCTCCCAGAGACTTCAGTAGCTCTGAGGGAATATCATCTACTCCAGGGGCCTTGTTTCGACTTAGGTCTTTCAGGGCTCTGTCAAATTCTTCTCTCAATACAGTATCTCCTATTTCATCTTCATCTACATCCTCCTCCCTTCCTACAATATTGTCTCTGAGTTCATTTCCTTTGTAGAGCCCCTCTATATACTCTTTCCACCTATCAGCTTTCCCTTCTTTGCTGAGAACTGGTTTCCCATCTGAGTTCTTGATATTAGTAGTGTTGCTTTTCTTCTCCCCAAATGTTTCTTTTATTTTCCTGTAAGCAGTATCTATTTTTCCCCTATTTATACATTCTTCTACATCCTTGCATTTGCCTTCTAGCCACTCCTGCTTAGCCATTTTGCACTTCCTGTCAATCTCATTTCTTAGTCGTCTGTACTCCATTTTGCCTGTTTCATTTACTGCATTTTTATATTTTCTCCTTTCATCGATTAAATTTAGTATCTCCTGTGATATCCAAGGATTTTTTGTAGGTCTTGCCTTCCTACCTACTTTGTCCTCTGCTACTTTCACTATTTCATCTCTCAATTTTACCCATTCCTCCTCTACTGTTTTATTTTCCCTTGTTTCTGTCAATTGTTGCGTAAAGCTCCCTCTGAAATTCTTAAGAACCTCAGGTTCCTTCAATTTATCCAGGTCCCATCTCCTTATTTTCCTACCTTTTTGTAGTTTCTTTAGTTTCAGCCGACAGTTCATAACCAACAAGTTATGGTCAGAGTCTATATCTGCCCCTGGGTATGTCTTACACTGTAGAACCTGGTTCCGAAATCTATGTCTTACCATTATAAAATCTATCTGGTATCTCCCGGTGTCTCCTGGTCTCTTCCAAGTATACAACCTTCTTTTGTTATTCTTGAACCAGGTGTTTGTTATAACTAAATTATGTTCCGTGCAAAATTCTACCAGGCGGCTCCCTCTTTCATTCCTTTTGCCCAGACCATATTCTCCTACTATCTTCCCTTCCCTTCCTTGTCCTACTACCGAATTCCAGTCTCCCATAACAATTAAGTTTTCCTCTCCCTTAATTGTCTGAATAATTTCCTTTAGCTCCTCATATATTTCTTCGATTTCCTCATCATCGGCAGAGCTAGTTGGCATATAAACTTGTACTACTGTTGTCGGTGTTGGCTTCGTATCTATCTTGACAATGATAATGCGATCACTGTGCAGCTCATAGTAGTTTACCCGCATTCCTGTTTTCTTATTCATTATCAATCCTACTCCTGTGATACCCCCAATTGATTTTGTATTTATAATTCTGTACTCACCTGACCAGAAATCCTGTTCATCCTGCCACCGAACTTCACTAATCCCCACTATATCTAACTTCAACCTATCCATTTCCCTTTTTAAATTTTCTAATTTTCCTACTCTATTAAGGGATCTAACATTCCACGCTCCGACCCGTAGAATGCCAGTACTGTCTTTCCTGATGATCACATCCTCCTGAGTAGTCCCCGCCCGGAGATCCGAAGGGGGGACTATTTTACCTCCGGAATATTTTACCCGAGAGGATGCCATCATCATATGTTCATACAGTAGAGCTGCATGTCCTCGGGAAAGGTAACGGCTGTAGTTTCCCCTTGCTTTCAGCCGTTCGCAGTAGCTGTGTGGCAAAGCCACATTAGCTGATGTTACAAGGCCAGCTCAGTCAATCATCCAGACTGTTGCCCCTGTAACTACTAAAAGGCTGCTGCCCCTCTTCAGGAACCACACGTTTGTCTGGCCTCTCCACAGATACCCCTCCGCTGTGGTTGCACCTACGGTACGGCTATCTGCATCGTTGAGGCACGCAAGCCACCCCACCTCGGCAATGTCTGTGGTTCATGGGAGTGGATCAGCGACTATAAGCATATAAATTCATTGAAATAGTAACTAGTGGGTCTCGCAGACCCAGCCCGACCGTTCTAGGGTTAAGGACTTGTTCCCCCTCCTCAGCCTTGTGCCCCATCCCCCTCTAGAAAAAAATGCTGCATCCACCACAGAGCTAGCGTATCCGCTACTTTCATTCCCTGCGAATGCTAAATACAACAAATTGCTCAAATGTTTGTAAGGCTTATGGGACTTAACTGTGGGGTCATCAGTCCCAAAACTTACAAACTACTTATGAACTAAATTATACTAAAGACAACACAAACATCCATGCCCGAGGGAGGATTCGAACCTCCGAAGCGGGAGGCCGCGCGATCCGCAACGTGGCGCTCCAGACCTCTCGGCTACTCCCGCGCGGCTAAGCACAACACGTAGCTTATGCAACAGTGTTGTTTTGTTCACGTATAGTGAAATATTGTACAAGTGTCCGATATAGAGCTTTTAGATCCTGCTACTTTCAGCTTGCATTCCGCTCTTGGTTACTTCGATATGTGGATTAGACACAAAAATCTCGCGTTTTCTTTACTTATTGCTGCTTTTCTTTGCTGTCCGAATAAAGAAAAAAAGCACTAGAAACATACATATTTATGTGATAAAAATCGCGTACTACGTTATAATTCTGACTAAACTGGTCATCTAGGTAAAAGGTTTAAGCGATCTTGGCTTGTATTTGAATAATCACAGTCAATATGCTAGGTTTGTTTGCCGTCTCGTAGTAAGTGTTTGGTGTCTGCTGTGACAAATACACCACATAGGACTTCTGTATTCACATTGCTGAATGTACTTCTTTTATGTTATTGAGGAAGTTTCAGAATGTATTACAAACACTAAAACGCAAAAGAATATTAGTGTACAGGATCGTAGAGGCACATGGTGCCGATGTTGGCAACAACCGTTGAACGCATTTGGAAACCTAATCGTATAGAATGGGGGAATGGGGGGAATAATCCTTTGTATTGACCATGAAATAAATAAATAATTCTGTTTCTTCTCTAAGGTTGACGGGTTTCTGCAAGTAATAGTAACCTTGTCTAGTCAGTAATTTAATAATTCTTGTAAAGCAAACATTTCGTTGCCAACATTAGTACACTACGCCGCCGCAGTCGTAGTAAAATTTACCCAATATTCTGTGTCAGTTAGATTGTAGTCTCTTATAAGTAAGCGCCAAATTGGCATTTACTAATAAGAAATTTAATTAGGGTGTATTTTGTGATAAAACATCTGGTACTATTCTTTCAAATTGAATACTACAAGCTATAACGCTAAAACTTTGAAGTACCATAAACAGCATTCAACGGTAGTTGCCTGTATCAGCACAGAACGCTGCCACAGCCGTAACTAAACTTTTTGCACAGTATATTTATATTTTCCATTTTAGTATTTGCAATATTTTCTTGTACTAACGTAATAGAAGTATATTCAACAATTTGTGCAACGTCAGTACAAAACCTTTTGATCTGATGTATTTATCAATATACTATATTAACACACACATATTGTGCTCTAAAAATTGTATGTTCTGGGATGTTTTGCTCTGTTATGATATTTTGCGGCGATCTTAAGAGGCAGTACTTTCAAAAGAGCTAAACAAAAACTTACGTTCCAATATCACAGACGATTTTTACTATTAAATATTGCTTCAAGTCAAAATAATAAGTAATATTTACTTAAAATACATAACTGTGCTCTCAGTTCGGGTTCCCATTTGTGCGCAGACAGTTAATGGTCCATTTTTTTTCTTCCCTCGGAATCTCTCGGGAAACTAAACATTCTGTAGCTTCCTCTGGAATGATTTGAGCAGTTTATGGCAACACAACCACCCATAATGTCGTGCTAAAATGCCGTGACGCATATCCTATTGCATCGCAGTCTGTTTAACTTACGAGATACGGAAATGAAAATGGCATATGCGTCAGCTCGTTCTTACAGGAGCATTAAAAGTCTGTCGGCCGTATATTTCATCACGCGGTAATATTCCGTAAGTATCAGATATTCGTAGAAGCGGCAAATTACGTTTGACAAGCTAGAATTTGTCATTGGTCTTTGTTACACTCTGAAAATTTTAAGCTCTACTCGTAAGTTCCTGCCTAACCACATCTTTAAAATCCTGACATTTTCGCAGAAATAGTAGTCTTTTAGTTGATCAGAATACCGGCTCGTAACACACAGAAATTTACTCTTAGGTTCCTGGCTAACCTAATGCTTCAAAATGATGCTGTATTTGTTCATTACAACCGATTAATAAAAAAGCCTGTTAACATGTGCAACTGGTTAACTGTTTATACCTGTAAATGTACTATTCGGGTCATTACCCATCTGAGAAACGAAATTCAGTGTTTCACTTGTAGGACAATTTTGTATTAACAGTTGTTTATTGTGTTAACTTACCTTATATCCGGAAATAACGGCCAAATATGTACTTCGTCCTTTGTAAATCAGATGGAAATGTAAATATCGTTGAATATTGTAGGACATCATTATCTTATGCTCATAAGAAAGGCCCAGAACGATGTTAAAAACCCTAAAATTGATGCAAAATTTTTAACCCGAGGGAATGCGAACCCAAAACGATTAACACCAACAGTTCGGCACGCCAGAACCATAACCATTACATAACACAGCTTCTTAGCAATTTTTCTGTAATATTAAATATTTTTCTTTTAAAATTTATCTGCATCGTTGCTTCGACATGTTATACTAAAACATTTTTTAATATAATTGAGTGCGTCTTCGTGTAATACCACTACCACTGCTTGCTTCGTGACTTTCGGTAGCCATTGCTATCGTTTGGAGCGAAGGCAACAGTATTAGACATTCGTTACAGTTCCTTCCTTCCTACGTTCATGAAATACATTTTAACACTCACAATGTAGACTCGACATATTACTGGGTGTCAAGAAAAGGGCTCCCTGATTTCAAAATTAAATATCTCGAAATCAAAGATCGATAGAGGACTGCAGTAAACGGTATGTTAATTGTGAAAGCTGCAAGAAGTTTATACAGCAGTTGAAATAATAGTTACAAAAGCTGCTAACAGATAGCGCTGTAAGCTGTACAGCTCATATCAGCGTACGTAGGTGAAATAATCGTAAGAAAATACTCTTTGCAAACAATCACATCACAATGTTTTCAAAATATTCACCATTGGCACTACAGAGGTGGCGTAAACGAAGAATGAAATTCGCCATCACATTTCGTAGTGTCTAAACCGCCGATTCAAGCTCGTCCATCGTGGCGGGATGCTTCGGGTAGATCATGTCTTTCACTGTGGCCCACAAAAAAAAGTCACAGGGAGTCAAATCCGGCGAATATGGAGGCCAATCCATGCCTGCACCAGTAAATTTGGGATATTCCAAAGCAATGACTCGATTCCCGAAGTATTCCTCAAAAAAAGGGAAACACTTGTTCGGTTCGATGTGGTCGGGCTCCATCTTGCATAAACCATTCAGTACCTGCTCGACCCTCTAACGCTTGCAGTGTGGCGACAAATTGTTCCAAAATTGCAACGTAACGTGCACCAGTGACCGTTTCTCGAATGAAAAAAGGGCCAATAATGTATCTGCTGCATACTGCAGCCCACACAGTAACTTTAGGAGAATACAGGGGTTTCGCTTCACACCAATATGGCTTTTCGGAACCCAAAAATCGCCAGTTCTGCTTATTCACGTATCCATTCAAGTGGAAGTGTGTTTCATCTGTAAACCAGATGCAGCCAACATCAAATCCTTCACTATCAATCAATGTGAGCATCTGATTAGCAAAGGCAACCCTTTGTTGCACAGCTCGTACGGGTGTGGCCTGGTGCGTTTGAATTTCGAATAGAAACATGTGTAGGCTCTTTCTCAGTATTTTCTGCGTGCTGGAACGCTTTAAACCAGATGTTCAAATGTTTGTAGAGCTTATGGGACTTAACTACGGGGTCATCAGTCCCTAAACCTACAAACTACTTATGAACTAGCAAATACTAAGCACGGCACAAATATCCATGCCCGAGGGGGATTCGAACCCCCGACCGTAGTGGCCGTGCAGACCGTGGCCGCCGCTTCAAACCAGTCTCAGATGCAATTCTACGGACGGATGACATTGGATTTCGCTGAATAATTCCAGAAACTGTGGCGATATTTTCAGGCGTAACTGTGATTTGCATGCGGCCAACATGCCCCACTACATCACCAGTTACGCTGCCTGTTCGTTGAAATTTTGGGAAGAGCGTACGAATGGTTTTCGCATCGGGTCCTTTTGGAACATTAAATCGTACTTGAAAAGTTCGCCTTGTCGCCGTAGGACTCTCTTCCAACCTGTGGTACTCTAGCACCAGAAAAACGCGTTGTTCAATGGAGTACATGATTTTAGTCTCTTCCTTCGGTACGCTAACCTCCTTTCACGTTTCAATAGTGGGACTGATCGCTCTGGGCTTCGGATCACTATTTAGACTAGGCATTACGTATGTCGATTACAGCGTCATCTGTTAGCAACTTTTGTAACTATTATTTCAAACTGCTGTATTAACTTCTTACAGCTTTCACAATAAACATAACGTTTACTGCATTCCTCTATCGATCTTTGTTTTCGAGATATTTAATTTTGAAATCAGGGAGTCCTTTTCTGGACACCCTGTATATCAACCATGGATTTTCGTTTACCTTTGTGATTAGCGGTACGACCACAAAGTTCGATATACCTCATATGGTCGATATAAGCTTGTTTACGTCAGCGCTTCATCATCATGATAACTGGCTTGCCTGAGCTTGTGCGAGACGAAGGCTATCCTGGGGCAGCTAGCAGGTGCCGGCTCCTTTGATAAATGACGCAGCTGTGTTCGGGGGGAGTTTGTGACGCTTGCGGGGAGTGACACTTGCGCGGAAAGGGAATTTGTAGACACTTGCGGGGAGACCCTGACGCTGCAGGTAGTGAACAGGGTGTTCCAGAAGTAGGGATACACCACCCCTACTCCACGCCCTCCAGCCGCTACCTGTGCCATATTCAGGGAAAGGCCCACCGAGCGAGGTGGAGCTGTAGTAACGGCCTGAAGATATCACAGCCTCATTCAACAGGGAGATAACACGTCATACAAATATCACTCGATTTACAATACAGCACCATGTGAAGAGGAATGTGATGAAATCGGAATTGAGCGCAACCGTTGCTAACTACAATTTCGGATTTACTGCATTTTGAGTCAGAATTAGCATCTATATTCGCATTAATCGCAAATGCGAATTTTTCCTGTCCCTAGTAATACCTTTAAAAATAAACAGCTGATCAAGGCACTAAAAGCAAGGGCAGATCTTTGGGTGTATTACTACAAATAACTAAAACACAATTTGATCGTGGAATTATATACAGTCTCATTATAAAGGTGTTTTGTAGGTGGTTTTGAGCAGTTTTTAAATATGTTAGGAATATCATTATGAAATATAGACAGCTACACCTTATGTTTATTATGAGATATCGATTTCGGCTATTTTCAGGTCATCTTCAAGTCTCAAACAACAGGTGTTACTTATGCATTTTTCCAGTGGCACTCATAACCTTTAACTGTTTACACACGAGGTCTAACTTTGTTAGTCGCGTTAGCGATGAAAACAGAACCCAGAATCTTTGCGTCTAAATGATACATATATTGGTGTGATGTCTTATTTCGAAAGCACACACATCACACCAATACATATACAGCTCTCGGTAAAGTGGAACGGTACGATGTCGTTACGTAGCACAGCACGGCGACTGGAAACGCAGGAGAAGTGCAAACAACGTTCTTTCCTCAGAGGTATGATTCTAATTAGGTTCGACGTAGACTTCTACAACATACAGTCCACACGGCGAAGATTACACCAAAAAATTTAACGTTTCGTCTACTTTGGCGATAGCAACCAAATTTTAAAATCGTGTCTACTATGTAAAGATTTAGCAACACAAAACGCTTCAAGTCCATAACTTCACTGGTTTTAGAGTTCTCAATTTTTAATATGTTTTTAATGTTATTACATAAAAAACAAATTTGGGACTCACGCTACAATTTTCATATGGCAGATTTTGTAGGTACATTCGCAAGACATAATTCAACGGTTCTGTGCATTCATTTTATGAGAAATACCAATCATTTGTTTTCAGTGTTTATTTCAAAGTTCTACATTTAAGTTTCTTTAATTATTAGTACTTATATGTGGTGATGAAATAAATAAATTACGTGTATGTGTGTAGTCTTATGCGGCCGAACTACTTAGGTCATCAGTCGCTAGACTATTATTTAAAATAACGTAGGCAAAGTACAAACAAACATACCCATGTCCGAGGAAGGACTCGAACATCCGACCGGACCAGACGCGCAATTTGCGACACAAATTATATGTTTGATAATATTAATGCATAGAAGTATGAAATCACGTCAAGACTACTTCCTGCAAAAATTTCGACAAAAAAAGTTGGCACTGAGTTTAGAAAAACAAAATTCTGGTATATTGGATTTTAACATTTTATCAAAAAATGAATGTTACTACAAGAGATACAGCCATTCAAATTTACGGGCACCATAACGTATTCCCTTCCTGAGTAAATGAGCTGCTTGTTGTAGTTTCAACGCCTTTTTCTTGAATGTTCTGAATATAAATCTTCACACAGACTTCTTGAGGAGGAGAGTGATACGGATATCTGATTGTAAACCACTGCCTATTACCTTAGACCTTTTTGACTGTACTGAACAGGAGTTCCGCGTATTCCGTAATTTATATTTAGACAGTTAACAGGCAATGTAATTTATAACCAACTATTGGCTGTCAATTTCGCTTCATTTTTCCTGGAAGTCTTGCAACTTGTTTCTCCCTGTTGGTTTATGCCAAGTTCGGAGTAAAAATGGTTCTATATGACGGTGATGGAACATCGACGCAGAGGACACCGTGCTCTAGGGTGCGGTTCCTCTGGGGTGAAAGCTTGTCCACTGTTGGTTGAGCTGACCTCTACGAGTTTACGAGAGTAACTCGGGCGCCCGATCCTCGATTGTCGTGAGTGCACTCGTGCTTCCGATAATCCATTTTTAGTCTGGGGCAAAGTCCCAGATATAAATTAAATTGGTCCCAATCCCCCGGTTCCGACCAAGGTTTTCGGGAGGTTTTCCTTGGTTGTAAGGCGTATGCCGGAACTGGTAAGCCCCTCCCACTTATTCCTAATTGGGATTCCCCCGCGACCCTTTATGGGCCGGATCTCAAACAGCCCGCTCCACTCCTCGGGGTGGAGAATGAAAAGAATTAGGTTTTTTTTTTTTTTTTTTTTTCTTAGATGTATTTCTAATTCGAATACAGCCAAATCGTTTTGGGGTCTACAAATAAACGCTTAAAGTATGTAAAATACTCATTGTCTTATTATTAACGTTTTTTAATTCAAGGTTTAATTAGGTTGCGTCTCCTATTAAAAAGCATAGTAGCTATTTTTAAAGAGATGGAAGTTGCGTGATAGTGGGGTTAACTACATAGCGGTCAATTACATCAATGTATCTGTGCAGGATGCCTAATATATTTATTGCTTGCGCAGTTGTCTTGAGATGCTTAGTGTTCTGAATAATATGCTTTTAGGAGGTATGACTGTGGAAAGTCATCGTCTTGTAGTAGCAAAGAATGTCTTAATAACTCTCCAAACATTATCACTATTAAAATACCTTTTTGTTTCCAGGAGGAACACTCAACGAATTCATATGTAGTTAGAACAAGTTACTATATTGCTCTTCAGCTTTGAAAGGGTCGTGCAATTTCACTGAGTTTCGTGTTATTTTGACAGTATGGAAACTTGACAACAGCAGTGCTAGACTTCTTGGTGTGCCTGTACCCAGGAAAAGCTATTAGCCGCCCCAAGGGTCCCGGGTTCCGCGCAAGCGTCACTCCCCGCAAGTGTTCCAACCCCGTAAATCATGGTGCATCTGACAGGTCGTCTATTTGTGTCGGTACGATCTTTGTAGTCTGGTCACGTCTATCCAATTATCGATCCCTATTATGGTGTTAAAGATTAATGACGCGCCCGCTTTTTTGGGGGGGAGGGGGGAGGCTCAGAAACATGGGACATAAGGAAACATGTAATAAACGTTTTTGTATATGAATATTTGTGTGCTTATTTCGAAACCTACCAAAAATCCTAAGAAATCCCACATTTACTGCGATCTATATATATACGAGGCACGTCCAGAAAGTAAGTTCCGTTTCAATTTATCTCCGCTGCAGCGCTGCGATTGCAGTTCCGCACATGCGCTTTAGACGATGTGTATCAAGGAGAAGAACGTGCGCCATTTGGAGATCGGTGAGTTGCATACCCTTTGTTGTGCTTGTTTGAAATGTCGGCGTTGATTGAAAATCCCGCCGCCAGTGAAATCAGGTCCGTGATCGGTTTCTGAATGCGAGGAAAGTGAAACCAAGTGAAATTTATCGGCAAATTCGCGATGTTTACGGACCAAATGCGATGAATGATTCGATGGTGAGAAGATGGGTTCGACAGTTCAATGGCGGGCGTAGTGATGTGCACGATGAAGAACGAAGTGGGCGTCCCGTTTGGTTACAGAAGAACTGATTCACGCGATTGATGACAAGATCCAGGAAAACCGTAGGTTTACAATTAGTGCTCTCGCTATGGACTTCCCCCAAATTTCACGATCACTGATGCATGAAATTGTTACCAAACAACTGAAATTCCGTAAACTTTGCACACGTTGGGTACCAAAGATTCTCACTGAGCAACACAAAACACAACGGATGGGTAGTGCACTTGAGTTTTTGACCCTTTATGCTGAAAGCGGCGAAGAATTTCTGAGACGGATGAAACGTGGGTTTCTTACGACACCCCTGAGAGTAAGCGGCAATCAATAGAATTGAGGCACACTTCATCCCCACCACGGGTAAAGCCGAAGCAAATCATGACATCTCGGAAAATGATGTGCACAGTGTTCTGGGACTGGAAAGGCATCCTACTCATTGTCTTCTTACCGCATGCTCAAACAATCAAAGCAGATGCTTATTGCGAGACACTTCGGAAATTGCGCCGTGCAATCCAGAATAAGCGCCGGGGACTGCTGTTAAAAGGTGTCGTTTTGCTTAACGACAACACACGACCACGCACTGCAAATTTGACAAAATACCTGCTACAGGGATTTGGCTGGGACGTGTTTGACCATCCTCCGTACAGCCCTGACCTCGCTCCTAGTGACTTCCATCTGTTCTTAAATCTCAAGTCTTTCCTTGGCGGTCATCACTTCACAAATGACGACGAGCTGAAAGAAACTGTTTCCAACTGGTTGAAGACACAGCCGGCAGATTTCTATGAAGAAGGTATACAAAACCTGGTGCCACGCTATGACAAATGCCTGCAAAATTTCGGCAGTTATGTGGAAAAGTAGTTTAAGAGTAGTAGAATTCTGTGCAATAAAAAATTCTTCTGTATCTGTGTACAATTTCATTTTATTACCAAACGGGACTTACTTTCTGGACGCGCCTCATATAATCAATCGTTTGCGAACTTCTAAACTTAAAATCCTATACAGAATAACCATAGATAATAAAATAGCTTTAGTAGTCGTATTATGCATGTGACAAATGGTAAAATTAACATCCAATTGCAAGCATATATTTTGGTAGTGGAAACTAGGTACAGTGGAACCCCCGATATCCGACCTTCACGGGACCGGGCCGTACTCGGAACGGCCAAAAGGACAGATATACCGAGGAGCAATAAACATATTTTTTGAGTCAAAACAGCCGTATACTGCACTAAATTGTAAGTATTGTACAAAATACACTCTCAATACACACAGTGCTGCTTAATCGTAATTACTGTATTCAATAAAAAATTATTTCACCTTACATATTTTAATAAAATGTAACAGTCATCATCATCATTAGAGCCTGATTATGTCTTTCAGCGTTCAGTCTGGAGCATAGTACCTCTAATAAAATTCCTCCAAGATCCCCTATTCAATGCTAACATTGATGTCTCGTCTGATGTTATGCCTTTTACTTCAAAATCACTCTGCACCGAATCTAAGTACTTTCTTCTTGGTCTACCTCGACTGCCGGCCGCGGTGGCCGCGGGGACTGAGGCGCTCCAGTCACGGTCTGCACAGCCACTACGGTCGGGGGTTCGAATCCCCCCTCGGGCATGGATATTTGTGCCGTCCTTAGTGTAAGGTAGTTCGTAAGTAGTTTGTAAGTTTAGGGACTGATGACCCCGTAGTTAAGTCCCATAAGCTTAACAAGCATTTGAAGCATCTACCTCGACTCCTCTTACCCTCCACTGACGAGCTCATGAGTCTCTTAGGTAACCTTGCTTCTCCCATGCGTGTAACATGACCCCGTCATCTCAGTCTGTTCACTCTAACTGCTTCATCTATGGTGTTCATTCCCAGTTTTTCTTTGATTTCCTCATTATGAACACCCTCCTACCATTGTTCTCATCTATTGGTACCTGCAATCATTCTTGCTACTTTCATATCTGTAACCTCTAACCTAACAACACAGTTGGTCGAAAGAGCGGTGCATTGCTAACTTAGTCTTAGTACTTACTTCCTTCTTGCAGAAGAGAGCAGATCTTAGCTGAGCACTCACTGCATTAGCTTTGCTGCACCTCGATTCCAGTTCTTTCGCTATGTTGCCATTCTGTGAGAAAATACATCCCAGGTACTTGAAAGTGTCTACCTTTTCTACCTTTGTTCCTCCTATTTGGCACTCAAACTGTTTCAATCTCTTTCCCACTGACATTACTTCCGTTTCGGAGATGCTGATCTTCATACCATAATCCTTGCACCTCTGATCGAGCTCTGAAATATTAGTTTGCAAACTTTCAATCGAATCGGCCATTACAACTAAGTCATCCGCATATGCGAGACTGCTTATTTTGTTTTCACCTACTTTAATCCCGCCCTGCCAGTCTACTGTTTTCAACATATGATGCATGAATAGTATGAACAACAGTGGTGACAGGTTACAGCCTTGTCTTACCCCTGAAACTACCCTGAACCAGGAGCATAATTTGCCATCTACTCTAACTGCTGCCTGACAGTCTATGTAAAGCCCTTTAATTGCCTGCAGAAGTTTGCCTCCTGTACCATAATCTTGAAGACTGACAGTAGCTTCCTCCTAGGAACACGGTCATAAGCCTTTTCCAGATCTATGAAACATAGATACAATGCCCTGTTCCACTCATAGCACTTTTCCGTTACCTGCCGTAAGCTAATGATCTGGTCCTAACAGCCTCTAAGAGGCCTAAACCCACACTGATTTTCGTCTAACTTGTCCTCAAAAAAGTAACAGTTTTTTTTAATGGAAAAGTTTAATTTTTATAATGCCTGAAAAGTCTCAACATCTCCTCCCAATTTTTCCAAACAGCTTTACGGCTTTTTCTTTTACAAGAGGCCCCGACAAATGAGTCCCTTTGCACTGTTCTTGACAAAACCAAACCCAAAGAGCTTCGTCTCTAAGTTCTTGCATAGATTTTTTTAAAAACATTTTCAGACTTTTTAAAGCATCTTCCGTTTTAACTGTCATAGAATAACTTTCAAGGTCTTCACGGTTTTCTTTTTTTCCCCAGTCTTTTACATTTGTCACGCCGACCTCTAGCTCTACGGCTAATTTGACTAGTGACTCACCACGGTCCAAACGTTGAAGCACTTCAACGAACTTTCACTAATCGCAAAATACAGTTTATCACCAAAGATACAGTAATTACAAAAACAAAAAACAGTAAAGTAGAGCAAGGTTCACGTCGACAATCAGAACACAACTGGCAGTTTAACAGAGAAACAATACACAGCACTCTTGAGTCAGTTTGACTCGTCGCCGGCAGAAGGCAGTCAGGCACATGGCGGGATATCCCAAGGAGTCGGATATCCCGAGGTCGGATATGAGGGGTTTCAGTGTAGTTGGGTGACCTTGAAAGTAGTTGAAATGTACTGTAACCACTTTTCTTACCTATATGAAGCAAGACTGAACTCGGTCTGTGCCGGAGGCCTATTTATATGTAACACCGGGATGTGATGCACGTGTGGAGCCTGGTAGCGAAGGGGGGGGGGAATAACGGTCTGGTTCCCCTCGTCTGTATGGATTATGGAGGCAGCTGTGCGTTCGTGGGCAGCTGTGTCGCAGAGTAACATATACAGAGAAGCAGCCCCCCCCCCCCCCCTAAACCACTGTCCTACGCTCCTCTCGTAGTTCCGTGAGATGCTAGCAGATGTCAGGCGGTTTCCCGGCTTAGTACAGGTAGACCACACTAGAGGCACTTCTGAGGGTGCCTCTCGCACGTCACAGGGTAGCTTGAAGGCGAGGCTGAGGGGAGAGCTCGTGCCGCCTGCCACGAGGCCACGGCTGTGTCCGGCGTGCTGGCGTTTGAGGGGAGGTGGTGGTGGGGACAGCCGCTACCTGCCGCCTGCTCTGGCCAGTTTAAAGGGCTGCTTCTGACCGCAGCGTCATCATGGGACATCTTACGGAACTGCTTCATCATCCCCCCTACCCTCCCCGCATCACTGAGCGTGGGACCGGGCCCTTACGGAGGTTTCCCGTCTGTATATACGAGGCGCGTCCAGAAAGTAAGTTCCGTTTGGTAATAAAATGGAATTGTACATAGATAAAGAAGAAATTTTTATTGCACAAAATTCTACAACTCTTAAACTACTTTTCCACATAACTGCCGAAATTTTGTGGGCACTTGTCATAGCGTGCCACAAGTTTTTGCTAGCATCCTTCACAGAAGGTTGCCGTCTGTGTATTCAACCATGTGGTAACAGATCTTTATCATTGTTGAAGTGTTGACCACCAAGGACAGATTTTAGGTGTAAGAAGAGATGAAAGTCGCAAGAAGAGAGGTCTGAGCTGTATGGAGGATGATCAAACAGGTCCCATTGAAATTTCCGTAAGAATTGTTTGGTCACATTCGGTGTGTGAGGTCAGGCATTATCGTGAAAAAAAAAAAAAAAAAAAAAAAAAAAAAAAAAAAAAAAAAAAAAAAAAAAACTTCTGACAGTAATCCTCCTCTTACACCTAAAATCTGTCCTTGGTGGACAACACTTTGCCACGGTGGAGTAGCCGAACGGTCTAAAGCGTCTCGCTGTGGAGCGCGCGGTTGCTCGCCGTGGAGGTTCGAGTCCTCCCTGGGGCATGGGTGAGTGTGTTTGTCCGTAGGTTAGTTTACCTAGGGTTAAGTAGTAGTTTGTAAGCTACAGACAGATGACCACGCAATTTGGTCCGATAGATTTACAGACATTTGAACATTTGATTTGACAACACTTCAACGATGATGACGAGCTGAAAGAACATGTTACCACATGGTTGAATACACAGGCGGCAACATTCTATGAAAAAGGCACACAAAACCTTGTGTCATGGTATGACAATTACATACAAAATTTCGGATGCTATGTAGAAAAGTAGTTTAACAGTTGTAGATTTTTGTACAATCAATATCTTTTTTTGTATCTGTACCTGTTCATTTTATATAACCAAACGGAACTTCCCTTCTGGAAGCGCCTCATAAAATAGGTTTAATAGTCGTATTATGCATGTGACAAATGGTAAAATTAACATACAATTGCAAGCATATATTTTGATAGTGGAAACTAGGTAGTTGGGTGACCTGGAAAGTGGTGCAAGACTGAACTCGGCCTGCGTTGGAGGCCTATTTATACGTAACGCCGGGATGCACGTGTGGAGACTGGTAGCGGTGGGGAGGGGGAGGGAATAACGGTCTGGTTCCCCTCCTCTGTATGGGTTATGGGGCAGGTGTGCGTTCGCGGGCATCTGCGTCCACCGTCCGCGCTATCCATTCTTCACCCAGCAGGGGCGTGTACCCTCATTCTTCACTTGTCAGTGGTGTGTGGCGACGTGGTAGCGGACCCCAAGAGTCGTAATTCTTCACACAATACTGGAATTAGGATCTGGCGGCTTCAGCGGATAAAGGGACCGCATAAATTTTCCTCGTACCTTTGTAAGCGATGCGAACTGATGAAGCATTGTTGTGCGGGTCGGTATAAATTATTTTTAGTACAATAGGGTGGCTTCCCTGGTTCTTCACTGTCACGGGTGTGTGGAGGCAGGCATGGTGGCGGTGCACGTGCAGACCCCAAGCACCGTAATTCTTGACGTGATGATGGAATTCGGACCTGGGAAGCAATGCGAACTGACTTTGTTGCGCTGGTCGGTATAAATTATTTTTAATAGGTTCGCGGTCGGCGAGTTTCAAAGCCCACACGTCGTCCAGTGTTGCCAACTTGGGGGTTTTCCCCCTAAATTTAGGGGGACTCTGCTGTCTTGGGGGGAATTTGGAGGGATTTGCACTTCAGGGCAGGGCCGGATCTAGGGGGGGATAAAGAGGGCAGTTGCCCCAGGCGGCAGAATTTAGAGGGCGGCAAATTTTGACAGACTCTTTTTCTTTACAGAATGTATCTTTTTGGTATAATTTAATGAAATTAACTGACTCAGAATTATTAAAAGTAAAATGACTGCGAGAAATATCGAAATCATTTAATAAAACTAAAATTCCTGGTTGCTGACTTCAGTGTTGCCCAGTCACAGGTACTTCAGCTAATCAAACTTTAAAAATCTACTAGATATGAGCCGGAATGAGGGAGATGTTTGCGTTATTGCATAAGTAAATGCACAATGTTTATTAATTTGCATAGATTTCCTTTTTCAGATAAAAGGTAATATTTGTAGAACAGGTGAATTTGAATAACTTTCCAGTCATTATAAAAAAAAGAAAAATGAAAAAACCTCGAAAAGCGAAATTTTGAATTAATTTTTGTACGATGAGTAATCTTGATCTTAATTCAGTCAATAAAATAAGTTCATGTTGTGAGATTCTGACATTTATTTAGAAATATGTAACCCAATTAGCGTCAAAAAGTCGATTCTTATGGGGGTGGGGTGGGGAGTGAAAGAAGGGGCGGCAAATTTAAGCTTGCCCCCCTTGGCAAATGTCCTAGATCCGGCCCTGTTCAGGGGGAAATTTAGGGGTCAATGTTCTTTGAGGGGAATTTTTAGGGGCTTCTCAGACATGAATAACGCATACCTATCAAAATTTGTTTAGCCCTACCTTACAATGAAGTACTTCGTTGTTGTATTTTCGTTGGCACTGCCCTCCTTCTGCAACGTCTACTGTAACGTACTACTGTTGTATTGGCGACTGTGCACTGAAGTTGAATACGCTGGAAGTGTATGTGTGTGTGTGTTTCAAGTGACTATGGCTTCAAGAGAGAAAAAAATATTCCCAGAGATACACGATGGAGTGGGAATCAGATCCCTTGTTGAAAGGTACATTTATTCCCAATTTGCTAGATTTCATTAGCATAGCCGAACAGGGACGTTTATATAGTCTATCTTCTCCCTGTAGTCTATATACTACAGCTTACATCTTAGAATGTCATGCAGAAGCTACTGCTTTTTCTTTTAGTGACCACTAAAGAGTAGAATATTAGTAATTAGGTTTTCGTTAAGTGACATTTAGAACGAATGCATTAATTCGTCATGCAGAGCTTTATTGGAATGTTTTACCAACGAAAATGTATAGTCTAGGAAAGCACCAAAGCTGTTTTTCTTTTTTATTATTATTATTATTATTGGAATGCTGACTAATTTCAGCCTTTGCCCATTTTCTTACGCCACATTATTTTATGTTTGGACACTGTGTAGGTCATGCTATTTCTTTCAACTCTGTATTTGAAATAAACAGTGTGACCTACACAGTGTCCAAACATAATATAATGTGGCTTCAGAAAATAGGTATTTCAAATAAACAGCGTGACCTTCACAGTGTCCAAATATAAAATAATGTGTCCCACCAATCTATCCCTTCTCTTAGTCAGTATATGCCAGAAACTCCAGAAAATGGGCAAAGCCCGAAACTAGTCAGCATTTAAATAAAAATGCAGCTCTCGTGCAATATATATAAAAATGTCTTTCCTAGAATAGTTAACAGCTGCAGAACGTGATGTAACAAAAACTTTTAGGGATTTTTTTAGGGGGAATTCACATACGATTTAGTAGAAAATTGAGCTTCAGGGTTGGCAACACTGAACGTCGTCGTGCCTTCATTCCGCCGACGGCTCGTGCGAGCGATAGACGTACTGCGTGATGAAACGCGTACGTTTTAATGATTCGATAACTGTACATAATCTAGTTATTTGGGCGTCGTATGGCCAGATTTGGTCACTAGGAGCTGCTTAGTAGGGATACAGATAGGTTCATTAGACGAATCGAGAATGTAAGCAGGATAATCTATATCTATATCTACATATAAAAGGCTTGTGTGTGTACGTGCTGACAGACTTTTCTCCATGACCACATACTGCCACCCACTCGTGGTTGTGGTGGTAGATAGCGCTTGGTCTAATGATGTTAGTAAGGGAGTTTGGTCGCAGTGCGTGGCAGTGGGTGAGTGATACGAGCAAAAATTCGCAAAATATGCAATAAATACTCTTAGGAAAAGCTATATACTCTGTGACTTACGAACTTTACGGTGCGAGTCAAAATCTGTTTATTCTTTCAATCGTCAGACATTGCGGTCCTTTCAGACTTTAATAACGACGAGGAATATCAAATACGCAATTTTTAAGTAGATCACATGTTTCCGTCAACCACACATTACCGACTATGAACAGAGACACAAAACAAAGATAAAAATCCAGATAGACTCAAAGATAAAAATACTCGTGGAACATTGATCTGAAGTGTGATAATTTATCGAATTGCGATTACTCTGTGCATACATATCTCTGACTTGTGTCTGTTCATTTGTTGTGTGTAATTATTCTTTTGTTGTTAATTAGTCTGTGCATATGATACAGTTGAATGTAGTATGTCGTTAATAAATTGTGTTTAATTACGCAACAGATCATTGTCGTGGAAGCGTGGTGGAAACACAGACATACATTAATAATATAGCCGCGACACTCACTGCTGTGAAAGGTGTTATCGTTTGACAGCTGGGTCAAGAAAAACTATGCGACGTAGTACTACTCACATCCCGGCGGCCTCCTGTGATAATGTTGGCAACAGATATTGAATAACGAGAATCATGTGACATTGTCATAAGCCAATCGCGTGACACGCAAATATTTGATCGTGAAATCAAGCATACAGTAGGAACAGCAGTATTTATCTACTCTCTATATGGTTCGGTCATCTTTGCAACGGTTTTATATCGTGTTATTGATGTTGCCAACATAAAAACACGAGGCCGCCAGGATAGAAAGTAAAATTTTACCGAATCAGATACATCCGTTGTTGACACATCTCATTACGACCAGCACTTTCACGCGAAACTCTTTTGTATAGAGTTCAGAAATGTAATTTGCCAGCCGCTCTCGGCGCTCCTGTTGCAATGTGTAAATTTATGACCACAACCTAACATTGAATTTACCTTGTTCCGAAGCACGGACTTAATTTCACACTTAGTATGAAAAACTTTATGAACATTCATCGTTTTCGACAATGACTTCTACTTACATTTGACTTCTTGGCTAGGAGAACTGAGATTATTGACAGAGCGATCCAACAAGGATTGTGTTTTTGCTGACCTACGTCCGGAACCCAAAGAACCATGATATACACAGGACCTTCTTTAACAACCGTTGCGAAGCACGGGCATATAAGCTAGTCTATATATAAAAGGCTTGTGTGTGTACGTGCTGACAGACTTTTCTCCATGACCACATACTGCCACCCACTCGTGGTTGTGGTGGTAGATAGCCCTTGGTCTAATGATGTTAGTAAGGGAGTTTGGTCGCGGTGCGTGGCAGTGGGTGAGTGTGACGAGCAAAAATTCGCAAAATATGCAATAAAACGATTTCGCATTGCCCGCCATGTTTAAATTTGACAAACGAGTTTCCATCGGTTATTACGTGACAAAGAATTGCTTGCTTACCTCTTGATTTGAAAATTAATTCCATATTCGATGTTCTAGGCTGATATGGGAACGGAATCGAAACATATTTTCTTTAAATGCTTCTTAGCAGCCATGTTTGAATTTGGCAAGAAACTAAATACGAATATCTATCGCTGGCATGCTAAGAAAACTGAAGTTCAACATCCAGAGAGTATAGAGATCAATGCCGCGACACTATCTGATGTGTAAGGTGTTATCGTTTGACAGCTGGGTCAAGAAAAACTATGCGACGTAGTCCTACTCATATTCCGGCAGCCTCCTGTGATAATGTTGGCAACAGATGTTGAATAACGAGAATCATGTGACATCATCATAAGCCAGTCGCGTGACACGCAAATATTTTGTCGTGAAATCAAGCATACAGCAAGAACAGCAGTATTTATCTACACTCTATGTGGTTCGGTCATCTTTGCAACGATTTTATATCGTGCTATTGATGTTGCCAACATAAAAACACGAGGCCGCCAGGATAGAAAGTAAAATTTTACCGAATCAGATACATCCGTTGTTGTCACATGTCATTATGACCAGCACTTTTACGCGAAACTCTTTTGTATAGAGTCTCATGATTCACACAGTCTTACAATTCATTCCAAATTCCTATTCAAGAAGATATTTGTGAAAACTGTTACAAATCAATATTCACACTTATCCAATATCGTTTTCAGAAATGTAATTTGCCAGCTGCTTTCGGCGCTACTGTTGCAATGTGTAACAAAATTGAGAATAACGACGTATAATATCAAATATATAAGTTTTTAACCTCTCAGCGCGTTTTCCTCAATACCTTACCGACGATCGACAGAGACAACGTTGAAAATGCAGATAGGCTAACAAGTGAACAATAGAGCGCTACACTACAGTCACAGTCATACTTCGATTAGTTGGTGTGGGTGATTTAATTATTACTATTTCTCATCTCAACGATAGAAGTGTTTTCAGAAGTTTACTTCAAACAGAGAATCACACACCGCAATGTTAACTTTATGAACACAACATAACATTGAATTTATATCGTTCCGGAGTACGGACTTAATTTCACGTTTTGTATGAAAAACGTTATGAACATTCATTGTTTTTGACAATTACTTCTACTTAAATTTGACATTTTATCTAGGAGAACTGAGTTTATTGACAGAACGATCCAACAAGGATTCTGTTTTTGCTGACCTAGGTCCGAAACCCTAAAAACCATTATCTACACAGGCCCTTCTTTAACAACCGTTGCGAAGCACGGGCATATAAGCTAGTTAATCCGATTTTAGATGAAGAGCACCGAAGGTGTGTCTGGAAAAAATTACATAAGAGTGAACAACCCATTGATGGCTTACGTAATATATAAAAAAACTCGGAACACGCGTGCTGTGGAACAATTCCGAGTTGGGAGGACGCGGGTTCGATCCCCGCAACGTGAACTTGGGCTCATTGGTGGGAGGGAGAGGGGTCTGATAGCGAGTGGTGGGACGGGGAGGGGGGGCCTCGCAGAAATCATGAATCATGTCAAATTTTATAATTAGAATCATAAATCATGCAAATTTTAGTTAGGGTCATAAATCATGAATTAGTCACGGTTGAGCCAGAACTGGGCCATGTGTGTCGATGACCTTTACCTTGACCTCTAGGGAGGAGGAGAAGGGGGTGCCAGCCCGTTATTCATGACCTAATGTGGGCCCATTACGGCTCCACATACCTACTATTGTCAATAGATACATTTTCATAAATGTGCATTTATTAACTCTTCCATTCCCATATTATGTATTCAGCTTTGCAAAAATTAAAATTCAGTGTTTTCAGTATTAATACAATGCACTAAAAATCAAAATATGTGTTTCAAAATTTTGGACCGAACTTTTTTTTTTTTTTTTTTTTTTTTTTAAGTCATGTATTTTATGTGCAACACAGATGTTTGTATCGAGTTATTTTATTACTTGGGAGGTTATTTTGTTGATAGATAACACTGCCAGATCAATAATGCTAGCATAATCTTCGCCACAGCATGAAGGACAAAACAAGTCACTGCTTTTGCCATAAAATCTCGGGCGAACGCCGGATGTCCGTAACTTCTTGCCACGATATTTCGGCGCAGAGTCTTCTGGCCATCTTCAGGTGAGTACCGCCGAAGTACTGGCGAAGACGTACTGAGCTGTGCTGTTTATGCCCAATTCAGCCGACATTGCGCATGCGCGTACTTAGCGTGCGCGTTCACTACAGCTACGTACGCTGCTCAGAGCGCCCTCCGTGGTGGAGGATTGCCGCTTCGATATCAGATCGATTCTCATCGTCATTCAGTTGCAGAAAACTACGCCGACTACGAAGTTTTTCAATGACAGGATTCCATGCAGCATTTATTTGGAAACCGCTGTCTCGATTGATAAGAGTCTCACTGTCAGACAATCTTATTTACAGCTTCATTAATAATTGAGCTCCAAAAGTTCGATATGTGGGCCACAATTTTCGTTTCATTGTAGTTCATTGAATGACCTGTGGAAATACAATGTTCGGCGATTGCGGATTTGGTGGGTTACAGTAGCCGAGTATGACGCTGATGTTCCACAATGCAGTCCTGCACAGTGCGCGTCGTCTGCCCTATATATGACTTGCTGCACTCGCACGGAATCCTGTAAACACCTGCTTTAGGCAGCTCCAGATCGTCTTTGACAGAACCCAACAGCATTGAAATTTTAGGAGGAGGGCAAAAGATGATTCTTACTTTATGCTTTTTTAGTATTCTGCCTATCTGCGATGAAATACTGCCAATATATGGGAGATAAGCAGTCGATTTGAAAGCCTCTTCTTCTTCCTTGTTCTGTCGTTTGGAGGTGTGCATCGCTCGATTTACTTGCTTCCTTGAATATCCATTCTTTAGGAATACTGTCTGCATGTGTTCCAGTTCCGCGTGAAGGCTGTCGGCATCAGAGATGGTATGGGCTCGATGGATTAAAGATTTGAGGACGCCCATTGTTTGTGACGGATTGTGGCAACTGCCTCTCTCCCTGCTCTTCCACAAAAAAATTATTATCCTGTCTCCTGATATATCGCCGCTAAACAGGAAAGTGCTGCCATCATTCGTAATTAATAGCTCCGCTTTAAGTTCAATCTCTTCTATTGTCTCTGGATCCCTCTCACTTCCCTGCGACTCTGTCCTTTGCTTGTATAACGTCCTTTTGTTGTTCGCTGCTCTGGCATTTCTGTCACAAAGTCGTACCCTCGATTATGCAAGGTACCTAGTTCCTCTGAATAGATTTTAGAAATGACGTATTTACCTCTCGTGCCCTCTTCTATGCCTGGTTCAGAGTCCTCTGTACTACCAACCTTGCGTCATCCGGAGCTCCACATCGATGCTAGTGCGAAAACAGCACTGTAGAATCCTTGGTTTCAGCTTTCCTCGGCAATGCTTCTCTTTCTGTTTAGAACAGCGCCAAATCACAGTCCCGTCTTCCTTCGTTTTCTACACCGTGTAGAAATAACCTTATAGTGGCAACTAGGTTTACCACGAATTGTCGTTGTAACTTCCATATCACAAATTTTGGGATGGTAATATCCAAATGGCACTATGTAAATTTACGAAAACTCGAGCGATACTAACTGGCAGGTAGGACTGTGCGGTCGCAGTTGGGCCGAGTCACAGAGTAACTATGACTGTGGCCGAGTCCAGGGAACGGGAAGAGCAAGGTGATAAGGACGGTCCAGCTTCAGGCAGGACGGGACACAATGGACACGGGCACGACGCGGAGAGTTAGCAGATTTCAAATGGGGCAGAAAGTTCGCAGGGCGGAGAATTCATACATTCCGGTTACTCGGCTGGCATACAATATCGGGGAAGTCTACCTCACAATACAGTTAAGTGGTCCCGCGCGTCAGTCAGACAACTGCTCCGTCTAATGGGGCCCACAGTATAAAAGCAGTCCTCTGCAGCTGTCTGCGCTCAAGGCCACCGTTGCCTGTGATCCTTCGCACGCAGCACACACAATACTGAGGGCCGGTAATGGGTGTCAATCAGTCCACTGCTCGCGAGCTGTCCACAAAAGGGCGACCTTCTCGCAATCCGGAGAACAATCCCGCAGACCGGACAGATCGCGAAATACGCTACAGCACTCACATAATAGTGCCTCTCTGGGTTTATCCCATCAATTTGTTCGAAACATTTTCGGAACGCGTGCACAGTTTTCTTGAAAAAAGGTCTTTTCATAAATGTGTACCAGCACGAAGTGCTGTGAAGAAACCGAAATTCCCCAATTATCAGCCAGTTCCAGAAGACATAGTTGTTGTTGTTGTTTGTTTGTTTGTTTGTTTGTTTGTTTTTTCAGCGTATTTTCTCACTCCCTCTCTCTCCACGCTAACCATGTTCAAACTTGTACAAAACACAAAATAATCGTAAACTCAAATAGATCAAATCTTAGTCCAACGAGCATTAGCACACGTAATGGAATCTACATCTACGTAATTACTCTGGAAATCACATGGAAGTGGATGGTAGAGATTTCATCGAACCGCTTTTATGATAGTTCTCTACAGTTCCTCTCACGAATAGCGCAAAGCAAAAAAATAAAATTTAAGTTATTCCGTTTTGGATCCGATTTCAATTATTTTATTACGATGATCATAAATTCCTATGTAGAAGGATACTGAAACAATACGTTCAGTGAGACTAAAGGAGCAATTAGCCATAGGGTGGGGATCAGGGAGGACAGGGTCAGCGGCAGCAGGAGGAGATGAACGTCTGGCAGACCTGTGCATGTGAGTGTAGTGATGCTGGGAGAACAAGTTTCTATGTACGGCAACTTTAGGTCACGTGGCACGGTCGGCGGCGGTGACAAGAAAGGGACATGAGCTTCTGAGTCCCGTGTGTGTGTGTGTGTGTGTGTGTGTGTGTGTGTGTGTGCGCGCGCGCGCGCGCTTGCAAATGGTAACCTTGATCAGAGGGGCAGTAGGAGGTCAAGCAATTACCTCTCCTCGGGTCACCATCTCCAGAAACGTGTCTCGTGCTAGAAGTCTCCAGAATGGTGTCTCGAGGTATATCAGTTACTAGGCCCGGTAGTCTCCTTTGACCCAGAGGCCCAATAGTCTCTGGAATACACCTTCACCCATTAAAGAGCATTTTTGCGGTGATATTATGCTAATTAAAATTGTTAACAGGTGGACTACCAGGAACAGTTGTAATGTTAATGAACGACTTGTGTGGATAGTAAATTTGTCAATAAAGGACATAGTATTAAGAGGTCCAGATCACTGCTATAATTAATATTTTTTAAAACATTTTTATTTATTACACAACAGCTGTTTCAGCAGTTTCCCGTTTTCAAGTGTCTGCAATTATGTAAGAATATCATTAATTACTTTTTGTGTATTGTAAATTGTGTATTGACGAATTACATTCGTAAAAATTTTCTACTTAAAGCCATGATGGTCTAGCGTCATATATATCATGTGGCATAACTGTTATTATATAATCATACTTTATAACAGTATGTTATTTGCATTTAGCTCCTGTACTTTTTGCAGCCTGAGATGTTAATTAGATTTTAATTTTATTTTTTGTATAAACACGTTTTTTTCTTTTAATGTAACAGTTTGCCAAATATGTTTTACAATGTAAATAACCATAGACCAAAGATAACATAGATTGCGATTGTCCCTATCACTGCCATGTTATGGTTTGAAACCAACATCTAAAATTGTCCCGAGTAACGTGACTGAGTTTTCTTGGTAATGAGCCACGGTTTATCTCATTCACAGATGAAGTCAGGCGTTTATTTTAACAATAACACTAATTTTCACGTTCCTACTGCCACATCTCGCCGAGTGCTTCGATGACGTTACGTCCCCACATTATTACTTAAAGTAATCAGCCCATTTTTTGGTTTGTTTTACGTTTTGGCATCACCGTTTCTGGCAATTCTTAAAATAAAAGCAGTTTTAGTGTGATAAGATCTGACATCATGGACGAAACCAGATTTCATTTCTTATAAAAGCACAACAAAACATTTCAAATGCATTGTTGAGGAATCGTAAATATTTGGTCTTCTACTCCTGTGTACACTACAAAATAAAAGACCCGAAACAAAGGAAAGAAATCTTGCGCTTAAAATCTGCAGTCCTATATCTTGTAAAAAGCACTGTTACTGCTTTTCATCTAGGCACGTGTAAAAACTATAGTCATCACATTAATAATTACAACTGCGGAGAACTAACGCTAAATGTATTTCTAAAGTTGTAACAAGAATACGGTAACCCTTTTATTGTTATAAACTACGCTTAGTTTTCACTACAAAGGATAAGAATTGCGAATTTCATCCCCATTTCAGATTACTCGTAATGATGCAAACGGTTCCTGCCCCGAGTCACGCGACTTAGATGTTGGTTTCATTATACTGACGTCACGAGTGTCTATGTTATCTTTGGTCTATGGCCGTCACAATACTACGTCACTATCCCAGACCGATGGTGTAAACGTGCAAGGAACATAGAAGGAACCATAGAGTAGAAATATCTCTGGAGTGAACTTTGCATTCTGCGCATGTTCTCAACATTAAGCTGGAATTATCACGTGATCTGGGGACGACGCTGTTCGTTAATTCACACTACGTATCACGTCATGTCATGTTAGAATTTCTCGGTAGCAAAGTTTTAACATCATCGTCTTCTGGTGACTTGGAAATTTATTTTCGCCGCGCTCTGTAGTTGATTTTGAGCTTTTGTTGTTTCTTAATTTCAGTTTATAACAGTGATTTGCAAATGGAACATTACGAATTGCATTTGTTTTTCACTGAGTGTTGTTCCAGAAGCAATGTTGGAATGTCACATCTCAAAACGAAAACTCACAGCGGTGAACAAAGCTGAGTTTTGAGCTTTTGATTTACGTGTTTGAATATTGGTCAATGGTTTCGCTAGAAAATTCATGTCGATAATCTGAAATGATGTTTTCCTTCTCAGTACTTTCCCAAGTACAACTGATGAAGAACACGACCTTTACTATGGTCATTAAATAATTTCATAGTTGTTATTTTCTCAGATTTGACACTATACTCAAAATATTTTATCATGGGTAGTAGTTACAGATCCACTTCCATTGCTGGGTACAGAGCTAACTAAGCAAGTTGACGTGACGTAAAGTACAACTTAACATGACAGCCATTGTGAATTAGCCTTTTGCTTATGTTCAAAGGTTATGTTGCGTGTGATCCATTTGTTTACTCATAATAACAGAGGTGAATTACATTTGTTGTTATATGTGTCACAGTTTTTTTTTTTTTTTTTTTTTTTTTTTTTTTTTTTTTTTGTAGCTCATTCATCCAATTGTCTAGTCTAATTTCTCTTGCTTGAGATTTCATATGTTAATTACTAAGGGACTGTACATAGAATGCGCAATGTATATACGTAGGAGTGTTACCAGCAAGTAAATTTGAGTTCCAGCTTCCAAAAAATATATATCAATAAATAAAAATAATAACTAAATAAAATAAACTGAAAAAAGTAATGAAGAATCAATTCCGTCTGTAATTTATCCAGACCTATTGAAGGCCAAGGTTTACTATCATGTCATTTTGCAACACCCTGGAATTTTGGTTGTGTGCCATCATATGAGTGTGAAACGGGATAATTCATTTGAGAATTGCTGAAGACAGCAAATGTGAATGTCGAATCAAGTTTGTTGCAAGAGATTAATGTATAGCATAGCCTATGTTCACGACAAAGTCGGAAACACTTTACCAAATTATCTCTTTTATCGGTTGCATATTAGCTGCTGTAAAGTAAATAACGGATCGGAGCGTGGAATGTTAGACCCCTCAATCGGGTAGGAAAATTAGAAAATTTAAAAAGGGGAATGGATACGTTGAAGTTAGATATAGTGGGGCAGGATGAACAGGATTTCTGGTCAGGCGAGTACAGGATTATAAATACAAAATCAGTTGGGGGAATTATAGGAGTAGGACTGATAATGAATAAGAAAATAGGAATGCGGGTAAACTACTATGAACAGCATAGTGATCGCATTATCATTGTCAAGATAGATACGAAGCCAATACCGACAACAGTAGTACAGGTTTATATTCCAAATAGCTCTGCCGATGATGAGGAGATCGAAGAAATATATGAGGAGCTAAAGGAAATTATTCAGACAGTTAAAGGAGAGGAAAACTTAATTGTGATGGTAGACTGGAATTCGGTAGTAGGAAAAGGAAGAGAAGGAAAAATAGTAGGTGAATATGGACTGGGTAGGAGGAATGAAAGAGGAAGTCGCGTGGTAGAATTTTGCACGAAAATATGATTTAATCATAACAAACACGTGGTTTAAGAATCACAAAAAAAGGATGTATACGTGGAAGAGACCAGGAGACACCGGAAGGTATCAGATAGATTTTATAATGGTAAGACATAGATTCCGGAACCAGATGATAAACTATAAGACATACCCAGGGGCAGATATAGACTCTGACCATAACTTGTTAGTCATGAACTGCAGGCTGAAACTGAAAAAACTGCAGAAAAGTAGGAAAATAAGGAGATGGGACTTAGATAAATTGAACGAAAGTGAAGTTCTGGAGAATTTCAGAGGGAGATTTAGGCATCAATTGACAGAAACAGGGGGAAATAAAACAGTAGAAGAGGAATGGGTAGCATTGAGAGATGAAATAGTGAAGGCATCAGAGAACAAAATAGGTAGAAATGCAAGACCTACAAAAAATCCTTGGATATCACAGGAAATACTAAATTTAATTGATGAAAGGAGAAAATATAAAAATGCAGTAAATGAAACAGGCAAAATGGAGTACAGACGATTAAAAAATGAGATTGACAGGAAGTGCAAAATGGCTAAGCAGGAGTGGCTAGGAGCCAAATGCAAAGATGTAGAAGAATGTATAAATAGGGGAAAAATAGATACCGCCTACAGGAAAATAAAAGAGACATTTGGGGACAAGAAAAGCAACTCTACGAATATCAAGAACTCAGATGGGAAACCAGTTCTCAGCAAAGAAGGGAAAGCTAAAAGGTGGAAAGAGTACATAGAGCAGTTCTACAAAGGAAATGAACTTAGAGACGATGTTGTAGGAAGGGAAGAGGAAGTAGATCAAGATGAAATAGGAGATGCTATACTGAGAGATGAATTTGACAGAGCCTTGAAAGACCTAGGTCGGAACAAGGCCCCAGGAGTAGATGACATACCCGCAGAGCTATTAAAGTCTCTGGGAAAGCCAACCACGACAAGACTATTTGAACTGGTGTGTAGGATGTTTGAGACAGGCGAAATACCCTGAGACATTAAGAAAAATGTAATAATCCCCATTCCAAAGAAAACTGGCGCAGAAAGGTGAAAATTACAGAACCACCAGTTTGATAAGTCATGGTTGCAAAATTTTAACACGAATTATCTACAGGAGAATGGAAAAGCTGGTAGAAGCTGACCTCGGGGAAGATCAGTTTGGATTCAGGGGGAACGTAGGAACCCGGGAGGCAATACTCACTTTATCTCTTATCTTAGAAGATAGATTAAGGAAAGGCAAACGTACATTTTTAGCTTTTGTAGATTTGGAGAAAGTATTTGACAACGTTGGCTGGAATACACTCCTTCAAATTCTGAAGTCAGCAGGTGTAAAATATATGGAAAGGAGAGTTATTTACAACTTGTACAAAAGCCAGACCGCAGTTATTAGACTCGAAGGGCATGAAAGGGAAGCATCAGTTGGGATGGGAGTAAGACAGGGTTGTAGCCTTTCTCCGATGTTATTTAATTTGTACATCGAGCAGGCGGTGAAGGAAAGCATGGAATAATTTGGAATTGGGATTAAAGTTCAGGGGGAAGAAATAAAAACATAGCGTTTTGCTGATGACGTTGTAATTCTGTCAGAGACAGCAAAGGACCTGGAAGAGCAGTTGAATGGAATGGACAGTGTGTTGAAGAGAGCGTATAAAATGAATATTAACAAGAGCAAAACAAAAATAATGGAATGCGGTCTTAGAAAATCAGGCGATGCTGAAAGAATTAGATTAGGTAACGAAACAATTAAGGTGGTAGATGAGTTTTGTTACTTGGGTAGTAAAATTACATGCGAAGGTCGCAGTACAGAGGATATAAAATGCAGAATGACAATGGGAAGAAAAGCATTTTTGAAAAAGAGAAATTTGCTAATATCGAATATTAATTTAAGTGCAAGGAAGTCTTTTCTGAAGGCATTTGTGTGGAATGTTGCCTTGAACGGGAGTGAAACATGGACGATAAGCAGTGCGGACAGGAAGAGAACAGAGGCCTTTGAAATGTGGTGCTACAGAAGAATGCGGAAGATTAGGTGGGTAGATCGCATAACTAATGAAGAGGTACTGAACAGAATTGGTGAGAAAAGGAATTTTTGGCATACCCTGACTAAAAGAAGGGATCGCTTGGTAGGACACATTCTTAGACATCGTGGAATCGTAAATTTAGCATTGGAGGGAAGGGTGTGGGGTAAAAATTGCAGAGGGAGACCAAGAGACCCCTATAGTAAGCAGATTCAAGTGGATGTGGGTTGCCGTTCTTATGAGGAGATGAAAAGGCTTGCTCAGGATAGAGTAGGTTGGAGAGCTGCATCAAACCAGTCTCCGGACTGAAGACCATAACAACAAAGTAAATAATCAATGCCTATCAATAACGATACTAAACTGCAAAATATGGAATGGCTTTGACTAGAGACTGGACTTTTCAACATTTTAAATTGCTCAATGACTTTAACAATATGCTCTTCAAATTTTCAATTTTCATCCTTTACAGGCAAGAACATATCACTGACACCTGGACAGAGATACTGTTAGGGCCGGTTTCCGAAACAGTAGTTACCTGTCCCGTTATAGTTATCTGTGGGTTACCTGAACGTCAAGTATAAAATGGGTTTCCGAAACAACAGTTACCTTCACAGCCGTAGTTACCTGTCCGTTAAAGATAAATGCGCGTTCCTCTTGGGTTACCTACACGTTAACTTTAGTTTTAACTATATCCGCTACGTAGCGCTAGTGGGCTTCCAAACGCAAGTCCACAAGTTATTTAACAGTAGTAATTTGTTTTTGTTTTTTTTGACAATTTTAAAATTTTTGAAGCTGAAGAATGGAAATTCTTTCATCATCGTCGTCACCGCCGTCTTCTTTTTCTTCTGATGCTTCGGACAGTTGTTCAGAAGAAGAAAACTTAGCTGTAATCGGAACAGTTGAAACACCACGACGCGTTTTTCGTGTTAGATGACAACAATTTGATCTGTGTAATGAGAGGGAATTACATATGCGTTTCAGAATAATAATAATAAAAAAACTGACCAATGTCATTGCCAGGGTCAAACGGGGAAAAACGCGGAAAACAACATTCGGGGTTAAATTTTACATCGCGCTCGGCGGTCGTGAGAGATAATGTTGAAAACGGGTGACGTTTGCATTAGCTGCATCTTCCTCGCGATTGGTCAAGCAAGATCTCGACACTGAGCAACAGAACAGTGCCCAACGTTATATCTCGCGATCTCCGATCTGGATGTAAAATTTTACCACATCTAAATCACAAAGCCATGCTCTCATAATAAAACTTTCAATTAAGCATAAAGATACTCCCCTTTGAAATAGTGTTCTGCCATGCAATTGCCATTACGATCAGTTAATGTTTCAAGTGATTGGCGTTTATTATTATTATCATTATTATTATTATTATTATTATTACTTTTGTGTCCAGCCTCGTCGCCGCTTTTGTGTCTCGTTTCCGTCGTAGGTGTCGGTGGCCGAGTAGAATGAGACCGACACAGGAATAAAGGATGCACGCTTGGGCGGTATGGAGGTGACCAGCGAGTGGGACAGCAGAAACTAGAAACACTAGAGTAAATTAGAACGAGGTATATATTGCACAGAATTTATACAATACTTAACTTTTACATAGTTCAGTACGGCAGAATGCTGATACATAGTTGAATTAGAGGACTGCCTAGTGCCTGTCCGATAGCCAAGTCTTCACTGGTGCCTATCTGATTCCGAAGTGTTAACTGGTTCCTATCTCAGTCCCAAGTGAACAATGTCGTTCAGTGGTGGCCACGAGCAGGATAGCAGCAGAGGGCGCTCGTGGCTGACGTCGTAAGAACGCCGCGCCGTGCGTGCATGGCGCCGCGCGGCGAAAGTAGGTGGCGCGCACTTTAGACTTGTGCGACACCACACCCCTCCCCCCCCCCCCCCCCCAAACCGCCGCGCCGTCGTGGCGGAGGGCTGAGGGCCACGGCGACGGCACTGGGAGGAGGGCCTGTGCGGGGGCGTTACTGGTGGGACGGGCGTCGTGGTAGAGGCTGGGATCGAGACGCCGTCAGCGCCCCAGCATCCACCTTGCAATCCCCCGGGAAAACCACCAAAACCTGGGGAAGGGCGCACGCCTCCGCCCAGAGGGAGCAGGTCATCTTCTTCTGAGGTGCGTGGCCCAGGCGGCGGGGGCACGCACGGTCCTGGAGTCCCTCTCGGTGGCGCTGTCATCTGCGGCGACGACTGCAATGGAGGCGCGTCTATCTCCATGGGTACTATCTCGTAGTCCGGGGACGCTGGACCCGGCGGCGAGCGATGTGGCTGTGCTCCTTGGCGGTGAACTGGGTCTGGAATCAAGAAACCCGAGACAGGATCGCGCGGCCTGTGCAGGCGCAATTGGTTTGCGTGGTGCCGCAGCCCCGACCCTGTGGAAGAACGTACAACAGACATATTGCGACCGAGCACGCACTGAATGATGCCTGGCAACCATGTCTTCTTGTTGCCAGCAAACACCCTGTACAGCACCGGCGTAGAAACCTGAAAACGGTAGCGCTATACGAACCGACTCGGTGCGTGGTAGGCTGCAGCAGGTGAAGGAGAGTGCGGTGACGGCGGCCGTGTAGCAGCTCGGCAGGAGACGGGCCGTCACGTGGCATGCACCGATACGTAGACAGGAAAATTTGAAGAGCTTGCTGCCTGGAGTGCTGACCTTTCATCTTTTCCATGTGAGACTTGAATGTTCGAACGAAACGTTCTGCTTCACCATTGGACTGAGGGTGAAAAGGTAAGGTGGTGATATGCTGAATGCCAGTCACACGACAAAACTGTTGAAATTCCGCACTAACAAACTGAGGTCCATTGTCACTGACGATAGTTTCAGGCAAACCTTCGATGCAAAACACTGATGTTGAGGCACTGATAGTACTAGACGCTGTCGTTGAGTTCATGGCAATCACGAAAGGAAACTTGCTGAAAGCGTCTACAACAATTAACCAGCGCGTATTCCAGAAAGGTCCGGCAAAATCAATGTGTAAGCGTTGCCATGGTCCCTTGGGGCGTGGCCAGTCTGAGAAACGTTGCGGAGGAGCCGCCTGATGCTCCGCACAAACCGTGCACTGTGACGTCATACTCTCTATCTGGGAGTCCATACCAACCCAGGCACAATGACGTCTGGCCAGTTTCTTTGTCCTAACAATATTCCAATGTCCTTGATGCAGGAGGCGTAGCACTTTTCGTTGCATGGAACGAGGAACAATTACTCTTGTTTGGTCGTTGTCGGTATGTAACAACAGAACACCCTGACTTAAAGATAATGCATGACGTTGTGCAAAATAACGTCGAACCAGAGGCCGATCAAAGTCTTTGGCTCTGGCAGGCCACCCTGAGCGAACAAAACGTGCTACCACACTTAGGTCTGCATCCGCAGCTGTTTCCTGTGCAACCCGACGAGAGTTCAAAGGGAAGTCTGCGACAGCGGAAGCATCTCTGGAGTCTATCTGGCAACATGCCATTTCTGAAGAATCAAGCCGGCCGCGGTGGCCGAGGTGACTGAGGCGCTCCAGTCACGGTCAGCACGGCCACTACGGTCGGGGGTTCGAATCCCCCCTCGGGCATGGATATTTGTGCCGTCCTAGTTCGTAAGTAGTTTGTAAGTTTAGGGACTGATGACCCCGTAGTTAAGTCCCATAAGCTTAACAAACATTTGAATATTTTGAAGAATCAAATGGCACATCCTGGCCAACCAGAAGTCGGGAAAGTGTGTCCGCGTTGGCATGTCTAGTGGTAGGCCGGTACAAAATCTCATACTGATAATTTGACAGTATCAAGGACCATCTCTGAAGCTTTTGTGCCGTACGTGGCGGAATTGGCTTTGTGGGTGAGAACTACGACGTGAGAGGCTTGTGGTCAGTCAACAAATAGAATTTTCTGCCATAGAGATAATGATGAAACATTGTGACGCCGTAAATGATTGCTAAGGCCTCCTTTTCTATCTGACTGTAATTCTGTTGCGTTGGCGTCAGTAGCTTGGATGCAAAGGCAATAGGACGATCGTGAGATCCAATACGATGCGTCAATATTGCACCCAGACCGTACGACGAGGCATCGACTGCTTAGCACTACAGGCTTCTGTGGGTCAAAGGGAATCAAACATGCATCACTGAGTAGTGCAGACTTTAATTTGTCAAAGGCAACCTGGCAATCTTTGGACCATACAAAACGAACATTCTTCCTACGTAAGCGATGCAGTGGAGCTGCAATCTGAGAGGCATTGGGAATAAACCTGAAATAATAGTTCAGCTTTCCCATTACTGCTTGCAATTCGTGCACATTCTTAGGAGGAGGCAAGTCTTTGATTGCTCGAAGATGTGACTGTAAGAGATGAATTCCTTGGGCATTAATCACATGGCCTAGGTACTCTATTTCAGTCTGAAAAAACGAACACTTTGCTTTATTACAACGTAGACCTGCTGCAGTCAACACTTTGAAAAGGCACTCCAGGTTTGCTAAATGTTCTTCAACTGTCCGTCCGGATATCACAATATCATCTAAATAGTTCGAGCAACTGTTGTTGAGTTGCCGTCAACTGCACCACAGCTTGAAGTAGTTGCGTGATTTGCGCCGTCTGTAACTGAATAATTTCCATTAAGTTTGGGTTCGGGGTAGTGGCCATGCTGACCGATTAGGCGCTACGCATACAAGTAAATTATAACAAAACACAATTGCAATATGAAAGGAGGGCTCGCTCTGCAACAAAAAAAGTCCACAAAACACGTAACTGAATGTTCCCCCAAAAATCTTATAATAAGGGTGGGTGGGCGGGAGCAATTTCTGCGTGCTCCTACTGTTGCTGTCTGGCTACTGCAAGCGTGCTGGTCCACGGTTCTTCTATCACTCCTCGTCGCCACTTTTGTGTCCCAGCCTCGTCGCCGCTTTTGTATCCCATCCTCGTCGCCACTTTTGTGTCCCAGCCTCGTCGCCGCTTTTGTGTCTCGTTTCCGTCGTAGGTGTCGGTGGCCGAGTAGAATGAGACCGACACAGGAATAAAGGATGCACGTTTGTGCGGTATGGAGGTG
Organism: Locusta migratoria; assembly: GCA_026315105.1. Classification (NCBI taxonomy): domain Eukaryota; kingdom Metazoa; phylum Arthropoda; class Insecta; order Orthoptera; family Acrididae; genus Locusta; species Locusta migratoria. The sequence continues at coordinate 869,878,542 of CM048744.1, forward strand.
ACCAGCCAGTGGGACAGCAGAAACTAGAAACACTAGAGTAAATTAGAACGAGGTATATATTGCACAGAATTTATATAATACTTAACTTTTACATAGTTCAGTACGGCAGAATGCTGATACATAGTTGAGTTAGAGGCTGCCTAGTGCCTGTCTGATAGCCAAGTCTTCACTGGTGCCTATCTGATTCCGAAGTGTTAACTGGTTCCTATCTCAGTACCAAGTGAACGATGTCGTTCAGTGGTGGCCACGAGCGGGATAGCAGCAGAGGGCACTCGTGGCTGACGTCGTAAGAACGCCGCGCCGTGCGTGCATGGCGCCGCGCGGCGAAAGTAGGTGGCGCGCACTTTAGACTTGTGCGACACCACAACTACAACGTGGGGCTCCGGTAGGTGAATGGGTGGACGTAAATTGACCAGTCTGTTTTGTGAAAAGTAATGTCACAGTCACAGAACAATGGGAACAGGAAAACTTAAATTCATAAAAATATATGTTGACAACAGAAATAATACGTATGATTTTATTGTTAACCCTGTCTTCGTTGTTGTTTATCCTGTTTTCCTTTTTAAAAATGAATACAGCTCTCTGAGTTGTCTTACCGTTTTCTCTCCTGTCTGTTTAACGAATTGTACAGTTTTGTGACAACTTCCAAGGCTTGTTGTTTTTCCAAAATAATCAAACCATCGGCCTTTTCATTTACTATAACTACTTTCTTTTCTAAAATCAAACCGGTCAAAAGATTTTTCTCAAATAGAATCAAATTTTTTCCTTACTTGCCGGCCATTGCCTTTGAAAACAGAAACAGAAAACTCGTAACAGCTATACAAACTAAGACGCGTCTTGGATTTCACTTAATAATCGATAAAATTCGAGTAATTGCGATTTTCGTTAGTAGTGCCATCTGTTATCTGTTGAGACGTACTATTTGCTTCGACAGAAGGCGTAGGTACATCATAGTTAACTAACGGTCGTTGAGATCAGCTACGGGAAACCCAAGGAAGTTATCTGGCATGTTAAATTATAACGTGACGGTAGCTAACGGCACGGTAACTATAGTTTTCCAGAAACCGGGCATTAGTGTGGTAATGTTGGCAACAAAATGTTAACAATACGAGGATAATAAAACTGCTAGTCACAGATGATTACATACAAGAATATGTTGATCATAGAGCAGGAACATCATTAATTATTTATTTCACGGTCAACATGAAAAATGGTTCCCTCTTATTCTATGTGATTGAGTTTTCAAACATCATTACATGGTTATTACCAACATCGGCACACTACGTCGTCAAAGTTGTAAATAAAATTTTACCCAGAATTACCAGGTAGCATATATATTCGCCAGTGACTGCCATTTGCTACCTGTGAATGTGTCACATTGAAGTAGCATATAAAGTGATTCATCGTAGGTTCGCAGAAATTGGAGAAATCGTAATTGGTAAAGTTTTGAAAGGATAAGCTGTGAATTCGCAAACTTCTGATTTAAACCGTGACAAATCACAAGTAATGTCACAGCTACCGAAAATGACCATTCACATAAGTCACTGTTATCGGACCGTCACTGTTTAGGTCATTCCCATTACAGACAAACATACGTAGTCCCGAGATCACGTGACCATAACGGCAATAGATGTTGACGACACAAGATCTCTTCTGCTCATCTGAATGCTCACTCCAGAGATATTTCTACTCTATGGAAGGAACATGAGAGTAGGCTATACTCACTCCATAGATATTTTACTCTATGACAACAGCATTGCTCTCCATCATAGACCATAGATAATATAGACTGCGCGTGACGTTATTACACTGAAACCAACATCTAAGTCACGTGAGTAGGGGCGGGATACCGGTTTAATCATTACGAGTAATGCGAAATACAGCTGAGAGTTGCAGTTCTTATTCTTTGTACGCATATATTTGAACAATGAAACGTATTAGCATATTCTTATTACATCTTCAGATGTAAAAGTGGCGTTAGTTCTCTGCAATTACAAGAGTTAATGCAATAGCTACAGTTTTTACATGAGCCTATATGAAACGTATCGGTATTCCTTTTATAAGCAACAGAAATGCAATGTTGTTGTTGTACTATGAGTCTTTTAGTCTCAATTTTACACAGGAGTAGAAGATCAAATATCATTAAAAATGGCATGGAAATTAATGGAACGCATTTATATGATAAAACTCACCATAGCAGCAGAGGAGTCGCTGTTGCTATGCCGGCCGCGGTGGCCGAGGGGATTGAGGCGCTCCAGTCACGGTTTGCACGGCCACTACAGTCGGGGGTTCGAATCCCCCCTCGGGCATGGATATTTGTGCCGTCCTTAGTATTAGCTAGTTCATAAGTAGTTTGTAAGTTTAGGGACTGATGACCCCGTAGTTAAGTCCCATAAGCTATACAAACATTTAAACATTTTTTTTTTTTTGAGCTGTTGCTATGGTGATTTTTATCATATAAAAGCGTTCCATTAATTTCCATACCACACCCCTTTAGTCCCTAGTTATTCTAGTTCAAATAACAATTACGTACTTTGTACGTTTACCTCTTTACAGGCGCCCAATGACAACACAAATGGTTAAGATACCTCCTACACAGCTATAGATAGTTCTGTGGCTCCATCTCCGCCCAAGTAAGTCTGAATTTTCAAATTTACTCACCTTAGCCACATTAGATTCGCTGCCCGCCAGGTACACGGACTGTAACAAAACATTTGTTTTTTTCCAGTCTGACGATGCGCTAACAGCGCGAAACGCGTTATTGGAGAATAAAATATTGCAACAGAGACTGAGCATATTTTAATTATTCAACACTTTTGCTGCACCAGCCGCCACCACCACCATCATGGAATGGAATGAAATGATCAAATATCAGTTTGAAAGGAGCATCAGCTTCCTTACGGTTCCTCAACAATATATGTAAAATATTTCGTTGTGATTTTATAAGAAATGAAATCTGCATCCATAATGTCCGATTTTAACAAAATACAACTGTTTATATTTTAAGACTTTTGGCACAGACCGTGATGCCAAAACGTAAAATAACCAAAGTATTGGCTTTTTACATTAAATAATAGTGAGGAAACATCATCGATGCACTTGCCAAGAAGTGACTTCATGTAGAAAATAAACAGTCTGTATGAATCTTTAAGTTTTGTATAACGTTATTGAAAGGAGATTTTCAGCAGAAATGACTTACTTGCTGACCTTGCTCAAGAGCAGTTTAAAGTTGTTTTTTTTTTTTTTTTTTTTTTTTTTTTTTTTTTTTTACTTGGGCACTTGTAAACACGACAATCACTGCATTAATATTAACAATATGATGAAATTACGTTACCATTACTGCTATATGCTTAATAGGAATACGAGAAGTCGTTTTATTGTTAAAATCAACGCTTGATTTCACCTGTAAATGAGAAAGACTGTTGCTTATAATGAGCGGAACTCGGTCACGTGACTCGGGGCAATGTTAGATGTTGGTTTCAAACCACAACACAGCAGAGATAGGGACATGCACAGTCTATGTTATCTTTGGTCTATGGTGACGGGGCTGTTCGTTTTATTATTGTGATAGTATCGAAACTCGAAAAGTAGTATTTGCCTAGCTCTATGTACGATTCTGTACGGTGGAACGTTATTTGTTGTGTATATCACAGTGCTGTAGTAGGCATGGTTTTGTTTGGATATGGTATTCCGACCTTTAAACCGATTTATAGGAGGACCTACAGTTTAACGTGGATACCGAAACGAGGTGCAACACGGCATTTTTACATAAACAATAATATTTGCAAAGTTGGAAGAAGTGACATGTAAAAATCCGAGACTTGGCGAGGTATCGAACCCACGACCTTTGAATTTGTAGTTTAGCACCCTACCATTTTTTTTTTTTTTTTTTTTTTTTTTTTTTTTTTTTTTTTTTTTTTTTTTTTTGCCTCGGGTAGAGCTCGAGCAAGCTCTTTGATCGTGAGATACGGAGCCATGTTTGTGTGGCAGCGAAGGTTATGTTACGGGTCAAGGAAATGTGCGTGAAAGAAGGGCCAGTTAATTTTCATAGGTATGTACTATACATTTACTTGTAAAAGTCAAGGCACTTTAAAAGTTGAAAAATTTCGATTGATAATATTGTAATGAGTTACACTGTAGGTTTCAGTGAGATTAGTTTCCTCCATTTCATGGAGGTTCTCAGGACCTTGTGTGTTTCTGAGTACCGATACTTCTGTATTAGATTGTTTTCTACGATTTGTTTCCCGAAAGATGAACAGAGTCAAAATATGGCTCCAAAAATTGAAAATAAGAATTCCTTCTCAACAATATGTTCTAAAGTGTTCTCTAAGTACTTTGCAGAATGCCTGGTTGAAGCCTGATTCTGTGCCAATAATTTTTGACTACCCACAGCTTCCGTTCCCGAAAGGTTCATCAAGAAAAATCGCAAAAAAAGACATTTATCAAGTGCCGGTATGTGTTGGTAGTACTATATTTGTGTTTTTTTTTTTTCAATCCAACCAGAATAAACGTAAATAATGTGGAATCTAAGCTTTGACACAGTAAAGGGTAGAAAAATTTTCCTTACCAGCTCGGTGATCTCGAGAGACAATGTTGGCAACGAATGTTGAATGCCGGGAAGTCAGTCGACCAATCGCGAAGCAGATGTAGGTAGCCAAACAGATTCTATTTGCAAATAAATATTTTGTATTGAGAATACACACCATTAGTTTGATTATTTTTGTCCACTAGAAGAAACATTAACTGGCCGCGAGTTGAGATTCATTACTTGCTTTGCGCGCAAATTGAAGTATGTATGCCGTTGTCGCAATAAGTAAGAGCTTTTAAAATTTTTATACCAACGGGAAAATCGCTCGTTAATCACTTCATTGAAATTCGGGTTAATGTAATGTAAATGAAATACATCACACGCATTCACACTGTGTCCACAAGAAAACGCACAAAATTATTTCGTGTCCAACACGTTAAATTGCTGCAGAATATTATATTTAAAAAAAAAAAAAAAAAAAAAAAAAAAAAAAAAAAAAAAAAAAGATTACACAGGCTAATGAGTCTGCCCGAGGGGGAAAGGTCTTTGTAAAACTAACTATGGTGGAATACAAGAATAATTTATCTTTTGCATAATGCAACTAAACTAATTACTTCCTCGTAACCGCGATGACAATTACAATGAAACAAACGTCTCTGATAAGGGTCATAATATCTTCAAAGCTTTATAGAAAATCTTTGGAAGCATGTTAATATACCTAGAAAGGCGAATCATATAGATTGACATGAGTACTGTTTCCTGCAGACCTTGACCTAAATAAATGCTGCTATTCCTGATCTACGGTTGGCATGTTCTTGTTTGTACCCGTGTACCGAAGATTTCATGGCAAAACTTTTGTGCTGATATAGAGATGTTGAGATGAAAAAGTGCAAGTTTACGTGAAAAAAAAAAAAAAAAAAACATAAAATGTCATACAACGAAATGGTCTCGTATATTCCGTGGGAAAATACAATGGATCTAATCGAATGCCGCGTATAATCGAATGCCGCGTATTATCACGCGATTGGCTAATGTGAAAGTCACATTATTCTCGGCATTCGCCATCCGTTGCCAACATTAACTCCCGGGACCGCCGAGCAGGTAAGTAAAATTTAACCAAAAACGATCGATCGATCATTGCGAATTTAAACAAATTTCGTCCAAGGTATCAAATTTTGGTAATTTCGTAGATGTGATACATAGCACGGCTGCGGCCTCCAAACGATGTATATCAAAGTGATAAGTATGCAAACGATATATATCGAACAAGCGAATATTGTAGTGACATAGAACGCGCAGAATAATATTTTGTGACCACGAATTAAATAATTAATGTTGTTCCTAGTCTATGGTTGACAGGCTCTCGACGTACCATTGTCCGGTCAGTAAGTTAATTATCCTCGGACACAACGTAATGTCTCCTTTACGAGGATAATTTATTTACTAGCCGGACAAGAGAACGTCGAGAACCTGTAACCGACAGAGCAGGACAGCATTAATAATTTACTTCATGGTAAGCGCAAACTATTATTGCCCTTATTCTGTCACATTTTTCTTTAAGACGTTATGCGAACATAACTCACACCTCTTAACTACGATATTTGTTTGTTAGATATGTATCGATTCGATATATAACACTTCAATATATATCGTTTGAAGGCCGCAGTCGTGCTATGTAACACATCTACGAAATTACCCAAATCTTTCGAACGTCTATAAACACGCAAACAAAGTTTTACGATACTTCTGAAGGTCATCTGTGTGTACTGGCGAAATAATAACGCTCAAAATACTTTCAGCTCTATTCGGACCAAAGTGCGCCAACCCTGTACCACGTGACTGAAGTGTAGGAGATGCAGCAGTTAGAATTCTTGTTCTGTGCATCAGAATGCTCACTGCATAGATATTTATAATCTATGGTGCAAACTACTAACCAAGCAGGTTATAACCTCCTTGCTGCTATCCGACGAGATTAAATTCTAACCTCCTTGGTGCTATCCATTGATCTGTATAAAGATCACTGTTGCTGACATGTGGAGAAACTCTGGAAGGAGCGATTTTCATTTCGCTTCAGTACAGAGACATATGGCCACATGGATGGCAACATCTTTGCATTCTTGTGTTCTTCCAACTGTTGTACGCATTTATGTAGTTGAGACTTGGTGGACCACGACGTTAACATGTAGTTACTGAGATGGCTGGGTTTTTTTTAGTGGTAAGTTACAGAATTCCTTTAACGTTCCAAATAACATTTCATTTAAGTGTTGTTTGAAGGAAACTACAAAATTTAATTGCCGTTTGTGACAGGAAATTAGTGTGCGTAATACGTAAATTTCAATTTGGAATCGATATGTTTACCCGGGCTTATGGTAGTCCGCAATAGTGGGGCTTTCTAATTAGTTGTAAACTTATAGTGAGGGCAAGAATCACCGACTGACAATTCGGGAAACTTTTACGTTTTTGTGTGTTTCTTGTGACGACTATAACTCTCGAAAAACTTTTTTTTTTTTTTTTTTTTTTTTTTTTTTTTTTTTTTTTTTTTTGCTAAGTTACTATTAGACAGTCACATTAATGACACGATTTTTTAAAAATTTCCCTAGTGTCTATATTCTTACTATGTGAATGAAATAGTAGGTTCAAAGTGGGTGTAACTGGCAGAAAGGCTCACTATGGGTAAAATAATGGAAATTTTTAAAATTAATTCATAAATTACTTACGTCAAGAGAAAAGTTTCGACAAGAAACGAGTGCATGTATTCAACAATAATTTTTTGCTCTGTGACGCAGTAATTTCGTTGTTATTCATTGTTATGCGGGTGTTCAACTGTTTTACTGTAAACCAAAGAAACGAAAATTAGCAAAGAGTAAACGGCGAGTGCGTTTGCGCAACGAGAAAATTTATTATCGTTTCGTATAATTTTTAATTGCGCCAGAGTGAGACTACAGCAAATGTTAGTAGCTTCAATGAATGGCTCCCTTGAGATAGTGCATATTCAGATAGAACGTCGACGACAATGTATTGTAGGCGGTCAATGTAATTTGTATCCACACTGCTAAGTAAAATTAGTATTCGAATTTTATCTATCAAAACTGATACCAGATCCCGCCTGCTGAAATCTGCAGTAATAGAACCATTGGAAATACCGAAGCAGAGGGAACTGAATGCATAAAATAGCGTGCGATAGCAAATGTTTGTAAATCTATCGGACTAAACTGCGTGGTCATCAGTCCGTAGCTTACAAAAGCAGAGGGAACTGAATGCATAAAATAGTGTGCGATAGCAAATGTTTGTAAATCTATTGGACCAAACTGCGTGGTCATCAGTCCGTAGCTTACAAACTACTTAAATCTAGGTAAACTAACCTAAGGACAAACACACACACCCATGCCTCAGGGAGGACTCGAACCTCCACGGCGAGAAACCGCGCGTGCGATAGCAGCTGTCAGTTTATGATGCACATCGTGTTATACTAGCACTGGATTCTTCCCCTTTGGAGTAGTGCATGTGTGTGTTTAGGAGAGCATTATTATTATTATTATTATTTTTTTTTTTTTCATTTATAGTTCTGTCCAGTAGGTGCAAATCATTCCTTCCTTCAAGCAGGCTGTTGATTGCCGATCCATTGTTCTTCCTTTGCATCATATTTGCTAAAACCTTAACTAGCAACCATTCCAATTCTACAGTCAGCACGGCACCTTCGAAATTGAGTATTTTTTTCTAGTTCGATGCAGAATCTTTTCACCAGCATGAATATTTGTTCATTTTAGTTGATTTGAAACGTGAAAGTAAAATATTACAACCTGCATTATTTGCACACAGATCTTTCTTTTTCTTGCCTGAAATTGAAAACCAAACATTACCGTTTGTGGTTACGCTAACTTTATTTAATGCATCACAAGGAAAAAAATATAACGGTTTTTATACATCGGTATAGCACTGCTGGGTACCTCACGACAACAAATCTCACCTTAAAATTCGAGTTTTGGATATATATTTATGCATGGTTACTTTCGTAATGTGCAAATACAAATACGAAATCCGTCAAATACGGCACAGTCCCTTTCGAATGACTGAACTTTAGCTTACACAGCACGATTTTCGGTAATTTCCAAGAATGCTTGCAATCGAAGTAGCCTGAAACGATATATATCAAAAGTGAACTGTAAATCGATTACGTGATCACTAACGATCGAAATGAATATGAATGCTTACAAAAGTATAATTACATACAAATAATTCTGACCTGAACATTTTATAGCAGAATCGTGACATATTCCTCGGAAATAGCTCAATGTTTTTGACGAACTTTAGTGTAAATGTCATTGCTCCATCGTCAATGACGTAAACTGAAGCTGCGGTAATACATAGCTATGTAATAAAATAATTGGAAATCGTGACATTTACATAAAAAATTGAATGTTCCTGATGATATACAGTGTATTGTAATTTGGGATACAAATTAGGTATGCACATACAGTATATATTTCTAAGTTGAGGGATGACAAAACACCTTTTTTTCATATAAAGAAATAAAAATTATACATACGACTTTCATGGCATAATAAATCACTACAGACTATCTTCTTAAAAGTACAATGAGATGCAGTCACTACATGGGTGTGAAATTTATTTTACATAATTGAAACTGAGCGTAATTCATTCGCCAATCATATTGATTTCTCAACACTTTCATCTCGATGTACTTGGCTGACGGTATTTCGTAGCGATTTGAAAGTAGTGCATGTAGAACCAATCACTAAATGGTTGTGACAGTAATTTTTTCGTTTATGGAGCTTTGACTGAAAAAGTCTTTTAAATCATAAGAACACAACTTCAAAATCCAAAAAAAAAAAAAAATTACTTTCCCACGACTACAAACGAATCACACTTCATAAGCCGTGCGTCGGTAATCAAGTTATCGATTTAGTGTTGCACGATCAATATATATCATTTCAGCTAAGCTACTTCGATTGCAAGCATTCTTGGAAATTACCCGATTTTCCTTTGTTATACTCTCAGAGTACAGGGCATGCGATCTCATCAGCCAACCACAACACACACAAGAGATTGCAGCCAATCGTAACTTCACGTTCACAGCGCAGCAACATACAAATAAGATTGGTTGACATTCAAAATAAATATGCATACAGTAAGAAGCAAATATTTGTGATAATTATTTCAACAATCAGTCGTAAAAAATATAAATTTTTATTTGTTTGCAAATCCAGATTTCGACCACTGTGTGGTCATTATCAATGCTAAAATAAATACAAAAGGGCCAGTTAGAATTACATACATGTCACATTATAAGCCAATTGTATAAGTTTCAGTTATAGTCAATGATAAAAATACATACCTTAAAACCAATTAAAATATCTCTACCTCTGGATTTGCAAACAAATAAAAATTTATATTTTTTACGACTGATTGCTGAAATAATTACCACAAATCAAATACAGTCGTGGAGCACCAAGTCCAACATGGAATCAAGCCTGAGCAAAGATGTGGCTTCACATGCTATGCTGGCACATATATTTGGGTGTTTTCCTGCGGTTTTGTTTTTATTGGTTGTAAAAACTGTTGATCTGGCCGTCTTTGAGAGTGTGATCTGTCCGCATCTCGAGTGACCTTAGTTTTAAAAAAATAGAACTTGGCATCTCTGTGAGTGCAATAAAACATAGATCTGTCCGCATACCGTGACATTTTTTTTAACAAACAAAAACGGAAATCATTACGCGGTACTTTAAACGCATGTGCGAAGGCGCGTGCGTGACATTTCTCGAAGCGGGTGACCTTGTCTCAATTTCGACTTTTCTATGCAGCTGACATGCTCTACTACTACTCGAACGAACTCTGCCGTCTGACTGGCTACCAAGATCACGTGCTTCGTGCTTTCATTGAAAGACAAAAGCACACTGCACAGCGTAACTTATATTTCGCAGTTCGATAAAGCTCTCGCGCCGTATTTGGCAAACTTACGTTTTTCGCAAAAATGCACACCAAATGCTACACCGCGTCAAATACCTCAGCCGTTTTCACTACTATTTTTTGTGCTATATTTCCTGTTAGTGCAATACCAATGTAGGCTAACGTTGCCAATAATACTCCGCATTACCTGCCCATTATCGAAGACGGAATTGTGTTTTCGTCCTTGAATGATTTTCGCGGTCTAGTGAAGCACGGGATACGATCCGTCGGCTTTGGCCATTGTCTTCATATCTTAGTCACAGATGATTGTTTAGAAGCAGACCACAGATTGTAGATTATACATTGTTAGATAATAAGAACTGCGGTTAAAACATGACAAATTCAAAGATTAACAGTATGGAAAACAAAATATTTTCTTTTTCGCGGAAACGTTACGGTAGTAATCTAAAACGATGATAAATTAATTACATCTTTAGATATGAATGTCCCCTTTACGATTATTATTAAGTTACTGACCGGACAGTACTTCATACCTACATACATACGTGTCAACCATATAGCAAGAGTAGACTTATTTATTTCGTAGTTATCACGAAAAGATTATTTCCTTCATTCTATAGGATTGGGTTTTTAAAGAATATTCGGTTATTTGGAAGGACCGTGGTATATCATCGCTTCGGACGCCCTACTATCGATATGTATCGAAGACGCGAGTATCGCAATGTCGTATATCGACGTCGCTGTGTCGTAAGAAACAAATGTTGACGGACCAGTGATCTCTATACAACCTGGATGTATAACTCTGGTATCTGAGCTTTGAATTACAGCGTGCCTGCACATTCATATGTTTTGTACACGATTTCGCATTGTCCGCCATGTTTAAATTTGGCAAACGAGTTTCCTTCAGTTATTACGTGACAAAGATTTGCTTGCTTACCTCTTGATTTGGAATATAATTCGATATTCGATGTTGTAGGCTGATATGGGAACGGAATCGAAACATATTTTCTTCTCTTTTTCTTTAAATGATTCTTAGCAGCCATGTTTGAATTTGGCAAGAAACTAAATATGAATATCTATGTCTGGCACGCTAAGAAAACTGAAGTTCAACATCCAGAGAGTATAGAGATCAATGTGACGGACAAATGAAAACATATTCATTTCGACGTATACAAGAAACTGTCAATCATAGAACAGGTATAGCATGTTTTATTTATTTTATGATCTGTACGATACAGTGATCAAGTGATTCAAAATCTCCCTTTTACGAGGGCAATTATTTTTACTGAGCGGGCAAGGGTACATGCAAGAACCTGTCAACCATAGAGCAGATATAGCATGTTTTATTTATGTTATGATCTGTATGAAATCTTTCGTTCATAAAGGTATTATCGTGGTCTACGCTATTTCACTTAAAAACTGATCTGTAGCGTAGCCTTAAGAAGATTAGGTTTAGGTTAAACATATACATTTTTTTAAATATTTTTTGTTGCTGTTTTTGTTTAGTACGTGAATCTCCGGTTCAGAAAGGTATTATCGTGGTCTAGGCTAAACAATTTTCCCCTATATCATAAAGGCGACTGTTTTCCCCTACGCTTGCGAGTAAACAAACTACGACAGACATGATGCTCGCATGTTCGATACAAATTGACACTACGCAACTATCGGTAGTCCGTCATTATCGATATCAGGCCGTCCGAAGCGATATACAACGGTCCTTCCAACTTATCGAATATTCCACTGTCTTTGCCAACATCCGCTGCCATTACTAAGATTTACTGTATTATGTATTCTTAATTATATACGTTATGTTTACGGTTAATGTATATTTCACACTAAATTCATTTGTTACCTACATCGTTGTGATTTCATTACTTGTACACTGCTCTCTGAGGTTGGTTTATATTACAGTTATTTGTTTCTGGCAAGGAGGTTAGAATATATTTTAACCTCCTTGGTTTCTCGAGTTTGCACATGGAGGTTACACACCCACTAGTTTTCAAACGTTTCTTCTTACATCTGTGAACTATGACATAGACCAAAGATCTATGATGTAATTGATCAAAGCCGACGAATGGTATGCTGTGGTTCAATAACCTTGATTGTCGTTCAGTTTTTAAAACCTGAAACATTAAGCGGATAAAGTCTACTGCCCGAAACCACCCGTGAACTTTGAACAATGACGTCATGTGTTGTCCAAAGTCGACTGGCGATACTTTTGATACAAGAAACGCATTGCAATAAACAATTGAATGTATTAATAAGTTTTTTCTTTCGTCGGAACATACTAATGTGTATACGATTCAAATTAAATTACTTGAAAAGAAATTACGTAACATCACATACATAAAAGAACGACAGTGTTTGACAGTGAGTGAAATATACGGCGAAATAATGAAAATGTGGCGTGGGAATAACTACCTCAACGGTATTAAAATCATTTATAGAACTTAACCGAACTACCTCCGGAAATTGTGGGTTTCGTGAAGGCGGCACTAAACTGAAACATATAGCCTAAAACTGTTTAAAACATAAACGACCATAATTATCGCGCTTTATAATTAATATTCATAGAACTTAACGGGACTACCGCGGGAAACTGGGGTTTTTGGGCGGGGACATATTTCAGACACAGTTAGTGGGTATCGAGATTTAAGCTTGACCTATACCTCTACAGTCTACTTACCGACACCAGCCCTTCGTATTTTTAGTTCAAATATAGTTAGTGGGTATGAGTATATATCTGAAAAAATGCGAAGAGCTGATATCTGTAACTAGACTTGACCTATATAGGTGAAGTCTAGTTACCGATACCAGCCCTTTGTACTTAATAGTTCACATATATTTATTGGGTATCGCTACGTCGTCTTGAACTAGGTATATAGGTGAATTCTAGTTTCCGATACCATCTGTTCGTGGGTAACGGTGATGCAAACCGATGCATGTCTTATGCCGTTCAGAATGATGCCCTGGTCGGTTAAATTTTACTTATCGTCTGCCGGCCTCTCGTGATAATGTTGGCAATCATGTAACGTTGGCATTAGCCAATCGCGTGACATGAGCAGGAACAGCATTATTTACTTCATGGTCTGTACGAAACTCTAATCAAGTCATTCCAAGTGGATTTCTAAGAATATTAACATCTTAGCAAAAAATTTATACCGTGTTGTTAATGTTGACAATATAATTACGCCAGGCTGCCGGGATGGTAAGTAAAATTTTATCGCCGCGTCTGATGAATGTCCATTATCTTCCCTACACCTCTACATATATTCATCGCTAGTGCGTGGTTTAGGCACTTACACCAACGACATGTTGACACCACATTCACTACACAAACACATTTCCTCGATCAGACCGAAATATTGCAAAAATATTTAATTGTATCTGTTTTGTCACTGAAGATTTCAAACAAATTTTTCGCATTATACTTTTCTACATTGCCATTTTCCACCAAATGATAACTACTTCCATAATCACTCGATTTCCGCTAATTGAAACAAAAAACACTTTACATGGCCATAACGCTCAAATAATATATGACAAAAAATTATATATTTAATAGTTTGCATACGATTAATAATTATTGTATTTCATATTTTACATCTGAAATAAATCCTACATTCAAAAATCGCGTATTTTCTTTTATAAAAATTCACGAGATGCTGACACATACGTACGAACTCATGAGCTAGATGTTTAGTCCCCTCAAAACAACAACAACAATGATATAAATATTAGCTGTGCAACAGTTACAGTATTATCTGCCACTTGTAATAAGGATAAATATTAATGTTAATGAATAGAATGACGTACTTGGTCAAACCGACGGGTGGTATTGGTACACTAGACTTGAACCCATTAAACAATTTGAAAGAGATAAACCATTAACCCGTTAATGCATGACTTTTTATTTAACGATATAAAAACTACCACGATTAGTATATAGTGCGCATATATTGAGAAAAATATTGAAAAAAATCCCTTAAAATTATTATGCACTACCAGCAACAAACCGCCTAGCACTAGTCAGCTATATAGTGCTTCCAAGATGTATTCGACGCAGTAAATGTCAATATTGTGCCGCTGATCTTTTGATAAACTAATTGATAGTGCAACAGTAGTATATGATTGAGTAATTTTACAAGACAAGGAAGTGTACTAAAGTAAACAAAGGCACATGTTAGAAATGCAGCTAACTTTTGAAATGATTCAGTAGCATTCTGTGACTTATAATTTCTGGGACGTTCTTCTTGCATATGTAACACTAGGTATACAAGAAACTACAAATGCATTTGAGGCAAAATGTTGATCAGTTTGAGAGAGAATGAAAAAAAAAAAAAAAAAAAAAATAGGCATGTAGCTCATCAGCCACACTATGCATTAAAGGATTAACACAGATTACGATGTCAGAAATTATCCTATATACCTACATAAAGGTAATCGTCACTTATTCAGGTAATGCTACCTTCAATTCAGGCATGCAACACGAGTAAAGAAATAAAATTGTGATGATGGTGGTAGATAAACTGTAGTGATTGATGCAAGTCGTGAGTGGCGGAAACTTGTTTACATGATGTTCTGACAAAGTTCAGAGTAGGAGTCTTACATAAACGCTTTGTATGTTGTTTTATGTTTTAATGTGTAGCGTGATTTTATAGTGCGTTGCACACAGAAATGTGAATATAATGCGATTGTTGCGTGCTGCATTTACTGCAGCTGTCGTTCGTTAGAATCCACGGAAAGTAAACTAGGAAAATTATAATGAAATAACAGGTTTTCGCTTGGTAGGCGATGTGAGATGTTTCTTTTATTTAACTTCAAAACATATCGATTTCGTCCCTATGATGGGACATCATCAGTGCAGAATTGCAAGTCATGATGACCTATGTGCTCTGCTTAAAAAGATTTAAAGGTCTTTTTTTTTTATTGTTGTGACTTGTACCGGCAAGACCTTTAAATCTTTTTAAGCAGAGCACATAGGTCATCATGACTTGCAATTCTGCACTGATGATGTCCCATCATAGGGACGAAATCGATATGTTTTGAAGTTAAATAAAAGAAACATCTCACATCGCCTACCAAGCGAAAACCTGTTATTTCATTATAATTCTGTGGTGGGCTGGCACACAAAAATGGAATCTAGTTACAACTAGGAAAATTGTTTCCAGTAATACTCTCCCTTAAATTTTGACTTCTTCTAAGAGATTTCACATTCATTTGTGTCCATTCATTTTAGTGCAATGCGTGATATACAGTAGTTTTTCTTATAAAATGGAGCTACATTATTACTATTTTAGGTAGGAAGAATTCTTGTACATCGAAGGAAACGGCATTGCGATCGATATATATCGCACGTTCGACACTTGCTTCGCTACCAATGACGGAAAACTGACATGGCGGAACAGCTGATTTCTACAGCTAACTAGCTGAAAACCCGGCGTTGCCCGGCTATTTATTTATTTATTCTTTCCTGGAGTTAGTACCTCTCCTACCCTTCTCTCTCTGTCCATATTCTTTTTTCTAAAAATATGTTATCTCTATTGGAGAATATATAAGAAATAACGCTGTCATGGATAATGCACAAAATTATAAGCGCATTATTCAAACAAATAAAGATCGAAGTCAAAACACAAATGATATATAAAATTCGCACGATCACATGTTTATTCAGTTATATATGGTACAATTGTATAATTTTCAGGTATGTATTCATTTGTATAAGTGCTGCATGTCTGTAAAATTTCTTGGGAATACAATTGGTGTTGAAGTAGTAATAGATTACTACTTGGTGCGTGATAGGGTGGTTTTCTATGAACGTTAGTGTTTTATGTGCTCATACCTCATGAACTACAGGTCGCACTGTGCTACAATTTCGGAGGCACATTCAACGATATGTGTGTACATTGCCTATAAAATTTCCTGCGGCTACAATTTGTAGTGTAGAAATTATAAATCGTAACGTCATACCGAATGCCGTAGTCTTACTCCATAAACAGCGGAAAAGTAGTAAGCGAGAAACTGTTTTCCTTTTATCATTTTACTATGGTTGCCAGCAAGAGAAAGTTTAATAAAGGTTTGAAATTATGTTTAAAGATTGTTGCAAGTCGCTAAGTACTCTCATTCTCATATAGTGTATTTGCAAAGTTTCATCGCATTATGGCAGTTTCTTGCAACTCCTATCGTTTATGCAGTTATATCTCTTGAACCATGTGTCGTATGTGGGTCGTACTCCTGCAGATGATGTTATCTCACGTAACGAATATGTGTACCAAATTTAGTTGAAATCGGTCCTGTGGTTTAGGAGAAAATGAGCAGCATTGTCGCTTATGGCATCAGTTTTTCGCGCATATCATTGTTCATGACGTCATATGAGGTGAACTATATATCGTATGTGATTCTTACACTTGCGGGGACCGTCCTCATGGATTGAAGCTTACGTGTACAAAATTTCATAAACATTGGAACAAAACTGTAGATTTGTATGCAACACGTACAAATATACGGACACTCTGCTTTATATATTAGATTACGATGGTATTTGACTTGATGATTTAATGACATTTTGGCTTGTCTGAAGACTGGGATATCACCCGTTAGATTTGACCCGTGGCAGCGGCATGTTGTCGTGTCCGTGCGTATTTGTAGGTGGCGTAAGTAATTAAATTGTGGCGGAGTTGTAGATGGTGGGATTTTCATGGATGGTGCATTCTGTTCTAATATGTAATTTACGAGGATACCTACGGATTATTTATTATCTACAATACGTAAATATTTAGGTATTATCCTGTATAAGTGTTTTCCGAGATTGTGATTACATCATGGGTTAACGCTGACGAGTGGTATCCCTGTCTTCAGTTATGCCGATATTTCGGTAATCTCCAAGAATGCTTGCAGTCGAAGAACCTCGATCTTAAATGATATATATCTAAAGTACAACTGTAAATCGATTGAGTTTCTTAACCGGAGATTCGGGCGCTAAGCGCTCTCACGTACTAAAAAAGAAAACTTGTTGTTTAACCAGTACCTAATCTAACTTTCACTTTAAAAGAAAGTTATCTGTAGCGTAGCCTTCAGAAGGTTAGGTATAGGTCAAACAAGAAGTTTTATTTTAGTACGTGATGGCGCGTAGCGCCCAATTTCTGGTTCAGAAACACTAAATCGTTTACAGTTGCTGTTCGATTTATACCATTCTTGGAAATTACTGAAAAGTACAAGAAAATGTCACAAATTCAACGGAATCAAAAATGCAATTTAAATTAACTGCTTCGCGTTTGTCATATCGATGTGGAGCAAGAATCGAACGCTGGATATACATCGATCGCAATGCCGTTTCCTTCGATGTACACTGGTTTTCCAAATTACGCTATTTTAATTAAATTTACGGAAAAGGTTATCTACTTGTTGGGTACTGTAGCTCATTGGGTACTATAGCTTCTAACTTTAATGCGGTGTTGAATGTAGAGGGCCTTTTTGCTTATTCATAAACACAATATCTAGCAAATACGGCACGATTGCTTTGCGAAGTGTGAAATCGAAGTTGCGCTGCGTGAAATGCTTTTGTCAACCAATGAGAGTACAGGGCATGTGATTCCGTAGCAAGTCAAATCACAACACCACGCGCGCACAGCTGTGAAATTTATAAATTGGACATTACGAATATTTGAATGCTGCTATTTTAGGTATTATCTTGTCCCGACGTAACGATGCCCTCGGAATTCGCGACATATACGAATATTCGTAATTAATTAATGTTCCTTCTGTGTGGTTGACAGGTATGTTCCCTGTCCGCTCAAAATTAATTATCTTCGTAATGCGCAGCAGTGAATTTTGAAATCCTAATGTAAGAGTCTATGCTCTCGTGTCTCGTAAATTAATAAATAAGCAAATGTTTATGCCAAAATAGACGTAATTGTGCGCATTCCACGTAAGTCCGTACTTAAACACGTCCTTTGAAATGATATACAAGCAACAAACAAACGTACTTTTGACAAGCGATACAGTAAATAGGATGTTT
The DNA here is from genome assembly GCA_026315105.1 of Locusta migratoria. Lineage (NCBI taxonomy): Eukaryota > Metazoa > Arthropoda > Insecta > Orthoptera > Acrididae > Locusta > Locusta migratoria. The sequence goes on from CM048744.1 coordinate 869,897,015, forward strand.
TCAGTGGTAGTAGTTAAACCTGTGTTCTCAGGCTCCTGCCTAACCAAATACTGAAAAGTCGTGTCGCATTCGAATGAAAACATTCTAATGCAACCCCGTTTACATAGGCTCCCAAAACCGGATTTCGTAAATCGATTTCCCAATTCCGCTTTTGGTTGGCCATGTAAACACTCCAAAATCGATTCTGGAAATCCACTTCTGTAAAGCGGTTTTCCAGTTCCACTATCGATTTTTGTGCCCATGTAAACGTAACCGATTTTGAAGCGTTCTTGGCTTGTCAGATCGTGTTTTCTTGTTAAAAATTTTCGGCACATATGGACTGAGTGACATTTTCTACCATGAAATAAAAGTATAAATATTTAGAGTGAGCATGAATATGTGTATTTAAGTAAAGAAAAATAGCGATTGTGCTGACTAAATAAGGAACTGAATCAGCTGTTTTCCAGCCGCGCCATTTTAAGTTGGCTAGGAAACACGACAGCGAAAAACGGTTTACGAAATGCGGTTTTCGTCTTCCGGAAGATATGTTGTATGTAAACGTAACGTGTATGTACCAGCATAGCATGTGAAGACATAGCTGCATCTTACTATTAGATATGCATATTAATTTAGAACATTAACCATCCTATTTACATGTTGCTACGATGAGAAAATGAAGTTGCCATTGGCTGACTAATATGCTCTTACTCTTGTGTTTTGGCTGGCTGACGAAATCACGCACTCTGTTCTCAGATAGGTTAACGAAAGAAAATCGCACAGCGCAAACTTCATTTCAATGGTGCCGAAAGTACTATGCCTTATATCTAGATTTCGTACTTATACTTGCATATTGCAAAAGTACGCTGGGTAAACTCGTAGCGTAAGTTCAGGTATGGTATAGCGAAGTAACCGATGTATAATAACTTATTTTATTGTTCATTGTTTTGGATGCAAAAGTTACGAAAGTACAAACAGTAATACGCAGGCTTCATTAACGGCAAATAGTAGAGGACAGTTTGCTATTCAGTTACTACTAACATTAATTACCATTCCTAATAATGTAAAACTGCCGATCTGACAGAATGTAAATTCAATACGAGGCCATAAAATTAATCGTAGGAAAGGCATTTGCCAGAGAGATGATACTCGTATTTTGGAACAAAAAAGTGAATATATATTCGCGTATATTATTGTAGATACTGTTATGTCTTTGCTCCCAGACTGTGTGTGCTTTTCATTTCCATTCTGATTTATCCAAGCGTCAGTTTTTCCACCTCGCTCTTAAAATCAGTCTGTCTCCCGTGCCTATTTTCCAAAATTTTCAGACGCTCTCCTGACGTTTGATGTACGAGCAGCTCTGGATGGAAATAAATAGCAGACGATTGCTTCTTCTCTGTGTGAAGCTGTTCACAGACGGAATACTTCACTCTTCAACAAAGCAAACGAGAGGCGGTTTTACCACACGTAAAGTAGTACGTGATAGTCATTTGTTTACGCTCGCGACGCACTGCCACGTTATAGCGTCCGAGTAATAGCTACATTTCCTTCGTCATCAGTAACGCTTTATTCTTATTCTAGTCCTACAGCCGGAATAAAACCCAGAGTGAGTATTTTGTAATAATTAGATTGACACAAATAGCGCAAGAATGGTTATTATCCGTTACAGATAACCGTTGTCATTACCGCCAAAAGGGTACAAATGTCAAGGTGATTGTTGTCGATTCCGATTACCTCCCCTACACGTCTGGCAGCCTCTGCCAGCCGCCGTGCTGCGCATGCGCAGTAGAGCCACAGAGTAGGGAACATACAGAAGGGAAAGCTGGGGGCGGCGCCTTTGATCTGTATGTTACCAAGCGTTGCGCTCGACGCCATATTGAAAACCAGTAAATGCGGAACTATAGCCACTTGGTACTTTGGCTGGAAATGGACTTTTTATGAACTGCAGCTAATCTCACCGACTTTTACGAAAGGAAACGGCCTTTCATTGTGCTCTCATCTATTTTGCGCCCTCTTCTTACACCTAATTGTAATCCAACGAAACAAAAAGGCCTAAATTTTAATACAACTACGAAAATGTACGGTGGAATCGATGATCGTTTTATTTGGTGCTTATCTCTAGAAAAATCTCAAATAACGCGAAGTTATGTTTGGGAAATTAGTTATAAACAAGAAAGTGACTTTACAACATTCTTTGACATGAAGCCGGCCGCGGTGGCCGAGGAGACTAAGGCGCGCCAGTCACGGTCTGCACGGCCACTACGGTCGGGGGTTCGAATCCCCCCTCGGGCATGGATATTTGTGCCGTCCCAGTTCGTAAGTAGTTCATAAGTAGTTTGTAAATTAAGTCCCATAAGCTCTACAAACATTTGAACATTTTTTGACATGAATAAATTCGCACAAAATATTGAGTCAGACTTAGCAGTACAACGTGATTACACAGAACTAATGATGTCTGGTCATATATAAAAGTTGTATTTGCTTTAGGAGTGTCATTAATTTACTGATCGAAGAAGGGCATATAGAGGAATCTGTCAACCACAGAGCAGGAACAGCATAAAATAATTATCGCCCTTAATCTATTTGAGTATCCGAGGAGCATTCGTTGCCAACATTAGCACACTACACCTCCAATGCCGTAAGTATAATTTTACCTGCCTACTTGCGCACTATTCTTTGTCATTCATTTTATATTATTCCCTGTAACGTTAAACTTATAAAATATAAATGTACTTCAACATTTCGATGCTGTTGAACTGCTGCAGCAACAGCAACAGCGAGAGTTATCGTCAAGAGAAGAAGCAAGGCTACTTTTAATAATTATGCACACATTGCTCTCATTCGAAACTGACAACATTTAACTTTCACTACACATATAGCGACGTTCACTCACTGCTCAGCATTTTTTGGGAAGATGAAAAAACTTATATTCTTATTTGTATTCGAATTATTGCGGCAATTATGTGCTGAACACCATCGGCCGCCTTTTCTTTTATTGCTGCTCATAATAAAAACGGAACAGCTGCAACTACTGACACACAGTTATTTCTTTTCACTGCACCAAATACTTGTTTACTTTTATGCAATTCGGGCATTTAAAATACACAATTAACAAACAAAGACGGCGCATTACCACGCCTCAGGGTAGCGTGTAACCGCGCGTTTACTGCTTTTCAAGATGGCCGATTCCGCGCATGCGCACTAAATTTTGGACGACAGACTGTAGCCGGAGTTTCCTTTCTGTATACTCCTTATTCTGTGGTAGAGCGGAACTCGCGAGGGAACTCGATCGTCGCAGTTTTGCACTTACCGGGGTAAACGGAGGGAATATACGAGCGGAGCCATATGTTGTGTGCGCATGTCAACACGCTATTCGTGTTCAACACAACTACTTCCCCATTGTCTTGTGTCGGATATTGAATGCCTACGTATTGTGCATCGGTGCAACACTTGCTGCAACAGTTCTTTACTGCTCTGTTATGAAAGTAAGCGTTCCTGTTACTCTGCAGCTTCATCGGCGAATGCGGTGCACTAAGTGAAAGGAGTAACAACTGCAGTATATGTTTCTCGAAGATTTAATTATGTACTTCTCTATCTAAAGACATTGAAAGATTACACGACCCGTGACGACGACGATGATAGTTTGAACCTCGCCGAGTATTGCGTGTGTGTGTGTGTGTGTGTGTGTGTGAAGCATTCTACTGATGCCTACGATTATGTCGCTATAGCATTAACCTCTCTATCGTCACCGCGGCGGGGGTTGTAGTGGGGGTATAAGACGTGTGAGGTGTTGCGCCAGAAACCTGTTCGTTGCAGTTCCTACAGTCGGTGGCGCTGGGCATATTCCACGTGTTTACCGTTGTCGTTGTGACGTCAGAATCTCAGACTGTGGTGAGTTAAGTTTCTTATACTTTGGCTCAGAAACGACGTTGTCGGCCGGTTACGGTTCCTCCACAAAACATTTGTGGCAAAGTGCGTCGTCTCCATAATGCTTTGTCGGTGATTGTATACTGTTGTATGTAGGTTTGCTTACGTCATGTTCGACTGTACGAAATGATGCTTCGTGACATAGCGCCTCTTATAACTGGAGCATCAAAGTTCATTTTCGCCTCCAATCCCCAGATAATTAGGATTGAAAATTATTTTCAAACGATCTGGTTTTGTCTTAGAAATAATTCATGAACGAAATATCCCGTCTATAGAGAGCGACGTTGCAGTTCAGGTGAAGCATTTGTACCGGTAGTGCATAAAAAGAAAATGAGAAATTGTGTAAAAGTGAACCACTAACATAAAACATTTATCCAGTAAGCAGTACTTATCTCCGGAACTATAACTATTTTTTTTTCTTTTTCATGTGGTATAATGGAAACTAAGAAAATTATAGCATCTAAAATCTAAAAATTAAGGTGACTAGCTGGATTGTGTAGTCAGACTATACCATTGTCAGGTTACTATTGGTATATCTAACTTGAGCTTATTTCGGTTGAAAAGTATTTTAACCAGGTGCGTTTTCCTTTTATTTACAAAGCATATTCTTGGCCATTTTAAAGATAAAAAGGCATACACCGTATGACCACAGAAGATGCTTCACAAATAAAAGTGAAACGGGTTAAATCCTAGTTTAGTTGAGATGAGGCGTTTATGCATAAGTTTCAACTGACACTGGGAGACCTGATTGGTTGTTGGTAAGAGCCGTCAGCCATTGAGATGCTGCGTGTTTCTAAACCAGAGATTCGGGCGCTATGCGCCCTCACATACTAAAAAAAAACTTCTTGTTAACCTATACTTATCCTTCTTAAGGCTACGCTACAGATCACTTCTTTAAAGTGAAAGATTAGGTACAGGTTAAACAAGAAATTTTTTTTAGTACGTGAGGACATGTAGCGCCCGAATCTCCGCTTAAGAAACACGCAGCATCTCATTGGCTGATGGCTCCTACCAACAACCAATCAGGTCTCCCGGTGCCAGTTGAAACTGCTATGCATAACGTCTCGTTTAGTTGACACTCTTGTCGTTGATGTACAGGTGTTGGTAGCGAAAGGCAGAGCGCCAATGAAAATGCGTCTGCTTTTTTTCTGTAAACAACATTGCATTATCCATGTAAAGGTCTGTAGCCGAAATCCGGACATTCATTAGAAATAAGTCAGTGATTTTGACGATTGGTATTGTGAATTTGCGATGACGTGAATATTTTTATAGCAAAAATAGTGACACATTCGTAGGAAATAGCTCAGTGTGTGTGCGTGTGTGTGTGTGTGTGTGTGTGTGTGCGCGCGCGCGCGCGCGCGCGCGTGTTGGTGTTTTTTTTAACGATTTGAGTGTAAATGCTGTTGCTACAACTGCCACTGTCGCTACAGAATATCATCAGAAAAGTATATAGAGAACCAGTCATACATGAGTGTCCGACAGGTTTTCTCCCATTTACGTAGCTTTGCACTGCAAAGTATTTCAGGTGTTAAGAAATTTATATTTTTGTAGAATGACCTACACTCAGTTTTCATTAATTAAAAAGTCACAACTAGGTAGTGAGTGGTTCTCGGTGTAATTTTTGCATTCACGATCTCGTAGCTGTTAATATTACTTGAGCTAATACTGCCGGCCGAGGGGACTGAGGCACTTCAGTCACGGTCTGCACGGCCACTACGGTCGGGGGTTCGAATCCCCCCTCGGGCATGGATATTTGTGCCGTCCTTAGTATAAGGTAGTTAAGTAGTTTGTAAGTTTAGGGACTGATGACTCCATAGTTAAGTTCCATAAGCTTAACAAACATTTCAACATTTGAGCTACTACCAAATTTCTTACCGTTACTATGAAACCTAATTCCACAAAGTAAACAACGTCAAAAACTACATGTCAAATGATAACTGACACATTCCGTATCCTACAGTGAAAAATTATATACTATACATGCACATACACGCTTCACGTAATGTCATTATGGCATTTGAATTACACATCATATTCATTCATGGTATGAAAAGACCATTTTTACTGAATCTCTGACACTTCTGATTGGCTGCCTTTAGCTACATCATCTACAAATCAACGAGAAGCTAGTGCACCTAAACAAAGATTTAACCGGAAAACCCTCCTGGTGAAAATACTTTTAATTTCAATAAGCATGAACACCTATTCACAGTAGACAACAGAGTGCAACATATTAGGCGACGGCACTTCAAAAATACAATTTGCATAGTCTAGTACGAACGGTACAAGTAAGGCTATGTGATGTAATACTAAACGTATATAGTATCAGAATTAAAGAACTAGATTAGTGCCCAGTGTCAACTTCATAACCAATGTTGTTCCCAGATGTTGTCGGGTTATTTATTTATTTTGCGTTCGATATGCCAGATGCCTTACAGTACCATACACATTCAAAACGAGAAACTAAATTAACATACAAATGTAACAAAACATTATTCATTATAAAATTGGTTATACATATTAAAATGCTTACAAACCTATAGTGCATACATGTAGTAATGTGTCAAAATAATTAAGAACCGTAGGGTAAACAGCTGAGACGTAAAACATTTCAAATCATTTTTTGGGTAATTTGGTAGAATCCGTGTACACCGAAGGAAATGGCATTGCCATCGATATATATCGAATATTCGATATAGAGTTTCTGAACCGGAGATTCGGGCGCTACGCGCCCTCATGTACTAAAAAAAAATATTTCTTGTTTAACCTATACCTAACCTACTTAAGGCTACGCTACAGATCACTTTTTTAAAAGTCAAAGTTGGGTTAGGCGCCCGAATCTCCGGTTCAGAAACACTATATCGAACATTCGATACATATCGCTAGCAATGCCGTTTCCTTCGATGTACACGGATTCTACCAAATTACCATTTTTTGCTAATGAAGATACAGTATATACATAGACAATGTAAGTAGGTTTACCTTATTGGAGGACATTCAGTGGAAAAAATACCAAAGCCCTTAACCTTCGTAATGCGTTACGAAAACTAAGCACAGTATTTGACAAAGGCTACACAACAGCCCGAAATCCATTGCTGTAACATGAGTAAGCATGGCGTAAATTGGTAGCTTCCGTTATTACCAGCCGTCAAACCTACGTCATCGTCAAAACTTTCAACAACTTTGGTCTAGACACCAGGTTCTGTTCTGTCCAATCCGGCAACGGCCGCGTGAATACAGTTACTTGAAATGCCTTGTGGAATGTCACCGTGTCCCGTCTAGCGTGAATCTAAATTATAACTTGGGGGGGGGGGGGGGAGAGAAAACAACAGCTTTTGCGGAAGTTCGCTATTCCAATCTGTTAGAATTTCAATTTATGTTCATTTGAATTATGGGATATTTGGGTTCTTTATTGTGTAATACTACGTAGATTTTGTGTAAGTGTAGATGAAATGGTAATGTAAACTTTGTGCGCTCTCTCTCTCTCTCTCTCTCTCTCTCTCTCTCTCTCTCTCTCTCTCTTTCTCCTCCCCCCTTCCCTCCCTCTCCCCCCTTCTCTCTCTCTCTCCTCCCCCCTTCCCTTCCCCTTCTCTCTCTCTCTCTCTCTCTCTCTCTCCCCCCATCCCCCCTTCCGTCCCCCTCCCCCCTTCTCTCTCTCTCTCTCTCTCTCTCTCTCTCTCTCTCTCTCTCTCTATCTTTCTCTCTGCCGCGTATCTAAGGGTTAAAACATGTGGAGCGGTGAGTCAAGCGGGCTGTGTATAGTGGAGCGACAAGGCTTTCAGCGTTAGCCAGGAAAATGTTGGCGGACAGCGAAGACGACGTTTTTTACGTGTGAAGTGCACTTAAAGTGCTTTCGGTTTTAGAGATAAGGAATTATAGTCGGCGTCAACTACAAAGGAGGCAGTTTTCAGCCGTTCTGCGCATCCCCCTCCATTTCCGCAGTGACAGCCACTAACGTTGATTATGTAGGCGAGTGACTGGCCTCGAGTTGCGCAATGTTTCTTCCGCATACGCAGGTGTTGGCGCTCGGCCGTAGCTCCTCCCCTCCTTTGCTTCTCCCATCATTCCGCCTCTATGCGCGGAAGTGCCTTCTTACATGACGCCAGGTATAGGTTGTCCACCTTGTAAATCATGAACGTAAATAATTCGGCGAATATCACCATTTATTTCACCTGCTAAAGACATTGCTTGACCGATTTTTAAAATATCTAACCATGAATTACGGTACATTTCATTACCTCTTGAAGCTGGTTGCACCACATATGCAATCGAATTGTGTTGACACTGTAAAAGCAGCCAATTGAAGCTGCAGAGAAGCTAGACCTTACTTTAAGTTGTATTTTCTCCAATGTATTATTAAAATATGGGAAGTTCAAACAACAAGGCAACATCACATTCAAGCACCAGGGGTCTGTGTTTGATTTAGAAAAAGTTTCTTTGTAATCGTATCGCTCTGCCTTGAGAAAAACTGTATTTCTTTATGTTACCCATACATGTTTCATTGCAGTTGCAGCATCTTCAGTGGGCCTTTATTTATTTTAATAAGCAGGAATTCCTGTTCCTTTACGTTTTCCTCAGGATAAAAAAAAATTAAAATAGTAATAATAAAAAATAAATAAAACAGTAGAAAATAAGGAAAACCTGAACATGTAATGACAATAAATAAATAGAAGCCCAATTAAGATGCTGCAACTGCAACGAAACATGTACGGGCAAACTACAGTGAATCATAAAATGTAAACTTTCACGACCGGAAATGTCACTATTGTTAAAATTTTCCGGGCTATTTTGCGGTGGTCTTATGCATTTCTTTCGACCATATCCAACTACTCAACGCAGAATTAAAATCACTTGACTGATATTTTACTCAAGAATGGCTATTCGTCCACAGATATAAGAAGAGCGTTGAGGCCGCCGTAGAATTCAGAACGATGAAACGTTCCTGTGAAAGTCTTCTTGCCCATTATTAAGGATGTCACCGATCGCATCGGTAAAATTTCGACGAAACGCAGGGTCGCCGTAATAGGCGTATACAAACCTACTCGGGAGATGCAGGATAACCTGAAATCCGCAAAGGATGCTTGCAAACCACTGGAAAAAGCAATTTAAGGATTTCCTAGATGTGGAAAACGTATATGTGGGTCCATAAAAAAGAAAAGTCAAAGTGCAAGAAGAGCTCAAGGGTAACTGTAGATAGGGAGAGATTGACAGATCAGCTGTTGCTTCAACCAGAAGACCCCACCTTATTCAATTTGATAAGGCTCAGGTTTTGGCAGCCACAAACGGATATTACGAAAGGCTGTACAGAAAGGCTATAAAAATTGTAAAACACCCGAGTAATTTCAATAGGATAGAGGAGTGCCTGAAACTGGATGAAATCTGGATTCCGGTGTTGGAGAAGAAATGTAACAGCATTCCACCATGGGACGATACCAATAACGGGCACTGGTGAATTGCGCGCGTCTATCCAAAACATCTGACGTCACACCTCTGGGCACGAGCACGCATACACGGAATTCGGCTGCAGTCAGTAACGAGCCAGGGTAGGTCTTGGATGTATAAAAGTGCCACGATCCCCTTTGAGAATGTGTTCCGTAAATGGGGACGAAATGGTAGGTTTTAATGACAAATCCATAAGACCACGGAATAATAGCCCGAAAAATTTTAACAATATATAAACCACAGTGTTTTTCTCAATGAGGCAGATCACTCAAGTTACAAAAGAAATTTCACGTACCGTAATGTTAGTAATAGTAATAAAGGTACAGTAATAATCAGAAGAGAGCTTAAGGTGAAATATGACAATTTTCGTGAATGGCTAATATTGACAGTTAATATGCATTAACTTTTAATTAATAACGTGTTGTTTTCAGTCCAGGCACTGGCCTGATGCAGCTCTCCAATCTGCTCTATCCTCAGCAAGCCTCTTCACCTCCTCATATGAACGGCAGCCTACGTCTATTTGAATCTGCTTACTGTATCCCTCTGGGATTTTTTACCATCCAACGCTAAATTCACGATTCTTTGATGTCTAAGAATGTGTCTTACCAAGCGATCCCTTCTTTTAGTCAAGGTAAGCCAGAAATTCCTTTTCTCCCCAATTCTGTTCAGCACCTACACATTCGTTATGCTATCCACTCACCTATTCTTCAGCATTCTTCTGTAGAACCACATTCCAAAAGCCTCAATCCTCTTCCTGTCCGCACTGTTAACGTCCATGTTTCACTAACATACAAGGCCACACTCTACACAAATGCCTTCAGAAAACACTTCCTTACGCTTAATATTCCAAGTTAACATTTTTTTTTTTTTCAAAAATGCTTTTCTTACCATGGCCAAACTGCATTTTCTATCTTCTGTACTGCGACCATCATGGTATTTTACAGCCTAAGTAACAAAATTCATGTACCACCTTTATTGTTGTATTACCTAGTCTAATTCCAACAGCATTGCCTGATTTTCTAAGACTGCATTCCATTACCCTTGTTTTGTTCTTGTTAATGTTCATCTTATACACACCTTTCAACACACTGTCCATTTTGTTCAACTGCTCCTCCAGATCCTTTGCTGTCTTTGACAGATTTACAATGTCATCGGCAAAAAGCAATGTTTTTATTTCTTCGCCTTGAACTTTAATTCCTTCCCCAAAATTCTCCTTGGTTTCCTTTATTGTTAGCTCAATGTACAAATTGAATAACATTGGAGTAAGGCTACAACCGTGTCTTGCTCCCTTCCCAACCTCTGCATCCCTTTCTAACCCTTCAACTCTGATAGCTGCTGTCTCGTTTTTGTACAAGTTGTGAATAACCTTCTCTTCCCTGTATTTTACTGCTGCAGATATCAGAATCTGAAAGAGTGTATTCCAATTAACATTGTAAAAAGATTTCTCCAAATCTAAAAAAGTTAGAAATGTAGTTTTGCCTTTCTTTAATCTATCTTCTAAGATAAGCTGTAAAATGAGTATTGCCTCTCGTGTTTCTACATTTCTCCTGAATCCAAACTGATCTTCCCTGAGGTCCGCTTCTACCTACTTTTCCAGCCTTCTGTAAATAATTCGTGTTAAAATTTCGCAGCCTTGAGTTATTAAACTGATGTTTTGTAATTTTCACACCTGTCTGTCCCTGCTTTCTTTGGAATGGGGATTATTACACTTTTCTTGAAGTCTGAGGGTATTTCCCCTGTCTCATACATCTTTTGCACCAGGTAAAATAATTTTGTCAAGGCTGGATCTCCCAGAGACTTAAGTTGTTCTGAGGGAATGTCATCCACCCCATCGCCCTGTTTTCGACTTACATCTTTCAGTGCTCTGTCAAATTCTTTTCTCAGTATAATACCTGCTATTTCATCTTCATCTACTTCCTCTTATCTTCCTACAATATTGTCTCTCAGTTCATTTCCTTTAGAGAGCCCCTCTATATACTATTTCCATCTGAGATCTTTACATTCATGTAGCTGCTTTTCTCGTCTCCAAATGTCTCTCTTATTTTCCTGTAGGCGGTATCAATTTTTCCTTTATTTATACATTCTTCTACAGACTTGCATTTGCCTTCTAGCCAGTCTTGCTTAGCATTTTGCACTTCCTGGCAGTCTCATCCTCGTGATGTATTGGCCGAGCACATTGAGGCACTATGCTATGATGCGCGAGGCTGTTCCCCATCGGGTGTTTGAATACCCACTTGGGCTTGGATGTTTATGCTGTCTTTAGTATAAGCTAGTTCATAAGTAGTTTGTTAGTTTAGGGACTGATGACCCTGCTGTTAAATCCCATAAGCTTTACAAACATTTGGTCTCATTTTGTAGTCGTCTCTACTTCATTTTGCCTGTTTCATTCACTGCATTTTTTTGTATTTCCTGTGCTATGCAAGGATTTTTGTTAGGTCTTGCCTTCCAACCTATTTTGTCTTCTGTTGCCTTCACTATTTCATCTCTCAATGATACCCATTCCTCTTCCACTGTGTCTCCGGTTTTCGTCAATTGTTAGCTAAAGCTCCCTCTGAAATTCTCTAGATCTTTAGGTTCTTTCATTTTATCCAGGTCCAGTCTCCTTATTTTCCTACCTTTCTGCAATTTTTTCAGTTTCAGCCTACAGTTCATGCCCAATAATATATGGCCAGAGTCTATATCTGCCCCTTGGTATGTCTTAAAGTTTAAAACCTGGTTCCATTATAAAATCTTATTGGTACCTTCCAGTGTCTCCTGGCCTCTTCCATGTATACAACCTTCTTTCATGATTTTTAAACAAAGTGTTTGTTATGAATAAATTTTATGTTCTGTGCAAAATGTAACCACGTGGCTTTCTCTTTCATTTCTTTTGCCCAGTTCATATTCACCTACTATTTTTTCCTTCCCTTCCTTTTCCTACTACCGAATTCCAGTCTCTCATCACAATTAAAATGTCTTCTTCCTTAATTGTCTGAATAATTTTCTTTAAGTCCTCATAAATTTCTTCGATCTCTTCATCATTGGCAGAGCTAGTTGGCATACACACATGTACTATGGTGGTCGTTGTTGGCTCTGAATCTATCTTGACTACAATAATCCTATCACTGTGCTGCTCATTGTAGTTTACACACATTCCTACTTTCTTATTCATAAGCAAACCTACTCCTGTTATACCCCCAACTGATTTTGTATTTATAATCCGGTACTCACCTGACCAGAATTTCTGTTCCTCTTTCCTGAACGTCACTAATCCCCACTATGTATAACTGCAACCTATCCATTTCCCTTTTTAAATTTTCTAACTCCCTACCCGATTAAGGGATGTAACAACATTCCACGCTCTGATCCATTTAACGCCACTATTCTCTTTCCTCAAGACGACATCTGAGAAGCCGGCCATGGTGGTCGAGCGGTCTGTGGCTCGCCAGTCACGTTCAGCATGGCAACTATGGTTGGGGGTTCGAATCCCCCCTCGGGCATGGATATTTGTGCCGTCCTTAGTATTAGCTAGTTCATAAGTAGTTAGTAAGTTTAGGGACTGATGACCCCATAGTTAAGTCCCATAAGCTCTACAAACATTTGAACATCTGAGAAGTCCCCACCCGGAGATCAAAATGGAGGACTATTTTACCTCCGGAATGTTTTACTCAAGAGGCTGCCATCATCATATATTCATACAGTAGAGCTGCATGTCGTCAGGAAAATTTACAGCTGTAGTTTCCCTTCGCATTCAGCCGTTCGCAGGAACTGCTTGGCAAAGCGACATTAGCTGATGTTAAAGGGCCAGCTAAGTCAATCATCCAGACTGTTGCCCCAGTAACTACTGAAAAGGCTGCTGCCCATCTCCAGGAACCACACATTTGTCTGGTCTCTCCACAGATACCCCTCCATTGTGGTTGTACAACTTAAGTTGTCTGAAGATGGCTTAAGAAGGCGAAAGCTAGTTCACAACAAAAATAAATATTATTGTGGAACAAATGTATAGTGTATACAGGTATCTAATTTTTCTGTGTTCCATCAAGGACTGTCGGAAGAGTCCATAAAGATTTCCCAATCCTGCTTCTGGTAGAACACTCCAAAATCGATTTTGTTAATCTGCTTTTATTATACGGCTTTCCACTTCGAAAAATGGTTTCACTGGGAAGAATGAGACTATTCCATTTTTTAAAAGTTTGTTCAAGGAAAAGAAAAATAAAACGACATGAGGGGAAGACTAGAGTCCTCTAGGCTGAATTACATATTGCCAAGGAGGAAGTGGTGAGGTTAAGGTGGGAGAAGGGTGAGAAGTGGGAAGTGTTAGCAAGGCCTAGGAGTCACAGGAAGAGGACATTATCAGACAACTTCATCAATGACACAAGCAATAGATTTCTTGCTACCACAGTCCACTTGTCCAAAAACCAAACTAGTTAAATAAGAGCCGCAAGGCATGGAAGGTAAACACTGATTAGGAAGAGAGTAAGACAGTTTTAGCCTTTCCCAGTGTTGTTCACTCTGTATATTGAGCAATGTGTGAAGGATTGCAAGGGGAAGTTTGGAAAATGCATTACCATTTCAGGAAGAAGAAATAAAAACTTTGTAATTATGTCAGAGACAGCAACGGACATAGACAACAACTGAATGGAATTGACAGTGTCTTGAAAGGAGCGAACAAGATGAACAGTAACAAGGGTAATGTAATTTAGTGTAATAAAATCAGGCAATGCAGAAGGAATTAGGTAGTGAGACAAGAAAAGTAGCATATGACATTCTTTATTTGAGTAGCAAAGTAACTTTTGATGGCCGAAGTAAAATAGATATAAAATGCAGATTGCCTGTGGGAAGAAAAGCATTTTCGAAAAGACGAAATTTGTTGTCATCCAATATTAAATGTTCGGAAGTCTTTTCTGAAAGCATTTGTCTGGAATGTAGCATTGTACAGGAGTGAAACGTTCACAATGAGTTCAGACACAAAGGCGCTAAAGCTTTTGAATTGGTGTGCTACAGGAGAATGCTGACGATTAGATGTGTAGATCATGTAACTAATTAGGAGGTGTTGAACTGAATTCCAGAGAAAAACAATTTCTAACATATCTAGACTAAGAGAAGGGATACGTTACACAGCCTGAGACATCATTGAATCGTCAATTTAGCATTAAAGGAAGTGTATGGGGTAAAATCATAGAGCAAGATTGAGGGACGAATACAGTGAACCAGTTCAGAAGAATGTAGTTTGCCATTCTTGTGAATAGGCTTGCACAGGACAAGGTAGTGTGGAGAGATAAATAAAACCAGTCTGCAGAATGAAGACCACACAATAACCACCACCACAGTCAAGTAAGGAAAAGACTGCTGTTGAAGTATATGCAGTTCACAAACAATAGACATTCAATAAGAAACCAAGTGTGCCATAAAAAGTAGGAAGTAGAAGTAAAGTTGTTGGCTGTTGACTAGGTATTGCAGAAAAATTAAGTGACAGATAACAAGTTACAAATGGTTTCAAGCGCACTACATGCCTTATCCAGGTAGTAGAGGACATAGGATCCTTGTGCAAGGGCTTTACTAAGCCGGATCATGTTATGATAGTGGGTGGAGTGGGAAACAGTATTTACAGGGATCAGATTTACAACATTGAAAGTAACCTGGTAAAAATGCATAATACAAATGTTGGTCTTGAGGATGCTATTGCTAGGTGGGAGTTCACTAGGCGTGGTCTACATTTCAGTAGGAAACGGCAAACTGGCTGGATTGATATCAAAGTCCATAAGGACACTGAAACTTATGAGTACCTCTTTTTTTAGGCTATGATCAGTGGCCAGTCAGAAGCTCAGACAGGTACACCCTAAAATTGTCAAAATATCACAAGATTTTCACAAAGAAAAGCAAAAGATAATGTTAGAATATTTGCTCTAAATATAGGGGATTAAAGAATGATGTACATGAGTTACTGGTTTGATAGGAAGATATATAAACAGAGAATGTAACAGATGTGCTATGCCTAAATGAGCATCACATTGACACTGATATAGGAAAAGTAAATGTGAGTGGATACAAATTGTCAGCACATGTAAGAAGAGAGAAATAAGGGAAAAAAGTAGTACTTGCCTTTACGTTAAAAGTTATCACTGTGTGCAAAATTTAGAAATGTTCTGTATAGAGTAACATATAGAAGCAATGTGCCTGTGAGCGTAAGCTAAATGATGGCTCTTTTATAATTGTAACCATGTATAGGTCCCCATCATGAAATTCTCAGCTATTCCTGAAAAAGTTGGAATCCTTGTGCTATCTGACATGTAGGGGATAGGAAATTATTATTTGAGCGGATTTCAGTATTGATTCTCCAAAGGATGTAATTAGGAATGATAAACTATGAATCGTTGCTCAGTTCTTTCAATTTCACATCTGTTGTGAGTTTCATACTTGGGCAATAAAGGACGGCAGAACACTAATAGATAACTTCTTTATAGAAGTTAATGTATACACTTATCCTGTTGAGAATATTTTATCTTATAACAACTTAGCACAGCTAGTTACAGTATATGATGTAACTCCATACAGTAATTCAAAATAATCCAAAGTGCATGAAATTAATGATTCAACAATTAAAAATTTCATTGTAATGTAAATTTAAATGTAATGTACCTCATGATACATTTGTAAGGTATTTGAAAACTGTTTCCCCTAAAAATAATTAAATATGATTGTAAGAAGTGATGTAAAAGTACCATGGCTAACCAAAGGAATCAAAATGTCTTGTAACTGGAAAAGAGAATTATATCTAACCGCAAGACAGAGTAATGACACAGGAACAATAAAATATTATAAAAACTGCTGTACTACATAAAGAAAAGTAATAAAAAATATCAAACGCATGTATATCATGCTATGATTTGAACCTCTGGCAATGGAATTAAAACAAATT
Organism: Locusta migratoria; assembly: GCA_026315105.1. Lineage (NCBI taxonomy): Eukaryota > Metazoa > Arthropoda > Insecta > Orthoptera > Acrididae > Locusta > Locusta migratoria. The sequence continues at coordinate 869,913,258 of CM048744.1, forward strand.
GGAATATTATTGAAACTGAAATAGGGCAACTAAAAATACAGGAGGTTTGTATTAAGATCAAACTGACAAAAATTTAGAAACAAAAAGTTGGGACTTGAGAATATTTTCAACTATCACTTTTTAAATGTTTGGAGAAAATACGATCCAGAAGTTCATTACAAGAGGCAAGGTTCTTATGTAAGAGGCTGTATGTATGTAATTAGATAAAATTGATATTCCACCCACCTCCCTCTTTGATATTGGAAAAACAATAAACTCATTAAAAAATAAAAACTCACATGGGACGATGGTATTTCCAGATGAGTACTAAAAGCTTGTTCCCAACAGGTAAATAGGATTCTCAAACATATGTAATAGCTCTCTGAAGCAGGGCATTTTTCCCAATAGAATGAAATATGCTATTGTAAATCCATTAATAAAAATGGGGTTAGGTCTGATATCAACGACTATCTCCTAATCTTACTACTGAGAACTCTTATCAAAAATTCTTGAAAAAGTAATATATTCAAGAGCAGCTAAGCTATTTTCTATTAATAAAGTTCTAACAAGCAAGTTTGGTTGTTACAAAGACTTTTCAACAGAAGATGCTATATACACTTTCACTTACCAAATATTAAATGCTTTGAACAACCAGTCATCACCAATTAGAATTTTTTGTGATGTATCAGTGTTTTGTTATTTAACTGAAGAGTGCAGAAAGTTGAAATATCTGGTTAAAACATTAAGCTGTTTCCTAACACTGGAGAGCTATCAAGAATGGTATTCCATAGGGATCAGTCTTGGGTCCTTTACTGTTCTCAATATGTATTAATAACTTGCTGTCCTGTAATCACGAAGATGCAAAACTAATGCTTTTTGCTGATGATACAAATGTTGTAACCAGACCTGACAAACTAGAATTAAATGATGAAATTGTAAATAATGTGTTCCAGAAATTCGTTAAGTGAGTCTCTGCAAATTGACTCTCGTTAAATTTAGATAAAACACAAAATATACAGTTCTGTACAGTAAATGGCATGATACCATTAATAAACAAAGACTTTGGACAGAAATCTGTAGCTAAGATAGAATATTCAAAAATTTTAGGTATTGTATTGATGAGAGATTGAATTGGGAGAAAATCATTGAAGTCCTACTGAAATGTTTGAGTTCAACTATTTTTGCTATTAGGGTTATTGGAAATTTTGATGATAGACATCTCTGTGAATTAGCATACTATGGCTATTTTCCTCCACTTCTCTCATATACCATCATATTTTGGGCTAATTCAGTGCTGAGTAAATAAAAATTCATCGCACAAAAGCGATTAATCCGAATAATTGCAGGTGCCCTCCCGAGATCATCCTGCAGACGTTTATTTAAGAAATTAGGAATCTTCAAAGTAGCTTCACAATTTATTATTAATAACCCAACCCAATTCAAAAGTAAAAGCATCTTGTATAACAACACCACTAGGAGAAATCCAAGGTTAAATGTAAATTTGGCCCAGAAAGTGGTGAATTATGCTGCCACAAAAGTATATGGTAGGTTGCAAAATAGCATCAAAAGTCTGACAACCGCCTAAAAAGAAAAGACTTTTGAATAGCAACTCCTTCCTTTCAGTGGATGAAGTTTTAGTTAGTAAATCAGTAATTTTACAAAAATGGGAAAAATAAAAGAATGCATGTCTCTAAATGTAAAGATACCTTTTATTAATCTGAAACATTAAACATCATTTCGAATATTAATATTCATATATATGGAACAGGTACTAATATAATCTCTAATCTAATTGATTTTCATGCAAATTTGCTTGGCGTGTCTGGTTGTTTGTAACAAATTTAGATTAACATTGACAAAGTGACTTTTCTGCTTTGAAGGAGTATAAGTATTTCACTGGGCCTAAGAATCCAGTAAAGAGAAATAACTATGGGAACTAAATTAGTAACAATTGTTTATTTATTGTTCTTTCAGTATTGCCTCAAATTTATGTTTCCTCATTTTTCTCTCTTTATATTCCCCCATTATTCTTCCATTTATATATTGGTAGAATTGGGTAGAATTTTGTATGTGACCGGCAGTAGTGAAATTCCTCTATAGTTATTATGATAAGATTTGTCTCCTTTCTAGCGAGAGGATGTATTATTGTAGACTTCCGTTCTTCTGGCATCTTTTCTTTTTTAATGGTAATATCACACATTGCACAAGATTATTGTCAGCAGCAGCAAGCACACAATTCTAGGCCTATTACAGACCAAGCGAGGTGCTGCAGTGGTAACACACTGGACTCGTATTCTGGAGTCAGGCAAATGCCGGGATGGTCCCTTTGCAAGGGCATGGCCGACTTCCTTCCCCATCCTAAACCAAACTCCGAGGGGGAGCTCCGTCTCTAATGACCAAGCTGTCGACGGGATGTTAAACCCTAAACTTCCTTCCAGGGAGTATTACAACAGTAATATCTTAACATAGTTCTCCCTCTCCACAACCCAAATAGTATGTGAAGATTCATCCACATAGGACATCCCACTATTTCTGTATACCTGAATGCCCGATAAATACTGTGACCAGTCTTCGTGAGTTCCTTCCTTTTCTGTTGAAAATTCCAGCTTGCTTCGAGTTTATTTCAGTCTGTATTTTAAACGCTTAGAAATACTTAAAGACCCTACTTAATGGATCAGAAAATTTTTTTTATCTCAAAACTGGTACCAATGTTTTTTGTTTTGGGCATTCTTCATCGCAAATATCCATTACATCTTATTTCAGTTTTCAGATTGATAGGTCAACCTTATTCATAAACAAATCACAGGATTATATATCTCGACCAATTACCCCATCACATGTCCTAAAGAACAAACTGTGCAACTCTTGAATCAGATTTCCTGAAAAGTCACAACAGTCATATAAACGCAAAGGCTCATTGGCGTAACAAAACACAATATGGAACTACTGCACATGCTATATCATCATACTTCAACCTTATTCTCGCCGACTATACCAGTATTTGATGGTGATGAAGTGTGTTCTTCCTTACAACACACTTCAGTCTTTGTCGTTGGACCACTGTGAAGTGGTCTTCATAAGCTCCGAGCGGCAGGGGAAATTGTAACATTTACCTTATGTTATTCACAGAACATACTTTATTTGCTTTCATGGGTGAGACAACCTTTAATTTAGCCAGAGAAGGCTTTATTGGGGAGTGAAAGGACGGGGTGTAGGAAAGAAAAGACAAAAAAGAAAGGAAGGAAGCTGAGGGTTTAACATTCTGTCGACATTGTGGCTGTTAGTGTCAGAGTTCACACTCAGATTTTTGGGTAAGGCTGTGCCCTTTGAAAGGAATGATCCCGACATTTGCTTGGGGTGATTTACAGAAATCACAGAAAATGTAAATGAAGATGGCCAGAGGGGGATTTGAACCACCTTCGTCCAGAATGCGAGTCCAATGTGTTACCACTGCACCACCTTGCTCGATATAAGCGGCGGTGGGGAGCTAATAGTAATAATAATTTTCTTCTGGCCGCAACTTTGGCGACTTGCATGTCGCTGACCTACCCCAGGTAACCTGTAGGGGAAAGGGGACCTGCAGTTAAACGTGGAATCTGAACCATGTTTTGTTTCTGGTGACTCCTCACTTTGTTGCAAGGTGAGGGCCGGGTTAAAATGCAGACTGAAAAAATCTGTTTTAGGTGTACGCCAAAATACCATTTTTCAACAAATTGCCGTACATTAGCTTCTGCTAATGATAGGAAAATCAGTGATATAGAATCCTAATAAATATTAATTCAAGAGAAAACACGTTTATCAATATTATGAAATAACTAATGTGAAAAACATGACAGAAATTGAAATCTTAGCCAAAGCACTATATAAATTCTTTCATTACAAAACTATTAACTAAACTAATCTAGGTGTGCAATATTTCCGACCAGTTTACCAACTATTTTTCAGTATGTCATGGCTTTCTTTATGTCATTCTTCTAGATAAGCTTAAGTATTGTGGTATGAGTGGCACAGTGCACAAATGGTTTAAGTCATACTTAACTGCAGAAAGTTGGATTAAGCAGTTCACTTGATATAGAAGAAACAATTAATTCCCCTAACTGGGTATTTATCAAAAATGGGGCCCCACAACCTTCGGTCTTGGGTCCTTTGCTGTTCTTAAATATATATTAATGGTATGCCATTCTGCATTCATGAAGTAGCTGAGCTAGTTCCTTCTGCTGATGATATAAGTATAGCTATCATGCCTGACAAACAAGAATTAACAGATGAAATTGTAAATTATATCTTTCAGAAAATTATTAAGAGGTTCTCTACAAATGGACTATCATTAAACTTTGATATAACCCAGTATATACAGTTTCATACAGTAAATGGAATGACACCGTTAATAAATTTAGACTGAACAGAAATCTGTAGCTAAGGTAGAATATTCAAAATTTTTAGGTAATTACATTGATGAGGGATTGAATTGGAAGAAACACATTGAAGTTTTGCTGAAACGTTTGAGTTCAGCTACTTGCGCAAAATTTGATGATATAAAAACTCCGTAAATTAGCTTACTATGCCTATTTTCATTCTCTGCTATCATATTCTGGGGCAATTCAACATTGGGTATAATATTATTCATTGCACACAATCGTGTAATCAAAATAATTGCTGGATCCACCCAACATCATTCTGCAGATGTTTATGTAGGGATCTAGGGATCTTCACTTTATTTTCACACTCATGAAATTTGTTATTAACAATCTCACCCAATTCAGAAGTAATAGCAGTGTGCATATCTACAACAGTAGGAGAAAGGGTGATATTTGCTATTCAAGGTTAAATCTAAATTTCGCACAGAAAGGGGTGAATTATGCTGCCACAAAAGTCTTCGGTCACTTATCAAGTAGCATCAAAAGTATTTAAAAAGAAATTAATAACACTTGTTGTAACATTGACATTTTACTGTGTTGTCTGATCTCTAATGGTTTTGCTGATGAAGCCTTAAGTGAACTGAGGACAACATGCCTGATTGACTATTAAGCTTACTTACCTATGTCTAGTATGTTGAATGACATGGCAAAGGAAATTTTTTCCTCCTTGGATAAGCAAAAGCGTTTGAAAACAACATAAGGGCATTTGCAATGTGTTCTGAGCTCCACTTTATAATTTTTATTCAGGAAACACCGTTTTGTTCTCAGATGAAACACTGTCATCACCACCTTGCCTACCCTTACATCTTACAGATATATTGAAAGCAACACATTATTCTATAACTTTCTTCCTGGGCTGCAATGTTTTGCTTTAGTGAAGCGTTTATATTCTTCACAACAGTATTCAAGCCCGTAATGTATTGCAAAGTATTTTTAAAACACTGATTTCCAGGAAGAAGTTTTGATATAATTGACACTTCCAGTTTGTTTTCTTGAGATATATAAGTGTGTGTAAGGAGTCCTGTTTCTCATTGTTCCAGTGTTAACTGTGGCATTATCTCTGTTTTACTTGGTTTACGGCATTGACAGGATCTGCAGAACCAGGATTTTTCATAGAAGGTTGGTCGGTATTTTCTGTGATTGGATTGCATTTTACTTCAACTATTTTTTTGTAGGCAGACTTAACAACCCATTCCACATATCTCGTTTGTAATCCAGTGGACGGAAATGTTCGGAATATATTATAGCATTTTCAATATTGATCTAGTTCTCTAGTTTACAAGTAAATAACGTTTCTTAAATTATAGAGACCTATACTAGAGGATATCATTGGTTCCATTTCCAGTGTAGCACCAACACAATGCTTTTGGAGTTTTACCCACAAAATAATGTGAACGACTCACAAGATCACAAAAAACGTAATGGAGGAGAGTATAGGTCACAAACTATGCCCAGCATGTGAGCGCACGTCAGAAACAACAGTGTGCATCCTGCAGGAAGTACATGTCGCTGCCCATTAATGTCCTGCTTTTCCAGACCAGGCGAATTGCAAATCCAAGGAAAACCAGAATGCACCCAATCCCCAAATCTGTATGAGGTTGGGACCAGATTTAGGAAAGTTGTCGAATTCAAGTGTTGGGTTTTCCAACAACAGTTATAAGTTGCAAAATTCCTGTGAGTTGGCTATGCTCAGCCTCGTGTTGTCTGTTAGTGGTGTCCTCCACAGTTTCAGAGAAATCTGTCTGCTTTTTAGACATCAATTTTTCATTAAGGTCCACTCGACTACTTTAATGTATTAGCATACATAGAATAGTTTTCTATAAAACAAATAAAATTATTTGCACATTACTCTTATATGCCAGTTGCCAAAAACATCTGAAGTATGTCGGGTGGTGTATCATTTGAATTGGGATGACAAGGAGAATCAGAAGTGAAATAGTAAAATACTCTGCTACCTTCAGCTGCAGCTAATACTCGCTTATTTGATGAAATTTTTTTCCTAGCAAGCCAAAGTTTAAAGTACAGGGGGGAGTGGTTGAGGATCCAATTCAAAGCCCAATTCTTCACTTTCGCCATTGTTATCGCTAATATGTGGGATGGTGCATTATATTGGCGAGGGAGCACATCTTTTCATGCTAACTTTGGTCTTTTCTTGGTAACATTAAGATTCAAACTATCGAACGACAATAAAATATAATACAGTGCAGTTGTGGGTCTACCTTTTCCAAAACAATATTGTTTGTTTCTTGGGAGTACTGAAAACAGTGGCTATCAGACTACCTAAAAATTAATGATCATGAGAATAACAGCTGACAAAAGGGTCTTTGTCTTTGATGCACATTTACCATCCTGTGGTATGTAATGATTCAACCATAATAGATAGATGCAGAAAGACAAATGGATTGTGATTGATATCTTGAGATGTGCCAGGTGAGTTACTGGACGACTGTGAGCTATAGTGGTACTTAACCTCAAACAAAGTTGCTTCATAGCCAGTTGCCTATGCAGGATATTACCCACTGTATCCGTTGAGATGCTTTCAGTCTTAGCATAATCACCAGTTTTCCTTTTCTTGCATTATCCAATCACAAATTGTTTTCAATGGTTTTCTTTATGCTGAAACCAGATAGCTAGAGGATAATACTTCATTTTTGGTGCTTGGCCAGCCACGTTTAAATACATCATAAGAAACGTAAATGGTCTTCATTGACAACAGAGTCTATGAGAACTATCCAATTTTTGATTAGTGTGGTAGTCAAACTCTTCAAATTAAAATGCTTAATAACAGCACATAACTGTTGCTTCCATTTTCGAACACAGTTGATGAACTTGCGCTAGATACATTGTTTAATTTCTGTATATGATCCTGTAAGTAATTAAGCTTATCAACCATTAAGGCACAACAAATATGTTTCATTCTGTCATTAAACTTTACTATATTTATCGAACTACTCTCGTATAAGAACATTTTTCTCTGTTCCTGTAGAAGTATAACTGCTCAATCAAATGCGTTCTTAATTTAAAATTGCTGTTGACATAAACATTAAAATAGTAGACTATGTAAGCGTGGGTTTAAAATAATGATTTCAATACTGATTAATAAGCATTAAAGCATGGAATGCAGTTATTATATATTTAAGATTTATGTAACTCTCAAAGAAGCCTTGCAGTATTGTATTCTTTCTGTGTTTTGACTAACACTCTTTAATTTAAAACAGATTTATTCCAACATAAATATCAATTAAAAATTTATTTATTCACAAATGTTCTTGTTAGGTTCGAAATCAATAGTGTGATTGTGATTTTATTTTGGTGTTGATTTATTTAAGATTGGTATTGTGCATATTAATTTTTAATTTATGTACTCAACTAATGTAGAGTTACCAATTAGTTTCCCACAAATATATTTATATGATAGTGTCTGTACTTGTGCCACCACAGGAAAGCTAGAAATAATTTATTACAGGGCTAACCAGGGTATGTTCCCACAATATTACATTCCAAAAATCGTCCCATCTCCCTTTCTGTAGAAACACATTTGACACTTCAATGAAATTGATTAAACAATTAACTAAAATAATTTTTTCACCCAGAATGCCAGTGAATTTGATCAGTTGGTCATCTGAGTATTGATTGTGCAATCTCTCAGTTCTCCAACTCAACATATTACATTTTCAAGTGTTGCAATTTCTCCCATACTCACCATCAGTGACCTGCATCTAAAATGGTACTACTTACAGTACATAGATCTTCAATATGTCTTATCAGTCTAACTTGGTTAAATGCACACTTTCCCCAAAGCCCTATTCTCGAAATTAGCTATGCATAGCTTTGTGCAGTTACATAGTTTACAATAATCATGTAGTTAAAACATACACATTTATTTGTGTCTCTCTCTTAAACTTGTAAATGTGACTATATACATATAGTCTTAGACACTACATTATCAGACGCAAGTGGGGCTGATGTTCTCTGTGCACCATAAGAGGCTGGTATAAGAAAGGTCTTTGCGAAACCTTTATTTACATGCTGGATTGCTTGGGGAGAATTAATAGCCACAGCACCCTGCTGCTATAAGCAAATGCTTCTGAACATGTGACAAATTATCATACATGAAAGCTGGCACAGACTTGTTGAAACCACAAGTATCTCATCACTGTCCTGATGAATGGACAAAAAAGAGGGTTTACACATTATTCGTCCTAAATGTATCAAGATGTAGACTTTCCCTTCATAAATAATCTCCTCATAGAGGTAAGAAAAGGGTTCACCATGGTTCGTTTCTTTTGTCTGGTTTTGACAAGATCCAGCTTAATTTTAACTTACAATTTAAATCCGCATAGCAATCCCCTAATTCCTTGTCCAGCCAAGTACGAAGATGGTACCTTTTCAAATTCCAATACGTGTCTTAAGTGTTTCACTGTAAACTACCTTTTGTACGGCTTTCACAAGTAGGCAGTTCTTGTTGATGAGAGCAGTGGGGGTAATTTAATTTTACCTTTTGTTTCTTGTATGGCACGTGCCTCGTTCTTTGTGAACCCTACTGTCTCTTCTGGTACACAATCTTACGACATTTTTCCAAAGAACTTTTAAGTTTGCAACTTTTGCAAACTGATGTCTGTTTTACATCATTGTTTACCTCTGCAAATGGTTTTTCGTTACTCAGATGCAAAACATGTTGCTGACCAAATTTAGATACAGTGTACCAATTCTTTTTAAACAGAAACAGTGGGAAAGGAACTTTATAAACATTTTTTTATCCTTTAATGTAGTAAAATTCTCTTTTCTTTTAATTTCGACCAGTACTAAGAGACATGGCAAATCTCCTTTGCTGTTTACTGTAATTAAATATATTCCTGTCAAAAATTCCATACACAGTATTTAAAGCTGTATGTAAACAATGTCTGCTCAGATGCCATAGCTACTTTCTCCATTGGTTGGTAACACTGCGCCCACGCGAACGTTTCCAGTATTCGCTCCAGTAAATAATTACAAAAATCGTTGTTTTAAGCTATATTTAATCGTTTCCAGTTCGTATAAATATAAGTGTTGTTACATTTAGAGGAATGTTATGTTAAATAAGGAAAAGCGGTGTAAAAAGTTTATTTTTCTTCTCGCGCCTATAGCACGTATTTGTAGGCCTAATTTAACGCATGCGAATCGTTGTAAACAGAGTACTAAACCTTATATTTAATTACCCATTCTTATATTTTTTTACTCGCTACATATAGTAGTTAGGATTTATAAAAAGTATCAGTCGTAAATTTCGCGATTTACCAAAAGTGTGTAAAGTAATCCGTGTTTATGGGCCTACATTTTGTTTTTGTGAGCGTGTTTTTAGACCTAAATATCCAGTGCTCTTTCAGTTAATTATATTTGCGTGAACGGATTTTAGTGCCTCGTGGTACAAGTTTCACGTTTTAGTCAATTCTTAATTAAGTTTTTACGATTTCTATTTTTACCATGGGTGAGAAGTGTCTGACATGCCGTAGGATCGTTAGTTCCGGGGTGTGGTATGATAGTTGTAGTGGTTTCTTTCATTGGGGCGAATGTAGTGGCGTGGGAAATTGGGACATAAATGAGGCTCACCAGTGGTTTTGTAGGATTTGCAATAGAGATAGGAAAATAATAGAACAGGAGGGAAAATTGCAGCTCTTCAAGCTAAATTAGATAAGGCAAGGGAGACTCTGAGCAGGTTAAGGAGGGAGAAGGGTGAACATCAGTGGGAAGTGGCAACAGGTAACAGGGGGAACAGGCTTAGGGCAGTTTCAATTAATGTGAAAAATAGATTTGACCTGTTGCCACAGTCAGAATTGGATGAGCCTCATGTAGCTGAAGCTGTAGAAAGGACACAACAAACTTTCAAGAAGGATTTGAAAAAGGTAGCGAAAACTTTGAAAAGAAAGAAAGTCTTGTTGTTAGGGAGCTCCTATGGTAGAGATGTTGGCCGACTACTGCAGGAAGAGCTAGGATCAGAGTACCAGGTTACAAACTTTTTCAAACCAAATGCGGGCCTAGGTCAGGTAACAGAGGATGTAGGTTCTTTATGTAAAGATTTCACAATGGAGGATAGTGTGGTTATAGTGGGTGGTCCGGGAAACAGCATTGACAGAAACTGTGAATATTCTATAGAGTGTGACCTGGTGAAGATATCATCGGAAACAAAGCATAGTGTGGGGTTTGTGGGGTTTGTATCTGTCTTGAGTCGCCAGATGATCGGCCTCATTTGAACTCTTCTGTTAGAAGAGTAAACTTGGAGTTGGAACGCCTACTCATGTCAGATATGGGGTCCCATATTGGTTTGATTTCTGTGGATGATATCTGTAGGTGAGACTACACAAGGCATGGCCTTCGCCTCAACTGGAAAGGGAAGGGAAAACTGTCTGGGTTGATTACAAGTAACATACAGGGGGGGGGGGGTCACAAATGGTAAAATACCAGTGGTTACAGGTGTCAGAGGGATGCCTTTTTAGGATAGGGAGGGGGGAATGAAAACCAGTTTTGAGAGAGCTTGGAAGACACCCTCAGTTTGGAAAAGCAGATAAACCGGAGATAGAGTTTGGTAAACGATGTTTAACAGAAAGTACTCAGAAACTTTCAGTAAATCTTAGTCAGACCGTTAGTATGCAATATCTGTTATCTTTATTACATCAAAATATTCCAGCACTCAGAAGTAAACCTGATGAACTACTCATTTGTAATCCAGGATTTAATTTAGCTTCACATTTCTGTAGAGTAGATATGGAGGGAAGAGGAGTTGCCAATTTCATTAAAAACTGCTATAAGTTCAAGAATATTGATATAAGTAAATTCTTTCTAGAGCAGCATTTAGAAGCTTGTGCAACAGAAGTAGAGTTCCATAACAGATGCTATATAATAGTAACTATTTACCGAGCACCTGCAGGAAACTATAATCTATTCCTAAATCATCTAGAAGCTCTATTGAGTTATTTAACAGGAAGAAATAAATAAATCCTGGTTGCTGGTGACTTTAATACAGATTTTCTAATGCAGTCCTCCAGTAAAAACTTATTGCAGTCATTAACTTTGTCTTTCAACCTAACACATACCGTAAACTTTCCAACTAGGATAACTAAAACATCTAGGAACTACTTACGAATTAAGACGGCACAAATATCCATGCCCGAGGGGGGATTCGAACCCCCGACCGTAGTGGCCGTGCAGACCGTGACTAAAGCGCCTCAGTCCCCTCGGCCACCGCGGCCGACTCATTGTCATTAAACTTTGAAAAGACTCACTACATGTAAGAGATTTCCTGCCAGCATATGCATTAAGTATGAAGAAGAGCAGATAGAAGAGGTTGACAGTATCAAATTCCTGGGATTACAGCTTGATGTATAATTAGTTGGGAGGAGCACACCACAGTACTGCAGAAACGACTCAACAAATCTGTATTTTCAATATGAGTGTTGTGAGACATAGGAGGCATAAAAATAACAAAGCTTGCATACTTTGCTTACTTTCATTCCTTAATGTCATATGGCATAAAAATAACAAAGCAACAAAGCTTGCATACTTTCATTCCCCGATGTCATACGGTATAATATTTTGGGGTAACTCTTCAAGTCAGTCAAAAGTCTTCAGAGTCCAAAAGCGTGTAATACGTATTATTTGTGGAGTAAATTCACGGACGTCCTGTAGAAGCCTCTTCAAAGAAATGGGTATATTAACTACTGCCTCTCAGTATATTTATTCCTTAATGAAATTTATCATAAATAATACATCCCTTTTCCCAACAAACAGCTCAGTTCATACATACATACAATACTAGGAATAAAAATGATTTACACAAGGTCTTAAAAGCACTTACTTTAGTTCAAAAAGGGGTCCACTACTCAGGAACACACATTTTCAATAATTTACCATCAAGTATAAAAAATTTAGCTACAAATAGAGATCAGTTTATTTAAGAGGAGCCTAAAAAACTTTATAGTGGCCAACTCCTTCCACTCCATTAGTGAATTTCTAAATTATACCAAATGATGCATGTATCGGTACTCATACAATATTAGTGTTATTATATTATCAGCTAAAAAAAAAAAAAAAAAAAAAATAACAAACAAACTTAAAAATGTATGTATCTATATTTATATTATTAGTATTACCTGTTATTCAGCTTATAAATTTTGTTGTTTGACATGTTCCACATCCACGAGGATCTCCTCAACATAGATCTACAGAACGAAAAACTAATCTAATATCCATAGGTAGTTTGGTAAAAATCTGTTAGTAAGGACGAATACAATGTACTATACTTTCCTTTTTTGGCTTTGATGACTTCCATTTACAGCTTCCTTTTTTGTACACATAACAAGTTAACTGCAGTTAAAAGAATGATTTTGTAATGATGAGTGGCTTATGTCTGTGTTATACATTAACTCGCTTTTTTAGGACTTGAGGAATAAGTATTGCGGAGAAAAATATCCTGGGTTGGGAAAAACGTTTTTTCTGTTTTAATGTGACTTTTCTGTGTAATAAATATGTTATCCTTGATGAAGCCATATTACAAAATTTCAGATAAATTAGAGGTAGCTAATTAATATTAAATGCTGAGAGAACATAATGTATGAACTTTTCTGTTTTGTGTGTCTAGTAAATTTATATGTACATCAGCCACATTCTGGCTCTTCATATTACCCCACTATGCAAACTGTAAAACGCAGTTAAATCCTACACAGCAGCAACTGTCCTGAGGGCATTCAATACTTGAGACCACCTGTAACCAACACGTACAACAGACAGGCTGTTTGTTTCCATTTAGTCTAGCACATTGTCAAAAATTATGTTTCCTGTAGTTGTATATAGTCCTGTCCATATTCCTTAGTTATGTTGGACGTAAAAGTTTCTAGTATCTCGACACTTCAAAAAATCGATTATTTGATTACCCATAGTTCAACAGATAAATTTATTATATAAATTATGACATAGTTTGAGACCATCCACATTAAGAAATCTATTTGAACTGGTTTTTCATTGTCCACAATTACATCTGTTCCCTGTCAGTCTCCCTCCATGAGGAAGTCGTGGTTTGAAACTACGTAGTAACACATCTCCACTTGTTAAAAATCCCTACAAAATCTTTGTATTATGTCCAAATACAGAATATAATACGTAGACATCTACATGAAGCTGATGAAGTACTGCTGTGACCTACAAACTCTTAACCGTTCTATACTGTTATCTCATTCTGATTTTCATATTCATAATTAGACATTTCAAAAATTGAAAAACATTGAAAAATCTGTCTCTTAACAATGTAGAATGGAACAGGAGTTTAGATTTAAGGATGAGATCATCACTTCAATGGTTCAGATGAACCACAGAAGACGCAAATCTCGATGTTTGAGTGATGTTTTAAACACCATTTATCTTTAATATGATCCCAGTTTTTTAATTACTTTGCAACTTTGCTCATATAATGCATTCCTCACATATATCCTATTTCCATCGATGTCAACACTCTGATGGCAGACACACACACACACACACACACACACACACACACACACACACACACACAAACCAGAGCAGAGCGGATAAATGAATGAATGTATTGTGAAGAGCCATCTCTAGTAGGGAACAAATTATCAAACATTAGTAGTGGTAAACGTGGTGGACAAGACACATACTACAAAGAGGTGAAAAGTGACAATGATCACAACAACATTGCCAACAGACCAAAAACAAAGAGAGATAATTCTAATTCCAACCAAAGTCATGAAGCAAGTGATACGTGAGGTTGTATTCAACTATGCAGCTATACTATAGAAATGATAGTAAAGGATGGTGTCAGACTTATATTGACTGTCCGATCCGTAGATGCTATATTTATAACAGTCTTGAAGAACACTACTAGTAAGTGTATTCATGTTTTGAGTCACGGGGTGCATACTACAGAAGAGCAGCACTGCTGCAGCAGTCTAGATACATTCTCTCCAATGGGCATTAAAGATCAGCAATGCCCGATACCCGAGCCCACCTTTTCTAAAAATTAGTGCTTATGGACAGAAATTAGCTAGATGGTAATGTGGGAACTGAATGGAGGTAGGGGCAGAGATTCAGTCAGCCATAGAAAAGATATCCATTATGACATCACCGGTGATGACCACGCCATAGTGTCCCATTTAAGAAGAAAGTTGTGCGGATTCTTGGGCAGTCAAAGGGGATAAATGGTCAGTAGAGGGCAGTGGAAGAAGTGGTGGCAGATGTAATGCCTTAACTCAAGTATAGAGCTTATTCTGGTGGTGGTGAATTAAACCCTTTCAGTGTTTGGACCAACATAACTTTCCATCTCTGGGTTTATACTACCTTCAGCAGGGTCCTAGCCACAATACTACCATGAGAGTGGGCTCAGACAGCTGTGTCAGGCATAATTCTGGCAGAATTTGGAGTGGGGCACTGAAACAGATGACATCAGATACTGATGTAGAGTCCACAGTTGCTACCTGTAGAGTACTTTAAGTGGGCTACTACTGTCAATTGAAGTGCTTAGATAGGAGCCCAAAATTCCGATGTAGTATCAGAGGATTAGATGCAGTTATTGATTATTTACTTTAAAGTCACAATGAGACCTCCCACTTCACCATTTGAGTCGGGATGAAATGGAGAGCTGCAAATTTTTAATACTATTGACTCAGCGAAATGTTTGAAGTTGGAAAATGTGCATTGTGATCTATTATCAGAGACTGAAGTACAAAGTAACCTTTTTGGGGATAAAACATTGGGCTCAAGGGGATGAAAGTGGCTTTGATCTTAAGTGGATGTCATGTGTACAACATAAGGATACTTCGAGTCAACATTGACAATGGGAAAAAACAATGATACCAAAAATAGGCCTGCAAAGTAGAGATTGATGTGATCTCAGGAGGAGTGGTGCACATAGGCAAAGGGGTAAAAGAATATAAGGGTGCTGTCAGGTGCCGGGTAGGCACTACAGCCTTGGGCCATTTTTTTGAAGTTTCTATTTATTCCTGCTCAGTACATGTGTTCGCAACCTAACACCATCAAGTGTAACATTCCCCAATGTTTCCCATGCAGCAGTCCCAAGCCCTGTTGGCGCAATTTTTACCTGTTGAGTTTCATTCTAAAATTATGATGGATGAACTGAGAGATCGTCAAAAAGTTTCTTATGACCCAATTTCGGTCACCTGTTAGAAGATGAAGTGTCCACAATCAATGGGTATCTGGGAGAAAACGGGGTGAGATAAGGTGCAGATTTCAGCAAGGTTTTAACTGGATAAAAGCCTGGTTCTACAATTTAAGTTGCAGGACTTACCTTATTTGATGCAGCTGATTTAGGGTTGCACAATGTAGACTGCTTGGGGTAGCAATCAATAACTGATTTGACCAAACATATTACTAATTCAATTAACTTTGTGAGTTAGCAGTGTATTGTAGTATATTACAATCACTCGGCCTGATTTCCGTTTCAGCCCATCAATGCCCCAAATACGGTCTTTCTGCCTTTTAAAAACTCGCATTCTCCAAACGGCAATGTTGGTCTGCATCGTGCAGTGTCTTAAAAAGAGTTGCAACTTTGCATATGTTCCTGGGGGAGGTCGCATAACAATGACATCATCCAAGTAATTGTTATACGCTGCAATATTCTGCATCAGTTGTTCTAGTTCCCTTTTGAAAATATAGTGAGCTGAGGCAGTGCCAAATGGTGAGTCATTTATACTTCCACACAGGCCATTCATGTTAATGTGATCACCACCTGTGTGCTACATCAGATGCAATAACCACTCGGCAAGTAGCTGATAGCACCAGCAGTGGATGGTACATAAAACATATTGGAGATAGAGATGGAATACAGCGCAGTAATTGTTGTAATGCAGAAAATCGGCGATTTATCTGACTTCCAAAAGGGCATGATTATTGTGTTTTGGACCAATGTTGGAAAAAATTCTAAAAAGTTAAATTCGTAAACTGTTCAAATACTGCCATGGTTAAAGTATACTGAGCAAGGCAAAAAAGTACTATTTAAAACAGGTGTGAGGTAACTGTAGTGTACAAGGTGCCAAACACGTTTAAGTGCATAGCCATTGGCGTATACAATGTGAAACGTCTCACAAGGAATGTCATGGATCCTCAACGAAGAAACCTGCTGTTGACTATGGTACAGGAGTAAGCAGGGCTCAACATCCCTGTTGGTACCTTAAAAACCAACCTTGACTTTCATCCCAGTCTTACATGGTCTGCGCTGGAAAAGTTGGTAATTCAGGCTTTTGACAGTTGGCCACAATAATGTAATGGAAACGATCGTCTGGGAAAACTTATGTGATGGTAAGTGAAGATACGTATCGATGTGGTTGTATCCCTACCAGCAAGTTCATTGTGGCCAGGCAGTAAGGTTCCACCTGAAATTGGGCACTGTTTGTAGTCAGGTAATATCTACATAATCTAGACAGGTACTTGATTTCACCAACCTGATAACGTCAGCAGCTTGAAGACCAGAGTTACTGCTTCGTAATAGTATATAAGGTAACTTCAGAACTACCCTGAGATGATAAGGATAAGTGATGATATGTGGCATCAAGTCGAAGGTTGTTGTTCACCTGAAAGTCAGAGGCACACCCAAAATCCAATTTTAATAGAGATATAGAACTGGTAGTCCACTGTCTGTAAATAGACTAGGTTTGATATAAAACTGACTTCATCAAAAAGAGAAGACACAACAAAATCTCATGAGTGGAAGGAAGGAAGAGTAGGGTTTCACATAAATACAACATGATTATTAGTGATGGAGATTACGTGCGGATTGTTTGGGTATGGATGGGGAAGAAAATTGGTCGCCCTTTCAAAGGAACCATTCGGGTAACTACCTGCAGTGATTTACAGAAATCACTGAAAACCTAAATCTGGACGGCCAGAAATGAGCTTAAACCACTCTCCTATATATGAGTCCAGTTACCAGTGCATCAACTCGCTCCGTAAAAAAAGGCATGGAGCCCAAACATGTTGATAGCAGTGGGTGAATACAAATGTTTTGGAGTTGCATAACGTGTTTGTAGGCCACAGATACTGAGAACCGCTAAAGAAGAGAGATACATCTGTTCATGTAGGCCACCAAAAGCCTTCCATGTGGGACAACCAGAATAGCTTAGTTAAGCATACATTGCCTGATCCGAATGTGGCCCCAACTGTAGGGTTACAAGATATCCACTCACTGGACTTGTCCTCTTTTACCCTAAAAATGGTCCAGGCAGATTTTTGGCAAAATACTGACAACTGATTCAGCTTGACACTGCTGATATACAACTTTTTGAACTCTCACCATTGCTAACTCTAAAAAATTCCATAATTCTTGCAACAATGTTGTATATTTTCTAGAGAAATTGTAATATTGAGCTTGTTACAATTTCACAGTAAATGAAACAGTTGGTATGGCATCATGAATGCAACAATTCAATCAAGGTTTTTTTTTCAAATTTTTGTGTTTTGTCTTGTTTTTTGAAGACTGATATCTGGTAACCCCATCCCTCTCACCAAGCTGAAAACAACGTGTTGGTGATAAATGTGGAGGCTCAGAAGCAACTTCTGCATGAAGGGTTGTTAGGACAGACCACTGAGTACAGTGCACTTTTGGTGCACTTGTGGATGGCATTAGACTGGGTTTCACAGTCTTCACACATGGAATGAAGATGACCACCTTACATAGCCTGTACAGGAAACCGACTGATTTGGACAATTCACCTGAGAGTGAATGCAAACAGTCAACAGGCACAAATGGAGTGATTGCTATGAGCGCTATGAGGAGCAACACACTATATGGAACTATGAATATAGTGCCAGCAGAACTACTTACAAATTAAAAGAGTCCATATTCGAAGTATTTTCTTTCTATATTGGTGCAAGTAAAATAGCAGTTGTGGCTGAGCCCTGCAAATCCTTGACCCAAGAGTAGTATCATTGTCCAGGCTGTCTATGCCCCCCCTCCCCCTCAGGGGGCTCACGTTTGTTTCATATGTGCGTGATGGGCATGGGACCCAAGCTAATGCAGTCTCATCCTTATTTCCTCCCTGGACTACATTTCCTTTCCTTCTCCTCATTTCATATATTCGCTCCTTCTCCTCCCCTCTGGGGAACTGATGTTTGCAGTTTGGTTCCCCTGTCCCATCAGTACCAAACAAAGAAACAACCAACCAACATGTCCATGGCAATGGTGGAACTCGGTTATCAGACAACCACATTGATACCTTTGGGAATAGGAATGCATATCTCCTGAAGAAAACACAGTATATGGTGTTGAGACAGATGCTATCTTCAGAATTGGAGAAAATGTGTCTGGGTACACGAGCGACAAAATCGATCACTGCAATGTATCATCCATGACTTGGAACGCCGTGAAATGTTGATTCACTCGATATACATACGCGTCTTGGGCAAATGGAAACAATCGAGAAATGTATGATGCATAGATAATAGGTTATGAGTCCTGCAGCAAATTGACCTGATGCACTCGAAGTTCGTCCAGCTAAAAGAGATTATTGTAACAAATCGATGTACAGTAGCTGTTGTGGCTACAAATAACAAACCAGTTCTGCATCCATACTAATGTTTTCTCCTCACCAGTGTTATTATGTGGATAGTCAGATATCAGTGCATATATCAGAACCCAAGAGAGAACATGATGAGGCCACTACTAATAGGCAGAAGAACCACCTGAAGAAGATAACATTACATCAATCTGTAGTCGCTCTAAACTCAGGCAGTCTAGGACAAGCCCATAACAACTTACATGTCAAAGTACGCAACAAAAACCGACACAAGACTGCAACAAGGACCGAAGCGAGGCACAAGAGAATTCTCAAACAGCAAGAAAAACCAAGTGACGTAGTCAGATAGCTCATAGTATGACATTTATAGTAAATGACGATATCAAACCCTAGTTAGCCGTATTTATAGTGGCTAAGATAACCACTTTTAGCCAGTGTATTCACGTGATGAAATGCGTGATGCACTCAGTGACGATACTATACCCTTGTAACAGTCATCTAGGTCCTCTTCCTATGGAGGACGTAAAGCATTTGATTAGCCAAGCAATTTCTATATGAATTATCTGTATGCGTAGCAGTCATTTGTAAACCTTCTACACACTTTTTAGAAAACTATTGTAATGATATATTACTGGCCAAACTAGGAAAATGGTGGAAGTGGCTCATTAATTACCCTGTATTACCAGCAACAAATGAGGACTGTTGAATTATATTATTGCCATAGCAGTCTTTCATACTTATAAATATGATCTTTCTTTATTTTGTGATCTGAATCAGAGACCTAAAGGAACATGTTCCATGAAACTATAAATGTAGTATAAATGTTGATACATATCTGAAGTGCATGTGGCATCACAAAAGTATTACAAAATAGAGAAAACTGTCAGTCATTTACATTTTTGGAAATGTTTTATTTAGAATCTAGTACGGAAAAATGTTTATGCGAGGAATGCTAAAAATAGTGTTTTTGATTTTTACAGATTCTTACGTACTGAGGTCTCCCACCTTTACGATTTGGACCTTCCGCAGTTTCTGAAACTAGCAAGAAAGTCTACAAAGAATCGCTTTGCGCCGTTCTGCCATGTGCAGTGTGCTAATGAAGAAACTTGAAACTGGCAGAAAGTGAATATGGAGAAGTGTGGAATACTTGTGACTGGTAGTGACTGGAGAATATTTGTTACATGTCAGATTATAAGTGGAACAGTATACGTAAAACTTCATGGCAAGCATGGAAGTGGGTTTGTTATGAGCCACCCAAACGGCCAGAATGTTTGCTACATATTATGTTGTGGAAGTAGACTGAAGTAAATTGAAAATCGGACAAGCCTCCAGAACATGACTACCACTCACCACAACGCCAAGAAAGGCGAGGGTCGAGACCACGTTTGTGATAGGAAGCTTCCAATTTTCTTGGCTCCTATGTGGAGATTAAGGCGATCACGTGTAGATGAAATGTCCGCAGTGATATTACCAAGTGCAACGATAAGTGGAAAAATGGCTCGTAATAAGATAAGACAGTCGAAGTATTAAATCAGTAAGAAAATAATGGAATATCAGGTGCTGCAGAAGAACATCGGAGTGACAAAGTATTGAAGAGGCATGCAGGAAGAGCCAGCACAAGAATTAACAGCAGCTGCTTCTGATGTAGTGGGACTTCATCCACGAGAAGATAGTGTTATTTGTGCATCGGTGCACCAGCAAATAGATTGTTCCCAATTTTACCAGTGTCTGATACATGTGTCATTGAAAAGTGTTGAACAGAGAAAGCCTCTGTGTGTTTCAAACTGCCATATTGTAAATTCTATTTGCTAGTAGTGAACAAATAGCCGCTGTCTAGTATTTGTCTAATGTGTACCATTCCAAGAAACCACTGATATAATAGCTAGATCAAGTCATACGTCAGACAGTGCATTCAACAGTTCAGTGTCTTGTGCAAAATCAAATCCCACTTCATCCCTCCTCCTTGTGAACACTGGCTTGCTACCATTCTTTTAGTACCGAAATTAACTACAGTCACTCAGTGTACTTTCCTTTGGAAATTTCAGCCACCTCCTCCATCGAGAACATGAAATTATTCGTGACGTCCTATTAAGAGAAACGTAATCTACATCTCCAGTTTCAAAACGAGGTTCTCATCTATCCTTTCCCTGTATTACTGCCCACTATCTGCCATTTGCATCCCGAACAGAAACCTTTCAGTGCTCACTCTATATAATTTTTCATGTCACCTCATAATTTTTCATGTCACCTCTCCAGTCCCACTGCATCGCAATTCCTTACCTAGAAAATGTTGTCTGGAATCTACAGAACCATTATCCTCACAGAATGCAAGGCTGAAAACATCATCGTAACTCATCAAGCTTCTTATTGGTGTATTTTTTGCTTTCTTCATAAGTTGAAAGGCAATGACATCGGCGCATCAAACCCATACTTTGCTGAAACGAATGTAAAAAAACCCAGATTGAAGAACTACCTTCAGATCGCAACCTTTTCTATAGTGGGAAATCAGGGTAGTTTTACCCAATGCAACCAATATCACTATTTAGGATCCACGTATCTGGGACAATGCAATGAGAAGTATTTTCTTGGCTCTGGACTATTCTTATGCAATTATGAAGTACGAAGGATTACATTTTTGTTGGGGGGAAGGGGCGGGGGGAGCTCCAGAGAATATTAGCCAATGTAGGCCAGTCGCCAGGTATGTTTAGGTCCAAAAAAATTGTGGGAAGCTGAATTTTTGGTATGTTGTTAGAGCATATTAGAGTAGTATTAAACCAAGTTTGCAGCTTCGAAATCCTTTAGCGTAACTTTTAAGAGCCAAAAAATCTCGAAGTTTTCGGACTTTTTTCTGGTTTTGGTTTATAACTCGTGAAGGGTGTTTTTTTTTTTTTTTTTTTTTGACGAAAAGTCATTCACACCTTTATTAATATGTAAGCAGGCACAATTTACATATGTTTTTTTGACGAAAAGTCATTCACACCTTTATTAATATGTAAGCAGGCACAATTTACATGTACAATGCCTGTTAATCTTAGCCGCTCCTGCTTCATTTCGAATAATCAACAGTCAGCCATTCCTCGATTCTCCAATCATCCTTTAATGTTGTTCTTCCTGGTACCCCTTTATTCCTGCCATCCAAGGATTTCTTGGTCTATCGCCTGTCATATAAAATGGATATGTATCCAAGTAATGTATCTGTTTCTTTTCTGTGGCACACAGTAGATTTTTCATTTCCCATTATTCTCTTCTTTCTGCCCTAATATAATACTGTGCGCCATCTTCATAAACCATTCTCTGGATGGGTGTGCTTCCCACATCTTGATCCCATATTCAAGTTGTCTTCTCATCAACGAAACTTAACCAAAGTACGATTTATCATCTAAAATACTCTAATTACGATGTACAAATTTTGTTTGATTATGGTTCAATCAATATTTTCATTCCATCTTTTTAGAATATATTTTTCGAGTTTTTATTTTGTAATTAATAAATGCAGGTAATAAATATACACAGTATTCACCTGGAATGGGGAAGGAAGTAACATATACCCCTGAATTCCGACTATTTGTAATTTCGGAATTTTAATAGTAATTTTCTCCGTAATGTACATAATGTTCAAATGTTTGTAAATCTATCGAACTCAACTGCGTCCATCGCTTAAAACTACATAAACTAAAGTAAAGTAACCTAAGGACAAAACAAACAGCCATGCCCGAGTGGGCACTCGAATTCCCGATGGCAAGCACCGCAGCGCGGCGCCCCAATGCGCACGGCTAATCCGCCCCGGCTTTGATGTACAACTTCTTTTTCTTCCACGTGTATTGCACCCTCCTCCCTTCAGGGGACAAAGGAAGAATGGGATTTTACATCTTGTCGAGAGTGTGCTTATTAGAGAGTGAGGCCAAGCTTGGATAGTTTTTATAAGGATGGGGAATAAAACGTTCATTTGGCAGTTTTGGTCTCAAGCTACATCCAAATTTCACAATATTTTCTGCAAGATGTTTTAAATTTCGACCTTAATTAGACAATAATGCTTGCAGCCAATATTTCAGGTCTCATCTACAGCGATGTTTCATTCTATTTTGCTGAAATTCTGCAATACTGCAAACATATATTAGCGATGTACTAGTTTCGTTTAATTTTTGGACATTATTTTGTCTTTACACAAGGAAAACGGCTTGTAAATGTTACGGGGAACCCTTGATGGTGCGGTACTATGCAAAGGTATTAGCGAATTCGTATCTTACACATTCCAAAAGTATTGACGTTGTTTACTGGGGAGAGGTGGTCTGGCGCACCACTATGGAATGGACAACCAGTCGAGATGATGAATCAAACATCACCACCTATACCAGTGAATAATATATAATATGACACAACAGTTCTTCACTAGCAGTTTTGTCGGCCAACGAGAACAATGTGGCCTTTGTCTTCAAGCCACAGCAGAGCGGCTGAGCGCATTAAGGCCCTATGCTCCGATGTGCGAGCCATTCCCCAATGGTGGTTCGAATCCCCCTCGGACATGGATTTTTGTGCCGTCTTTAGTATAAGGTAGTTCATAAGTAGTTTGTAAGCTTAGGGACTGATGGCCCCTTATCTTAGTCCCTTAAGTTCAACAAACATTTGTTTGCTTTGTCTTCAAGAGTACCTGACTGTAAAATTTGGACCATCACTCCATTTTCCTGGAGGGATGTAGGAATCATGTAAAACCTAAATCTCTATGGACAGAGGTGGATGTGAATCACCATACTGAATGTGGGTCAAGTGTACTAACCACTGCATCATCTTGCTTGATTCCCCATCGGGCATTTCACAACTCCCTTGTAAGCACAACCTTGGCCATCACGTTGCCGAACACTCTGCATTGCTAATTCACTCTCATTTCTCCAAGCCTATCGCATCTTTTTTCCTAGTCTTCTTGTTTAATTTGGTTTATGACTTTGGACTTGTGGATTTTCTTTTCTTTACAACTTCTTTTTACAAACTATATGGCCTTTATTATTTAATTTGATCTAATGCACAGGGAAGGTCACTCAGTGGGGTGTATTCTCCACTTTTGTCGTTCGATTATAGCACTGCATCTGTCAAGACAAAAAATCCAAAAACCAAGATGGCGACCAACCCTTCCGAGTGTCATCAAATATCTGGATGTTGGTAAACCTCTAATCAAGCAGGGATCACATTGCTTGTTTCTGTGGTGGAAACAGGTTTGTGCTGTTGTGAGGCCGACTTGGCCCCTTGTTGCTCCAGATCCTATCACAAGTGATTTAGTGCTGTAAGCTCGGTGGCATTTGGCGATTCTGAGGCATGATATGCCCCTATGTTTCCTTCATGCCTGGTCGGTATATGTGGGTGAGCTTTGGCATATCAAATGTATTTCCCATGCTTTATGTAAATTAACTTACAGCAATATGGAAATCTACCCTCAATGGTTAACGAGCCTTTTTTTTAACCATTTTACAGTGACAGGGTGTCAGAGTTTGCATATACAGTCTAAACACTACAGCGAACACGTTTATACAAAGGTGTCTCAAGATTTTAGTGTCTATTTCCCTTCTGATGGCGAAGTATCTTATAACATGTTATCTGAACTTGTTTCTATCCTCCTCCTTTCCTAATTTTGTGTGTATTCACTGTGAAAACAAGCAAGGTGGCACACCTTTGGCCGTTCAGATTTAGATTTGTTCCTTTGAAATGGCATGGCTGTTTTCAAACCCAAAGCAAAACGGAATGTAAACTTTGTCTCATAACGACTATGCTTTCAATGGGATGTTGAAACCTAAACTTCCCACCTTTTTGTTACCATTTAGGATGATGACAGTTCAGATCTTTTTGCGATATTCCTAAACTGATACAGGCAAATGTGTTGATGGGTCCTTTGAAAGTCGACAATCAGTTTCCTTTCTCATCCATATCAAAAATAGATTGTGCTCCGTCTCTAATGACCACACTGTCAATGGGACAGTAAATTCTGATCTTCCTGTGATTCCTTTCTTTGTTTCTCCCATCATTCCTTCCATTCTTCATTCCTTATTTTCTTTTTCAATGTGCATACCTCTTTGTGGGATGTTGAACTGATTACTGTATGGGATAAAAGAAGCAAGGCCATTGATACTTATTGCAGCCAGAAGAAATGCGACCCCGTGATCTGGTCAGTAGGGTGTCACATTTCTTCTGGCTGCAATGGGTTCCCTTATAAATTCAGAATAGTGCCATACAGCAGTTGGATCCTTCCCTAAGGAAATTTTGTCCACAGTTGTTTCAGCGGTCCCTTGCCATCCCACACATTGATACTGGGATACAGGTCACTTATAAAGAGAAATCCGACCCATACTGAATGTTGATATCCAGAGATCTTGCTGGCTATAGGACGACTTCAATATGCAGTAGGCAGTTCATACAACACCTGATATCTGTGGGTGTGTATTATCTTGTTGAAAAGTTGTCCCAAGGTACTGTGCCATCAGGGGTAGGATGTGCAGATGCAGAATGTCTTTAGATGTGACATGAAAGCATTTCGTATGGTTCCACACACCATGATGCCAGAGGCTTCACCTGTATGTTTCTCCTCGTTATTTGCATTCGCCAGTGAACATGATTTGACACCTTTCGTATCTGTCCCTGCCTCACAGAAATGACACCACTCAAAATGCCAGTGTTGGTGTCCTGGTGTCAGTGGCAATCTTTGCTTAGGGTTGTAGGACCCCAATATGGCAGGTGTTACATAGGGTTGTAGAAACCCAATACTGCAGATGTGAGTTGAGACACTGCAGGAACTCATAGGATTTTGTAAGATCTCCTGTACATCTTTGCAGAAGCCAGGTGCTAAGGTCATGGGATCCCATATTGCTTGGCACAACATACAACAGTCATTCATCAGAGTGATGTTTCTGTAGAATGTGACAGGGTGCTGTAATGTACCCATTGTCTCAACTTCAGGGCACTGTGACATCTGAATGGGCCACACACCTAGCATTTGCACAATTTACGACCATCCCGCTTCGTGCCTTTCAAAGATGTTGATCTGTCAAATTCATTCAGTTGGAGGATAGTATGTCTGCATACTATTGCAGGTGCTTCATATTGTACATAAGCATTTTGCTTCACTGTCTGACACATGAGTGGTACAAACTTCACAATAAGGTGATGATGTAACCAAACTACTCTGGTGAGAATCCCACAGAAAGCAGAGATGTTTAAATCTAATCTCTTGAATATTTGTGCCCCCCCCCCAATACACACTTAAGTACAACACATCCTACCCATTTCGCTATTTACCCTTCAATTCTGATTCTCGGTCTTCTCGTGTTCATCCACTGTACAGTCCAATTATCATAGTGACCACTTCCTGCCCCTGAGGATCACTCTCACAGACACCCACTCGAATGGGCTCTCAACATTGCTGACTGTGATGCTTTCACCTTTGGTTTTGCTGTCAGTGCCCTGTGTGACCAGAATACAACACCAGCCGTTCTATTTGCAGCCAACTTAGTGAACCCCTGTCACTCCATCAGAAGTCATTAACTTGGTGTAACCACTGTAGCTATTGCAGAATGCAGTTGGGCTCTAATGCCAAAAGCAAGATCCATCGACAGTGCACTCCATTACCTTTAAATTGCTTTGTGCACACAGATTGACAGATACAAGAATACAAAGAACAGTATGTTTCTACCATTCGATCACTCAAGCCTCCTTTGCAGATTTAGGCAAAGATCTGACACCTGTGGATGCCTTGAGCATCTCTTTATATGAGAATTATCAAACAAAACAATGGCACTTGCCTTTCTCTAAATAACATGTGTAGGCATATAGTGCTCCATTCTGTGATGGAGAATATCTCATTTCCGTAGCCCATTTCCCTGTCAGGCCAAATTGCCATCCTAATGGTGAAAAGAAAGATCATTCTGATGCTGAAAATGTGTGAACACCCTCCTGAGATTTACAGTTATTACCCAAATAATCTCACAAATGTTGTGTCAGTTGCTCATACGTATCGTATGTCTGTAGTTACGTTGGCTCCTTTAAATTTCGTGCCTTTTGACACCATCCAAGTGCAGTTTTTCACCACATAAGTTCTGTTGCTGATAATGTGGTTTGTCTGAAGTCTACCATTTACAAAAAGTCTACCATCCAGTATCTTCCTCGATTTGCGAAGGGGCTATGATACCTCGTCTGGCACCACATCTCTATCACAGAAGTGGAGTCTTTGGGACCCACTCCCAAATTTGGTCCAATACTTCTTGTTGCGCCCTACTTTCCAGTTGCAAGTTGGTGCTTCCAACAGTATCCCCCACATATAAGTGAACGGAATCCTCTATTGCTCTGTGTTAAATGTCCCCTTCTTTCAAGTGGCTATCAATAGTCTTGCAGTAGCTATGGTGTCCTCAGTGTCATGCTTCATATACAACATATTTTGCTGATTCTTTTGCTTCACTAGTGTGTGTGTGTGTGTGTGTGTGTGTGTGTGTGTGTGTGTGTGTGTGTGTATATGTATGTGTGTGTGTGTGTGTGATTTTCCTGGTCGCAAATTGTAGGACGCAATATGATTGGCCCAGTCATGGGCTCACACCCATTGATTTTGGTTTTCAGCCACGAAGACGTGTGACATGCACTTATGTTATTGCAGAATTCTCTATCCAGAATCGGAACCATCACAACTGGTCTTTTTAAGACTGGTTTTAGATTCCTGGTGGCTTCACCACCTTCGACAGTTTAAAGTGCTGGTTACATTTTCATCCTCATTACTGCCTGACTGGTACGGGCCCAGCCGCAGTGGCCGAGTGGTCTGCGGCGTGCCAGTCACGGTCTGCACGGCCGCTGCGGTCGGGGGTTCGAATCCCCCCTCGGACATGGATGTTTGTGCCGTCTTTAGTATAAGCTAGTTCATAAGTAGTTTGTAAGTTTAGGGAGTGATGACCCCATAGTTAAGTCCCATAATCTCTACAAACAATTGAACTGGTACTGGTTGGAGTGAAGACTAAGTTTGATCTCCTACTGCGATTGAAAAAAAGTGTTGCATATATACATATTTATGGCTATTGCCGTTATTTATTGCATAATTTTCCAACACTTGCACTGTTGAATAAGACTTATAAAGATTCCAGTTAAAGCCAGGTGTCTTTCCTGCACTGGAATATAATCCAACAGTACATTTCCATTCAGACTTGTCAGCTGAAATGTATGGATGAAATGGTTTTGCCTTCACTGCTAACTTAGTGAGCTTCCCTCAGTTGTGTTTCTTCTTACACTGTCGAGACAGTCTTAATCGACAGTGACTTCGTGAGAAGAATTCAGGCTACTGACCGATGCCACCCTCAAAACCCAATGTTGTGACTATCAAACGTAGAAAAGTTTGTTTACTTAGGGGACCTAACTGCAATGGTCATCGGTTCCTAAACTTACAAGCTATGTAAACTTATCCTAAGACCAACACACACACCCATGCCTGTAGGAGGATTCGAACCCTTGACGATCAACAGCCGCATGCACTGTAGTAAGGCGCCTTAGAGCACACAGCTATTTCACCATAGCTTGTGACTCTACAGGAATTTCTTTCTGATCTCTATCAAGCTAGATGGCTTCACATAGGCTCCTGGTCACATTGGGACCCAAGAAATGAACTTGCTAAACCGAGTTGACTACTATGAGGATTCAAATTTTGTAGATAGGGATCCCAGAAGTGGACATTTGCTTCACGTTTAATTGTTGGAAATCTGGAACTTGGAATGCACCACTCTGTAGTCACCAAACAAGCTATCTACACTTTGTGCTTATCACACGAATGAACTGTCCTGTTGGCTTTAATTGATCATTCTAGTTTGACCCATGGCCACATTCTGAGCAATAATGATTTGTCCCACGGTCAATATGGTTTGCTTACGACGATGGATCACAATGCTATTGGACTGTCAAAGTTATGCAGACAACTCTTAAAATTGCTTAACACTGCATTGTTTGTGCGTGACACAAGAGGACTGATCTCTTTTGCATTTTACCTATGAGAGTGCCTTTTGCTCCTCTGTGAGGTTGCTTTCTTAGGCTTTCTTGATTGCCTGAGGAACTGGAGAGGTGTCTGGTGCCCCTCAGTTGTTCTGGTCCAGGGTTCTAATGGTAGCAATTGTTTGAATTCAAATGTTAGTAATCCTAAGGGACCAAAGACTCGGTACCAAGACTTGCAAACTACTTAAACTAACTTACGCTAAGTACAAAAACCACACACACACACACACACACATCTGGCAGGAGTGGCTTCGCAGTCCATCATGCGACTTTCATTGGGGGGGGGGGGGGGGCGGCGTTGGCCTAGCTCTTACCTTTAACCTTTCTTCCTCCTAATCATCTATTCTTTTACATATGTTATTGCTTTCTATGTGTGGTTCCTTGTGGTTTTATTAACCTGTCTGTTGTTCTTGTGGTAAAAGGAGGTGAGGTATCACCAGTTAGATGAAACAGGTGCAACTCCCACTGCATGCTGTCCCCTGCGAATCTCCAGCCGCATTCTGGGTATAGAAACTCACCGAGTTTCTCCCTTCCCCTCGCTTCTATGCTTCTCGTATTTCTTGGTTTTGTTATTCCTTGGTTACAATCCAAGAATTTTCCTTCTGCATCCTTCCTCTCTGAGATTCATTGGTCCATGCACGTAGTATGAAAGGACTTCTGGTCTCACACTTGGTTTCTGTACCTCACGTATTTAATCGTACCTAGAAGGCTAGAAGACTGACAACAAATACTTAAGGATCAGTCGAACAAATGTTTTGTAAGCCACTGAGAATTCCTACAAGCAGTTCTGTGTGTGTAATATGTAACGGTTTTCCTACGCATATATGGCTTTTGAATGTGACTTGTAATAAATGAGTCGTAACCAAATAGTAAAATTTAAAAAAATCTTAATGTGTAGTGTTACATAGGCGATCCCAAACGCGTAATGGAGTTGCATCCGATTATTAAAGTTTCGTTAAATGGCAGTATTAATTAAATTTGATCACCTAACGTAAGGTAAAGCCTGGAACATGAACAATGGTGGTGCTTGAGGCGACCCTGGGAACCTCAAAAGAAGTAATCCTTCTCGAATTATGATTTCTCCTAGACTGAAACAAATTGCTATTGGCTTTGTAGCACGAAGACTCAAAAGTTAATGAAACAATGGCCAGCATATTTTCAAAAATGTTCAAATGTTTGTAAATCTATCGGACCAAACTGCGTGGTCATCAGTCCGTAGCTTACAAACTACTTAAACCTAGATAAACTAACCTAAGGACAACACACACACCCATGCCCCAGGGAGGACTCGAACCTCCACGGCGAGCAACCGCGCGCTCCGCAGCGAGACGCTTTAGACCGCTCGATTACTCCACCGCGGCAGCATTATTTTACTCAAGCCACAACACTGTCCAGGAAATTTTTGTTATTCTTGTAGTTGTAGTCTTCAGTCCGCAGACTGGTTTGATGCAACTCTCTACGCTACCCTGTCCTGTGCAAGCCTTTTTCATCTGAGAATACGAACAATCTACATCATTTGGAATCTGCTTACTGTATTCGTCCCTCGGTTTTCCTCTACGATTTTTACCCCACACACTTCCTTCTAATGCTTAAGCTGACGATTACTTGATATCTGAGAATATGTCCCAACCTACCCCTTCTCTTAATCAGGATACGCCAGAAACTCTTACTCCCCAATACTGTTAAGCACCTCATTTGTTATGTGATCTACCCATCTAACCTGTAACATTCGTCTGTAGCACCACATTTCGAAAGCTTCTATCATCTTTTTGTCTGAACTCTTTATCACCCACGTTTCACTCCCATACAATGCTACACTCCAGACAAATGCTTTCAGAAAGGACTTCCTAACATTTAAACTAATATTGGATATCAACAAATTTCGCTTCTTCAGAAACACTCTTCTTCCCATAGCCAGTCATTTTATATCTTCTTTACTTTAGCCATCAGACGTTATCTTGCTACCTATATAACAAAACATATCTACTAATTTTATTGTCTCATTGCCTAATCTAATTCCTTCAGCATTATCTGATTTTCTGACAACGTTCCATTACCCTCGTTGTACTTTTGTCAATGTTCATCTTATATCTTCCTTTCAAGACACTGTCCATTCCATTTAATTGCTCTTCCAGGTCCGTTGGTGACTCTGACAGAATTACTATGTCAGCAAACTGCAAGGTTTTTATTGCCTCTCCCTAGACTTTAATTCCCTCTCCTTGCATTCCTTCACAGCTTGCTCAGTGTACACAGTGAACAACATTGGGAAAAGGCTACAACCCTTTCTCACTCCCATCCCAACCACTGCTACCCTTTCATGCCCTTTGAGTCAAATAATTGCTGTCTGGTTTTTGTACAAGTTGAATATAGCTCTTCGTTCACTATATTTTACTCCTACCTTCAGTATCTGAAAAAGTGTATTCCAGTCTACATTGTCAAAGCTTTCACCAGATCCACAAATGCTAAAAACGTGGGTTTCCCTTTCCTTACAAGACGTAATATATTGCCTCGTATGTTCCTACATTTCTCCTGAATCCAAACTGATCTTCCCCAAGGTCAGATTCCAGCAGTTCTTCTATTCGTCTACAAATAATTCGAGTTAGTATTTTGCAACCATGAATAGTTAAACTGATATTTCTGTAATTTTCACATTTGTTTGCAATTACTTTCCTTGGAATTGGAATTACGATATTCTTCTTTACGTCTGAGGGTATTACCCCTGTCTCATTCAGCCACCTCTGGTTCCTTCAGTTTGTCCAATTCCATCTCCTTAATTTTATACCTTTTTGCAGTCCCTTTAAGTTTTAATGTACAGTTCATAACCAATAAGGTAGGATCAGAGTCTATATCTGCCTCTGGATGTCTTATAGTTTAAAACCTTATCAAAGCGTAATGGCGCGTGATAATTGTACATGAAGCATCCTGTAAATACCACCAGCCTAACTGAAATAAAATACACTCCTGGTAAATGAAAAAAGAACGCCATGAATTCGTCGAGCCAGCAGAGGGAATTTTAATTGACATATTCTTGAGGACGTGTACAACACACTATCACACAGAAAGAGCCACACGTACGAGAGGCCAGTCACCAGAACGTGCGAAAAGTCGACTCTTAATACAGTGCATACCCTGTTTTTGCACCAATCCAAGCTGCAATTCTCCCATGGAGACGATCGTAGAGGTGCCGAATGTAGTCTTGCAGAATGGCCTGCCGTGAGATTTACATCTGGAGCCTCAGTTGGGCCAGATTTCGTGCTGGTCAGACCGCGCAATATGACGCTTCTTTCAGTCCCAAATATGCTGAATGGGAGAATGATCTAGGGATCGTGCTGGCCAGGGTAGTTGAACACCTTGAAGATCACATTGGACTGTTCAAGATACGTGTGAACGTACATTGTCCTGTTGGAAAATGTATCGCCTTGTTCGTTCTTAAACAGTAGCAAGATGGGTTGAATGAATATTAGTGTGTACCTTGCGCTGTTAAATGTTCCCTGAACGATCACCAGAGAAGAATGGCCAGTGTAGGATATGGCTCCCCACACCATGATGCTGGGTGTCGACCCCATGTACCACTGACATATACAGTCCTGATTTTGCTCCCCCCCCCCCCTTGCAAGAAGCTACACATGCGTACAACAATAATTGGCACCGAGGCAGAAGTGACACTCATTACTGAAGACGACACGTCTCCATTCGTCCTTCCATTCGTGCCTTTCACTACTAGAGGCGGGCTGAACGATGTTGGAGCGAGAGCGGAAGACGCCCAATGGCACGCATGTTCATGCAGCATGGTATGGGGAGCCATATCATTCCCTGGCATTTCTCTCGTGATCGTCGATGGAACATTCAACAGTGTACCGAACACTGAAACCATCATTCAACCTTTCTTGCTACTGTCCATGCACCAACAAGGCGATATGCTTTTCCAACCAGACATTGGACGTCCACATCTACCCCATACCACTCAATGTGCTCTTCAAGGTGTACATTAGCACAAAAGTGAAGGCCGCAAACTCCACAAAATACCTAGGAATTACTATTACTTCAGACTTAAACTGGAAAGAACATGTAGATAATGTCGTGGGAAAGGCGAACCAAGACTGCGTTTTATTGGCAGAACCCTTAAAACATGCAATAGAACTACAAAAGAAACTGCACACTACTCTTGTCCGTTCTTTTTTTGAGTATTTCTGCCAGGTGTGGGATTCTTAGGAGGTGGGTTTGATGGAGGACATCGAAAGAGTTCAAAGAAAGGCAGTTCGTTTTGTATTGTCACGATACAGGTGAGACAGCGTTACGGAAATGATACAGGATCTTGGATGGGAATCATTAAAACAATGGCTCTTATCGCTGCGCCGTGGGCTACTTACGAAACTCCAATCGCCAACATTCTGCTCCGAATGAGAAAATATATTGTTGACTCCCATTTAGATAGGTAGAAGAGATAATCCGAATAAAATACGAGAAATCAGAGCTCGAACGGAGAGATTCAAGTGTTCTTTCTTACCGCGCGCTATTCGAGAATGGAATGGGAGATAGTGTACAGGTGGTTCGATGAACCCTCTGCCACGCACTTAAATGTGATTTGCAGAGTATCCCATGTAGATCTATGAAACGAGATACAATATTCAAAGGCAGATGCATTTCTTCGGAACAAAACTGTTACATGCATCAGTTACTGCCTTCCTACGTAGCAGTCGGCAGCCCTGAATCTACGGGGTGGCAAACCGGGATATCTGTCCAAGTTATCACTCACAGAGGGCCACCAAATTGTCTCAGTAATGAAGTGGTGTTCCGGGCACTGAACGTGGCGGTCAGTTAGGGTGGGGGAGGTACCACTGTCTAGTGGACATGTTAGAGATCCATTTCCAGCAATCCGTCTGTCTCCTTGAAGTATGGTTACTTACCCAATGTCTTATCTACTATACCTAATTTGTAGCATTCAAAAATACGACGAAGTATTTTGCAAATGGAAATTGCATGTTTTCCTCCCTCTTTTTTACCGATCATGACTCAAAGCAACATGCGAGGTGCTGTTTGAATAATACTACCCTCATATAAGATGGATGTATCTTGACTGCTAAGCCAAACGAAAATAATTGTTTTACCAAAGTTGCATCTACAATCACTTGGGACCTCAGTAAGTTAAAATACACAATTATTTTTGAATGGAGTGAGTCGCGAAAATATATTTTTCTGGCCTAATTGTTTAATTTTAACGAAGAGAAATGGGGATATCCATTACAGGTCCCCCTCTTTTCCCAACATTCATTTGCCCAGTGATTCAGCAGTAAACTTTTCTGCACCGAATTACCTTGTGAATCATGTTGATCTAGGCATTATACATTAAACTTTTAGAGAAAAACGAATAATTCTCCACTTACCACGTATGATACAACACTGCAAGGAATCACTTTTGATATGATCTACATGACTTAATATACTTTGTACAGAGTGATAAAGTTGAAAAATTGCATTATTGTACATTTACATGTTATTTTATGTAATATTTATGTGAGCTTTAACTTCAAATAAAGATTTGAAATAAAATTATGAAACTTCATTAGTTGATCTTTATCCTTCTCTTAGTATTATACTATTTTCAATCAAGAGTTTAAATTGGTGACTTAAACACATGGACCAATCACATGGGAGCTTTCTTTTGGATTAATACCTATTCTCTACTTTATTCTGAACTATTTTCTTGTTTTTATCGCTGACTAGCAGACACATCTTCAGTCAGTATGAGTTTCACAGTTACGTTTGATACATGGTTGACTTTCCCTTGTATACTTAATATTCTTTAGCATTGTATCATATATCAGTTTTCCTACATTAATTGTTTCAAAAACTTTCGTGCACTTATATAGAACACCGTACCTGTGCCAGTAAGCAATTCACATACTTGACCTGTTAACTTACCTCCTCTTGCGGTTTCTCCTGAACTGTATATTCAAAAGATGTAATTGAACTTTCCATAAATGTAACCAGCCTTTGGAAAGGGTCGACTCACCGCAAGAGACCAAATCATTTGGCAAAATCAAATATATTGTTAGTCATTTGTTCTACATTTAAGTTATTGAACATATGTTCACACATTTATGCAATGTTAACTGTACAACTCATCAAAATTAAAGGATCTTGAAAAAAATATTAATTATGATTCAGATGAAAATTATTGCACATTACCTACTTGTATATTTTATAAGAATGTTGGACTGCTATGAACTGCTCGGATTGTTTTGGGAAATGCCGGCAATGATTTCTCAAAGAGGGAAACTTACACTTACTCCCCTGCCATGACTAGACAGCTGTCAACAGTGTAAAGCTACACTGAGCCAACACGGAACTGGATAATTGGCCTTGTCCAAATCATTGACATTAGTACCCAGGTAACCTACTACCATCTAAGTAAGCATACTTTGAAACACCAGTTAAAACTGCAATGTACACAACTTTACATTGTCACACCTACTCACTATGCAATTAACAGGTACAAAGATTTTGATGATAACTAATATGGTAATGAAAGCAGCGCAGATGATTGTAGTGTGCTGACACATCCTCCTCAACAGAGACGAAGCTGTCTATGAAGTCACAGTTGCTAACACAAAAGAGCATCTCTGAGCAAAGTGGACAGCCCAGCTGGTCATAGGTTTATCTCATCTGGTGGTGACAGACAGACAACATATGGTACTAGAGCAGTCTGGCAGGCATCAAAAGGAATGCCCCAGTATGATTCAAGTAGCTTTACAAAGTCTGGTAGTGGTGATGCTGTCATGACATGACCTTTCTACAAGAGGAAGTTTGTGGATGCCAGTGTCGACTCACCCTGCAAGTTGGTATCTGCAGCAGCTAGCGCGTCATCCCTAGTACAGCGAGAGTTTGACATTGCGCCAAACACTAGCAGTTTGACCCAAAGTGAACTGTCGATATAGAGGTCAGAAGCTCATAACAGATAAATACTGCAGACCAGACTGACTAAAGGCACGGAGTTGGTAGTAATCTGGCAATTTCTGGTCAGTATTCCGTAGGTCCAGCATTGTAGTTGGTTCACTGCAACTAATACAGGAGGCTGAAGAACCCAACTACTTGTACCTGTCTGAGGTAATATCTTATGGCAGGGATGTCCGAATGTGGCCTGGTTTTTATGGCCTTGGCAATACACATTCGTGTTTCATCATGGATTTCAGATTGGCACTTTATATAATGACAAATCTGAAAGGCATTCTTGTGTAAGTTGAATATGTTGTTACTGGACTTTGAAGTGATCAGGTTGATTATGATGATGTTCCCTTTATAGAGAAAATATATTGCTCAACTACCAGGCTATCTTTCTGCAGTCCAACAATATGAACAATCTGTACTGCAAAGACAACTAGAAATTGATGAAATATGCATAACTTGAAAACGCTGTCTTCTTACCCATTCATAATTAGTACCTGCAACAGTAACAAAGCTGTGCGATTACAATGTATAACGGAATCCACTTGTTTGACACAACGTTGTGAATCTTAATGTACACGATTAGCTGTGCAGTGCGAAAAAAAGTATTATACAGTGTTTTATTAATCATGATGTAGACAGTTTGCCGTAGCTCTACAAAAATAAACATCTTATTTCACACTCTGCTAAACAGAATAATTTCCATCCATTATTAATTAGACATGTTTCACCACCTATGTTGTGCTGATGACCACATATTGGTGTTGTAATGTATGTAATCTACATCGTAAGTGATTTAAGATTCACATTTGTGTGAACAGTGCCAAAAGCAGTATATTTCATTTTTTAAGGAGTTGCCACAATTTCATATATTTTGAAGTGCTTGCAGTAGATTCGTGCAGTGTTCATTACTTCACTTGTACTATTCAGAGTCAGTAATATGACTAAGCTCATGCATCAGCCTTATATGCTCCTTCTGTTGTCATCGAAATACATACATCGATCTGCTATGCAGTGATTGTAATCAGGTGGCTGGAAAAAAGTTCTCTGATTGTGAATGAAATGAAATGTTTGTATAGCTTATGGGACTTAACTACGGGGTCATCAGTCCCTGAACTTACAATCTACTTACGAACTAGCTAATACTAAGGACGGCACAAATAACCATGCCCGAGGGGGGATTCGAACCCCCGACCGTGGTAGCCGTGCAGACCGTGACTGGAGCGCCTCAGTCCCCTCGGCCACCGCGGCCTGATTGTGAAAATGTAAATTTCTCACCGAGTGAAGGCAGTCATCGGGTGTAGGAATGATATCGAATCCAGAGCGCTGGATTCGAGGCCCAGTGGGGTTTTTTGCCATTTGCGTTGTCACTATCAATTAGCCAGTCGGCCACTATCTTTAACGGCCTGGCAGTGTTGGGGATCAATTAATTATTATTATAGTTAATTAAATTGACATTTAATTCGAGTGTGCAAATCTGCATCCATTGCGAATTGTACATCACACAATTGACCAAATTTTCAGTTAGACCCAGAGGTTTTGGGCTCGGAACCCCACTGGAAGTTTGGCTCATAATCTAATTAGAGCTCGTAATCCAGCTTGTGCCTTTACATAATCTATTCTTCGTTTCATCGAGTGAAAAATGAAACATTCTTTCTACTGAAGCAGTCCATTATATCTTCTTTGCGCCAACTTCTACATTTCCTGTTTTAATGAATCTGTAGCGACCAATATCAGTCACAATAACTGAAACTTGTTCAGCTCAGACATTTGAATAAACCAATTCTTTAAAATTTCTTTTTTCCTTTGTACATTATAATCGGATTAGCAAGAACTTTCATCACCATGAAAAACAAGTGTGTCCTATAGTATGGAGCTTATGTTCACTGAACCCTCGTGGGCAACGATCATAAACCACGTTTACCAGTAGACCCTTTCTAACCACCATCTCCATTGGAATCATGCCATATACAGGGTGAATCTAAATTCGCGCGCTCGGGCTTCGCAGCGCGATTCTTCGCATGCTAGCAATAAAAAAATGTCTGTCATAAAATTTCGTCCTGCGCATATTTCCGGCAGTAAATGAACGTCGAAGATTTGAGGTGGGCGTATGTGCCACAAGTCAGTGTTTTTCAGAATTACACTATTACACCAACAAACTTCTAGGGGATTTGGGTGATGTCTTGAGGAACAAAGTGAGTATAGAAACCCATGCCCAGAAATGCCATTCAACGACGGTACGGAAGTCCAAGTTACAGGCACCAGCTTCTGCCGCTAGACATCCCCTCCAGCAACTTCGACGCTCTGTAGCGTCTTGGAATACGTTTCCGGGCATGGGTTTCTATGCTCACTTTGTTCCTCAAGACACCTCTCACGTCCCGTAGAAGCTTTTTGGTGTAGTAGTGTAATTCTGAAACATACTGACGTATGGGACACACTCCCATCTCAATCTTTGACGTTCATTTACTGCCGGAAATATGCGCAGGGTGAAATTTTGTGAGAGACATTTTTGTATTGCTAGCATATGAGGAATCGCGCTGCGAAGCACAGTGCTCGAATTTAGATTCACCCTCTATATACTCGCTGGTATTGTTTAGTGAAGCCCAACTATCACCTGAGTATACTACAGATCTGCTTTCATTAGAAAGCAGTTAAATGCGTTATATACAAGATACTTTGCTCCGAACTCTCTGAGTGTCTCTGCTTCCCATTAAAACATTTCGTGAAACATTGCATTTCCTGAAATGCCTTGATCCAGTCACTCGTTAGTCGTTGATCATTCTGGGGTGGTGATAAAAGTATCACTTCGCCGAAGTTTTAAATTTAACATTTAAGAAATAATTAAAGCAGGAGGACCATACAAACATACCTTCATTTGATGGTCGCACTAATTCCCAAAAGGAGGACATAGTAATAGGGATAGCTAGTGTAGAGAAGCAGCTGAGAGAGTTAAAAACAGTCGCCAGGTCCAGATGGGATACTAATCTGGTTTTATAGAAAGTCCTCAGCAACATTGGTCATTTACTTAGCTTGCATTTGTTGTGAATCTTTGAGCAGGCGAAAAGTGTGGTGTCGCACAAGTACAAAGTGCGCGCCACTTACTATCGCCGCGCGCCGTCATGCACGCACGGCGCGGCGTTCTCACGACGACAGCCACGAGCGCCCTTTGCGACAACGCCGCTCGTGGCCACCACTGAAGGACACCGGTCACTTCGGACTGAGAGAGGAACCAGTCGGGACTTCGGACGGAGATAGCAACGAGTAAAGACTTCGCACTTCGGACTGAGATAGCAATGAGTTAGGACCTTCGTAATCAGATAGGCACCAGTGAAGACTTTGCTATTGTACAGGCACTAGGCAGGCCTCTAACAACTATGTATCAACATTCTGCAGTACTATGTAAAAGTTAAGTATTGTTACATTCTGTGCAATATATCTCTTTCTAATTTACTCGAGTGTTTATAGTTTCTGGCTGCTCCCCTCCGTACCTGCACCAGCGTGTCGGTCTCATTCCACTCGGCCACCGACACCTACGACGAGGCTGGGACACAAAAGCGGCGACGAAGTCGGGACACAAAAGTGGCGACGAGGAGTGATAGAACCTTGGACCAGCCCGCTTACAGCAGCCAGACAGGAGCAGTCGGAGCACGCAGAAATTGCTCCCGCCCACCCACCCTTATTATAAGAATTTTGGGGGAAGATATTTTGTTACGTGTTTTGTGGACTTTTTTGTTGCAGAGCGTCCTCTTTCATATTGCATTTGTGTTTTGTTATAATTTACTTGTATGCGCGGCGCCTAATCGGTCAGCATGGCCACTACCCCGAACCCAAACTTAATGGAAATTATTCAGTTACAGACGGCGCAAATCACTCAACTGCTCTAGGCCGTGTCGCAGTTGACGACACAGGCTGCTCACCAACAACAACAGTCGTCACATCAGCAGCCCACACCTGCCGCCGCACCGCTTCCGACGTTCCGCCAGTACAACGAACGTGAGGAAGAATGGAGCGACTACTTCGCTCAGTTTCAAGAACTCGTCGCGGCTCATCAAATTACAGGTCAGAGAGTGAAGAACCTTTTCTTATCGATTGTGGGCCCCCAGACCTTCGTATTACTGCAGAAACTATTCCCGCAAGCATCTCCTCGTGATGTAGACTTTCAACAAATAGTAGAGGCACTAAATGCTCATTATGAGAGAAAAGTTCTTGTAGCCGCTGCACGATACCGATTTTTCAGACTTAAAAAATTACCGCAGCAGTCACACCAAGAATGGATCACGGAATTGAAGGGCTTAACCCGCCAATGTAAATTTACTTGCTCTTGTGGACTTTCGTATAGTGACGTTATGTTGAGGGATGCGATTACGCAGAACATTCAGGACCCCAGAATTAGAGCAGCAATTCTGAAACAGTCTGACCCCTCATTAGACAGTGTACTGCAGCTTATAGAAGCGCATGATACTTTTGACTTAGCTGATGTAGAAATGCAAAGCCATAGTGTAAATTCAGTGCGCCGCAACGGACGCTTTCCTAGCCGTAGTTCTCAGTATAGCACTAGTGATTCTTATTTTTCTACCGGCCGTGCTGAACAGACAGTGAACAGTAGCCAGTGTAAAAGTGCGACGCAAAGGTCGCCCCGTCGTGTTAGAAACAGTAATTTGAATAACGGGCGCCAACGCTCATTTCAGAAAAATGTACGTAAATCTTGCCCCCAGTGTGTGTCTCGCCACAAGCGTGCTCATTGCCCTAGTCGCAACGCAACCTGTTATCAATGTGGCAAATCGGGACATGTGCAGTCTGTGTGTATGCAAATTAAAAATTCAAAGAACAGTAACGTTGGAATCAGTGCTTCGCGGAGTGCGAGAACAGTTAATTCTGTAAATGTCATACACGCTGTAAACTTGAACAGTGCTTTCCTTGGATCTCCATTGCAAGAAAGTAGTTCTGCGCCTATGGCAAAACTATATAGTGCACCACGTAGCAAGCGCCGACGAGCGCGTAAAACAGTGCAACGAAAAAGGGTTCGGGACAAGCAAAATGACTATGAACAGTGCATTCCTGTAGTGAAAATAGTGCCTTCTGCAACTACTAACTGTAATAGTGCCCAGTACTGTGTAGCTAGTGACAGTAGAATTGGTGTAGCTACTCAAAGTAATTTTAGTGCAGTAGCCTCGCATTGCGCGGACGCCGATCCGGCGGTAGTGTCATCTAGTGACAGTGTGGTTACTCCCCTGTGTGCCGAGTATGCGCCGCTTCCTACCGCACGCAACCCGCGCAAGCGCAGAAAACAATATGTATTAGACGTTGCCCACATTCGCGCACCGGTCGTGCGCCAGAAGCACAAGCTGTTTGTTACTCTCTCTATAGAAAATAAGACTGTGCAATTTCAGCTTGATACTGGTTCCGCTGTTACATTAATTAATAAAGATACTTATGAACTTCTGGGTTCGCCAAAATTGTCGCCGTCACAGCAAGTGTTAACAGCTTATACAGGTGAAAATATTCCCGTACTAGGAACGTGTAGCATGCCTGCCTCTTTTCAGGGTGTTACGAAAACAGTTGCTTTTGTTGTTCTTCAGGCCAAATCTACGCAGAACATTTTTGGACTAGATGCTTTTGACTTGTTTGGTTTATCAATTCAAAGAGATGTGCTTCAAATTTCGTCAATAGTGCCTCAGGATAAAATCAATGCATTGTGTGACAAATACAGTGACTTGTTTTCGCCGGAACTAGGTTGTGCAAAAGACTTCGTGGCACATGTGACTTTAAAAGAATCTGCAGTTCCAAAATTTCGTAAAGCTAGACCAGTGCCTATCGCATTGCGTGATACAGTTGCCGAAGAACTTAAACGTTGGCAAGATAGTGGGGTGATTTCTCCTGTTTCTGCGAGTCAGTGGGCCTCGCCTATAGTAATTATACCCAAGCCGTCAGGAAAACTTCGTCTCTGTGCGGACTTCAAATCTACAGTAAACAGTCAAACAATTGTCGACACTTATCCCCTGCCCAGACCTGAGGAACTGTTGGACAAATTAGGACAGTCTCGTTTCTTTTCTTAGATTGATTTAGCAGAGGCATACTTACAGATTCCACTTGATGACGAGTCAAAAAAGTTTTTCGTCATTAATACTCACATGGGCCTTTTTCAATTTCAACGCCTACCCTTTGGCAGTTCTTAGGCTCCCGCTATTTTTCAGCGTTTTTTGGAACAGCTGACAGTTTCCGTACCGTGTTGTTCGAACTATTTAGATGACATTGTGGTGTCCGGACGTACAGTTGAAGAACATTTAGCAAACCTGGAGTGCCTTTTCAAAGTGTTGACTGCAGCAGGTCTACGTTGCAATAAAGCAAAGTGTTCGTTTTTTCAAACTGAAATAGAGTACCTAGGCCATATGATTAATGCCCAAGGAATTCATCCCTTACTGTCACATCGTATTGGATGTCATGATCGTCCTATTGCCTTTGCATCCAAGCTACTGACGCCAACGCAACAGAATTACAGTCAGATAGAAAAGGAGGCCTTAGCAATCATTTACGGCGTCGCAAAGTTTCATCATTATCTCTATGGCAGAAAATTCTATTTGTTGACAGACCACAAGCCTCTCACGTCGTTGTTCTCACCCACAAAGCCGATTCCGCCCCGTACGGCACAAAAGCTTCAGAGATGGTCCTTGATATTGTCAAATTATCAGTATGAGATTTTGTACCGACCTACCACTAAACATGCCAACGCGGACGCACTTTCCCGACTTCCGGTTGGCCAGGATGTATCATTTGATTCTTCAGACATGGCATGTTGTCAGATAGACTCCAGAGATGCTTCCGCTGTCGCAGACTTTCCTTTGAACTCTCGTCGGGTTGCACAGGAAACAGCTGCGGATGCAGACCTAAGTGTGGTAGCACGTTTTGTTCGCTCAGGGTGGCCTGCCAGAGCCAAAGACATTGATCGGCCTCTGGTTCGACGTTATTTTGCACAACGTCATGCATTATCTTTAAGTCAGGGTGTTCTGTTGTTACATACGGACAACGACCAAACAAGAGTGATTGTTCCTCGTTCCCTACAACGAGAAGTGTTACGCCTCCTGCATCAAGGACATTGGGGTATTGTTAGGACAAAGCAACTGGCCAGACGTCATTGTACCTGGGTTGGTATGGACGCTCAGAGAGCATGACATCACAGTGTACAGTTTGTGCGGAGCATCAGGCGGCTCCTCCACAGCGTTTCTCAGACTGGCCACGCCCCAAGGGACCATGGCAACGTTTACATATTGACTTTGCCGGACCATTCTGGAATACGCGCTGGTTAATTGTTGTAGACGCTTTCAGCAAGTTTCCTTTTGTGATTGCCATGAACTCAACGACGGCGTCTAGTACAATCAGTGCCTTAACATCAGTGTTTTGCATCGAAGGCTTGCCTGAAACTATCGTCAGTGACAATGGACCTCAGTTTGTTAGTGCGGAATTTCAACAGTTTTGTCGTGTGAATGGCATTCAGCATATCACCACCGCACCTTTTCACCCTCAGTCCAATGGTGAAGCAGAACGTTTCGTTCGAACATTCAAGTCTCACATGGAGAAGATGAAAGGTCAGCACTCCAGGCAGCAAGCTCTTCAAATTTTCCTGTCTACGTATCGGTGCATGCCACGTGACGGCCCGT
The DNA here is from genome assembly GCA_026315105.1 of Locusta migratoria. NCBI lineage: Eukaryota > Metazoa > Arthropoda > Insecta > Orthoptera > Acrididae > Locusta > Locusta migratoria. The sequence continues at coordinate 869,956,773 of CM048744.1, forward strand.
CTCCTGCCGAGCTGCTACACGGCCGCCGTCACCGCACTCTCCTTCACCTGCTGCAGCCTCCCACGCACCGAGTCGGTTCGTATGGCGCTACGCGTTTTCAGATTTCTACGCCGGTGCTGTACAGGGTGTTTGCTGGAAACAAGAAAACATGGTTGCCGGGCACCATTCAGCGCGTGCTCGGTAGGAATATGTATATTGTACGTTCTTCCACAGGGTCGGAGCTGCGGCGCCACGCAAACCAATTGCGCCTGCACAGGCCGCGCGATCCTGTCTCCGGTTTCTTGATTCCAGACCCAGTTCACCGCCAGGGAGCACAGCCACATCGGTCGTCCCCGGACTACGAGATCCCTATGGACGTCGACGTACATCCGACGCAGTCGTCGCCGCCGCTGTCGCCGCCGCAGATGACAGCGTCACCGAGAGGGACTCCGGGCCCGTGCGGGCCCCCCCAGCTTGGGCCACGCACCTCAGAAGAAGATGACCTGCTCCCTCTGGGCGGGGGCGGGCGCCCTTCCCCAGGTTTCGGCGGGTTCCCTGGAGGATCGCAAGGCGGATGCCGGGGCGCGGACGGCGTCTCGATCCCGGCCTCAGCTACGACGCCCGTCCCACCAGTAACGCCCCCGCCCAGGCCCTCCTCCCAGTGCCGTCGCCGTGGCCCTCAGCCCTACGCCACGACGGCGCGGCGGTTTGGGGGGGAGGGGTGTGGTGTCGCACAAGTACAAAGTGCGCGCCACCTACTTTCGCCGCGCGCCGCCATGCACGCACGGCGCGGCGTTCTCACGACGACAGCCACGAGCGCCCTCTGCTGCAACCCCGCTCGTGGCCACCACGGAAAGACACCGGTCACTTCGGACGGAGATAGCAACCAGTTAGGACCTTCGTAATCAGATAGGCACCAGTGAAGACTTTGCTATTGTACAGGCACTAGGCAGGCCTCTAACAACTATGTATCAACATTCTGCAGTACTATGTAAAAGTTAAGTATTGTTACATTCTGTGCAATATATCTCTTTCTAATTTACTCGAGTGTTTATAGTTTCTGGCTGCTCCCCTCCGTACCTGCACCAGCGTGTCGGTCTCATTCCACTCGGCCACCGACACCTACGACGAGGCTGGGACACAAAAGCGGCGACGAAGTCGGGACACAAAAAAAAGTTCCAAGCGGCTGGAAAAAGAAGCAAGTAACTCTCGTGTACAAATAAAAAAAGGCAACAGAAGGACCCACTAAATTACAGTCCTATATCAATAACATTACTTTGCTGTTGAATTCTTCAACATATTCTCAGTTGTGATATAGAAAATTTCCTTGAGACGGAAAAGCTTCTGTCTATTCATCAGCACGGATTTAGGAGGCATCGATCGTGCGAAACCGAGCTTTCCCTTTTCTCTCATGACACCTTGCGAGCTATGGATGAAGGGCAACATGCAGACTACGTTTATCTCGATTTTCGAAAGGCGTTTGACACGGTACCGCACTACAGACTGCTAACGAAAGTACAGACATATGGAATAGGTACCCAAATATGTGAATGGCTCGAGGATTACTTAAGTAATAGAATCCAGTATGTTGTGCTCGATGGCGAGTGTTCATCAGAGACTAGGGTATCGTCAGGGGTGCCTCATGGAAGTGTGATAGGACCGCTATTATTTTCTATATATATAAATTATCAGACGGACAGTGAGCTGAATCTGCGGCTGTTTGCTGATGATGCTGTGGGGTACAGGAAGTTTTCGTCATTGAATGACTGTAGTAGTATTCAGGATGACTTGAACCAAAATTCTAGGTGGTGTGAGGAATGGCAACTAGCGATAAATGTAGAAAATTGTAAGGTGATGCATATGATCAGCATTAGTAGCGTGCTGCTTGTCAAAGTACCGTCAATTAAATACATAGGCATAATGTATAGAGGGCCTATACAAAGGAAATAAACTTGAAGGCAGTATTCTAGAAATGGAAGACGAAGTGGAGAAAGATGAGATAGGAGATATGATACTGACAGAAGAATTTGACAGAGCGCTGTAGGACTTCAGTCAAAACAAGGCGCCTGGAGTAGATAATATTCCCTCAGAAATGCTGATGTCGTTAGGAGAGCCAGTTGTGAAAAAATTGTATCACCTGGTACGCACGATGTACGAGACAGAGGAAATACCTTCCGACTTCAAGAAGAATATTGTAATTCCAATTCCAAAGAAAGCAAGTGCAGACAAGTCTGAAAATTACAGAACTATCAATTTAATAAGTCATGGGTGCAAAATACTAACACGAATTATTTACAGACGAATGGAGAATATCAGTTTGGATTTAGGAGAAATGTAGGAACGTGGACGATAAGGAGTTCAGATAAAATGATAGAAGCTTTTAAAATGTGGTGCGACAGACGAATGATGAAAATTAGATGGGTAGAGCACGTAACTAATGAGGAGGTGCTTAACCGAATGCGGAGTTTGTACGTAGATGTAGGACAAAGTGAGGAAAGTAAATGAATTGATGAGGACTTTGAACAAGAGTAGTCAACATAAAAAGCAATGAAGTGTGGTGTTCTGCATCTTGTAACTTTATAAGCTCTGGAAATATTAAAAGGTTTTGCTTTCAGTTTATGAATTTCTGCAAAAATTTATATTATTCCTCGCTTCTTCATTGTTAATCAGAGCAGTAAAAACCTTCAGTACAGTCAGTGTGATAACTGTAGTTTACGGCTGGTGTAGAGCCATGCTCCTGCATTTCGTTCATTACAAAAGTCAATGCACCACTCCACGTAAGAATCATACCAGACATGTGCACACAATATTGCATTAGAACACTGAAAACACAACTAGCGCTATCGACCTTCACCGCTATAGTGTGTATGTGGCTACAAAACTGAGAAGTGGACGAATCACAGCCGTTGTTGCGTGAAGACTGCATGCAGAGTTGCGACCTTCAGCTGCCTATTCTCGTGACGGCCACTTGAGTGCCCACTTATCTTCGTATTCAGCTCCACTTAAGCAAATAGGCGACTCTGCACCATCCAACCAGGGTTAAGCATACATAAGTGAAATACTCAGGTCCTACTGGCACATAGGAAATTAGAAAATACTAAATTCTTTTTTAAGACATTCAACTTGAACTATATCGTACAGAGATTTTTTCGAGTTTCAAACATCTATAATGTATATGCAGTGCGTGGAAAAAATAACATGAATACCTGATGTAAGCCGGCCGCAGTGGCCGAGCGGTCTGCGGCGCGCCAGTCACGGTCTACACGGCCGCTGCGATCGGGGGTTCGAATTCCCCTTCGGGCATGGGTGATTGTGTTGTCCTTAGCGTAAGTTAGTTTAAGTTAGTTACGTAATTAGTGTGTAAGTCTAGCGACTGATGACCACAAAGTTTGGTCGCATAAGACCTCACACACATTTGAACATTTTAACCTTATGTAAACACAATGTTGAGCCTCAATACGCTTTGAGAACAGCACCCATTCTTCGAGGACCACATTAGTAAAGTGTCTTTATAATTTCAAGCAAAATGTTATCTATTAATGCACCAACACACCAGCCAATTACTTCAAGGATTTGTTGTTGTCGTGGTTTTCAGTCCGGAGACTGGTTTGATGCAGCTCTCCACTCTACTATATCCTAAGCAAGCCTCTTCATCTCCTCATAAGACCTGCAACGTACATCCATTTGAATCTGCTTACTGTATTCAGCTCTTGGTCTCCCTCTGCGATTTTTACCCACACTTCCATACAACGCTAAATTCATGATTCCTTGATGTCTCAAGATGTGTCCCTCCAATCGATCCCTTCTTTTAGTCAATGTATGCCAGAAATTCCTTTTCTCCCCAATTCTGTTCATTATCTCTTCATTTGTTACGCGATCCACCAGCCTAATCTTCAGGATTCTTCTGCAGCACCACATTTCAAAAGCTTCTGTCCTCTTTCTGTCCACACTGTTTACCGTCCATCTTTCACTCCCACACAAGGCAACACTCCACAACAATGCCTTCAGAAACGATATCCTTACACTTAAATTAATATTCGATGTTAACAAATTTATCTTTTTCAAAAACACTTTTCCTCCCATTGCCAGTCTGCATTTTATATCCTTTGTACTGCGACCATCACTTGTTATTATACTGCCCAAGTAACAAAACTCATCTACTACCTTATTGTTTCGTTACCTAATGTAATTTCATCAGCATCGCCTGATTTTCTTAGACCGCACACCATTACCCTTCTTTTGCTCTTGCTTATGTTCATTTTATATGCACCTTTCAACACACTGTCCATTCCGTTCAACTGCTCTTCCAGGTTTTTTGCTGTCTCTGTCAGAATTACAATGTCATCGGCAAAACGCAATGTTTTTATTTCTTCACCCTGAACTTAAATTCGTTCTCCAAATTTCTCCTTGCTTTCCTTTATAGCTTGCTCAATGTACAAATTGAATAGCGTTGGAGAAAGGCTACAACCCTGTTTTACTTCCTTCCCAACCTCTGCATCCCTTTCATGCCCTTCAACTCTGATAACTGTTGTCCGATTTTTGTACAAATTGTAAATGACCGTCCGTTGCCTATATTTTACACCTGTTGATTTCAGAATTTGAAAGAGTTTATTTCAATCAACATTGCCAAAAGCTTTTTCCAAATCTTCAAAAACTAGAAATGTACGTTTGCCTTTCCTTAATCTATCTTCTAAGATAAGCTGTAGAGTGAGGACTGCCTGCCCTGTTCGTACATTTCTCCTGAATCGAAACTGATCTTCCCCGAGGTCGGCTTCTACCAGCTTTTCCATCCTTCTGTAAATAATGCGTGATAAAATTTTGCAACCATGACTTATTAAACTGATGGTTCTGTAATTTTCATACCTGTCTGCACCTGCTTTCTTGGAATGGGGATTATTACATTCTTCTTAAAGTCCGAGGGTATGTCACCTGTCTCGTACATCTTACGCACCAGATGAAATAGTTTTATCATAGATGGCTCTCCCAGAGAGTTTAGTAGCTCTGAGGGAATGTCATGTACTCCCGGGTTTCTTGTTCTGACCTAGAACTTTCAGGGCTTTGTCAAATTCATCTCTCAGTATAATATCTCCTATTTCATCTTGATCTACTTCCTCTTCCCTTCCTACAACACTGTCTCTAAGTTCACTTCCTTTGTAGAGCTCTTCTATGTACTCTTTCCACCTTAATGTCTCTTTTATTTTCCTGTAGGCAGTATCTATTTTCTCCTATTTATACATAACTCTGCAGACTTGCATTTTCCTTCCGCTTAGCTATTTTGCACTTCCTGTCAATGTCATTTCTTTGTCGTCTGTATTCCATTTGCCTGTTTCATTTACTGCATTTTTATATTTTCTCCTTTCATCAATTTCATTTAGTATTTCCTGTGATATCCAAGGATTTTTGTAGGTCTTTTCAAAGATGTAGGATCTGTAAATCTGCTTCTCACTCTCTCCTCTAAAAATCACCCTAATGGGTCCCTTATGTTGAGACACGACGATTGTGCTATCCAGGGAAGATTTCTCCTGTTAGAAATTTGAAACACGACTTTATCATGTAATTTAATGGAATAGAATCTGGGCTTCATGCGGCTTCAACACTTGAAGAGTCTAGTGAGAGATATGCCAGATAATATGAAAAATTGAGCTTTGATCATTTTCAGTAGGCTCGCACCATCTTGCGTCAACCCTGTGAACAGAACCATGTGGCATAGTTCCCACTCTTTCTGGAGCTCCTGCGATCATTTTGAGTGAGAGGAGAAGCTACGCCACTTATAGAAGTTATCCCCTATTTCAGTTGCTGACGTACCAACTGAAGATAGTTGGTGTAGCAGATTGATTGATCAGTGATAACCGAAGAACATATTGTTCAGAACTGTAATATTGTTGCTTCTATATCTCTCTTCAAGAAGATACCATGTCGTCGCTCCAAAAACAGAAAAGACCCCGTGGATGATCATCCTTATATCACCACACTAATTGAGGAAATAAATCGTACAATTGTTTTAAGGTTCTAATATTGATGACATCATAATAGAAATGACTCACTAATGATAATATCATAGTGTGTACGTTAGTCTCATTATGAAAAGCATAGCTCCCTCTAAAATCAGGAACACTTTTAACACGTTTGTTTCATAATCTTACTATGTCAGTACTTTCCATCACACTGAATACACCCCATAAGCCTTTGATTACCTTCAGATTCACAATTGATTATTCTTACTAAACCTGACTCCATCGTGATTATCCCCATATTTCCAATATTTCTTAATGTTCAAATTTCTAGAATTATATTTCTCATGTAGACTTTTTCTGACTCTTTGTCAAAATCACACATAAACTGTTGAATTAGTTACCATTTAGCAGAGGTTGGGTTTATGTTATGTCAGTCAGTGTCACAACTTCCTTCCAGAGATTCAGTGACGTTATTTAACGTGATGTGGTGCCCTGTTGACCACTGATATGAATGCTACCATTTGAAATACCTTGTGATGTGACAGAAGATTAGATTAGTTTAGATTAATACTTGTTCCATGGTTCATGAATACGAGATATAGTAATTATGTGGAAAGTGTCAGCTTAGTAAAAGATAACATTCCAGAGATTCATTGACGTTATTATCGTGAGGTGATGCCCTGTTGACCACTGATATGAATGCTACCATTTGAAATACCTTCTGACATGACAGAAGATTATATTAGATTAATACTTGTTCCATAGTTCATGAATACGAGATATGGTAATTGTGTGAAAAGTGTCAGCTAAGTAAAAGATAACATTATAATCTAACATACACTGAGAATCGGCCTTAAAGATTCACTTCTCAACATTAGAGTAATGATTGCATGTCGAGAAGAATGAATGAAATAATAGTAGTAGAGTAAAATAAATGTGTCATTTGACAAGGAGCCGTCACAAATGTTTTGACGTAGTGTCCTCGCTTTCCAGTGAATCGGGCGCGTGGGCAGTTCTCTCAGGATGAGCGTCGTCGATTCCGTTCCGTTCCCTTCTGACCGAACCTGCAGTCAAGGTACTCACTTGTCATCTTCCATTATGATATATATTTATGTATTGAAATTACAAATTTTGTATAGAGCTCTGGTAGAGTGCTGTAGATTCAAATATTCTGCACAGTTAGCATAGCAGAACATACACACACCAAAAAAACAGTTTTATATCACATGTGTCTGTCATAAACACATTACTCTTGGACCTATGTCGACATGATCCAAAAAGCTTTGTCCTTTTAACTGTCATAAAATGAAAACAAACTTGCTTATAGCCCCGTCTATCGAAAGCAAGTTCATTAAGTGGTGTGGCAGTAACTTTTGTACTTTCATTCAATACACAGTGGAGGAACAGTACAGGACATTTATAGACATAGAATGGGCATTATTTGGTGGCACGAAGATGAATATCAACATTAAATAATCAATTATTCATTCGCAATTTGCCAATTCTGCCGAATTTAGTTACATTTCTAAAGTTGGTGTATTATTTGTGCCAGACCGGGACTCGAACCCAGGTCACCCGCTTCTAGTGAGCGGTCGCCATAACCACTTGGTCACCCGAACACGCTCCCCGGCCAGACCACTTTAGAAATGCAGCTAAAGTCGGCAGAATTAGCAAATTCCTAATGAATAATTTATTATTTAATGTCCAGTAAATAGCTGTGGGCCATCACGAATGTCTGTTCCTTTGGAAGAAATATTTCATAGAAAAAGAATGTCAACGTTTGCTCTCACATGAATTGTTGCTTTAGTCAACAAGGACTTTCATCAAGAGAAGTTGCAAGGAAAATAGTCATGAGTGTGATGTGCTATGGACGTGGAATCGTTTTCGAACTACAGGGACTGTTTATGACTTGCCGAGTACTGGTTCCATCATGATAAACAATAATATTGTGATGGTCACCAGTAGGCAAGTGCTAAACCAGACTGAAGGAAACCGACTCCACAACAGTTCACTGCATTGACGATGACCAAGGAGATACCCAGCCCTTAAATCGAGACACCAAGGTGCTCTATACAGGTGGGTCCAAAATCATCAGATCTAAGTTCTCTTCACAGATGAATGCGGCGTAAGTCTGATATCAGATGACCGTTTATGACCCTTGTGAAGGGATCCTGTAATGCTGCACACCAGAGGGATACGCTCAATCGAGTACAGCATGGTGGCGGATCAAGGATGTTGTGGGTGGTTAAGATATTGGGGCTTAGGACACCACTGTTGCCTATCAAGGACAATCACTAGGCTCCACAATATAACGATAACACGACCTATGCCAACGTTGAAAGGTTTTTTGGGGAAGTATTCAAGTCCATATACAACTCCCGAGTCCATCATGCAAGTTTCGAGAAAGAGTTTATCAGTCGTGACAATAATACACTATTGTATTGGCCTACATGTTTTCTTGGTGTGAATCCAATTGAACAAGCTTGGGATAAATTGAAAGTATTTGTTATAGTAGGTCCTGAGCAACTACGATACCTATGGGAGTTAAGCACGATCGCCATTGAAGAATGAGATCAAATAGAGTGCAGGCTGGCATTCATGAAATGGGTTGGTACCAGTGGCAGACTAAAGGGGGGGGGGGGGCGGCGGCGGAGGGGCCTCTCGTCTTAGGGAGGCCTCCAATTACCTCGGAAGCACTTTTTTGGAGCGCCCTTGGCTTCTCGTTCTAGGGCCTCCAAATATCGAAAGTTATTTTATTTTATTTTACGTGGTATGTCCACAAAGTAAGTTCCGTTTGGTTATATAAACCAAACGTGAACAGATACAGAAAAAATATTTATTGTATAAAAATCTGCAAGTGTTCAACTACTTTTCTACATAACTTCCGAAATTTTGTAGGCACTTGTCATAGCGTGGGACAAGTTTTTGTGTGCCTTCTTCATAGAAGGTTGCCGCCTTTGTATTCAACCATTTGGCAAACATGTTCTTTCATCTTATCATCGTTGAAGTGTTGACCACCTAGGACAGATTTTAGGTGTAAGAAGAGATGAAAGGAGTCTTCTTTTTCCCTTCACGTTGCCGCCCGGCCTCACAGGGCGCATGTGACCAAACAACTCTTACGGGAGTTTCACTGGGACGTGTTTGATCATCCTCCGTACAGTCTCGCTCCTAGCGACTTTCTTCTTACACCTAAAACCTGTCCATGGTGGTCAACACTTCAGCGATGATGACGAGCTGAAAGAACATGTTACCACTTGGTTGAATACACAAGCGGCAACCTTCTACGAAGAAGGCATACAAAGACTTCTGCCACGCTATGAAAAAGCCTACAAAATTTCGGAAGCTATGTAGAAAAGTAGTTTAATAGTTGTATATTTTTGTACAATAAATAATTTTTCTGTATGTGTACACGTTTGTTTTATATAACCAAACGGAACTTACTTTGTGGACATACCTCGTATTTATTTATTTATTTTTACTGTCCCATGCCTCTAATCCGGGGGGCCTCAAAATCTCAAAAGTTACTTTTTGATGGTAATACATATATTTCCAAGTGGACGGGGGACTCATTTTGTTTTGCCGCCACCCGGGCCTCCGACAGCCTTAATCAGCTACTGGTTGGTACACAAGATTTACCCCAGGAAAATGATTTTAGGTTGTGTTTGTATACAAAATAAGTGATTTGTTGGGTTTTGTTAGTTAGTAAATCGGAAGATGTATTACTTTCTAAAATATGAATTAATCATATAGGTCTAACAGAACACCATTGAACTTTTGTTTGTTGGTTGATGCAAAAAGTTTTTTGGTGTGTGCATTTTTGTATTTCAATTAGTTTCTACAATTGTATGACGACATCAAGGTGAAACAACCGCAGATTCCCACATAACCCCAAGTAAGGGCGCCTGCAATAGCAGACGAAATGTAGACAGAAGGATCCCGGTTACAAAATACTAGACTCAAGTAACCTGGTGCCCAAAAGGTAAGAACGAAAGTAACTTTGGCAGGATGTGTCATTGTCAACCAATATAGTTTGATGAAACTTGGACCATACTGTATTACGAAAGAACATAAGTAACACTAAGGCCGGGACGACCAGTGATTCTTTTTTCATTGCGAATGTGCACAAGTCTCGAACTCGGTGGGAATCTGCGAAATGTCGCAAGTAATGAGTCAAACTGGGCAGGGGCGCTATCTTAGTAGTGTGTAGGGAAGTTGGCAATTTGGGTCTGGTAAGAGACATCTCAGGGAAGTCTTGGTGAGTACTGTGCCCAGATCGAGTAGTTGTCAGCGCGAATGCCCGCCCAGTAAGCAGGAAGCCATCCAGTCCATCGATTCGGCCTGACACAAATTTTCAATAACAATAGAGATTTCCGCTTAGTTGTTATATCATAAAATATGTATTTAAAATTTTTGCATATCGATTTCATTCATTCAGTGAACTTCCTCAGTGTTGTGGAAAACAAGTTCTGTGAGTCAGACAAGAGAGTGTACAAGATTATTACAAATGTGTAAAGAAATTACAAACCAGGCGACATAAAAGTTTTCTGGGTGTTGTATCGCGTCATAATGTAAGATGGCTATTATTGCTTTAATAACCAACATTTCGGCCAACGTTACAGTGGCCTCCTTCTGGGTATACTGACGTGAACTGGTTGTTACACATCACTATATTTTGTCATTACTGTTATCTGTGACATTACGTTATAAATGTAAAAATCATCAAATTTATTGGTGATTTTTTATTTTATCTATTTATTTTGATTTATTTAGACGGAAGACTGGAATTTTTATTATGATAGGATACTGAGGTGGAAGGAATGGGGATCAGCTGAAGTCTATTGCTTCTTGCATAGCGAGACATGATTCGTGGTCGTCGGCGGATGAGGGGAGGGCTTCCGTTTCGCGGCCGTGGTGGCCGAGGGGACTACGGCGCGCCAGTCACGGTCTGCACGGCCACTGCGGTCGGGGGTTCGAATCCCCCCTCGGGCATGGATATTTGTGCCGTCCTTAGTGTTAGCTAGTTCATAAGTAGTTTGTAAGTTAGGGACTGATGACCCCGTAGTTAAGTCCCATAATCTATACAAACATTTGAACATTTGCTTCCGTTTCTCTCCTGCGGCGGCAGTTGCTTGCTAGTGACCAAAGAGGTATATAAACAACATAGAGAGGCTACATGCAAGCCACAGCGCACTGGGTGGCAGCACTAAGCAACACGACGCCATATTTGAGAACGTCCGTTTGAAGCAACAGCGTGAGCAGACGCTTCTGTTTATAATCTAAACTAACGTGTAAGCGCTATTATTAGTGGTAACACCTGCCCAGTGTATGTTCGGCGTACAGCTGCAGCAACCACAGTGATAAAACTGTTGCAATATCATACATAAAGAAAGAGATATGTAATTATATAGGTCGTTGTGTATCAGCGTGTATTTGTCTATAAACATTCGTTATACTTAACTTTCGCATTTACCAAGTTTCAAAATTATGTTTACTTCACTACCATCAAAAACCTAGGCAGATGACGGTTGTATTTGGTGTGTTTTAATTTAATCACAGTTGTTTATATAGTGTACAAACGCGTATTAACCATTGGGTAGGTAGGCTAGGTATACGAACTGTAATTAAACTATTCTTTATACAGATTTCCTTTGAAAAACAAGGAATTGTTTATCCAATGGGTAACCAGTATGAGGCGTGATAAGTGACAGCCTACGAAGTACAGATCATATGCTCTTGTCATTTTGAAGAAAAGTTATGGATGCACCCACTGATCGAAAGCGCCTATTTGTAAATGCCATTCCAACACTATTTTCGTTTCCTGAGCACCTACAGAAAGCAAAAGCTGTAACGAGAGTCAAATTGTGGAGAGCTTGTTAAATACGTAATGTACTGCAAAGGATGAAACATCATATGAACCACAGACAGAATAAAGGTAATTAAAGACTTTAAAGAAAATGTTTCAAATGTTTGTTAAGCTTATGGGACTTAACTACGGGGTCATCAGTCCCTAAACTTACAAACTACTTATCAACTACCTTATACTAAAGACGGTACAAATATCCATGTCCGAGGGGGGATTCGAACCCCCGACCGTAATGGCCGTGCAGACCGTGACTGGAGCGCCTCAGTCTCCTCGGCCACCGCGGCCGGCAGTTTAAAGAAATTCGCCTGTATTTATAGGGAAGATATGTCGGCAAATACAAACGATTATTGACATTTTAGTAACATCAAATAATGCAGCACTTCGACGAATGTAAACATTACACTTACGATGCAGTAGTAAACGAGAAATGCTATTCGTAGTGGGGATTACTTTCCGAATTGCGTCGCCCAGAAATTAAGGAAATTAATGATTAATATAAAATCTATAAATCAGCGTTAGCAAACGCCCAGTAAACACCTGACGTTCTCAAAAATGGCGACAACCTTTTCAATTGGCTTCAACTATGGCGGCGCTGTGGCCAGTCTACGTTGTTTATATAGATAGGTCTTTGCTGGTGACGGTCGCGTGTTGTGTTGTCAGTGCGGCCTATTTCGCTGTGATGGCTGGTAGCCAGGAGGGGCAAGCCTGAGTACATCTTCTCTGTTCATGTTATTAGGATGTTTCAAAATTTCGATGGCTTCCCTTATCTTGCATTTAAACATCCCTGGTTGCTTAGCGACTATTCTGGCATTTTACCTTTTTGCTGCAATCTTGCTGGTGTTCGACTACTGAAGATATATTTTGTTGCCCTAATCGAATGTAGCGTTCATGTTCGCGTATGCGCGTTGCCACTGCCCTCCATGTCTGTGTATACTTCCGCAATCTCGCATTCCACCTTGTTGGACACCAACCCGGAGAAGATATTTAGCAATCCCATCTGTGACTTTTTTACGTACGGTAAGCGCGTTGCTGGCTTTCTTTTTATCGATTTCCTGCCTTTGGAGGTTTCTTTTGTTTTTATGGCGCCTAAGCGATCGAGACAACAAACCAGCCGAGCGGTCTGCGGCGCGCCAGTCACGGTCTGCACGGCCGTTACGGTCGGGGGTTCGAATCCCCCCTTGGGCATGGATTTTTGTGTCGTCATTAGTATAAGGTAGTTCGTAAGTAGCTTGTAAGTTTAGGGGCTGATGACCCCGCAGTTAAGTCCATAAGCTTAACAAACATTTGAACAACAAAACAGCTGAGATCAAAAAATTACAAACAACATATCTGTCCAATGCCTACAACCACAAAGTGATCCACTCCACCATGGAAACGAATAAATAAACCGCGAAAGGTAGGAAATCGACAAAAAACACCAGCAGTGCCCTTACCGTATGTAAAAAACGTCACAGATTGGATTGTTAAACATCTTCACCGGGTTGGTGACCAGCCTGTCTTCTATAGTAGTCACAAGATCCACGATGTGGTAGGCTCCACAAAGGAAGGAAGGAAGCTTGGAGTTTAACGTCCCGTCGTCAGCGTGGTCATTAGAAACAGAGCTTACGCTCGGAAGGTGTGGGTAATGATGTGGAAGGAAATCGGCCGTGCCCTTTCAAAGGAACCATCCCGGAATTTACCTGGAGTGATTTAGGTAAATCACGGAAAACCTAAATCTGGATGGCCGGAGGTGGATTTGAACCACCATCCTTCCGAATGCGAGCTCCACAAAGGTCAAGATAGAGGCACTACAGGCTGCTGGAGTATACAAGGTGGAATGCAGTGTTGGGAAGTATACATAGGTGAGACAGGGAGGGCAGTGGCAACGCGCATTCGCAAACACGAACGCTACATTCGATTAGGGCAACAATAAATCTGTAGCAGCTATACCAAAATATTCCTTAAGCAACCAGGGATGGTTAAACGCAAGATAAGAGAAGCTACTGAAATTTTGAAACATGCTGACAACATGAACAGAGAAGATCGATTAAGCCTTGCCTCCATCTGGTCATGTTAGAAAGAGAGCAACTTCTGCAATCCATTCTAGAAAAAGCGTTACTGTTCCTGAAGAGAGCAGTCTATAACGCCAGAGTGCTCCATGGCCATTGCATTATCCAGAATTTAGGTAGCATTCTATATAAAATACCTGCATACATCTGTGCCAGAGTAAGTGGTCCTCGCACAAAATGCTAAAGACTTACTAGAATGTGGATCTATCCCTTGCTGAACTGCAGTGCTAACTTGAAGATTATATGCCGGAAAGTTAAGACCTTAAAGAATGAAGTAGGCCCATAACGTCAAAGATACAATTATAGGCTAGATAGAGGACGTTATCCATAGAATAACTCCACCAACTATAAACTCTCAAGAATTTCGTCCCACGAGCACCCCGGTAAATATGAAGAAACTGTCAACAAACGAATCTCGAATAGTAGCCACGTAAGCTTGAACATTTTCCACCAGAAATATAATAACATATGCTACGTATTTTAATTTAAATCTGGCATAAAAAATCCATTCCAACAGTGAGTGTTACTCAACCAAATGCGCCGATAATGAAGCACGGACGAAAACGATGGACGAGGCATGATATACAGTTAAATTTCGGTTATTGGTAGAACGCTTGCAACGATATATATCGAAGGTGCGACTGTGACGGATCGAAACGATAGCTATCGAATAAGCAAATGTAGCCTAGTTACATACATCATGTAAAGGATGTGGTTAGGCAGCAACCTAAAAGTATAGCTTAAACTGTTGTTAGTGAACATAATTATCGCAGTACCAAGCGTTGCTTGTTCACTCGCAACAATTTTATCTGTACTCTTTAGTTCCTGCCAAACCACATCCATTACACGCATGACATGTTCGTAAAACTCATAATATTCGCTTCATCACATGCAACAATTTATGTTGTACTCTTAGGTTCGTCGTGATTTTAAAGGATGTGGTTAGGCAGTGAACGAGCAACGTCAAGGAGGCATTGAGATGTGGGAATTTGGGTTGGACGGGAATGGCTGAAGTAGTTAAGGCCCACTCGCGTAAAGCGTAAATCGTGAAATCCGGCGTTACAATAATACCTTCCTTGTAGATCAGTGGTTTCCCAACCTTTGCTTCGTAGACCATAAGTGGTCCGCAAGAGCTAAATATGTTCCGCGAAAGATAAAAAATTTGGGACTTTTAATCATTTTAATTGTTAATTCCTTCTTACGGTGTCAGTCATTCATTTACTTTTTTACTAAAAGTTAAAAGCCAATTATAGAAGTACCGTTAATGAATATTAATAAATGTTCAAACGTTTGTGAAGCTTAAGTTCAAAAATGTTCAAATGTTTGTTAAGCTTATGGGACTTAACTACGGGGCATCAGTCCCTAAACTTACGAACTACTTATGGACTACTTACGAACTAGGACGACACAAATATCCATGCCCGAGGGGGGATTCGAACCCCCGACCGTAGTGACCGTGCAGACCGTGACTGAAGCGCCTCAGTCTCCTCGGCCACCGCGGCCGGCGAAGCTTAAGTGACTTAACTGCAGGGTCATCAGTCCCTAAACTTACAAACTACTTATGAACTACCTTATACTAATGACGACCCAAATATCCATGCCCAAGGAGGGTTTCGAACCCCCGACGGGGAGAGGCCTCGCTCATCGCGGCATAGCGCCTCAATGCTCTCGGCCACTCCGCCGCGGCAAATATTAATATTCGGTTTCACGAAGAGGTCAAAATTTTTGGTAAGATTTTAGCTACCAATCCTGGAGGCTTACCTTGATTATGTTGACAACATTAACAACACGTTAGAATATCTTTTCCGGGATTTTAAAATTCTTAGAAATCCACATAGCGTTACTCAATTAGTGTTTCGTACAGACAATTAAATCTACCGGCATATCTATATATCTTATAAAATTGGCTGTATTTGTTTACGTGTGTTCCACATCTCCTCCTAAATTATTGGACCGATTTCAACCAAAATTGGTATACATGTTCCTTACTATCAGGCAACAATCACTGTCGGAGTAAGAACCACCTAGGACCCATGTCAGGCTATATGACGTCATAAACAATGACGTTCGTGAAAAACAGCCGCATCATGTGATATTCTATATGTATTCCTAAAATAATGGGGCGATTTCAACCAACTTTGGTACAAATATGTTTAAGGTCATGACTCATTTGCTATTGTGGCAAAAACGACCTACGATATGCAGTTCGTACCATATCACGTCATAAACAGTGAAAACAGCCCAATCTTGCGGGGCGTGATAGCGTGATTTTATTAGTCATCTGTTTCAGAATGAGAGCACTTAGCGACTTGCAATAAACTTTAAATATAATTTCAAATCTTTAAGAAACTTTTCTCACTGACAATCCCAACAACATTACGAAAGGAAAAATTTTTATCTCTTACCGTACTACTTTTCTGATGTTCATGATGTATATATACGGAATTTGACATGACGTTACAAGTTATTACTTCTACACTGTAAATTGTATTCGCGAAACACTTCACAGGCAGTACACAATGCTCCGGTATTACATCACAGTTCGACATGTAATTCACGAGATATGAAGGCATAAACAACTTGCATCATAAAAAATCATCAGGCATGATGTTTCGATATATTACGTAGTTACTACTAACACCATTCAAGACACATTTTGCAGACATTAGGCACAAATACCACTAAATGTACCTTCAAATTTACAATATAGTACGACACTTACTTCGGGAGATATGACGTGATAAACAATGAAAATTCCGAATTCAAGACACATTTTGCAGACATTAGGCACAAATACCACTAAATGTACCTTCAAATTTACAATATAGTACGACACTTACTTCGGGAGATATGACGTGATAAACAATGAAAATTCCGAATTCAAGACACATTTTGCAGACATTAGGCACAAATACCACTAAATGTACCTTCAAATTTACAATATAGTACGACACTTACTTCGGGAGATATGACGTGATAAACAATGAAAATTCCGAATTCAAGACACATTTTGCAGACATTAGGCACAAATACCACTAAATGTACCTTCAAATTTACAATATAGTACGACACTTACTTCGGGAGATATGACGTGATAAACAATGAAAATTCCGAATTCAAGACACATTTTGCAGACATTAGGCACAAATACCACTAAATGTACCTTCAAATTTACAATATAGTACGACACTTACTTCGGGAGATATGACGTGATAAACAATGAAAATTCCGAATTCAAGACACATTTTGCAGACATTAGGCACAAATACCACTAAATGTACCTTCAAATTTACAATATAGTACGACACTTACTTCGGGAGATATGACGTGATAAACAATGAAAATTCCGAATTCAAGACACATTTTGCAGACATTAGGCACAAATACCACTAAATGTACCTTCAAATTTACAATATAGTACGACACTTACTTCGGGAGATATGACGTGATAAACAATGAAAATTCCGAATTCAAGACACATTTTGCAGACATTAGGCACAAATACCACTAAATGTACCTTCAAATTTACAATATAGTACGACACTTACTTCGGGAGATATGACGTGATAAACAATGAAAATTCCGAATTCAAGACACATTTTGCAGACATTAGGCACAAATACCACTAAATGTACCTTCAAATTTACAATATAGTACGACACTTACTTCGGGAGATATGACGTGATAAACAATGAAAATTCCGAATTCAAGACACATTTTGCAGACATTAGGCACAAATACCACTAAATGTACCTTCAAATTTACAATATAGTACGACACTTACTTCGGGAGATATGACGTGATAAACAATGAAAATTCCGAATTCAAGACACATTTTGCAGACATTAGGCACAAATACCACTAAATGTACCTTCAAATTTACAATATAGTACGACACTTACTTC
Source organism: Locusta migratoria (assembly GCA_026315105.1). Taxonomy (NCBI): domain Eukaryota; kingdom Metazoa; phylum Arthropoda; class Insecta; order Orthoptera; family Acrididae; genus Locusta; species Locusta migratoria. The sequence goes on from CM048744.1 coordinate 869,974,522, forward strand.
GGGAGATATGACGTGATAAACAATGAAAATTCCGAATTCAAGACACATTTTGCAGACATTAGGCACAAATACCACTAAATGTACCTTCAAATTTACAATATAGTACGACACTTACTTCGGGAGATATGACGTGATAAACAATGAAAATTCCGAATTCAAGACACATTTTGCAGACATTAGGCACAAATACCACTAAATGTACCTTCAAATTTACAATATAGTACGACACTTACTTCGGGAGATATGACGTGATAAACAATGAAAATTCCGAATTCAAGACACATTTTGCAGACATTAGGCACAAATACCACTAAATGTACCTTCAAATTTACAATATAGTACGACACTTACTTCGGGAGATATGACGTGATAAACAATGAAAATTCCGAATTCAAGACACATTTTGCAGACATTAGGCACAAATACCACTAAATGTACCTTCAAATTTACAATATAGTACGACACTTACTTCGGGAGATATGACGTGATAAACAATGAAAATTCCGAATTCAAGACACATTTTGCAGACATGCACAAATACCACTAAATGTACCTTCAAAATTTACAATATAGTACGACACTTACTTCGGGGAGATATGACGTGATAAACAATGAAAATTCCGAATTCAAGACACATTTTGCAGACATTAGGCACAAATACCACTAAATGTACCTTCAAATTTACAATATAGTACGACACTTACTTCGGGAGATATGACGTGATAAACAATGAAAATTCCGAATTCAAGACACATTTTGCAGACATTAGGCACAAATACCACTAAATGTACCTTCAAATTTACAATATAGTACGACACTTACTTCGGGAGATATGACGTGATAAACAATGAAAATTCCGAATTCAAGACACATTTTGCAGACATTAGGCACAAATACCACTAAATGTACCTTCAAATTTACAATATAGTACGACACTTACTTCGGGAGATATGACGTGATAACAATGAAAATTCCGAATTCAAGACACATTTTGCAGACATTAGGCACAAATACCACTAAATGTACCTTCAAATTTACAATATAGTACGACACTTACTTCGGGAGATATGACGTGATAAACAATGAAAATTCCGAATTCAAGACACATTTTGCAGACATTAGGCACAAATACCACTAAATGTACCTTCAAATTTACAATATAGTACGACACTTACTTCGGGAGATATGACGTGATAAACAATGAAAATTCCGAATTCAAGACAACATTTTGCAGACATTAGGCACAAATACCACTAAATGTACCTTCAAATTTACAATATAGTACGACACTTACTTCGGGAGATATGACGTGATAAACAATGAAAATTCCGAATTCAAGACACATTTTGCAGACATTAGGCACAAATACCACTAAATGTACCTTCAAATTTACAATATAGTACGACACTTACTTCGGGAGATATGACGTGATAAACAATGAAAATTCCGAATTCAAGACACATTTTGCAGACATTAGGCACAAATACCACTAAATTGTACCTTCAAATTTACAATATAGTACGACACTTACTTCGGGAGATATGACGTGATAAACAATGAAAATTCCGAATTCAAGACACATTTTGCAGACATTAGGCACAAATACCACTAAATGTACCTTCAAATTTACAATATAGTACGACACTTACTTCGGGAGATATGACGTGATAAACAATGAAAATTCCGAATTCAAGACACATTTTGCAGACATTAGGCACAAATACCACTAAATGTACCTTCAAATTTACAATATAGTACGACACTTACTTCGGGAGATATGACGTGATAAACAATGAAAATTCCGAATTCAAGACACATTTTGCAGACATTAGGCACAAATACCACTAAATGTACCTTCAAATTTACAATATAGTACGACACTTACTTCGGGAGATATGACGTGATAAACAATGAAAATTCCGAATTCAAGACACATTTTGCAGACATTAGGCACAAATACCACTAAATGTACCTTCAAATTTACAATATAGTACGACACTTACTTCGGGAGATATGACGTGATAAACAATGAAAATTCCGAATTCAAGACACATTTTGCAGACATTAGGCACAAATACCACTAAATGTACCTTCAAATTTACAATATAGTACGACACTTACTTCGGGAGATATGACGTGATAAACAATGAAAATTCCGAATTCAAGACACATTTTGCAGACATTAGGCACAAATACCACTAAATGTACCTTCAAATTTACAATATAGTACGACACTTACTTCGGGAGATATGACGTGATAAACAATGAAAATTCCGAATTCAAGACACATTTTGCAGACATTAGGCACAAATACCACTAAATGTACCTTCAAATTTACAATATAGTACGACACTTACTTCGGGAGATATGACGTGATAAACAATGAAAATTCCGAATTCAAGACACATTTTGCAGACATTAGGCACAAATACCACTAAATGTACCTTCAAATTTACAATATAGTACGACACTTACTTCGGGAGATATGACGTGATAAACAATGAAAATTCCGAATTCAAGACACATTTTGCAGACATTAGGCACAAATACCACTAAATGTACCTTCAAATTTACAATATAGTACGACACTTACTTCGGGAGATATGACGTGATAAACAATGAAAATTCCGAATTCAAGACACATTTTGCAGACATTAGGCACAAATACCACTAAATGTACCTTCAAATTTACAATATAGTACGACACTTACTTCGGGAGATATGACGTGATAAACAATGAAAATTCCGAATTCAAGACACATTTTGCAGACATTAGGCACAAATACCACTAAATGTACCTTCAAATTTACAATATAGTACGACACTTACTTCGGGAGATATGACGTGATAAACAATGAAAATTCCGAATTCAAGACACATTTTGCAGACATTAGGCACAAATACCACTAAATGTACCTTCAAATTTACAATATAGTACGACACTTACTTCGGGAGATATGACGTGATAAACAATGAAAATTCCGAATTCAAGACACATTTTGCAGACATTAGGCACAAATACCACTAAATGTACCTTCAAATTTACAATATAGTACGACACTTACTTCGGGAGATATGACGTGATAAACAATGAAAATTCCGAATTCAAGACACATTTTGCAGACATTAGGCACAAATACCACTAAATGTACCTTCAAATTTACAATATAGTACGACACTTACTTCGGGAGATATGACGTGATAAACAATGAAAATTCCGAATTCAAGACACATTTTGCAGACATTAGGCACAAATACCACTAAATGTACCTTCAAATTTACAATATAGTACGACACTTACTTCGGGAGATATGACGTGATAAACAATGAAAATTCCGAATTCAAGACACATTTTGCAGACATTAGGCACAAATACCACTAAATGTACCTTCAAATTTACAATATAGTACGACACTTACTTCGGGAGATATGACGTGATAAACAATGAAAATTCCGAATTCAAGACACATTTTGCAGACATTAGGCACAAATACCACTAAATGTACCTTCAAATTTACAATATAGTACGACACTTACTTCGGGAGATATGACGTGATAAACAATGAAAATTCCGAATTCAAGACACATTTTGCAGACATTAGGCACAAATACCACTAAATGTACCTTCAAATTTACAATATAGTACGACACTTACTTCGGGAGATATGACGTGATAAACAATGAAAATTCCGAATTCAAGACACATTTTGCAGACATTAGGCACAAATACCACTAAATGTACCTTCAAATTTACAATATAGTACGACACTTACTTCGGGAGATATGACGTGATAAACAATGAAAATTCCGAATTCAAGACATATTTTGCAGACATTAGGCACAAATACCACTAAATGTACCTTCAAATTTACAATATAGTACGACACTTACTTCGGGAGATATGACGTGATAAACAATGAAATTTCCGAATGACTGCTACATCATGTGTTATTTTTTCTTGTCTCCCCTAAAATAATGGACCGCTTTCAACTAAACTTGGTTCACATATTTCTTACTATCAGACAACAATCGCTGTGGGGCTAAAAACTACCCACATAGTTCAGGAGATATGACGTCGTACCTGATATAAGACTGGAAAATACATATATACTTGGGCAATACCGGGCTTAGCAGCTAGTAAATAAATGCACCCTTGACCGTTCAGTAAAAGTGAAGTGCCCTCGTAAAACGAAGATTCCATGACAAAACATTTGCGTTGTCACGCAATTGACTAACGTCAACGTCACATGGTTACCAACATTATCACGCGAGGCCGCTAGGATGGTAGGTAAAAGTGAACCAAAGTTTTGATGAAAGTTTATTTTCAGATTGACCAGTCACTGCAAAGAGCGAAGGAAAAAAAGTGGTACCTGTCGTAAATAAGGGTGGGAGCCACTGTCGTAGATGGTTAAAATTCCTACTTAGTAAATTAACAAAACAATGTACTGGTATAGTTTTTACTAGGTTATTACGGAATCCAATGCATCGTTTATCTAACAAATATACTCATCTTTGTAATTCCGTTTAATGTAGTTAATGTATTACCACAGTCTAACATATACAGTCACGACACTCCCGCAGATTTTTGTTATACATTGCGACAGCAGCGCTCCAAGCGGCCGGTAAGCTACGTTTCTGAATACAATATTGCATGAGTGCGAATAGTATCGTTTATATTGATTTTAACATACTTTTCACATCAGGAAACGTATGTAGTGTCATAAAAATAGGCAATAATTTAAAAATAGCTCCTCCTTTGTCTTTCTTAAGTTTCCTAAGATCCCTGACACGGTACGAAACGGTACATTACAACACAGTTTATTTACTATTATCTTGTAACCTACAAGCTTTTACTGAATAATCTCATCTAGTATTAAAATTAGAAAAATGGCTAGGAAACACCAGAAGACCTGCCCTTTGGCAGAAAGACGTCGCTTTTCTAGTCAAGAACGTCAACACTACTTCACTACAATTTCAGTAAAATCTATGAGGGTGGAACGTAGGAAACGAATACAGAATGTAATAACTACAGTATTTAACATAATAAATCAGCCGCCACAACTGTAGCTGAAAAATAAAGTCACAGACCTGACAAGAAAACGGAAAAAAAATCAAATTGTGTCAACAAAGAAGAACCCAATTCTACAATTGTTGCTACAGTTTAACCACAAACGGCAAGAATCTTCAAGGCATTGTCTTCTTAAGCTAAAGTAATCACACTCAAAGGAATATGCGCGTGTAAGAAAGACGAGTGAAGCCTACAAATGTGCGAATCATTATACGTCATACCGGAATGACACATGTCAAAAATCACTTTGTCATAGGAAGAACACACCGTAATAGAAATTTATGTTTGTCTTATGTTTTTACTCTACTTACTTTCAGCGGAAAAAGCTGCAAATATACACGTATTCGTAAGTATTGGTTCATGACGAAGTTCTTCGTTATACCACTCAATCAGTTAAATTCGGCTGTTTTTACATTAGTTTCCGTATTATGTATGTCTGTTGATATTTTATTAATGTCCGTAACTCAAAAATTATACTATCTATTTTATTAATTACGTACACAAGTAATGATAAACAAACATTGCTCCTTCGGCAGCTTGCCAACCGCTAGGAGCGCTAGTGTCGTTGCAACTGTCAGTTGGTAACAACTTTCACAGCATTGAGTGTCGCGACTGTATATGTTAGACTGTGGTATTACCTCTTCTGTTCTGCGTTAGGTGAGATTAAATTTCTGAGATGCCCAAAGCATTTAAAATGTAACGGTAAATAACTCAGTAGATCACATAATGTGTCAGCTAAAGCCGTTTTTATCGCCTCTGCTTTTGTTCACAATAATTCCGGTTAACTCATTTACCAAAGAAAGTGTTATTCTTCTTCTTCAATATTCTGACGTAAACTTCACAACGAAGATTATTCGTTTTAGACACACATTTCACGAGAACTTTCGATTTTACTATTTTAGTTCAACATTTCAAAATGTTACTACATCCGCCAAACGCCTTGACTTTAATACTGATACTCAAGAAACTCCAAAGATTCAAACTACTTGCGCCTTTTTTGAACCAAAGACGAAATATTATTTTACAATACAGTCACAGTCTAACGTATACAGTGCGACACTCAACGACCTATATAGCTCGTTGGCGACACTCACTGCTGTGAAAGTTTTACCAACCGTATTCAGAAATGTAGCTTGGCGGCCGCTTGGAGCGCTGTAGTCACAGCTTACAACAAAAATCTGTGGAATTGTCGCGACCGGATATGTTAGGCTGTGGTTCTAATTGCACATGATACACTATACTGATAGATTCCAGTAACATCGTTATTAGTACTGAGTAGAAATAACGATAACTGCCTGTTATTTGTACTACACAGTATTTCTTACTAGTAGCAATAACTGTCCGTTGTTATCACTGCCCAATAACTAAACAGTATATCTACGTAGTAGAAATAACGATAACTGCCAGCTATTGCTACCTAGTAACAGTATGTTGTAGCGACTCTACCTGGGAGTTAGTAGTAGAAATAACTAGCAGTTATTTATAACCGCTAAAATTAACGATAACCGTTATACGTGATATTGGAGAATAACCGTTTTGCCCAGCTCTACTGTGCAGTGCAGAGTAGTGGCAGAATCAAATGAAGCGCTTTTTTGGTTTCGTACTGGCCACCAGAGGCGCTCTATTAGGTGTAATACGTGAATCGTGGCTGTTAATCATAGTTCCGCGTCCAGCCACCAGGAGTGCTGTACTTTATTTGTTTTTATTCCTTGCGCGATGTTTGCTCTAGGGTTTTTTTATGTTATTCTCTCTCTGCTGTTTACTCTCTGGCAACTTTTGTGTTTCAGTTAGTTCCTTCCGTTTCCTAATGAAGAGTTGTGTTACCAGTCATCCTCTCGCATAGGATTTATTTTATATAGTCGATCAGCTCACATTACCCTGATACTAAAATCTCTAGGAATGAGACATGTCTCAAAACCAAAAATCTTGTCTTTATAGTGAATTAATAATCGCTAGATATAGCGACAAAATCACTAAGTTGGTCACCCTGGTCAACGGTTCGCAGCGCCGTCACTGTAAAGAGAACATGTAATACTTCCTCCCACGAACGTCTGGCGAGTGATTACGACGACAAAAATTAGAGACAGCCCTCAAAAGAGATATGAGCAGAATGTGTGCGGTGGAGAGATTGTTGGGACCCTCGAGAGCGCCAATATATTATCATAAATAGAGAATGTCGGGTCCAGGTGGTCTTGGGGTAAAGCGTTCGACCGGAAACCGCATGGTCGCGGGTTCGATACCCAGTCGGACCTGGGATATATATATATTTTTTTTTTTTTTTTTTTTTTTTTTTTTATTCACTCTGGGCTTTAACCCATCCTTCACCTCTCAATGATGTGAGGAGTCGCTAGAAACAACACGTGTTTCGGTTTCCACGTTGAGCTGTAGGTCCCCTTTCCCCGGTTGGAAAACTAGGGTAGGCCATTGAGCCATACGGAAAATTAAATAAATAGTGAACTGTCTTGCAAAGCGCCACGACTCCGAAGGCTGGCAGGGCGGGGGCTTCGTCAACAGGTTAGGGGCTGTCACCTCGCTGTTCCGCCGTGGCAGTGAGGCGTCGGGTGAAGGCAGCTACGTGACGATAGAGCACAGCATCCTCGTAGCTTGAAAGCGCTGCCCCCCACGTGGTTCCCACGCGCAAGCCTCAGTCAAATGCGCCGCAGCGAGCGAGCGTCGACCGGCTGTGTTTGAGACGAGCAGGAGATAGACATGAAACCAAATCTAATATATAAAGCAGAGTGTCCGTATGTTTGTACGTGTTGCATACAAATCTACAGTTTTGTTCCATTCTTTATAAAATTTTGCACGCGTAAGCTTCAATCCATGAGGACGGTCGCCGTAAGTCTAAGAATCATATACGATATATAGTTCACGAGATATGACGTCATAAACAACGAGATGCGGGGAAAACTGCTGCATTTTGTGACAATGCTGCTCATTTTCTCCTAAACCATTGGACCGATTTCAACCAAATTTGGTACACACATTCCTTACAGTGAAGTAACAATTGCTGCATGGTTAAGAACCACATACGGCACATGATTCAAAAGATATTACGTCATAACCAATAGAAATCGCAAAAAATGCCATATAATGCGGCGAGACTTTCGAAATACACTGTATGAGAATGACAGTAATTAGCGACTTGCTACAAAATGTAAACGTAATTTCAAACATTTCTTAAAATTTTTCTCGCTGGCAACCTTAGTAAAATGATGAAAGGAAGAAAGTTTCTCACTTCATACTTTTCTGCTGTTTATGGAGTAAAACTACGGCTCTCGGTATGACGTTACAATTTATAATTTGAACACTACAGATTGTAGCGACAGGAAACTTTACAGAAAGTATACACATATATAGTTGAGTGTACCTTCTAAATTGTATATCAGTACGACACGTAGTTCATGAGATATGAGCTCCTAAACCGAACGTTCATAGAAAACAGCCCCTTCCCGCACCAAGTTTTAATCTATTACTTCTTTACTACTGACTGTATTCCCAAGAGAGTTTACAGACTTAGAGTCGTTATATAAATGAATATATACTTGAAATATGGCAGGAATAAATAAATAAATACCCGGACAACACCGGGTTTTCAGCTAGTTATATATAAAGCAGTGTCCGTATGTTTGTGTTTACGTATTGCATACAAAACTACAGTTTTCTTAGAATGTTTATGAAATTTTGCACGGCCACTACGGTCCGGGGTTCGAATCCCCCCTTGGGCATGGATATTTGTGCCGTCCTAGTTCGTAAGTAGTTCATAAGCAGTTTGTAAGTTTAGGGACTGATGACCCAGTAGTTAAGTCCCATAGACTCTACAAACATTTGAACATTTTTTTTTTTTTTTTTTTTTTTTTTGAAATTTTGCACACGTAAGATTCAATCCATGAGGACGGTAGCCGCAAGTGTAAGAATCACATACTATCTGTAGTTCAATAATTATGACGTCATATAAACAATGAGATGCGCGAAAAACTGCTGCATCAAACGACAATGTTGCACATTTCCTCCTAAACCAGTGGACCGATTGCAACCAAATTTGGTGCACATATTCCTTACCGTTAGGTAACAATGCTGTCGCAGTAAGAACTACATACGACACATGGTTCAGGAGATATAACGTCATCAACAAAAATAGTTGCAAATAAATTGCCAAATAATGCGACGAGACTTTCTTCACACACTGATGAGAATGATAGTACTTAGCGACTTGCAACTAACTTTAAATATAATTTCAAACCTTTATTGAACTTTTTCTCGCACACAACCATAGCAAGATTATGAAATGAAAAAAGTTTCTCGCTTACTACTTTCCCGCTGTTTATGGACTAAAACTACGGCATTAGGTATGACGTTACAATTTATAATTTCTACATTACACGTTATAGCCGCAGGAAATTTTACAGACAGTATACACGAATATAGCTGATTGTATCTTCGAAATTGTATCACAGCATGACACACAGTTCATGAGATATGAATACATAAACAGTAATGTTCATCGACAACCGCCCTATCACGCACCAAGTTTTAATCTATTATTGCTTTAGTACTAATTGTATTCGCAACAGATTTTACAGACATACAGCACTTATACAAAATAAAATATACCTGAAAACTTACACAGTTGTACAACATATAACACAATAAATATGAGATCGTGAGAATTTTATATGCCATTTGTATTTTGATTGCTATCTTTCTTTGCTTGGATACTGCACGTTGTACATTATGTAAAACAGTCTTATTTCTTATATATTCTCCGATAAATATAACATGTTTTTAGAAAAAAAGGAGATGGACGGAGAGAGAAGGGTTAGAAGAGGTACTAACTCAAGACAGGAATGAATAAATAAATACCCGGGCAACGCCGGGTTTTTAACTAGTCTCTATATATAAAAGACGATGTCGCCACTGGCTGACTGACTGAATGACTGACTCATCATCGCCCAGCCCAAACCACTGAAGAGAGAAACTTGAAATTTGTAGAGGATCTTGATCTTACTCTGTAGGCGTCAGTTAAGAAGCGATTTTTCGATATTGCGTCCGTAAGGGGGTGAAATAGGGGATGAAATTTTTTTTTTTTTTGAAAATACGTTGCTATTTAGGCAATTTTGAACCTAGAACTACAAAATTTCGGATTTTAATTCAGGGTTCGAATTTAAAAGACACGCGTTTCGGCATTTTTTTTGGAATTTAATCAATAACGGGATAAAATAGGAGACACAAAAAATTGTTCAGAAATATTTTGCTGTTAACTCAAATTTTAAGCTACAACTCCGAAACTTCCGGTATAAAATCTTGGTCAGGATTAAAAAAAATTCTTTTTGAAAACACGTTGCTATTAAGACAATTTTGAAGCGATAGCTGCAAAATTTCATATTTGTATTATTGGTTAGAAATTTACAAATACGTGTTTCGGTATTTTTGGAAATTCAATCATAAGGGGGTTAAATTGAAGAGGGAATGTTTTTCGAATATCTGTTGCTATTTAAGCAATTTTGAAGTCAGAACTACAAATTTTCGGATTTGGATTCGGGGTTCGAATTTAAAAGACACGTGTTTCAGTATTTTTGGAAATTCGATCAATAAGGGGGAGAAATATGGGATGCAAAAATTTGCAAAAATTGATTTTCAAAAATATGTTTCTGTTAACTGAAATTTCAAGCTATAACTACGAAACTTAGGATATGGACTCTTGATCAGGATTAAAAAGACTCGAGTTTCGGTACTGTTGGAAATTCAACAACTAAGGGGGTAAAATAGGGGATCAAAAACTCCGTGGCATTTACATGTGTTCGTCAGGCGACACCGCTAGCAGTGTCACTGTTGGTTATACTTGCCTTGACACCAAGATACCATATTTTATTTTGCTGCGTACCAAAATTAGCTTACATGGTTTACATTTGCTACGTCATTTAACATATTACGTTAGATGATAATTTCTTTTAAAGTGAAGGGCAGAAGAAACTTAATCAATCGTCTTTACCAAAGCCACGTCTCTGCCAGCCGCGCGGGAGTAGCCGAGCGGTCTGGAGCGCCACGTTACGGAACCCGAGGCATCACGCGTCGGGGGTTCGAATCCCCCCTCGGGCATGGGTGTGTGTGTTATCCTTAGGTTAGTTTAACATAGTTTAAGTAGTTTGTAAGTCTAGGAACTGATGACCAACCTAGTTTGGTCCCATAAGAATTAAGGTAAAAAAATAATAAAAGGTTAAGCAGTCAACAATCCGAAGATTGGTTTGAACACCTCAGTGCTTTACTAGGCATGGTCCTGTTTGGAGGTGGTATGGCGTTGCCTTCCTCCGACCTGACTTACCCAGCCAGTTATACGGGGACCTACATATTCATAGAAGTTTCGGGTATGCAGCCGGTCGTCGTATAAAACATCACACGATATTTCGGCCAGACACCTGCTAGCCATCTTCAGGTGAGTCGATGAAGACTGAAGAGTGCGTCCAGCGTTCCACTATATATAGAAAACTTGGCGGTTACAGCGCATGCGTCAAAACATAAACAGACAGGCCACACTGCCGGACGGCAGCGCCCTCGCTGGTGGAGCCGCGGAGTTCAGCCGTCCTCTGCACTGCCGCTGCCGCTCACAGCCGACGTCGGCGCTCTCTGTCGTCTTCGATCTGAGCAAATTTTAGTAATGACGGGATTCCATGCTTTGTCAAGATTGTAGCCACTATCCCGATTCATCAAATTTTCCGCGACACGTATTTCCACAGATTCTTTGATAATGGAGTCCCAAAAAGATGTTGCTGTTGTCAAAATTACCGTTTTATCGTACTCCATAGAGTGTCCGGTGGAAATGCAATGTTCAGCAATAGCAGACTTGCTTGGCTGTAAAAGGCGTGTGTTGCGTTTGTGTTCACTGCAACTTTCTTCAACAGTGCGCGTAGTCTGGCCTATAAAAGCCATCCCACATTGGCAGGGAACTTTGTAGACACCAGCCTTACGTAACAACAAGTCATCCTTAACCGAACCCAGCAAGTCTGAAATTTTGGATGGTGGGCGGAAAATTACTTTCACTTGAAAATTTTGGAGAATTCTTGCTATTTTAAAAGAAATATTGCCCACAAACGGAAGAAAAGCAAGGGATTTTGCCGGTGTGTCCTCCTCGTTCTCCACTTTTTTGTTCTTATTTTTAAGTGAGAGTGCCTTACTTATTTGCTAGTTAGAATATCCGTTTTCTCGAAACACTTGCAGGAGGTGAGCCAGCTCTTGTGGCAGACTATCAGCATCTGAGATTCTATGGGCTCTGTGAACAAGTGTTTTAAGGACACTACTGGTTTGCGACGGATGGTGACAACTTGAAGCCTGTAAATATAAATCAGTATGAGTTGGCTTCCGAAAAACTGAGTGTCCCAAAGAGCCATCATCCTTCCTTTTAACTAAAACGTCCAAAAAAGGTAAGCATCCATTTTGCTCTACTTCCATTGTGAACCGGATGTTATCATGAAGAGAGTTGAGATGGTGTAAAAACTTCTTTAGATTATCTTCCCCATGAGGCCATACAATGAAAGTATCGTCTACATATCTCCAAAATACTGTGGGTTTAAGGGGTGCTGATTCAAGGGCTCGTTCCTCGAAGTCCTCCATAAAAAGGTTAGCCACCATGGGAGACAGAGGGCTACCCATGGCGACACCGTCAGTTTGCTCAAAGTATTCTTTGTTGAAAATAAAATAGGTCGAGGAGAGAACATGCTGAAAGAGAGCAGTGATATCAGCTTGAAAATATTTACCAATTAGTTTCAAAGAATCTGTGAGAGGAACCTTTGTAAAAAGAGATACCACATCGAAGCTGACTAAAAGGTCAGAGCTACTAAGACGAAGAGCCCCCAGTCTATTGATAAAATCTGCAGAATTCCTTATATGGTGCGAGCATTTGCCCACCAATGGTCTGAGTAGGGAAGCAAGATGTTTTGCTAAGTCATATGTGGGGGCACCAATATTGCTAACTATGGGACGCAAAGGCAAATTTTCCTTATGGACCTTAGGAAGGCCATACAATCTAGGCGGTACAGAGCCATGTTGTCTTAATCTCTTGATGGTAACTTGAGGTAGTGAGGAAGAGTTTAAAAGAGAAATAGTCTTCCGTTGCACCCGTCCTGTAGGATCATCATCCAACTTTCTATAGGCAGATTCACTTAATAGCCCATACATCTTATCTACGTACACGGTACGAGGTAGTAGAACTTTGTCAGACTTCAAAATCACAGTATCAGGATCCTCTCTCAGATTTCGTAGTGCAGCCCTTTCTCCGGAGGTTAAATTACTGCGTTGTAGAGGAGCTTTCATCAAAGCACGGCTGGTCTCTCTTCTTATTTCTTCTGCAGCATCCGTCGGAAGGCGTCGTACGGCTTCTTCAACCCCACTCACAAAAGTTATTAAAGGAAGTGCTTTGGGTGTAGGAGCAAAATTTAGTCCTTTACCTAAAACAGATAACGTCATATCGTCCAAAATTTTCTCCGTAAAATTAAAAACGGAACGTCGAGTAGTTACCTCCTGTGGTGACACCTTTTGAGGCAATAGACGATCAAATTTTGATTTTTGCCGCGACGTAGCATCGTTATGGGTCCAGTCAGACTTAGCCGAGGTCACTCCATCAACCCAGTCCCACGATACAGGTGAAAAAGTTTTCTATATATAGTGGAACGCTGGACGCACTCTTCAGTCTTCATCGACTCACCTGAAGATGGCTACCAGGTGTCTGGCCGAAATATCGTGTGATGTTTTATACGACGACCGGCTGCATACCTGAAACTTCTATGAATATTCGATCCGCCGGGAGAATTTTAAAGTTCACACGGGGACCTACAGTTTAACGTAGGTTTCGAACCACGGTGCTACTCGGTGTTTTTCACATGAGCAATACTACCAGAGGTGAAAGAAGTGGAAAGTGACAGATAAAAATCCTAGGACCTGGCGGGGATCGAACCCGCGACATTAGGATTTGTAGTCTGGCACTCTACCACTGGGCAACCGAGGCGCACCAAATAAGAGTTACAGACATTTAATTGGAATGACTCTGCCATGAACTGTGCAACACCTTGGCGCTTCATGTCAGGCGAAAATCTAAGAAAAAATTCCTGTAAGTCAAACAATAAGCATTTTACAAATTTTAACGACTCTTTTCGTACTCTGGAAACAAATCAATTTTTAGATACCTCTAATTTCAGACCATTGAAGATGTTTTATATTCAGTGAGACGAAAAACGAACGCACTTATTGTAGATGCATAGACGGACGATTAATACCCTCATAATGTGTACAGGTTATTTAGATCAAATTCGAACAGCAAATAACACAATACATGACGCAAGTTTTAACCATATTCGTGAACGCAGTTTCCATGAGCAGTTAGGCAGCAAGACTCAAAGCAGTGCATTAGGCCAAAAACTAGAAACAGTGTCGACGCCAGGATTTAGTTGCGGGGGACCTCATTTTTAAACATAAAGCCTATTGAATTTATTAATATATGACTTATTTTTACACGTTTTATAATTTACCCAAGTACACTACTAAAACAATTGCAAAGAAATAAAATGCGTAGGCTCGCATTAATTTGCAACGGGTGGAAATGGAGTGTATATAATCAGCTCGTAAAATAATTGAGGTCATTATAGTTTAATTAACATAAGACTCTATGGGTAAAAACTGAACTAAAGTAGCACTATTGTTCTTCATACGATTGCACTCAGTGGCGGCATTAGGTTGGCTACCCATTGTAACCTGTTTAAAAAATTTAAAACAATAAAAAATAATAAAATAATTGGTAGGTGCCGGCAGGGGGGGAGGGGCGCTTCGGCCCCATTAGCCCCCCCCCCTCCCCCCGAACGCTACGCCACCGACTAGAAATGACAACGAAAATGTAAGACATTCTTTTACATTTCTGTTTCCCCGTTGTATTTCATAAAATATATTTTTTGCTTAAATACAAACAGATGACTGTGAAGGTATTGTACTGATGTTTCTAAAGTCTGGTGCAAACTTTAAATGGAAGGATTCAAATAAAACTTGCTGTTTTCCGTGATCATACATGGAGGGAAGAAAGGAGGAATAGAGTTAATGTAAACCCAAGAGAATATGCATACGTACATACGGACTAGAAATCGCCGTAACCGGCCAGTGAAGTTCGACGATATACCCGAACTTGTTTTGGATATTGTGTTATGCCGTAGTTTAAAAATGTTCAAATGTTTGTAAATCTATCGGACCAAACTGCGTGGTCATCAGTCCGTAGCTTACAAACTACTTAAACCTAGGTAAACTAACCTACGGACAAACACACACACCCATGCCCCAGGGAGGACTCGAACCTCCACGGCGAGCAACCGCGCGCTCCGGAGCGAGACGCTTTAGACCGCTCGGCTACTCCACCGCGGCTTATGCCGCAGTTATTTACCGGTCACGTGACCAGTACTGTGGGGTATACAAGGAGGCTTGATCAGTCTTCCGTGGTAGTTGAAAGTGTCAACATGGGTTCCTCGAATGGGATCCCTCAGCTACTGGGAAGGAGAATAACTCCAGCGGACGAACGGTTTGGATTGTGATTCTGGATAGTTTTGTTACTCACATAGTTCACATAAATTACTCCGAAAATGCTACGCTCCTCAGCAAGAAGAATTTAATTCTCCCTACACCGATTACAGAGCCTTTTTGCGACATTATGGTAGTTAAAATCTGCGATCAAATTGGACTGTCAGGAGCAGACAAAAAAGAAGAGGCGGTCTGTAACGGTAAAGAAGGAATTGTGCCGACTTTTAACTTTTACCTGCGAAGTAAATTCGACAAGTTCGTCACTGCACGACAGAGAGGACACAGTTCGTAATAATCGATATAAGGCATCGACAAAAACAGAGATGATATCGGGCGTTCCACAGGGTAGAGTGTTATTGGTCCTCGGCTGTTCCTTACCTGCATAAACGATTTTGGAGAAAATCTAAGGAGCTCTCTTAGCTTGTTTGCAGATGACGCTGTCACTTACCGTCTAGTAAAAATCATCTGAAGATCAAAAACCAACGGCAAAACGCTCTAAATAAGATATCAGTATGGTGTAAAAATTGGCAATTGACTCTAAATAATGAGAAGTGTGAAGTCGTCCACATGAGTACGAAAAGAAATCCGTTAAACTTTGTTTACAACATAAATCAATCAAATGTGAACGCCGTAAACTCCACAAAATACCTAGGAATCACTATTACTTCAGACTTAAACTGGAAAGAACACGTAGATAATATCGTGGGAAAGGCGAACCAGAGACTGCGTTTTATTGGCAGAATCCTTAAAAGATGCAACAGAACTAATAAAGAAACTGCATACACTGCGCTAGTCCGTCCTTTTTGGAGTATTGCTGCCCTGTGTAGGATCCTTATCAGGTGCGTTTGACAGAGGACATCGAAAGAGTCCAAAGAAGGGTAGCTCGTTTCGTATTGTCACGATACAGGGGAGACAGCGTTACGGAAATGATACAGGATCTGGGATGGGAATCATTACAACAACGGCGCTTATCGCTGCGGCGTGGGCTACATACGAAACTCCAATCGCCAATATTCTCCGTTGCGAAAATATATTGTTGACTCCCACCTACATCGGTAGAAATGATCATCAGAATAAAATACGAGAAATCAGAGCTGGAACGGAGAAAATCGGGTGTTCTTTCTTCCCGCGCGATATTCGAGAATGGAATGGGAGATAAATAGTATAACGGTGGTCCGATGAACCCTCTGCCAAGCACTTAAATATGATTTGCAGAGTATCCCATACAGATGTAGATGTAATAAAAAAATTTATACTACGATATTTGTGTGCTTATTTACTACATTAGGAAAAAAAACCTAAGAACCCCACATTTACTGTGCTCTGTTGTTGTGGTCTTCAGTCCGGAGACTGGTTTGATGTAGCTCTCCACCCTACTCTATCCTGAGCAAGCCTCTTCATCTCCACATAAGAACGACAACCCACATAAATTTGGATTTGCTTA
The DNA here is from genome assembly GCA_026315105.1 of Locusta migratoria. Taxonomy (NCBI): domain Eukaryota; kingdom Metazoa; phylum Arthropoda; class Insecta; order Orthoptera; family Acrididae; genus Locusta; species Locusta migratoria. The sequence continues at coordinate 869,991,582 of CM048744.1, forward strand.
CTATATTCATCTTTTGGTCTCCCTCTGCGATTTTTAGATCACACACTTCCCTCCAACGCTAAATTCACAATTCGTTAATGTCTAAGAATGTGTACTACCAATCGATCCCTTGTTTTAGTCAAGGTATGCCAAAAATTCCTTTTCTCGCCAATTTTATACAGTACCTCCTCATTAGTTACGCGATCCATCCACCTAATCTTCAGCATTCTTCTATAGCACCACATTTCAATAGCCGCTATCCTCTTCCTGTCCGCACTGTTGATCGTCCATGTTTCACTCCCATACAAGGCTACACTCCACACAGATGCTTTCAGATAGAACTTTCTTATGCTTAAATTAATATTCGAAGTTAACAAATTTCTCTTTTTCAAAAACGTTTTTCTTTCCATTGCCATTCTGCATTTTATATCCACTGTACTGCGACCACATATGTTATTTTACTGCCCAAGTAACAAAACTCATTTACCACCTGTATTGATTCGTTACCTAATTTAGTTCCTTCAGTATCGCCTGATTTTCTAAGACTGCATTCGATTACCCATGTTTTGCTCCTGTTAATGTTCATCTTATATGCTCCTTTCAACACAATGTCCATTCCGTTCAATTGCTCCTTCAGGTCCTTCGCTGTCACTGACAGAATTCCATTGTCGTCAGCAAAATGCAATGGTTTTATTCCTTCACCCTGAACTTTAATTCCTTATCCAAATGTCTCCTTGCTTTCATGTTGAGGTTGCTCAATGTACAAATTGAATAACATTGGGGAAAGGCTACAACCCTGTCTCACACCCATTCCAACTTCTGCATCCCTTTCGTGCTCTTCAACTCTGACAACTGCTGTCTGGTTTTTGTATAAGTTGTAAATAACCTCCCGTTCCCAATCTTTTACTGTGCTCTATGTGCCTCTATTTATAATGGAATGACCACTCGTTTACAAAAAATTGTGATGTTTAAATTCTATATAGAAATTCGGCATTAGTTTGGAGTAGAATAGCCTTAACAGTTGTATTATTTAAGAAATAAAAGTTAACATTAAAATCCCGAACGCTGTTGGTTGGAGGTTTTGCAGGAGGGAAGAGATATGCTATTATTTTGAGAAGAAACTCTGCTTTGTGCAACGGCCTGCATGGAATTATTTCGATAAGTGGAGCTAAACAGTTGGACGACCTCGAAAAGTGGGCGAAACTAGGTAGTTAAATGCGTAGCAATGTAGCTTTCTTACCTGTATGAGATTGATGGCACTGACGCTTTTATGAACGGGCTTCGACCTTGGCCCGATGTGTATAGAGTTTAAGCAGATAGTTGCTGTTCCTCTTTTATCATGGCTTGTTGGTGATGATGTTGCCTGGCTTCTTGGAATGTCCTGGTCCTGCAACAGATAAATAGGATCCTGGCTGCTAGCAACACCTAGCGGTTTGTTTCCCCACGTGCTACAGTAGGGCGCAGGTCTCTTCGCTCCCATCTTGTGTACTCAGCTGCCTCACGGCAGATGACTTCCCACTGATCAGGGGAAAAGATGGGGTGGGAAGAGACTGATGGCTTGACTGCTGGGGTTTATGTAGGATCCCCACCACACCTCACCCCACCCTATCCGCTCCAGACGAGAGGTTACAGGAGGCGAGTTTGGACATGATTAGCTTGGTGTGAGAGAGAGAAGTTGTTTGGAAATACCCGGCTTCTCGAACTGGATGATAATTGGGGCTTTCCGAAAAGCATTTTGCGGTGGTAAACATTTCTTCAGTTCCAAGGAATCCGTGGGTGGGGAAGAACCCTATAGTCGTGAATTGTATTTTCACGAGAAGAGACTCTAGGGCGATAACACATACGTCTATCTGGGAATTCTTGATAATTGGGTCTTCCGTAAGCACCTTGTGTCGGTAAACATTTATGAAAAGACACAGTTTCAAGAAATGTATGGGTGAGATAAACCCAGAGGGATGAGGATGCTGTTCTGAATTTCAGCGGAAAACACATCTTTCTGAAGGTGCTTGATAATTGGGGGGGGGGGGGTTCTCGGAAGCACTTTACGCTGACAGACATTTTTGCTGAGTGGCGCTTTGTGTATCTCTAAGACGCTGACAGGTGAATACAGCTCCAAACACTCACCTGCAGGGCTGCACGCGTCAGTCCCTATTAAGTGAAGCGAGAGCTGTGACCGCTTCCGCGAAGGTGTCCTGCATGTGGTCATAAGCATCTAGAGACAAAGGCGCGTCGGCCGCCCATTGTGCACTCGTCATCAGCTGTCATAGCGTCCACTGGGGCATCGCCCACCACTTACCCGCCGGATGCCACAGCGGTCCCAAATCCCAAAAAGATGGCCAAATGTAGGACATAGGGACTAGGAACTTATAATGATTGGAATAGTTGTAGTGGTACACATCATCATCATCATCGTTTTCTAACTCCAGTTTCCCAGGTGTGGTGTACAAGCGCTCGCCATCTCCTCCTGTCTTCATACATCTTCTGTTCCAGAACGTCTTCCCATTTGTGTCCTTTCTCCTCCACATCTGATCTTACAGTCTCTATCCAGCGTTTCCTTGGGCTTCCCAGAGATCTTCTTCCTGTGAGGTTGAGGTTGAAATACTTTTTAGCAGGTCTTTCACTATTCATTCTCATTAAGTGCCCATACCACGTATGAAGTATACGTTTCCTTATGATGCTGGTAACAGGAACCTCAATACCAGCTACTCTTCTATTCACCTCATTCCTAATTTTATCCTGTCTGGTTGTTTGATTCATAGTTCTAATGAATCTCATTTCCATTGCCTGGATTCTACTGAGGTCTCTGGTTAGTAGGGTACATGTTTCTAAGCCGTATGTAAGGATTGGAACGAAATAGGTATGGTACATGGTTGCTTTTGCTTTTTGTGGCATTTTATCATCCCAGAGAAGATTTCTTATTTGACTGTAAAAACTGGATGCTTTCTGTGTTCTGCTGAGTATTTCTTGCTTAACGGTGTTTTCTTTAGAGATACTTCCTAGGTATTTGAAATGAGAAACAGATTCTACTTTGGTCCCATCTAGAAATATATTTGATGTTGTTCCTTGCCTGTTGATGGTCATTTCTAGTGTCTTTGTTTTACTTATCTTTAGTCCGAAATTTTTGAATGTGTTGTTCCAATAATTCAGTTTCCTCTGTGCTTCAGCTTCTGTCTCTCCCATACCATCAAATCATCGGCAAAAACAAGGGCATTAGGTTCGCTGTCTATTTTCTTGTAATTGTAGTGGTACACCTGGTATGTATTATGACCGTAAATAAAAGGGAATTGTCCCTACCTAACCCAGTCGGGGGTTCGAATCCTCACTCGGACTCGGATGTTTGTGCTGTCTGTAGTATAAGCTAGTTCATAAGAGTTCGTAAGGGACTGATGACCCCGCAGTTAAGTCCTATAAGCTTTAGAAAACATTTGAACATTTTTGTCTCTACCTGGCTCAGGAACGCGTTTCGTTTGTGAGCATCGGGCCTGCCGCACTCTTTACTCGTCGAGCGTCGAAAGCAGCATAAAGTTCAAATGCGTCTAGAGTCGCGAAATGTTAACAGATTTGGATTCCGAAAAGCCGCGGTGGATTAGCGTCTCGCTGCGAAGCGCGCGGTTGCTCGCCGTGGAGGTTCGAGTCCTCCCTGGGGCATGGGTGTGTGTGTTGTCCTTAGGTTAGTTTACCTAGGTTTAAGTAGTTTGTAAGCTACGGACTGATGACCACGCAGTTTGGTCCGATAGATTTACACGCATTTGAACATTTGATTTTGATTCTGCAAAATGAAGTCTTCTCTAGAAAATTAGTGCAATATGAACATGTAACTTGAAATTGTTAATGACAATGTATGAAATCTATATATATAAATGAATGTTTACTGTATGTCCTCTATATGTTCATAAACCATTCATTCGATTGCAATGAAACTTTGGTGAACTGTTCACCGTACGCCCACGAAGGTTCCTGGCCCAAAAACAAAAGAGAACGACACAAAGCTCAGGAGATATGACGTCATAAACAAAGAGAGGCCACAGCGTGAGAATACCCATATTTTTGCGTCAATTATTGGAAAATGGGAGTAGTTAGGGACCTGCAACAAAGTTTGAATGTATTTTCGGACGTTTATGAAGCAGTTTTCTAACTGCTCCCCCCCCCCCCCCCCCCACCCGCACAAAGTGATGAAACGAAAGAAGTCTACTGCTCACAAGAGTTTCGATATAGATGCCGTAAAACTGTCTTATAAGGCATCACCTTGCATCAAATAAAATTAGCATTACAGATTTGCACGTTACTATTTATTGTCTGCAAATCTTCCTTAATTCCCTTCCATCCAAAATTACGCAATCTGTTTTCTTAATCTCCATCAATATAAAAGCGAAAGGACACTTACTCACTCACTCACTGACTAAACACGAAATCTCGAAAACTACTTCACTTATGAAGCTGAAATTTGCCAGGAAAGTGGTATATAGATAGAAAATGTCAGCTAAGAAAGTATTTTGTGATAGGTGCTTCGCGGACTTCTCCTACAGACTCACGAAATCTACAGTTTCATTCCGATCTTCACGAAATTTCGCACGCTTGACCTTCAAAACAAGAGGAAGGTCATCGTCTCCCTTACGTATCATACGGTGCATGGTTGAGGGTAGTTTGCAACGTAAAAAATGGATCCCTAAATACCTTGGTCGCGCCATAACTTGGAAACGGCTCGACTCATTTTACAGATCCTTTTCTTGTTGTTTTCGTTAATATCAGAACAAGGGTTGTGTGAAATACAACTGGAGTATTTAAGAACAACAAAGTGCGTTTTTCATTGTGACCCTGCCTTTCTATTAGATTTCTATGCATAGTTTTGTTCCGATATTGATGAAATTTTGTACATTCTACCTTAAATGTCACTGCCAGTATAAATTTTCGTTCGGTGCATGCTGGAGGGTACTTAACTTACGGAATTTTATAAACTGCATAGTTTTGCTCCAATCTTTATGAATTTTTGCACACATGACCTTAAAACCAAGAGGAAGATTACTGGGCACAGTTCAAAACATGTTCAAATGTTTGTATAGCTTATGGGACTTAAGTACGGGGTCATCAGTCCCTAAACTTACAAACTACATATGAACTAACTAATACTAAGGACGGCACAAATATCCATGCCCGAGGGGGGATTCGAACCCCCGACCGTAGTGGCCGTGCAGAACGTGACTGGCGCGCTGCAGACCGCTCGGCCACCGCGGCCGGCAAAGAGGTGTATGCAGAGAGAGGCGGTGAAGGGTATATTGACTACGAGAGTGTATGATAAATGAACACCCGATCAATTGGTGAAAGTAGTGGTATTTTTCCTAGTCGCGTTCCGAGAACTCCTCTTGAAAAAAGCAACAAGTCAAAACTCTGAAGGAAGTTTTCCAACTAAGAGACGAAATCCACAAATCCAGTTTAGTATCCCTACTTTTGGATATCATGCTCCGATGTAGGGACCTGAAGATGACATAGTGAAATGCCGAAACTGGTTGTAGTAGAATAAATATTTCATTATACTTACGGCTGTTGGTACCTCAGCTCCTTCAGACACCTGACCAGCCACTGTCCGGTTCCACCACCGATGATGGATTCAATAAGAGTCAAAACTCTTGTCGACTCCTGCTCTTAAACCGAATGGAAATTGTTCCTTAGACATTTCTTCATAACATATCCAGAAATTAGCTTTAACTATCTGCTACTTCGGTTTCAGTTATAATTTTTATGCGTTGATGTGGGCTCTCTTTGTAGTTACTCGAAATTTTACAGTCTGAAATATTTTATATAGGAAACTGGTGAAAATAATTCTCCTATTAATGTCAATCCTTCATTTTCTACAGAATCTCTGAATAATACCGAAGAAATTTCTTTCATAAGAAAGGAAGTTTTGGTATTTGTGAAATCGGTATTGCACGAGAATATCAACGTGGTCACTGACCTTGTTGAGATGGAGGTGTCAAACAAATTGAAGCTTCCATGCATTTTGCCGAAAAGTTTGAAAGATGCCATGGCTAAATTGGTATCGGTATTCAAGAAGAGGTGGCAACAAGTGAGCAGGAACCAAATCAAATACGTTTTTGAAAAGATTTTCCGTCATACTTCATCCGCCATATTGTTTTTCTAAATTTCGACTTCGAATTCATAACCAGTGATTCCGAAAACCGCCAAGTCCAGATTTTCAGCCGATTTTATAAAGTTTGGGACGGCTTTTTGGGATTTGGGACCACTGTGAGGCGGTCGCCTGTAGCTGCCCGCCTCTGCCCGCTAGGCTGGTTACACACACACTGATTTTGGACGACCGGTTAAATATCGGCCTGTTATTTATCTGCCGAGCGCTACTTGCACACGCCAGAATTTTACAGGTCAACGAGCAGTCGCGTCGCTGTCGTGGAAGAGTTAAGTTGATTTCAAACATAAATTAATGAATCCCAAACGACTTTGCATAATATTATATGACAGATATTGCTGACATGATACACTACTGGCCATTAAAATTGCAACACCAAGAACAACTGAAGATGATAAACGGGTATTCATTGGACAAATATATAATACTAGAACTAACATGTGATTACATTTTCACGCATTTTGGGTGCATAGATCTTGAGAAATCAGTACTTAGAACAACCGCCTCTGGCCATAATAATAATGGCCTTGAATACGCCTGGGCATTGAGTCAAACAGAGCTTGGATGGCGTGTACAGGTACAGGTGTCCATGCAGCTTCAACACGATACCACAGTTCATCCAGAGTAGTCACTGGAGTATTGTGAGGAGCCAGTTGCTCGGCCACCATTGACCAGACGTTTTCAATTGGTGAGAGATCTGGAGAATGTGCTGGCCAGGGCAGCAGTCAAACATTTTCCGTATCCAGAAATGCGGTGGTGCATCATCCTACTGAAATGTGGGGTTTCGCAAGGATCAAATGAAGGGTAGAGCCGCGGGTCATAACACATCTGAAATGTAACGGCCACTGTTCAAAGTGCCGTCGATGCGAACAAGACGTGACCAAGACGTGTAACCAATGGCACCCCATACCATCACGCTGGGTGTCCTCTATCGCAAGTAAACGATCACTGGAGGCGAAAGTACGCAAGTACTCCGCACCGCGGGCGAACTGTAGCGGTTGCCCTTATATTGTTGTTTACGCGATTAAACTGATATGCAGATTTAATAGAATTAATCGGGGGCGGTCGATCCCGAGTAAGTGAGAAGCGAGGGTCGACCAAGCCTCGACCTGTTGGGGGCGGGTTTTCCCCAGACGCCATCTTGATTTTTGGGGCCCCGGAGGCGGACAAGTGATTGTTAAGTTATTTCGGAATTAATTTGATGTTGTTGTTGATGTTGTGGTCTTCAGTCCGCAGACTGGTTTAATACAGCTCTCCACACTACCCTGTCTTGTGCAAGTCTCTTCATCTGAGAATAAGTTCAGCAATCTACATCTTTACAATCGGCTTACTGCATTCATCACTCGGCCTCCCTCTACGATTTTTACCCCACTCACTTTCTTCTAATGCTAAGTTGACGATTCATTGATGTCTCAGAATGTGTCCCACCAACCTATCCCTTCTCTTAGTCAGGTTACGCCAAAAACTCCTTTTTTCCCCAATTCTGTTGAGCAACTCCTCATTAAGTATGTGATCTACCCATCTAACTTTCATCATTCGTTTGTAGCACCACATTTCAAAAGCTTCTATCATCTTTTCGTCTGAACTCCTTATCGTCCACGTTTCACTTCCATACAATGCTATATTCCAGACAAATGCTTTACTATGGATTTCATGACATTTAAAGAAATATTGGATGTCAACAAATTTCGCTTCTTCAGAAACGCTTTTTTCCCATAGTCATTCTGCATTTTATATCTTCTTTCCTCCGGCCATCAGAAGTTATCTTGCTACCCAAGTAACAAAACTCATGTACTACTTTTATTGTCTCGTTACCTAATCTAATTCCTTCAGCATCGCCTGATTTACTCTTGTTGATGTTCATTTTATACCCTCTTCTCAAGACACTGTCCATTCCATTCAATCGCTCTTCCGGATCACTACTTCGTCATCGGCAAACTGCAAAGTTTTTATTTCTTCTTCCTGAATTTTAATTCCCTCTCCAAATTTCTCCTTGCAATCGTTCACTGCTTGCTCAGTGTATAGAATGAAAAACATTGGGGAAAGGCTACAAACAAAAAAATGTTCAAATGTTTGTTAAGCTTATGGGACTTAACTACGGGGTCATCAGTCCCTAAACTTACAAACTACTTATCAACTACCTTATACTAAAGACGGTACAAATATCCATGCCCGAGGGGGGATTCGATCTCCCGACCGTAGTGGCCGTGCAGACCGTGACTGGAGCGCCTCAGACTCCTCGGCCACCGCGGCCGGCAGGCTACAAATCCTTCCTTACTCCTTCCCAACCTTTGCATCCCTGTCATGCCCTTCGACTCTAATTACCGCTGTCTCGTTTTTGTACAAGTTGTATATAACTCTTCGCTCCCTATATTTTACCCCTGATACCTTCAGAATTAGAAAGAGTGTATCCAGTGAACATTGTCAAAAGCTTTCTCCAAATCTACAAATGCTAAAAACGTAGGTTTGCCTTTCCTTAGACTATCTTCTAAGATTCGTCGTAATGTGAGTATTGCCTCCCGTGTTCCTACATTTCTCCTAAATCCAAACTGATCTTCCACTAGCTCTGATTCCATAAGTTTTTCCATTCGTCTGTAAATGATTCGTGTTAGATACTAATTTGATATGCAAATTTAATCATATTAATCGGGCGGGCGTCGGCAATTGGGCACCTGCCGAGGGTGACCGCCATTCCGTAATTAATTAGATATGCAAATTTAATTTGATTAATCGGGAGGCGGAGGTCGGGCAATTAGACACTTGCTAGGGGTGGAGTTTCGGGGTTGTGGGGTCCCTGGGGTTGGAGGTCGCCCAAGGGGGCCGGACTGGGGGTCGGAGCGGCCGCCATCTTGAAAAGTGGAGTTGGCCTCTTTAATCTACCCACATAATCATTAAGGGTTCTAATTATTCAACAGGTAACTGTAAAAATCTAGAAAAAAATTAAGGGTGGCTCTCATAAGAATTGTTATCCGCAGAAAGAAGTTTTTTTAATAATCTGAGTACGTAACTTACAATTTCAAAATACTTTTGGCGGTCCAATTTTTGGCCTTCCGCGGTCCAGACCTGGACGTCCGCCAGTTGCCGACCGCTGCTCCAAAGGATGGTGGATGGGGGAGATGCTTCGTCTTATATGGTCATACACTGTGTCCTGGCCCTTCATTGGCTCCTATGTTCAGGCACGGAGTAACATATACAGAGGTTAAGCCCCCCCTAAACCACTGTCGTACGCTCCCCTCGTAGTTATGTAAGATGCAAGCAGGTGTCAGGCGGTTCGCTGGCTTAGGGTGCCTCTCCCACGTCAGAGGGTAGCGTGGAGGGGAGGCTGAGGGGAGAGCTCGTGCCGACTGCCACGAGGCCACGGCTGTGTCCGGCTTGCTGGCGTTTGAGGGGAGGTGGTGGTGGGGACAGCCGCTACCTGCCGCCAGTTTAAAGAGCTGCTTCTGACCGCAGCGCCATCATGGGACATCTTATGGAACTGCTGGAAACCCTCCCTCCCCGTACCCTTGAGCGTATGACCAGGCCCTTACGGCGGTTTCCCGTCTGTATATATTTGTCTATGGTACGGGCGCCCTCTCCCAGCGAGCAACCTCTCTCTTTCTTCCTCTTGCCCCACGCTCTCTGTCGCACCTAGAATGCGTGCATGGTTATTTACGTGACGTGTGTGCTGCTCGATTTGACGCGCGTGCTGCTGGATCGGCCACCCGAATAAAGCCAATTTGTTCTCTCTGTGTTTTTATTTATGCTTGAGTTAAGCTGCTCGATTGGATGCCCGTATAAGGCCCATTGACTCTCTAAGACCTTTGCGTTTATTTACGCTTCAGCTACGTGGTCAGCAGTGGGTGGTTGCTGGACCCACCGCCTATCCGCTCTGTGACGTTTCACGCCACGCCCTGAGACTAACTCAGCTTCCTACAAGCTTAATACTGGCTTTTTCGATCTTCCCCCCGCTGTTTAATAGCGAATTTGTATTTTGACTTGACTGTTATTTTGTCGACACGACAATCTGTGGCAGATCTACGATTATTATTGCTTCCTTCACAGTGGTTATAGCTACATGCCAACTCATTACAGAAAGAGTCAGATACAGTGCTAAAAGGAAACTGTGATTTCTCGCTATGTTTACCTGAAGTATCCTCAGACTGATTAGTGACTACGCGGGACTCTGTGTCAACCAATGAGCAGTGCTGATGGTTACTCAGTTAGAACGTATAGATGTTAAAGGCAGATTCCAATCCATAAATTATAAAAGAATGATATGATGAAAATAGAACAAATGAAAAAGACAATACCATTATAAACTAACATGGCAAAGTATCAGAAATAAAACAATTAATCTAACCATACCTTATATAATATATATAAAAATTGAGGTGTTTGTGCCTATGTTTCACTCTGCAGCCAAAACTACACATCGCAAAAGAATAGTGCTTGTATGTCGTAGTACGTATCAGCCTCCCATTTGGTGGTAGAAGGTTGATAACGATAAGAGGGTGCAAGATATGGGAGTTGAAAGTTACTGACTTATGTAAAATTCTACTTGTGGGTGTCAATATTTTGCTTTTCAGCAAAACTACGCAACGGAGACGAACGATCTCCCTGTGTTGTTGTTGTACAAAGTCTCCCGTTGTACACCATAGCAATTTCGTGTCGATAGCTATAAGAGGGTGGAAGATATAGTGGTTTAAAATCGTCAGCTGATATAAAATATGCACTGAACACCAGCGATGACTTTTGACACTATAATAGCAACGAGATTACAAACAGCGAAACGTGATGTACATTGTTCAGTTGTTTTTCTGCAACAAGCGTATGAATAGAGAAAAATAAGTGCATATTGCAGTTTGAAAAGTAAAACTATCAAGAAAGATGCCAAAGCGTAAGAAAGAAATTTCGTGTTCTCGATCAGTTTCTGAAAGACAGAAAACGACGATGAATAGTGAATCTACAGACGATAGAAACTTGAAATTTGTAACGTTGGTTATCTTACACTGTAGGCATCAGCAATTTTTCGATGTTTCCATCCCTAAGTGGGTGAAATAGGGGATGGACGGTTTTTTTTTTTTTTTTTTTTTTTTTTTTTTTTTTTTTTTTTTTTTTTTTTTTCAAAATACGATGCTATAAAGGCAATAGAAATAGAAAACTTCGGATTTATATTTTTGATTGGAATTTAAAAAACACATGTTTCGATATTTTTGGAAATCCAACCATAAAGCGGGTGAAATAAGGGATAATCTTTTAAGGGTGCTACTAAGACTATTTTGATGCTAGAAATGTGAAAATTTGGATTTAAAACCATGGTTAGAATTTTTAAAAAATGTGTTTAGGAATTTTTTGAATTGTGTCATCAGTCTGTCAAAGCATTTTTAAAGCTAAATCTATGAAAATTTATATTTAGAAGTAGAAACAACCAACGCAGACCATCCAGTCTATGCGTGCGAAGCAGCGGGAATTATGCTAGTTAATGAAATAAAATAACAAGGAAAATAATTTTGATTAGATTTAGAAATACATTTTTTGCTACTGATGAGATTCAAACATAGGAACTTTAATATTAGAGGCTATAAGATAGCCATTACGCTACCTCCACAAACCTAAATACATTCCGTCTGTAGCTACCTCTGACAATGAAGAAGTGTACTTCCGAAAAGTTCGCTTCACGTACAGTGTCTCCTGAAAATTTTGGGACTGACATTGTGGTGAGTATGAAACAGTTTATGATGTTTAATATGAAAATAAAAATGTATGTCTGCAAGTTGTACATGTAATTGTGGGAAATGAAAAGCGCAACCTAGTATGTTTGCTTGTTTACAACAGAACAAGATCTGTTTCTTACTGCAAAATATGAAAGCCTGCACATCAAAAGTTTTGGAACAAATGTTGTCAACCATGTTAGTGCCGGCTATTCTGTGCTTGTCGTTACTACCTACAATGTCCATTATTACCCGTTGAGAATTCAAAGGAAACTCAAGTGTGTTTGTTTGTATAAGATGGTACGTACAGGAAAAACATCATTTTGTATAGAGGCAGTTAGTAATAGTGTAAAATGTAACAATATAGTTACTAATAGTCCAGCGCCGGCCGCGGTGGCCGAGGACACTGAGGCGCTCCAGTCACGGTCTTCACGGCCACTACGGTCGGGGGTTCGAATCCCCCCTCGGGCATGGATATTTGTGCCGTCCTTACTCTTAGTTAGTTCATAAGTAGTTTGTAAGTTTAGGGACTGATGACCGCGTAGTTAAGTTCCATAGACTATACCAGCATTTGAAAATTTGAATAGTCCAGCACGAAACTGAAGAACATGCTGAGAAAAACCAGTGTTATTGGATATGAAGAAAAGTATTGTAGGAAACATAAAAACTATGCCAAGGACAGGCCGTCCAAGGGTATTTGTGATCAGAAAAGAGAGGATAATAGTACAAAAGGACGAGAAAAATCCACAACTCACAGCTATGCGAATTAACATTGAGGCTGAGGTAGAGTGTGGGAAGAAGGCTGGAGCTAACACAATCAGACGAGTATTATACATCGGCGAATTGCAAAAAGAAAGATTACATCAGTCCTATCAATATGAAGAACAGGCTGCTATTTCCAAAGGACCACACAAACGAGAACATGGAGTGGTGAAATCAAGTAATTTTTTAGAATGAATTAAAATTTAACATATCAAGACCGGGTGGATGACTAACGCTATAGCAACAGCCGAACAAAGAGCAGAAAGAAAAAAAATATGCAAGCTGCCGTGAAACATGGTGAGGGTCATGTTATGGTCTGGAATTGTATGTCAGTCCAGGAAGAGGATGGGCTAGTCTTTATTGAGGAAATCATGCTTAAAGATTATAACTTCAGATTCTAAGGAACAATTTGAGCCGGCCGCGGTGGCCGAGGGGACTGAGGCGCTCCAGTCACGGTCTGCACGGCCACTACGGTCGGGGGTTCGAATCCCCCCTCGGGCATGCCAAAACAGATGAACTTAAGTGTTACAAAGTCGTGAAGTACAATGTACTAATATAATAATACAGTGACTAATTTCACGTTATTTTCTGTTTTTTGGTTTACTTCTGCACTTTGTCCAAAAAATTTGCGAAGGAAAATTTATGTCTATATAAAACTATATGTCTTTTATGAGTCAATAAATGAGGTAAAATGTTCACTTTATTGCTCTGTAAATCTTACTGTCTGTTGGAAAACGAACATAATATGTTTATTTTGTTTAGTTTATCTTTTATTTCTCAAAGTAAATACAAAACTATTTTGTTTTTGTCAAAACTTATAAGAGGCGCTGTAACTCGTTCGAAGGTCGTGTACTGTTGGCTGTTTACATGGCTCTATAGTGCAGCTTGTGCGAAACGATTCAGATGCAAGAGTGTTTGGATAGTGCGTTGTATGAAATGTATGTAAGTCGTCAGCATTGTTCAGCCTGTGTTGTTTTTGGTGTGGTTATCATGTGTGATGAAATTTATAATATATACAAACTAGCTTATATGCCCGTGCTTCGCAACGGTTGTTGAACTAGGGTTACGGACCTCATCCTTGTTTGATCGCTCTGTCAATAAACTCAGTTGTCTTAGCCAAGATGTCAAATGTAAGAAAAAGTCAATGTCCCAAAACGATTTATCTTCATAAAGTTTTTGATACAAAAGGTGAAACGTGCAAAAATAAGCAAAGAAATGTCGTTAAGTATTTAATACACAAAGCGAAATCCGTAACACTATGTTAAATGTTTGTTGGTATTCGTAGACATAAGACTGCTTAATTCTGTCACAGACGTTCGCTTCCTTGTTGTACTACCCCCTACTTATTATGCAGCAGTGGTGTATATTAGTTCTTTGGTGCACTACAGCGCCTCTATCGCTTGTTTGCTGAACTACGCAATCCATACTTCAAGTGTAACCTACATCAAAAACAATTTCCCTGATTCCACTTTTATGAAACGAAGTTGCTCCATGCAAATCCGTGAAGTAGTTTGGGATATTAGGTGTTGCTAATAGATGACCAGACAATTATTGAAAACACTTTTTAATATTGCGATGTATCTTTTTTCCGTTATCTGATTTTGATGAAATCATGCCTATATGTTGCCTCAATATTAGCTCAAATTTCCTGTGAAAACCGCATGAAAAAGTGTCAGTAGTTTTTTTAATACGTTTGCGAAACATATTAGAAACATGTATATCTTCATGAATATCATTTAGCTTACATCATACATCAGTTATATTCGCCATTTAAAACATTTATTTCGTGATCATTCATATCTCTGAACGATAGGCTGAAGCATGGAAAGCTGAATTATAATAAGTAATAAGTATTTCCTGAATGAAGTAGAAATATCACTGAAAACTTATTATTCTTACGGTTGGCTCTCTTTCCGTTAGATGCGCTATTGTCGCTCCAAGCCCGAGACTTAAACTTCCACAGGAGTTGTACATATACGTTAGACTGTGATATCAGTATGTACATATATGGTATGGATTAAACACGGCTAGGATTGTATCAGTTTTATATTCATTACATTGAATCATATTTCATAGAATATAGTAACCAAGAAAACGATTTTCAGAAATATGGTAAATTTGAAAAGTCAAAGAGGAAGTAATATTTTCAAAGGATAATCATCCGATCACTGCCCCGAACTTCACACGAACACTCGAAGCGCTATTTATTAGTTCTTTGCTGCATTATGCCGTTCTTTCCAAGCATAAAATACATCCAAAACTTCAAATTACCATATCTTTTACTTAACCTGATCTTATTTTGATGAAATAAAGCCTATATGTTGCCCCAGGATATTCTCTATTTATTTGTGATACTCCCATGAATGTTCATTTAGCACTTTTGGAGATTACTCTCTACAAATAGACACATGCGATTGCTTTCAGAGAAATGTTTAAATTGTGATATCTTACTTTTTCTGATCCGATTTTGTGAAATGAAGCGTTTCTGTAAATGCAAGATACCCTCACGTTTCCTGTCAAAAACCCCTGAAAATTTGTCTATTAGTTTAGGAGATGAAAGAGAAAGATAGAAATGACGGTTGTCGATGAAAAACGTTAAATTGTGATGTTCTTCTTTCCGTGATCTGATTTTTATGAAACTGTCTATAGGTTGTCTCAAAGTACGCTGTAATTACTGTGAAAATCCATGCGAATTCGTGAAGTAGTTTTGGAGAAGTGGTTTCTAATAGACATGACGGCCTGTAAAAACAATTCGTGATTCTTTTTTGATGAAATCATGCCAATTATTATTAGTACAGATATGTTGCACAATTGTAAAATTTTCCAGGGATATATTGATTTGTATAAGTGCTGTAAGTCGGTAAAATCTGTTGCCAATACGGTTAGTAGTAAAGAAGTAATAGATTAAAACGTGATGCTTGATGGGGCGGTTTTCCATGAACGTTACTCTTTACGTCCTCATGAACTACGTGTCGTACTGTGGTACAATTTCGAATGTACATTCAGCTTTAAGTGTGTATACCGCCTGCAAAATTTCCTGCGAGTACAATTTGTAGTGTAGAAATTATAAATTGTTACGTCATACCGAATGCCATAGTTTTGCTCCACGGAGAGCGGATAAGTAGTAAGCGAGAAACTTTTTTCCTTTCATCAATTTGCTAGGGTTGTCAGCGAGAAAAAGTTTAATAAATGTTTGAAATTATGTTTAAAGTTTGTTGCAAGTTATTAAGTACTCTCATTCTCATATAGTGTATTCAGAAAGTCTCGTCGCATTATGTTGCAGTTTCTTGCAACTCTTATTGTCGGCCGCGGTGGCCGAGGGGACTGAGGCGCTCCAGTCACGGTCTGCACGGTCACTACGGTCGTGGGTTCGAATCCCCCCTCGGGCATGGATATTTGTGCCGTCCTAGTTCGTAAGTAGTTCATAAGTAGTTTGTAAGTTTAGGGACTGATGACCCCGTAGTTAAGTCCCTTAAGCTTAACAAACATTTGAACAACTCATTGTTTATGATGTTATATCTCCTGTACCATATGTCGTATGTGGTTCGTACTCTACAGCAACTGTTATCTAACAGAAGGATATGTATACCAAACTTGCTTTAAATCCGTCCAGTAGTTTAGGAGGAGATGTAGAACATACATACACTCACACACACACACACACACACACACACACACACACACACACAGCCTGTTTTATAAGACGTAAGATGTGAATATCTGTTCAGTGTATGCTTATCCCGTCTGAACAACAAGACGCAGAGACTTAAAAAAAAATTTACAGTTACTAATAACCGAGGAAGGTTATAGGCACGATTTTATAGCGATCGGATAGATATTTAGTGATTTGAAGAGTTATACTCTTACTCTTAATACAGATCTATACTTAGTCTTTGAAAATTATGTTTATTCTTTGACTTTCCTTGGTTGCTTTGTTCTACGAAATAAGATGCAAGCTAATGAATACAATGCTTATACAATCCTCTGTGTGTTTAATTCATATCTTTATATTAATACCACAGTGTAACACATATATTCAGCCGCGACAGTCAATGTTAGGAAGTTTACATCGGACCATAGGCGCAGGCAGGAA
Source organism: Locusta migratoria (assembly GCA_026315105.1). Taxonomy (NCBI): domain Eukaryota; kingdom Metazoa; phylum Arthropoda; class Insecta; order Orthoptera; family Acrididae; genus Locusta; species Locusta migratoria. The sequence goes on from CM048744.1 coordinate 870,008,245, forward strand.
TTGGTTTCGGGAGGGGTTTTCCAACAAATGAACATAGTAAGAAAATTACCTGAGTCTCTTAATAACATACGTCAAAATAGACATCCACTGCTGTCGATATATTTCGGATGATGAGTTGTACTATCTTGACTCACGGTGGGATAAATCTATTTACAGTAATGCGATTGTTCTCGAAATAATGAAGGCAGAAAATTCTGTTCGCGACTGATGAATTCGGATGGTTTCCTGTAGCTGTTGCCAAGCTGCTTACACACAAGGCAAGTGGTTTCTTCTCCTCTTCCCTCAAACGTGACCTGAAACAAAAAGAAACAGCCCCAGGTCATGAGGTAATAAACATCATTCCAGAAGCTCCATTAATCGCATTCTCATGACACATCCTTAGTAGAGTCTTCTTGTCATCGAACACAAGTTGTTTTATGTCAGTAATGCACTGTTGAACAAATAGGATAAAACTCAGAAGGATTGTAAAAGAATATTGGGGAAAAAGAAAAAAAATTGGACCATAACATTGCATACATTAGCTATTCCTTGCAGTTTGAAAAGGAGTAATTTGACATAAATTAATTTGCAATCCATCTTATACAATTTCTCCCCCTTTTTTATTAGCTTTGTTAAAATTTCGGGAGGGGTTTGAATCCGTAAAACACCTCCCTGGCTACGCACTTGCGTCGGACACTAGTAGCGACAGTAGTGCTTTTGTCGATTTTTCTTTCAAAGCCTCAGGAAATTGTCAAGGGATGTGACTGATTGTGAAAGAAATGTAAAAAGTGATGAATATCACTGATTCTATGATGTAAGCTGCTGCATATTCATGACGTTATACCTGTTCGCAAGATGTTTCGCAAACGTAGTTAAAAGAGAATAGCAAACCACGGGTTATTTCAACGCAACATTGAGTCGAAATTTCATTTCTTTCGGATAAGAATGTTTGCGATGTGTAGTTTTGGTTACAGAGTGAAATGTAGGCAGGAACATGTGAATTTTTTTACATGATTGTGTCTATATTTCACTATGCAACCAAAACTACAAATCGTAAACGAATAGTGTTTGTATACCTATCAAACGCCCATTGTGCACTGTAGTGGTTGAGGGTTGATAAGTCAAAGGGGTGGACGATATGGGGGTTGAAATTTATCGACTTTTATATATGATTCTACGTGTGTGTGTGTTTGTGTTTGTGTGTGTGTGTGTGTGTGTGTGTGTGTGTGTGTGTGTCTGTGTGTCTGTGAATATTTCTCTCCGCAGCGAAAACTACATAACGCAGACAAATGGTCTCTGTGTTTAGTTGTAGTCCGAAGTCTCCTGTTATACACCATAGCAGTTCCATATCGATAGCTTTAAGGGTGGTTGAAAGTCGTCAAATTAAAAAAAAAAAAATCAGACTGAAGGCCAGCGATGATAACATTGCATACATTAGCCATTCCTTGCCGTTCGAAAAGGTGGTAATTTGACATAAAGATTAAATTACAATCCATTTTAGACAAATTCTCCCCCTTTTTTATTAGGTTTGTTAAAATTGCGGGAGGGGTTTCAATTCCTAAAAACCTCACTGGCTACGCCTATGCGTCGGACACCTTGAGCGTCAGTAGTGCCGCTGTCGGAGATTTTTGTTTTCCAGCCTCAGGAAATTGCCTAGAGACGAGAATGATTGTGAAACAAAAATAAAAAAAGGTGACTATCAATGATTCTATGAGAGAGATGAATTTGTCAGAGCCCTGAAAGACCTAGGTCGGAACAAGGCCCCGGGAGTAGATGACATACCCTCAGAGCTCTTAAAGTCTCTGGGAGAGTCAGCCATGACAAAACTGTTTCACCTGGTGTGTAAGATGTATGAGACAGGCGAAACACCCTCAGACTTTAAGAAAAATGTAATAATCCCCATTCCAAAGATAGCAGGTGCAGACAGGTGTGAAAACTACAGAACCATCAGTTTAATAAGTCATGGTTGCAAAATATTAACACGAATTATATACAGAAGGATGGAAAAGCTGGTAGAAGCCGACCTCGGGGAAGATCAGTTTGGGTTCAGGAGAAATGTAGGAACACGGGAGGCAATATTCACTTTACTGCTTATCCTAGAAGATAGATTAAGAAAAATTTAATAATCCCCATTCCAAAGTAATCTGAAATGTGAGGTGTCTTCCCAGATATTCCCCTTATCTAAGGCGGCCAACCGTCCCGGTTTCTGCGGGACAGTCCCGCATTTGGACTCGTTGTCCCGCATTGGGATGATAACTGAAAATGTCCCGCAAAATGGTAAAAGCGTCCCGTATGCCAGTAATTTTAAAATTGTTGGTCTAAGAGCACAAGCCGAAATTATATGTCTGCGGCACGCTCTGTCTTACTGCTTGCAAGTCAGTTTCACAATGCATCATCTACGAATAAATGACAGTATTCTTCATTAAATGCAAAAGAAAAAAAATATACGTCATCTATTTCAAAATGACAAATTCACTAGTAGTGCAAGTTGTTTTTATTTTAAGCTGGTACTGCATTTGGTGATAGGATAAGTTATTTAAAAATACTGTTTTTGATATATTTTCTGTGTCTTCTTAACTACGTTTCAATAAGTGTAATTGAATATTTTTCGGCGCTCAAGGTAGCAGACATGATGTAATGTTATCAGTTTGTATAAACGCGCCGGCCGCGGTGGCCGAGGGGACTGAGGCGCTTCAGTCACGGTCTGCACGGCCACTACGGTCGGGGGTTCGAATCCCCCCTCGGGCATGGATATTTGTGCCGTCCTTAGTCTTAGCTAGTTCATAAGTAGTTAGTAAGCTTAGGGACTGATGACCCCGTAGTTAAGTCACATAGGCTATACAAACATTTGAACATTTTTGTATAAACGCATTTAAAATCTGACCCGCAAATACAATAACAGCATTCATCTTACTTCCTTCGAGAATAAAAAGGTGGCGAAATTCTAAAAATGCAACAACGAAAGTGAGTGAGCATTGGATGTAGTAAGGCAAAATTAATCTCTGCACTTTATCGAAATAACTTCTATAACAGAGTAGTTCAAGTGGTTTTAAAATGTAGTTTTTATCGAATTTAATTCGAGGTTATTGCAAATCATTATTCTTTGGGCAAAAAACGTAACGGAAAAAGAAAATGTAAAAATAGCCAGACTGTAAAATTCAAAATAGGAGCATGAGAAAATATTTACGAACTGTGTATCTATATCTATAAATGTGAATGTCTGTTCGGTGTACGCTTATCACGTCCGAACGACAAGACGCAGATATTTAAATGTTCGTAGTTACTAATTTATACCTGAGGAAGGTTTTAGGCACGGTTTTATAGCGATCTGATAGATATTTAGTAATTTGAAGAATATAACGCGAAATGTGGAACAATAATTACTCTTTGAAAATGGTTTTATTGGTTGCATTGTTGCTTAAGGGTTGATAATGATAAAAGAGTAGAGTATATTAGGATGGAAAATTATCGGTGTATATAAAATTCTACGAGTGTGTGTGTTAATATTTCGCTCTGTAGCGAAAACTACAGAACGCAAACGAATGGTATGTGTGTATTTGTTGTCCGAAGTCTCCCGTTGTACGCCATAGTAGTTCCATGCCGATAGCTATAAGGGGGTGGAAGGTGGAAGATATGGTGTTGGAGTCATCAAATTATTAAAAAAAAAAAAAAATCGGACTGAAGGCCGGCGATGACGTTTGCGACTCTATAGCAAGGAGGTTACACACAGCGAAACGTGATGCCATAGACCGTACCTTTGGTCTATGCGTGCTACAATGTCTTCAGCTCTTTCTTTGTAAGGATAAGCATACGAATAAGGAAATATAAGAATAGGGAATTATAAGAATAATGAAAATATAAGAATAATGAAATATAAGAATAAATAAATAAAGCAGTAAAAAAGAAATTTCTTTTAATACATCTCTTTAAAAAAAATCGATTTGACGTTTCGGTCGTTATCATAATCAACCAACACGCGAGCGGAGCCGCGAGTTTAAGCTAGTAAAGATATTAAATTAAGAATAAAATGTCAGATATGTTACTTTAAAAGTAAAATATTAGGCCTACTCCGCTCGCCTAAATATCTTTCCTAATTTCAATATAACTGGCACAATGAGTCACTTGATCTTAGTCCTATTTCACATCCCCGAAATGTCCCATATTGAGTTTTGAAAAAGGACTATACACACAGTCCACTATATGACACTCCCTGGCAGATTAAAATTGTGTTCCGGAACCGGGACTCGAACCTGGGACCTTTGCCTTTCGCGGGCAAGAGCTCTACACAATTTTAATCTGCCAGGAAGTTTCATATCAGCGCACACTCCGCTGCAGAGTGAAAGATTCATTCTCAATCCAGTATATGGTTGTCAGCCAAGGTCCCTTCTTTGTCTATTACTGTTTCTGACCTTTACTTCTTCAGGGAATTATAACTGGAGTGCCTGTTTCAGAGACACGTACAACCACTGCCACTTGTTCTGTTACTTGTTTAATGATACCATTATTGGCTGCCAACTACAGAGGACAATCACCGCAACTGTGACTGGAACCTGCTAGACAATAAGACAAGGGGCTACTGTTGAGACAAAGGCAAACTGCCTTTGTTCAATGCTATTCCATAAAAACAGTTTCTACTTATCGTGCTGGTGACTAAGACTGAGGTATCAGCCGGCCGCGGTGGCCGAGGGGACTGAGGCGCTCCAGTCACGGTCTGCACGGCCAATACGGTCGGGGGTTCGAATGCCCCCTCGGGCATGGATATTTGTGCCGTCTTTAGTGGTAGTTAGTTCATACGTATTTTGTAAGTTTAGGGACTGATGACCCCGTAGTTAAGTCCCATAAGCTATACAAACATTTGAACATTTTTCTGAGGTATCAGCCTTTCTACGTGAGATGGATAAGTAGTGTCTTCTAGAAGATCATCTGCTGTTGCTGCGGCTCCTGGGGAAGGCAGCTCTCGGCTGCATTCTACTGCTTCCTTCTGATGGCAGCCTCTACCTATTGGCTGCCTTCGACTTCCATCGACTGACTTCCCTGTCAAAATTCTGCCCCTTTATACTCCCTTTGAAGGACGTTTTCTAGGATTCCCGTCGCCTAGCATACGCTTTCCCTAGCGTTTCTCCATTCTAAGTCCTGCTCTGTAATTTTCCCTAGCGGCGGGGAGGGGGGGGGAGTGGCCCGATTCAATGTTTGCCGGGCAGTCATGTCCTTCTACTGTTAACAACGGCTGGTGCGAGGCATACTTTCTCCTCCGTCGCACGTCAGCTGTGGTGCTTCTAACTGGGTTACGATCTCGCTGTTCCTAATAGAATCTTGGCTGACTCCTATTTGTTTAGATAACTCTTTGTTAATTTACTTGCCCATGACAGTGCAGTGCGGGATTTCGATGAAGAGTCTAAAACAAAGAGAGAGAACAATGTGCACACCTCACTAAAGCCACATTATTCTTGTTGTCTTCAGTCCGGAGACTGGTTTGATGCAGCTCTCCATAATACGCTATCCTGAGCAAGCCTCTTCAACTCCACATAAGAACGGCTACCTACATCTGTCTGAATCTGCTTACTGTATCCATCTCTTGGTCTTCCTCTGCAGTTTTTACCCCAGACACTTCCCTCCAACGCTAAATTCACAATTCCTTGATGTCTAAGAATGAGTCCTACCAATCGATCCCTTCTTTTAGTCAAGGTATGCCAAAAATTCCTTTTCTCACCAATTCGGTTCAGTACCTCCTCATTAGTTACGCGATCCACCCACCTAATCTTCAGCATTCTTCTGTAGCACCACATTTCAAAAGACTCTATCCTCTTCCTGTCCACACTGCTTATCGTCCATGTTTCACTCCCATACAAGGCAACACTCCACACAAATGCCTTCAGAAAGGACTTCCTTAGGCTTAAATCAATATTCGATGTTAGCAAATTTCTCTTTTTCAAGAACGCTTTTCTACCCATTATCATGCTGCATTTTATATCCTCTGTACTGCGACCATAATTTGTTATTTTACTGTCCAAGTAACAAAACGCATAAACTTCCTTTATTGTTTCGTTTCCTAATCTAATTCCTTCAGCATCACCTGATTTTCTTACACTGCACTCCATTACCCTAGTTTTGCTCTTGTTAATGTTCATCTTATATGCACCTTTCAGCACACTGTCCATTCCGTCTAGCTGCTCTTCCAGGTCCTTTGCTGTCTCTGACAGAATTACTATGTCGTCGGCAAAACGCAATGTTTTTAATTCTTCCCCTTGAACTTTAATTCCTTCTCCAAATGTCTTCTTGCTTTCCTGTATAGCTTGCTCAATGCACAAATTGAATAACATTGGAGAAAGGCTACAACCCTGTCTTACTCCCTTCTCAACCACTGCATGTCTTTCATGCCCTGCAACTATGATAACCGCTGTCTGGTTTTTCTACAAGTTGCAAATAACCTTACGCTCCCTATATTTTACTCCTGCTTGCTTCAGAGTTTATTCCAATCAGCATTGTCAAAAGCCTTCTCCAAATCTACAAAAGCTAGATATGTAGGTTTGCCTTTTCTTTAATCTGCCTTCTAGGATAAGCCATAAAGTGAGTATTGCCTCCCGTGTTCCTACATTTCTCCTGAACCCAAACTGATCGCCCCGTAGGTCGGCTTCTACCAGCTTTTCCACACATCTGTAAATAACCAAATCACTTTCGCATTCACGCAATCCAGTATCAAAAGCCACACTAATTACTTTCAAATGATGATGTTGGCATGTCAATGTCATACCCTGGTTTTGGCCAAGCATATTGCAATATAGGCGTGTATGTAGGTGCAGCAAATTGGTTGTAAATCACAGAGTGAAGTTCGACAATCATGTACCTTCACTTTTGGTTTGGCACCTTGCAGACTTACAAAAGCAGTAATTCTTCTTATATAGAGAAGTAAACATTGAGGGGTTGGTAATATTTTGTTGTTTTCGGTGGCAAGATCTTCAGCATAACATCTTTGTTTGGAAAACCTGCATCTGGAAGGGTACGAACTGTACGACTCGCCCAGTAACCACACAACAATAGGCTCTTTTCATTTGGAACACGTTCGCCAAGGACCGAAGTTAGAAAACGTTTCATGTGTTCTTTAGTAATTTTTCCACTTTTGCTTGCCTCCACATGAATGTTTCATGGACAGGATAGACTGCCTGCCATTGATAAAGCCACATCAATTGTTTAGTTGTGCGTAGAGCTATGTACAGACTGCAACACAGTATCTGTAGTTTTCTCTGCTCTGTAGGATAGTGTTGATGCTGAAGACATTTCATACTGGAATTGACTCTTGTCACGGTTCCAAACATTAGCCTTCTCCACACCGTCCGCTGTTATAAACACAAACACAAACTGTTGTGCCTTGTGTTACAGTCTTCTATGTCCTTACGTGTGACAAATATAGTAATATGCTTGGATAAAATGGCATATTCAGTCTTGAGATGGTCATAAGGGAAATGGACACTTCGCCCATTTAGGATCAGACAGACGCAACTATATTTTTGCTACTTTTGAGTAGTTACTACCATAAGGTACACGGAATCAAGACCTAAGTTATGATTTAACAATCATAACTCTATCTTATGCAGTTTTCGATTTAATTGTCAACGTATCTACATTTTACGAAAAAAGCAAGGATCTGACAGACGCAACAGCTGGTCCGTTTTTAGACCACAGGACTTACAGATAATGTGTGAGATGGAAAAGATCTTACGTTCCTCTGATCCTAATAGAAATGTTAGAAGTTGCTTATCCTGCTACTTCTCTTTAGACGCATTGTCGCCGTCGCTTTGTGACAAGTTTGAAATGCGACTTTCTGGCAAGGAAAATAAATATTGTTTCAGTTGTGAATGCCTTTTATAAGCTACTAGGAGCGCTATGGAGTCCTGAGGAAGAAGAATGGTGAAAATGTGCCTGGAGAATTTAACGGAATCTTGTAAGTATTAATGCCTGTTTCTTAGAAAAGAGTTGGCCTACGAAATTCTTCGAATTCAGGACCTGAAGACAGTACTTTTTACCAAGCATATGACAGTCCTCTGTGCATAAGTAAAGAAAAGGTCTTATAGGCTTATGTAACAAGGGTACTATACCTTATAGATATCACACATTATACCAAGGACTCAATGCTGCTAACAATTTAGAAACTGAGCAAAACGTGGAAGAATCACAGGAATGGACTTCATGTTTAATACCTGTTTTTTGCTTCCTTTATTTTTGTAGCTAGTTCATCACCTTAGCTGTTACATGAAAATCGCTAATTTTGGCTTGTTTAAATGTCTGAATTGCATTACTCTTGAAACTGCAGTCCACTTTCAGAAAAGTCAGTGGGGGCGGGAGCACTGTGTTTCGTTAAAAAGATTTTTCCTATGTTTGTTATGTACAAATTAAAAAAAAATGTACATCATTTTGTTACCTTAAATTATTTATTGTATTTTCAAACAATAGAAATTCCAGGGAGTATTCAATGATATTTTTGAGAAGGATACGTTGCTTACTCACCACAGAGACGTCCGATGAGCCGCAGCACAAACAACATAACATCTTTCCGCCTTTTAGGCCTTCGGCAGTCTCTGACGAAGGCCTAAAAGGCTAAAAGCTTTTGTGCCTTTCTGCGGCTTATTCTATGTTCAGTGATACTGCAAACAAATAATGCAAAGTGAAAATAATAACGACTTCTATGTATTCTCCATCATATACTGCTAATAAACTTCCTGAGAAACAGTTCTCTTGCATATAAATACTTATTTAATAGCACTGACACACATTCCCATAGCTTGTTCCGTGTAATCTGTTTATGAAGACATTATTAATACAACTGCAGTAATCTTTCATATGATAATACTGCTTAAAGTTGCATATTATATGTTTGGCATACATATGTGCAATAGCAGCAGCCATTAAGTTAAAGATCAGACAAACGTAACTACGTGCATAATTTCGTAAAATATTTCATTAGTGTTCACCGAGTGACTAGAATATGTAACAACTAATAGAAAACAAGAGTCAATGTAGTATACTTTTCATTTACCACAGAAAGGTCTGTGAAAAACTATTAGAAAGTACTCAGTCTTTTGAACCAAACCTTTAAACCTAATTATCTCAAAACACTGTTTTTGTAGTTACGTTAATTTGATCCTAAATGGGCTACTTTGAAATTGACCGAGCCAACCATTTTAGCCCCTTCTAGTGCCCACTAACTGCAGATGCCAATAATGAACTATACACCCATCAAATTGCAATATTGCGTACTCTTTTATAGTTTGTGATTGCTAGGGTTACCAGCTGAGAACATTCAAAAAAGAGGACACTTCCAGAGTCATAAAATTTTTTTCAAAGGTGGTGTAGGTTATTTGTCGATACGTAAAGCAAGGAAAAATTTGGAGAAGGAATTAAAGTTCAGGGCGAAGAATTAAAAACATTGCGTTTTGCCGACGACATAGTAATTCTGTCAGATACAGCAAAGGACCTGGAAGAGCAATTGAACGGAATGGACAGTGTGCTGAAAGGTGCATATAAGATTAACATTAACAAGAATAAAACTAGGGTAATGGAGTGCAGTGTAAGAAAATCAGGTGATGCTGAAGGAATTAGATTGGGAAACGAAGCAATAAAGAAGGTAGATGAGTTCTGTTACTTGGGCAGTAAAATAACAAATGATGGTCGCAGTACAGAGGATATAAAATGCAGAATGGCAATGGGTAGAAATGCGTTTTTGAAAAAGAGAAATTTGTTAACATCGAATATTGATTTAAGCCTAAGGAAGTCCTTTCTGAAGGCATTTGTATGGAGTGTTGCCTTGTATGGGAGTGAGACATGGACGATAAGCAGTGCGGACAGGAAGAGGATTGAGGCTTTTGAAATATGGTGCTACAGAAGAATGCTGAAGATTAGGTGGGTGGATCGCGTAACTAATGAGGAAGTACTGAACAGAATTGGGGAGAAAAGGAATTTCTGGCATACCTTGACTAAAAGAAGGGATAGATTGGTAGGACACATTCTTAGACATCAAGGAATTGTGAATTTAGCGTTGGAGGGAAGTGTATGGGGAAAAAATCGCAGGGGAAGACCAAGAGATGGATACAGTAAGCAGATTCAGACAGATGTAGGTTGTCGTTCTTATGTGGAGATGAAGAGGCTTGCTCAGGATAGGGTATTGTGGAGAGCTGCATCAAACCAGTCTCCGGACTGAAAACCACAACAACAACAACTGACATTAAGATAAATTATAATTTTTGCATCTACACTGTTATATCATGAAAGTATTTTGTGACTCTTCAGTCACGTGCGACATTTTTGTCATTTTTATTCTTTATTTAGTTTAATAAATTGGAGCAATATTTGAGGCTGACTGGCTATGGAAGTAAACTTCATTTTGTGTCGACTGAATTCGCTAGTAATTATAACAAGAGTCTACACGCCAACAGGAGTTTTGTGGAGGAGAGGAACGAAATTCTGAAGGAGACTGCTGTCGACACTGGTCTGCGGAGCTTGAGATGCAGCGCTGGGCACGGCGCCTTTGCTAAGTAACTTTCCACTCTTTGTGTTAGCGCTATCCGGTCTCTGAGCAGCTCACAATTTGCATGATGCCATACACATCTATTGTTGCCTTTTATTCGGTGGATCTTTCATTCATTTTATTTTGGAGTTGAGAGCTGCACAGACTAGGAAACTTGGTACACTTTTCCCAAGCAGCCTTCCATCTAGATTTCAGGAATCATCCAAGGCCTTAACGATACATTTAGATCGAATAAAGCTTCAAGTGAGCGACTGTTTGCTGTTCTGATACTAGGAACTAATTTTTTACAGTAAGAATGACGTGATTAATTTTCATAAATTCATGTACCATTGTATTTATAAAGACATAAATCGGTGTTATTTAAAGTACACTTGTTTTTCAATTATAATCCAAATTGTCCACATCCATTCCTGACTAGGTGATTCTAAACTTAAGAAATACTGTCAATTATTTGCAAATTTATTTTGTTGCCTCATTGCGATGGTGATTGCGTTGCCAAAAAGTACCCACCTTTCGTAGATGATAAATAGTCTAATTTTGTGAAACTACGTTTTTACGACATTATGTAATTAAAACTCCAAATGCTGCGTTATAAGGCAATTTCTATCTATAGGCATATATTTCAGCTAGAATGCCATCATCAAGTTATCTGTGAAAATGTGCATGTTTTCAGTATAATACATCGAATTTTATAGCTAACTATACGTTAAATTTATAAATACGTGTAGTTACATACGCCTGTTGGTCTTGACTTCCAAATATAGGTGGTTTTGATATTGTCAAGCTGTGTTATGCTTATAATTTTTTTATAGATTTTCGTAATTACCGTTTGACAATTCCTTGACAGATCAATCAACGACTCTGTATCGGTTACATGCAGGTCATGTATAATTTTCGTAATATTTGCAGTTGACATCTTGTTGGTGTTGGTAATTTTTTGATGTGCCATAAATTTTCATATATTCACAATAACCTGATTATGCCATTCAAGACGAAATAGGTGCCTATAGTAATAAATAGAAACTGTCTGCTAAAGCTGCATTTGGAGTTTTCATTACATAATATTACTGAAAACATATATTGCTGTGGGCCTAACAGACACAAAAAATATATTTTTTACGATTCGGGAAAGCAAATGATAAATAATTTTTAAAGACTTCATACAAATGAGGTCAAATGGCATAATCGCTTACAGTTTCAACGATCTCTACCTTAATTTTCAAATGATGTGTTATAATGTTTTCATACAGACTTCAAATGTATAAAATGAGCCGGCCGCGGTGGCCGAGGGGACTGAGGCGCTTCAGTCACGGTCTGCACGGCCACTACGGTCGGGGGTTCGAATCCCCCCTCGGGCATGGATATTTGTGCCGTCCTAGTTCGTAAGTAGTTCATAAGTAGTTTGTAAGTTTAGGGACTGATGACCCCGTAGTTAAGTCCCATAAGCTGTACAAACATTTTTTTATAAAATGAAAATTAATTAGAAAAATATTAAGTCTGAAGCTGTGACAAAATCGTATCTATAACTCAAGTACTAATGGCTGTACTATGTTACATGAATCTTGTTTGTACTAAATCTGATGCATATTACAGTATTTGTTCATAATCTTACAAATTAAGAAGAATTACATATTGACACCCGCGGAACCAATTACATGACTACATAGCAGTGAAGTCGTAACATTCATCATTTCACTGCTTGTAATTTCCGTCTTAAGTGCTGAACATTTTTCCACACTTGGTTGGTTGATTGGTTTCGGGGAAGGGGGATGTAGGTTTTGAAGTAACCAAACTACTACGTCATCAGTCCCTTTTTTGGTTAAGGATGGGGAAGAAAATCGGTCGTACCCTTCCACAGGATACATCCCAGCATTTGCCTGAAGTGATTTATGGAAATCATGAAAAACCTAAATCTTGATAGCCGGACGTGGATTTGAACCACCATTCTCCCGAATGTTAGTTTTCCAACCTATTTTGTACCTTGCTGATCACCTCTGCTTTGATTGTAAAATTTTCAAAATAGCTGTAAAAATTATCTTACCATATATTATTATTATTATTATTATTATTATTATTATTATTATTATTATAAACTATTCAGTTTTTAGAACAAAAGCTTTAAATCGATTTATATCCAAGCACTCTTTTTGTAGTTAAGTCTGTTTAGTCCTAAACAGGCGCAAGGTGAAATGGCATTGGTGACTGTGGCATCTGACCTCATTTGTATGAAGTTTTGAACAAGTATTTAATTTATGTATAAAGAACATTCCACTAGCTTTTGATCTTTAACTCGTAAGTGTGGTAGGCAGACAACACAGAACTGCCAAGCCCCAGCACAACATAGATTGAGCGTCTTATTTTTGGGTGTCACACAACACTCCCACTTGAGAAAGCCTACAGATAAAGGGGAGATTTCAAATTTCACTATTTGTACTGTACTGTATGATTTGCAGCTGAAGCATTTTATCTCAGTTTATCTAATCATACAAGGTTACAACAATATGAGGCAGATTTTAAAACAAACAGTAACAGAATCATCATTAGTCAATTATTCTTCTTCATGTGTATCATTATACCCTGAAGTACTTTGAGATTTTGTTTGACGACCCAATTTCTGAAGGTAATTTCTTGTTGTTTTACAACTAATAATCATAAAACTGTACACAAGAGGCATCTTTATAATTATACTGCACACTTATAATTCCCTTAAAGGGACTCAACACTCTTTTTCTGCCTTTGGTCCACTGACTGTTTACTAGTGATAAAATCCTTTCCACACTGGCATTGTGACTGGGTATAGCAAAGAAAAATTCTGCCATTTTAAGCAGCTCTGCAAAACAAGCAACATTATTTGTCTCTTGGAAATATTTACACCAGGGATCATTTGACAACCGATCTCCTCCATTGACATTAGCCTGATTTGTCAAAAACTTCTGAAAATTGCAGAACTGGTCAAAGCACTGTATGTCATCAGTTTTAATATTAAGCTTATCATTTAGATACAGAATTGTTTGTTCAACATCTTCCCAATTTGGAACATTCTTCAAACCCATCCACCTAAACACAAAAAATTCTTGATACTGAACCAACCAAGATATTTAATTGTTCCATCATACACATGGGCTATTTATCGTTCTAGCACTATCGTATTTAGAATCATAACCTTCATTCCTCTTTTACTCAAAATTTCTTGTGGTTTTAAAGATTTGAAACTCTGTAATTGTCTTTCTTGAAGAACATTCAACATACACTCAACAATATGTATCATTTCTACAGGTGAATTTTTCTCTCTTTCTAGAGCTAGAATAGTAAGGTAAAACAATGACTTAAGGGAATGAACAAACCATAATCGTGCTTCACTAAGCTCGTCTTGGAAAAACACTTTAATCACAATTTGAATTTCGTCCTGAAACATGGAATATGATTCAAGAGCAGGAAACATTTCAATTACTCTTGTAACACAAGGGAAAAGAGACAGCCACCTAGTCTTAGAATGACACAGTAGTTGCCTATATTGTATGTCTACAGATTCACAAAAGTCCTTAATACTCTCAGTGCTTACTGTGTAAACAGAAAAATAATTAATATTTTTTAATATTGTGGAATCAACATCTAAACTGAGTCCTGCATCAATACCATGTTGAATACAGTATGTAACTGTGAGCAGGGCAGCCTCCTCCTATTATGCTATCATTTAAATTGTTTTTCAGGTGGGTGAAAACGTTATTTCCCGACCTCTTGCCAATGCCACAGTTACGACCGAAATTGATATTGTTATTGACTCCAGAGAGAGCAACGGATTTGCTATCAATACCTCTACTTCTAATAGTATCGCCTATTTAAGATGCAATCGTTTCAGATTTTTCATCTGGCATGCTTTTAAGTTCTATCACCTTTGTTTGAATGCCTCCAGATTTTATGTCATAGTACTGAATGAGGTTTGGAAACAGTTTCGTAGAGCCATGGTTACTGCCGTCTATTGCAACACCAAAACATGAAATACCCTTTAAAACGTCAATAGGCACATTAACAGAGTGGGGTGACAATACAGAATTAACAATTACTTCTGTTTTAGTGCGAGCACTTGACAGTTCTTTAGCTATATGTGAGTCTTTGAACAACACTTTCTGTAATTTTCCTGTACAGTCCATTGATTTAAAACTTTGATGATGTTTAACCGTGTGAAAAGATAGCACGCTTTCAGCTGCACGGACCAGATTACTACGTTTAGAATCCTGTTTTGCAAAAAAGTCATCAACTTTGGAGGAAGATGCGGCAGTACGAACTCGCGTTTTGTGTTTACCCGTGTTTTGGTGAGCTTCTAGGTCCAACCCCCCTGCAAAATAATTATTATACGCTGTATCATAAATGATTCAGGGCATAAACACTGAATGAGTTTAACCGAATTTCCATTCTCATAATTGGTGTTTACTCATAAACGGTTGCGAGATAATACACCTTACCTTTGTCGGCAATTGTAACGAATGTATCAGGTGGGCAGATACGACATTCTGCCTCGGAGCTGTTTCTTCCGGATCCGAAGTCAAGAAATCGTTTTTGTAGCTCCTGACTAAATACACATTTGCGTTTTGGCGTGATTTCGATGAAACTTGACCACTACTTTCCTTCACAGCAACCAAAATACAACTAAGAGCTAAGCTGTTGTAAATAATCGTTCTAACGTGAAATTCTTAGAAGCCGGTCTATCTTGTATTGTTGCAGACCTGTGTTCTTAATTGGCCGCATCGCAGCTCCTATTCCGCGTCAACTGCGACGACAGTTATTTCAATTGTTGTAAAGTAGCTTTACCTCAGAGCAGTGGGGACATAGAAAAGAGAGAATCCTAGAAAAAATCACAAAGTTTGAAGAACGGTTGGATTATCTAGATTTAGTGATGGTCACGCTTCAAAGAGTTGTATTTACGCATTTTCAGGTTGAAACATGTGCATAACGCAAAACAGAGGACATTTCCCCATTTTCCTAAAAACCCGGCCGGACCATTTTTAGGGCCCAAAAAAGAGGACATGTCCGGGTAAAAGAGGACGTCTGGTAACCCTAGTGATTGCGACAGACTGTTTCCTTAGAAACGAGCACTTGCTCCCCATTTACTAGACAAACAATTTAGAAGTAATGTGCAATTTGATTTACTTTTGATGGACTGACAGCGCTTCATTGTTTTTCTATACGAATTGAAGCTACGATTGTAATAGACCTCAAAAATGTTCCCTAGTACGCTACCATCTATATCTTAATACACTGGACCCGCAGACATATATGAAATAGACTGGCAAAGTCGCTGGTTTTAGTGAAGCCTAACGCCGCCATCTTACCTACACAAACGTAAAAAAGTTTGAGTACATTACTTAGACAAATTATGAACTAAAAGATGGATTTAATTTATTGCGGTTGTTGAAACAGGTTTTGCGGTGTTGATTGGAATAAACTCTTTCAAGTTGTAAAGCAAGCAGGAGTAAAATATAGGGAGTGTAAGGTTATTTACAACTTGTGCAAAAACCAGATAGCGGTTGTCAGAGTTTAAGGGCATGAAAGGGATGGGAAGGGAGTAAGACAGGATTGTAGCCTTTCTCCAATTTTATTCAATTTGTACATCGAGAAAGCTAGGAGGAATTTGGAGAAGGAATTAAAGTTCAGGGGGAAGAATTAAAACATTGCGTTTTGCCGACGACCTTATAATTCTGTCAGAGACAGCAAAGGACCTAGAAGAGCAGTTGAACGGAATGTACAGTGCGCTGGAAGGTGCATATAAGATGAAGATTAACAAGAGCAAAACAAATGTAATGGAGTGCGGTGTAAGAAAATCAGGCGATTCTGAAGGAATTAGATTAGCTAACGAAACAATAAAGGAGGTGGATGAGTTTTGTTACTTGGGCAGTAAAATAACAAATGATGGTCGCAGTACAGAGGATATAAAATGCAGAATGACAAGGGGTAGATAACCGTTCCTCAAAAAGAGAAATTTGTTAACATCGAATATTGATTTAAGCCTAAGAAAGTCCTTTCTGAAGGCATTTGTGTGGAGTGTTGCCTTGTATGGGAGTGACACATGGACGATGAACAGTGTGGACAGGAAGAGGAGAGAGGCTTTTGAAATGTGGTGCTACAGAAGAATGCTGAAGAGTAGGCGGGTGGAACGTGTAACTAATGAGGAGGTTGTTGTTGTTGTGGTCTTCAGTCCGGAGACTGGTTTGATGCAGCTCTCCACAATACCCTATCCTGAGAAAACCTTTTCATCTCCACATAAGAACGGCAACAAACGTCTGTCTGAATCTGCTTACTGTATCCATCTCTTGGTCTTCCTCTGCGATTTTTACCCCACAAACTTCCCTCCAATGCTAAATTCTCAATTCCTTGATGTCTAAGAATGTGTCCTACCAATCTATCCCTTCTTTTAGTCAAGGTATGCCAGAAATTTCTTTTCTCTCCAATTCTGTTCAATACCTCCTCATTAGTTACGCGATCCACCCACCTAATCCTCAGCATTCTTCTGTAGCACCATATTTAAAAAGCCTCAATCCTCTTCCTGTTTATCGTCCATGTCTCACTCCCATACAAGGCAACACTCCATACAAATGCCTTCAGAAAAGACTTCCTTAGGCTTAAATCAATATTCGATGTTAACAAATTTCTCTTTTTCAAGAACGCTTTTCTACCCATTGCCATTCTGCATTTTATATCCTCTGTACTGCGACAATAATTTGTTATTATACTGCCCGAATAACAAAACTCATCTACCTCCTTTATTGCTTCGTTTCCCAATCTAATTCCTTCAGCATCACCTGATTTCCTTACACTGCACTCCATTACCCTAGTTTTGCTCTTGTTAATGTTCATCTTATATGCACCTTTCAGCACACTGTCCATTCCGTTCAACTGCTCTTCCAGGTCTTTTGCTGTCTCTGAGATTATTACAATGTCATCGGCAAAACGCAATGTTTTTAATTCTTCACCCTGAACTTTAATTCCTTCAGCTAATTTCTCCTTGCTTTCCTTTATAGCTTGCTCAATGTACAAATTGAATAACAATGGAGAAAGACTACAACCCTGTCTTACTCCCTTTCCAACCACTGCATCCCTTTCATGCCCTTCAACTCTGACAACCGCTGTCTGGTTTTTGTACAAGTTATAAATTACTTTACGTTCCCTATATTTTACTCCTGCTTGCTTCAGAACTTGAAAGAGTTTATTCCAATCAACATTGTCAAAAGCCTTTTCCAAATCTACAAAAGCTAGAAATGTAGGTTTGCCTTTTCTTACTCTATCTTCTAGGATAAGTCGTAACGTGAGTATTGCCTTCCGTGTTCCTACATTTCTCCTGAACCCAAACTGATCTTCCCCGAGGTTGGCTTCTACCACCTTTTCCATTCTTCTGTATATAATTCGTGTTAATATTTTGCAACCATGACGTATTAGACTGATGGTTCTGTAGTTTTCACACCTGTCTTCCCCTGCTTTCTTTGGAATGGGGATTATAACATTTTCTTAAAGTCTGAGGGTACTTCTCCTGTCTCATACATCTTACGCACCAGGTGAAACAGGTTTGTCATGGCTGGTTCTCCCAGAGACTTCAGTAGCTCTGAGGGAATATCATCTACTTCAGGGGCCTTGTTTCGACTTCTGTCAAATTCTTCTCTCAATACAGTATCTCCTATTTCATCTTCATCTACATCCTCCTTCCTTCCTTCAATAATGTCTCGGAGTTCATTTCCTTTGTAGAGCCCTTCTATATACTCTTTCCACCTTTCAGCTTTCCCTTCTTTGCTGAGAACTGGTTTTCCATCAGTGTCCTTAATATTCATAGATCTGTTTTTCTTATCTCCAAATGTTTCTTTTATTTTCGTGTAGGCTGTATCTATTTTTCCCCTATTTATACATTCTTCTACATCCTCGCATTTGTCTTCTAGCCACTCCTGCTTAGCCATTTTACACTTCCTGTCAATCTCAATTCTTAGTCGTCTGTACTCCATTTTGCCTGTTTCATTTACTGCATTTTTATATTTTCTCCTTTCATCGATTAAATTTAGTATCTCCTGTGATATCCAAGGATTTTTTGTAGGTCTTGCCTTGCTACCTATTTTGTCCTCTGCTGCCTTCACTATTTCATCTCTCAGTGCTACCCATTCCTCTTCTACTGTTTTATTTCCCCCTGTTTCTGTCAATTGTTGCTTGAAATCTCCCTCTGAAATTCTCCAGAACTTCACTTTCCTTTCCCATCTCTGTATTTTCCTACGTTTCTACAATTTTTTCAGTTTCAGCCTACAGTTCATGACTAACAATTTATGGTCAGAGTCTATATCTGCCCCTGGGTACGTCTTGCAGTTTATAACCTGGTTCCGGAATCTATGTCTTACCATTATAAAATCTATCTGATACCTTCCGGTGTCTCCTGGTCTCTTCCACGTATACAACCTTCTTTTGTGATTCTTGAACCAGGTGTTTGTTATAACTAAATTATGTTCTGTGCAAAATTCTACCAGGCGGCTTCCTCTTTCATTCCTTTTGCCCAGACCATATTCACCTACTATCTTCCCTTCCCTTCCTTGTCCTACTACCGAATTCCAGTCTCCCATAACAATTAAGTTTTCCTCTCCCTTAATTGTCTGAATAATTTCCTTTAGCTCCTCATATATTTCTTCTATTTCCTCATCATCAGCAGAGCTAGCTGGCATATAAACCTGTACTACTGTTGTCGGTGTTGGCTTCGTATCTATCTTGACAATGATAATGCGATCACTGCGTTGCTCATAGTAGTTTACCCGCATTCCTATTTTCTTATTCATTATCAATCCTACTCCTGTGATACCCCCAATTGATTTTGTATTTATAATCCTGTATCACCTGACCAGAAATCCTGTTCATCCTGCCACCGAACTTCACTAATCCCCACTATATCTAACTTCAACCTATGCATTTCCATTTTTAAATTTTCTAATTTTCCTACTCGATTAAGGGATCTAACATTCCACGCTCCGACCCGTAGAACGCCAGTATTGTCTTTCCTGATGATCACATCCTCCTGAGTAGTCCCCGCCCGGAGATCCGAATGGGGGACTATTTTACCTCCGGAATATTTTACCCGAGAGGATGCCATCATCATACGTTCATACAGTAGAGCTACATGTCCTCGGGCAAGGTAACGGCTGTAGTTTCCCCTTGCTTTCAGCCGTTCGCAGTAGCTCTGTGGCAAAGCCACATTAGCTGATGTTACAAGGCCAGCTCAGTCAATCATCCAGACTGTTGCCCCTGTAACTACTGAAAAGGCTGCTACCCCTCTTCAGTAACCACACGTTTGTCTGGCCTCTCCACAGATACCCCTCCGCTGTGGTTGCACCTACGGTACGGCTATCTGTATCGTTGAGGCACGCAAGCCACCCCACCTCGGCAATGTCTGTAGTTCATGGGAGTGAGGTACTGAACAGTATTGGAGAGAAAAGGAATTTCTGTCATACCTTCACTAAAAGAAGGGATCGATTGGTAGGACACATGCTTAGTCATCAAGGAATTGTGAATTTTTGCAATGGAGGGAAGTGTGTGGGGTAAATTCCGCAGAGGAAGACCAAGAGATGGATACAGTAAGCAGATTCAGACAGATGTAGGTTGCCGTTCTTATGTGGAGTTGAAGTGGCTTGCATCGGTTCCGCCGTGGCGGCGCTGCACTCCTCACTTTGGTCACACGGTCCCTACGCAGGTATCGCGCAACGGCATCCTCGCTGGTAGCCACCCTCTCGAGGATGCAAAACCGGATTCTGGGTTATAAATTTTTATCAAATTAATTATGCAAATTCGATTAAAATTTTTATTGTAATTAGGGTAATTGCTTTTGTTACTGTAATTGTTTATTGTTATTGTAATTACAATTTTAATTACACTTGCATGTGTTCACTCCTTCACATCCAGAGTGGTACTGGACTATATACGTCACGCCCCACCCCTACCACATGACCATCGACCAATGGGAGCACAGCTCGTACTACGGTCGGCGGTTCGAATCCCCCCTCGGGCATGTATATTTGTGCCGTCTTTAGTATAAGGTAGTTCATAAGTAGTTTGTAAGTTTAGGGACTGATCACCCCGTAGTTAAGTCCCATAAGCTTAACAAACATTTGAACACAGCTCGTGACCAAGTAACCACCGACCAATCAGAGCGCAGCATAATCCCAACCGACAGTCTGCAGTCATTCAGACGCACAGTGTTGGAGAGACAGCACCACAAATAGGAAGGATACAATTACGGTAATTGTAATTTACATTTGAATGTGTTCATACAGAGTGCTACTGGAGTCACCCTACCCTTGCCCCACCCCCACCACGTGACCATCGAGCAATGGAACCACGGTGCTACCTGGTATTTTGTCACATCAGCAATACTGCCAGAGGTGAAAGAAGTGGAAAGTGACAGATAAAAATCCTAGGCCCTGGCGGGGATCGAACCCGCGACCGTTGGTTTTGTAGTCTGGCACTCTATCCCTGTGCAACCGAGCCGCACTTCCAGCGCGGGAAATTATACACACGCCGCTGGCCAGCTGTAGATCCTGCCTGCTCGGCGGCCGGAGCGCGAATTAGGGATGGGTCGAAAATCGCGTATCTGTTAAAAGTCACAGTGATTTGGAAGTAGCAGTATTCACAGTCGCAACTTTACGGATTCTGACTGCGATTTCAGTCGCAGTTTAGAAGCGCAGTAGCACTAAAAGTAGCAAGTCGCAACTAAGAGTAGCAAGAAGCAGTTTGCACTCTGCCATCTGTTGGTCGAAGTTTGTACTAATATCTTTGCATTGGGCAGGCTATAGAGTCTACCTGCGATTTTAGTGACAAATCGCGTTTAAGAGTCACAAGTAGCAACTAAGAGGCGCAGTTTAGACATTGCCGGCTGCCATCTGTTGGCCGAAATTGGTACTTCTAGCTTCCCGCTGTCTGCGTCGTGTATGTGTGGCTTTTTGTGTATGTGTTGGTCGAACGCCATCGGCTCAAACCAGTGAGCTCGAACGTCCTCACTGGTCCAAACTGCGATTTCAGTGAAAAGTCGCGATTAAGAGTCGCAAGTAGCAATTGAGAATAGCATTTAATATTCCGCCTTATGCTACTTGTTGACCAACTGTCGTACTTTCACTCGTGCGTTGTTTAGGGATGTTGTCGAATTAATGAGCAAGAAGATAATTTTCTTTGTGAAAATGTTTACACTTTGTGGAACTATTTTACCTGGCGGCAGCATTTACATGTTGTGAAGCAAAGCCTGGCATGTATGTGTTTAGGTTATAGTTGGTAAAGACAACAAATGTGAATGCCAAATAAATATTGTCTTACGGACTTGATCCCTGTTTAAAATAATTTTTCGTCATAGAACCTACAACTATTATGAGAATTCAGAATACTTATGTTACATTGCAAATCTGGTTTCGACGAATATTTTTGCTTGCGTTATACATCGTACATAAAATAAATATTCCAAGGGGGTGGTATCAAGTGGTCAACTAAATACAGGTAATTTTACGAAATGTTTAACAGTAGGCCAACTCCATTTTCAATGTGGACTGTGTTAAGTACTGCTAGATAGGAGTAAACTTGTACCTTCGAGGATTCTATAAAAATATTACACTTGAAAATAAACAAGTTTTCGCGTAATGGAAAGTTCTCTTTTATCAGATTTGTTTTAGGTTTAGGATTATTGTTTTCCGTCCTTTTCTGTTGGTTTGTATATCACAGCAAAATATGTTGAAATACTAATTTAGGAACATGTATTTTATGTAATTCATGTGTTCCCATCCGTTCAACATACACTTATACATAATACGCACAGAACATATAACAGAGACTACAGAACATTTATATCAACCATGGAATATATATACACATTAGTTCACTTCACTGTGCACAGAGCAAATATTTTGTTCACCAAAATACCAACACCTCCCCTTGAACAAATATTTGAGCACTGCATTATCTTGTAGCACTGTGCATAAAACTTCATGTTAAACCATATAATGTCACCAATTTCTTGAATTTCTCCTTATTAAGAGGTTTGGTCAGCAAATCAGAAAGCATATCCTCTGTGCATAGATAACTAATAATAATATGCTTCTCTTTTACATGATATCTGATAAAATGATGCCTAATATCAATATGCTTGGATCGCACACTTGTTATCTGATTCTGTGCTAACTTGATAGCACCCATGTTGTCACAAAATACATTGGTTGGCTTCATGATTGTATATGGCTCAATTTCACTTATCAGAGTCCTTAGCCATAACACTTCTTGTATGGTGGAAGACAATGCCATATACTCAGCCTCAACAGTACTCAAAGCCACTGTTCTTTGTCTCTTGCAGGACCAGGATATCAATCCTCCCATCAATTTGAAACAGCTACCTGTAACAGAATGTCTGTTATGCAGTTCATTACCCCAGTCAGCATCACTATAACATTCTAGCTCCCAGTTTCCTGTCTTGTGATAACTTAATTTGTAATCAGCAGTGCCTTTTAAATATCTAAATATCCTTTTAACAGCAGTCCAGTGTTTAGTTCTAGGATCTTTATTAAATTTGCTCACAGTATTTGTAGCAAAGGCAATATCTGGCCTCAAAGTTTGAGCTAAATATAAAAGACTTCCCACTGCCTCCAAATAAGGTGTTTTCTCATCACACAATTTATCTTCTTCTGTTATTGACAACTTTACACCCTGTTCCATAGGTGTGGAAACTGCTTTACAATCATTCATGCCAAATTTTTCCAGTATTCTCTTTGTGTACACTGACTGATCAATTGACAATTCTTCCCCATTTTTATTTCTTAAAATTTTCATCCCAAGATATTGTTTCACTTCACCTAAATCATGCAAATCAAAATCAGACTGAAGTTGTTTCTTTAAGTTTTTCATTGAATCTTCACCTTTTGTTAAAATAAATATATCATCAACCCATACAGCCACAATGATAGTTTCCTTTCCATCTCTTCTGTAATATAGACCAGGATCAGCTACTGATTGACTCATGTCCATTTTTGTCAAGGATTTATGTAAGCACTGATTCCAACAATATCCACTCTGTTTAAGACCATACATACTCTTTTTTAGGCGCCAAATTTTATTCTTTTCTTGAAGAATTTTCTTGGCTTCCTCTGGTGGAATCACAAAAATTTCTTCTTCCAATTCTCCATTGAGATATGCAGTCTTTACATCCATGTGGTGGATTAACAAGTTTTCTTTTACAGCAAAAGATAGAAGATATCTTAAAGAGGCATATTTCACCACAGGTGAAAATGTTTCTTTATAGTCTATTCCCTCTTTCTGAGAACAACCTTTTACCACCAAACGAGCTTTAAATTTAGGTACTGCTTCTTCAGGGTTTTTAATTCTGAAGATCCATCTCACTCGTAATGGTTTCTTTCCTTGTGGTTTATCAACCCATTCATAAGCATCATTCTTGGAAAAGTCTGCAATTCCTTTTCTATTGCTTTCTTCCAATCATCTGCATTTGGACTGGCCAAGGCTTCTTCTACTGTCAGAGGTTCATTGTTGAATGTTTGAGCAGCCATATAAGTCTCATAATCTGGGTACAACTTGGGTTTTATAGTACGCGATGAACGCCGTAAATTAATGTGCTCTGTCACTGGAGTTTCTTGAATCTCATCATCTGTTTCATTTTCAATAAACATATCAGAATTATCCTGAAAAGCTTTTTCTTCTGTAGTTTCTAAATTTACTTGTGCCCTTGCATGTTCTTGAACAATTTCTTCGTTATTGATATCTAAACATTTATTTTCAGCCTTTATTTCATTTTCACTTGATTCTAAAAATACCACATCTCTGCTAGTTATTACCCTTTTGTTTTTGGGATTTATAAATCTGTAACCTTTGGAATCTTCACAATATCCAATGAAAATATATTTTTCAGATTTGGAGTCCCATTTTCTTCTAAGTTTGTCTGGAGTTTTTATCATGGCCTTACATCCAAAAATTCTTAAATGATTTAAATCAGGTTTGTTTCCAGTCCAAACTTCATATGGAGTCTTGTGTGGTACAGCTTTAGTAGGTGATCTGTTGTTTAGATACACTGCAGTTGATACTGCTTCTGCCCAATAGCTTTTTGGTAATCCTGCATCCTGTAACATGCTTCTTGCTTTTTCTATAATTGTTCTGTTAGCCCGCTCAGCTACTCCATTTTGGGCAGGACTATAACGAATTGTAGTTTGATGCTTGATCCCAAGTTCACTTAACTGATGCCTAAACTGGTTATTTACATATTCAGTACCATTGTCTGATCTGAGAACTTTTATCTTCTTACCAGTCTCTCTTTCAACCCTGGCACAAAAACTAGCAAATATCTCATTCACTTTGTCCTTGGTTCTAAGAAAATATACATGCGTAAATCTTGAAAAGTCATCAATGAAGGTTAGAAAATAATGACTACCCCCTATAGATTCCTCTTCCATAGGCCCACAGAGATCTGTGTGTATTAGTTGCAAAAGCTCAGTAGACCTACTTTTACTTGTTTTAAAAGGTAATCTGGCTTGTTTACCTTGCACGCATATTTCACAAGGAGAGTTACAACTCTTACATTCCTTTACCCCTGTACTCATATCTTTTAACAAAACCATACTTTTTCTATTAAGATGTCCTAATCTCCGATGCCATAAAAAATCTTGTGCAGAATATACTGGGTAACTATTTCTAACTTGCATGACATTCAATTTATAAATACCTCTTTCTTTACTTGCTGTAGCTATCACATTGCCACTGCAATCAATTATTTCTGCACCATTGTAATCAAAAATTACTTTGTTGCCTTTATTCACTATTTCACTTACTGAAAGCAAGTTTGTAGCAATATTCTTCACGTAATGTACATCATGTGCTGTAATATCTTGTGATTCACCTTTGACATTCAAATTGAAATTTATTTTCCCTACTAGTTCACACTGTAATTGAGAACCATCCACTGTTGAAATGCCAACATCAGTTTTAGGAGAAACATCATATAAAATTGACTGATCTTTTGTAATATGCATAGATGCCCCAGAATCCAGATACCAATCTGCACTTTTACCTTCAATTTTATCATGAGAATAAAATGCAGTAAGTGCCTTACCTTTATTAGTTGCCTTCCTTTCTGGATCCTTAACTGTACTTGCCTTTTCCATGCACTGTGATGCAAAATGGCCCTTTCTTTGACACTTATAACAACGAATAGGCTTCTTCTTTTTGTATTTTGAATACAAAGCCATTTCCTTGTCTTGAAAAGGATATTCTTGTACATTCTTAACATCTTGCAATATTTTTACTTTCACACTGTCGCCGGTAATTGGTATTCCTGAACTCTCTAGACCCATTATCATTGGTGAGTACTTATCAGGGAGTCCAATACAAAGCCATTTCCTTGTCTTGAAAAGGATATTCTTGTACATTCTTAACATCTTGCAATATTTTTACTTTCACACTGTCGCCGGTAATTGGTATTCCTGAACTCTCTAGACCCATTATCATTGGTGAGTACTTATCAGGGAGTCCTGCTAACAGCAAGGTACCAATCCATTCTTCAGCAATATCAAAACCTATATTTCTTAGGCGATTCGAAGTGGAGATGATTTTGTTTACATACTCATCCACAGTTTTACATTCATTTAAACGTGTAGTGATGAGTTCTCTCAGCAAACCCACCTTCCTGGTCAGGCCACCATCTTCGAATGCTCTTCTTAGATTTTCCCATACTTCCTTTGCTGTGTTAGCCTTTTCTATATGTGCATAATTTACAGGATCAACTAGAAGAATTAATTTGGACTTTGCTTTACGATCCTTCTTCTGGAAATCTGAATCTGTGGATTTTAATGTTCCATCAATAACACTCCAGAGCTCATCTAACTGCAGATAAGCTTCTACTGCAAATTTCCAAGTAGCATAATTCTCTCGACCCATAAGCTTCTCAATCTGTGGTATCTGGGCAGTGGACATTTTGCACAGTTTCAATATAATTACTGAAAATTATTATTGGCATCAAACACTAATATTTTCTACCATTCACTGGTTAAACTTAGTTTTAAGTAAACCACACTGGGCCCATAACCTGTTGGTTTGTATATCACAGCAAAATATGTTGAAATACTAATTTAGGAACATGTATTTTATGTAATTCATGTGTTCCCATCCGTTCAACATACACTTATACATAATACGCACAGAACATATAACAGAGACTACAGAACATTTATATCAACCATGGAATATATATACACATTAGTTCACTTCACTGTGCACAGAGCAAATATTTTGTTCACCAAAATACCAACATTTTCTTTTTCGTACATTCCGTCCTGTGATGACATGAGTGAAAGCAGATGGGTGGTATCGGATCCTTCAGTATTATTAACACTTTTGTTTACTGCAGTGGTGGCATAGTGTGCTTATGTTGGCAACGACCGATGAATGATCGTAGAAATTTAAATCATACAGAATGATTGAAATAATATTTTGTTTATCATACAATAAATAATTAATGTTATTCTTTATCTGTGGTTGTAAGATTTCTTGTGTGTAACCCTGTACAGTCAGTAAGTTAAAAATTCTTATAAAATGAAGCTTTAGTTGCCAACATGAGCACACTAGGTCGGCACGTCGATTAGTGAAATATAACGCAAGCTATTATCTATAGCTATTTGGCAGAATATGTAGTGATACCGAAAGGTTTAAAGAGAAAAGGGAATTTTCAGAAGTCACTCACGTTGTATTTCACATTTACTTATCTCTTTCAAATTGGTAAGTGACTTATATCACACAATGTTAAAAAAATCTATTGATTCATTCTACAGGCAAGAACATAGCACTTTCGTTGCACTGTTATAGTTGCTGTGTGCCTAATCTACCAAATGTTTCTGTTAAGGTAGACTATAGGCCTACTTGCCGATTTCGGTTACACATTACTTGCGAATAACCTCACTTTCAACTATACGTTACACACCAAACACTGAAATAGCTTTTATAAGACTAATTGACATTTGTCGATGTGTAAATAATCCCAACATTACACGTAAATTGAGCATCAATATTCTTTTTTTTGTATATATTTACACGTAGGAAGAGGATCTGTTATGGATGATATATATATATATTGCATTTGCCACACACATCGCATAAGTCACGGAAGTAGCAGATATCACGGAGTAGCAGAAATCGCAGAAGTAGCAATATCAGTAGCAGAAATCGCAGAAGTAGCAATGTAGCAATATCAGTAGCAGAAATCGCAGAAGTAGCATTCAGAGTCACCGAAATCGCAGTTTGAGCGCGGAGGGATACATGTCGAGGATTTGTACAGTGCGATTGTAAACAGTGACAAATCGCAACTAAGAATCACAGATATATAAAAGTAGCAGTCACAGAAATCACTGATTTCGAAAAATCGCAGTTTAGCCCATCCCTAGCGCGAATGGTGAATGCCGCCGCTGCAACCAGTTCGCTACCCCCTTTCCGTCGGCCTCCCACCCCACTCACAGGCTGCCGACAAAGCGCGCCCAACCCCCCCCCCCCCCCCCCATCCACGCACACACCTGCAGGCCCCATTCTCCACACCGCGGCCCCCCACCGGGCGGCGCGGTAGATAGTGCCACAGATAAAGTAGTGCGCTCCCCGCGAAAACAAGCCTTTTGAGAATATGTACACACGTGTTCCGCAAAACACAGAAATTCCCAGAAGACGCTCGAAACACGCCTGCTGGCCGGGACTCATTCTCCGCAAACCCGTGGGATCTATAGACAATGCGTCCGCTCAATAACGTACACTGGGGATTTTCACCACTGAAAACCTTAAGGAATGCAGCCTGCCCATTTGGTTTCACGTATTCTTAGAAATGCCACATCCCTCCGACCCGCGGCGGTGACAGCCGGCAGTCTGCATTCATGAGGAGCGGACAACATGTCCTTTACCCCCTCGCCACGGTCTGAAAGCGGCAGCCTCTGTAGTTAACGATTCAAAATAAAGGCGCTACCTATACTCCTCCTCCCAGCTTATCGGTGAACACCTCAAGCGCTTCCGCGAAAAGCACCCTTGAGAATACGCACACACGTGTTCCACATAACACGGAAATTCCCCGAAGACGCTATTCATCTGCAAAATTCCAAAGCATCCTTTGAAAATATGCTCACGCAAGAGAGACGGCGAAAGCAGCCCAAAGACCTCCTTCCACGAAGGCCCATCTTCCGTCTCACAGAGACTTGGCACCTATCTCTCCCTCTGATGCCACCCACACTATGTTTTAGGGATGGGCTAAACCGTGATTTTCCGCTAACAGTGATTTCCGTGATTGCTACTTTTAAATCACCGTGATTCTAAACCGTGATTAATCACGGTTTAGAATCACTGTTTAAGGTTTTCACGACGTGTATCCCTCCGCGATTTCTACTCCTCCCGCTATTCCGTGATTTCTGCTCTTTCCGATATTCCGTGATTTCTGCTCTTTTCGCTATTTCCGTGATTGAATCGCCGCGATTCCGGCGACTTGTATGATTTACCATGGAACTGACAAAAATTGAGTTAGATATTTTTGTTATAATGTTTCATCCGCCAGTAACTAATTTATCGTCTCTTTGTTGTTATGAAAGTTATGTTGTGAACCGAGAAAAGTAAATCTCAACAAATAAGTCAATAGTAAGTATAGTTTAAAATAACTGCACAATAAACTTTCTAACCACATCAAGACAATGAAAGAATAGTAAATATTCTCAGTAAGTGTAAAAATTATTTGCAAGGTAGGTGTTATTTCATTGTCAATGAATATATGCCCTCAATTTTAATAACTTGTTTCTTTAATGTAATTGATACTGCAGTTATTAGAGAGTGCTGTTATTTAAATACACTGGCCTATAATAGTTATCATATTACTTTACACGCTTCAATTACTTACAGTAATATAGTATCCGTTTTACTGTTAGGTGCCATATATTTTTAAGATGTATCATGCACAGCTAACTGGATGCTTAAATAAATAAAACGTTACTGCAGTTTCATTTCCAGTGCCATACACTTTTAACTCAAAATTTATGCATACATATGAAATAAGAAGCTGAGATTTTTACTATAATTGAAGCAATTAATGTGATATCAGTATTCCAGCTCAAGTCGCATGGGTAATGATTTTATGTACATGTTTTTTCGCGTTGCTCATGCGTTGGTAACGGCTGCAGAGAGCGCACAACTCGGACTCTGATTGGCTACCACGTGGTATTGGCAACATCGTAGCGGAGTGCAAGCGCTCACATTTCAAATGTTCGTAGAGCTTACTTGTTGCTCTGCACGCCGCAACTGCGTTCCTTATTGCTAGAACAATACTCAGTACTGAAGGAGTCTACCTTTCCACATTAACAAAGTATTAAAACATCATACCGCCTACTATTATTACAGCAGTTTTAAAAATAGAGTACAGACAAAAGTAAATTACTTATAAAACAATGTGATTGCAACATACATTTCTCTGGCACCACAGGTTTGATGGCTCTCAAAGAAGTCGTCGCATATTTCGGTTACATGCGCCTGTTCACGGTGCTTCTTCAAGTTGGAAATGTAAGTTTTATGCGACAATTGTATGCCGCACAAATTACATTTCGCATAGACGCTATTAAGAGCGGTGAAATGACACAACTCGTTCGTCCTCGATCGCTTCATCTCGGCAGAAACAAGATATACACTTTTAGACGACGAACGGCGAAATGGACGAGATATGTTTTTCAGTTTTTAACCTCTCCTTGCCGGGCCCTGGCGATTTTCTAGGAAAAACGCACAAGTGTATGCGAACTGGTCACTGTCCATAATCGGCTTTTAGCCGGTACACCCGCTCTTCACTAGTCGGTGATTCGCTGCTATATCCGTTCTTCGCTTATCGGTGATTCGCTGCTATACCCGCTATTTGCTGCATTGATGTTAGTACAGATTTCGACCCACAGATGGCTCTTTTAGCCTTTGCTGCTTCTCTTCCCTCACCTCCTCTTCGCTTTTCCGCTATTCGCTGCTACACCTGCTATTCGCTGCTGTATTTAGCACTCATTTCGACCACCAGATGGCTCTTTGTAGTTTGTACTGCTGGTCGCTGCTATTCCCGCTCGTCGCTACCCAACCGTGCCCGTGACTGAAATCACGGTCAGATTCCAGATCTCCGCGACCGTGAAAACAGTGAATTTTCAATCACCGTGATTTTTCACGAGTACGTTATTTCTTGCCCATCTCTACTATGTTTAAATGCAACACGTCGTCCGGAAGACAAATACCGATTTTCGTAAACCGTTTTTCGCTGTCGCGTTTACATGGCACAGCCTGAATCGGATTTCCTAACCCACTTAATATGTCGGCTGAAAAACAGCTTATTCAGTTCCTGATTTAGTCCGCACTCTCTATTTATTTTTCTTTATTTAAATACACAGAGTTATGTTCACTCTAATATTTATACTTTTATTTCACATTAGAAAATATCACTCTTTCGTTATGTGCTGAAAATTGTTAACAAGAAAACACAAACTGACAAGCCAAGAACACTTCAAAAACGTCTGCGTTTAGGTTAGCACGAAAATCGATTGTGGAACTGGAAAACCGCTTTACAGGAGCGGATTTCCAGAATCGATTTTGGAATGTTTACATGACCAACCAAAAGCGGATTTGGGAAATCGGTTTACGAAATCCCGTTTTGGGATCTCGTGTAAATGGTGTGGGACGCTCTTTAGAAACGGGAAGGATCCAGTGGCTCGGTCTCGCCGTGGAACTCAATCGAACGAAAAATATTAAAATCCAGTAGAAACTGAAATAAAATGGCGGACAGTCCTCGTTCTCTTTCACCACCATAAGGTTCAGGTTTCTCCTACCCTACAAATTCCGTATATTTATACAGCATTACGTCGCTTATTTCTGTGTCGTCGTCATTGTAGTTTAAAAAAAATAAATGAATAAAATAAAATAAACGGCGTGGGCTGCCAGTGCACGCAGGTACTCTTCAGCCGAGAGATAATAACAAAGAAAAGAAGTGCACAAAATAAACGTAATAAAAACAGAAGATAATTGAAATTTACATGGCGACAATGAAGACAAAAAGTAAATAAAACGAACTGGGAGACACTGCAGCACCTACAACATCTAAAAGAAACACAAGGTTTCGGCCAGAGGTTGCCCGTTCATTGTTCATAAAATAAAAACAGCACACAGAAAATACATCATTTTTCCGAAGTACTCGCAAAACACTACATGTTGAGAAGTGCGGAGAGGGGGGGAGGGAAGGGTGATGGAAAAACACGGTCGATTAAAGACACACAAGGCGTAGGCTGCGGGTTGGCCGTTCGCTCTTTGTTTTATCTATATCTATAAATGTGAATGTCTGTTCGGTGTACGCTTATAACGTCCGATCGACAAGACGCAGAAACTTGAATATTTGTACAGTTACTAATTTATACCCGAGGAAGGTTCTATAGCGATCTGATAGATATTTAGTAATTTGAAGAATGTTGTTGTTATGGTCTTCAGTCCGGAGACTGGTTTGATGCAGCTCTCCACCCTACTCTATCCTGAGCAAGCCTTTTCATCTCCTCATAAGAACGGCAACCCACATCCACTTGAATCTGCTTACTATACGCGTCTCTTGGTCTCCCTCTGCGATTTTTACCCCACACACTTCCCTCCAATGCTAAATTTACGATTCCTCGATGTCTAAGAATGTGTCCTACCAAGCGATCCCTCCTTTTAGCCAGGGTATGCCAAAAATTCCTTTTCTCACCAATTCTGTTCAGTACTTCTTCATTGGTTATGCGATCTACCCACCTAATCTTCAGCATTCTTCTGTAGCACCACATTTCAAAAGCCTCTATTCTCTTCCTGTCCGCACTGCTTATCGTCCATGTTTCACTCCCGTACAAGGCAACACTCCACACAAATGCCTTCAGAAAAGACTTCCTTACACTTAAATTAATATTCGATGTTAGCAAATTTCTCTTTTTCAAAAATGCTTTTCTTCCCATTGCCATTCTGCATTTTATATCCTCTGTACTGCGACCATCACATGTTATTTTACTACCCAAGTAACAAAACTCATCTACCACCTTCATTGTTTCGTTACCTAATCTAATACCTTCAGCATCGCCCGATTTTCTAAGACCGCATTCCATTATTTTTGTTTTGCTCCTGTTAATGTTCATTTTATACGCTCTCTTCAACACACTGTCCATTCCATTCAACTGCTCCTCCAGGTCCTCTGCTGTCTCTGACAGAATTACAATGTCATCAGCAAAACGCAATGTTTTTATTTCTTCCCACTGAACTTTAATCCCTATTCCAAATTTTTCCTTGCTTTCCTTCACCGCCTGCTCGATGTAGAAATTGAATAACATCGGAGAAAGGCTACAACCCTGTCTTACTCCCTTCCCAACTGATGCTTCCCTTTCATGCCCTTCGAGTCTAATAACTGCGGTCTGGCTTTTGTACAAGTTATAAATAACTCTCCTTTCCCTATATTTTACCCCTGCTGACTTCAGAATTTGAAAGAGTGTATTCCAGTCAACATTGTCAAATGCTTTCTCCAAATCTACAAAAGCTAAAAATGTAGGTTTGTCTTTCCTTAATCTATCTTCTAAGATAAGACGTAAAGTGAGTATTGCCTCCCTGGTTCCTACGTTCCTCCTGAATCCAAACTGATCTTCCCCAAGGTCAGCTTCTACCAGCTTTTCCATTCTCCTGTAGATAATTCGTGTTAAAATTTTGCAACCATGACTTATCAAACTAATGGTTCTGTAATTTTCACACCTGTCTGCGCCTGATTTCTTTGGAATGGGGATTATTACATTTTTCTTAAAGTCTGAGGGTATTTCGCCTGTCTCATAAATCCTACACACCAGTTCAAATAGTCTTGTCGTGGCTGGCTCTCCCAGAGACTTTAGTAGCTCTGAGGGTATGTCATCTACTCCTGGGGCCTTGTTCCGACCTAGGTCTTTCAAGGCTCTGTGAAATTCATCTCTCAGTATAGCATCTCCTATTTCATCTTGATCTACGTCCTCTTCCCTTCCTACCACATTGTCTGTAAGTTCATTTCCTTTGTAGAGCTGCTCTATGTACTCTTTCCACCTTTCAGCTTTCCCTTCTTTGCTGAGAACCGGCTTCCCATCTGAGTTCTTGATATTCGTAGAGTTGCTTTTCTTGTCCCCAAATGTCTCTTTTATTTTCCTGTAGGCGGTATCTACTTTTCCCCTTCTTATACATTCTTCTACAGATTTGCATTTGGCTTCTAGCCACTCCTGCTTAGCCATTTTGCACTTCCTGTCAATCTCATTTTTTAATCGTCTGTACTCCATTTTGCCTGTTTCATTTACTGCATTTTTATATTTTCTCCTTTCATCGATTAAATCTAGTATTTCCTGTGATATCCAAGGATTTTTTGTAGGTCTTGCCTTCCTACCTATTTTGTCCTCTGCTGCCTTCACTATTTCATCTCTCAGTGCTACCCATTCCTCTTCTACTGTTTTATTTCCCCCTGTTTCTGTCAATTGTTGCCTAAATCTCCCTCTGAAATTCTCCTGAACTTTACTTTCCTTCAATTTATCTAAGTCCCATCTCTGTATTTTCCTACGTTTCTGCAATTTTTTCAGTTTCAGCCTACAGTTCATGACTAACAAGTTATGGTCAGAGTCTATATCTGCCCCTGGGTACGTCTTGCAGTTTATAACCTGGTTCCGGAATCTATGTCTTACCATTATAAAATCTATCTGATACCTTCCGGTGTCTCCTGGTCTCTTCCATGTATACAACCTTCTTATGTGATTCTTAAACCAGGTGTTTGTTACGATTAAATCATGTTCCGTGCAAAATTCTACCAGGCGACTTCCTCTTTCATTCCTCCTGCCCAGTCCATATTCACCTACTATTTTTCCTTCTCTTCCTTTTCCTACAACCGAATTCCAGTCTCCCATCACAATTAAGTTTTCCTCTCCCTTAACTGTCTGAATAATTTCCTTTAGCTCCTCATATATTTCTTCGATTTCCTCATCATCAGCAGAGCTAGTTGGCATATAAACCTGTACTACTGTTGTCGGTGTTGGCTTCGTATCTATCTTGACAATGATAATGCGATCACTGTGCTGCTCATAGTAGTTTAGCTGCATTCATATTTTCTTATTCCTTATCAGACCTACTCCTGTGATTCCCCCAACTGATTTTGTATTTATAATCCTGTACTCACCTGACCAGAAATCCTGTTCATCCTGCCACCGAACTTCACTAATCCCCACTATATCTAACCTCAACCTATCCATTTCCCTTTTTAAATTTTCTAATTTTCCTACCCGATTGAGGGATCTAACATTCCACGCTCCGATCCGTAGAATGCCAATGTTGTCTTTCCCGATGATCACATCCTCATGAGTAGTCCCCGCCCGGAGATCCGAATGGGGACTACTTTACCTCCGGAATATTTTACTCGAGAGGATGCCATCATCATATTTTCATACAGTAGAGCTGCATGTCCTCGGGAAAAGTAACGGCTGTAGTTTCCCCCTGCTTTCAGCCGTTCGCAGTAGCTGTGTGGCAAAGCCACATGAGCTAATGTTACAAGGCCAGCTCAGTCAATCATCCAGACTGTTGCCCCTGTAACTACTGAAAAGGCTGCTGCCCCTCTTCAGGAATACCTTAGTCTTAGCTAGTTCATAAGTAGTTTGTAAGCTTAGGGACTGATGACCCAGTAGTTAAGTCCCATAAGTTATTTGAACATTTGAAGAATATAACGCGAAATTTACAACGATAATTACTCTTTGAAAATTATATTTACTATTTGAAAATGGTTTTATTGGTTGTATTGTTGCTTGAGGGTTAATAATGATAAAAGGGTGGAGTATATTGAGATGGAAAGTTATCTGTGTGTATAAAATTCTACGTGTGTGTCTGTGTTAATATTTCGCTCTGCAGCGAAAACTACAGAACGCAAACGAATGATCTGTGTGTAATTGTTGTCCGAAGTCTCCCATTGTCCACCATAGCAGTTCCATGCCGATAGCTATAAGGGGGTGGAAGATATGGTAGTTGAAAGTCTTCAAATTATAAAAAAATTCGGACTGAAGGCCAGCGATGAGGTTTGCGACTCTATAGCAAGGAGGTTACATACAGCGAAACGTGATGCCACAGACCATATCTTTGGTCTATGCGTGCTACAATGTCTTCAGCTCTTTCTCTGTAAGGGTGAGCATACGAATAACGGAATATAAGAATAAATAAAGCAGTAAAAAAGAAACTTCTTTTATTACATCTCTTAAAAAATAGTATTTCATTTCATCCTTCAAACCCAATCTCATAGGACACTACTGAAAGATAGCTTATCTATCATAATCAAACAACACGCGAGAGGAGCCGCGGGTTTAAGCTAGTGTTATATAAAATGTACCGCGAACTCCATGTCCTCGGCCCCGATGTCATTTCCATACTCATCACGTCCCAACTTGGTGCCTAATATTTCGACCACATGCATAGGATTAATTCTCTTCATAACACTGCACTGTACACAGTTTACACAGTAACTCGCTTGCGGAAACTGCAAGAGACAAATACTATTGCAGCTATACCACTCACGCAACTGGAGCACTTTTTAGTCCATCTACACTATGCCATGTAGTGGCTCTGGCAGACAAGCGCGTTGTCTTGCATGGTAAACTAATTGGTGACAGAGTTACCGCCGGCCGCGGTGGCCGAGGGGACTAAGGCGCTCCAGTCACGGTCTGCACGGCCACTACGGTCGGGGGTTCGAATCCCCCCTCGGGCATGGATATTTGTGCCGTCCTTAGTCTTAGCTAGTACATAAGTAGTTTGTAAGCGTAGGGACTGATGACCCAGTAGTTAAGTCCCATAAGTTATTTGAACATTTTGACAGAGTTACCAACTTGTGGATGCATTTGAAAAGTTGAGTGTGGCCGAGTACAAACATCTACGAACTTATAAAATATCTTGCCGATTACTTGACTACATATATAGGCAATAAATTTGTATACAGAGTGACCCACTCAATTGATTCACCCCATATATCTCTGAAACTACAAGAGATATTGAAAAACGACTTTTACGGTCATGAACATACGGCAGGGGCTTATGAAAGTATGTACTATAAGACACTCTAAAACGTGAAGAAATATTATTTTCAACACAAATTTATGTTTTTTTTAATGGATTTCCCGTATTATTTCTTAAGGAATCGATAGGATGATAAATCACAAAAAGAATGGCGTCGGTTGTATCGCGATGCGTCAATTGTATCCGGAGAAACTGCGAACCGAAGTTGTCGTTTGAAATGAGGCGTGGTGCTAGCGCGTGTCCCATACTTGGCGTAAGACGCGTTAAAATTGGACAATTGAACAATGGAAAAAAAAACGTTGTGTGGAATTACAGGCCAATATCGTTGACATCAGTTTCCTGAAGAATTTTGGAGCATATTCTCAGTTCGAATATAGTAAATTACCTTGAGACGGAAAAGCTTCTTTCTGTGAATCAGCACGGGTTTAGGAAACATCGTTCTTGTGAAACTCAGCTTTCCCTTTTCTCACATGACATCCAGCGAGCCATGGATGAACGGCAACAGGCGTATTGTATTTTTCTCGACTTCAAAAAAGCGTTTAACACAGTGCCACTCTGCAGACTGCTAAAGAAGATACGGGCTTATGGAATAGGTTCAAATATTTGTGACTGGCTCGAAGACTTTCTAAGTAATAGAAAGCAGAACGTTGTTCTCGAGGGCGAGTGTTCATCAGAGACGAGTGTATCGTCAGGGGAGTGTGATAGGACCGCTATTATTTTCTATCTATATAAATGATCTGATGGACAGAGTAACTTGTAATTTGCGGCTGTTTGCTGATGATGCTGTGGTGTATGTGAGGGTGTCGTCTTTAACCAATATCATACAGGATTACTTAGACAAAATTTCTAGTTGGTGCGAAGAATGGCAGTTAGCTCTCAATGTAGAAAAATGTAAGGTAATGTGCATGAGTAGGAAAAACAATCCCATAATGTTCGAATACAGCATTAATAGTGAGCTTCTTAATGCTGTCGCGTCGATCAAATCTCTAGGCGTAACATTGCAGAGCTATATGAAATGGAACGAACATGTAAGGACAGTTGTGAGCAAGGCGGGCAGCCGACTTCGGTTTATTGGGAGACTTTTGGGAAGATGTACTTCACCTGTAAAGGAGACCGCGTATAAAACGCTAGTACGACCACGTCTTGCGTATTGCTAAAGTGATGGGACCCGCAGCAGATCAGTTTAAAGGAAGACCTAGAAGCAGCTCGGATGCGAGCAGCTATGTTTGTTACTGGTAGGTTCGACCAATGCGCGAGTGTCACGGAAATGCTCCGGTAACTCAATTGGGGATCGCTGGAGGAAAGACGACGTTCTTTTCGTGAATTTCTGTTGAGGAAATTTAGAGGGCCGCAATTTGAAGCTGAGTGTAGTACGATCTTGCTGCCGCCTACTTACATTTCGGGTGGTGATCACAAAGACAAGATGAGAGAAATTACTGTTCATCCGGAGGCATATAAGCATTCTTTTTTTCCTCGTTCTATTTGGGAGTGGAATAGGAAAGGAAATGCCTAGTAGTGGTACAGTGTACCCTCCACCACGCACCTTACGATGGATTGCGGAGTATGTATATAGATGTAGATGTAGACAGTACCCAATGTGGCAATCCGATGGCAGGGTGTGTGGGTATGGCGAATGCCTGGTGAATCTGCCAACTGTTAGTGCGAACAGTGAAATTCGGAGGTGGTGGTGTGATGACGTGGTCATGTACCCACTTTTGTTTTGCGTTGCACTATCACATCACAGGGCTACATCGTTGTTTTAAGCACCTTCTTGCTTCCCACTGTTGAAGATCAATTCGGGAATGACAATTTCAGCTTTAAACGCGATCGATCACCTGTTTCATAACGACGGCCTACGGCGCAGTGGTCACACAACAGTAACGGCCCTGTAATCGACTGGCCTGCACAGAGTACATATGTGGGATGTTTTGTAACACCGACTTCGTGCCACACCTCACCGACCTCAGTACAGCACTCCGTAAATAATGGGCTGCCATTCCCCAAGAAACCTTCCAGCACCTGACTGACAGGATGCCTGCGACAGTGGAAGCTGTCATCAAGGTCAAGGACGGGCAACACCATATTGAATTCCTTTATTACTGATGGAGGGCGCCACGAACTTCTAAGTCGTTTTCAGCCTGGTGTCCGCATATTTTGATCACATAGTGTATGTTTTAAATTAAATTATGATTCGATATGCAGACGTGTGCATACCTGCATATGTAGATGATGATGAAATAGGAGATACTATACTGAGAGATGAATTTGACAGAGCACTGAAAGACCTAAGCCGAAACAAGGCCCGTGGAGTAGATGACATTGCCTCAGAGCTACTGAAGTCTCTGGGAGAACCAGCCATGACAAAACTGTTTCACCTGGTGTGTAAGATGTATGAGACAGGTAAAGTACCCTCAGACTTTAAGAAAAATGTAATAATCCCCATTCCAAAGAAAGCAGGCGCAGACAGGTGTGAAAACTACAGAACCATTAGTTTAATAAGTCATGGTTGCAAAATATTAACACGGTTTATTTATAGAATGATGTAAAAGCTGGTAGAAGCCGACCTCGGGGAAGATGAGTTTCGGTTCAGGAGAAATGTAGAACACGGGAGGCACTACTCACTTTACGGCTTATCCTAGAAGATTGAGTAAGGAAAGGCAAACCTACATTTCTAGCTTTTGTAGATTTGGAGAAGCCGTTTGACAATGTTGATTGGAATAAACTCTTGCAAGTTCTGAAGCAAGCAGGAGTAAGATATAGGGAGCATAATGTTATTTACAACTTCTACAAAAACCAGATAGCTGTTGACAGAGTTGAAGGGCATGAAAGGCATGCAGTGGTTGGGAAGGTGTGAGACAGGGTTGTAGCCTTTCGCCAATATTATTGAATTTGTACATTGAGCAAGCTATAAAGGAAAGCAAGGAGAAATTTGGAGAAGGAATAAAAGTTCAGGGTGAAGAAATAAAAACATTGCGTTTTGATGATGACATTGTAATTCTGTCAGAGACAGCAAAGGATCTGGAAGAGCAGTTGAATGGAATGGACAGGGTGCTGAATGGTGCATATAAGATGAACATTAACAAGAGTCAAACTAGGGTAATGGAGTGCAGTGTAAGAAAATCAGGCGATGCTGAAGGAATTAGATTAGATAACGAAACAATGCAGGTGGTAGATGAGTTTTGTTACTTGGGCAGTAAAATAACAAATGGTGGTCGCATTACAGAGGATATTAAATGCAGATTGGCAATGGGTAGAAAAGCGGTCTTGAAAAAGAGAAATTTGTTAAAATCGAATATTGATTTAAGCCCAAGGAAGTCCTTTCTGAAGGCATTTGTGTGAAGTGTTGCCTTGTATGGGAGTGATACATGGACTTCGGACAGGAAGAGGACAGAGGCGTTTGAAATGTAATGCTACAGAAGAATGCTGAAGATTAGGTGGGTGGATCGTGTAACTAATTAGGAGATACTGAACGGAATTGGGGAGAAAAGGAATTTTTGGCTTACCTTGACTAAAAGAAAGGATCGATTGGTAGGACACATTCTTAGACATCAAGGAATCGTGAATTTAAAATTTTATGGGAGTGTTTGGGGTAAAAATCGCAGAGGAAGACCAAGAGATGGATACAGCAAGCATAGTCAGACATGTAGGTTGCCGTTCTTTTGTGGAGTTGAAGAGGCTTGTCAGGATAGGGTATTGTGGAGAGCTGCATCAAACCAGTCTCCGGACTGAAGAGCACAACAACAACAGCAAAAATGCAGACGACAATGACTGAGGACGGACGTAATATCCCCTTCACCCTCTGCGTCCGTTCCAAGTGCAGCTGTGCTCGACGGTGCAGTGGAGGCGCCGAGATATAATAAATGAGCATCTGCATCAATCTGAAAGAAGATAGTTACCGTATTGTGCAGTAATCCCCTCCGGGCCGAGTCATAATTTATAAAATCAAATTAGTATATGAATCGATAAATCATTTCTCACGACGACATGAAAGACGCCCACATAGGAGTTACTAATACCCTCCTAACGCCGCGAATTCCTAAGGCAGTCCACGCGCCTGCTAACACTTGCCGCGGTCCTTCTATGAAGGACCCACTTTCCTGATCAACAGATACTTAGTAACGATGATAACGATATCAACGGAAAATGGACGCTGAGATCCATAACCGTAGAACGATGGTTATTCGTAATACGCAGGCACACCAGCTCCACAAGGTCGTCATTAATGAGAGACGCTCACTTACGGGAGACTTCAGTATGTTGTCTATTCAACCTTCCCTCATAGTTTCCCAATGAAATGTTTTGTGTTTCGTTGCCGCCGGTTGACCTAGGTGTCGGTAGCCGAGTGGAGAGAGACCGACACAGGGAAATAGGATGCACGCGTGTGCGGATACGGAGGTGACCAGCCAGTGGGACAGCATAAAATGTTCAAATGTTTGTAAATCTATCGGACCAAACTGCGTGGTCATCAGTCCGTAGCTTACAAACTACTTAAACCTAGGTAAACTAACCTAAGGACAAACACACACACACATGCCCCAGGGAGGATTCGAACCTCCAAGGTGAGCAACCGCACGCTCCGCAGCGAGACGCTTTAGACCGCTCGGCTACTCCACCGCGGCGGGACAGCATAAACTAGAAACACTAAGCTAGATTCGACAAAATGTATATTTCGTGAAATAGAACAATACCTAACTTTCATTAGTTTCATTAATGCAGAGGGAGCAGGTCATATTCTTCTGCGGAGCGTGGCCCAGGTTGGAGGGGCACGCACGGTCCCGGTCTCTCTCCACTCGGCTACCGACACCTAGGACAAGCGGCGGCAACGAGACACAAAAGTGGCGACGAGGATGGGATACAAAAAATGTATGCAAAAAAAAAACATGTTGATGACTTTCAGGAAATTCACAACACCAAAGATTCACAGTCTATGTGCTCATGACCTTGGGCCATATACCTGATGCAGCTGATTGGCACTATGTTTAGTGTTTTCAGAAACATTATCAGAGACCGAACATTGCAGTTGGGGGAGGAGAGAAGAATACGATCAGCCATTATCAGACACTGCTGCAGAACAACAACTGACAACTGTCGAAACATTTGCAGCCGTCATGACTAAGGCACCTGGATTTAGAAGGACATGCGCATCCTACATTTTAGTTGCTTCGCGTCGACTCGACGGGGCAGCATAGGACAATTAGTACGCTTTCAGCATAGTGGGCTATGCAGCTCCTAATTGTTCTAAACTTTCAAATAAGTCTTTCATTGTTTTTTCGTTTTCAGTGGATCCTGAGAAGTATATAAAGTGGGCAATAAACTGTCGTCGTGACAAATGAACACCAACAAGATCTTCAAAACTATACGAAGTGGGCCATGCCGTCTAATATGACTCTAACCTACCCCAGTTAAAAAAAAAAAAAAAAATCAAATGTTTGTTAAGCTTATGATAACAAATGTTTCAAATGTTTGTATAGCTTATGGGACTTAACTCCGGGGTCGTCAGTCCCTAAACATACAGACGACTTATAAACTGACTTATACTAAAGACAGCACAAACATCCATGCCCGAGGGATTCGAACCCCCGACGGGGAACGGCCTCGTGCATCGGAGCATAGCGCCGGCCCCAGTTACCCAACCGGATATTTGGGACCTATGGTTTAACGTGGAATCCGACCCGTGTGTCGTTTCTGGCTACGCCTTTCATCACTGAGAGGTGAAGACTAGGTTAAAACCCAAAGTGAAAATGAATTTGAAATCCCAGCGAGTTTCGAACCCTTGAGCTTTCGCTCTGCAACGGAGAACTTTGCCGTT
The DNA here is from genome assembly GCA_026315105.1 of Locusta migratoria. Lineage (NCBI taxonomy): Eukaryota > Metazoa > Arthropoda > Insecta > Orthoptera > Acrididae > Locusta > Locusta migratoria. The sequence continues at coordinate 870,050,625 of CM048744.1, forward strand.
AGCCCAGACATATAATAGAAAAACAGCTCTAATTATTGGATACTTACCCAACCTATCTTTTAAGGTGGACCAAATGTCACACATCGTGCAAAATGTAATTAACATCATTTGGGTAGTTTCGGGGTCCATCGGGGACAAACATCATGGCACGGAATTTTTAGGTATATAAAGAGTGACAATACCCAACAATCTCAACATATAGACAAATACAATACTAATTACTTTTAAGTTATGCATATTGTATTTTTTACTAATTACAGTGGCTCATACGGCTTATAATTGTAACCGACGTTTGTAACTACTGTGATCTCAAAACGCAAGATCTTCTGTGAGCCTACGACATATCTATCTTGTAGTTTATTGGTGAAGTGTCTTACCTCCACATTAGACCTTTTCTGTTCGCCCATTGGAGGGAATCGGTTTTGATAACTTAATTACGAGCATTTTGTCATAAGTCGTGTTCTCTATGTTGATATTGTAACTGAAAACTTTTTTTAATGTCTGCATCGTTTGTTATTAATTTATTGATTACCAATTTTGTAAGTCATTTGGAAGACATTCAGTTTGAGCAAAATACAGCTGATGGTTGGAAACGATTGACTTAACAGCAATACCAGTATCTTCAGTGTTCCTAATCCTCCACTATCGTTAACCGTTAAAAGACTAATGAGAAAAGTCATGCTTCTAATGTCTGTGAACAGTCACAAATTTGAGAGACTTCACGTCGGCTAAGTGTTGATAATAAGATGTATGATCGCACTCGAAAACGGAGAGTTATGACACGTCAGCACAGTTTTGGTGCTGCATCTGGTATCCGACAGGAATGAGCGGTCGAAAGCGGAAAAGTTGCTCAGAATACATACCCAGGTGGGCAAATTCCAGAAAATATATTTAAACGGTTTTTCAAACCATATTAAAATTACGACAAGATTAATTTCTAATACAAATCTTTATTTGCCTTTTGGTGTGTGTATTAGAAATGAAGCATGCGTATTTCAAAACAATAAAAAAAATCGGCCTTTCAGCTCTCAGCCTAACACTAATTGGAAGTAAAATGGTGGTGGAATTTACTACTACACCCTGGGGTGTCGCGTAGTAGTATCAAGGATGTCGCGAGACTAACAAATTTAGACTCTAAATAAGAAAAAAACTTGTCATAAAAAAACACAAAATATCCTTCTCCTCATACTATCCTGAATACTCGCCTGCAGCTAATCATCCTTCTCTTCATTCAGTGCACCACAGATCACCTATTAAAGGAATGATCGGTGCACATTAATTGCGTGCTCAGCCAATAGGTGGCAGCTCTGCTTCCGCAGCAGTAGACACTCAGGGTTCGTTCAAGCAGCTGCCAGTTGCCAGATTCCAGCACACTGCGCATGCACAGAGCTGCTGCTGATACTCGATAACAGCTCTTTCCATGCGCAGTTTGCTGGAACTGGCAGCTGCGTGAACGAATGTTCACTGTAGTCTGCTTTCCTTCTCAAAAAGCTGCTCCTGGGCGTCTTTTTAACGGATTTATCGAAGCAACCCTTGGTAGCGTTTCTTACAATTAAATGTTAATCAATGACACAGTGACTGTAAAAGCTGTCACAAATTGTAAAAGTAGCCACAATTATCCACTGACTAAAGCTATTCAGTAGCAATGTTTAGTATGGAGTATTAACGGAGAGTAGTGTTTGAAATGCAGTGATCGTTGGTTTGAACCCTGGTATTCTCTCAGTATGTAACAGATTCTGGGGCCAGAAATGACATTCATATTCTTACTTGTCACAAATATTTATCCATTTTTTTCCGAATATGTCGGGACTTCCGAGGTCGTGGTGAAGCAAGAACCTAACAATAGAACTTAAATAATAATTCATCACCTGTCATAAATACATCCTCTTTATTTTTGAAAATAATGTGATAATATTGAACTGAAAGGGAACAGCCACTGTGCTGTCTAAATCAGAAATCCGAACAGCTAATTTCCAGATGCCGTTTTGAATCGATCCAGCAAAACCGTATCTGGCCCTGAGATGTACACACGACAGCGAAAAACGGTTTCCGAAATTTAGTTTTCTTGTTTCGGAAGTTGGGTCGCATGTAGAAGAAGCAAGTATTACTGTGTGAGTTAGGCATTGTTGTCTACTGTGTTACTCTGTTGTACATCTCCGTAGTTCCTTAATGTTTCCTTTTCTTGCGATGAGTGTACGTAATTGCTGTAGTCAGGATCAACCAGTGGCGGCTCGTACTAAATTTGACCAGTGTGCTACAGTATTACAAAAATAAACAAGAAACAAAATATACTAAAATAAAAAGCGTGACTGACAATGCAAACAACGGAGCTTAGCAATATCCCCACCACGTCATCTGCGTTCTACACAAGTGACCAATGAAACTGCTTGGCTGAAAAGCGCAGTTTCACTCGCATGTTGGCTATACATTACTAATGTTGTTTGTGATTGAAGTTTTATTTACAGAAATTAAAAATTTGGACTCAGAGGTATTTGAATACGAGCCTCACACAAGTAGGTTTGAGAGAGAACGCGCAAGACGCCTGAGCCATCGCGCTATTTGACTCTGAATGCCGCAATATTCGTCATATACTATTCTTCCGCAACCGTTACACGCAGTGCGAAGAGAAATATTGATCTGGTGCTGCAGTCGGTCTCAGCACTCATGAGCCGCCAGGCCTGACGTCACGTCTGCGCATGCACAGTAGCGAACAGACGACTGCGCCGCCTCTCTGCGCACGTACCAGCGCGGCTGAATCCCACTTCAGCACACGGAGCTGGTTTCCAGCTATCGCGGCGAGAGCGCTCCAAAATGCGTTTTCATCCTTATTACTAGCATTGTAATACGTATTGGAAGGGAATTGGCATAATTTTATTGTGATATTTGGATCGCATTTCAAGAGAAAGGATGTAATTTTACAGCGATTTCTCGCTTGCTTTCGAAGAGAAATGGCATAATTTTAGTAATATATTTACAGTGTGCTGCAGCACATCAGCACATTATCACCAGCCGCCACTGGGATCAACATTAAACATGTCAATGGGTACGAGGATTTCAGTTTCGTTTACAAACTACATTTAAGCGAGACTTTATTTCCGCCCCTCCCCCCCCCCTCCCCGCTAGAACCATCTAAATTCTACCACCTATAAAAGGGTGTCGCCATGAGGGAAAGTTTGAAAAGCACGGCTCTAGGCCAATGAGAAAACAGGTCGCGGTGCGCACGTCACGTCACGTGATCCAAGAGCGGCCTGAGCTGTCACGATTGCTAGTTGACTGGTTGGCCGCCAATACCACCTAGATACGAGACCTCACAACAGCCTGTGTCGCATCATACTGGTCAGGCCGCGACCGCCAACTTACTGGCTGGCCGCTACAAGGCAGTGGGCTGTGCCCCTGTGGCCAGCCAGTCAGCTGGTGGTCACGGCCTGGTCGTTGTCATGTGACACGGGCTGTTGTGAGACCTCGTATTAAGGTGGTATTGGCGACCAACCAGTCAGCTAGCAATCGTGACTGCTCAGGCCGCTCTTAGATCACGTGACGTGATGTGCGCACTGCGACCTGTTTTTCTTGTTGGCCTAGAGACTACAGCACTTGGATACAGACGGGCAAGCGCTGTAGTAGTAAATTCCACCACCATTTTACTTCCAATTAGTGTTAGGGTTAGATCTGAAAGGCCAATTTTTCTATTGTTTTGAAATACGCATGATTCATTTTTAATACACGCATCAAAAGGCAAATAAAGATTTGTATTAGAAATTAATCTTGTCGTAATTTTAATATGGTTTGAAAAATCGTTAAATACCAGGTGGTGTTGGCTGTGCCTCAGCGGTCAGCTAACGATCACAATGGCTGAGACCTCTCTTCATCACGATAGTGCGGTGTGCCCCAGCAGCCAGCCGGTCAGCTAGGAATCACGATGGCTCAGACCTCACTTGGTCACATGATGTGACGTGCACGTTGCAGCCTGTCTTTCTCGTTGGCCACGCCTTAGTCATGATTGACGTCATACACCTGTCGCCCAAGTGCTATATGTCCGGCTGAATATGTTTACTTTATGACGAGAATCATTCAGTAATTAAAGAGAGAAATTTGTCTGGGGAAAAAAAGCTATTATTAGGGAAAGTTTGGTACTTTTATGGTTTTAAGTTGGCACCACTGGGATGAGCCCTGATGAACTGATGCATCAACATTATTTTGTTTATAACCTCAAAACTACATTTCAAGATGGCGAGTCCGCTTCAAAGTGCCACATTTCTTGAAGAACATTCTGTTATTCATTTTTTCCTTGCTGAAGGTGAGAAACTAGTGAATATATACTGTAGAATGTCTAAAGTTTATGGTGAAGGTTGTATGAATAATGCATTTTTTTACGAGTGGGTAGAGCAGTTCAAAAATGGTTTTGACTTTGTGACGGACGAACACCGTTCTGGTCGACCAGAAACATGTTCAGCTCCCTCATTTAAAAGTGAAATTGATGACATTATTGTTCCCGATGGCCATCTGACTTTGGAAATGATGGTTGACAAGATTCACGTTAGTACTGGTACTGTTCATAACATTATCTGTAACAAGCAGAAGCACCATGGAACATATGCAAGATGGGTCCTGAAAGGAGTTGATGCGGGTTCACAAGGAAACAAGGTTGAGAGTATGCACAGAGCTAAAGAAAGGTTTTGCAAGGCGAACACTTTCTGCACAAAATTTTAACTTGCGATGAACTGTGGGGTGACTTTTAGAGACAGAATCAAAACGTGAAAGGATGGAGTGGAAGCAAACCAACTCACTGTCAAGAAAAAAATTCAAGACCCAAGCATTAGCAGGAAAAGTCGTTTTGACAGTGTTTTGGGACGCTGAAGGCCCAGTTTTTTATTATCTTGAAGAGCAGCTACAATTAACAGCCAATATTATTCGGATTTGCTTTTAAACATGATGAAGCCAGCCATGAGAGAGGAAACGTCGTGGATCTCAGAGGAGAGGTGTGATTCTCCATGAAGACAATGCACGTCCTCATATTGCTCAACTAACCCGTGAATCCATTGACAAAATACGATGGGAAGTACTGCCTTATCCCCCTTTACAGTCCTGATTTAGCACCTAGTGATTTCCATTCGTTTGGTGCACTGAAATGGGCATTACGTCGGAAGAGGTTCCATGACAATGATGACGTGAAAACGTTTGTGGGAAATTGGTTCACACACTAAGATAAAGAGCTCTTTGCAGCCGGGATAAAGAAGCATGTATCCCATTGGAACAAGTGCATAAATGTTCAAGGGAATTATTGGAAACAATTATATATATTTTTGACGAATTACAGTTTTCAAATGAATGAAAAACAACATTTGCGATGTAATGGTATAACTGTATTAGGTTTAGATGGAATACCAAACTGTGGCGAATGAAAATTTGTGCCCGGCCGGGATTCGAACCCGGGATCTCCTGCTTACTAGGCAGACGCGTTGACCACTCCGCCACCGAGGACACAGTGACAAGCCCGACTGCAGAGGACTCTTCCCTGCACGTCTCCCGCCACACACAAATCTCCATTCGCCATGCTGTCTCTTTCCTATACCACAGCCTATTTATTCTATAATGCTCGCAGCCACAATACTGTATTTCCGCATCAGGGAGAACAGACCATGAGGTATCGAGACACAATTACTTGTCGTCAGGAGCCCAGCCTCGGCTCGTATACAAACATATATATATTTTTGACGAATTACAGTGTTCAAATGAATGAAATATATCGCAATTTGCGATGTTATGGCATCACTGTATTAGGTTTGGATGGAATACCAAACTGTGGTGAATGAAAATTTGGGTTCGGGTTCGAATCCCGGCCGGGCACAAATTTTCATTCGCCACAGTTTGGTATTCCATCTAAACCTAATGTCATAACATCGCAAATTGCGATATATTTCATTCAATTATCGAAAAGTCGAAAATATTGTTTTGTAAAGATAAACTGTTTTTTCTCCAGACCAGTTTATCTCTTAATTACTGAATGACACTCTTAAAATATAAATAACAGGAAACTTAATGTTTGGATAACTTTATATTCCTTAAAGATGGCGTGTTAATCCGAATTTAAATTTTTGTTCTTTTTCTTTCCTATAGTACCGAATATAAGCTTCTGGGACCATCAAGCGAAAAGCGTCGATATGCCAGCAAAAAAGAAACACAAGGAGACGAGACGGTTGGTGAGTAAATACTAACTGAATCTTGGTTATTCCTTTTTTATGTAAGTACGGTGCCGTAGCATACATTATTGGCATAAATCAGCAACACACGTGCGTATATGTCGTAGTATTATTATCTGTTTGCCTTCTCTACTACGCTCTCTTCTGCGCCTGTCAATGCTTGCATTTTGCGTAATAATTGACTAGGCTTTTGGTCTCCTAGATCAATTCCAGTGAATAGTCTTTTGATGCGCCTATCTTCGCTTTCTTTAAAAATATTGAGCAGACGTTCCTTAGCCGCCGTATATTTATTCACTTCTGTGCTGCGAATAATGTCCAAAATATTCTCGATATATTTTGGCTCTAACTGCGATACTAGATGGTTGAATTTAGTCTCTTCCGTCACAATTTTGCAAATGCTGAATTGTGCCTCAACTTGATAGAACCAAATTTCGGTTTTATCACTCCAAAAAGGCGGAATTTTGAGACTGACCTTTTTTTTGCTTCCAGTCGATCTTCTGGCGTGCTACTATTTGTTATCGTGTTCACATTTGTCGCCATCTCCTCTTCTTATCACGTCGGGGTCACCAATTATTACTGACGTGACGGATATATTTACTAAAATTATGAATATCCACAGGAGAATATGTATTACAATTTTTATTTGGCTTTTTTACAAACACTCTTTTTGTTATTTACAAAACAACGGAATACACACAGAACTCAGAGATATCATGTTGATATTTGCAATGAAGTTATATCACTGTCCTGTACAAAGTAGAAAATATTTGAATGGTTTTCCGGATATGACTTATTCTTGCAAGCTCTCCGATCAAATGTGCAGACGGACTTCTCACACCCTGTGACCAGTGACTGCACATTCGAAATAGTACAGATTGAACGCAATACCCAACACTCTAATTATTCAGCACACCTCCATCAGTAGAGATCTGCATGGATGCGGGATTTGCGGATGTGTATGTAGATATCCGTAGTGATATTTACTTCGGGGTATATTTCTGAAACGGTGCGGAAACCCACTGATGGAAATCCACAGCAATGCCTAATTTGTGAATAAAAGTAAAAGCAGAGTAATAATGTTTTCCCCTATTTTTATATTTCATCGACGACACTAATACTATAAATGCGAAATTGTCTTGTTTTTACCCTGTTTTTACATTACAAGCTATTGATAATCCATACCAGTAATTAGAATGAGTTTGTATGTTACCTTTTAACTACTAAACCACTGACCTTGTTTCGGTGAAGCTTGTTTGTGGAGATAGCTTGAACTTTGCAGAAGAACAAAGGCCACTTCATGTAATGAATACCGTAACGTATTTCATCATTTGAAGAATTTAACGTGAATTTGCGAAACGCAATTACTCTTTGAAATTCAAAAGGGAATTTCTGATGTTGTAGCTGTTCCAAGGTGTTGAAGAAATACAGAAATCGGCGGCACATGAAAATTTGTGCCGTAGCGGAAACTGTCACCTCTGAATTTATTTCAACGGCGTGGAAGGATGAGAAAGTCGGATATTTCTGTTCTATAAATATGTAGCTATTAAGAGGAGTCGTACCGCCCTATCTCGACAATGTTAAATTGTCTTTATAAATTACCCGTTTTCTCAGGACTTGTTGAGTATATAAATGTGGTGTTTTTATCATATGTTCTCGCATGTTTTTTGAAAGTATTGCTCTATAATCACTTTAAAATAACAGCTGGAAAAAAGTTATGATTTTTCTCTAAACATATAATTCTTTGTTGTAAATTTTAACAATTTTAATTTCTTGAATTTTAACTATTACATTAAATACTACTAAAGTAGAGCTGCAACGTCATTATACTATTTATCTTGTATGGTAAATAATTCATATATGTACGTTCAGACGTTTCTGAGAAAAGGGGCATTTATACTGAAAAAAGTCATTTTGAGAAAATTGCGTTTGAAGAAAAATATTAATATACAACCAGTCGATAAAAAAAAATTAGGATCCTCCTGAACGGTAGCTCTCATCCTCCCCCCCCCCCTCCATTATCCTTCTCTTGTATCTGCCTTCTTTTGACATATTGTTTGTTGCAATCTCCGCCTTCATGATTTGCAGTTGGTCCTCGTCCATCACACTTTTAGTGGTGTTGTAACATTTATGAATTCCAAAACCTGTAGTCTTCCAGAATAGCCATGATTGAAAGTAAGAACACATTAGTTTAGACATGATGAAAACTATCACAGGGAACACGAACACAAATAAATGTACAATTAAAATTGTTTACTGCGATTACTGCTAGTGTAGATAACTTACGAAACGGACAGTTCTCTACAAAACAAAAGAAATCAGTCTTCTAGACTATTTGGTTCCAGAGAAAAATGCCAATATGCGAAATGATGGGAAACAAATTTCTTATAAATGTCAGTGCATGATTATCTTCAAATATTTATTTAAGATAATAAACAATCAAATATTTCAATAAAACCAACACAAAATTAAGCCTAAACATCCATATATTCATAATTTGCATAAAAGTAAAACTGCAAAATTTCGTCATTTTGGGCGGTACATAAGTTCATCAGTGGTGTCAGTTCTTTCAGACATGTCTGATATACAGTCTTTGACTTTTGAACTTGAGCAAATTCGTTAGAATGCATTTATGGGCTAATATGTTTTGTGTAATACTGTTCAACGTCATGAATATAATGCTTATAAATCATCAGCGTGTTCAATCCGTTCTGCTTCCATAATAATTAGATATGGGCAAAGTAGTTACTTTTACGGAAAAACGTCTTTTGAGAAGAGTTCTTCTTGCGGTCTAGTTGGAATAAACAACTTAGTTCATATGAAAAGGTGTAGTAACAATAAGTAAGAGAACTTAGAAAAATCTTTAAAATAATAAACTAGAAAACAAAACTTTATTTCATACAAAAATTTAATGGCCTTTACAAATAAACTCAGTATGCATATTTCAGTCATACAATATTTTTATCGCAAAGGGCTGAGTGATTTCAGTTTCAACTTACGTATGTTAATATAACAATCATCAGTTATTTGTTTATTAACGGATAGATGATTGGCATTTAAATGAAAACGCACGTCTTCTTAAAGCACACAATGATGTAGGAGTTTAATTTTCTATTTTTTCGCAAATATAACTTTTTCTTACCAATCTTTAAGAAAACTATGTTTAATGGAAAAATAGAAACGTTATAAATTGCACTTTTTTATGTTTCTCAGACTCCATGGAATAGTATAGTGCGTTTAAAATTACTTGCGACTTTTGGCAGATCGGTGCGGAACGAGTGGAAGGGCGCTTAATAGGGATGAGCTATGAGCGCACTCGAGAGGCAAATTGTCGAGAAATTATCGCGTACTAGAGAGGGGAAAACTAAAACATCTGATCGTTTCGAAACAGTTGAAACCCTGTCTCGAAACCATGAAACAGTGTGTGTTTTGTAATATTATGGACCTGTTTATTGTATCATCGTCAATGTGTACTATATAAGAATTGCTACAGAACCACAAACATAGTGCGAGGACAGCAACTATAAAAGAAAAATTAAACTTTTATTTAGATGCCGCACCAGTTTTGTATTTCCTGCACCGGTTAAAAAATGTTTGTAGCGTCTATGGGACTTAACTACGGGGTCATCAATCCCTAAACTTACAAACTACTTATCAACTACTTACAACTAAGGACGGCACAAATATCCATGCCCGAGTGGGGATTCGAACCCCCGACCGTAGTGGCCGTGCAGACCATGACTGGAGCGCCTCAGTCTCCTCGGCCACCGTGGCCGGCTCACCGGTTAAATTTCACTTGTCGTTCTAGCGGTCTCGCGTGATAATGTTGGCAGTTATGTGACGTTGGCATTACTCAGTCGCGTTACAACGTAAATGTTTTGTCATGGAAATTTCGTTTTACGAGGATAATTTATTTTACTGAGTGGATAAGGGTATATATATAAGAACCTGTCAAATGCAGAGCACAAACAGCATTATTTATTTACTTTATTGCTGTACGAAACATCAATCAAACAATTCGATGTGGATTTCTAAGAACATTAACATCTTGGCAGAGACTTTCTGCCGTTTTATTGATGTTGCCAACTTAACCACGCGGGGCTGGGATAGGCGAAATTTTACCCCCGTATCAAATACACTGCTTTCGGAATAAACGACGTGCCTGCTATCCCATTAGCTGAGGACTAAAGTTTTTATGTCTAATATACTGGTTTTTACCAAGATAGCTATAATTAATACATTTTGCTTTCCTCTATTCTAGTGTCTAATTTCGATAGGTGTTGCGTGTGCTAAACTACCTGTGATATTAAAAAGGCGTATTATAACATTAAATTTATCGAGCTAACATTTTGCGAAGGGTTACGTTTTTATACATCGTTTTCGCACTGCTGGATTCTTTACTGAAATAAACCTTGTCTTAAAAATCGAGGTTTGTAAATACCTTTAATTCGCGGTTTCATTTACCGTTCAAACTTTCGTGATGTTCCATGCTTATAATTTCAGCTTAAAGCTCCTGTACTTTCTGAACGCAGCTACCACAATTTAGAAATACAACACTTAGGGCCGGCTTGTCAGTGTCTCGATAAGTTCCAATTAAGATTTTAGCTTGTCGTTAGCAGAGAAATGCGTTTGTCAATGTTTCGTTATGAGTTAACCTGACGTTAAAGGACCTCAAACTGCCCGTTAAGTTAACGAGTAAAATTCTGCTCGTTACACGGCTAACGTCCAGTTAAGTGAGAATCTGTATGTAAATGGCAGGATTCCAAAGCGCTAAAATATCGCCAATATATTCACGAGAAAAAGGCCGATTTATCGAACAGATTAACAGAAGCACTGCATGTATGAAAAACTAGTGTGGAAAGCAGCTTTATTGGAAAATGTATCAGCATATTTCTCGCCCTATCCATGTCTGTAGCGATTAGATGAGTTTGATATATTGGAGAATGGCAACATAACCTTAAAATTATAGTTCCGATACCAAAATACGGGTAAAGACTAGTTAAGTGAGAAACGGTATGATGAAAATGGCTGGAATACGATTTGGTTGACAATTACAACGATGTCAATATTTTGGCGATATAGAGGTCATTGCCCCTATAAGGTGTCCTAGACGTATTTATGTTCGTCCAAATCATTTTGAATGCTGGGATGATGCAGAATTTGTTACTCGATTTCGTCTTCGAAAAGCCACTTTGGAAACGCTGCATGAAAATCTCCACAACCATTTGAAGAGTCCAACAGAAAGTTATTTATTTTGTAAGTTATCTGTCGTAATAGAAAACAGAATACATTATTTATGTCTGCAAGCTTATTAATTCAGTATTATGCTTGTTGCGCCTAGTGTAAGGCGTAAATGTGATTTATTCCTCCGATCTACAGGAAAACTGCACTTTCACCTCTGCACTTGCTTGCACTAAGGAACTACGTACTTGGTAGTATGTTATCGTACTAGGCCCTAAGCACTTTTGCTGTCCTACATATTCCATGGGTAGCACTGCATTCGTATGCCACAATGTCGCTTCCTTTTCCTTCCATGTCGTATCGTCGTTTTCTTTTACATTCCAATGTGTTCTTATATTTCTCTATTAAGGACACAAGTCTCCCGCACTAACCTCTTGTATAATTCGAGCTTCTTTCACGTTTGTTTGTCATAGCGCCAAATAACAACTGTCTGCTAACCTCTTCCATAATGGTCAAATATGGCGAACAGCTTATTTATTGAGACGGCACTTTCTTTTTATTGCCAACATAGTCCAAATAAAATGTTCAAATGTTTGTATAGCTTATGGGACTTAAGTACGGGGTCATCAGTCCCTAAACTTACAAACTACTTATGAACTAGTTAACACTAAGGACGGCACAAATATCCATGCCCGAGGGGGGGATTTGAACCCCCGACCGTAGTGGTCGTGCAGACTGTGACTGGAGCGCGTCAGTCCCCTCGGCCACCGCGGCCGGTCCAACATAGTCGAAATATATCGTACCTTCTCGTTTTCTCCATGTTAGCAATCCAGAGGTGTATCTGGCAATCACAAACGCAATGCATTTAACGAGCACTTTTAATTACACATTAAAGGCAACTTCTCCTTTACTAACGAGAAGATTAACGAGAGATGGACGAACCGGCCCTAATAGTTGCTTCTTCTGTCCTCATTCTGTTCCACAGTTTTGATAGTGTTAATTTTGATGCATGTTCCATGATATCGGAGGCAAATTAAAAATTAGTTATCCGATACTGGCGGACTGTTTCTGACACTATCCAACCGTTTTACCATATTTACTTTGCATTAATAGAAGAATGAGGTTCTGTATCCGTAGAGCCGCGGCGGAGCGGCCGAGCGCATTGAGGCGCTATGTTACGATGCGCGAGGCCGCTCCCCATCGGTTATTCGAATCCCCCCTCGGGCATGGATGTTTGTGCCGTCTTTAGTATAAGCTTGTTCGTAAGTAGTTTGTATTTTCAGGGACTAATGACTCCATAGTCAAGTCCCATAAGCTCTACAAACATTTGAACATTGTATCCGTGGATGACTGTGTTTGATTGCTAATTTTATATGTCTTATCATGCTTGTTTTACTTTTGCAACATTATGGAGATTTTTAAGACATATGTTGCAACAGTTGTTAAGTTCTGCCAGTGCCACAGCTTTTTTGTTTCTTTTTTTCCTTTGTTGTTAATTCGCCCCTAAGAGGCTAGACGGCAACGACCTCTCACGCCGCTCTGCAGCCAAGAGAATAAAACTGTAAGACAAGATGAAATGAATATATACAATGGAGTTAAAAAGAAGATCGTGAAACAATGGTAAGGCGAAATGACGGCGACGTAATAAAATGACAATTGAATTTTAAAAACACAGATGTAGAATCTTAGAAACGGCCACGGTGGCTAAAGTCAGGAACGCAGTGTGAAGCCACAGTCGTGAAGCTAACACAAGTAGATGTGACGGAGGTACAGATTAAAATCCACAGGCAACGTTTTTTCTGCCGCGAGAGGAGGTTGCAACATGTTAAAAACGACGACGACACAGCACTGAAACTTGGAGCACAGATTAAAATTTCACAGCACTGCACTGGGAGAGACCTCGCCGTGGGACCAGTTTCGTTTTCGCTATCCATATTTGAAATCAGAATAACAGCGAGCTGCGGGCGTTGCCTGTAGTCGTCAGCGGTCAGTTCAAATAATCGAGCGCGTTCTAACCAGTCAAGTGGCGCACAGCAACACGCAATGCAGCGCCATTTATGGTGATCTTCTCGAGAACTACTAGAGCACCTGCAGCTCGAGAAATTCTTGGCAGCCCGAGAAATTCTCGGTGCGCTCGAGTCGCAGCGCCTCAAAGTACCAACCCTGGAGCCAGGGTTGCCAGGTCCGAAAAGCTTTTTTCGGATGATGAAGTTTAAAACTTTCGGAAGATGCGCTAAAAATCGGAAGGTATACCATATACAAGAGAGAGAGAGAGAGAGAGAGAGAGAGAGAGAGAGAGAGACGAATCATTTATTTCAGAGCTAGGGAATTGAAATAAGACAATATCATATCAACAATTTATTCTTTATTCATACTTAGTCTATGTTGGCATCGTTGTCTCACAGATGGCGTTACATGTTTCATCTCAATGGGTAAGCACTTTAAGTGACTTTGCCGGTCCTTGCGCCGAAACAGTACTATAGTGGCACATCGGTAATCATTGTTTAGATGTGATCGAAACAGTCACCCTGTTTACATGGACTTCCAAAACCGTATTTCGTAAACCGATTTCCCAATTCCGCTTTTGGTTGGTCATGTAAACACTTCAAAATCGATTCTGGAAATTCGCTTCTCTAAAGCTGTTTTCCAGTTCCACAATCGATTTTCGTGTCCATGTAAACGCAACCGTTTTTGAAGCGATCTTGGCTTGTCAGATTGTATTTTCTTGTTAAGAATTTTCGGCACAAATGGAAAGAGTGATATTTTCTAATGTGAAATAAAAGTATAAATATTAGAATGAACATAAATCTGTGTATTTAAATAAAAAATAATAGCGATTGTGAAGACTAAATAAGGAACTGAATTAGCTGTTTTCCAGCCGCCATGTTAAGTGAGCTAGGAAATCCGATTCAGGCTATGCCATGTAAACACGACAGCGAAAAACGGTTTACGAAAATCAGTTTTCGTCTTCCGGAAGATGTGTTGCATGTAAACCTAGTGAGTGACGCAGCTGGGGAGGGGAGGGGGAGCTAGAGGGTGCAGTCCCCCCCCCCCCCCCAGACATTAACTCGCTTCTTCTTATACTTAGATTAGTTTTTTGTTCCATAGATCCACATTGAGGAGATCCTCGTGCATGTGGAACATGTCAAGAAGCAAAATTTACAAGCTGAATTATAGATAATACTAATAATATAAACACAGATACACACATTTTAAGGCTTATTTTAGCTGATAATATAATTATACTAATGAATACCGATACATGCATCATTTGGTACAATTTAGAAATTCACTAACGGAGTAGACGGAGATGGCCACTAGAAAGTCTTTTAGGTTCCTCTTAAACTGATCTTTATTTGTAGCTAAATTTTTTTACACTTTATGGTAAATTATTGAAAATATATGTTCCTGAGTAGTGGACCCCTTTTTGAACTAGAGTAAGTGCTTTTAAGTCCTTGTCTAGATCATTTTTATTCCTAGTATTGTATGTATGAACTGAGCTGTTTGTTGGGAAAAAGGATATATTATTTATGACAAATTTCATTAAGGAATAAATATACTAAAAACAAAATACAAAGTACGGAGAGAGAGTCTTCTTAATCCACTGTTATACGAAATCGATATTCAATACGTCCCACCGAGCGAGGTGGCGCATTGGTAAGACACTGGACTCGTATTCGGAAGGATGGTGGTTCAAATACACCTCCGGACATCCAGACTCAGGTTTTCGGTGATTTACCTAAATCATTTCAGGCAAATGCCGGGATGGTTCCTTTGAAAGGGCACGGCCGATTTTCTTCAACATCCTTGCCCAAACATTCCGAGCGTAAGCTCCGACTCTAATGACCACGCTCTCGACGGGACGTTAAACTCCAAGCTCTTTTCAATACGTCCCCACCATTCCCCAATCAAAGTCATGGCTTTGCTACTGGGTGGAACTAATATTGTTTGTGTTATGTAGCAGCATGTACTATCAGCGAAGGAATTTTTGAAAATTTCGGAAGATTCACTCCAAATTTTAGGACGATTTGAAAATTTTCGGAAGATTCACTCAGTATTTCAGGCACATTTGGAAAATTTCGGAAGATTCACTCGTAATTTCGTATTATCCGGAATCATTCAAAAAATCCGATGTTGCGGTGCGCGCGGCCGTCCGCCGTCGGAGGTTCGATTCCCCCCTCGGGCATAGGTGGTTGTGTTGTCCTTAGTTTAGTTTACGTTAGGTTAAGTAGTTTGTAAGCTAGGGACTGATAACCAAGCTGTTGAGTCCCACAGATTTACAAACATTTCAAATTTTTTTCTGGTGATAAGGAAACGACAACAATGAACACTCGTATCCACGTGCTACTGCTTACCCTCTAGGTGGCAACAGGGACAAAATGTTTAAAATATTTGTTAAGCTTCAGGGACTTAACTGCGGGGTCATCAGTCCGTAAACTTACAAACTACTTATGAACTACCTTACACTAAAGACAGCACGAACATCTATGCCCGAGGGGTATTCGAACCCCCGACCGGAACATATTAGGCCGGTATTACACTATCATATTTACTGGACAAAAACTGATGAAATATTGGTTCTATTTCTTAAAGATCTTTGACGCGGCGCCAGAATAGCCGAGCACACTGTGGCGCGGTGCTGCGGTGCGCGCAGCCGTTCGCCGTCGGCGGTTCGAGTCCCCCCTCGGGCATGGGTGTATATGTTGTCCTTAAATTAGTTTATCCTAGTTTAAGTAGTTTTTAAGTTGGGGACTAATGAACAAGCAGTTGAGTCCCATAGATTTACAAACATTTGAATATATGAGATCTTTGACGCGATCCCGAAAGGGGGTAAAACACTGTCATCCAAAATTTGATAAAAGTTTCATCAGAATGGCCAACTATAACTCATTAGTCAATTGGGCAGATGCGTGTTCACCAGTTGCATCGAGTTAAGAAGAAAATAAAGAATGAAATAAAAATTATAAATGCACTTGAAGCCTTGAGAATCAGCGTAAGATAAAACAAAATTAGTAACGAGAACTGCGAGTCGGGGAATGCGAATGGACAGTATAGGCCATTTAAATGTGTTCTCATGAAAGTGGTTCTTCGGTTCTTCATATTACAAAGTAGAAAATTCACTTCACTAAAGGTATAAGCGCAAAAGACAGACTTAACGAGACGTTACGATTTCTGTATCGCTACTAGTTATTTCCCTTTTTATTCCACTTCCAAACAGAACGAGAGAAAAACGAGTGCCTCTATAAGAGCCCTAATTTCTCTTATCTTTGTGGTCTTTACACGAAAAGTAGGTTAGCGGCGGTAGAATCGTTCTGCAGACTTCAAATTCTGCCGAGCGGTCTGGAGTGCCACGTTACGGATCGCGCAGCCTCCCGCTTCGGAGGTTCGAATCCTCCCTCGGGCATGGATGTGTGTATAGCCCTTAGGTTAGTTTAACTTAGTTTAAGTAGTTTGTAAGACTAGGGACTGGTGACCAATGTAGTTTGGTCCCATAGGATTACAAACATGTGAACTTCAAATTCTGAGCCGCTAAATTTCCTCATTAGTGTTTTGTGCCCAGACGTCAGGGCCGAGTGGTCATGGAGCTTAAATTAGATAGGCGTGAAGTTATGCAGTAAATCAAGATGAGTTTTATTACTGAAGACCGTTACATATTGCTACATGGGACCCGGGAGGGGGGGGGGAGGTCGACGCCTGTCCCTAAAGGTACATTTTGGAATCAGAGGTAAAGTTACGATATCATTGGAACTCAAGGGAACAGGTCTAGTCAGGTCGGACCGTCGGAGGCAGTGGCGCGAGAGAGCGCCAGTTCGATGTGTCGTTCAGGTCACGGCACAGCGTGGTCACGTGACCACCAGCCTCGTTCGTGATTGGTGGCTGGCTTCTGCCTACGCTCCGAGGCTGGCGTACCCTCGTCAGCAGAAGCAAGCCAACAAGGAATGCTGATCCAACAGACACGTGTCGTGAACATGCGTGTGCAAATTTACCACTGCAGGCAAGCGGCACGGCCAGGCCAGCCAGGCGAACAAAGTACTTAGTAAAAATTTCATAAACCCACTAGAATAGTAAATGGTTGTCATACTTGACCTCCTAGTAACAAATAATCTGGAGCTAATAAAGAGTATCAGAACAGACACAGGTATTAGTGAACACAGACTTGCCGTAGTGAGACAATACTGAAATTCCCAAACCCACCAATATTAAACGAAAAATCTATCGTTGATGACTTGCTGGCCACCATGAGCCCTCCACCAACACGACGTAGCTGCACTGTGGATTCCATGTATTTAAGAATATGCCCTTCACCCTACCTGTTTTTAATTTCTTTACCGTTCTTAGGCAGTTAAAGAGTTTATTGCAATGGGACGGAGAGTTGTGGGTCGTCTGCCTAATACATTGGCTAAAATTTGAAGTAATTTTTTAACCCTGGTGATGTAGCTGTAGTGCCATGAAACTATTGTCTATTCACCGAGAGCTGGGACAAAACTTAAACAGTGTCACGTGTAGGGTTGCCAGATTGAACTCGAGGCAGGCCCGGAGACGAGACGTGTTCCCCTCCCCCTTGGCCAATGATCCCCTCCCCCAACTGTGACCAACTGCCCCCCCCTACCAGGATTACACGTGAATTCTAAAAGAAAAAAAAAATCATCTTCCCCCTCCCAGCAAGTATCCCCCCCCCCCCGGTGGAACATTGCTAGGGGTTGCCTTCACATGCCGCAGCTGACCGGCCAGGCCGCCAGTTGCTGTGGATCAACAATCGGCACACTTCAGTCGGCGTGACGGCAGCATCAAAGCTGCTCACATCAACAGCTGCGCCTTCCAAGAGTTGGCGCTTGTGGCTCCGCGTACTGTTAAGTATCGCGCGCCACTAAGAAGAGCTTCTCCCGCCAGAGGTTCGAATCCCCCCCCTACGGCATGGATGTTGTGTTCGTCCTTAGTTTAAGTTACGTTAAGTTCGATGTAGATCGTCGCTACATGAGTATAGTACTTAAAAAGCGTTAAGATGAAGGTTACATTCAAGCCCGGAGATGAGAGTCATTGGCCCGTAGACACGGAGAATTCATTCCAAGCCCGGGCACTCCGGGCGGCGCCCGGATATTGGCAACCCTAGTCACGTGAGCGACAACGATTTTTTCCACCGAAAGCATTCGATGTTCACGTGATACGTAGGGGTGCGCAAAATCCTTGTCGCACGCTTTGCAGCTGGCGGCGTTGGCTGGCTGCTGAGCTGACGTCGCAGCGGATCGCGAGAAACCTGGGCAACAATGTAACGAAATAAAGCGTTAAAAAGCAAAGACGGCGTTGAAGATTTAAAGCCAGTTACAGTAATGTTAAAAATACGATGAAACTGAGTTCTTTCTGTTGAAGTAGATCTACTTTCAAAAACGCTCCATTCAAACAAAATCAATTTTTAATAACAATATCAGTAATAATAATGTTAATGGGCAACGAAACAAGGTTCACTCTGTCGAACTTGAACTGTTTTCATTGAGGTTTATAACAAACCGCTCCTCTCTCTCCTCTATAATGCAGTCTAATTTCGACATTTGACTTTCTTTTCTACCACATCGAGGACGCACTTGTTCCAATCTCCTGCAGTATCTGTTCTTCGTACTTCTTCTAGCAGTTCTTTAACTTCCGGCATTTTGTATGTTTTGTTTTTCGCTGCAACATAGCCTTTGATTCTGGCCCACACTAACTCTTTGGCGTTTAATTCACATTGGTATGCAGTGGCGTAACTAGGACTTGGCTTTGGAGGAGATAGATCTGCTTGACGAGCAAAATTTTAGTCAGTTTCCAGACAGACTACCATCTACTACTCCCGCTGAAGAAACTAATTCACTCTCATCCAATGAAAGCTTATGGTAAAACACTCAAAGTTTTCAATCTTTACCTTTACTATATTGCTGTTATACGATTTCTTTTCTTTTTTTCGGGTTCTGGGGGGGAGGAGGTTCTATCCCCCTCAGTCCCCCATAGTTAAGCCACTGGTGATATGGGGCAATTCCAAGAACAGTTTTCCCTGCATTCTTCGCCATTTCATCTATCGTGTATTCTTTGTGTACTGTTCTGTGATTTTTAACTATATCTAAAAGTTCTTTCTTCAACATACTGTGTTCAAAATAGTTTAGCCATTCTCATATTTCGTGCTTATTGGAATTAGCATTTGAGAACATTTTCTTTTCAACGATAATGGTACGGCGCCTTATCAAGAACAATGACTGCGTTTTCCTGAAGCCGAGGAAGAACATCTTGAAACCACTTCTCGAAGGTTTCGGCGCACATCTCATGAGAACCTCCACTGTTCTTGGACTCGCTGGCATTGTCTGGGATAATCAGACGTTTTCCTTTACCTGATGGGCCCTTGCTTCCGGTGGATAATCCGGACAGAAACGCTTGTTTTGAGGACTTCATTGTGTAATCTTCCCATACGTTACTTCGGAAATGAACTGAAGAGATCCCGCTGTACAACGCGCACTAACGAGCTCACACCTGCAACTGAGACGGCCACGCTGGCTGCACGCCCCTGCCTTGTACACCCCTCGCCGGCAGCGCTGTGGTCACGCGTCTTGCCGTGTTTACAGTAGGGATGGCGGTTATTGCTGAAACAACCGGTTTTCGTTTATACCGGTTCTTTTCATCTCCAGTTTAACCGCACTGTAAAAATTGTTCAAGAAAACCGGTTTTTTAAATAACCGGTTTTTGGTTTTTTATTGCTATTATATCCAGTAGAGTTCGACCGAAACATATTTTGCCGAAACAGAAACCGTAATCAAATTTTTGGTTCTTCTAGTTTTGGCCCAAAACCGAAACTTACGAATGTTAGTTAAAATTTAGGTAAATTTACGTTTTACGACAAATTACTAGTCTTTCGATATTTCGCAAGATACCCTCCCAATACTACGCCTGCTTGAGTGTGTGTAAGACTAGCGAGAAGTCCGTAGAAGACGATATACGAAGCATACAGATTTACTGGCCTAGTATTTCCATCCGTAAGATGGACTTGTGAGCATACGAATATCTCGTTATATACGCAATATATATAAATATATATAAGTTACAGTCAGTAAATGAACGTCAATGAGTGCTACAGAAGTATTTCGAAAAATAGAGTCACAGTTCCGACTAACAGTATGATTGTTATCAGTTTAAATTTACGCAAATTGAACTAGGAGAGCTGTGTACCACATGATCAAATAATGTTCAATTCTATGAGTCCTAACTGCTCAGGTCATCGGTCCCTAGACTTAAAAACTACTCAAACATAAACTAACTTACACTAAGGACAACGTACACACCCATGACCGAGGGAGGTGGGAGGACTCGAACCTCCGACTTCAGCAGCCGCGCAGTCCGTAACATGGAGCCTCATACCGCACGGCTACCTCGCGAGGCATCACATGTTCAGTGTTACCTAAACCCATGTGTTGTTGTTGTTGTGGTCTTCAGTCCGGAGACTGGTTTGATGCAGCTCTCCACAATACCCTATCCTGCGCAAGCCTCTTCATCTCCGCATACGAACGGCAACCTACATCTGTCTGAATCTGCTTACTGTATCCATCTCTTGGTCTTCCCCTGCGATTTTTTCCCTACACACTTCCCTCCAACGCTAAATTCACAATTCCTTGATGTCTAAGAATGTGTCCTACCAATCTATCCCTTCTTTTAGTCAAGGTATGCCAGAAATTTCTCTTCTCCCCAATTCTGTTCAGTACCTCCTCATTAGTTACGCGATCCACCCACCTAATCTTCAGCATTCTTCTGTAGCACCATATTTCAAAAGCCTCAATCCTCTTCCTGTCCGCACTGTTTATCGTCCATGTTTCACTCCCATACAAGGCAACACTCCACACAAATGCCTTCAGAATGGACTTCCTTAGGTTTAAATCAATATTCGATGTTAACAAATTTCTCTTCTTCAAGAACGCTTTTCTACCCATTGCCATTCTGCATTTTATATGCTCTGTACTGCGACCATCATTTGTTATTTTACTGCCCAAGTAACAAAACTCATCTACCTCCTTTAATGCTTCGTTTCCCAATCTAATTCCTTCAGCATCACCTGATTTTCTTACACTGCACTCCATTACCCTAGTTTTGCTCTTGTTAATGTTCATTTTATATGCACCTTTCACCACACTGTCCATTCCGTTCAACTGCTCTTCCAGGTCCTTTGCTGTATCTGACAGAATTACTATGTCGTCGGCAAAACACAATGTTTTTAATTCTTCACCCTGAACTTTAATTCCTTCTCCAAATTTCTCCTTGCTTTCCTTTATAGCTTGCTCAATGTACAAATTGAATAACAATGGAGAAATACTACAACCCTGTCTTACTCCCTTTCCAACCACTGCATCCCTTTCTTGCCCTTCAACTCTGACAACCGCTGTCTGGTTTTTGTACAAGTTGTAAATAACCTTACGCTCCCTATATTTTACTCCTGCTTGCTTCAGAACTTGGAAGAGTTTATTCCAATCAACATTGTCAAAAGCCTTCTCCAAATCTACAAAAGCTAGAAATGTAGGTTTGCCTTTTCTTAATCTATCTTCTAGGATAAGTCATAAAGTGAGTATTGCCTCCCGTGTTCCTACATTTCTCCTGAACCCAAACTGATCTTCCCCGAGGTCGGCTTCTACCAGCTTTTCCATCCTTCTGTATATAATTCGTGTTAATATTTTGCAACCATGACTTATTAAACTGATGGTTCTGTAGTTTTCACACCTGTCTGTACCTGCTTTCTTTGGAATGGGGATTATAACATATTTCTTAAAGTCTGAGGGTACTTCGCTTGTCTCATGCATCTTACACACCAGGTGAAACAGGTTTGTCATGGCTGGTTCTCCCAGAGACTTCAGTAGCTCTGATGGAATATCATCTATTCCAGGGGCCTTGTTTCGACTTAGGTCTTTCAGGGCTCTGTCAAATTCTTCTCTAAATACAGTATCTCCTATTTCATCTTCATCTACATCCTCTTCCCTTCCTACAATATTGTCTCGAAGTTCATTTCCATTGTAGAGCCCCTCTATATACTCTTTCCACCTTTCAGCTTTCCCTTCTTTGCTGAGAACTGGTTTTCCATCAGTGTCCTTGATATTCATAGATCTGTTTTTCTTATCTCCAAATGTTTCTTTTATTTTCGTGTAGGCTGTATCTATTTTTCCCCTATTTATACATTCTTCTACATCCTCGCATTTGTCTTCTAGCCACTCCTGCTTAGCCATTTTACACTTCCTGTCAATCTCATTTCTTAGTCGTCTGTACTCCATTTTGCCTGTTTCATTTACTGCATTTTTATCGTTTCTCCTTTCATCGTTTAAATTTAGTATCTTCTATGATATCAAGGATTTTTTGTAGGTCTTGCCTTCCTACCTATTTTGTCCTCTGCTACCTTCACTATTTCATCTCTCAATGCTACCCATTCCTCCTCTACTGTTTTATTTTCCCCTGTTTCTGTCAATTGTTGCCTAAAGCTCCCTCTGAAATTCTTAAGAACCTCAGGTTCCTTCAATTTATCCAGGTTCCATCTCCTTATTTTCCTACCTTTATGTAGTTTCTTTAGTTTCAGCCTACAGTTCATAACCAACAAGTTATGGTCAGAGTCTATATCTGCCCCTGTGTACGTCTTACACTGTAAAACCTTGTTCCGAAATCTATGCCTTACCATTATAAAATCTATCTGGTATCTCCCGGTGTCTCCTGGTCTCTTCCACGTATACAACCTTTTTTTTAATTCTTGAACCAGGTGTTTGTTATAACTAAATTATGTTCTGTGCAAAATTCTACCAGGCGGCTTCCTCTTTCATTCCTTTTGCCCAGACCATATTCACCTACTATCTTCCCTTCCCTTCCTTGTCCTACTACCGAATTCCAGTCTCCCATAACAATTAAGTTTTCCTCTCCCTTAACTGTCTGAATAATTTCCTTTAGCTCATCACATATTTCTTCGATTTCCTCATCATCGGCAGAGCTAGTTAGCATATAAACCTGCACTACTGTTGTCGGTGTTGGCTTCGTATCTATCTTGACAATGATAATGCGATCACTGTGCTGGTCATAGTAGTTTACCCGCATTCCTATTTTCTTATTCATTATCAGACCTACTCCTGTGATACCCCCAATAGATTTTGTATTTATAATCCTGTACTCACCTGACCAGAAATCCTGTTCATCCTGCCACCGAACTTCACTAATCCCCACTATATCTAACTTCAACCTATCCATTTCCCTTTTTAAATTTTCTAATTTTCTTACTCGATTAAGGGATCTAACATTCCACGCTCCGACCCGTAGAATGCCAGTATTGTCCCCTAAACCCATATAGGTTATTAAAAAAAAAACCTCGCTTTCAAGGAATCACATTAATAAAACTTGTTAGCATAACAATATGATAATACATTCAAAGTTATTATTCCAATCTTATAGTACATCACTTACATAATAGGTATATGAATCGAATTTACCTTCTATTCCAAGAAATATTTTGGATGCTTTCTCCTTAAATGACACAGCATCTTTGTAGTACCTCCATTCGTTTTCAGCTTTTTAAAACAAATTGAGCATTGTACCTCACTGCTCGCGTACTTCGTGAAGTACTTCCACACTCGGGATAGTGCCAATTAAGATACAACCGATGTCTGGTGACGACAGCAAGGACCTGCCGCATGACCAGACCGAGGCAAGTCTTGTACACTGCCGGTGCACGCGCGTTGTCTAATAGGCCACGCCACACGGCAACAGGTGCATCAATAGCTGCACCAGTTATGACTGTCGGGATTGTTCTTAAATTACCACTCATCGCTTTTCATAGTTACTGCGATGACCTAATATTTCACAGCAGTGGAAATTTTAGGAATAGCCCTGCCGGCTGCGGTGGCCGAGGGGACTGAGGCGCTTCAGTCAGGGTCTGCACGGCCACTACGGTCGGGGGTTCGAATCCCCCCTCGGGCATGGATATTTGTGCCGTCCTTAGTTGTAGGTAGTTCATAAGTAGTTTGTAAGTTTAGGGAGTGATGACCCCGTAGTTAAGTCCCTTAAGCTTAACAAACATTTGAACATTTGAATAGCCCTAAATATTAGGGTCTACTAGTTTTAATTTCTTAAAAATATTTACAGAAAACACTTTTTAATCCACTACTACAGGAAGTAGTCATACCGGTTTTTTAAATGTTCAAATGTTTGTATAGTCTATGGGACTTAACTACGGGGTCATCAGTCCCTAAACTTACAAACTACTTATGAACTACTTACGAACTAGGACGGCACAAATATCCATGCCCGAGGGGGGATTCGAACCCCCGACCGTAGTGGCCGTGCAGACCGTGACTGGAGCGCTTTAGTCTCCTCGGCCACCGCGGCCGGCACCGGTTTTTTAACCCGGTTCTTGGCAATAACTAAAAAAATCCCGTTAAAACCGACACCAAATAAATACCGAAAAAAAAACGGTTATTCAAAACTATCGGTATCGGTTTTAACCGGTCAGTTTTTCCCATCCCTAGTTTACAGTACGTCTCTCGTTTCGGTGAATGGAGTATAGTAGATTCAGATAAGAAATTACTATACAGATGAGGTAGCCCACTGCATAATGACTTAAATGGCTTATGATTAACCTTACCGGTACCAGTAATCTTTCGGACGACCTGGAAGAAACGTATAGTGTAATTTAGATTGAAGATTTGCGCGTCAGAGTACTAGGCTGCCAGTTAAAGGGCTTGACGACGATTGCGTACAAATGGCGTTGGCTATCAGAGGTCGTGAGCTAAGGAGGGCAGGAAGAGAGGGTGGGGCACCGAACTCAGCTTGCGAAATTGCTGAGGCAGAGACGTAAGACTTCGACTGCGACACATGCACTCTCAGCTGCTGACGATCACCGTGTTGCCTAACCATCGCGCCGACACAATTGGAGTCCAACTACCGTCACTTCTTAGTTCAAACTTCACGCGCTAGAGCTGCTTTCCTCCAGCGACAAGTCCTAACCGTTCGTCGTTGCAAAATCGCCAAGCCGGTCGCGGTGGACGAGGGGTGCCGGGCGCCGTGGCTCAGCGCGCCCGGCCAGGGGGCTAAACGCCCTCTGTAATAAAAAAAGCTGAGCCAAATATTCCACAAAAAACCAAGAACGAAATGAACGACCGCAAAAGATAGATCTACCCTATGATAATAATAATTAAAAATAAATAAATAAAAGCAGACTGAGGCGCTCCAGTCACGGTCTGCACGGCCACTACAGTCGGGGGTTCGAATCCCCCCTCGGGCATGGATATTTGTGCCGTCCTTAGTTGTAGCTAGTTCATAAGTAGTTTGTAAGTTTAGGGACTGATGACCCCGTAGTTAAGTCCCATAAGCTATACATAAATTTGAACATTTCTGAAAATCGCCACAATAATAGACACTTCTAATTCCTTTCCTGGCTTTATTTCTAGGCGTGTTTGGATCCTAAATCATAGGTCGAGTCTTTTAATTGCAATTTCATCACACATGAGAACCAATTGAGAAACATTAGACATAACGAAGCGAGCGAAGTGCACAGGTTACATACACAGCACTAATCAAATGCTGCTGGATTCTTTTGCACAACCCGAGTTTTAGCGTCACATACACAGTTATAAAAGCAGAGATTACTTTACATGAGCTTTATGTGAAACGGCATGCAGCCAAACCTTTTGAAAGCTTCAATTCATCAATGATACACAGTGGCGTAGCTATCATAGGGCTAGGCGGGGCAGTGCCCCGGGGCCCCCGAGCTCCAAGGGCCCCTCGGCCTACGTGAGCGACGATCGAAAAAAGTTACAGTAGAGCGTCGAAATTTTTTTCAATTCCTCCCACCTTATCGTCCATCATAGCCCCTTTCCCTCAAACAAGTTTCCCACAGTAGCCTCACTGGACCACTGGCTGGCGGAACAATGCTTCTAATTGGGCCTTCACAAGACGCCACTATGTGTCGCTGCTGACAGGCGAAGCTGCCAGCCAATGTGTCCAACAATCGGCACACTTCAGTCGGCAAAAGTAGCGGTATCATCAAAGCTGCTCACAGCAACAGCGGCGTCTTCCAAGTGTTGCGGCGTGCAATGTGAAGTATCGCGCTCCTCCAAATACTGTACAGTACTTCTTATTGGCAAATAGAAGTGTACAGTTCGAATATCCGAATAAAACGGTTTTCCGAATATCCATGTCCCCAAATTACTTCGGATAATAGACGTTATACTGTATATAATATTTTAGTTGAATGAAGGAATTTCTTTTAATTTCTCCCGCCGAAATTGACACCAACATGAACAGTTCGTCAATTACGCAAGGAAATTATAAAAAAAATGCATTATTAGAATGTGAGGTTACGGAAGTATTTAGTTTTATTCTTCTGCAGAAGCCGAAAGGTCGTTCAGCAAATTAAAAATTATCAAAACGCATCTGAGGTATAGTATGCCTCAAGCTCGACTGGGACATTTGGCACTCATAGCAATCGAAAACAAGGCTGCATCAAGTCTAGATTTAACAGACCTTATTGATGATTTTGCAAAAACCAAAGCCAGGAAAAGATTGTAAAATAATTGTTAAAGTAAAATTTACTACTTTTTAATTGTGTACCCATATTATTACTATAATGTACTGCAGTCACGAAAACGCTTACCGATAATTACCGATCAGAAATCATATCTTTGCCAACATCTGCACTCTAATAGTTAATCATTTTATTACTCCAGTAGGTATTTTTTCATTCTGACTTTGGTGCGTGAGGAAACACGAACGAAATTCCCACAACTTGAAAAACGCCACTCATTAAGTTCGCGATACACAGGAGGCGCGAAAAATAATTATGAATTTTTTTCAAGAACTAATAGTATTCGTGTTTCAAGAAATAGAAAAATTCCCAACTTTTACAAAACAATGTTTTAACACATTGACTGCCAGGTGAGTTAAGTATAAGTCACAGGAAGTCTTCTCTTCGGGCCACGCTAAGTAAATACAACTCACGGACATTTTTCTATTTAAAGCTCCATGGTGCAGTTGTAACTCACATTAGCGTGCTGTGACATGGTGTTACAGTACGTTATGGCTCCAGTAACAAATCATGTTCGTGGTCTCTAGTTTTCAAGAGCTCAAGAGTAGTTATTGACACCTGAAATCGTGAATTATATGTAACTCACATGACCCAGTCACATTGGGGTTTCTTTTTTTATATAATTTATTATTTGTTGTTACATATTATTTATACAGTAGATTGTATTTCACATACAGTTTTAATTAAATTCTCCAACTGTAATTGCAACAACAGTGAAACAGACTGAAAGAAATTGAGTAATTCCACTTTGTATCTCTAACACCTGCATGCACTGTGCTTTATGTAGAAACACATTGTTTGCATTTCTTGACAGCTTGCTCTCGTCCGAATTCATTCTTCATTTTTTCGTAGCATCCGTACACCTATGACTTGCTGCTCTCATGTTCACAAGAGCACAATCTGCAGGTAGCTCGGTTGCTACGGTGAGAGATTTCTCAGGGGCATCGGCATCTTCTGTATGAAGCAGTCTCAAAGTCACTTCCTCTTTGAATTCTGTGATTGAGATGATCTTGTTGATGTATCGGTAAATCACAAGAGCATTTACCAGTGCTGATCCTGTCAACAGTTCAACTGCAAGCTTCCTGTACCATTTCACACCCCGCCTTAGGACTTCATTTGGTGAGAGAGATCTACAAATGACTGATTATAGTCAGTTATCATTGCTTGTTTTTTTTTCTTTGTGCCCCTCTTGGTTTGTACTTCAGCTTCTTCCTCTCCATGAACAGTATTTAGCATCAACACATTCCTCTTATTTTTCCATTTCAGTAGTATCTACATCTTCTTCACGTATGTCCATAACTTTCATCTAAAAGCTTCTGTACATGCCTTTGTTCATTTACATAACTTCTACGAGACACTTTCTCCTGCTACAATATCGCTGTGTTGCGGAGCAAACAACACTGAATAAAGCCTGCGGTAGCAATGCAGAAAAACAATAATGGAACTGTACACAAATAATGTTGTGGAATGAAAGACTTACAGGAATACCAACCCAAAATTGCTAGCGACATGGCAAATGACACACCTGGCACTTTACTCTGGCGCCATGTGAGAGTCATATGTATCTCACAAAAAAAAAAAAAAAAAAAAAAAAAAAAAAAAAAATGAACTAAGGTACTACTAAATTGCAATATTTTAACTTATTTATACTTAAATAGCTTACTTCAAGCAAACTAAAGCAGAATATGGAAAAAAAGTAAATGATCCCCAGGGGTCGGTAACCCTAGTATACATTTGGCAGCCAATATGTTAATATAGTTATTGTTAAACAGAATGGACTAAGACAAAATATTAATGTATACAGCATATTTAAGTACAGTAGAACAGTATTGGGCATATGATTTGTTGTGGGGATGTGACAGCAGGAAAGGGTGGGGTTAGAGGGCAGAAGGTGCGGCAAAGGGCAGACCGCTGGAATGGTCAGGCACTGCCGTTCTTTGTGCGCCTGCAAAACGAATAGCGAGAAATCGAGCCCCCACTCTGTCTACCCCATTACGTCACAAAAGAAAATTACAAGGTGTTTTACAAAGTTATACCGACCCTTCTACAGTGTACCTCATGTATGACAGATGACGTACTGCGCAGACACATCTGGAGAGTGCGCATTTTCCACAAAATGCGTTGCGCCAGGAAACGGGCATGTTTACTTTCCACAAATGCTTCAAAACTGAAAGGAATACCGAGCAGAATCTACATACCTTTCTACACACTACCTTGCAATGTTTGGCGGGAAATGGATTCCTCGCCGTGGAGGTTCGAGTTCTCACTGGGGGATGGGTGTGTGTGTTGTCCGTAGGTTAGTTTACCTAGGTTTAAGTAGTTTGTAAGCTACGGACTGATGACCACGCAGTTTGGTCCGATAGATTTACAAACATTTGAACATTTTTTGAAATAGATTCGGCATTCTGTAGCTTTTTTCCCATACCATAAGAACTATTCGCTCTTCAATTTACGTTCATACTAACGCTATACTCTCCGCCGCATTCTGCTCAGTTCTTGTGTGTGAAAAACAAACAACTTCACTGTGATGAGAATTCAGCACTTCACACTATTTGTTTATTCTGTCATTTAAAAGTTTAATTTCATTCACGGACCAGAAGTTTCATCTAATAATTACTTTGTCCCAATAGTGAATTGTGCATCAAGACGCTGCCCTTTAGCCCTCTGTCACGATAATAAGCGAAGATATCGATTTAGTTATTTTATTAATTACTTTTTCCTGGCCAGACACTAACATATACTTGAAGAAACCTGGTAGGGGCACAGATCAATCCAAAGTGTTTCATCAAACAAAATCCGGCAACTTACTTTTGATGAAACCATCTTACACGAATATTTCCCCTATTTTCCTTCTTTGACTGGGCTATCAACGAAATGAGCTAACAGCGCAGTAGTTTAACGAGAGTGAGTTGTCGGCACTGACAAAAGTCAGCCTGCTGTCACCGCTGACTAAAAATATCCCATGGGTCATTTTCATCTGTATGTCCTACCCAGATCCAACTCTATCCCTCTGCAAAATTTCATCCAAATCAGCTAGTAATTTTTGCGTGAAAGCATAACAAACAAACTTTCACAATTATATTAGAGAGTACGATTAAATATTAATTTACTTAGTAGTATTTAGGTTTGCGTTATTATGTCTTCCAGTGGGTGGTAAGGAGCTGATGATGATGTAGTTTTACATCTGTACAGTATTGGTGTAAAGAGGGCCCCAATGTCATTTTTGCCCCGGGGCCCTTGGTGACATAGCTACGCCACTGATGATACAGGGAGTCCAGAATAAAAAAATAAAAGCATAATGCAGTGTAGTGACAGGAGTTAGTTATTATGATAAGGCTTAACGTACAGACGATAGTGCGTCCTGATCTCGAGTACAAATAATTTTACTTGTTGTCTGATGAAAATGATTTAGATTATCATTTTTATTCGATTGTTGTGATCTTCTGCCCGGAGACTGATATGATGCAGCTCGTCACATCCTGAGCAAGCCTCTTAGTAGTGGGCATTGACGCGCAGTGACCTTGAACTTTCGCCCGTCGACGATAGTGTCATCGATCCCTACTCCCTCGGCTAATTGCCGGACCGCAGATCAAAGGATGCCCCCACAGGATGATTGATAGGTCTTTCCGGAAGAACGAAAGATGATTGACAGTTTACATTTAGGTGCTTTTGATTCGCGACTTGTCCGACCGCTAATCAAAGGACGCCGCCATAACACACTTAAGGATCGACAGGTTGCAACACCTCCCTCAGCCACACAGGACGCCCCCCCCCCCCTCCACCCATCGGCGCCGCCGCCAGACAGGCAGCACGTCCGACAGGTCCAGACCTGTAGACCCCTCGACATGTCTGTACTCGCACTCTCTCCCACACACCTGGCCGATACCGAGACCCCAAACCGCTCGACCGATTGCCGGAACGCTTCTCAAAAGCCGCCGCCACCGCAGCCAACAGATGCTACCCACTCCTCCACGCTCGCGACCGCTTCTCAAAGGACGCCGCCACCCGCCCTACAGGCGAGAACAAACAATATCGCGACGATTGTCTTGGCCGCATCGACACCGCCCCCGCAGGTAGACACCTGCGCCCAGGGCATGGGCGTACTGCACCTTTTAACGGCGACCGCGCCCCGCTAGGTCAGCAGCCAATGAAATTGCATATTTATTATTCAGCGCGCTGCAGCGATCCGTACGCCAGGTCTCGATTTATGTAACAACAATTTACGTCGTTTTTTATTATTATTATTCTTGAAAAAAAAAATAAAGCTACCATAGTGTTCTTCGTATGTATTTTTAACAAGAATTTCGGTGTAATGTCAAAAAACAATTTAGAACAGAAATGTTTAGTTGGTCTCGTATACTACAGCTTGTAGTAGTAAAATATTAAAACTCGTATGCAAAATTTGCAAGTAAGAATTTACACTCGCATCTCTCTCGATGCTCTTCGCATAGACTACAGCCGACAGACGTGTTTAATAATAATAGCGCAGGTTGCGGTAACGAACGCCACAAACTTACGTATCCATCTTAACGTATACTCTTTCGATATATAAAAACAATTCTAACCAGAGCCAACTAACCAAAAGAAAATAAATGGTCCGTTTCGGAACTCGACCACAAGCTTAGATCTATAAATGTATATCTTCGTTTAGACAATGCAAGCAACAGCCATCGAACGGAATGTAACTTGTATGCCAACCACTCTTTCGATAAAACATCAACAACAGCAGCAGAAGAAGACGGCATATTGTTTATACAAAAATTCCAAATCACGAAAATTGGCAATGACATCTAGCACAAAGTCTCTAAACATACATCTGCAAGCACCGTTAACAATCGTCCAGAACGCAGAGCGCTCTCTCGGCAGGCTACATAAAAGAAACATATGCTAAGTGTTTAAACAAAAACACCTAAGTTACATCTCCAAATGATCAAAACCTTCTACGCACGCGCACCACTCTGACAAGGATAGCTCGCATTGCATTTATTTAATGGAGCTGAGTCATGCCGAAAGTTCCGAAATTTAACACTCGAGCGATCTTGCCCTGTTACGTTTCCTTCTTAGATCGAGGTATAGATGCGCCTTCCGAGAGTTCGGGTACTTTAATTTTACCTCTTATTTCCTTGCTACAGCAGTACACATTCCCTCTAAGAAATCTCTATGTCCTGTTACGATGCAAATACATTTATCTGACACCGATATTCCAGCACCCCAGGAGACATTTAAACCCTATTGTGCAACGGAGAGTCGAAATAAAAGAAAAATACGTGAAATACTTTACCGATATCCGACCGTCTACACTAAAACGTTTTGAAAGTATTGGCCTAAAAACACACTTATTCGGCAATACAGCACTCACAGAACCGAAGTTTCCTGCCCATTGCAACACAGATTTCCAGCTCGACCCGCCATTTACCCACAAAATTCCTACTCCGAACTAAGATTTATTATTTTAATTACAAGTAGGTGTCTACCGCAAACGAAGATGCTAACCTACACACCGCAACACCTGATCCTATATAGGACTTGGAGTGTTCACACTTTTTTTGTTACAGCACAACTGAGTACATGCAACGTCATGTTCGCTAACACTTATATCGCACCCAACGCCCGCATGCATCGATTATAACATGCTCTTTAAGGAATGGATGTGAGTCACACACAGTACAAACACGTTTGTCGTGTGTTCCGCTAATTTCGGTCAATACAACGAAGTTTAACTTAGTTTAAGTAGTTTGTAAGCTACGGACTAATAAGCAAGCAGTTGATTCCGGTAGATTTACAAACATTGCACTTAAAAAAAAAAAAAAAAAAAAAAAAAAATGCTACATTGTCTTATTAAACTGATTACTCTGAAATTTTCACTCCTGTCTGCGCCTGCATTCTTTGGAATGGGGATTTTAAAAGCCTTAGGGAATTTAGCCTGTGTTACACATCTTACATACCCGGCGAAATAGTTTTGTCATGATGGGGTCTCCCAGAGACTTCAGTACTTCTGCAGGTATGTCTTCTACTCCATGGGCCTTGTTAGTATAGTATGGTATCTCGTATTTCATCTTCGTCTACTTATATAAATAGGGGGAAAATAGATACAGCGTACAGGAAAATAAAAGAAATGTTTGTATAAAAAAAAAAATTAAAAAAAAAACAGCTCTATGAATATCAAGAACACAGATGGAAAACCAGTTCTCAGCAAAGAAGGGAAAGCTGAAAGGTGGAAAGAGTATATAGAGAGGCTCTACAAAGGAAATGAACTTAGAGGCAATATTGTAGGAAGGGGAGAAGTAGATGAGGATGAAATTGGAGATGATATACTGAGAAATGAATTTGATAGAACACTGAAAGAACTAAGTCGAAACAAGGTCCCTGGAGTAGATGACATTCCCTCAGAGCTTCTGAACTCTGTGGGACAACCAGCCATGACAAAAGTGTTTCACCTGCTGTTTAAGATGTATGAGACTGGCGAAGAACCCTCAGACTTCAAGAAAAATGTTATAATCCCCATTCCAAAGAAAGCAGGCGCAGACAGGTGTGAAAATTACACAACCATCAATTTAATAAGGCTTGGTAGCAAAATATTAACACGAATTATTTACAGCAGAATGAAAAAGCTGGTAGAAGCCGACCTCGGGGAAGATCAGTTTGGGTTCAGGAGAAATGTAGGTACACGGGATGCAATACTCACTTTACGGCTTATCCTAGACGATAAGATTAAGAAAAGGCAAACCTACATACCTAGCTTTTGTAGATTTGGAGAAGATTTTTGACAATGTTGATTGGAATAAACCCTTTAGAGTTCTGAGGCAAGCAGGGGTAAAATATGGTTATTTACAGCTTGTACAAAAACCAGACAGCGGTTGTCAGAGTTGAAGGACATGAAAGGGATGCAGTGGTTGGAAAGGGAGTAAGACAGGGTTGTAGCCTTTCCCCAATGTTATTCAATTTGTACACTGAGCAAGCTATAAAACAAGGAGAAATTAGGAGACGGAATTAAAGTTCAGGGTGAAGAATTAAAAACATTGCGTTTTGCCGACGACATAGTAATTCTGTAAGAGACTGCAAAGGACCTGGAAGGACAGTTGGCCGGCCGCGGTGGCTGAGGGGACTGAGGCGCTCCAGTCACAGTCTGCACGGCCACTACGGTCAGGGGTTCGAATCCCCCCTCGGGCATGGATATTTGTGCCGTCCTTAGTATTAGCTAGTTCATAAGTAGTTTGTAAGTTTAGGGACTGATGACCCTGTAGTTAAGTCCCATAAGCTATACAAACATTTGAAGGACAGTTGAACGAAATTGACAGTGTGCTGAATGGTGCATATAAGATGAACATTAAGAAGATCAAAACTAAGGTTAATGAAGTGCAGTCTAAGCAAATCAAGTGATGCTGAAGGAATTAGATTAGGCAACGAAACAATGAAGGACGTAGATGAGTTTTGTTACTTGGGCAGTAAAATAACAAATGATGGTCTCAGTACAGAGGATATAAAACGCAGAATGGCAATGGGTAGAAAAGCGTTCTTCAAAAAGAGAAATTTGTTAACACAGAACATTGATTTAAGCCTAAGGAAGTCCTTTCTGAAGGCTTTTGTGTGGAGTGTTGCCTTGTATGGGAGTGAAACATGGACGATGAACAGTGCGGACAGGATGAGGATAGAGGCTTTTGAAATGTGGTGCTACACAAGAATGCTGGAGATTAGGTGGGTGGATAACGTAACTAATGAGGAGGTACTGAACAGAATTGGGGAGAAAAGGAATTTCTGGCATACCTTGACTAAAAGAAGGGATCGATTGGTAGGGCATATTCTTAGACATTAAGAATTGTGAACTTAGCGTTGGAGGAAAGTGCGTTGGGTAAAAATTGTAGAGGGAGACCAAGAGATGAATATAGTAAGGAAATTCAAATTGATGTAGGTTGCCGTTCTTATGAGGAGATGAAGAGGCTTGCTCAGGATAGGGTATTGTGGAGAGCTGCATAAAACCAGTCTCTGGACTGAAGACCGCAACAACAACAACAAACTATATACACCACTGGCCATTGAAATTACTACACCAGGAAGAAATGCAATTGATAAACAGATGTTCATTGGACAAATATATTATACTAGAACTGACATGTGATTACATTTTGAAGCAATTTGGGTGCATAGATCCTGAGAAATCAGTACCCAGAAGAACCACCTCTGGCCGTAATAACGGCCTTGATACGCCTGGGCGTTGAGTCAAACAGAGCTTGGATGGCGTGTACAGGTACAGATGTCCATGCAGCTTCAACACGATACCACAGTTCATCAATAGTAGTTACTGGCGTATTGTGACGAGGCAGTTACTCCGCCACCATTGACCAGACGTTTTTACTTGGTGAGAGATCTGGCCACGGTAGCAGTCGAACATTTTCCATATCCAGATAGGCCAGTACATGACCTACAACATGCGGTCGTGCGTATTGTGACGAGGCAGTTACTCCGCCACTATTGACCATCTAACGTCCATCACCTCTTTTCGGAATGACTCAAACTGAGCCCTAATATATTTCTGAATCACGGAAATGTTTATTAGTTCTCAGTCTATAACGAAATCATTCCACTGTAGGTGAAGTTGAACTTATCTTATATGCTGGCTGAAGTCCATTGCGTTGTGAGTTGTCTTCGGCATTCACTAAAGAAATTGATTTTACAGGATCTTTTTGTAAAGTAAAAGCATCTTAGTTGATATGGAAACGATTTTATTTCCACTTAAACATTGCACAATCAAGAAATGCAGCAGCAAGCCAACAGAGCTGCTTACAGGTTTCTGGCCACTCAACTAGTGAATAAAACATGGTTTCTCTCAAACATCTTTCTACATGACTGTGTAATAAGATTGATGACAAAGTTTTGTAATTCACTATTAAACAATATTCTTTTCCATTAAATATGCCAAAATACAGAAATTTAAACATTACATTTAAGCTACGACTATTTATGTCAATGTATGTATTTGTTTCATGAAATTTGTATTTAAATGTAGTGCACAAATTTAACGTCATCCTTTTGACTAGTGTTTACAGTTGTCAAATTATTTACATTATGTGTGTTTTCGAAATGCACATATATTAGTTTTGCCAATAGTGTGTAGGCGTACTATTATTATGACATGGTATTTTAATGTGTTTCGGTTTGCGGTCAAATTATTTATTAATATGGATTTGTATATGGTTGTCGTAGTTTTGTTAATTTCGACGATAGTTTCTTAGTACCAAACGGATTATTAATTTTAGTGCATGAAAAATTATCAGTATTTAATTTAGGATCTAGTGATATATAAAACATGGTTTGCCCTAATTTATTTAAACAAAAGGTATATATGAAATCATGTTGTGCAATAGTTTATAACATGTAGCATTGTTGTTTTTATACAAATTAGTATCTATATAGGTTCAGCAATTTCCGAAACTAAGTGTAATGCATTTTTAGTGTTTGCAGCTATTATTTACGAAAGTATTAAGAACAGAAAATTACGTAAAAGGTCATCCAAAGTTATATTTAAATCAACGTACTATTTGTTAAAGGTACTTTACTAATAGTGTTAATAGAATTCCAAACAGAAGGCGAAAATGTAAATATCACATGTCCGGTAATGAAGTTTTACTTTAGGTGTCAGCTATTTCGTGTTTCAATGTTGGCAACTGATTTTTAGGAGTTTGCAACATAGCAGAAACGTTACACACCCCCCTACATAGTGTACCTGAAATATAATGTAAGGTTCACTGTGTACTATCGTTTCAATATGTTGTGATTTAAGTGTTCATAGTGAATCTGTATTAGTTTAAGCTAAAATAAAAAATGTATGTTGATTGTAGTCTTGCGAATGCTGGTGGTTGTTGATGTTGCATGATGCGCCGACAGTGGTGTATCTGCAAACTGCTGTTGGTGACGTAGTGGCTCACATCTTCAGCTGACTGTAGTTACAGGCGTTCAAGATGGTTCCTATAACATGGTTGTATCTTTCTCAGAATCACATACTATTTTTCCCTAACTACATACATAAATAAACATACTGTTATCAGGCTATTGGAAAGAGTAATCAATTTTCTCAATACGGTATTTTAAACAAATTCAAATTATGGGTTCAAATTAACCCTTAAATGTTCCTGAAAATTAACGAGAAATCTCTCTAATTTACTTTAGTTTGAATAATGAAATAGCAAGCTTTTACAACTTTTTTTTTTCAAGAGCATTGATATTCATATTGTAAACAGTTATGTTTGGTATTAATTGATATAAAAAGTTATTTTACTCAGAATAATTTTCTATGTATACATGTATGTAAATGCCATTATGTGAGAACTAAGCTCCTAATTCCTCTAGAAAGGGTGTTGTACACTGTAATAACTTCACAATTTATAGTCAATTTACTAAGTGAAAGAATGACATAATTAAATAGTAAAACAGTGGATAGAAACAAGCTCTCAGTGAGCACATCAAACATTTATCGTTCAAAATTATAGTATAGTTAAAAATTAAAAAACCATATGCATTAATAAAGATTCAAAACTAACCCCCCTGCGAGTAGTTAGCAGTGGCAATGGTTAATCTCATAGCTCAAAACAAGCATGGAAATTTTTCAAGTGTCAGTTATCAACTGATCCACCAAAGTGTCAAATTTTTCCCAAATCATGGAAGAATTTAAAGAAAAATGAAAAAGTTTTTGTTTTAACTGCCAAAATACACCCACTCTCAAGGCAGTAATCAAGAGAGGGCGGAAAAATACGCTGCCATTAAATTACGTCCACGGCCAGGGCAGGTAACTGACTCGCAGATGGCTACATAAGCAGAAAAAGACTCTGGTTGCGTTTACTTATTATTTTGTTTAACAATTTAGTGTCCGTAAGGTATTACGATACACCATTTAGTGTTCATAGCCAAACTTCTAAACGGAATGTTTGTATTAATGGTAACTACCTTACCAAGAGTTACAAGATGCAACTGGCAACTTGACTATTTCTGCAGAAGTAAAAAAACAGTACATAGTTTTTGTTCTTCTTTGAACAAACTGCCCCAATCAAACACAACACAGTCCAGAGTACCCTGTATTTGTTGAATGGTGAACAGTTACTACCCCCCAATAACTCAAAATCAACATTCAATGTTGTCCAATAGTGTTTGAAAATGAGTGACAATCATACAGTAGAAGTGGATGAAAATGAGTAACTATCTTAAGTGTTTTGAAAGTCTGTACACGTCTACGTTAACAGTGTAAAATCTCATAATTATATACTACACAAAAGTCAAAATTTACATATGGTCTGCCTGATCATTTTCAGATACAGTACCATATCAAAACTAAACACCCTGTAATGAACTACTAATTGATACACAACGCTTGCATGCATGAGCAAGTCAACAAGTGTGTCATGAACTAAACATAGGTGTTCCACATGAAAAATACAAATTTATACAAGTTTGGTGATAATAATAATGAGTAATGGTTCATTAACCTTCATATTTCTGTACAAAAGTATGACCTTATATCATGAGTATGTGCAAGTATGCATAATAAATATACTAAGTATGTAACTTGTAAAACATCAATAGTTTCATCATGTAAACTTTACAAATAAAAATGAAAATTAAACCTTGCATCAGCCAAAACTGTGTCTTATGTATAATATACTATAATATGGTCATCTTAAATCAGTATTAAATATTTTCTTATTAAGCTGTAAGCTCAAGGATAGAAATTGAATTTTACATTGGTCAAAACTTGTGTGGTCTATGTGTCCTCCCATGCTTTTAGTCACTTTTGTACTAATTGTTAGCAAGTCTCTCTTGACACATCAACGTACAACACAAAAAATACTAATGAATGACTAACAAGAGTGAAAAGAATTAAAGAATTTGAATTGTAATGCACTGTGGACGTGATTAATAGAAAAATCACATTACATAACTGAGGTAAGCTTCTGCATATATACAATGACATTTCAAGCCATAAACAAATAATGAACACTTCAACATACCTTTGACTATTCATATGAGGTTAATAAATTAATTATCTTCCTTATAGGTTTCAGAGTAAGAGCAAGATAAACTATTCAAGACATAAGTTAACTTTTCTGTAGGTAGGTTTTAAACGCATTAATCTATCTGAGACCAATCAACTTTATGGATCGTGGATAAGCAAAACTATAAGAATACAGATAAGGGTTTCAATTAACTTCAAGAGGCTCAATTTATAACTGTAGATAAACTTCAACTCAGATCTTAACAAATGGACTACTAACATAGTAAAACATTACTTTGCATTTCAGGTTCAGTTAATAGATTTTTTAAACTTCATTAGAATTATTCATGTTCATGCTACTAAAATCACAACTTAAGTGGACATTGACAGAAGGTATACTTTTCTATTTTCTCTCACTTAATTCTTTAACTAACACTTCAGTAGATGACTTCTCATTTATCAGGGTTTGGAGCTAACATTTCTCAGTACACTTAACACTATCATTTTGAGATTTCCTCAGCAGTATCAAGCAAATTCAACATCTTAGACTTCAAGTAAAGCATCTGTTCAGAGACTACACTATTCTTAAATACTACATCATCATTTTTCATTTAAATATTCATTATTTTCATATTCATTTTCTTTATCCCTTATTAATTCTTTCTTTTCAATATATGGAGCATTTTTCACTTCCATTTCAATATCTTAATAACTATTTGTTCAGTACTTTCACTGACAATTCTTAACCTAATTTCTCATGAACAGCACTTACTATGTTTCCTAATTTGTCATTTCTTTTGATGACTACTCAAAGACTTCCACATTAGCTAGTGGTTCATAAACATCATAACATAAGACTCCAAAATTCCTATCAAACACATTAAATAAACCCCCATCATCTACCTATTTTCTTTTTCTGTACTTAAATTCACATAGTATTTTTATTCATAAATCCTTCAACATTTATTATTCATTGTAACTGTATTAACTGTAAAGATGAATTCACTATTCAGTTGAAACTGTATTTCAGTATAGTTACTTTTCTTAATTCTTAAGTCCATTGGCCTATACACTGGCATAAGTAAAAAAAATTCTTATTGAAAATCCCCAACTAGTATCTCATATTAGGTACAGTATTATTATTTAGTTTAAAGTTCTTTTGAACTGATGGTTAACATCCACCTACACATTTTTTGTTCATATTTTCTCAAAAATTCTTACTGGTAATAAAGTTTAGATTTCACATATTTTAAGTTTCAATAAGCATATAGCAAAAATGCATATATCAAAAGGTATGTCTCAGCTGTTTTCACTTGTCAGTGGTAATTAAAATGTTTTTTTCAAATAATCATAAATATTTACACTGAAAGAAAACTTAAAGACTATAATTTTTTCTGTACTGTGAAAATGATTCAATAGAAGTACACAGCACACGACTGGGGACCTGAACTGGTGTCAGCAGTTTCATAACTAAAGAGTAATTATGCCCCTAAGGTATTACATCAATACATAGTCTGATGCATCTCATTTTGTCTATCATCAGGTAGAATAGGTAATTTTACTTTACTACTAGGTCCAAAATTAAATGCAAACAGTTGGGTCTGGTTTGCCCAAGAACATACTTTACACCTTAGACTTTCCTTAAGCAACATAATTTCTGAAGTGTCAGTCAACTCTGACGAAAAACAGTCATGGTCCTGTGGCATAAAATAAATAGGACGAAATTTCTTTTTAGGCCTACCAGGTAACTTCACTACTGGTAAACAAATTACAGTAGTACGTCTAGGAATACTCAAAGTTTCAGCATGTGACTTTTCTGGAATTTCGTCTACACACTGTGGTAATTCTGTGACTGTACAATTACTTTCGACTTCTTGCTCAAGGTTATCTATAACACAGTTACATTCAGTTTCTACTTTAAAATCACAAATATCAAGTTTGCTATTACATTGTTCAACATCGCGAATCTTTCCAGTTAACTCTATTTTAGTATCCTGGCTCTGAGAATTTACATAACTTGAACTGTCATCTATTTTTTCAACACTGTCACTCGTCTGTGAATCTTCTGAAGTAGCAGCTACCAAAACACTTTTTTCTACACTATTGAATCTAGTACTAAACTTTGTCTCTAAACTCCCAATGTATTGTTTTAAATCGGTTATTGAGTCATTTGTTTTACTAATTTCAAATTTAATTGAATTTGTTAGTTCAGTTTTCATAGTTTCCATTTGTAACGAAAGTTTGGAGTTCGTGGTTTCCATTTTTAATAAAAGTTCCAAGACTGATTTTCTTTCTATTTCCGCGTTGGCTGCCATATTACTAATCTGTTGTCCAGTCTCTTGTAAATCACTAGAAAATGGGACCTGCTGCTTTCTTGTAATCAGTGTAGAACTCGCGATACCAGAACCTTCTACCCCACTGTCAAAGTCCGAAACTTGAGTACTATCATCTCCCTCCTTTCTTACTGTATCCATTTTAAGATAAGTTTTCAGTCCACATAAAACCCCTATCACATAAACAGTCACTACAAAAGTAAAAAAAAAAGAAAAGTACTTAGCTCGTCACAAGGATGCGGCGATACAGGAATCTAGTAGTCCAAATTACTGCCATCTTCCTCCATTAAATTTCGACATCGTAGGTGTGGATAGTATTGTAGTCGAATTCTGCACTTTTATGATGGTTTTACTGCACATCCATCATATACATTATTTTCCTTGTATCCTGAAACACATTCTATATTAGCGAATACTCATTAAAATCCTTTGATCACGTCACCACTTTTAACACTTTACATTAGTGAATACTCTTTAAAATAATCCTGGTCACACGGCACCACTTCTAACGTCCATCACCTCTTTTTGGAATGACTCAAACTGAGCCCTAATATATTCCTGAATCACGGAAATGTTTATTAGTTCTCAGTCTATAACGAAATCATTCCACTGTAGGTGAAGTTGAACTTATCTTATATGCTGGCTGAAGTCCATTGCGTTGTGAGTTGTCTTCGGCATTCACTAAAGAAATTGATTTTACAGGATCTTTTTGTAAAGTAAAAGCATCTTAGTTGATATGGAAACGATTTTATTTCCACTTAAACATTGCACAATCAAGAAATGCAGCAGCAAGCCAACAGAGCTGCTTACAGGTTTCTGGCCACTCAACTAGTGAATAAAACATGGTTTCTCTCAAACATCTTTCTACATGACTGTGTAATAAGATTGATGACAAAGTTTTGTAATTCACTATTAAACAATATTCTTTTCCATTAAATATGCCAAAATACAGAAATTTAAACATTACATTTAAGCTACGACTATTTATGTCAATGTAAGTATTTGTTTCATGAAATTTGTATTTAAATGTAGTGCACAAATTTAACGTCATCCTTTTGACTAGTGTTTACAGTTGTCAAATTATTTACATTATGTGTGTTTTCGAAATGCACATATATTAGTTTTGCCAATAGTGTGTAGGCGTACTATTATTATGACATGGTATTTTAATGTGTTTCGGTTTGCGGTCAAATTATTTATTAATATGGATTTGTATATGGTTGTCGTAGTTTTGTTAATTTCGACGATAGTTTCTCAGTACCAAACGGATTATTAATTTTAGTGCATGAAAAATTATCAGTATTTAATTTAGGATCTAGTGATATATAAAACATGGTTTGCCCTAATTTATTTAAACAAAAGGTATATATGAAATCATGTTGTGCAATAGGTTATAACATGTAGCATTGTTGTTTTTATACAAATTAGTATCTATATAGGTTCAGCAATTTCCGAAACTAAGTGTAATGCATTTTTAGTGTTTGCAGCTATTATTTACGAAAGTATTAAGAACAGAAAATTACGTAAAAGGTCATCCAAAGTTATATTTAAATCAACGTACTATTTGTTAAAGGTACTTTACTAATAGTGTTAATAGAATTCCAAACAGAAGGCGAAAATGTAAATATCACATGTCCGGTAATGAAGTTTTACTTTAGGTGTCAGCTATTTCGTGTTTCAATGTTGGCAACTGATTTTTAAGAGTTTGCAACATAGCAGAAACGTTACAACCAGACGTTTTTACTTGGTGAGAGATCTGGCCACGGTAGCAGTCGAACATTTTCCATATCCAGATAGGCCAGTACATGACCTACAACATGCGGTCGTGCATCATCCTGCTGAAATGTATGGTTTCGCCACTATGCCGACGACGAGTACACGTTTCCAATGTGCGTTCACCGTGATGTCGCCAAACACTGATGCGACCAACATGATGCCGTGAACAGAACCTGGATTCATCCGAAAAACGGACATTTTGCCATTCATGCACCCAAGTTCGTCGTTGCGTACACCATCGCAGGCGCTCCTGTCTGTGATGCAGCGTCAAGGGTAACCGCAGCCATGGTCTCCGAGCTGATAATCGATGCTGCTGTAAACGTCGTCGAACTGTTCGTGGAGATGGTTGTTGTCTTGCAAACGTCCCCATCTGTTGACTCATGGATCGAGACGTGGCTGCACGATTCGTTACAGCCATGCGGATAAGATGCCTGTCGTCTTGACTGCTAGTGATACTAGGCCCTTGGGATCCAGTACGCCGTTCCGTGCTGCCCTCCTGAACTCACCGATTCCATATTGTGCTACCAGTCATTGGATCGCGACCAACGGGAGCAGCAATGTCGCATTACGATAAACCGTAATCGCGATAGGCTACAATCCGACCTTTATCAAAATCGTAAACGTGATGGTACGCA
This sequence comes from Locusta migratoria, assembly GCA_026315105.1. Lineage (NCBI taxonomy): Eukaryota > Metazoa > Arthropoda > Insecta > Orthoptera > Acrididae > Locusta > Locusta migratoria. The sequence goes on from CM048744.1 coordinate 870,094,277, forward strand.
TTTCTCCTCCTTACACGAGGTATCACAACAATGTTTCACCAGACAACGCCGGTCAACTGCTGTTTGTGTATGAGAAATCGGTTGGAATCTTTCCTTATGTCAGCATGGTGTAGGTCTCCCACCGGTGCGAACCTTGTGTGAATGCTCTGAGAAGCTATCACAGCATCTTCTTCCTGTCTGTTAAATTTCACGTCTGTGGGACGTCATCTTCGTAGTGTAGCAATTTTAATGACCAGGAGAGTATTTGGTAGAAAAACTAAGACCGAATCTAAGATTGAATCCTTATTTACACACGTTTGTGGTGTATAGTAATGTCTTGTGTACAGCCGAATCAAAACACGAATTCGCAATTAAATAGGAGGCAAAAGATTAAAAAAGACAGTCTTAAGCTTTTCGGAAGCTGAGTGTCTCAGGGCGTGGCACTAGGCGCCACAGAGCATATAGGCGGTGTGTCCAGCAGCCAGGCACTACTGACCACGTATCTGAAGCACAAATAAACTCGAAGGCACATAGAGAACAAATAGGCCTTATTCGGGCGTCCGATCGAGCAGTACGGGCTTCGAATGGAGCAACACACGTGTCGCTTAAATAACCAAACATGCATTTTAGGTGTGACAGAGAGCGTGGGACGAGAGGGAGACAGATTGCGAGTTGGGAGAAGAAGCCACGACTCTAGAAGCCTGTCAAGGACCCAGGACGCAACGTATGGCCATATAAGGCGAAGCACCTCTATCCCTCCACCAGCCTCTGAAGCGGTACGGAATACTAAAGCATAATTCCAGTCAATGAGAGGGCAAGCAGCCTTCAACGGAGTTCCTGCAAGGCGCGAGAGGGGACAAAAGGGAAAGGCGAACAAAACTCGGCAACAAGATGCTCCGACGCAGAAGATTCAGTGGGCAGCAGTGTGTAGTGGGCTGGAGGGTGCTTCCATGGAGGGCGGCTAGTATCCACTTAGTCTTCAGCAGCAGCACCTTTGGGGAGCTGCCGATCGACAGCAGAGTTAGTGGCACTTTTCTGGCTAGGACTAGTGGGCTAATTGCGGGACGTTGTGTCATGCAGCTGGATAGATATACACGGAACGGGCCATTATCCATCTCTTTCTAGGACTTGGCTGATGTAACGATACCTCCTTTTCAGTAGGGAACTTTCTTAACCATGTGAGGGTGAAAGTTCGGGGTGAGAGTTTAAATAGGGAAAGTTTAATTTTTAAAGCTCACAACCACCAACTGCAAACCATATTCCTAAACATGCAAAAACACTGGAACTGTGATTGCTACTGTTTGACTCGTTTTCTAGGGGATGATATCACACATTCGCAGCTTTCCTTCCCTGCATATGATTAACAAAAAAATTCATAATAATGTAAGTTCATGTGAGAAAAGGGTGTACTAACTACTATTTTTGAAAACACGTGAAAGTTCACTTTAAGTTGTTTATTACACCATATTAAAACCCTGTGGCTGATACGTCTGTACGTCGACACATTTATCAAATAAAATTATAGCTCGTGAGCCCCCAGACAAAATGAATATTTGTTGCAAATTGTTTTCACACCATGTGCCTGTCTCAAACACCGTTTATGTTCATGCCTATGCGACGACACGTGTTACATTAACAAAACACAGTCACTTTAATTTAATGCGGTGCACACCTTGTTCCACCGGCTAAATATGCACAACACACAGTAGCACTCGATAGAACTTGGTGCAGTCTACGACGAGCAACCACACGTGGCGATTGCCACAGACAAATCTAAAGTCACCACCTCGAGATCCACATGCCGACTGATGCAGAGCGACACCGCCCGGCCAGCTACACCACGTGCTCGCGTCTCGTCACTTCCTGCCCTCGTGCGCGCGCGCCAAATCTCAACTGCCGGGGTTTTTTCCCCTACGTCATCAACTTCCCCATGTGAGCTGTTCTAACCGACTTGCCAACGTACAGCGCTCATCCAATACATTTCTAAAACTTTACTTAAAATCAAAATAATTACACTACACATTAAACAAATGTCTTCTTAGTTTTTTGTACTATTTATTATAATCGTGCAATTTCTTATATCACAGATAAATGATTTAACGGAATACTTCAAGATAAAATACACAAAATTAATTGAAAATAAAATGAGAAATAGTTAATATATTATTTCTATAACCAAACATTGCCATGCTAGTTGTGTAACTGTCTTGTATTCATTGGTAATTTATTATTTTTCATTGTCAATTAAACATATTACGCCAGATGTGACTATATCAGCTAATGTATTGTTTATTTGTCAACAGGCTATTTTGTAATGAGGGCCTTAAAGGTTCCTAACTGCATCATATTACTTCAAATGCAAGTAGTATTAGAATATTTTATTTCACGCTGTGCACTGCACTGCGCCTGGCACTCGCCATTGTCCCTCTCTCCCCTCACCGGAAACTAGCCTGGAAAATCCTAAGCTGGAACAAGCCACCAACGTCGGCCTGCTCGACGCCTCCCCTCAGCTACAAGCACACAGCAAATCTCAACGTGGAGAATTTCTACCTATGGCCTAACTATAAATGTTGTCACCCAACTGCGTACATACATTGCTACCATAATAAATAAGATTACAATTGTGTAACATTTGGTGCATTGGCATGGTCAATGTTTGCAGTGAACTTCATACTGTTTAATTACAAATGCTATTAATTACCAATATTTCTATTGGGCGGTAATCTCACAACCAGTTCAGAATAAACTATTCTTTAGGCCAAGACTTGTTGAGATTCTCCAGTATTCTCCTATCCCAGCCTTTAGAAAGCATAACTTACAGCCTAGAGTTAGCGTGGCAAAGCCTCTCTCTCAATTAGGCAACATGCACATTTGCAATGAGCCAGGTAGATGTATGTGTAACGGGGCTACTTAATGTGTGTGTGTGTTGCCTTCAGTAGTAACAGAGGTCTACAAAAATGAAAGATCGTATCCAGCTACTAAAATTATGGATCTGACTGCAATACTACTAGGAGAGTAACTTGACAATTATTGCGCAACATAATGCTGACCTGCGTAAGGCAAGTTTGGGCACGTCGAAACTTACTCTATCTGACTGCAATATTAGAAAGATTGAAAAGATGCAAAATCTTGGGTGACTGATAGTCACTTTCAAGAACAATAAAAGAATGTCATACTGTGTTGTACTTGTTGGGCCTGTATTAGTATTACTATACAATCAGTCTGCATACGTAAAAAGTGAATGCGTGCAAGAAATATTATTTTGTTGTAAAAAGGGAAGTGATACCTCGCTTCACACCAACGCACATTCTTCACTTCATATCGTTCGTCACCCACTTGTTACAATGTACTTAATTACCATTAACTTACAATCGCATCAAAAATAATCACAAACAAAATTAAACCAATCAAACTGAATAAATCTGCATTAAAGAAAATTAGAAAATTATCAATCAGCAAATTCGACATGAGTAACATAAACTATAAAAATGAAGGATTTGCACATTATTACGAAGTCGTGCAATGAGGCAGTTTCTAAAATAGGGATGCAGCCCTACCCTCAGGAAAGGATTAATTATAAAAAGTCAAAATGTCAAAAAGTGAAAGGAACTGTTTTTTTTTATTATTATTATTACGTTTGGCTAATGCCCTATCTACGCCATTATAACAATTACAGTGACGAGCCACGAATTAATCAAGGTTGTGTATAGGTTCCTACTGAATGGAAATGAGCGTATGGCATTCTTGGCCGGGGGATCCCTTACGTGATTGTTCGGCCACCTGAGTGTGTTTCTATTTGACGCCACGTGGGAGACTTACGTGCCAAGGATGATGAGATGATGATGATTAGGACAACACACAACAGCCAGTCCCCTACCGGGAATCGAACCCGGGCCTCCTGCGTGGTAGTCAGTGACGCTTCCACTGAGCTACGGAGGCGGACACTGAATGGAAAGTGATATAAAATAAAATAAAATGAGCGACCTTGCGCAATGCGAAAAACATTTAAAGTAAATTACCAAAAAATTAGTAGCATCCTGAAGAACTCCGAGCTGTGTCCACCGCGAGCTCCAGTGCAACCGTCACGCTTCGCTACTACTCTCCAAAGATAATCCTTGCGGACCCAACAAAGATATATATGTTGTTGCTAACATATATAATCCCAAAACTTAAGGTAGGAAATTTCCATTCAGTAGCCACCTTACAAATTCAACCCATACGAACTCTGTAGCCTAATCTTGTGCAAAACTCATGCTAGGGACGCGACATAGTTTGTATCTTCGCACTAGAGTTAGTCCGTAGATAGGAACAAGCAAATGTTTAGTCTAAATATTCTACTGTGGACGCCATCTTTCTTATTGCCGACACGTAAAAATCTGGGTTGTTTTTCAAAAACTAAGATCCACAAACGCATAACTATCTGAAGGTTTTCACTATCAGACTTCACAAAATTCTTTTGACTATTAAAATCGAGTAACTTTCGTTAAAATTGCTATTACACACATATAGTTTCATCTTACTCTTGTCAAGTAAGTTTACCCGAGGTTTTTCACGATTTTCATTTCCACTTTCCCCTCCTTTGCACATCCACAGTGTGCCCTCCGCCACGCATCTTGCGGTGGATTGCGGAGTATGTATGTAGATGTATGTAGTAGATGCACTGTCTCTCTTCCAATGGCTTTGCCCCATTCTCTTTCTGTCACATTGCCTCTAACTCTTTCTTTCGCTCGCTCAGCTGTTTGTCTCTTGAATTACCACTGTCTCCTTAATCTGCAAGATCTTATGGATGGTTAGCTCGGGCTTGTAAACTGTAGACCGGGAAACCCTAAAACGTGGAGTGCCACGGCAGGATTTCTCCCCCCCCCCCCCTTTAAAAAAATTGTTTGTTCATCTAGCTACATTATTAAAGTTTTATCAAAGTTTTAGTCCACATTAAACAGACCAGTTTATAGAGATCGATCAAAATGACGGTATTCTTTTAATAGTTTGTGCGTCATTTTTTTTCCGCTCTCTCTCTCTCTCTCTTCATTAACGTGCCTTTTGCGAGCCTGTAAATTATTCAGTGAACAACCATAAAGTAATCTGTAACCATGTTGTCTGTAGTCTTCACTTCCACATGTCTGTACACCTTCTGGGATAAAAGGGCCGGCCGCGGTGGCCGAGGGGACTGAGGCGCTCCAGTCACGGTCTGCACGGCCACTAAGTTCGGGGGTTCGAATCCCGCCTCGGGCATGGATATTTGTGCCTTCCTTAGTTGTAAGTAGTTCATAAGTAGAAGAGCTTCTGTGAAGTTTGGAAAGTAGGAGGCGAGGTACTGGCGGAAGTAAAGTTGTGAGGCGGCATCGTGAGTCGTGTCGGAATAGCACAGTCGGTAGTGCGCTTGCCCGCGAAAGGCAAAGGTCCCAGGTTCGAGTCCCGGTTCCGGCACACAATTTTAATCTGCCAGGAAGTTTCAGTTCACAAGTAGTTTGTACGTTTAGGACTGATGACCCGTAGTTAAGTCCCATAGACTCTACAAACATTTGAACATTTGGATAAAAGGTTCGATTCTTTCTTGTGCAAGGATTTGGGATTTTATAGTTATGGATTCGGTGTATTTAAAGAAATACTAGTCTGACATGCACAAAACATGAATAGTTCAGCAATTCTATCGCTGTCAGTACTCCTAGCAATCCAAAGGGAAGATTTACTCACAGTTACAAAATAAGTCACCCAGTGATTTACCGAATTCACTGATTACGAGACGGTTTTCTCGTCATAAAGTGGTTCTATTGAACGCCACATGAAAAAAAAAAAAAAAAAAAAAAAAAAAAAAAAAAAGTACAATGTTTGTTAAGCTTAAGGGACTTAACTGCGGGGTCATCAGTCCCTAAACTAACAAACTACTTATGAACTACCTTATACTGAAGACGGCACAAACACCCACGCCCAAGGGGGGATTCGAACTCCCGACCGGGAACGGCCTCGTACATCGGAACATAGCGCCTCAATGCGCTTGGCCACTCCGCTACGTCAACGCCACTTGATACGCGGTATTAAAACAAAGGGCGACATACAAATAGGAATATAGCGTAGTCAGCCTTTAGGCTGTTCAGTAAAACACATTTCAGTAAATCGTGTCTTCACAGGTCAATATAATCCAAGTTCGACAACACGAAGAGAAATCAATGCACACGCAACAACGACTGTTCACATCTCCATCCCAAGCTAAAGAAACATTGCGCGAGCACGAAACTCCTCGGCCCAGGCGACACAGAACATTATACGGCCGCTCGACAACTAAGAGAATAAACTCCCCAGACCTTTTTGTAAATAATGGCGAAGCTAGGATTGTGGGCTACAGGATAGGCGAAGAATGTTCAGTTTCACACATTAAATGGCATCACACCATTAATTAATATTGACTTCAACCAGAAATCTATAGCTAAGGTAGAATATTCAAATTTTTTAGGTTTATGCATTGATGAGGGATTGAATTGGAAGAAACACATTGAAGATCTGCTGAAACGTTTGAGCTCAGCTAGTTATGCTATTAGGGTGTTTGCAAACTTTGGTGATGTACAACTCAGTAAACTAGCATACTATACCTATTTCCAATCTCTGCTCTCTTATGGCATCATATTCTGGGGTAATTCATCATCTAGTAAGAAAGTATTCATTGCCCAAAAGCGGGTCATCAGAATAATTGCTGGAGCCCACCCAAGATCATCCTGCAGACAATTATTTAAGGATCTAGGAATCTTCACAGTAGCTTCACAATATATATATTCACTTATGAAATTTGTTATTAACAATCCAACTGAATTCAAATGTAACAGCAGTGTGCATAGCTACAACACTAGGAGAAAGGGTGACATACACTATTCAAGATTAAATTTAGCTCTGTCACAGAAAGGGGTTAACTTTGTTATTATTATTATTATGGGACTTAACTACGGGGTCATCAGTCCCTAAGCTTACAAACTACTTATGAACTAGCTAAGACTAAGGACGGCACAAATATCCATGCCCGAGGGGGGATTCGAACCCCCGACCGTAGTGGCCGTGCAGACCGTGAATGGAGCGCCTCAGTCCCCTCGGCCACCGCGGCCGGCATTCTGCCACAAAAGTCTTTGGTCACTTACCAAGTAGTATCAAAATTCTGACAGATAGCCAACTAGCATTTAAAAATAAATTAAGATAATTTCTGAATGGTAATTCCTTCTACACATTAGATGAATTTCTAGATAAAAGTTAGTACTTTAGGGGGAAAAAATAAACAAACAAAAATTTAAAAAAAATAAAATATTCAAATATTGAGTGTCATGTAATATTATGTATAGACACATTTCATTTAACTGACACGTTCCACATCATTACGAAGTCTCGTATTCATGATCCATGGAACAAGTATGAATCTAATCTAATCTAATGTCAGGAAGATAAAATCATGATTGACATTGAAGTGATTTATTTAGGAAAAGGAATACAGGGCCTACGTAGGGGGAGGAAATGCGGTAATATCGCGTCCCTTCAAGACCGATCTGACGCGTGCCGTAGCTAGTAACGTAGAGAGAGGTTGTGTCTCCGCTACTGGTATAAAAGATCCGAAAACAGCTTATTGTTCGTCTGGGCAGCGCCGCAACATCAGCGCAGCATCAGCACCAAGGCACCAGAATTCCGTAAGCGGCCCAAAGACATTGTAAAAATAACCAGACTCCCTGACGGCGCTGCTGTCGCGGGATAATTTGAACCTTCACCCGGCCGCCATGGTAGTGGCAAGTGTCAGATAAATCGTCTATTAAATAGCTACTGCAGGGTATATACACAATTTATAGTCACGCCTGTATTCTTTGACTGTCGCAGTGTACATGAAGCGCGATGATGAAGAGGTGCTCAGCGTTTAATAGCATAAATCAATTTAAAAAAGGAATAAAAAGATCGACTACTATATTCCCATTTAGATTTCTCAGGAATACAAGTAGCCCTATGACTTGTGTTCAGAGTTTGTTACTCTTGCTTAACAGATTGTTAGTCAAGACAATATATTACTCAATGAAATACATAACACGCTTTTATAATACTGGTAGCTTTTAAAAACGAGCTACTTTAGTCAGTACTGGTGGACAGGAAGTGTAAAATAACTATTGAGGTCACGAAATTAGTTGACTCACTTGCAGTTCGAATTTTTGTTTATGAAATTAATATTAGCAACTTGTAACGCAGAATTTTAAAAAAATGTTCAAATGTTTGTAAAGCTTATGGGACTTAACTACGGGGTCATCAGTCCCTAAACTTACAAACTACTTACGAACTAGGACGGCACAAATATCCATGCCCGAGGGGGGATTCGAACCCCCCGCCGTAGTGGCCGTGCTGACCGTGACTGGAGCGCCTCAGTCACCTCGGCCACCGCGGCCGGCAGAATTTAAAGGTAATCTGCTTTACATATAGGTACAACAACTGAAAGGGGTTTGCAGACCTGTGTATAGTCCCATATATGAACGGCATATAACCATAGTGGATGCACATTGTAAAGTTGAACCCTGTGACGATAGTCGCTGACTTGAGCAGTTCACTCTCCTATAAAGTATTTGGCTTACAACATTAAAAATGCTAATATTCTTGTTAGATATGCTAATGCTAATGTTAGATGCCTTAGTTAAGAAAACGTTATGGCATACTTCGTGTTCTTAAAGGAATTTGGTAGTGGCAGATTGCTGTATTCACAACGTAAGAAGCTATTTTTCAGTTATGTAGCTGATGGCGTATTTCACTTTCACGGTCGATTTCTAACATTAGCTGTTTCAGTCAGACCTGTTTGATTTTTTGATGCTATGAAATATCTAAATTTTCGAGAATACAGCATTAAAGCAAAGACGTAAAGTGTGAAACTCTTCCAAAATTAATGTTTGTACAAAAGTTTCACAATCGTAGAAGACATAAAGTGCCAAAAAATCGTGTCTGACGATAAATTCCGTTCAGGTGCTGCACCTAGAACGCAAAAAAAAAAAAAAAAAAAAAAAAAAACTACAAGTTATCGTTGGGTTTCGTCAGGAAGAGGAAACGCTGTTGGCCAATTTCTACACCGTATGTGTAATAAATTTACACACAACCGATAGTTGCTGTATATTCAAGAAGTCTGAAGCTGTTTTGTAGTTATATATTTCAATTAGACATAGTTTTCGCGACTTAAGTCAAATGAATACTCTCTCTAATCAAAAGAATGTTACGCACATTTAAAGTTGGCGCGGAAGTTTGCCACCACAATGGCCGCCGAGGCGCACTTCAATTTGTCCGCTGTTCCCAGTCGGCCGCTTACGCGATTGTGGGGGCTTGAAGCGGCCGATTGCGAACACCGACCAAACTGAAGAGCGTCTCGGCGGCCATTATGGTGGTAAAAGTTCCGCGCGAACTTTAAAATTGCGTAAGACTCATTTGATTAGCGTGTATTTTCATTCGAGTTAAGTCGCAAAAACTATGTCTCATTTAAATATTTATTTTATTATTGAGATTTTCCTCATTACAGAGGTTTACCTCCAACATAATAATTCGCCCAGGAATGAATACACCTAGTACATAGGTTTTTCACTAATTATTCACTATATTTCTCCAGGTGTCTCTATCTTGTGTGTCCTCTTCTTCTGCGCCCAGTCTATTCATTGTGATCTGCACATTTTGGATCCAGGTGGTCACAGGTCGTCCTCTTCTTCTTCCCTCAGGTGGCCACTCCAGTACCAGCTTCGGTATTTTGGTGTCCATTCTTCTTACATGCCCGGGCCACCGTAATTTCTTTCTATCCATCACCTCATCTATTCTTTCTATTATTTCCATCCTCTTTATTACTTCGGCGTATCCTCTTTTTTTCTTTCTTGGAAATTCTGGCCGATCTTCTCCAGAAATCCATCTCTAAAGCTTGTAGTTTCTTAGTGTGCTTCTAGTTAATGGTCCAGCAGGTTTCCGCTCCGTACAGAACTGCACTCTCAAATATAGATTTATATATGTTTTTTTTTTTTTTTTTTTTTTTTTTTTTTTTTTTTTTTTTTTTTTTTTCTGTCCCTTACATTTCTGCTCCATAGGACTGAGTTGAGCATTCCAATGCTAATTCTTTTATTAATCTCTGAGTCGGATTTTCCCTCAGTTTCTAAAATGGACCCCAAATAACAGAAAGTGTTAACTTTTTTGATTTTCTTTCCCTCTATGTATAGTTCATGTGGATCATTAGTCAAGTTCTCCGTTTTTTGATAATTAATCTTCAGACCCCAATTTTTGTATGCTATTGCTAGTTGATTACACATGTAGTTTGCATCTTCCCCGTCTTGTGCTATGACAACTTGATCGTCAGCAAATAATAAATGACGTAGATAAACTCCATCTCTTATTTCTAGTCCCATACTATTACATTTCTGTGACCACGTTCTAAGACAAATATCTATATAGATTTTAAATAATGTTGGTGAGATGGGACAGCCTTGAAACAGACCTTTGCTTGTTCTAAATTTCTGTGAAAGTGTATTATTAATTTTCACTTGGCAAATATTATCTTTATACATCTGTTGTATTATTTTAATTAAAGAAGTATTTATGTTTGCCATATGTAGTGCTCTCCAGAGTAGTTTCCTTGGAACAGTATCATATGGTTTTCTTACATCTATAAAAGTAAGTCCAACATTTTTCGATTTTTCTCTATGTTTCTCCAAAATTTGTCGTAATGTGAAAATATGGTCTACACATGATCTACCAGCTGTGAAACCGCGTTGTTCTTCTTGGGTTCTAAATTTTTTTCCAGTTTATTTATAATTATTTTCCAAAAAATACTCATTAGTGTGTTTGTAACACAAATTCCTCGATAGTTCGAGCAAATTTTGCGATCCCCTTTCTTAAATATGGTACTAATATAACCCAGTTTCATCTCCTGAGGTACAGAATCTCCAGGTAACATTTTATTGAATAACTGCAAAATCAGTTTCACAATTTTGTCACCACCATACTACAGAAACTCCATACTGATATTCCCTGGTCCAGGTGGTTTACCATTCTTCCCTGTACTTAATACCTGAAGTACTTCACTTTCTGAAATTTGGATCTCATCATCATTATGTTCATTTTCTTCCACTGTTCCTTCCTATAGATATTCTTCTCTGACTTCAGTCAATAATTTTTTGAAATATTCTTCCCACTCCTTTTGTGTTACCAGCTGAAGATTGGATTTGCCTTTTGTATCTTGTCGAAGCCCTTTTAATACTTACTGACCATGCTTCTTTCACTCTCCCAAATCCCAGTTTTTTCCCATGTTTCATTCTTTGCTAACCATATTTCTTTTCCACTTCATTCTTTTTTTCCTTGTATTTAGATCTTGTTCCTTCAGATTTATCATTCAACCACTGAACCTATGCATTTCGGTTTTCTTTAACTGATGTTTTTATTTCCTCTGACCACCACTCATTTAAATATATAACTACAAAACAGCTTCAGACTCTTTGAATGTACTGCAACTGTCGGTTATACGTAAATTCATTACACATACGGTGTAGAAATCGGCCAACAGCGTTTCTTCTCCCTAACTAAACCGAATTATAACATTAGTTTTCTAGCGTTCCAAGTGCAACATATGAAAGGAATTCATCGTCAGACACGATTTTCTGGCACTTTCTCAGTATATTCTACGACGGTGAAACTTTTGTACAAAAATTAATTTCTGAAGAGTTTATCAACACTTTACGTCTTTGTTTGAGCGCCTGCTGTATTCTCCAATATTTAGATATTTTAAACCATCAACAAGTGAAACAGAGCTGTCTGAAACAGCTAATGTTAAAAATAAACTCTGAATATGAAATATTCCATCAGATACACAACTGTAAAATAGCTTCTTACCTTGTGAGTAGCCGAGCGGTCTAAGGCGCCTCGCTGCAGATACTAGCCGCCACCCCTCCCCCCCCCCTCGTTTGCTTTTTTAGGGGATTCCTTCCGATTTAGGGGGATTTTATAGTAAACTTAGAGGGAATCTTTGTGGCAGAGTTGGCAACTCTGCGTCGGTCGTCACAGCTCTCATAGCAATGGACGATGCGTTGATACTCTGGAGAGAATCGGCTTATTCTAGCTGTGATTCATAATTACGTTCATTAACTGCAACAATTTGGTTTTCGGACCGAGACATTGGTATCGTCACTCTCGTAGCAACTGTACACCGGGATGAGAGTCTTTCAATAGTTATGAAATAAACTTGAAGTCATCATCCTACCTCACAGGCGACATGAATCGTGTATTCCTTTGACACACGATATTTTTAAAGGTTTATTTACGTGCTTCTTGCACAGTTTGTTGCAAATCGGTGGGACCCATCCTGCCTACTTCCCTTATTAATAGTAGATCAGTGAGAGGCGAATCGAAATCGCATGCTCATTGTGAGTCAAGACGTTTTTCTCCAGTGTCATATTACACACCCGTCTTCCTATTGTCACACCTGTCTTCAGAATCATGGCACAATAGTGGTGAGCCACTTGGGAGGCAATGGACATACAAGGCGACCTTTAACTCTGCTGAAAGGTCATTCCGGGAACTCTGGCATCATCGCAGAGACAGCATAGCAATAATCCGCTGACATCGTGAAATTCCCCTGAATCATGCAATAATCGCATCCTGCCTAGTAGACAGGTACTTTTTTTCGGTTAAGGAGTGCTTGCGTTCTAATTTAACAATACTGCCGTAAAAAACTCGCGATGAGCTATGCGCATTTGAACTTGGTGTTGCCAAATCACTTGGTTTATCCAGGCTCCACTCGGTTTTTAATGGTTTGTTTCAACCACCGATTGCGAATTCATAAAACAGCAGAAACCCCGATTATTTATTTATTTTTTTAATTTACGCGGCAAGTTGTTACCCTTGGTGGTCAAGTGTCATCTCTCGGCGTGGGCATAAATTCAAAAAATCTTCAAATGTTTGTTAAGCTTAAGGGACTTAACTGCGGGGTCATCAGTCCTTAAACTTACAAACTACTTATGAACTACCTTATACTAAAGCCGACACAAACATACATGCCCGAGGGGGGATTCGAACCCCGACCGTAGCGGCCGTGTAGGGGCATAAATTTATAGAGCTGCAAGTACAATCGCTGGCGACAATACAGCTTTGGAAAGGGTATTTTGCTTATTAAATATACATTTCACTGATGAAAGAAATAGACCTCATGCACAACGTGTAAAGAATTTCTTGATCGTCAGTAATAACGAAGATGCCACTCGCTCTCAGTTCTGTGACGACATCAAATCCAAGGAAGATTCTTCGATGGTTAGTGGTGACGTATCGACCCAATTAGAAAGCAAAGTGATAAATACAGTGCGGTTTCAGATAGAGCCGTATAAGAAATATGAGATTTTGAACTAACATATGTCTAGCTGAGAGTATGTAAGCTGGTTTTATAGGACTGACAAAAAATCATGACAAGGCTATATCAAGAGGAGGACAGTGCGCTATACAACAATTCACAGCGAGAATGAGGAACAATATTCTTCTGATTCTCCAGAAACGCAGGCCCTTACTGTTCAATTCACTTTGGCGCGGCAACAATGGGCGAATACGGACATTAAGCCATAACACACTATTGTTCACAATTTGTTAAAAATTCGTTATCACATTTCATGATATAAGTTAACGCGATATTCATTCGATTTTCGTTCTCAAATCAGAAAAAAGAGATACACGTTGCTAATTTTAATGTATGTATGAATATGGTATTTTTCACCTTGTCACTGTCAATAAGTGAAGTCATCAAGCACCTCCTAAGGGTTGCACATTGATCTGTAAACTAAAATTTTGTAAAATGATACGAAAGTTTTCATAATATTTTTTCGATAACGGTGGCATAGTTCGTCGAAACTAGTTAAGAAAAAAAACAATTTCTTTGATTTTTTTTGGTTATGGCTGCAAAACATCTTCGTGTGTGTAAGTCCGTTGACTTTAAAACTGTATCCGATCGCACTCCTTACTTACAATTAGTGTTACTTAAACATCGATTGTTGACACATTCGATATGACCGATAGAATTTTTAAAAACTATCAATATATCGATTGTTTTGGTTGATATTTTAACCCGCCGTCGCTCGCGTATATTGTTGTCACGAGATAACTCCCGTGTTAGACTTTTTCTAACAATAAGATCTTGCACTTTTTTATCTCTTTGTGTCGGACAAAGACACATTTATACTACAAATCATTTCTTTATTATTACCAAAGCGTTATATATTAGTATGAACATGGTGTTGTTGTTATGGTCTTCAGTCCGGAGACTGGTTTGATGCAGCTCTCCACCCTACCCTATCCTGAGCAAGCCTTTTCATCTCCTCATAAGAACGGCAACCCACATGAACATGAACATGAACATGGTATGGAACATGTAATTTGCTAAACTTTAAAAAATTTTATCATGCAAAGATTTCACAAACCTTTTAGATACAACACCTGTCTGAACAGCAGTTTGTAATATTTATACGAAGTGATGAAACGAGGTTAACCACACTTCTTTTTACTCATCAGTTTCAGATGTGGCTTTTGTTACACACACTCCTGACAAATAAGAACACTCCATTCTCTAAGTTCTTTACAGATAGGGCTGGAACAGTGATGGCAGCGATTCTGCGTAAATCTGTTTTTCCTCTTAGGGCTGTACCAACATCTTGTTTCTTCTGTTCATTCATTTTCTTCTCGTCTATCGTTGCCAAGGCACCGGCACTACAGCTCTTCTTGGGAACATCCACAAATTCGTCAAATATTTCTCTAATAGGTGCAGGATTATCTGTTTTCTTTCTATGGGCTCTCATAGATCAACGTACAGTTTGGAGAAGTGTATGGAACCATCATTTGCTTATCGATCAATAAAGAAATCCGGTGTACTCCCATCAGTGGCCCATAGCTCATCAGTATTGAGATGCTGTGTTTTTCTCACTGCTGCGAGAAATTATACACCAAAGAAAGCAGATAATTCTTCAAAATCTGTTTGTTGGAAGTCTCGAGCATCCGTGAACAAGATGCTGCCATTCTGTCGAGTTCTTGGGTCGTGTATTCCACAATTCGACCAATTACACTATCTGAAAAAAAAAAAAGAAAAAAAAATTCTAGCATTCCAAAATTCTTTTCGAATAATTTGCAACACTATTCAGAACTGGAAGCTGTGTGACAATATTCTGAGTGGCTGTTTTTGCTGCGGAGCCTGTTGCTTCAACCATCTTTGCCATGAAACGATCTGTATATTGAGAAACAGCTGTAGCAGATTCGCTTTTCTGGCATCTGTTCCGGTACTGATCTCTTCATACTCAGATGGTGCGTCAGTATCTGATGACAGACCCTATATGCGAATATCCTCGTCCAGTGGATCATCTGGCCACATCAATTACTGTTCCTCTGACTTGACTTCTTCCTTCAAAAGTTTTATATACTTTCATATCCGGCAGAGAATGTCAGCCGGCCGAGGTGACAGAGGCGCTCCAGTCACAGTCAGCACGGCCACTACGGTCGGGGGTTCGAATCCCCCCTCGGGCATGGATATTTGTGCCGTCTTTAGTCTTAGCTAGTTTATAAGTAGTTTGTAAGCTTAGGGACTGAAAACCCCGTAGTTAAGTCCCATAAGTTGTACAAACATTTGAACATTTGAAGAGAATGTCATGTACTCTGTCTAAACAATTGCTTCATTCCAGTTCGTAAAAGTCAGTAAGAATACTTTGCATAAAAAAGACGTAACATACGTTGAACACTTACAGGAGAAAACAAACGAACACAGCCGCAAGTTATAAAAAGTACAAGAAACTGAAAGACTATAAGACAACGTGAAGTAAGGCGGTGTTCCACGAAAGGAGAAATAATTGTTACGTAAAGACTCCCGTGTTAGAAAACATCTAACACTGCGCAGGCTATTGTTGAAATTTGATTGTCGAGTCGCAGATTAATCGAAGCACGGGATATGAAAGAAAGCATTTCTAGATCGTCAGTTTATTAGCTTTCAAATGTGCTAGAATAAAATCATAAATGTTAGATTTTTTCTGACAACGCGAATGATCGTGAGTTAAATGAAAAGTAACATTCTAAAAAAAAAAATATTCTTTAGAATACTGTGCACAATACAAGAAAAAACTGTCTTAGAAAAAGTATGGTATTTAAATTCTTGTCCTTTAGTCTCTTGACAACACATACAAGATGTACAACAATACAAGATAAATAACTGTCTTAGAAAAAGTAAGATATTTAAATTCTTGTCCTTTAGTCTCTTGTTATTAATCAAGTAGCTTAATGCTGTAAACTTGGCAAAATAATAATGATGGTGAGCTAATTCACTCGCTGCACTAGTTACAACGAAAGGTTTCAGCATTAACGGGCGAGATTACCTACAGGAATAGCAGTTCTTGCAAAAACATTTCAGGACTTTCACCTTCAACTGTTGGTAAGAAGAGATTGATTTCATATCACACCCGTCGAAAGATTCACATTTCGCCTAAACTACTTCGGAATGCGAAAGCTGTTTGCGTAAAACACAGTTGTACATTTAAACGATATTGTCCAGTCATCATTTAAATAAAAAACGAGATGCTCTACTTGTTGTGGTTTTCCTATAATCAGTTTTGAGAAAAGTCTTGCATCCTTGAAGGAACTAGTTCTGCTGATCGAACACAATACAGGCAACCAAAATATGAACGATATTAGTGCTTCTATAAAATCACACATGACGCGGAGGCGTTTAGATCGCGTCATTGTTTTGTATTTTCGAATCACCTATACATTAAAATGTGAGATTCTAAACAATTTTAAGTACAATGAAACCTCAGAAACAGAAGAGAACAATAGTGGGCGTTCTTAATTTTAAAAAAAGATAATAATAGTCTTTACAGTATTCAGTACACTCACAAACGCTTAACAGATCTAAGCCAAACTAGAGAATTCCCTCTCTCATGTCCCCCTCCCCCTGCAGTTAATAACATAGTATGTAAACACTAATGTTGATTACATATCTATTTACAATTTACTTTCCATCTGTACTCGAAGGAGAAATTTGGAGAAGGAATTAAAGTTCAGGGTGAAGAATTAAAAACGTTGCGTTTTGCCGTCGACATAGTAATTCTGTTAGAGACAACAAAGGACCTGGAAGAGCAGTTGAACGGAATGGACAATGTGCTGAAAGGTGCATATAAGATGAACATTAACAAAAGTTAAACAAGGGTAATGGAGTGCAGTCTAAGAAAATCAGGTGATGCAGCAGGAATTAGATTAGGTAACGAAACAATAAAGGAGGTAGATGAGTTTTGTTACTTGGGCAGTAAAATAACAAATGATGGTTGCAGTACAGAGGATATAAAATGCAGAATGGCAATGGGTAGAAAAGCATTTTTGAAAAAGAGAAATTTGTTAACATCGAATATTGATTTAAGCCTAAGGAAGTCCTTTCTGAAGGCATTTGTGTGGAGTGTTGCCTTGTATGGGAGTGAAACATGGACGATAAATAGTGCGGACAGGAAGAGGATTGAGGCTTTTTAAATGTGGTGCTACTGAAGAATACTGAAGATTAGGTAAAACCGCAGAGGAAGACCAAGAGATGGATACAGTAAGCAGATTCAGACAGATGTAGGTTGCCGTTTTAATGTGGAGATGAAGAGGCTTGCTCAGGATAGGGTATTGTGGAGAGCTGCATCAAACCAGTCTCCGAACTGAAGACCACAACAACAACAACAACAACTGTACTCCACACACTACGGAAGTAGGCTAATAGGATCCGACAATTTTTCTCGTGCCAATTAACCTTTATTCAGGGATGTGGGGTGTTCACAGCACCCCAGCTGTAAAAGTTTACTGTTATTTAGTGAAGCATGTTGGTCACACTGATGAGCGGCTTGTTACCTTAGTTCAAAGGGATGTACATTGTTGTGAAACCATTGTTCGTGTTTTTAAAAGTACGCAACACTGTACACAACAAATTTTATACGCAGGGGTGCTAATAACACCTCGCATACCCAGGGTTGCCAGGTGTGGCGATTTTTCGCCTTCTTGGCTACTTTTTTCTTATAATAGTAGCCATTCTAGCAGTCTGGCGACTGGCGATTAAGTTTGGCTATTAAAATAATGGCTATTTTATTTTACTTCAAAAACAACGAATGTAAAGTAATCACTCTTTAGACATTGCCTCAATGATACCGGCTAAACTTTGGTTGAATGCTGGAGAAATGTAATCAACCTACACAAGTTGGCACAAATGTTTTCAAGTATCAGGGATGTGAGGGAGAGTGTCACAGATATGTAAACAAACTCAACTTACAGACTCTTGAAGATAGACGTAAACTACTACCTCATGTACCCTACATACGATGGTTCAAGAACAGGCTTTAAATGATATCTCGTAGTATACTACAACCAACAGTACGTAGAAGACAAGGCCTTACAACAGGCCGTACCTACGTCACACTTAGAGGCCCCGGCCGCCATCTGACTGGCCGACCGCTGCGCGGCGGTGGGCGTGCCCCAGCCAACAGCCAGTGAAGTGGCGGCCGCGGCCTCTAAGTGTGACGTAGGCACGGCCTGTTGTAAGGCCTTGTCTTCTACGTACTGTTGCTACAATACCGTATGTATGGCTCCCGCTGAGAACATGAGGATGAGATTATATAAATTACAGCATGGAAGGAGCCATTTAAACAGAATTTTTTTCCGCGTTCCATACGACAACATAACGGAAATTCGTAACAACTGCTGCTGTGAAGCAAGCCCTTTGAACGAGCTTCACAGTGGTTATTACGCAGTATAAATGTCGATGAAAAACACGCGGTGATTTCCCAGTCGTTATCATGGCTGATTTTTCACTGTGTTGTGTGGTCTTCAGTCCGGAGACTGGTTTGATGCAGCTCTCCACAATACCCTATCCTGAGCAAGCCTCTTCATTTCCTCATAAGAACGGCAACCGACATGTCTGATTCTGCTTAGTGTATCCATCTCTTGGTCTTCCTATGCGGTTTCTACCCCACACACTTCCATACAACGCTAAATTCACAATTCCTTGATGTCTAAGAATGTGTCCTACCAATCTATCCCTTCTTTTAGTCAAGGTATGCCGGAAATTTCTTTTCTCCCCAATTCTGTTCAGTACCTCCTCATTAGTTACGCGATCCACCCACCTAATCTTCAGCATTCTTCTGTAACACCAGATTTCAAAAGCCTCTATCTTCTTCCTGTCCGCACTGTTTATCGTCCATGTTTCACTCCCATACAAGGCAACACTCAACACAAATGCCTTCAGAAAGGACTTCCTTAGGCTTAAGTTAATATTCGATGATAACAAATTTCTCTTTTTCAAGAACGCTTTTCTATCCATCGCCATTCTGCATTTTATATATTCTGTACTGCGACCATCACTTGTTATTGTACTGTCTAAGTAACAAAACTCATCTACCACCTTTATTGTTTCGTTACCTAATCTAATTCCTACATCGTCGCCTGATTTTCTAAGACTGCACTCCATTACCTCTGTACTGCGACCATCTTTTGTTATTTTACTGCCCAAGTAACAAAACTCATCCACCTCTTTCGTTTCGTTACCTAATCTAATTCCTCCAGCATCACCTGATTTTCTTAGTGTGTAATGACGCATTTTTACGAATTATAGTCCATCTCACCTCAAAGTATGAAATGCTTAGTGCATTGTTATAAATTACCTCACCTCAAAATGTTGTAATGATTTTGTGTGTATTAAAGAAATGATTGGTAATCGAACCTATGCATGAGAATATCCCTTGTGTAAGTTTGATAGAATGATTCTTGAACAGTTTTGTGTTGCAATTTTTATAAGTTATGAAATTAATAAATGTGATAGTCTCTCTATTATATTTACAATGTGACAATATTTTGACTGCCCTTATTGTCAGTTGGTGGTGTGTCTGGGTTCAGTTCTTGGATGGACTCAGATAAATGTTTCTGTGAAGTTTGAGTTTCTTTGGAAAGTTGAGTCTGATGCCTGTGTATGTGACAGTGCCGCAGTTTGCGTTACATTTAATCAGTAACCAGCGTACTCCTGAATTTCAGGATTATTATTGTCGAGTCACATGCCATAATTACCATAGCACATTAATGTTAACAGATTAAAGGTTGCGATATTTGGCTATTTTTACTGATGAAAAGATGGTTATATATTTTGTAATTTTATTGATGAAAAGATGACGATATTTTGGCTACTTTTTGTTTAAAATTTGGCGACAGGGCAATAGAAAAACCTGGCAACTCTGCACATACCTAGTAGTGCGACTTTCTGTGTCGATTGGAGCACATCATGATGTCATATGTGGAGGACCAAAAACTTCTTAGAATGATGTTGGAGGACGTATTTAATGATAATGAAGGCTGTGAGATTCCAGAGTTTGAAGATTCCGATGACAATGAAGAAGAAGAGCAATGCGAGCTGAAAGTGATCAGTCTCATGACGATGCTGCTGGAGATATGGCATCAAATGTTCAAATGTTTGTAAGGCCTATGGGACTCAACTACAGGGTCATCAGTCCCTAAACTTACAAACTACTTACGAACTACTTACGAACTAGGACTGCACAAATATCCATGCCCGAGGGGGGATTCGAACCCCCGACCGTAGTGGCCGTGCAGACCGTGACTGGAGTGCCTCAATCCCCTCGGCCACCGCGGCCGGCAGATATGGCATCCTCCTTTTCAGCAACACCGGAGAGGTTTATGCTTAGTGAGGATAAAGTAACTAAATGTATGACTATACCGAAACCTAATAATATCAGAACTAGGACGCAAAATATAGTAACTCAGCTTCCTGGTACCAAACTAATTGCTAAAAACTGCAAGACTGCTGTAAAATACTTCGCTGTGCTCACAAATGCGCAAACAATTCACTCAGTAGCAGAGTGCACCAACCTTTATATATATCTCCAGGTCTTAAAAAGAGCTACAAATTGGGCTGTGCCAAGATCCATTCCACTGAAGGCAGCAAAGTTCTCAAACATGGAAGAGTTTATTCTAGCAGTTCAAAGAAATAAATGTACATCAGGAAGATGCAAAGTTTTTCCAAGAAATGCTGACAAAAAAAGGAGCTCTTCTATTGCAAACGTAACTAATTTTTGTATTTAAATCATATGAAAATCATCCGCAGTCAATGTATTAATTCAGAATCTTCTTCCAGTGGTGATGAAAATGTTAATTGTGAAAATGTGATTTTTCTCTAGTCATTTGACATGAAAGATTGTTTTGAGTTATCTAAATATGCCACTCCCATGAACCACAGACATTGCCGAGGTGGGGTGGCTTGCGTGCCTCAACGATGCAGATAGCCGTACCGTAGGTACAACCACAGCGGAGGGGTATCTGTGGAGAGGCCAGACAAGCGTGTGGTTCCTGAAGAGGGGCAGCAGCCTTTTCAGTAGTTACAGGGGCAACAGTCTGGATGATTGACTGAGCTGGCCTTGTAACATCAGCTAATGTGGCATTGCCACACAGCTACTGCGAACGGCTGAAAGCAAGGGGAAACTACAGCCGTTACCTTTCCCGAGGACATGCAGCTCTACTGTATGAACATATGATGATGGCATTCTCTCGGGTAAAATATTCCGGAGGTAAAATAGTCCCCCATTTGGATCTCCGGGCGGGGACTACTCAGGAGGATGTGATCATCAGGAAAGACAATACTGGCATTCTACGGGTCGGAGCGTGGAATGTTAGATCCCTTAATGGAGTAGGAAAATTAGAAAATTTAAAAAGGGAAATGGATAGGTTGAAGTTAGATATAGTGGGGAATAGTGAAGTTCGGTGGCAGGATGAGCACGATTTCTGGTCACGTGAGTACAGGTTTATAAATACAAAATCAATTGGGGGTATCACAGGAGTAGGATTGATAATGAATAAGAAAATAGGAATGCGGGTAAACTACTATGACCAGCACAGTGATCGCATTATCATGGTCAAGATAGATACGAAGCCAACACCGACAACAGTAGTACAGGTTTATATGCCAACTAGCCGATGATGAGGAAATCTCAGAGACAGCAAAAGACCTGGAAGAGCAGTTGAAGGGAATAGACAGTGTGCTAAAAGGTGCATATAAGATGAACATTAACAAGTGATAAACTAGGGTAATGGAGTGCAGTGTAAGGAAATCAGGTGATGCTGAAGGAATTAGATTGGGAAACGAAGCAATAAAGGAGGTAGATGAGTTTTGTTATTTGGGCAGTAAAATAACAAATGATTGTCGCAGCACAGAGGATATAAAATGCAGAATGGCAATGGGTAGAAAAGCGTTCTTGAAAAAGAGAAATTTGTTAACATCGAATATTGATTTAAGCCTAAGGAAGTCTTTTCTGAAGGCATTTGTATGGAGTGTTGCCTTGTAGAGTTTGTGACACTTGCGGGGAGTGACACTTGCGCGGAAAGGGAATTTGTAGACACTTGCGCGAAGACCCGGACGCTGCAGGTAGTGAACACGGTGTTCCAGAAGTAGGGATACACACCCCTACTCCACGCCCTCCAGCCGCTACCTGTGCCGTATTCAGGGAAAGGCCCACCGAGCGAGGTGGAGCTGTAGTACCGGCCCGGAGATATCACAACCTCATTTAACAGGGAGATAACACGTCATACAAATATCACTCGAGTTACAATACAGCACCATGTGAAGAGGAATGTGATGAAATTGGAATTGAGCGCAACCGTTGCTAACTACAATTTCGGATTTACTGCATTTTGAGTCAGAATTCGCATCTATATTCGCATTTATCGCAATAGTAATACCTCTAAAAATAAACAGCTGATCAAGGCACTAAAAGCAAGGGCAGATCTTTGGGTGTATTACTACAAATAACTAAGACACAATTTGATCGTGGAATTATATACAATCTCATTATAAAGGTTTTTGTAGGTGGTTTTGAGCAGCTTTTAAATATGTTAGGAATAGCATTATGAAATATAGACAGCTACACCTTATGTTTATTATGAGATATCGATTTTGGCTAATTTCAGGTCATCTTCAAGTGTCAAACAACAGGTGTTACTTATGCATTTTCCCAGTGGCACTCATAACCTTTAACTGTTTACACACGAGGTCTAACATTGTTAGTCGCGTTAGCGATGAAAACAGAACCCAGAATCTTATTTCGAAAGAACAAACATCACACCAATACATATATAGCTCTCGGTAAAGTGGAAAGGTACGATGTCGTTAGGTAGCACAGCATGGCGACTGGAAACGCAGGAGAAGTGCAAACAACGTTCTCTCCTCAGAGATATGATTCTAATTAGGTTCGACGTAGACTTCTACAACATACAGTCTACACGGCGAAGATTACACCAAAAAATTTAACGTTTCGTCTACTTTGGCGATAGCAACCAAATTTTAAAATCGTGTCTACTATGTAAAGATTTAGCAACACAAAACGCTTCAAGTCCATAACTTCACTGGTTTTCGAGTTCTCAATTTTTAATATGTTTTTAATGTTATTACATAAAAAACAAATTTGGGACTCACACTACAATTTTCATATGGCAGATTTTGTAGGTACATTCACAAGACATAATTCAACGGTTCTGTGCATTCATTTTATGAGAAATACCAATCATTTGTTTTCAGTGTTTATTTCAAATTTCTACATTTAAGTTTCTTTATTTATTAGTACTTAAATGTGGTGATGAAATAAATAAATTACGTGTATATGTGTAGTCTTATGTGGCCAAAGTACTTAGGTCATCGGTCGCTAGACTTACACTACTTAATCTTACTTAAAATAACGTAGGCAAAGTACAAACAAACATACCCATGTCCGAGGAAGGACTCGAACATCCGACCGGACCGGCCGCACAATTTGTGACACAAATTACATGTTTGATAATATTAATGCATAGAAGTATGAAATCACGTCAAGACTACTTCCTGCAAAAATTTCGACAAAAAAAGTTGGCACTGAGTTTAGAAAAACAAAATTCTGGTATATTGGATTTTAACATTTTATCAAAAAATGAATGTTACTACAAGAGATACAGCCATTCAAATTTATGGGCACCATAACGTATTCCCTTCCTGAGTAAATGAGTTGCTTCTTGTAGTTTCAACACCTTTTTCTTGAATGTCCTGAACATAAATCTCCACACAGACTCTACGGTCGGGGGTTCGAATCCCCCCTCGGGCATGGATATTTGTGCCGTCCTAGTTCGTAAGTAGTTCATAAGTAGTTTGTAAGTTTAGGGACTGATGACCCCATAGTTAAGTCCCATAAAATTTACAAACATTTCATTTCATTTCCACACAGACTTCTTGAGGAGGACAGTGATACGTATATCTGATTGTAAACCACTGCCTATTACCTTAGACCTTTTTGACTGTACTGAACAGGAGTTCCGCGTATTCCGTAATTTATATTTATACAGTTAGCAGGCAATGTAATTTATAACCAACTATTGGCTGTCAATTTCGCTTCATTTTTCCTGGAAGTCTTGCAACTTGTTTCTCCCTGTTGGTTTATGCCAAGTGCGGAGTAAAAATGGTTCTATATGACGGTGATGGAAAATAGAATTTATCTTTAGCATTTTTCGGTGTGTGACATTCCCTTACACATTCCGTATTTCATACATTTCTTAGATGTATTTCTAATTCGAATACAGCCAAATCGTTTTGGGGTCTACGAATACATGCTTCAAGTATGTAAAATACTCATTGACTTAATATTAATTGAAGTTTTAAGGTTGCGTCTCCTATTAAAAAGCATAGTAGCTATTTTTAAAGAGATGGAAGTTGCGTGATAGTGGGGTTAACTACATAGCGGTCAATTATATCAACGTATCTGTGCATGATGCCTAATATATTTATTGCTTGCGCAGGTGTCTTGATATGCTTAGTGTTCTGAATAATGTGTTTTTAGGAGGTATGACTGTGGAAAGTCATCGTCTTTTAGTAGCAAAGAATGTCTTAATAACTCTCCAAACATTATCACTATTAAAATACCTTTTTGTTTTCAGGAGGAACACTCACCGAATTCATATGTAGTTAGAACAAGTTACTATATTGCTCTTCAGCTTTGAAAGGGTTGTGCAATTTCACTGAGTTTCGTGTTATGTTGACAGTGTGGAAACTTGACAACAGCAGTGCTAGACTTCTTGGTGTGCCTGTACCCAGGAAAAGCCAGTAGCCGCCCCAAGGGTCCCGGGTTCCGCGCAAGTGTCACTCCGCGCAAGTGTCACTCCCCGCAAGTGTTCCAACCCCGCCTTGTATGGGAGTGAGACATGGACGATAAATAGTGCGGACAGGAAGAGGATTGAGGCTTTTGAAATATGGTGCTACAGAAGAATGCTGAAGATTAGGTGGGTGGATCGCGTAACTAATGAGGAGGTATTGAACAGAATTGGAGAGAAAAGAAATTTCTGGCATACCTTGACTAAAAGAAGGGATAGATTGGTAGGACACATTCTTAGACATCAAGGAATTGTGAATTTAGCATTGGAGGGAAGTGTGTGGGGTAAAAATCGCAGAGGAAGACCCAGAGATGGATACAGTAAGCAGATTCAGACAGATGTAGGTTGCCGTTCTTATGTGGAGATGAAGAGGCTTGCTCAGGATAAGGTATTGTGGAGAGCTGCATCAAACCAGTCTCCGGACTGAAGACCACAACAACAACATATAAATAAGAATGTTGCTTTGTCTGTTAACATCTCTCTATAATTTGAAAATGGTTAAAGCTTTTCTTATTTGATTAATTTGAATAATAGTATGTATACGAACATTTGAAATCATTTCACACAAGTTATTGATTTATTAGTTACGGATACTTATTCGAGTACCTCAGTGATTAAAATTGTCCTTAAATGAATTATAGGAATATCGATAGCTAAAACAGAATATCAATAGTGACTATAGTGCAAACACTATCGATTAATAGATAGTTAATCGATGTTTCAGTAATACTGCTTACTTTGTAAAATCTATATCTATAAATGTGAATGTCTGTTCGGTGTACGTTTATCACGTCTGAACCACAAGACATAAAGAGCTAAAAATTTGTACAGTTACTAATGTCTACCCGGGGAAGGCTTTAGGCGCGGTTTTATGGCGATCGGATAGCCATTTATCTATGTATATTAATGTGAATGTCTGTTCGTTGTACGCTTATCACGTCCGAACGACAAGCCGCAGAGACTTAAATATTTGTACAGTTACTAATTCATACCTGAGGAAGGTTTTAGGCACGTTTTTATAGCGATCAGATAGATATTTAGTAATTTGAAGAATATAACGCGAAATGCGGAACAATAATTACTCTTTGAAAATTATATTTACTCTTTGAAAATGGTTTTATTGGTTGCATTGTTGCTTGAGGGTTGATAATGATAAAAGGGTGGAGTATATTGGGATGGAAAGTTATCTGCGTGTGTGTGTGTATTAATATTTCGCTCTGCAGCGAAAACTACAGAACGCAAACAAATGGTCTGTGTAATTGTTGTCCGGTGTCTCCCGTTGCACACCATAGCAGTTCCATGCCGATAGTTATAAGGGGGTGCAAGATATGGTGGTTGAAAGTCGTCAAATTATAAAATATATATATATTCGGACTAAAGGCCAGTGATGACGTTTGCGACTCTATAGCAAGGAGGTTACGTACAGCGAAACGTGATGCCACGGACCATATCTTTGGTCTATGCGTGCTACAATGTCTTCAGCTCTTTCTATGTAAGGATAAGCATACGAATAAGGAAATATAAGAATAAATAAATAAAGCAGTAAAATGAAATTTCTTTTAATACATCTCTTTAAGAAAATCGATTTGACGTTAGCCGACCGCTGTGGCCGAGGGGACTAAGGCGCTCCAGTCACGGTCTGCACGGCCACTACGGTCGGGGGTTCGAATCCCCCCTCGGGCATGGATATTTGTGCCGTCGTAGTTCGTAAGTAGTTCATAAGTAGTTTGTAAGTTTAGGGACTGATGACCCCGTAGTTAAGTTCAATAGACTATACAAACATTTGAAAACATTTGATTTGACGTTTCGCGCAATACAGCAAGTGATCAATCTGTGATATTATTACATCCATTATTGTTGAATTTCGTGATTGGATTCTTCGAAACGAGTGCATTTTTACGTGTGATTTCTTATATATTCTGTGATAAATGTAACATGTTTTTAGAAAAAAGGAGATGGACAGAGAGAGAGAGTTGATAGGAAAAGTACTAACTCAAGGCTCGAATAAATAAATAAATACCCGGGCAACGCCGGATTTTCAGCTAGTAAATAAATAAATAAAAAATAATTGAAGCTTGATGGTAACATACTTTGTTCGAACTGCCAGAGCCGTTCGTAGGCACCAGCCGTGGCGCACCCACAGCTTGAGATGGAGCGAGCCTTGCGCTAGGCTATCCCGTTTCAGCCACACCTGCATCGTCGAAATTCTCGGAAACAGTTGAAGCATGCGCGCGCCCGCTTTGCATATCCAGAACGGAGAACTCGTGCTCAAGGTCATGGGAAGGGCGCTGACTACGGTTCTGACAATAGGCGTGGTTGCCGCATCACAGCTGGCGGGAGCCAGCTCAGTTCAAATTAGAGTTCGGCTAGAGTTACCATACGTCCTCCTTTTCCCGGACATGTCCTCGTTTTGAGCCAAGAAAATGTGTCCGGCCGGAATTTATAAAATTCTACAAAATGTCCTCTTTTTTTGGGTTCCGAGAAAGAAAATTTATTTTTGTGTCATTGGCGACTACATGTTCATTCGCACTGCAGTTCCAAACTGTTCGCAACTATTACGCGCATAAACAGAGTGAAATTGCCGTTCACAATTTCGCACTCCGCATGGGTCTGACAGTTGCAAACGATTCGGATCTTCTCTGCGAAGGAACCCGGTTGTCTATCCTGTATTCAACCAGTGCATTCTGTCTTCTGCATTACGTTCTATGGCGTTGCTTTTGATATACTTTGTGGTTTAGGTTAAAGCTGTATTGTGTGTTCGAAATCGTAGGTAGTCTTTTGCTTCAAAATAAATTACGAACTTAAATATAACATAATACCGAAGAGAAAGTCAGTGTTAAATATGTGCTCCTGGAGAAATACAAATCACTCAACAGAATGATCAAACGAATGTAAGAATTAATGGTAGATTGTGCTCGGATCAGCTTTGTAATTTTATAAAACTTTTTAAAGATAATCAAAGGAAACAGAACATACCAGCAGCTGAAGTGTGGTGTGCATATTTAAATCAGTTGTCTAGTGTTGTTAGTTATTCTGAACTGCTGAAAATTGTAGACTTCTTTTTTTCTATAACTAGTCATAATGCCGACACAGAACCTGTGTTTTCTCTTGTGAACACACAGTGTACAAAAGAAAGGAATAGATTTAAAATATACCGGAATTATACTGTATGTGTACAGTATAATTTCAAACATTTGACATACCTTGTTTAAAAAACAAAAAAAATAATAATAATAATAAAAAAACCTCTTGAGAGATATCTCGTCGTCCACCAAATATAGTTGGTTCAAAAGTGAATAAGACCTGAATGAGACAATCGAGAGTACGGTAGTGAGGAGGAATAAACTTTCAAGGTTCATAATATTTCGTTTCCCAACAACCACGCAGGGTTACTGTTTTAGTTTGTAATAGTTTTACGTGGTTCATTAATAATGTCGTTAATTACATTATGTTAAAGTGTCCTCTTTTTTATATGAACTTTCCTATTTTTGGTGATTAACATATGGTAACCCTAAGTTGGGCAACATAATTATTTTTCAGGAATCGATTCCTGCCATTAAATCCCATAAATATGAATCGATTCCTACGATTCGGTCACGATTCTTTATAGTCTACAATGGCACGATTCTTACAGAATGCCAAAACGTTCTACATCCTACTCATAGATGGCAATACATGTCTGTGACATGGATGTTAGAATCTAAACACAGTCTAACAAATACAGTGACGCTACTCCCGCAGAATTTTGTTATACACAGCGACAGCAGCGCTCCAAGCGGCCGGCAAGCTACATTTCCGAATACGATATTGGATGACTGAATAGTATCGTTTATATTAATATAACTTTTTTTTACATTAGGGAGCGTATTTAGTATCATAAAATAGGTTTTAACTTATAATAGCTCCACCTTTGTCTTTCTTAGGTTTCCTAAGATCCCTGACAAGGAAAGAAACGGTACATTGCACCACAGTTTATTTACAATTAGCTCATATGCCCGTGCTTCACAACGGTTGTTGAAGGAGGGCCTGTGAGTATCATGGCTTTTTAGGGTTCCGGACCTCAGTCAGTAAAAGCAGAATCCTTGATGGATCGCTCTGTCATTAAACTCCGTTGTCCTAGCCAAGATGTCAAATGTAAGTAAAAGACATTGTCCGAAACGACGTTTCTTCATAAAGATGTGAAATGTAAGTAAAAGTCATTGTCCGAAACGATGTATCTTAATAAAGTTTTTGGTACAAGAGGTAAAACGTGCCAAAATAAGCAAAGAAATGTCGTTAAGTATTTAATACACAAAGCGAAATCAGTAACACTATGCTCAATGTATGCTGGTTTTCGTAGACATAAGCTTGCTTAATTCTGTCACAGACGTTCGCCTCTTTGTTGTACTACCCCATACTTATTATGCAGCAGCAGTGTTTATTAGTTCTTTGGTGCACTACAGTGCCTCTATCGCTTGTTTGCTGAACTACGCAATCCGTACTTCAAGCATAACCTACATCTAAAACAATTTCCCTGATTCCACTTTTATGAAACGAAGTTGCTCCATGCAAACCCGGACAGTAGTTTAGGCGATCGGGTATTTCTAATAGATGAACAGTCAGTTACTGAAAACACTTCAGATTGCGATGTATCTTGTTTTCATTGTCTGATTTTGATGAAATCATGCCTACATGTTGCCCCAATCTTAGCTCAATTTTCCTGTGAAAACCGCATGAAAATGTGTCAGTAGTTTCTTTTTAATACGTTTGCGAAACGTGTTAGAAATAGGCATATCTTCATGAATATAATGTAGCTTACGTCAGTTATATTCGCCATTTAAAACATTTATTTCATTATCATTCATATCTCTAGGCAATGGGCTGAGGCAAGGATGTTAGAATAAAGGGAGATGCCATAATCTATGCCAAGTACATACATCAGTTGAAGCCTGTCCGCCATCTTGGTCTGCTTTTGAATGTTATTTCTCTGTTAAAACTATGCGTTAAGTCAACCCTCTTACTATTAATGCAGTGAACTGACAGTCACTGAAAAGTATGTACTTTCAAACAGTATACTTTCTTGAATAAATAGTAATAAATTCTCATCATAATATTTTTTAAACTTAATTTTTATTGGCTAATTTGCACTCTTTTAACATGTTGTGTATGACGGCAAAACCGTTGTACTTTTATTCCTGTTTTAAGTGACATAAAACATCAGCTCTACAATACAAACACTTCTCCAAAACTTAGCAATATGGCCAAGGGAGGCTTCACTTATTCAGCGTAAGGTCGTCTCCTTGTATGGGCTGAGGCATGGAAAGCTGAAATATAATAAGTATTTCCTTAATGAAGTAGAAATATCACTGAAAACAATTATTATTCTTAAGTTTGGCTCTCTTATCGTTAGATGCGCTTTTGTCGCTCCAAGCCTGAGACTTAAACTTCCATAGCAGTTGTACATATACATTAGACTGTGATAGTATGTAAATATACGGTATGGATTAAACACGGCGAGGATTGTATCAGTTTTATATTCATTGCGTTGAATCATATTTCGTAGAACATAGCAACCAAGATAACGAATTTCAGAAATATGGTAAATTTCAAAAGTCAAAGAGTAAGTAGCATTTTCAAAGGGTAATAATTAGATCGCTGCCCCGAACTTTACACGAACACACGCAGCGCTATCTATTAGTTCTTTGTTGCATTATGCCGTTCTTTCCAAGCATAAAATACACCTAAAACTTCAAATTACGATATCTTTTATTTACCTGATCTCATTTTGATGAAATGAAGCCAATATGTTGCCCCAGGATATTCTCTATTGATCTGTTATACCCCATGAATGTTCATTTAATACTTGACACATGCGATTACTTTCAGAGAAATGTTTAAATTGGGATATCTTACTTTCTCTGATCCGATTTTGTGAAATGAAGCGTTTCTCTAACCGCAAGATACCCTCACGTTTCCGGTGAAAACCCCCTGAAAATTCGTCTATAGTTTTGGAGATTAAAGAGAATGATAGACATGACGGTTGTCGATGAAAAACGTTAAATTGTAATGTTCTTCTTTCCGTGATCCGATTTTTATGAAACTATGTTGTCTCAAGGTACGCTGAAGTTACCTGTGAAAACCCCATGCGAATTCGTGAAGTAGTTTTGGAGAAGTTGTTTCTAATAGATGAACAGACAGACACGACGGTCTGTGAAAACACTTCGCGATTCTATTTTGATGAAATCATGCCTGGATCCTGAACCAATCATCGTTCATGTTTTCTCTGAAAACCGCATGAAGATTCGTCCAGTAGTTTTGAAGATTGAAGCGAACAGCGACAGGCCTACATTTAGAGATTTATTATTAGTATATATATGTTGTACAATTGTAAAATTTTGCAGCAATATATTGATTTGTATAAGTGCTGTAGGACGGTAAAATCTGTTGCGAATATGGTTAGTAGTAAAGAAGTAATAGATTAAAACGTGACGCTTGATGGAGCGGTTTTCCATGAACATTACTCTTTACGTCCTCATACTCATCAGCTAAATGTCGTAATGTGATACAATTTCTAAAGTATATTCATCTGTATGTGTGTATACTATCTGTAAAATTTCCTGCAACTTCAATTTGTAGTGTAGAAATTATAAATTGTAACGTTATACCGAATGCCGTAGTTTTGCTCCATGAACAGCGGAAAAGTAGTAAGCGAGAAACTTTTTTCCTTTCATTATTTTGATGTGGTTGTCTGCGAGAAAAAGTTTAATAACGGTTTGAAATTATGTTTAAATTTGTTGCAAGTCGCCAAGTACTGTCATTCTCATATAGTGTATTTATAAAGTCTTGTCGCATTATGTAGCAGTTTTTTTGCGATTCCTGTTGTCCATGACGTTCAATGCTGCGTTGCAGTTGTGCTAATGGAGAGCAATCTTGATACGTGTGATATAGATGGACATTGAACAGAATTGAAATTTGTGTTGTGGAGGGAACTGTGCTTACAATATCCCATGCATTCTCGCTATCCATAAGGCTATAGTGACTGATAGGATAAACTGACTGCCTAGTAAGCAGGAGATCCCAGGTTCGAATCCCAGCTGTGGTACAAATTTTAATTCAATGCTTCGCCTTCTATTTAGCATCTTTGATAAAATTTTCTACACTTGATCTTCAAAAGTAGAGGAAAATCACTTTATACATAAACCTTAGTATGGTGCATGGTGGATGGTTTTATAATGGACTTTGAGTAAATCTACATTTTTATTCTGATTTTGATGAACGTTTACACACTTCACCTTCAAAAGAAGATAACAGTCACCGTTTACATAAAATTCCGTGTGGTGCATGGCAGAGGGTACTTTACGTACAGACTTTGACTCCCATGGCCACGTGGGAATGGCATGTGGTCTCATCATGTTACGGATCACTCAGCTGTTCACGTCGGAGGGTTCTAGTCCTCTCTCAAACATTCAAGGTTGTTGTGTCCTTTGTATAAGTTTAAGTAGTTTGTAAGTTGAAGGACCGATGACCAGAGTAGTTTGGTCCCTAAGAATTA
The DNA here is from genome assembly GCA_026315105.1 of Locusta migratoria. Lineage (NCBI taxonomy): Eukaryota > Metazoa > Arthropoda > Insecta > Orthoptera > Acrididae > Locusta > Locusta migratoria. Next base: position 870,126,954 of record CM048744.1, read on the forward strand.
CAGACATTTGAACCAACCTCCACTTTTATTCTGATCTTGAAGGAATTTTGTATAGTTGACCATCATAACAAGAGGAAGGTCGGTGTGTATATAATATTTCGTACGACGCATGACAGAGGGTAGCACCATACCTCACAAGAGACTTTAACACTACTTTAGAAATAACAATGTAAGTTACCTCATTTGTTTATGTTTTCATGGGACAGGTTTTGTAATCTGCAAACTGTCGTGTATCGTGCATGGCAGATGGTATCGTACAATAATCCGTAAGTCTCACTAATTACCACGAAAGCTGATACGTATGAATTTTCATACTGAGGGGGCGTAAGAGATGTGGCGCAGGAAGGGCCCCTTAAAATTAACCACGCCAGTGGAATAGTCAACGACTCCGACCCTGTGCAAGCGGGAAAAGGGACAGGAGAACTGAGGAGGCGGAGTTAAACTGAGCTATAGTCAGCATCATGTACGAAGGCGGCCGTGTTTTCAGCCGTTCTGCGCATTCCCGTCCATTACTCAATGACAGCCAATAATGTTCGTTCTGTAGGCGAGTGGCTGGCCGCGAATTACGCAATGTTTCTCCCACAGGCTCCACTAGTGTTGCCAAATCTTGAAATGAAAAAACACTACACCCTGCACTTTAAAACACCAGAAAGGCACCTGGTGACTCTACGATGAAAATCACTAGAAAGACAACAATATATATAAATATATCGGATTTTTCTTTTTTACTTTTCTTTCGTTTAAAAATCTTCTTCCCTTGAGTAGCCAACTGCGGCTATTACATTTTGAGAGTAGGAAGGTTAAGTACGGCTGTAGCTATGCATACTTCCAATTGTGACAACTATATCCTTCTGACGTTCATAGCTGCGACAGCATTTCCCGTCTGTTTTTAGTCGAAATCGCATACATAAAATGGAATGTGATGAACACTCATTCGATTTCTATGCTTCGTTTTCACTAACTGAACTTGGCTGTACACTCTCTCTACGTCTGCATTAGAGTGTGGGAGCGAAAGTACACAAACAGCTATATTTACAATGTTTGCAAAGGGGTTTTCTCCACCTACATCTCTATATTATGCCACTTCTGACCAAAATTTTAGTGTGTCTTGTACTTCAACCCATTTAATGAGATGCAAATGATTCCATTCATTGTCTACCGCTGTAATAACACCTTGGCTCTGTACAAAGAGCTGTGTTATTTCAACAATAGATGGTTTGATTGGCTTTAGGCATTCCAGAGGTGAAAAGCGTCATGTTCTTTAGGATTCTTAAATTTTCTGGAAGCCACTGGTGAAGCTGTTTGATAAGCTCCAAAATGAAATAGACACATCTGTCTCTAATCACTTTCTGGAAGGAAGGAAGATTATATATATACATGTGGCGTCTGTTCGGAAAGAACAGACGTCACATTCTGATCCTGCAGCTGTTATTATTTAATATTCATAGAATATATGACTTCAACTGCTATTGGGCAAAGCTGAAAATGTGTACCCAGCCGGGATTCGAACAGTTTCAGCTTTGCCCAATAGCAGTTGAAGTCATATATTCTATGAATATTAAATAATAACAGCTGCAGGATCAGAATGTGACGTCTGTTCTTTCCGAACAGACGCCACATGTATATATATAATATGCCGGTGACGGGCAATGATCCAATCGTTAGTGGGGAGGGGTGGGCAAGTTTGAAGCCCTTACTCTTACGGGAATTAGTTAAACTACGAGTTTGAGTACTATGGGCAGGGCGAAGCTGGGAATTTGTATCTGACGGGAGGCGTGCATAGGTAGTCCTTGCAGGTGCGGTGATCACTGTGTCACCAGTGGTGTAGGGGTCAGCGCAACTGCGTAGAAAGCAAGAGACCTGGGTTCGAATCCCGGCTGGGTACACATTTTCAGCTTTGCCCAATAGCAGTTGAAGTCATATATTCTGTGAATAATGAAGGAAGATTAGATGTTGAAATTTCAGTTTCAAACTGAAAACCGAGATACGGCCTACGATCTAAATGGTCGTCAGTCTTGTATTCTGCCACGTCTAGCCGATAACCTGGAATCGCAATTTTTGTGCAGAGTGACTTTATTAGTAGCATTAAGTCTCGTAATAGTTTTATTGGGTCTTAATTACTGCTTTCGAACTTTATTGTATTTACAAAAACACCGCCTGTATTGCCCTCCACTCTCATAAGCCACTGTTTGTAATTATCATTACTGAGGCACTCACTTCTGAAGCACTGTGAGTACTGTGTCTTCCCCATTGTTCTTAATGTAGAACTCCTAAATACACAAAATAGTAACTGCACTAAAAATAATATGCAGTGCTATCAGTTATTCACTATCTACTGTATATACAGCAACAAACAGCGACCATACTTTGAGGTAGATTCACAATACTGGCTGTGGTTGAGCTTGCGTATAAGAAACAGCCTTCATAAGAAACTGGGATATCGGCCGGGAGCGGGGAAGAAAACACAGGACTCTGACCAAGTGCACTTGCACTGAGCGCCAAATGCTGCACCTACTTATGCACGACAATTTCAGGGACTTCGCCTGCTCGAGTGTTGACCTAGGCACGTGTAAGTCTGAACTTTGCATTTATTAAAATTATTAAATGGATTTCAGGATTTACTTATTAGTCATAGGAGACAATTTCATGGAAAAACCCGTCAAGCACCAGATTTGGCACTGGATTTTTTGAAATAACACCAGTATTTCGCTGTTGTTGTTGTGGTTTTCAGTCCGAAGACTGGTTTGATGCAGCCCTCCAACCTAATCTATCCTGAGCAAGCCTCTACATCTCCTCATAAGAACGGCAACCTACATCCATTTGAATTTGCTTACTATATTTATCTCTTGGTCTCCCTCTGCGATTCTTACCCCACACACTTCCCTCCAACGCTAATTTCACAATTCCTTCATGTCTAAGAACGTGTCCTACTAATCGATCCCTTCTTTTAGTCAAAGTATGCCAGAAATTCCTTTTCTCAGCAATTCTGTTCAGTACCTCCTCATTAGTTACGCGATCCAACTAAACTTCAGTATTCTTCTGTAACACCACATTTCAAAAGCCTCAATCCTCTTCCTGTCCGCACTGTTTATCGTCCATGTTTCACTCCCATACAAAGCAGCACTCCACACAAATCCCTTCAGAAAGGACTTTCTTATGCTTAACTTAGTGTTCGATGTTAACAAATTTCTCTTTTTCAAAAACGCTTTTCTTCCCATTGCCATTCTGCATTTTATATCCTCGGTACTGCGACCATCATTTGTTATTTTACTGCCCAAGTAACAAAACTCATTTACCTCCTTTATTGTTTCGTTACCTAATCTAATGGCACTAAATGAAAATTTCTGGCACCAGACGAACTTCAAAAACACCAGATCTGGTGCTAAAAACACCAAATTGGCAACAGTGGGCTCCACTGTAAGCGCACGGCCGTATCTGCCCCCTCCACACTTCGCCTATCGCCCCACCACTATGCGCTGAAGCGCCTTCTTACAGGTGGAGAGGAAGACACACACACACACAGAGAGAGAGAGAGAGAGAGAGAGAGAGAGAGAGAGTGAGGGATGGGGGGGGGGGAGAGATGGGTAGATCAGATGGACTGACAAGAGCATAGAATAAATAATATCCGGGCAACGGCGGGTTTTTAGCTAATTAGGGCGTAGAAGCGAGAGATCTGCTGCATCTTCCTTATTTATTGATGCGTGGAGGCGATGTGGCACGTTAGAGGGTGCGGTGCGTATGTCTCGTCACCTCATGCGCTATCAGAGGGGGGGGGGGGGGGGTGATGATTCTGACTGTCACGCTTTAGTTATGCATGGACACGTATGTCGGACCACTCCTCCACACTGCGCGCATTTGTCGATGTATGCTCACGCTTCTGAACGTGTGAAAAATAAATGGAAATAAATGGAACCGCAGCTGCGTCCGTTGTATCGATATACGAGGCGCGTCCAGAAAGTAAGTTCCGTTTGGTAATAAAATGAAATTGTACACCGATACAGAAGAAATTTTTATTGCACAAAATTCTAAAACTACTTTTCCACATAACTGCCGAAATTTTGCAGGCATTTTTCATAGCGTGGCACCAGGTTTTGTATACCTTCTTCATAGAAATCTGCCGCCTGTGTCTTCAGTTGGAAACAGTTTCTTTCAGTTCGTCGTCATTGGTCCATAGCGAGACACTGATTGTAAACTTACGGCTTTCCTGGATCTTGTCACCAATCGCGTGAACCAGTTCTTCTGTAACCAAAGGTGGACGCCCACTTCGTTCTTCATCGTGCACATCACTACGCTCGCCATTGAACTGTCGGACCCATCTTCTCACCATCGAATCACTCATCGCATTTGGTCCGTAAACATCGCAAATTTGCCGATAAATTTCACTTGGTTTCACTTTCCTCTAGGGATGGGAAAAACCGACCGGTTAAAACCGATACCGGTATTTTAGTTTTGAATAACCGGTTTCTTCGGTATTTATTTGGTGTCGGTTGTAACCGTTTTTTTTAGTTAATGCCAAGAACCTGGTAAAAAAACCGGTATGACTACTTCCTGTAGTAGTGGTTCAAAATGTGTTTTTTTGTAAATAATTTTAAAAAATTAAAATCAGTAGACCCTAATATTTAGGGCTATTCCTAAAATTTCCACTTCTGTGAAATATTAGGTCATCGCAGAAACTAAGAAAAGCGATCAGTGGTAATTTAAGAACAACCCGGCAGTCAGAAACGAGCAACAAACACGAGGCACAAGAACTTAAAAACTGGTACAGCTATTGAGGCATCGATGCACCTGTTGCCGTGTGGCGTGGCCTGTTAGACGACGCGCGTGCACCGGCAGTGTACAAGACTTGCCTCCGTCTGGTCGTGCGGCAGTTCCTTGCAGTCGTCGCCAGACATCGGTTGTGTCTGAAATGGCACCATCCCGAGTTTGGAAGTACTTCACGAAGTACGGTAGCAGTGAGGTACAATGCTCCATTTGCTTTAAAAAGCTGAAAACGGGTGGAGTTACTACAAACATCCTGTGTCATTTAAGGAGAAAGCATCGAAATGTTTTTTGGAAGAGAAGGTAAATTCGATTCATATACCTATTATGTAACTGATGTACTATAAGCTTGGAATAATAAGTTTTAATGTATTATATTGTTATGCTAACAAGCTTTATTAATGTGATTCCTTGAAAGCGAGGGGCTTTTTTAATAACCAATATGGGTTCAGGTAACATTGATCATGTGGTGCCTCGCGAGGTAGCCGTGCGGTATGAGGCTCCATGTTACGGACTGCGCGGCTGCTCCAGTCGGAGGTTCGAGTCCTCCCTCCTCCCTCGGTCATGGGTGTGTATGTTGTCCTTAGCTAGTTTAAGTTAGATTAAGTAGTTTTTTTTAGTCTAGGGACCAATGACCTAAGCAGTTAGGTCTCATAAGAGCTCACACCCATTTCAACATTCTTTGATCATGTGGTACACAGCTTTCCTAGTTCAATTTGCGTAAATTTACACTGACAACAATCATACTGTTAGTCGGAACTGTGAATTTATTTTTCGAAATACTTCTTCAGCACTGATTGAAGTTCATTTACTGACTGTGGAGTGGTTGGATCAATATTCGCAAATGCCGGTTGGAAATACTAGGCCAGTAAATCTGTATTCTTCGTATATCGTCTTCTACGGACTCCTGGCTAGGCTTACACACACTCAAGAAGGCGTATTATTGGGAGGGGATCTTTCAAAATATGGAAAGACTAGTGATTTGTCGTATAACGTAAATTTGCCTAAATTTTAACTAAATTTCGTAAGTTTTGGTTTCGGCCGAAACTATAAGAACAGAAAATTCGATTACGGTTGCTGTTTCGGCCTCAAAATATGTTTCGGTCTAACTCTAGTGGAAATAATAGCAATAAAAAAAACCGAAAACCGGTTATTTAAAAAACCGGTTATCTTGAGCATTTTTTACACTGCGGTTAAACTGGAGATGAAAAGAACCGGTATGACCGAAAACCGGTTGTTTCAGCAATAACCGCCATCCCTACTTTCCTCGCATTCAGAAACCGAATCACCGACCTGATTCCAAAGGCGGCGGAATTTTCAGTCAACGCCGACATTTCAAACAAGCACAACAAAGCGTACGTAACTGACAGCGATCTCCAAACTGCGCAGGTTCTTCTCCTTGATACACGTCGTCTACAGCGCATGTGCGGAACTGTAATCGTAGCGCTGCAGCGGAGATCAATTGAAACGGAACTTACTTTCTGGACGCGCCTCGTATATGCACGGGCTCGTTCTGTAAAGTTCCGCACATATAGATACGGTTATAGGGTTACGCTACATTCATGTAGCAAGTTTCAGCAACTTTTCATTGTCGCCCAACTAGCCAGATTCCAATTCTGAAATAGTGAATGCAGAGCCCCTAAGTAGTCCATTTCTTTACGCAGATAGTGATAAATAGCTCAGTTCCTCCCTGCCTACGCTCTTGAGCTGCTCTTATATTTCACTATGTAAGCCCCGCACAGGAGATACGTTTACTACAATTGTCGAAAGCCGCGCAGATGCTCATTTAATTGTTTCTCTGCCTATTGCTGGTACCAAATGGAAACATCCTTTCTGACACGCAAATGCGGCAATGGAGGTTTCGTACGGTCGGGAAGACGTGTGAGGATAGCAAAGTGATTAAAGCGAATCCGATTTCGAGTCCCGCTCCGACACAAATTATCCTACGTCACCATTAAGTTGTATAGCTGATGCCGATTCATATTTGCAGTTCCGAATACATTCCTTGTATTTAAATTTCATAAACGTTCTTATGCGCTTCTAATACTGCCACAAGGGCAACTTCTTACATCACTAGAATATTAGATTCATAGCAGAAGGACTGGAAAAACAGTACAAACACAGTCTAACATATAGAGTCGCGACAGTCACTGCTGTGAAAGTTGTTACCAACTGACAGTTGCAACGATACTAGCGCTCCTAGTGGTGGGCAAGCCGCCGAAGGAGTGAGTAGTTAACGAAACAGTTACTACAATTTTTTCGTTAGTAAATTATTAAGTGACATACATAATCGGGAAATTAACGTAAAAACAGCCAAATTGCACTGATTCAAGGGTATAAAGAACAACATCATGAACAAATACTTACAAATATGTGTATATTTGAAGCTTATTCCGCTGGACGTAAGTAGAAAATGAACATAGGAGAAACACAAATTTTCTACTTTGGGCTGTTCTTACTATGACAGGCAGTTTTTTTTAAGCGTATAATTCGGTATTGAGTCTAGTGATTCGCACATTTCCACTTCATTCGTCTTTCTTAAACGTGCATATGCTGTTGAGTGTAATTTCTTTACCTTAAAAAGCCAATGTTTTGAAGATTCTTGCCGTTTGTGATTTAGCTGTAGCAAAAATTGTGGAATTGGTTTCTTTTTTTGTTGGGAAACAGTTTGATTGCTTTTGCCGTTTCATTGCATGTCTCTGACGTTCTTCTTCAGCTACAGCTGTAATTGCTGATTTGGTACGTTAAATACTGTGGTTATTGTGATCTATATACGTTTTCTAGGCTCCACACTCGTCGGTTTTAATGGAATTGTAGTCACGAAATCTTAACGTTCCTGAGTAGAAAAGTGACGTCTTTCTGCCGAAGCACAGATCTTCTGGTGTTTCCTAGCCATTTTTATTTTTAATGCAAAATATAATTCTTCAGTAAAAACCTGTATGTTACAAGATAATGTAACCATTGTAATGTACCATTTCGTACCTTGTCAGGGATCTCAGGAAGCGTAAGACAGACAAATATGGATCTATTATTAAGTTATTTCCTATTTTATGGCACTATATACGTTCGCTAATATGAACTGTATGTTAAAATCAAGCCCCTATTCGCACTCACCCAATATCGCTGTCGCAGTGTATACCAAAGAGTGTCGTGACTGTATACAAAGCTCTTTCCTATCAAAGAATATTACGAATTCACTCTCATATCAAATGTTTTTATGTATTTTCTCAATTTACCACAAACTTCTTTTTATTACATCGACACATTTGGAGGAGTTTATAGCGCGCACCTGTATGTGTGTGTGTGTGTTGGTTACAGATCTTCCCGTAACATTACATAGCCGCGTTGGAGTAGCCGAGCGGTCTAAGGCGTCTCGCTGCTGAGCGCGCGGTTGCTCGCCGTCGGAGGTTCGAGTCCTCCCTGGGGCATGGGTGTATGTGTTGTCCTTAGGATAGTTTATCTTAGTTTAAGTAGTTTGTAAGCTACGGACTGATGACCACGTAGTTTGGTCCGATAGATTTACAAAACAAACAAACATTACATAATTCTGTTATCTTTCCTTGTAGTACTCAATCTCACTGATCGTTCGTTGCTATTGTGCGCTTCTGTAGACAATGTGGCCTAGTTTATTGCGTAATGAACGTCGTTACATACATAACATGATTAGATATGTTACTGAGGTTTCTTTTTCGTATGTTGTGACATGAATGGGCGATGTGTGTTTTTCTGTATTGACGATATGTATGTTTAAGTGTCACAGGACAGCAGTGGGGCATTGACATGATTCGTAATGGAAATAATGTCTTATTTATCCGTATTAATATTATAAATGCAAAAGAAGCTATGTCTGTTACGCTTTCACGACTAAACCGCTTAACTGGTCTTGATTAAATTATGTATGGAGATAGTTTGAATGCTAAAGAAGAACATAGGCTACTTAGGAACAGTGTAAATCAAGATATTTGTTAATTTTAAGGATATAGCAAGAAATGTGGAACAGCTGAGTATCAACGTTTCTGTTACAGCTTCTGTAACGCTTTAAGCCTCTTTGCAAAAACTATTTATTCTTTAACTTTTGAAATTTAGCACATTTATTAAAATACTTGTAATGGGTTACATGTTGTACGTAATAAGATTCAGCACAATCTAAACCTACATCTACATGGGATACTCTGCAAATCACATGTAAGTGCCTGGCAGAGGGTTCATCGAAACACCTTTATACTATTTATCTCTCATTTCATTCTCGAATAGCGCGGGGGAAGAAAGAACACCTGAATCTCTCCGTTCGAGTACTGATTGCTCATATTTTATTCTCATGATCTTTTCGTCTTTGGTTTATTTTAAAATTATAGTAAGATCTCTGATTTATGTAAGCTCCGTTACCCTGTATCCAACATTAATTGATCAATAAAATTATCGATGTAATTTTTGTGTTTAAAATCGGTTTGATCGTTTAATAAATTGCTTGGGTCGCTAGTTGCGTGGATACATACTTCAATTTCTTCTAGAATATTCATTTGATATCCCTTTTGTATTACATGTAAAATTTTGAGTGCGTTTTCTATAGTGCCTACTGAGTGATTTTCGGATTGCAAGTGCTGGTAAAAAGTAGAAGGGCGTTTCTCACTATCCCTAGTGTGTTCTTTATAACCAATGGTGAAATTACGTCCAGTTTGGCCTATACAGTATTTATATATAATACAAAAGGGATATGAAATGAATATTGGTGTGACCTGTGCAACTTTCGAGTCTTTTGGTTGGTGAGTTGGTTGGTTGGGATAGTGGGACCAAACTGCTAAGGTCATCGGCACCCCGGTGGGAAAGGGAAGGAGTGAGGATAGGAAAGGAGGAGAAGGGAAAGGAAATGCAGTTCAGGGAAGGAAGAAGAAAGGACTGCATTAGCTCGGGGCCCCGTGCTCGCCACGCACATACGAAAGAACCGTGAGCCCCCAGAGGGGGGGGGGGGGGGGCAGTCTTTTGGTACAGATCCTTCGTTGAGCGAGAGGTTGTATATGGCTGTTAAATTAGGAGCTATCGCATCAGCATAATCAAATAGAAATCTAATGGGTATACATTCCGGACCAGAAGACTTGTTCTTATTAAGTGATTTTAGTTGCACCACTATTCCGATGATATCTACTTCTACGTTACTCATTCATGATTGTAATGCTTACGTCAATGTATTCAACTCGCCGAACCGATTTCGATGACATTTGAATCCTGCATAATTTTCACGCCGTTATAACGTATAGCTTCTTCGGTCAGCGATTTAGTCACGATGTAAGAAACAGTGTATGTTTTCGTATTTATAAATATCTTTATTGCCATCTCGATATTTATAAATACGCACGCTTTATGTTTAAACCAGAAAAATGGAACCATTTCTTTTATCCGGATGATCTTGGCAAAATGTAAAATGTTCAAATGTTTGTACAGTCTATGGGACTTACCTACGGGGTCATCAGTCCCTAAACTTACAAACTACTTTTGAACTACTTACGAACTAGGACGGCACAAATATCCATGCCCGAGGGGGGATTCGAACCCCCGACGATGATCTTGGCCATAACTTAAGAACAAATTTGCGAAATTGTATTTTCGATGGTCTTTGACACGTATGTAAGGACATCAACGCGAGCGAAGCCGCTGTAAAAGCTAGTAAGAAATATTCGTTAGTCTTTCAGTGCTTCTACTACAGATCGTGTGGGCTGCTGTGTTATTGTGTACATAATGTGTAAGTTAGCATGGGCTCTTCAGGCAAATTCAGCAGTATAACCCCCCCCCCCTCCCACACACACACACACACACACACACACACACACACACACAGAGCACAGGCTCTTGGAGAGAGGGGGATGCTCCCCCTCCTCTGCCTTCCGTAGCCTTGACACGTGTCGCTGATGCATCTAACAGGATGCGATCATAATTCCGCCTCTAGGCGAAGTGGCTCAGCGATAATGGCAGTGTTGTTGAATTTTCCGGTGATGTCATTGTCTCTTTGCAGCTGGCAGGATGCGATGACATCTGAATTCTGGGAGAAGTCATGAACTCCTATTACCTACCAGCGGCTCAGCACCAGATTATTGTGATACGACTCCAGGAATGGACGTTAAAGTAAGAAGGCAGGTGTGTAATAAGACATCGGAAAAAGGGCTGATGGATGCTGGGTCATTGATTTGGGCTCGTTCTCACATTTGTCTTCAAATGTTTGTAGAGCTTAAGGAATTTAACTGCGGGGTCATCAGTCCCTAAACTTACAAACTACTTATGAACTACGTTATACTAAAGACGACACAAACATCCATGTCCGAGGGGGGATTCGAATCCCCGAAGGCGGACGACCGCGCGCACCGCAACACGACGCTCTGGTACATTTGCGTTGTACTATAAAGACGACACAAACATCCATGTCCGAGGGGGGATTCGAATCCCCGAAGGCGGATGTCCGCGCGCACCGCAACACGACGCTCTGGTACATTTGTGTTGTACTATAAAGACGACACAAACATCCATGTCCGAGGGGGGATTCGAATCCCCGAAGGCGGACGTCCGCGCGCACCGCAACACGACGCTCTGGTACATTTGTGTTGTACTATACTTAAAAAAAAAGATAAAACTGGACTTAGCCCCTTTAACACGTCATAGTTCAATAGACTTTGCTTGTGTGTGTCACAGACTGCGTGTAGTTGATCGGCCAAACATTACTCGAGTGTGTGGGTACGTCAAAGCTCAATGGAGTACGCTGAGAGAACTGTTTTAAAATCCCTAGTAAAACGAATCGTAAACTACATTTCGCCACGCTACCTCGTCATTAGTAGTAAGTGACGGGCTTTTCCGTCTTCCCAGCAATTTTTTGTGAACTTTGATTCTATGATACACTTCGCTCATTGCTTGAGAATTTCATGCTTTCCTTGCGATTTTTCTTTCATAAGAAAAAAATAAATATCTGAAACAAAACAAAAATAAATGTTATAGTAACTGTAAAAAGTGAAAGAACTATTCTGTGTATTAAAAAGAATATAAATAGATGAAATAAACTTTTTAATGAATATCGTTTCAATAGTGAAGAGATCAATTGTATTAAAGGGGAATATCGTTTTGAATGTTATTTGGCACTAAATGCAACAATACATTAAAAAATGTAAAATTATCCTACTTTATAAATATGGTGAACTAGTTACGCTGATATTTCGAAATGTAACTGTCACGTAACGTCATTATATAAATATAAAGTTTGTAATTTAACATCTACATCAGAACTATTCAATCCAAAGTATTAAATTCACTTGTTGTTGTTGTGGTCTTCAATCAGGAGACCGGTTTGACGCAGCTCTCCACAATTACCCTATCCTGAGCAAGCCTCTTCAACTACACATAAGAACGCAACCTACATCTGTCTGAATCTGCTTACTGTATCTATCTCTTGGTCTTCCTCTGCGGCTTTTACCCCACACACTTCCCTCCAACGCTAAATTCACCATTCCCTGATGTCTAAGAATGTGTGCTATCAATCGATCCCTTCTGTTAGAGAAGGTATGCCAGAAATTCCTTTTCTCCCCAATTCTGTTCAGTACCTCCTCATTAGTTACGCGATCCACCCCTCTAATCTTCAGCATTCTTCTCTGGCACAACGTTTCAAAAGCCTCTATTCTCTTCCTGTCCGCTCTGTTTATCGTCCATGTTTCACTCCCATGTGAAACTCCAATCGACAACATTCTCCTCCGAATGCGAAAATATATTGTTGACTCCCACTTACATAGGTAGAAATGATCATCAGAAAAAATACGAGAAATCAGAGCTCGAACAGAGAGATTCAGGTGTTCTTTCTTCCCGCGCGCTATTCGAGAATGGAATGAGAGATAAGTAGTATAATGGTGGTTCGATGAACCCTCTGCCAGGCACTAAAATGTGAATTGCAGAGTATCCCATGTAGATGTAGATGTAGATGCATACAAGGCAACATTCCACACAAATGCCTTCAGAAAGGACTTCCTTAGGCTTAAATCAATATTCGATGTTAACAAATTTCTCTTTTCCAAGAACGCTTTTCTACACATTGCCATTCTGCGTTTTATAACCTCTGTACTGCAACCATCATTTATTATTTTACTGCCCTAGAAACAAAACTCAGCTACCTCCTTTATTGTTTCGTTACCTAATCTAATTCCTTCAGCATCACCTGATTTTCATAGACTGCACTCCATTACCCTTGTTTTGCTCTTATTAATGTTCATCTTATATGCACCTTTCAGCACACTGTCCATTCCGTTCATCTGCTCTTCCAGGTCCTTTGCCGTCTCTGATAGAATTACTATGTCGTCGGCAAAACGCAGTGTTCTTAATTCTTCCCCCTGAACTTTAATTCCTTCTCCAAATTTCGCCTTACTTTCCTTTATAGCTTACTCAGTGTACAAATTGAATAACATTGGAGAAAGGCTACAACTCTGTATTACTCCCTTCCCAACCACTGCATCCCTTTCATGACCTTCGACTCTGACAACCAAGGATTGATTGCCAATCGCCGCCCCATCTAACGCTTCACCACACAAATAACGTCACAAAACGCGACTTCGGAGGCAAGGATGGGGCCCTTCCACGCCCACACCAACGTGGTGACCATCACAAAAGTTCTACTGTCACCTCCGTAATTTGGTTAGTTTGCTAAGGTGGATCACGGGATGTGGGAACCGCGATGTAATCCGTGGGCACGATCACCCATTAATACGGTGCATCTGGAGATGCGAAGGTATACGAAGGGTAAAGGTATGTAAGGGCAGAGGAAAAAAAGTGCCAAGGCAAGAGCCAAGGGAAAAAAAAACCTCTGCGACAGTGGGGTAGGTTTTAAGGGCAGTAGCGGTATGCTATCTACGACAGATCATGCAAGGTTTGGTAATGTTAGTAAAGCGTATATCTCAGTACCGTTAACTTTGCTAGGTTCGTCATAAAGAATCAGTCCGGTTGATGCAAGGTTCTGCTGCAGCTGAGCTCCTATGAAGTCTCCTGAGTCGGCTGTGGCAGAATACCTGTAACATAGCCAAGTTTGTCATGGTATTAGACATTTCGGTCATAGAATTGGCTAAGTGTGTGTGACTGTATAGGTTTGTTTGTGTTTAGTGCGCTGAATATGGTTTCCCTGCCGTGCCTGTTGGTCGGCTATGAGCTCATCTGGCATTGCCAGTCAGTTTGCTGTTCTGCAGGGGTTTGCCATATTCATCGTGTTTGCGAGTTGGTGGTCCCTATGACCGTAGGTGGTTAGTCTCTGAGGAGAAGTGTTTTGGGGCGTTTATGTTTCCACATATGGTTGTGATCGTAGTTCCCCAAGCGTTGAATGAAGGAATTGTTCGACTGTCTCGAGTTAATGTACAGTCGTATGGCGAGTTTCTTGAATACCACCGAGAGGCGCTCTAGGCGGTATTCACTGTGAAGATCCACGGTGCGTGTGTATCGTGGAGCGTTGCGATGATGCGTAGTACCTTGTTCTGTATGAGCTGCAGGCGGCGCAGCCGTGTTGGCGCCGCGTATGCCCAGCACGGAGCACCGTACGTCATCAGAGGTCTAATATGTGTCATGTAGAGGTTCCTCGACACTCGGCTATTCAGTTTGATTTCCCTGTTGAGCATCGGGTAGAGTTGTTTGAGTCTCGCGTTTGCTCGGTTGGTCATGTGTTGTATGTGGTACCCCCATGTGAGTTTCCGGTCCAGCCAGACACCCGAGGTATTTGACTTTCTCACGGAAACGTATTGGGCGTGTATGTAGAGTAATTGGTCTACAGTACTGGTGTTTGCGCAGGTGTTTCGGTCTGCGTGTGAATAGAACTGCCTCACACTTGTCGACGTTTACTTTAACACGCCATTTCTCCAACCAAGGTTCGGCAGTTCTGAGTGCTCTCTGTAGGCGTGAATTTATGTTTGATGGCTTCCAATCTTGCGCCGTGATGGCGGTGTCATCTGCGTAGATTGCGGTCATCGTATTATGTTTGGATGGAAAAACGTTAATGTAGAGGTTAAACAAGAGGGGTCCCAGGATGCTGCCTTGGGGTACTCCGGCTTAAATACTGTGCCGTGTAGACTGTTTGCCCCGCACGTCATTGTTGAAGCTTCTGTTGGTGAGATATGAGTGTATGAGATGCACGAGTCCGTCGGGAAACGCGGCGTCATTAAGTTTGCGTATAAGGCCGTTGTGCCAGAGACGATCGAAAGCTTTTTCGATGTCCAGGAACACCGCCCCGGTGGCTTTGTTTTTGTTGTAGCCGTCTGTTATGTGTTCAACTACGCGGAGGAGTTGTTGTGTTGCGTCCCTACTGGCGAACCGACAGGTCCAAGTGCAATGTGGCAAGGCACACGCAGAGGCCTCTAACGGACGACTGCAGAGTTTTGCAGATGCGGGAGTATCATTAGTGCAATAAGGGACGTTTACATCATCTCTCATACGATTTTGGTGTATATGTGTATGTTCGAGCCCAAGTACTTTCCTTGTAAGTATTTTATCAACACAGCCGCGTCTTTAGTCTGTTGTTGTTATGGTCTTTAGTCCGGAGACTGGTTTGATGCAGCTCTCCACCCTACTCTATCCTGAGCAAGCCTTTTCATCTCCTCATAAGAATGGCAACCCACATCCACTTGAATCTGCTTACTATACGCGTCTCTTGGTCTCCCTCTGCGATTTTTACCCCACACACTTCCCTCCAATGCTAAATTTACGATTCCCCGATGTCTAAGAATGTGTCCTACCAAGCGATCCCTTCTTTTAGTCAGGGTATGCCAAAAAATCCTTTTCTCACCAATTATGTTCAGTACCTCCTCATTAGTTATGCGATCTACCCACCTAATCTTCAGCATTCATCTGTAGCACCACATTTCAAAAGCCTCTATTCTCTTCCTGTCCGGACTGCTTATCGTCCATGTTTCACTCCCGTACTAGGCAACTCTCCACACAAATGCCTTCAGAAAAGACTTCCTTACCCTTACATTAATATTCGATGTTAGCAAATTTCTCTTTTTCAAAAATGCTTTTCTTCCCATTGCCATTCTGCATTTTATATCCTCTATACTGCGACCATCACATGTTATTTTACTACCCAAGTAACAAAACTCATCTACCACGTTCATTGTTTCGTTACCTAATCTAATTCCTTCAGCATCGCCTGATTTTCTAAGACCGCATTCCATTATTCTTGTTTTGCTCTTGTTAATGTTCATTTTATACGCTCTCATCAACACACTGTCCATTCCATTCAACTGCTCTTCTAGGTATTTCGCTGTCTCTGACAGAATTACAATGTCATCAGCAAAACGCAAGGTTTTTATTTCTTCCCCCTGAACTTTAATACCTATTCCAAAATTTTCCTTGCTTTCCTTCACCGCCTGCTCAATGTACAAATTGAATAACATCGGAGAAAGGCTACAACCCTGTCTTACTCCCTTCCCAACTGATGCTTCCCTTTCATGCCCTTCGAGTCTAATAACTGCGGTCTGGCTTTTGTACAAGTTGTAAATAACTCTCCTTTCCCTGTATTTTACCCCTGCTGACTTCAGAATTTGAAAGAGTGTAGTCCAGTCAACATTGTCAAATGCTTTCTCCAAATCTACAAAAGCTAAAAATGTAGGTTTGCCTTACCTTAATCTATCTTCTAAGATAAGACGTAAGGTAAGTATTGCCTCCCGGGTTCCTACGTTCCTCCTGAATCCAAACTGATCTTCCCCGAGGTCAGCTTCTACCAGCTTTTCCATTCTCCTGTAGATAATTCTTGTTAAAATTTTGCAACCATGACTTATCAAACTGATGGTTCTGTAATTTTCACACCTGTCTGCACCTGATTTCTTTGGAATGGGGATTATTACATTTTTCTTAAAGTCTGAGGGCATTTCGCCTGTCTCATACATCCTACACACCAGTTCAAATAGTCTTGTCATGGCTGGCTCTCCCAGAGACTTTAGTAGTTCTGAGGGTATGTCATCTACTCCTGGGGCCTTGTTCCGACCTAGACTCTTTAGTCTACCAGCATAAATTAGTAATGTCCGTATATGACTTTGCGGGCCCAGGTGAGTACGACATAAGTTTAAAGACAAAGCATATCAGTCAAGGGGCTTCTTCACAGAAAAGAATAAATATAAATAAAAAATAAACCATGAAACACTGTCATAACCTGCAAGAAGAACGTTAATCAGCTACCAACTGTTGCACATAATACGTCAATGCAAGCGCGTCAACGAACGAACAACCCTTGATGTGTTGAAAGGCCAGGAGTTCCGCAAGTCTTCCTACTGCTGTGCAAGCCGCGGCGTTACTGGGATGGTCTACGCTGAGCTTAGCAGCTGGCTTATCTGCAGACAGCGACATCTGAACCCTGCTATCGGGCCTGGACTTCGGCCCCTCCTAGTCAGCAGACGATAACCTCGCCGCTGATATTTCAGTCGCCGGTTGTGGCAACTCCACTCGGCCTCGTGTCACATCGTTGCATCACACGTGTGTCCATATTGCGTGACTAGCCCTACGCGTGTGCTTTGCAGCAGATGTTAAAGAAGGGCTTTCGAAAGCTGTCGGTGCCTCATCTAATATACAGGGTGTCCCAGCTATCTTGTCCACCCAAAATATCTCTCGAACAATAACAGCTATCGGAAAACGACTTTCACCGGTATCAATGTACGGCTGGGGCCCATGAATGTACATATTTGGAAACATTCTAAAACGAAAGCAAATGTGTTTTTTAACACAAACTTATGTTTTTTAATGTACACCCTATATTTTTCCTTCGGCAATCCATAGTATAACAAATCACATAAACAATAGCGTTGATTGCATCCCGAGATATTGCGACGCGAAGTTGACGCTTGAAATACGCGAAACGCACAGCTAGCGCTCGTCCTGAGCAGCATGCGGTTCTCGCCCGAGTCTCAGGACGTGCGCTAGCTGCGCGTTTCGCGTCTTTCAAGCGTCAACTTCGTGTCGCAATATCTCGGGATGTAATTGGAATATTACGATGCAATCAACGCCATTGTTTATGTGATTTGTCATGCTATGGATTGCAGAAGAAAAAAATAGGGTATTCATTTAAAAAACATAAGTTTGTGTTAAAAAACACATTTGCTTTCGTTTTAGAATGTTTCCAAATATGTACATTCATGGGCCCCAGCCGTACATTGATACCGGTGAAAGTCGTTTTCCAATAGCTGTTATTGTTGCAGGGATATTTTGGATGGACAAGATAGCTGGGACACGTTGTATAAAAATGAATGTTTGTGTGTTCGTATTACATGCGCGGCCGTACCGTTCAACCGATTGTGATGAAACTTTATCTACATATTGCTTGCACTTTCGCGATGGTCATAGGCACCATTAAATGACTGTACGCCAAATAGTTCAGGAGACATGACGTAATAAACAATGAAATGTCCTGAGAAGTGCTGCATCATGGGACTCTTCTTGCCGGCCGCGGTGGCCGAGGAGACTGAGGCGCTTCAGTCACGGTCTGCACGGCCACTACGGTCGGGGGTTCGAATCCCCCTCGGGCATGGATATTTGTGCCGTCCTTAGTCTTAGCTAGTTCATAAGTAGTTTGTAAGCTTAGGGACTGATGACCCCGTAGTTAAGTCCCATAAGTTCTACAAACATTTGAACATTTGAACTCTTCTTCTAAACCACTGTACCGATTTCAACCAAATTTGGTACACATGTACGTTCTTGACGTAACAATTGACATAGGGATAAGAAGTGCTTACGACATATAGTTCAGGTGATATGACGCCATAAACAATTGTATCGTTTAAAACCTGTGGCATAATGGGAGGAAGGACACTTTATTCATCCTAAAATGTTCGTGACATTTTGGACACTTGACCTTTAAAAGAAGAGGAAGGTCACTGTCACATAAAAGTTTGGGTAGCACATGACGGAGAATATTTTATATATTAACTTAGTCAGATTCTACAGTTGTATTCCGATCCCGATGAAATTTTTAAATATGATTAATCAATTCAGTTTATCAGTAGAGTAGTAATATATTCAGATTGTAGGTAATCATTTCAATTAATTAACGTAACGAAGCAGTTAATTTTCAAATTTCGGCGAAGTTTCGAATGAATAAAATTACTGAAAATTCTAGCAGCTCTCTCTGGAAGTTACGTTACTTTTTCAGGGTGATAATCACCAAAGAAACATTTAAAACATAAATATTGTTCACACCATGTGGAAATTAATGTAAGCAATTAAAGTAAGATTTTCTTTAATATGCTTCAGTGAAAAGCATAATTATTCAGATATTTAAATGACGGTTTTCTGACTGTAAGCTTTGATGTATACCAAGCGTACCGAATCATTGAGGTGAAAACCACCAGCAGAAGGAATTTGTTGTTACCAACGTATGGTTTTAATGCGAATTTGAAAATAAATCTAAGTAAAGGTAAAGCAGTCAACAATCCTAAGATTGGTTTGAACACCACAGTGCTTTACAAGGCATGGTCCTGTTTGGAGGAGGAAGGCAACGGCATAAGCCGTTGCCTTCCTCCGACCTTCGAACTGACTTACCCAGCCAGTTATAGGGGGACCTACAGTTTAACGTGGGTTCCGAACCACTACATAAAAATTAATGTTTCTTTGTTTGTCTTTTAGTTCGTATTTTATGCACGGCCATACCGTACATTCGATTGCGATAAAACTTTGTAACCGCATTGTTTGCATTCGCGTGAAGATTATAGGCATACTAAAATTAGCTTCCCCTCCCATGAACCACAGACATTGCCGAGGTGGGGTGGCTTGCGTGCCTCAACGATACAGATAGCCGTACCGTAGGTGCAACCACAGGGGAGGGGTATCTGTTGAGAGGCCAGACAAACGTGTGGTTCCTGAAGAGGTGCAGAGCCTTTTCAGTAGTTACAGGGGCAACAATCTGGATGATTGACTGAGCTGGCCTTGTAACATCAGCTAATGTGGCTTTGCCATGCAGTTTCTGTGAACGGCTGAAAGCAAGGGGAAACTACAGCCGTTACTTTTCCCGAGGACATGCAGCTCTACTGTATGAAAATATGATGATGGCATCCTCTCGAGTAAAATATTCCGGAGGTAAAATAGTCCCCATTCGGATCTCCGGGCGGGGACTACTCATGAGAATGTGATCATCGGGAAAGACAACATTGGCATTCTACGGATCGGAGCGTGGAATGTTAGATCCCTTAATCGGGTAGGGAAGCTAGAAAATTTAAAAAGAGAAATGTATAGGTTGAAGTTAGATATAGTCGGGATTAGTGAAGTTCGGTGGCAGGATGAACATGATTTCTGGTCAGGTGACTACAGGATTATAAACACAAATTAATTGGCGGTATTACAGGAGTAGGTCTGATAATGAATAAGGAATGCGGGTAAATTACTTATGATCAACACAGTGATCGCATTATCATTGTCAAGATAGATACGAAGCCAACACCGTCCACAGTAGTACAGGTTTATATGCCAACTAGCTCTGCCGATGATGAGGAGATCGAAGAAATCTATGAGGAGCTTAAGGAAATTATTCAGACAATTAAGGGAGAGGAAAACTTAATTGTTATGGGAGACTGGAATTTGATAGTAGGACAAGGAAGGGAAGGGAGGATAGTAGGTGAACATGGTCTGGGCAAAAGGAATGAAAGAGGAAGCCGCCTGGTAGAATTTTGCACGGGACATAATTTATTTATAACAAATACCTGGTTTAAGAATCACAAAAGATGTTATTTACGTGGAAGAGACCAGGAGTAGATTTTATAATGGTAAGACATAGATTTCGGAACCAGGTTTTAAACTGTAAGACATACCCAGGGGCAGATATAGACTCTGACCATAAGTTGTTGGTTATGAATGGAGGCTAAAACTGAAGAAACTACAAAAAGGTAGGAAAATAAGGAGATGGGACCTGGATAAATTGAAGGAACCCAAAGTTCTTAAGAATTTCAGAGGGAGCTTTAGGCAACAATTGTCAGAAACGGGGAGAAATAAAACAATAGAGGAGGAATGGGTAGCATTGAGAGATGAAATAGTGAAGGTAGCAGAGGACAAAATAGGTAGGAAGGCAAGACCTACAAAAATCCTTGGATATCACAGTAGGTACTAAATTTAATCTATGAAAGGAGAAAATATAAAAAAGCAATAAATGAAATAGGCAAAATGGATTACAGACAACTAAGAAATGAGATTGACAGGAAGTGCAAAATTTCTATGCAGGAGTGGCTAGAAGGCAAATGCAAGGATGTAGAAGAATGTATAAATAGGAGAAAAATAGATACAGCCTACAGGAAAATAAAAGAAACATTTGGAGATAAGAAACACAGCTCTATGAATATCAAGGACACTGATGGAAAACCAGTTCTCAGCAAAGAAGGGAAAGCTGAAAGGTGGAAAGAGTATATAGAGAGGCTCTATGAAATGAACTTAGCGACAATATTGTAGAAAGGGGAGAAGAAGTAGATGAGAATGAAATAGGAGATATTATACTGAGAGATGAATTTGACAGAGCACTGAAAGACCGAAGTCGAAACAAGGCCAATGGAGTAGATGATATTCCCTCAGAGCTACTGAAGTCTCTGGGGGAACCAGCCATGACAAAATTGTTTCACCTGGTGTGTAAGATGTATGAGACAAGGTGAAGTACCCTCAGACTTTAAGAAAAATGTTATAATCCCAATTCCAAAGAAAGCAGGTGCAGATAGGTGTGAAAACTACAGAACCATCAGTTTAATAAGTCGTGGTTGCAGAATATTAACACGAATTATTTACAGAAGGATGGAAAAGCTGGTAGAAGCCGTTTGGGTTCAGAAGAAATGTAGGAACACAGGAGGCAATACACACTTTACGGCTTATCCTAGAAGATAGATTAAGAAAAGGCAAACCTACATTTCTAGCTTTTGTAGATTTTGAGAAGGCTTTGGACAATGTTGACTGGGATAAACTCTTTCAAGTTCTGAAGAAAGCAGGAGTAAAATATAGGGAGCGTCAGGTTATTTACAACTTGTACAAAAACCAGACAGCGGTTGTCAGAGTTGAAGGGCATGAAAGGGATTCAGTGGTTGGAAAGGGAGAAATACAGGGTTGTAGCCTTCCTCCAATGTTGTTCAATTTGTACATTTAGCAAGTTATAAAGGAAAGCAAAGAGAAATTTGGAGAAGGAATTAAAGTTCAGGGAGAAGAATTAAAAACTTTGCGTTTTGCCGACGACATAGTAATTCTGTGAGAGACAGCGAAGGACCTGGAAGAGCAATTGAACGGAATGGACATTGTGCTGAAAGATGCATATAAGATGAACATTAACATGAGCAAAACTAGGGTAATGGAGTGCAGTGTAAGAAAATCAGGTGATGCTGAAGGAATTAGATTGGGAAACGAAGCATTAAAGGAGGTAGATGAGTTTTGTTACTTGGGCAGTAAAATAACAAATGATGGTTATATAGGATATAAAATGCAGAATGGCAATGGGTAGAAAAGCGTTCTTGAAAAAGAGAAATTTGTTAACATCGAATATTGGTTTAAGCCTAAGGAAGTCCTTTCTGAAGGCATTTGTGTGGAGTGTTGTCTTGTATGGGAGTGAAACATGGACGATAAACAGTGCGGAGAGGAAGAGGACTGAGGCTTTTGAAATGTGGTGCTACAGAAGAATGCTGGAGATTAGGTGGGTGGATCGCGTAACTAATGAGGAGGTACTGAACAGAACTGGGGAGAAAAGAAATTTCTGGCATACCTTGACTAAAAGAAGGGATAGATTGGTAGGACACATTCTTAGACATCAAGGAATTGTGAATTTAGCATTGGAGGGAAGTGTGTGGGGTAAAAATCGCAGAGGAAGACCCAGAGATGGATACAGTAAGCAGATTCAGACAGATGTAGGTTGCCGTTCTTATGTGGAGATGAAGAGGCTTGCTCAGGATAGGGTATTGTGGAGAGCTGCATCAAACCAGTCTCCGGACTGAAGATCACAACAACAACAACAAAATTAGCTTCGTATGGTGCATGGCGGAGGATACGTTACAATTAGTTAATTTGTTTCTTACACCTTATGGCTGGACGGATTTGAATGCAGATAGCTTATACCCTGAATTAACTCGGAGGGTACCACTTCACTGATCACCATGAAGATTAACAGAGTAATGTAATTTTTCACAGGTGGAGGAGGTAATAGACTTGGGAGGTGGAGGAGTTCGAAAAAAAGACGAGGAGGTGATTCGCAGAGAAAAGGAAAGATGGGCAGAGGGGCAGAGACAGAGGTAGTAGAAGATGGACTGAGATTAACAAAAAGAGAGAGGGAAGGGGCAGAAAGGATATGAATGGAGAAGGAAGGAAAGAGGAGGTGGACAGCGAGAACGTAAGGAGAGGTGGACTTATTTAAAACCGTAATAAATAAGTATCCCGGCAACGCCGGATTTTCAACTAATTTGCTGAACACATGTTTTCAAGTAAAACTGACAATGTACATGTTTTTAAGAAGATAGAGACGCGTAGAATTATTTTCCAAGTAGCTCTTTCCAGACTCCACCTGTTTTGTGTCTGAAGCTGGCCCAGTCGTTGGCTCACAGAGGTTTTCTGTGTCAGCGATAAGTCAGAGAACGCTGCTAAGAACATCCACTCCAGAATGTGCCTCATTCAAAAGCCACTGAAAATGTTGCAGATTTTAATATACCCGGTCACGAACGCTCGAGACAGTGAGTTTGTGACCACATGTTACAAAAGTTGCAGTTACTGGACTGCATGTGACTGTAATGCGAAAGAACAAAAAAAATGTTCAAATGTTTGTGAAGTCTATGGGACTTAACTACGGGGTCATCAGTGCCTAAACTTACAAACTACCTATGAACTACTTACGAACTAGGACGGCACAAATATCCATGCCCGAGGGGGGATTCGAACTCCCGACCGTAGTGGCCGTGCAGCGCGAAAGAACAGACGGTACACATAAACATACTATACAGAACCGCCCATCGCACGCTAATGTTGCCTGAAACACCTACACAAGTAACACCGACTTTTGAGATCTGTCTGCCAATTTAAAACACACTCCTATAACTTTAGCGTTCTGATACGCCATACGATGATAATAGCTGATTGTACACATGCTAATGAAACTATAGCGGCACCTGTATAAATTGAGACGTCATTCACATATTCATTTCCGACAACCTGTCAGTTTATCGGTTCACCTTCTGTTCAATAAACCATACTCCAATTCTCGTACACCAAAAATATTTTAAGGACAGAAAAACAGTATTACCCACTGAAACTAATGGTTGAAGAAAAGGAATGCCTATTTGTATGTCAGTTTGTCCAAGAATAGGAGGTATCCGATAAACTTATAGGTTTGCAGCAAGGAGATGGAATCGACATCGATTCCATAACTCGACTACATACCCGTAACGTTTTTCAATACCCAATTGAGAAGCTGAGGTTTCATATAATTATTTACGTTTGAGCCAGGGACATATTTTAAAATCGTTTCTGCACCTTCTCCACAAATTTTGATGAAAGTTTGTGATTGCTAGTCATGAAGCCCATGCCCTCAATCAACCTACATCCATCATAGATGTTATTTCCGTGCATGTGGACAATATTTAGCAGCTGAGTATGTGGGCGCAACATTGCGTATTGTTATCCAAGGTTATTCTATAAAGGTTGGGCTCACAGTAATTTTAAAACAATCGGCATTTTACCAGATTTAAATAGTCAAATGTTTGTGTTTTCTCATAAACGCAACTACAAGCACTTATTATACACGCGATCGATCGCGTAACTTTTAAAGGTGCATGTTCTCGCGGGTTAATATACACTTAATGCCTAGTGACAAAAGGTCAGAATGAAGGCCAAATAAAGAATTAATTGACATTAAGAGTCCTTTCTGAAATGGTAACAGCTTCCTTTGCTTTCCAATCTGTATTGTTTCACAGCACAAATACCTTATGCTAGAATTGTTTTTTGGAGCTGCTCGTTTGTTCCATAGGCACTTGCTAATGTCTTTTTGTTAACGATTCTGGGAGAATTTAAAATGTCGAACGAATCATTAATATATTAATCGAATTTCCTGTCCTAAAACACGCGAATAAACGAAACAAAACATACACTGTAAACAACAAGCTACTGTAGGACTCTACTGCGGTGACGTCATGCACAGTACGACGAATTTCTACCTCGGACTGCGCAGTCCATTCGGTCCCCCTCTGATTGTTATCTGTATTTGTCCCTTCTGGATATCTGTGGAGTAGATTTACGGGAAATTTACACCTCGTCAAGCAACACGTTTAAACCCTCGAATTCAAATATTCAGACATATCGACTGTTATAGGACACTGAATATAAAGGCAGTGTCGAAGGTGAAAATTTGTTTTGCACCAGGATTCTAATCCGATATCTCTCTTTCTCTCTCTTCGGGTGAATTTTAATACAGAGAACGGCGAGTCCTCTTACCGAACACGCAGAGCTACCGTCTGACGACCGAACATCACCAATTAGCCTGTCCAGACTCTCCCCCCGTCCTGTCCGAATTTTCAGTTTATCGCACAGTACGGTTTTAGTTCTCCCTGCCCATAATTCCTATTGCTCGCAGCTTGAAAGGGAATATTTAGAATTTTTAAATTTACGGCTATTGATGTCAATCAACGTCAGAAAGAACAAACACCATATCTACAAACGTCTTAATTTCATGCGCACCTCTTTATTATGAAGATTTTAACTCGGACGTCGGGTTTTATTCTTTATGTACGCTTCCTACCTTATGTGTATCCAACCAAGAGATAGCTGTTATCTTTGAAGCAACCTGTTTTGGGTTATACAGTTTTTTTTTCCTATTTGAACTTGGCTGATAAAAAGGCTCACAATAATCACTCTAAGGAGTAACTGACTTGCGCAATATTTACGAGGGGCGTTTCAAACGTCCGTGCAAAGTCGGTAACATAGCATCACAGGCGCGTATCGAGGTCATGTTTGGTTAGTAGCATCTTTGGAAAGAACACACACCAAGTTTCAGCCATATTGGTCCATTTCTTTGTGTTTGGCATTCATGTGAATCAAGGAAGTAGAGTGACTGTCAACGAATGGACGAGAAAGAAAGTACTTCGTGTGGGGATTAAACATTACTTAATGAAAGGAAAAACTTCTCAGGAGACTAAAGAGAAGCTTTGTAAGCATTATGGCGACTCTGCACCTTCGATTAGAACAGTTTATAAGGGGTTTCAAACTTTTCGGAGTGGCCATATGGCCACAAATGACGATGAACGTTCTGGACGCCCTGTGGAGGTTACGACTCCAGAAATCATTGATAAAATCCGTGATATGGTGATGGGTGACAGAAGAGGTAAGGTGCGTGAGACTGCTAGTGCTGTGGGCATCTCGAATGAACGGGTACATAATATTTTGCATAAACATTTGGACACGAGAAAGCTATCCGCAAAATGGGTGCCGCGATTGCTCACACCTGGCCAAAAACGGAGTCGTGTGAAGTGTTGCAAGGAAGGTTTGCAGCTGTTCGGGAAGAATCCGCAAGAATTTAAGTGTTGTTTCGTCACTGTGGATGAAACATGGATACATTACTACACTCCTGAGATTAAAGAACAATCTAAACAATGTGTTATCAAGGGAGAATCTGCACCCAAAAATGCGAAGTCAGGTCTTTCGGCAGGAATGATCATGGCGACGGTCTTTTTGGATTCGCAAGGGATAATCCTCATCGACTATCTGGAACAGGGTAAAACTATTACAACTGCATATTATTCATCGTTATTGGGCCATTTGAAAACCGAGCTACAAAGTCATTTACTATCACGACAATGCACCAGCACACGTCGGAACAGTTATGGTCGCAAAATTATTGGGAATAGAAATCCAACTCGTTTCACATCCCCCCTATTCTCTAGACTTGGCTCCCTCGGACTACTATTTGTTCCCCCACTTGAAGAAATGGTTGACGGGACGAAGATTTCATTCAAACAAGGATGTTATTGCAGGAACTTTAAACGTTCAAATGTTTCTATAGCTTATGGGACTTAACTACGGGGTCATCAGTCCCTAAACTTACAAACTACTTATGAACTAACTAATACTATGGACGGCACAAATATCCATGCCCGAGGGGGGATTCGAACCCCCGACCGTAGTAGCCGTGCAGACCGTGACTGGAGCGCCTCAGTCCCCTCGGCCACCGCGGCCGGCTTGCAGGAACTAATAGCTATTTTGCAGGCTTGGGCAGTTCCTATTATTCGGAAGGGATCAACAAATTACAACAGCATTGGACCAAGTGTATAAGCCTGGAAGGAGACTATGTGGAAAATTAAAATATGGTTTTCCCCACAGACGTTTGTAGTTTTTATTTTTACACAGACTTTTCAAACACCCCTCGTACATCGATTGATCGTCACAGTAATTACTAGATCAGTTACATTATGTGGAGAACTATCCTCTGAATTTTATTATTTAAGCCGCGCAGGAGTAGCGGCCACTCCCGTTGGAGGTTCGAGTCCTCCCTCGGGCATGGGTGCGTGTATGTCGTCCAGTTCAGGTGTTTTGTAAGACTGGAAACTGATGGCCATAGCAGTTTGGTCCTATGGGTTTACAAATATTTGAAAATTTATACAGGGTATTACAAATAGGTGCGGCCAAAGAAAGAAAATATGTTATGTGGACACGTGTCCGGAAACGCTTAATTTCCATGTTAGAGCTCATTTTAGTATTTCTCTTTAAATGTAAATTGAAATAATTCGTGCAGACTATTGTCAAAATACCCAATTGTTTCGTTAGTATGTACTGTACTTCCTCGATTCACCGCCAGTTGGCCCAATTGAAGGAAGTTAATGTTGACTTCAGTGCTTGTGTTGACATGCGACTCATTGCTCTACAAAACTAGCATCAAGCACATCAGTACGTAGCATCAACTGGTTAGCGTTCATCACGAACGTGGTTTTGCAGTCAGTGCAATGTTTACAAATGCGGAGTTGGCAGATTCCCATTTGATGTATGGATTAGCACGGGGCATAGCTGTGGCGCGGTGCGTTTGTATCGAGTCAGATGGATTGGTAGAGGCGGACCAGTTCCATGGCCTCCACGCTCTCCTGACCTCAACCCACTTGACTTTCATTTATGGGGGCATTTGAAAGCTCTTGTCTACGCAACCCCGGTACCAAATGTAGAGACTCTTCATGCTCGTATTGTGGACGGCTGTGATACAATACGCCATTCTCCAGGGCTGCATCAGCGCATCAGGGATGCCATGCGATGGACGGTGGATGCATGTATCCTCGCTAACGGAGAACATTTTGAACATTTCCAGGAACAAAGTGTTTGAAGTCACGCTGGTACGTTCTCTTGCTATGTGTATCCATTCCATGATTAATGGGACTTGAAGAGAAGTATTAAAATGAGATCTAACATGGAAATTAAGCGTTTCCGGACACATGTCCACATAATATATTTTCTTTATTTGTGTGTGAGGAATGTTTCCTGAAGGTTTGGCCGTACCTTTTTGTAACACCCTATATATTACACAAATACTGATAGGATACTACCACAGTTATCTTTATTACAACTATTCTAATTCGTGAAATATCGCACATTTCAATTCAAATACGTGTTTTATGATTTGCGACAAATTTTAGTGATATAATACCGCTTAAATTACCAATACCTCTGTTGAATCCAACAAGTTGTGGCACATGCTCTTCCCAGTGACCAAAAATGTGCAAATGTTTGTTGAACTTATGGGACTTAACTACGGGGTCATCAGTCCCTAAGCTTACAAACTACTTATGAACTAGCTAAGACTAAGGACGGCACAAATATCCATGCCCGAGGGGGGATTCGAACCCCCGACCGTAGCAGCCGTGCAGACCGTGACTGGAGCGCCTCAGTCCCCTCGGCCACCGCGGCCGGCCCCAGTGACCAATAAGGCCAAGCTATGTATGTGATTTAATACAAGTATATAATAAATAGTATTAAATTCGTACATGATACTTCGGCCAGTAACGGAATGGGACTGTGTGTCTCTGCAAAGCGACTGCCGGCCGCGGTGGCCGAGGGGACTAAGGCGCTCCAGTCACGGTCTGCACGGTCACTACGGTCGGGGGTTCGAATCCCCCCTCGGGCATGGATATTTGTGCCGTCCTAGTTAGTAAGTAGTTCATAAGTAGTTCGTAAGTTTAGGGACTAATGACCCCATAGTTAAGTCCCATAGACTATACAAACATTTGAAACATTTATTTGCAAAGCGACTGTCAGTGTTACGTCAGGCCGCTGAGACTGGGGCGCTGTTTCAGACTGGAAGGGCAATAACGAGGTCGGGTCCTGGCGCCACCCTGCTATGTCTCTTTGTGACACTTCCAGGAATATCTGCAGCTCTCAGCGCCATGCCGATAATCCCATGTGTTCTCAGAACCTGTCGTGGCGTAGGCAGTCAGATCTCTTACATAATGTTTGTTGTAATTGTTCCTGGAAAATCTGTTATCAGAGACGCCAAGAGGTGCCAATCGTAACTGCAATGTTTGTGCAAACAAGACCTTTTTTCAGAGAACTGCTCGTGCCTTTTCTATATCAAACTGGACTCAGGCCCCACACCATTACGCCGGCAGTAATAGTTCCTGGAAAAAAATACATTCTCTGGGTTTCATAAATGTTAGACTTATATATTCTTCCCTCTGATGGTCTGAGCCAGCACTGCTCAACCCTAGCCAACCAGACATCAGATACATTGACGAAAATTGAATCTATAAATGAAAGTCTTAAACTTCTTACTACGGAAGTGCGATGGTCTGATGAAAACCTCTCTTCACTAATGAAATATTAAATGCTCTGGACAGCCGTAAATCACCCGTTGGAATTTTTTGTGATCTATCAAAGGCCTTTGATTGTGTTAACCATGGAATTCCTATAGATAAGCTTAAGTATTGTGGTATGAGTGGCAAAGTGCACAAATGGTTTAAATCATACCTAACTGGAAGAGTTCAGAAAGTTGATATAAGTAATTCACATAATATACAAAAAACAGCCGAGTCCTCAAACTGGGAACTATCAAGCATGGGGTGGCATGGGGGACCTTTGCTGTTCTTAATATATATTAATGATTTGCCTTTCTATATTCATAAAGATGCCAAGCTAGTTCTCTTTGCTGATGATGCAAGTATCGCTATCACACCCGAATCACAGGAATTAACTGATGAAATTGTCAATGAAGTATTTCAGGTGGTTCTCTGTAAATGGACTCTTTTTAAATTTTGAAAAAACACAGTATATTCAGTTTCACACAATAAATGGCATCACACCATTAATTAATATTGACTTCAACCATACATCTATAGCTAAGGTAGAATATTCAAAATTTTTAGGTTTATGCATTGATGAGGGATTGAATTGGAAGAAACACCATGAAGATCTCCTGAAACGTTTGAGCTCAGCTACTTATGCTATTAGGGAGATTGCAAACTTTGGTGATGTACAAATCAGTTAACTAGCATACTATGCCTATTTTCATTCTCTGCTTTCTTATGGCACCATATTCTGGGCTAATTCATCGTTTAGTAAGAAAGAAT
Source organism: Locusta migratoria (assembly GCA_026315105.1). Lineage (NCBI taxonomy): Eukaryota > Metazoa > Arthropoda > Insecta > Orthoptera > Acrididae > Locusta > Locusta migratoria. The sequence goes on from CM048744.1 coordinate 870,157,232, forward strand.
TCATTGTCCAAAAGCGGGTCATCAGAATAATTGCTGGAGCCCACCCAAGACCATCCTGCAGACACTTATTTAAGGATCTAGGAATCTTCACAGTAGCTTCACAATATATATATTCATTTATGAAATTTGTTATTAACAATCCAACTGAATTCAAATATAATAGCAGTGTGCATAGCTACAACACTAGGATAAAGGGTGACCTACACTATTCAAGGTTACATTTAGCTCTGTCACAGAAAGGGGTTAATTATTCTGCCACAAAAATCTTTGGTCACTTACCAAGTAGTATCAAAATTCTGACAGATAGCCAACTAGCATTTAAAAATAAATTAAGAGAATTTCTGAATGGCAATTCCTTCGACACATTAAATGAATTTCTAGATAAAAATTAGTACTGTAGGAAAAAAAATTTAAAAAAAATTAAAAAATAAATAAAATACTCAAATATTGAGTGTCATGTAATATTATGTACAGACACATTTCATTTAACTGACATGTTCCACATCATTACAAAGTGTCGTATTCATGATCTATGGAACAAGTATTAATCTAATCTCTTTGACAAGTCATCTCAGTTGGCTGAACGTGCCATGCATGCTGTAGTGTGGTTGCACATATTTCTTGAGGGCACACAATGCACGGCCACAACGGCTGTGCCGTAAGAAAGACATCAGAGCAAAATAAAATTAAATATGTTATTCCGACCACGGATTCGGGTTGCCAGTAAAATTACAAACTTCCGGATACCAATAACAGACCAGACGTATCCTTAATTACAAAGTAGCAAAATTAAATCAATAATTTAGGACGGTTTATTAATTTTTACCAACTAAGGAGCATCACAGAATGATTGCTTACTTAAAGGACAATGAAATTGAAGGGACAGAGTTCAAATGTTTGTTAATCTTAAGGGACTTAACTGCGGTGTCATCAGTCCCTAAATTTACAAGCTACTTACGAACTACCTTATACTAAAGACAGCACAAACATTCATGCCCGAGGGGAGATTCGAACCTCCGACCGGCGCGCCGCAGACCGCTCGGCCACTACGACCGGCGAAGAGACAGAGTAATTTCTACATTACCCAACTGGTTAATCTAGAAATTGCTCAAAATGGAGAATTTCCTGTACACGTTAAATTTAAAAACAACCGGAAGCGACGCCGTGGCGGAGGCATACCAGCTTTCTACATCTACATGGGATACTCTGCAAATCACATTTAAGTGCCTGGCAGAGGGTTCATGGAACCACCATTATACTATTTACTCCCATTCCATTCTCGAATAGCGCGCGGGAAGAAAGTACACCTGAATCTCTCTGTTCGAGCTCTGATTTCTCGTATTTTATTCTGATGATCATTTCTACCTATCTAAGTGGGAGTCAACAATATATTTTCGCATTCGGAGGAGAATGTTGGCGATTGGAGTTTCGCAAGTAGCCCACGTCGCAGCGATAAGCGCCGTTGTTTTAATGATTCCCACCCTAGATCCTGTATCATTTCCGTAAGCTGTCTCCCCTGTATCGTGACAATACGAAACGAGCTGCCCTTCTTTGGACTCTTTCGATGTCCTCTGTCAAACCCACCTGATAAGGATCCCACACTGGGCTGCAATACTCCAAAAATGGACGGACAAGCGTAGTGTATGGAGTTTCTTTTTTAGTTCTGTTGCATGTTTTAAGGGTTCTGCCAATAAAACGCAGTCTCTGGTTTGCCTTTCACACGATATTATCTACGTGTTCTTTAAGTCTGAAGTAATAGTAATTCCTAGGTATTTTGTGGAGTTTACGGCCTTCACTTTTGATTGGTTTATATTGTAAACAAAGTTTAAGGATTTCTTTTCGTACTCATGTGGACGACTTCACACTTCTCATTATTTAGAGTCAATTGACAATTTTTACACCCTATTGATATCTTATTCGGATAGTTCTGCAATTGGTTTTGATCTTCAGATGATTTTCTAGACGGTAAATGACGGCGTCATCTGCAAACAATCTAAGAGAGCTACTTAGATTTTTCCCCTAAATCGTTTATGTAAATAAGGATCAACAGAGGACCAATAACACTACCCCGTGGAACGCCTGATATCACCTCTATTTTAGTCGATGCCTTACCATCGATTATCCTGCGCTCCAAACAGGTGTCCCAACCTGAGTGTCCGAGACACAGTGCCGCCCGCAAGGGCTAAGCTTCCCCAACGGTTTCTCTCCCCTACCTATAGGGTTGGCTACAGGCACTACTTGTGAACAGCGGAAGCACACTGCAGTGCCGTGCCCGGCGAACAGCACGCACCGCCATTCGGTTGCAGAGCTTCGAAGTATCCACCTCGCGGACTGTCTAGGGCGGAAGTTCCGACGTATTAGTAAAGTGTGACTTTGAGGACTGTCCGCGTTTGTTACAATGATGTGCGAGTGGAAACATCCGGTACACTTGCCATTCAGTTTACAGAGAGGTAAGCTTGGCCGTTTGGCCCCTGCGCCTGTTGCAGTATTACGATTTCATGGCTAGCAACATTCTTTCTGATTCAACCACTCTCCGCTCTCTCTAGGAACTGCAAATGTATTTGTATAAAATGTGCTTATTTCTTGACTATTGTTAGTTATTCCTTGACGTACAGTAATGTGGTTTCGTGGCATAATAGTCTTATTGGTGACAATATTAAGCATGCAACAGGGCTACCTCAATTTCGTCATATCTGTATGAATACAGAATTCACCACAGTTTTGCCTATTTGTTCTGTAACTTTCATACTGTCCTCTTTTCAAGTAATGAATCTTCAATAAGATGACGAAACACCTGCCAAGAGAAGAAGTCCGACGCCTTTACGGTCCGAGGACTGCAGATCAACAGGTGAGTGAAACTTCCTATCTGAGAGGAAAGGCGATAGGCAGCAACCCTTCTTGCTTTATCTTTGTTAGAAAAACTTCGCCATTTACATGGTCGGGTTCCAGAACAAGACTGAGCTCCACACGCTGACGCTGACGCTCTTATGAACGGGCCTCGACCTTGGCCCGAAGTATTAGAGTATAAGCAATGTAATTGCTGTTCCTCTTTTTTCCTTTCTTGATGGTTGTAGATGTATCCTGACTTCTTGAATTGTCATAATCGTGTTGGTTCTGCAACATAAAATAATGGGATTCCAGCTGCTAGCAACAGCTAGCGGTGTGTATTCCCGCGTGCTCCACTAGGGCGCGGGTCTCTTCTTTCCCATCTGGTGAACTCATCTGCCGCGAGGCAGATGAGTTCCCACTGGTTATGGGAAAAGATGGGATGGGAATTAAGGAGTTGGTACTCCTTGTTGGACAGGATAGGGGATAGGTGACTTCTCAGATGCTGAGGGAGACGGACAGGTTTGTGAGGGAGACTCGGTTTAAGATGGGACAGAAGGAAAGGATAGGGATTATCTAGGTGAGGGTATTTCCTGTCTCGGATGGAGGAGACGAGCTTGTCAAGAACCTTCTTGACACTGTGCTTGTCCGGCATGGGCAAGCACTCGTCCGTTTCCGGAAGCTCGTTTTCCATGACCACAGTTTCTGTGGTCGTCTTGCTCCATATCCAGGCGTCCTCCTCTTCTTCGGACTCTTCGTGTCCAGGAGAAGATGTGTCCAAAACCATGTGCGTTCCCTCGGCCTCCTGCATTGCTACAGAGACCGTGGAAACGCCTGTCGGTGTGATATCTTCTTCCGTCTGCGTCGTTGCGTCCTCCCCTGCTTTCCTCCCCGCTTGTGGGTTGGCAACAAGGGCGGTCGCCTCTTCTTTCGCGGCGCGAAGTTCCCGCACCAGTTCCTCAACTTGGCGCCGCGCCGCGTCGAGTTCGGCGCGAAGCAGCGCTCTCTCCTCCGCCATGGCGCATCGCGTCGATTGCCAGAGACGTTTCTTCGTTGCTTTGCCCGCTGTCCCGTCTTGGGGGAGGGGGCGGATCTGCAGCGGGTTCTCCTCGGTACTCCATCCCCTCACTGGAGCCCTTTTCGGTGTGCCTGCTTCCAGCGCCGTTCCAGCTACAGATGTATCTGCAGCGGCGAAAGTTGGCGGCGTGTGGGCCACCACAGTTGGCACACTTTTTCGCGGCTTCCCGCGTCTTCTTGCAGCTGCGTGTGTCATGCGCCTCAGCGCACTTCATACACGCAGCTGCGTTCTTGCAGTTCTTGGCCAGGTGGCCAAGTTTCTGGCAGTGGAAACACTGCACCGTCATCTGCTTCTTCTTCTTCCGCTTCTTCTTCTCGTAGCTTCCGGCCATATGCAGCACGTCGCAAGCGAGATGCTTCATAATGGCCGAAAGAAGGCCACCCTTTGACCTTCCTGCGCCTCCTCTTCCACGTCCGGACATGGCTGCTAAAGAAGTCGGTAGCGAGACGAATGCTGCTGCTGCGTCCGCTCCGCTCACTGAGCTTCCTCCCCGTTGGGGTGGGAGGGGGGACAGCGCGATAAAAAATATTTAGGACGCATACCTCATCATCATCATCACTTTCCAGCTCCAGTATTCCGGGTATGGTGTACTAGCGCTCGCCATCTCCTCCTGTCTTCATACATCTTCTGTTCCAGAATGTCTTCCCATTTGTGTCCTTTCTCCTCCAAATCTGATCTTACAGTCTCTATCCAGCGTTTCCTTGGTCTTCCCCCAGGTCTTCTTCCTATGAGGTTGAGGTTGAAATACTTTTTAGCAGGTCTTTCACTATTCATTCTCATTAAGTGTCCATACCACTGAAGTCTACGTTTCCTTATGATGCTGGTGACAGGAACCTCAATACCAGCTACTTTTCTATTCACCTCATTCCTAATTTTATCCTGCCTGGTTGTTTGATTCATTGTTCTAATGAATCTCATTTCCATTGCCTGAATTCTACTGAGGTCTCTGGTTAGTAGGGTACATGTTTCTAAGCCGTATGTAAGGATTGGAACCTGGTTGCTTTTGCTTTTTGTGGCATTTTATCATCCCAGAGAAGATTTCTTATTTGACTGTGAAAACTAGATACTTTCTGTGTTCTGCTGAATATTTCCTGCTTAACTGTGTTGTCTTTAGAAATCATACTACCTAGGTATTTGAAATGAGAAACAGATTTTACTTTAGTCCCATCTAGAAATATATTTGATGTTGTTCCTTGCCTGTTGATGGTCATTTCTACTGTCTTTGTTTTACTTATCTTTAGTCAGAAATTTTTGAATGTGTTGTTCCAATCATTCAGTTTCCTCTGTGCTTCAGCTTCTCTCTCTCTCCCCATACCATCAAATCATCGGCGAAAACAAGGGCATTAGGTTCGCTGTCTATTTTCTTGATAGATTTTATAATTATGTCCATAACTATTACAAATAGGAATGGTGATATGGCACTTCCTTGCTGGACACCTCTCTTTGTTTCGAACCATTCTGATCGTCCATTGCTTATCTGGACACAACTATAACACTTTTGGTATAGCATTTTGACTTTATCAATCAGATACTTTGGCACTTTTAAGCTTACCAAACATTCCCATATCTTGCTTCGAGGAACACTGTCATATGCTTTTTCGATGTCTACAAATATAATAACAAGATTTCTTCCATATTCCCAGTACTTTTCTGTTAGCATTCTTATTGCAAAAATAAGATCCATTGTACCTCGGTCTTTCCTAAATCCATGTCGTTCTTCCTCAAGCAAAGATTCAACTACCTTTCTAAGTCTTCCTTCTACGATCTTTTCTAACAGCTTCAGTGTGTGGGACAGCAGCGTGTTGCCTCTGTAGTTTCCACATTTCCGCCGATTGCCCTTTTTAAACAGGGGGATGATGACTCCTTTAGTCCAATATTCTGGGATTTCGTTTTCTTCTCAAATCACTGATAACACTCTGTGCAGCCAATTTAAGACTGTTGTTCCTGCTGCCTTTATCATGTCTGAGCTGAGCTCATCAAAGCCTGTTGACTTTCCATTCCTCATGCTATTTAATGCTGTTTCTGCCTCACGCCGTGTTAATGGGTTTGGGCTTCATTAATAACTCTACAGACATTGATGGTGGTGTTGTCCTCATCTCCATTTAGTAGCATGCTGAAGTGCCTCTTCATTTCATCCCTGATCCCTACTAAGTTACCATCGTCTGTTTCCAGTACAAGGATATTTACATATTCATTTCGTTTGTTCTTTAGTATTTTCTATAGTAATTTTCTACTGCCCTGACAATCTCCCTCTATCCTTATGGTAAAATCGTCCCAGCACTTTTTCCTTTCTTCCTGGATAATTCTTTTTACAGCTAGTTTCTTTCTGCGGTATTCCTGTGCTAGATGCTTACCTCATTTCGTCTAGCATATGTTTTCTGTGTTTCATGGTCTAATTTTCTTTTTAGTACGTTCCTATCCTTTACTGCTGTCTTCACCCGATCATTCCACCAAGGTGTTTCCTTCTGTTTTGGAGTGGGACTCGTTTTTCCACAGATGTCTGTGGCTTCTTTAACTAGGGTTTCTTTGAATAAAGACCATTCTTCTTCTACGCCACCTTTCTCATTTGTTGGTAGTTTGGTTGCTATTTGTGCTTCGTAGTTTCTTTTCTTTTCTGTGTCCTTCAACAGCCAAGTCCTAATTTTTGGCATTCTCTTTTGTTTAAATTTGGGCACATGAACATCTTTTAGGGCAGCAATTAATAGCCGGTGGTCGCTGTCTAGGCACTCACTGGGTATTACTTTAACATCTATAACATACTGACCAGCTTTTCTGTCAGTAAGGACACATACCTGCTTGTAATAAATTATGGCCATGGAAGGATCTATGGGACAGCGTGATAAATGCAGGCGGGAAGATTCTTTAACTTGCAGGAAGCGCCTATAATGCTAGAGAATACTGAGAGCTGCTCAGTACCATAATTTGTATACGTCCGGGCTAGTCCGACACCAACTGCATCTTGTTAATACGTCACCCGCTCGATCCTCGCGCCGCGGGCATGTAACGTATCTCACACGTGTGGGGGAGGGTGTGGAACCCCATTCATTTCACCGATGACTACCAAAGTGTTAACACGACAGCGAGCTTTCTGGTGTACTACATTGTTTTAAACTATGGAAAAAGGTATTCGTTTTAATGACACAGATGCAGTTGTTATGGTCTTCAGCCCGGAGACTGGTTAGATGCAGCTCTCCACCCTACTCTATCCTGAGCAAGCCTTTTCATCTCCTCATAAGAACGGCAATCCACATCCACTTGAATCTGCTTACTATACGCGTCTCTTGGTCTCCCTCTGCGATTTTTAGCCCACACACTTCCCTCCAATGCTAAATTTACGATTCCCCGATGTCTAAGAATTTGTCCTACCAAGCGATCCCTTCTTTTAGTCAGGGTATGCCACAAATTCCTTTTCTCACCAATTCTGTTCAGTACCTCTTCATTAGTTATGCGATCTACCCACCTAATCTTCAGAATTCTTCTGTAGCACCACATTTCAAAAGCCTCTATTCTCTTCCTGTCCGCACTGCTTATCGTCCATGTTTCACTCCCGTACAAGGCAACACTCCACACAAATGCCTTCAGAAAAGACTTCTTTACCCTTAAATTAATATTCGATGTTAGCAAATTTCTCTTTTTCAAAAATGCTTTTCTTCCCATTGCCATTCTGCATTTTATATCCTCTGTACTTCGACCATCGCATGTTATTTTACTACCCAAGTAACAAAACTCATCTACCACCTTCATTGTTTCGTTACCTAATCTAATCCCTTCAGCTTCGCCTGATTTTCTAAGACCTCATTCCATTATTTTTGTTTTGCTCTTGTTAATGTTCATTTTATACGTTCTCTTCAACACACTGTCCATTCCATTCAACTGCTCTTCCAGGTCCTTTGCTGTCTCTGGCAGAATTACAATGTCATCAGCAAAACGCAATGTTTTTATTTCTTCGCCCTGAACTTTAATCCCTATTCCAAATTTTTCCTTGCTTTCCTTCACCGCCTGCTCGATGTACAAATTGAATAACATCGGAGAAAGGCTACAACCCTGTCTTACTCCCTTCCCAACTGATGCTTCCCTTTCATGCCCTTCGAGTCTAATAACTGCGGTCTGGCTTTCGTACAAGTTGTAAATAACTCTCCTTTCCCTGTATTTTACCCCTGCTGACTTCAGAATTTGAAAGAGTGTATTCCAGTTATCATTGTCAAATGCTTTCTCCAAATCTACAAAAGCTAAAAATGTAGGTTTGCCTTTCCTTAATCTATCTTCTAAGATAAGACGTAAAGTGAGTATTGCCTCCCGGGTTCCTATGTTCCTCCTGAATCCAAACTGATCTTCCCCGAGGTCAGCTTCTACCAGCTTTTCCATTCTCCTGTAGATAATTCGTGTTAAAATTTTGCAACCATGACTGAAACTGATGGTTCTGTAATTTTCACACCTGTCTGCGCCTGATTTCTTCGGAATGGGAATGATTACATTTTTCTTAAAGTCTGAGGGCATTTCGCCTGTCTCATACATCCTACACATCAGTTCAAATGCAGTACATTATCTATTTACTTGGAGCTATGCATATCATATGGCCAGAATTAGATCTCAGACTCATTAAGCGAATTGAAGCTTTAAGCATTGTAATTACTCCGATTTTATATGCTGATCACCGCAAGAGTGTATGTGGATAACAAAAAAACTAGGTACAAACGTCAAGTCATTTCCATTTCCGGAAACCGCCATGGGGGTCATGTCATTTTAATTAGGTCGTTAATTATTTCATTGACTTCAATTTGCAGCAGGGTTTTGAACATATCCTGTATTCAAATATTATGAATTATCTCGAACAGAATGATCTATTGGCTCAAGGTCAACATAGATTTCGAAAATATCTTTCATGCGAAACACAACTAGCTCTTTACTCACACGAAGTGATGTGTGCTATCGACAAGGGTTCGCAAATTGATTCCGAATTTTTTGATTTCCAGAAGGCTTTTGACACCGCACCTCACAAACAGCTTTTAATCAAATTGCGTGGTTACGGTATATCGCCCCAAATTTGCGACTGGATAGGGGATTTCCTCTCAGAGAGGACATAGTTCGTAGTAATCGATGGTAAGGCAGAGGTGATATCGGGCGTTCCACAGGGTAGTGTTATTGGTCCTCTGCTGTTTCTTATTAACATAAACGATTTAGGGGAAAATCTAAGTGGCTCGTTTAGGTTGTTTGCAGATGACGCCGTCATTTACGGTCTAATAAAATCATCTGAAGATGAAAACCAACTGGAGAACGATTTGAATAAGATATCAGTATGGTGTAAAAATTGGCAGTTGACTGTAAATAATGAGAAGTGTGAAGTCGTCTACCTGAGTACGAAAAGAAATCCGTTAAACTTTGTTTACATGATAAATTAATCAAATGTGAAGGCCATAAACTCCACAAAACAATTAACAATTACTTCTGACTTAAACAGGAAAGAACACGTAGATAATGTCGTGGGAAAGGCGGACCAGAGACTGCGTTTTATTGGCAGAACCCTTAAAAGTTGCAACAGAACTACTAAAGAATCTGCATACACTACGCTTGTCCGTCCTTTTATGGAGTATTGCTGCCCAGTGTGGAATCCTTATCAGGTGGGTTTGACGGAGGACATCGAAAGAGTCCAAAGAAGGACAGCTCGTTTCGTATTGTCACGATACAGGGGAGACAGCGTTACGGAAACGATACAGGATCTGGGATGGGAATCATTAAAACAACGGTGCTTATCGCTGCAGCGTGGGCTACTTACGAAACTACAAACGCCGACATTCTACTCCGATTGCGTAAATATATTGTTGACTCACACTTACATAGGTAGGAATGATCATCAGAATAAAATTCGAGAAATCCGAGCCCGAATGGAGAGATTCAGGTGTTCTTTCTTCCCGCGCGCTATTCGAGAATGGAATGGGAAATAAAATAGTATAACGGTGTTTCGATGAACCCTCTGCCAAGCACTTGAATGTGATTTGCAGAGTATCCCATTTAGATGTAGATGTAGGTGTAAGCCGCTCTCGCCGTGACAGCGAAGCCGGCCGCGGTGGCCAAGGGGACTGAGGCGCTTCAGTCACGGTCTGCACGGCCACTACGGTCGGGGGTTCGAATCCCCCCTCAGGCATGGATATTTGTGCCGTCCTAGTTCATAAGTAGTTTGTAAGTTTAGGGACTGATGACCCTGTAGTTAAGTCCCATAAGCTTTACAAACATTTGAACATTTTTGTGACAGCGAAACTGTGGAATGGCTGGCTCTATATACGCAACGAAAGACGAAGGCCCCCTTTAATGTCAAAACCGGTAAATCGCTAGGGATTGTGAGTCGTTGCTATTTGAGACAGATGCCGATGTTTCTTCTAGTCTGACAACACAAGATTCTCTGATTTACTCAGCAAATAACCACTGTCACAGTTAATTGTAATATCTATTATTCCGATTTCAATGGCTTCTTTCAAAACACAATCCAAGTAACATGAGGTATTTGTAACAAGTTGTGGCAAGTCGTATAACATCTTGTGTCCTTCTGAGAATTAGTGTTCAGCCGTAGCGGATTTTTCAGACTGCATGAATCGCGTATGGCGATGCTGTTTGACACATCTGTCACTGACGGTACGAATAATCTGGCCAATGTATGTTTTGCCGCACTCACATGGTATTTGATAAACGCGAAGCTTCCTTAGGCCTAAATCATCTTTAACAGAGCCACGATACACCTGATTTTATGTTTCTTTAAAATTCTTCCTTTGGCAGGCACGTTACCAGCATAAGAAAGAAAAGAAAAACATAAATTGGCCAGACTATTCGTACCGTCAGTGACAGATGTATTGTAGATCACCGCCATGCCCGATTGCTGCAACCTGAAAAATCCGCAGTGGCTGATCACTGTCTCTCAGAAGGACAAAGGATGTAATATGTCGAGACACAAGTTGTCGCAAATATCTCATGCTACTGGGAAGAATCCATTGAAATGAAAATAACAGATAACACAATTAAACGTGACAATGATTATTTTCTGAGTAAATCGTAGAATCCTGTGTTGTCAGACCTGAAGAAACATTGGCATCTGCATCAAACGGCAACGAATCACAACCCTTAGCCATCTATCGCTTTTGACATTACCCACCACTGGAAGCGCTGCAACTTCTCTTCGCCAGGGGTCAGTGCGCCCTCTATACCCGCCTTCGCATTTTCGTTGCGTATGTAGAGCCAGCCATTCCACAGTTCCATTCAGTCACGGCGAGAGCGGCTTAGCTTCCTCGCCTGATGATGGCGGCCAGGTGGACCGCAGAAATATTGTGTACAGATGTCAGTATGATACGGCTGGAAACCCGAGAAGAAGTTGATCAGTCAATACGCCGAGAAAGACTACATAGACCTGTCATTTTTATTTAGGTCAGATTAAATTCTTACTGGATACCGCCCTGCTTACCTACTTATACTTACATGTTCTTCAGCCTCCTCCACCGTTAGGTCAATGACTTCAATTTTCACCGCTGTTGAAAGAAAGAAAGAAAAAGTACGGTAATGTATAATCACACAATAACTGACAATTATTCAATGAGTAACACGCAGCATTACTATATGGAATTAGACAGATCCAATGATTCCTGGTGTTCCATGATGTAACTGAATTGCTGATTTTAATTGCAGCATCCTTATATAGACCAACGGCGAGTATAATAGGAGGTAAGCATTATTTCCTTAGTAAGATAGTGTTAAATTTAGAAATACATCGGCTATTGCGGCCGCGAATTGTGAAACAACCATCATCCTAGTAGGTCCTACAGGATGTGAAGGCAGCTAATAATAATCAAGTGTGTAGATTTCATCGGAAACGACGGTGTGACTTACAACACACAAGTCAGCGGGTCCTGGAAGATGCAGGGATATTAAATTAAAAAACATTTTGACTATTGTGGTAAAGGTTAATTCTCACGGCGGACTGCAGCGGTCTGAAGGAAGCAACGGTCCGCCCAACAAGTTAGTATGAGAACAGGAAGAAAGCAAGCTATCTAAATGCGCCGTGCGCCTCCCTTGTACACTGCTGCGGGAGGTTATAGAGAGTGCAGGTCAGCCTGCGAGTAGAAGGTCGCGAGATATCTTTTCCCTCTCAACTCTTTCTATCACGATTAAAAAAAAAAAAAAAAAAAAAAAAAAAAAAAAAAAAAAAAAAAACTATTCGCCAGAAAATTTGATTTTTACGACAATTATAGCTTTCGATGTCTGCTTCATGCAAGCGCTTGCCCGCGAAAGGCAAAGGTCCCAGGTTCGAGTCCCGGTTTCGACACACAATTTTAATCTGCCAGGAAGTTTCATATCAGCGCACAATTCGCTGCAGAGTGAAAGTTTCATTCTGGAAACATCCCTTAGGCTGTGGCTAAGCCATGTCTCCACCAAATCCTTCCTTCCAGGAGTGCTAGTCTTGCAAGGTTCGCAGGAGAGCTTCTGTGAAGTTTGGAAATTAGGAGGCAAGGTACTGGCGGAAGTAAAGTTATGAGGCGCCGTCATGAGTCGTGTCGGGATAGCTCAGTCGGTAGAGCGCTTGCCCGCGAAAGGCAAAGGTCTCAGGTTCGAGTCCCGGTTCCGGCACACAATTTTAATCTGCCAGGAAGTTTCAAGTTTGTTTGGGAAGTAAGTAAGTCAGGGTTGCAAACTTTCTCCAATGTTATCAAATTTGTACCTTAAGCAAGCTGAGAAGGAAATCAAGGAGAAATTAATGTTCAGGGTAAAGAAATAAAAATATTACGTTTTACTAATGACACTGCAATTCTGTCACAGACAGCAAAGGACCTGGAAAAGCAATTGTACGGGATAGACAGTGTATTGAAAGGTTCATATAAGATGAACATTAACAATAGCAAAACAAGGGTAATGGAATTTAGTCTAAGAAACTCAGGCAATGCTCAATGAATTAGATTAGGTAACCAATCAATATAGGTGGTAGATGAGTTTTATTACTTGGGCAGTAAATTAACATATGATGGTCGCAGTACAGAGGATATAAAATGCAGAATGACAATGGGAAGAAAAGCAGTTTTGAAAAAGAAATTTGTTAAAATCGAATATTAATTGAAGCATAAGGAAATCCTTTCTGAAGGCATTTGTGTGGAGTGTTGCCTTGTACGGGAGTGAAACATGGACGATAAGCAGTGCGGACAGGAAGAGGATAGAGTCTTTTGAAATTTGGTGCTACAGAAGAATGCTGAAGATTAGGTGGGTAGATCGCGTAACTAATGAGGAGGCCTTGAACAGAATTGGGAAGAAAAGGAATTCCTGGCATACCTTGACTAAAAGAAGGGATAGATTGGTAGGACACATTCTTAGACATCAAGGAATTGTGAATTTAGCATTGGAGGGAATTGTGTGGGGAAAAAATCGCAGAGGAAGACCAAAAGATGGATACAGTAAGCGGATTCAGACAGATGTAGGTTGCCGTTCTTATGTGGAGATGAAGAGGCTTGCTCAGGATAGGGTATTGTGGAGAGCTGCATCAAACCAGTCTCCGAACTGAAGACCACAACAGCAGTATGATGTAAGACTGAAGACCTCAGCAGTTTGGGACAGAGTCGTGCATGGAGGCACGATCCGTGGCCTGCAGCCGCCGTAGCCTGCAACAACCTCAGGCTGTGTTTATAGCCTACGGTTGGTCCGCGACGGAGGAATCGCGGCGGTTTGGCAGTGCAATGTTTCTCAGGCAGTGTGGGACCTGCGTCTCGCGATCCGCTGGTCGAGATGCTGATTGGTCAATGTTGTTTCTTGACGTCATACACGTTAACCAAGCACGAGTCGACGGCATGCATATCTTCTGCCATCCTGTTCAGTGTTCACTCATTTGAACACGTGCGCTGAAGACCTATTGAGGTATTTTGTTATTTTCGCAAAATGGCAGCTGATATTGTGTGTTACGTTTGCGACAAAACATTTTCAGCGAAAAAGCATTAATAAATAAAATTGAAAATGTGTTGTAAAAGTTGTTTCATTTGATGATACCCCTTTTCCTATTTGTGTGGTGTTAAAAATGTTTAATTGAAATACTGTTTAACTACTTTGCAAATTCTCTCCACAAGTTACACATCTGTCAGTGCATTTGGTATCCATGTAACCAAGACTATAAAGTTTATCGTCTTGCAAGATATTGTTAAATGCAAAATATAAGTGATAACAAATTTTTTTCCAATTCTGAAAAAGTCCTACAATATCAACTGAAAAACATTTACAGTAATTATTGACTAACATATGGGCCAAAGACTTAAAACACTTTATTCTGCTTGAATAAATTAGTGTTTTGTATCAAAGGTGACCATAGTAGTGAAATTATCACAGTTTCCAGAACATTAATAATTACCCTTTCAGTATCATTTCATGCTGCTTTTAAATTACTTTTAGAATTTCATTGTGTTATGTCCAGCAATGACACATTTAATCAAATTTTGTGTATGCCTTACCTTGTCCTCAACATGTAAGTGTGATTGATGTAAATGGATACCCTGTGTATGCAAAACATGGATTACAGAATATCTCAATTAGTCCAGAGGCCAAAATTATTCTTTTTGGGGTATTTCATTCATTGTTTGGTACAGAGTGTGCTTCATTACTTGTAAGCAATATAATTGATGAAGTTTGCCCTTTAAACAAGTTTACATGGATATGTGATTATTGTTAAATAAAGGCATTTTTAGTTCACTGGATGACAAATGTGCACTTTCTCCGGATATTTTTTACTACAAGTTGTGATCTGTTTAGTGAGCTACAGCAACTTCATTACTTTGTTCCACCTTTTGTCACTTAACTGTGTACACCACATTACTGTTTTAGAGAATTACTCATAGTGGAAATGGAATTCGAAAGTGTGCTACACCTATTTTTGTTCATTTAGTTTCATTACACATTCTCAACATAACTTGTTAAAATGTAAGAATTTTGCAGCAAAATTTATTGTATGCTTTTAGCAGATGAGTCATTTGAACTTGGACCAGAAGAAAATGTAACGAACAATTTTGTGAAGTTTTGCATAGTAGTAGACAGGCAGAAGGGAGATAGTTGCTGTTTATGTAAGTGAAGAGGTAAGATTATTTGAAATAGAGCTGAGCATTAGTCTTAGATTATACAGAAGAGATTAATGTTGAGACTACAGATTTGGAAGCAGCTGGTTAAGATATTTTCTCAATGAAAAGGACATACTACTTGAAAAGACTACAAATTATAAATGTAAAAAAGAAAACCCCACCCTAAGGCTTCACAATCAAAAGGCTTGTGTGACCTAATGAGGACACAAAGTTCATAAGTAAATCAAGCTGTAGGATACTGTGGCATCACACCAACCCTTATAGATTTCGCAAATGTTCATTAGTCTAGTTTTGTATTAAACATTGACTTTTGGCAATTGTTCTGTTGGCAGAAATACAATGAAAAACCTAATAAAGTTTGCAGAGGTAGGACAAATTTAAGAATAAATTGTCCCATAAAATGTAATATGTACAAAGTGAAGTCTGCAGGTAGATGTTTGGAAACTTCATATTCAACTAAGTATTGGCTAAACAGGGCCTGCTCTAAGAAAAGCAAAACTATTTTTGATTGCAGTGCAGCTTTTTCAGCTCTAAATCTGGCTGCTTCTTAATATTTAAGCTGGGATTTGCAAGTATGGCTTTTCTCCTTAACCATAGGAAAAGATTAAAATGCATGTTGAGGGAAATGTCAGTCCTTACTGGAATTTCCATTGTTTGAACCAATATTTAAAACACACTAATATCACAGTCAAATATGTTAAGAGTTAAATGGCAAAGCAAAGCAAATGAAACTGAACTGGTGTGTGTTCCAAGATGTCAATGAAATATCAATTTCACAACAGTATAGAAAGCTGGGGGTCAGTCCTAGTATCCAATACCACCTGTCAGCTTTGAACAAAGATGTCACGTGTTACATTGTACCTATTGATGATTATATTTGTGGTTATTGCAAGTCACAGAAAAATATTGTTACAGTAGTCCCGAAAACTCAGTAACCCAGCAGTCCGGATAACTCAGTCACACCCCCTGAAATTATTCTGTGCTTGCAGGATAGAAATGAAATTGTAGCAGTTACAGGCTATGATGTGTATGGGTCCAGACATCTTTTTTTGTGCCACCTACACTCCATTTAAGAATCCTTTGTCTCATTAATGCAGTATGTAGATGTGTCTTCATACTAAAAACAGTTATGATCAAAACTATGGGAGTTTAAGTTTTCAGTGTCGTTTACAGTCAGCTTAGGCGTGATGGTCAAATAATGAACTTAGTTACAACAGACAATAATGACAGACATGTAGCACGACCATGTGCACTCTGCCGCTCACCTGCCTACAGACTTTGCCTTTTCTTAACCGTGTTTTGTAAAGTACATGTGAGTGTAAGAAACGAATATCATTGGCAAGATATTGTCTTACATTTATGTAGTGTTACTGTATTCCACCATTTGTATTGTATTCTAAAGTAACAATAGAAAGTACTTTATAATGAAACAATCTCAGCTATTCATTTTCTAGCACCATTCCTGATAACCCGGCATTTTCACAAACTCGACCAATCTTTGGTCCACTTTACGCAGAGTTTTCAGGACTCTTCTGTATCAATATATTTCTTTGGATTTCATAGTTATGATCACACAATGTAACTGCATTTTGACATAAACTTGAGTTGTGCTTTCACTTTTCTACCTAACCACATTCTCATAAATAGTGATAAGTGGCTAACTTAGGATATAATAATGAATTACTGTTGGGGAAGGACTTGAATTATGCAGCAGTTGCATAGTGTGCCGATGTTGGAACGAAACGTTTACTTCCCAAAGATAAGTAATTCTATTGAGCATAAAAGGGTACATATAGGAACCTGTCAACCACAAAGTAGAAACATTATTTATTACAAGGTCAACACAAAAGATTATTCCTCTCCTTTTATGTGACAAGGTTTTCAAATAGCATTTAAAGATAGTTGCCAGTATCAGTACACTATGCCGCCACTGTAGCAGATATGATCTGTGTAGCTCAAAATTGTATATTTACAGATACGAGCACTTAGTATTTTCTACAGGAGTGTTTCTAATCGGTAAATAGAATACACCCATATAACTCTAGTTGTAATTACCGAAATCAGCGTTTCATACTTTCTGCAGGAATGTTAGATCTTGGTAACTAAAATTTACGTATATAGCTAAATTCTAGTTACCGATATTAGTTCCTCATATTTTTTTCAGGAATGGTTAGTACTGGTAACTAGGATTGACCTAGAGGTTTATACGTCAACTCTATTTACTGACGGCAACACTTCATCTTTAATAATAGTAATAACAATATTATGCTGGTACCATTGGAATTGGTAATTCTAGGTTTTGATTCTAAGACTTCCTTTGTTTTTTAAAAATATTTCTGTACTAGCTTTAGCAAATTCCAATTTTTACCATTGTTAAATGTTTCAATTTAGTTTGGCGCCACCCACAATCTCTGTAAATTTCTCATATTCATTATTTTGTAATACTTTGATTTTTATGTACCATCATCTACTTATCTTCAACTTTCTCTCTCTTCCATTCCTAAATTCAATTCATTACATTTGAAAATATTTAAAAATTCATACATTTCATTCTATAAAAGTTTCACATACCACATTAGACTGTTTAACATTCAGAATTGCATTTAGCAAATACATAATATAGTAATATCTGCAGACCAGGTATGATGTCTGCAGAAAAATAAGCATACCTAATCTGCAATTGTTACTGATGAAACTTCCTGGCAGATTAATCTGGTTTTACTATGTGAGGAAGTTTTATTCCAGCACATACTCCACCACAGAGTGAAAATCCCTTTGGATGTATTTTATGCCATTTAACACAAATGTTTCATGATGCCACATTTGAAAATAAGATAGTGTTATTTATATTATAAAACTACAATGCAGTATTTATTTACAATAATTTACACTTTATGAAAGTACAGCATTAAAGGAATTGTAAAATATATGGCAGCAAAGGAGGTGTGAACAAGAGAATCTTTGAAAACTGCATGTTCAACTAACTTGCATGAAATGTTTTTCATCTAACAGTGCTCGGGAATCATCTGATTTTTAGAACAATTTCTTTAAGTTGTTGCTCTTACAAATTCCATCAGACTACTTTAGGATACTCATATGCCTGGGCAGCAAGTGTAACAATAATCCAAATAATACAGCTTCTTCTTATGGCTTTTGGCTTGTGTGTGTGTGTGTGTGTGTGTGTGTGTGTGTGTGTGTGTGTGTGTGTGTGTGAAGTTTAAGGCTTTTTAATGTGGATTCTGAACCAAAGTGCAGCTTTGAACTTGCAGCCTTTTTCACATCAACAAGAATTTCACTGGGGTACGCAGCAGGATATTAAAATTACACACACAAACTGCTGGGACTCTTAACCAGGTACATTAGCTAAGTCTCTCACTGATACTGATTACAACAGACACTTAACATGTTGACTGCCATGTGACCTCACGCTGCGTGCCCGCCGGCAGTCACAGCAATGCCGTGCGCCCGATGCAGTGTGGCCACCACCGGCCACATGCCCCATTCTGTTCAGTGGGGTATAGCACTGGTTTGCACAAAAGATGAAAAATGAAAATTGAAACAACCAAGAAATTACATGGTATAGAATCATTCAATTGACCAATGAAAGGAATGACTGTATGGCATTTTAGGCTCGGAGATCCTGTTTGTGGTTGTTAAGCAGTCTGGTGCAAGACTTTTTGCTTGACATTGCTTCGGAGACTTACGTGTTGATGATGATAAAAATGATGACAACAGAACACCCAGTCTCCCTGAGTGGTGGTCAGTGACACTGTCAACTGAGCTATGGGGGCTGACAATTGACCTATAAGACACCTCAAATGAATACAGTGATACCAATTCAACATCTCCCCCCCCCCAAAAAAAAGCAACTAATAACAAAGAAATAGTATCTAATACTTACGCCAAATCAAATGTTCCATTCTAACATATGTTCACTACAACCCCTCTTGTATTTTCAAATTTGTTGCCTTTGCCTACTCTCAACTAAACTTGCCTCCTAACCTAACCTAGACCTCGGGATATGCTACAGATCACTGTCATTACATTCGTTTGCTCTTCACATTCTTTGGCTTTGACAACTCACAACTACAATGTCGTGTCCAAGCCTAACCTAAACCTTGGGCTACACTACAGATTAGCCTGTCAGATAAACAAGATTTTCGCGTCTCACATTCGTTGCCCTCACCAACTCACAACCAAAATGTTGGCTCCCTACCTACATAAACCTAGGCTGCTCTACAGATGAGCCTGTCACCGAAACTAGATTTTCGCCTTTCATATTCATAGGCTTTGCCGATAGTGGTAATGATACATTTTGGTTAGCCTTATAGATAGTGGTGTAATAATGAACAGCATGTGAAATGCAGGTAGTAATATAACCTAATTATTGAAAGATGTTTTATTTATCACATTTTTCCACCAAGGTTCACATTTAGTTGTCAGATTTTGGGCTTTGATAATACATTTTCAAACCTCTGGCCTGTGCTTAAGCATCATATTCTAATATTTGCTAGCGTGAATGCAAGTATTGGACGCATGCACACATCAGCCTAGATTTTAAGATTAAAATATCAGTTGGCATATTAGTATATGTTGGTTAATGCATGAGTCAGATGTTTGAAAACAGACTTATTGTAGACTGAAATAAGTAAAACATGTGACAACTAAATGTAAAGCTATGACTGAAAAGTAGAAGAAAACAGATGCCATAACAGCAAGACGGCAGTCATGTCTGTGTGAGTGTGTCTTTCTAACTCACGGAGGCCTTTACAGCCAAAAGTTATCAAGTTGTATTCTTTTATTTATGACTTTCTGCAGCTCATTGGACATCTGTGGTAAGCAACCTATCTCTCACAAAGATACTGGTGAATCCTTCCTGTAATTTCCATTGTTTGATATTGTGAAGCATGTATGTGGTTTTTCGTATAGAAATCTGATAAACGCGATTGTGACAGACAATATGTGTCCAGGTTACATGATTCAGTTCTGCAGTAGGGTGTTGAGCAACTTGACTCTTCTGTATTCCAAATAACACTGGCAGGAGCATAAAAGCATCACATACCACTGTGAATGTAGCTTTCTTCTAGTGTTATTTGGAAGATTCACATTGCTCCATTTCTAAATGCATCATTTAACTGGTGCACCTATTGTTGGTTTCATTAAGTGTTTAACAGATTCTATACCAAGACCCACATACAACTAAATGGAATAAGTAAATACAGGCTAATCTGTAGTGTAGCCCTTGGTTTTGGATAGGCTTGGACGATACTATGTAGTTGTGAATTTGCAAAGCCAAAGACTGTGAAGAGCAAAGAACTGTTTGTAATGACAGTGATCTGTAGTGTATCCCGAGGTCCATGTTAGGTTGTGATGCTAATTTGGTTGAGAGTAGGCAAAACCAACAAATGTGAAAATACAAGAGTGGTTGTGGTAAAGATACGTTAGAAGGGAACATTTGATATGACTTGAGTATTTGATACTATTTCTTTGTTATTTGTTGCTTGTTTTGGGGAGGATGTTGAATTGGTATCGCTGTCATTATTTGCGGTGTATTATAGGTCCATTATCTGCCCCCATAGCTCAGTTGACAGTGTCGCTGACTACCACTCAGAGAGACCGGGTTTGATTCCCGGCAGGGGACTGGGTGTTGTGTTGTCGTTGTCATTTTCATAACCATCGACATGCAAGTCGCCGAAGTATCGTCAAGTAAAATGACTTGCACTAGGTGGCCGAACAATCGCAGATGGTATCTCCCAGCCAAAAATGCCTTACGGTTAATTGAATGATTCACTACCATGTAATTGCTTGGTTGTTTCTGTTTTTATTTTTTGTGTGTTTATCGGTTTGGTTTCTTGTTGTTTTTTCCCAAACCCCCAACATTCCGGCTCAAGTGAAGCACACTAAGCCACCTGTCACCTTTGACCCCTGAGGTCAGTGTGATGTGTTGTACAACTCGAAATACTGATCATTTGCAATAGGGATATTCTTTTGTTGCGAATGTGTCCTTACTTTCTACAATACAAACAGATCAATTTACCTTCACCATCCAGCACGAGTTTGTTTCTTTACATTTAGTATGTCCCTGCCCATTACGTCATTGTAGAAGGGTTGTATGAGTACTGTTGCTGTTGGCAAAAGGAAATTCTACACAAAAGGGTGCAAAGCTCATTCAGTTAGCAATTTTAAAAAAAAAAAAAAAAACACAGAAAAGTTTATCACTATGAAAAAATTTAATTCAGTTGTAAAATGTAACCTTTTGATCGAAGTTAATTCATTCATTCCTTTTGGGTCCAAATGTTACAGCCCCCACATAGGAGAAGAAACTAGGTGCTTCCATTTATAAGTACTACAATTTCATTCCTGTCCAGAACTCTACTCCAATGCGTTTTAAGTTATTGTTACTGTTATGAATTTTGTCAGAACTATTTCCAGAGATGACTTTTTCAGCAAGCAAATGCAAAGAACCAATCCCTTAAGAAGTTCACATGTTTTCTTTTAATCTCCTCTTTGTAAGTCGTTAAGTGTTATAAAAAGGAATTGTAACCTGGAAACAGAATGATTGTGAAAAAAGGCTAAATAGGTTTTAATTTGATTAAATGGCTCACAGGAAATGGGACTACTGCCCATTGGCTTTGACTTGCGGCATCGGTGTTTTGTCGTGTGTGCGTTTGTAGGTGGCGTGAATAATTTATGTGATGGCTGAGTTAAAGATGACAGTTTGTTTACCAGCAGAACATAGATTAAGATTTTGTATTTAAAAAATGATCTGCATCTCCACTATGATAGGGAGGTATAGGTTAACAGCGCACAAGTGAGTGCCGAAGGTGGGGTGATATCAGTGATTGATGGTACATTCTGTTGTTGGAATCTGTAATTTATGAGGATAATCCCATATTATTTATTATCTACAATACATGAGTATTAAGATAGTATCCCATCTATGGGTTGCCCAACATGTTGACATCATGGGTCAAAGCTAATGGGTAGTATCCCAGTCTTTAGTTATGCCAATTAAAATGAACAGTAAAAAATAATGAGGAAGGAAAGAAGGAAATGGAATCTTATTAAAAAATAAAGAGAGGAACTGAAATATCATACGATAAGTAGCAAATCAAATCATTAATAACTACTACCGGAAAAGAGAGATTACTAAAAGAAATGAAGTCCTTGTACTTCAAAAAAGCAGTTGAAAGTTCACATATATGGCAGAGACAGTCTGCATATTCATTAGCACTCTCAGGAAGGCAGTCAAAAACAATGAAGAGCAGGGTAGAGAATTGTTGGACACACATGGTAGCTCTTACATTTGCTGTATGAACACTACATAACTATATAAACAAAATCCCACAAACTGGTACACAATAACAAATAACGCAATTTTTTATTCCTATTTCCTCAAAAATAATATGCAAATAGCAAACAAAAGGTCTGCATGACATGTCTATAAGTTCAGTTACTTATTGTTCAGTTTCCAATAGTTACTGGTATTCATATTTCTAGTAGGTCTATGGAAGAATCTCTGAACAGATTAACGCTATCCCTAAACACAAATGAGGCAATACACTAGATGTACTGGCCCAATTGAATTCTTTTTCTAGCAAGTTGTTGTTGGTTTTTTAGGGGACTAAACAACTAGGTCATCAGTCCCTTTCTAGCAAGTGTTATAATGTATGCTGATGGTACTATTAACATATAAAATTCAAACTATTATGTCAGTAACGACAGAATGACCGTTAGTTGTACACAAAAAATGACACATGAAGGTTCAAGCCACAGGCACATTTCCACATTCAAAATAGCGTATTAGCTAGTCCTGTAACGTAAAATCCTGCTTTCCTTGGTTGTATTAGGCTACCATGTCTGATATGTAGAGTGGTCTATTCAACGGCAAATAAACATTCATGCTTTATTCACCATAAGTAGTGCATTTAGATGCAACCCCATATGGCAAATTATACGAAACAACATCGTTCCATCTGTTGCACAATTTGTACCAGTAGATATTCGGAATACGGTATCATATGTAATGTTGTATGAGGCCTTTCGTATTAAACAATATATACAAAATTTCGCAACTACATGTAAGTGCACCTAAGTAAATAACACTGAAATAGTTATTCCCTTTCTTAAGAGACACACTCAATCAGAAATTGTAATACTGCCAGAAACCTTATTACTGCGTTTCTGAAATCCGCTAGTAAGTATTAAAAGGCACTGAAGATGACAGTAACAGAATCTGAAATGGGCTACTTGCATTCATTTTTCATAAATCTTATTACGCCTATATACTGAAATCACACTTGCTGTCACTATAGCACAACAATCTGCACTTAAACAACTAATTTGCGCCAGATCTGTAATGCGGTTGGTCATTGGAAAGCCATATTTCTCATAATACGTATTCATAAATACGAAATACGTCTACAGCAACAGCATTGAAACCAAGATGCAGGTGGTTTGTTTACAATCGTGAGACGACTCGGGACCCGCCGGTCGCGTAGGTCGAGTCGCGCTCCTGATTGGCTAACGTATATGACGTCATGAACTAACATTTATCCAATCAGCATCTCGACCAGCGGATCCCGAGACGCAGGTAGTGTGGGACCTGTTTATACGCGTGGCTGCAATAGGGACCCCTCCGCTCTTTCGCTGCGGCGTCAAAATACCAGCGGCTGCACTTCCAAACCGCCGCGGTTGTGCGGGCCGCTGCGGCGTCTGCTTTTAAAGCGGTTAATTGGGCTGTTTGGTGCGCGCATATGGCAGTGCGCCCTTTGCCCGCCAGGTGGGAACTGGGTGCTCAAGGTCACTGCGGCTGAACCACCTGCTGTGTTGGTGACAAGCCGGTCTCCGCAAAATCACAGCGGGCCAGTATTAGGCCGGTATTACACTATCAAATTATTTGTCAAAGAATTGGACAAAGAAAAATTGAACATAGTGTAATGGGAACATCGTCCAATATTTCATCCAATCTAGGCCTCGGCCTAGATTTGATCAAAGAAATCGCTCGTCTTCTGTTTCCTGCAGTGAGAAATGTGACCGCTTGGAGCGCTAGTAGTATACAGCTTCCTTGCCACTACAGCTGTTTTATTTGGAAGTTAAATATCTGACATTACTGGGACATAACGTTCGTATTCGTAAACATGGCTAGTAGAGGAATGTTTGTGTAGTGTTTTCTAGCAACAACAAAATTTAAGAAAAATCAGATGGGGCGTTGTATAACAGGTGACAAGGCCAATTCACACTGTCCGTCACGTCAATTCGCGTAGCCCAATACCCTGCGGCAAAAGTGAGGTTGAGTAACAATCCGGGATGTAAAAAAGTCATACTATCGAAATTGAAGAAGTAATACCCCTAAATCTTAATACGGCCGAAGCAGATTTTAGAATGTATGATTTTGGTAACATGGTGTGCTAAGTTCTGGGAAATGAAACAACTTTCAAAACATCGATATCTGTTTGCAACCGAATCTATGTACATATAAATACGTCAGCCAATTTTTGTAAGGAAATAAATAGAGCCTATTTACTTTATCAGCAATGTTTCCCCCCTTACATTGTTAATAACGTCATAAACAAATTAGATTATCCTCTTTGTCAGTGCTCACATTTTCCATTTAAAACGATATTTGACGAAACTTGCTTTATCAACTTAACAATCTTATTCGTATACACTGTTTGAGTCAGCCTTTTTGTTACTCTATTGCAAAATGTAAAGGATGATGAGCGACAAAATAATTAGCAGTGAACAGCCTGGCTGTTCTGCCGACGGCATAAAAAAGGAAAATCCTCCCGGTCCCATAGTTTCCCACGGTTTCATCCAATTGCGTTTCCTTTTCTTTTTTCCCTCCTTCTCTTCTAAATGCAACAAAACGCAACTGTAGTATAAACAATAGCTGAGCATTACACCGCCATTTTGAAGCAAATTTGACAAAATATTGGATGACAGTGTAATACCCCCTTTAGCGTTTCATCCAATTTCTTTGTCAAAAAATATGACCAATATTTCATCGAATTTTTTCGTCCAATTCTTTGTCCAATAATTTGATAGTGTAATACCGGCCTTACACTATCGAATTTTCTTTGACAAAGATTTTTTGTCAAAGAAAATTGGACAGTGTAATATGGAACTTTGGTCAAAGTTGCATTTCGTAAAAAATTCTTTGATCAAATCTAGCAGCTCACCGTGGATTTGATCAAAGAAAGCGTTCGTCTTATATTAACTGCGGTGAGAAATATGACCGCTTTAAGCGCTAGCATCGCTGTAGCAATTTTTGACGTACTGTTTGAAATCATGACCGCGTAATTCGTATTGCGAGTCGTCGCAACAACTAAATTTATGCAGTTGTGTAAGGTTGATTATAAAAACCGGCTGCATCGAGCCGAAAGCTAGATAATTGCGGAATTCATCAGCGATCAAGTGAGTACTGTTTGCACGACAGACGATGTAAAAATGAAAATTAATTGTCTCTGCACCAGTTTTGCAGCGGAGAATGCAAAAGTACATAATGACACTGTTTAATTCTCTACATATATTTAGTCAGACAATTGGTATTTACACGATATATAATACACAAAATATAAATGTTTCAAAAGTTTTTGTTTACTGTAAGCGCGACCAAGTACTAGCAAAACCGGAAACAGGGCACAGGCTTCTTCCAGCGACAAATGTACTGCAATATTTAGAGCAGATCCCCACTGCAGATGCAAGCGTCTCCATTGTCAGTCTTCCAAACGACGAGAAGAACCATTTTCGAGTGGTACAGCGGCTCTCGCCTCAGGTGTATCGTGTAATGCAGCCTAATATTACATATTTATAGAAAACGACGAAGTACTTTGACAAGCTACACTGTAGATGTCTATTATGATTAACAAAAGAACTTCACCTTATTATTATTATTATTATTATTATTATTATTATTATTCGAATATGTCTTAAGAGTACAGCTTAAATTGTTGTGAGTGAACAAGGAGCGATGACATCTACAGTCTAGCTAGTCAAAAGTACTTCGCCCTTTTCTACAAATATCTGATGTTAGGCCTTATACGATAAAACTGAGGCGAGAGCCGCGGTACAAGTAAAAAAGGGTTCTGTGAATAAAGGCACGCTTCCAGATGTCTAGTCGTTGCAATTGTTGTAGGCGTACATGCAATCTAAGTGTATAAATAGATATTTGTAATGTATGTAATCAACAACTAAGGTTAATAACAAATATTCATCCGCCATTTTCGATGCACTGTGACAGATTCTTTGTCAAAGAAAATTTGATAGTGTAATGTCACCATTTCACTACGTCAAAGATTCTTTGTCAAAGAATATTGGACAAAGATTCTTTGTCAAAGAAAATTTGATAGTGTAATTTACTTACTCCGCCGCGGAGGAATCGCTTTCTGTAAACGCAGCCTCAGACGAAGCTAGCACATGACGTCACCGCACTGGCAGGGGATCGCGGCAGGTGCGACTTGAATTTCATAGAGTGGCGATAGGTCCGCCATGTTTGAGGCAAATTGAACTGGCGTCCGCCATGTTATATGGTATGCCACACCCACTAGAGAATGTTACGTATTTACACAGTTCCTCGTTTTAAATAAAGATTGACAATTGAGTACAATGTCCATGAAGCTCCGTCAGTGTCTCCAGACTTTATCAAAGCTGCGAAATGATGACCCAGATAGTGTATTTTCTTAAAATATGGTAATGAAATATCAGAAATCTGTCAGTAATACACTTCCAGGTCGAAGTATAACAGTGCGCTGAGGTTCGACCCAACAACGAAAGTGCACTTTGAAAACATTTGTGTTAATTATAATGCAATTTCATAGTCTAGAAGTGCAGGGAAACTTATACAGTCAACAGTAATCGTTATGACGAACAATCATGATCATGGATTTGCAGCTGTTAATGTGTTGTAACAACCGCTTTCATAAAGTATAAGACACATTTATCTGGTGCTTATTAAACGTATTAAGTCCACATACTCGTAAAATTGCTGTCAAAGGGTTTGGTTGTGAAGTTTGGTAGACGAAATTTGAGTACAAAGACGAAAGTAACGACAGAATACTGCATTCAGAAATGCGTCTAGGTCAGCTGCCACAAAAGCATTCTACACCGAAATAACATATCGTTAATAACATTCGTTGTTCTCAGGCTGATTTACGTAAATATTTGTTACATAGACATTTAACAAGTGAAAATTCCTGCTGTTACTATTGCTTCCGCGCTTTGCAATGATTATATGTTAACCACGCCTGATCAAGTATTGTCAAAAACAAATCAAAATATTTTTTAAAAAGGTGTAGACACTCAAAAATGTTTATTTTATTATTCGACAGATGACACTCTCTTTCATCAACCACAGCAGCAACAGAAGAAGAAACACACAGAAGCTAGGCAGAAAACTGAGCCTTTTTTATGGTGTGTATTTCAAAGGAATTGGAAGATAGGTCACCTGAAGTTTCACTCTTGGGGAAGCTATGTGCCATTAGCAGGAACTTTTTCTTTTTTTTTTTTTTTGTGTATAGGCAGACAGAGATCAAAAAAGGCAAAACAACTGGTGTTCTTGCTCGAAATATTTGTCGTTTTAACAATTCGATTTGTTTCTTTAAATGCTGAACACACTTTAGGCGTATTGCAGAAGCAAAGATTGTACAGAAAATGTACACTAAATGCGGCAATTCACTTTCAACAACAACATACGATGGACAAGCTCCTCTCAAGTGAACTGACCACGCCGGCCGCGGGTGGCCGAGGTGACTGAGGCGCTCCAGTCACGGTCAGCACGGCCACTACGGTCGGGGGTTCGAATCCCCCCTCGGGCATTGTGCCGTCCTAGTTCGTAAGTAGTTCATAAGTAGTTTGTACGTTTAGGGACTGATGACCCCGTAGTTAAGTCCCATAAGCTATACAAACATTTGAAAACTTAAGCTGCACATATAAACTGCATATTCCAGCTTAACAGTGCCGTTGTAAACATCTTTAGTGTCCCCTGCTGTTATTCTTTGTGGAGAAATTCTAATTAAATATTGATACAGAGGAAAAATGCTGCTTCTCCTAGGATAACATTTAGACGCTTGCTATTGGATCCTGTCAAAAATTCTTCTGGTAATTTTAGTCTTCCCATTTCTATTGCATGTCGGAAGGGGCATTCAACACAAACACCAGCATTCTCTTTTCCTTATACCCCTACAGTCCTTAGTCGAAGTTAGTTCATAAGTAGTTTGTAAGTTTAGGGACTGATGACCCCGTAGTTAAGTCCCATAAGCTTAACAAACATTTGAACATTTGAATTTTGAACTGACCACCGCCAATATGGCGGCCGTGTTTTCGCAGGTTACCGCAAAGAGCGCTGTAATTCGTGTGTCAGCCACTGTATGAAATTCTAGCTCGTTGGGCCGCATTCAACCAACACCGCCCGGGCATGCCCCACCTGCCAACCAGTCAGCTGGCGGCAGCTGACTGCACAGCCAGTTATGAGGCCTTCTAGGTCATGTTTTTCAGCGAACCCGTGACGTCACCGCACGTCACTCTTGTCTCGTATGGTGCAAGCAAGATTCGACGCGGAAGCGTGCAGGCTGGGCTTGGCTGAGTGAACGCCAAGGCGAATGACACGGCCAAGCTGCATTACTTATCAAACGATTGTGAAGAAACTATTTGGTAAACGAACTTGATTCTCGCACAGACTATAGCTGCATTCTTCAGCTCACTGGCGATCTGTCTATTATTTTGTTAGTGATTACAGTTCTTGAGATATTTACGGATTGAGTATACTGCTGCAAGAAATCTGAATATTTTGCATTGCAAATTAGAGGTCGCTATGGGTTTGCATTTGTTGCATGTTAGGTCATATGTAGCTGCGGATGAAATGTTGCTAAAATATCGAATTATTCTCAGAAGTTGGAAGGATGTCGCTATCTATCACCATTCTTGAGATAATGGGTTGTATGTAAAGGACTTGCTACCGATACCACGTGTCAGCGAAGAAAACAGTCAAAATTGTCATAAAATCCCTTATATCTCATAAATGATTGGAGGTATCGAAGCAAGATTTCATCAAACGATAGCTCAAAAAAATGTTCAAATGTTTGTTAAGCTTATGGGACTTAACTACGGGGTCATCAGTCCCTAAACTTACAAACTACTTATGAACTACTTACGAACTAGGACGGCACAAATATCCATGCCCGAGGGGGGATTCGAACCCCCGACCGTAGTGGCCGTGCTGACCGTGACTGGAGCGCCTCAGTCACCTAGGCCACCGCGGCCGGCCAAACGATAGCATCCAAAGGGGAGATTATTTTGTCATATGTTTAATTTACGAAACTTGTATATGTAGCGAGTTATTCGAGCACCTACAGATTTTATTGATTGAAGTAATGAACTTCTTACGAGTGGCAGATAGCTGGTGAAATTGAATTTGCTCTAATTTTTTTAACAATGATGTGTTGTTGTGGTCTTCAGTCCGGAGACTGGTTTGATGCAGTTCCTGAGCATGCCTCTTCATCTCAACATAAGAACGGCAACCTACATCTGTCTGAATCTGCTTACTGTATCCATCTCTTGGTCTTCCTCTGCGATTTTTACCCCACACAGTTCCCTCCAACGCTAAATTCACAATTCCTTGATGTCTAAGAATGTGTCCTACCAATCTATCCCTTCTTTTAGTCAAGGTATGCCAGAAATTTCTTTTCTCCCCAATTCTGTTCAGTACCTCATTAGTTACGCGATCCACCCACCTAATCTTCAGCATTCTTCTGTAGCACCATATTTCAAAAGCCTCAATCCTCTTCCTGTCCGCACTGTTTATCGTCCATGTCTCACTCCCATACAAGGCAACAATCCATACAAATGCCTTCAGAAAGGACTTCCTTAGGCTTAAATCAATATTCGATGTTAACAAATTTCTCTTTTTCAAGAACGCTTTTCTACCCATTGCCATTCTGCATTTTATATCCTCTGTACTGCGACCATCATTTGTTATTTTACTGCCTAAGTAACAAAACTCATCTACCTCCTTTATTGCTTCGTTTCCCAATCTGATTCCTTCAGCATCACCTGATTTTCTTACACTGCACTCCATTACCATCGTTTTGCTCTTGTTAATGTTCATCTTATATGCACCTTTCGGCACACTGTCCATTCCGTTCAATTGCTCTTCCAGGTCCTTTGCTGTATCTGACAGAATTACTATGTCATCAGCAAAACGCAATGTTTTTAATTCTTCACCCTGAACTTTAATTCCTTCTCCAAATTTCTCCTTGCTTTCCTTTATAGCTTGCTCAATGTACAAATTGAATAACAATGGGGAAAGACTACAACCCTGTCTAACTCCCTTTCCAACCACTGAATCCCTTTCATGCCCTTCAACTCTGACAACTGCTGTCTGGTTTTTGTACAAGTTGTAAATAAACTTACGCTCCCTATATTTTACTCCTGCTTGCTTCAGAACTTGAAAGAGTTTATTCCAATCAACATTGTCAAAAGCCTTCTCCAAATCTACAAAAGATAGGAATGTAGGTTTGCCTTTTCTTAATCTATCTTCTAGGATACGTCGTAACGTGAGTATTGCCTTCCGTGTTTCTACATTTCTCCTGAACCTAAACTGATCTTCCCCGAGGTCGGCTTCTACCACCTTTTCCATTCTTCTGTATATAATTCGTGTTAGTATTTTGCAACCATGACTTATTAAACTGATGGTTCTGTAGTTTTCACACCTGTCTGCACCTGCTTTCTTTGGAATGGGGATTATAACATTTTCTTATAGTCTGAGGGTACTTCTCCTGTCTCATACATCTTACGCACCAGGTGAAACAGGTTTGTCATGGCTGGTTCTCCCAGAGACTTCAGTAGCTCTGAGGGAATATCATCTACTCCAGGGGCCTTGTTTCGACTTAGGTCTTTCAGTGTTCTGTCAAATTAATCTCTCAGTATATTATATCCTATTTCATAGTCATCTACGTCTTCTCCCCTTTCTACAATAAGTTCATTTCCTTCATAGAGATCTCTATATACTCCTTCCACCTTTCCCTTATTTGCAGAGAAGTGGTTTTCCGTCAGTGTCTTTGATATTCATAGAGCTGTTTTTCTTATCTCCAAATGTTTCTTTTATTTTCCTGTAGGCTGTATCTATTTTTCTCCTATTTATACATTCTTCTACATCCTTGCATTTGCCTTCTAGCCGCTCCTGCTTAGCCATTTTGCACTTCCTGTCAATCTCATTTCTTAGTCGTCTGTAGTCCATTTTGCCTGTTTCATTTACTGCATTTTTATATTTTCTCATTTCATCGATTAAATTTAGTATCTCCTGTAATATCCAAGGATTTTTTGTAGGTCTTTACTTCCTACCTATTTTGTCCTCTGCTACCTTAACTATTTCATCTCTCAATTTTACCCATTCCTCCTCTACTGTTTTATTTTCCCCTGTTTCTGTCAATTGTAGCCTGAAGCTCACTCTGAAATTCTTAAGAACCTCAGGTTCCTTTAATTTATCCAGCTCCCATCTTCTTATTTTCCCACCTTTTTGTAGTTTCTTCAGTTTCAGTCTACAGTTCATAACCAACAAGTTATGGTCAGAGTCTATATCTGCCCCTGGGTACGTCTTACACTGTAAAACCTGGATCCGAAATCTATGTCTTACCATTATAAAATCTATCTGGTATCTCCCGGTGTCTCCTGGTCTCTTCCACGTATACAACCTTCTTTTGTGATTCTTGAACCAGGTGTTTGTTATAACTAAATTATGTTCTGTGCAAAATTCTACCAGGCGGCTTCCTCTTTCATTCCTTTTACCCAGACCATATTCACCTACTATCTTTCCTTCTCTTCCTTGTCCTACTACCGAATTCCAGTCTCCCATAACAATTAAGTTTTCCTCTCCCTTAATTGCCTGAATAATTTCCTTTAGCTCCTCATATATTTCTTCGATTTCCTCATCATCGGCAGAGCTAGTTGGCATATAAACCTGTACTACTGTTGTCGGTGTTGGCTTCGTAGCTATCTTGACAATGATAATGCGATCACTGTGCTGGTCATAGCAGTTTACCCGCATTCCTATTTTCTTATTCATTATCAATCCTACTCCTGTGATACCCCCAATTGATTTTGTATTTATAATCCTGTACTCACCTGACCAGAAATCCTGCTCATCCTGCCACCGAACTTCACTAATCCCCACCATATCTAACTTCAACCTATCCATTTCCCTTTTTAAATTTTCTAATTTTCCTATTCGATTAAGGGATCTAACATTCCACGCTCCGACCCGTAGAATGCCAGTATTGTCTTTTCTGATGATCACATCCTCCTGAGTTGTCCCCGCCCGGAGATCCGAATGGGGGACTATTTTACCTCCGGAATATTTTACCCGAGAGGATGCCATCATCATATGTTCATACAGTAGAGCTGCATGTCCTCGGGAAAAATAACAGCTGTAGTTTCCCCTTGCTTTCAGCCGTTCGCAGTAACTGTGTGGCAGAGCCACATTAGCTGATGTTACAAGGCCAGCTCAGTCAATCATCCAGACTGTTGCCCCTGTAACTACTGAAAAGGCTGCTGCCCCTCTTCGTTTGTCTGGCCTCTCCACAGATACCCGTCCGCTGTGGTTGCACCTACGGTACGGCTTTCTGTATCGTTGAGACACGCAAGCCAACCCACCTCGGCAATGTCTGTGGTTCATGGGAGTGGTTTAACAATGTAAGTGATGTATTTACTTATTTAATTTTATACCGAGTATGGTCATTTTCCACTACTAACTTGTCTCGCCATCATTGTTACTAAATGAAGTTTCAATATTGTCACAACTTAAAATGCATTAAAACGTTTGTGAGATGAATATCTGTAAACTTTGCTGTTTTGAAAAAAGAAGCGGATTTTATCATTGATACAAAATTGTCTCCCTATTCACAAAATCTCGTCACTGAAATGTTACACAGCAAAAAAGGGAAAAAAGTAGATGTGTGAAATTAAAAAGCTTCTTGATTTAAAATTACGGTGGAATTCGTTACCCCACCATGTTTTTATATGAATTATCTAGAACAGACTGATAAGATGATTTTATTTTGTATACTTTCAGATGTCAGAGAAGTAAGGAAAACCATTTAGAGTACATATGATATCATATTTTAGTTCCTGTCCTAACACAGAGTGGAGTGTTGTATTTATTTATTTATTATTATTACTTTTTTTTAATTACAAACATCTTTTAGCTTGTCAAAAAAAATTCAGTTTAGACCATGATGGCTATTTGGCAGGATTCTAGTAAGTTAAACGTTTTTTTATTTCTAAGTTTGAGATACAGATATAGATTTTTCGCCTCGTTTAAAACACAATTTTCACCATTAAAAATATAGTAGGATATCGGATTCCACGGGAGTTTTAATATAACTACACATTTATATTCCATACCAGACTTTTCTTCTTCTTCAGACAAACGTATTATTCACATCTTGTCCCTGACAACGTAAGTTCCCACTGCGGCGGATTAGCCATGCGCACTAAGGCGCCGTGCTCCGGCGCGCGCGGCCGTTCGCCGTTGATGGTTCGAGCCCCCCCCCCTTCCCCCCCCCCCCGGGCATGTGCGTTTGTGTTGTCCTTACGTTAGTTTACCTTATTTCAAGTAGTTTGTAAGCTACGGACTAATAACCAAGTAGCTGTGTCCGGTAGATTTACCCACATTTGAACATTTTGAACGTAAGTTCCCTTGTTCCGATCTTACATTTCGCTACTTTTGCCAAAACAAAAGAGCTAACAAATGTTATTCTCACTAACATTTTAATGCAGATCAAATAGCAACAGAATATTGAGTGTTGGGATTTGTAAGGGGACTAAACATCAGGGTGGTCAGTCCTCCAGAATATTGAAACTATTTAATAATACTGAGGACAAGACAATTTGTACTTTATGAAAATACCCATTCTAAAATTGAATGAGTAACTTTTTCAGTTACATTCGAGGCGTGTGTTTTTTTTTTTTTTTTTTTTTTTTTTTTTTTTAAGTAAGTAACGTTTTGAAATTAAAAAAAGACGTGCTAAGATATCTCATTTTTATGCGCACAGGGTACCTACATCTGTTGTCTACACACTGACGCCATTACAGTCTGATTCTTCCTTGTTCACGTTGTGTACTGAGTGTTTAAGTTGCTTCCGATAATCAAGTCCCGCCGACTGTGAAATAAGGGCTATTATAAGATTTCTTAGCGCTAAAGGCCTAAAAGCAATCGATATGCACTGTGAGATCTGTGCGGTTTACGGAGAAATCATTATGAGTGATGGAATGGTGAGAAAGTGGGTGAGAGCATTTAAAGGTGGCCGCACAAAAGTGCATGATGAACTACGGAGTGGGCGTCCTTCGGTTGTTAATGAAAGTTTGGCGCAGGAAGTGGAAAATAAGGTGAGAGGAAACAGACGCTTTGAGATTTCCTCCTTGCGGTATGACTTTCCTAATATTTCTCGTAGTGTTTTATATGGCACTGCGACCGAGCAGATCGAGCGGCCTCCCACATCGGAGGTTCGAGTCCTCCCTTGGGCATGGATGTGTCTGTTGTCCTTAGATTAGTTTACCGTAGTTTAAGTAGTTTGTAAGCTAAGAACTAATGACAAACTTGTTGAGTCCGATAGATATACAAACATTTGAGACCCAGCAAGACGATGACGAAGTCAAAACAGTTGTGATGCAGTGAAGTCAGGCGGCAGACTTCTATCAGGAGGGTATTCAAAAACTGGTGCAACGTTATGGCAAGTGTCTCAATATTGACGGAAATTATGTAGAAGAGTAGATTAAGGTACAGGCTTTCATGTAAAACTAAAATTGAGATATCTTAGTACGACTTTTTTTTTAATTTCAAAACGGTACTTTCTTAAAAACCACGCCTCGTAGTAGAAAAACAGCAATTTTCGTTTCGCCAGCTACCGATGACTCTTAAAAAGCACACTTCTTTATTCAGTGAAATCTGTAGTTTGTTAAATATTGCGATTCATATGTAAGTTTCGTGAATTAATCATATCACAAAATAGTCTTGTCTTTGCGTGCTATCGTTTGATAAAATCTTGCTTCGATACATCTAATTATTTATGAGATATAATATATTCAAGAAAGGCAGTAGGAGTAACGCACTAAACTACAAGCTTATTTCATTAACGTCAATTTGCAACAGGGTTTTGGAACATATCTTGTATTCAAATATTATGAATTATCTCGAATAGAATGATCTATTGACCCAAGGTCAACACAGATTTAGAAAATATCGTTCATGTGAAACACAACCAACTCTTTAATCACACGAAGTGATGAGTGCTATCGACAAGGGTTCGCAAATTGATTCCGAATTTCATGAGTTCCAGAAGGCTTTTGACACCGTACCTCACAAACGGCTTTCAATCAAATTGCGTGGTTACGGTATATCGCCCCAAATTTGCGACTGGATAGAGGATTTCCTGTCAGAGAGGACGCAGTTCGTAGGAGTCGATGGTAAGGCATCGACTAAAACAGAGGTGATGTCGGGCGTTCCACAGGTTAGTGTTATTGGTCCTCTGTTGTTCCTCATTTACATAAACGATTTTTGAGAAAATCTAAGCAGCTCTCTTAGGTTGTTTGCATTTGACGCCTTCATTTACCGTCTAGTAAAATCATCTGTACATCAAAACCAACTGCAGAACGATCTGAATAAGATATCAGTATGGTGTAAAAATTGGCAATTGACTCTAAATAATGAGAAGTGTGAAGTCGTCCATATGAGTACGAAAAGAAATCCGTTAAACTTTGTTTGCAGGGTAAACCAATCAAACGTGAAGGCCGTAAACTCCACTAAATACCTAGGAATTACTATTACTTCATACATAAACTGGAATGAACACGTAGATAATATCGTGGGAAAGGCGAACCAGAGACTGCGTTTTATTGGCAGAACCCTTAAAAGATTCAATGGAACTAATAAATAAAATGCATACACTATGCTTGTCCGTCCTTTTTGGAGGATTGCTGCCCGGTGTGGAATCCTTATCAGGTAGGTGTGAAAGAGGTCGTCGAAAGAGTTCAAAGAAGGGCGGTTCATTTTGTATTGTCATGATGCAGGGGAGACAGCGTCACGGAAATGATACAGAATCTGGGAGGGAAATCATTACAACGGCGCTTATCGCTGCGGCGTGGGCTACTTGCGAAACTCCAGTCGCCAACATTCTCCTCCGAATGCGAAAATATATTGTTGAGTGTCACATACATAGGTAGAAAAGATGATAATAATAAAATACGAGGAATCAGAGCCCGACCGGAGAGATTGAGGTGTTCTTTCTTCCCGTGTGCCACTGGAGAATGGAATGGGAGATAAATAGTATAAAGGTGGTTTGATGAACCCTCTGTCAGACACTTAAAAGTGATTTGCAGAGTATTCCATGTAGATGTAGAAATAAAACAGTAGATTTTGTCGAGGTCTGTAGGGAAAATACCCTCCGCCAGCCGCATTCGAATCGTACCTCTTGAACTGTGTGTCATTGGCGGGTCTTGCCACTACATCAGTTGTTAAATTACGGTAAGAAAGATGTGAATCAACTTTTGTTGAATCGGTGCAGCGGGTTAGGATGCGATGTACTACACAGTCGTGTGATGCGGCACTTTTTCGCGCATTTCGTTGTTTATGACGTCATCCTGAACTGTCAAAATTACTAAAAATTTCCGGGCTGTTATGCCGTGGTCTAGTGGGTTTTAATAATAAATCCACTAGACCACGGCATAACAGCCCGGAAATTTTTAGTAATTTTGACCATTCCGGCCGTGAAAGTTTACATTTTATATCCTGAACTGTGTTTTGTACGTGATCATTACACCCACAGTGACAGTTATCTAGGTTTGAAGGTCAAGTGTAGAAAATTTCATTTGTTCAAGATTGGAACAAAAATGTAGATATGTATCCAATACAAACACGTAAATACACAAACCCATAAACTCATGGACACCATACTTTACATACAGATTCGTCTCTTACTAAGTATTGAAGTCTCATTATAGTCTTTGTATGCCTGACATGACCGAAACACTATGCAAATAAAATTACACAAAATCGGTGAGTGAAAGAAAACATTCAATAAATGTAGCATTCGACATAGACTAGTTTTATTTCGATTGTCCGGCATCGAGTGAAACCACTCAAACCCGCTGGATGAGCGAAAACTAAGAATGCAAACGATACATCGAGGTTTTGCAAACATGGATGTTTTGTCAATAAACATCGGTGATTTAAACCGCCATATATCGCCGATGCATCGACGACAGAATTCCACAACTATCGACATTGTTCAACAATGGAGTGTTAACTCTTTTATTAGGTGCTCAGCGAGCGACAGGTTGAGTATAGTGATATTACAGATGTCGTCCCTATTTTCATCCTTTTCTTTGTGTCGACGTTTGATGATTAATCAGATGTTTCGCCCAGCAGGGGCGGCTGGCGGTGCCAAAGTTTAATCCTCCAACAGCAGTGGAATAGAAACTTTGACAGTGTTACGTAATCAGGCTCCGATACCGTGCCTTCAAAAGTAGAACTTCAAACAAACGTCAGACGAAAAATCCGAGGGAGAAGCCAACAAGCTTCAAGTATAGCAAATATTTTCATTTCAGCTAGGTACATGGTTTAATAAACGTCATCGATGGATATTTATTTTCAAAATACATAATTAAATAACTGAAAGGTACGTAATGTTTGCTTAATTTTCTTTACGTCGACATCTAAGAAGAAATACGCAAGAAAATTACGCAAGTTATTTCGCGTGTAATCAACAGATTTACATAAAACTCCCATATAAAATCAGCACAGTACGTTGGGAAACCTCATTTCCAACTTCGTTTTCATTCTATTCTGCCATTTTTCTTTGTATTCGTAGCCTAGTCAAAAAACGTAAAGAGGCAAATACTTCAAATATTAATACGAAATTACAGACACCCTGGTATTTTTCCGCCGCTAACGTTATGAGTATTTAGGGTTTTGTGAAAAAATAGGTGTCGTTTGTGTTTTAAAAAGTCTCTGGTAACACATTTACTTTTAGTAATTGTTGTTGTTGTTGTGGTCTTCAGTCTGCAGACTGGATTGATGCAGCTCTCCACCCTACCCTGTCCTGTGCAAGTCTCTTCATCTGAGAATACGTTCGGCAACCTACATCCTTTTGAATCTGCTTATTATATTCGTCCCTCAGTCTCCCTCTACGATCTTTACCCCACATGCTTCCTTCTAATGCTAAGTTGACAATTCCTTGATGTCTCAGAATGTGTCCAATCAATCTATC
Source organism: Locusta migratoria (assembly GCA_026315105.1). Lineage (NCBI taxonomy): Eukaryota > Metazoa > Arthropoda > Insecta > Orthoptera > Acrididae > Locusta > Locusta migratoria. Next base: position 870,195,478 of record CM048744.1, read on the forward strand.
CATTCTCTTCGTCAGGATATGCCAGAAACTCCTTTTCTCCCCGATTCGGTTAAGCACCTCCTCATTAGTTACGTGATCTATCCATCTAATTTGCATCATTCGTCTGTAGCACCACATTTCAAAAGCTTCTATCATCTTTTTATCTGATCTCCTTATCGTCCACGTTTCACTCACATACAATGCTACACTCCAGACAAATGCTTTCAGAAAGGACTTTCTAACATTTAAATTAATATTGGATGTTAACAAGTTTCGCTTCTTCAGAAAAGCTTTTCTTCCCGTAGCCATTCTGCAATTTATATCTTCGGTACTTCGGCCATCAGAAGTAATCTTGCTACCCAAATAACAAAATTCATGAACTACTTTTATTGTCTCATTAACTAATCTAATTCCTTCACCATCGCCTGATTTTCTGACATTGCATTCCATTATTTTCGTTTTACTCTTGTTAATGTTCATCTTATATCCTCCATTCATTCCTGTAATTACGATACTGAAAATGAAAAGCATTTCAATGTTTTTTATCGCAATATTTCTAACACATAAAAAACACCGAAAAATGTTTTATATTTCAGAGAGATATTTTTGATCAGTCGGTTGGTAAAAACAGTCGGTTGTCCCATCACTAGTCTCTTCATTCAGTGTAAGAATCTCAATAAACTGTGACCATTATCGAAACGACACACCTTCCACATGAAGCCGACATATAAAGCCACGAGTGAAATTTTTCTGCCGAATAGTTTTTGAGAAATAGGTTACAGAATTTGCTGCTCCATTCTGCTGGCGCAGAGCGAGGCGTTACTAGCTTGCAGGCCAAACAGAAAGTTTGTTGGTCGCCGGCAGCCGCAGATCTGAGGCAGCCTTTGTGACAGCTTTCTTTGTTAAGACTGTCACATTTTTGGCGCTGTGTGCGGGCGCCTCGAGCTGTGTCCACCTGCGGGCCTAACCTGTTTTCCTTGTATTCGCACTTATAGTGCCGATACAAAGCCACAGACCGGTTGTGGACAGGTAGACGGATCCTGCGGGCTTGGGAGAAACCCGTCGGCTTCTGCAGTCGGGTGTAGTGTTGCCAACCGTAGGGACATGTCCCTACACGTATACCCGGGCCGTTGAAACATCGCACTTGACGTTTCGCATTACGGCGAGTTAAGTTGGCTACACTGCTTTAGCGACGTTGCAACACTAGCCTCTATACCACAGTCTGCTCTATACGCACAGCAGATGAAACTGGTTTCAGTTGTATCTCGTAAATGTAAGCTATTGAGCAATAAAAGTGCATATAATAATTCGTTCTTGAACAGCAATTAATTAACGGCATATTAATGAAGACCAGATCACAACAATGCACACGCTTTCAATAACGGAGCAAAGCAATATAGAAAATGAGCATTGAATCACGACAGATACGAAATAAACAATAATCTCCGCTGCAGAGTGAAAGTTTCATTCTGGAAACATCCCTTAGGCTGTGGCTAAGCCATGTCTGCACCATATCCTTTCTTCCAGGAGTGCTAGTCTTGCATGGTTCGCAGGAGAGCTTCTGTGAAATTTGGAAAGTAGGAGGCGAGGTACTGGCGGAAGTAAAGTTGTGAGGCGGCATCGTGAGTCGGTCGGGATAGCACAGTCGGTAGTGCGCTTGCCCGCGAAAGGCAAAGGTCCCAGGTTCGAGTCCCGGTTCCGGCACACAATTTTAATCTCCAGGAAGTTTAATAATCAAGATAGTAACTCCTCTCTCTACGGTTTATAATCAGAATGTTTTTCACTCACCAATTTACGGCGACAATGGTACAATTACATCCAGCTCAACATCTTCAGTGTTGTCGCCACTGCCAAAATCGTCATCACCAAGACAAATCATTAACCGTTCATGATTACTGATGATCCCTTCCACTGTTTGCGCTGCCCGAATCGGTTTCTCAACGTGCTCGACCCTTTCTTTTCCCTCCAAGATGCAGCATCCACATTGGCAACAGCTTCATGCAACCGCCTTTCCACCTCTGTTATTGTGAAAGACTTATTGTTCCTTAAGTAATTCTTCATGTCACTCCATACCAATTTTATAGGGTTAAAATGGCAGTTAAAAGGGGAAAGATTTATTACAATGTGACGCTGCTCCTTTGCGATTTCGTCTACTGCATATGTGGGTGTAATAGGCTTATTTTGTTTCACGAGCGATTATAAAAGAAGTTCTGACATTGACATATCTGCAGCAACATTTCTTTCTTGTAGCCACTGCACCATAACTTCTTTCCAATCGTTTGAAGCGAGAATGAACTTCCTGCTCAGAGCATAAGCTTCGAAGTTTTTATTCATACGAAATTGAGAACTTAATCAGAAAACATCACTAGACAAACGTCTTTTCGGTGACATTATCCAATTACTTGATCTCGGAAAGTCAAGTTCAACCACTCACAGTGCAACAAATCGCAGCGAAAAAAGCGCACACAACATAAACACGCGATAAACACGATACACAACTTTGTTTACGGTAGAACTGAACAAAGCCGGCAACGCGGGAACGTTGACGTCACGGCACGTGACCACTGGAAGTGTTTATCGCGCTGTGATTGGAAGGTCTGTTGTTGCGAAAAAAATACACATGAAATTCCTCCATTTATGACAATAGCAAACATCCTGTGGAACTCCGAATTTTTGCATTTAGGAAGAATATGACACTTGTTTCGTATAAAACGAAGAGAGAAAAGGTTCTTCTGGCATGGTCTGCCTTACATGATTACAGTATTAACAGTGCTTCGGAAAAATGTAAGCCAGAAATTATAACATTTTAAAACGAGATTAAGAATGATTTTTTTTTTACTTATTAGGAAATATGTGTCTCGTGGATAAGGTTATGAAAAAAACCAAAAATGTGTTGTATTTCTCGCAAATTGAATCATAAATATGTTAGTACAATTAAAAAATTGAACAATAACTCACTGAACACCAATATTTATTACTTCATGAATACTCATACCAAGGAACCCTATAAAAATACTCAAATTTTGTGAAGAAAGGTCAGAGATAAAGTTCAAATTCACAAACACTTTTGGTAATTAATCGATTAAACACTGAACACACATTTTTCTGGAACATTCCAGGCATACTGGTCTATCACAGTTCACACATTTATATGCAGTGTTCTTGTTTTAGCCGTGGTGGAGTAGTCGAGCGGTCTAGGCGCCTCGCTGCGGAGCGCGCGGTTGCTCGCCGTCGGAAGTTCGAGTCCTCTCTGGGCATGTGTGTGTGTGTGTGTGTGTGTGTGTGTGTGTGTGTGTGTGTGTGTGTGTAACCCTTAGGTCAGTTTACCTAGGTTTAAGTAGTTTGTAAGCTACGGACAGATGACCACGCAGTTTGGTCCGATAGATTTACAGACATTTGAACATTTTGTTCTTGTTTCTTTGCTAAGGACAAAGATTGCATTTCCTCTATCTTTCTAGTTTGCCACTCTTCACCTTCTCTTGCTCTTCTTTCTTCTTCTTTTACTAGGAGATTTTGAATTATTATCCTCAAATCCCCTCTCAAATTGGAGATAAGTAGCATGCTATGAAGATGAGGTCTCATTAGTTTCCTGGTGATAATTTCACAGTTTTAAAGACAGATTATACAAAGCAGCTGTTCGCTGTACTAACCCGTAACTTGTATATCTGGGTTCCAGGGAGTCGAACGAAATTTCTTTTTTCCAGCACTGTAGTACGTGTCGTACCACCGAGTGGCCCTTCCCTATACTCTCCTAGCATTCAGTTGGATACCAGCCCACAACATTATTGCAGGCGTGTCTATATTAATTTTGTTTCTATGAAGGTGATTGGGTTCTGAGGACCCAGGTGTACCTTTACTGAAAGTTTTTTTCGTGGCATCTTTATCATTATCTTCGATTTATGGTACAATATTTCATAAAAGTGAACGAGGAAAATATTGCAGATACTCTGAATGAACCACTGGCCTATAGCTTTTTCCTACACTAGGCTAGATATAAAGTAAAAAACAGTCAACAATCCGAAGATTGGTTTGAACACCACAGTGCTTTACTAGGCATGGTCCTGTTTGGAGGTGGTAAGCCGTTGCCTTTCTCCGACCTTCGAACTGACTTACCTAGCCAGTTTAATGTGGGTTCCGAACCACCGTGCTACTCGGTATTTTTCACATGAGCAATACTGCCAGAGGGGAAAGAAGTGGAAAGTAACATATAAAAATCCTACGACCTGGCGGGGATCGAACCCGCGAACTTTGGATATATAGTTTGGCATTCTACCACTGTGCAACCGAGGCGTACTAGGCTAGATGTAGCAGGTGTAAATGCTTTTGTTTTTTACCATGGTAAAAAGACACTGATGTTGTGACACACAGATAATTCGTCACAGACACAACTTGTGTGTGATTGTATGAAAAAAAAAGTTGGATTCAACATTTTTTTTTTTTTAGAAAAGATATCAGAAATTCCATATGTGATATTCTAGGCGTAACTCCCTCCAGGAAGCTCACAGTGAAGTTTGTTTTACTAAATCAAAGAGGAAAAGATGCTCAGTGTGCCCATTTAAGAAAGATAGGAAAGCATCACGGGGGTGTGCCGATCTCCAACACCACTGTGTAAGGAATGTTCCACTGTTTATAACCAAACTGATTCTGTAGTTTGGATGAATAAAGTAACTGAAATGAACTGGTAAAGACGCTGAATAATTGAGAGTTTGTCTTACTTCCTGCTTTATGTACTATTTTCACAAATCACTTAGTCATTCGGCAGAAAATGTCATTTTAAATTTTTCCAAAAGTTGTGCCTACAGAAATTTTTATACTGCTTTTGAACTATTCTTCTAGTTTGTAGTTGTGAAGCATAGTCTATTTTGTGTTTAAATGTGAAGTTTCATTTGTGTCGCTTACAATTTGTAAGTGATGTGTAGCATTTTGGGAAAGTATGTGTTTCACATTTCATATTTTATGGACTTCACTGTATTTTTTGTAACGTTTTTAAGATATGACCATAAACGAGGAATTTAGTTTTAAAACAATAGCAATATTTATTTTCACGTGTTTTAACCAGAACATACTCCAAGATTATGTGGGTCCAGGTGTACCTTATGCGTTACAGTTTTTAGGTTACCAGTTATGGGCTAATATTGATTATTTGCATGTAGTTGTACTCGTCGGTAATAAATCGAATTTGGAAATACGTGTCCAATAGACACGCAACAAAACTTGCGTTACTGAAAATATGTCTCTCACAGGCACTGCGATACAACAATTACTACACATATAACAGTCACCGTCAACAATCGATGACACCATCGCACTAACAATGAAATTGTATGAAGCTACAGAGACACTCCCTCATAAAGCGCAAACAGTATTGCCAAACTAACAAAATAAAAATTGATGCGTGTCGATCAGGCACATACTTTTAAGGGTTAAATCTGGTCTGGAGAAAGTTGATGAGATGAAATGTACCTCTGTGGCAAGAATTACCAGCAGATGGCAATTTATAATTTTTTCCTCTTTTCTAAGTATTGTTGGAGGCAATGGATATGGAATTTACCAGAAGAATTAAGATTCGACAATTCCCAGAAAAGACTATCGAAAAGTTCTTGCCAAATAATTGTTGCATAATTATATATATGGCAGTGAAAGTCAATCATCTATACACTCCAGTGAACAGCAAAAATCGAATCACATAAAAATTGTGATCACCAACGGCTGAAGCTATCCCTTAGCTCCACAGACTACTTGAGAAAGATGTAATTTCAGTGACAGGAAGAAAAACAGACCGACGAGATTTTCCTGCAATCTGTGCAATTTGCATGCATGGTACATATCGGTGCTTAACTGTGCACCATGAGAGCCGTGAAAGTAGCACCCACCACGATAAATTGGGCTAAATTGACAGTAAGGCCGTTAAGTTCAGTTTAAAGAAAAATTTTCTGAACTAATTTAAGTCAAGATAACTCTTGGTTTTAGGAGAGATGTAGGAACACGGGAGGCAATACTCACATTACGACTTATCTTAGAAGATAAGCTAAGGAAAGGCGAACCTACGTTTTTAGATTTGTAGATTTGGAGAAAGCTTTTGACAATGTCGACTGAAATAAACTCTTTGAAATTCCGAAGGTAGCAGGGTAAAATATAGGGAGCGAAAAGTTATATTCAACCTGTACAAAAACCAGACAGCGGTTATTAGAGTCGAACGGCATGAAAGGGACGGAGGTTGGGAAGGGAGTAAGACAGGGTTGTAGCCTTACCCAATGTTTTTCAATCTATACATTGAACAAGCTGTGCAGGAATGTAAGGAGAAATTTGGAGAGGGAAGTTCAGGGAGAAGAAGTAAAAACTATTCCTTTGCTGTACACCATGGACTGGGAATCATTTTATTTGAAATAAAAACTTTGCGGTTTGCCGACGACATAGTAATTGTGTTAGAGACCGCAAAGGATCTGGAAAAGCAATTGAACGGAATGGACTGTTTCTTGAAAAGAGGGTATAAGATTGTAGCATCAGAAAGTCAGGCGATGCTGATGGAATTAGATTAGGTAACGAGACAATAAAAATACTGGATGAGTTTTGTTATTTGGGTAGCAAGATAACTTCTGATGGCCGAAGTGAAGAAGATACAAAATGCAGAGTGGTTATGGGAAGAAATGTTTTTTTTGAAGAAGCGAAATATGTTGACATCCGATATTAATTTAAATGTTAGGAAGTCCTTTCTGAAAGCATTTGTCTGCAGCACACCAGTCTGCGGACTGAAGACCACAGCAACAACAAGAACAACAACGCTTGGTTAGTGTACATTTGTAAAAACAGTGAAAAAAGGGAATGAATACATTGTATGGGAAGTGCTTAACCGAATTGGGGAGAAAAGGAGTTTCTGGCATATCCTGACGAAGAGAAGGGATAGATTGGTGGGACACATCCTGAGACATCAAGGAATCGTCAACTTAGCATTTAAAGGGAGGCCGACGGACGAATACAGTAAGCAGATTCAAAACGATGTAGGTTGCCGAACGTATTCTCAGATGAATAGACTTATAATGCGACAGGGTAGCGTGGAGAGCTGCGGCACACCAGTCTGCGAACTGAAGACCACAACAACAACATATAATTTCCTGCAGGTGCTCGGTAAATAGTTACTATAATATAGCATCTGTTATGGAATTTTATTTCTGTTGCACAAGCTTCTAAAATGCTGCTCTAGACAGAATTTATTTATATCAATATTCTTGAATTTATAGCAGTTTTTAATGAATGTGGCAACTCCTCCTCCCTCCATATCTACTCTATAGAAGTGTGAAGCTAAATTAAATCCTGGAATGTTTAACATATCTATACCAGTGGCCACATGATGTTCAGAGAGGCAAATTATGTCAATTAGGTTAGAGGAATCTATTTCACCAATACAAATGAGTAGTTCATCAAGTTTATTTCTCTGTGGTCACTTCTGCCTCATATTTCTTCTATCGTTTGTATAATGTTATATTTCAGAGTTAACATTACAAGTCTAGCAGTCACGTGAGGATTAGATGTCATATAGGTAAGAAAAGTGATTCCAGTACCTTTCAACTAACGACTTTGAACTACTTTCAAAGTCATCCAATTACCTAGTTTCCACTATCAAAATATATGCTTGCAGTTGGATGTTAATTTTACCATTTATTACCTACGTAACACAACTGTTATAACTATTTTACACCACAGCAGTGTGATTGTTCTGTATAGAATTTTAAATTTAGAAGTTCTGTAAACGATTGATTATACCACTCCAGATATATGCACATAGGTCGCAGTAAATGTGGGTTAGGAAATAAGCATACAAATATTCGTTTGCACAAAAGTTTTATTACATTTTGTATACTGGTTTACATACCGAAAACAGATTTTTGTATATACATTTAAACACGTAAAACAGTTCGTTCTTTATTTTTGTTTGGTGTAACTTTAATAATGTCTAGTTAAATTTTTTAACTATTAGTTTAGATCGACATGAGAATCATCTATCTCCCTCTCCAGCCAGTAATTCGATAAGTACAGGGAGGGTATGTTTTCAAACTGTAGTACGTATCTTCGTCTCTATCTGTAATCCACTTCTTTTATGGCAATAATAACCAGTTCTACACCTTCCGACAATTCTTCCAACCGAGGCCAATCGGATAGTTTAATTTTACCTTTTATTTCCTGCATAACACAACTGTTAAAACATTCCACATCTTCTTGCGTGTACACTGTCTGCTCTTCTAGACAGCACTCCTCTGCGAGTTCTGTATGGTATTTTAAATTTACAAATTTTTAAATGTACGGTCGTTATATATAGTTACTCCATCAGTCTTAAACTCTGCAAACGGCTTCTCCGATGCTAAATGTACAACATCCAATCCACCGCATTTCAATACAATGTACCCATCCTTTTTAAGCTGATCGAGGTGGGAAAGGAGTTTTATAAACAGATTCTTTACATGCCCCTTAATATAGTATACATGATCGCATCCACCATCTTCGACGAGTACTCCAACGTATAACCACTTACAGGGTATCCAGAAAAAGACTCCTTGATTTCAAAATTAAACATCTCGAAAACAAAGATCGATAGAGGAATGAAGTAAACGGTATGTTTATTGTGAAAGCTGTAAGAAGTTTATACAGCAGTTTGAAATAATAGTTACAAAAGCTGCTAACAGTTGGCGCTGTAATCGCCTTACGTAATGCCTAGTATAAATAGTGATCAGAAGCCCAGAGCGATCAGTTCCACTATTGAAACGTGAAAGGAGGTTAGCGTACCGAAGGAAGAGATTAAAACCATGTACTCCATTGAACAACGTGTTTTTCTGGTGCTAGAGTACCACAGGTTAGAAGAGAGTACTACGGCAACAAGGCGAAGTTTTCAAGCACGATTTAATGTTCCAGAAGGTCCCGATGCGAAAACCACTCGTACGCTCTTCGCAAAATTTCAACGAACAGGCAGCGTAACTGATGATCTAGTGGGGCATGTTGGCTGCAAGCAAACCGCAGTTACGCCTGAAAATATCGCCACAGTTTCTGGAATTATTCAGCGAAATCCAATGTCATCCGTCCGTAGAATTGCATCTGAGACTGGTTTGAAGCGTTCCAGCACGCAGAAAATACTGAGAAAGAACCTACACATGTTTCCATTCAGACGCTCCAGGCCATACCCGTACGAGCTGTGCAACAAAGGGTTGCCTTTGCTAATCAGATGCTCACAATGATTGATAGTGAAGGACTTGATGTTGGCTGCATCTGGTTTACAGATGAAGCACACTTCCACCTAAATGAATACGTGAATAAGCAGAACTGGCCATTTTGGGGTTCTGAAAAGCCATATTGGTCTGAAGCGAAACCCCTGTATTCTCCTAAAGTTACTGTGTGGGCTGCAGTATGCAGCAGAGGCATTATTGGCCCTTTTTTTCATTCGAAAACGGTCACTGGAGCACGTTACGTTGCGATTTTGGAACAATTTGTCGCCACACAGCAAGCGTTAGAGGATCGACCAGGTACTGAATGGTTTATGCGAGATGGAGCCCGACCACATCGGACCGAACAAGTGTTTCGTTTTCTTGAGAAATACTTCGGGAATCGAGTCATTGCTTTGGAATATGCCAAATTTACTGGTGCAGGCATGGATTGGCCTCCATATTCGCCGGATTTGACTCGCTGTGACTTTTTTTGCGGGGTACAGTGAAAGACATGGTCTACCCGAAGCATCCCGCCACGCTGGACGAGCTTGAATCGGCGATCTCTGTGGCATGTGAATCCATTTCGGTTGAGACACTAAGAAATGTGATGGCGAATTTCATTCTTCATTTGCGCCACCTCTGTAGTGCCAATGGTGAACATTTTGAAAACATTGTGATGTGATTGTTTGCAAAGAGTGTTTTAATACGATTATTTCACTCGTGTATGCTGATATAAGGTATACAGCGTACAGCGCCATCTGTAAGCAGCTTTTGTAACTATTATTTTAAACTGCTGTATAAACTTCTTACAGCTTTCAAAATAAACATACAGTTTACTGCATTCCTCTATCAATCTTTGTTTTCGAGATATTTAATTTTGAAATCAGGGAGCCCTTATCTGGACGCCCTGTAGCACATCTATTAACAGTAAATGCAATTATTTTAAAAACTACGGTTATAGGTGGATTGTCCATACCCTGCAGTTAAAGGCATGCATGACTCATGCTTGTGCATAAGCGATAGGTTCCTCTTTTCCCATCTGCAACCGGTATTCTTTCTTTAAAGCAGTTGTCATCCCAGTATATTCGAATTTCCGTTTCTCAGCATCGATCTCTTCCATTTCCAGGTTTCTTTTTCTTGCACATAATACGTTAACTGCACTTAGAGGTGTAATTTATTTAATGGGGAATGGTTTGAGCCTACACGACGCATTTACCCTTTTTCTTAGGACTTGTGGAATGACTTTGGTTATTGGTACCAGACCTAGTTCGGCGATATCCGTATTTGAAGGCATTATGGAGTATAATGTTCTGGATTGGAAGAAATACTTTTCTCCTGCTTTAATAACTCTTCTGCGTAATACTTATATCCTCCTTGCCGGCATCAGTATTTCGAATCTCCAAGTAATTTACCGGCAGGAAGTTAAAACTAAAAGCTGATAGAAGATAATTTATAACCTCATCTCGGTCTTTAGTGTCTGGGAGATTTACCTGCACGCCAGTTAATTTTCGGGTATTCTTATTACCCCAGTAAACAAATTGCAGAACACGATTAAACACCACACAACAGCTATTCTGTAAGTAATTCGTCAAATGCGTCTACATAGAGGAGATCGGCACGCTATACAGGGGTGCATTTTGCAGATACCGTCTGTTCTCGTTTAAAACATTTAAACAATCTTGTACAGCGTCAAAAACACGGTCCATCCGGTAATTGTATATTGTCGCTTGGTAATGCCCATTTTCTTGGCCCAACGAAGAAGTAAAAGTCTCTTGCATTCGTCTATCTGGACACTATAAAATCGATAATGTGATTACCGATAACTTTGTTGACACCAGGGCTCGTGATTTGTCAAACAAATTTATTACATATTTTTACTCGACAGTTTGATGTTAGCCACGTTAAACAATCTATCCCAACCGTCTCATCGTTGTCCGCAATCACGTTGCGGTTTCCTGTGCATTCTCCTTCCATACAAAAGTCATAGTTGAATACGAGTACAGACAAATAAATATATACAGTCGGGAAACCTCTGTAAGGGCCCGGTCACATACTCAGGGGTGTGGCGAGGGAGGGCCAGAGCAATTCCGTAAGATGTCCCATGACGGCGCTGAGGTCAGAAGCAGCCCTTTAAAACTGGCCAGAGCAGGCGGCAGGTAGCGGCTGTCCCCCACCACCTCCTCCCCTCAAACGCCAGCACACCGGACGCAGCCGTGGCCTCGTGGCAGGCGGCACGAGCTCTCCCCTCAGTCTCCCCTCCACGCTACCCTTTGACGTGCGAGAGGCACCCTCACTAGTGCCTCTAGTCACAGAGTAACATATACAGAGAAGCAGCCCCCCCTAAACCACTGTCATACGCTCCCTTCGTAATTCCGTAAGATGCTAGCAGATGTCAGGCGGTTCTCTGGCTTAGTACCGGTAGCCCATGTGAATTACTTCACACTTTTCTTTTTTAGTGTCAATTGCCAATTTTCGCACCATGTATTAATTTTGTCTAAATCGCTTTGCGGTTGATTTTGATCCTCTGTTGACCTCACTAACCTATAAACGACAGCATCATCCGCGAACAGTCTAAGGGAGCTATTTAGATTGTCTCCTTATACGTTTATAAACACAAGGAAGAGTAGGGGGCCTATAACGATTCGCTGGGGAACGCCAGATATCACTTCTGTTTTACTCGATGACTTACCGTCCATTACAACGAACTGTGTCCTTTCTGATAGTAAATCGTGAATCAAATCACAGAATTGGGGAGATATTCCATAAACACGCAATTTCATTAGAAGCCGCTTGTGGGGTACGGTGTCAAAAGCCTTCCGGAAATCCAGAAATATGGAATCGATTTGAGATTCCTTGTCGATGGCACTTATCGCTTCATGTGAATAAAGGGCAAGCCGTGTTTCGCAAGAGGGATACTTTCTGAATCCGTGTTAACTATTGGTTAATAGGTCGTTCTCTTCGAGGTAGTTCATAATATTCGAACAAAGTATGTGTTCCAAAATCCTACTGCAAATTGACGTCAATGAGATTGGCCTGTAATTTTGGGGATCACTCCTATTGCCTTTCTACAAAGATACATACTATAGTTTGAAAACATACCCTCCCTGTACTTATCGAATTACTGACTGAAGAAGGAGATCAAAGATTCTGATATCGATCTTAGCTACAAATTAAAAATTAAGCTGTATGTTATTAAAGTTACACAGACAAAAATAAAGAACGAACTGTTTTCTGTGTATAAATGTATGTATAAAGATCTGTTTTTGGTATGTAAACAAAATGTAATAAAAGATTTGTGTAAACGAATATTTATGTGTTTATTTCCTAACCTACTGGGCAAAAATCCTAAGAAATTCCACATTTACTGTGACCCATGTGCTTATATCTGGAGTGGTATAATCAATCGTTTGCGGAACTTCTAAACTCAAAATTCTATACAGAACAACCAAAGTGGTGTGGTATAAAATAGTTTTAAAAGTTGTATTTTGTAGATAATAAATGGTAAAATTAACGTCCAAGTGCAAGCATATACAAGATGTCTCACTAAGTGTGTTTGCCTCTGTAACTTATAAAATAATAGGTGACAGGAAATTTTAATGCCGTAGGTCAACACAAGAAATGTTATACTTTCTGCGGAGCTATGAACATAGTTTATTGTATCATTTTCCAAAATGTTACAGCACAAAGATATATTTTTTTAAATGGAACAATAGTTTTTTCTATCATGCATTGGAATCGTTGAAACCAGCTGCGTCCAAATCAATTTAAACTACATTCCTATCACTGTTTGGGAGTTACAACCATGCAAAGTTTCAGGGGCAGATACCACACGCTGTACATAATACATGGCTGTGTGGTGGGTGATGGATATTATGGTGGTGGGAAGTTGATTTACATGAGATGTTCAAATGTGTGTCCATGTTCCTCAATGCATAATGCAATGCGCCGTTGAAAGGATCTGCAGACGAGTTGTAACATAACTGGTGTGACGGAGCGACATGTGTCCTCGATGCGCCGTTTTAGATCATCTGGGGATGTGGACTCAGTGACATAAACACTATCCTTTAGATATCCCCACAAAAAGAAATGTGGTACATGAATGAGAACCATGGCGTCCCAACCATCTTCCTGCAAACCTGTTGTTTAGTTCTTCCACAACAGCATGCACAGAATGGGCTGGGTGACCATCGTGCTTCATCCACATATGGACCCTCGTGTGTAGACACACATTTTCAAGGAGACTGCCCAAACTGTCGGCTATAAAAGCGCGATATAACTCACCTGTCAGTGTACCTGGGAAGTAGTGTGAACCGATGATTTCATCCCCAAGGATTCCACACCACACGTTAATAGACCACCTACGTTGACGGTCGACAGGTCGTACCCACCGAGGATTGTCTGCGGCCCAGTAGTGCATGTTATGGCGATTCACTGCACCATAATTTGTTAACGTAGACTCATCAGAGAACATAACACTTTGTAAAGACTCCAGCGTGAAATTACGCATGGTCCACTCACAGAATGTCACTCTTGCACGGAAATCGTTCCCATGCAACTCCTGGGTCAGTAACAGGCGGTACGGGTGAAACCTGTGGCAGTGTACTATATGCCACACAGATGTGAGACTGACACCAGCGACTGCAGCAACGGCTTGTAAGCTGACATGAGGATTGTGGTGTAGTGCAGCTAAAACAAACACCTCCGTCTCCTCACTTCTTGCAGGTCTTCGTCTGTTACTGCAGCGCATTACCAAGCTGCCTATTTCCCGAAGTCGTTGTTCGGCACGGAAGAACGTAGTGGGTGCTGCGGCCCTTCTCCTAGGATATCTCACGGCATACGCCGTGGCTTCTTCAGTGGCATCGTCTCGGCACTCGCTGAACATCAGCAACATGTCTGTTGACATGTTAGTGATGCTCGGCGAGTGCCAAGACGATGCCACTGAAGCAGCCACGGCGTGTATGCCATCGTCATCCGATGTCAATAACTGTGGTATATTGAGCCCCGGTTGTTTGTGTGGCTCCAACTGTCGGGTATACGGCCGTGTGCGGCGACAGTCGGCAGTCTATATCATAGCTCCGCAGAAAGTTTAACATTTCTTGTGTTGACCTACCGCATTAAAATTTCCCGTCACCTTTTATTATAAGTTGCAGAGGCAAACACACTTAGTGAAACACCCTGTATATTGATATTGAAACTAGGTAATTGTGTGATCTTGAAAGTAGTCGAAAGTCTGTAGTCGAAAGGCACTGCAACTACTTTTCTTACCTATATGACTGCTATCTGCTGGTTTTGAAACACACAAGATTTTGCCTTTATTTTTAACAAACTGGGCATGTGCGAGTACCTAGCATCAACCCATGATATTATTCTTATGCCTGTTGATAGAATCAACATAATTCTAAATAGGAGGAGCTAGGCTGGTTCCAAGACAATTGGGAGGTGAGTAACAGGCTGTCACCCCCTCCACTCCCCCCTCCTCGTCCTCCCTAGAGGAAAAGGTCAAGGTCACCGACCTTATGAGGGTGGTAGATAGGACACAATAGGGCAAGAACCAGGACATCCGTGACTAATTCATGATTTATTACCCTTATTATAAAAATGTGCATGATTTTTGGCCCTAATTATAGAATTTGACATGATTAATGACTTCTACGATACCCCTCCCCCGCCCCACCAGTCGCTGACTACGAGAGCCCTTCCCCTCCCACCGAAGAGCTCAAGTTCACGTTCCGGGAATCGAACCCGCGACCTCCGACCTCGGAATCCCCCCACAGCACGCGTGTTACGAGTATTTTATATTAAGCAGCTGTTTATGTAAATAATTGACTCCCTGTTCCATACAGAACCATAAATCAATAAAAAAACTGATTTCTATCACGCCACGGATCGGCGGCATCGCAAACACGTGGCTGAGGACGGACCGGGCGAGGGGCGATAAAAAAAAAAAGGGCGGACGTGGCGCGGCCACAAAATCCACGAATTTAGTCAAGATCACGCGGCCGGACGTAGAGGGTTGGAGGCTCCCGCACCCTCGTCCACACACCTGCCGAGGTGAAAATTCACAAAATTAAGTCAAGAACACGCGCCCCATACCGCGCGGCCGCACAGTAAGCAGCGCTTGCCGCCACGCCCCAAGGCCGACCGCGAGGGACGTGCCACAGACGGGTCCCTCTTAGGGCCTTATAACACTAGGCAGCCAGGCTGCGCCGCCAATCGCGCCACTGGTTGCACCGCTGCTATCACACTGGGCAGCCAGGCTGCGCTGCCAGCAGAGCAGCCAACAGCGCAGTCAGCTACGCCACCGGTTGCAACAGTCACTGTTTTCTTCACGCTACAGCAGTTATCGCCAGTCGAGCAGTGTTTTTATCGTGCAGTGTGTACGTCAGTATGTTGCCTGAACTGCAGATTACTACGGTGGAAATGACTGAAAGTGTGAACACGACAAAAGGGAAGAACTTGAAGTTGGAAGAATCCCTGAAAGTGTGTCAGAAGTTATTGGACAGAAAAGTGAATACCGAAGATTTTATATACGCAATTTAACAACATCCCGCAATTAAAATTAATTGCTTGGAATGAAATTATTTGCAGAATGTTCAAATGTTTGTAAAGCTTATGGGACTTAACTACAGGGTCATCAGTCCCTAAACTTACAAACTACTTATGAACTACTTACGAACTAGGACGGCATAAATATCCATGCCCGAGGGGGGATTCGTACCCCCGACCGCAGTGGCCGTGCAGGCCGTGACTGAAGGGCCTCAGTCTCCTCGGCCACCGCGGCTGGCAATTATTTGCAGATTCCTACCTGATTTTGAGCAGCGGTTTGTTCTTATCAACGGTTTATTTTTAGTCCTAAATTGAATCAATTTTCTTTTGACATAAGTGGATTAAAAATATTGAAGTAAACTATTCATATTTTTTTAACTTGAAACTATTTAAAGAAGTAATTAATATTTCCTACAGCAAAAAGTTAATGACTTACAATACGATTTGTTGGTTTACTAACCTCAAAGTGATTACGAGCTTTTCTTCTGGTGAGATACACTTTCTCATCCGCAAATCCTTCCCGGTAATATCAACTTGTATTAGCGACAGTAATTGAAAGAAAGATGACTTACACATCCTCAAGTAATTAAAGAACTTGTTTTTGTCTGACCAAAGTTCATCGAAAAGAGTATAGTACAATCCTTTAGAGTCCCTTAATGATAGCATAGGGTGCACATGCATCATTCTCTTCCTTCGCCGTCTCTTTTTCATTAAAAGTACGCGGAGGAGCATATGTGTATATTTGTTGTCGGACATGTTCCTTCGTCACCAGTGCACAGCTGACTGGCGGCGCAGCCTGGCTGCCCGGTGTAATAGGCCCCGCATGACTCAATGCCTGTGGCTGCCGGCCTGGTCGTGGGGCACGGCAACCAGTCACCACGGCAGTCAAACTGTGGCTGCGCGACTGGCTGCCCTGGTGTAATAGGCTCCCTAACTCTGAATGCCCCACGCCGAGCAACGCAACTGGCCGTGCGACTGGCTGCCTAGTGTAATAAGGCCCTTACTGGCAGCGATTGACACAAGGCCGCCCTTCTGAATACCGCAGGGCGCATATACCGCATTCGTCCACACACCTGCCGACCGCCAAATCCAGTTTCATTTTTAACTTTCAATTCCGAATAGCAGCATCACTACTCCCTCCTGTGCAAATTCGACAACCAACAGCGTTCGAGATTTTAAATTTTATTTCCTAAATAATACAACTCTTAAGGCAATTCGACTCTACACTAATGCTGAATTTCTGTATAGAATTTTAAGAATGTAATTAAAAAAAATTAAAAAAAACTAGTCGCCATTCTGCTATAAATATACACACATAGAGACAGTGAATGTCTGGTTCTTAGGATTTTTAGTAAGGGTTAGACTTGTGGAACGACCATGTTTTTGTAGGTGCCAGATCTAATTTTGCGATAACTGTTTCCGAGGGCATTCTTAGGAAAATGTTCTGGACTGGTAGAAATAGGTTTCTCCCACACAACATAGTCGTACGCTCTTTATTTGGTTCGGTGTAACTTTAATAACATCCATCTTAATTTTAACTTTCAGTTCGAAATAGTAGCATCTCTCCTCCCTCCTGTGCAAATCCCCCAACCAACAGCGTTCGGGATTTTAACTTTCATTTTCTAAATAATGCAACTCTTAAAGCAATTCTACTCCACACTAATGCGAAATTTCTATATAGAATTTTTAAGATTACAATTTGTTTTTAAAACGAGTTATCATTCCGCTATTAATATAGACACATAGAGCACAGTAAATGTAGGGTTCTTTGGATTTTTAGTAAGGGCTAGACTCGGCGAACGACCTTGTTTTTGTAGGTGTCAGACCTAATTCTGCGATAACTGTTTCCGAGGGCATTGTGAGGAAAATGTTCTGGACTGTGAGAAATATGATTCTCCTGCTTTAATGTAGCTCTTCTGCGTAATACTTATATCGTCCTCGATGACGTCAGTATTAAGAATCTCCACGTAATTTACACACACACAAACCATCGCGCGGTGCGCCTATTCATACCGCAACCCTTCTCACACCGGAGTTTTTCGTGACACGGTATAAACAATACCCCTCACATAGAGAGAATTGTGTGCAATTTTGCAGCTAAATATAGACACGGTATAAAGAAATTCTGTGTAATGCTATGGGTGTGTTGTATAACCTACAGACATTTATCGGGAATTATTTAAAAACAATTCTAACGAAAGTCAAACATTTTGAACTATCCAAAAAAAAGTTCCGTCTTTCGGAAATCGTTCGTCACCTAAGGTGTCTGAGCAAAATAAATGTATCTCTTCATATAGACTATGTTTGCAACAGCCGACGAACATGCTTTAAAAAACATAGCTCGCATTAGATAATAAATGGGAAGTAGATGAAACGTTTTGAGTGCTACAGGAACAAAGTTAGAATAAATATTGCTATTCCACAGGTTTTAACTCTGCAAATGACTTCTCTGTAGGTAGATGGACAACACATTTGGATACAAAGTATCCGGTTCCTTTTGAGCAAATCCAAACGAAAGTGCATCTTTACAAACACGTTTTCTTTCGTCCTTTAGTGTAGAATACATCCTGCGTTCCGCTAATTTCGGCCAGCACACCAATGCGTGACCATTTTCCCTGACTGTTTACTGTAAATGCAAATATTTTATAAGTCCCAGTCGTAGCTAGATTTCTCAACACCCTCTGTTTAAAACCATATGTAAATCTGGCATGGATATCTGCAATACCGAGCGAGGTGGCGCAGTGGTAACGCACTGGACTTGCTTTCGGAAGGATCGTGGGTCAAATCCACCACCGGCCATCCAGATTTAAGTTTTCCGTGATTTTCCTAAATCACTCCAGTCAAATGCCGGGATGGTTCCTTTCAAAGGGCACGGCCGATTTCCTCCCACATCCTTCCCCGAAAATCGGAGCGTAAGCTCCGTCTCTAATGACCATGCTGTCGACGGGACGTTAAACCCTAAGCTTCCTTCCTTCATCTGCTATAGATTGTTTTTTCTCCAGTATCAGTTGTATTCGTCCTTTATGACAGTAGTAGTGGGGTAGTGGGGATTGAGCGCCACTGAGATTCTACCCATGATGCATCGACACCGCCCCCGCCCACCGACCCCTGCACACAGGGCAGGGGCGTACTGCTCTCCTTTTACGGCGACCGTGCTCCGCCAGGTCAGCAGCCAATTAAATTGCATATTTATTATTAAGCGCGCCGCAACTGTCCGTACGCCAGATCTCGATTTATGTAACAGCAATTTCCGCCGTTTATTATTATTATTAACAAGAATTTCGGTGTATTGCCACAAAAACAATTTAGAACAGAAATGCTTAGTTGGTCTCGTATACTACAGCTTGTAGTAATAGAATATTAAAACTTGTATGCAAATTTTGCAAGTAAGAATTTACACTCCCATCTGTCTCCATGATCTTCGCATAGACTACAGCGGACAGACGTGTTTAATAATAATAGCGCAGGTTACGGTAACGAACGCCACAAACTTACGTATCCATCTTAACATATACTCTTTCGATATACAAAAACAATTCTAACCAAAAGAAAAGAAATGGTTCGTTTCGGAACTCGACCGCAACCTTAGATCTATAAATGTATCTCTTCGTTTAGACGATGCAAGCAACAGCCATCGAACGGGATGTAACTTGTATGCCAAACACTCTTTCGACAACATAACAGCAGCAGCAGCAGCAGAAGACGGCATATTGTTTATACAAAAATTCCAAATAACGAAAATCGGCAATTACATCTAGCACAACGTCTCTAAATATACATCTGCAAAGCACCGTTAAACTCGTAAGCAAAATTTCCAAGTAAGAATTTACATTCCCCTCTCTCTCCATGCTCTTCGCTTAGACAATAGTAGCCGACAGGCGTGTTTAATAATAATAGAGCAGGTTAGATAATATTCGCCACAAACTTACGTATCCATCTTAACATATACTCTTTCGATATACAAAAACTATTCTAACCAGAGCCAACTAACCAAAAGAAAAGAAATGATTCGTTTCGGAACTCGATCACAACCTTAGATCTACAAATGTATCTCTTCGTTTAGACGATGCAAGCAACAGCCGTCTAACGGAATGTAACTTGTATGCCAACCACTCTTTCGATAACATAACAGCAGCAGCAGCAGCAGAAGACGACATATTGTTTATACAAAAAATTCCAAATAACGAAAATCGGCAATGACATTGTGGTGTCGCACAAGTACAAAGTGCGCGCCACCTACTTTCGCCGCGCGCCGCCATGCACGCACGGCGCGGCGTTCTCACGACGACAGCCACGAGCGCCCTCTGCTGCAACCCCGCTCGTGGCCACCACGGAAAGACACCGGTCACTTCGGACGGAGATAGCAACCAGTTACGACCTTCGTAATCAGATAGGCACCATTGAAGACTTTGCTATCGTACAGGCACTAGGCAGGCCTCTAACAACTTTGTATCAACATTCTGCAGTACTATCTAAAAGTTAAGTATTGTTACATTCTGTGCAATATATATCTTTCTAATTTACTCTAGTGTTTATAGTTTCTGGCTGCTCCCCTCCGTACCTGCACCAGCGTGCTATTTTTGTTCCTGTGTCGGGCTCATTCCACTCGGCCACCGACACCTACGACGAGGCTGGGACACAAAAGCGGCGACGAAGTTGGGACACAAAAGTGGCGACGAGGATGGGATACAAAAGCGGCGACGAACTTGGGACACAAAAGTGGCGACGAGGAGTGATAGAACCTTGGACCAGCCCGCTTACAGCAGCCAAACAGCAGCAGTCGGAGCACGCAAAAATTGCTCCCGCCCACCCACCCTTATTATAAGATTTTTGGGGGAACATATTCTGTTACGTATTTTGTGGACTTTTTTGTTGCAGAGCGAGCCCTCCTTTCATATTGCATTTGTGTTTTGTACTAATTTACTTGTATACGCGGCGCCTAATCGGTCAGCATGGCCACTACCCCGAACCCAAACTTAATGGAAATTATTCAGTTACAGACGGTGCAAATAACACAACTTCTCCAGGCTGTGGCCCAGCTCACAGCGCAAGCAGCTAACCAACAACAGCCGCCGCTTCAGCAGCCCACACCAGCCGCCGTACCGCTCCCTACGTTCCGCCAGTACAACGAACGTGAGGAAGAATGGAGCGACTACTTCGCACAGTTTCAAGAACTTGTCGCGGCTCATCAAATTACAGGTCAGAGAGTGAAGAACCTTTTCTTATCGATTGTGGGCCCCCAGACCTTCGTACTATTGCAGAAACTATTCCCTCACGCATCTCCTCGTGATGTAGACTTTGAACAAATTGTAGATGCACTGAATGCTCATTATGAGAGAAAAGTTCTTGTAGCCGCGGCACGATACCGATTTTTCAGACTTAAAAAATTACCGCAGCAGTCACACCAAGAATGGATCACGGAATTGAAGGGCTTAACCCGCCAATGTAAATTTACTTGCTCTTGTGGACTTTCGTATAGTGACGTGATGTTGAGGGATGCGATTACGCAGAATATTCAGGACCCCAGAATTAGAGCAGCAATTCTGAAACAGTCTGACCCCTCCTTAGACAGTGTACTGCAGCTTATAGAAGCGCATGATACTTTTGACTTAGCAGATGTAGAAATGCAAAGCCACAGTGTTAATTCAGTGCGCCGCAACGGACGCTTTCCTAGCCGTAGTTCTCAGTATAGCACTAGTGATTCTTATTTTTCTACCGGCTGTGCTGAACAGACAGTGAACCGTAGCCAGAGTAAAAGTGCGATGCAAAGGTCGCCCCGTAGTGTTAGACACAGTAATTTGCATAACGGGCGCCAACGCTCATTTCAGAAAAATGTTCGTAAGTCTTGCCCCCAGTGTGTGTCTCGCCACAAGCGTGCTCATTGCCCTAGTCGCAACGCAACCTGTTATCAATGTGGCAAATCGGGAGATGTGCAGTCTGTGTGTATGCACATTAAAAACTCAAAGAACAGTAACGTTAGAAACAGTGCTTCGCAGAGTGCGAGAACAGTTCATTCTGTAAATGTTATACGGGCTGTGGAATTGAACACTGCTTTCCTTGGATGTCAATTGCAAGAAAGTAGTTCTGCGCCTATGGCAAAACTATATAGTGCACCACGTAGCAAGCGCCGACGAGCGCGTAAAACAGTGCAACGGAAAAGGGTTCGGGACAAGCAAAATGACTATGAACAGTGCATTCCTGTAGTGAAAATAGTGCCTTCTGCAACTGCTCCTTGTAATAGTGCCCAGTACTGTGTAGCTAGTGACAGTAGACACCAAGTAGCTACTCAAAAGTGTAGTGCAGTAGTTAGTACATCTGGAGTAGCTTCGCATTGCGCTGACGCCGATCCGGCGGTAGTGTCATCTAGTGACAGTGTGGTTAATCCGCTGCGTGCCGAGTCTGCGCCGCTTACTTCACTACGCGGCCCGCGCAGACGCAGCAAACAAACCGTAGCAGACGTTGCCCACATTCGCGCACCTGTCGTGCGCCAGAAGCACAAACTTTTTGTAAATCTCTCCATAGAAAATAAGACTGTGCAATTTCAGCTTGATACTGGTTCCGCTGTCACATTACTAAATAAAGATACTTATGAACTTCTGGGTTCGCCAAAATTGTCGCCGTCACAGCAAGTGTTAACAGCTTATACAGGTCAAAATATTCCCGTGCTAGGAACGTGTAGCCTGCCTGCCTCTTTCCAAGGTATAACAAAAACAGTTGCTTTTGTAGTTCTTCAAGCCAAATCGACACAGAACATTTTTGGACTAGATGCTTTTGACTTGTTTGGTTTATCTATTCAAAGAGATGTGCTTCAAATTTCGTCAATAGTGCCTCAGGATAAAATCAATGCATTGTGTGACAAATACAGTGACTTGTTTTCGCCGGAACTAGGTTGTGCAAAAGACTTCGTGGCACATGTGACTTTAAAAGAATCTGCAGTTCCAAAATTTCGTAAAGCTAGACCAGTGCCTATCGCATTGCGTGATACGGTTGCCGAAGAACTTAAACGTTGGCAAGATAGTGGGGTGATTTCTCCAGTTTCTGCGAGTCAGTGGGCCTCGCCTATAGTAATTATACCCAAGCCGTCAGGAAAACTTCGTCTCTGTGCGGACTTCAAATCTACAGTAAACAGTCAAACAATTGTCGACACTTATCCCCTGCCCAGACCTGAGGAACTGTTGGACAAATTAGGACAGTCTCGTTTCTTTTCTAAGATTGATTTAGCAGAGGCATACTTACAGATTCCACTTGATGACGAGTCAAAAAAGTTTTTCGTCATTAATACTCACATGGGCCTTTTTCAATTTCAACGCCTACCCTTTGGCAGTTCTTCCGCTCCCGCTATTTTTCAGCGTTTTTTGGAACAGCTGACAGTTTCCGTACCGTGTTGTTCGAACTATTTAGATGACATTGTGGTGTCCGGACGTACAGTTGAAGAACATTTAGCAATCATTTACGGCGTCACAAAGTTTCATCATTATCTCTATGGCAGAAAATTCTATTTGTTGACAGACCACAAGCCTCTCACGTCGTTGTTCTCACCCACAAAGCAGATTCCGCCACGTACGGCACAAAAGCTTCAGAGATGGTCCTTGATATTGTCTAATTATCAGTATGAGATTTTGTACCGACCTACCACTAAACATGCTAACGCGGACACACTTTCCCGACTTCCGGTTGGCCAGGATGTGTCGTTTGATTCTTCAGAAATGGCATGTTGTCAGATAGACTCCAGAGATGCTTCCGCTGTCGCAGATTTCCCTTTGAACTCTCGTCGGGTTGCACAGGAAACAGCTGCGGATGTAGACTTAAGTGTGGTAGCACGTTTTGTTCGCTCAGGGTGGCCTGCCAGAGCCAAAGACATTGATCGGCCTCTGGTTCGACGTTATTTTGCACAACGTCATGCATTGTCTTAAGTCAGGGTGTACTGTTGTTGCATACCGACAACGACCAAGCAAGAGTGATTGTTCCTCGTTCCCTGCAACGAGAAGTGTTACGCCTCCTGCATCAAGGACATTGGGGTATTGTTAGGACACAGCAACTGGCCAGACGTCATTGTACCTGGGTTGGTATGGACGCTCAGATAGAGAACATGACGTCACAGTGTACTGTTTGTGCGGAGCATCAGGCGGCTCCTCCGCAACGTTTTTCAGACTGGCCACGCCCCAAGGGACCATGGCAACGTTTACACATTGACTTTGCCGGACCTTTCTGGAATACGCGATGGTTAATTGTTGTAGACGCTTTCAGCAAGTTTCCTTTTGTGATTGCCATGAACTCAACGACGGCGTCTAGTACAATCAGTGCCTTAACATCAGTGTTTTGCATCGAAGGCTTGCCTGAAACTATCGTCAGTGACAATGGACCTCAGTTTGTTAGTGCGGAATTTCAACAGTTTTGTCGTGTGAATGGCATTCAGCATATTACCACTGCACCTTTTCACCCTCGTCCAATGGTGAAGCAGAACGTTTCGTTCGAACATTCAAGTCACACATGGAAAAGATGAAAGGTCAGCACTCCAGGCAGCAAGCTCTTCAAATTTTCCTGTCTACGTATCGGTGCATGCCACGTGACGGCCCGTCTCCTGCCGAGCTGCTACACGGCCGCCGTCACCGCACTCTCCTTCACCTGCTGCAGCCTCCCACGCACCGAGTCGGTTCGTATGGCGCTACGCGTTTTCAGGTTTCTACGCCGGTGCTGTACAGGGTGTTTGCTGGAAACAAGAAGACATGGCTGCCGGGCACCATTCAGAGCGTGCTCGGTAGCAATATGTATGTTGTACGTTCTTCCACAGGGTCGGAGCTGCGGCGCCACGCAAACCAATTGCGCCTGCACAGGCCGCGCTATCCTGTCTCCGGTTTCTTGATTCCAGACCCAGTTCACCGCCAGGGAGCACAACCACATCGTTCGTCCCCGGACTACGAGATCGTCCCGATGGAGATCGACGCGACGCCGCCGCTGTCGCCGCCGCAGATGACAGCGTCACCGAGAGGGACTCCGGGACCGTGCGTGCCGCCGCCGCCTGGGCCACGCACCTCAGAAGAAGATGACCTGCTCCCTCTGGGCGGGGGCGGGCGCCCTTCCCCAGGTTTCGGCGGGTTCCCTGGAGGATCTCAAGGCGGATGCCGCGGCGCGGACGGCGTCTCGATCCCGGCCTCAGCTACGACGCCCGTCCCACCAGTAACGCCCCCGCCCAGGCCCTCCTCCCAGTGCCGTCGCCGTGGCCCTCAGCCCTACGCCACGACGGCGCGGCGGTTTGGGGGGGAGGGGTGTGGTATCGCACAAGTACAAAGTGCGCGCCACCTACTTTCGCCGCGCGCCGCCATGCACGCACGGCGCGGCGTTCTCACGACGACAGCCACGAGCGCCCTCTGCTGCAACCCCGCTCGTGGCCACCACGGAAAGACACCGGTCACTTCGGACGGAGATAGCAACCAGTTAGGACCTTCGTAATCAGATAGGCACCATTGAAGACTTTGCTATCGTACAGGCACTAGGCAGGCCTCTAACAACTTTGTATCAACATTCTGCAGTACTATGTAAAAGTTAAGTATTGTTACATTCTGTGCAATATATATCTTTCTAATTTACTCTAGTGTTTATAGTTTCTGGCTGCTCCCCTCCGTACCTGCACCAGCGTGCTGTCTATATTCCTGTGTCGGGCTCATTCCACTCGGCCACCGACACCTACGACGAGGCTGGGACACAAAAGCGGCGACGAAGTTGGGACACAAAAGACATCTAGCACAAAGTCTCTAAATATACATCTGCAAGCACCGTTAACAATCGTCCAGAACGCAGAGCGCTCTCTCGGCAGACTACATAAAAGAAACATATGCTAAGTGTTTAAACAAAAACACCTAAGTTACATCTCCAAATGATCAAAACCTTCTACGCAGACGCACCACTCTGACAAGGATAGCTCGCAATGCATTTATTTAATGGAGCTGAACCATGCCGAAAGTTCCGAAATTTAACACTCTCTCTCTTTAGCGATCTTGCCCTGTTACATTTCCTTCTTCTTAGATCTAGGTATAACTGCGCATTCCGAGAGTTCGAGTACTTTAATTTTACCTCTTATTTCCTTGCTACAGCAGTACACATCCCATCTAAGGAATCTCTATGTCCTGTTACGTTGCAAACTACATTTATCTGACACCGATATTCCAGCGCCCCAGAAGACATTTAAACCCTCTTGTGCAACGGAGAGTCGAAATAAAAAAAAAATACGTGAAATAATTTACCGATTCCGACCGTCTACACTAAAACTTTTCGAAAGTATTGGCCTAAAAACACACTTATTCGACAATACAGCAACCACAGAACCGAAGTTACCTGCCCAATGCAACACAGATTTCCAGATCGACCCGCCTTTACCCACAAAATTCCTACTCCGAACTAAGATTTATTATTTTAATTACAAGTAGATGTCTACCGCAAACGAAGACGCTAACCTACACGCCACAACACATGATTCTACATAGGACATGGAGTGTTTACAATTTTTTTTTTATTACAGTACAACTGAGTACATGCAACGTAATGTTCGCAAACACTTATATCGCAACCAACTCCCGCAGACATCGATCATAACCTGCTCTCTAAGGAATGGGTGGGAGTCACACACAGTACAAACACGTTTGTCGTGTGTTCCGCTAATTTCGGTCAATACAACAATGCGAGACCAATCCCCCCCCGCTGTTTAGTGTAAAAGCAAATATTTATCCCCACACTATCTGTTTAAACAGGGCTTGCACATATACAATAGCCTCCTTTTAAAAGCCTGTGTCTTCGCCATATAACCCAGTTTGCGTTTACCCTTCTTCTTGGGACTTGTGGAATAACGTAGACGATATCTACGTCTGTGGAGAATAAAGTCCTGGAATGCTAAAAAAAATATAGCTCCTTGCTCGACTCTACAAGTAATTTACAGTTGAAACTAAAAAACATAATGTCCGAGAGAGTGGTCAATTTTCGGGTACTCTTAATACCCAAGTAATCAAATCTAAAAGCGTTTGCACAATACAACGGTGCACCTTGTAAATACCGTATCTTCTCTTTTAGAACACTTAAACAATCTTCTTGCACAATCCTCCATCCTGGTAATACCATCTTCTCGACCCAGCGAAAAAATAAAAGTCCTAACAATCCAACTCGTTTTTTGTCCCAGCTAGCATGCTGCAAGCTATGTTCAAATGTTTGTTAAGCTTATGGGACTTAACTACGGGGTCATCAGTCCCTAAACTTACAAACTACTTATGAACTACTTACGAACTAGGACAGCACAAATATCTATGCCCGAGTGGGGATTCGAACCCCCGACCGTAGTGGCCGTGCTGACCGTGACTGGAGCGCCTCAGTCACCTCGGCCACCGCGGCCGTCTGCAAGCTATGTATACGTTCGTAACAACCCAGACAGAGCTATCCTTACATCCGTCACTAGCTCAGCACCAACTCTAAACAAGTTACCACAGACGGTGTTATAACCGCGATCAGCAACAGACAAGATCTCCCAGCGTTTTAATAAAGTTTCGATCTCGCTCTCTCTCCACCCAATAACTACGTTGGTTGCTTGACCCGTTCCTAACATCCAACCACAACTTTGTTTCCAATGCCTAGCCCGGCAGACAATATTTCTGGAACGCTTTCTATCAGCCAATAGTCTATATACCTCGAGCTTTCGCGCACAAATCACCATCTAACAAATTATTACTCTCGATAAACATCTGTAACACAGTGTAAAAAAATGAGCGACGTGCACACGCACAGAACAGCTAACAAGAAAAGATTTAGATCCAAGCCAGGTTCTTATAATCCTTACAAGAAGCAACGCAAAATAGTCTACACCATTTCGAACTAATGCAACACCAGATTTTTTTTTAACGATCTCCAAGAGCAATCCTTTAGAGACTAAACATACGATTAAATGCACCTCCAATGTAGGTAACTAATCCTCTAACTCGATGCTTATCGACCAAAGAACATTAATTTACCACTGCAATCATCTCCGATACGCTACCGAGAGACGTCCATTCGTAAACACAGCTAAAAGAAGATATAAATGCCCCACATCCATGCTACTAAGTATCTATATGTATTTCCACAATTGTGGATCACATCTGCGTTGCATCGTATCGCACGACTAAACAGTTCGAAATAGGTACTTCGCGCAAGCTAGCATGCATACTCACATTCCATGTTATTTCTGGCTGTAGGCGAGTGCGGACCTGTTGACTCATCGTAGACGCCGGTTTGGAGCGTGTGTACGTCCTATACATGTAAACATACCTGTCCACGATCGCACCTGACCTGGAGAAGTTTTCGGTTTAATGTTTCCTGGCCGCACCAGATTACGAATACAAGAGAGCCATTTTCGCGAAGATAGATTTCCTCGCAGCTGACGCAAGCGATGTGACGCGTGACCAATCTCCCTGACTGTTAACTGTAAAAAGCAAATATTTTATAAGTCCCAGTCGTAACCAGATTTCTCCACACCCTCTGTTTAAGCCGGGCTTACACATATGCCATAGCTTCATCTTTCTCCAGCATTAGGTTGTACTCGTCCTTTATGGCAGTTGCTTTAGCCATATATTCTAGCTTCCTTCTCTTGGTCTCGATATCCGCCTTCCAGTTTTCTTTTCGCGCACATAAGACATTAACTGCAAGTAGCGATGCAATTTCTTTAATGGGGACGGCTTAAGCCTGTGTGATACATTTACTCTTTTCGCTGGACTTGCAGAATGACATTGTTTGTAGGTACTAGACCTAATTCGGCGATATCTATATCTGGAGGCAGTGTGGAGAACAATGTTCTGGATTGGGAGAAGTATGTTTCCCCTGCTTTAATGTAGCTTTTAAGTGTACTACTTATATCGTCTTTGCCGCTGTCAGTATTACGAATCTCCACCTAATTTACAGGTAGACAATGGAAACTAAAAGGTGATAGAACGTAACGTATAAGCTTTTATCGATCTGGAAGGTTTAATCTGTACACCGATTAATTTTCGGGTATTTTTATTACCCCAGTACACACATTGCAGGACACTATTAAACACTACAAAGCATCTATTGCCCCAGATGTTTGTTATTCGCCCCTCACATGGTGGAGAAACACTTTGCAGATTCCGTTTAAAAACTTAAAGAGTCTTGCACAAGATCAAAAACACTCTCCATCCGGTAATCGTATATTGTAATACCCCTGTTCTCGACCCAAAGACGAAGTAAGTGCTCAAATCGACCTCTATCTCTCTTTTTAGGGTAAATCGGGTCACGGATCACAAAATTCACACCACAACCAGCGGATTATACCCTAGTAAGACTCCAGGACGTTCTCCAAATTATGGTTTTGACTGATATTTCCAGGCGAAGTACTAAATGACCTCCATATAGGCGAGATTCTCCAGGTCAGGTGCGAGTGTGGACAGGTATGTTTACATGTATAGGACGTACACACGCTCCAAACCGGCGTCTACGATGAGTCAACAGGTCCGCACTCGCCTACAGCCAGAAATAACATGGAATGTGAGTATGCATGCTAGCTTGCGCGAAGTACCTATTTCGAACTGTTTAGTCGTGCGATACGATGCAACGCAGATGTGATCCACAATTGTGGAAATACATATAGATACTTAGTAGCATGGATGTGGGGCATTTATATCTTCTTTTAGCTGTGTTTACGAATGGACGTCTCTCGGTAGCGTATCGGAGATGATTGCAGTGGTAAATTAATGTTCTTTGGTCGATAAGCATCGAGTTAGAGGATTAGTTACCTACATTGGAGGTGCATTTAATCGTATGTTTAGTCTCTAAAGGATTGCTCTTGGAGATCGTTAAAAAAAAATCTGGTGTTGCATTAGTTCGAAATGGTGTAGACTATTTTGCGTTGCTTCTTGTAAGGATTATAAGAACCTGGCTTGGATCTAGATCTTTTCTTGTTAGCTGTTCTGTGCGTGTGCACGTCGCTCATTTTTTTACACTGTGTTACAGATGTTTATCGAGAGTAATAATTTGTTAGATGGTGATTTGTGCGCGAATGCTCGAGGTATATAGACTATTGGCTGATAGAAAGCGTTCCAGAAATATTGTCTGCCGGGCTATGCATTGGAAACAAAGTTGTGGTTGGATGTTAAGGACGGGTCAAGCAACCAACGTAGTTATTGGGTGGAGAGAGAGCGAGATCGAAACTTTATTAAAACGCTGGGAGATCTTGTCTGTTGCTGATCGCGGTTATAACACCGTCTGTGGTAACTTGTTTAGAGTTGGTGCTGAGCTAGTGACGGATGTAAGGATAGCTCTGTCTGGGTTGTTACGAACGTATACATAGCTTGCAGCCGGCCGCGGTGGCCGAGGTGACTGAGGCGCTCCAGTCATGGTCAGCACGGCCACTACGGTCGGGGGTTCGAATCCCCCCTCGGGCATGGATATTTGTGCTGTCCTAGTTCGTAAGTAGTTCCTAAGTAGTTTGTAAGTTTAGGGACTGATGACCCCGTAGTTAAGTCCCATAAGCTTAACAAACATTTGAACATAGCTTGCAGCATGCTAGTTGGGACAAAAAACGAGTTGGATTCGTTTGTTGTTGTAGGTTCGTGTTGGCTGCAGGCGTATTTCTGTTACTGTGTTGGAAATGTTTGGCGCTTACAGAGAGTGTTGTAGGCTAGATGGGACGGAATGTAAGTAAAAAGTGTTGATATACCCTGAATATACGTCACGGTAAAGCTCTAACGAATACCGACTTTGGTGGTGCAGTGATCTTTCGTCGAAGCATCGCCTGTTTAATCGTATGCTAGTGTTGTCTGGTGTGCATTACGTTACGTAGCGGATGTGTCTGCTGCGGTAAATCATAATTCTTTCGTCGAAAATCAACGTGTTTTATAAAACTCCTACAGTTTCGTAACTTAATGTGCGCTAGTTGTAGTCAATGGAGTGCATGTGTGTGTGTGTAGTAAATTCAGCAAGTTCAATACTGCAATCGCTGGAGATAAGACGAAGTTACTATTTCTGGAATACCTGGGGGAAATATGCACGTCCTGTGGGTATATATCTTATAAACTGCAGCTAATCGATGTTTTTTTTTTTTTTTTTTTTTTTTTTTTTTTTTTTTTTTTTTTTTTTTAATGGAGGCGCTCCCATCTATACTACAGCAGCAGCTTCGTGTAGATGGCTTCTATCTCCTGGATTTTTGGACAACACTTTAACCGAGTGGCGTTCGTATCCGAGCATGACTTTCGGATGGAAGGAGCAATATCATAGTGGTTGCGGGCGAGGAAACGACTGCTTAACGTGGTTGGCGTCGAGTTGTAGAACCAAAATAAATTTGTCGAAAAATCACGAGCCCTGGTGTAAGCAAAGATATAGATTTTATAAAGAGTCCAGGCAGTTGATTGTTAGGACTTTTATTTTTTCGCTGGGTCGAGAAGATGGTATTACCAGGATGGAGGATTGTGCAAGAAGATTGTTTAAGTGTTCTAAAAGAGAAGATACGGTATTTACAAGGTACACCGTTGTATTGTGCAAACGCTTTTAGATTTGATTACTTGGGTATTAAGAGTACCCGAAAATTGACCACTCTCTCGGACATTATGTTTTTTAGTTTCAACTGTAAATTACTTGTAGAGTCGAGCAAGGAGCTATATTTTTTTTAGCATTCCAGGACTTTATTCTCCACAGACGTAGATATCGTCTACGTTATTCCACAAGTCCCAAGAAGAAGGGTAAACGCAAACTGGGTTATATGGCGAAGACACAGGCTTTTAAAAGGAGGCTATTGTATATGTGCAAGCCCTGTTTAAACAGATAGTGTGGGGATAAATATTTGCTTTTACACTAAACAGCGGGGGGGATTGGTCTCGCATTGTTGTATTGACCGAAATTATCGGAACACACGACAAACGTGTTTGTACTGTGTGTGACTCTCACCCATTCCTTAGAGAGCAGGTTATGATCGATGTCTGCGGGAGTTGGTTGCGATATAAGTGTTTCCACTACGGTCGGGGGTTCGAATCCCCCCTCGGGCATGGATATTTGTGCCGTCTTTAGACTTAGCTAGTTCATAAGTAGTTTGTAAGCTTAGGGACTGATGACCCCGTAGTTAAGTCCCATAAGTTGTACATACATTTTGATATAAGTGTTTGCGAACATTACGTTGCATGTACTCAGTTGTACTGTAATAAAAAAAAAAAAATTGTAAACACTCCATGTCCTATGTAGAATCATGTGTTGTGGCGTGTAGGTTAGCGTCTTCGTTTGCGGTAGACATCTACTTGTAATTAAAATAATAAATCTTAGTTCGGAGTAGGAATTTTGTGGGTAAAGGCGGGTCGATCTGGAAATCTGTGTTGCATTGGGCAGGTAACTTCGGTTCTGTGGTTGCTGTATTGTCGAATAAGTGTGTTTTTAGGCCAATACTTCCGAAAAGTTTTAGTGTAGACGGTCGGAATCGGTAAATTATTTCACGTATTTTTTTTTTTTTTTTTTTTTTTTTTTTTTTTTTTTTTTTTTTTTTTTATTTCGACTCTCCGTTGCACAAGAGGGTTTAAATGTCTTCTGGGGCGCTGGAATATCGGTGTCAGATAAATGTAGTTTGCAACGTAACAGGACATAGAGATTCCTTAGTTGGGATGTGTACTGCTGTAGCAAGGAAATAAGAGGTAAAATTAAAGTACTCGAACTCTCGGAATGCGCAGTTATACCTAGATCTAAGAAGAAGGAAATGTAACAGGGCAAGATCGCTAAAGAGAGAGAGTGTTAAATTTCGGAACTTTCGGCATGGCTCAGCTCCATTAAATAAATGCATTGCGAGCTATCCTTTTCAGAGTGGTGCGTCTGCGTAGAAGGTTTTGATCATTTGGAGATGTAACTTAGGTGTTTTTGTTTAAACACTTAGCATATGTTTCTTTTATGTAGTCTGCCGAGAGAGCGCTCTGCGTTCTGCACGATTGTTAACGGCGCTTGCAGATGTATATTTAGAGACTTTGTGCTAGATGTCATTGCCGATTTTCGTTATTTGGAATTTTTTGTATAAACAATATGTCGTCTTCTGCTGCTGCTGCTGCTGTTATGTTATCGAAAGAGTGGTTGGCATACAAGTTACATTCCGTTAGACGGCTGTTGCTTGCATCGTCTAAACGAAGAGATACATTTGTAGATCTAAGGTTGTGATCGAGTTCCGAAACGAATCATTTCTTTTCTTTTGGCTAGTTGGCTCTGGTTAGAATAGTTTTTGTATATCGAAAGAGTATATGTTAAGATGGATACGTAAGTTTGTGGCGAATATTATCTAACCTGCTCTATTATTATTAAACACGCCTGTCGGCTACTATTGTCTAAGCGAAGAGCATGGAGAGAGAGGGGAATGTAAATTCTTACTTGGAAATTTTGCTTACGAGTTTAACGGTGCTTTGCAGATGTATATTTAGAGACGTTGTGCTAGATGTAATTGCCGATTTTCGTTATTTGGAATTTTTGTATAAACAATATGCCGTCTTCTGCTGCTGCTGCTGCTGTTATGTTGTCGAAAGAGTGTTTGGCATACAAGTTACATCCCGTTCGATGGCTGTTGCTTGCATCGTCTAAACGAAGAGATACATTTATAGATCTAAGGTTGCGGTCGAGTTCCGAAACGAACCATTTCTTTTCTTTTGGTTAGAATTGTTTTTGTATATCGAAAGAGTATATGTTAAGATGGATACGTAAGTTTGTGGCGTTCGTTACCGTAACCTGCGCTATTATTATTAAACACGTCTGTCCGCTGTAGTCTATGCGAAGATCATGGAGACAGATGGGAGTGTAAATTCTTACTTGCAAAATTTGCATACAAGTTTTAATATTCTATTACTACAAGCTGTAGTATACGAGACCAACTAAGCATTTCTGTTCTAAATTGTTTTTGTGGCAATACACCGAAATTCTTGTTAATAATAATAATAAACGGCGGAAATTGCTGTTACATAAATCGAGATCTGGCGTACGGACAGTTGCGGCGCGCTTAATAATAAATATGCAATTTAATTGGCTGCTGACCTGGCGGAGCACGGTCGCCGTAAAAGGAGAGCAGTACGCCCCTGCCCTGTGTGCAGGGGTCGGTGGGCGGGGGCGGTGTCGATGCCTTCAAGACAATCGTCGCGGTATTGTTTGTTCTCTCGGGTAGGGCGGGTGGCGGCGTCCTTTGAGAACCGGTTGCGAGCGTGGGAGGAGGAGGGGGTAGCATCCGTCGGCGGCGGCGGCGGAGGCGGCGGTCCGGCAATCGGCCGAGCGAGTAGGGGTCGCGGGTGCGAGTACAGACATGTCGAGGGGTCTACAGGTCTGGACCTGTCGGAGGTGCCGCCTGTCTGGCGGCCGCGTCGAGGGGTGGAGGGGGGCGTCGTGTGTGGCCGAGGGAGGTGTTGCAACCTATCAATCATCCTTAAGTGCGATATGGCGGCGTCCTTTGGTTAGCAGTCGGGCAAGTAGCGAATCAAAAGGACCTAAATGTAAACTATCAATCATCTTTCGTTCTTCCTGGAAGACCTATCAATCATCCTT
The DNA here is from genome assembly GCA_026315105.1 of Locusta migratoria. Classification (NCBI taxonomy): domain Eukaryota; kingdom Metazoa; phylum Arthropoda; class Insecta; order Orthoptera; family Acrididae; genus Locusta; species Locusta migratoria. Next base: position 870,229,710 of record CM048744.1, read on the forward strand.
AAGTGCGCTATTGTTCGAGTTTGGCGGCATCCTTTGATCTGCGGTCCGGCAATTGGCCGAGGGAGGAGGGGTGGAGGTAGCGGTACTCGCGCAATGCATCATGGGTAGAATCTCAGTGGCGCTCAATCCCCACTACCCCACTACTGACAGTTGCTTTAGCCATATATTCAAGTTTCCGTTTCTTGGCTTCAATATCCACCAGTTCAATTTTTCTTTTTCGTGTACATTAGGCATTAACTGCACGTAGCAGTGTAATTTCTTTAATGGGGAATGGTTTGAGTCTGCACGATACTTTTTCTCTTTTTCGCTGGACTTACGGAATGACGGTGTTTGTAGATAGCAGACCTAATTCGGCGATATCTGCATTTGGAGAATAATGTTATGGATTGGGAGAAATATGCTTCTCCTACACCGCAGAAGAGTAAAAAGCTCTTTCCACAGAGGGAAGAAACCTAGGACGATTATACGTCGCAAAGGAGATACTGTGCTACAACAGCTTACAACCCTATCCCTTTTAGGACAAAGCGGCCTACAGATCGACAGTCGTCTGTCTACACACTTTATAAAATCGATAATACGATTACCGATAACTTTGTTGACACCAGGGTTCGTCACTTGAGATGCAGATTTATTATATATTTTTACTCGGCAATTCGATGTTAACCACAGTCTTATCGTCAAGTTTTCCTGTGCAGTCTCCTTCTGTATGAAAGTCGTGGTTGTATACGAGATAGCCGCACATATCCACTTTGTATGATGTCCAAATCCAGGAGAGAGAAGTCATCATGATATCGGCAGTGCAGAGGAAAATCATCTACTCCAGGGGTCTTGTACTGAAACAATTCCCCAGATACCGTACTGAACATGACAACTGCAACAGCAAACAACTCCGCCATGACTCCATGTGTCGCAGTGAAAAACGTGTCGAATTTACAACGCAGGTAAAACTTAAAAGAACTGTCCATTTCCTACTAACCATTACAGACTGGATCCTGACAGTCCACTTGATTACGGATTTTACCTACCATAATGTTGTCGCAAAAAAATTCTGTAAATGGATGTACGCACACTAAAGTTCTTCTTGCTGAGGAGCGTAGCATTTTCGGTTTAATTCACGGTACCAATGCCAGTAACAAGATTGTCGATTTTTCCCGACATGCATAACAAGCAGCACCGCAAAATAGTCTACACCATTTCGAACTAATACAACAACCAAAAAATTTTATCGAATGCCAAAAGCAGCCCTCTAGAGACTAAACGTACGATTAAACATTCTTCCCAACGAAGGTAACTAGCCCACTTTACGTCATGAGATTTATAAAAACCCTCTGATTCTCGGCCTCACAGGTACACTGCCGCGATGCTTGCATTCGTAAACACCACTGTCCGCACAAGATTAGAAATGACGAGAGCTAATTTTACGAATATAGAATTACGTTTTTTAGCGTTTGTCGATTTGGAGAAAGCTTTTGACAACGTCGACTGGAATACACCATGCCAAATTCTGAAGGTGGCAGGGTAAAATATAGGGAGCGAAAGTAATATTCAACCTATACAAAAACCAGACAGCGATTATTAGAGTCGAAGGTCAAGAAAGGGACGCAGAGGTTGGGAAGGGAGGAAGACATGGTTGTAGCCTTTCCCCAATGTTGTTCAATCTGTACACTGCGTAAGCAGTGAAGGAATGGAAGGAGAAATTTGGAGAGGGCATTAAAGTGCAGGGAGAAGAAATAAAAACATTGCGGTTTCCCGATGACATAGTAATTCTGTCAGAGACCGCAAAAGATCTGGAAGAGCAATTGAATGTAATTGACAGTGTCGTGAAAGGAAGATATAAGATGAACATTAAAAAGAGTAAAACGAAGGTAATGGAATGCAATAACAGAAAATCAGGCATTGTTGAAGGAATTAGATTAGGTAATGAGACAATAAAAGTAATAGATGAATTTTGTTATTTGGGTAGCAAGATAACTTCTGATGGCCGAAGTAAAGAAGATATAAAATGCAGAATGGCTATGGGAAGAAAAGCGTTTCTAAAGAAGCGAAACTTGATAACATCCAATATTAATTTTGTGAACTATGTCGTTAGTTATTATATATATATATATATATATATATATCTTGGGTCGCCACCATATCTCTCCAAAATATGGAAAATTAAAATGTTACTGATCAGCTATGATGTGATCATAGATTTTTTAAACATATAATAAATATTCCTACTCTATTGCAATGTATCAGTTGTACCAAACAAAAAAAAATGTACTTGATAAATTATTGGTAAACTTTGGAATTTAACTATTCTGTTTCCCCTCCAAAACAGTAAAAAAGGAATATTCTTAAATGAAAGAGGATCTGCTCAAAATCAATTTATTATAATTAAACATGAAAAATAAATCAGATGACATTTCCTATCATGTATAACAGATAATGGTATTCACACAATCTTTTACAAATGTTAAAACATTGAGACCCAAAAATGACTGGCTGAGTCAAAGGTCGGAGGTTGTGCAAAACAGAATGCTATTAGATTGGCTACACAGGGGCTTGAAATTATCGTTAGTTCTAAGCTCCCCAGAGTAAATAGGCAGATCTCAAAAGAATAAAATAAGGGACAGAATCAAGTCTGATTCATATAACCCCTCAGCAAGTGCGTAACCTTACCCACAAAATCTACTGCTCCATCTACATGGGATACTCTGCAAATCACATTTAAGTGTCTGGCAGAGGGTTCATCGAACCACCCTTATACTATTTATCTCCCATTCCATTCTCGAATAGCGCGCGGGAAGAAAGTACACCTGAATCTCTCTGTTCGAGTTCTGATTTCTCGTATTTTATTCTGATGATCATTTCTACCTATGTAAGAGGGAGTCAACAATATATTTTCGCATTTGGAGGAGAATGTTGGCGATTGGAGTAGCCCACGTCACAGCGAAAAGCGCCGTTGTTGTAATGATTCCCATCCCAAATCCTGTATCATTTCCGTAACGCTGTCTCCCCTGTATCGTGACAATACGAAACGAGCTGCTCTTCTTTGGACTCTTTCGATGTCCTCCGTCAAACTCACCTGATAAGGATCCCACACTGGGCAGCAATACTCCAAAAAAGGACGGACAAGCGTAGTGTATGCAGCCTCTTTAGTAGTTCTGTTGCATGTTTTAAGGGTTCTGCCAATAAAACGCAGTCTCTGCTTCGCCTTTCCCACGATATTATCTACGTGTTCTTTCCAATTTAAGTCTGAAGTAATATTAATTCCTAGGTATTTTGTGAAGTTTACGGCCTTCACTTTTGATTCATTTATCTTGTAAACAAAGTTTAACGGATTTCTTTTCGTACTCATGCGGACGACTTCACACTTCTCATTATTTAGAGTCAATTGCCAATTTTTACACCATACTGATAACTCATTCAGATCGTTCTGCAGTTGGTTTTGATCTTCAGATGATTTTACTAGAAGGTAAATGAAGGCGTCATCTGCAAACAACCTAAGAGAGCTACTTAGCAAACAACCTAAGAGAGCTACTTAGATTTTCCCCTAAATCGTTTATGTAAATAAGGAACAGCAGAGGACCAATAACACTACCCTGTGGAACGCCCGATATCACCTCTGTTTTAGTCGATGCCTTACCATCGATTACAACGAACTGTGTCCTCTCTGAGAGGAAATCCCCTATCCAATCGCAAATTTGGGGCGATATACCATAACCACGCAATTTGATTAAAAGCCGTTTGTGAGTTGCGGTGTCAAAAGCTTTCTGGAAATCAAGAAATATGGAATCGATTTGCGAACACTTGTCAATAGCACCCATCACTTCGTGTGAATAAAGAGCTAGTTGTGTTTCGCATTAACGATATTTTCTAAATCCGTGTTGACCTTGGGTCAATAGATCGTTCTGTTCGAGATAATTCATAATATTTGAATACTGGATATGTTCCAAAACCGTGCTGCAAATTGACGTCAATGAAATAGGCCTGTAGTTTAGTGGGTTACTCCCACTGCCTTTCTTGAATTTTCTAAATCCGTGTTGACCTTGGGTCAATAGATCGTTCTGTTCGAGATAATTCATAATATTTGAATACTGGATATGTTCCAAAACCGTGCTGCAAATTGACGTCAATGAAATAGGCCTGTAGTTTAGTGGGTTACTCCCACTGCCTTTCTTGAATATAGGTGTGATCTGTGCAACTTTCCAATCTTTTGGTACAGATTCTTCTTTGAGAGACCGGTTTTATATGGCTGTTAAGTAAGGGGCTATCGCTTCAGCATAATCAGATAGAAATCTAATGGGTTTACAATCCGGACCAGAAGACATGTTCTTGCTAAGTGATTTTAGTTGCTGCATTACTTCGATGATATCTACTTCTACGTTACTCATCTGTTCGTAATTCGAAATCTGGAATATTGGTTTCGTCTTCTTTGGTGAATGAGTTTCTAAAAGCTATGTATAGTAACTGCTTTAGTAGCGCTGTCATCGGCAGGATCGCCATTACTATCACGTAGTGAAAGTATTGTTTGTCATTTGCCCCTAGTATATTTAACATATGACCAAAATCTCTTTGGGTTTTCAGTCAAATTTCGAGAAAGAGTTTCGTTGTGATAAGTATTGTAGGCATCTCGCATTGAAATCCTCGCTAAATTTCGAGCTTCTGAGTACGATCGCCAATCCTGAGGATTTTGTGTTCGTTTAAATTTAGTATGCCTTTTCCTTTGCTTTTGCAACAGTGTCCTGACCTGTTTTGTGTACCAAGAGGGTACGCCTCCTTCTCTTATTAATTTATTTGGTATAAAACTGTCAATTGCTGTCGATACCACTTGTTTGAATTTGAGCCACATCTGGTCTGCAATTACGTTCAGTGTTAGAAACGAGTGGAAACTGTCTTTCAAGAAGCAATGTATTGTGTTTGTATCTGTTTTCCTGAACAAATATACTTTTCGCCTATTTTTGGTAACTCTGGGACTTTCGATATTCAATCTCGCTACGACAGCTCTGTGATCACTAATACCTGTATCCGTTTTGAAGCTCGTTATGAGCTCAGGATTATTTGTTGCTAAGAGATCAAGTGTGTTTTGACATCCATTTACAATTCTAGTTGGCTCATGAACTAATTGTTCAAAGTAATTCTCAGAGAATGCGTTGAGTACAATTTCGGACGATGTTTTATGCCTACCTCCTGATTTGAAAATATAACTTCGCCAACAGATCGAGGGTAAATTAAAATCACCACCTACTATTATCGTGTGAGTCGGGTACGTTTTTGTATTAGACTCAAGTTTTCTTTGAACCTTTCTGCTATTGTATCGTCAGAGTCGGGAGGCCGGTACAAGGAACCAATTATTAACTTCTTACGATTTTCGGGTACAACCTCTACTCATAATAGCTCGCAGGAACTATCAACTTCAACTTCGCTACACGAAATACTAATTTTGACGGCGACATACACGCCCCCACCTATTTTGTTTAATCTACCCTTCCTGAACACTGTTAGATCTTTTGCAAATACTTCTTCTGCACTAATTTCCGGCTTGAGCCAACTTTCGCTGCTTATAATGATGTGTGTTTCGGTACTTTCTCTTAACGCTTGGAGTTCTGATACTTTCCCGACACAGCTACGACAATTTACAACTGTTATACCGATAGTTTCCGGATCTACATTTCTCCTGTGATCCACCTGCACTTTTTGAGATTGCCCATTTTGTTTTTCCCGAAGCCCTTTATCCTAAAAAACCGCCTAGTCCACGCCACACAGCCCCTGCTACCCGTGTAGCCGCTTCCTGTGTATAGTGGACTCCTGACCTATTCAGCAGAACCCGGAAACCAACCACCCAATGGCGCAAGTCAAGCAATCTGCAGCCTACACGGTCGCAGATCCGTCTGAGCCTCTGATTCAGACCCTCCACTCGTCTCTGTACCAGAGGTCCACAGTCGGTCCTGTCAACTATGCTGCAGATGGTGAGCTCTGCTTTCATCTTGCAAGCAAGACTGGCAGTATTTACCACTTCAGATAGCCGCTCAAAACCTGAGAGGATCTCTTCAGATCCGAAGCCACACACATCATTGGTACCGACCTGAGCCACTACCTGCAGTTGGCTGCACCCCTTACCCTTCATGGCATTCGGAAGGATTCGTTCCACATCTGGAATACCTCCACCCGGTATGCACACGGAGTGCACGTTGGCCTTCTTCCCCTCCTTGGCAGCCATCTCTCTAAGGGGCTCCATCACCCGCCTAACGTTGGAGCTCCCAACTACAAGTAAACCCACCCTCTGTGAAAGCGTCTCAGGCTCGCAGGCAGCAGGCGGTGGGAGCGGATGAGCTGAAATTTTTTATCCGACTGTAAATGCTGCGATCTGTTAAGCAGGGTCGACATGTAACTTAACACAGCGTCACTAGCGTTGGCGTCTCTAGGCAGTTGCTGTGCGATTCTATCACGCTAGTAGACTAATCAATATTTTGCATAGGTGACACAAAGGCCACTTGGCACAAATCGATGTCACTTGCGTAATATGATCTGTAAGAAAAAAAATGGCCGCTCACAGCGTAATCACCGGACAATTTAACGTCTGTGAATTAAACACAAGATCTACCAGGTGCGAATCTTCGGAAGCAAACACAAGTCTAACCAGAGGACCGTTTAAGACGATGTCCTCCCCGCGAATCTAAATGGAGTAATCCGTGTCTCCCGAGGTCCGTAGACTTCGGACGCTCAAATAGAAGTCTCCCGAGGTCCGTACACTACAGACGCTCACACCAGAGTCTCTCGTGCTCCGTACACTTCGGACGCTCAGACAGGAGTCTTCATGCCTCCTCGCGCTCTGCCGCAGCTCACGGCAAGTGACGCGCGGCCACACCCACGCGCAATAGACGTACCAATCTCTGCTAACGGCTAATAGTCAGACCAATTGGATGGCATAGCGCCCTTGACAAATTATTTAGCTGTCATACTAAAATAATTTGCCGAATCAGGACGCGTTCTCTGCGGCTGCCAAGAGGCTCCGACCACGGCACCAAAGCTTCCCGCGGATTTCACCGTTCCCAGGGTGAGTGCCCTGCAAGAAATTTCAGCTTGTTCCTAGCTATGCTCTCGCACGTCAGAGGGTAGCGTGGAGCGGAGGCTGAGGGGAGAGCTCGTGCCGCCTGCCACGAGGCCACGGCTGTGTCCGGCAAGCCGGCGTTTGAGGGGAGGTGGTGGTGGGGACAGCCGCTACCTGCCGCCTGCTCTGGCCAGTTTAAAGAGCTGCTTCTGACCGCAGCGCCATCATGGGACATCTTACGGAACTGCTGGAATCCCTCCCTCCCCGCACCCCTGAGCATAGGACCGGGCCCTTACGGAGGTTTCCCATCTGTATATATTTGTCTGTGACCCTACCCAACACGGAAAACCACTTCTTAGCAGCCAAGCTACGCCAATAAACATTAAAATCCCGAAATTTTCATATAAACATAGAATGTACTACAATCCCAGGAGCCCATCACCCCTGATGTGTCCCCAAAGGCACAGAAATCAAAATTAAGAAAGATCTACAGAGAAAAATGTTACAGATTTCAATAATTATCGTAAAGAGAAAGATACAGTAACACAAGGTTAGTATGAAAAATAGACTAATTACAGTCCCCGTCTCACAATTTAAATGTTAGGAAGTCCTTTTTGAAAACATTTGTCTGGAGTGTTGCATTGAATAGGAGTGAAACGTGGACGATTAGGAATTCAGATAGAAAGATGATAGAGGCTTTTGAAATGTGGTGAAACTAGCTTATACTAAAGACAGCACATACATCCATGCCAGAAGGGGGATTCGAACCCCCGACGGGGAATGGCTTCGCGCATCGTAGCATAGCGCCACAATGCGCTCGGTCATGCTGCTGCAGCACATTTTGTCAATGTTGTCGAAAATATCAAGAAAGGGGCAAAACTTATCCCGCTTTCGTATTTCGCTTCTTGTTTCTTCATCATCACATCTAATCAGAAACAGGAGTTCACCACATCGGATACGATTGATTGTAGCTTTGTAGAATGTACATATTGTTTCCCAGTACTTTCCCCCACAAGTCCTCAAGAGGCAATCTGCCATTGATTGCGCGCATGAGTATCAAGACAATATCAATGAAAGTGTACCTTTCTTCTATGGTTGTACGTTCTTATTATCAGCTTCTTGGTTGTTCTTATTACCAGCTTCTTGGTTTGTATAGTCTATGATAATCTACATTATTTAAGGAGTTATACATTTTTTGAAAGATGCTGACATACTAGAGGTCAAACCAAAACGAAAATTCACTATATTCTGTACTGAGCTGCGTACTTATCTTGGAGGCGCAGTAACACATTCCATGCCCCTTTTTGCTGTAACAGTAATGCTGGAAGCAGATGAATGCTGTTCATCAGGGGATGAACTCAGTGAACTTGAAGTATTTTCAATTGCTGTGTCACTATCGTATGTCACAACTGTACCATCTGCTTTTAGATCACTTCCATCACCTTCACTTCCTTCATTTATTATGGCTGACATCTCTCCATCTGTGAGAAACCTCTGATACTGACGAGACATTTTATTAGAACTGCGAGTTATGTACAACTGCTCGAACAACATACAGGATTTTTTTTTTCAAAACAACAATGGGAACATAATACAGCGGTATCAACAGCGAGAAACTGCGTTTCTTTCTGTCATACTGAGAAATATTTTAATGAGAAAAGTTGTCTCACGATGTCTAAGAAGGGACAGGGGTAAAACTGTCCGCACTTAAGTACAATAGGCAGATATAAATAATTCACAAAAATTATAAATCCATGACAGCATATACTCTAGTAATTTTTCTAAAATTACTAAAGTTTCCAAAGTTAGTGTGAACATTATAGTGAATGCATTATCGTAGACAAGATAGACACAAAGCCAACACCTACTACAGTAGTTCAAGTTTGTATGCCAGCTAGCCCTGCCGAGGATGATAAGATTGAAAAAATGTATGATGAGATAAAAGAAGTTAATCAGACAGTTAAGGGAGAGGAAAGCTTGATTGTGATGGGGGACTGGAACTCAGTAGTTGGATAAGGAAGAGAGAGAAAAAAAGGTGAATGCAGACTGAGGAAAGAAAACAGCCTGGTTATTATTTTCTATCAATATAAATGATCTGATGAACAGAGTAACTTGTAATATGCGGCTCTTTGCTGATGATGCTGTGGTGTATGGGAGGGTGTTGTCTCTAACTGACTGTAATAGCATACAGGATGATTTAGACAAAATTTCTAGTTGGTGCGAAGAATGGAAGCTAGCTCTCAATGTATAAAAATGTAAGGTGATGCGCATGAGTAGGAAAAACAATCCCATAATGTTCGAATAGAGCATTAGTAGTGAGCTTCTTGATGCAGTCGCATCGTTCAAATACCTAGGCGTAACGGTTGGACCAATGCGCGAGTGTCACGGAAATGCTCCGGCAACTCATTTGGGGATCGCTGGAGGAAAGACAATGTTCTTTTCGTGAATTTATGTTGAGAGAATCTAGAGGGCCGGAATTTGAAGCAGTGTGTGGTGTGACCTTGCTGCCACCTACTTACATTTCGCGTAGAGACCACAAAATATACAAGATAAGAGAAATTAGGGATCGTACGGAGGCATATCGTCATTCTTTTTTTCCTCGTCTATTTGGGAGTGGAATAGGAAAGAAAATGCCTAGTAGTGGTAGTTGTACCCTCTGCCACGCACCTTGCGGAGGATTGCGGAGTATGTATGTAGATGTAGAATTTTGTGGATAGCACAGATTAATCGTCACAACCACTTGGTTTAAGCACTATGCGAGAAGGTTGTGTACATGGAAGAGACCACTAGACGCTGAAAGGTAACAAATTTACTTTGAAGTCAGGTTTTAAACTGTAAGACGTATCCAGAGGCAGATATAGACTATGACCAAGATAGGTGGAAGAAGTACGGGGCTATGTTTTATTGAAACGGTTTATGCACGTTTCATTCATTTAATTGCCTTGTGAAATGAAATGGACTATTTTATCGGTTTTTTATTATTTTAATTTAATTTATCACGGTTTAGGAGATACGATACGATGATAGGAATCGTGAGTTGAATTTATTCTCTGTTGTTGTGGTCTTCAGTCCGCAGACTGGTTTGATGCAGTTGTCCATGCTACCATGTCCTGTGCAAGTCTCTTCCTCTGAGAATAAGTTCTGCAACCTACATCGTTTTGAATCTGCTTACTATATTCATCCCTCGGTCTCATCCTACGATTTTTACCCCACACGCTTCAAGTTGACAATTCCTTGATGTCTCAGAATGTGTCCAACTAATCTATCTCTTCTCTTAGTCAGGATATGCCACAAACTCCTTTTCGCCCCAATTCGCTTAAGCACCTCCTCATTATTCACGTGATCTACCCACCTAATCTTCATCATTCGTCTGTAGCACCACATTTCAAAAGCTTCTATCATCTTTTTGTCTGAACTCCTTATTGTCCTCGTTTCACTTCCATACAATGCTACACTCCAGACGAATGCTTTCAGAAAGGACTTCTTGATCTTTAAACTAATATTTGATGGCAACAAATTTCACTTCTTCAGATACGCTTTTCTTCCCATAGCCATTCTGCATTTTAAATCTTCTTTACTTCGGCCATCAGAAGCTACCCAAGTAACAAAACTAATCTACTACTCTTATTGTCTCATTACCTAATCTAATTCCTTCAGCATCGCCTGATTCTCTGACTCCACATTTCATTATCCTTGTTTTACTCTTCTTTATGTTCATCTTATAACCTCTTTTCAAGACATTGTCCATTCCATTCAATTGCTCTTCCAGATCCTTTGCGGTCTCTGACAGAATTACTATGTCATCGACAAACCGCAAAGTTTTTATTTCTTCTCCCTGAACTTTAATTCCCACTCCAAATTTTTCCTAGGATTCCTTCACTGCTTACTCAAAGTACAGATTGAACAACACTGGGGAAAGGCTACAACCCTGTCTCCACTCCCTTCCCAACCTTAGCTTCTCTTTCATGCCTTTCAACTCTAATAACCGCTGTCTAGTTTTTGTATAAGTTAAATATAAGTCTTCGCTCCCTATATTGTACCCCTGCTACCTTCAGAATTTGGAAGAGTGTATTCCAGTCTACATTGTCAAAAGCTTTCTCTAAACCTACAAATGCTAAAAACGTACGTTTGCCTTTTCTTAGCCTATCTTCTAAGATAAGTCGTAATGTGGGTATTGCCTTCCGTGTTCCTACATTTCTCCTAAATCCAAACTGATCTTCCCCAAGCTCGGATTCAACAAGTTTTTCCATTCGTCTGCATATAATTCGTGTTAGTATTTTGCACCCATGACTTATTAAACTGATAGTTCTGTAGTGGAATATTTAATTGAAGTGCTGCTAGTGCTGGGAGCGTTTGTTTCCGGCTGAAAGCCAATTCACACTGTCCGTCACGTCACTGCCGGTCAGAACATTCCGCAATGTTTTTCTAATGGCGGCATTCACTCTGTCCGTCACCGGACCGTCACGTCACGTCAGCGTCACGTCAAGCTGTCTCGAGAAGATTGTTTTTACGGAACGACCGTCTGCTAAGATCGGAAGTTAACCTATTTTCTTTACGCGAATTACATGTTGCAGTCGACGATTGCACTTTTTATATGCTGAAGTGTCTTATTCATCTTTATTTTGTTGTTATACTTCGTTTTAGGGGTAAATCTCAAATGTTTCGCCGCGGTGGAGTAGCCGAGCGCTCTAAGGCGTCTCGCTGCGGAGCGCGTCGTTGCTCGCCGTCGGAAGTTCGAGTCCTCCCTGGGGCATGTGTGTGTGTGTGTGTGTGTTGTCAGTAGGTTAGTTTACCTTAGTTTAATTAGTTTGTAAGCTACGGACTGATGACCACGTAAAGTTGTCCAAAAACATCTTCCAATATATAAAGCAGAATGTCCGTATATTTGTACGTGTTTAGAGTTTTGTTCCAATATTTATCACATTTTGTACACGTAAGCTTCAATCCATGAGGACGGTCGCCGTAAGTGTAAGAGTCACATACGATATATAGTTCACGAGATATGACGTCATGAACAATGAGATGCACGAAAAACTGCTGCATTTAGCGACAATGATGCTCATTTTCACCTAAACCACTGGACCGATTTAAACCAAATTTGGTACACACATTCCTTATCGCGAGGTAATAATTGCTACAGAGATAAGAATCACATACGACACATGGTTAAGAAGATATGACGTCATAAACAATAGAAATCGCAAGAAACTGTCACATAATCCGGCGAGACTTTAAAAATACGCTGTATGAGAATGAGAGTACTTAACGACTTGGAACAAACTTTAGACATAACAAACAAACCTTTATTAAACTTTATCTTGCTGACAACCATACCAAAATGATGAAAGGAAAAACGTTTCTCGCTTACTACTTTTCCGCTGTTCATGGAGTAGAACTACGGCATTCGGTATGACGTTACAATGTATAATTTCTACACTACAAATTGTAGCGGTAGGAAATTTTACAGACACTATACACACATATAGTTGAATGTACCTTCTAAATTGTATCACAATACGACACGTAGTTCATTAGATATGAGCACATAAACTGTAACGTTAATGGAAAACCGCCTCTTCACGCAACAAGTTTTAACCTCTTACTTCTTACAAATGAATATATACTTGAAAAATGACAAGAATAAATAAATAAATACCCGGGCAAAGCCGGGTTTTCAGCTATATCTACAAATGTGAATGTCTGTTCGGTGTACGTTTATCACGTCTGAACCACAAGACATAAAGAGCTAAAAATTTGTACAGTTACAAATGTCTACCCGGAGAATGCTTTAGGCACGGTTTTATGGCGATCGCATAGCTATTTATCTATATATATTAATGTCAATGTCTGTTCGGTATACGCATATCACGTCCGAACGACAAGATGCATAGACTTAAATATTTATATAGTTACTAATTTTTACCTGAGGAAGGTTCTAGGCACGGTTTTATAGCGATCTGATAGATATTTAGTAATTTGAAGAATATAACGCGAAATGCGGAACAATAATGATTCTTTAAAAATTATATTTACTCTTTGAAAATGGTTTTATTGGTTGCATTATAGCTTGAGGGTTGATAATGATAAAAGGGTGGCGTATATTGGGATGGAAAGTTATCGGTGTATATAAAATTCTACGTGTGTGTGTTAATATTTCGCTCTGCAGCGAAAACTACAGAACGCAAACGAATGTCTGTGTGTAATTGTTGTCCGATGTCTTCCGTTGTACACCAAAGCAGTTTATGCCGATAGCTATAAGGGGATGGAAGGTTTGGTAGTTGAAAGTCGTCAAATTATTAAACAAAAAAATTCGGACTGAAGGCCAGCGATGACGTTTGCGACTCTATAGCAACGAGGTTACATACAGCGAAACGTGATGCCACAGACCATATCTTTGGTCTATGCGTGCTACAATGTCTTCAGCTCTTTCTCTATAAGGATTAGCAAACAAATAAGGAAATGTAGGAGTAACAAATAAAGCAGCAAAAAAATTCTTTTAATACAGACATAAAGCACTTATAAAAATGGTTACATACCTGCAAAATTATTCAGTTGTACAACATATAACACAATAAATATGAGACCGTACGAATTTTATATGTCATTTGTATTTTGATTACTATCTTTCTTTGTTTGGATTTGTTTGTTGTTGTGGTCTTCAGTCCGGAGGCTGGTTTGATGAAGCTCTCCACAATACCCTATCCTGAGCAAGCCTCTTCATCTCCACATAAAAACGGCAACGTACATCTGTATGAATCTGCTTACTGTATCCATCTCTTGGTCTTCCTCTGCGGTTTTTACCCCACACACTTCCCTCCAACGCTAAATTCACAATTCCTTGATGTCTAAGAATGTGTCCTACCAATCTGTCCCTTCTTTTAGTCAAGGTATGCCAGAAATTTCTTTTCTCCCCAATTCTGTTCAGTACCCGCGATCCACCCATCTAATCGTCAGCATTCTTCTGTAACACCACATTTCAAAAGCCTCTACCCTCTTTCTGTCCACACTGTTTATCGTCCATGTTTCACTCCCATACAAGGCAACACTCCATACAAATGCCTTCAGAAAGAACTTCCTTACGCTTAAATCAATTTCGCTGTTAACAAATTTCTCTTTTTCAAGAACGCCTTTCTACCCATTACCATTCTACATTTTATATCCTCTGTACTGCGACCATCATTTGTTATTTTACTGCCCAAGTAACAAAACTCATCTACCTCCTTTATTGTTTCGTTACCTAATCTAATTCCTTCAGCATCACCTGATATTCTTACACTGCACTCCATTACCCTAGTTTTACTCTTGTTAATGTTCATCTTATATGCACCTTTCAGCACACTGTTCATTCCGTTCAATTGCTCTTCCAGGTCCTTTGCTCTTGTTGTTGTTGTAGTCTTCAGTCCGGAGACTGGTTTGATGCAGCTCTCCACAATACCCTATCCTGAGCAAGCCTCTTCATCTCCACATAAGAGCGACAACCTACATCTGTCTGAATCTGCTTACTGTATCCATCTCTTGGTCTTCCCCTGCGATTTTTTCCCCATACTCTTCCCTCTAACGCTAAATTCACAATTCCTTGATGTCTAAGAATGTGTCCTACCAATCTATCCCTTCTTTTAGTCAATGTATGCCGGAAATGCCTTTTCTCCCCAATTCTGTTCAGTACCTCCTCATTAGTTACGCGATCCACCCATCTAATCGTCAGCATTCTTCTGTAGCACCACATTTCAAAAGCCTCTACCCTCTTTCTGTCCACACTGTTTATCGTCCATGTTTCACTCCCATACAAGGCAACACTCCATACAAATGCCTTCAGAAAGAACTTCCTTACGCTTAAATCAATTTCGCTGTTAACAAATTTCTCTTTTTCAAGAACGCCTTTCTACCCATTACCATTCTACATTTTATATCCTCTGTACTGCGACCATCATTTGTTATTTTACTGCCCAAGTAACAAAACTCATCTACCTCCTTTATTGTTTCGTTACCTAATCTAATTCCTTCAGCATCACCTGATATTCTTACACTGCACTCCATTACCCTAGTTTTACTCTTGTTAATGTTCATCTTATATGCACCTTTCAGCACACTGTTCATTCCGTTCAATTGCTCTTCCAGGTCCTTTGCTCTTGTTGTTGTTGTAGTCTTCAGTCCGGAGACTGGTTTGATGCAGCTCTCCACAATACCCTATCCTGAGCAAGCCTCTTCATCTCCACATAAGAGCGACAACCTACATCTGTCTGAATCTTCTTACCGTATCCATCTCTTGGTCTTCCCCTGCGATTTTTCCCCATACTCTTCCCTCTAACGCTAAATTCACAATTCCTTGATGTCTAAGAATGTGTCCTACCAATCTATCCCTTCTTTTAGTCAATGTATGCCGGAAATGCCTTTTCTCCCCAATTCTGTTCAGTACCTCCTCATTAGTTACGCGATCCACCCACCTAATCTTCAGCATTCTTCTGTAGCACCATATTTCAAAAGCCTCAATCCTCTTCCTGTCCGCACTGTTTATCGTCCATGTCTCACTCCCATACAAGGCAACACTCCATACAAATGCCTTCAGAAAGGACTTCCTTAGGCTTAAATCAATATTCGATGTTAACAGATTTCTCTTTTTCAAGAACGCTTTTCTACCCATTGCCATTCTGCATTTTATATCCTCTGTACTGCGACCATCATTTGTTATTTTACTGCCCAAGTAACAAAACTCATCTACCTCCTTTATTGCTTCGTTTCCCAATCTAATTCCTTCAGCATCATGTGATTTTCTTACACTGCACTCCATTACCCTAGTTTTGCTCTTGTTAATGTTCATCTTATATGCACCTTTCAGCACACTGTCCATTCCGTTCAATTGCTCTTCCCGGTCCTTTGCTGTATCTGACAGAATTACTATGTCATCGGCAAAACGCAATGTTTTTAATTCTTCCCCCTGAACTTTAATTCCTTCACCAAATTT
This sequence comes from Locusta migratoria, assembly GCA_026315105.1. Taxonomy (NCBI): domain Eukaryota; kingdom Metazoa; phylum Arthropoda; class Insecta; order Orthoptera; family Acrididae; genus Locusta; species Locusta migratoria. Next base: position 870,245,708 of record CM048744.1, read on the forward strand.
CTCCTTGCTTTCCTTTATAGCTTGCTCAATGTACAAATTGAATAACAATGGAGAAAGACTACAACCTTGTCTTACTCCCTTTCCAACCATTGCATCCCTTTCATGCCCTTCAACTCTGACAACCGCTGTCTGGTTCTTGTACAAGTTGTAAATAACCTTACGTTCCCTATATTTTACTCCTGCTTGCTTCAGAACTTGGAAGAGTTTATTCCAATCAACATTGTCAAAAGCCTTCTCCAAATCTACAAAAGCTAGAAATGTAGGTTTGCCTTTTCTTAATCTATCTTCTAGGATAACCGTAAAGTGAGTATTGCCTCCCGTGTTCCTACATTTCTCCTGAACCCAAACTGATCTTCCCCGAGGTCGGCTTCTACCCGCTTTTCCATCCTTCTGTATATAATTCGCGTTAATATTTTGCAACCATGACTTATTAAACTGATGGTTCTGTAGTTTTCACACCTGTCTGCACCTGCTTTCTTAGGGATGGGTATTATAACATTTTTCTTAAAGTCTGAGGGTATTTCACCTGTCTCATACATCTTACACACCAGGTGAAACAATTTTGTCATGGCTGGTTCTCCCAGACACTTCAGTAGCTCTGAGGGAATATCATCTACTCCAGGGGCCTTGTTTCGACTTAGGTCTTTCAGGGCTCTGTCAAATTCTTCTCTCAGTACAGTACCTCCTATTTCATCTTCATCTACATCCTCTTCCCTTCCTACAATAGTGTCTCGAAGTTCATTTCCTTTGTAGAGCCCCTCTATATACTCTTTCCACCTTTCAGCTTTCCCTTCTTTGCTGAGAACTGGTTTTCCATCAGTGTCCTTGATATTCATAGAGCTGTTTTTCGTATCTCCAAATGTTTCTTTTATTTTCCTGTAGGCTGTATCTATTTTTCCCCTATTTATACATTCTTCTACATCCTTGCATTTGCCTTCTAGCCACTTCTGCTTAGCCATTTTGCACTTCCTGTCAATCTCATTTTTTAGTCGTCTGTACTCCATTTTGCCTGTTTCATTTACTGCATTTTTATATTTTCTCCTTTCATCGATTACATTTAGTATCTCCTGTGATATCCAAGGATTTTTTGTAGGTCTTGCCTTCCTACCTATTTTGTCCTCTGCTACCTTCACTATTTCATCTCTCAATTTTACCCATTCCTCCTCTATTGTTTTATTTTCCCCTGTTTCTGTCAATTGTTGCCTAAAGCTCCCTCTGAAATTCTTAAGAACCTCAGGTTCCTTCAATTTATCCAGGTCCCATCTCCTTATTTTCCTACCTTTTTGTAGTTTCTTTAGTTTCAGCCTTCAGTTCATAACCAACAAGTTATGGTCAGAGTCTATATCTGCCCCTGGGTATGTCTTACACTGTAGAACCTGGTTCCGAAATCTATGTCTTACCATTATAAAATCTATCTGGTATCTTCCGGTGTCTCCTGGTCTCTTCCACGTATACAACCTTCTTTTGTGATTCTTGAACCAGGTGTTTGTTATAACTAAATTATGTTCTGTGCAAAATTCTACCAGGCGGCTTCCTCTTTCATTCCTTTTGCCCAGACCATATTCACCTACTATCATCCCTTCCCTTCCTTGTCCTACTACCGAATTCCAGTCTCCCATAACAATTAAGTTTTCCTCTCCCTTAATTGTCTGAATAATTTCCTTTAGCTCCTCATATTTTCTTCGATTTCCTCATCATCGGCAGAGCTAGTTGGCATATAAACCTGTACTACTGTTGTCGGTGTTGGCTTCGTATCTATCTTGACAATGATAATGCGATCACTGTGCTGCTCATAGTAATTTACCCGCAATCCTAATCTGACAGAATTACTATGTCGTCGGCAAAACGCAATGTTTTTAATTCTTCACCTTGAACTTTAATTCCTTATCCAAATTTCTCCTTGCTTTCCTTTATAGCTTGCTCAATGTACAAATTGAATAACAGTGGAGATAGACTACAACCCTGTCTTACTCCCTTTCCAAGCACTGCATCCTTTTCATGCCCTTCAACTCTGACAACCGCTGTCTGGTTTTCGTACAAGTTGTAAATAACCTTACGCTCCCTATATTTTACTCCTGCTTGCTTCAGAACTTGAAAGAGTTAATACTGCAGTTATAATTTTGTACATTAAGGGAGGCAGCCTTATTTCTTATTTATTCTCCGATAAATATAGCATGTTTTTAGAAAAAAGGAGATGGACCGATAGAGAAAGGATAGGAGAAGTATTAACTCACAGCAGGAATAAATAAAATATAATATAAAGTTTTCTTTAGCCGTCAATAAAATTTAGCGTTGTTGTTCCCTCAATTCTAGTATTAAACTATGTCTTCCTACATAACAGATCGCCACTCTTAACCTCACTTTCAACATCGCGTAATGAGATGGGCGTATTGACGTGACGGACAGTGTGAATACAACTTGACGTGACGTGACGTTGACGTGACGGACAGTGTGAATTGGCCTTGATGCGGGTTAACAGGGAGTCGCTAGACGGGCAGAATGCTTTCATGCTGCTGAACAGGCCAGGTGCTTTGCGAATGGGCCGCTTCTCGGAAGGAGACTTCTAAAGCCAGCGCCGCAGCCGGCGTTTGCGTGGGGAGAGGAACTTCAGACAGACAGGAGGTGGCGTGTTCTACCTGCGGCCAGGATTCGAGTGTGCAGACAATGCAGGGTGGTAAAACTGCGGCATCTCACCAGGACCTCGCAGACGTTCCGGCGGAGACCAACGATGTAGAGATGGGATAATTGAAACATCTGACGGTTTCGAAACCAATGAAACCGTACCATCTGTCTGTTTCGAAACCATGAAAACGTGAAGCAATGTATGTTTTATCCTGAAATCTTCGTTCTAGGAGGGCAATATTTTTCAGTATGTGGACAAGGGTACATACAAGAACCTGTCAACCATAGAGTATCTATTTACTTCTTGGTCTGTACGAAACATGTTGATAAAGATTTTCTCCCGTGTTGTTGATGTTGCCAACATAGTCACACGAGGCCGCCGGTATGGTAAGTAAAAGTTTACCCCGCTAGGAACTCACAAACGGCAATACGGTACGCATATTACAGAGATGGATCATAAATACATACTAAATAAATTATAGGGAATAAAGAGCACACTAAATAATCACAAATAATGATATGGAATTACAAAAATAATAAAATAAGAGACAAGTTCACCACTTCTACGTCTTGACCGTTACACTACCGCCGCAATTCCTTTAACGTGACAGTCGAAAAATTATAACAATTGGAGGTAACATCGTTTTCACTCGTAAGAAACTAACTCTATAACACGAGATTAAATATGCGATGTACCCTTGTTCGTATAAAAATGTCATTTCAGGCTTCATGTTGTATCTTTTTTTTTTTTTTTTTTTTTTTTTTTTTTTTTTTTTTTTTTTTTAATGTAGTTTCTCTAGTGTTTTTAATGTGGTAGATAAACCTAGAATTTAAGTGGTTATTTCAATGCAAATAGTGAACGTTGTTTTAGTGTTCTTTTACATTTATAAAGCAGACTTTATGTCATTTCGGAATACAGCAGTCTTTTGCGAACGAATCTTGATTTCAGTAATCATAAGCTGCAGACTCACGAGTGTCAATTACTATTTGACACTCTCTTCAGTAAAATGAAACACCACATTTCAACACCATTAGTCTGTTCCGCCTTTCTGCATTAGTGGTTTGTAACACTGGTGTTGTGAAACCGACACGAAACTGTGAAACCGACACGAAACCGTGAAACCGACGGGAAGGAACGGTTTCAGTGTATCGACAATCGACCGCGACTATGATCCGAAACAGAACGGAATGAAACCGCATGGTTTCGAAACCGTGAAAGATGCCGGTTTTGAAACACTGAAACTGTTGTGTGTATCGAAACCTGGTTTCGAAACAATGAAACCGTAGCCAACTCTACAACGATGGAAACGGTCTGCTTGCCACCACACAGGGGTGCCTGGCTGGAATGGAGGCGCCGCTCTGTCGCGTAGCTTTCCAGATCACAATGGAGCTGGAATTCGCGGTGCCCTTCGGAACCCGGACAGTTTAATTACCAGATAAATGGCCGGGACCACTCGCGAACAGTTTTGTGGCAGGGCACTTCAACTGGACCTGCTTGAGACAGGCGCTAGATCCCATAAAATGGAATGGGTTTACGGTCTGTGCTGGCAGGACCGCAATATTCAAGAAATGCAATAAGAGTGATCTGCAGAATTACAGACCTACAGTTACTCCAAAAAGTATTCGTCTAATAGATGATTGTTTAAGGGTGTATAAAGAGTGGAATGCCGTAGAATGCCAGTGTTGTCTTTCCTGATGATCACATCCTCCTGAGTAGTCCCCGCCCGGAGATCCGAATGGGGGACTATTTTACCTCCGGAATATTTTACCCGAGAGGATGCCATCATCATATTTTCATACAGTAGAGCTGCATGTCCTCGGGAAAAGTAACGGCTGTAGTTTCCCCTTGCTTTCAGCCGTTCACAGTAACTGTGTGGCAAAGCCACATTAGCTGATGTTACAAAGCCAGCTCAGTCAATCATCCAGACTGTTGCCCCTGTAACTACTGAAAAGGCTGCTGCCCCTATTCAGGAACCACGCGTTTGTCTGGCCTCTCCACAGATACCCCTCCGCTGTGGTTGCACCTACGGTACGGCTATCTGTATCGTTGAGTACGCAAGCCACCCCACCTCAGCAATGTCTGTTGTTCATGGGAGTGGCAGCTAATTTTAGTATGCCTATAATCTTCACGCGAATGCAAACAATGCGGTTACAAAGTTTTATCGCAATCGAATGTACGGTATGGCCGTGCATAAAATACGAACTAAAAGACAAACAAAGAAACATTAATTTTTATGTAGTGGTTCGGAACCCACGTTAAACTGTAGGTCCCCCTATAACTGGCTGGGTAAGTCAGTACGAAGGTCGGAGGAAGGCAACGGCATACCACCTCCAAACAGGACCATGCCTAGTAAAGCACTGTGGTGTTCAAACCAATCTTCGGATTGTTGACTGCTTCACCTTAAACAGTGGAAAACTGGCAGATTGAAATAAAGCAGGGACAAGGATATTTCTCTCTTCAAGTTCACAATTCTTTTTTCTCCACACTGTTACTCGCCCATTAGACTTAAACAGCTCAAATCGACTCTCGTTCGTAAATACAACCTTCTTCCAGAAATCAAACCCAACTGATTTATGTTCTCTTGCAAATGCAAGTCGCTTTCTTCTGTTGATTTCACTGATAGGCCAGTCATCGTAGACAAAAAAATTGCCTTAGGTCCAAAAAAATTGCAGGAAGCTGAATTTTCGATATGTTGTTAGGACATATTAGAATAGTATTAAACCAAGTTTGCAGCTTCGAAATCCTTTAGCTTAACTTTTAAGAGCCAAAAAACCTCGAAATTTTCGGACTTTTTTCTGGTTTTGGCTTATAACTCGTGAAGGGTGGTTTTTTGACGAAAAGTTACTCACACCCTTGTTAATGTAGATGAAATATTTTAAAATTTAAGCCCAACCACGGCTCTGTAAGTCCAATACTTCCCGAGATATTGGACTTCAAAAATTGACTTATTTCTCCACAAAGTTCAAATTTCCGATTTTAGTCATCTTTCGGCTAGAATATTGGCTCTAATGATCATCCCACGGGAAAAGTCATACAAAACAAAGTTACAGAGCAGTTATTTAGCTTTAATCCAAGTACAGAATGAAGTCCATGGGCCCAATAGATTTCTAGTTATCGTTAAAAAACGAAAAGTTGGAAAAATCGGATTATTCAATAAACTGATCCAGATTAATTGCAGTTCTCTGATGAGGAATTACTCAGTCCGAAAATTTCTAGGTTTTTTGGCTCTTAAAAGCTAAGCTAAAGGATTTCGAAGCTGCAAACTTGGTTTAATACTACTCTAATATGCCCTAACACCATACCAAAAATTCAGCTTCCTGCAATTTTTTTGGACCTAAACATACCTGGTGACTGGCCTATGATGTAAGGTTTCCCACGGGCTGTTCGGCCTCCATACCCAGCTTCATGAAGCGTATTTCTTAGTCTGTGCTGAAACAGACATTCCTGTACGCACATAAAAAGCAGCAGCAAGTTGTGGAGCGTTCAGTTTCGGATTTTTGATGACTTCTCGAAGAAGCTGTCGTTTCTCCATCTTGGACAGAACTGCAGGACGACCGCTTCGTGATTTGTTTTCGTACTTTTTGCTCTGATTAAACCTGTATATAATGATCTACCGACTGTTTCTCAGGTTTCTTGAAAACATTTTCCTTGTCGAAACAACCTCACGCAGATTTCTCTCTCTTCCTTTGTAGTTTCGCAACGTTTTCTACCCATATTACGTAAATATCACTCAACGGCTTTCAGACCGGAGAGACAGCTATTCACTGTGCTGGATGCAACACAACTGTGTAACGAACTCGAGAGGGGCGTGTATCAGAGCGGTCCAATACCACAGATATTGCTTACTAGACGAATACTTGTTTGACGTCCATTGAGGCGTGATTTTAGTGTGTATTTGTTAACAAATTCAGCGACATATGAACCATAAATACCGTTTTATTACTAAGTGGAGAAATCAAACCAATTTAAGGAAATAGTTATTATTCATTTCGCAGCTATGTTTGTTGACTGCGGGCATTATAGTCTTTGCGCCATGGTCGGACGAATACTTTGTGGAGTCACTGTATATCATTAACCCGTAACTGGTACACCTGGGTCCCAGGGACCCGAACAAAACCTCTTCTTTGCAGTGCCGTGGTGTACTGCCGGCCGCGGTGGCCGAGGGGACTGAGGCGCTCCAGTCACGGTCTGCACGGCCACTACGGTCGGGGGTTCGAATCCCCCCTCGGGCATGGATATTTGTGCCGTCCTTAGTATAAGGTAACTGATAAGTAGTTTGTAAGTTTAGGGACTGATGACCCCGTAGTTAAGTCCCATAAGCTCAACAAACATTTGAACATTTTTTCTCTCTGTACTCTCCTAACATTCAGAGTTGGCTACCAGCCCACAACATCTTTGCAGGCACATCTTTATTATTTGGTTTCTCTTGGGCCTGCAGCACTATAAATGTCATTTAAAGACATTAAGCAACAAATCCTAAATGCTGCTTTAAATATAATTATTTTTATTGCACTATAGGCGTATTTCGGCTTTTAGCGCCATCGTCAGGTGATCTGCGAAAAATGTTACATTATAAATACATCAAATTTTATGATTATCGTAATTTTAAATACTATTACGAAATATTACATACGTCTGTTGGTCCTGACATCCATATACATCGATGGTTTTATTGCTGTCAGTAATTTATTTATTGCTTTGAATTTTAATTATTGCAATATTTTTGATAACTTATCATGTAAGTTGATTTAAATTTTAATTATTGCAATATTTATGATGACTTATCATTTACGATGTGATGTGACAGCTTTTTGATAACCAGAGATGTAATATTATATTATTATATTTAAAGCAGCTTTTAGGGGTTATTGCATAATAACATCTTTATTAGTCTTCTCTCTATGAAGGAGATCGGGTCCCGAGGACCCAGGTGTACCTTTACCGATTTTTTTTTTCGGTGAGATCGTTTTTAGTAAATTCAAATGTTCAAATGTTTGTTAAGCTTATGGGACTTAACTACGGGGTCATCAGTCCCTAAACTTACAAACTACTTACGAACTACCTTACACTAAGGACGGCACATATATCCATGCCCGAGGGGGGATTCGAACCCCCGACCGTAGTGGCCGTGCAGACCGTGACTGAAGCGCCTCAGTCTCCTCGGCCACCGCGGCCGGCCGTTTTTAGTACCTTCGATATATGGTAGAAGGCATCAGAAAAGTGAAGAGAAAGATACTGCAGATACTCAGAACGAACGAATGGCGTATGGCAGTCATCTACACTAGGCTAGATATAGTAGGTGTAATTGCTTTTGTTTCGTATCGTGGGAAAGGAGATACTGATTGTGTGACATGCAGAGAATTCCTCATTGAGTCTGTGTCACATCTCATAAGTGATCTCTATGAAAAGGAGATTGGATTAACTATTTTTTTATATATCAGAAATTACATGTTTGATATTCCAGACAAGACTCCCTAGAAGAAATCAGGAACATCCCAAGCTCACAGTGAAGCTTGTGCTACTAAATCAAAGATGAAAAGATGCTCAGTGTGCCCATGTAAGAAAGATAGGAATGAATCGCCGAAGTGCGCTGATCTTCCACACCACTGTGTTTGGAATGTTCCAGTGTTTTATATCCAGAATGATTCCGTAGTTTGGATGAATAAAGTAACTGAAATGACTGGTAAAGACACTAAACAATTTAAAACTGAAGTTTTGTCCTAGTTCCTGCTAATGTGTACTGTTTTCATAAATCACGTAGTTATTCGGTTGAAACTGTCATACTAAAATTTCCCAAACGAGGTGCCTGCAGAAATTATTAGATTGCTTTTGAACTTTTCTTCTGGTTTACAGTTGTGTACCAGTTACGGGTTAATGTCGATTTGCAGCAGGGTTTTAGAACATATACTTTCCTCAAATTGGAAGTTTCTCGAAGAGAACAATATATTGACCCATAGTCAACAGGGATTGAGAAAGTATCGTTCTTGTGAAACACAGTTGGCTCTTTACTCACTTGTGATGAGTGTTATCGACAAGGGATGTCAAATAGATTTCGTATTTCTCGATCTGCAGAAGGCTTTTGACACTGTACCTCACAAGCGCCTTCTAATCAAATTGCGTTCTTATGGAATATCGCCAGAGTTGTGCGATTGGATTCGTAATTTCCTGTCAGGAAGGACACAGTACGTTGTAAGTGACGAAAAGTCGTCGAGTAAAATAGAGGTAATATCTGTCGTTCCCCAGGGGAAGTGTTGCAGGGTCGTGTGATTTTGGAGCAATGTGAACAGCTGGATTGGTCACAGATGCTGCCATTTATTGGTTAGCACAGTCACCAGAAGATGTAAAGCAACTGCAAAATGATTTAGATATCAGCATAGTGCAAACATTGGCAATTGACCCTTAATAATAAGTGTGAAGTCATTCATATGGACACTAAAAGAAATCCTTTAAGTTCCAGTAACACGATAAATCAGCCAAACCTGCAGGATGTCAGTTCTACTAAATACCTTGGAGTAACAATTACGAACAACTTAAATTGGAAAGAACACACAGAACATATTATAGGGAAGGCGAATCAAACACTACGTTACATTGGCAGGACGCTTAGAAGATGCAACGGTTCTACTGAAGAAGCTGCCTACACTACAATTGTGCGTCCTATTTTGGAATATTGCTGCGCATTGTGGGATCCACACCAGGTGGGACTGAAGGACGATTTAGAGACAATTCAGAGAAGGGCAGCTCGTTTTGTATTATCGCGATATAGGGGAGAGAGTGACACGAAAATGATGCACGAGTTGGGGTGGAAATCATTAAAATAAAGGCTTTATTTGTTGCGGCGAGATCTATCTGCGAAATTTCTTTCGCCAACTTTCTCTTCAGAATGCGAACATACATTGTTTCCACCCACTTCCATAGGGAGACATGATTACCATAATAAAATAAGAGAAATCAGATCGAAAACAAAGATTTAGGCGTTCCTTTTTTCCGCGAGCTATTAGAGAATGGAGAGAAACATCATGCTCTACAGATAAATATCATGCACTTCAGTGTGATTTGTAGAGTATCGAAGTTTATGTAGATGTAGACAGAGCAGGGAGTTATGTCGAGGACTCTAGGTTGATTGGCCCTTACCATAGTGGCGTGCGAATAAATCGGAGTCTGTAGTAGCGTCCCGGAGAAGTAATTTGATTGGGGAGGCTATGAAGAGTCAATGGTGATTAGATTTTGAATGTTATGGGGACGTGGATGGCCGGTGCTACTCGAAGCTCTGTATAGGGAAAGTATGGCCATCCTTATCCGCGTCGCTTGCTGCCTTCTGCAGCTCGTGATTGGTTGAAATCGAGTCACATGATTCCGCCATGTTGGTCCTATACGTTGCTTGATTGCCATTTGAATACTTATGAATATTCGTATGTTTTTTTGTTTGAATAACGTCACAGTGTTGTACTTCCATTAGATTTCAGAAATGCAGGAAGGTAAACAGTTTGACTGATGGAAGTCGCTAGAGAAAACTCGGAGCCCGGAAACGACCTACGGTTCTTGTGCTGTGATGATTTTAATTCCTAATGTAAATTAATAGATTAAAGATTCACGAACGAATGGATCACACAGCAGATATTGTACCTACATTTTTTTAACTCCAATAAATTTATGAATGAAATTCCTGCATGATGTCGTGAGGTTAAATTATTCAGGCGTCGTTGGTTTTATCTGCAGGTAGTTGCCAAAATGTCCAATTTTTGACATTTTAGTGAGTGAACTAGATTCTCGTTTAGTTATGAAATTAATATACAGTTCCTGAAGCAAGCTCTTCTCGTTCGTTTACATGTGTTAAGTGTATCATTACAGGGAACTAAGAGTTGAAAGCAAGACAAATATTAGACATTCAAATGTAATTGGCGTTATAAAGGCACCTTTAATTTCTAGTTTTGGAAAACGTCATATAGCCGGTATCCTCTTGCATTTTTCGTAGATCATGTAAGATATAGGTACAAGATACACAATAAAATACTGATAGTTGTGACCTCATCGCCTCGGTGGAGTAGCCGAGTGGTCTAAGGCGCCTTGCTGCGGAGTGCGTGGTTGCTCGACGTCGGAGGTTCGGGTGTGTGTGTGTGTGTGTGTTTGTCCTCAGGTTAGTTTACCTTAGTTTAAGTAGTTTGTAAGCTACGGACTGATGACCACGCAGTTTGGTCCGATAGATTTACAAACATTTGAATATTTGACCTCATCGCCTTTTGTTGTTTGTCGTCCCGGTCTAGTTGTCAATGAGGGTACTGGTGCAGGAATCAACTGTAACAACTATTCAGATTAAAATACAAGTTTTTTTTTTTTTTACTGAAAAGTATAATACTCAACTTTAGAACATAATTCTGCTTCTTTTCTCTTCTTGCTTCTCGCGTCGTCGTGCATATGATACTAGCTGCGCTGTGACGTAGTTGCTGCTAAAGCCCTTTCTATACCAGACGTGCAACACCCAGAAGGAAGTCGTTGTCAGCTGCAGCGCCCCTTGTGATAGACCGTCGAACTACAAAGAAGCGTTCAAACGGTACGCATTCGTTGAGTCATCTGCTTCGTTTGTTGTCAACTTACAGTAAATGAATCGCCGCGTTAACATCACTTTTCGAAACTGTATGATATATTGTTTGTAAACAAACCATACAGTATGTTTACAAGCTGTAAGTTATGCTAGTGGCTAAAAAGTGATGTGTGTGAAATATTTATTAATTTTACCACCTAAAATTCGTGTGATTTGTTGTGGCATGATGATGGAAAAGAAGTGTTCTGATATTCTATCAATAAGCGGACCAAATATGGACAAACTACATGTAAAGTGCATAACTGTAAGTAATGTCTTGAAGACAAACTTTTATTGTAATTTAAGTATAGCCTACCAAAATTAGTGTTTACCATTTTCTCGTTTTCTGCCCTACCACAGATTGAAATGTAACTTGTAATATTTTATACCATCTGAAGATGAGCTGCTAGGCAGCTCGAAACCGGTAATGGTTTAAATAAATCTTCATTAAGAAGAAACAAAAGGCGACTGGTTGCTGTAATTTCTGAAACCTATTTTTTTCATTAAGTTTCGCCAGACTACAAATCCAACGGTCCAGGGTTCGATCCCCGCCAGGTCCTGGGATTTTTATCTGTCACTTTCCACTTCTTTCACCTCTGGCTGTATTGCTCATGTGAAAAATACCGAGTGGCACCGTGGTTCGGAACCCACGTTAAACTGTAGGTCCATGCCTAGTAAAGCACTGTGGTGTTTGAACCAATCCTCGGATTGTTGACTGCTTTACCCTAAGTATCGTTAAGCGCTGGGAACGTTGTAGCGGTCAGCGTGTAAGCAGCAGCGGAATAGGCAGTCGCTGGCAGGCTAGCCATACTTTCACTATACAGAGCTTTAGGTGCTGTCTGCTGGGCCCGAATTTTGGCGAGAGACATCGAGAATTCTCTTCGGGGACACTGCCGAGTGCGGATCGTGGCTGGTTAGCTGTTCATTTTGCGAAAGTTTGGTGTTTGGACTTTCGTATTTATGGTCTGCAGAGGGCAGCGGAGGAAGGAAGGAAGGAATATTGGAGTTTAACGTCCCGTCGACAGCGTGGTCATTAGAGACGAAGCTTACGCTCGGAATTTTGGGTAAGGATGTGGAAGGAAATCGGCCGTGCCCTTTGAAAGGAACCATCCCGGCGTTACCCTGGAGTGAATTAGGGTAATCACGGAAAATCTAAATCTGGATGGCCGGAGGTGGATTTGAACCACCATCCTTCCGAAAGCAAGTCCAGTGTGTTACCACATCGCTCGGTAGAGGGCGGCGCCACTTCATACTTAGAATTTTCTTTTGTTTCCGCCGAGAGCGGACGCAAAGTTAAAAAGTTTACTGCTCGCTTGAGAGCATCTGTTTTGGTCGTGTGTAGTACTACATTGCGGGTGCACACATTATTTCACCGTCAGAATTGTTCCAACGTGGAATATTAGAACGGTTTGAACACTTGTTTCATAACCGGCACTTGCCTCCTAGTTCGAAAACAGCGTGCGATATCAGCTATCGTCTGCCTAGTGCATCCAGTGGTATAGCTATCATAGGGCTAGGCGGGGCAGTGCTCAAATGTTCAAAAGTTTGTTAAGCTTAAGGGACTTAACTACGGGGTCATCAGTCCCCAAACTTACAAACTACTTATGAACTACCTACAACTAAGGACGACACAAATATCCATGCCCGAGGGGGGATTCGAACCCCCGACCGTAGGAGCCGTGCAGACCGTGACTGAAGCGCCTCAGTCCCCTCGGCCACCGCGGTCGGCCGGGGCAGTGCCCCGGGGTCCCCGAGCTCCAGGGGCCCCTCGACCAGTCTGACAAGGAATTGTGCAACAGCTGAGAGCGTTGAGGAGTACATTTAATTGAGAGTGTTTATAGAGGTCCGAGGGATAACAGGGTTGCTACTGGTGCCTCCATTTTGGGCACTGAGGGTGATTCTTTGCCTGAGAAGGTCAAGGTAGTGATCTGCCGATGTGATGTTAACTCCTAAGTTGCTCCTCTATGTGGTGCATATGTCCTCCAGATGTGATGCCAATTCCACCTGTCGGGAGTGCTGACGTACGTTTCATCTAAACATCCCTTGTGCTCCTCTTCCCGTTTGTATTAAATGTGGTTAGCACCACTCCTCTTGCATGCCAGACTGCACAGATCTACATAAAGAACGTAAAATAATGGAATATAAACTCCTGGACAGTTTGTTCCTTGCAGGGGCAAACAGCCAATATCTCAAGCTCCACTTGTGAGCATGGTATGGACTTATGACACAGCTGTGTTGATATCGCCATTTTTGGCAAAAAGGTTCCCTCGTGTTCAGCCAGCATCTTGATGATTGGTGGCAAGTCATCTTCTGTTGTTCTTAAAATTCTTATCTTTGGAGAGATATTCTCCAATACACTGGGGACATTGGTCCCCACCCTTGAGCCAGAGAAGCAACAGCGCAGTTTCTTCCCATGTAAATGTAGATTCCAGCCAGTTTCTAAAGGAATCACAGTCTGCTGCTCGAAGTGTTTCCATATTATCTCGAGTCACCGATGTCAATTCAGATAATCCTTCCTAGCCTTCGAAACCAATCGAGAGCATAAAAAGAGAAATAAGGAAAAAAGCAAGTGTCCGACTCTGAGGGTGCAGTGGAGATACTAATGTCTCCTGAGGAACTGGAACTCTCCAAAACCTCAGAAACAATCGATTTTGATGCTACTGGATCTCAGCTGGTGGCAAAAGGTGGCCCTGAGGTATAAGCTGTCCATTTCATTCGTGGCATCTCAGAACACTGGTAGCATCATCCTCCAGTGTAATTGCGGCGGATTTTGTGACCACCTGACTGAGTTGCTACACTTATTGTGCTGCTTCATTGCTGTGTATGTAGCACTGAAGAAAACCTGGGTTTCTTTCCAGCTGACTCCGGCCCCTTCGTCTCTATAATCTCAGCATGAGCATCTCATTGCAGTATTTTTCGATCTCCAGAAGGCATACAATACCACCTGGCGCCATCATATCCTTGTTACATTGTACGAATGGGACCTATGGGACACACTTCTGATCTTTCTCCAGAAATTCCTCTTACTTCGCTCCTTTTGTGTTTGAGTTGGTTATCCCTCTCAGACTCATCATATGTTTAAGAGAACAGTGTCCCACAGACCTTTGTCCTAGTGTTCCTCTCTATTTGGTTGCAGCTACTGATTTTGTTGCAGCAGTGAGGACGTCGGTTTCTTCCTCCTTGATTGCTGATGACTTCTGCATGTATTTCTACTCTGCTAGCATTGTTGTTGCTGAACGACGGCTTCAGGGAGCCACCCAAAAGGTCCAGTCTTGGGCCTTTGCCCATGGTTTCCAATCCCCTGCATCTAAAACTCAAGTTATGCACTTTTGTCACTATAGGACGGTTGAATTGAACCCAGAGCTATACCTGGCTGACAAACTCTTTCACATTGAGGAGACTCATCACTTGTTAAGCATTCTCTGCAATGTTGGGGTCTCTTGGATGCCTCACCTTCATCAGCTCAAACCATTTGTGGAGCCACACATTCAATTCTTCTGCAGGTCTGTAAGGTGGTAATATAGTCGTGCCTCGACTGTGGGAGCTTGGTATACAGTTTGGCAGCGCCTTCAGCACTGCAGACCTTTGACTGGCTTTTTCACTGAAATGTCCAGTTAGCATTGGGTGCTTTCTGGACAAGTCCGGTGACATGTCTTATTGTTAAAACTGGGGCTCCCTCTCTAAGGTTCAGATGGCTACAACTGCTTACTTCATACATAGCATATATCCATGTCTCGCCCCACCATCCTGATCGCAGGCTTCTTTTTCCAGATGTTACACTCCCCTCACATCCACAGTGGCTCGGGTGGGATCTCCCAATTGCACTCAAGGTTCTTCTCTTGATTTGTCACTCTATTCTCCATCACTCCCATTTTCCACTATTCTTCTCAATACCCCTTTTTGGTCCATTCCTCACTTGCAGCTTTGCATGGATTTATCCTGTGACTCAGAAGCCTGAGTTAAACAAGGAAATCTCCATCACCAGTTCCTGGCATTTTGGTTTGTTCCTTAGCACACAGTTTTTATATACTGAAAATACTTGGGTAGGTGCCCATGTTGGGTATGCCTATATGTATGATGACCATGTTGAAGAGCATTCATTGCCTCATGTGAGTAGTGTTTTTACTGCGGAGCTGGTCGCCATTATGCCTCCTCTTGAATATCTCCAAGACTGCTCTGAGAAGCCATTTGTTATCTGTAGTGATACACTCAGTGGCTTTCAAACCCTCAACAAGTGTTTCCCTTGTCATCCTTTGGTATGGTCTATTCATGAATCTGTCTTCACCCTCATTAAGTCTTGGACGTTCAGTGGTCTTCTTTTGGACCCTGGGCGAAGTTGGCATCCTGAGGAACAAACACATCAATTGGCTGGCCAAGCAGGCCATCACCTGACGGCTCCTGGACACTGGTCTCTCAGAAAGGGGTACCTCATTGGCACTGAATCGCACGGTCGTTGGTGTTTGGAGTTCTAAATGGTCTGACTCAAATGCACTGAACAAGCTCCTTGTGGTCGAGCTCTCTAGAGTGTGTAGAAATCCTCACTGATGTCCTCTCGTAGGTTCTCAGTTGTCCTCTGTCGCTAGTTATTGGCCACACCTGGTTAACACATGGCCATCTTCTTCGTCTTGAGTACCTGTCCAAGTGTCGCTGTGGTGCTCACTTGACAATAGTTCACAACCTGTGGATTCTCTCCTTTTCGCCCCCTTGTGGCAGTCTTTCAATCTACCTGGTGACAGTGTCTCTATGGCTGACTGCGTTGTACATTTTATCCAGGCAGGTTGTTTTTATCATTCCATTTAGAGGTGGACACCTTATTCTTATCTCTCAGGTTCTCACTCCTCCAGCAACTTTAAGCTGCTCTCCACGTTTGTGTTGTCTGTGTGGCATCTGGCTGGAGGTTTTGGTTTTTGCAGAGAGATTGGTTTATCCTTAATTATCCTTGTGATCAGCTAGCCATGGTATCCTGCTGTGATGTTGTAGCTAACCACTTGCTCCTTTCCTCCTGTGTGTTCCTTCTTGTTTGTTGTCACTGTAGCGTTCGTTGCCGTTCTGTGCATATTTGGAGTTTCCTCTTGGGGCTCTCACTGTGTTTAGTCTTTTGGTACTTCTCAGTTAGGAACAATGGACTAATACCCTGTTGTTTAGGCAGATTAAAAATCCCAAAACAACAACAATCTTAAGTACTATACATCTCCCGTCTTTCACTTGTGTTACGCCAAAATTTCCTTTTCTCTTCACTCATATTTAGCTACGTAATTTACCCATCTGATCCTCAGCATTGTACTGAAGCACTACATTTCAAAAGCTTCACTTTTTGTCTCAACTGGTTATAGTTGATGCCTCACTTCCAAACTATACTACCCTCCAGACCGACATTATGAGTTATTTCGCTAATCAAATAACAAAACTGGGGTACTAGTTTTATTGTCTTGTTTATTGTCTTCATTCCCTCAGATTCTCCTGATTTAATTGGACTTCACTCTTTTAGCTTCGTTTTGCTTTGTTAATGTTCATCTTAGATCCTACTTTTAAGACATATTCCATTCCCTTCAACTGCTCTTCAAAGTCATTAGCTCTCTGTAACAGAATTAAATTATCATCGGCAAATCTCAAAATTTATATTTATTCTGCCAGAACTATAATTCCTTCTTCAAATTTTTCCTTGATTTCCTTCACTTCTTGCTCCTTGGAGAGACTGCTTATTTTCATGCCTTGCCGTCTGATTTTTGTACATATCGAATGTAACCTATCGTTGATCCTTAACCAACCACGACTGCCAAGTTGTTATTAGCCAACATCGAGTAGATATCGGAGCTTTTGGGCCATTCTTAAGAAGTTTACGAGAAATATTCCAGGGAAAAATTCAAGACTGTTTTAACACCTGAGGTGACGACAATTTTGCAGAATTCTGGTATTCTGAAAGCTTTTACATTCCTTTTTTGTGTCAGAGACACTAAAGTGAGTCCGTTCCGGAGCTTGTGGAGCATTTTAGCGGCACGAGAAAGGGACACCCACATTTAGACAGGGAAAAATTAGTTTCCATTCAAAATTGCAGTTCCGCAAAGCTATCCTCTTTGCTAGATATTGTGATAGTGGCAAATTAACCTGTGTCGAGAGCAACAGCGTAGGCTCGAAACGACTTACAATTCGTAGGTCTTATGTAGGCTCCAAGTAGGGAACCAACTTAAAAATGCCGCGAGAAAGTTACGTATTTAGTTAACTTTCAGTGTATTTTATCATTTTCAGAAGTTCTTTCAGATGGAGACACAACAGCACAACCAACAACCACCCCCGATTGAAATAAGCGCGGCCACCCGCGTTGGAGGTTATAATCCTCCCTTGGGCATGGATGTGTGTGTTGTCATTGACTAGTTTAACTTAGTTTAAGTAGTTTGTAAGTCTAGGGACTTATGACTAAAGTAGTTTGGTCCCATAGAATTATAAACATTTGAACATTTTTTTAAATAAGCCGCCAGGGCGTTGTGTGTGTGTGTGTGTGTGTGTGTGTGTGTGTGTGTGTGGTAGGTAGTAAGGAAGACATGTGCATTTAACTTTTGTATGGCTGCATTTACCCTGTAATGAAATAGAGTCTGGAAAAAGTTTCAAATGTGTCCCGTGCCATCTTAACAGTTCAGACTGGTATAGAGGTGAATAGCTTGCTCTGTATTATCTGATCTGTAAACATTTACGCTTCACAAAACGAAAAAACGAAGTATCTTATTATTATATCAGTGAGTCATCATTCATCCTACTCGTATGGACCGCGAGTGTGTTATAGGAGTACAAAGGACTCACCTCCCAATCCCCTCCCTCCAATTTAGTCCTATTGTGCTGGCAATGATTTAATGACCAATGCGTCCTGAACCACGTGTCAGTGTCCAAGGGCCTTCCTCCCCCAATTGATGGTAATTGTGTGGGCTGTGTCCAACTACTATACGCGCATCTGGTGATAGACGCGACTGGCTGATGTTATACATCCTCAAACCCCAGGTACTCCGTAACCTCCCCCCCCCCTTACACACACACAACCAATTAATCATAATTGTGTATCGTTCTATTGTCCTGTTTAGAATTCGAACTATTGAAACATCTCGACCGTTGCAAGGCATTCAAATAAATTCAGTGTCGAAGTTGAGAATTTTCGCTGGCCCGGGATTCGAACCCGGATATCCCACTTCGGGTCAGCGGTCGCCTTAACCTATTACGCTATCCAGGCATGCTTCCAGCTCTACCCAAATTCTCAAAATAGAGCACTCTACGATGGTAGTACCCCTCAGCCAATCACGGTTGAGTACAAAGTTCCATCCGCGCAGAAGTAGCCGAGCGGTCTGGAGCGCCACGTTGCGGATCGCGAGGCCTCCCGCCTCGGAAGATCGAATCCTCCCTCGGGCATGGATGTGTGTGTTGTCCCTATGTTAGTTTAACGTAGATTAAGTAGTTTGTAAGCTACGGACTAATAACCTAGCAGTTAAGTCTGATAGATTTACAAGCATTTGAACATGTTTGTACAAAGTTCCAATGTCGCCATTAATTTATTTCTTTGTCCTACAACGGTCGAGATTTTTCAATGTATCGTATTTATAAATTTACGGCCGTTACTGTCTTACTGTCAACCAAAGGTGTTTGTTCTTTCGGGCCTGCCGGAAAGTACAGACACCGTATCAATAAACGTTTGTTTGGGCCCATGAACCACAGATATGGCCGAGGTGGGGTGAATTGCGTGCCTTAGCGATAGATAGTACCGTTTCATAGCTGCCATCACAGCCGAAGATTCTAAGCCTTAGCGGCAAACATGTGCTCATTTTAATCCTGTTTTACACGTGCGACTTAAAGTTGTATAAAATTCTATAAAACATATAAAATACTATAAATCATATACAAGACTATAAAGCGAAATTGTTCTGTACAAATAAGAATGTTTTAAAAGAAATTTCACTTTTTTACCTTCAAATTTTAGCGATCATAATCAAATTACCTTGCTGAAAGATGCATATGACCTTGTCTGAGCCGCGCGGAATAGCCGCGTGGTCTAAAGCGTCATGCATGCTACGAACTGGGAGGCGCCTTCCGCCGGAGGTTCGAGTCCTCCTCTGGCTTGGATGTATATGTTGTCCTTAGTGTAAGCTAGTTTAAGTAGTCTGTAAATCTAGGGACTGATAATCAAAGCAGTTAGTCCAATAGGTTTACAAACATTTAACATTTATTTGACCTTCTCTGAGTAGAATTACACAGGAAAAATTTTTCATCATATAGATAGCTTTGTTAAATGGACCGTTTTTAGTAAGGTTTCGAAAAAAGTAAAATCAATAACAATAAGGGGAAGGCTTCCCGCCTCCCCCCCTCCCCCGTTGGGGAGGGAACTTTTCTATTTTCTTACTTGCACATCCCCTGAGAGTGTTTTCCCAAAGTTTCAAAACTTTATAAATTTTCCCCCATTTTTCCAACTTTGCCTGGACTATTGGTGGTGAAAAGCGATTTCTCGCAGTGTTGCCCCTTTCGCGCTAATGTGTAATTCGCCAGCCAAACGTGTCACTTTTGTGTGACGTGAGGTGGATTTGAACCACCGTGCTCCCCAATGCGAATCCCATTTGAACAGAAATAAGAAACTGTAGCGGCATCTGCCAACATCAGAAGATACCGTTTTATTAATATATTAATCTTTACTAGCTGCTAAAGCCGGTATTGCCCGGGTATACATGCATTTTTCCATATCTCATGAACTACATGTATTTATTCCTTTCTTATCTTAGTGCATCTCGTGACCCACATGTCAGATCCACTCATGGTTAGTTGTGGAGTTTGCAGCGGAGGTTGCAGCAGCCTCACCAGATGGCATTCGCGGGCGGTAATGCAGCTGTTTTGGTTTTCGTCGTGTAATTTGTTAAATCTGAATTACACTACTGGCCATTAAAATTGCTACACCAAGAAGAAATGCAGATGATAAACGTGTATTCATATTCATTGAACAAATATACTAGAACTGACATGTGATTACATTTTCCCGCAATTTGGGTGCATAGATCCTGAGAAATCAGTACCCAGAACAACCACCTCTGGTTGTAATGACGGCCTTGATACGCCTGGGCAGTGAGTCAAACAGAGCTTGGATGCGATGGTGTACGCAACGACGAACCGGGTGCACGAAAGGCAACACGTCATTTTTTCGGATGAATCCAGGTTCTGTTTACAGCGTCATGATGGTTGCATCCTTGTTTGACGACATCGCGGTGAACACACATTGGAAGTGTGTATTCGTCATCGCCATACTGGCGTATCACCCGGCGTGTTGGTTACACGTCTCGGTCACCTCTTGTCCACATCGACGGCACTTTGAACAGTGACCGTTACATTTCAGATGTGTTACGACCCGTGTCTCTAACCTTCATTTGATCCCTGCGAAACCCTACAATTCAGCAGGATAATGTACGACCGCATGTTGCAGGTCCTGTACGGACCTTTCTGTATACGAAAAATATTCGACTGCTGCCCTGGCCAGCACATTCTCCAGATCTCTCACCAAATGAAAACGTCTGGTCAATGGTGGCCGAGCAACTGGCTCGTCACAATACGCCAGTCACTACTCTTGATGAACTGTGGTATCGTGTTGAAGCTGAATTGGCATCTGTACCTGTACACGCCATCCAAGCTCTGTTTGACTCAAAGCCCAGGCGTATCGAGGCCGTTATTACGGGTAGAGGTGGTTGTTCCGGGTACTGATTTCTCAGGATCTATGCACTCAAATTGCGTGACAATATGTCAGTTATAGTAGAATACATTTATCCAATAAATACCAGCTTATCATCTGCATTTCTTCTTGGTATAGCAATTTAAATGGCCAGTAGTGTATATCATACGGTATCTCCCGACAGAAAACGCCATGCAATCATTTAATTTCGGAAATTTGTCAGTATCGTAGTATTTACTGAGGTTCATGTTTAGGGTTTTTGTAATGCTACACTGATATGCGGAAGCCTGTGTGATAATGCATAAAATGGAAACTGCCAACATGTCAGAAGAAGATGGTAAAGCTCGCCAAACCACGCTTACACGCCATTGAATGTTGGAGACCTAGAGCTGTTGTCAGATGCACGGTGACCCGTAGTGGCTATTTGGTTTTATGGCACGCAATGGAGAGAGGCATTTACTTCAACAGCTGCTATAATTTTTCCTCGGATGACGGCGTAAGTACACCAGCAATTTGGTGGCTATTGGCTTACTTATTTCGACGCTAACAAGCAGTTTGTTGGCCAGCTCTTACCGAGAGATAATATGGTGTATTGTATGACAATGGGTCCGTCACGCTCATCCTTCGTCTCTGCACCAGAGTCAAAGTATTTTTTTTTTAATCTTTATGCAAACATGAATCTCATATTCGTGTTTGATTTACACAATGTACAGAGAAACTTATATAACCGTCATTATCCTAATTCACATACAAAATAGGATCCAGTCCTGTCCTTCGAAGTATATTCTGGGAAAACAGTGTCTTGATTTTGCTAATTTAAAATGTAGTTACCTTAAGTACAAACAATTAAAACACTGAACTAAATGAGTTACTAAAATTGCTAATGAAGGCTTGGATCTAATTTTATACATTGTACAACTATACGATTAGTGTGTAGGCAAATCATATTTCAGCGATTATAGAAATTAAAATGGTTATTCTTTTACAAATTAACAGACTATTATGATTCAAATAGTTAATTTCACAATTTCTTAAGAATTTGCTAAAGAAGCGGTAGTACATTTTTAGGGCCACCATTCACGATTTGTAAACAGGACAAATAATTAATCGAGTTAAAGGTGGCTATAACAGTAACGGTAGCTGAAAAACAAACCGAAGAGTAATTTTGTAATTTGATGATGAAACTTTTCAATGTTGCTCTGGAACATTAGCTATGAACAAAATTACATAGTGGCAAACATTAGGCCAAAAGTATTAACTGCATACTAATTCAGTACTAAACAGTTTTGCCTTAACCTAAACAATATTTGACAATTCTAGTAGTAATTCTGCTTTATTGAGGAACAGAATTTACGTATTACATTCAGAATTAAGCTGTCACTCATTACAGTTAGTACATTTCCGTATATCTTTTCGTGTTCGTGGTTTACTTTATAAAGACGCTTTTATTTAAAAGTTCATTACCACAAAATCAGGCACGTTTATTGTAAGCTGTGTCTGTCATCATCAAATGAGACTGTAGGTTTGTTTAACCTTAATTTGTGTGTGTTTCCAGTATTTGTATGTCACATGTTTCTTATTAGTTCATGTTAGTGAAGAATGCAAGCAGTTAATGAAATATTAACAGTGCTCAATGTACGTTTGATCTACGCCTAATTAGGCTGGCGACCGAAATTTGTTGCGTAGTCAGTGTTTTACTTGAATCCTAACATTGTAAGGTTTGTCACTGTCAGATGTGTGGTTAATTCCGCCTTATGCAAGACACATTGTTTCGTTTTAACACCCAAACATGTTTCGGCAATTATTGTGCCATCTTTCGTGGCTTTTTTAATTTTATTTTCTAGAATAACATGTTACAGATTATGGTTGTACACTCATTTGAAGGAGTTGTTTGATTTGACAATTTTGTTAGATATATTAGGCCTAATTTGTTTACGATACTTATATTATGTCACTCGTAAGATTTGCATCTGCTTTAATTAAGGAATGACAAGTTTTCACAGCTTGTCATCTGCAAACAACAAGAACTTTTTATTCACGAAAAGTAATTGATTTATTGTACATTTGCCTGGAAGTTAAGTTGAAAAATAGTTTTATGTAGCGGTTTAGTAGATTAGGTACTTACTTTCGAGCTGTGGTGTTGCCGTGTTGTGTATGTGTGTGTGTGTGTGTGTGTGTGTGTGTGTGTGTGTGTGTGTGTGTGAAAGGGGGGGGGGGCTGTCAGGTAATGTGGTGTTAGGATTTATTTACATGTTTCTTTTATGGTCTCAAAGAGGGTTTTGTTACATAGTGATGTATATTAGTTAAGTACTTTCTTACCCTGGGCTATTGCTTTCTGGACGGGATAGTTTTCCTCTATTGTTAGTTTTTGGAATAAGCTGTTGCTGGATTTGAGAATTTGTATGTCAGTTTCTATGTTTGTTGGAGTATCATTCCTTTTTATTATATGTTCAGCGAATGTAGAGTGACAGCTGCTACTTTTTAGAGCCCTGAGGTGTTCAGTGTATCTTGTTTTTTGTGTTTCAATAGTATATACCACTCCGACCTTGCAGAATTTATCCTTAGTAGCAACAGTCTACAGTATTAATAACCATCAAGACCAATTTAGTTTAAACTTGTAGAATACAAACTATTAAGTATTTTAGGTAATCATATCGTCGATCTCAGCTGCATCACCGCATTGCAGAAGCGGCATAAGGTATCTTATGACGCCAACAGACCACACGTAAGAGTCATCTACACGCACCAGCGAATGGTAAAAGGTCTGTCAACAGAAGAAGATTCCTACGGTCTATTAATTAATTTCGGAATAGGGAGCAAATAAACGTAAAAATTCATTATTAGAAACTATTACTGGGCTAGCATTAATCCGATTTACATTTCGTGGTCATATGCTGTCTCTAATTTTCTATTCCATCAGCACATCTACTCTGATTAATTATTATTTATGATCTTACCATACATTACGCAAAGACAATTACATCTCATTACAAGGTTTCATTTACCAACAGCAGTGGTGTATTGCTGTGTGCCTTTGTGCACAAACTATAGCAGTAAAGCGAAAGGAGCTACATTTCAGGAATTTCCCAGCCAAAGTGATGTCAGAGGACATGACTTAATGCAGTATCAAGAATAGATTTGACATCCATTTTCAAGTCGAGGTCGTATGTAGTACCATAAGTACCGGTCTTTTGGCCTGGATTGAAACTAAAGAAATTGAATAATTCTACCCTCAATTTTTTTTCTTTTGTTGAGTCGCGGTGGAGTGACCGAGCGTTCTAAGGTGCCTTGGGCATTACTGTAGACTGGGATACCACCCGTCTGCTTTGACCCATGACATCATCAAGATGTCGGAAAACAAGTATACGGGATATCTTAATACTTCTGTATTGTAGATACAAATAATCTGTAGTTATTATAGATAACAGAATGTACCGTCGATCACAGGTCTTAGTTCAAAAATTCGCGCCTTCGGCGCTCACATACGAAAAAAAGAAAAAAAAAATCTCTCGGTTAACCATCAGAGAGAACTGTTGAGCTCCCTAAAACGCCAATCATCATCATCATCATCAGAGAGAAGCTACGGATCACTTTTTAAACACAAAATATTAATCTGTTTTGTTTGTAAACAAACTATTGTCTTTAACTGAACCACCACATAATCACTCACGCCTTCTACAAACACGCACGCACCCCAAAACTACCGCACTGCGATGACGTCACGGGTTAAAGGTGACGGGCGGTAACCCTGTCTACAGGTGAGCCGGTGGCTTGCTGGGATACGGGCGGTTACTCGCCGTCGGAGGTTTGAGTCCTCCCTCGGGCTTCGGTGTTTGTGTTATCCTTAGCATAAGTTACTTCAAGGTATTTAAGTGGTATGTAAGCCTAGGAAATGATTACCAACGTAGTTAAGACCCTTTGGTTTACAAACATTTGATTAAAAATCTTTTTGTCGACCTTATAAAGTCGGGCAAGTCAAACAAAAACGCAGTCCTACTGCGAAACATACAATTAAAGATAAAAATATGTGAACACCAAACAAACCCATTACTTCTGGTCTCCCATTGCTCCAATACAACTGTCGTTATGTCATATATATTCGAATAGAGCAAAATAAATTGCGACGCAAACTGTGGTGATCTCGGGTTAAAACTCTACATTTTGAAAAGAAACAATGAACGTCACCTCGTTAAAAATATAAGATTGAGAAGCATCTTTTTGGAGAAGACTATGTTTGATGGAACACTACTTCAGATGATCTGATATTTGGGCGAAGTAATATTCAAAACAATTATACCTGTGATCTTAAAAAATATTGGAGACGACGTGACTGAATGTTCTGAACGCAGGAAATATTTGATTAACAAGTCAATAAACAGAATTTTTCTTTCTTTCTTTCTTTTTGTGGGAGTGGGGAATACGCGTACACTAGCGGCCGATGGTTGTAGCGAAGTCACTAACAGGGAAAGTATTCGGGCTCGAACAAATACAAATATACCAAAATCGTCTGAGAGATAATGTAGAGGTCCCTTATCCACTAGCGATAGTCTCGCATCTGCAAAACTCTGCAGTCGCCCATTAGAGGCCTCTGCGTGATCCACGCCGCATTGCCCTTTGACCTGCCGGTACACCAGTCGGGAGCACTAGGGACAGTGCGGTGTGCCTCTGAAGTTGCGTTTTGTGGCGTTATTTGTGTAGTGAAGCGTCAAATGGGTCGGCGATTTGTAATCATCAATCCTGATAATGTATTGCGATTGGTTGAGATGAAATTCCAAAGAGCCCTTCTTCGTGAATAAGGTCTTGGTGTAGAAGATGAATGATTGACATGTTTTCTGGTATCTATTATGTTGTTGTTATGGTCTTCAGTCCGGAGACTGGTTTGATCCAGCTCTCCACCCTAGTCTATCCTGAGCAAGCCTTTTCATATCCTCATAAGAACGACAACACACATCCACTTGAATATGCTTACTATACGCGTCTCTTGGTCTCCCTCTGCGATTTTTACCCCACACACTTCCCTCCAATGCTAAATTTACGATTCCTCGATGTCTAAGAATGTGTCCTACCAAGCGATCCCTTCTTTTAGTCAGGGTATGCCAAAAATTCCTTTTCTCACCAATTCTGTTCAGTACCTCTTCATTAGTTAGGTATCTATTATAGTGCAGAAATATGAGCATAGATTAGAAACACTGTAGTATACACCAGATAACAAGCGAATGATTCATCTTCTACACCAATACCATCTTCACGAAGAAGGCTTCTTCGTAACTTCATCTCAACCAGTCACACTATATTAGCAGGATTTTTTACCAATCGCCGACCTATCCGACGCTTCACTATACAAATAACTCACAAAACACAACTTCAGAGGCACACTGCGCCGTCACTACTGGTGTACCGGCAGGTCAGGGTGCAGTGCGGCGTGGCACACGCAGAGACCTCTAATGGGCGACTGCAGAGCTTTGCAGATGAGGGAGTATCACTAGTGCAACGAGGAACATTTACATTATCTCTCACACGATTTTCGAGCCCAAGTACTTTCCTTGTAAGTACATAGTCAGTGACTTGGGCGCGATTGTTGTGTCCGCTTGCTGGACACCCCTCCATACAGCAGACGCCTGCAGCCAACTGCGTGTGCTAGCGGCCCGGGTTGTTCTCCTGACGGCTGCTGCCTCCTTACTCAGTCCTTTATCGTTTAACGACCTCGCGTCATTAATTCTGCCACATTACTCACTTTACAGGCCGCCTTGTTTGCTCGCTACTGTGGCTCTACTGTGTGGCTCAGCGTGCCTGCTTCTGCCGCGCCCAAACCATGTTTTTACTTGAGTCCCTTTCTACACTGCCGTAAGCAAAAAATTAATACGCCCCCTTAATGTTTTCAAATTCACTAAAGATTTATTTTTGAAACAGTGCATATGAAGTACATGAAATGATTACATATCTGAGGGGAACTAGTAATTCTTGTGCGGTCATCTTTCATGTCCAGAATGAAACTTTCACTCTGCAGCGGAGTGTGCGCTGATATGAAACTTCCTGGCAGATTAAAATTATGCGGCGGAACCGGGACACGAACCTGGGACCGTTGCCTTTCGCGGGCAAGCGCTCTACCACTGAGACATCCCGACACGACTCACGGTGCCGCCCCACAACTTCAATTCTGCCAGTACCTTGCCTCCTACTTTCCAAACTTCACAGAAGCTCTCTTGCGAATCATGCAAGACTAGCACTCCTGGAAGAAAGGACATGGTGGAGACATGGCTTAGCCACAGCCTAAGGGATGTTTCCAGAATGAAACTTTCACTCTGCAGGGGAATGTACGCTGATATGAAACTTCCTGGCAGATTAAAATTGTTTGTCTAAGCCATGTCTCCACCATATCCTTTCTTCCACGAGTGCTAGTCTTGCAAGTTTCGCAGGAGAACTTCTGTGAAGTTTGGAAAGCAGGAGGCAAGGTACTGGCAGAATTAAAGTAGTGTGGCGGCATCGTGAGTCGTGTCGGGATAGTTCAGTGGTAGAGCGGTTGCCCGCGAAAGGCAAAGGTGCCAGGTTCGAGTCCCGGTTTCGGCACACAATTTTAATCTGCCAGGAAGTTTCATCTTTCATGTCCTCTATGGTTCAGTTTATTATCGGCTTCTTTGTGTGTGACAGTAATCGATCGACGCTTGGTCTCTGTACCACGGACGTTAGGCGCGACGCAATAATGCTAAAATAAGGGGTCTTAGAACATTATCGTAATAGAGAATTAATCGAAGTTTTTTGCAATAATATTTATTCAGCTTGTGCTAGTTGTTTCCACTTCAAGCTCGTTAAGCTATTGCCATTATCAAGTGGACCTGTTGATATTTAATCGAATAATTACCTAAGTCTATGAATTACAATTTTATATTTAAAAAATTCCATTAGTAACTTACTTATGTCTAGTTGGCCTGAAGTGCATAAAAACATTTTAGAATCAGTGTCTTTTTTCTGGTAAGATCTTTAAGTCACGTTTTATCTCGTTATTTTATTTAGTTGGTAAATAAATAGAACCTTTATACTCCTTTGTGCTTTATGTTTACATTAAATTATATCTTTGTTGGTTAGAGGGTGTTGTCATGTACCATAAATAATAGAACTGCTGTCAAAATGATCGTTTGTTTTTGTGTGTGAGATTTTTATCCATTTTCCCTTTCCAAAATTTCAGTAAAGTTCTCTAAATAATTTTTTCTTTCAAATCCGTTTGTTCATTGAGAATATAATTTGGATATTTATTCGTGGGTGTGTAAATTTATAGCTTTTCTGGGATGTGTAAAGCATGACCTTTAGAAACTGTGTGTAGAATTTTTAAATCATTTTCGATGTGCTCAGCTGTGTGGTTTTGGCTCTTTAGAAAGAAGTAAAAGTTCGACTGGTTGCTTTCACAATTTCTTGTGCTTTATTTAAATCGAATTTTAAAGTTTCTTCCTGTTCGCCCATTATAATACTGCAGTCAACATGAAATTTTGTAAACACCAGGGTAGGAATAAATGTCTATTTCCGTCTTTCCTGATCTTAATTTTGATCTTTGGATATTGTTTGAGCGAAATGGTAGTTGTTTGTTCGTTTTCTTAAATAATTAGTTAATTTTTTATAACATTAAGAGGTCTACTTGATAATAGCAGTAGCTTAAAAAAAGCTTGTAGTGGAAACAACCAACACAAACGGAATATTTTATTTCAGCAAACTTGGATTAATTCTCCATTACGATAATGTCAGCATACCTTGTGTATGCTGCGGGCCCAGTAGAGAAGGAATTTTACATCATTTTGCACATACCGAGCACTGGTCAACGGCCGCGGCGGAATGGCCGAGCGCATTGAGGCGCTATGCTCCGATGCGCGAGGGCTTTCCCTGTCGGGGGTTCGAATCCCCCCTCGGGCATGGATGATTGTACTGTCTTTAGTATAAGTTAGTTTATAAGTAGTTTGTAAGTTTAGGGACTGATGACCACACAGTTAACATTTGGACACTGGTCAACGTTCCAACTCCAAACACCAAACGTGAACGAGAATTGTAACTTATCGCACCCCAGACCATAAAGCCGGAGGTAATAATAATAATTTCTTGAGGCTCAGTGATCTAATGCAAGTGTTTCAATTGGACGCCACTTCGGCGACTTACGTGTCCCTAGCCTACCCCAGTTATCCAACCGGGAAAAGGAGACCTACAGCTTAACTTGGAATCCCAACTGTGTGTCGTTTCTGGTGACTCCTTACATCGTTCAGAGATGAAGGCTGGGTTAAAACGCAGACTTAAAAAATCCGAGAGCCGACCTGGTTTCGAACAAGCGACCTTTCGGTTTCCAGTCGAGCGCTTTAGCCCGAGACCAGCAGGCCCGACAAGGCAGAAGTGGGGCTATTGTGTCGTGGAGAAATGCACTCTGCAAGACAGCGCTTCCCATTTCTACATAGTATGTGTAAAAGTCCATCACTTGCGTGTAGGCAGGATCTGTTTTCATCGCTGGAGACCACCGCCCACCATTCCATCTGTAAGTGATCCTTTGACGGCACCAGACGAGGCATGCATGTCGATGATTAGCGTGGGTGGAAGACCGCCTTGATGTGCGCATGCCCCTAGTCCCATTGCTAGTAACCGGTTGGCAGCAGTTCGTGTTGACACTATTGGGCTCGTAAACCCTGTTATCTGTACTGTGTTAGCTGCAAGATCTGCCCCTTCAATAGGTCGATCTTCACAGACGTCTGTGCTTCTTGGATTTTCAGAACGTTGCATAACTGAAGACAGTAGGGTACACTTGGGGCGCCAGGGCATAATTTATTCATAGAGGTCCTGACAGTCCGAAGGGGGCGTGGCATCCTCAACCAATCACTGTCATCCTCCCTCCTCCCCCTAATCAATCACTGTCATCCTCGCCCCTCCGTTCCACCCTCGGAGGTTCCGGACTATAATTTATTCATAGAGGTCCTGACGGTCTGGGGATCGAACATGCAACTTCCCACCTCCGAATCCTACGTCAAGCCCTTCCCATGTGTGGGTCCAGAAGGGCGTAATCAATCACTATCAACCTCCCCCTCCCTTCCACTGCAAGATCTGCCCGTTCAATAGGTCGATCTTCGCAGACCTCTGTGCTTCTTGGATTTTCAGAACGTTGCATAACTGAAGACAGTAGGGTACACTTGGGGCGGCAGGGTATAATTTATTCATAGAGGTCCTGACAGTCCGAAGGGGGCGTGGCATCCTCAACCAATCACTGTCATCCTCCCTCCTCCCCCTAATCAATCACTGTCATCCTCGCCCCTCCGTTCCACACTCGAAGGTTCCGGACTATAATTTATTCATAGATGTCCTGACGGTCCTGGGATCGAACATGCGACCTCCCACCTATCATCCTCCCCCTTCCACCCCCTGGTGTTCTGGACTATAATTTATTCATAGAGGTCCTGACGGTCCGAGGATCGAACCCGCGATCTCTCACCTCCGAATCCCACCTCAACCCCCTCCCGGTGGGTGGGTCCGGAAAGGCGTAACCCTTTGATCGATCACTGTCATCCTCCTCCCTCCCTTCCATCCCCAGGCGGACCAGACTATACTCACAGAGGGCTTGACTGTCCGGAAGGGGGCGCGGCACCCTCTTGCCCCTGTGGGGGCGCTTAGGGCTTCAAAGAGACCGCGCGCAGCTGCAAGCGATGAATCAAACTGCTCTTGTTACTGCAGCTGCGTGGCTCCCCCTTGCCCCTGTGGGTGAACCGGGGCTTCAAAGAAACCGCACAGCTGGCCGGATGCAGCTGCAAGTGGGCGGGGTCATAACCTCTCGATCAAACTATCTCTTGGGTGGTCCGGAGAACTCGTAGCTGCGTCCAAAGAGAAGGCGCGGTCGAACCGCCGGACGCGACTGCTGTGTGAATATTCTGTCCCAGCATTAAGTATTTCATTTATCTTTTGATGACAGGGCTCACACGCAGTACAGAGACCTTGCACGTGCTACTTAACCCCAGGAGCGCGGCTCTTTGCCGCAGACAGAGGGATCCGCCCCCGCGTACCGGCCTCGGTACAAAGACCACGACCACACACAAACCATTGAGGACATGAAAGGCGACCGCATAAGAATTATTAGCTCCCGTAAGCCCCGCGGGTCAGGACAGATGTGTGCGGGGGGGGGGGGGGGGGACGCGTTCCCTCGATCTGAGCCGGTTTCTAGGGCGTGGCAAGCTGGGACAGTGATATACGCGTCGGTCGCGCAGTGTAGAGCGTGTGTCTCCTCCTACGTCGTGATACAGTCCAGAGTAGTCTTGCGCATAATAGTTCCCGATCGGAAACGCGCACTTTAGTTCGTCCGCTCCTGCTCCCAGTGACGGCAGAGCGGCGTGGTCTGCGTATGTAGGTGCAGGGGGAAGTTCCCTCACCAAGCTGCTTCATGCGCTTGCTGCTTTAGCCGCTAACGATATCACGCAGACCAAAAGAAACAGTTTGTGGATAATTTCAAGCGTTTAAGTTTAGAGTTATCTCTATATCTCGGCATTTTGGAATTCATTAGTCAGATATTGCAGAGTGCAGAATACTTCAAAACAGAAATTTTGTAGCACTGAACTATGTAATCTAGCAGGCAGGCGCTTACCTCGAGCCGCGGTGGAGTAGCCGAGCGGTCTAAAGCGTCTCGCTGCGGAGCGCGCGGTTGCTCGCCGTGTAGGTTCGAGTTTTCCTTGGGGAATGCATGTGTGTGTTGCCTTAGGTTAGTTTACCTAGGTTTAAGTAGTTTGTAAGCTACGGACTGATGACCACGCAGTTTGGTCCGATAGATTTACAAACATTTGAACATTTGCTTACCTCGAAATGGCTCTCATCAGCAGAAGGCAATTCTGCTGCGCGCTCTCTCGCTGTTGCCCATCGGTCTTCGGAAATGAATCCAACGAACAAAGAAGCAAGATACGTTGGACATAATAGTTCGCGACCGGTAACGCATGTTTTAGTTCGTGACCGATCGCGCATATTTTAGTTCGTGACCGATTGCGCATATTTTAGTTCGCGACCTATCGCGCATTTTGCATATTTTAGTTCGCGACCGGTAGCGCTCCTTTTAGTTCGCAGCTCGGCCGCGAATTAGGTCGCTCTTTTTAGTTCGTCCGCTCTTTTTGGCTTTTGCTACCGCTACTAAAAGAGCTCTTTCTTTTGTTATGACAGTTTTTTTATATAATGATCAGTGTTGCCCAAGCGTGTGCTTTTACCCGTATTTTTGGGCAATTAGACATTAAATACTTAAGCAAATAAACCAGTTATTTACACGAATGGGTGATACAATGGCATTCAGCTACTTTGCATACAGAGTAATCGTAGTATTTTATTTTTTAAATTGATGTATTTATTTATTTAATACGTCATCGAACGAACATTACCTACAAAATTTGCTAAATGCGTCTATTTTCGTGAGTAAAAATGTACTTTTATAAATGACTTTTTAATTTTTATAAAGTTTTGGAAGTGATAAAAAAATGTTCAAATGTTTTTATAGCTTATGGGACTTAACTACGGGGTCATCAGTCCCTAAAGTTACAAACTACTTATCAAATACCTTATACTAAGGACGGCACAAATATCCATGCCCGAGGGGGGATTCGAACCCCCGACCGTAGTGGCCGTGCAGACCGTGACTGGAGCGCCTCAGTCCCCTCGGCCACCGCGGCCGGCGAAGTGATCAACAAAAGAATATACCTACAACATTAACAAAAGAAACTTTTTTAATTTGTTGCTTAATCATTAGACACACAAAAATAATCATGAGCCCTGAGTGAGTACGTATTTATTCATTTTTTTTTGCTTATTATCATCATTCTTTAAATATTCATCATTCATCTAATTACCAATTTAAACATCACAAAAATTTACATATTATTATGTAAAAATTTTAATTTTGAAACTTTGTTCGTTGGGGACTTTGTGCAAACAGGTGCTGAGGGAAGTCATTAGTCTACCCCGCCACCCCCGCCCCCCTCTCAAGCAAGTTCCGTCGCGCAGAAACGCATTTTTGTCTTCGGTGCTGGGCGAGTCCAATCGTTTGTTTCGGAGGGGCGGCCGCCTCAGTTGCATCGAAAGTTAAGTCAGTCCGGTCAACCTCACACTTATTCCAGAAATTGATTTTGTATTAACAAATGAGCTGGAAGAAATTTTTGATCTTCACACTAGCGACATTGATGACAATGGATTTCGACCTTTACGTTCGGACGACAGGCAGTAAACTACAGTTTTGTAGCTAATTAATTCCATACGTGTTCGTTACTTTACAGTGTTAGTGTCGCTTATACGACGTTGCCCTCAACATTCTACGCCGCGAGCCGTCATCAGTATCATGCAGGCGAGAGAAAAAGGTTGATGCTTAATTTCTCGCATATAAATGCAAACAATGTTAAGTTTTAGTTCTCTTTACTTCTTTACACTATGGAATATGCTGAATACGTTAGAAAAGAAAATTTGTGGCAGTGAACTATGAAACTACAGCTGAGCCGCATCTCAGCTCGAAATGACGGTAACTGGAAGAAGGGAATCACGCGATTCTGCGCGCTCTCGCGTCCTCTCGCTGTTCCCCGTCAGTCTTCGGAAAAGGAGCGGACGAACTAAGAGGCGAGGGATCTACGAACTAGTATGCGTAGTTCGCCTGTGGGAACACTCTTTGGAACTAGTTCGTTCGCGAACTACACAAGACTAGTTCAGAGGCATTTAATAAAGGGGCGTTGCGAAAGACAACGCACGACGTGTAAGCTCTTTAAAATATCTAGTGTATATTACTTCATTCCTCGAACCTAATTCCAAACACATTGAAATTCGGTTCACAACACTCATATTCACACTGGAATAAAGTTCATACTTTGAGATTAATTTCCGCACGGCGCCCTATGAATACTGCAATCCTTCTCCAACGGGAGTTTTTCGTGACGCGCTGTGAACAGCATGCGTCACTTAAAGAGAATTGCAATCAATGTCTGTTTTTTTTTATCACGAGGATTGCTTTCTTTTTGAAACTGTTTTCTATACCAACGAATTATCCGAGAAAACAATTAACATTTCGCCTCCACACGGGCAATTACTAACCTCCGTAACTCACTAAAGTCCGTAAGGTATCCCACTTGATTTTAGTACGTAGTTCCATTGTTGAATAATTCACATTTACATTCACAATGTAAATTACGTTACCACATCTTCTTACTAATACTTTTTATTCAAGTACCCAATGATCGTGGCACCTTATACCTATGCCACCTATTCCTAAGGTTTTCTATTTTATTGTGTATCTTCGTGGTTCTCTTCTTAATTGCCTCCATGATAGTGTCCATATGGAGTTCCTGGTGGATGTCCACGTTCCTCGTGTAACGGCCTGCTCTTAGGATACATCGTAACGTCTTATTTTGGATAACTTGCAGTCTTGAGATTTGGGTCGCACTAGCTAGGCCCCAGACTGAGCTGCCATATAACATTTTGGATAACACTGTTGCTTTGTATAGTCACAGTTTGGTATTGGTATTCAACTCTGCGCTGAGAAAGGCCGGCATTAAGTTTTTGGCCATTGCATAGACCTTAGGTCGCAAGTTATCAATATGTTTGTGGAGAAAAAAGTGCTTGTCGAGGGTAACTCCCAGGTAAGTGACCGCCGCTCCCCATGGGATGACCTGTCCATGAAGTCGTAAGTTAGTTGGCATCTGTGGTCATTTCCTGGAGAAATAGATCGCCGAGGTTTTTGCTGCATTCAGTTGTACCTTATTCGGCCTACACCATTCAGCAGTTCTGTCTAACTGTCGTTGGAGCCGTGTTATGTTAGCTTGAACATGCCTTCCGCTGGTTATAAAAGCCGTGTCATCGTCTAATTGAGCAATTTGCACTCCTTCCACCGTTGGAATGTCGTTTGCGTATATATGAAACAGTATCGGCGGTAACACCGAACCTTGGGGTAGCCAGCTGATGCGGGTCTGGTTGATGATAGTCTTCCCCTCCGCCCTCACCGTCATAGTTCTGTGTTGAAGGTAACTCGTGATGAGCTTGATGTAACAATCCTGTATGGGTGTTTGCTCGTGTAACTTCCGAATGAGGAGTTCCCTCCACACCTTGTCGTACGCTTTCTATATCCAAAAATACGGCGGCGGTTACTTTGGTGACGCTCACGTTCCTGGTGATGTGCTCTGCCAAACGTAGTAATTGGAGTTCCGCCGACAGTTTTCTCTGGAAACCGTATTGTTCCGCTCTTATAGTTCCTTCCTCCACTAGTGGTTCCAGTATCCGTTTTTGTATTACCCTCTCAATGGTCTTCCCCAGTATCAAGACGTCTTAGTGGGCTCTGTTATTCCGTCGCAGCACACTTTTTGCTTTGGGCGTTAAAAACATGGGCCCTGGGAGAACAAGTTTATTATGGAAGGCTTCTCCAGGTAGCATTTTTAACAGAGCAATTGTCCTAATTATGGGGTAGGTTGCCTCTGAGCCCTGTAGTGTAACGACACAATGGTCGTTACATACGAGATAGCTTTCTGACAGAAGATAATTGCTAACAGCAATTTATTAAATGAATAGAAAATTGTGCGCCCGTGATGTTGTTTACAGGGCGCAAGTGAATTTATAGGTTGGCGTATCCAAGCGGGAGTTTTGCCCTGCAGCAAGGTGGCAAAGGGTGCGCAGTCTAAGTGAAATCATGATAGTGCATGGAATATAAAAGTAACTGTAAAATAGTTTCTCTGTTTGTATCGTTGTGCTTTTGTTATTATTGTTTGAAACTACATTGTATAATTGTCCCTGATAGAAGAAAGTTGGACTCATAACTGATATGTCAAGAGTACGACATACTTAATGTAATACAACGTATATTTTTATAAGTTAAAAGTTATTTCAATACACGTGTTATAATGAGAATAAGTGTCTTATCTAATAGTGGTTTCTATTTACTTTCTTCTACGAAATTTTCCCCGGCAAGTAAGAGAAGAAGTTTGATGCCGAGTATTCGAGAGAGGATACTGACTAGGATCTGAAACTGAATCTGATATACATTCAATGTTTTTGCAACTTACATTTCATTCCATTCCATGATGGTGGTGGTGGCGGCTGGTGCAGCAACAGTGTTGAATAATTAAATAAATCTCAGTCTCTGTTGCAATATTTTATTCTCCAATGACGCGTTTCGCGCCGTTAGCGCATCGTCAGATTGGGCGGAGATGGAGCCACAGAGCTATCTATAGCTGTGGAGGAGGTATCTTAACAATTTGTGTTGTCATTGGACCCCATAGCAGCAGAGGAGTCGCTGTCGCGGCAGGTCCACGTTTACAACTGGTAGTATTGTTAATAACTGTTATAGTAATAGTTATTAACAATACTACCAGTTGTAAACGTGGACCTGCCACGACAGTGACTCCTCTGCTGCTATGGAGCCCAATGACAACAAAACTTGTTAAGATACCTCCACCGCAGCTATAGATAGTTCAGTGGCTCCATTTCCGCTCTATCTGACGATGCGCTAACAGCGCGAAACGCGTTATTGGAGAATAAAATATTGCAACAGAGACTGAGATTTATTTAATTTTTGTAACTTGTATAGATTTCTTTGTAACTTGTATAGATTTCTTTGTATAAAGCTATCAATGCACTCTGCGTGCTGTCTAATATGACTAAAAACAAAGTCAGTTATTTACATTTTTTAATACCTTTCCATAACAATTGCACCCAGGGGTAAGACAAATTATTTTTGCGTATTCTGGTAGAAATTGTGCTTAAGTAGTTCGTCAGGCTGTGACAGATTCTCCTACCCGCCCCCAACCAACCCCCGGCCGAATTTGTTCTCTCTGGGAGCAGACTGGATGATTGGGTTAAGTCAAAAACATAGTGATGTCTGGAAGAAATGTTATTACATTCAGACAGTAAAATATATTGACTTGATTGTTCTTAAGGTCTTACTGTTTTACGTTTCGTCGATACTTGAAAAATATAAACAAATTTGCATACATTGTTCAAACTCGTCCGTGTGCTAAAGAAGGTACAACAAAAGCAGTACAAAAAATTATTTCTTATGTTGACTAAATTTCTAAAAACATAGAAGCAGTTAGGTGTAAAATGTTAGCATTTCTTACCATCTCCTTGTCTGTTAACAGAGGTGATTTCTATTGAAATGTTTAACTCACTATTTTAATAATACATATTTTAGATTTTCAGGAACAGGTGAAGGCCACTCCACTGAGCGATGTAAAAAAGAAGATATTATTATTACTTTCAGTGTATCTTTAATTTCCTGTCTTCTTCTAGTACGGTACCTTCCGATGTACATGGTGTCCAGAAAAAGGCTACCTGATTTCAAAATTTAATATCTCGAAAACAAAGATCGATAGAGGAATGCAGTAAACGGTATGTTTATTGTGAAAGCTGTAAGAAGTTTATACAGCAGTTTGAAATAATAGTTACAAAAGCTGCTAACAGATTGCGCTGTACGCTGTACACATATCAGCATACATAAGTGAAATAATCGTATAAAACACTCTTTGCAAACAATCAAATCATAATGTTTTCACAAAATGTTCACCATTGGCACTACAGAGGTGGCGCAAAGGAAGGATGAAATTCGCCATCACATTTTGTAGTGTCTCAACCGAAATGGATTCACATGCCACAGAGATCGCCGATTCAAGATCGTCCAGCGTGGCGGGATGCTTCGGGTACACCATGTCTTTCACTGTGCCCCACAAAAAAAGTCACAGGGAGTCAAATCCGGCGAATATGGAGGCCAATACATGCCTGCACCAGTAAATTTGGGATATTCCAAAGCAATGACTCGATTCCCGAAGTATTCCTCAAGAAAGCGAAACATTTGTTCGATCCAATGTGGTCGGGTTCCATCTTGCATAAACCATGCACCTGGTCGATCCTCTAAGGCTTGCTGTGTGGCGACAAATGGTTCCAAAATTGCAACGTAACGTGCACCAGTGACCGTTTCTCGAATGAAAAAAGAGCCAATAATGCCTCTGCTGCATACTGCAGTCCACACAGTAACTTTAGGAGAATACAGGGGTTTCGCTTCACACCAATATGGCTTTTCGGAACCCCAAAAACGCCAGTTCTGCTTATTCACGTATCCATTCAGGTGGAAGTGTGCTTCATCTGTAAACCAGGTGCAGCCAATATCAAGTCCTTCACTATCAATCATTGTGAGCATCTGATTAGCAAAGGCAACCCTTTGTTGCACAGCTCGTACGGGAGTATGGCCTGGTGCGTTTGAAGTTTGAATGGAAACATGTATAGGCTCTTTCTCAGTATTTTCTGCGTGCTGGAACGCTTCAAACCAGTCTCAGATGCAATTCTACGGACGGATGACATTGGATTTCGCTGAATAATTCCAGAAACTGTGGCGATATTTTCAGCCGTAACTGAGGCTTGCTTGCGGCCTACATGCCCCACTACGTCATCAGTTATACTGCCTGTTCGTTGAAATTTTGCGAAGAGCGTACGAATGGTTTTCGCATCGGGTCCTTTTGGAACATTAAATCGTGCTTGAAAACTTCGCCTTGTTGCCGTAGGACTCTCTTCTAACCTGCGGTATTCTAGCACCAGAAAAAAGCGTTGTTCAATGGAGTACATAGTTTTAATCTCTTCCTTCGGTACGCTAACCTCCTTTCACGTTTCAATAGTGGAAATGATCGCTCTGGGCTTCGGATTACTATTTACACTAGGCATTACGTATGGCGATTACAGCGCCATCTGTTAGCAGCTTTTGTAACTATAATTTGATACTGCTGTATAAACTTATTACAGCTTTCACAATAAACATACCGTTTACTGCATTCCTCTATTGATCTTTGTTTTCGAGATATGTAATTTTGAAATCAGGAAGCCCTTTTCTTGACACCCTGTACTTTCGATTACATTACGATTACCAGCAAGAATTTCTGCATTTTAAGCTATTCAGTTTCATCTTCATTTTTATTACCTTGAGAGGTAGCACTGCTATTTTATTCAATTTATTCCACTTTTTATTTATTCTGTTTATTTCCTTGGGTGATAGGTTGTTTATATTCTAATTCTTCAATTTTTTTTTAATGCCAGATGATAGGAATGGTCGTTGCATGATTTCGGTTCATTGGGAGTTACCCACCTGGGAACTTGCTGCAACGCGCTCGTCGCCACCAGCGAAAATGAGGGACAGGATGGCGCCCTGTTGCGGGGGTGGGGGAGGGCAGAAGCTTCCCTGGTCCGCACGGACGTTCCTGGAAGTCGACATCTAAAGCGAACAGCCGCTGTGACCCCTGGTGGGCAGTGCACGCCTTAATAGCCTTTGGAAGGAGAAATCTACAACTGTTAAACTACTTTTCTACATAGCTTCCCAAATTTTCTAGGCACTTGTCATAGCGCGGCACAAGTTTTTGTATGCCTCCTTCTTAGGAGGTTGCCGCCTTTGTATTCAACCATGTGGTAACATTCAGCTCGTCATCATCGTTGAAGTGTTGACCACCAAGGACAGATTTTAGGTGTAAGAAGAGATGAAAGTTGCTAGGAGCGAGTTCCGAGATGTATGGATGGTAATCAAACAGTTCCCATTGAAATTTCTGTAAGAGTTGTTTGACTGCATTCGGTGTGTGGGGTCGGGCATTATCGTGGGTAAAAAAAAAAAAAAAAAAAAAAAAAAAAAAAAAAAAAAAAAAAACCTCTTTTTACAGTAATCCTCTTCTTATACCTAAAATCGTCCTCGGTGGACAACACTTCAACGACGATGACGAGCTGAATGTTTCCACATGGTTGAATACACAGGCGGCAACCTCCTATGAAGGAGGCATACAAAAACTTGTGCCACGCTATGACAAGTGCCTAGAATATTTCGGAAGCTATGTAGAAAAGTAGTTTAACAGTTGT
Organism: Locusta migratoria; assembly: GCA_026315105.1. Lineage (NCBI taxonomy): Eukaryota > Metazoa > Arthropoda > Insecta > Orthoptera > Acrididae > Locusta > Locusta migratoria. The sequence continues at coordinate 870,285,431 of CM048744.1, forward strand.
AGATTTTGTACAATAAATATTTTTTCTGTATCTGTACACGTTTGTTTTATACAAGCAAACGGAACTTACTTTGTGGACATGCCTCGTATTTTTACAAGCAACAGAATTGCAGACCCTCAGTGTTTGTGTTACAGAATGAATATTTTACTGTTTTCGAACTGATGAATGTGATTTTCGATGGAAAGATTATTTCAGCTGGTCTTGATTGCATTTATATGTTCACAAGTAAGTCATTTCTGATGCACATCTGCTTTTCATAACGTTATACAAAGCTAAGGATGAATACAGACTATTCATGACATCTATAAAACCAGTTCTCGTTACTGCATCGTTGATGTTACCACACGACATTATTATACCAACATTTTACTACGTTTATGTTTTGGCATCACTCCATGTGGAAAAAGTCATAAAATATAAACGCTTGTATTGCGTTAAAATTGAACACTATGGATACGAACAGATTTAATATCTATATATATATAAGCGAAAGGACACTCATTCAGACACTCACTCACTGACTAAACACGAAATCTCGAAAACTACTTCACCTATGACGCTGAAATTTGGTAGGAATGTAGTTCATCGGTAGAATATGTCAGCTAAGAAAGGATTTTGCGATAGGGCCGATAGTTCAGGATATACGATGTCATAAACAATGAAACCTTCCCGATATTGCGGCACGTGATAGTGTGGTTTTATCAGTCCACTATTTGTAAAGGAGAGCACTTAGCGACTTGCAACAAACTTGAAACGTAATTTCAAACCTTTAGAAAAGTTATTATCGCTGACAACCCCAGCAAAATGGTGATAAGAAAAAAGTTTGTCGTTTACTACTTTTTCGGCGTTCATGAAGTAAAATTACGGCATTTGGCATGACGTTACAATTTATTATTCAAGAAAAAGTATAACTTCGACTGGCTATAGTCATAAATTTGATGTGTTAACCTATCAGTCAGTAGAAGGTACTGAAAGTACTGAAACAGACACGCTCGATTAAAATCGACTATGACGATCACGCAAACTCACACTACGTCCCACCTATCAACCACCATTCAATAATCTTCTCGCCTAGTTGATGCGTTGGCGCTACCTTACCATATACAGTAGAACAGCATCGGCGAAGTCGAAGGGCCGTTGGTGGTAGTGCAGACTGATGAATGGGATCGCGGATGGAAAAACAACGCGATCGGCGCGGCAATTACAAAAGTATTCGAAATAGATGAATTTTCCAAACCAGTGGTGAATGCTGATTTTCGAGAAACAGTAAATTATCCTGATTACGAGTGAGCTTGTTCAGAACAACACCCACTTCAGAATATTTACTAGTTTCTAAGTATATTAATGTGAATGGAAACAGCAATCACATAGATGATTTCTGACACTGTTCAATGGGCACAGAAAATATTCTAAGTCCACCGAAGGTTGCCACTTGGCGAACCAACTGGACACAAATCGAGAGGTCCGAACACTTCGGAGTCCTCCACGCAACACCCTTCCAAAATTCTGGCTCACAGAAACCACCCACATGTGACGTCTAGCCAGTCATATCAAATTACTATTGTTTAAGCTACTAGGCTCCAACTCGAAACTTTCCGCAGCATGAGCCGCATGTAGGACACATTTCCAAGAAACAGCACGAATTTTTGTGTCTCTCGATAAGCATCTGCAGACAACCAAAATATTTTAGCACCTCATAGGCGCCAACCCCCGTCGCGAACGCACCGTCCCATCTCCAACAAAAAAAAAAAAACAAAAAAAAAAAAAAAAACAAAAAAAAAAAAAAAAAAACGCACTGATGTGTTTTACGGCCCACTTTAGATTTGTAGTTTTATAAGTTTTTAAAAAATTTTGGACCAAAATAATAATGTAAACAATAAAAAAAATAATTAATAAGAGTGTCTGAAACCCCTTTAGGAAAAAAGAATTTTGGTAGTGGCGGGTTTTGAACCACTGACCTTCAGTGTCACAGTCCAACAAATTGACCACTACGCTACAGCCAACTCCTAGGAGACGCGTTCTTTAATCTCATACTATTGATGGCCATTGTTAACTGATGCTAATATGGCATTTGTAGACACCAGATTATCATTTATCGTACGAAGAACGACGTGTTTTTGTTAATTCTTCTGTGCGCCATTTCTTTGAAATGACAACGTCTAAGTTAAAATAAGAAAATCATCAAATACGCCACACAAGATGGTTTAAGCCAGAGTACTGGGCGAGGAATGTCACGTGACATCTGCGAACGGTTAGTTTTCGTTAATTCAGTGGAGGGTGTCAAAACTCTGTTATTTTTGCAAATATCTCTCAAACGAAATGAGATATGAAAAAAACTTAAGGGAACAAAGCTGTAGAGAATCTTCTCCTCTACAAATTCGGTTATTCAATTTTAGCGTCAGATGAACGGTATATATGCAATTAAAATTACATTACAAACGCCTTTTTTTGTATTACTAACGTATTTCTTGTCTGAAATATTTGAAAAAGCGAGGTTCTGGTATCTGGTAGCCAACAATTATGTTGGTGAAATTTGGTGCTGATCGGTTTAACGGTTCGACCTAAAAAGTGGGAACACGTTACACCCAGACAGAAATCGTCAAATCGCCGTTATTTTTGCAAATATCTCTGCAACGATGCAAGATATGAAAAAAAAAAAAAAAAACACATAATAGAGCGAAGTTGTAGAGAATTTTCCCCTCTACCAATTAGGTTATTCAATTTTCGTGTCAGATGAACAGTTCGTTTGCAGTTACAATTATATTACAAACTGCTTTTTTTGGTATTACTACCGAATAAACTCTTTCAAGTTCTGAAGCAAGCAGGAGTAAAATATAGGGAGCGTAAGGTTATTTACAACTTGTACAAAAACCAGACAGCGGTTGTCAGAGTTGAAGGGCATGAAAGGGATGCAGTGGTTGGGAAGGGAGTAAGACAGGGTTGTAGCCTTTCCCCAATGTTGTTCAATTTGTACATTGAGCAAGCTATAAAGGAAAGCAAGGAGAAATTTGGAGAAGGAATTAAAGTTCAGGGTGAAGAATTAAAAACATTGCGTTTTGCCGACGACATAGTAATTCTGTCAGATACAGCAAAGGACCTGGAAGAGCAATTGAACGGAATGGATAGTGTGCTTAAAGGTGCATATAAGATGAACATTAACAAGAGTAAAACTAGGGTAATGGAGTGCAGTCAATGAAAATCAGGTGATGCTGAAGGAATTAGATTAGGTAACGAAACAATAAAGGAGGTAGATGAGTTTTGTTACTTGGGCAGTAAAATAACAAATGATGGTCGCAGTACAGATGATATAAAATGCAGAATGGCAATGGGTAGAAAGGCGTTTTTGAAAAAGAGAAATTTGTTAACATCGAATATTGATTTAAGCCTAAGGAAGTCCTTTCTGAAGGCATTTGTATGGAGTGTTGCCTTGTATGGGAGTGAAACATGGACGATAAGCAGTGTGGACAGAAAGAGGATAGAGGCTTTTGAAATGTGGTGCTACAGAAGAATGCTGAAGATTAGGTGGGTGGATCGCGTAACTAATGAGGAGGTACTGAACCGAATTGAGGAGAAAAGAAATTTCTGGCATACCTTGACTAAAAGAAGGGATAGATTGGTAGGACACATTCTTAGACATCAAGGAATTGTGAATTTAGCGTTGGAGGGAAGTGTGTGGGGTAAAAATCGCAGAGGGAGACCAAGAGACGCGTATAGTAAGCAGATTCAAGTGGATGTGGGTTGTCGTTCTTATGAGGAGATGAAAAGGCTTGCTCAGGATAGAGTAGGGTGGAGAGCTGCATCAAACCAGTCTCTGGACTGAAGACCACAACAACAACAACCGTATTTGTTGCCCGAAAAATTTCAAAAGTGGAGGTTCTGGTCTCTGTCGGCCAACAGTTATGTCTGTAAAATTTGGTGTTGATCGGTTGAACGGTTTGTCTTAAAAACTGGGAACACGTTACGAACAGACAGACAAACGGACGGACAGACAGACATACATCCCAAAATCGCCGTTATTTTTGCAAATAACTCTGAAACGATACGAGATATGAAAAAAAAACATAAGAGAGCAAAGTTGTAGAGAATTTTATCCTCTACAAATAGATTTTTGTACAATAAATATTTTTTCTGTATCTGTACACATTTGTTTTGTATAAACAAACGGAACTTACTTTGTGGACATGCCTCGTAACTGATGACACTTTTTCACTTGGTCGCATGTAAATCATAATCACTACATTAATAGTGGTAATATGGAGAAATTACGTTACCTTTACTACTAAACGTGTAACAGCAATACGAGAAGTCATCGTATTGTTAAAATCTTGATTTCATCTGTAAATAAGAAAAACTGTTGTTCATAATGACGAAAACTCAGTCACGTGACACAGGGCACGTTAGATGTTGGTTTCAAACCACAACACGGCAGACATAAGGGCACGCGCAGTGTATGTTATCTTCGGTCTATGCTAGAGCTCGTCACCGCGACATGACGTCACGCTGACCTCAGTGGCCCGTTGTTCGGACTCGGGAGATGAACCGCGAACCGCTAATGACGACCTCCGCGATGTTGAGCGCCTAAAGCTCCAATAACAACAACAACAACAGCCGAGCTGCAACTGGGTGTTGCTTACTCGCTGCGGTACTGGTGCACTCTTATTTCCTTGCTACAACAGTACACATCCCATCTAAGGAATCTCTATGTTTTTGTTACGATGCAAACTACATTTATCTGACACCGATATTCCAGCGCCCCAGAAGACATTTAAACCCTATTGTGCAACGGAGAGTCGAAATAAAAAAATAAATAAAATAATAAAAAAAATACGTGAAATAATTTACCGATTTCCGACCGTCTACACTAAAACTTTTCGAAAGTATTGGCCTAACAACACACTTATTCGACAACACAGCAACCACAGAACCAAAGTAACCTGCCCAATGCAACACCGATTTCCACCTCGACCCGCCCTTTACTCACAAAATTCCTACTCCAAGTTCCTTTCTTATGCATTCCACTAATCCGAACTAAGATTTATTATTTTAATTACAAGTAGATGTCTACCGCAAACGAAGATGCTAATCTACACACCGCAACACATGATCCTATATAGGAGTGTTTACACTTTTTTGTTACAGTACAACTGAGTAATGTTCGCAAACACTTATATCGCAACCAACGCCTGCATACTTCGATCATAACCTGCTCTCTGTGGAGTGGATGGGAGTCACACACAGTACAAATACGTTTGTCGTGTGTTCCGCTACTTTCGGTCAATACAACGATTCGAGACCAATCCCCCCGCCTGTTTACTGTAAAATAAAATACTTTTCCCCATACTATCTGTTTAAACCGGGCTTGCACATATGCAATAGCCTCCTGTAAAGCCTTTGTCTTCGCCATATAACCCAGTTTTCGTTTACCCTTTTTCTTTGGACTTGTGAAATAACGTAGGCGATATCTACGTCTGTGGAGAATAAAGTCCTGGAATGCTAAAAAATATAGCTCCTTGCTCGACTCTACAAGTAATTTACAGTTGAAACTAAAAACATAATGTCCGAGAGAGCGGTCAATTTTCGGGTACTCTTAATACCCAAGTAATCAAATCTAAAAGCGTATATTAATCGGGAGCGACGCACAGTACAACGGCGCATTTTGTAAATACCGTATCTTCTCTTTTAGAACACTTAAACAATCTTCTTGCACAGATCCATAACCACATTCCTCCATCCTGGTAATGCCATCTTCTCGACCCAGCGAAAAAATAAAAGTCCTAACAATCAACTGTCTGGACGCTTTATAAAATCGATAACTTTCTTATACCAGGGCTCGTGATTTTTCGACCAATTTATTGTGGTTCTACAATTCGACGCCAACCACGTTAAGCAGTTGTTTCCAATTGTCTTACCCTCGCCCGCAACCACATTGATATTGCTCCTTCCAACCGAAAGTCATGCTCGGTTTAAAAAAAATCCCTTCGAAATCTTGTGTGTTGTCCAAAAATCCAGGAGATAGAAGCCATCTACACGAAGCTGCTGCTGTAGTATAGATGGGAGCGCCTCCATTAAAAAACATCGATTAGTTGCAGTTTATAAGATATATATCCACAGGACGTACATATTTCCCCCATGTATTCCAGAAATAGTAACTTCGTCGTATCTCCAGCGTTTGCAGTATCGAACTTGCTGTATTTACTACGCATGTAGATCCGCACACACGCACTCCATTGGCTACAACTAGCGCACTTTAAGTTACTAAACTATAGAGTTTTATAAAACACGTTGATTTTCGACGAAAGAACTATGATTTACCGCAGCAGCCGTATCCGCTACGTAACATAATGCACACCAGCCGTAAAGTAGACAACGCTAGCATACGATTAAACAGGCGATGCTTCGCGGAAAGATCACTGCAAAGTTTATTTTACAGCCACCAAAGTCGGCTTCTTTAGAGCTCTACTGAGATGTGTTTATAGAGTATATCAACACTTTTTACTTAAATTCCATCCCATCTAGCTTACAGCACTCTCTGTAAGCGCCAAACATTTCCAACACAGTAACAGAACTACACCTTGCAGTCAACACTAACCTGCAACAAACGAATCTCGCCATTACAACACGTTTTTTACAACAACAACAACAAATTTTTTTTGACCCAACTAGCATGCTGCAAGCAAGCAGGCAGGGCTATCCTTACAGCTGTTACTAACCCAGTACCAACTCTTAAGTTCCCCCACAAATAGTCTTATAACCGCGATCAGTAACAGACAAGATATCCCAGACACAGCACATTTTTTAATAAAGTTTAGATCTCTCCCCACCCAATAACTGTATTGGTTGCTTGACCCGCCCCAAACATCCAACCACAACTTTGTTTCCAATACATAGTCAGACAGACAATATTTCTGGATCGCTTTCTATCAGTCAATCTATATCTATAAATGTGAATGTCTGTTCGGTGTACGTTTATCACGTCTGAAACACAAGACATAAAGAGCAAAAAATAGGGTTGCCAGATCTCCGGGCGCCGCCCGGAGTGCCCGGGTTTGGAATGAATTCTCCGGGTCTACGGACCAATGACTCTCGTCTCCGGGCGTGAATGTAACCCTCATCTTAACTTTTTTTTAGGACGCTTTTCAATACTATGCTCATGTAGCGACGATCTACGTCGAACTTAAAGTAACTTAAACTAAGGACACAACATCCATGCCCTAGGGAGGGGATTCGAACCTCTGGCGGGAGCAACACTGTCGATCAATTCACTATACAATTCGCGATCGTTGTTGATATCCTGTACTACGGTGTATAATGTTTAATTGATATTACATTAGAACGTCGATTATCCGAACTAATTGGGGAACGTGGGTGTTCGGAAAACTGGTTTATTCGAATAATCTTATCTCTCATAGAAATGACAGCACTATTACGTTTAATCATTTTATGCCCTCAAGTTTACTTCTTTACGCGGCACGGTGGCCGAGGTGACTGAGGCGCTCAAGTCACGGTCAGCACGGCCACTACGGTCGGGGGTTCGAATCCCCCCTCGGGCATGGATATTTGTGCCGTCCTAGTTCGTAAGTAGTTCATATGTAGTTTGTAAGTTTAGGGACTGATGACCCCGTAGTTAAGTCCCATAAGCTTAACAAACATTTGAACATTTTTTTTTCGCGGCAGCAAGTGGTCGTAACAGAGAGCAGACGGTAACTGTGCCCCTTCACATGGAGCCAGTGAGAAGCTCTTCTTGGTGGCGCGCGATCCTTCAAAGTGCGCGGAGCCGCAAACGGCAACTCTTCGAAGGCGCAGCTGTTGATGTGAGCAGCTTTGATGCTGCCGCCACGCCGACTGAAGTGTGCCGATTGTTGATCCACAGCAACTGGCGGCCTGGCCGGTCAGCTGCGGCATGTGAAGGCCAGCCCTAGCAATTGCGGGGGGGGGGGGGGGGGGGGGGGGGGGGGATATTTGCTGTTTTTTTTAGTATCACGTGTAATCCTGGTTGGGGGGGGGGGCACGTCTGGTCTCCGGGCCTGTCTCGAGTTCAATCTGGCAACCCTAGCAAAAAATTGTACAGTTACTAATGTCTACCCGGGGAAGGTTTTAGGCGCGGTTTTATGGCGATCGGATAGCTATATATATATATATATATATATATATATATATATATTAATGTGAATGGCTGTTCGGTGTATGCTTATCACGTCCAAACGACAATACGGAGAGATTTAAATATTTGTACAGTTACTAATTTATACCTGAGGAAGGTTTTAGGCACGGTTTTATAGCCATCTGATAGTTATTTAGTAATTTGAAGAATATAACACGAATTGCGGAACAACAATGATTCTTTGAAAATTATATTTACTCTTTGAAAATGGTTTTATTGGTTGCATTGTTGCTTGAGGGTTGATAATTATAAAACGGTGGAGTATATTGGGATGGAGAGTTATCGGTATATATAAAATTCAACGTGTGTGTGTTAATATTGCGCTCTGCAGCGAAAACTACAGAATGCAAACGAATGGTGTGTGTGTAATTGTTGTCCGCAGTCTTCCGTTGTACGCCATAGCAGTTCCATGCCGACAGCTATTAGGGGGAGAAGATAGGGTGGTTGAAAGTCGTCAAATTATAAAAAAATTTGGACTGAAGGCCAGCGATGACGTTTGCGACTCTATAGCAAGGAGGTTACGAACAGCGAAAAGTGATGCCACAAACCATATCTTTGGTCTATGCGTGCTACAATGTCTTCAGCTCTTTTCTGTAAGGATAAGCATACGAATAAGGAAATATAAGAATAAATAAATAAAGTAGTAAAAAAGAAATTTCTTTTAATACATCTCTTAAAAAAACGTATAGACGTTTCGCGCATTATATCTGTGATATTATTACAGTCATTATTGTTGAATTTCGTGATTGGATTATTCGAATCGAGTGCACTTTTACCTGTGACTTCTTATATATTCTCTAATAAATGTAACATGTTTTTAGAAAAAAGGAGATGGAAAGAGAGAGAAAGAGTGGATAGGAAAAGTACTAACTCAAAAGTTCGAATTAAAAAAATAAATACCCGGGAAACGCTGGGTTTTCAGCTAGTAGACTATACACCAGCATTGTATTCCACTCCTTCTAACAAATTATTACTCTCGATAAACATCTGTAACAAAGTGTAAAAAATGATCGACGTGCACACGCACAGAACTAATACAATACCAAATTTTTTTTTTATCGATATCCAATAGCAATCCTTTAGAGACTAAACATACGATTAAACGCACCTCCCAACGTAAGTAACTAATCCACTTTAAGTTATCTAACTCGATGCTTATCGACCAAAGAACATTAATTTACCACTGCAGTCATCTCCAATACGCTACCGAGCGACGTCCATACGTAAACACAGCTAAAAGAAAATATAAATACCCCACATAGCACATAATCATGCTACTAAGTATCTATATGCATTTCCATAATTGTAGATCACATCTGGATTGCATCGAATCGCACGACTAAACAGTTCGAAATAGGTATTATGCGCAATCTAGCATGCATTCTCACATTCCATCTTATTTCTGGCTGCAAGCGAGTGCGGACCTGTTGACTTATCGTAGACAAATGTTCAAATGTTTGTAAATATATCAGACCAAACTGCGTGGTCATCAATCCATAGCTTACAAACTACTTAAACTAAGGTAAACTAACCTAAGGACAACACACACACCCATGCCCCAGGTAAACTCGAACCTCCGACGGCGAGCAACCGCGCTTATCGTAGACGCTGGTTTGTTGCGTGTACGTCCTATAGATGTAAACATACCAGTCGACGCTCGCTCCTGACCTGGAGAAGTTCTCTGTTTAATTTTTCCTGGCCGCACCAGATTCCGAATACACGAGAGCTATTTTTACGAAGATAGAATTATATTGATTGTAACAACAGACATAAGAATAAAAAACGATCGAACTGCCACAACTATATCATAGCTCTTAATACAAATCATCCCAATAAAGACAGCCTTTACAACCCATAAAGAGACAACCGCACACATGCGTATTACCGACAAATACTGCAAACTCTTTAACCCTAACCACTTATTCTTATACTCGGTGGATGTCCAAATGACGCTCATACTAAGCAAAAAAACTGGGAGATTCGTACATCCTCTCGCACAACAGAGCTAGTACATTTAATCTTATGTTTCCGTGGATAGTAAATAAGAACACAGCACAAAACTTTTACTACATTTAGCATATATGTCTACATACAGGAAACAAGGTTATTTACATCTAGACACAGAATACAACTCGTTCTTTATTATCCTTGTTATGTGTAACTTTAATTTTCTCCGATGTAATTTTTTTGTAACTCGTAGTTTTATATCCACATCGGCGTCTCCTATTTCCGTTCCAGCCAGAAGTTCGAAAGGTACAGGGAAGGTATGTCCTGGAACTCCATTACGTATCTTCGTTTCCTCCTGCATTCCAACTCCTTTATAGCTCTGCACCCTCTCGCGATGCTTCTAGACGAGAACAATCGGGAATTTTAACTTTTCCCATTATTTCCTGCATAGCATATAGTATACCGATCGGTACTGGTTCATATTGTGTACGTCGACACATAAAACGTGCAAGAGGGAAACCATTATGTGCTTATGAGAGTTGATGGCAGCAGACCGTATTATTCGTTTCGGACCTCTTGATAAGTATGGAAGTGCGATTACGCATGCCAATCACATCGCGATTACGAACAGCATGGGGCTCACGCCTGAGCCTCAGGACGTGCGCGTCGCAATATCTCGGGATGCAATTGAAATATTGCGATGCAATCAACGCTATTATTTATGTGATTTGTCATGCTATGGATTGCTGAAGTAAAAATATAGGGTGTACATTTAAAAAAAAAAGTAAGTTTGTGTTAAAAAAAAAACACATTTGCTTTCGTTTTAGAATGTTTCCAAATATGGACATTCATGGGCCTCAGCCGTACATTGATATCGGCGAAAGTCGTTTTCCAATAGCTGTTATTGTTCCAGAGATATTTTGGGTGGATAAGATAGCTGGGTTACTGAGGGCCAAATTTAAGTAATTTTATATGTTCTCGAATGTTTGCAGTTGTTCTTTAAGCCAGTGGTAGGCGATCTCCGTACTCATAAATAAAGACAGTTTTTATGCTAGCTGTTCATATTTTTTCTCCACTCCCTGCATATCTTGCATATTAACAACTCGGATAGTTATCATGTTCTTTCTACTTGCAACGAGATAAAATAAATCAAAGGACGAAAATTTGCATGTTTAAACATCTTAAAATAAAGATGGTTGAGTTATGTGGAAACATTATTCCTACAGCTTATCATTAACGGTCTACATAATTGAGTAGTCCTGCGGATGTCTCGGTTGGCCGCAGCATGTTCACTGTTAATGCCCCTGTGGCTGTTAGATTTGACTTCGTTATGCCGCTTTACGATGATAGCCTTCAACAGGAGTAATTGTCATGAATGAGTTAACAACCGGCGCGTCGTTGCCAGACGTCAGTTGAGTGAGCGACTCTGTCCAGTGCACCCACGCGTGTGTCGTCGCAGGCGTTTTGTGCCGTTAACACCGTCTTCTTTAACAGTCTCACCTGAGTAAGACAAGGCAGAGATTACCCAGCTCACAATGTCCAAGTAAGTCGTTTTCCCTTCTTTCTTTTCGTCTGTAGCATGGTTCTTACGGCTGCGGGATTGCTTTGCGTCCGAACTTGCTTATTATTGAGTTGTGGATGTCATTTTATACATGTTGTGGATAACTGCACTCGACTGCTCACTGCGCTGGTTAAATCAAATTACCCCTTTTTAAACACTTTTCTTTTAATCACACTATCTTTGTACATACATACACTGATGTTATCTCTTTCCTTGAATGAAATAAATCGCAATTTGCGATCAGTTATGGCTTCGCTGTACTGGATTTCATTCATTGAACGCTGTAACGTCGTAAAAAATATATATAATTATCTACTTCCAGTCGCACTTTCGTTCAAATCGACATGTTTACTTACATGTACTGCATCAATATAATATCCATTACTCATTTCTGGTTTAGTTATTGATATTCAAGTTCTTTACATAACTAATAGGGTTAATAATGACGGTAAACCAAAGACACTGCAAGCCTGTATATATGGACACAGAAGCGTCTTTCTACCACAAGCATAATTTTGAAATTGTCATGGGCCCAGATGAGTACAAAATAATTAATGCATTATAGTTTCTTATGAGATCTAGTTATTTCCATATTGCTTTTAGAGCTCGACATCCTGATCATTGACTTTAATCCAGTTAAAATTTCATCTATTCATCCTAATTTCAACTGATTTCAACGTCATCTACGGGAAGATTTCTTTCTAAACTGCCGTCATATGATCACGACAGAAACGTTTCCTGCTAAATATTTTAAAAATGACGATAATATATATGGAATGTGTTAATCAGAAAGACGATAAAATGTTACGACGTGACACTTCTGACTTCTGTTATTTACAAAATGTTCATTGTGGCGTAAACGGTATTGGTTTGCACGTCGTTGAGTTTTATATACGAGTGGAATAAGTGTGTGTTTCGCCATTACGCCACCCAGCTACGAAGTAGTTCTTCCGTTTACGATGCAACTGAAAATTGGTTTCACTCTCATTTTCGTTCTTATAGGAAATAGAAGTGTCACTACATCACTGCTTTTTATAGCATCATTCTCTTCAACGCAGATGATTACGTTACGTGTGGGAAAGGTGTTGATTTTCTTTCGCCCGAACAGTTTTATTCGAGTAGTATTTTGGAACTTTCAACAGCATTTTCACTAGTGCACAGAACCGCTTGGTATACTCAATATGCACAGTTTGTGCCTCGTGCCACTTCACTTCTCCAATATCCACTTCAGATTAATTTTTCTAAGTGAATAAGTGCTTCACGTGACACTTCCGCATACATAGACCCACTCAGGCAGTGACGTATAATAAAAACATAGTTTATATCACAGTCCTTGCTGGTAAAGGCCACCGCATTTATCTATAAACTCCTTTTCTGGTTGGGACGAGTGCGTCGATCACTACCTAAACTTGTCTGGTTTTAAAAAAATGTAAACATTCATTTGTGCAAAATGATTACTCTCAGAAAGTTCTCCACATATTGCTTTGAAATTTCGACAAAAATTGCATTCTGATAAAGGAAGTTTTTTTATATACACCTACTTCCTTAACATATGATATAGGTTTAGCAAGTAGGTTATGAGCTGTGACATATCCAGGGGAAGTGGCTTATAAACTGTGGATTAAAACGGAAGAGACTGCAGAAAGGCAGGAAATTGAATAGAGGCGACCTGAATAAATTGAAGGAACCTGAGGTTGTCGACAGTTTCAAAGGGAACATTAGGCAGGGATTGGCAAAAAAGGGAGGGAAGTAAGAATGGGTATCTTTGAGACATGAAGTACTGGAGGCCGCAGATGATCTTATATGTAGGACAAGGAGTAATAGAAATTCCTGGATAACACAGGAGACACTCAACTTAATAGGTGAAAGGAGAAAAAATAAAAATGCAGCAAATGATGCAGGCAAAAGGTAGTACAGGCGGTTAAAAATTGAGGTTGACAGGCAGTGCAGACTGTCTAAGCATGAATGGCTTGATGACAAATGCTAGACCGTAAAAGACGTAAAAGAATACGAGGCGCGTCCAGAAATTAAGTTCCGTTTGGTAATAAAATGAAATTGTACACATACAGAAGAAATTTTTATTGCAGAAAATTCTACAACTCTTAGACTACTTTTCCACATAACTGCCGAAATTTTGCAGGCATTTGTCATAGCGTGGCACCAGGTTTTGTATACCTTCTTCATAGAAATCTGCCGCCTGTGTCTTCAACCAGTTGGAAACAGTTTCATCTCCTGTGACTATCCGTCTCAGAAATTCTTCGCCGATTTCAGCATAAAGGGTCAAAAACTCAAGTGCACTACCCATCCGTTGTGTTTTGTGTTGCTCAGTGAGAATCTTTGGTACCCAACGTGAGCAAAGTTTACGGAATTTCAGTTGTTTGGTAACAATTTCATGCATCAGCTATCGTGAAATTTGAGGGAAGTCCATAGCGAGAGCACTAATTGTAAACCTACGGTTTTCCCGGATCTTATCATCAATCGCGTGAACCAGTTCTTCTGTAACCAAAGGTGGACGCCCACTTCGTTCTTCATCGTGCACATCACTACACCCGCCATTGAACTGTCGGACCCATCTTCTCACCATCGAATCACTCATCGCATTTGGTCCGTAAACATCGCAAATTCGCCGATAAATTTCACTTGGTTTCACTTTCCTCGCATTCAGAAACCGAATCACCGACCTAATTCCATAGGCGGCGGGATTTTTCAATCAAACAAGCACAACAAAGCGTACGTAACTGACAGCGATCTCCGAATAGCGCACGTTCTTCTCCTTGATACACATCGTCTACAGCGCATGTGCGGAACTGCAATCGCAGCGCTGCAGCGGAGATAAATTGAAACGGAACTTACTTTCTGGACGCGCCTCGTCGTATGTAACTACGAAGAAATGTAGATGCCGCTTACAGGAAAATACGGTACTGTGGAAAGGGAAAAGGAAATACATGAAGCTGTAGATGAAACAGGAAATACGATATTACGAGAAGAATTTGATAGAGCACTGAGAAACTTAAGTCGGAACAAGGCTCCCTCCGAGTACTAAAGTCTCTAGGAGAGCCAGCCATGACAACAATTCCACTTGGTGTGCAAGAGCTAAGAGAGAGGCGAAATACCCTCAGTTTGCAAGAAGAATTTCGAATTTCAAAGAAAGCAAGTGTGAAAATTGCCGAACTATCGGTTTAATAAGCCTTGGTTGCAAAATATTAACACGAATTATTTGCAGATGAATGGGAAAACTGGTGGAATCCGACTTCGGGGAAGATCTGTTGAGGAAAAATTATGAACACGCGAGGAAGTACTCACGTTACGACTTATCATAGAACAGACATCCTACGTTTTTAGCGTTTGTAGATCTGGAGAAAGCTTTTGACAGTGTTGACTGGAAGAGACACTTTGAAATTGTGAAGGTAGGAGGAGGAAAATATCAGGAACGAAAAGTTACATTCAATTCGTACAAAAACGATACTGCTGTTATTAGAGTCAAAGGGCATGAAAGAGACGCAGTTGTTGGAAAGGAAGTAAGACATGAAGCCTTTCCTCAGTGTTACTCAATCTGTACAGAGCAAGCTGTGAAATAAATCATGTAGGAATTTTGAGAAGGAATTAGAGTTCAAGGTGAAGAAGTAAAAATATTGCGGTTTGCCGATGACAATGTGATTCTGTCAGAGACAGCACAGGACCTGGAAGAGCAATTGAAAGGGATGGGCAGGGGCAGTGTGCCGGCCGCGGTGGCCGAGGAGACTGAGGCGCTTCAGTCACGGTCTACACGGCTACTACGGTCGGGAGTTCGAATCCCCCCTCGGGCATGGATGTTTGTGCCGTCCTTAGTTGTAGCTAGTTCATAAGTAGTTTGTAAGTTTAGGTACTGATGACGCCGTAGTTGAGTCCCATAAGCTCTACTAACATTTGAACATTTGATGGGCAGTGTCTTGAAAAGAGGTTGTATGACGAATATAAATAAGACCAAAACAAGGATTATAGTGTAAGAACATCAGGCGATGGTGAAGAAATTAGATTAGTTAATGAGATAATAACGGTAGTAAATTAATTTTGTTATTTGGGTAGAAAAGTTACTTCTGATGGCCGAAGTAAGGAAGAAAATTAAAATGTTTGTAAATCTGTGGGACTGAGTCCCTAGGCTTACAAACGTCTTCAACTAACCTAAGGACAAACACACACACCCATGCCTGAGGTAGACTCGAGCCTGCGATGGCGAGCAACCGCGCGCTCCGCAGCGAGACGCCTTATACCGCTCGGCTACTCCACCGCGGCGAAGTAAGGAAGGATGCAGAATGGCTATGGAACGAAAAGCGGGTCTGTAGAAAAGAAATTTTTTGACATCCAATATTAAATGAAATGTTAGAAAGTCCATTCTGAAAGCATTTGTCTGGAATATAGCACTGTACAAGAGTGAAACGTGAACGATAAGGAGTTCAGACAGAAAGATGAAAGAAGCTTTTGAAATGTAGTGTTACAGGGGAATGATGAAGATTATATGGGTAGATCACGTAACTAATGAGGAGGTGCTTGATAGAACTGGTTAGGAAAGGAATTTTTGGAATATCTTGACTAAGAGAAGGAATAGATTGGTTCTGAGATGTCAAAGAATCGTCAATTTAGCATTGGAAGGAAGTTTGTGGGATAAAAATCGCAGAGGAAGTTAGAGAGACGAATACAGTAATGATGTTGCAAAATATGTAGGTTGCCGTTCTAATGACGACATACTGCACAGGACAAGGTAGTGCAGAGAGCTACATGTAGCCAGTTTTTGGACAGAAGACAACAACAATATGATGTATGTTTGAGTCTGCTTATTGTATTCGGCTCTATCTTCCTCTGTCATTATAACCTCACGCAGATCCCTCCAGTTTTAAACTGACGATCTCTTGATGTCTAATAATACGTGCCACCAATCCATCACTTATTTTAGTTAAGATATGCTGGAAATTTCTTGATCTCCCCGTATAATATTCAGCATCCGTTTGTAGCACGCATTTTGAAAGCTACTGTCATCTTTCTGTCTGAACGTATCTTCCAGGTTTCACTCCCGTATAGGGCCACATCCCAGAGTAATGCTTTAAGAAAAGATTTCCTAATATTTAAATTAAAATCGGATGTCAACAAATTTCTTCAGAAATGCATTTCCTCCAATAGTCATTGAGCATTTTATATTTTCTTAAATCGGGCATGCCCCCATGAACCACAGACATTGCCGAGGTGGGGTGGCTTGCGTGCCTCAACGATACAGATAGCCGTACCGTAGGTGCAACCACAGCGGAGGGGTATCTGTGGAGAGGCCAGACAAACGTGTGGTTCCTGAAGAGGGGCAGCAGCCTTTTCAGTAGTTACAGGGGCAGCAGTCTGGATGATTGACTGAGCTGGCCTTGTAACATTAGCTCATGTGGCTTTGCCACACAGCTACTGCGAACGGCTGAAAGCAAGGGGAAACTACAGCCGTTACTTTTTCCCGAGGACATGCAGCTCTACTGTATGAACATATGATGATGGCATCCTCTCGGGTAAAATATTCCGGAGGTAAAATAGTCCCCCATTCGGATCTCCGGGCGGGGACTACTCAGGAGGATGTTGTCATCAGGAAAGACAATACTGGCATTCTACGGATCGGAGCGTGGAATGTTAGATCCCTTAATCGGGTAGGAAAATTAGAAAATTTAAAAAGGGAAATGGATAGGTTGAGGTTAGATATAGTGGGGATTAGTGAAGTTCGGTGGCAGGATGAACAGGATTTCTGGTCAGGTGAGTACAGGATTATAAATACAAAATCAGTTGGGGTTATCACAGGAGTAGGACTGATAATGAATAAGAAAATAGGAATGCGGGTAAACTACTATGAGCAGCACAGTGATCGCATTATCGTTGTCAAGATAGATACGAAGCCAACACCGACGACAGTAGTACAGGTTTATATGCTAACTAGCTCTGCCGATGATGAGGATATCGAAGAAATATATGAGGAGCTAAAGGAAATTATTCAGATAGTTAAGGGAGAGGAAAACTTAATTGTGATGGGAGACTGGAATTCGGTAGTAGGAAAAGGAAGTGAAGGAAAAATAGTAGGTGAATATGGTCTGGGCAAAATGAATGAAAGAGGAAGCCGCCTGGTACAATTTTGCACGGAACATGATTTAATCATAACAAACACCTGGTTTAAGAATCACAAAAGAAGGTTGTATACATGGAAGAGACCAGGAGCCACCGGAAGGTATCAGATAGATTTTATAATGGTAAGACATAGATTCCGGAACCAGGTTATAAACTGCAAGACGTACCCAGGGGCAGATATAGACTCTGACCATAACTTGTTAGTCATGAACTGTAGGCTGAAACTGAAAAAATTGCAGAAAGGTAGGAAAATAACGAGATGGGACTTAGATAAATTGAAGGAAAGTGAAGTTCTGGAGAATTTCAGAGGGAGATTTAGGCAACAATTGACAGAAACAGGGGGAAATAAAACAGTAGAAGAGGAATGGGTAGCACTGAGAGATGAAATAGTGAAGGCAGCAGAGGACAAAATAGGTAGAAAGGCAAGACCTACAAAAAATCCTTGGATATCACAGAAAATACTAGATTTAATCGATGAAAGGAGAAAATATAAAAATGCAGTAAATGAAACAGGCAAAATGGAGTACAGACGATTAAAAAATGAGATTGACAGGAAGTGCAAAATGGCTAAGCAGGAGTGGCTAGAAGCCAAATGCAAATCTGTAGAAGAATGTATAAGAAGGGGAAAAGTAGATACCGCCTACAGGAAAATAAAAGAGACATTTGGGGACAAGAAAAGCAACTCTACGAATATCAAGAACTCAGATGGGAAGCCGGTTCTCAGCAAAGAAGGGAAAGCTGAAAGGTGAAAAGAGTACATAGAGCAGCTCTACAAAGGAAATGAACTTACAGACAATGTGGTAGGAAGGGAAGAGGACGTAGATCAAGATGAAATAGGAGATGCTATACTGAGAGATAAATTTGACAGAGCCTTGAAAGACCTAGGTCGGAACAAGGCCCCAGGAGTAGATGACATACCCTCAGAGCTACTAAAGTCTCTGGGAGAGCCAGCCACGACAAGGCTATTTGAACTGGTGTGTAGGATTTATGAGACAGGCGAAATACCCTCAGACTTTAAGAAAAATGTAATAATCCCCATTCCAAAGAAATCAGGCGCAGACAGGTGTGAAAATTACAGAACCATTAGTTTGATAAGTCATGGTTGCAAAATTTTAACCCGAATTATCTACAGGAGAATGGAAAAGCTGGTAGAAGCTGACCTTGGGGAAGATCAGTTTGGATTCAGGAGGAACGTAGGAACCAGGGAGGCAATACTCACTTTACGTCTTATCTTAGAAGATAGATTAAGGAAAGGCAAACCTACATTTTTAGCTTTTGTAGATTTGGAGAAAGCATTTGACAATGTTGACTGGAATACACTGTTTCAAATTCTGAAGTCAGCAGGGGTAAAATATAGGGAAAGGAGAGTTATTTATAACTTGTACAAAAGCCAGACCGCAGTTATTAGACTCAAAGGGCATGAAAGGGAAGCATCAGTTGGGAAGGGAGTAAGACAGGGTTGTAGCCTTTCTCCGATGTTATTCAATTTGTACATCGAGCAGGCGGTGAAGGAAAGCAAGGAAAAATTTGGAATAGGGATTAAAGTTCAGGGGGAAGAAATAAAAACATTGCGTTTTGCTGATGACATTGTAATTCTGTCAGAGACAGCAAAGGACATGGAAGAGCAGTTGAATGGAATGGACAGTGTGTTGAAGAGAGCGTATAAAATGAACATTAACAAGAGCAAAACAAAAATAATGGAATGCGGTCTTAGAAAATCGGGCGATGCTGAAGGAATTAGATTAGGTAACGAAACAATGAAGGTGGTAGATGAGTTTTGTTACTTGGGTAGTAAAATAACATGTGATGGTCGCAGTACAGAGGATATAAAATGCAGAATGGCAATGGGAAGAAAAGCATTTTTGAAAAAGAGAAATTTGCTAACATCGAATATTAATGTAAGTGCAAGGAAGTCTTTTCTGAAGGCATTTGTGTGGAGTGTTGCCTTGTACGGGAGTGAAACATGGACGATAAGCAGTGCGGACAGGAACAGAATAGAGGCTTTTGAAATGTGGTGCTACAGAAGAATGCTGAATATTAGGTGGGTAGATCGCATAACCAATGAAGAAGTACTGAACAGAATTGGTGAGAAAAGGAATTTTTGGCATACCCTGGCTAAAAGGAGGGATTGCTTGGTAGGACACATTCTTAGACATCGAGGAATCGTAAATTTAGCATTGGAGGGAAGTGTGTGGGGTAAAAATCGCAGATTCAAGTGGATGTGGGTTGCCGTTCTTATGAGGAGATGAAAAGGCTTGCTCAGGATAGAGTAGGGTGGAGAGCTGCATCAAACCAGTCTCCGGACTGAAGACCATAACAACAACAACAACAAATCGGGCATCAGAATATGTTTACCACGCAAATAACAAAACTTCTTTTATTGTCTGATTATGTAATTTAATTCATTCAGAATCACCTAGTGCTACATTCCATTCCCCTTGTTTCGCTCTTGTTAATGTTTATCTTACACCGTCCTTTCAATAAAATTTCTATTCGGTCCAGTTACATTTCCAGGTCCTTTGCTGTCTCTGACAGAATTACAATGACATCAGAAAACCGCAAATTTGTTATTTCTTGACACTGAACTTCAATTCCTAGTCCAAATTTCTCCCTGCTTTCCTTCACATCTTGTTCAATCTACGGATTGAATAACATTGGGGAAAGGCTACAACTCTGTCTCACATCCTTCTCAACTGCTATATCCCTTTCATGCTTTTCAACTCTTATAGCTGCTAATATATCACATATAACCTATATCTATAAAAACAAGAAATTTCCAGCTTGGTGGGAGGTATGAAGTATTTATTTTAAGAAAATTTA
The DNA here is from genome assembly GCA_026315105.1 of Locusta migratoria. Classification (NCBI taxonomy): domain Eukaryota; kingdom Metazoa; phylum Arthropoda; class Insecta; order Orthoptera; family Acrididae; genus Locusta; species Locusta migratoria. The sequence continues at coordinate 870,306,043 of CM048744.1, forward strand.
CATATCGATTTCTTTCCCATGATGGAACATCATCACTTCAGATGCAACTCATGATGACTCATGTACTCAGCATTAAACGTTTAACAGTCAGGTCCATGAAATAACTAAAAATGTCTCCCAACTGTATGTTACAAGTAAAAAAAAAATTACACTTGTTTTTTCATTATAAGTAAAGAACAAAATAAAAAATAATAATATTTTTTAACTTGTAACATGCACTTGGAAAACCTTTTAGTTATTTTATGGACCTCACTGTTCAAATGCTTTATGCAGAGTACATGAGTCATCATGACTTTCATTCTCCACTGATGATGTTCCATTATGGGAAGGAAATCGATATGTAAATTTTCGATCTGATTTCTCTTATTTTATTGGGATGTTTATGTCTCCCTGTGTAGGTAGGTGTTAGCAAAATATTTTCACATTCAGAAGTAAAAGTTGGAGATTGAAATTTCCCAAATAGATCTCGCCGCAACGAATAATGACGTTCTTTTAATGATTTCCACCTCAAATCGTGCAAAATTTTTCCGTGACGCTATTCCCCCTGTAACGTGATAAAACAAAAGGAGCTGCCCTTCTCTGAACCTTCTCTGTGTCTTCCGTCTGTTCCACCTAGTGAGGGTCCCACACTGGACAACAGTACTCTAGGAGAGGACGCACAAGTGTGATGTAGGCAGTCTCTTTGGTTGCATCTTCAAAGCGTTCTGCCAATAAAACGTAACCTTTGGTTCGCCTTCCCCACAATATTTTCTGTGTGTCTCTCCAGTCTAGGTTGTTCGTAATTGTATCTCCTAGGTATTTGGTAGAATTTACGACCTTTAGGTTTGACTGATTTATCACGTAATTGAAGTTCAGGAGATTTCTTTTAGTGGTCATGTGTATTACTTCACACTTTTCTTTATTTAGTGTTAATTGCCAGTTTTCGCACCATGTAGACATTTTGTCTAAATCGCTTTGCAGTTCCTTTTGATCCTCTGTTGACTTCACTAACCGATAAACGACAGCATCATCCGCGTACAGTCTAAGAGAGCTATTTAGATTGTTTCCTAAATCGTTTATAAACACAAGGAAGAGTAGGAGACCTATAACGCTTCCCTATGGAACGCCAGATATCACTTCTGTTTTACTCTATGACTTACCGTCAATTACTACGAACTGTGCTTTTCTGAGAGGAAATCACGAATCCAATCGCACGCTTGGGGCAATTTTCCATAAGCAAGCAATTTCATTAGAAGCCGCTTGTGAGGTACAGTTTAGAAAGCCTTCCGGAAGTTCAGAAATATGGAATCTATTTGACATCCCTTGTCGATGGCAGTTATCACTTCATGTGAATAAAGGGCAAGCTGTGTTTCGCAAGAGCGATGCTTTCTGAATCCGTGTTGACTATTGGTTAATACGTCGTTCTCTTCGAGATAGTTCATAATTTTCGAACAAACTATATGTTCCAAAATCCTACTGCAAATCGATGTCAATGAGATGGCCCTGTAATGTTGAGGATCACTCCTATTGCCTTTCTTGAATATCGGAGTGACCTGGGCAAGTCTTTGGGTAAGCATATTTCGCTGAGTGATCGGTTGTATACGATAGCTAAGTATGGATCTATTGCATCGGCATACTCTGAGAGGAATCTAGGTGGTATACTATCTGGCCCGGAAGATTTGTTTTTGTTTAGTGACTTAAGTTGTTTTACTACTCCAGGAACATCTACTTCTAAGTTTCGAAAGATTGCCAGCAGCAGATATCTGTCAGTTATTGTTTTTAACAGTCTTGATCTTCGTGCATTTTAAGAAAAGCTTTTCAACTGACACGTTTTATTTGCAAATTCATATAAGGCTTTCTTTCAGTTTTTGTCAGGACTCTTTTACCGAATATTAAAGCGTCTTATTCAGTCATTAATGCCTACTTTTTTTATTATTATTTTTTTCTACGTGTTTTCATTCGTTGTTAGCGGAGGCTTAAGTCGAAAAAAAATATTTTCCTGTTATGCCGTTTCTTTTCTATTCCAGGCCCTGTAATAATAATAATAAAAAAAAAAAAAAAAAAAAGACGCTAGGAAAAGCATTGCACTTAAAAGAGGAAAAGACGCCAGTGAACAAATAGCAAATTTGTAAATATAAGCGAGATACAGCTGGTGAAAAACTGTTGCGAATGATGAGGTTATTATTTTTAACACAAATAGAAGTCACTACAAGAGCCTCCATTCAATTGTTCCACTTGCCCAAGATGGCTATATTCAACTGTTGCCACAACAGTTGTGGCACCCCTACTTCCAAAATTTCTTCTTATTCATTTTGGCTGTAAGGTTACTGTATTTCAGTACCTATCTTAACTGTTATTAGGAATTGAACTATTAGTGATGAATGAAAATCTTACTTCTCTGTGTCAAATAGTTATGAAGATAGAGTTTTATATTTTTCTGAATGATCAAATTGGCTACAATACCAGAAATTAGTAACAGTAAATTTACATTATCTAATTTTAGTTGTAATGTATAGTTTGCCTTCCTTGTAATAGTAGGAGCAGACAATTTTTATTCAGTGTCGTTTTCATTTTTCAAGAAATCCTGTACCTGTTGCAAATACGTTTTACAACAACAATTTAGCATCTAGCTGTGGTTTCAGTCAAAAGAAGCTATCAAAAGTATTATTTCATCTGTACAGTATTCTGCATCATATGCTGTCTGTAGACTTATTTCATACTTCATGTTATTAGCTATGTCTCATACAGTGATAAAAATTTATTATAGTCAAAGAAATGTAACAAGAAACGTACCTGCTGTTAGAAATTTTTTAGACTTTATGCTTTACCTGTCAGCAGCAATAACATGTTGACCTAGAGTGTGATGTGTAATACTGAACCTTCATACCCCCTACCCCACCCGAATCATGATTGTGTAGTGTTGGGCAAAGTGTAGGTTATGTTGAACAGTGGAAATTCAGTTGAGAGCTGGTGAAGCCCAAAACGTTAATGCCAAATGTTATCTGTAGATTGACATAGGGCATTGCTTAACATTTACACCACACTCAAGCATACTTTTCATCATATAAACTTAAACTACACTATACGAGATTTAAAAAAAAAAAAAAAAAAAAAAAAAAAAAAAAAAAAAAAAAAAAAAAAATTATTAGTTAATGGACACTTACAAAAATGTCCATATCCCAAGCTAAACCAAGATACACTGATTGTAACTACAATGTTTGCTCCATTTAATGGAAACCTCAAGTATTACTGCATCAATGGTGTCCAAAATGTCAGCACAGAAAGAAAGGGTTAACAAAATGATTGTGAATAAACAAATACTTACCTTCAGTCTGCCTCTCATTTGTACTATACTGATAAAAAAAATCTACTGAGTTGTAAACATGTGCAACAGCTTCAGAGAAGCTCACTGAAATTCTAGAATGAAAATGTTAGAAACCCCTGTGCTAGTATAGCAGTCACTTGGAAGCCAGAGGTTATGACATTTCAAAAACAGGTTGTTGTGACAAGTTGATCCATAATGTAACTAGAGAGTGAGCTTAGATTGGGAGGTAACATTTTGTTTATGAGTTAGTAAAACCAATGAATGGAAAAGTGCAGAAAATTTGGTTATGTCAAAGCATATTATATTAAAATCCAATATTTGAAACTAAAACATCTGTATTAGCTACACAAATCAGCTGTTCCACCATCTTACCTTCCCATCACTTCTTTTGGTAAGCATTACCAACGTATAAGTCATGATAAGAAAACGCCTTTTCTAGAATTTTACCCTGTAGTATTTTTCAAGAATGCAAGTTGTGATTTTTGCCAGTCTCTTTAGATCATGATCCTTGTGCAGTCACTATTGAAATAAGAGAATTGACAAATTAAGGAGGTTTTTCTTGGAGATGGTTACACACACTGGAATAACACATGCAAATTTTTACCACATATTGGTGAGGAAAATTGACTATAAAATTAAAAATGCAATCTTTAGAGAAGCTTACTGGTTTTCATTCATTTCATGAACCACGTGACTCGCACCCAGCAGTCATTATAAAGTCAGTCATCAGAGATCTATCTGATAGGCCTAGATCCTTTACAAAGGCACCTCATAATGATTGAAGAGGGGGATATCACCCATCAGCTTTGATATGTAACATTATAGGAATGGTAATCAGTTTTTTTATTTTGTTTTAATTTTTATTCTATTTTATTAACTTTTAAATTATTATTTATTTGTACATTTTTGACATACGTTGTCTCAAACTAGGCTAATGAATTTATTCAAATTTTTGAAGGTAAGAGATCGCTTTCAAACAGGCCCTGATGTCACCATCCTCTCCGTACTTATGTACTATTTTTGCCATCATTTCATGGTGTTTCACATTTGTTTTTTTCTTTCGTTTTCCCTCCATACCTAACTCTGATTTCATTAAAGCACGTGCTGAGTTCTCTGCTTCCATCTTCATGCACTTGATTACGTCTTTAATTTTAGGATTCGGTTTCCCAAGCATATTATTAATCTTGTTGTGTCAGCCTTCCACAGCGTTGGTGGTACGATGGCGCAGTTTGTAGCAGCTCCAAACCATGATCGGGACTTAATCGTTTTCTAACCACCTGTACGAAATAGTCGAAAAACTGAGACAGTTTGGGGATATCTGATGCTTGTGAATGGATTTCGAGCCAGCCATCGCAGTCATCTTCCAGTCGAAGGAATGCCAGAGAAGCACACATCTGAATTTGCAACCTTATTTCTTTATTTTCTCTGTATTCGGAAGCAAGTCCGAAGTCTTGCACTTTCCTCCAGAAACATTTCTTCATGTGGAAATGGCAGCCATGAATTTGAACCGACGGGAGCACAACTTTTAATGCAGAAATAGCAGCTATTTCAAAATCAAAGGTGACATTTTGAGGATTCCATTCTTTTATATTATTTTTAAGAGTGCTGAAAAGACGAATATATGACTCTTTTCCTTTGTTGGGTAACAGTGCAAAGGCCACCGGATAGATATTTGTTTCATACTTTGAACTTCCAAAGTCTGCATGTATCGTATATATTTGAGCAAATTGCTTGCTTCAACATTTGAAGGTCCCATGCATAAAAAAGTCTCGTTTAGTCTTTAAAGCCTCTCTTCCTGCCTTTCCACTAAAGACTATCACCCTGTCTCCAAAGTTGTCATCGCTCAAGAGAAAACTCTTGTCTCTTGATCTCTTCTTAGCCCGATTTACTGCCTTCTGTATTTCTATGCGAGCGTCATCTGGTGCTCCACATTGATGCTCATTTGAACTAAGCACCTCACAGTCTTTCGTCTCAAGCATTCCTCGGCAATACTTTGTTCTTTGCTTTAAACCGCGCCAAATCCTAGTCCCATCTGCTTTGGTTCTCCTTATGGTATATGAGTAGCCGTCATAATGCGCACATGGCTTACCACGGATGGTCATTGACACTTCCATTTCGAACTTAAAGCACACTGGGAGACAAGATGCACGAAATGAATACTACACAAGTTAGAGTCCTAGTGGCAGTGACTGTCTAAGCGGTCAGCCACTGCCACAGAGTAACATATATTTGTCTGTGCCACTGCGTTGGACGAGACCTTCGGGAGCGTGACTGACAAGGAGCGTTCCGGTGGACGGGGACTCCCAGGGGGGCCGGGAGGCTCTGCCCTCGCGCAGGTAGTTTCCAGGAAACTGGGCCCAGAATTCACACTTTTCTGGTTGTGCCCAGAATTCACTGGGCCCAGAATTCAGTGAACCGCTACCTTCAGGTCACATGACACTGTAAGCAGCACCCCCTCCTTACCTTACGCGTGCGCAAAGGCTGCTCTGCATCTTTTCAAACAGTTAAATATTTGTCAATAAAATTCTTCAGGGTTTTTGTCCGCATTGTCAATATATAAAATTCCGACATTTCGGCCACTGTTGCAAGTGGCCTTTGTCAAGGTCATCCAAACACCTTGATAAATGCCACTTGCAACAGTGGCCGAATTGTCAGAATTTTATATATTGACAATGGGGACAAAAACCACGAAGAATTTTATTAAAATTGACAACGGCCGCGGAAGCCTTCGTTTACAATTAAATATTTGTTACAACGAAGAGTATAAAATCATTTACCCTCAAAATGACGACACAGTCGCAAAAACGTCCAAAGATATGTGGCAAGTAACAATGCAAAGGTCATTGTTGCTCCCGTATTTGTTGAAAAGAAGAATTGGTTTAAAAAAATTGCTTACAGTCGGTCTCAAACCCACTACCTTCGACGGCACAACGCGATGTCGCTAACACACGGTGGAGAGTAGTGACTTCATTATTCGGAGCTTCTGAAGGCTTTTACAGTTGATGCGTCTTTCGTTTATATCATTTATTTATTTACCTATTTTACGCCCACATTAATCAATCCATACCCATTTAAGTCTTAATCCTAGTTGTAAATTGGGCTTTCCTCTTCTGCTCCCAAAACTTCATCCTTTCCGACCTGGCTGCCCTTTCTTCATCTGTTATGGTGTATTTTTTGCGTGTAAATGTCTTTAATATAAATCTCGTGTCACTGAGTTTCAGGATATTCTTCTCTTCTCTGCCTTCAATTTGTTGCATTGTGCTTGCCTGACTCATCTAAATCATCTTGAACTTCTTTGAACCAGCTGTTCTTGGTCTTACTTTTCCAAAAGTAGCTGAACAGTTGTTTCAGTAGCCTGGTTTGTGGTAGTCTGGAAGGTGTCCTGACAAAAGCACCCAGTGACAAAAGCACCCAGTGACATTAGCACCCAGTTCTGGTCGAGGGGCGGTCCGCTAATCTGCCCGTCCGGTCTCTGTCCGGCAGGTAGAAGAGCCGAGGGCTGTTAGGTCGCACTGACACAAGGCCGTACTTGACGGCAATAGCATTGCTGCAATTTATAATGGAAGCGAGCCTAAAGAACAACCAAGACATATTAATAAGATTTGTGACCTGGAAAAAGTCTTCGATAATGTAAGGTGCTGGATGATGTTCGCAATTCTGAGAAAAATTGGAGTAAGCTTGTAGGGAAAGCGGAAAATACATAGTTTGTATAAGAACGAAGTCGATACTATAAGCGCCGAAAGTCAAGAACGAAATGCTCAGATTAAAGAGGGGGTAAGAAAAGGTTGTGGACTGTCGCCATCACTGTTCAACTTGCACAATGAAGAGACTTAATGTAGAAAATAAAGATGTTCAAGGCTCTGATAAAAGTTCTGGGTAAAAGGATATCAGTGATAAGATTTGTTAATGACATTGCTATCATCAGTGAAAGTAAAGGAAAATTACAGGGTCTGTTGAATAGAATGAAAAGACTAATGAGCACAGACCATGGACTGAAGGTAAACCAAGGAGAGATGAAAGTCATAAGACGTAACAGAAATAAAAGTAGCGAGAAAATAACATCCGAATTGGTGATCACAATGCAGTGCTGTAGCCGGCCGCAGTGGCCGAGTGGTCTGCGGCGTGCCAGTCACGGTCGTCACGACCGCTGCGGTCGGGGGTTCGAATGCCCCCTCGGGCATGGATGTTTGTGTCGTCTTTAGTATAAGCTAGTTCATAAGTAGTTTGTAAGTTTAGGGACTGATGACCCCTTAGTTAAGTCCCATAAGCTCTACAAACATTTGAATTTGATCACAATGTACACCAAGACAAGGAATTCCGCTACCTTTGCAGTAAACTAACTCACGACGGAAGAAGGAAGAGGGACATAAAAAGTAGATTAGCACAAGCAATGAGGGCATTCACGGGAAAGAGAAATCTAGTGCTGTCAAACATCGCCATGGACTTTAGGCAGAAATTTCGCAGAACATAAGTTTGCAGTATAACATTATATGTAACTTGGACTGTTGGGAAATGAGAAAAGAAGAGAATTGAAGCATTTGATACGTAGTTTATGGAGTTGTACAAAATATCACGTCATTTTTTTGTAGGTACTGCTTTTAAGTTTATGTTTTAAAGCCATAAATGCCTGGATATTTATGAATTTTGGGCATTTGCCCAAGCATTCATTCTAGGCATTTGCCCCAACTTGCAAATGTCGAGGCATTTTACATCACTAGGGGAAAAACAGAATGGAAACATCAAGCAAATAATTGAGGATGTAGGTTGCAATGGTACTCTGAAATGAAACGGTTGGCTAAGGATTTGGTGGCAGGTCGCATCAAAGCAGTCAGAAGACTGATGACTAGGGATGCAAACGATAAATCTACGTTTTGAAAACATCGACGTTTTGCCCCAAAACATCGATGTTAACAGCGATGGTTTGAACATCGATATATCGCCTATGTATCGGTGATAGAAGTCGAAAACTATCAACACCGTTAAATTCTGGTTCTAAGCCTTTTTACTGTCTATGAAAAGGATGTTCTACAGTATTGTATGTTACGTTTAGAAAACACAGGAAGAAACAAATATTTGGGTTTTATTTCCGAAAAAGTGATAATATGCGAATGTGTGGTTACGTTACAAAAAAAAAAAAAAAAAACAAAAACAAAAAAAAAAAAAAAAAAAAAACATATTCACAGAATATATGACAACTGCGAATGGGCAAAGCTGAAAATATGTACCCAGCTGGCACAAATTGCACGAACCGAATACTACGATCTTCATAATCGTACTGACAGCAGTCATCCGCTGAGGTGGACAAGGACCTCGGGACTGCAGGCAGACTGTGTCGAGAGAGCGTTTCCGGTGAGCGAGGACTGGGCGGCGTGGCATTACCGCGAAAACAGGGACGACTTAGAGAGGGTACGGGCTGCAGGTAGGTCATGACGTAGTAAACAGGTCAGACTGGGTGCAAATGTCGCAGATTTGGGGTTGGGTGCAAATGTCACTGGGTGCTTTTGTCACATATCCGTCTGGAAATGTGGCAGAAAAAAGCAACTCTCCTTTTCCGCATTGTGTCAATTATTGATTTAGTTTCTTGGTATACACATGGTTAGGTAATAGTCGCCACTGTCCCTCTACTTGGTATTTTTTGTTTATTATAGTTATAGTTCTAAGGATTCTTCTGTCTGCTTTCTGTAGTTTGTCAGTTGTTGGTTTGGTGTTCATCTTGAACAGTGTTTCACTAGCATAGGTTGCTTCAGGTTTAATAATGGAGTGGTGGTGTTTGATTTTTGCATTTATCGAGAGATATTTCTTCTTGTATGTTGGCGCTTGTTTCAGTTTAGTTGTTCTCCTTTCTATTGACATTTTCTCATTTGAGTTCCAACTTATTACCTCTCCAAGATATTTGAATTGATTTACAATTTCAATTTGTTTATTATAATTCAGTGTAATGGCTGGTGTTTCAACCTTGAAGGATGACATCATTTCTGTCTTTTGAAACGAGATCTGTAGTCCGACTTTTGCTGCTATTTTTTCGAGTTCTTCAATTTGGTGTTTAGCCTCCTCCACGCTATTTGCGAGAAGCGCTTGATCATCGGCGAAGGCCAGACAATTTAGTTTGTTGTTTCTGCCAATCTTGATGTTTGGTTGGCATTTCTTATTCCATTCTCGCATGACTTTCTCCAGTGCACAGTTAAATAGTAGTGGTGAGGGACCATCCCCCTGTCGAAGTCCTGTCCGGATTTCAAATGATTCACATCGTTCCCCTCTGAATTTAACTTTCGATTTAGTGTTCTTAAGGGTGAGTCCAATAAGATTAATAAGGTGCAATCCAAATTCCGCAAGGATTTTAAGTAATGACTCACGATCGATACTGTCATACACAAAAGTGGTGACCAGCTTCTTGTTTCTCACTCATTGATGTTTCATAATCCACTTAAGGCTGATAATTTGATCTGGACAGCTTCTTCCAGGGCGAAATCCTCCTTGGTATTCTCCAAGTTCTTGGTCGAGTTGTTCCTGAATTCTTGTGAAAATAATTCTAGACAGGATCTTTTACGTGACATCAAGCAGCGAAATCCCCCTTTCGTTTATAGTTATAAGATAATTTACCAAATATGACGTGCTTTTGATGAATCTTCAGTGCACCAAAACAAATATGTAGGGAGCATGTTACCGTAATAGAGAATTTGCCGATGCGCAAGGCGAGGTGCATAGTGGCTCCACTGTATGCTTTGGGAACAATCTTGCGTAACCGCCAGAGCTGGAGTAGCCAGGAACTGGCGTCTACCAGCTCCAACGCCAATTAGAGATTGGTAGGACCCGATGAAAACGGTTCCTTGAACCCGCATCAGTTGCGCTAGTGATGGATGTAAATCTGTCTGCAGGTCGGACACGCATACGACCTGGACCCAGCAAACAGGTCAGGCGCGGCTGGAGTAGGAAACGCAGCGGCGGAGTGGGAGGGAGACAATTGTAAAGCCCACGCGGGATGTGGACCCCACTATAAACACAGCAGGGTGGTCCGGTCCCACGGTCAGAAAAATAGGACTGAATCCTCCCGAGCCTGCAAGGGTGTGGAAAAGGACGGGACTGAATCCTCCCATAACCTATTGAAGCAGGTAGTTGATGGCCGCCCGAGACCACAGAGTGTGTGGCCAGACCTTTAAGAATATTCCAGGCAAGCAAAGCTATCTAGCATATGTTTCAGTGTATGATCCTACATTGTACAGTAAAGTAAGAGTTAGAATTAAGCCCCAGTTAACTTTAGAGTCAGAGTAAACATACAGTAATATCGCTCTGGTTCTTACAATCTAAATATTACGTTTTACTTACAATTGATAAATCTGTGAAACATTTTCAGCAGTTGGCATACAAGTTTATTTGATACAGTGACGAATTATAAACAGAGGACAAGGCAGGCTAATTTTTTTCCTAAGGGAGAAGAAATTCTGCTTTCAACGGGAGGGCAGGACACGAGTCTCATTGAACTGGCTTGACTTAACGTGAATAGAAGCAAGTTATGAACATCTGTAGTTTCTAATAAAATTTGCCTTAATAGGAAATCGGAAAATAGGAAATACTCCTGAAAGGCTTTCACGGATATTGTATGTATTATGAGCAATACTCTTAAATGTGGTGCTGGGGCATTGTAGGTAAGCGAACACACTGCTATTTTTGCGACTCAGGTTCGATTTCCACTAGAAGCGTAATTTCATTTATTAAATTTCTTGCAACATTAAACTTTTAATTATAAAATTATAAAAAGACTATCTTCAAATTTGGAGGTAATAAGTAGATAAAGGTCACACGAGAAAAAAGTTCCATTAATCAACGCCGAAACGTGGAAGTGATATAAGGAAGCATGAGGCTGTTATAAGCAAGTACAACGTGAACATTACAACAATGGAGAATGACAGTTGTATTCGCGTATTTTTCACAAAAATTTGTTTATTGCTAGTGGTACCTGGGTAAAAAGCTTCAAACGTAAACATTCCATAAGGCAACAACAACAACAAAAAACTCACCAAATTCGTCAGCACGAATATGTTGCAACTTTGGAAGAAACAGCAGGAGCAGTAGAAAACTTACGCATAGAGAAGAGATATATAATGCCAAACTTCAACAGTTGTTATGTAATCAACACTGACCATACCGGATGACAGTAAGAATAAATGCTGAACACTGGTTGGTATACAATCATGCAGAGACCTTTTGCCAACCTTGCAATTAGCACTGCTTATTGTTTATACTATTAGAAAGATGGAAGATGAATTTTTAGCGTCCCATCGAGATCGTCATCATTAGACACAGAGCTCACGCTCGGATTGGGTAAATCTCATGAGTAATGAGGAGGTACTGAACAGACTTGGGGAGAAAAGAAGTCTTTGGCATATATTGACAAAAAGAAGGGATAGATTAGTAGGACACATTTTGCGGTATCGTGAAACTAGCATTAGAGGGAAGTGTATGGAGTAAAAATCGCAGAGGTAGGCCGAAAGATGATTACAGTAAGCAAATTCAAAAGGATGTAAGCTGTCGTTCTTATTCAGAAATGAAGAGGTTTGCACAAGATAGGGTAGCGTGGAGAGCTGCATCAAACCAGTCTACGGACTGAAGACCACAACAACAACAACATTTCATACTAAATTTAATCACATATAATACCATAGAGTAAGTAAACGGTTGGTTTTGTTAGACGAAATCACACGAATTCTCGATTTTCTAAAGTTTCATAATAGTTTATTCTGGTTTTCACAACTTAGGATCTCCTAGTATGGATCATAATTTGACATCATCGCTATCCTCAGTCATTTTTAAAGAACTGAATGTGAATTCGTTTTGCCATTTGACACCTTACTTTAAAATACGCCTCCGTTAAGAGTATACTAGAAACCAATGTTACGGTAAAGATAACTGCATGTTCTTGATAGTTTACAGACAGTGGTCACTTAACTGGACTTAGTAAAACCAGACTTTCGGTAAAGTTCTTGTAAAACTAAACAGTTTATCGGCCATTGTAAGATCGGGCCTAAATGTGACACGGGGATTTCATTTTTTATTCCTCAAGTTCCATCAGACCGTAACAAGTTTATAGAACGGTTCGATATAAACTAGCACAACATCAATGAAAAACAGAGGAGTTGACTGAAAATTGTTCTACGAACTACTAGACATTATTAAATTAGTGAGCCATGAGAACTTATATTGGTAAGTGCGAGGACTGGCGCAACAATTTTGACATCTCACGGTAGATTACTGACGAATGACAGCTGGTAATTCTTAGGAATAAGCTCATTTTGATAGACATCAGTAAAGAAAATCCAAGAAGAGAATACCAGTTCGTTTAGCATTACCCAGGGTGCACCACGAGGAGGCGAACTGATTCACACCCCAAAAGTATTTACATTATTATTTTTTCCTATATTTACAAAATTTATTCACTTATTTCCTAATATGTACATGTACAGTTAAAACCACTTTTCTTACTGTGTAATTCCCGGTTTGGTTTTGTATGAAACTGATTTCACATATTGGAATCTGGAAATTTTTCCAGCTTTGAAATTTGCCACTTGCTGTATCATAAATTTCAAGTTTGGGCAGTTCCTTTCCTGTTCCGTCGTTTTTGATTAATTTATTGCGATTTTAAAATCGAGCTGAATTTAAACCTAAAAATATCGGGACTGCAGGAGTAGAACTGACTATTATATTTGCTGTGGAAACTTTCACAAGCATTGGTGGTTCGCTATCTATTACAGCCTAGTTCTGCCCACATGGTTTGAAGAAAGAGAGCATCTTCTTGTATATACGTTTCCACTAGGTAATCACAAAATGTTTGCAGTTTTTCTGATGCAGGCATCTCTGACATGAAATCTTCGACAAAACACTCTCCAACCATATTAGGATCGAACATCGGCAAACTAAATTTCATTTCTTTCGTAATAGTCATGTGCAAGACCCAATGTTTGAATCTTTCTCCACCAGCTCTGGGTCAAATGAAATTTGCATCCTTGGATCCTTATATCACTCCAGACTTCACTTCCAGCCTTCATTATGCTGTCTTCAAAATCTGAAAACATCGTTGATGGTGAAAATTTCAGTCCTAGATCAGCACATTTATTGATGACTGTATCAAAGACATAGTGATACTACGAAGTTTTCTTGTCGTTCAATAAGGCAAAAACCATTGGAATGTAATGTCCATTAATTAGGCCGAGTATAGTAAACAGCTGACAAAAGAATTTTGTGCAACACTTGAATGTTCCGTCAGCATATATTGTTACACACTGAGTAAGCAGGTTAAGGTTTTCAGAGTCACAAAATATTACAGCTTTTTTCTCGGCATTGTTGTCCAGCAAGAAATTTTTCCCGTCTGTAGTTTCAACATGTAACGTATTGAGAACTTCATGAGCATCTTCAACACTCGTCGGCAATTTCGGCAGAATTTTCCGCCTAGCATTGTAAATAGATTTCCGTAAGCTGTCGACATCTCTAATTTTAAATGGTGGTAAATCAGTTTAGATGGCCTCTCAAAAATGTCTTCTGTGGCTTTTCGCTTCATACTAGTAATTAATTTTTGCCTCTGAATTCTCTTGGAAGATACTTCTGCGTGGTTGTGGTCTTCATTAATGTCCACAACTTCCAGCTCCTCAACAGAAATGGTTTTAATGAAACTTTTGCAACCCTTAATGTTGCACGTCGATCACGCTACACCACTTTTCAACAATTCCTGAAATCCGAAAGTGTTACCTTTCGGAAGTAACATTTTCCCTCCCTTTCTACTCACTGAAACTTCAAGGGCATCGGAGGACATCTTCACTGTTAAGCGATCTGCCGAGGACTGAAGTGACGGCTTGGGGCGTGGTGGGGGCAGGAGGTGCCATTGTGCCTTAGCCTCCAAATAATACAAAGCCTACTCACTAGGAGCTTACCTCTGATGAGCAGTGTCGCCTCTGTAGTTCACACTTATTCCGCTGTTGGCGCCACAAGCCAACCTCATTCCGTGTAGATTCTTATGGAACCGAATAGGAAATAAGGCTTAAAAAATATGTCCATATATCACAACGGTTCATTTTGGTCACTGATGGCGAGAACAAATATTGAAGTTCGTGTAACTGTCTGTATTTAACAATGATAACATCTATTGTTTCTTGTTATTATCAGTGCCAACATATCTCTTTAAAGTAGATTTTGATGGCAAGCTTAATATATGGGCATTTCTCACAAATTCATAACCTGACGGCGACTTGCTTTACCACAGAACACAATATCTAATTGTCGAATCAGTCCACCGAGGTTTCTTCTGGGAGAAAACAAGTAATTGATCCAATAAGAACGCTGCTTTGATGTTTCTATCTACGCTTGCGCTTTGAATTTTATTAAGATTGTAATTAGCAACAATTCAATACACTAATTTTTTTTCAGTTTTTTCTGTTCTTTTCTTAATTCTCGTACCTGTTGTTTAGCACGCTGACGAAATCTTTACAGTTTTCAGTCTTCTATTTCTAAATGATATACTTCGCCTATTTAACTTTTTTGTACTATGGCATCTTTATTATGAGGTTGTGAAACATGGCTTTCTTGGCAGACTTCTTCGCTTACATTTCAGTTGTCTGTAGCGATTTTGTCGATCTTCTGTTTCAAAGATTTTGTCCCACATCTTTCAATTTCTCTTCTCGGTTCTTTTATCTGAATCTTAATTCGTTTGCTTCGCGGATACATTTCGCAAACACTGGGAACTGCATCAGGATTCAATTTCTTTATCTTCAGGCCGGATTTATAGTCTGAGCTAAGAAAATGGTTACTGCATACCACAGAATGCTCACTGGGCTGCCATAACTTATCCTTTGTATCACCTACGTAAGAGATAAAAATGAAATATTTGGGCAACAATAAAATACATTATACCAGCACTGATCACTTAGAAATGCACATACCTTGTCTACTTATTGTTTTTATCCATAGTTGTCTCGTGGATTCGTTACTCGGGAATGCGTGAAAACTAACTCCAGGAGCTTTATTTCGGGAGCCCTGATTGCAAACTGGCACACAACAATATACCGTTTTCCACAAACACTTAAACAGTTGTAGATTTTCACGTAAAAACAGTAAGTTACGCTCTTTTGGGATGCACAATGTGCATTACAACGCACTGTAGCAGAACGCACTTCAGTCAAGTTTCGCGCGTCTGTGGTTGTTATGTAGCGCCTCTAGCGGCTGCTGTTTCAACGAGAGCGGCGACAAGAGTTTACTCCTAGTGAGTAGGCTTTGTATTATTTGGAGGCTAAGATTGTGCTAGTGCGGGAGGATTCAGTCCTGCCCCCTGTTCGCCTACCTGCCGTTGGGAGGATTCCGTCCTGCGCCCGGTCCGGCTGGGCGGCTACCTGCTCGCCGAATACCACCAGCTCTGTGTCACACAGGAGTTCTTATATCCCAGGCAAAAATTTCTTTCCCTCCAATGAAATTCGCTGTGACATCAGCCAATGAACGACGACTTTAGAAAGTGGCGTGGAAACGATATTCACTTGTTCCTTCCATGTCTCAGACGCCATCTTGATTTGCTGTATATCTCACTGTTTTGGTTTTATAACTCGCAGTAAACAGTTTCAGGGCTACAGCAAATTGAAGATGAATTACAAAATCATGTCTAGATCAATTTATTACAACTAAATGTAACTAAAACATATTAACATTTAGAGCCAAACATGTGGGAACTGGTATACAAGTCTTAAAGAGCAACATGGGTAGAGTGCTGGATTACCAAAGAAGAGATGTTGTGTTCAAAGCTACTTAAAAAAAAAAAATAATAATAATAATAAAATAAAAAAATAAAAAAAATAAAAATAAAAAAACTTATCGCTTGTTACACAAAGTTATTTATCCACAACACTTTGTGGGATTTTCTTATTCAAATAACAGTATTATGTTATTCAGTAATCTTATGTGCTGTCTTCAGGAGTTTGTTGTTGTTGTGGTCTTCAGTCCGGAGACTGGTTTGATGCAGCTCTCCACAACACCCTATCCTGAGCCAGCCTCTTCATCTCCACATAAGAACGACAACCTACATCTGTCTGAATCTGCTTACTGTATCCATCTCTTGGTCTTCCCCTGCGATTTTTTCCCCACACACTTCCCTCCAACGCTAAATTAACAATTCCTTGATGTCTAAGAATGTGTCCTACCAATCTATCCCTTCTTTTAGTCAAGGTATGCCAGAAATTCCTTTTCTCCCCAATTCTGTTCAGTACCTCCTCATTAGTTACGCGATCCACCCACCTAATCTTCAGCATTCTTCTGTAGCACCATATTTCAAAAGCCTCAATCCTCTTCCTGTCCGCACTGTTTATCGTCCATGTCTCACTCCCATACAAGGCAACACTCCATACAAATGCCCTCAGAAAGGACTTCCTTAGGCCTAAATCAATATTCGATGTTAACACATTTCTCTTTTTCAAAAACGCTTTTCTACCCATTGCCATTCTGCATTTTATATCCTCTGTACTGCGCCCATCATTTGTTATTTTACTGCCCAAGTAACAAAACTCATCTACCTCCTTTATTGCTTCGTTTCCCAATCTAATTCCTTCAGCATCACCTGATTTTCTTACACTGCACTCCATTACCCTAGTTTTGCTCTTGTTAATGTTCATCTTATATGCACCTTTCAGCACACTGTCCATTCCATTCAATTGCTCTTCCAGGTCCTTTGCTGTATCTGACAGAATTACTATGTCATCGGCAAAACGCAATGTTTTTAATTCTTCCCCCTGAACTTTTATTCCTTCACCAAATTTCTCCTTGCTTTCCTTTATAGCTTGTTCAATGTACAAGTTGAATAACATTGGAGAAAGGCTACAACCCTGTCTCACTCCCTTTCCAACCACTGCATCCCTTTCATGCCCTTCAGCTCTGACAACCGCTGTCTGGTTTTTGTACAAGTTGTAAATAACCTTACGCTCCCTATAATTTACTCCTGCTTTTTTCAGGACTTTAAAGAGTTTATTCCAATCAACATTGTCAAAAGCCTTCTCCAAATCTACAAAAGCTAGAAATGTAGATTTGCCTTTTCTTAATCTATCTTCTAGGATAAGCCGTAAAGTGAGTATTGCCTCCCGTGTTCCTACATTTCTCCTGAACCCAAACTGATCTTCCCCGAGGTCGGCTTCTACCAGCTTTTCCATCCTTCTGTATATAATTCGCGTTAATATTTTGCAGCCATGACTTATTAAACTGATGGTTCTGTAGTTTTCACACCTGTCTGCACCTGCTTTCTTAGGGATGGGGATTATAACATTTTTCTTAAAGTCTGAGGGTACTTCACCTGTCTCATACATCTTACACACCAGGTGAAACAATTTTGTCATGGCTGGTTCTCCCAGAGACTTCAGTAGCTCTGAGGGAATATCATCTATTCCAGGGGCCTTGTTTCGACTTAGGTCTTTCAGGGCTCTGTCAAATTCTTCTCTCAGTACAGTATCTCCTATTTCATCTTCATCTACATCCTCTTCCCTTCCTACAATATTGTCTCGAAGTTCATTTCCTTTGTAGAGTCCCTCTATATATTCTTTCCACCTTTCAGCTTTCCCTTCTTTGCTGAGAACTGGTTTTCCATCAGTGTCCTTGATATTCATAGAGCTGTTTTTCTTATCTCCAAATGTTTCTTTTATTTTCCTGTAGGCTGTATCTATTTTCCCCTATTTATACATTCTTCTACATCCTTGCATTTGCCTTCTAGCCATTCCTGCTTAGCCATTTTGCACTTCCTGACAATCTCATTTCTTAGTCGTCTGTACTCCATTTTGCCTGTTTCATTTACTGCATTTTTATATTTTCTCCTTTCATCGATTAAATTTAGTATCTCCTGTGATATCCAAGGATTTTTTGTAGGTCTTTCCTTCCTACCTATGTTGTCCTCTGCTACCTTCACTATTTCATCTCTCAATTTTACCCATTCCTCCTCTACTGTTTTATTTCCCCCCATTTCTGTCAATTGTTCCCTAAAGCTCCCTCTGAAATTTTTAAGAACCTCAGGTTCCTTAAATTTATCCAGGTCCCACCTCCTTAATTTCCTACCTTTTTGTAGTTTCTTTAGTTTCAGCCTACAGTACATAACCAACAAGTTATGGTCAGAGTCTATATCTGCCCCTGGGTATGTCTTACACTGTAGAACCTGATTCCGAAATCTATGTCTTACCATTATAAAATCTATCTGATATCTTCCAGTGTCTCCTGGTCTCTTCCACGTATACAACCTTCTTTTGTGATTCTTGAACCAGGTGTTTGTTATAACTAAATTATGTTCTGTGCAAAATTCTACCAGGCGGCTTCCTCTTTCATTCCTTTTGCCCAGACCATATTCACCTACTATCTTCCCTTCTCTTCCTTGTCCTGCTACCGAATTCCAGTCTCCCATAACAATTAAATTTTCCTCTGCCTTAATTGTCTGAATAATTCCCTTTAGCTCCTCATATATTTCTTCGATTTCCTCATCATCGGCAGAGCTAGTTGGCATATAAACCTGTACTACTGTTGTCGGTGTTGGCTTCGTATCTATCTTGACAATGATAATGCGATCACTGTGCTGGTCATAGTAGTTTACCCGCATTCCTATTTTGTTATTCATTATCAATCCTACTCCTGTGATACCCCCCACTGATTTTGTATTTATAATCCTGTACTCACCTGACCAGAAATCCTGTTCATCCTGCCACCGAACTTCACTAATCCCCACTGTATCTAACTTCAACCTATCCATTTCCCTTTTTAAATTTTCTAATTTTCCTACTCGATTAAGGGATCTAACATTCCACGCTCCGACCCGTAGAATGCCAGTATTGTCTTTCCTGATGATCACATCCTCCTGAGTAGTCCCCGCCCGGAGATCCGAATGGGGGACTATTTTACCTCCGGAATATTTTACCCGAGAGGATGCCATCATCATATGTTCATACAGTAGAGCTGCATGTCCTCGGGAAAGGTAACGGCTGTAGTTTCCCCTTGCTTTCAGCCGTTCGCAGTAGCTGTGTGGCAAAGCCACTTTAGCTGATGTTACAAGGCCAGCTCAGTCAATCATCCAGACTGTTGCCCCTGTAACTACTGAAGAGGCTGCTGCCCCTCTTCAGGAACCACACGTTTGTCTGGCCTCTCCACAGATACCCCTCCGCTGTGGTTGCACCTACGGTACGGCTATCTGTATCGTTGAGGCACGCGAGCCACCCCACCTCGGCAATGTCTGTGGTTCATGGGAGTGGCTTCAGGAGTTAATAACATCGATTTGGTGACACTTATGTGTGACTGAACAACGGAGAATGAAATTACTGCTGCAAGTGGTACGATCAGCAATGACATTTGTGTTCTTCCTTCTCACAAATATTTGACTTTGTTCCAAATATGTTGATGTTTTCGATAATATTGCTAGAGACAAAACTATGCGAACGTTTAAATTGTTGCTACAGTAAGTGAAACGAGTATAAATGACATTTTGGCCTACACTATTGGCTAGTCAGAAAGATTTGGCTATTTATTTCCGAATATCTCGTGATTTCCGAGGGTATGGAAAGGCTGATATTTCTTGTTTTCCCCCAATATTTTGCTGCTTAGTTTCGAATATATCGCGATTTCCGAGAGTGGGCTTAGCCCGATATTCTTTACTTGTCACCAATATTTGGTACTTTGTTTCTGAATGTGTCACGATTACAGTGTGTGAGGTTAACTAAGATACTATCAGGATAAATTTAATTTCTGTTTCAAGTTTATACAGAATACTCAGAACAACGTTGTCTGCTGACATCTCTACATTCGTACTGCATGAACGTTTTAGATCTTTGCCTAATGCCAACAGGTAGTAAGTATCTCTGGGAAAGATTTTTTCCCCTGGGATATAAGCGCACGTGTGTGACACCCGCCTGGCGGTTCGCTGCACAACAGGCGAGGCTGACAGACAGGCGTATTTTTTCTGACCCAGTCTACTGGTCTTGGGCCGCGTCGTCTAGCAACAGTCGCCTTAGGCCCGTTTTAAACCATGAACGAACTTGTAATACATTGTATATGAAGGTGAAGCAATGAATTAAAATTTGTGATGCGGCCGGGAATGGAACCCGGACCTCCCTGCTTACTAGGTAGACGTCTTATCGTTAGACCACCGCACAACTAACGGTTAAGGCGCCTTGGAATAGTCTAAAGTATTATTTTAGGAGGTGATACTATGGAGGAATTGCATTAATATAACCTGTGTTCAATTTTTATTGAATACAGAGATATAGCTGTTAATATGAAATCCAAACAAACATAGAGCAAATGCAAAACAAGAAATTTTCACTGATTTATCCGTCGGTTCTTGGTAGTACAAAATCACACTTACTTAAAAGTAGTATTTTGTTTATGTTCTACACTTTCATTTCCACTTAGATATCCGGTTTTCGATGTTAACAAATTTCTCTTTTTCAAGAACGCTTTTCTACCCTTGCCATTCTGCATTTTATATCCTCTGTGCTGCGACCATCATTTGTTATTTTACTGCCCAAGTAACAAAACTCATCTACCTCCTTTATTGCTTCTTTACCTAATCTAATTCCTTCAGCATCACCTGATTTTGTTACACTGCACACCATTACCCTAGTTTTGCTCTTGTTAATGTTCATCTTATATGCACCTTTCAGCGCACTGTCCATTCCGTTGAATGCTCTTCCAGGTCCTTTGCTGTCTCTGGCAGAATTATTATGTCGTCGGCAAAACGCAATGTTTTTAATTCCTCACCTTGAACTTCAATTCCTTCTCCAAATTTCCCCTTGCTTTCCTTTATAGCTTGCTCAATGTACAAATTGAATAACATTGGAGAAAGGCTACAACCCTGTCTTACTCCCTTCCCAACCACTGCATCTCTTTCATGCCCTTCAACTCTGACAACCGCTGTCTGGTTTTTGTACAAGTTGTAAATAACCTTACGCTCCCTATATTTTACTCCTGCTTGCTTTTGAACTTGAAAGAGTTTATTCCAATAACATTGTCAAAAGCCATCTCCAAAAGCTAGAAATGTAGGTTTGCCTTTCCTTAATCTATCTTCAAGGGTAAGCCGTAAAGTGAGTATTGCCTCCCGTGTTTCTACTGGACCCAAACTGATCTTCCCCGAGGTCGGCTTCTACCACCTTTTCCATCCTTCTGTAAATAATTCGTGTTAATATTTTGCAACCATGACTTATTAAACTGATGGTTCTGTAGTTTTCACACCTGTCTGCGCCTGCTTTCTTTGGAATGGGGATTATTACATTTACAAGTTTTGAGGGTACTTCTTCTGTCTCATACATCTTACCCACTAGGTGAAACAATTTTGCCATGGCTGGTTCTCCCAGAGACTTCAGTAGCTCTGAGGAAATATCATCTACTCCAGGGGCCTTGTTTCGACTTAGGCCTTTCAGTGCTCTGTCAAGTTTATCTCTCAGTATAGTATCTCCTACTTCATCCTCATCTGCTTTTTCTTCCCTTCCTACAATATTGCCTCTAAGTTCATTTCCTTCGTAGACCCTCTCTATATACTCTTTCCACCTTTCAGCTTTCCCTTCTTTGCTGAGAACTGGTTTCCCATCTGTGATTTTGATATTCATAGTGCTGTTTCTCTTATCTCCAAATATATCTTTTATTTTCCTGTAGGCTGTATCTATTTTTCCCCTACTTATACATTCTTCTACATACTTGCATTTGCTTTCTACCCACTCCTGCTTAGCCATTTTGCACTTCCTGTCAATCTCATTTCTTAGTCGTCTGTACTCCAAATAAATGGTAAAATTAAAATTCCGAATGCTGTTGATTGGAGTAAAGATGGGATTCATTTACTTTTATCTGGAGGACCGCCGGTATTTACGATGATCTGCATGCAGATATTTCTGTAGCTGAAACTGAACAGTTGGATTATCTTACTTGAAGTATCGTGTTTTACATTTTTTTATCGAGAGTAACGATTTGAGTGTCGGTGGTTGGCAGAGGTGCAGTTGTTTTTGTAGTTGTTGCTAGTATTGGATTGTATATTAAAGCTACTGAACAGCACTCTATTAAATGTTTATATAGAGTTTCGCTCTAAGCTTGTTGAAACGGTAGTTACTGGAGATGTCATTGTTGGCTTTTAGTTGTTTGCGATAAAGGGAAAACTGTTCTACGAGAAAACGTGTGTTGGATGTGGCGTGTTGCGAAAATAAAAGTGTTCGCTGTTACTCGAATAATTCGTTGGTGTGGAAACAGGTTTCTAAATGCAAACATCGTGTACTGTTGACGGTTGGAAATAGCCAGTATGTGATCTCCTTGTGGAACAGAAAGCAATGTAATTCATTAGCTGTCCCAGTCTACACCGGCGCCTCGGGGGTCTGAGGGAGCTAATAATTCTTATGCGGGCGTCTTTCACGTTCTCGTGATACATGATTGATCGATTCATATACTAATTTGATTTTATAAATTATGCCTCGATCCGGTAGTTCCGGTAATTATTTAACACCAAAGCCTTTTTCGTGTTTGGCTGTCGCTGGAGGTGTGAAACATACATCTCTGATTTGATACATAAATTATGCAGTACGCCAAAGAGGGGGCGGGGAACAGGGGGGGGGAGGACAGACCCACCTCAATTTTTCGGATATAAAGGGGGCGAGGGAGATAAATTAGGTCAATAACACCTTATTGCAGATCGATTCCTCAGATGACTCCGTGTAATTAAAAAACAAATCTCGGAATACGTTAGTTCCGCATGAGTTCCTTGCCAGAAGCGGCTCTGTATGTAGGGAGGGGAGGGGGGGTCATAAATCATCCAGTTAAGCCAATTAAAATCAATTACAAAAGTTCTCGAACCTGGTCTGTATGTGGGAAAGAGGAATGGGGGGAGGCTATCAATTTCATTTAGCCCAATTAAAAACAATTAAAGAATTTTTTTCAATCGGCAAATCTACCCTACTTCTATGCTATACTGAAATATCAGTTGATTGCGTACTGCGAGATACGTGTGCGAGCTCGCGTGCACGTGTGTGTATGTGTGTGTGTGTGTGTGTGTGTGTGTGCGCGCGCGCGTGCGCTTCTTTGAAGCTTTCCTTTTTGATGCTGCACAGGAGTTTATGTTCATAATATAAAATTTGATTTTATATGTATGTAGATGATGGAACTGTAGTTCGAGCTTGTAGCACACTGTGCAATGATAGTTTGTCCTTGCTATACATTTCGCCAACAGGCCTCGTTTTTTAACTAGAAACTTACGGACTGAACTGACAGAAGTAGTTGATTGGCACACGCATTTACTAGAACTGACCGTGCTCAAATCTAGCTGCCGCTATTTTTAATAGCTGATACCCTCAGAGCTACTAAAATCTCTGGGAGAGCCAGCCATGACAAAACTATTTGAACTGGTGTGTATGATGTATGAGACAGGCGAAATACCCTCAGACTTTAAGAAAAATGTAATAATCCCCATTCCAAAGAAATCAGGTGCAGACAGGTGTGAAAATTACAGAACCATCAGTTTGATAAGTCATGGTTGCAAAATTTTAAGACGAATTATCTACAGGAGCTGATAGAAGCTGACCTCGGGGAAGATCAGTTTGGATTCAGGAGGAACATAGGAACCCGGGAGGCAATACTCACTTTACGTCTTATCTTAGAAGATAGATTAAGGAAAGGCAAATCTACATTTTTAGCTTTTGTGGATTTGGAGAAAGCGTTTGACAATGTTGACTGGAATACACTCTTTCAAATTCTGAAGTCAGCAGGGGTAAAATACAGGGAAAGGAGAGTTATTTACAACTTGTACAAAAGCCAGACCGCAGTTATTAGACTCGAAGGGCATGAAAGGGAAGCATCAGTTGGGAAGGGGGTAAGACAGGGTTGTAGCCTTTCTCCGATATTATTCAATTTGTACATAGAGCAGGCGGTGAAGGAAAGTAAGGAAAAATTTGGAATAGGGATTAAAGTTCAGGGGGAAGAAATAAAAACATTGCGTTTCGCTGATGACATTGTAATTCTGTCAGAGACAGCAAAGGACCTGGAAGAGCAGTAGAATGGAATGGACAGTGTGTTGAAGAGAGCGTTTAAAATGAACATTAACAAGAGCAAAACAAAAATAATGGAATGCGGTCTTAGAAAATCAGGCGATGCTGAAGGAATTAGATTGGGTAACGAAACAATGAAGGTGGTAGATGGGTTTTGTTACTTGGGTAGTAAAATAACATGCGATGGTCGCAGTACAGAGGATATAAAATGCAGAATGGCAATTGGAAGAAAAGCATTTTTGAAAAAGAGAAATTTGCTAACATCTAATATTAATTTAAGTGTAAGGAAGTCTTTTCTGAAGGCATTTGTGTGGAGTGTTGCCTTGTACGGGAGTGAAACATAGAATAGAATAGAGGCTTTTGAAATGTGGTGCTGCAGAAGAATGCTGAAGATTAGGTGGGTAGCCCGCATAACTAATGAAGAGGTACTGAACAGAATTGGTGAGAAAAGAAATTTTTGGCATATCCTGACCAAAAGAAGGGATCGCTTGGTAGGACACATTCTTAGACATCGAGGAATTGTAAATTTAGCATTGGAGGGAAGTGTGTGGGGAAAAAACCGCAGAGGGAGACCAAGAGACGCGTATAGTAAGCAGATTCAAGTGGATGTGGGTTGCCGTTTTTATGAGGAGATGAAAAGGCTTGCTCAGGATAGAGTAGGGTGGAGAGCTGCATCAAACCAGTCTCCGGACTGAAGACCTTAACAACAACAACTAGCCGAGACCGTAGCAGCGGGTACTTCGCCAAGCAAAGCGATTACTCGCTGCTATTCAAGTAGCTGCGACACAGATTGCCCTATGTGACATGCAGCATGGTAGCGGCTGCGTGTGGGCATTTCGGCCTCGTGCTGAGAGTCGTACACCATGTTGTTGGCAACGAGGGAGTCCGTGCCGCATTTGTAATCCTTAGTCTCCGTTGACCAAAGTCTCGTCAACCTGCTTTTCAGTGCAGTTTGATCAACAGAGATGAAGAATACCAACCCAGCGCGGCATGGAGTTCTGCGTCATCGGCAATACGTGATGGGGCCCACTTGGATTCAGCAAGGCGCAGTCTGATTGCGCCCTACCCCCACTATTGCAGCCTCACCCCCCCCCCCCCCCACCACGCCCGCCTGCATGACTGCACAATAGAGTTGGGCAACACGATTCTTGTTTAGGAATCGATTCTTGCGATTCAATTCCACAATGTGAATTGATTCACTACGATTCGTTCGCGATTCTTTAGTCTGCATTGGCACGATTCTTACTTCTGCATCTTGCTCATAGATGGCAATACATGTCTGTGTGCCGGCCGCGATGGCCGAGGTGAGTACGGTCGGGTGTTCGAATCCTCCTCTCGGGCATGGATATTTGTGCCGTCCTTAGTATTAGGTATTTCAGAAGTAGTTTGTACGTTTAGGGGCTGATGACCCCGTAGTTAAGTCCCATAAGCTCTACAAAAATTTGAACATGTCTGTGTCATGGATGTTGGAATCTTAACCTTTTGCATCTGTTCCTACGATTCGTTCACGATTCTTTCTGGTCTGCGAAGGCACGAATCTTACAGGATGCCAAAAAGGTGACGATATGGGTATCGGCTTTTTTAATATATATGTTGCGTGAAGTTCAGACTTAAAATGATAATGAGGCAAAGTCATTCGATTCACCTCTCAAAAATTATCGAGAAAATAGTCTTTGAAGTTTTGCGAGCGGTTATAAATACATATTACACTACTATTTCTGCTGTCATCGTAGCTCATTTAGTAGCGTTGTAGGTTTAGTGATCGTAGATCACTTGTTTCGAATCCTGCTGTAACCTTATAATTTTTCTTTTGTTCTATTTGAATACTTCGGTCATTTAAATATAAATTTAATTAAATATATGGTAATTAACACATATCTAATCATTACAAAATACTTGTTATGTAAAATCAATTACTTTAAGGAAACACGTCTATATAAATAAGCATTAAAAATAAAAATCCGTATCTAAATATAAAATTTTCTTTCGAGGTACAAGAAATTCGCTTTTATTAACGTGTTTCTGTTTTGTAAAATCGGTTTCTTTCAGGAAAGCTGATAATGTAAAAAGGGAAATGGTAAAAAAAGATTTCGCTGCGTTTTGTTTCTGTCATCTGTAATTCGTGAATAGGCTAACAATTAACGGCTCACGATCTTCGTTCTGTGCTTCCTTTATTCACACGCCTTCTGGCTTTCGCAATTATTCGGCATGATTAGCCACTTGCTTTCGAATCATGAATCGTTGGATCTTGGAATCGTCACGAGGTAGTCGATTCTTTTGAATGACGATTCGTGCCCCCTCTTGACTTCTCTCTGCCATTCGGAATCATTCGGCACTATTCGGCAAGGTTCGGCAGTCTCCTTCGAATCGTGAATCGTTGGAACTTGAATCGTCACGAGACAGACGATTCTTTTGAACGACGATTCGTCCGGATCACGATTCTATTCTTACAATTCTTTATTTGTATTCGTTCAAATGAACGACTCATTCACGAATCGCCACAACTCTACTGCACAGTCTCTCCAATAGCCAGGTGGAGGGGGCACACTGCTAACTCGACAATTCGCCAGAAAATGATTGTCTAGCGATGGGTCGATTCACTTCATTCACTTACTGTGAAGCGTTCAAATAAAGTAGTTCGTTCATGAAGTACTGAAGCCTGATAAAACGCCTCAGTTCGTCCTCTAGCTGCATATTTGTTCAATGCGATTGCTCACTAAGTACGTAATAACCAGCAACAAATGGTAGAACTAATGTAAATACACACAACAAAAATAGTGTTGAATTACCACGATTCTAAGGGATCATGATCCTTCACATAAAAATTGAATAGAGATATACAAAAAGAACATATGAGTTCCCTTTAATGCTCATGAAATTGAATCTGACAATTCGTACGACAATAACCTAGACATTCTGAATCTTTGTTCCAAATTGCAGCATACACCAATACCCTTAATATGCGATAACCCCGTCCTGTTGTAGTGATGCAAGCTTGGTTTCGTCGTTGCATAAGGTCCACTCATCAAGGGACTGTTGGTCCAGATTTGTTGGTAGGTCGTCTCGTTCAGAAACAGCCGTTTTCACTTCATGTTCGATAGGGATCACGTCTGGAGAACAAGCTTACGATTTTAATCATGTGATGTTATCATAAAGAAACGCATTCGCAAGATGCTGCATGCTGAACGTGAAAGTTGTCGTCCATTGAGACTAATCCCTCACCGAAATGCTGTCCATATGGCTGCATTATACGTCAGAGGATGTCATCTTAGTACAACATTGTCGTTTATTGCATTCTAATATCACCAGTGGCGTACGCGGGCCCCACATAATGCCATTCCTAAACTCAGGGATCTACCATCTCGATGTACTCGCTGGACGGCGTTTACAACAGGAAAATAGTCTACAGGGGGTACGTTAACCGGTCCTGTATCATTTTCTTTCCTCCTCCGTGTTGCCATGGATGACGCACAACAGTTTGCGTTTGTACCACAATGACAGTGGACGCGAAGGTTGTAGTTACTCCCCACTGCACTGTGTGAAGAGTAGAAACTCTTAAAGTTCACCAACCTGACGTCTTCTGTAGATGTCCCCACGCAGATGATAACACGCAGGTTGGAGTTCTTGATTGAAATGTTCAAATGTTTGTATAGTCTATGGGACTTAATTAAGGGGTCATCAGTCCCTAAACTTACAAACTTATGAACTACTTACGAACTAGGACGGCACAAATATCCATGCCCGAGGGGGGATTCGAACCCCCGACCGTAGTGGCCGTGCAGACCGTGACTGGAGCACCTCAGTCTCCTCGGCCACCGCGGCCGGCGTTCTTGATTGAGGCTGAAATTATTAAACTATTGGCGGGAACTTATCTAATTACAGAATAAAACTGAAGTCCTCGGGATGCCATCTGATTTATTTAAAGAATGCAGAAAACCAGCAAACTGCATAATGACATCCACTTGACACACATTGTCTAAACGAAAAGTAACTATAAAGTCATTTCGCCTTGTTCTAAGATGACTAAACAATGCCTTATGACCGCCTACGTATAGTACGTGTTACTCCTCCGAGTGCATGTTATGAACTCACATGTTACCCAACCGAGTGCGTGTTCTGGACTGAAGAGTGGTGGCTCGATGCAAGGCTGCCTTCGTTCCGCAATTTGGCGCGCAAACATGGCCGCCGTGCATCGTCCGTCTTAAATTATTTTGTTTATTGAATTAGCAATTGTTAATATTTTTTACCTACTCAGTTCATAGCTTGGCTTTGAGGGGTATTTCTAAAATGAGTTTGACATTGAATAAATTATTATTTTATTAGATATTAATAACAATATGATTGCGATTTGGCGCGTGACCGCCAGTACTACAGCCAATCGGCATTCAGTGCCTGCCGCTCGGAGACTTCCCTAGAATTCGGGGAAACGTGACAGTGCTCTTTCCCATGAGAACCCAACCTATTGTACCACTTGTCGAGGTTCTCACCAGGTTTTACCATCTGTCGCCTACTGGTCCTAACCGGCTGCACTGAAGCAATACTCCGGTCTTAATATGATGGCTTTAAGCCAGAAATATTACATGTTTTAAGAAGTTCAGGCTGTCATGCTGCTTCCATAAAATTTCTCCGTTGATTATGTGACAGAAGGCAGATGCGAGTCTCATCTTGATGCTACTTCTGACGAGCCATTCAACGTGTTGTTGGACCCATCCATACCGTGCTGCTTAGTGTCTTTCACCATGGCGGCGTTCCTGTCAGGGTTCCTCTAAGCTTAAATTCGTAAGTAGCGGTCATCGGCTGCTGTGGTTGTCTGGGCTGCTAGAGAGCTGGCACAAAATAACAATGCGGATACCATCAAACTTCGGAATTTACCTTCTAGGTATTGCAGAACTACAGTCAACAAAAGCAATGTAATTCCTGGAATTATTACTGGTACTGACTCGCAGTCACATTGGCGTTGCTCACAGACCAAGAGCCCACGGCCGCCAGACATTATTTTCTGAGTACCAAAATGTGGCGTACGTAATAGTATTAGTGTATACACACACATACCATCTAGCTTGGGCAGAGGCCAGTTTCTAGGTACCTGGTGCTAAAGGTACATAAAACAGCGGTAACTTAAAGTCTGAGTAATGATTTTTATGAATAACTAGCTTAAACCGCGGCTCCGCTCGCGTGTTGGTTGGTTATGATAGATAATGCGCGAAACGTCAAATTGATGTTTTTTTAAAGAGATGTACTTAAAAGAAATTTCTTTTTTACTGCTTTATTTATTTATTCTTATATTTCCTTATTCGTACGCTTATCCTTACAGAGAAAGAGCTGAAGACATTGTAGCACGCATAGACAAAAGATATGGTTTGCGGCATCACGTTTCGCTGTACGTAACCTCCTTGCTATAGAGTCGCAAACGTCATCGCTGGCCTTCAGTCCGATTTTTTTTAATAATTTGACGACTTTCAACCACCATATCTTCCACCCCCTTATAGCTATCGGCATGGAACTGCTATGGTGCACAAAGGGAGAATTCGGACAACAATTACACAATTACACAATTTGTTTGCGTTGTGTAGTTTTCGCTGCAGAGCGAATAATTAACACACACACACGTAGAATTTTATATACACCGATAACTTTCCATCTCAATAAACTCCACCCTTTTATCATTATCAGCCCTCAAGCAACAATGCAATCAATAAAACCATTTTCAAAGAGTAAATATAATTTTCAGAGAGTAATTATTGTTCCGCATTTCGCGTTATATACTTCAAATTACTAAATATCTATCAGATCGTTATAAAACCGTGCCTAAAACCTTCCTCAGGTGTAAATTAGTAACTGTGCAAATATTTAAGTCTCTGCGTCTTGTCGTTCGGACGTGATAAGCGTACGCCGAACAGACATTCACATTTATAGATATAGATGACTGCTACAATGGGAGATTTCGGACAACAATTACACACAGACCATTCGTTTGCGTTCTGTAGTTTTCACTGCAGTGCGAAACATTAACACACACACACACACACACACACATAGAGTTTTATGTACACTGTTTCCAATTCAATATACTCCACCTTTTTATCATTAACAACCCTCAAGCAACAATGCAACCAATAAAACCATTTTCAAAGAGTAAATATAATTTTCAAAGAGTAATTATTGTTCCGCATTTTGCGTTATCTTCAAATTACTAAATATCTATCAGATCGCTATAAAACTGTGCCTAAAACCTTCCTCATGTATAAATTAGTAACTATACAAATATTTAAGTCTCTGTGTCTTGTCGTTCGGACGTGATAAGCGTACACCGAACAGACATTCACATTTACATAAATAGTTAAATAGCTGTGATTCTTCAGTTTCTCCCGGCGTATTTGATGATCAAAATATCCACGGGTGTACTGCCGGTCTATAGTGTCCAACGGGCTATCCGATCGCCATAAAACCGTGCCTAAGCCTTCCCCGGGTAGACATTAGTAACTGTACAAATTTTTAGCTCTTTATATCTTGTGGTTCAGACGTGATAAACGTACACCGAACAAACATTCACATTTATAGATATAGATGTACACAATATCATTAGAAATTATTGACAGACGTTTTCCGTGGGCGGTAATTTTATCCACACGTTTTAAAGTTCGTTGAAGTTTACTTATTTTCTGAGTCTTGAATTTTTTGTAGGATACTTAAGAAACTATTTCAACACAATATGTACTGTAAAGAGCCAGAAAAATCGCATGGGCCAAACATCCAGCCAGACACTTTTAATGTCACCGTGAGTAAGCACGCTTGGTAATCAGATGGCTTTATAACACAGCACCATTCTGTTTCGGTTTTTTATGGTCTAATAATTTTTTTCAATATTAATCTAACCATATTTTAATACTCAAATGTTCAAGCCGGCCGTGGTGCCCGAGGGGACTGAGGCGCTCTAGTCACGTTCTGCACGGCCACTACGGTCGGGGGTTCGAAACCCCCCTCGGGCATGGATATTTGTGCCGTCCTTAGTATAAATGTTCAAATGTTTGCATAGCTTATGGGACTTAACTACGGGGTCATCAGTCCCTAAACTTACAAACTACTTATTAACTAGCTAACACTAAGGACGGCACAAATACCCATGCCCGAGAGGGGATTCGAACCCCCGATCGTAGTGGCTGTGCAGACCGTGACTGGAGCGCCGCAGTCCCCTCGGCCACCGCGGCCGGCTATTTTAATACTCAGTCACAAATTACATATGTTAATAAGCTGTTGACTAAGGGGCATATCAGCGGCGGAATAGCCGTGCGCACTAAGGCGCGCGAGGTTGTTCGCCGTTGGAGGTTCGAGTCCTCCCTCGGGCATGTGTGTGTGTGTGTGTGTGTGTGTGTGTGTGTGTGTGTGTGTGTGTGTGTGTATGTGTATGTGTATGTGTGTGTGTGTGTGTGTGTTGTTCTTAAGTAGTTTGTAAGTTTAGGGACTGATGAGCAGTGCAGTTAGGTTCCATAACTTCACAAACATTCGAACATTGAACTTACGGACAGAATTTTGTACTAAACTAGCTGTAAACCCGGCGTTGCCCAGGTGTTTATTTATCCTACTCTCTCGTAGTCCACATCCCCTTTCCCCCTCTCACTGCATCCACCTCTTTCTCTCCCATCTCTCTGTTCGTTTCCACTCGCCCTCTCTCGGCAAAGTTTTCTGCAGGATATTCTCTGTCATGTACCATACAAACATCTACGCATCCAATGATCTTCCTCTTGGTTTAAAGGTCATGTGTGCAAAAATTCGTAAAGATTGGAGCATAACTATGCATTTTGTAAAATTCCGTAAGTTCAGTACCCTCCACCATGCAGCAAACGAAATTTTATGCGACAGTGACATTCCTCTTGTTTTCAAGGTAGAGTGTGCAAAATTTCATGAATATCGGAACAAAACTATAGCTTTCTATGCAATAGAAACGCAGGATAACATTGAAAACGCACTTTGTTGTTCACAAATATTCCAGTTTTATTTCATACAACCCTTGTTCTGAGAGTAACGAAAACAACAACAACAACAAAAAACGATCTGACAAATCGGTCGAGCCGTTTTCAAGTTATGGCGCGACCAAGGTATTTTAGGTATCCATTTTTATGTTGCAAAGTACCCTCCACCATGTAGCGTATGAAACTTAAGGTAGACGGTGACCTCTCTCTTGTTTTGAAGGTCAAGCATACGAAATTTCGTGAAGATCGAAATGAAACTGTAGGTTTCGTGAGTCTGTAGGAGAAGTATGCTCCGCCATGCACCTATCACAAAAATACTTTCTTAGCTGACGTTTTCTAACTATAAACTACATTACTGCCAAATGTCAGCTTCACAGGTGAAGTAGTTTTCGAGATTTCGTTTTTAATTATTGAGTGAGCGTCCTTTTTTTGATGGAGATTAAGAAAACAGATAGTTTAATTTTGGATGCCAGAGAATTAAGGGAGACTTGCAGGTAAAAATAAATAGTAGCATGCAAATCTGTAATGCTAACTTTATTTGATACAAGGTCATGGCTGATGCGACAGTTTTACGGCATCTGCAGCGAAACTGTTGAGAGCGGTAGACCTCTTTTCGTTTCATTTTGTGTGTGTGTGTGGTGGGGGGGGGGGAGGGGGGTAAGTTACAAAACTCTTCATAAACATCCAAAATTACGTGAAAACTTTGTTGCAAGTCCCTAACTACTCCCATATTGCAATAATTGACGCATAAATCTGGGTATTCTAACGCGGTGGCCTCTCATTATTTATGACTTCATATCTCCTGACCTCTGTGTCGTGGTCTTTTGTTTTTGGGTCAGGAACCTTCGTGGGCGTAGGTGATCAGTTCACCAGTTTCATTGCAATCGAGTGAATGGTTTGTGAACACATACAGATAAACATTCATTTTTATATTTATGCAGGGTGTTACAAAAAGGTACGGCCAAACTTTCAGGAAAGATTCCTCACACACAAAGAAAGAAAATGTGTTACGTGGACATGTGTCCGGAAACGCTTAATTTCTATGTTAGAGCTCATTTTAGTAACTCTTTAAATGTAAATTGAAATAATTCGTGCAGACAATTGTCAAAATACCCAATTGTTTCGTTAGTATGTACTGTACTTACTCGAATCACCGTCAGTTGGCCCAATTGAAGGAAGGTAATGTTGACATCCGTGCTTTTGTTGACATGCGAAAGATGAGGATTCATTCTAACGTAATTAAATTGTAAATTTTCACAATGAACATGTGTGGGCTGACGAGAATCCGCACGCAATTGTGCAATCACGTCATCAACACAGATTTTCTGTGAACGTTTGGACACAGATTTTCTGTGAACGTTTGGGCAGGAATTGTTGGTGATGTCTTGATTGGGCCTCATCTACATCTACATGGGATACTCTGCAAATCACATTTAAGTGCCTGGAAGAGGGTTCATCGAACCACAATTATACTATTTATCTCCCATTCCATTCTCGAATAGCGCGCGGGAAGAAAGAAAACTTGAATCTCTCTGTTCGAGCTCTGATTTCTCTTATTTTATTCTGATGATCATTTCTACCTATGTAAGTGGGAGTCAACAATATATTTTCGCATTCGGAGGAGAATGTTGGCGATTGGAGTTTCGCAAGTAGCCCACGCCGCAGCGATAAGCGCCGTTGTTGTAATGATTCCCATCCCAGATCCTGTAACATTTCCGTAACGCTGTCTCCCCTGTATCGTAACAATACGAAACGAGCTGCCCTTCTTTGGACTCTTTCGATGTCCTCCGTCAAACCCACCTGATAAGGATCCCACACTGGGCTGCAATACTCCAAAAATGGACGGACAAGCGCAGTGTATGCAGTTTCTTTAGTGGTTCTGTTGCATATTTTAAGGGTTCTGCCAATAAAACGCAGTCTCTGGTTCGCCTTTCCCACGATATTATCTACGTGTTCTTTCCAGTTTAGGTCTGAAGTAATAGTAATTCCTAGGTATTTTGTGGAGTTTACGGCCTTCACATTTGATTGATTTATGTTGTAAACAAAGTTTAACGGATTTCTTTTCGTACTCATGTGGACGACTTCACACTTCTCATTATTTAGAGTCAATTGCCAATTTTTACACCATACTGATATCTTATTCAGATCGTTCTGCAGTTGGTTTTGATCTTCATGTTCTTCCACCTACGCTTACTGGAGCACGTTATCATGATTTCATACGGGATACTCTACCTGTGCTGCTAGAACATGTGCCTTTACAAGTACGACACAACATGTGGTTCGTGCACGATGGAGCTCCTGCACATTTCAGTCGACGTGTTCGTACGCTTCTCAACAACAAATTCGGTGACCGATGGATTGGTAGAGGCGTACCAATTCCATGGCCTCCACGCTCTCCTGACCTCAACCCTCTTGACTTTCATTTATGGAGGCATTTGAAAGCTCTTGTCTACGCAACCCGGTATCAAATGTAGAGACTCTTCGTGCTCGTATTGTGGACGGCTGTGATACAATACGCCATTCTCCAGGGCTGCATCAGCGCACCAGGGATTCCATGCGACGGAGGGTGGATGCATGTATCCTCGCTAACGGAGGACATTTTGAACATTTCCTGTAACAAAGTGTTTGAAGTCACGCTGGTACGTTCTGTTGCTGTGTGTTTCCATCTCATGATTAATGTGAGTTGAAGAGAAGTAATAAAATGAGCTCTATCATGGAAATTAAGCGTTTCTTTGTGTGTGAGGAATGTTTCCTGAAAGTTTGGCCGTACCTTTTTGTAACACCCTGTAGATGTATTTTGAAAATTAATGCATCCGTTCGGAGTAAAACTGTAGATTGGCAATGACTGGCGACCCTGGGCGTTTGGTCTATCAAGCGTGGTTGTTTACATCTTTGTGCGGATTCAGTGACGTCTATGGGCTACATAAGGAACTGTGTTGTTATTGCAATGTTCACATTCAACGTGTGTGCAGGAGACCTTGGAACCAAGGTGATGCAACATTTTTTCTGATGTGTGTAGATCAAGTTTCTAGGGGACAACGAAGGTATAAAAAGAGAAGGTATCTGCTATAAGAAGGGAACTGCGTTATAGTGTTATAATATTACGAGGAATAAGAAATTATTTAATTGAGAATTAAATTTAACACGAACTATAAATGCAAAAACTATGACAGATTAACTGCAAATGATATTGTTATTTAACTAATTTGGTAACGCCGAAGGTAAAGAACTATTTTAACTAACCAGACAGCAGAGACAATAAAAAAATGAATATTTTTAAGTGTCAATTGTCTTGAGCTAGCGCCAGGAGCGCAGATAGAAAGATCGCTCTCTCTCTCTCTCTCTCGTTTGGGACCTTGTACTGATAGAACGCATTAGTTAACTTCTCTGTACTTAAATAGATTTTCAGGTAGGGAACATACTGTCGTGTATGTAAACGTGTTTGTTTGTAAAAGACGATTTTGCAATAATAATTATTTAATTCAGAATTTCGATGCATTGAGATGATTCAAACAACCTTGATCTTTTCATAATTTTACAAAAAATGTAATATTATGTGATGTTCTATTTCAACTATACACCGATGATGCAACTGTTGGAGACGTGAACGGTGCTAAAACCGATTCCGTTATAGAATATAAAAGAGAAATAACTTTTCATGATTGATCACGTCCCTGAGATCTGCCGATTTGTTTAATTTTTTCAGGTTTATGATTTTGAGCTAGCCATGGGTTACGTTAAATAAATCGGCATTCTGCACTCCAACAGTTGGATTCTCCCGCAGATGCCAATAAACGTCCGACCTATAAATTATGGTGCACGGCCTTGGACTTAGACAGAAGATTAACCATACAGGGACACTCAATCGCTTGGACGGACGCCACCAAATATTTAGGAGTGACCTTAGACAAAAAGCTACTCTACAAACAACATATCCTTGAGAAGAAGGATAAGATCGTCAGAGCCATCCATGGATTATATCCATTTCTACATAGCAAGGAGATGAGCGACAAAAACAAGCTTCAGCTTTACTTCTCAGCCATCGTCCCTATGATGTTGTATGGCTGCCCCTCCTGGGGAACTGCTAGTCGCACTAATATTCAACATCTGCAAGTTCTTCAAAACCGCTGCCTCAGAATAATTTTACATGCGCCCTGGTGGTCCGGAACTCAGTGGCTACATGCAGCCTTGAACGTGCCGACGATCGAGCAACAAATCAAGGATAGGACGAGGAAGTTATTTAACAAACTTGACACAATCCGTCAGGACACTCACCAACTGCGAGACGTCGGGACTATCCAACCACGACACTGGCATAAGATTAAAGTTCCTCGTACGATACTTGACAGATAAATGTGATATCGGGAATGCAGGACATAAAGGACCCTTGTGAGCCCTAACTCCCTGCAATGAGAACAATCAAGATAAAAGAATCCTCTCACCTTTCACCCTGGAAGTCCAGCCGCCAAAGGCTGTAGTACTTCGGCTGCAGCACCAGACAAAAAATTAAAAAAAGCTTTTTTATCAGCTCTAAATTTAGAAGCTAACTATTTAATTAAATTTGCGCATTGCGCTGGTACATATTTTACATCTCATGATAAATGCAGTGTCGCTACGTAGTAAATGTAACAATTTGTGGGACACATTATTTCTTTTCATAGCACTGCGACGCTTAGATATAAATAACTGGCTGAAAACCCGGCTGTGCCCGGGTATTTATTTATTTATTTATTTATGCATTGAGTTAGTACTTCTCCTATATCTTCTTTCTCTGCCCATCTTCTTTTTGTAAAAACATGTTATATTTATCGGAGACTATGTAAGAAATAACGCTGTCTTGCATAATGTACAAAATTATGTGTCACATCCAAACAAAGAAAGATATTAGTCAAAATACAAATGACATATAAAATTCGTATGATCTCATTTTTATTGAATTATATGTCGCAAATTGTATAATTTTTCAGGTGTATATTCATTTTTATAAGTACTGCATGTCTGTAAAATCTCTTGGGAACACAGTTAGTAGTGGTTTAAAACTTGGTGCGTGAAGGGGCGGTTTTCCATGCACGTTACTGTTTACGTGCTCATATCTCATGAACTACGTGTCGGAATGTGAGACAATTTAGAAGCTAGATTCAACTATATATGTGTATACTGTCTGCAAAATTTCCTGTCACTACAATTTGTAGTGTTCAAATTATAAATTGTAACTTCATACCGACAGCCGTAGTTTTACTCCATAAACAGCAGAAAAGTAGCAAGCTAGAAAATTTTTTCCTTTCATCATTTTACTATGGTTGCCAGCTAGAAAAAGTTTAATAAAGGTTTGAAATTATGCTTAAAGTTAGTTGCAAGTCGCTAAGTACTGTCATTCTCATACAGTAAATTTCGAAAGTCTCGCCGCATTATATGGCATTTTTTGCGATTTCTATTGGTTATGACGTAATATCTTTCGAACCATGTGCCGTATGTGATTCTTAACCATGCAGCAATTGTTACCTCACGGTAAGGAATGTGTGTGCCAAATTTGGTTGAAATCGGTCCAATGGTTTAGGAGAAAATGAGCAGCACTGTCGCAAAATGCAGCAGTTTTCCGCGCATCTCATTGTTTATAATGTCATATCTCGTGAAGTGTATATCGTATGTGATTCTTACAGTTACGGCGACCGTCCTCATGGATTGAAGCTTACGTGTACTAAATTTCATAAAGATTGGAACAAAACTGTAGATTTGTATGCAACACGTACAAATATACGGACATTCTGATTTATATATTAGGTGACATAAATTTAAAATAATTACATCAACATTATGTATTTAACGGTTAGTAAAATTGTACACATATAATATATGGTAACTTGAAAGGGAGTGTGACGCGAAGGTATATTTTTCTGGCGGTGTGGAGGGAGGGCCGAAACAGTGACCTGTGACTCCCTCCAAAACTGAACAGTCGATCCGCCTTTGCGGGACAGCCTCTCCTTGCAGGGAAGTGCAGTTGCAGCATCCTGCCATTTATTATGTCGTAAACCAAGCTACCCTCTGCCGACAGTCTGGGACGCAGAGATAGTGGGGAGTCATCCCTAACCATAAAACGTGTGGCCGTCCGTCGCCACTCACCTAAAAAGATTTGCAGACTCCAGGACCATTCCTTGGGCGCTACAAAAGAACACTCAACGCCGGCCGCCCAGAAACTTCCAGGTAGCAGGGAGGGTAGCTCTGCCAGCCGAAAAAGTGCGCACTAGGGATGGGCTAAACTGCGATTTTTCGATATTAGTGATTTCTGTGACTGCTACTTTTAGATATCTGTGATTCTTAGTTGCGATTTGTCACTGTTTACAACCGCACTGTACAAATCCTCGACATGTATCCCTCCGCACTCAAACTGCGATTTCGGCGACTCTGAATGCTACTTCTGCGATTTCTGCTACTGATATTGCTACTTCTGTGATATCTGCTACTTCCGTGACTTATGCGATGTGTGTGGCATATGCAATATATATATATCATCCATAACAGATCCTCTTCCTACATGTAAATATATACAAAAAAAGAATATTGATGCTCAATTTACGTGTAATGTTGGGATTATTTACACATCGACAAATGTCAATTAGTCTTATAAAAGCTATTTCTGTGTTTGGTGTGTAATGTATAGTTAAAAGTGAGGTTATTCGCAAGTAATGTGTAACAGAAATCGGCAAGTAGGCCTATATTCTACCTTAACAGAAACATTTGGTAGATTAGGCACACAGCAACTATAACAGTGCAACGAAAGTGCTATGTTCGTGCCTGTAGAATGAATGATTAGATTTTTTTAACATTGTGTGATATAAGTCACTTACCAATTTGAAAGAGATAAGTAAATGTGAAATCAACGTGAGTGACTTCTGAAAATTCCATTTTCTCTTTAAAATCTTTCGGTATCACTACATATTCTGCCAAATAACTAAATAAGAGCTTGCGTTATATTTTACTAATCGACGTGCCGACCTAGTGTGCTGATGTTGGCAACTAAAGCTTCATTTTATAAGAATTTTTAACTTACTGACTGTACAGGGTTACACACAAGAAATCTTACAACCACAGATTAAGAATAACATTAATTATTTATTTTATGATAAACAAAATATTATTTCAATCATTCTGTATGATTTAGATTTCTAGGATCATTCATCGGTTGTTGCCAACATAAGCACACTATGCCACCACTGCAGTAAACAAAAGTTTTAATAATACTGAAGGATCCGATACCACCCATCTGCTTTCACTCATGTCATCACAGGACGGAATGTACGAAAAGGAAAAAGACGGAAAACAACATTCCTAAACCTAAAACAAATCTGATAAAATAAAACTTTCCATTACGCGAAAAACTTGTTTATTTTCAAGTGTAATATTTTTATAGAACCCTCGAAGATACAAGTTTACTCCTATATAGCAGTACCTAACACAGTCCACATTGAACATGGAGTTGGCCTACTGTTAAACATTTCGTAAAATTACCTGTACTGAGTTGACCACTTGATACCACCCCCTTGGAATTTTTATTTTATGTACGATGTATAACGCAAGCAAAAATATTCGTCGAAACCAGATTTGCAATGTAACATACGTATTCTGAATTCCCATAATAGTTGTAGGTTCTATGACGAAAAATTATTTTAAACAGGGATCAAGTCCGTAAGACAATATTTATTTGGCATTCACATTTGTTGTCTTTACCAACTATAACCTAAAAACATACATGCTAGGCTTTGCTTCACAACATGTAAATGTTGCCGCCAGGTAAAATAGTGCCACTAAGTGTAAACATTTTCACAAAGAAAATTATCTTCTTGCTCATTAATTCTACAACATCCCTAAACAACACATGAGTGAAAGTACGACAGTTGGTCAACAAGTAGCATAAGGCGGAATATTAAATGCTATTCTCAGTTGCTACTTGCGACTCTTAATCGCGACTTTTCACTGAAATCGCAGTTTGGACCAGTGAGGACGTTCGAGCTCACTGGTTTGAGCCGATGGCGTTCGACCAACACATACACAAAAATCCACACATACACGAGGCAGACGGCAGGAAGCTAGAAGTACTAATTTCGGCCAACAGATGGCAGCCGGCAAAGTCTAAACTGCGCCTCTTAGTTGCTACTTGCGACTCTTAAACGCGATTTGTCACTGAAATCGCAGGTAGACTCTATAGGCTGCCCAATGCAAAGATATTAGTACAAACATCGACCAGCAGATGGCAGAGTGCAAACTGCTACTTGCTACTCTTGGTTGCGACTTGCTAATTTTAGTGCTACTGCGCTTCTAAACTGCGACTGAAATCGCAGTCAGAATCCGTAAAGTTGCGACTGTGAATAATGCTACTTCCAAATCACAGTGACTCTTAACAGATACGCGATTTTCGACCCATCCCTAGTGCGCGCCATTGACACTAGGGGATGGTGCAGAGGGCTTCACGTCGGTACTGATTTGAAACCTTTCCGCCAAAAAAATAATGGCCGGCCCCTACAATACCATATTTCTACTCTCCCCTTGCGTAAGAAAGCAGGCTCTACTCAAATCACAGCTTCCTACAGCTGAAAACAGCTTACTCCCCACTAGCATAAGAAACCACAAAAATGGAATAACTGAGTACTCTAATAAACAATTAAATCAATTAACACAACCAAAATTCTGGTCCTATGTAAAATCGATAAGCGGGTCAAAGCCCACTGTCCAGTCACTCGATGATCATTCCCGGGGCAGTAATAGAAGAAAGTAAACGGAAAGCCGAAGTTCTAAATTTAACCTTTAAGAAATCTTTCACGCAGGAGGACTGCACAAATGTACCATCATTTGATCAGCGTACTAATTCCGAAATGGAGGACATAGTAAAAAATATTTTCGTTGTAGAGAAGCATCTGAGAGACCTAAATACGAAAATGTCTGCTGGTCCGGTTTTACAAAGACTATTCTGCGGCATTGGCTCCCTACTTAGCTTGCATTTATCGCGAATCTTTAATTCAGCGCAAAGTTCCTAGTTATTGGAAAAAAGCGCAGGTGACTCCCGTTTATAAAAAAGGAAAGAGAACTGACCCACACAATTACAGGCCAATATCGTTGACATCAGTTTCATGTAGGATTTTGGAGTATATTCTAAGTTCGAACATAGTAAATTTCCTTGAAACGGAAAAGCTTCTTTCCATGAATCAGCACGGGTTTAGGAAACATCGTTCATGTGAAACTCAGCTTGCCCTTTTCTCACATGACATCTTG
This sequence comes from Locusta migratoria, assembly GCA_026315105.1. Taxonomy (NCBI): domain Eukaryota; kingdom Metazoa; phylum Arthropoda; class Insecta; order Orthoptera; family Acrididae; genus Locusta; species Locusta migratoria. The sequence goes on from CM048744.1 coordinate 870,347,583, forward strand.
CGAGCCATGGATGAAGGACAACAGGCGGATTGTGTTTTTCTCGACTTCAAAAAGGCGTTCGACGCGGTGCCACACTGCAGACTGCTAACGAAGATACGAGCTTATGGAATAGGTTCACAGATTTGTGACTGGCTGGAAGACTTCCTAAGTAATAGAAAGCAGTACGTTGTTCTCGACGTCAAGTGTTCATCAAAGACGAGTGTATCGTCAGGCGTGCCCCAGGGGAGTGTGATAGGACCGCTATTATTTTCTATCTATATAAATGATCTGATGGACAGAGTAACTTGTAATCTGCGGCTGTTTGCTGATGATGCTGTGGTGTATGGGAGGGTGTCGTCTTTAACTGACTGTAATAGCTTACAGCCGGCCGCGGTGGCCGAGGAGACTAAGGCGCTCCAGTCATGGTCTGCACGGCCACTACGGTCGGGGGTTCGAATCCCCCCTCGGGCATGGATATTTGTGCCGTCCTAGTTCGTAAGTAGTTCATAAGTAGTTTGTAAGTTTAGGGATTGATGACCCCGTAGTTAAGTCCCATAGACTATACAAAAATTTGAACATTTGAAACAATAGCATACATGATGACTTAGACAAAATTTCTAGATGGTGCTAAGAAGGGCAGCTAGCTCTCAATGTAGAAAAATGTAAGGTGATGCGCATGAGTAAGAAAAACAATCCCATAATGGTCGAATCAGCATCAGTAGTGACCTTCTTGATGCTATTGCGTCGTTCAAATATCTAGGCGTAACATTGCAGAGCGATATGAAATGGAAGGAACATGTATGGACAGTTGTAAGGCAACCAGCCGACGTCGGCTTATTGGGAGAATTTTTGAAGATGTACTTCATCTGTAAAGGAGACCGCATATAAAATGCTTGTACGACCACGTCTGGAGTATTGCTCAAGTGTTTGGGACCCACAGCAGATCAGTTTAAAGGAAGACATAGAGGCAGTTCAGAGGCGAGCAGCTAGGTTTGTTACTGGTAGATTCGAACAATGCGCGAGTGTCACGGAAATGCCACGGCAACACAATTGGGGATCGCTGGAGGAAAGACGACGTTCTTTTCGTGAATTTCTGTTGAAGAAATTTAGAGGGCCGCAATTGAAAGCTGAGTGTAGTACGATCTTGCTGCCGCCTACTTACATATCGCGTGGTGATCACAAAGACAAGATAAGAGAAATTAGGGCTCGTACGGAGGCATATAAGCACTCTTTTTTTCCTCGTTCTATTTGGGAGTGGAATAGGAAAGGAAATGCCTAGTAGGTACAGTGTACCCTCCGCCACGCATCTTACGGTGAATTGCGGAGTATGTATGTAGATGTAGATGTACGCTGGCCACCCAGAAACTTCCAGATAGATGGGAGGGTAGCTCTGTCAGCCGAAAAAGTGCCTTCTCCCCCCCCCCCTCCCTCAATTGCGCAAGCTTGACACCAGGGGATGGCGCAGAGGGCTTCACTTTGGTACTGATTTGAAACGTTTCCGCCAAAAAACTAATCGCCGGCCCGTACAATACCAAATTCCTACTTTCCCCTTTATGTGAAAGCAGGCTCGACTCAAATCACAACTTCCTAAGCTGAAAACAGCTTCCTCGCCACTAGCATGAGAAACCACAAAAATGGAATAACGCCGACCGCGGTGGCCGAGGAGACTAAGGCGCTCCAGTCACCGTCTCCACGGCCACTACGGTCGGGGGTTCGAATCCCCCCTCGGGCATGGATATTTGTGACGTCCTAGTTCGTAAGTAGTTCATAAGTAGTTTGTAAGTTTAGGGACTGATGACCCCGTAGTTAAGTCCCATAGACTTTACAAACATTTGAAACATTTGATTTGAGTGGAATAACTGAGGTACTCTAATAGACAATTAAATCAATGAACACAACTAACGCATCTCCCTCAACCCCCTAACTGAATGTAGAAGGCAGAAAATAAGAAAAATAAAATTATTACATGCAATAAACACCTAACATCAGTCATTAATTAGAAATAAGACACACGAGAGAGGAGAAACGTGAGAAATAAATTGTCAAAAAGAACCACCACCTTTCCAATTGTAACAACGGCCTCGTCACAACAATCAACTTCTATAATTCTTTTGCGTTTACGTTTTTATCTTGTCTTGCATATTTCCTTTGTCCGCCGGATTCGGATCGCTTGCGCTCCCCTTTTGATCTTCTGGATGTTGCTACGTGAAACGCCTATGACCACTTCAACTCTCAGCTGAGCTCGCTGCACCAAAATGTTCGTCCCCGGAGAGCACTGAGCCCCCATAAATATTAAAACGTAATGTATTACCACCCGTGATTGACTAGTCATGTTTCTGCCATTCGATTTTGAATTACTAATAGGCTTCATACTCAAGATGAAGTCACTGCTCACTAGTGATACAACAACCGAATGAACATAGAAATGGCACAGGGCACACAGGGGAGGCGTGACGGAAAGTGACGGATTGAAGGGGTGCGTTGCTGGCACGTCAAACTGGCGAGCTGCGGTTTTCGTAACTGCAAGTGTCAAAATGCGTGGTTATGGAATATCGCCCCAGATTTATGACTTGATAGGCAATTTCCTGTCAGAGAGGACACAGTTTGTGGTAATCGATGGTAAGGCATCGACTAAAACAGAGGTGATATCCGGCGTTCCACAGGGCAGTGTTATTGGTCCCCTGTTATCTATATAAACGATTTGGGAGAAAATCTGAGCAGCTCCCTTCATCTGCATCTACATAGATACTCTGCAAATCACATTTAAGTGCCTGACAGAGGGTTCATTAACCACTTTCATAATTTTTCTCTACCGTTCCATTCTCTAATAGCGCGTGGGAAGAAAGAACACCTAATTCGTTCCATTTTCCATCTGATTTCTCTTATTTTATTGGGATGGTCATGTCCCTAAGTAGGTGGCTGCTAGCAAAATATTTTCACATTCAGAAGTAAAAGTCGGTGCATGCGACCTCGCAAGTTCGGCTACGTCTTGCCACTAAAGCCTGTGTCGAGGCCAATGAGAAAGACAGGCCGCGGCGCGCACATCATGTCACGTAATCAACGTAGTTCTGAGGCGGTGCGATCGCTAGCTGATTGGCTGGCCGTTGTGGCACAGCCCGCTGCCTCATAGTGGCCAACCACAGTAGTGGGGTGGTGCCGGTTACACCCCACTGAGATTCGCGCGTCTTTTGTTTTTTGGCGGGAAATTTGAATTACGCCCCACCCTTCCTCCCTCTGCCAATTGCCGGACCGCAGATCAAAGGATGCCGCCAAACTCGAACAATAGTGCACTTAAGGATGATTGATAGTTTACATTTAGGTCCTTTTGATTCGCTACTTGTCCGACTGCTTATCAAAGGACGCCGCCATAACGCACTTAAGGATGATTGACAGGTTGCAACATCTCCCTCGGCCACACACGACGCCCCGTCCCCGCCCTCCGCCCTCCCCGCCTCCCCCCTCCACCCCTCGGTGCCGCCGCCAGACAAGCGGCACCTCCGACAGGTCCAGACCTGTAGACCCCTCGACATGTCGGTACTCGCACCCTGGACCACACACCTGGCCGGTTCGACGCCCCCCTCCACCCCTCGGCACCGCCACTAGACAGGCGGCACCTCCGACAGGTCCAGACCTGTAGACCCCTCGACATGTCTGTACTCGCTCCCGCGACCCCTACTCGCTCGGCCGATTGCCGGACCGCCGCCGCCGCTGCCGCCGACAGATGCTACCCCCTCCTCCTCCCACGCTCGCGACCGGTTCTCAAAGGACGCCGCGACCCGCCCTACCCGCGAGAACAAACAATACCGCGACGATTGTCTTGACCGCATCGACACCGCCCCCGCCCGGCAATTAAAAAAAATGCCTACGCGCCGCACCTCGCGCGTCAGTCGAAGATGAGTGGTGACGGGGAGAAGAAGGTTCGTTATGCTAACGAGACGCACTTAATGATCAGTTGGAGATTTGCATACACAGCAGCTCGTAAAGGCGAGTTGCAGCAATATGCACTAGATCGGGAGCGCTTCCACCGACGAATACAGCAAATGGAACGTGTCTTAGCACCTGTGATTCAGAAACGCTGCATATAAGCAAAATTATATCACCAACTTTTTTCTTATTTGTCGGTCATACTGAAACTGAATGAATTTATATATAGCTAATTGTAGGCCTCTACTTGACTTAGTCGATAACATGTCGTGGTGGGAGAAACAACAAAATTTCGTAGTTGGTGACTGGTCTGGTGACGGGTTGGGAGAGGATTCCCAGAAGAAAAAGAACGGATCATTACTTCCTGATAATATACGTGCAATAATTGTAGGTCCGTCCAACTGCGGTAAAACAAATATTCTTATGACGTTGCTCACGCATATAGATGGAGTGTACTTTGAACATGTTTGTGTATTTTCTAAAACTCTATCTCAACCCAAATATCAGTTATTGCAGGAGATACTGCGAGGCGTAAAAGGAGTCACCTATACAACGTACAGTGAAAGTGGTGATATCCCCCCTCCTGAGCAAGTAAAACCCAATATCGTTTTCATATTTGACGATGTTGCAGTTGAAAACCAAGACCAGATTCGTAGATATTTCTGTTTCGGAAGGCATATGGGCGTTGATGTATTTTATCTAAGTCAAACGTATTCCAGAATCCCAAAACAGTTGCTGCGGGATAATGCAAACCTCATTGTAGCATTCAAACAAGACAATTTGAATTTAAAACATATTTACAACGCCCATGTCGGAACTGATATGTCATTCACCGACTTTGTAAAGATCTGTGCAGATTGTTGGAATCATTCGCAGTACGGGTTTCTAGTTATAGATAAAACAAGGAAACTGAATGACGGTAGGTACCGACGGAACTTTCAAGATTTTCTACATATATAACGGCGCATATAGCTCAGTGCGACAGTCTACGCACCGACATGGACAAATTCGCACGTATGTCTAGTGATCGAGGCGTACAAAGGCAGAAGATACGCATGTACATGGATTCAAAATTCCAAACTCTCGAGCGTCGAATTGAGAAAGTACATACAGATCTAAAGCAGTATGCTAAGCATCTCCTAGTACTTAACAATCAGGTAAATGCACGTGTTGATGTACTTGAAAAAAATGTGAGCACCTTAACTACAAAGATCGATGATATTGAGGGCGAAAAAATCACAGCGTCTGCAGTTGTTATTGAGACTAATAATAATAATAAGAAGAAGAAGATTAATAATAGCGGCCCTATATAAGAGAGCATGCGACCCAGAAGTCTGTTTAGTACGTGTTGAGATGTCGACCAAACAGAAAGTCATCCAAGCGCGAAAGGCCGTTCGCGAGAAGTTAAGACTGTTAAAGTTGGGGCAGCTGAACTGCGAACAAACATTAAGAGAAACGTTCAAACCAGTTACTGATTCCCTCAAGCATTTCAAAACGACTTCACGTTCAGAAGAAGAAGAAGAAGACTCAATCACGAATTTCATCAGCAATCATAGCAATTCTAGAATAGACAAAATATACGGTGTTAGCAAAGTAAAACCGTATATGCTAGGCTCAAAGCCTATAAAATTAACCGAGAACACAATTCAGATTGGTGACAGAGAGTTTGAAAGAACCCCCGGTCTATTGGATCTTATTTTCCTAAAACCTACTAAAGATGAAAGCAAGAAATACACATCTGCAGATCTGAAGCGCTATGGGGAAATATTACAATTGACTGATGTGCATAACAAGACGCGAAGCCAAAGCAGCTTGAAATACAAGAAGATTATAAAACCTCTGATAGAGGGGGGTGAAATTGATGGTGATGGTATAGACATTCAAAATAAAAGTATGGATATCGGGCAAGCCCCAGAGTATATATATTACAGTCATCCAGATGAAGTAATAGAGAGACTACGTCTGCTAATGGCATCAACAGCTGCTGGTAATACAGCTCACTCGAATGAGATTGTTTCCATAATTTCACAACTTAGACAACAAGGCATCATCGAATAAGAATGGAGACAGTGGTCCGTGAAATCCATAGACCAGCACGTAGAACGTATCCTCGTAGACATATTATGATTAAAGGCTTAGATGATTTATGGCAAGCTGACCTGGTGGATATGAAAGAGTATTCTAGAGTGAATAGCGGTTTCAACTATATTTTAATGATCATCGACACATACTCGAAATTTGCGTGGGCATTACCGCTGAAAACCAAAACAGGAAAGAACGTTGCACGAGTGTTTGAGCAACTACTGCAGACGGGTACGAATCGATGCCCTGTCAACCTTCAAACAGATCACGGGACTGAGTTTTATAATGTATATTTCAAGAGAGTTATGGATCGGTATGGTATTAATCACTACTCTACATACACGCATCTGAAAGCAAGCATCGTGGAACGACTGAACAGGACTATGAAACCTCAAATGTGGATGCGTTTCAATCTCCGCGGCTCGCATAAGTGGACTGATACTCTCCCCGAGATAATTTCAAAGTACAACAGAACAGTACACAGGACTATAAAAATGAGACCTATTGATGTTCGAGATAACGAACTCCTAAAAACAGTCTACTTCAGAATTAAGATGCTAGACCCACGAAAGCAAAAGTTTAATGTGGGGGACTTGGTGCGCATATCAAAGTACAAGACTACTTTTGAGAAATCATACCTTCCAAACTGGTCAACAGAGATATTTACAGTCACCAAAGTTCAAAGAACGAATCCCAGGACATATATCTTAAAGGACAGCAAAGGGGAAGAAATCGCTGGAAGTTTCTATACAGAGGAACTGCAAAAGAGCTCCGAACCTAATGTGTTTCTCGTGGAGAAGGTTATAAGACGCCGTGGGAGTAGAGTTCTAGTTAAATGGCTCGGATTCCCCTCTTCTGACAATAGTTGGATTGCCATTGACGCTTTGCTATATAATGAGACGCATGGACCGCATGTACATCAGTAGCATACCATGCGCGGTAGGAGACGTCTCGAAGGAGCGGGAGGTTTTCTCGACAAGCTACCAGTTGAGCTTCACATTCCCGGATATAACTACTGTGGACCTGGAACAAAGCTTCAAAAACGTCTAGCACAAGGTGATAAGGGGATTAACCTGCTCGACGAAGCCTGCAAAGAACACGACATCGCATACGCGTCGAATAGCGATCGTCACACTGCCGATAGAATTTTAGCTGATAAAGCTAAAGCAATACGACGGCGGAAGGATCTTGGCATTGGTCAACGTCTTGCAGCACTTGCAGTCGATAAAACCATGCGTGCTAAAATTAAGCTTGGTTTGGGGTTCCGTCAAGTTATGAATGCAGCACGTCGCGCGCTAAAGAAGAATAAGAAGAAGAAGAGCGGATGTATGACGGGATGTATATTGACTGCACTACATGCAGCTAAAAGTGCTTTGAAGAACCGTAATCACACAGAAAAAAAAGTTAAAACACCTCGAGTTCTACCATTGCCGAAGACGTCAGGTGGAATTATTCCTTTTCTCATTCCAGCTCTGGCGGGACTCTCTGCGATTGGTTCCCTGGCCGGCGGCGCATCAGCTATTGCCAGAACTGTGAATAATGCTAAAAATGCACAGCAGCAACTAGAGGAGGCGAGAAGACATAACCGAATGATGGAGGCGGCTGCTATAGGAAAAGGACTCTACCTGAAACCGTACAATAAAGGACTTGGGCTCTTTATAAATAAAAAAAAGACCGTTAACCATTCTACCAGATAGACCTCTTACTAATACCGATCTCCTCAAGTTCACCAAAGAAAAATTCAAAATTCCAAGATTTCGAGGAGTTTTCATGCGCGATACATTACCGAACACTATGTGGAAATCAGGTGAATGCGGTATAGTTAATTTGGATGTTGCTGGTGGACCTGGAACTCATTGGGTGGCATATGTTGGAAAGAAGAATACAAGTAGTGTACTGTATTTCGACTCATTCGGAAACCTCAAGCCTCCAGAAGAACTACAGCAATACTTTACAAACAACCAAAGACATGCTTTCTACAATTTCCATCGATACCAGGATTACGATACTTACCTCTGTGGACATTTGTGTCTGATGTTCCTTCTATCGAATACGAAGAGAGCTATATAAGGATGAACATTCAAAACCTCTCACCAGTTGGGTTTTGTCGGTCATGTCGTACACTCTGACTTTAAAAGATCATTCATCTGTGTTAAGTGCAAATTACTTCCCTCCAATTGATTTAAGCAGTGGAGAGTGGAGCATCGCCCTGATTGGCTTGGAAACCTATAACTCTATCCCGAATATCACGGAAGCTAATAATAAACTACATCTTGAAGTTAATGGTGTAAAAGAAACTGTGGTAATAGAACCAGGTGCATATGATATAGATGAACTAAATGAAGTTTTAAAGCAGCTCGGTAAAGGGATTCAGCTACGTGCAAACACCAGCACTCTTAAATCCGAAATAAGGACTCTGAATGCAACTATCGACTTCAGTCAGAAAGGTTCAATAGCACAGCTACTAGGTTTCACCAAGGGACAAATCTTGAAAAAGGACTCCAATAAATTCTACAGTTCCAATCAGACTGTAGATATACTCCCAGTCAGCACTATTCGCGTTGAGTGTAACATCACAACGAACTCATACTTAAACGACAGACTGGTTCATACAATTTACGGTTTCTTCCCATCAGTTGGTTCCGGATACAAGATTATTGAGACTCCTACAAACGCAATATACCTTCCGGTGACGGTGCAGACACTAGACTACCTGGAGCTGCGCATCGTAGACCAGAATAACCATCTTGTCGACTTCAGAGGAGAGGAAATCATTGTACGGCTACATCTAAGGCAGGATGGGCATAAGGTTTAAAGCCTCTACACGTATAGCACCTAGCGTCAGTTCACCCTTGAACCTCAAAGCGATAACACGTGTGAACTACGAGTTCCTTAAATCAATTGGGCTGAAACCTCGCAAAGATGTCATTGCTAAATATAACTGAAGCGCCAACTCACGACGAGCGCATTATTCGTCAAGAATACTTATCGCATAAACCATTTGCTTCAACTACATTTAACAAAAACGATGAAATTAGGATCGTCATTCAACACCAGGACGCTCTAACCCAGCCGTGTTGGAGTTTCCTATACTTGGATGGATCGTTTAGGAAGAAAAATGCTAATCAACCTGTTGCAGCAGATGTGAAGCTTACACGTAATGCTCTAGCATTCTTGTTTCAAGAGATACGCTATGAACTTAATGGAGTTGAAATCGACCGCACAAGAAACGTTGGAATAGCATCGACTCTTAAAACCTACATCTCCGCAGCTCCTACTGAGGGTAACTCACTGGAAAATGCAGGATGGTACATTGATGAGCCTACAGATCGATCAACGGCTGATTACCTGCGGTTTACGGCGTGCATACCTCTAAAACTGTTAATGGGTTACTTTGAGGACATGCATGGAATTATCATGAATGCTAAACAGGAACTTATTCTGATACGAAGTGCGACGGACAACAACTCATATATTCAAACAAGTGAAGGGGGAAGTGAGTTCATCATAAACTCTCTAACATGGAAAATGCCTCACATCAGTGTATCAGACGAGGAGCGTTTGAAGCTTTTAAAAATAATGAACACAGGTGCTTTACTGCCGCTACATTTCCGCTCATGGGAACTGTTTGAGTATCCTATGCTACCTACTGCCAGTAGACAGATCTGGGCTATTAAAACCTCTGTTCAAATGGAGACACCTCGATTCATCATACTGGCATTTCAGACTAACAGACGAGGGAATCTGTCAATTGATTCATCCGTATTCGACAACTGCAACTTAACTAATGCAAGAGTCTACCTGAATTCTGAATTCTACCCTTATGACAACTTACATCTGCAATGGGACAAAAATATGTACAGTCTAGCATATGACATGTACGCAAGGTTCCGATCTAGTTACTATGACGATGTCGAGGAAATAGATGGGTGTTCCCTCAGTCCACGAAAATTCAAGGAACTGGCACCTATAATCGTAATTGACTGTTCCAAGCAGAATGAAGTAATTAAATCTGGACCTATAGATGTGAGGATTGAATTTGAAGCTTCGGCAAATTTCCCACAACTGACTGCTGCATATGCCTTAGTCCTGGCTGCGACGACTCTTCAAGAATGCTGTTTTACAAGACCTGGGTTCCTTTGGCTGTCCTGCTCTGCATAAACTCAAGAGCAAGAAAAATAGTGTTGTGTGTGCAAATGATAATGTACATATGCTTGTATGTTGGTTAAAGAATGAAAATAAATTAAATTTTGCCTAAGAAACATTTGTGTTGTTATTTAACTAATCTCCTACCTCACCTTAGTTTTAAGAGCTATACTTTGTATGTTTAAATGCAGCTCGACTTATAGACGAGTGCGTGCAATGCAGATGTTTCTGCCTATTGTACAAAAAATATTGTGTAAATGCAGCTAGACTTATAGACGACTGCGTGCAATGCAGATGTTACTGCTTAGTGTGCACAAAAAAAAACATATATTTAAAAAAATGGGCTGGGAGAAATCAAATAATAACGCCAGTATCAATTTTACAGGTTTATTGAATAAAAAAAAAAAAACAATAATCTTATTCTTTTTGAACAGTCACAGTTTTATGCAGATTTCTTAACACTAGTTGCAAGTATGCTAGAGCATTCCATTTACAATTTTGTGATGGTTTCTTACGCAGAGGTACATCGCAAAGCGTTTCAGTTTTTTTTTCCCCTTAAAATTACGCATTTCTAAAGTTAATGTACTACTACTACTACGACAACTAATGTGAAATTCCACCAGGACAGCACACAACGGCTACACATACACACATGAGCTGAAGCGACGACAATAGTACAGTAAGCTGGAATATTCGATATGTTACAGCATTCTGTTCCAGGTAATTCAGTAAACTGGAGTAGGAACGTTTGTTGGGTGTTTCTTAATAAGTTATACATTGAACTGGAGCTGCCTTTATATAATGACTAGAACAAACTTGGTGGAACTCACTCACTTAAAAAACTAAGCTGACTGGATGGCTAGCGGCAGGTGAAACTTATAAACTACACTAAATTAATGGAATAAAGTAATAGCACATAGTGCTTACGAAAATGTTTTTATTTGAAGCACACACACACACACTGTGCTTACACTGCCTTCACGTGTACTACGTAAACTTTTTTTTTCGTTGCATGCTGCGTATGCCAGTTAAGAAAAACATACTTATTTCTACACAGCACGCATATACTGTGCTTACATCGCCAATGAAATTTTATGATTTTTTTTCGCTGCATGCTTGACATGCTATTTAACAAAAAAAAAGCTATACTTATTTTTTATCCAGATTCACGCACACACTTTCACTCACACCCGCACGCATACATGCAACCCACCCCCAAACAACAACACATTCATACTCTCCCACCTATGTACAATATGACAAAAGGGTCACACTATTCTATACAAGCACACGCACAAACACACGAAATCCCTCATTCTCACTCACATTTTTTCAGTTAGTGTCCCCCCAACACCCTCTTTCTCCCTAAGCGAATAGTGTGAGTACGGTAGAGTTTCTATACCGCACTCACTTATGACCCTTTTGTCGTCATGAGCAGATAAACCGACTTTAGACTGCAGCAGGGTGGACACCTCGTGTCCTACCGATCGAATACTGGCCTGCTGGACTCTGTGAGTAGGCTGCGGCAAGGCGCCGCGAACACCTGCGTACAGACACCGCAAGTAGTCTTCGATCGTCAGTACACGAGATGCCGATCGTCTAACACCCTTTGCCCGCCTCTGAGTGTCCCCATCTATGGTGCGAAATGCATACATCTTCGCCCTGAGGCCTACAAACTCCACAATCGGTGAACCATTCGATTCATCCTTCATAAGACCGATAACCTTCTTGTTCTGTGGAACAATTCCGTAAGGATTATCGGCCCTATAACCGGACGTATCGAATTCTTCACCGATACGTTTCATTACTGCATATGGATCACAGTTTTTCACCCAGTAGATGAAACTATCTGTATCCGTATACAGTAACTTTGGTTCCACAAAATGAGGCTTAGCAATCTCATAGTGGAACCTGTACATGTGGAGTTTGGACAGATCAAGTATGCACATCCCGAGATAGATGGGTTTTGTGAACTCTACTGAAGTCTTCATCATCTAAACAGCAACAAAGTTTTCATTAAATACGGTGAGCCTTTTAAAGTTTGGTGACACAATTAAATTTCGTGCACCGTAACGCCCATACCAGCTCGTTCTAAGTTTAATATCGCGTTCATGTCTTACATTCTGCATGGTCTTCCCGAAAATGGAATTGTTCATTAACTTATAAAAATCTTTCTCAAAATCATTAGTCGCGACCGCCCTCATTGCCGTATTTAGTTCAATGTACTGCTTCAACCATGGGAATTGGTTGAAGGATATAGCTCGCGTGATTCTAACAAGTTCCATTCCCATTTTGATGCACTGCTGCAGATTACGGTAATGAATCACGTACCTCTGCTTGTCTGCAACAGTTGTCATCAACTTGGGGATGGAACCCTTGGCTCCCGGTGGAACTAGTTGCTCTGGACATAATGGCAAGTCGCTTGTCTCCTCATGCAAACTAATTGGATATGCAATATCTGCCTCTACTACATACCCAACATCAGATTCAGCGGAGAGACCCATTAATTTTCCACCTAATCCCTCTAATTCTTTTTCGGGCACCCACTGGAAACTCCCAACTGGCAGAGGTTGCATCATTGCGTGCCCGTACAAATTATTAACGTCCAAATAAAGAATATAAGAAGAATCGAGGGATGCGTCGTACCCTGAACCCATATGTGGGTTATTTGCCTTAGCGTGCCTATGAATACACTGGCAAAGTCCCCCACGTATCCCGCGCTCAAAGAAGAGAAGCATATCTGGATCGGTTAAAAGTTCGATGTTACACTTCGTCTTCTTGAGCATTGCGTCCCAAGACAACCCAGGTGCCGTATAATAAAAGGCGGGATCCAAGGAGTACGTGGTCAAGCATACACTCCTGAACTTCTCAAAAACATCCGCAAGTAAGCGCACATCTGTGTCCATGTATATCCTCGCGTATTCACCCAAATTGAGGATGTTGAATTTCCGCCAGACATTTACGGCATGCTCATATTCCGCATCAGTTATGGCATCGCCTGTGAGTGAACTGGAAAATGCGGATATGTCGGGAAGCTTGGTTTCGTGGAGTTTCTCCATAGAGTCCAGGTACTCGTATGGGAAAACCCCTTTTCGCGTTACTAGTTGAAACTTTTCCTCATCAGAATATGCAGATCGTGTGATATACATATCCTCCTGAGGTAGAGTCTCAACGAGCTTGGAAAGAGACGACTGCATGAAACGTAGCGAATCAAGGAAGCGCAGCGTAATTTTTGGTGTCATTTGTTTAGAGAATGAAATATACTTCTCAGTGCTATCAGGCAGGACACTTGCCGGATAGGTATCTAGTCCAAATTTATCCAAGTGCTCAACTAAAAAGTGAGCGTCATAACTACTCAGGTTGTGGAAAAATACAGGTATATGGTGTGGAACCTGGTACTTCAAGTTGCATACATTGTGGGCTGCTCCACGGAACTTTCCAGTTAGATGACAGTGGTCTCTACGGGGAAGTTCTGCTTTTCTATCTAATGGCAACCCACAAATATGGCAATCTACCGCCTTTTTAAACGACTCCTCATCCTCTCGTGACATAGTCATCGGAACATTTCGACTGTAAAGTTTGTCAACTTTCCAGGCTATTTGTTCCAGCTCATTGAGCAATCATATCGCGGGATTGTCCCCTACATATGAGTCAAATCTATTCAAAGAGGGGTCGACTGTGCATACAACTTGGTACGCTGCTGCATACGGTACGTGTTTTTGTGTGAAGGTGGTATGTGAGGCCAGGGGGTTACCTTCACATCTAGCAATTGGAGCAAGTAAACACTCAAAATCACAATAGATCGCTACAGGGGCTCTTTCCTGATGGTGAGCATTTTTAAATTTAATGAAATTATTTTCAGAGGTCGGCATAATAACACGTACCGGTTCCTTGGATTCGCAATCTACAAGATGTTTCTGTAAATACTTTTCCTGTGAAAAGTTACTTAAACACCTGTAGCATATGTAGGTTTTACCATGGTGACTATGCAATTGGGAGGAAAGGAGGCGGGACATGTCTTTGATCCATACATAATGTTGCTTTTCACCATTGGCAATAAGCAGCATGTTTACGTGAAGATTGCGCTCACCTGCAAATTTCGAGAAATGGAAGGGTCCGACTACAATATGACTATCCTCTTTATCTTCTTCTGGCTTGTTTTTCTCCAGTCCGTATATATGTACCGATATTCCGGGATTCTGGGCCTCAAACTTGGGAACGTCCTGGAGTTTTACTGGGAACTCTATACCTGTAAAATTATAACCTCCGGGAATTTCACCTTCGGGTACTTTATAAGTACTTGTGCGCTGTGGATTTCTCTCTAACTTTCTCTCACAAGCCAGAATTGACCATGCGAAACAATATTCGTCTCCGGCAATGGTGTGACCACTACGAGCTTTCTTGGGCCCATTATATACATTAACGCAAGCTAGCTTTTTCTTAATATCAGCAGGAAGTTGAATAAAACTGGACCCTCCCTTTACTGGATCATAGACATGAATATGGATGTCGAGGTGTACTACTTGGCTGAGTGCATGTGCCGAACCGCGTACCTCCATCTCGGAGAAACGGTTCATAATTACACTCAAGGTGGATTCCCTATACCACTCGGCGATCGAAGTACTCCGCGTAATCACGCCGTTAGATCCCCAGAGGTAGTGAAGACTTCTTTCTTCCTCCACTACGCCCTGTGAACTTCGTGCGTGCGTTAATTCACAGCACAGGACTGCACTGCATTTAACGGCGGGATTACGCGCATCACTTATTGCTTTGAGGAGCTCAGCCTCCAACACGGGATAGCATGCCTCCATGAACACGACAGGGTCGCGATAACCCGCTGGAGGGTTTTCAATCCTCGTGAAAGAGATGCGCCCCTCAAAAGCTTTAGCGATCTCCTATGTGGCGTAGCCTCTACAAGCGGCAATGCTGGCGCTGAGGTCTCAGGTTTGGATCACGGTTCCGGCACACAATTTTAATCTGCCAGGAAGTTTCATATCAGCGCTTACTGCGATGCAGAATGAAAGTATCAATCTGGAATAGTTGATATGTTGAACGTAATACGATTCAACATTATGAATACAAAGCTGAAGTAAGACCTCATCGTGTGCAGGCTGTACTTAACATTGTAATGTATAACAATGACTGACACAATTCTCACTGGTGAAAATACCTACTGTCTCACACTTGAGTGCTAACAAGGTCTCTAGCAGAGAGAAGTCAAACTAAGGCAGATATTTGTTTATAATTGTATTACTGGCTAATTTGCGTTCCAAACATCAGCAGATTATCAAGAATCACGAAGAATCGTGAAGTAAATGTAAAGATAGCCGAATCTCACTGTTTCAATGACATCTGCTACAACAATTTTTGGAAGAAAATTACTTACGAACATATAAATAATTGCAGCATATTATGCTGAAAGCAATATAATATAGACACGGTATTTCATCCATGATAACTATGTTTTTCTGAAACTCTCTCTTTTTCTTTATGATGCCATTTATCTTGACACGTAAAAGTTTTGCATATCCTATAATGTTTCGTACTTTTTGAAAATCATAAAGAAAATCGTCGAAGAAATCTCCATACGACTCAATATAGAAGGAGAGTCCTTACTGTCTGTCAATCAACGTGTATTTTTAACAAGGAGAATTAGAAACCTTTGTTTTATCACGAAAAAAGAACAAAGTTATTAAATAATTTCACTTTCGATAGTCTTAGCAAGGACATCAACACGTGCGAAACGACGCGTAAGAGTTAGTATGTTACAAATGCGAATGTTTTTGTGTGCGTATTCGTTACACCCTCATGCTGAAGCAGCTGCACGGATTTGGATCAAAAATTTTGCATAAGAGTTTAATGGTGCTTGCAGATGTATATTTAGAGACTTTGTGCTAGATGTAATTGCCGATTTTCGTTATTTGGAATTTTTGTAAAACAATATGCCGTCATCTGCTGCTGCTGCTGGTGCTATTTTATCGAAAGAGTGGTTGGCATACAAGTTACATTCCGTTCGATGGCTGTTGCTTGCATCGTCTAAACGAAGAGATACATTTATAGATCTAAGGTTGCGGTCGAATTCCGAAAACGGACCATTTCTTTTCTTTTCGTTAGAATTGTTTTTGTATATCGAAAGAGTATATGTTAAGATGGATACGTAAGTTTGTGGCGTTCGTTACCGTAACCTTCGCTGTTATTATTATTAAACACGTCTGTCGGCTGTAGTCTATGCGAAGAGCGTGGATAGAGATGGGAGTGTAAACTCTTACTTGCAAATTTTGCATACGAGTTTTAATATTTAATACTACATGCTGTAGTATACGAGACCAACTAAGCATTTCTGTTCTAAATTGTTTTTTAGCATACGAAGAACACTATGGTAGCTTTATTTTTTTCCAAGAATAATAATAAACGGCGGAAATTGTTGTTGTTACATAAATCGAGATCTGGCGTACGGATCGCTGCGGCGCGCTTAATAATAAATATGCAATGTAATTGGCTGCTGACCTGTCTGAGCGCGGTCGCCGTAAAAAGAGAGCAGGGGTCGACCTGTGGGGGCGGTGTCGGTGCGGTCAAGACAATCGTCGCGGTATTGTTTGTTCTCGCGGGTAGGGAGGGTGGCGGCGTCCTTTGAGAACCGGTCGCTAGTGTGGAGGAGGAGGGGGGTAGCATCTGTCGGCGGCGGAGGCGGCGGTCTGGCAATCGGCCGAGCGAGTAGGGGTCGCGGGTGCGAGTACAGACATGTCGAGGGGTCTACAGGTCTGGACCTGTCGGAGGTGCTGCCTGTCTGGCGGCGGTGCCGAGGGGTGGAGGGGGGGCATCGAACTGGCCAGGTGTGTGGTCCAGGGTGCGAGTACAGACATGTCGATGGGTCTACAGGTCTGGACCTGTCGGAGGTGCTGCCTGTCTGGCGGCGGCACCGAGGGGTGGAGGGGGGGCGGAGGGGGGGCGTCGTGTGTGGCCGAGGGAGGTGTTGCAACGTGTCAATCATCCTTAAGTGCGTTATGGCGGCGTCCTTTGATAAGCAGTCGGACAAGTAGCGAATCAAAAGGACCTAAATGTAAACTGTCAATCATCTTCCGTTCTTCCAGGAAGACCTATCAATCATCCTTAACTGCGCTATTGTTCGAGTTTGACGGCATCCTTTGATCTGCGGTCAGGCAATTGTCCGAGGGAGGAGGGGTCAATGACCCTATCGTCGACGGCCGAAAGTTCAAGGTCACTGTGCTGAAACGCCCACAGCTATACTACTAACCACTCAGCTAGCGATCGCGCCGGCTCAGGACTACCTTGATTACTTGACATGACGTGTGCGCCGTGGCCTGTCTTTCTCGTTGGCCTCGAGCCAGTATATATTAAAACACGGGATTACTGCCAGCAAAGGTGACACCAGAACAGTGATGATCGCTATTGATGCGTCGGTGCATCTAATATCACGCAGGCTGACCCTGTTATCGACGTGCCAACAAAGCGCAATAAGTACAGGTTTCAGAACAAGTCCGAAAAATGCATTCAAACATCTCTGAGTTCAGCTCCTTGAAAACAAGTATTATCTGCGCAGAATCGAGACGTCTGTCCTCTCTGGCTGCCCAGACTAGAGAGCCCCGACTATTTCTTCCTGTATCCTCCAGCAAAACTCTAGGAATCCACCCTTACTAAAATGAGACACCAATTCACATCCAGGTGCCACACTCCGACCAACGTCGGCTCTTCCCCAGAAGATAGACTGCTAAATCTGTCACACTACGAAAAACCAACCAATGGCCTATTTAATATTTCTTAAAGTTCTTGGATTTACTGTGTGATAAACTAAGAGAGGTTTTAAATTACAATCACTAGTTACATTCACATCAAACATCACTGCCAACGGATCATAGGCAACTTGAAAACATTGAAATGTTTTCTCTTTGCACATGATAAAAAGTTATTTTAGTCATCTTTCTCCAGAACAGACCAGTGTCATCTACACTGAATATGTTTTGGCTGTTATAGTCACCATCATCTATTATTGCCTTGAGCTTCTTAGCTTAGTGCAATGCAGTCTCTGTATCAGTGCATGCTGCCTCTTCACTTTCTGTGAAGTTTTGCAAATTACAACTTTTGAATCACTTAAACCAACCAATGCTGCCTCTCCAGCTTCTTATTTCAATCCATAAAAAATTATTTTACCTTGGTAGCTCACCATGTTCTGATGAACAGGATAATTTTTCACTCTTACGTGATTATTGCACAAAAGTTTTGACATTGCTTGCATCCGAGTGATAATACCATGATGTTTACAAATTATACTTTAATTCAAACTGCATTTTTAGAGCTTTGAGATGTTCTTTACCTTTTATGATTGTTCTGACTCTTGATTCTCGTAGATCAAACTTCTTTGCCACTTCACGAACTTTAATTTTTGTCTCAGAGTCTTTGACAATATCAGGTTTGCTTCGTTTGGATGACATGGTCCTACAGTTATCTATCATTGAAGCCAACCCGTCACGCTTTCTTACGATGCGGGACGAGGGCCTGTGGGAACCGCCGGAAACACGGCTGAAAAGTCATTCATTACCGCCATCCGTATTTCTCGTTATTGAAGCAAACAATGCCTGACTTCATGGCGACAGACACATAATTTGTCTTGGTGGTTTATTCCCAGATGTTTGCCGTCGTAGCGCTAAACGTATTCGTTCCAGGTGACTGGCCTCCACAAAGTTGCCTGTCACCTGTAAAGCTACATTGTAGCCGGCGGCAGCCAGACCACAGAGTAACATATACAGAGAAGCAGCCACCCCTAAACCACTGTCCTACGCTCCCCTCGTAGTTCCGTAAGATGCTAGCAAGTGTCGGGCGTTACCTGGCTTAGTACCGGTAGAGCACACTAGAGGCGCTTCTGAGGGTAGCATGGAGGGAGGCTGAGGGAAGAGCTCATGCCGCCTGCCACGAGGCCACAGCTGTGTCCGGTGTGCCGGCGTTTGAGGGGAAGTGGTGGTGGGGGCAGCCGCTACCTGCCGCCTGCTCTGGCCAGTTTAAAGGGCTTCTGACCGCAGCGCCATCATGGGACATCTTACAGAACAGCAGAAAACCCCCGCCCCGCACCCCTGAGCGTGGGACCGGGCCCTTACGGAGGTTTCCCATCTGTATATATTTGTCTGTGGCCAAACGATGCCCCCAACGATGGTGCCAGTTTTAACTGAAGAATCGCCGCAAAACACTAGGAAGAGCATTCAGAGAAGAACCGAACTCGTGAAAGGTAAGAGCCCCTATAGTCGTTGGGCTCTCAGCAGGTGGTTGGTACCTGAAACGGGGCCAGTGAACTCAGACGTGACTTCTGGGAAGGCAGTTATGACCACAGAATGCCCTTGTGAGCCCTGCCGCCACGTCCCATTAGAATGCCTTCCTCCCCCCCCCTACTCTGGTTCACCTGGCAGCAAGTAACAGAAAAACTTTCCCACTGTCACCCAATATGACAGAAATTGCGATCCTAAGTTATGAAACAAAATTAAACAAGGTGACATATATAAATATTCGGAATTAGATGCAGTGGATGTGAGGAGTGCAGGACCAGACTTAATAGTCGGGTAGTTTTGCAGATAAAGTGGTGATAGTGAAGGAGAGCAAAGAGAAGGTACAAAGAACATTGGAGAGGTGGAGGAGGGAATGAAAAATGGAGGCCTCAGAGTTAGCAGGAAGAAGACCGAATACTTGTGGTTTGGTGGAGATGGAAAAATTATGTTGACAAGTGATCATTTGGAGAGAGTTGGAGCCGGCCACGGTGACCGAGGGGACTGCAGTGCGCCAGTCACGGTCTCCACGGCCACTACGGTCGGGGTTTCTAATCCCCCTCGGGCATGGATATTTGTGCCGTCCTTAGTATTAGCTAGTTCATAAGTAGTTTGGAAGTTTAGGGACTGATGACCTGTAGTTAAGTCCCATAAGCTCTACAAACATTTGAACATTTGAGAAAGTTGTAGAATTCAAATACCTGGGTTCCTATGTAACCAGTAAAGGAGATTTAGATAAGGAGGTAACCCACAGGATCCAGGCTGGAGGAACGAATTGGAAAAGGGTATCACATGTGCTCTGCGACAAAAGAATAAAACCAAAGGCGAAGGGAAAAGTTTTTTAATCGGTGCTGAGTCCAGATATGTTGTATGTTAGTGAGATCTGGCCGTTAAAGAAAGTGCAGGAGAAGAAATTAAATGTGCCTGAGATGTGTACGGTGAGGTGGATGATGGGGAAAACGAGGATGGACAAAATAAGAAATTATCTTAATAGAGAGCAGGCAAGTGTAGTGGAAGCATCGAAGAAAACCCTGGAATGAAGACTACAATAGTAGAGGCACGTGATGGAGTTACAAGTGAAAGGCAGGAGGAGAAGAAGCAGACCAATGATGGATAGACTGCATCACTGAAGACCTGAGAAAGAAGGGACTGGGCCAGGAGAACGCTTGGACTGAGAGAAATGGAAGGCAAAGGCCAGGAACAGCGACCCATGAACTGGTACAAGCTGAAACCTTTCAATTGTGTATATGACGAAATGAACGTAGTTTTTTCAGGCATTATACTCGTTTGTGAACTGATTCCATGAGAACGGTTTCATAACATTTGTGTGAAGGAGAAACGAAACGCCTCATCTGGAACGAAATAAAAATGAACCTTGCACGCTTCCCCCGGTAATGGAGCTGGGTCTGGTAAATTAGGACAGCGATGAATGACCTCTTGGTCTAAGGCCGCATGCTGCAGCCTGGGCGACCATTCTCGTCGGATGTTAAGAGTCCTCTCTCAGACATTGTAAATTGCTTTAAGTAGTTTGTATGTCTATGGCCGATTCCATAGTCACGGGTGTGACAAATAGACACGATGAGATCAGCAGTAAAATAATTTTAAAATATCCCATATCAAAAATTCCTCTTTCAGTATATATCATTTAAAAGGAAATTGATTGTATTATTCAATCTGAATATAATTTTTTTTGGTAAAAGATTAAAATCTATATTATTAACCAACATCCATGTGTCACGGGTGTGACAAAATTCAGAAGTACAACCTTACACTTTGACCTTTACAGGGAAAAATCTGTGAATTATATGATTGTATGTAAGCCAATTAATAACAGTCTAATGCCTAAAACTCACTTTATTAGCCATGAAAGTATCAGAAAGAACATTAAATTATTTTCATAATACCACCGTAATTTTTGCTGTCACGGGTGCGACATAATTTTGTCACGGGTGTGACATGTACAAATATCTCTCAACATTTCAGAGAATTGAAGGTAATAATTGATTAAAACCAAGTTTTTCGCAGTACAAAAAAGCACAGTGCTTAATTAAAGTGGTGTTTGTGTTAAATTAACAAAAACTCAAATCTTTAATATAAATTTTATAAACAACTCATTTTTCAATGAAATAACCTAAACTTCAGCATATTGGACAATATGGAGAATTTAAAGCAATGTATGTCGAAACAAATAAAGGATTGAATACTTAACAACATAAAGATACACTGACATACATATTTAAATAACTTTTTCACAAAAATAATAATAAACTCTATTTCCATTCATTTGAATTGCAGGAGGATTCAGGACTTTGACAACATTCTTTTGTAAAGAAACAACTGAAATGTCATTTTCATTAGCACAAAAGTTTCTTTCCTTTCTCGCATGGCTTTAAAAACATGACCTACATTTCATCGGCCACACAGTCTTATTGACAAACAACAACAAAATTCTGTCCATTTCCCCTCTCACTTTGAAGCTCTATGTTTAGAACGTTCCTGCTTTAATTTCCGTGGGATTTATGGTTGAATTTATTTTATTTCCTGATGTTGTTTGTATGTCTTCAGCATTAGACTCTTCAGAATATGAATAAACATCAGAAAATTTCAGCTGTTTTCCGGATTTAGGGATCTCCCGAAAGACTTGATATCTTGTCATTCCACTGCCACATGTTTCTGCTGCTAAAATGTGGTGACTGTCATAGTTTTTAAAGTAATGGTTGGAATGACATTCTCCCAAAACCTAGACTTTATTTCCTTTGTCTTTTCCAAATCACTGCTTGAAACAAAGAGAACATGAACTTCATTGAGTTTATCACAAGTGTAATCACAAAATTCCTTTGCATTATTCACCAACACTTGACGACTTTTGATTCCTCTCCATACAGTTCTCTTCACAGT
Organism: Locusta migratoria; assembly: GCA_026315105.1. Lineage (NCBI taxonomy): Eukaryota > Metazoa > Arthropoda > Insecta > Orthoptera > Acrididae > Locusta > Locusta migratoria. The sequence continues at coordinate 870,369,881 of CM048744.1, forward strand.
CTCCCGGCCGGCCGCGGTGGCCGAGGGGACTAAGGCGCTCCAGTCACGGTCTGCACGGCCACAACGGTCGGGGGTTCGAATCCCCCCTCGGGCATGGATATTTGTGCCGTCCTAGTTCGTAAGTAGTTCATAAGTAGTTTGTAAGTTTAGGGACTGATGACCCCGTAGTTAAGTCCCATAGACTATACAAACATTTGAACATTTTTGAACAGTCTCCCGTATCCCATCAACAGCACCTTTGCCGTGTGAAGCAGCAAAGAAGTTCCACTCAAATTCAACTCCCAAATATGACTTGGTATGGCAGAGATATGACAACGTAAATTTATTTTTAAACTGTGCAGTGCAGTTGTCAGAAAACATGTGATTTTTTCTAAATTTGCATTCTGCTGTTTCAAATTTGCTATTATTTTTTCAAGAAAGCACCAAACTGCAAATTTGTCATGTGAAAGGTAATCACTTGCAATTACATAAGAAGAAACCTTTAAAGTATCCCATACACAGCATTTTACTCCTCATCTTTCTCATTCTTTCCGTTGAAGAGCTCATTATCTGGGAATGCAAGATAAATTGGACATTTATTTTTAATGTCAGTAGATCTGTATTTACTTTGTACCTCACCAGTTTAATATGTCACATGAACAGGAAGTGATTGTTAAAAATATTAAACACTGGCATTTCATTCAGCTGGCATGCTTTCAAAAATGTCTGCATTTTGTCACACCCGTGACAAATATTATGTCACACCCGTGACGCCATTCCTGGATAAAACACAGTTATTCCCAGAAATTAATAGGTTTGGGAGTTAATATATTGCCTTAGCCTTACTTTCCCAGAATATAAATAATTATGAAGTACTTGTTCAGGTAAGAAGCAAACTTTATCTTCTTTTTTTGTCACGGGTGTGACAGTGATCCCTGTCAATTTCAAAAAGAGAAATAAAATCAAAAGAAACCTTACCTGAAAAAATTAGCCAGTGTAGGATATCAAGGAAGCCTATTGTTACATAACAATTTACTCATTGTTGCAGCAACTGACTTACAGACACCAAATCAGTACAGCCAATATAACTAAGTTTTATGGCCTTCGTAGTGTTTGTTCAACTACAATCTTTGGGATGACAATTCGTAGTTAAATAGCTTGAATACAATAAAAATGAGTATCAAATCATTAAATTTCATATTTTGTTAGTGCATTCACATGCCTAAACCTTTACTTTTGTGATTTAAAAAAAATGTCAATTTGGCTCATTTCATGTGGAATGAGCCCTATATATTGATGAACATAGCAGTTTGGTCCAATAGCCTCACAAACAATCATAGTGATTTGAATGCCTTCTGTTGGTCCGTGTTTGCGTTACAAATGTGGGGTTGTGAATCCGCCTTGATGCAATATTAGAATAAATATAAAAACCCACTGATGATGGCGGGATTTTCGCCGAAATTAGTCTGAGTACGAAAATAATGTTTTCACCAAGGCAGATCCACAAGCGTTACAACATTTGAACATCTTGGTAAATTAATACGTTCATCTTGCAAAGCTCGAACAAAATTCATTTTTTTCTAAAACTCGTCCATTGCTCTTGCATTCATATTGTTCACATTAACAAATAACTGATCTCCGTCTTCCACGCCTAAGGAAAAAAAAAAATCATTTGTAGTTTACGAAGTCCGATCCTGAACGTGGTGGCGCCATTATTGTTATATGTTTACCATAGACACTGCTGATAGTTGGGTAGGTTCTACAGGTCGTAAAAACGGTGAGCTATTTCTTCCCATTTGGTAGGAGAAGGTGGGCCTGTATTCTAGTCGTAAGTTTTCCCAGAAAACCTGTGATGTTTTATGTACAATTGACTGAACTGTGCAATGCTTTTCAGAAAATAGAATTAAAGTGCTCTGAATGAACATCCAGTAGAATAACATCTGAAAAAAAAAATCATTTCGTACTTCATATATACAGTGACAATTTACGATTTTTTCATGCTTATAGAAAACGTTTGAAACAATTGCTTGGTAAATGAACGTATATAGATATCAGAGTTAGCCTACATGAAGGTTATTAGTGTCTTTCGGACAAATAGGCTGCCTCCAATTCCTTGTTTTTCTTTTAATGCTGTCCTTCACTTTGTCTAACACTGTATAGAAACACTTTTGTGATAGTCTGTAAAATTCTGGAAATGGCCACAATGCATATTCGGTTCTCTCATCACATGGAATATGCCATATTTCCTTCCTGTTTCCAACCATAATGAATGTAGGCTGTAATGAATATAGACCGAATATCCCTTTTTGAAGTATTATTAGAATTTGGACTAGATCCAAAGACAACAAACATCATCAAAGAAACACTCATGAAGACCATAAGATACAATTTATGATTAAATTGAGCGCAGGAATACGATAAGGGGATGGTCTGTCTGCATTGTTCTTTAGTTGTACACTTGAAAATGTTCGAGAATGCAGAAAGCAGGTGCACTAAGACACAGGCTGGTACCAAGCTCAAGTCCATAGAATTAGACTGTTTAGAAACTGCTGATGACATGGCACTGATTGCCCAAGACATCACCGATGCACAAAAATAAATGGAATTATCACAACAGCCGGCAGCAAAAATAGTATTAGAAACTTCTTTTGAAAAAAAAAAACAAAAGTTATGACAAACATCAAAGATGCGCCCTGTGATCTCAAAATTGAAAATAACTACATCTCTAAAGTAAAAGAATTTAAATGTCTAGGTGGATGGATTACAGAAAATTGTAATGAAAAGAATCTGTCAAATCAAGAATCCAGAAAATTGAGACGGCCTTTCAATTAACAAAAAATGTTTACAACAAAAAGAGTCTCTCCTGGAACTGGAAATTCCGACACTACACAACAGTAATGAAACCTAAAGCTCACTACGCATTTGAGGCACTAAATCTTCATCACAGAACAGTAAAGGCGGAATTAGAAGTAGGGACTGATGACCCCGTGGTTGAGTCCCATAAGCTTGACAAACATTTGAACAACATTTGAATTAGAAGTAAAAAACATAAAATAATGAGGCAAATAATAGGATCAAGAATTAAAGATGGTGTACATGATCCTAATTCCTAAGCCCAATGCAGAAATATATAAAAATATCTCCAAAATAACACACGCATTGTGCATGCAAAGAATCCAATTCATGGGGCATTTAGAAAGAATGGATTCAAACAAGTTAACGCACAAATCCATGCATTCTTAAAGAACAAAACTACTAGACCGAACTGGTACAATCAGAGAGAAATATACGGGAAAGAGTTAGGATCTCCAAATCTACATGACCGAAATGAAATCAGAAAAATCACAAACTCACGGGGTTTTGAGGATGAAGAGAGAAAAACTAACCGACATACGTGGTCTGCGCAACGAAAACAAGTCCATTCGTTGCGTATGAAGAAATACTGGGCAAAAAGGAAGGCCAACAAATGTTGATTTCCTGTGTTCCTAAGTGAATAAGAAGAATGAATATAACCAATGTCTTCCTCGGTGCTGAATATTTAGGAAACTGCATGCTCACGTCCCGCCCGCGCCGCGCCATTCTGTTAGCTGAGCCATACTGCGTTCTCAACGGACACGCTAGGCGCACTGAAGGCAGCCGAATGTACTTGGGCAGAGCTATGCACGTCTGCGCATGCGCAGTGGCTATCCGGCAGTTTGAGTGTAACGGTCGCGAAAGTCAAATGCACCTGGCGCGGACGGAAAACTGCCGTGCCACATTGGTGGTTAGATGTAAGTAGAGAAAATTAAAACGGGAAACGATCGTCACAATCAATTAAGCCGTTCAAAAACAGCAGAGATTTAACTGGTGCTTCAATGACCCTAAGGTGGAAGTGAATAAAATAAATAAAATGAGACAAATCAAACCTAGGTGACGCCTTTCAGGTGTTACAGCCAGGAATTTGTATGAGTCGAAATGACAACTGTGACTCGTGTAATAGGAAATTACTTTTTTTCGTATCGTGAAATGCTAAATTTTACATTTCTGAGCATTTAAAGCAACTGTCAGTCTTCAAAACACTTCGAAAATTTCCAGAGTTCTAATTGAAAATTTATGTGCCATTTTTGGACATTACATCATTATAACGAAATCATCGGCGAAAAATCTGAAGTTGCAACTGCCTGCTCTGTCATTTATATGCAACGTGAACAGCAGTGGCCCCAACGCACTACCCTGGAGCACACTTGAAGTTATTTCGTTGTCGATTACTCTACAGACAAATTAAATAAATAAAATGAAGTAAAATAAAGTAAGAGTTAAAAAGTATTCAGTGCACTCATAAACATTGCTTGACATTCCATAAAATCACCTTTTCAGTAATAAGTGTCAAATGATTTTCGCAAGTCAAAAAATACTGCGTTCGCCTGGCTGCCTTGATCCGTGACGTTTCTGGACGTCTTGCGAAACAATCAACAGTTGAATGTCATTTGATCGATATTTTCGGAATCCATAGAAGTAATTCTGTTAGAGATTTGTTATTAAATTTCGGTCCAGAATACACTAAGATTCTGTAGAAAATGGATATCGAGGACATCGGACGGTAGATTTGTGGGCAGTTTTTAATGTCATTCTAGAAGACCGATGTGGCCTATATTTCTTTCCAACCACTGGGAATGGCAATTTGTTGAGGGATCTACATTATGGTGTGGTTAAAAGATGGGCTAATATTGCTGTTGAGTAAATGTAAAATCTGATAATTCCATAGGGCCCGTCATGTAACAGACGTTTGAGATTATTTTCATCGCTGTGTAGCAGAAAAATACAAACGTACAAGGCAGGGATGATGATAATGCTGCTGATGATGAGGAGGCATAGGAGGTGATGGGGATCTGTTTATAATGAGAAGTCATCAGCTGGAATAGCCATTGAACAATATGTGCCGGCCGCGGTGGCCGAGGGGAGTGAGGCGCTCCAGTCACGGTCTGCACGGCAACTACGGTCGGGGGTTCGAATCCCCCCTCGGGCATGGATATTTGTGGCGTCCTTAGTATTAGCTAGTTTGTAAGTAGTTTGTAAGTTTAGGGCATGATGACCCCGTAGTTAAGTCCCATAAGCTATACAAACATTTGAACATTTCAACAATATGTTTGCATTAATTGAAATAAACATATTTAGACGTGATATCTTCACTGAGGCTCTCTGCCGAAAACTTTGAAATTATAAACGTGTATCTTTCAATGCCCGAATAAATGCGCAAAATAAAAGTGGAAAAGTAAACTTCTTTCAGTGCTGAATTAAATTTTCATTTGCAGACCACTTGGTACCAAACGCTGATAACGCAATTATTATTTCTTCACATTCTCGGGTCACAGTTACGCACTACTTTTTCAAGAACGTCGTTTACGGTCTGTACAGCTATCTTTACTTAAATCACTAAAATTTTTATTACCCCATATTGCTTGAAGTTTTGGATGGTGTTCATAAGCACAAAATATTGAACTCGCAAATGAGCTAGCGATCGAAATTATTGTCGTGTTGTGGAGAAATAATAACTTCGACTAAAACATGTTAACTGCTATTTGAAATGCAGTGATAAAATTGAGCAAACAGCGAAGAAGTGTCGTATTAAGCATGCAAGTTTTGAGATACAAAGATTCCAGAATGCCAAATCTAATGAAACAAAACACTCAATTTGAGATTCAGGCAGTAGCAATTGGTCACAATAAAGATTTTTTTGAGGTTTAATTCCATTTCCTGGATGGTGCTCAACGATTAACACACCAGATGTATTACGCAGCATTGGCCGTTAATGTTTTTTTTTTAAAAACCACAGATCGATTTCAACTGAGTTACATTCAGGGCATTCATAATGCTTGTTTGAAGTACACTGAAAGATGGTCACTATGTGATTGAAATCGATCTGTGGTTTTTTTAAATAAAACATTAACTGCCAATGCTGCGCAATACATCTGGTGTGTTCACAATGAAGATTGCAACGAAAGCTACGAGCTGTAGGCCTATGAGTTACTGGGCTTCCGGATGACGATGGAATCTCTCTCCCGGAACATGTACTTGGAGCCAGAGGGCTTTAGGTCTCACGATGCAGAATACTGCCAGCTATCACCGTGATGCCGTGATTTGGGAAGGGAGGGGGGGGGGGGGGAAGAAGCCGTTTATCCTTCTTCGAGGAAACGATCGCCTTAACATATTTCTCTCTCCCTCTCTCTAGCGAAACTGCTGTACGTAAATTTAACGTTATTGCCATCTACGGTGACGTAATGAACCAAACGCCGTCATCCTCAAACGCCTCGTTTGAAGTTTGCATGTCTCACGCCGCGTGAACGCAATAACTCGTTATTACTAGCCGTGGCTCTTGGTGACTCAAAGAGGCTAGGTCTTTCCCGTGAATTGTCGATAAACTCTTCAGACATTAAAGGCTTACGGCTCGGCGGATAACAAGCCTCGGTGACCTCGAGGGGTTCTGTTGTGGTTTGTCGTAGTTTTTGTGAGTGGACTGTGAAGGCATTGCGTGTTTTGAACGTTATCAATGCGTAGTAAATGTGGAGTGGTCCAGTCTACATCAACAACTACGTAAATACTCTGCAAGCCACACTGAAGTGCATGGCAGAGGGTTCACAGAACCGCTTTTATAGTGTTTCTCAACGGTTCCATTCTCTTTCGATCTGATTTCTCTTTTTTTTTCCCATGATCATGTCTTCATATGTAGGAGGGTGCTAAAAAAACATGTTCGCATTCGGAAGAGAAAGTTGGTGAAAGAAATTTCGCAAATAGATATCGTCGCAACTAATAACGCCTTTATTTTAATTATTCCCACCCCAACTCGTGCATCATTTCTGTGACACTATATCGCGGCCGGCCGCGGTGGCCGAGGAGACTGAGGCGCTCCAGTCACGGTCTGCACGGCCACTACGGTCGGGGGTTCGAATCCCCCCTCGGGCATGGATATTTGTGCCGTCCTTAGTTGTAGGTAGTTCATAAGTAGTTTGTAAGTTTAGGGACTGATGACCCCGTAGTTAAGTCCCATAGACTTTACAAACATTTGAACATTTTTGAACTATATCGCGATAGTACAAAACGAGCTGCCCTTCTCTGAACTTTCTCTAAATCGTCTGTCAGTCCCACTTGGTGGGGATCCCTCAATGCGCAGCAATACTTCAAAACAGGACGCACAAGTGTAGTGTAGGCAGTTTCTTTAGTAGAACTGTTGCATCTTCTAAGTGTTCTGCCAACGAAAGGTAGTCTTTGGTTCGCTTTCCCTACAATATTTTCTGTGTGTTCTTCCCAGTTAAAGTTGTTTGTAGTTGTTACTCCACGGTATTTAGTTGAATTTACGGCCTGAAGTTTTTACTGATTTATCGTGTAAATGAAATTTAACGGGCTTCTTTTACTGGTCTTATGGATGACTCCACACTTTTCATTATTAAGGGTCAATTGCCGTTTTTTTCACCATGCAGATATCTAAATCATTTTGCAGTTGCTTTTGCTCTTCTGGTGACTTTACTAACCGATAAGTGATAGCATCATCCGCGAACAACCTAAAAGAGCTACTCAGATTGTCTCCTGAATCGTTTATAAAAATATGGAACAGTAACACTTCCCTGGGGAACGCCAGATGTCACTTCAGTTCTACTCGATGACTTTCCGTCAGTTACAACGTACTATGTCTTGTCTGACAGAAAATCACAAATCCAATCGCACAATTGTGACGGTATTCTATAAGCACTTTAAATGATTATTGAGCTTTTAGCCATATATGAGGCAGAACTACCTATTTGGAATCTGCAGCATGCTGACTAGAAAGACAGAACAAAATGTATGACGCTTGCAAGTAAAATGAAGATAGCACCTGCCTTCAGTGTTCTTTAAGGGAGCTGAAAAAAGAAAGAATATTTTATGGCGAATTATAGGAAGCTGTCGTTAAAGGTAAAGAACAGTACAAAAAATTTGGGGTGGTACTAGTGAAGTGTAAAAGCCGGAAAGGCTTGCATACGAAAAAATGGCATTTTTACGCAGTATCTACCATCGAAGGAAAACGGAAACCTCCGATAACGTGAAATCTTCTATGCACATTCTTAAGGTTTTTTCCTCATTAACAGATTTGCTCCATTCTAGCTCCTAGTTCTTTTCAACAGTTGAAAAATCTAACTAATGAAAGGCATTAGGATGTGAAAATCCTCATGGACGATCAGTTTATTCAATCTTTTTGTCACAAAATGACTTATTAACAGTAATTTTATTCATGAATAGCAGTGATTGTCTGTCTTTGCAACTACAATAAAAGTGCGACTTTTTCTCACCATGCGCGTTTCGGTTTAATGATAGTAAAACATCTTCAGTGGTCTGTAATAATAGAATTTTGTTTTTAGATCGAAAACGGTTCGTTAACGAAACATGAAAAGCAGGCCTAACGTTTTGTTACTTACGGATGTTTTGTCTTGTTTTCGTTTCACATAGAAAAAGTTTTATAACAACACAGAAAAAGAACTACATTTGTCATGTTGGCAACACTCCAATAACACTCTGCAGACGTGGTCAAAACAAATACAAACACGTCTGATCTGTGAAAACAATTATGGGCAGTGCAAAAATGACAGTGGAAGTAGTGGAAAAAACGACACTGCATGAAGAACCGGCGGTACTGCATGAAACAGACCGGTATTCCATGATGTGAAGCGAAAACAAGACAAAACTACCGTAAGTAACAAAACGTTAGGCCTACTTTTCATGTTTCGTTAACGAACTGTTTTCGATCTAAAAACAAACTGTAGATTTCTATTATTACAGACCACTGAAGATGTTTTACTATCATTAAAACGAAACTCGTCTGGTGAGAAAATGTCGCATTTTTATTGTAGTCGAAGAGACGGACAATCACTGCTATTCATAATTATGAAAGAAATTACGGACATTATGGCCACACAAACGAAGAATTTTAATCAGTGTTTCCATCCACCACACCTTTTGCGAACGTTCTCTTTTTTCTTCAAAATATCGGGCGCAACATTACGTAAGTCGGTTCTGTAAACGTTACTTCATCGTTATCACTGTCCGTATGTACATCCTAGAAAGCACTAGCCTTCTGTTGATATCTATACACTGATACCTGTTCGTGGCTCGTGACCAGTCGAGATTTGCACAGCCAAGAACCTACCCGCGCCTTGGAAATCGCTCGAGGTCCCAATCCAATCCGACTAGCTCCTAAGGTCAACAGCAGGTCAGGAGTCTGTGAGGACTCTCGTCAAACCATAGGCTGTGGGAGTAAGGCTTATGAAAAATGAGACGCCAATGTGCGTCGGATGTGGAGGGGAGCATGTGGCGTGGTGGCAAGAGTGCAAGATCTACAAGGACCATACCCATGTCTAGAACGAGAAAAAGAATCTTGAAATCTGTATCTCTAAATGTGAATGTCTGTTCGGTGTACGTTTATAACGTATGAACCACAAGACATAAAGAGCTAAAAATTTGCACAGTTACTAATGTCTACCCGGGGAAGGCTTTAGGCACGGTTTTATGGCGATCGGATATACTTGAGGAAGGTATTAGGCACGCTTTTATAGCGATCTGATAGATATTTAGTAATTTGAAGTATAGAACGCGAAATGCGGAACAATAATTACTCTTTGAAAATTATATTTACTCTTTGAAAATGGTTTTATTGGTTGCATTGTTGCTTGAGGGTTGATAATGATAAAAGGGTGGAGTATATTTGGATGGAAAGTTATCGGTGTAAATAAAATTCTACGTGTGTGTGTGTGTGTTAATATTTCGCTCTGCCGCGAAAACTACAGAACGCAAACGAATGGTCTGTGTGTAATTGTTGTCCGAAGTCTCCCGTTGTGCACCACAGCAGTTCCATGACGATAGCTATAAGAGGGTAGAAGATATCGTGGTTGAAAGTCGTCAAATTATTAAAAAAAAAATCGAACTGAAGGCCAGCGATGACGTTTGCGACTCTATAGCAGGGAGGTTACGCACAGCGAAACGTGATCCACAGACCATATCTTTGGTCTATGCGTGCTACTAACTTCCTTGCGTGTTACAATGTCTTCAGCTCTTTCTCTGTAAGGATAAGTGTACGAATAAGGAAATATAATCTACCAAGACGCGAGCGGAGCCGCGGGTTTAAGCTAGTATCTGATAAATCCGGCAAAAGAAGACGCAGTGGACGTGGAGGAAAGCGCGGCAGAAAGAGCCTCACCGACCATTCCAGACAAACGTGACTTCGCAACGCTTGGCTGTTGTGAAACCCTTCGATACGATTGGTAGCGGAATCCGCAAGAGGGCTTCCGTAAGACTCACGACCAGACCGCAGAGAAGACGAAGCGCTTCCTAAAACGCTTAGGGGACAGCGAAGACATCGCCCTACGTGAGGGACCGCACGAAAAATAAATATAACTACACCTTCTTAGAGAATGAAACTTTCACTCTGCAGCGGAGTGTGCGCTGATATGAAACTTCCTGACAGATTAAAATTGTGTGCCGGAACCGGGGCTCTAACCTGGGACCTTTGCCTTTCGCGGGCAAGTGCTCTACCGACTAAGCTACCCCGACACGACTCACGATGCCGCCTCACAACTTTACTTCCGCCAATACCTCGCCTCCTACTTTCCAAACTTCACAGAAGCTCTCCTGCAAACACGCAAGACTAGCACTCCTGGAAGAAAGGATATGGTGGAGACATGGCTTAGCCACAGCCTAAGGGATGTTTCCAGAATGAAACTTCACTCTGCAGCGGAGTGTGCGCTGATATGAAACTTCCTGGCAGATAAAAATTGTGTGCCGGAACCGGGGCTCTAACCTGGGACCTTTGCCTTTCGCGGGCAAGTGCTCTACCGACTGAGCTACCCCGACACGACTCACGATGCCGCCTCACAACTTTACTTCCGCCAATACCTCGCCTCCTACTTTCCAAACTTCACAGAAGCTCTCTTGCGAAACTCTTGCCGGCCGCGGTGGCCGAGGGGACTGAGGCGCTCCAGTCACGGTCTGCACGGCCACTACGGTCGGGGGTTCGAATCCCCCCTTGGGCATGGATATTTGTGCCGTCCTTAGTATTAGTTAGTTCATAAGTAGTTTGTAAGTTTAGGGACTGATGACCCCGTAGTTAAGTCCCATAAGCTCTACAAACATTTGAACATTTTGAATTTGAGCGAAACTCTTGGCAAGTACGAGGCGAGGTACTGGCGGAAGTAAAGTTGTGAAGCGGCATCGTGAGCCGTGTTGGGGTAGCTCAGTCGGTAGAGCACTTGCCCGCGAAAGGCAAAGGTCCCAGGTTCGAGTCCCGGTTCCGGCACACAATTTTTATCTGCCAGGAAGTTTCATATCAGCGCACACTCCGCTGCAGAGTGAAGTTTCATTCTGGAAACATCCCTTAGGCTGTGGCTAAGCCATGTCTCCACCATATCCTTTCTTCCAGGAGTGCTAGTCTTGCGTGTTTGCAGGAGAGCTTCTGTGAAGTTTGGAAAGTAGGAGGCGAGGTACTGGCGGAAGTAAAGTTGTGAGGCGGCATCGTGAATCGTGTCGGGGTAGCTCAGTCGGTAGAGCACTTGCCCGCGAAAGGCAAAGGTCCCAGGTTCGAGTCCCGGTTCCGGCACACAATTTTAATCTGCCAGGAAGTTTCACACCTTCTTAGAGTTTTCCAATTCATTCAAGATTTATTGTTGAGACTGTGCGTGTGGGCTACAGGAAGAGATTACGTTTGCAGATCAATAGCTGAAGCGGTTCTGAGGTATACCAGCTGTCGAATCATGCTGAAAGAACCATATTAGTACCTACGTGGTGTAGCCTTCAAGAGCGGCAATGCTGATGGCGAATACTGTCTTGGGCTATACAAAGTGTATCAAAAAGAATCATGCGATTAGGTATGTCATTATTTCTGAAACTAATAAACATGAAGATGATTTTGTTTTTTGATGAACAAAAGTATTTCCGTACAGTTTCAGAAGTGATCAATATGTCCTCCTTTTGGTCGGATATATCAGATTGATATTCAGATAGTTCCCACATATCATTTACAGCCGCCAGAACTGCTGTTATGCGGTGTCTCAGTTCATCAAGTGTTTATGGTAACGGAGGCACGTAAAATAAGCCTTTTATAAATCCATCAATAAATGTTCACACACAGTGACATTCGGTGATCTTGAAGGCCAGTAATGTGTGGCTGAATCATTGGTTCAAGTGCAACCTATCCATCTTTCAGTAATCTTCATCGTCATCCTTTCAGGGATTAGGCTGTTGCCTGTTCCGAACTCACAGTCATTTCCATCTTTTCCGTAGTCTTCCAATATCTCTTTTACCATTCTGTCTGTATTTCAGGATCTTCTGGGCGTTTCTGTGCTCTGGCATTCTAAGCAGGTGTTGCCTCCAGTTATCTCGATATTGTGTGAGTTTCTTGTTGATGCTGAAAATATTTAATTCTTTTCTGATGTCGTCAATCTTGATTATGTCTCTTCCAGTGCAGCCCTTTGTTTTTCTGAGGAACCTCATCTCTACACTTTCTATGTTAAACTCTCTGTTTCTCTATGATGATCAGTAATGCTTTGACTTAAAATTCCCATATGCCAGTGTAGCGGTGCCCCGTCCTGTTCGTAAATGAAGTCGTTCAAATCAGTCTCCCATTGTGGATAAAGAAAATACTCCAGAAAATCGAGATACATTCATCCTGTAATAGTGCTCTCGGCAAAGAATAATGGACCGTACATAGTTTCACGTGAAACTGCTCAGCACACAATAACTTTTGGAAAGTCCTTCTCATGTTGTACAACTTGATGTGGTTGTTGCGTACACCATTCTTACAAATGGCGGTTCACCTTTCCATTTAAATGGAGTGTTGCCTCGTCAACAAACACTAATCATGGAACAAATCTGTGGTCCTCCATCTTCCCAAGAACGAAATTTCAGAACTCCACACGTTGTTGTTTGTCACCGACACGAAAAGCTCGCTGAATTCTGAATAGTTTCATGTGTAAACTTCGACGCAACACGCGCCAGACGAACATCGGGGACATTTTGAGCTGTCGAGCTGCGCGGCAAACGGATTTCTGCGAACTCGTGAAACTGTGGCGGATGCATTCAACGCCTGCGTCAGACACTTAGCAACGGGTCCGATGATTTCACTTCACACAAACAACCTATTTCTCATAACTGTTCATGCTGTATCGTAACGCTCTGTGCTATAGGAGGATCCACACCACAAATAGCACGCAAGTGGCGCTGAACAGTTATTGCTGATCCGCACTGTGCAAAAAGTCAAACACAGAGCTCTTTCTGTTGCCCCGACACCATTTTTACTGCAATTGAAGTGGGCTCAGCCTGCTGCTACCTAGCGGGAACCATCTAAAACTCGAGAGTTTGCTCCTTCCTTCAATACGTTGTTCACGCACATATCTCAAATAGGGTGCAAAATACTAACACGAATTATTTACAGACGAATGGAGAAACTTGTGGAATCCGACCTCGGGAAAGATCAGTTTGGATTTAGGAGAAATGTAGGAACACGGGAGGCAATACTCACATTACGACTTATCTTAGGCTAAGGAAAGGGAAACCTACGTTTTTAGCGTTTGTCGATTTGGAGAAAGCTTTTGACAATGTCGACTGGAATACACTCTTCCAAATTCTGAAGGTAGCAGGAGTAAAATATAGGGAGGGAAGAGTTATATTCAACCTATACAAAAACCAGTCAGCGGTTATTAGAGTCGAAGGGCAAGAAAGGGAAGCAGAGGTTGGGGCTACAGGGTTGTAGCCTTTCCCCAATGTAGTTCAATCTGTACATTGAGCAAGCAGTGAAGGAATGGAAGGGGAAATTTGGGGAGGGCATCAAAGTTCAGGGAGAAGAAATAAAATCATTGCAGTTTGCCGATGACATAGTAATTCTGTCAGAGACTACAAAAGATCTGGAAGAGCAATTGAATGGGATGGACATTGTCTTGAAAGGAAGATATAAGATGAACATTAACAAGAGTAATGCCAGAAAATCAGGCGATGCTGAAGGAATTAGATTAGGTAATGAGACAATAAAAGTAGTAGATGAATTTTGTTATTTGGGTAGCAAGATAACTTCTGATGACCGAAGTAAAGAAGATATAAAATGCAGAATGGATATGGGGAGAAAAGCATTTCTAAAGAAGCGAAACTTGTTAACATCCAATATTAATTTAAATGTTAGGAAGTCCATTCTGAAAGCATTTGTTTGGAGTGTAGCATTGTATGGGAGTGAAACGTGGACGATAAGGAGTTAAGATAAAAAGATGATAGAAGCTTTTGAAATGTGGTGCTACAGACGAATGATGAAAATTAGATGGGTAGATCACGTGACTAATGAGGAGGTGCTTAACCGAATCGGGGAGAAAAGGAGTTTCTGGCATCTCGTGACTAAGAGAAGGGATAGATTGGTTGACCACATTCTGAAACATCAAGGAATAGTCAACTTAGCATTAGAAGGAAGCGTGTGGGGTAAAAATCGTAGAGGGAGACCGAGGGACGAATATAGTAAGCAGATTCAAAAGGATGTAGGTTGCCGAACGTATTCTCAGATGACGAGACTTGCACAGGACAGGGCAGCGTGGAGAGCTGCATCAAACCAGTCTGCGGACTGAAGACCACAGCAACAACATAATAGTTATGATTTACACCTTGTATTATATCACTCTCGCTCGATCTGTTCAAGCAAGTGTAGGGATTGTGTTCGTCCAGCGCCACGTTTCTATTAGTAGATCTAGGTCACCACCCTATGACTCACTCTCCGCTCCCTTGGTAACTGACAACGCTCTGCACTTACGGAAGCAACGGTTGCCGCCAGCGGTGGCCGCGTGCCTAGTATTCATAACTGTACTGTCCTATTAATAATCCAACCACTCACTCAGTAAGGGAAAGCAGTGTTCTCACGTTTGTGGAAATAACCCAGTATTCATATTGGTACGAAAGCTACATCACTGCTCTTTCGGCTACGCAGTTTCGCCACCCTTCCAGTGGCGGATGGACTGTTAAATTACTACTACTACAAACGGTGATTTGGACAGATGTGTCCCGATTTCAGTTGGTGATAGGGATCCAGTGTGGTGAAGTCCACGCTAAGGCACTGACTCACTTTGTCAACAAGGCTCTGTGGAAGTTTCATAATGGTTGGGCTGTTATTACATGAAATTCACTGGATCATCTCTTCCAACTGAACAGTTCATTGATTGGAAATGGTTATGTCCGGCTACTTGGGGAACAATTGCAGCCATTCATATACACTCCTGGCCATTAAAATTGCTACACCACGAAGATGACGTGCTACAGACGCGAAATTTAAACGACAGGAAGAAGATGCTGTGATATGCAAATGATTAACTTTTCAGAGCATTCACACAAGGTTGACGCCGGTGGCGACATCTACAACGTGCTGACATGAGAAAAGTTTCAAACCGATTTCTCATACACAGACAGCAGTTGACCGGCGTTGCCTGGTGAAACGTTGTTGTGATGCCTCGTGTAAGGAGGAGAAATGCGTACCATCAAGTATCCGACTTTCATAAACGTCGGATTGCGGTTTATCGTATCGCGACTTTGCTGCTCGCTTTGGTCGCGATCCAATGACTGTTAGTAGAATGTGAAACCGGTGGGTTTAGGAGGGCAATACGGAACGCCGTGCTGGATCCCAACGGCCTCGTATCACTAGCAGTCGAGATGAGAGGTATCTTATCCGCATGACTGTAATGGATCTTGCAGCCACGTCTCGATCCCTGAGAAAACAGGTGGGGACGTTTGCAAGACAACAACCGTCTGCACGAACAGTTCGAAAACGGTTGCAGCAGCATGGAGTATCAGCTCGGAGTCCATGACTGCGGTTACCCTTGATGTTGCATCACAGAGAGGAGCGCCTGCGATGGTGTACGGAACGTCGAACCTGGGTGCACAAATGGCAAAACGTCATTTTTTTCGGATGAATACAGGTTCTGTTTACAGCATCATGATGGACGCATCGGTTTTGGCGGCATCGCGGTAAACGCACATTGGAAGCGCGTAATCGTCTTCGCCATACTGGCGTATTACCCGGCGTGATGGTATGGGGTGCTATTGTTTACACGTCTTGGTCACCTGTTGTTCGCATCGACAGCACTTTGAACAGGGGCCGTTACATTACAGATGTGTTACGACCCGTGGCTCTACCGTTCATTCGATCCCTGTGAAACCCTACATTTCAGCAGGATAATGCACGACCGCATGTTGTAGGTCCAGTACGGGCCTTTCTAGATACGGAAAATGTTCGACTGCTGTCCTGGCCAGCACATTCTCCAGATCTCTCACCAGTTGAAAACGTCTGGTCAATGGTGGCCGAGCAACTGGCTCGTCACAATACGCCAGTCACTACTCTTGATGAACTGTGGTATCGTGTTGAAGCTGCATTGGCATCTGTACCTGTACACGCCATCCAAGCTCTGTTTGACTCAAAGCCCAGGTGTATCAAGGCTGTTGTTATGGCCAGAGGTGGTTGTTCTCTGTACTGATTTCTCAGGATCTATGCACCCAAACTTCTTGAAAATGTAATCTCTTGTCAGTTCTAGTATAATATATTTGTCCAATGTTGTTGTTATGGTCTTCAGTCCGGAGACTGGTTTGATGCAGCTCTCCACCCTACTCTATCCCGAGTAAGCCTTTTCATCTCCTCATAAGAACGACAACCCATATCCACTTGAATCTGCTTACTATACGCGTCTCTTGGTCTCCCTCTGCGATTTTTACCCCACACACTTCCCTTCAATGCTAAATTTACGATTCCTCGATGTCTAAGAATGTGTCCTACCAAGCGATCCCTTCTTTTAGTCAGGGTGTGCCAAAAATTCTTTTTCTCACCAATTCTGTTAAGTGCCTCTTCATTAGTTATGCGATCTACCCACCTAATCTTCAGCATTCTTCTGTAGCACCACATTTCAAAAGCCTCTATTCTCTTCCTGTCCGCACTGCTTATCGTCCATGTTTCACTCCCGTACTAGGCAACACTCCACACAAATGCCTTCAGAAAAGACTTCCTTACACTTACATTAATATTCGATGTTAGCAAATTTCTCTTTTTCAAAAATGCTTTTCTTCCCATTGCCATTCTGCATTTTATATCCTCTGTACTGCGACAATCGCATGTTATTTTACTACCCAAGTAACAAAACTCATCTACCACCTTCATTTTTTCGTTGCCTAATCTAATTCCTTCAGCATTACCTGATTTTCTAAGACCGCATTCCATTATTTTTGTTTTGCTCTTGTTAATGTTCATTTTATACGCTCTCTTCAACACACTGTCCATTCCATTCAACTGCTCTTCCAAGTCCTTTGCTGTCTCTGACAGAAGTACAATGTCATCCGCAAAACGCAATGTTTTTATATCTTCCCCCTGAACTTTAATCCCTATTCCAAATTTTTCCTTGCTTTCCTTCACCGCCTGCTCGATGTACAAATTAAATAGCATCAGAGAAAGGCTACAACCCTGTCTTACTCCCTTCCCAACTGATGCTTCCCTTTCATGCCCAATGAATACCCGTTTATCATCTGCATTTCTTCTTAGTGTAACAATTTTAGTAGCCAGTAGTGTACTTTATGTTGCCAAAATACGATGAGTGGGCCACAGTTATTCGGGATCTGTTTGAAGAAATTCTGGACAATTCGAACGATTGATTTTCTTAACAGTTATTCCAAATGTTTCTAAAACTAACAGGCTTAACTGCCGCGGTTATCAGTCCCTATGTTACAAACTACTTCAACTAACCTAAGGACACACACACACACACACACACACACACACACACATAACACCCATGCCCGAGGGATGACTAGAACCTCCGACAGCGATCCGCTGAACTAGAAGTCGAGAGTGACTGTGAGGTTATCTGGACACGTGTAACAGGTTTAGGCGAAAACAAGTTAATAGGTGGTTTTTTTGCCGGCCACCCAGTTCCACCGTCACAGTGCTAGAGGCATTAAAAGAACGTTTACGATCAGTAACGCGAAGGTGCCCGGACCATGCTTTATTAGTCGGGACGACTTCAACCTGCTCAGTATACACTGCGACGCCTATGCTTTCACTATGGAGTACAGAAAAGCATTCTTGTGAATTGTTGTTGAGTACGTTTTCCGAACACTGCTTTGAGCGGCTAAACCGTCAGCCCACACGCAATGGAAATATTTTGGACGTTATAGCTACAAACAAGCCAGACCTTGTCAATCATGTCACTGTAGAGACAGGGGTTAGTGATCATGACGTCGCCACAGCGACAATGGCCACCAAAGTTAATAAATAGGTCAAGAAGCCTAGGAGAGTATTTGTGCTGGTAAGAGCAGATACACTTAGGGAATGAATGGACATCGTTTAGTACCGGTACTGTGGACGTAGAGGAATTATGGGCACAATTTAAATGCATTGGAAATAAAGCGCTGGAGTAATATTTGCCGGCGGTGGATTATGGATGGGAAAGGCCCACAGTAATATAATACTAATATTCGAAAAATGTTTGGAAAGTGAAGGCAGTTGCACTCTCGATTCAGAAAAGGTCAGACAAATCAAATCGGACAAAAGTGAGTAGAGATTCGCGCATATATATATATATATATATATATATATATATATATATATATATATATATATATATATATATTCCTAACAGGAAAAATATATGTAAAAAATAGATGAAGTCTACTTACCAGGCGAAGGACCACAGGTAGTGATAGTGACAAATAAACACACACATACACACACACACAACAAACGCTAGCTTTCGCAGCCTAGCTGCTTCGTCAGGCAGAAGGGAAGGAGAGGGGAAAAGGAAATGATGAGGGTTTTAAGGGAGTGGGTAAGGAGTCATTCAAATCCCGGGACAGGAAAGACTTACCTTGGGGGGAAAAAGGAGGGTAAACAAATACACACACACCCACACATTTACACAGACGCAAGTACACTTAGGCAGACATACTGTAGGTTAAGTGTACCTGCGTCTGTGTAAATGTGTGGGTGGGTGTGTATTTGTTTACCCTCCTTTCCCCCCCCCCCCCCAAGGTAAGTCTTTCCTGTCCCGGGATTGGAATGACTCCTTACCCACTCCCTTAAAACCCTCATCATTACCTTTTCCCCTCTCCTTCCCTCCTGCCTGACGAAGCAGCTAGGATGCGAAAGCTAGCGTTTGTTGTGTGTGTGTGTGTGTGTGTGTGTGTGTGTGTGTTTATTTGTCACTATCACTACCTGTGCTCCTTCGCCTGGTAAGTAAACTTCATCTATTTTTTACACACACACACACACACACACACACACACACACACACATATATATATATATATATATATATATATATATATATATATATATATATATGCGGGAATCATACAATAACTACCATCGTCATTCCTTAGCAAAAAATCTTGGCGAGAACCCGAAAAAATTGTGGTTCTATATCAAATCGGTAAGCGGAAAATAGTCTCTATACATTCATTTGTGCCGGCCGCGGTGGCCGAGGGGACTGAGGCGCTCCAGTCACGGTCTGCACGGCCACTACAGTCGGGGGTTCGAATCCCCCATCGGGCATGGATATTTGTGCCGTCCTTAGGATTAGGTAGTTCATAAGTAGTTTGTAAGTTTAAGGACTGATGACCCCGTAGTTAAGTCCCATAGACTCTACAAACATAACATACATTCATTTGTTGATCATTCTGGGGTGGCGATAGAAGACAGCAAAATGAGAGACAAAGTTTTAAATTTAACATTTAAGAAATCATTCATGCAGGAGGGTTATGCATACATATCTTCATTTGACGGACGCACTAATTCCCAAATGGAGGACATTGTAATAGGCATAGCTAATCTAGAGATCCAGCTGAGACAGTTGAAAACAAAACAAGTCGGCAGGTCCAGATCGGGTACCAATCCGGTTTTACTTAGAGTACTCAGTGGCATTGGCCCCTTCCTTAGCATGCATTTATCGTGAACCTCTGATCCAACGCGAAGTTCCAAGCGACTGGAAAAATTGCACAGTTAACTTCAGTGTATAAGAAAGGCAAAAGAACGGGCTCACAAAATTACAGATCTATATCATTATCTATATCATTAACTAGAAGTGGCTAGAAGGCAAATGCAAGGACGTAGAAGAATGTATAAATAGGGGAAAAATAGATACAGCATACAGGAAAATAAAAGAAACTTGGAGATAAGAAAAACAGCTCTATGAATATCAAGGACACGGATGGAAAACAAGTTCTCAGCAAAGAAGGGAAAGCTGAAAGGTGGAAAGAGTATATAGAGGGGCTCTACAAAGGAAATGAACTTCGAGACAATATTGTAGGAAGGGAAGAAGATGAAGATGAAATAGGAGATATTGTACTGAGAGAAGAATTTGACTGAGCCCTGAAAGACCTAAGTCGAAACAAGGCCCCTGGAGTAGATGATATTCCCTCAGAGCTACTGAAGTCTCTGGGAGAACCAACCATGACAAACCTGTTTCACCTGGTGTGTAAAATGTATGAGACAGGCGAAGTACCCTCAGACTTTAAGAAAAACGTTATAATCCCCATTCCAAAGAAAGCAGGTGCAGACAGGTGTGAAAACTACAGAACCATCAGTTTAATAAGTCATGGTTGCAAAATACTAACACGAATTATATACAGAAGGATGGAAAAGGTGGTAGAAGCCGACCTCGGGGAAGCTCAGTTTGGGTTCAGGAGAAATATAGGAACACGGGAGGCAATACTTACTTTACGGCTTATCATAGAGGATAGATTAAGAAAAGGCAAACCTACATTTCTAGCTTTTGTAGATTTGGAGAAGGCTTTTGACAATGATGATTGGAATAAACTCTTTCAAGTTCTGAAGTAAGCAGGAGTAAAATATAGGGAGCGTAAGGTTATTTACAACTTGTACAAAAACCAGACAGCGGTTGTCAGAGTTGAAGGGCATGAAAGGGATGCAGTGGTTGGAAAGGGAGTAAGACAGGGTTGTAGTCTTTCTCCATTGTTATTCAGTTTGTACATTGAACAAGCTATAAAGGAAAGCAAGGAGAAATTTGGAGAAGGAATTAAAGTTCAGGGTGAATAATTAAAAACATTGCGTTTTGCCGACGACATAGTAATTTTGTCAGATACAGCAAAGGACCTGGAAGAGCAATTGAACGGAATGGACAGTGTGCTGAAAGGTGCATATAAGATGAACATTAACAAGAGCAAAACTAGGGTAATGGAGTGCAGTCTAAGAAAATCAGGTGATGCTGAAGGAATTAGATTAGGTAACGAAACAATAAAGGAGGTAGATGAGTTTTGTTACTTGGGCAGTAAAATAACAAATGATGGTCGCAGTACAGATGATATAAAATGCAGAATGGCAATGGGTAGAAAAGCGTTCTTGAAAAAGAGAAATTTGTTAACATCGAATATTGATTTAAGCCTAAGGAAGTCCTTTCTGAAGGCATTTGTATGGAGTGTTGCCTTGTATGGGAGTGAGACATGGACGATAAACAGTGCGGACAGGAAGAGAATTGAGGCTTTTGAAATATGGTGCTACAGAAGAATGCTGAAGATTAGGTGGGTGTATCGCGTAACTAATGAGGAGGTACTGAACAGAATTGGGGAGAAAAGAAATTTTTGGCATACCTTGACTAAAAGAAGGGATCGATTGGTAGGACACATTCTTAGACATCAAGGAATTGTGAATTTAGCGTTGGAGGGAAGTGTGTGGGGTAAAAACCGCAGAGGAAGACCAAGAGATGGATACAGTAAACAGATTCAGACAGATGTAGGTTGTCGTTCTTATGTGGAGATGAAGAGGCTTGCTCAGGATGGGGTATTGTGGAGAGCTGCATCAAACCAGTCTCCGGACTGAAGACCACAACAGCAACAACGATCATTAACATCAGTTGTAATATAGCAAATTTCCTTGAGACGGAAAAGGTTCTGTCCATGCGTCAGCACCGCTTTAGGAAGCATAGATCGTACGAATCCTAGCTTGTCCTTTTCTCTCGCGACATCTTGCGTACTATGGATGAAGGGCAACGGGCAGCCTTCATATTTCTCGATTTTCGAAACGCGTTTGACAAGGTTCCGCACTACGGACTGCTAACGAAGGTACGAGCTTATGGAATAGGTACTTAAATATGTGAGTGTCTCGAAGATTACTTAAGTGATAGAATCGACTATGTTGTCCTCAGTGGCGAGTGTTCATCAGAGACTAGGGTATCGTCAGTGGTGCCCCAGGAATGTGTGATAGGACCGTTATTATTTGCTATCCATATAAATTATCTGACGGACAGAGTGAGTTGCAGTCTGCGGCTGTTTGCTGTGGTGTACAAGAGGGTGTCGTCATTGAATGACTGTAGTAGGATCCAGGATGACTTGGACCAAATTTCTAGGTGGTGTGAGGAATGGCAACGAGCGCAAAATGTAGAAAAATCTAAGGTGATGCAGATGAATAGGAGAAACAATGCTGTAATGTTCGATTGCAGCTTTAGTAGTGTGCTGTTTGGCAGAGTATCGTCAATTACACACCCAGGCGCAACGCTGCACGAGCGTATAAGGACAGTCGTGGGAAATGCACATGGTCGACTTCGCTTTATTGGTAGAATTTTGGGAAGATGTTGTTCGTCTGTGTAGGAGACAACATATAAAACGCTTGTACGACCCCGTCTTGAGTATTGCTCAAGTGTTTGGGATCCCCACCAGGTCGGTTTAAAGGAGGACATAGAGGCATTTCAGAGGTGGGCGGCGAGGTTAGTAAATCTTCAAATGTTTGTGTAGCTTATGGGACTTAACTACGGCGTCATCAGTCCCTAAACCTACAGACTACTTATGAACTAGCTAACACTAAGGATGGCACAAATATCTATGCCCGAGGGGGTATTCGAACCCCCGACCGTAGTGGCCGTGCAGACCGTGACTGGCACGCCGCAGTCCCCTCATCCACCGCGGCCGGTGCGAGGTTTGTAACTGGTAGATTCGATCAATGCGCGAGTGTTACTGAAATGCTTCGGGAACTCAAATGGGAGCCGCTGGAGGGAAGGCGACTTTCTTTTCCAGAACCACTGTTGAAGAAATTTAAAGGCCCGCAATTTGAGGCGGAATGATTCTACTGCCGCCAACATGCATTTCGCCTGAAGACCACAAAGATAATGTTCAAATGTTCGTAAAATTATGGGACCTAACTACAGTGGTTATCAGTCCCTAGACTACTTAAATTAACGTATCCTAAAAACAACGTAAACACCTTTGCTCGAGGGAGGACTCGAACCTGCGACATGGAATGGCCGCGCGCACCGTAGCAGGGCGCCTCAGCTCGCACGGTCATTAGAGATATTAGAGTTCATTCGAAATGTTAAAATATTTGTTAATTTATCGGACTTAACTGCGTGGTCATTAGTCCGTAGCTTACAAACTACTTAAACCTAGGTAAACTAACTTAAGGATAATACACACACCCATACCCGAAGGGGGACTCGAACTCCCG
This sequence comes from Locusta migratoria, assembly GCA_026315105.1. Lineage (NCBI taxonomy): Eukaryota > Metazoa > Arthropoda > Insecta > Orthoptera > Acrididae > Locusta > Locusta migratoria. Next base: position 870,393,309 of record CM048744.1, read on the forward strand.
ACGGCGAACGGCTCGAGTTTGTGACACTTGCGGGGAAAGGGAATGTGTAGGCACTTGCGGGGAGACCCGGACGCTGCAGGTAGTGAACAGGGTGTTCTAGAAGTAGGGATACACCAGCCCTACTCCACGCTCTCCAGCCGCTACCTGTGCCGTATTCACGGAAAGGCCCATCGAGTGAGGTGGAGCTGTAGTAAAATAAATTACGTGTATATGTGTAGTCTTATGCGGCCAAACTACTTAGGTCATCGGTCGCTAGACCTACACGCCACTTAATCTTACTTAAAATAACTTAGGCAAAGTACAAACAAACATACCCATGTCCGAGGAAGGACTCGAACTTCCGACCGGACCGGCCGCGCAATTTGTGACACAAATTACATGTTTGATAATATTAATGCATAGAAGTATGAAATCACGCCAAGACTACTTTTTGCAAAAATTTCGACAAAAAAAGTTGGCACTGAGTTTAGAAAAACAAAATTCTCGTATATTGTATTGTAACATTGTATCAAAAAATGAATGTTACCATAAGAGATACAGCCATTCAAATTTACGGGCACCATAACGTTTTCCCTTCCTGAGTAAATGAGCTGCTTCTTGTAGTTTCAACACCACAGTAGCCTTTTTCTTGAATGTTCTGAATGTAAATCTTCACACAGACTTCTTGAGGAGGAGAGTGATACTGATATCTGATTGTAAACCACTGCCTATTACCTTAGACCTTTTTGACTGTACTGAACAGGAGTTCCACATATTCCGTAATTTATATTTATACAGTTAACAGGCAATGTAATTTATAACCAACTATTGGCTGCCAATTTCGCTTCATTTTTCCTGGAACTCTTGCAAATTGTTTCTCCCTGTTGGTTTATGCAAAGTTCGGAGTAAAAATGGTTCTACATGACGGTGATATAAAATAGAATTTATCTTTAGCATTTTTCGGTGTGTGACATTCCCTTAACATTCCGTATTTCATACATTTCTCAGATGTATTTGTAATTCGAATACAGCCAAATCGTTTTGGAGTCTACGAATAAACGCTTCAAGTATCTAAAATACTCATTGACTTATTATTGACGTTTTTTAATTGAAGGTTTAAGGTTGCGTCTCCTATTAACAAGCAAAGTAGCTATTTTTAAAGAGATGGAAGTTGCGTGATAGTGGGGTTAAGTACATAGTGGTCAATTACATCAACATATTTGTGCAGGATGCCTAATATATTCATTGCTTGTGCAGGTGTCTTGATATGGGTAGTGTTCTGAATAATATGCTTTTAGGAGGTATGACTGTGGAAAGTCATCGTCTTGTAGTAGAAGAGAATGTCTTAATAACTCTCCAAACATTATCACTATTAAAATACCTTTTTTGTTTTCAGGAGGAACACTCAACGAATTAATATGTAGTTAGAACAAGTTACTATAGTGCTCTTCAGCTTGCAAAGGGTTGTGCAATTTCACTGAGTTTAGTGTTATGTTGACAGTGTGGAAACTTGACAACAGCATTGCTAGACTTCTTGGTGTGCCTGTACCCAGGAAAAGCCATTAACCGCCCCAAGGGCCCCGGGTTCCCTGCAAGTGTCACTCCCCGCAAGTGTTCCAACCCCGAACGGCTCCGCGCAAAGCCACTCCAATCGAGTGGCTTTATCACCTTCCAGGAATAGCATCGCCCGAAGAGAAATAATAGCGAGCAAGGAAAGGAAGACTGTGGTACATGAAGTAACTCATCCCTTATATGGACAGCCAGCCGCAGTGGTCGAGCGGTCTGCGGCGCGCCAGTCACAGTCTGCACCGGCGCTACGGTCGGGGGCTCGAATCCCCCCTCGGGCATGGATGTTTGTGTCGTCTTTAGTATAAGGTAGTACGTAAGTAGTTTATAAGTTCAGGGACTGCTGACCTCGTAGTTAAGTTCCTTAAGCTTAACAAACATTTGAACATTTTATATGGACATGAGCTGCATGTATAAAGACTTAAGTCCCGGAAGAGTGTCTTGAGAACATCAACAGAACTTACAACTACAGATGAAAAAGCCAGATTGCAATTGTGGAAAGCTAAGGCCACTTTACCACCTGGGTGGAAAAGGGTATCTGAAACTTTACCACCTGATCATGACTAGGGATGGCTGACATGGAAGTCCTTGAATAGGTTGAAATCGGGAGTGGGGAGCTCCAGAGTTGATCTAGCAAGATGGGGCTACGCTGAGGAAGATACCATCAAGTGCGAAGGTGGAGAAGACCAGTCCATCAAAAATATGTTTCAGTGTCAACTGTGACGAACCATCTGCACGGAAGACGATCTTTATCAGGCATCGGAGAATGGATTAGAAGTTGCCAAGTTTTTCTCACATGTAATATAATGTGTATTACTGTGTTAAGGGGGCTATCTAACCCATGTTAATTTAGGCAAGTATTTGACTCATTTCTGAAAAAAACTATTTGATGCAGGACCTTAATATTTTTACTGTATGTTACATGATGCTAATAGAGTCAATTGTATTAAAATGTATTTTATCCGTTGTATAGTTTTTAAGAAATACTTTTTTTTAATTTATTAACAAAAATACTAAGTTTCTTCTGCAGAAAATATTTTTGTGAACTTCCTAATGGGGGAATATTAATGAATGTAGTATCAGAAGTGGCTTTTTTATGTTATGCAGAGTCTCTGAAAATTTCATTCATTTATCTATGATAGTTTCTGATATAATGGGACATATGTACTAGTTAGCGGGAAATTGACTTTAAAGAAAAAACTTTTGAAATTTGTTACTTACAGATAATTAAAACTGTCCTGCTGCGTTTGATGGCCCTTCTTTCGCCTCTAGCAGATCTTTCAGCTTCTTTTTTACCTTCCTGGATGTTATCTTGCTTTCTTGGCCATATTACATGCAGCCTGTCTGCGTTGGTTATCCTCATTTTGTCGCAATGTTGCAGCCCAGTGCTCATATCGTCACAAGGATTAATTCCCATCTTTTTTTTCAGTACCCAACACTTTTCAGTATTACCATAATTGAATGTAATAACAGCATCATGAACTCTTATTGTCATTCTATGCATGCATACACATACAGTTTTAGGAAGGCAGTTCCAAATTATGCTGTTGAAATATTCCCTTGGTTTCTGTGTCTGCCTGTGCAGACATTTCCTTAGAAGGTCAGGATGAGCCGAGTCTCTGAAAATAGGTTTAATTGCTGTAATAACAGTAGCAGGAAGAGAATGCTGGTGAGAATAAGATCCTCCACTTGCCTGAGCCCTATTGTATTTGCACCACAAATTTTCTCCTGATGCATGACATGGCTTAACATCGGTAGAGGACTTATGGAAGGATATGTTTCATCTAAATTGTCGTTTATTGAAAACGCTTTTACATTTCGTCATCTTCAATAAACACAACAAAACACACGTAAACAAGCACTGCAAATGTAAGTATAATAACCACTCGCAATCACACTTGAACAAAACTCACCGCGTGTTGCTTACAAACAGCAGATACAAAAGAATACCGACTGTTGCATTCGAAGGATAGTCAACACACTCATAAAAAAAAAAAAAAAAAAAAAAAAAAAAAAAAAAAAAAAAAAAAAAAAACCTTACATGAAATGTAGGGATAAAGGTAAAGCAGTCAACAATCCGAAGATTGGTTTGAGCACCACAGTGCTTTACTAGGCATGGTCCTGTTTGGAGGTGGTATGCCGTTGCCTTCCTCCGACCTTCGAACTAACTTAACCAGCCAGTTATAGGGGGACGTACAGTTTAACGTGGGTTCCGAACCACGGCGATACTCGGTATTTTTCACATCAGTCACACTGCCAGAGGTGACAGAAGTGGAAAGTGACAGATAAAAATCCTAGGACCTGGCGGGGATCGAACCAAAAATCTAAAACATATGCAGAAAAGTGGGCGTTACACATAAATACAGGTGGTAGGAAAATGCTCGGAAAAAAAATCAGCAAAATCCTTTTCAGTGTACTTAAATAAAACCTTAATCTATCGAAATATGATGAAAACCGAAAATCGATATTTTTCGACCTGAACCACGGTGTCGTCCCCTTAATAACAGTGTCAGTAACTGTGTAAATATGTTTCTGACACGAGAATTAGAAAACAATGGCTTGACTACTCTCCCGATGAACCCGTCATGTGGTACACACTATAAGCTGTGGTTCTGCAAGCCACTCAGATATCGCGCCCTCCAACGGTCACGGGCTGTGGTAGTTCAAACCAAGACCGGAAGTGTGTAGGCGGCCGTTGCTATTATCGCACGTATTTTATCTGCGGCCTCACCCGACCGCGTGGGTTGACGTCGGTACTAACGACTTCGTTGGTGCAACTTCTACGAACTTTGTAGCAGGCACGCCATAGCAGTGCGGAACTGCGACTCAAGGCAGTGGTGTTGTTGGAAAATGTTCAAATGTCTGTAGATCTATCGGACCAAACTGCGTGGTCATCAGTCCGTAGCTTACAAACTACTTAAACTTAGGTAAACTAACCTAAGGACAACACAGACACCCATTCCCCAGTGAGGACTCGAACCTCCACGGCGAGCAACCGCGCGCTCCGCAGCGAGACGCTTTAGACCGCTCGACTACTCCACCGCGGCGTGTTGTTGGAGAGCTCAATACTTCTCAAAAGCATTCTTGAAACACGTTTCTTAAGCGAAGTTTAAAATCACTGCTCAGAATGAGTCAGAAGACGCACTACACCCTTTTGTTTCAAAAACTCCGCAGCAGTTGGGAAAAATGGTTGAGGTGATCATCTTTTACAATATCGACGAACATGGGCGCCATCTTAAAATCGGCCACCTTGAATCTGTAAATTTTTTTGACATGGAAAGTGGGTCGTTTTATGTATCAAATTACATCAGCATTTTCGACAAGTTCATTCCTGAAATCAGATTCGACATAGCAGTTATGGTTCAAAATTTACAGCACATTTAGTTCGGACTGGACTATTCTATATAAAGAACAGTGATTTAATACTCTCTTGCTTAACGCACATTTGAAGGCGCTGAATCTAATCGTCGTGCACTCGCAGAAGGATTTCCGCGGACCCGCGCGCTCTGGTGGAATACCATATTACGGATTTGCGGTCGCTCCCGCCAAAGGTTCGAGTCCTCCCTTGGGTATGTGTATGTGGGTAGAGTTGGGTGTAATAGAATGTAGTTCTGTTAGTTTAAAGGAATGTGAAAGTCTAGGGCCGATGTTCCTAGCAGTTTAGTCCCTTAGTTACGCAAATTATTATTATTTTTTTATTTTTTATTTATTTATTTATTTATTTATTTATTTTTTTTTTTTTCGCGGAAATGCTGGCACTCGCTTCCTTTAAGCGTTGCTCCAGTTTCTCTGCATTTACGATTTGCTTTAAATGGTCCCACAGATAAAATTCAAATAGTGTGAGATCAGATGATCTGGATGGCTATTCCACAGAACCATGTCAACCAATTCAATAACCAGGAAATTTAATATGTAGCCACTCAGGAACTACTGCTCCGTAATGTGCTGGTGTCCTATCCAGTTGAAAGTAAGACCAAAAGCTGGCATCTTCGTGCCGAACTAAGGCAAACACCACTTCTTGCGTCATTTCAAAAATGTTCAGATGTTTGTATAGTCTATGGGACTTAACTACGGGGTCATCAGTCCCTAAACTTACAAACTACTTATGAACTACTTACGAACTAGGACGGCACAAATATCCATGCCCGAGGGGGGAATCGAACCCCCGACCGTAGTGGCCGTGCAGACCGTGACTGAAGCGCCTTAATCCGCTCGGCCACCGCGGCCGGCTGCATCATTTCCAGGTATCTTTGAGCTTTTAGATTTCTGGTTAATGAAAATGGGTCGTTATACGAATAACCCACATTCCACATCACGCCATAACTTTTACGAAACCAACTGCCTTTGAAGGTACCATACAGAGTGCATTCCGGTCATTCCAGAATGTTCGGTTGTGGCGGTTGACTTCACCACTAACGAAAAAGTTGGCCTCATCACTCAAAAAGATACCTTGTGCAAAATATGAAACGTCCTGTATCTTTTGTACCATCCTGCTACGTCTCGAAGGGCATGAAAGGGAAGCATCAGTTGGGAAGGGAGTAAGACAGGGTTGTAGCCTTTCTCCGATGCTATTCAATTTGTACATCGAGCAGGCGGTGAAGGAAAGCAAGGAAAAATTTGGAATAGGAATTAAAGTTCAGGGGGAAGAAATAAAAACATTGCGTTTTGCTGATGACATTGTAATTCTGTCAAGAGACAGCAAAGGACGTGGAAGAGCAGTTGAATGGAATGGACAGTGTGTTGAAGAGAGCGTATAAAATGAACATTAACAAAAGCAAAACAAAAATAATGGAATGCGGTCTTAGAAAATCAGGTGATGCTGAAGGGATTAGATTAGGTAACGAAACAATGAAGGTGGTAGATGAGTTTTGTTACTTGGGTAGTAAAATAACATGCGATGGTCGCAGTACAGAGGATATAAAATGCAGAATGGCAATGGGAAGAAAAGCATTTTTGAAAAAGAGATATTTGCTAACTTGCCTTGTATGGGAGTGAAGCATGGACGATAAGCAGTGCGGACAGGAAGAGGATAGAGGCTTTTGAAATGTGGTGCTACAGAAGAATGCTGAAGATTAGGTGGGTAGATCGCATAACTAATGAAGAGGTACTTAACAGAATTGGCGAGAAAAGGAATTTTTGGCATACTCTGACTAAAAGAAGGGATCGCTTGGTAGGACACATTCTTAGACACCGAGGAATCGTAAATTTAGCATTGGAGGGAAGTGTGTGGGGTAAAAATCGCAGAGGGAGACTAAGAGACGCGTATATTAAGCAGATTCAAGTGGATGTGGGTTGTCGTTCTTATGAGGAGATGAAAAGGCTTGCTCAGGATAGAGTAGGGCGGAGAGCTGCATCAAACCAGTCTCCGGACTGAAGACCATAACAACAACATTTGATATATCACACGACCCCCTTTCCATAAAAAGGACTTAGATGAAAGATGACCCTGAGCTCAGGCCCCCGTTTGGGAACCGCCAATCAGTGGTCCTTGCACTTGGGGTTCATGATGAATCTGGAGCTTGAGTGCTTCACTGAGGATCGCACGGTCCTCAAGTTGTGTTGTCTCTCTCGGATGACCACTTTTCTTGACACACTGCTCGGCCACGACCCACCCGTTCCAGCCAACATTCGCATGGCTCCCACTGAAATGTCCTGCGAATCGCCGATTACTCCAACCGGCCTATGTGAACCTCCACTAGACGTCCTCTGTCAAATGGCAACATCTGCACATATTGTAGCTTTGTAGACTTTCCCGGTGTAATAATGGCTGATTTTCCGCAAGGGTTTGCAGCCGGATTTCATCATCATTTTAACACGATATTTCAGCGGTCCAGCTGGGCGCAATCTTGAGGTGAGATTGGTGCACATTGACGCTAAAATCCGCCTGCAAACCCGTGAAGCGAAACATCATCTGCGTGCATTATTCGTGCACCTGTCTGCGAGGCGTCGTTACCGCCATACTGAGTACGCACAATAAAATACCGGAAGATGGTTGGTTGGTTGATTTAGAAATTTAGGAATCAAACATAAAGGACCATCGATCCCAAATTCCGAGAGATTCCTCAGCAGATCAGCAGATGGAATGACAGTTTCCTTCGAAAAAGGGACAATTCTGTAAGCGTGAACTGTGATAATGATGATGATATTGAGGTTGATGGGGCTTCCACGTGGTGTATGGATCAATGGTTGATGCAAAAAGGCAGGATAATGGAAGCTGTATGATCAAGCCTCTAGCCAGCGAATGACCCTTCTCTGATGGTGTCCAGCGAAGGAATGCCTGATGTCAAAATTAAATAGCTCGAAAACGAAGATTGATAGCGAGTACATCAAAAAACATGTTTTGTTGTGAAAGCTGTAAGAATGTTAAAAGAAGTTAACAAGGAATTCGAAGTGATTGCTACAAAAAAAAAAAAAAAAAAAAAAAAAAAAACCACTACAATGGACTTAACAATTGTAAATAGCGACTTTGAGTCATTGCTATATGAATAATTCTCGCCACATGTTCGGCTTATTCATCTACTGATGAATTGCAAGGCAACTCGAAATTGGTAATAATGAAATGAAAACGTTCTACATAAAATGCGACTTCTTGCTGTTGTAACTGCGTCTGCGTTGTTAACCTACCTCAGCTGACAAATCTGTTTGGTGTCTATACTTTGCAATGGAATTTATATATCGATATATCAAAAATTGGTGTGGCCGAACGGACGCACTAATTGGAGCGCAGTTTGCCATATAAGCTATTTCTAATGTAGCTAACATAAATGCTTAAAAAGGTGTTCACGTGTATTATGGAGGAGATGCTGGAATGGCGTACTTTCGTTGTTGAGGCATTTCTGACATCTGCTCAGGAAGTTGCTAATTAGACTCTGATGATAGCAGCAATTTTTTGACGAAGTGTAGTATTTTAATATTTAATATTAAGTTAATCTAAAGTGTGTGGATTTGATAGCAATACTTTCTCTTTTTATGGTCCACAGAGATAAAAGTCACGAGGCGGGGGAACGAGGGGCCGTATGTTGTTAATGATAACCCTTTCTTGGAAGACGTCATGAATTTTCTGTAATGATAACATGATTGTATGTGCCGTCGCAGAGTGCTGCTGAAAAGTCTGGCTTCGCCACGTTCTCTCTCAGTTAATTGGTTAAAAGAAAGGCCGTAAAATGGTTTCCACAAAATTCTTTACTGTTAACTGTTTCCTGTTAAAAATAGCTCCTATTATTCTTTTCAGATGAATCATGGCTCCACCTAAGTGGATACGTTAACTCGCAAAATAACCGTTACCGGAATTCTCAAAAGCGTAATTTAATACACGAAGAACATCTCCATGTGCAAGTACTAGGAGTGTGGTGAGCTCTTAGTGGTGAGAGAAACTAGATACGGATCAATTTCTCCAACATGCACACATTTTAAAATTCATTCAGAAACCTGCAACCTTTTTGCAGGATCATCCGGTTTAAGTTCTTACACAGCAATTATTTCATAGGACCATTCAATGAAGCCGTAACTTGAGTAATTGTTCCGACAGAGCCATAAGAAATTGCCATTTGCTGGGAAAGATAACTGATTTTCTGGGAGACGTTTCGAGAGCATGACTAACGTAATCCAAGGTTTCCTCTGTGAGTACTGTAGTTGGTTGCTTATGTTTCCTGTCAAGAACACTTCCCGTTACACAAAATATATTAATCAGTCGATGAATCGTAATACATTTAGGAACTTGAACTTAGGGAAACTTCTTTTAAGTAGTCTCCTTACTACTCGCGCTGATTTGCACGCAGGTATGAATGCATTATAAATGAACACTCTTTTGGCGAACAGGAAATTTGGATTTCACCATTCCATTTCACAGTTCACACTTCGTCGCCAGATTTGGCGTTGCTGGTTTTTGGATTGAAGCAACTTCAGAGTTTTTCACCAGGGCAGTTGTACTAGTGCCACTAATGGTAGCTTTTGTATCAGTTTTGGTAGATCCTTGTACCAGGTATAATGTTTTACTATATTTTTAAGTAATTCCTCTTCCTCTTTCAAACATAATACTTGGCTTTTCAACATTACAATGTATGGGGGTTCTGCTCGCTGCAACATTATCCTCATGGGGCGTCGCGGTAGAAATAAATACTCGTTGGTACAATTTATCACTTCTTTAATTTGCAGTCAAACTGCTTCTCCACCAAAACATTACAAATTGAAAATGTATACAATGCATCCGAACGTAGCTGACAGTACTTCCGTTTCAAAACACAGACTGACATAGCTTCCAAAGCACATTACAAAAGCCAAAACTCGAACTCCCCCACGCAAGGCGGTGAGGCAAATATATAACATCGACTATAATGGCATTACATCGTGCATTGTTCATAACAATTGAATATACTAATTTACAATTACCAAACACACAAGGAAAACATTTCATGTGCACAAAAATAATCACAATATAAAATGAAAACAATACATACAATGATTTTACATGGTGTGTATCTTTTTAAGTCGAAATCGCGGTAGTTTTTGTTTCATAATAAAGAGTAATGTTAAATGTTAATTAACTAGTTAATGAGTGCATCGCCGGCCGCGGTGGCCGAGGGGACTAAGGCGCTCCAGTCACGGTCTGCACGGCCACTACGGTCGGGGGTTCGAATCCCCCCTCGGGCATGGATATTTGTGCCGTCCTAGTTTGTAAGTAGTTCCTAAGTAGTTTGTAAGTTTAGGGACTGATGACCCCGTAGTTAAGTCCCATAGACTATACAAACATTTGAACATTTGAATGAGTGCATCATACATGTTCCTAACATATATTGAACTATAAAATATCTTTGCAAATCTGAAAATATGTTCAAAATCTCACGTCAGTCAATATATACAAAGAATTCAATATTTAAATCTCGACTATTACATTAATTAACACAATTAGCTGGTCTACACAACTTGTTTATGAGCCTAACATATATACAATGCTATTTATTTTCATTTCTTTTTGTTTTTCACAAACGTTTTTACAATTCGTCTGTTTAAGTCTTTAAATAACATACAATGACGAAACTATTGCTTATGGAACTGTCTGGAAAGAAAATAAATGAATTTTTTAATTAATGAATTTTATCACTTGTTTTAATCATAGTATCACTGAGACACTGTGCTACACTGATTCCTACGCTGGCTATTTCGTTTTTAACTAACTTTACACGCAACATGTATCACTATTGAACACACGATTCCGGGTCCGACGCAGACGGTATCGTACGATAACATTGAGATGAGAGGGTAGCAATATCATCACACAGGACATACGCATAGTGGTGTTTTCTCTTTAAATGTGCCGCTAAGTTTGTTGTGTTTCCACTTCTTTGTAATTATTTCCACATACATTACACGAAACAGTTCTCGGGTCCAGCTTCTTGAAATACTTCCAAGTAACCAACGAATGCACTGCTGATGACATGATTCCCACTTTGTCAACAATGTCACAATGAAAATGATGAGTATGTCATTCGGTTTCGTCGCTTAAGTAGCAACCCTGTTATGCCACGTGACAAACGTCTAGTAGCAAGTAATTTTAATCAGACTAACGGCCGGTTCGTCCACTCTATTTAATCTTCTCGTTAGTAAACGAGAGGATGCCTTTAACGTCCAGTTAAATGTGCTTGTTAAGTGCATTGCGTTTGTCATTGCCAGATACACCTCTCGTTTGCTAACCTGGAGAAAACGAAGAGGTACGATATATTTCGACTATGTTGGCAATAGAAACAAATGGAAGTGCTGCCTGAATAAACCAAGGAGATTAGAATATACCTCCTTGGAATAAACAGCTGTTCGCCATATTTGACTATCAGGCAAGAGGTTAGCAGACAGTTGTTATTTGGCGCTATGGCAAACAAACGTGAAAGAGGCTCGAATTTTACGAGAAGTTAGTGCGAGAGTCTTGTGTCCTTCATAGAGAAATATGACACATGGAAACGTAAAAAAAAAAACAACGCTACGACGTGGAAGGAAAAGGATGCGACATGGGGCAAATTAATTAAATGCTGTCCATGGAACATGTAGGACAGCAAAAGTGCATAGGGCCTAGTACGATAACATACTGTCAAGTGCGTAGTACCTTAGTGCAAGCAGTAACTTGCACATAGGCGAATGTGCACTGTTATTGTAGATTGGAGGAAGAAATCACATTTTACGCCTTACACTAGGCGCAACATGCATACGTAAATTAATAAGTTTGCAGATATAAATAATGTATTCCGTTTTCTATTTAAAAAAATGTTCAAATGTTTGTAGAGCTTATGGGACTTAATTACGGGGTCATCAGTCCTTAAACTTACAAACTACTTATGAACTAGCTAATACTAAGGACGGCACAAATATCCATGCCCGAAGGGGAATTCGAACCCCCGACCGTAGTGGCCGTGCAGACCGATACTGGCGCGCCGCAGACAGCTCGGCCACCGCGGCCGGCCGTTTTCTATTAAAACAGAAACTTACAAAGTACGTAAATATCTGTTTGACTCTTCAGATGGTCGTGGAGTTTTTCATACAGCGATTCCAAAGTGGCTTTTCGAAGACAAAATCGCGTAACAAATTCTGCATTTTTCCAGCAATCAAAATGATTTGGACGAACATAAATACGTCTAGGACGCCATATAGGGGCAATGACCTCTAGATCGTCCAAAATATTGACATCGTCGAAATTGTCAAGCAAATCGTATTGCAGCCATTTTCATAATACCGATTCTTTCTTAACTAGTCGTTACCCATAAGTTTGTATTTTGATATCGCAACAATAATTTTAAGGTTACGTTGTTTATCTACAATATATCAAACTCATCTTACCGCTACAGACATGTATAGGGCGAGAATATTATGATACATTTTCCAATAAAGCTGCTTTTCATAAAAGGTTTTCATACATGTAGTGCTTCTGTTATTTTGTTCGATAAATCGGTCTTTTTCACGTGAATGTTGTTTTTGTTGGTGTTGTGGTCTTCAGGCCGCAGACTGGTTTGATGCAGCTCTCCACGCTACCCTGTCCTGTGCAAGTCTCTTCATCTGAGAATACGTTCGGCAACCTACATCCTTTTGAATCTGCTTATTGTATTCGTCCCTCGGTCTTCCTCTACTATTTTTACCCCACACACATCCTTCTAATTCTAAGCTGACAATTCCTTGATGTCTCAGAATGTGTCCTACCAATCTATCCCTTCTCTTAGTCAGGATATGCCAGAAACTTCTTTTCTCACCAGTTCGTTAAGCACCTCCTCATTAGTCACGTGATCTACCCACCTAATCTTCATCATTCGTCTGTAGCACCACAAAGGCTACTATCATCATTTTGTCTGAACTCCTTATCGTCTACGTTTCACTGCCATACAATGCTACACTCCAGACAAATGCCTTCAGAAAGGAATTCCTAACATTTAAATTAATATTGGATGTTAACAAGTTTCGCTTCTTTTCTCCCCATAGCCATTCTGCATTTTATATCTTCTTTACTTCGGCCATCGGAGGTTATCTTGCTACCCAAATAACAAAATTTATCTACTACTTTTATTGTCTCATTACCTAATCTAATTCCTTCAGCATCGCCTGATTTTTGAGATTACATTCTATTACCTTCGTTTTATTCTTGTTAATGTTCATTTTATATCTTCCTTTCAAGACAATGTCCATTCCATTCAATTGTTCTTCCAGATGCTTTGCAGTCTCTGACAGAATTACTATGTCATCGGCAAACCGCATACTTTTTATTTCTTCTCCCTGAACTTTAATTCCCTCTCCAAATTTCTCCTTCCATTCCTCCACTGCTTGTCCGATGTACAGATTGAACAACATTGGGGAAAGACTACAACACTGTCTTACTCCCTTCCCAACCTCTGCGTCCCTTTTTTGCCCTTCGACTCTAATAACCGCTGTCTGATTTTTGTATAGATTGAATGTAACTCTTCGCTCCCTATATTTTACCCCTGCTACCTTCAGAATTTGGAAGAGTGTAATCCAGTCGACATTGTCAAAAGCTTTCTCCAGATCTACAAATGCTAAAAACGTAGGTTTCCCTTTCCTTAGGCTAAGATAAGTCGTAATGTGAGTATTGCCTCCCGTGTTCCTACATTTCTCCTAAATCCAAACTGATCTTCCCCGAGTTCAGATTCCACAAGTTTTTCCGTGAATATATTGCTGTATTTTAGCACTTTGTCATCCTGCCATTTTCATACAATTCTCACTTAACTGGTCGTTAACCGTGTAACGAGCAGAATTTTACTCGTTAACTTAACGGCCAGTTTGAGGTCCTTTGACTTCAGTTTAACTCATAACGAAACATTGACAAACTCATTTATCTGCTAACAAATTAAAATCTTAACTGGAACTTAACGAGACATTGACAAACCGGCCGTAAAAAGTTTCAGCTAGCTTTTGCGGATGAGCTGCCCTGTGTGAAGCATCAGGTCTGACCGGTTCTCACTAGGTCTGTTCGAGTGGCGAAAAAGTTACTAGTCGCCATTCTTTCCGACTACCTCTACTGCGCATGCGCGGCCTCCGCCAGTTGCAACTGCAGACGCCAACTCGAACGCTTTTTTTCTCTTGTTTCGTGGTTTGGCCAGTTGACTCATTTGTTCTCTCAGCTGCGTAGACGAAAGGTTTATGATTTAAAATAATGAAACACAACAACAGCAACAGTTTATTGTATAGAGCACAATACCTTTTCAGACTTTACTGTATCGTTAAATACAAATATTTTTGTAACGTTTACATGCGGCATTCTGCTGATTTTGATCCGTGCTGTCGTGTTTCAGAGGTTATAAGGCACCACAACACTGAAAATTTCATATGGAAAACAGTGGTGGTATTTGTGTGTATGTGTGTGATGGAGGAGGCAGTACGCTATAAAGTAAAGCCGATTACAGTGCGAGAGAGGCAGTTAAATCACTGAAATAGCGTACGTTACGTACGTAAATGTTTGATCTTCATCTCGAGAATAACTCAATACGTGTCATGTAAAGCATAACAACGTGCACAACTCTTTCAGTGTTTCATTAATCAAGTAATGGATGTCTGAAATCATCAATTATGCTGACTGAAATTATGCCAAATTGTTTAAAAAAAAGCTCTTAATAACTCCAGACACCAATTTCACTATTAACATCCTACTTTACTTTTTTTTTAATTAAAGGAATTGGACAAATTTAAATTGTGGCATATATTTTTTCATAGATTTCTCCGTCGATTGGTACTAATTATCTGCTATTTAATGTCAATGTTGATAAACTAAAACTTTGTTCATGACCAAATGTAACCAGTGCTGTATGTAAATTGTTTAATTCCAAGAAAGGTTATGAATTCGAACTCATGAAGTTGACAGGAAGAGTCTGAAAAGCACTGCTGGTGCTAGAGGTATAGCATATAGAAACTAAGTTTTTTTAATGCTAGAAGCAGTGAATATGAAAACTATTTGTATTTAAAAAGAAACAGTAGTCAGTTGTTGCTTCCAAAATTGCATAGGTCAATCACCAATAGTTACCCACAATTGTTGTTTTTTGTAATCCGATGCTTGTATGGAAGAAGCAAAATTTAATTTTTAAAGTGAGATCCTTCTTTCAATATCGCTAGATTTATGTAAACGTCATACATTGGCAGACAAATCCCCAGAGGTCATAAAACTGATACTATAATGCATTAAATTTTTACGAGACTGCTATTTACCGCCTGTTTAAAAGAATAACCTGAATTTTGCACTTCCTTTCTCCGAGGAAAAGGAACGAGCTACATACAAAACACTTTGCACATGTGCTGATTTACCTATTGGGTGCAATGTTATTAAAAGCTTTGGAGTCGGTCAGAAGAATTTCCTCTTACCGTCACAAGCGATTGCAACTCCTTTCGCACCGCAACTCGAACGCCCCAATGGCAGTCATATTTAGTTTGAAACGGTGGCGACCGCAACTCGAACGCTTTAGCGCGGTTGCAACCGCAACTCGAACGAAGCTACTGTTGTGCTTGGACCTCCCCCTCTCCTCCCCTCCCCCAACCACCATGCGCCCTTCTCGGAAGGTTTTCCCCTTGTTGTTGTTGTGGTCTTCAGTCCAGAGACTGGTTTGATGCAGCTCTCCACAATACCCTATCCTGAGCAAGCCTCTTCATCTCTACATAAGAACGGCAACCTACATCTGTCTGAATCTGCTTACTGTATCCATCTCTTGGTCTTCCTCTGCGATTTTTACCCCACACACTTCCCTCTAATGCTAAATTCACAATTCCTTGATGTCTAAGAATGTGTCCCACCAATCTATCCCTTCTTTTAGTCAAGGTATGCCAGAAATTTCTTTTCTCCCCAATTCTGTTCAGTACCTCCTCATTAGTTACGCGATCCACCCACCTAATCTTCAGCATTCTTCTGTAGCACCATATTTCAAAAGCCTCAATTCTCTTCCTGTCCGCACTGTTTATCGTCCATGTCTCACTCCCATACAAGGCAACACTCCATACAAATGCCCTCAGAAAGGACTTCCTTAGGCTTAAATCAATATTCGATGTTAACAAATTTCTCTTTTTCAAAAACGCTTTTCTACCCATTGCCATTCTGCATTTTATATCCTCTGTACTGCGACCATCATTTGTTATTTTACTGCCCAAGTAACAAAACTCATCTACCTCCTTTATTGCTTCTTTACCTAATCTAATTCCTTCAGCATCACCTGATTTTCTTACACTGCACTCCATTACCCTAGTTTTGCTCTTGTTAATGTTCATCTTATATGCACCTTTCAGCACACTGTCCATTCCGTTCAATTGCTCTTCCAGGTCCTTTGCTGTATCTGACAGAATTACTATGTCGTCGGCAAAACGCAATGTTTTTAATTCTTCCCCCTGAACTTCTATTCCTTCTCCAAATTTCTCCTTGCTTTCCTTTATAGCTTGTTCAATGTACAAATTGAATAACATTGGAGAAAGGCTACAACCCTGTCTCACTCCCTTCCCAGCCACTGCATCCCTTTCATGCCCTTCAACTCTGACAACCGCTGTCTGGTTTTTGTACAAGTTGTAAATAACCTTACACTCCCTATATTTTACTCCTGTTTGCTTCAGAACTTTAAAGAGTTTATTCCAATCAACATTGTCAAAAGCCTTCTCCAAATCTACAAAAGCTAGAAATGTAGGTTTGCCTTTTCTTAATCTATCTTCTAGGATAAGCCGTAAAGTAAGTATTGCCTCCCGAGTTCCTACATTTCTCCTGAACCCAAACTGATCTTCCCCGAGGTCGGCTTCTACCAGCTTTTCCATCCGTCTGTATATAATTCGTGTTAATATTTTGCAACCATGACTTATTAAACTGATGGTTCTGTAGTTTTCACACTTGTCTGCACCTGCTTTCTTTGGAATGGGGATTATAACATTTTTCTTGAAGTCTGAGGGTACTTCACCTGTTTCATATATCTTACACACCAGGTGAAACAGGTTTGTCATGGCTGGTTCTCCCAGAGACTTCAGTAGCTCTGAGGGAATATCATCTACTCCAGGGGCCTTGTTTCGACTTGGTCTTTCAGGGCTCTGTCAAATTCTTCTCTCAGTACAGTATCTACTATTTCATCTTCATCTACATCCTCCTCCCTTCCTACAATATTGTCTCTGAGTTCATTTCCTTTGTAGAGCCCCTCTATATACTCTTTCCACCTTTCAGCTTTTCCTTCTTTGCTGAGAACTGGTTTCCCATCTGAGTTCTTGATATTAGTAGTGTTGCTTTTCTTGTCCCCAAATGTTTCTTTTATTTTCCTGTAAGCAGTATCTATTTTTCCCCTATTTATACATTCTTCTACATCCTTGCATTTGCCTTCTAGCCACTCCTGCTTAGCCATTTTGTACTTTCTGTCAATCTCATTTCTTAGTCGTCTGTACTCCATTTTGCCTGTTTCATTTACTGCATTTTTATATTTTCTCCTTTCATCGATTAAATTTAGTATCTCCTGTGATATCCAAGTTTTCCCCTTACGAAAACAAAATGCTTTTGTGAACAGTTCTGCTCGGGTGCTTCGCCTTGCGAATAACCAAGCCCGCCAAAATTTCAGTGTCCCCCAGCTCTTAGAACGTCGGCCGGACCACCCACAATGGAAGATATTCTCTTTCAGACGGCGACTGTGTATTGACATTAGAGGGCTCGAAAGTTTCTTTCACTAGTGTCTGGACACTTGCACCCCTAACACGCTTTTTCTTTCTCCATAACGAGTAGAAGAGGGTAGCAAAGAACCGGTGGCGTGTTCGCGAACTATGAACGGCACTGTCGTTTGAGACATGACTTGGCATGATTTTCTTCCAGCGAACGCTCTGTTTTTCTATTGTCTTTGCCTATTTTGTAAGTTTTTTTGACGTGTTGGGAGTTAATATTGAGAAGCTGAAGACTGTGTGGTGGTAGTCTTCCGAGTTATAGTTACCTGTATTTAAAGAAGAGGAGGAACAAAAAATGGCCAAGCGTTTAATTCCATCTACAGAGATAGTAAGTCTAAACTTTTTTAAACGTCCAAAAATGAAGTGCAGTTTATTTATTTATTTTTTTCCCCTTTCTGAGTGTTAACTCAATTTGGCCATCTATAACACACAGTGGAAATGTACATATATTTAAATAAACTGAAAAAAAAAAACAGAAGTACATTTTTTCATAATGGGAGAGTGGAAACAAAGCGAAAACTGTATTACATTACTATTCAGATAATTTTGGAACATTTTCACATATTCACAAGCAAAACCTTATGTTACCAACACACTTGATACTTATAGATTGTAAATAGATTGTTAATAAATTTCATTATGATTTCATACACACGAATGTCTTTTGTAAACAAAAGGGAAGAAGCTGACTGGGGAAGGGGATATCCCATCTTCACCAATGTCTGCAGAAGTTCAAACGTTCCCGGTCAAATTTGGGGCACCTGAACAGGATGTGGTTGACATCAGCTTCCGTTTCAGGATCACACTCACATGCCGCCGAATCGTAGACGTTGATCCGTTGTAGATGTAGTGGATAAGAGGAGTCATTGAAGCGAAGTGGATTGATGGTAGAAATCGCGGATCGGTCCAGATGAGTCCTCATAAACCACGACTGCGTAGAAATCCGAGGTTGCAGCACAGCGTAATAAGCGTCTTTCATTTGTTGGGAAACGTCCCACATCTGTTGTTTTGCGTATTCCTTTACCGTAGATAAGAAGTCTGTGCATGGCAGTTGTAAAGTCCAGGACAGTGCCTAAGGATGCCGCTTGTTTAGCCAATGCAACAACCTCCTCATTATAACAGATACCAACGTGAGAAGGCACCCACAGTAAATTAAGAGTTCGCCCCGTATTTGTACAGCGAATATATGCCCAAATCACATCCAGAATATAGCTGTTGGTTTTTTTGTTCCATCTCCGATGTTGCAGCGTTTGAAGGATACTTTGAGAGTCAAACACAATTAATATTTTCGGGAAGGAAATGGTAGAAACAAACTTAAGTGCTTCCACAATGGCCACTGCCTGCACCGTAAATATAGAAGTATTCGTTGGCAGTTTGAAGGATCTCTGAATCTGAATCCGAGGACAGAAAAATGCACATCCAGTACACTCTTCTTGCAGTATTTTGGATACATGTGTATAGTTTCCAAAATGGGTGAGAGCAGTTCCGCGCGGGAGTACCACGTGGTCTAAAGCAGTGTTTTCCAGCCTTTATGAGTACTGGACCCCCTTCCAACTAAAAATATTTTGCGACCCCCAACCCCCTCCCCCATGAACCATAACAATTAAGTTCAATTTTCTCCATAATCGATCTGTTGGGACACAGCTGATAAATTTGAAGGTGGAAGAAAGTACCAGCAACTGTATTACTATTATTTATTTAATTACATGGCCTGTTTCGGCGTTTACAATGACAAGGTCTTCAGGCCCTCGTTGCGCAACAGTCAGTACTAGTACTAGCACACCAACTGAAATGGTGTGGACAGACTTATCAATGAAGTTAATATATCCAGCAAGGAACATCTCTGGAATATTGTTTAGGTTGTGTGGAATCATGTAGATTCACGATACTAACAAAAACTGTTGATGGCATGTCTCGAGTCATAGGAGGGCACTTTGATGAAAGTAAAATATAATGATTGTGATTGTTTTATGAGTGTGTAAGTTAATTTAGTTACATTTTGTGAGAAATAACTTTTGAACTAGCAGAGTGTATTGAAATTAATGAGCCGGTGTATATTTTGTTTAATAACCACCTATATAGGGACATATTATCGTCATAATAAAATACGAGAAATCATACCGGAAAGTTTCGGGTGTTACCTTTTTCCTGCGCACTGTTAAGAGAAATATTATGAAAGCTGTCCAATCATCCCTCTGCCAGGCACCTTATATGATTTGCAGAGAAAATATATAGATGTACATAATAGTGGCCGCGGCGGATCGGCCGAGCGCATTTAGGCACTATGCTACGATGCCTGAGGCCGTTCCCTGTCGGGGGTTCGAATCCCCCCTCGAGCATGGATGTTTGTGTCGTTTAGTATAAGGTAGTTCATAAGGAGTTTGTAAGTTTAGGGACTGATGACCCTGTAGTTAAGTCCCTTAAGGTTAACAAACAACAAAATAGCGATACGTTTTATCCCCTGTGTTATATTCGCACGCCGACTAAGGAGTATAAGGGCAACAGCTGTCCCGTCGTATTCAACTAGGACAGCACTGGTCGACCAGCTGGCGAACCCACCTGCAATGATGTGAACAATTTCAGTTCTATGGTAGAAGAAGACGAACAGACAAAAATTATAGCTTCGATTGTCGAAAATGTTGAAAAACCATGGGACAAAGCTATTGTGATCGTCAGTCCCTAGGCTTACAAACTACTTAAACTAATATAATTACGTAGGCTTCCGCGGTCAGAGTCAGATGACATAAAAGTTTTCTGGGTATTGTACCGCGTCATGATGTAAGGCTATTACTTAAATAACCGACGTTTCGGCCAACGTCGGGCGCTGATGACCTCGCTGTTGAGCGCCCTAAAACGCCAATCATCATCATCATCATCATCGGCCAACGTTACAGTGGCCTTCATCTAGGTATACTGTTGTGAGCTGGTTGTTACTACACTTTATATTACTTTTATTTAGATATTACGTCATAATAAACTAACCTAGGGGCAACACAAACACCCACGCCCAAGGATGGACTCAAACCTTCGACGCGTGAATCCATAATGTGACGCTGAAGCCCACACGGCCAAGCCCGCGCAGCTTTGAATGTTGTTTAATTTTTAGCAGAAGGAAATAACATACGGCAAAACTCGGGTAATAATAATCTTTGGGACTCTGAGCGGAAAATATTCTCTTTCTGCTATCTCAAAATGTTCAAATGTTTCTTAAGCTTAAGGGACTTAATTACGGGGTCATCAGTCCCTAAACTTACAAACTACTAATGAACTACCTTATAAAAAAGACGACACAAACATCCATGCCCGAGGGGGGATTCGAACCCCCGACTGTAGCGGCTGTGCAGACTGTGACTGGCGCGCCGCAGACCGCTCGGCCACTGCGGCCGGCTTCTGCTAACTGAAGGTATTATTTCCAGCAGTCCGGTAATCTCTCAACTCCTTCCATATCGAAATCCCAGCAATCAGTTTAAGTACTGAACTGTCATTTACCACATTTATAACGAGACGATCAACAACAGATTCCACGAAGGCATACAAGCGCCACTTTTTCTCCTTTTTTATGACGTTCTGTATCGCGTCCGCATTCCTAAGTGACATGTGACAAAGGTTAGTTCCAGTACATCTGACAGCTGAAATGGCTTGCTTATGCTCGTGATAACTAAACTTGGTTACAGATAAGTTCTACGTGGTTCACATTGAAGTGGTACTGTGGCAACCGTAGAAATTCAGCGTTTGTGCAGTGTGCTTGATGCCGTGAGAATTATTGCGCATCGTAATGTTTCAAATGTTTGTAAATCTATGGGACTCAACTGCGTGGTTATTAGTCCGTAGCTTATAAACTACTTAAACTAATTAAATAATTCTCAGTCTCTGTTGCAATATTTTTATTCTCAATTAAGCGTTTCGCGCTGTTAGCGCATCGTCAGACTGGAAAAAGACAAATGTTTTGTTACAGTCCGTGTACCTGGCGGGCAGCAAATCTAATGTGGCTAAGGTGAGTAAATTTTGAAAAGTCAGACTTGGGCGGAGATGGAGGTGGAGGTATCTTAACAATTTGTGGGTTTCTTTGCAGGGGCCCAATAACAACACAAATGGTTAAGCTACCTCCACCGCAGCTATAGATAGCTCTGTCCACCACAGCTATAGATAGCTCTGTAGCTCCATATCCGCCCAAGTAAGTCTGACTTTTCAAAATTTACTCACCTTAGCCACATTAGATTCGCTGCCCGCCAGGTACACGGACTGTAACAAAACATTTGTCTTTTACCAGTCTGACGATGCGCTAACAGCGCCCAAACGCTTATTTGGAGAATAAAAATATTGCAACAGAGGCTGAGAATTATTTAATTATTCAACACTGTTGCTGCACCAGCCGCCACCGTCATGGAATAGAATGAAATGTACATAAACTAAGTTAAACTAACCTAAGGACAATACATACATCCATGCCCGAGGGAGGATTCGAACATCCGACGCGGGAGGCCTCCTCGCGGCCATATTTCTGTGATGTTTACGAGGTTTATCACTGTGGCTCATGGGAGACCACATTTTGGAGTAAAACAAACCGCGTATGTATATTGCAGTCATCTATCCGCTGCGTCGCGCCGTGTATGTGATTTAAGGAAATCGTTAAATTATTCTAGTAGGCCAAGGACGCTTGTGTGTGAATACATTATTACTACACTCTTGTTTCGGTGCGATTGCAGTCGTCATGTTATTTATGAAAATACATATATCGGTATAATACGCACATTTTAACGGGTAATGTTTTCAATATATAACGGAAATAAAGTTTTCTTACATACATCAAGGAATTTTTATTTCTTTGTAACATCAACGTCTCAATTTCTGTCACATTAATTCACAGTTTACTCCATTGTAGTTGTTGGGGTAGTAGTGAGTGTAAACTTTCGGTAGTATAATTCTATATAGCTGTCAAATTACGACCTTTATTTTAATAATGACACTACGTAACAGCTGTTGACAATTGAGTCAGTGATCTTACACACTTAAAAGCGGTTGCATTGCTTTTGTATGTCACTTTGTTAAAATCGCTTACTCAACTGTCTTTAATCGTCAGGTAACACCATTATAAAAAGAGAGTTCGTAATTTGGCAGTTACATAGAACCATTCCGTCGAAAGTTGTACATTCACTATTATTCCAACAACTATAACAGAACAGAATAAACAGTCTATTGTCGTGACAGCACCTGAGACATCGATGTTACACGGAAATGTTGTTGTTGTTTAGAGGGGACTAAACTACTTGGTCATCGGTCCCTACACGGAAATCAGTACCACCTGATGTACGTGAGGAAACTGTATATCTGTTATGGCCTCAAATTTACTCGCTGAAATTGAAATATTATACTGATTTATGCACATTTCAAAGTTGATTTGACCTGTAGTAATCTTTATATATAAAACAGCGTGTCCGTACGTTTGTGTGTAGGTATTATATACAAATCTACAGTATTCTCCCAATGTTTATGACATTTTGCACACGTAAGCTTCAGTCCATGAGGACGGTCGCCGTAAGTGTTAGGATCACGTACATTTTTCACGAGATATAACGCCATAAACATGAGATTCGCGAAAATTGCTGCATCAAACGACAGTGTTGCGCCTTTCCTCCTAAACCACTGGACCGATTTCAACCAAATTTGGTGCACATATTCCTTACCGTGACGTAGCAATGCTGTCGGGGTAAGAACTTAAGAACCATATACGACATACGGTTCAGGAGATACAGTGTCATAATGCGACGCGACTTTATTCATACACTCTATGAGAATGACGGTACTTAGCGACTTACAACTAACTTGAAGTTTAATTTCAAACTTTTATTGAACTTTTTCTCCATGACTACTACAGCAAAATTATGAAAGGAAAAAAGTTTCTTGCTTACTACATTTCCGCTGTTCATTGACTAAAACTACGGCATTTGGTATGACGTTACAATTTATAATTTCTACACTACAAATTGTAGCCGCAGGAAATTTTACAGACAGTATACACACATGTAGCTGAATTTGCCTTAGAAATTGTATCACAGTACGACACGTAGTTCTTGAGATATGAGCACATAAACAGTAACGTTCATGAAACACCTCCCTATCACGCACCAAGTTTTAATCTATTCCTTCTTTACTACTAATTGTATTAGTAACAGATTTTACAGGTATTGTAGGAAAGACATTTTTATATATTGCACCAAAGCTGCTTTTATTTTAAATGCTGGCTAGTTTCTGGCTTGGCCCATTTTCTTAAGCCACTTATTACAGTTATGAAAGTAGCAAGAATGATTGCAGGTACCAATAGATGGGAACAATGGCAGGAGGGTGTCCATAATGAGGAAATCAAAGAAAAGCTGGGAATGAATACCATAGATGAAGCAGTTACAGCGAACAGACTGAGATGGTGGGGTCATGTTACACGCATGGGAGAAACAAGGTTACCTAAGAGACTCATGAGCGCGTCAGTGGAGGGTAAGAGGAGTCGAGGTAGACCAAGAAGAAAGTAGTGCAGAATGATTTTAAAGTAAAAGGCATAACATCCGACGAGGCATAAGTGTTAGCATTGAATAGGGGATCATGGAGGAATTTTAATAGAGGTACTATGCTCCAGACTGAACGCTGAAAGGCATAATCAGTCTCTAATGATGATGATGATGACCTATTACAGAGAACAAAGTGGGTCTAACAGGAAGATACATGAATATGGCAATGTTATATGGAATGTGTAAGTCGTAATTACTTACATTTATATATAGTTTTATTTGGATACTGCTTAGGTCACGCTGTTTGTTGTAATTACTTTGGTGTAATTTATTGAGCTTTTTATCCAAAGATGTTTTTGTTAAATATCCTTTGTTTAATTTTGTTTGTGACAATATCTCTGATTATATACAGCGTGACATAAACAATACCATTACAAATATTCGTACAATAAATTTTAAGTGTTTTAAATTGCTTGTATGTATTATATTGTGATATAGGGATAATATTTCAGTGCTACTATAATTTATCTCGTCTTGTTGCATATTTGGAAGTATATTACGGTAGGATGGATTGTACTTTATATGTTGATCTATGCTAAGCAGTAACCAAATAAAACTATATATAAATGTAAGTAATTACGACTTATACATTCAATATAACATTGCCATATTCATGCATCTTCCTGTAAAAACACACTTTGTTCTCTGTAATAGGTGGCTTAACCCAGATGATCCTGATGTCCTTCCAGAAGGATGGTGTTTCGTTTGTTTAAACATTTAAAGTACATTGTTTCCTTTTGGCATAAAACACTTCCTCCATCATCGAACTGTTATCTGGACATCGATCACTGACATGCAAATACTAACAATCATTGTTTTAGCACGTGATTGTACGTCAGTCAACTTTGAAGATAGGGATTCAGAAACAACGTATCAGTTAACTGGTGATTTTGGGTGTATAAGTACTTACCCACCAATTTCATTTTTATTATTTAGAAACATAGGGATGGCTTTATAATTAAAACGTCATATCTAACATGTAATATTAGTGTTGTCATTTTCACCTCGTTCCAGAACGACGGCCTATTATGCCGAGACTAAGTATGCAATTCGTGTAAAGTCAATGTTGCAACATTTGATTGATCTATTACAGATGTAATGAACTATCTTTTAAACAAGAATTTACTGAAAATATCAGGAGCATCTGGGTTAAGAAAATAGGCAAAACCCGAAACTAGTCAGCATTTAAAATAAAAGCAGCTTTGGTGCTATATATAAAAATGTCTTCCCTACAACATTTAAGAGCTGAAAAACGCGACGTATCAAAAACTTTAGATTTTACAGGTATACAGCATATATACAAATGAAGTTGTACCTAAATATGTAGTACAGGTTTATATGCCAACTAGCTCTGCCGATGATGAGGAGATTGACGAAATATACGAGGAGCTAAAGGACATTATTCAGACAGTTAAGGGAGAGGAAAACTTAATTGTGATGGGAGACTGGAATTCGGTAGTAGGAAAAGGAAGAGAAGGAAAAATAGTAGGTGAATATGGACTGGGCAGAAGGAATAAAAGAGGAATTCGCCTGGTAGAATTTTGCACGGAACATGATTTAATCTTGACAAACACGTGGTCTATATACATGGAAGGTTGTATACATGGAAGAGACCAGGAGACACAGGAAGGTATCAGATAGATTTTATAATGATAAAACATAGATTCCGGAACCAGGTTATAAACTGTAAGACATACCCAGGGGCAGATATAGACTCTGACCATGACTTTTTAGTCATGAACTGTAGGCTGAAACTGAAAAAAATTCAGAAAGGTAGGAAAATAAGGAGATGGGACCTAGATAAATTGAAGGAACGTGAAGTTCTGGAGAATATCAGAGGGAGATTTAGGCAACAATTGACAGAAACAGGGGGAAATAAAACAGCAGAAGAGGAATGCAGAATGGCAAATGGAAGAAAAGCATTTTTGAAAAAGAGAAATTTGCTAACATCGAATATTAATTTAAGTGTAAGGAAGTCTTCTCCGAAGGCATTTGTGTGGAGTGTTGATTTGTACGGGAGTGAAACATGGACGATAAGCAGTGCGGACAGGAAGAGAATAGAGGCTTTTGAAATGTGGTGCTACAGAAGAATACTGAAGATTAGATGGGTAGATCGCATAACTAATGAAGAGGTACTGAACAGAATTGGTGAGAAAAGGAATTTTTGGCATACCCCGACTAAAAGAAGGGATCGCTTTGTAGGACACATTCTTAGACATCGAGGAATCGTAAATTTAGCATTTGAGGGAAGTGTGTGGGGTAAAAATCGCAGAGGGAGACCAAGAGACGCGTGTAGTAAGCAGATTCAAGTGGGTGTGGGTTGCTGTTCTTATGAGGAGATGAACAGGCTTGCTCAGGATAGAGTAGGGTGGAGAGCTGCATCAAACCAGTCTCAGGACTAAAGACCATAACAGCAACATGTACCTGAAAAATTATACAACTGTACAACATATAACTCAATAAATATAAGATCGTACGAATTTTAAGTCATTTGTATTTTGATTGCTATCTTTCTTAGTTTGGATACTGTACGTATAATTTTGTACATTATGCAAGAAAGACTTATTTCTCATATATTTTCCGATAAATATAACAAGTTTTTACGAAAAAGGAGATGAACAGAGAGAGAAGTGATAGCAGAAGTACTAACTCAAGGCAGGAATAAATAAATAAATACCCGGGCAACGCCGGGTTTGTAGCTAGTAAATAATACGAGGCGCGTCCAGAAAGTAAGTCCCGTTTGGTTATATAAAACGTTCGTGTACAGACACAGAAAAAATATTGATTGTACAAAAATCTACAACAGTTTAACTACTTTTCTACATAGCTTCCGAAATTTTGTAGGCAATTGTCATAGCATGGCACAAGGTTTTGTGTGCCTTTTTCACAGAATGTTGCCGCCTGTGTATTCAACCATGTGGTAACGTGTTCTTTCAGCTCGTTATCATCGTTGAAGTTTTGTCCACCAAGGACAGAGTTTAGGTTTAAGAAGAGGATTACTGTCAAAATTTTTTTTTCACGATAATGCCTGACCTCACACACCGAATGTGACCAAACAATTCTTACGGAAATTTCAATGGGACTTGTTCGATCATTCTCCATACAGCTCGGACCTCTCTCCTAGCGACTTTCATTTCTTCTTACACTTAAAATCTGTCCTTGGTGGTCAACACTTCAACGATGATAAATAGCTGTTGCCACATGGTTGAATATACAGGCGGCAACCTTCTGTGAAGGATGCATGCAAAAACTTGTGGCACGCTATGACAAGTGCCTACAAAATTTCGGCAGTTATGTGGAAAAGTAGTTTAAGAGTTGTAGAATTTTGTGCAATAAAAATTTCTTCTGTATCTATGTACAATTTCATTTTATTACCAAACGGAACTTACTTTCTGGACGCGCCTCGTATATTCACACAGTAGCGTCTTTGGTGTCCCAGCATATTTTATCAAATCGCGTTTGTGTTTGTTCCTGTGAGGGTTATCCTAATGGTGCACGAAGTACAGCACTGGCTTAGTCCGTAGTGTGTGGCTATTTGAGTCATGTAGACTCCGAGAGCGAGAAATGTGCCTCCCTTGTGGTTGTTGGCTGCGGACTGAGTTAAATGGGGCTACAAACGGCCTGTATTTATACGGACCAGGCCCACCCTTGTTTTGCTGCGGGATCGTTTTCTGTCACGTAAGCCACAACAAAACCGTTGCTTCGAAGTGAAGCAATCATACCAACTACGCCGCATCGGCTCCGTCTTTCTGCTGCGTCGCTGATATTACAACTCTGGCGTCACGGTTGCTCAGCTATGTGGTAATTAGAAGCCTGGCAGTTCTTGTGTCAGCTGCCTGTTATTGTTTCAGTCACGTGGAGATGTCTCAACTGTGCTCAGTACATTATTGTACCATGCAGCAATGTTGCAATCAAGCGTAATTGACATTCTTAAAACACTAGACGAACGTTGGCAGAATTTTCCCTAGACTTAATAACGGGTCTCTGCAGTTGAACGGTTACTGACTTAAATACCAGGTATGTCTACAAAGCAAGTTCCGTTTGGTTATGTAAAACAAATGTGTACAGATACAGAAAAAAATATTTATTGTACAAAAATATACAACTATTAAACGACTGGCAGGGCGGGATTAAAATAGGTGAAAACAAAATAAGCAGTCTCGCATATGCGGATGACTTAGTTGTAATGGCCAATTCGATTGAAAGGTTGCAAACCAATATTTCAGAGCTCGATCAGAGGTGCAAGGATTATGATATGAAGATCAGCATCTCCATAACGAAAGTAATGTCTGTGGGAAAGAGATTTAAACAGATTGAGTGCCAAATATGAGGAACAAAGTTAGAACAGGTAGACAGTTTCAAATACCTGGGATGTATTTTCTCACAGGATGGCAACATAGCGAAAGAACTGGAATCGAGGTGCAGCAAAGCTAATGCAGTGAGTGCGCAGCTAAGACCTACTCTCTTCTGCAAGAAGGAAGTAAGTACCAAGACTAAGTTAGCAGTGCACCGCTCTATCTTTCGACCAACTTTGTTGTATGGGAGTGAAAGTTGGGTGGATACAGGTTACCTTACACATAAGGTAGAGGTTACAGATATAAAAGTAGCAAGAATGATTGCAAGTACTAATAGATGGGAACAATGGCAGGAGGGTGTCCGTAATGAGGAGATCAAAGAAAGACTGGGAATGAACACCATAGATGAAGCAGTTAGAGCGAACAGACTGAGCTGGTGGGGTCATGTTAAAGACATGGGAGAAGCAAGGTTACCTAAGAGACTCATGAGCTCGGCAGCGGAGGGTAAGAGAAGTCGAGGTAGACCAAGAAGAAAATACTTAGATTCGGTGCAGAATGATTTTGAAGTAAAAGGCATAACATCAGACGAGGCATCAATGTTAGCATTGAATAGGGAATCATGGAGGAATTTTATTAGAGGTACTATGCTCCACACTGAACGCTGAATGGCATAATCAGTCTCTAATGACGATGATGATGATTAAACTACCTTTCTATATAGCTCCCGAAATTTTGTAGGCATTTGTCATAGCGTGGCAGAAGTCTTTTATGCCTTCTTCGTAGAAGGTGGCGCCTGTGTATTCAACCATGTGGTAACATGTTCTTTCAGCTCGTCATCATCGCTGAAGTGTTGACCACCATGGACAGGTTTTAGGTGTAAGAAGAAAGTCGCTAGGAGCGAGACTGTACGGAGGATGATCAAACACATCCCAGTGAAATTCCCGTAAGAGTTGTTTGGTCACATTCGCCTTATGAGGTGGGGCGGCAACGTGAAGGAAAGAAGAAGACTCCTTCCATCTCTTCTTACACCTAAAATCTGTCCTTGGTGGTCAACACTTCAACGACGATGAGCTGAAAGAACGTGTTTGCCACATGGTTGAATACACAGGCGGCATCCTTCTATGAAAAAGGCTTCTAATGAAATTGCGTGCTTATGGAATATCTCCCCAATTGTGCGATTGGATTCACGATTTCCTATCAGAAAGGACACAGTTCGTTGTAATTGACGGTAAGTCATCGAGTAAAACAGAAGTGATATCTGGCGTTCCACAGGGAAGCGTTATTGGTCCCCTACTCTTCCTCGTGTTTATAAACGATTTAGGAGATAATCTGAATAGCTCCCTTAGACTGTTCGCGGATGATGCTGTCGTTTATCGGTTAGTGAAGTCAACAGAGGATCAAAAGCAACTGCAAAGCGATTTAGACAAAATTTCTACTTGGTGCGAAAATTGGCAATTGACACTAAATAAAGAAAAGTGTGAAGTAATACACATGACCACTAAAAGAAATCCGCTGAACTTCAATTACGCGATAAATCAGTCAAACCTTAAGGTCGTAAATTCTACCAAATACCTAGGAGTTATAATTACGAACAACTTTGACTGGAGAGAACACATAGAAAATATTGTGGGGAAGGCGAACCAAAGGTTACGTTTCATTGGCAGAACGCTTAGACGATGCACCAGCTCCACCAAAGAGACTGCCTACATCACACTTGTGCGTCCTCTCTTGGAGTACTGTTGCCCCTTGTGGGACCCTCACCAGGTGGGACTCACGGAAGATATTGAGAAGGTTCAGAGAAGGGCAGCTCGTTTTGTTTTACCACGTTACGGGGGGGAAAGCGTCACGGAAATGTTGCACGAATTGGGGTGGAAATCATTAAAAGAAAGACGTTATTCATTGCGGCCTGATCTGTTTGCGAAGTTTCAATCACCGACTTTTAGTTCTGAATGTGAAAATATTTTGCTAGCACCCACCTACCTAGGGAGACATGACCATCCCAATAAAATAAGAGAAATCAGATCGAAAACGGAACGATTTAGGTGTTCTTTCTTCCCGCGCGCTATTAGAGAATGGAACGGTAGAGAAAAGTTATGAAGGTGGTTAATGAACCCTCTGCCAGGCACTTAAATGTGATTTGCAGAGTATCGATGTAGATGTAGATGTAGAAACTTGTCCCACGCTATGACAAGTGTCTTCAAAATTTCGGAAGTTATGTAGAAATGTAGTTGAACAGTTGCAGATTTTTATACAATAAATATTTTTTCTGTGTCTGTTTACGTTTGGTTTATATAACCAAACGAACCTTACTTTGTGGACGTACCTCGTAAAACCAACGAGCTAAATTTCACAGAGTGACTAACACATGAATCTACGAAAACCGACGTTAACTTCACCGCCATTTTAACACTGAGAGTAACGAGTCTATGATCGGTTAATGTGTAAATCGACGTACTTTATTTGTTGAAACACTTTTATTTTTCTTTGCATTTTGTATGCCAAAATGTTTACATGTCTAAATGTGTTCAGCTTTCAACTGGACGAATTGAAGTGAAAAAGCCGGCTGCGGCGGCCAAGGGGACTGAGGCGCTTCAGTCACGGTCTGCACGGCCACTACGGTCGGGGGTTCGAATCCCCCCTCGGGCATGGATATTTGTGCCGTCCTTAGTATAAGGTAGTTGATAAGTAGTTTGTAAGTTTAGGGACTGATGACCCCGTAGTTAAGTCCCATAAGCTTAACAAACATTTGAATTGGAATTTTTGAAGTGAAAAAACACTAAATATTAGTTATTGCAAAGCAGAAGTGAAGAAGTCTCTTAAAAAGTCTAACAAGGGGACCACATGGGTGTCGGATTTGGGAATTTTTTCATATTTACGGTACGTGAAGTATAGAATTTAAATAACAATCAGTCAAAGCCATTCGACGCAACTCTCATAAATTCTCGATAAAATCGACTTTGAATTTTTTCAGGCACATGTAAATACCAATAACTTTAACAGTTGCAAAATATGTTGGTGCAGCTCAGATAGTAGCGTTCTGGGTTCACAAACCTAGAGTCTATGCTTTTCGTTGTGTTCGAATACCTACACAATTTTAATATTTAACGGTAATTTTTATGAAAAATTCACGTATTTTTATTTATTCGTAATTTTATGAAATAATGATGGTTTCAATCGAAAAACATACGTGACATTTTTTTCAGTATCGGCCTCACTATTAATTGATGACGGCAGTCTTTGATTGTTCAGTTTGTTAAGAGCTACGACAGTTTTTTTTAAAAACTTCTCCATACTTACTAATGGCCTTCGAAGCACCTATCCTACACAACCATCGTTTTAGGCGACAAGGTGTTCAGCTCATCTGCACACACATAAAAACTGACACAAAACTGAAATTACAGATCCCTAAATGTTTTAGGTAACTGAATTCGAAAAGGACGAAAAAATACCTCTCACAAACTTAACAGTCAAAGACTACCAACGTCAACTAACGGTGAAGCCGATACT
The DNA here is from genome assembly GCA_026315105.1 of Locusta migratoria. Classification (NCBI taxonomy): domain Eukaryota; kingdom Metazoa; phylum Arthropoda; class Insecta; order Orthoptera; family Acrididae; genus Locusta; species Locusta migratoria. The sequence goes on from CM048744.1 coordinate 870,425,359, forward strand.
GTAAAAAATGTATCGTATGCTTTTTGACTGAAATCTTCATTATTTTATAAAATATAGAAAATTACTAATACGTGAATTTTTGATAAAAATTACCGTTAGATATTAAAATTATGTAGATGTTTGAATACAACGCAAAAAATAAAAATATAAATCAGTTTTTGCAGGAATCTACCCACCGACCCTATCGTTGTGAGCGCAGATCGCTAACAGCTGAGCTACACCAACAGATGGTGGAACTATTTTAGTTATTAGTAGTTACGTGCACCTGCAAAACCTCAAAGTCGATTTTCTCGAGAGTGTTTGTGAACTGCGTCGAATGTCTTTGACTGATTGTTATATAAGTTCTACAGTTCACGTAAGGTGAATGTGAAAAAATTCTAAAATCCGACACCCATGTGGTCTCCTTGTAGGTCATCTTGCAATTGTAATTACTCTTGAAATAACCACACAAAAGCAATTCGCTTCATAATAATTTAAAAAAATAAGACGCTAACAAAGAGAAGGGTGGAAAATATGAAAGAGGAAAAATGATGATTTTGTAAAATTCGAAATTTTATACTATGATAGTCCTCTTGTTTTTAAGGTAGAGTGTGCAAAATTTCATCGATATCGGAACAAAACTATACATTTCTATGCAATAGAAACGCAGGGTAACATTGAAAGTCGCAATTTGTTGTTCTCAAATATTCCAGTTTCATGTCATACAACTCTTGTTCTCAGGATAACGAAAACAACAAAAAAAGGATCTGTGAAATCGGTCAAGTTATGGCGCTGCCAAGGAATTTAAGGATCCCTTTTTCTGTTGCAAAGTACCCTCCCCCATGCATCGTAGACGGTAACCTTCCGGTTGTTTTGAAGGTCAAGCGAGCGAAATTTCTTAAAGATCGGAATGAAACTGTAGATTTCGTGAGTCTGTAGGAGAAGTATGCTCCGCCATGCAACTATCACAAAATATTGTTAATCTAAGTAATGCCAAAATGCTGCTTCACTTTATAGATGTTAAAAACTGTTTATTATTATAGCAATAGGCCTATTTCGGCACTGTGGCCACCATCAGGCTATTTCCATATGGCATCCTGGAGGTATAATTTATTACAATGATTGCATATAATTGCAGGATATATGTTCTTTAGATGGTATATATATTACGTTTATCAGGTATTAATTCAAATGTTTGTATAGTCTATGGGACTTAACTACGGGGTCATCAGTCCCTAAACTTACAAACTACTTATGAACTACTTACGAACTAGGACGGCACAAATATTCATGCCCGAGGGGGGATTCGAACCCCCGACCGTAGTGGCCGTGCAGACCGTGACTGAAGCGCCTCAGTCTCCTCGGCCACCGTGGCCGGCAGGTATTAATTCTTTACAGCTAATCTATAAAGTGAAGCAGCATTTTGGCATTATTTGGACTAACAATATGTCCTTAAAAGACATACACAATGCTGCAGGCCCAAATGAAATGAAATTATCATAAAATACTTTCTTAGCTGATGTTTTCTACCTATAAACAACATTTTTGCCAAATTTCACCTTCATAGGTGAAGTACTTTTCCAGATTTCGTGTTTAGTCAGTGAGTGAGTGAGTGTCCTTTCGCTTTTATATAGATAGAGATTAAGAAAACAGATTGCTTAATTTTGGATGTAAGAGAATTAGGGGAGACCTGCAGACAAAAAAAAATAGTGACATGCAAATTTGTAATGCTAACTTCATTTGATACAAGGTCATGCCTGATGCGACAGTTTTACGGCATCTGCAGCGAAACTGTTGAGAGCGGTAGACTTCTTTTCGTTTCATTTTGTGTGTGTGTGTGTGGATGGGGGGGGGGGGGGGGGCGTCAGCTACAAAACGCTTTATAAACGTCCGAAATTACATGCAAACTTTGTTGCAGGTCCCTAACTACTCCCATTTTCCAATAATTGATGCATAAATCTGGGTATTCTCACGCGGTGGCCTCTCATTATTTATGACGTCATATCTCCTAAGCTATGTGTCGTGCTCTTTTGTTTTTGAGTCAGGAAACTTTCGTGGGCGTACGGTGAACAGTTCACCAAAGTTTCATTGCTATCGAATGAATGGTTTATGAACACATAAAGGACATACAGGCAAACATTCATTTATACATAAATGAATGTTTGTGTGTATGTCCTCTATGTGTTCATATATAGATATTAAGCCCGTGCGGGGTTTCTAGATCCCCCATCGGGCGCCTCCCCAGGTTGCGGATTGGGGAGAGCATCCCAAATATGGGAGGTACTAGGGAAATGAAATACTCAGGGCGGACAAAAACTAGCACAAAAATCGAGACTCGTCTGTGTGAGATTCACCGGTACTCTGGTCAGCGTCTGTTCGATGAGTCGAAGCGGCTGCTTCTTTCTTCTGGACTTCAAAACTCCAGTCGTAAGCCTGTGTTCTCTTCGGAGCTCACCACAAAACCCATTTCAAACCAAAAATCATGGCAGCACATAAGGAAAAGAATCCGCTACCCCGGGCCTCGGTTAAGAAACTGAGAAATGGACCTGATCATCGTATTCCGGGGGATCAGGCCTGTCATGAAGAGAAGAATCGGAGCTTCTCAAAAACCTTGAAAATGAAGAGAAAAGTAAACATCGGCACACTTACCACAAACACACTGTAGATAGTTGGTAAACTCAAAAACCTCATTGACACCCTTGATAAATTTGACATAAAAATTTGTGCTATACAGGAAACACGATTCAGAGACGAAAATCACTTCGACTCGGAAAACTATACAATTTTCAAAGGAAAACCCGCCACTAAAATTCCCAATTCAAACCTATATATCTTTGGTACAGGATTCGTTGTACACAAATCTATCAAAGATTCCATTGTAAATCTCCACTCCAAGAACGAGAAAATGTCCACCCTCACAGTAAAGACTGGAAACAAAATGTACACAATAACCAATGTACATGCACGTACAATGGATCAGAACAGGAAAAACCACAAATGGTAGAAAAATTCTGGGAAGACCTTGAAGAGACCATGAATAAAATTCACGCAAAACAAGTGAAAATTCTTCTAGGTGATTTTAACGCCCAGTTGTGCAAGGAATAGAAATACAGTAACATCACAGGACAACATACCGCCCACAAACGCACAAACAGAAACAGAAAAGGCTGATGATAAATCTCTGTAAAAATTTCAACCTTAAAATCATGTCCACCCAATTTGAGAAACCCCGCCGGAAATTGATAACATGAAAATCACCCAACAATTCTCTGGGTGAATTTCAGGTAGACCATGTCGCTATACCTAGGAGAAATTCACAGGAAATTCTAAATGTGAAAACAAGAAAATTAACAAAGAACAAATCACACAAGAAATATCCAAGATAGCAGAAACCAACTGGGCGGTACTTTCACAGAAAATGAAAGACCTAATAAAACTAGGCCAACCCCACGAAAACGGGAACACAGGTGGTGGAACGCATTGTGCGACCAAGCGATCGAGCAGAGGACCTTGGCCTGGAAGAACTTTAACAGTGACAAATCACCTGAAAATTGGGAAACTTTTAAGTCAGTGAGAAAAATTTCTTCAAAACTATTTGCAAGGAGAAACGTATCTACGAAAACAACCGTCTCAGAGAGATCCAGGAAGATTTCACCAAACACAACACACGAAATTTCTACAGAACCTTCAGGGAAAACATGACCGGATACCTAACACCCAATCTCTGTTGTTGTTGTTATGGTCTTCAGTCCGGAGACTGGTTTGATGCAGCTCTCCACCTTACCCTATCTTGAGCAAGCCTTTTCATCTCCTCATAAGAACGGCAACCCACATCCACTTGAATCTGCTTACTATACGAGTCTCTTGGTCTCCCTCTGCGATTTTTACCCCATACACTTCCCTCCAATGCTAAATTTACGATTCCCCGATGTCTAAGAATGTGTCCTACCAAGCGATCCCTTCTTTTAGTCAGGGTATGCCAAAAATTCCTTTTCTCACCAATTCTGTTCAGTACCTCTTCATTAGTTATGCGATCTACCCACCTAATCTTCAGCATTCTTCTGTAGCACCACATTTCGAAGGCCTCTATTCTCTTCCTGTCCGCACTGCTTATCGTCCATGTTTCACTCCCGTACAAGGCAACACTCCACACAAATGCCTTCAGAAAAGACTTCCTTACCCTTAAATTAATATTCGATGTTAGCAAATTTCTCTTTTTCAAAAATGCTTTTCTTCCCATTGCCATTCTGCATTTTATATCCTCTGTACTGCGACCATCGCATGTTATTTTACTACCCAAGTAACAAAACTCATCTACCACTTTCATTGTTTCGTTACCTAATCTAATTCCTTCAGCATCGCCTGATTTTCTACGACCGCATTCCATTATTTTTGTTTTGCTCTTGTTAATGTTCATTTTATATGCTCTCTTCAATACACTGTCCATTCCATTCAACTGCTCTTCCAGGTCTTTTGCTGTCTCTGACAGAATTACAATGTCATCAGCAAAACGCAATGTTTTTATTTCTTCCCCCTGAACTTTAATCCCTATTCCAAATTTTTCCTTGCTTTCCTTCGCCGCCTGCTCGATGTACAAATTGAATAACATCGGAGAAAGGCTGCAACCCTGTCTTACTCCCTTCCCAACTGATGCTTCCCTTTCATGCCCTTCGAGTCTAATAACTGCGGTCTGGCTTTTGTACAAGTTGTAAATAACTCTCCTTTCCCTGTATTTTACCCCTGCTGACTTCAGAATTTGAAACCGTGTATTCCAGTCAACATTGTCAAATGCTTTCTCCAAATCTACAAAAGCTAAAAATGTAGGTTTGCCTTTCCTTAATCTATCTTCTAAGATAAGACGTAAAGTGAGTATTGCTTCCCGGGTTCCTATGTTCCTTCTGAATCCAAACTGATCTTCCCCGATGTCAGCTTCTACCAGCTTTTCCATTCTCCTGTAGATAATTCGTGTTAAAATTTTGCAACCATGACATATCAAACTGATGGTTCTATAATTTTCACACCTGTCTGCGCCCGATTTCTTTGGAATGGGGATTATTACATTTTTCTTAAAGTCTGAGGGCATTTCGCCTGTCTCATACATCCTACACACCAGTTCAAATAGTCTTGTCATGGCTGTCTCTCCCAGAGACTTTAGTAGCTCTGAGGGTATGTCATCTACTCCTGGGGCCTTGTTCCGACCTAGGTCTTTCAAGGCTCTGTCAAATTCATCTCTCAGTATAGTATCTCCTATTTCATCTTGATCTACTTCCTCTTCCCTTCCTACAACCTCGTCTCTGAGTTCATTTCCTTTGTAGAGCTGCTCTATGTACTCTTTCCACCTTTCAGCTTTCCCTTCTTTGCTGAGAACTGGTTTCCCATCTGAGATCTTGATATTCGTAGATCTGCTCTTCTTGTCCCCAAATGTCTCTTTTATTTTCCTGTAGGCGGTATCTACCTTTCCCCTTCTTATACAGTCTTCTACAGATTTGCATTTGGCTTCTAGCCACTCCTGCTTAGCCACTTTGCACTTCCTGTCAATCTCATTTTTTAGTCGTCTGTATTCCATTTTGCCTGTTTCATTTACTGCATTTTTATATTTTCTCCTTTCATCAATTAAATTTAGTATTTCCTGTGATATCCAAGGATTTTTTGTAGGTCTTGCCTTTCTACCTATTTTGTCCTCTGCTGCCTTCACTATTTCATCTCTCAATGCTACCCATTCCTCTTCTACTGTTTTATTTCCCCCTGTTTCTGTCAATTGTTGCCTAAATCTCCCTCTGAAATTCTCCAGAACTTCACTTTCCTTCAATTTATCCAGGTCCCATCTCCTTATTTTCCTACCTTTCTGCAGCTTTTTCAGCTTCAGCCTACAGTTCATGACTAATAGGTTATGGTCAGAGTCTATATCTGCCCCTGGGTATGTCTTGCAGTTTATAACCTGGTTCCGGAATCTATGTTTTACCATTATAAAATCTATCTGGTACCTTCCGGTGTCTCCTGGTCTCTTCCATGTATACAACCTTCTTTTGTGATTCTTAAACCACGTGTTTGTTACGATTAAATCATGTTCCGTGCAAAATTCTACTAGGCGACTTCCTCTTTCATTCCTCCTGCCCAGTCCATATTCACCTACTATTTTTCCTTCTCTTCCTTTTCCTACTACCGAATTCCAGTCTCCCATCACAATTAAGTTTTCCTCTCCCTTAACTGTCTGAATAATTTCCTTTAGCTCCTCATATATTTCTTCGATTTCTTCATCGTCGGCAGAGCTAGTTGGCATATAAACCTGTACTACCGTTGTCGGTGTTGGCTTCGTATCTATCTTGACAATGATAATGCGATCACTGTGCTGCTCATAGTAGTTTACCCGCATTCCTATTTTCTTATTCATCATCAATCCTACTCCTGTGATACCCCCAACTGATTTCGTATTTATAATCCTGTACTCACCTGACCAGAAATCCTGTTCATCCTGCCACCGAACTTCACTAATACCCACTATATCTAACTTCAACCTATCCATTTCCCTTTTTAAATTTTCTAATTTTCCTACCCGATTAAGGGATCTAACATTCCACGCTCCGATCCGTAGAATGCCAGTATTGTCTTTCCTGATGACAACATCCTCCTGAGTAGTCCCCGCCCGGAGATCCGAATGGGGGACTATTTTACCTCCGGAATATTTTACCCGAGAGGATGCCATCATCATATGTTCATACAGTAGAGCTGCATGTCCTCGGGAAAGGTAACGGCTGTAGTTTCCCCTTGCTTTCAGCCGTTCGCAGTTGCTGTGTGGCAAAGCCACATTAGCTGATGTTACAAGGCCAGCTCAGTCAATCATCCAGACTGTTGCCCCTGTAACTACTGAAAAGGCTGCTGCCCCTCTTCAGGAACCACACGTTTGTCTGGCCTCTCCACAGATACCCCTCCGCTGTGGTTGCACCTACGGTACGGCTATCTGCATCGTTGAGGCACGCAAGCCACCCCACCTCGGCAATGTCTGTGGTTCATGGGGGTGGCAATCTCTGTTAAAAAAAAAAAAAAAAACCAATAATGGCTCCTTGGAAACTAACACTAAGAAGAAGTGTGAAATTCTCGCTCAATACTTTATCAAATTGCTCAACTGCAAAATTCCCCCAGAAAAACTGCACTTTGAAACTCCTGAGCCCAATCCAGACTCACAGCCACCGACCCTACATGAAATCATTGAAATAACGAAAGCACTGAAAAACAACAGAGCATCCGGTGAAGACGGTCTGATCGCAGAAATTTGGAAATTAGATCATGCACAAATCACATCCAAAATCCACAAAATTATTGAAAACTGTTGGCTCACAGAAAAAAATCCCGGAAGAATGGAAGTCGGCTCTCACTCACCCACTTACTAAAAAGGAGACAATACTGATCCAAACAACTACAGAGGAATCTCTCTGCTCCCAGTCACCTACAAATTCTCTCCAAAGCCATGTTAAACCGGCTGGAATCACATACCGAACCTCAAATTGGCAAATATCAAACAGGCTTCAGAAAAAACCGTTCCTGCAGCGAAGAGATTTGGAATCTCCGCACAATCCTATGCGTAAGACACAGCAAGAATATACAGTAACATTTGTGGACTTCAAAAAAGCCTATGATTCCATTGACCGAGACACACTCTTCCAGACTCTAAGAGAGATGAAGGTTGACCTTAAAACCCGGAATCTAATTCAAGAGACCCTGACTAACACCAAATCCAAAGTCAAATTTATGGGAGAATTATCAGAGCCCTTTGAAATCAAAACTGGCGTCCGGCAAGGCGATGGTCTCTCACCCATCCTATTCAATGCAGTCATAGAGAAAATTATTCGTACATGGGAAGGAGAAGTCAAAGGAATTCAACTAGGCAGAAATAAGGAAAAGATAGCCCACATAAAATGCCTCGCTTTTGCAGACGACATGGCCATACTCTCGAATACCAGAACGGAAGCGCAACACGCACTAGAAAAACTCCACGAGATAGCCGTGAAAACCGGTCTACAAATTTCTTATGAAAAAACACAATTTTTTGATACAAAATTATCAGATAAACTCCCACTAAAATCAAAGTACGGAAAAATTCTACAAGTCAGTGAGTTTAAATATTTAGGAGAAATCATGCAAAAAATCTGGGCTAAACACAAAAGCCAACGAAGTAAGAGTCTCAAAATTACAGAGAGCCTATAAACTCACCTGGTCCCAATACAATACAAAATGTATTTCGACGGCCGCAAAACTACGACACTACAACACAGTAGTCTTACCCGAAGCTCTCTACGCATCAGAAACTACGAGCACCAAAGAAATGGCAAAAATAAAGGAGATTGAAAAACAAGAAAGGAAAATTCTGAGAAAAATCAACGGTGCAGTTTTTAGAGAAAATATCTGGCAAAAAAGACCCACAGAAGAACTATACAGACACACTGAAAAAATCACGACACATATCAGAAAACACAGAGCAAAATTTTTCATGCATATCGCCAGAATAAATGAGACTAGACTAACTAAAAGAATATTCAACATAATTTCTACATCGAAACTAGGCACACCTTGGTACAAAGAAACCACAGAAGACCTGAAAACATTAAACATCTCCATAGAAGACATACAAGACCGCAAAACCTGTAGGGAAAAATTTCAGAAATCAAAAAGTCACAACAAAGGGCATTAAAGGGATGCAGTGGTTGGAAAGGGAGTAAGACAGGGTTGCAGTCTTTCTCCATTGTTATTCAATTGGTACATTGAGCAATCCATAAAGAAAAGCAAGGAGAAATTTGGTGAAGGAATTAAAGTTCAGGGGGAAGAATTAAAAACATTGCGTTTTGCCGACGGCATAGTAATTCTGTCAGATATAGCAAAGGACCTGGAAGAGCAATTGAACAGAATGGACATTGTGCTGAAAGGAGCATATAAGATGAACATTAACAAGAGCAAAACTAGGGTAATGGAGTGCAGTGTAAGAAAATCAGGTGATGCTGAAGGAATTAGATTGGGAAACGAAGAAATAAAGGAGGTAGATGAGTTTTGTTACTTGGGCAGTAAAATAACAAATGATGGTCGCAGTACAGAGGATATAAAATGCAGAATGGCAATGGGTAGAAAAGCATTCTTGCAAAAGAGAAATTTGTTAACATCTAACATTGATTTAAGCCTAAGGAAGTCCTTTCTGAAGGCATTTGTATGGAGTGTTGCGTTATACGGGAGTGAAACATGGACGAGAGGACATCGAAAGAGTCCAAAGAAGGGCAGCTCGTTTCGTATTGTCACGATACAGGGGATACAGCGTTACGGAAATGATACAGGATCTGGGATGGGAATCATTACAACAACGGCGCTTATCGCTGAGGCGTGGGTTACTTGCGAAACTCCAATCGCCAACATTCTCCTCCGAATGCGAAAATATATTGTTGACTCCCACTTACATAGGTAGAAATGATCATCAGAGCCGGCCGCGGTGGCCGAGGGGACTAAGGCGCTCCAGTCACGGTCCGCACGGCCACTACGGTCGGGGGTTCGAATCCCCCCTCGGGCATGGATATTTGTGCCGTCCTAGTTCGTAAGTAGTTGATAAGTAGTTTGTAAGTTTAGGGACTGATAGCCCCGTAGTTAAGTCCCATAGACTTTACAAACATTTGAACATTTTGATCATCAGAATAAAATAAGAGAAATCAGAGCTCGAACAGAGAGATTCAGGTGTTCTTTCTTCCCGCGCGCTATTCGAGAATAGAATGGGAGATAAATAGTATAATTTTGGTTCGATGAACCCTCAGCCAGGCACTTAAATGTGATTTGCAGAGTATCCCATGTAGATGTAGATGTAGATGTAGACGATAAGCAGTGTGGACAGGAAAAGTGAAAGAATGAAAGGTTTTTGGGAAGACAAAAAGAAGGAAAAAGACGGGAATAAACGCTAGATTTTTGTGTTTTTAGCGTTCTCCTTAAGGGGAATGCACGCAAATTGTGTTTTCTGTGGTTACTCATGGCAGTGGCGGGGAAGCTGGTTTTAGAGCTGGAGAAAGCTGTCACTTGTGTCGAGGCTGGGTTCACACGCAGGGGGAGCGAAGGCACTGGCCAGCCATTCGTTTTTTCGCGGAAGGGCCCTTGCCCAGGCGAGCGCTCTGGGCCACCCGTAGGGCAGTGAACAGTTCGTCGGTTTACGACTTGATAAATGGCCGCTCACCGCTAGTGCGGTTCCCTGGGAGGAGACGATCTCTGGCACAGCATGTATCCGGCGCCTGTGTCAACAAAAATCGGCGCCAAGATGTCGGGCTGCGATAATTTCGGAGATTTTTCCGGGGAAATGTCTGCCTATGTGAGTCCGCGTGTGAAATTTGTTTTCGGTGGTCATTATTCCGCGTAATTATTGGTCGAAATGAAAAAGTTGTCATCTGTTCACCAGCTAAAAAATGCTCCTGTTGGAAGATAAGAAAGGAAATATGTTCTTGTTTAAAAGACCGTGACAGAAAAAAGTGGGTAATCAGCTTCCACAATCCTCATTCCGCCTTCTTCACCCGAAAGTGGCACGCGAAACTTATTCGTGCTATTTAACACAGAAAATTCTAAACCCTTATAGCCAGTCTCTTATTGTAAGCAACTTTTCACATACAAGATGTTTCACTCCCATTGTCTATTACGTCTCCCTCCAGTTGTCTCATTTTTCTCCATTGACACTTTCTCCCATCTGTCTCTACCACTGTCATTGTCTTCGAGTCTCTCTCGAACTTCCTTACCAAACTCTTTCAGTGTCTCTCTGTCATTGTCTTAATCCCACTCTTTTTCTCTCGCATAGCTACTGTTTCCTTCTTTCTCACAATCTCCTGCCTGTCTCTTCGGTTACCATATTCTCCCCTCCACACATGTCCTTGCAGATGGGTTAGTCATTGATAAAGGGAATGTGGGAAAAGCACAAATTTTTTCTTGTTTGCCGGTCTGGAGGATCTGGACTGCCAAAAGATAAGTATAGTCTCCAATAATCTCTGTTCCCCATTCCACTAACTCCTCTTCTTTGCTACTCGTCAATTTATCTTTAAAACTTTATTATTCTGTGCTCTCTTTCTCTTCAAGTGGCACTGTCTGCTCACTCTTCCGCCGTCACTTTCTGCTATTCTGTTTCATAACAACAAAACACAAATTTTTTTGCAGGCCAAGTTTTTTTTGTGAGGAAAGCGCAATTAAGACTACGCAGCTGGTTCCCCACCTTTCTGTCAAGAGTTTTTAAAGATGAATATATTTCCTTTTTGTGCTCCGACAGGAGCATTTTTCAGCCAGTTTAACACGAATTATTTCCAGACTAACGGGAAAACTTGTGCAATCCGAGCTTGGGTAAGATCGGTTCGGATTTCGGAGAAATGTAAGAACGTGGAAGGCAATACTCAAGTTATGACTTATCTTAGATGATAGGCTAAGGAAGTGCAAACCTACGTTTTTAGCATTTGTAGATTTGGAGAAAGCTTTTGACAATGTTGACTGGAATACACTCTTTCATATTCTGAAGGTAGCAGGGGTAAAATACAGGGAGCGAAGAATTATATTCAACTTATACAAAAACCAGACAGCGGTTATTAGAGTCGAAGGGCATGAAAGGGACGCAGAGGTCGGGAAGGGAGTAAGACAGGGTTGTAGCCTTTCCCCAACGTTGTCCAATCTGTACATTGAGCAAACAGTGAAGGAATGCAAGGAGAAGTTTGGAGAGGGAATTAAAGTTCAGGGGGGAAGAAATAAAAACTTTGCGGCTTTCCAATAACAAAATAATTCTGTCAGAAACCGCAAAGGATCTCGAAGAGCAATTGAATGGCATGGACAGTGTCTTGAAAAGAGGGTATAAGATGAACATCAACAAGAGTAAAACAAAGCTAATGGAATGTAGCGTCAGAAAATCAGGCGATGCTGAAGGAATTAGATTAGGTAATGAGACAATAAAAGTAGTGATGAGTTTTGCTATTTGGGTAGCAAGATAACTTCTGATGGGCGAAGTAAAAAATATACAAAATGCAGAATGGCTATGGGAAGAAAAGCATTTCTCAAGAAGCGAAATTTATTGACACCCAATATTAGTTTAAACGTTAGGAAGTCCTTTTCTGAAAGCATTTGTCTGTAGTGTAGCATTGTATGGAAGTGAAATGTGGACGATGAGGAGTTCAAACAAAAAGATGATACAAGATTTGGAAACAGATGAATGATGAAAATTAGATGGGTAGCTCTCGTAACTAATGAGCTGGTGCTCAACAGAATTGGGGAGAAAAGGAGTTTCTGGCATATCCAGACTAAGAGAAGGGATAGGTTGGTAGGTCACATTCTGAGACATCAAGGAATCGTCAATTCAGCATGGGAGGGATGTGTGTGGGGTTAAAATCGTAGAGGAAAGACGGTGGGACGAATGCAGTAAGCAGATTCAAAAGGATGTAGGTTGACGTATGTATTCTCAGATGAAGAGACTTGCACAGGGTAGCGTGGAGAGCTGTATCAAACCAGTCTGCAAACTGACGTCCACAACAACAACCTCGTTGCTTGGTTGTTTGGGATAGGGGGACCAAACTGTTAAGGTTAGCGGTCCCCCGGTGGGGACAGAAAGTAGTGAGAATAGGAAAAGGAGGGGAAGGGAAAGTAAATGCAGTCCAGGGAGGAAAGAAGGAAGAGAGACTGCATTAGCTCAGGACCCAGTGTTCGCCACGCAAGTATTCACGAAAGAACCGTGTTTCCCCTGGGGGGGGGGGCAGTTCCTGGCATTTCCTTGCTACAGCAGACAGGTGCTCATTCAAGATCAAATCTGTAGATCAGTAAAGATTTGACAGCATATTTCTATGCTTCGATACATTTCCATACAGAGTATGATAAATTTAAAAAAAATAAATAAAATTTAAAAAATCCGGGTATAGACTGAGAGGAGCTGGACTGAAAAAAAAAGTTTCTTCGCACAGATGTTTTCTTAAAGTGCAATGAGAAGAATTTCCTAACGGTCGCCAAGTCCGGTTGGACAGCAATAGGCACGACATGCGGCTTCCTACGCCGCATCTACTTCTACAGGGATACTCTGCAAATCACACTGAAATGCATGGCAGAGGGTTCGTACAACCAATTTTATGATATTTCTCTATAGTTCCACTCTACAATAGCTGGCGGAAAAAAGGAACACTTAAATCTTTCTGTTTTCGATCTAATTTCACTTATTTTATTATGATGGTCATGTCTCCATCTGTAGGTGAGTGCTAACAATATATATTACTGGCCATTAAAATTGCTACACCATGAAGAAATGCAGATGATAAATGGGTATTCATTGGACAAATATATTATACTAGAACTAACATGTGAATACATTTTCACGCAATTTGGGTGCACAGATCATGAGAAATTAGTACCCAGAAGAAGCACCTCTGGCCGTAATAACGGCCTTGATGCGCCTGGGCATTGAGTCAGACAGAGCTAAGATGGCGTATAGAGGTACAGATGCCCATGCAGCTTCAACACTGTACCACAGTTCATCAAGAGTAGTGACTGGCGTATTATGACGAGCCAGTTGCTCGGCCACCATAGAGCAGACATTTTCAATTGGTGAGAGATCTGGAGAATGTGCTAGCCAGGGCAGCAGTCGAACATTTTACGTATCCAGAAAGGCCCATACGGGACTTGCAACATGCGGTCGTGCATTATCCTGCTGAAATGTAGAGTTTCGCAGGGATCGAATGAAGGGTAGAGGCACGGGTCGTAACACATCTGAAATATAACGGCCACTGTTCAAAGTGCCGTCGATGTGAACAAGAGGTGACTGAGACGTGTAACCAATGGCACCCCATACCATCACGCCGGGTAATACGCCAGTATGGCGATGACGAATACAAGCTTCCAATGTGGGTTCACCGCGATGTCGCCAAACACGGATGCGACCATTATGATGCTGTAAACGGAACCTGGATTCATCCGGAAAAAAAGACGTTTTGCCATTAGTGCGCCCAGGTTCGTCGATGCGTACACCATCGCTGGCGCTCCTCTCTATGATGCAGCGTCAAGAGTAACCGCAGCCATGGTCTCCGAGCTGAGAGTCCATACTGCTGCAAACGACGTCGAACTGTTCGTGCAGATGGCTGTTGTCTTGCAAACGTCCCCATCTGTTGACTCTGGTATCTAGACGTGGCTGCACGATCCGTTACAGCCATGTGGATAAGATGCCTCTCATCTCGACTGCTAGTGGTACGAGGCTGTTGGGATCCAGTACGGCGTTCCGTATTGCTCTCCTGAACGCACCGATTCCATTTTTCGCTAACAGTCAGTGGATCGCGAGCAGCATTGTCGCGATACGATAAACCGTAATTGCGATAGGCTACAATTCGACCTTTATCAAAGTGGTTGTACGCATTTCTCCTCCTTACACGAGGCATCACAACAACGTTTCACCAGACAAAGCCGGTCAACTGCTGTTTGTGTATGAGAAATCGGTTGGAAACTTTCCTCATGTCAGAACGTTGTAGGTGTCGCTACTGGCGCCAACGTTGTGTGAATGCTCTGAATAGCTAATCATTTGCGTATCACATCTTCTTCTTGTCGGTTAAATTTCGTGTCTGTAGCACGTCATCTTCGTGGTGTAGCAATTTTAATAGCCAGGAGTGTATGTTCCAATTCTGAAGAGAAGATTGGTGAAATGAATTTCGCAAATAGATCTCGCCGCAACAAATAACGCCTCTCTTTTAATGTTTTCTACCCTAACTCGTGCATCATTTCCGCGACACTCTCTCCCATATGTCGCGATAATACAAAACGAGCCGCCCTTCTCTGAACTTTCTCTACATCGTTCGTCAGTCCCACCTGGTGTGGATCCCACAATGCGCAGCAGTACTCCAAAATAGGACGCAAGTGTAGTGTAGACAGTTTCTTTAGTAGGACTGTTGCATCTTTTAAGAGTCCTACCAGTGAAACTTAGTCTTTGGTTCGCCTTTCCTACAATATTTTATACATAAAAACTGTATCTCGAGTAAGCAGTGAGATACTTCTGAGCTGTCAGTTTTTAATAAAATATCTATATGATGATGCAGTGAAGGCTTTCACGACCGGAATGTCATAGCTGCTAGTAGATCTTCAAGGTTATAAGGCCGTGATCCATAAAACTGCAGTTTTCTTTGACGTTTCGTCCGGAGTGGCGCCGGACATCTTCGGAGGTCTTCTTACTTCTACTGAGTCTTGCCGACTGACTGAGTCGGGCGTCTGAGAGCGCCATATATACTGTGGAAAGTGGCGTGGCCAAGTCTGTCGCGTTATCAGCAGAGATAGCCCTTATCAGAGATAAAACTTCACTAGCGACTGTAATCTATCAGAGATAAAACCTGTCGATCTTGTAAAGCTACTGTCAATATGTCGGTAAGTTTCATAGCTTCTTCTTTCCTGTTGACACGTTGATTGCCGCGATGACGTCAGAGGCGCGCCAGACCCACCTGCTGTGGCTGCCGGAGGCCACACGGCAGCCATCGTGTTAAAAGTTAGCGTTATGTTTATATATTTCAATTGCTTCTCTGCACTGTCGTGGATAATAATTCGTCACTGCGGATAAAAATGTTGTTTCGGAAAACCTCAAACAGCCGGCCGCAGTGGCCGAGCGGTCTGCGGCGCGCCAGTCACGGTCTGCACGGCCGCTACGGTCGGGGGTTCGAATCCACCCTCGGGCATTGGTGTTTGTGCCGTCTTTAGTATAAGCTAGTTTATAAGTAGTTTGTAAGTTTAGGGACTGATGACCCTGTAGTTAAGTCCCATAAGTTCTAATAACATTGGAACATTGTTTGAAAACCTCACTACATGACTTCCAGACTGAAGAGCATGCTCTGCCACAGCCGATTTCTCAGTTTTTCCTAGTCAGCGAAGACTTTTCTGTTCCTTCAGCCTTGTTTCTACACTTCGTTTGGTGGTTCCGAATAAGCTTTACCACATGTACATGGAATTGTATATACACCACAAGAACAAAGAGGTCATTTATGCTTTACCGAACAGAGTACTTGACATATTTTCTCAGTTAGTATGAAAACTGGTCTGATTTTGTGTTTGCGCAATATTTTTCCTGTGTGATCTGTTATTTTACCGATAAATGACAGGGAAAGTGTGTTTTTCCATCGTTTTGTTACTGGTTCTTAGCCTATTTTTATGTGGTCGCAAAACCCTGCTTATTTCTTTATCTGAATAGCCATTTTCTTGAAAGACTATACTAATTCAGCGTCAGAATGTTACAGAGTGCAAATTCTCTTAGCTGCCGTTGGTTCACTGTTTTTCGTTTTAGAAGAACTTTTCGCCGGTTTGTGTGAACTTTGGCACCGTCGTAGAATAGCTTGAAACATCGTCGTCCTCTGGCAGATTGATTCCACTCTCTATGGACTATCCTGCACCGTAGGATCATGTTTATCATCATCGAAACTGTACTCGTTCGTGCTACATCGACATCTGGTGGTAGTGTAACCATATCAGGCAGTCAGTGCTGTGTGTATGTTTCAGTTTGCAATATACCTGCTTTCAGTATAAGTGTAGTGTTCAGTTGACAACCCTGACTTCGAAGTCAAGCCTGCTTCCATTTCAACGAGACAATACCGACTGGATGCTGTGCATAATACCCATTAAAGCACTCCATATCAACTGCCTGCTGTGCACAGTATCCATTAATGCACTCCATATCAACTGCCTGTTGTGGATAGTACCATTAATGCACTCCATAGCGTATGCGGTCAGAGAGAGAGAGAGAAAAAAAAGGACTATGTGATTAGAGGTAACAGTATGATCATGAATTAACAGAGTTCTATCTTGTTGGTGTGGCCGAAGTCGTAGGCAGAGTTGTGGCAGGTGCTGAATAGGGACTGAGGGGGTGGCTGCCCAAAATAGGTAAGAACTGGGAGTTTCAGTGCCTTCAGCTACCTAGTTTCGGATACTTCAACAGATCACATTCCACACCCGACATACAGGGTGTTTCACTAAGTGTGTTTGCCTCTGTAACTTATAAAATAATACGTGACGGGAAATTTTAATGCGGTAGGTCAACACAAGAAATGTTACACTTTCTGCGGAGCTATGAACATTGTTTATTGTATCATTGTCCAAAGAGTTACAGCACAAAGATATAATTTTTTAAATGGAATAATAGTTTTTTCTATCGTGCATTGGATTCGTTGAAACCAGCTGCGTCCAAATCAATTTAAACTACATTCCTATCACTGTTAGTTTGGGAGCTACAACCCTTAAAAGTTTAGGGGGTGGAGGCTACGACAGTGTAGCTCACTGGCTGGTGGTCATGAGACAGTGGGCCGTGCCTCAGGGGATAGCCACTCGGCCAGTCAGCTACGCTATCGCAGCCTCCGCCCCCGGAACTTTGAAGGGTTGTAGCTCCCAAACTAACAGTGATAGGAATGTAGTTTCAATTGATTTGGACGCAGCTGGTTTAAACGAATTCAATTCACGATAGAAAAAACTATTGTTCCATTTAAAAAATTATATCTTTGTGGTGTAACTCTTTGGAAAACAATAAACTATGTTCATAGCTCCGCAGAAAGTGTAACATTTCTTGTGTTGACCTACCACATTAAAATTTCCCGTCACCTATTATTTTACAATTTACAGAGGCAAACACACTTAATGAAACACCCTGTATATGCATACTGAACATCATTACTTCTTACGAGTTCTTTATTTTCTATCTCTCCTTTTTTCGTTTGCTGTAGCTTTTAAATGGGCAGTTCAATTTTTATTTTTAGTTTAAATCTGCATAGGTGGCTTGTAGTTCTGCCTCCAGCCATTAAATCGGCAATTGCATGGAAGTTCAGTTTTTGAAATTCAATGTCAACCAGGTTGAAGTTAGATATAGTGGGGATTAGTGAAGCAGATCCAGACAGATGTAGGTTGCCGTTCTTAAGTGGAGATGAAGAGGCTTGCTCAGGATAGGGTATTGTGGAGAGCTGCATCAAACCAGTCTCCGGACTGAAGACCACAACAACAACAGTATGCACTCCAGCTGAATTTCTGTAATAAGATTTTAAGGTTACAATTTTTGCAAATGAGTGGGCATTCTACCTGATAGATACAGAACTTTTTACGATTTTTGGATGGTTAGAAAAAAAAAAGGCACACAAATATTTGTTTACAAAAACTGTCATTAATTTCTTATACCCACATGTACACACAGAAAACAACTCTTTCTTTATGTTTATTCAGCGTGATTTTAATATTTCATTTAACTCTTAGCTTGTAGTTTAAAACGACATCAGAATCTTCTGTTTCCTTCTCCAGTCAGTATTTTGACTTGTACAGGGATGGTACTTTTTGGAGCTCCATTACATATCTGATTTTATCCCTGTAAACTGTCTCTTGTGGGGGTTTGATAATTAATGTTCCTTTGGGTATTTCTTCCAGCTGAGAGTATTTGCGTGTTAATTTTACCTCTTATTTCCTGCATAACACAACTGTTACAACATTCTACATGCTCCTCGTTTAGTCTACACTCCAGTGGAATGATGAAATGTTTGAAAATCTGTCTGACCAAACTGTGTGGTATCAGTCCGTAGCTTACAAACTACTTAAACTAAGGTAAACTAACCTAAGGACAACACGCACACCCAAGCCCCAGGGAGGACTCGCACCTCCGACGGCGAGCAACCGCCAGTGTAATGTCTGTATGAGATTTTCAGTACCTAAACATTATATGTAGTTACTCCATCAGTCTTAAACCCTGCAAACGGTTTCTCCAATGCTACTATACAACATGTAGTCCACTGCATTTAAACACAATGTAACCATTCTTTTTAAGCTGATCCAGAAGCAAAAGAAACTTTATAAACAGATTGTTTGTGTGTCACTATAGGAAACGTGATGAAATCCGTCTTTTCAGCAATACTCTAACATGTGACCACGGCGGCTTGTCCACCGCTAGGAGTGCTAGTGTTGCAACTGTCAGACGAAAACAACGACCTTACATGTTAGACTGTGGTACGCAGGGTTCCAACTGGTTTCCGCCAAAAGTCGCTAAGTGTTATTCAAGAAGAGTCAATTTTGAAGTAAAAATACCCAGGATTTTTCGAAAATTTATATTAAAAGGTAAAGCAGTCAACAATCCGAAGACTGGTTTGAACACCACAGTGCTTTACTAGGCATGCTCCTGTTTGGAGGTGGTATGCCGTTGCCTTCCTCCGACCTTCGAACTGACTTACCCAAACAGTTATAGGGGGACCTACAATTTAACGTGGGTTCCGAACCACGGGGCTACTCAATGTTTTTCACATTAACAACACGTCCAGAGGTGAAAGAAGTGGAAAGTGACAGATAAAAATCCTAGGACAAGGCGGGGATCGAACCTGGGACCTTTGGATTTGGACACATATGATTTTTATACAGTTATAAAGCATGATTAACTAGTTATTCAAGATATTCTCTAAAATACTGATCATAAATTGGCAACAAGATTAAGCATGAGCAGAATGAAATAACCTTATTGGTTGAGAGTAGAGGATGAAATCACAATAAATAGGGGAAACAACTATGAAACGACAGGTCTTTTAAAACGCCTCTGGTGGAAGAAGTGTCAAATGTTCGAAGAAAGAAACATATGTGCCGCCTCTACGGAATAAGCGTGGACTTGAAAAGCTTGCTGCTATTGAGAGATGCAAACACGAAAATATACATTCATGATTCGTCTCCAATGTAATAGTTTTGGACTCTACTTATATTGCTAACACAATAGATTTTATAGTTAAATTTTAGTTTGCATGCACAGGACGTGTTATATTGACATCGGCGCTATGAATGACGAGGGGGGGGGGGGGGCGAAGGCAGCCAATCGGAAGTGACGTTCAGGCAAACAGTTAGAAGTGGCTTTTCATTTTCCGCTTCTTAAACAAATCTGCGCTACGAATGACAGTTGTTTACGAGTAATATACTACAAATTACTGACATAATCAATGAAAAATTATGTATCGCTTGAGAAGATGTTAAAGAAAAGTAGATTGAGAACCAGTCACTCCATGGTTGTAACAGTTTTTTGTAATTAGGCCTACAAAGTTTGCGCTGAAAAGTCCCTTTCAACTGAGAACGAATAAAAGTTATTACTCTATAAATGCGGTACATTTTTTCCCAAAAATCTTGAAATGACCCTTAAAAAGTGGCTAATCCCAAAAATAATTTTTGTCGCTAACAAGGAGACCACATGGGTATCGGATTTTAGAATTTCAAAACTTACATAACAATCAACCAAAGCCATTCGATGCAAGTCTAAAAAAATCTCGAGAAAACTGACTTTGCAAAACTTCAAACCAATAATTAAAACAGTTGCAGTATCTGTCGGCGTAGCTCAGGTGGTAGCGCTCCGGCTACACAACCAGAGTCGGTGGTTCTTTTTTTCGTTTTCGAATTCAGTTATATAAAACGTTTTGGGATCTCCACTTCCACGCATTGTGTCAGTTTTTGTTTATATGTATGCAGACGGCTGAAAACCTTGTTGTCACGTAAAACGATGGTTGAGTAGGTTAGCTGCTGGAAAGCCGTTAGTAGTTATGGAGATGACTTCCCAAAAACCATGTCGTAGGTCTCTAGAGACCACAAACTGAACACTGAAAGACTAATAGCCCTTTCAGTCCCAAGGTTGTAGCTGATGTGACATTAATATAGAGAAGGACGTTTAAGTCACAAAATACGTATAGTAATTCATTACAAAAAAGAAAATAAAAGTATTTTCAAAAAATGTTTACTCACCCAATTGGCTGTTTTGGGCCTTCACCACAGAATTTTATGATCTGCACCATCTTACAGTGGCATGCATTTGAAAGAAATGACATAGTAACATCACAAGTTCATATAAAATCATCTGGCTATCAGATTTTGATAACTTCACATGTCAAACCTTGTCAACAAGCTTGTAAGTGTACTGGAAGTTTGGCGACTGCTGGTGACAACCAGTGTAGAAACATGGAACTAAAATACGTTGCGCACGGTACCACAGTCCATCCACGATTGTGTGATGGAGGTTCGATCTTCCTAGCGTGAATCACAAAGAAATAAAGCGAGCAAAACCAGAAACGCACAAGTGTGCGTTCAGGTCTGTTCCTTGCGGTCGCTGATCGTGTTTTTTCGTTGCTGTTCGATGTGTTCTTAGCTCAGCTCAGCCTTGGCTGATTGTTATTTGAGTTCTGAGCTTCACATACCATAAACAACAACAACAACAAAATCTAAAACCCGATACCCATGTGGTCTCCTTGTAAGATGATCTTTCAGTAACCCAGATTTAGCCATTTATGCCCCAAACTGGCGACTCTGGTGGAGGTACTGCGTCGGGTAGAGTGGGGATAAAGCGACGTGACCTTGAGCCGTCATGGTGGCGGTAGTGGGGGGCTAGCGGTGCGTACGTTGAAAGACCGGGCGGCTGTGTCTACCACTGTTGACAGGGCCGCGTTCCCCCTCCCAGTCACAAAGCGTGCTTCAAGTGTTTTTCCGAAGAAGAGCGCGCGTCCTTTTCTCTGGATGCGCGGCGGCTGGAGGCTTAGCTCAGTTGTGCAGGGCGGCCTGCCAAGCAGTACTGCCCGCGTAGCCGTACCAGTGGGCTCGGCCGCCTACCAACTGTACAGAGATCGACGTAGTATATTCGAACAGTATTATATGAAACATTGTATGTACTGTAAACAAAGTAACATTTATTTGGCAGTATCGAAATTTTAAACATTAACCTCTGGCGTCTCTAAAACTATATTGAGGCTACCATATTGCAGGCATTTACCAAACAATCTTTACTTTAGTTATCGTTCTGTCCCTCCTAATAGACGACGTAAATTTTCGAACGTACCCAGTCGCGTGAGGAGAAACGGTGTTGAATGTACCTTAAAGGCCGCAAGCATAGAGCAGTTGTACCTTTCTCTCTCTCTCTCTCTCTCTCTCTCTCTCTCTCTCTCTCTCTTTTTTTTTTTTTTTTTTTTTTTTTTTTTTTTTTTTTTTTTTTTTTTTTTTTTTTACGGGGCTCCCTACTCCCCTACACCTCGTTCTTTCGCTCACCATCAACGCCTTCAGCGGCGAGAAAATAAACGTCCCCCGATGAGAATACCTTTTAACATAAATCATGGCATATTCTTGCCTCAAAAAGAAAATGAAACTGTGGCTATCTTCCATTTCATATCTGTTTCCAACTCTCTCCTCATTGATGCAATGCAGCTCCATGTCGGTCGTGAAAAATAAACAAAATTACTTCATCTTAGGCAATAGTCCATGCCGGAAAGCCCGACACAAAAATCATAACATAAGCAGTGCTCATCCACCATTGTACATTTTAAAAGAGTAGATAAAACGAAACACTAAGACCATAAGACGCATGGAGCCGAAAGTAAAAAGGAAGAGGAAACGTAAAACACTGCGTACAGTGTACAGAGAATGTAAAAAAATAATAAATTAATTAATAAAGAAACAACTAAAATCCAAACTGATGGATTACATCCCTTGTTTGGTGAAGGCATATTCTAATGGTCTCTTTAAAAAAAATACCAAACATTTCCCTGTATTTCGTCTTCTTGTTCTCTTCAACATAGTCCTTCCAAAGATACGACAGGAACTCGATTGGATCCGTAGTACGCAACGTGAAAATCGCGTTTGCTGTGGCTCGAGGAAGTACCGCGTAGTTGCTGAGTTCTCGTAATCACCGACATACAAAATGGGACGTAAAGAAAGGGAGACAACGGCGGAAGAGAGAGTTATTTTAATCAATGTGTACAAACAAGGCAAAGCTCTTACCAAAATTGCTAGCGCACTCAACAGACGCAAAACTACAATGTGCCGCGGTGGAGTAGCCGAGCGGTCTAAAAGGCGCCTCGCTGCGGAGCGTGCGGTTGCTCGCTGTCGGAGGTTCGAGTCCTCCCTGGGGCATGGGTAAATGTGTTGTCGGTCGGTTAGTTTACCTTAGTTTAAGTAGTTTGTAAGCTACGGACTGATGACCTCGCAGTTTGGTCCGATAGATTTACAAATACTATACTATACTACTACAGTGTACCGCATCATTCAGCGCTTCAAACAAACGAATAGTGTTGTAAACAGACTTAGAACTGGCGCTTCTTCTAAACTCACTACCAGAGACAGGAGACAAACAATAAAAATGATGAAGGAGAATCCAAGAATTACTGCACCTATATGTGGTGTGGAGGGAGACGTGCTGTAAGGGGAAAAAAAACTTCTAAAGTATCATTACTGGCCGTGTATTCGTCAGCGTTATCATAGCCTGTAGGGTGAAACGTACCATAAAAACAACGAAAACACAAATATTTCTCACACCATGCACAACACGCGAATAACATATTGCCACATTCACTTGTCCGAGGTATCGTTCGTGGAAAACATACCTGATGTATGACATAAAAGTTTTCTGAGTGTTGTACCGCGTCATGATGTAAGAAGACTATTACTCAAAAAACTGACGTTTCGGCCAACGTTACAGTGACTTTCATCTGGGTATACTGATGCGGTACAACACCCAGAAAACTTTTATGTCATCTGACTCTGGCCGCGGAAGCTTACGTAATTATACCTGATGTATGTTTCTGAAGGCAGCTCTATCAGATATTAATTTCGTTGCGCACCAAGAGTGTAAAAGTATATTTTTACGGACAAGCTTGGACAACTGATTATGGCCCAAGGCATGAATTTTTGAATAGCATCTGCTCTATCATGAGTGTCTCTGTTCTCGTGTAATGTGGCATGATTTTGAAGTCTTGCAATAAAATTCTTGATCTGACGCAACAACTAAACCTCACAAGGTTGACAAAGAAAGGTGCTTTTCGGTGGTATCACTTTAACAGTGCAAGTTGGTTGAATATAATCATTGACAAAAGTCCTGCCCTAGCGCGTTATGTCGATTTGGCCACCCCATGAATGCAGTATCAAACAAAATTTATTTTTCTGCACATACAGAACATGATCCAAATATAATTAACATAGTTCGGAGGTCAGCGTTTCAGACTTTGAGCACTAGACGCAAACATTTACAATCTCTCTGGAGGTCCTCAACGTCTTGCGATTAATGTGGATCGAATTTTCCATTCGGTTCTTCCAAAAAATTGTACAAATGTTTGTAAATCTATGGGACGTAACTGCTTGGTTATTACTCCATAGCTTACAAGCATAAAAACTACTTATACTAAGTTAAACTAACCTAAGGACAACACATACACCCATGCCCGAGGGACTCAAACCTCCGCCGGCGAACAGCCGCGCGCACCGCACTACAGCACCTCAGTGCGCACGGCTATTCCGCCGCGGCGGTTTCTTGCAAAAAAATAAAATAATAATAATTTTTAAAAAAATCAAATGTTTGTATAGCTTATGGGACTTAACTACTGGGACATCAGTCCCTAAACTTACAACCTACTTACGAACTAGCTAACACTAAGGATGGCACAAATATCGATGCCCGAGGGGGGATTCGAACCCCCGACCGTAGTGGCCGAGCAGAACGTGACTGACGCGCCGCAGTCCCCTCGGCCACCTCGGCCGGCGGTTCTTGCAGACACAAGAATACTGTGGGTAGCAATTTACCGTTTACAGTGAGAAAATAAAGTGTACGAGTGTAAACCTTTGTTCACAGTACCAACTGCAACTAACGTGGTGTTCTCACCTCGATATGTCAACGTACGTTTCATGTTAACACGATATTCACACCCTGTTTGGTCTTTGTTTATGATGGTCTTTGTTTCTGACAAACCTTCAGTCACACTCACAAGTTTCAATCGGGGCTTTGGTCTAGCGTTTGAAAGAGCTCTACAGCGTCAAGGTTTTTTTCAGTTGATGTTAATTTCGCTTTGGAAATGTATTGGGTGTGTTCTGTATTTCGCTTTGCAATGAACGGAAAATCACTTTCCTTTGATCTATACTGCATACTTGCTGCTAAATCTGATTGCTGAGGAGTTGTTACGTTTCTCTGGCTTCAACAAACCTGTCGACCTCCCATTTGCCAATAGGATCTAATTTATCGACTCTGGATCCTCCAGTTTTGATTTCCGTTACCCACGTCTATAATATATTCTTTCTTATTAACTTGTAAATTGCTCCTTTGGTAAACAGTGTTTTCAAACAGCTGTAAACAGAACAGATAAAGGAAGGAAGGAAGCTTAGGTCATTAGAGACGGAGCTAACGCTCGGAGTTTTGGGTAAGGATGTGGATGGAAATCGGCCGTGCCCTTTTGAATGGAGTCATCCGGGCATTTGCCTGGAGTGATTTAGGGAAATCACGGAAAACCTAAATCAGGATGGCCGGAGGTGGATTTGAACCACCATCCTTCCGAATGCGAGTCCAGTGTGTTACCACTGCGTCACCTCGCTCGGTGTGTAAACAGATAATACGCTTAATAGAACATAAATTACACGTCCCGATGCCCTACTTCAAAATAAGGCAAGAAACGGCATTACAGATATGAGAATATTATCAAATACGGTACATCGAGGAAAAAAAATTGACAAAAAATGGCGTGATGGAGTTCGAACCTGGATCCACGGCTTGACAGTTCAAGTTCTGGACCGCTTCTTTTGTTCTTCAGGTAGATTGATGTTTTGCGGTCATATTGTTCAGGTTCCTTCTGGGCTCTTCCTCTAGTGCTTTGGCTCTTTTTTTTTATTTTTCTTAATTACAGATGGCGTCTAGCCCTTTGAGCGAGCTGAGCTACCGCGTCCGGCAGCCCTCTTGACCGGCGACGGCACTCGGAAAATCACTCATGTTTACGAGTACCCGCGCTACAGCATGAAAACACAAAAATGTTAATTACTCCGACGTCATTAATTTCGCCCCCATATTTTCCAGTAAAAAATCTCACTGTCGTGCTTCACGGCCCACTTTACAATTGCCTATAGTGTTATGAATTTCCAAACATTTCGGATAAAAATAATAAAAAATTCGTTGTTACGTATTTCAAGGCGTGTTCACGAAATATAATAGATGCACATTTTAGACAGAGCACTCTTACATATGCAGAACTCTAAAAATTACAGAACATAGCTCTATTTAATTAATAAGGATGCCGCAAACCTTTTAAGAGCCAAAGCGAAAAGAAATGTAGTGGCGGGTTTCGAACTAACGACCATGAGTATCACAACCTAACGCCCTGCACACTACACTATGGCGGTCGGTTACGATTTGTCTTCTTAATTCTCGAACCAATTGAGGCAGTTGTTAACTGCCACTTTGGCGTTTTAGACACTAGATTATAATTTATTGTACTAAGAACAATTTTTTTTTGTTTTTGTTTTATTTTGTTAATGCTTCAGTGCGCCATTGCTTTGAAATGACAATGCGTAAGTAATAATAATAAAATCATAAAATACAGCAAACAAAAGGAGTATGCCAGAGAGAGAGTTTTATGTAAAATCAAGGGACGGTGTCAAATCGCCGTTATTTTTGCAAATATCTCTGTAACGTAACGAGTTACGAAAAAGAAAGAAAAAAAACTTAAGGGAGCAAAGTTCTAGAGAATTTTCACCTCTACAAATTCCGTTATTCAATTTTCGTTATTTTCATTTAAATTTCGAGCTGTCAAAAGACGACCGCAAAGGCCCACTTTTAGTGTCACCGCCGTAACGTAAATTGGGCCAAAAATGCTCATCTTTCGACGGAATTTCGATGTATACTATTGAAAACGCTGTTTTCCATGATCAGCGTTGACCTTGATGTATTTTAAAAACTACTGAGTGGCTACCAAATAGCCGAAATACGTATCTCTTTATATTCTATATAAACCTCCATACAGAATTTGATCGAAATCGGTGAGCCACGAGTCAGTCAACGGCTGCACCGCTGTGAAGACACCACTTACCCCCAGCCCCGTCGGGCTTGGCCAGTACTTAGATGGGTAATCGTCCGGGTACGTCACGCGCTGTTGACAATGTTCCCTTTGGCTTAAGGCAGAGGGGACAGGAGGGGTGGTGGTGCAAAGTACTTGATCACAAATCCTTGCACCAATGTTCTGGATGAAATTCCAAACCTCTCCACAGTGTCTCATGGAGTGAAGGCACGGGACACTGTTGATGGCGATCCGCCCTCTCACGCTTCTCCCATCACCTCGAACACGATCACCTACACTTAACATAGACACTTCAGCACACAAAGTTCTCACACTTCGCGAAGGATAGGGAAAACTTTTCCAATCAGGCGGCTGAACCTGCCCTTCGGGGTCTCCCAGGCGTTCTTGCCATACGACTTTACTTTTACCCACATGTCTGACTCTCTCCTTGTCAGTGACATAATCCCCAACGGACCATGAAAAACCTTAACAGGGAACTGGTGTGGTCGATAGTACATTTTTCTGTTTTAAAAGAAATTTGCTTTACACGACGTAAATTTCAAAATTAAATATCTCGAAAACAAAGATCGATAGAGGAATGCAGTAAACGGTATGTTTATTGTGAAAGCTGTAAGACGTTTAAACAGCAGTTTGAAGGAATAGTTACAAAAGCTGCTAACAGATGGCGTTGTACGCTATACACCTCATATCAGCATACATACGTGAAATAATCGTATGAAAACACTCTTTACAAACAATCACATCACAAAGTTTTCAAAATGCTCACCATTGGCAATACAGAGGTGGCGCAAACAAAGAATGAAATTCGCCATCACATTTCGTATTGTCTCAACCGAAATGGATTCACATGCCACAGAGATCGCCGATTCAAGCTCGTCCAGCATGGAGGGATGCTTCCGGTAGACCATGTCTTTCACTGTGCCCCACAAAAAAAAGTCACAGGGAGTCAAATCCAGCGAATATGGAGGCCAATCCATGCCTGCACCAGTAAATTTCGGATATTCCAAAGCAATAACTCGATTACCGAAGTATTCCTCAAGAAAGCGAAACACTTGTTAGATCCGATGTGTTCGGGCTCCACTTCTTACAGCTTTCACAATAAACATACCGTTTACTGCATTCCACTATCGATGTTTGTTTTCGAGATATTTAATTTTGAAATCGGGGAGTCCTTTCTGGACACCCTGTATGTGGAGAAAAAAAAATTATACACCAGATTCCATGCAATTACTTGAAATGATTCTTCATGGTAAACGTTTTCCACAGCACTGACTTCAAACCATGATTCTGTTTTCAATTAAACTGTCAGCATCTTGCCTACAATTCGATAATTCAGAAAGAAACAGTGTATTTTATTGGACTTCAATAAACCAACATGAATATCAAATGTTCAAATGTTTGTACACCTTATGGGACGTAACTACGGGGTCATCAGTCCCTAAACTTACTTATGAACTAGTCTATACTAAAGACGGCAGAAACATCCATACCCGAGGAGGGATTGGAACCCCCGATCGCAGCGGCCGTGCAGACCGTGGCTGGCACGCCGCAGACCGCTCAGCCACCGCGGCCGGCCCAACATTAATATGAGGAGACTTATTTGAATAGATGAAAATTAGAAGACAAAAATCAAATGTTCAAATGTTTGTAGAATCTATGGGACTTAACTAAGGGGTCATCAGTCCCTAAACTTACAAACTACTGATAAACTACTTACAACTAAGGACGGCACAAATATCCATGCCCGAGGGGGGATTCGAACCCCCGACCGTAGTGGCCGTGCAGACCGTGACTGGAGCGCCTCAGTCCCCTCGGCCACCGCGGCAATTAGAAGACAAAGATGTACGATTATTGATAATAGATTGAGAGAGAATATAAAACAAAATGTGATTTTAGACTTTTCTACGTAAGTTTGGCAATAAACCGTTTCGAATATAGTAGTCAGTTTTTGTCGACCAGTTTTGGACTTGTTGGTGCGTTCTGAAACGCATGGCCTCGGCTGCTGCCTTCAATCATGTTCGTGTCTGTAAGTTGCATCATTGTGAAATATATAAACGTTAGTCTAGATGTTTGACAATAGACTAACAAGTTTGAAACTGCTCACATAAAAACTGACTAATAAATTTAGAACTGTTGACCAAAATAGAAAATGAAAGTCTAAAACCATTTCCAGTTACTGTTTTTGACACCCGTTATGAAGGATAGTCACAAAAACATGTTATGCTAAAATATTTACTACATTCATTTTCTCTAGCCACGAAACTGTTTTTCTAGTCGCAATTTATTTACCAATAATATTTATAAAGGTCACAATGCCATCGTAAATTTTGTATGTGAAGAAACATTTTTCAGTTTTTACTGGTATTCGCCACAGACCGTCGTACTGTGTATTTGCGACAAAGATTTTGCATTTTTCACATATACACCCATCACATATTCCTGTAAATCTAGGGTTACCATGTGTTCATCACCAAAAAAGAGGACAGTTCATATATAAAGAGGACACTTTATTTTTAACAGAATGTAATTTACAACTTTATTAACTATTCCAAACTAAAACAGTAACCCAGTGTGGTTGTTGGAAAACGAAATATTATGAACCTTGGCAGTTTATTCCTCATCACTACTCTCAATTGTCTCATTCTTGTCTTATTCACTTTTGAACCAACTATATTTGGTGGACGACGAAATCTCTCTCAAGAGCTTTTTGTTTTTAACAAGTACTGATGAAAACTCAGGCATTTCAAATGTTTGAAATTTTACTGTACACATACAGTATAATTACAGTACATTTTAAATCTATTCCTGTCTTTTGTCCACTGAGTGTTCAAAGGAGAAAACCCATGTTCTGTGTCGGCATTATGACTAGTTATAGAAAAAAAGAAGTCCACAATTTTCAGCAGTTCAGAATAACTAACAACACTAGATGACTGATTTAAATATGCACATCACACTTCAGCTGCTGGTAAGTTCTGTTTCCTTTGAAAAATCTTTCAAAAATTTTATAAAATTACAAAGCTTATCGGAGCACAATGTATCATTAATTCTTACATTCGTTTGAGCATTCTCTTGAATGATTTGTATTTCTCCAGAAGCACACTGACTTTCTCTTCGGCATTGTGTTATATTTAAGTTCGTAATTTATTTTGAAGCAAAAGGCTACCTACGATCTGGAACACACAATACAGCCTTAACTAAACCACAAAGTAGGCCTATATCAACAGCAACGCCATTGAACGTAATGCAGAAGACAGAATGCACTCGTTGAATACAGGACAGACAACCGGGTTCCTTCGCAGAGAAGTTCCAAATCGTTTGCAACTGTCAGACCCGTGCGGACCGCGAAATTGTGAACGGCAATTTCACTCTGTTTTTGCGCGTAATAATTTCCAACAGTTTGGAACTGCAGTGCGAATGAAAATGCTGCCGCCAATGACAAAAAAAACTTCGGATCCCAAAAAGGAGGACATTTTGAAGAATTTTATAAATTCCGGCCGGACACATTTTCTTGCCTCAAAAAGAGGACGTGTCCGGGAAAAAGATGACGTATGGTAACCCTATGTAAATCACATCTGTGACGAAAACTTCTGCACTTCATGCGGTATACCCGTTGCATATTGATGTTCATGCAGGATATATTGAAAAACGTCGCATTGTCGATTATGCATATACCCATAGCTTATTACTGTAAATTGTGTACAACAAAAAAACTCTTTGCATTTTGCGTCCCCTTCCTATCTACATCTCCCTCTGTTACATGTATAGTATTCGTATAATCCGACCATGACTGACGAAATTATGAAAAAGGACTTTGCTAATCGCAGATAACTTGTAAAATCTCATTTAAAACACTTGAACGTTGCTATTCCGCCTCCTTTCTCCTTTGGCAAATATATAGTCTTATAAATTTATCATTGTTCAAGAAATGAGTGAAAACGGCACTACTAATCGCAGAAAAGTAAAGCAGTTCCACAGCTCTGTAAGTTTCGTCAAACAGATGTAATAGCGCATTTTTAAGTTTATCATTACAATCCTCAAATACATGTTTCTGACGCATTGATTTTTTTAAAAAATTCATTGGCCTTAATAGCTCAAAGTCGTTACAAGGAATGCCTAAGTCATTTTCACGACAATGGTGACAAATTGGTTCACAAAATTATTTGAACTCCAGTTTTTCAGTAAAAGAAACAGGCGTTTATAGATAAACGCCATTTGTTCGTTTTCGTAAATCAAGATACATCCGACAAACGATGATAACTTCATAATAATCGCGAAATGAAAGTTTCACGTACTGTTTCGTAAAATAGCGATTGCGGGCTAATCACTTCAGGGCAAGTCTCGGCTAGACGTGAAATGGCTGTGTTTAACCAGTGTTGCCAACTATCAGTCAGAGAAAATGCCAAAACAGTCCAACAAAAATGGCCAGAAATGGCTAAATTATAATTTATATGTTTCATGCATAAAAATTAAAATGTGAAAAACACTCACCTAGCAAAAATAAATATCACCGTCCTCATCCTCATTTTCTTTGCTACTGCTGCTGCGGATTTTACTGGACTCCCTCGTGTATGTAGCATTCCTACCAACAAGCTTCAGTGTTTCTTCTGGGATTTCATATGAAAAACAACACTTATGTTCCCGTCTCAATCCATATCTTACACTCCGAATAGCATAGAGTGTATTCTTTTTAAGTCTGTTTCTGAGCTTGTTTTTCACCAAGTTCACTTGGCTAAATGGAGCACATGTTGAATGTGTTTTTTAGAACTTAAATGATGCTTTAAATCATACAATTTTGCTCTTATTTCTGTTTTGCAAAACATGCAAAATGCTTTAGTTTTGTCTGTTGAAACTGGCTGTAGTCATTCCTTGAAGTCAGACATATTTTCCCATTCCTTCCTGTAAGTTTGTATATATTGCGGTTTCGGCATGGCTAGATAATTAACTATCACAGTCAAAAAACACTAGTACAGCACACGGTATTCTTCCAACAATCAATGTTATCACACGTTAAAAAAGAAACACTTCACACCACACTGTTGTAACTTGTACAGCGTTTCCAAGCAAATGCAACTATATAGTGGTGGCCATTGTTTGTATGTTTCAAAACAATGAATCGATATGCGGAACTGTTTCATTGTCTCGAAACTTTCAGGTATTACTGTTTCGATACGGTGGTGTTTCATTTGTCGTACTTTGGAGGAACGTTAAAAATAATAAATCAATAAACACATTTCTATTCATAATAAAAACTTCAGAGGTTTCCATTTTTGTTGTGAAAATTATCGAATAATAAAAATGGCTAGAAATGGCTATATAATATCACAAAAATGGCTAGGAATGCCAGCAGTAGCTTTTTTTCAAAAACAGTGGCTAGACGCCACTTCAAAATGGCCAGATCTAGCCATAAAATGGCTAAGTTGGCATCTCTGTGTTTAAGTTGAGTTTCGTATAATACTCTTTGTGAGAAGTGAAATGAATTCTTAACCCGCGGTCGCTAGCGTATATTGTTGTCACGCGATAAATCCCGTGTTAGATTTTTTCTAACAATGAGGTCTTGTACCTTTTTTATCTCTATTTGATAGACAAAGACACGTTTATACAATAAACCATTCCCTTATTATTACCAAAGCGTTATGAATTAGTATAAAATGGTACGGAACATGTAATTTGCTAAACTTAAAAATATTTCAACACGCAAAGATTTCACAAACGGTTTTTATTACAACACCCGTGTAAACAGCAGCCGGCCGCGGTGGCCGAGGGGATTGCGGCGCTTCAGTCACAGTCTGCACGGCCACTACGGTCGGGGGTTCGAATCCCCCTCGGGAATGGATATTTGTGCCGTCCTTAGATGTAGCTAGTTCATAAGTAGTTTGTAAGTTTAGGGACTGATGACCCCTTAGTTAAGTCCCATAAGCTTTACAAACATTTGAACTTTTTTTTTTTTTTTTTTTTTTTTTTTTTTTTTTTTTTTTTTTTTTTTTTTGCAAACAGCAATTCATAATATTTATAGCAACTGATTAATTAATTTTTACTCATCAGATTCAGATATGGTTTCTTGCGACGTACACTCATGGTAAATAAGAACACTCGATGCTGTATGTTCTTTACAGCTAGGGCTCTAACAATGATGGCAGCGATGCTGTGTAAATGTTTTTCCTTTTAGGGCTTTTTTTTTTTGTCTTGATTCATTTTCTTCTTTAGCTGTCGGTAGTTTGCAAATGTGTACAACATCTTTTATTTTCTCCTTCAAGCGAAGTGATGTCCACGGAATCGACATGCGTTTGATCATGTGGGCTTTTGTTAAGCATTATACTCAATTCTTTGATGAATCTTCTCCGTGGAATTAAGTCATTTGTGTTTACCTTATATATTAATTGAACATTTATTGCTCCAATGTTCAGCAAACTGAAAAACAGTGTAAGAGGCCAGCGGTTGCTTATTCTTGAAACAGAATATTTCGATTTCAAACGGTCGATAACATCTACACCTCCTTTAGTGAGATTGTAGAATGTATTGACGTCAAGTTTGTTCGCTTCGCCACTGTCAGCGTCTAATAGCATCGTCGCTGTGCACGATGGATAACATTAAAACATTCTTTTCTGTTTATTATTTGGGACGTATGAGCAAATCAAATAGTTGTTGCTTTGTTTTTCTCCAAATGCGAATATGCTGCTGATTAGTTGCCTACACTTTACATCCAGAAGTTCTGGTGGAATTTCTCTTTTATTCTTCCGTAGAATACCTACTACTGTGAGTCGATGATTGGCGTACATTTTGTTAGCCAATGGTATAGATGTAAAATAATTGTCCATCGTCACGTTTCTGCCTGTTTTGTCAATCGGTCGAATCAATCGTAACACGACATTCTCTGCATCATTGGGTACTTGATGTGGCCCAGTAGGCTGTTTGCCTGCACATACTTCCATATTTAGCTTATAAAACGTTCTGGCATCATAGAGCGCATATACCTTGATGTCATATTTGGCAGGCTTGTTTGCTATATACTGCCTGAATCTTCGACGTCCACGAGAATGGTTCTAACATCTCATCTATCGTTGCCAATGCACCGACACTGTAGCTCTTCTTGCAAACATCCACAAAATCGTCAAATACTTCTCTAATAGGTGCCAGATTATTTGTTTCCTTTCTCTGAGCTCTCGTAGATTTGTCGTCAAAACGTTTAGCTTGGAGAAGTGTGTGGAACCTACGTTTGCTCATCGATGCACTAAAGAAATCCAGTGCAGTCCCATCAGTGGCCCATAGCTCTCAGTACTGAGATGCTGTGCCTTTTTCACTCCTGCGAGATATAATACACCAAGGAAAGCAGATAATTCTTCAAAATCTGTCCGTGGGCAGTCTCGAGGACTCCATGAATAAGATGCTTCCATTCTGTCAAGTTCTTGGTTTGTGTATTCCACAATTCGACCAATTACACTATCTGGATAAAATAATTTCCAGCATTTCAAAATTGTTTTCGGATTTTTTGCAGCACCCTTCACACCTGGAAGCTGTGTCACAATATTCTGACGACCAGTTTTTGGTGGAGGAGCGTGTTGCTTCAACCATTTTGTTATTCCATCCTTACCAAGAAAGGTTTCACGATCTCTATATTGAGAAACAGCTGTAGCAGAGGTATCAGAGTCGCTGACTGATCTTTTGCGTTATTGATCTCTTCATGCTCAGACGGTGCGTCAGAATCTGATGACAGACCCTCTAAATGAATATCCTCGTCTAGTGGTTCATCTAGCCATATCAATATCTGTTCCTCTGACATGACTTCTTCCCCAGTTTTATAGTTACTTTCACAGAATGCCATGTACTTTGTACAATTGCTTCATTCTGTTCGTAAAACCCAATAAGAATACTTACTTCGCTTATAAAAGACGTAACATACGCTGAACACTTTCAGGAGAAAACAAACGAACCTATCCGCATGTTACAAGGACAAGAAACAGACTAAACGTGAAGCAAGGCGGTATTCCACGAAAGGAAAAGTAATTGTTACGTAAAGACTCCCGTGTTAGAAAAAATCTAACACTGACGCAACACTTTAAATTATGGCACAAATAGAAAGCTATTGTTGAAATTTGATTGGCTAGGCACAGATTAATTGAAACACGGGATATGAAAGAAAGCATTTCTAGATCGTCAATTCATTAGGTTTGAAATGTGTGGGAATATTTAACTAAAATCATAAATGTTAGATTTTTTTCTAACAACGCGAGTGATCGCGGGTTAAACGCCAAGTTATTCCATGGTATGTACATTCTCGCGAGCGTGGTGCAATTTTCGGATACCTCGCGAGAGAGTAGTGTTTCCCCAGAATGCTCGCAGTTTAGTGGAACAGGCCAAGGAGAGGCTAAATCCGTTGTATCGCGCTTGGTGCAATTTTCGGGCACCTCGCGAGAGGGTAGGGCTTTTCCAGACTAGCAACAGATTTGTGGAACACCTCGAGAGAGGCTAAATCCATTGTATCGCGTCCGTTGTGTAGTTTTAGGGCACCTCGATAGAGGTTAGGGCTTCTCCAGAATACCAGCGGTTTTCTGGAACACCTCTATGAGAAGTATTTTATACAGACCAGAAGAAGGGCACTCAAGCACCCGAAACCGGTCGTTAATAAATAATCTCTTTGAGAGCTAACTCCATAGTATCGCGCGCGTGGTGTAATTTTCAAGCACCTCGCTCTTGCGAGGCTTCTCCAGAATAGCAGCGGTTTAGTAGAGCACCTCTGTGAGAGGCTAAATCCATTATCTCGGAGCCCTGTTGAGAGGGATAAACGGTTTTTGTTCCCGCGCGCTTGACGCGTGTCCTTGAAGGGTCTTCCCGCTGTTCCCCCCACCCGTCCGCCAGGCAGGCAGCGCTCTTCGGAGTACCCTGCTACGAGGCTAGCGAGCACGACGCCTGTCCAGGAGGAGGCTTTGCGTCGCCCCCCACCTCACCCGTCCCACCAGGTGGACAGCGCTGTTCAGAGTACCCAGCTACGAGGCTAGGGTCTTTGTGTGAGCAGAAACCGGTTCTCAGGACGGACCCTGAAGCGAGGGTAGCGCAGGTGGTTCAGGGAAAGCTGCGAGTGGGAAAGGGGTGGGGGGAAACGTGTTCCTGTCACCCGGAGTAGGAGTGGGGGAGAGGTGGGGAAATAAGCTCTCGTAATACCCAGTGGTCAGGGGAGAGGGAAGAGAGAGTGGAGGGGGAAATAGCTGGGATTACTCAGGGGAAGGGGGTCGTGGGGTAAGGAGGAAAAGGTCCCACAATCGCAATTGTAATTTTGTACACTGCTGGCATAAAATGCCGGAAGATCTGTAATATTAATGTTGGTCTGTGTTTCATGAACTTAACGAATTTTTGGAGGAAAAAACTACAAGGAAAATAAAAAACCGCCGGCTTCGTTTCAAACGGAAACAGTGGCTATCAAATTGTTACGAAGTAAGTATTTACTGAAACATTAACGGAACACACGTTTCCTATTAATTACCTAGTTGTACTGCATTAAAACTTGCAATAGCGTTGAGAATAAAAACCGCTACCAATCACAATTAGAGATTGTATTTATTTATAACGCAACTGGTTTCCGGCTTGTACTCATCATCAGACGCTTATACATTCAGATTAGTGTGCAGTTTGTTGGTGGAGTTCTTTGTAAATTTAGCATCCAGTTCCAATGTCCATAAGTCGCACTTTTAGCAAACTTTTTCACACACACTTTTCGTTTTTACACTCTTTATTTTCTTCTTTGATAATATTCGAATAGTTCTGCTTCCCAGTTTTCCATTGGCACGTTTTATGTTGTCCAAGATGAGAACTCACACCATAGTCTATGTTGATGGACAGAGATAAAAACACACATCAATGGTGTGACTTCATATCCTTGTTCATCAAAAACGTGCCTGTGGTAAAATACACACAAAGCATGGAAAGCAGAACTATTCGAATATTATCAAAGAAGAAAATAAGGAGAATAAGAACAAAAAGTGTGCAAAACTGCAACATTTGGATGCTAAATTAATGTTGAACTTAACCAACAAACTGGACACTGATTTGAATGTATAAGCGCCTGATGATGGGCACAAGCCCGAAAACGGTCATGTTATAAATAAATACAATGTACATGGGATACTCTGCAAATCACATTTAAGTGCCTGGCCGAGGGTTCATTGAACCACCTTTATACTATTCATCTACCATTCCATTCTCGGATAGCGCGCGTGAAGAAAGAACATCTGAATCTCACCGTTCGAGCTCTGATCTCTCGTAATAATAATAATAATAAATTAGTCGTAAAGCTCCCATGTGGAAGACGCTAAGTAAAGGTGGTTCATTTTCCGTTCTTCTTGGTCTTCTGGTTCTTTTTATTTGCCCACCAGTTTTTCATTGTTTGAGAACATTTAGTTCTTCTTTCTTCACTCCATTTTGTTCCAGTTCTCGGTGCTTTTGTCTCTGGTTTAACCTCCCACTTTTCAACTTTTATTCTAAAATTGTTCCTTTCAGCTATTTCTTTTTCAGTAATTTTGGCTAATTCCAAATCTTTTTTAACTTTTTGGATCCATTCTCCTCCATTAACAAGAGAATCTACGTATTTTACAGTTCTTTTTGTTAATCTGTGTTCAGGGAGTCTCATTATGTGGCCATAGAATTTGAGGCGTCTTTTCCTCATGTCTATCTCTATGTTAGAATATTCTTCAATTTTTGATGTTTTCTGTAATCTATATCCATTCTCGGTCCATCTTGGTCCCAAAATATTTCTAATTATTTTTCTTTCTTCTTTCTTTAGATTTTCTAGATCAGTTTTCCTGTTAAGTGCCAAGGTTTCGCTGGCATATAACATTAATGGTTTAATGACTGTATTGTAATGCCTAATTTTGGCATTTAAAGATAAGCATCTTTTATTATAGAGGTTTTGCACTAATCCTAAGCCTTTACGAGCTTTTTGTATTCTTTCTTGTTGTGCAAATTTTTCCGAGATAATTTCTCCAAGATATTTGAAGTGTGGTACTCTGTTGATTTCTCCGTATTTGGTTTGTAATTTGGAAATTTCTAAATTTGTTGTTGTGAACACTGTCTTTTCAAATGATATCTGTAGCCCGACATTTTCTGCACATTCTTTTAGAATTTCTACCTGTTTTATAGCCCTTTCACTAGAATCTGCCATTATTGCGAGATCGTCTGCAAAGGCTAAATAGGGGATTCTTAGGTTATGTTTTTTGGTTCCTAATGAAATTGGTTTCCAGCACTTTTCTTCTTCAAGTTTCTTCTCCCATTCTTCCATGATTCTATCCAGAACTACATTGAACAACAAAGGCGACAACCCATCACCCTGTCTAACCCCAGTTTTAATTTCAAATGGTTTCGAAAGTTTTCCCATAAATTTCACTTTGGATTTTGTATTTGTTAACGTCTGTTGAATGATTTTTTGTATTTTACGATCCAATCCTTTTTCCTCAAGAATCCTAAATAGTGTGGGTCTGTGGACTGAGTCATATGCCTTCTTGAAGTCGACAAAGACATACACTGTAGGCTTGCCTCGCATCTTCCTTATCCTTGTGATTAATTTTAGGTTTAAAATTTGCTCTGGGCACGATCTGTTTGGCCTGAAACCAGCTTGGAAATCTGAGATTTTGGGTTCTAGTATTTCTTGTGCTCTTTCAAGAATACAAGCCGATAAAATCTTATATGTGACAGGAAGTAGAGAAATTCCTCTGTAATTATTCACATCATGTTTGTCCCCTTTTTTGTGTAATGGATGTATTAAGGCACACTTCCAATCTTCTGGGATTTCTTCGGTGACCCATATATTTTGAATAATTCCTACTAGCTCCTTTCTTGAATTAGGCCCTAGATTTTTTAGAAATTCAGCTACAATTCCATCCTCCCCAGAGGCTTTGTTATTTTTGAGTTTCTTTATGCGTTTGATAATTTATTTTTCTGTTGGCAGTGAGGAATCTTTTTGTTGTGGAGCTTTGGTGTTGGATATTGGGAGGGTTTCTGTTGGTTCTGGACAGTTTAGAAGTTTTTCAAAATATTCGGCTAGTACTTCACAATTTTCTTCATCGCTTAGTGCTAAATTCCCATCTGGTTTTCGGAAGCAAACGTTTTGAGGGTTATAACCTTTAATTTGGTTTGCGAAAGTTTTGTAGAATCCATGTGTATTATAATTTTTAAAATCTGTATCTATTGATTCTAGTTGCTGGATTACATATTTTCTCTTCTCTTGTCTGATAATTTTATTCGAAAGCTTTCGTGTTTCTAGAAAGTTTTGGTAATTCCCCTCATTCTTATTCGAGCTATATTTCTCGAAGGCTTTTTTGCGTAATTCAACGGCATTTTCACATTTTATATTCCACCACGGATGTTTGGGTTTCTTCTGTAACGGTATTTTTTCTTTGGCTATTTCTGTAATTTTTGTCTTGAATTTTTCCCAGTTGTTTACAGGAGAATGTTCCCATGTTTCTATTGTTTCTAATTCTGTTAGTTTTTGTAGATTAAATTTTGGGACTGCTGGTGGTGTTTGCTGTGTTTTTCGTCTTGGAGTGAACTGTACTCGAACCCTGGTGAGGTAGTGATCAGAGTCGATATTTGTGCCTTTCTTAACTTGGATATCTCTGATCTCTTTTTGAAAGTCATAAGAGATGGCTACATAGTCGATCTGAAATTTTCCAAGTTGGTTTATTGGGGATCTCCAGGTTTTTTGTTTGCTAGGTTTCTTGTTGAAGGAGGTTGAGCTGATTTTCATGTTGAACTGTTGGCAGAGTTGGATTAGTCTCATGCCGTTTTTGTTGGTCAATCTGTGTGCTGGATATAAGCCAACTGTCTTCCCAATTTTTTTTTCTTTGCCAATCTGTGCATTGAAATCTCCAAGAAGTATATTGACGTCGTTTCTTGGTATTTTAGAGATTTCAAGTTCTAATCGCTCCCAGAATTTGTCTACAGCTTCTCGGTTCTTCTTATTTTCAATGTTGCAAGCTGCATGGACATTAATTAGGGTGTAGTTTTTATTCTTATTTTTAAACCTAAGAAGCATTAGTCTATTGTTAATGGTTCTCACAGACATTATAGATTTAACGGCGGATTTTTCAACAAGAAAGGCCCTACCAAGCATGTTCGCCCCTCTATCAATTGTCCTATTATTTATTCTGATGATCATTTCCACCTATGTAGGTGGGGGTCAACAATATATTCTCGCATTTAGAGGAGAATGTTGGCGATTGGAGTTTCGTAAGTAGACCACGCCGTAGCGATAAACGCCGTTGCTATAATGATTCCCATCCCAGATCCTGTATCGTTTCCGTGACGCTGTCTCCCCTGTAATTGTGACTGGTAGCGGTTTTATTCTCAGCCCTATAATAGGAACAATCTCGGAGTTGAACTACATCCATCATAGATAAAACTCACTTGCAGTAGCCATTTCGACACCACAATACATTTAAAGGCATCACACAAAAGCCGATCAGGGCACGTGGTTTAGTTGGTGTAAAGAATAGTAACCAGCCTCAGAAGTTGTGGTTGCAATACTCATGGGTTTATTTTAGAAACAAACGTGAGGCGAAATATTCCAATTTATTTACATTTCCACCTGATTACAGAACAAAGCAGAAAATACATAGGAGGGCGTTGATTTCAAAATATTTTGTGATTTCAGAGCATATGGTTAGTTTACAAGATAAGCAACAGTTAATTAATGTATTGTCCTACGAGCTATCCATTATGGTTCGTTGCTCAGATACATAGACAGTGATTTGTATTTGGGTCATGATTATAGACATTTCTTATTGGTTGTGTGTTCAATAAATAAAGACGACATGATTTTAAAGGATGTGGTTTGGTAGGACTCTAGGCATAGCTTTAACTGCTGTCACTGAAATGAGCTGCAGTGCAGCTTTCAGATGTACTTTGCTGATTTAAGGATGTTGCCGCGCGCCAAGCATGGAAGTCGGTAGATCGTTATATAGTCGACATAGCTTATTTAATTAAATGTTACGTTACTATGACGAAAAGCTCAGATAAAATGGCGGCTATCTGCCCTATGTCGCAGTCTGTAGGGGTGCAAATTGTGAAAGGCCTGGTGGCATACGAAGTGGTAATTCACCATTAAGTAACTAAATTCCGTAGTCATTGTTAGCAGCTGTTGTTACTTATGAACTGTTCCCTTGTGAGTGCTATAGGGCATTTCAAAAATTCCTTAATTCTGTACCCGTGATCTTGACAAATAATGAGTGAAGTCGATGCTCAAGTGTTCACGGTCCGTTACGATGCCGCGGCTAGTGTTTCCAGATTGAGTTTATTATTAATTTTGGAGATCGTGATGAACGCAGACATACTTTTTCGAAAACAACAAATGCTAACTATAAAATTGCTACAACTAATTTTAAATACGGGTGGGTAGTAATTTACTAGGACTCGTGTACATCAAAGAAAACGGCATTGCGATCGATATATATCGAAGGTTCGATTCTTGCTCCACATTCGATATGACAAACACAAGGCGGTGACCCTGTTAGCGGGGTCGCAGCGTGATCACCTCTTAACTGCAGAGCTTTGCAGAATAGGGAGCGTTCACTGACATATCCCTCAATTCGTATCAAGCCCCCACAATCCCGTAAGCGGCCGACAGCCAACAGCGGACAAATTGAAGATCGCCTCGGCGGCCATTGTGGTGGCAAACTTCCACGCCAACTTTAAATG
Source organism: Locusta migratoria (assembly GCA_026315105.1). Taxonomy (NCBI): domain Eukaryota; kingdom Metazoa; phylum Arthropoda; class Insecta; order Orthoptera; family Acrididae; genus Locusta; species Locusta migratoria. Next base: position 870,466,800 of record CM048744.1, read on the forward strand.
TGCGCAAGACTCTTTTGATTAGAAACAGTATTCGTTTGAGTTAAGTCGCGAAAACTATGTCTCATTGATATATATAACCACAAAACAGATTCAGACTCCTTGAATATACAGCAGCCATCGGTTGTGTGTAAATTTATTACACATACGGTGTAGAAATTGGCCAACAGCATTTCCAATTCCTAACGAAACCGAACTATAATTGTAGTCTTTTTGCGTTCTAAGTGCAGCATATGAACGGAATTTATCGTCAGACACGATTTTTTTGGCACTTTCTCAGTATATTCTACGATTGTGAAACTTTTGTACAAACATTAATTTTGGAAGAGTTTCACACTTTACGTCTTTGCTTTAATGCTGTATTCTCGAATATGTAGATATTTCATAGCATGGAAAAATCAAACAGGGCCGACTGAAACAGTTAATGTTAAAAATCGATTGCGAAAGTGAAATATGCCATCAGATACATAACTGAAAAATAGCTTCTTACGTTGTGAATACAGCAATCAGCCACTACTAAATTCTTTTAAGAACACGAAGTATGCCATAACTTTTTCTTAACTAAGGCATCTAACATTAGCGTTAGGGTATCTTGCAAGAAAATTAGCATTTTTAATGCTTATAGCAGAGTGAACTGCTCGAAAGTCAGTCAACTATCGTCACAGGGTTCAACTTCACAATGTGCATCCATTGTGGCTATGTGCCGTTCATATATGGAACTATACACAGGTCTGCAAACCCCTTTCAGTTGTTATACCTATATGTAAAGTAGATTACCTTTAAATTATGCGTTACAAGTTGCTAATATTAATTTCAGAAAAAAATTCAAACTGCAGTGAGGCAACTAATTTCGTGACTGCAATAGTTATTTTATAGAATCATAAAATGAAACTTTTTGAACTTCCTGTCCACCAGAACTGCCTAAACTAGCTCCTTTTTAAGAGCTTCCAGTATTATAAAAGCCTGTTATTTATGTCATTCAATTCTATATTGTCTTGACTAGCAGTCTGAGAAGCAAGAGTAACTACCTCTGAACACAAGTAGTAAGGCTACTTGTATTCCTGGGAAATATAAAAGGGAATAGAGTATTCGATCTTTTTTTTCTTTTCTTAAATTGATTTGTGTATTTAAACGATGAGCAGCTCTTCACCATCATGCTTCATGTACACTGGAATAGTCAGACAATACAGACGTGACTATCAATTGTGTATATAACCCGCAGTAGCTATTTAATACACGATTTGCCTACTAATAACACTCGTTTTTGTGTGACGCTTGCCACTACCATGGCGGTCGGGCGAAGGTTCAAATTATCCCTCGACAGCAGCGCCGTCAGGGAGTCTAGTTATTTTTACAACGTCTTTGATTCGTATGCGCGGGTACCTCGTCCTCGCCAGCGCGCTTTGTAAAATATGGGACCATTCACCGAAATTTTCAGAAGCACCTGGTAAGTCACAAGTTTTGCTTACAGTGTGTGTCTCAGTGAGGGTCCCTTCAGCTTCCTTTGTGGCAAGTCTAAGCAGGACTAGATCGCCCGTTTTCGTTGTCACACTGGCAACGTGTGGAGTAAAGCCCTACCTGGGCGTGGCTCGCGCCATATGCGTCGCTGGTGTTCGATTGAGAAAGCGAATACACTTTGGCAGAACTGCGGGAAGTTGGCTTAGATGACCGATACTTTCCCGCCTAATACTTCAACCATAGATACTAATAGACCGGTCAAACAGCAGAGCGACTATACACATGTTGTGGTAGCAACTTAGGACTACGTTACTATTGGCAAACATTACCCCCATACAAAAACAACTTAGCAGTTTTCAAGGATTGCCATTATTTTAAACTTATAATACTTACACATGAAATTTAATGTAAAGCAATGATTGTGGAGATGTTGGTGTTATGAAACTCAGTCTACCAATAACTATGGTCAAAGGACTAACATAACAAACTAGTCGACGGTTGCAACATGGCCACACGTAAAATCGCACGAATGCATTCAATAGATAATATATGCATGAATAGTTCATCTTAGTCACTACTGTTTTATTGCACTGAAATTAATATGAACTGTTCTGATGCGAATACAAACGGAGACATGTGATAAATTCCAGGTTTATTTCAGTTTCTCTTCACTTGAGCCCATCAACATCTCGCGAAAAGAACGCAAAGTTAAAAATCAGAGAGGTCGAGGTCACACAGACCGATCATTTATACTGGAAACATTCGTGAACGAAATAGGAAGGTGGGAAATAGTAGTTTTACAAAAAGTCCCCCCCCCCCCCGGCCGCTTCCACAAACCAAATAGGGAAGTAAGCTAATATGGCAACTGTCGTTAATGTTGAAAGTTTCAAGTCCTATAAGTACTTAGGAAAGCAGAAAATCGAAGTATTCTCCACTGTAAACCACGTAAAAGAGCGAGTTCATATTGCATTGTCAGCTAATCCTCCAATCTGAGGTTTCAAGTGCCGCGGTGGAGTAGCCGAGCGGTCTAAAGCGTCTCGCTGCGGAGCGTGCGGCTGCTCGCCGTGAAGGTTCGAGTCCTCCCAGGGGCATGGGTGTGTGTCTGTTGTCCTTACGTTAGTTTACCTTAGTTTAAGTAGTTTGTAAGCTAAAGACTGATGACCACGCAGTTTGGTCCGATAGATTTACAAACATTTTAACATTTTTGAGGTTTCAAGTCTGCCCAGCTCACATCGCTCAGCCGGTCACGGCACTCATACATGGCAACGCTCGCTCGCTGCGGCGCATTCGACTGAGGCGTCAGGAGTCCGCCAGTCGGCTACTTCCGCTATGAAACACTGTTTCGAAACCATGAAACCGTGTGTATTTTGTAATAGTATGGGCCTCTTTATTGTAATATCGTCATTGTGTAATGTACAAGTATTGCTATAGAACCACACAGTTCGAGGCCAGCAACTATAGGAGGAAAAAAAAGTTTATTAAAATGCCTTGGCAGTTATATATTTCCTACAACGGGTAAATTTTACCTACCAACCTGGCGGCCTCACGTGTTTATGTTGGCAACATCAAGAACACGGTAGAAAATCTTTGCCAAGATGTTTATATTCTTTCCTCTGTGTGGTTGACAGGTTCTTGTATGTACCCTTGTTCGCACAGTGAAGTAATTGAGTAATTGTCCTCGTACAATGAAGATTTCATGACAAAAAATTTTCATTGTAATGGGATTCGCTAATGCCAATGTCACATGATTGCCAACATTATCACGGGAGGCCGCTAGGACGATAAGTAAAATTTAAACACTGTAGCAAATGCTCTGCTTTCGGAATAAGTAATGTTAATGCTTTCTCATTAGCTGAGAACTGACTATTATTTTATGTCATATATATTGTCATTTCCTCCGTTCTAGTGCGTAATACTGATAGGTGTTGTGAGTGCTAACATACATGTGACATTGAAAAGGCAAATTATCACAACATTTATTGAGCTAACATTTTGGAAAGCGTTAAGATTTTATACATCGTTATCCCACCGCTAGGTACTTACGTGAAATAAACCTTACCTTAAAATTCGAGTTTTGATCTTTAATGCGCGATTCATTTACCGTTCGAACTTTCGTAATATGGTCGTATAAATACGAAATTCGTCAAATACGGCACATTGTTAGATTTTTATGTAGTTATATCTTTTAAAAATATCTTTTGTTTTACATGAGTATCCGGTCAACATTACTCGCAACTAACGGTACAGGGAAAAGTTCTAACTGTCTAAAACGAGATTAGCCTACATTTGCGATCTCCCCTTGTTAGTATTAAGTCTGTTATTTTAGACTTTTTTTTCCTGTAAGGAAGATGTAGGTTTAGTCATGTGTTTTTAACTATTATTACCGTACAGGGATAGATAAACCTCGAATTTTGCTGGATATTTCAATGCAAATAGTGAGAAACATTTTATTTTTCATTTACATTTCTAAGGGCAGACATTATGTCATTTCGAAATACTGCAGTCACTTTAGAAACAAATTTAAACACTCACGCCTGTCCATAAATTTTTGACACTCAAACTGTTCATATACCTTCTAATAAATTAAATGTATATCAATGCACAGATTCAGTGAAATGAAACACCACGGTTTCAATACAATTCTTCGATTCCGCCTTTGTGCATTACTGGTCTGAAACACCGCTGCTTTGAAACCGACACGACGAAACACTTTCAGTATCGTCCTCGAATGAGATCCGAAACCGAGCAGAATAAAACCAGGGGGTTTCGAAACAGTGAAATATGGCGGTTTCGAAACCGCGAATCGAAACATGGTTTCGAAACCACGAAACCATGGCCAACTCTACTAAATACCCAGGCTGAATCGTCCATGTTTTCCCAAATATGGTTGGAATCGCGCTGCACTAACAGCGTAGAGGCGCACTCCCTGCCACCTTTCACAAACGATTTCGCAAAATCTGTTGTTGTGGTCTTCAGTCCGGAGACTGGTTTTGATGCAGCTCTCCACAATACCCTATCCTGAGCAAGCCTCTTCATCTCCACATAAGAACAACAATCTACATCTGTCTGAATCTGCTTAATGTATCCATCTCTTGGTCTTCCTCTGCGGTTTTCACCCCACACACTTCCCTCCAACGCTAAATTCACAATTTCTTGATATCTAAGAATGTGTCCTACCAATCTATCCCTTCTTTTAGTCAAGGTATGCCAGAAATTTATTTTCTCCCCAATTCTGTTCAGTACCTCCTCATTAGTTATGCGATCCACCCACCTAATCTTCAGCATTCTTCGGTAGCACCACATTTCAAATGCCTCAATCCTCTTCCTCTCCGCACTGTTTATCATCCATGTTTCGCTCCCATACAAAGCAACACTCCATACAAATGCCTTCAGAAAGGACTTCCTTAGGCTTAAATCAATATTCGATGTTAACAAATTTCTCTTTTTCAAGAACGCTTTTCTACCCATTGCCATTCTGCATTTCCTCTGCATATCCTCTGTACTGCGACCATCATTTGTTATTTTACTGCCCAAGTAACAAAACTCATCTACCTTCTTTATTGCTTCGTTACCTAATCTAATTCCTTTAGCATCACCTGATTTTCTTAGACTGCACTCCATTACCCTAGTTTTGCTCTTGTTAATCTTCATCTTATAAGCATCTTTCAGCACACTGTCCATTCCGTTCAATTGCTCTTCCAGGTCCTTTGCTGTATCTGACAGAATTACTATGTCATCGGCAAAACGCAATGTTTTGAAATCTTCCCCCTGAACTTTAATTCCTTCTCCAAATTTCTCCTTGCTTTCCTTTATAGCTTGCTCAATGTACAAATTGAATAACAATGGAGAAAGACTACAACCCTGTCTTACTCCCTTTCCAACCACTGCATCCCTTTCATGCCCTTCAACTCTGACAACCGCTGTCTGGTTTTTGTACAAGTTGTAAATAACCTTACGCTCCTTATATTTCACTCCTACTTGCTTCAGAACTTTAAAGAGTTTATTCCAATCAACATTGTCAAAAGCCTTCTCCAAATCTACAAAAGCTAGAAATGTAGGTTTGCCTTTTCTTGATCTATCTTCTAGGATAAGCCGTAAAGTGAGTATTGCCTCCCGTGTTCCTACATTTCTTCTGAACCCGAACTGATCTTCCCCGAGGTCGGCTTCTACCAGCTTTTCCATCCTTCTGTAAATAATTCGTGTTAATATTTTGCAACCATGACTTATTAAACTGATGGTTCTGTAATTTTCACACCTGTCTGCACCTGTTTTCTTTGGAATGGGGATTATAACATTTTTCTTGAAGTCTGAGGGTACTTCACCTGTCTCATACATCTTACACACCAGGTGAAACAATTTAAGGCTGGTTCTCCCAGAGACTTCAGTAGCTCTGAGGGAATATCATCTACTTCGAAATAAGAGCCGGCCGCGGTGGCCGAGGAGACTGAGGCGCTCCAGTCACGGTCTGCACGGCCACTACGGTCGGGGGTTCGAATCCCCCCTCGGGCATGGATATTTGTGCCGTCCTAGTTCGTAAGTAGTTCATAAGTAGTTCGTAAGTTTAGGGACTGATGACTCCGTAGTTAAGTCCCATAGACTATACAAACTAACAAAAATCGATATAAGAGACTGCTACATTAGGAAAAGTTTGCAGTAACAAAATAGAGGCTGCTATGATATTCCCTTTGATGCTTGTTACACCGCCGGCCGCGGTGGCCGAGGTGACTGAGGCGCTTCAGTCACGGTCAGCACGGCCACTACGGTCGGGGGTTCGAATCCCCCCTCGGGCATGGATATTTGTGCCGTCTTTAGCCTTAGCTAGTTCATAAGTAGTTTGTAAGCTTAGGGACTGATGACCCCGTAGTTAAGTCCCATAAGTTGTACAAACATTTGAACATTTGAGCTTGTTGCACCATATGTTAATGCGGATGAAACTTTCCTAATGGATTGAATTTTATTTTCGAGCTGGGAGGAGATCTTTACTTTTCACTCATACTGCTAAGCTTTATTTTATTTAGCGCACTCATTTCCGATGGCGAGAAGGCCATAATGAATCACTGCGTATTTCATACACGGTTAGAGGTATCAAAATGATATTTTGACAAATGATAACACACAAAGAGGGGAGTGTTTTGCCACATGGTTACTAAGCAAAACTTCATTAAACGTCGCGTTATTCAAGGAAATACATAGTTGTAGAATGAAAAAGAGTAAAGTTAGTAGTTTATTATTCGATCTGCAGATATTCCTTCGTCACCCACAAATGTTTTTTTTTTTTTTTTCTTTTGTTCTTGTCCATTGTGTTTCAGAACTATTTCTCAGTTTCGAAAACCTAATAGGAGTTACATTTCCTTCAGTTTAAAGCCTATCACTTACAGAAGGGAGGTACCAGATCTAATGAGCATTTTATGTGAAAATACTTGAAAATGACAGATAGCAAGGATCTCTTCACTAGCTAACGAACTGCTTGTTCTCACATAATAAAGCACTCTGTATTGAGATATTTAGAATGTCCTTTTCATATAACTGAAAAATTGAAATTGCATATTACATAGAGACACAGCACTTTTGTAGTGTGCAACTTAATGGGTTAAAAGAAGTCACTACCAGCATCTTCAAGTATTGGTGTTATGCAGTAACAAGATGTGCCTCATTATTAGGAGCTCTAATACGGAAGACGTGTTACTACTAGACGGGTGGCGGATCCCAGTGCGTCATATTTAACTGATATTATCTCAAGTCATACATTTCTCACAGAGTTTCTGTTTGGAGAGGATGAAAATTTGAGGTATTTTGAACATTTCACTCGCGTAATGTGTTCACCTAACTTCAACAGAAAAAAAGTTCCTCACATATAGAAAATTCCGTAACGTCGTCAGAAAGTGCATGTTCGTAAACTATCAGTATATGCCGTTTATAAATTATTGCCATAAAAAACTAAAATGAAAATGTAGTGTAATTCTTAACGAAGAAATTGATGGAAATTCCACGTTCATACAGTGTGTAGTTTGCGAATGTGAGCGAGTTGAATGAAACGCGAGATAACGCGTGAGGTCGTCCGGAACGTGGCAACTCCTACAGCTTGGGGAAAAAATGGCGGATAGTTCAGCTCGGGTTTATGTGAGCCTTAGCCGGATCAGTTGCATCACAGTCTCGCTGCGTGCTGCCTGCTGGTCGCGGGTAGGCAGGCATGGCGCTGTTGTCAGCTGCAGCGCTCCTTGCGATAGTCCGTCCAACTACAAACAAGCGTTACACGGTACGCGTTCGTCGAGTTGTCTGCTTCACGTGACTTTTTTGGTTTGTTGACAAATTAGAGCAAATGAATCGCCGAGTTAAGATCACTTTTCGAGACTGTCAGATATAATATTCATAGAATATATGACATTAACTGCGATTGGCAAAGCTGAAAATGTGTATCCAGCCGGGATTCGAACCCGGGTCTCCTGCTTTCTAGGCAGTTGCGCTGACCCCTACACCACTGGGGACACAGGGATCACCGCACCTGCAAGGACTACCTAGGCACGCCTCCCGTCAGATACAACTTCCCAGCTTCGCCCTGCCCATAGTACTCAAACTCGTAGTTTAACTAATTCCCGTAAGGGCTTCAAACTTTGCCCACCCCTCCCCACTAACGATAGGATCATTGCCCGTCACCGGCATATTATATATATATATATATATATATATATATATATATATATATATATATATATATATATATATATATGTGTGTGTGTGTGTGGCGTCTGTTCCGAAAGAGCAGACGTCACTTCTGATCCTGCAGTTGTTATTATTTAATATTCATAGAATATATGACATAAACTGCGATTGGGCAAAGCTGAAAATGTGTACCCAGCCGGGATTCGAACCCGTTAGTGGGGAGGGGTGGGCAAATTTGAAGCCCTTACTCTTACGGGAATTAGTTCATAACTACGAGTTTGAGTACTGTGGGCAGGGCGAAGCTGGGAATGTGTATCTGACGGGAGGCGTGCCTAGGTAGTCCTTGCAGGTGCAGTGATCACTGTGTCCCCAGTGGTGTAGGGTCAGCGCAACTTCCTAGAAAGCAGGAGACCCGGGTTCGAATCCCGGCTGGGTACACATTTTCAGCTTTGCCCAATCGCAGTTGATGTCATATATTCTATGAATATTAAATAATAACAACTGCAGGATCAGAAATGACGTCTGCTCTTTCGGAACAGACGCCACATGTATATATACTGTCAGATATATTGTGAATATTGTAATAATTGAAACATTTATTTGTGTTTTCGACTGCCTCTGTGAAACTGTTTTTTTTTTTTTTAATTTATTTTATTTTTTTTTTATTTTTATTTTTTTTTTTTTTTTTTTTCCATGTGAATCTACTTCGCTCACTTGTGTAAACGGCTACATTATAAAAGTCAAAGAAATACTTCCAGGCCGCGCGGTATGAGGCGCTTATGTATATCATGGCCAAGCTCTGGTGTCTATGAAGGTCTATCTATAATATTTTGGAAAGGATAGCTTGCTACTCCGAAGAGTTATATTCAACCTATACAAAAACCAGACGTCGGTTATTAGAGTCGAAGGGCAGGAAAGGAACGCAGAGGCTGGAAAGGGAGGAAGACAGGGTTGTAGCCTTTCCCCAATGTTGTTCAATCTGTACATTGAGCAGGCAGTGATGGAATGGAAGGAGAAATTTGGAGAGTGCATTAAAGTGCAGGGAGAAGAAATAAAAACATTGCGGTTTGCCGATGACATAGTAATTCTGTCAGAGACTGCAAAGCATCTGGAAGAACAATTGAATGGAATGGACATTGTCTTGAAAGGAAGATATAAAATGAACATTAACAAGAATAAAATGAAGGTAATAGAATGTAATCTCAAAAATCAGGCGATGCTGAAGGAATTAGATTAGGTAATGAGACAATAAAAGTAGTAAATAAATTTTGTTATTTGGGTAGCAAGATAACCTCCGATGGCCGAAGTAAAGAAGATATAAAATGCAGAATGGATATGGGAAGAAAAGAGTCTCTAAAGAAGCGAAACGTGTTAACATCCAATATTAATTTAAATGTTAGGAAGTCCTTTCTGAAAGCATTTGTCTGGAGTGTAGCTTTGTATGGGAGTGAAACGTGGACGAAAAGGAGTTCAGATGAAAAGATGATAGAAGCTATTGAAATTTGGTGCTGCAGACGAATGATGAAAATTAGTTGGGTAGATCACGTAACTAATGAGGAGGTGCTTAACCGAATCGGGGAGAAAAGGCATATACTGAGTAAGAACAGGGATAGATTATTTGGACACATTCTGAGACATCAAGGAATTGTCAACTTAGCATTAGAAGGAAGCGTGTGGCGTAAAAATCGTAGAGGGAGACCGAGGGACGAATACAGTAAGCAGATTCAAAAGGATGTAGGTTGCCGAACGTATTCTGAGATGAAGAGACTTGCACGGGACAGGGTAGCGTGGAGAGCTGCATCAAACGAGTGTGCGGACTGAAGAACACAACAACAACAACAACAACAACAACAACAACAGGTTGCCACTCACCACAGAGACGCTCGATGATCCCCAGAAAGGCATACACAACAGAATAAACAAAAAATGTAGCTTTCGGGTCAAGTCTTCAACTGCCCTAGAGAACGCGCATCACACACACACACTCACACAAACCCAACCGCCGTCTCCGGCTGGACTTAATAAAGACGAATTGCAATAAAAATGCTATATAATGTGTGTTAAATTTTCACTGCGTATAGCTCTTAATATGTAACTCAAACACACTTAAAGCATTTTAACTTCCCTATTGTTGGGCCTGCAGTGTGGACATTACAATTGAAAGATTCAGCGTACAGTTTATTATTTATCGCTACAGATGTTTAAGCATATTGGCGTTATCAAGTACCTACGTATAAAGGAAATGCAAATTTGAATTTTTTGACTGATACTTTCGTCGGCTCTTGGTAAATTATAATATTGACTTTTATTTAAATAACCGGTTTTCGGCGTACCTTAAAGTCTGAATATGACCTAGTAAGCCGGAAACCGGTTAACTAAGTGGAAATCAACTTGTATAACATACACAAAATTGTACTTTAAAGTCAGTATCGTGTTTTTCTACCAAGAACCTTCGGGAAAATCAGTGAAAATATCTTCATTTACATTTGCTCTAAGTTTGTTTGGATTTCATGTTAACAGCAATCTTTCTGTTCTGAATAAAATTGTACAAATGTTTAATGGAATTTTATTGCAATTCGTCTACAGTACCACTTTCTAATATATTTACGACTACTCTTGAGACAGCCTGTATGAGTCGAACAACTACGTTCCCCTGAGCAGCAGACAAATACACATTTCTCAAAGAAATTCGCGATATGGCTCGATTCGTCAGATTGGTTCCCCACTAGGTCGTCTGTGCACGCGCGAAGCACATCCATACGCGTGAGAATAGGATCCATCCTATTCCGTCTACTAGCGACCGTATGCGTGCATCTTGTGCAAGTGGACGAATCTACACGGTACGCAACAGGCGAAACCAATGCATCATGGGTAATATTGTAAGCTTTCACTTTCTTTGTAGAACGGGCTTAACAAATCGAGCGTACGGCTCGGCAGACAACGTGCAACTGAGGTGGCTCCAGTGTCCACAATCTGAAACGAGGCAAATATCGTACTCAGGCCGTAAAATTATCGTAAATGCTCCGGATTTAACCAAAATTATCGTACTTACCTACAAAATGACCATAATACATAATATTTACTAGCAAATCTGATTTTGTATACTTTATACAGAACCATCAGTTTAATAAGTCATGGTTGCAAAATATTAACACGAATTATATACAGGAGGATGGAAAAGCTGGTAGAAGCCGACCTCGGTGAAGATCAGTTTGGGTCAGGAGAAATGTAGGAACACGGGAGGCAATACTCACTTTACGGCTTATCCTAGAAGATAGATTAAGAAAAGGCAAACCTACATTTCTAGCTTTTGTAGATTTGGAGAAGGATTTTGACAATGTTGATTGGAATAAACTCTTTCAAGTTCTGAAGCAAGCAGGAGTAAAATATAGGGAGCGTAAGGTTATTTACAAGTTGTACAAAAACCAGACAGCGGTTGTCAGAGTTGAAGGGCATGAAAGGGATGCAGTGGTTGGAAAGGGAGTAAGACAGGGTTGTAGTCTTTCTCCATTGTTATTCAATTTGTACATTGAGCAAGCTATAAAGGAAAGCAAGGGGAAATTTGGAGAAGGAATTAAAGTTCAAGGTGAGGAATTAAAAACATTGCGTTTTGCCGATGACATAGTAATTCTGTCAGATACAGCAAAGGACCTGGAAGAGCAATTGAACGGAGTGGACAGTGTGCTGAAAGGTGCATATAAGATGAACATTAACAAGAGCAAAACTAGGGTAATGGAATGCAGTGTAAGAAAATCAGGTGATGCTGAAGGAATTAGATTGGGAAACGAAGCAATAAAGGAGGTAGATGAGTTTTGTTACTTGGGCAGTAAAATAACAAATAATGGTCGCAGTACAGAGGATATAAAATGCAGAATGTCAATGGGTAGAAAAGCCTTCTTGAAAAACAGAAATTTGTTAACATCGAATATTGATTTAAGCCTAAGGAAGTCCTTTCTGAAGGCATTTGTATGGAGTGTTGCCTTGTATGGGAGTGAGACATGGACGATAAACAGTGCGGACAGGAAGAGGATTGAGGCTTTTGAAATATGGTGCTATAGAAGAATGCTGAATATTAGGTGGTTGGATCGCGTAACTAATGAGGAGGAACTGAACAGAATTGGGGAGAAAAGAATTTTCTGGCATACCTTGACTAAAAGAAGGGATAGATTGGTAGGACACATTCTTAGACATCAAGGAATTGTGAATTTAGCGTTGGAGGGAAGTGTGTGGGGTAAAAATCGCAGAGGAAGACCAAGAGATGGATACAGTAAGCAGATTCAGACAGATGTAGGTTGCCTTTCTTATGTGGAGATGAAGAGGCATGCTCAGGATAGGGTAATGTGGAGAGCTGCATCAAACCAGTCTCCGGACTGAAGTCCACAACAACATACCGTACTGTAGTCTGTCTCTTGCAAAATATATAACTTTTTCCGAATGAAGAGCGGTTTTTAAAAATTGTTTTGTGCATGAAGTATAAAACCATTCCAGGAAAAGTTGTGCGACTGCTCCTGGTTAAATTCCGTTAGATATCGGCTTCATCGGAAAGACTGCGTTTACTTTCTCCTTCCTCCGATTGCTGCCAAATCAGCCGATCTAATAATTGGGACACAAAAGTTTCGTAACGGAACTAAGTGTCGTTGTATTCCTTGCTAGTAAGTACTTTCCCTCACTGTCACTATCTTCGTTGGAAGGATTCATATTTCATTCTACAAAGAAAAATATAGAGTGTAACGATAAATCTATATATGTAACTAGATTCATTATTTCATTATAAATCTATATATAATACGCAGCTGAAGAACTACCGTATTTGAGAGATATACTTCCTTCTCAAGCCAAAAGCAATCACTCGTCCAGTTAAAATTTCTTGTCAGAATGCCGCTTTGTTTAAGGGAATGCGTGAAACTTCAGCACCATAAGCACGCTTCAAGCACTTTAACGTAACTACGAGAATTGTAACGCGAATATATATAAAGAGCGAACTTCAACAATCAAATTATTTATCTCGACAACGGCACTACATTGTCGCTCACCCAACGGTAGACACTCACAGTCACTGAGATTATTAAATCGACGAGCTGTATTACGAAAGTAGCCGTTCATAGCTACTGAGATGATTAAAGCGACAAGTTTAATTACGAAAGTAATTTACCAGTAGGGCTGCGAGAAAAAATTTTTGAAGAGACAATGTATTGTTACATTTTATTACGTTCGAAATTATCGTACATCTGCGTACGATAGTAACATTCTTTCGTACACGAACGCAGGCACGAAATTATCGTACATGTACGATAATTATCGTACGGTTGTGAACACTGAGTGGCCCCTCTCCAAAACAAATGCTTGGATGAGACGAGACTGTGTTTCTGCGCACAGGTCATTTCTTCAGTGTTGCCAACTATCAGTCAGAGAAAATGGCAAAACAGTCCAACAAAAATGGCCAGAAATGGCTAAATTATAATTTATATGTTTTATGTATAAAATTAAAATGTGGAAAACACTCACCTAGCAAAAATAAATATCATCGTCCTCATCCTCATTTTCTTTGCTACTGCTGCTGCAGATTTCACTGGTCTCCCTAATATATGTAGCATTGGTACCAACAAGCTTCAGTATTTCTTCTGGGATTTCGTATGGAAAACAACACTTATGTTCGCGTCTCAATCCATACCTTACACTCAAAATAGTAGAGAGTGTATTCGTTTTAAGTCTGTTTCTAAAAATTCTCTCGTCTTTCAAATTGTAGTATGGTAAAGTTAAAACTGAAAATGCGAGCGATACTAACTCCGCAAGAGGATTTTCTCCTCCTGCATCACTGTACTGACTAACCTCTTGCCAGAATGTAGAAGTCGATGTTTGATTCGTACATTTTACGTAAATAATGTTTCGCCACTGGTTTTCAATTTTGTCGGCATTTTGCTCAAAACCCATTGCTAATACCAAACCAGTAATAGGCTGTTTCATTGTTTTCAATGTTTCTTTCACACTTAGTAGCGATATTTGTTGGAGTACTTCAAAGTAGTCTATTCTGAAGCTCATGATCCAGCTTTTTTTGTGAAACTGACACATCCGTCACGTAAAGATAATTAACTATCACAGTCAGAAAACACTGGTACAGCACACGGTTTTCTTCCAACACTCAACGTTACCACAAGTTAAAAAAGAGACACTTCATACTACACTGTTGTAACTTGTACAGCGGTTCCAAGCAAGTGCAACTACACAGTGTTGGCCATTGTTTGTATGTTTCAAAACAATGAATCGATATGCGGAACTGTTTCATTGTCTCGAAACTTCGATGTATCACTGTTTCGATACAGTGGTGTTTCATTTGTCGTACTTTGGAGGAACGTTAAAAATAATAAATCAATAAATACATTTCTATTCATAATAAAAACTTCAGAGCTTCGCATTTTTGTTGTAAAAATTATCGAACAATAAAAATGGCTAGAAATGGCTATATAATATCGCCAAAATGGCTAGGAATGCCAGCAGTAGCTTTTTTTCAAAAACAGTGCCTAGACGCCACTTCAAAATGGCCAGATCTAGCCATAAAATGGCTAAGTTGGCATCTCTGCATTTCTTGCACGAGCTCTACTGATGCGCTTTGGCCCCGCGCTTCGCAGGCCATACACAAACTGCGCATGCGCCGACAGGAAGCCCTTCTCCCGTCGGTGTGTTCTGATGCAAGCACGGACACCAACTAGTCTCACCTACCCAAACTACTGTGCAGTGGATACCGCTGTTTTCGTGCAACAAACACTGTCGGACAACTAACCCAATAAAAAGAGTAATAGAAAGTACTGCTAATAGGTTCACAGATTTGTGACTGGCTGGAAGAGTTCCTAAGTGATAGAACGCAGTACTTTGTTCACGACGGCGAGTGTTCATCAGAGACGAGTGTATCGCAAGCGTGCCCCAGGGGAGTGTGATAGGACCGCTATTATTTTCTACCTATATAAATGATCTGATGGACAGAGTAAGTTGCAATTTGCGGCTGTTTGCTGATGATGCTGTGGTGCATGGGAAGGTATCATCTTAACTGACTATAATAGCGTACAAGATGACTTAGATAAAATTTCTAGTTGGTGCGAAGAATGGCAGATAGCTCTCGATTTAGAAAAATGTAAGGTGATGCGCTTGAGTAGGAAAAACAATCCCACAATGTTGGAATACAGCATTAGTAGTGAGCTTCTTGATGCTATGAACGATATGAAATGGAACGAACATGTAAGGACAGTTGTGAGTAAGGCGGACAGCCGACTTCCGTTTATTGGGAGAATTCTGGGAAGATGTATCTCATCTGTAAAGGAGATCGCGTATAAAACGCTTGTACGACCACGTCTTGAGTATTGCTCAAGTGTTTGGGACCCGCAGCAGATCAGTTTAAAGGAAGACATAGAAGCAGTTGAGGCGAGCAGCTAGGTTTGTTACTGGTAGGTTCGACCAATGCGCGAGTGTCACGGAAATGCTCCGGCAACTCAATTGGAGATCGTTGGAGGAAAGACGACGTTCTTTTCGTGAAATTATGTTGCGGAAATTTCGAGGACCGGGATTTGAAGCTGAGTGTAGTATGATCTTGCTGCCGCCTACTTACATTTCGTGTAGTGATCACAAAGACAAGAGAAATTAGGGCTCGTACGGGGGCATATAGGCATTCTTTTTTCCTCGTTCTATTTGGGAGTGGAATATGAAAGAAAATGCCTAGTAGTGGTACAGTGTACCCTCCGCCACGCACCTTACGGTAGATTGCGGAGTATGTATGTAGATGTAGATGTAATAAACAGCCTCTCTATTTGTGCTCTAAGAGACACGACACAGTCTTGTACTGGGCAGTGGAGTACTGGCGGCAGATATGGAAAAAGTACTTCAATCTGTTCACTCATGATCAGTTTCATAAAAGTCGTAAAAGACTGTTGGCTTAAAAAGTAAAGCAGTCATAAATATGAAATGGAGCGAGGTGGCAACATACAGGGCTCGCATTCGGGAGGACGGCGGTTCAGAACCGCCTCCAGCCACCCAAATTCAGTTTTCCCACGTTTCCTCCAACCGAAAACAATCCAAAGTTGTGCTCCACTCTAATAACTATTTTGTCGAGGGGACGTTAAAAAAATTAAACATGTTTATAAATCTATGTGACTTAACTACCATAAGTTGTTAGTCCCGACTTACAAACTTAAATTATGCGAATGACAACACACACATATGCCAAAGGGAGGACTCGAACCTCCTACGGGGAGCAAGGGAGCAACCCCACCCCCACAGTAAGGCGCCTTCGTCGCCGGGGGGGGGGGGGGGTTGGAACACTTGCGGGGAGTGACACTTGCGGGAAACCTGGGGCCCTTGGGGCGGCTAATGGCTTTTCCTGGGTACAGGCATACCAAGAAGTCTCGCACTGCTGTTGTCAAGTTTGCACACTGTCAACACAACATGAAACTCAGTGAAATTGCACAACCCTTTGCAACCTGAAGAGCAATATAGTAACTTATTATAACTAAATGCCGGCCGCGGTGGCCGAGGGGACTGAGGCGCTCCAGTCACGGTCTGCACGGCCACTACGGTCGGGGGTTCGAATCCCCCCTCAGGCATGGATATTTGTGCCGTCCTTAGTTGTAAGTAGTTCATAAGTAGTTTGTAAGTTTAGGGACTGATGACCCCGTAGTTAAGTCCCATAGACTCTACGAACATTGGAACATTTATAACTAAATATTAATTCGTTGAGTGTTCCTCCTGAAAACAAAAAGGTATTTTAATAGTGATAATATTTGGAGAGTTATTAAGACATTCTCTGCTACTACAAGACGATGACTTTCCACAGTCATACCTCCTAAAAGCATATTATTCAGCGGCTGGACGGCGTGGAGTAGGGGTGGTGTATCACTACTTCTGGAACACCCTGTTCACTATCTGCAGCGTCCGGGTCTCCCCGCAAGTGGGCTACACATTCCCTTTTCCCGCAAGTGTCACTTCCCGCAAGTGTAACGAAGTGACGACCACGGCGGACAGAGCCCTCACACCGACGTCATCTCAGACGCCGTCGCATTCGGTTCCACTGCGCGGCCGTGGCGCGGGGGGGCGCGGACCGCGGAGGGGTCGCTCCGCGGGCCGAGGATATTTACTATTTGGCCACGATAACTTGACGATTCGCGCGGTGGCTGCTGGGAGCTTGTCTTGCACGAACGGAAGGCAGCATCGGTTGCTTGCTGCAGTGCTGGAACCGTTACCCTAACAATGTGTACATTACTTCTTCGCGTCTAGGTGCATTGTAAGGTTGGCAGCGCATGTAAATAAAAGAAAAACTTTCAACTGGTGTCGATTTTCTCCGCTTGTAGCAGCACCAACAAAATCGTCACGTTATTGTGGCCAAATAGTAAATGGCCCGCTACCGGGCTAGAATCCAATTCCCTTCGAGCAGCCGTAGCGTGCGGATCTCCGTGCCGTCGCGTTTCCAGGAGCTCAGTCCGTCAGTTCACCTGATGATGGCGACATGTATGATCGCCGAAATATTGTGCCCGTTGGACACTATAGACCGGCAGTACACCCGTGGATATTTTGATTATCAAATATGCCGGGAGAAACTGAAGAATCACAACATTCACCATGTTTTTCATCTACCGCGAGAGCTTCGCCTGTACACAACCAGTGTATTCTGTCGTCTGCATTATATTATTTGGTGTTGCTTTTGATATACTTTGTGGTTAAAGCTGTATTGTGTGTTCGAGATTGTAGGTATCCTTTTGCTTCAAAATAAATTACGAACATAAATACAAATACAAAATGCCTGGATGCAATTTAGTGTTAAATGATGTGTTCTTGGAGAAATACAAATCACTCAAGAGAGGAAGAAACGAACATGCAGCAGAGTGTTTGATTTGCCCCGCTGGAACGTACATATCCATTACTAAATAATGATAAGAAAAAGTCGTATAAGTATCGTAACGGGTTAATATTGGATCGTATTAATGTAAATGGCCATTGAATGCAGGAAATTACGTTATATCAACTAAAGTTCTCATCAGGCTTGTTGCAAAACATATTTCGCATATTATTAAAAATCATCTAGTGTTGTTCTGCTGAAAATGTAGAATTCTTTTTTTCTATATGTAGTCACAATGCCAATAAAGAGCGTGCGTTTTCTCTTGTGAAAACACAGTGGACGAAAGACAGGAATAGATTTAAAATAGAAATTATAAAAGCTATTGTATGTATAGGCTACAGTATAATTTCAGACATTTACAATGCCTGATATTTTATCAGTACTTGTTGAAAAACGAAAAACTCGTGAGAGAGATTTCGTCATCCTCCAAATATAGTTGGTTCAAAAGTGTAAAAGACAAGAATGGGAGTGTAGTGATGATGAATAAACTGTCAAGGTTCATAATATTTTGTTTTACAATAACCACACAAGGTTATTGTTTTAGTTTGTAGTAGTTTTACGTGGTTCATTAATAAAGTTGTAAATTACATCATGTCAACAATAAAGTGTCCTCTTTTTTATATGAACTGTTCTCTTTTTTGATGATGAACATATGGTAACCCTAGTTCAGCAAAAAGTATTCTGATTCTTTTGCTCAGGTTGCATCTTTCGCACCACGAACCGCTTTCTGTCAGTGTGGCTACTACGAAGTAATAACTGGTACACTGGGAGTTTGGCGAATATGTGGACTGTCCTGTAGATAAATTACGCTGTAGGTGCAAAGCTTGTTGGAACTTTTGATTTTGTGCCTTCCATATAAACATCAGTAAGGACGCAAAAAAGATTAGGTTTTAACGTCCCGTCGACAGTGTAATCATTAGAGACGGAGTTCACGCTGGGATTTTTGGGTAAAGATAAGGAAGCAAATCAGTCATGCCTTTTCATAAGGAACCATCCTGGCATTTGCCTGATGGAGGGAAATCTAAATCTGGATGGCCGGAACTCCTGAATGCGAGTCCAGTGTGTTACTACGGCTTCACCTCTCTCGGTTGTGCATATTACTAAACCTGTTAAACGAACCATCCTTCCCCAATTACGTAAACCTTGAAACATAAATGTGATAGACCTGCATGCTATCACTGGGGTATTTTGTTCTCAGCATGACCCAACTCTGATTCTTCGGCGACGACTCTACCCGTTCCTTACAATTCGGCCTTCAGTTTATTATTCTCCTCCGAATGCGAAAATATATTGTTGACTCCCACTTACATAGGTAGAAATGATCATCAGAATAAAATACGAGAAATCAGAGCTCGAACAGAGAGATTCAGGTGTTCTTTCTTCCCGTGCTATTCGAGAATGGAATGGGAGATAAATAGTATAATGGTGGTTCGATGAACCCTCTGCCAGGCTCTTAAATGTGATTTGCAGAGTATCCCATGTAGATGTAGATACTGTTTTCTAAAAATGTTCAAATGTTTGTTAAGCTTAAGGGACTTAACTAAGGGGTTATCAGTCCCTAAACTTATAAACTACTTATGAACTACCTATAGCTAATGACGGCACAAATATCCATGCCCGAGGGGGGATTCGAACCCCCGACCGTAGTGGCCGTGCAGACTGTGACTGAAGCGCCTCAGTCTCCTCGGCCACCGCGGCCGGCTACTGTTTTCTCCTTCGCTTATGAGGTCCAAGGACATTATTTCATCACCACACGAAATGTTTTCAACCGTGAGCAAACAGGTGATTGGTGCATAGTATCCCTATTTGTGGCACGAGAAGACTTTCGCAATACAGTGACTTCCTATTGGTAACGACTTTCTTGCAACTGTTTCAAACTCTCCCCCCCCCCCCCCCCACTGTCCTGTGCTGCTTATCGCTTACGACACTCTACAACCAGCGTCCGCACCTTATATTGCGCATGCGCTAAATCAGCTCTCCCGCATATCCCTGCGCATGCGCAGAGCCTTAAGCGCGGTACCAGAATGCAGAGGAATACAGTTTCCACGCTGACAAGAGGTTCGTTCCAGCAGCTGCCAGACGGTTACTTTCAAGCGCTAAGAAATAGGTGTTACTGCGCATGCGCAGCTACTATGACGTAAAAACCCTTGTTTGATACTTGCACTGCTGGAACGCTTTTTGCACTGTTTCTGGTTGCAGGCGAAGATGAGTTTAAATGAATAATTTAAATACTTTCCTTCCTAATAACAAAGAAGTGTAAACGACAAGTGGGATTGCAGTGGTTTCGAAATAATCGAAAAACACGCTACAAACACACACGTATCACGTGATGGCTACCCTCCACTCTAACTCAGACCTTTCTGCGCATGCGCAAATTGGCAGCTTGACCGCGCCAGAAATATTTTTTCGGGTAGCGTCTGGCTGCTTGCGGCAACTGTTGGAACACCAAACAGCCACACTCCAAGTAGCCAGAAGCGGGAGAAAGCGCTGTTGGAACAAAATTTCAGTGCTGCGCATGCGCGTCCAGTAATCTGGCAGCTGCTGGAACGAACCTAAGGACAACGAGCGCGTGAAGGCAATGGGAAGGAGGCTTTGCGCATGCGCGGACTAAGGGGCGGACGCTGGCTGGAGTCTCGTCTTATTGCTACCGAGACAAATTGCGATTCACCCTATTTTCGAAAGCGATTGTGAAATCCAGACAACCTAGCATCCATAACACCAATGTCGGAAGCAGCCCGCCAGCATTGCTTGAGGACCTACATACTAATAATAAATGTGGATGGAACACCAAATGGATCCGTTCCTCTGGGTATGGCAGGTTTCAGAGTTTAGTCTTGGCCCCGTTCCTACCTGCAAGGAACCAGCTCCAGTCTCTTCTCTCGACAATCAGAGCTGTATAAGTAGTTGTGGGTGTCGGAAGGATGGTAATAAGTGCTCATTAATTTGTCAACTGCAACGAAAACTCATGCACTAAGTCCCTCCAACCAGATGAAACTGACGAACCAGATTTTGACGAAGACCTGGACTGTATATGACACGACGAAAATTACTGACTTCGACGAGCCGAGTGACGGGGCGACGGACTCGGAAATTACAGACTTTGAGGAGCCGAGTGGTGCAATGATAGTCAAACGTCGACTTGTGTGAAAGTTATGTAATACATATATTTACCGTTTTCATGTCATACCTTTATGTAAAATTTTGTTATTACGAGATATAATAACCACTACTCAATTTCAAGAAGTGTGTCTCTTCCTGCCTCCTTCATATCAGTTGAATGGATATCACTATATTATAATATGAAAAACTTTCTTAATATTATTTTCAAATATTCCAAATTTTTACTATTTTATTCTATTACTACATTTAATAAGTACAAAACAATGGGTTGCTGTAGTTCTGTTTTTAAAAGATTGTACATACGAAATTACTGAAGAACTACATTTGAAATAGTCTTCATTGATGATGAGAAATGATCCAACTTTAATGAGGAGTTGTACACATATGGGGGGTCTAATAAATTTACTTTTGGTTTTATCGAATGCAGAATTTATCTCTCTATATCTTTTTTATGAAAAACATTATTGATAAATGGGTTAGATGGATATAGTAAGTAGATTCAAACAGATGTAGGTTGCCGTTCTTATGTGGAGTTGAAGAGGCTTGCTCAGGATAGGGTATTGTGGAGAGCTGCATCAAACCAGTCTCCGGACTAAAGACCACAACAACAACAACGGGTTAGTTTCAACGATATTACCAAAAAATCGAACATTTTCATAAATGTGTAAAATTGGTCCAATTTTGAAGAGCACTAGTATGGAAAGGGGTGGTCCGAAAAATAAGCGGATGGTCTCATTCAGTGCAGGATTTCATGGCATACAACTTTTAATCCCACTCCTTTTTCGAGTACATTTTTGCCTCCCACCATTAATGCACAACTTCGCCGAGGGGGAAACCTAGGATAGTCATACTTGGACAACAAAATAAGTTATTAAAACCTTTTGTAGCAATTATTTTCGATTTGAATGCTAATTCTACTGGACTATTGACCGTTATTTCACTAAATCGTTTCAGGCAAATGCCGGGATGCTTCCTTACAAAAGGCGCGGCCGAATTTCTTGCTCAATCTTCACCGAAAACAATAGGGGCTTGTGCTCCGTCGTGTAACTTCCCCTCCTGCTGCGCGAGATTGGCCCTGCGCTCTAGGTCACACAACACAGGCAAGACGGACGGGCAGTGACCTTGAGCCGGTGATGGCCGGCTGCCTGGTTGAAACGCTCAGTGTTGAATGCGGCCGGTGACGTCACACAGGGTGTGGCGATCACCCGCATGCCGCTCTGGCCGGAGTTTGTGACACTTGCGGGGAGTGACACTTGCGCGGAAAGGGAATTTGTAGACACTTGCGCGGAGACCCGGACGCTGCAGGTAGTGGACAGGGTGTTCCAGAAGTAGGGATACACCACCCCTACTCCAGGCCCTCCAGCCGCTACCTGTGCCTTATTCAGGGAAAGGCCCACCGAGCGAGGTGGAGCAGTAGTAACGGCCCGGAGATATCACAGCCTCGTTCAACAGAGAGATAACACGTCATAGAAATATCACTCGATTTACAATACAGCACCATGTGAAGAGGAATGTGATGAAATCGGAATTGAGCGCAACCGTTAATAACTACAATTTCGGATTTACTGCATTTTGAGTCAGAATTCGCATTTATATTCGCATTTATCGCAAATGCGAATTTTTCCTGTCCCTAGTAATACCTCTAAAAATAAACAGCTGATCAAGGCACTAAAAGCAAGGCCAGATCTTTGGGTGTATTACTACAAATAACTAAAACACAATTTGATCATGGAATTATATACAATCTCATTATAAAGGTTTTTTGTAAGTGGTTTTGAGCAGCTTTTAAATATGTTAGGAATAGCATTATGAAATATAGAGAGCTACACCTTATGTTTATTATGAGATATCTATTTCGGCTAATTTCAGGTCATCTTCAAGTCTCAAATAACAGGTGTTACTTATGCATTTTTCCAGTGGCACTCATAACCTTTAACTGTTTACACACGAGGTCTAACGTTGTTAGTCGCTTTAGCGATGAAAACAGAACCCAGAATCTTTGCGTCTAAATGATACATATATTGGTGTGATGTCTTATTTCGAAAGAAACAACATCACACCAATACATATATAGCTCTCGGTAAACTGGAACGGTACGATGTCGTTACGTAGCACAGCACGGCGACTGGAAACGCAGGAGAAGTGCAAACAACGTTCTCTCCTCAGAGGTATGATTCTAATTAGGTTCGACGTAGACTTCTACAACATACAGTCTACACGGCGAAGATTACACCAAAAAATTTAACGTCTCGTCTACTTCGGCGATAGCAACCAAATTTTAAAATCGTGTCTACTATGTAAAGATTTAGCAACACAAAACGCTTCAAGTCCATAACTTCATTGGTTTTCGAGTTCTCAATTTTTAATATGTTTTTAATGTTATTACATAAAAAACAAAATTTGGGACTCACACTACAATTTTCATATGGCAGATTTTGTAGGTACATTCACAAGACATAATTCAACGGTTCTGTGCATTCATTTTATGAGAAATACCAATCATTTGTTTTCAGTGTTTATTTCAAATTTCTACATTTAAGTTTCTTTAATTATTAGTACTTAAATGTGGTGATGAAATAAATAAATTACGTGTATATGTGTAGTCTTATGCGGCCAAACTACTTAGGTCAGCGGTCGCTAGACTTACACTACTTAATTTTACTTAAAATAACGTAGGCAAAGTACAAACAAACATACCCATGTCCGAGGAAGGACTCGAACATCCGACCGGACCGGCCGCGCAATTTGTGACACACATTACATGTTTGATAATATTAATGCATAGAAGTATGAAATCACGTCAAGACTACTTCCTGCAAAAATTTCGACAAAAAAGTTGGCACTGAGTTTAGAAAAACAAAATTCTGGTATATTGGATTTTAACATTTTATCAAAAAATGAATGTTACTACAAGAGATACAGCCATTCAAATTTACGGGCACCATAACGTATTCCCTTCCTGAGTAAATGAGCTGCTTCTTGTAGTTTCAACACCTTTTTCTTGAATGTTCTGAATATAAATTTTCACACAGACTTCTTGAGGAGGAGAGTGATACGGATATCTGATTGTAAACCACTGCCTATTACCTTAGACCTATTTGACTGTACTGAACAGGAGTTCCGCGTATATTTATACAGTTAACAGGCAATGGATTTTATAACCAACTATTGGCTGTCAATTTCGCTTCAGTTTCCTGGAAGTCTTGCAACTTGTTTCTCCCTGTTGGTTTATGCCAAGTTCGGAGTAAAAATGGTTCTATATGACGGTGATGGAAAATAGAATTTATCTTTAGCATTTTTCGGTGTGTGGCATTCCCTTACACATTCCGTATTTCATACATTTCTTAGATGTATTTCTAATTCGAAGTATGTAAAATACTCATTGACTTATTATTAACGTTATTTAATTGAAGGTTTAAGGTTGCGTCTCCTATTAAAAAGCATAGTAGCTATTTTTAAAGAGATGGAAGTTGCGTGATAGTGGGGTTAACTACATAGCGGTCAATTACATCAACGTATCTGTGCAGGATGCCTAATATATTTATTGCTTGCGCAGGTGTCTTGATATGCTTAGTGTTCTGAATAATATGCTTTTAGGAGGTATGACTGTGGAAATTCATCGTCTTGTAGTAGCAAAGAATGTCTTAATAACTCTCCAGGCATTATCACTATTAAAATACCTTTTTGTTTTCAGGAGAACACTCAACGAATTCATATGTAGTTAGAACAAGTTTCTATATTGCTCTTCAGCTTTGAAAGGGTTGTGCAATTTCACTGAGTTTCGTGTTATGTTGACATTGTAGAAACTTGATAACAGCAGTGCTAGACTTCTTGGTGTGCCTGTACCCAGGAAAAGCCGTTAGCCGCCCCAAGGGTCCCGGGTTCCGCGCAAGTGTCACTCCGCGCAAATGTCACTCCGCGCAAGTGTTCCAACCCCCTCTGGCCGACACAGTTGTCTTAAAATACAGATCCGGCGTTCCGATCTGAAATACGGGGACACAAATATCGAGTCCTCTATTCTATACATGTAAAAAATTATGTAAAAGAAGTAAAGCCACATTCTGCTGTGTACCTACGTTTTCATTTAAACTATTAGTTTTTGCGTTAAAGAAAAGTGAAAATGATGGTTTTGCGATTCGCATCTGTTCTGCGCTATCCAATCAAAAAAAAAAAAAAAAAAAAAAAAAAAAAAAAAAAAAAAAAAAAAAAAAAAAAAAAAAAGTTCAAATGTTTGTAGAGCTTGTGGGACTTAACTACGGGGTCATCAGACCCTAAACGTACAAACTACTTATGAACTAGCTACTACTAAGGACGACACACCGCACAATAAACCCAGTTTCGGTGCGGGCAGTGGCGGGTTGGACCAACACTGTTTTGGCTTCCCTGAAAAAAAATCTAATCAAAAAGGACGGCACAAATATCCATGCCCGATGGGGGATTCGAACCCCCGACCGTAGTGGCCGTGCAAACCGTGACTGGCGCGCCGCAGTCCCCTCGGCCACTGCGGCCGGCGCTATCCAATCTTTCCCATTCGATTCTGAGTAGACTATTCGATGAAAAAAGTTGAGTCTTTCGCACATTCTAGTCATAAATCTCAGCTTCATAATGAACTGGCTCACTTTCTGTTGATGCTCATAGTTACTATGATACTTTTCAAGTAAGTGAACCATCGCGCGCGGCTTTCGAAAAGTTTGTAGTGTAAAATATATTCGCTGGCTAGTTTACGTTTGGTGCATTTAGGTCATTTAGAGCTCTGTCAAACGTAGGCAATGTTTCGTAATTGTTTTTAACGCTAGAAGCAGGGTCATATCCTTTTGCAATCCCAAGTAAGGACCTGATGTATTTTACCGTTTGGCCCTGAGGACTACTGCGCGACTGACTCGAGACTATGATCGCTCGACAAGTAGAGTTGCACCTCTTGTTCCTATTTCGTACAGTTACAGACACACTCTAAGTCAACATTTGTAAAAAAAAAAAAAGTTCCTTGTTTGTAAAGGTTGCTTAAGTACTTAACTTAAATTTCGCTGGTTGTGCTCGCTATTGCCGTGGTCCATTTCAGTCATGCCGGATCCAAACTATAACTTCTGTGGTAAAATTAGTGTGGAAAAGGGTGCAACTCGCTCATAATTAAACTCCACACACAAGTTTTGCGGTAAAATCAGGTTTATTGCACAAGATGTTACAGACTTTACTTCCGAAAACTCATCGAAAACTGACTTCCCGATCCTTCTCCCCCAGTTACTTATATAGAATTCAACAATGAGAAGATTGACTAATCCATTGTTAAAATTAATTTTATCAGATCTACAATCACTAAACTTTAATTTACAGCATTTCAAGTTATAAAAAATGGAGTCTATGTTTTACCACATTTGTTTATAATAATAATTCTTAACAAAACAATTAACTTTTTATAACAAGATAGCTTTAAACATTTTTTAAAAAAATGCTTTCATTTTCAGTGTTAACTAAATAGCCTTATGACTGAAATAATTAATGCTAACATAAATTCAGAGTGTATACTACCAGTAAATTGGAAATACATGTCACACTAGATCGAAATATTTTTTGTTAATGAGAAAAATACGAAATAGCAGTTGTCAAAATTCCAACTTAGCAACATTAGAAAATAAAGTGATTTAATTTATCTGCTGCATTGGGAATCGAATATTTCACTTTACTTTGGTAACAACATTAGAAAATAAAGTGATTTAATTTATCTGCTGCATTGGGAATCGAATATTTCACTTTACTTTGGTATCGGGTTTGTTTCATGAAAGGGGCAGGTTTTGTTACTTTACACATTGCAATAGGATTTATTTTAATTAAACGACTAAAGAGAGACATCCACAGATCTATTGGTAGAGTTACTTATACATTGCATGCGTCTTTTTCTCTGCCAGTACAATTTTAGTTAGGCAACGTTAAGTAACTCCATTTGTTATCAAAGATATATAAAATGTGAATGCAGAGGAACTGGAAACAAGTTAAGTTGCGACTATAATAGAAGAAATTCAATACACGAAAGGAGAAAGTACAATGTTCATCTTAGTACAGTTTAAACATTAAGATGGTTCGCTTCATACCTGCGAAAATGTCGCTGAAATGTACTGATTTTTATTTATTTATTTATTTTTCAAACTGGTAGTCGCGATGTGCGCTCAACGCCGTGCAGTAGTGGCGTTAGCATAGCTGAAAATTTTGGAAAAGATATAAGTACACAGAAAATACTGGGTGCATCTAATTGTGACTAATCGGTTACTACAAGGAACAATTTACGTTTTATTGACTCGTTATCATAACCAGCCCTTGTTGTCACAGTTGTTGTTGTTGGTTCTTACTAAGAGCTAGAAATCCAGGCAACTAGTTTCGATCCCTATTTAATGGATATAATACTCTGATATAGGGACGTGAAGATGACATAATGGAATGCCGAAACCGGTAGTATAAGAATAAATGTTTATGTTAAACATATGGCTGTTGGTATCCTACTTCCTACGCAATTTACGTTTTGTTTAACGAACTATGAGGGAATGATTAACTTACGAGTAAATTTATATATCCAGTGCCTTCTGGCTTATCGAATTACAGGGAGATAGAACGATCGAAAAGAATTTTTTCTCACAGAAGAACTGGGATCCACTACCCTTCAGGCACTTTAACTTCATATGCTTTCCTTCTATGCTACCAAGGCAGTTCTAAAACCCCCAAAGTTCTTCCTCAGATTTCTTCCACATTTCTATTGTAGGTGCAAGTAAATACTTTGGCTGTAATATATTCGAAATTGCCTGCAGATTCCCCTCACAATTTCTGAGACTGTTGAACGTCCCAACTGAAAAGAAAAATCTATAGTCTGTTGACTGCCACCTGTAGGCAAATAACTGAAAAAAAAAAGAAAAAGCAATACACAAGTTAATGTGTGAAGAGTGCAACAAAGAATACTTGCATAACAGGTACTAACTTGGGTGAGAAATAAGTGACGTTATTCAAAACTGTTACAACAAAGTATTGAACTTGCTTTTGCAATTAATTTATTTACGTTTATTTGCTTCATATTGCTGGGGCCGAGCGGTGTGTTCCCAGCTTTAGGTCAGGATGAGGCGTGGAACCTGGTGGAGCGCCAAGGGACGCTACTGAAACAGAATTATAGTTCACACATTTTATTCCGTAACATACGTAAGTTTGATGAAGGCGCTAGCTCGACAGGAGCTAGAGCAGTAGGTGACGTCGCCTTCGAGCTGCAACCTTGGTGTTTCGTATGATGGTAGTGCCCCACCGGCCACGGTGGCCAAGGAGACTGAGGCGCTCCAGTCACGGTCTGCACGGCCACTACGGTCGGGGGTTCGAATCCCCCCTCGGACATGGATATTTGTGCCGTCCTTAGTCTTAGCTAGTTCATAAGTAGTTTGTAAGCTAAGGGACATGACCCCGTAGTTAAGTCCCATAAGTTCTACAAACATTTTTGGTAGTGCCCGCGCCACGATGTCGGGAAGCGATGCAAAGACTGTTATTGTGAAGTGCTCTACCTCTTCACCAGGCTATGCAGCGGCCAGTGGATCCACGCAGGGACCCCTCTGAAGTCGGATGTCGTGCTGGTTCCCGACTCGGGACACCGGCTGGCCGGATTAGCACCAGAGTGCTAACTCGACGACAGGAACATTGGCCTTTAGTAACCAACCACTGAAGACTGCGCTGTCCTCAGGCAGCCACCATAGAGGCGTGAAGTCGTCAGCACAGCAGATCACCATCTTTCCAGATGATGTTTAGTGTGAAGTATGGCCTCGACCAGTCTCCATCTCTTAGCTGCCTCTAGCAGCTACCCTTTATGTACTGACCGCGTGAGGTGGCGCAGTGGTAACACACTGGAGTCGTATTCGGAAGCATGGCGGTTCAAATCCACCTCCGACTATCCATATTTAGGTTTTCCCTGATTTTCCTAAATCACTCCAGGCAAATGCCGGGATGGTTCCTTTTAAAGGGCACGGCCGATTTCCTTCCCCCATCCTCACCCAAAAGTCCGAGCGTAAGCTCTGTCTCTAATGAACAAGCTATCGACGGGACGTTAAACCCTAAGATTATTCCGTATGTACTGCTATCTGGGACAAAGACTGAGCACAACGATTAGGCCAGTGAATTGACGACTACCTCCTGGGCATCGTCGATTCAGATGACCAAGTGACTGCTACTTCTAAGTGTGGGAGTATTTATACATAAAATTGGCTGAAGCAATGACGTATGAAACGGTTTGAATGTGTTCCCTTTGAAAATGCAGTGTTCCCCCGATGTGTCTTTACCGCTGACGCATCCGCGGTCTTATTCACTCTTGTGGTAGAGTTACGTGTAGTTATGAAATGTTTACTAGCTGTGTCTCTGACAACCATTTCACTCACACACAGTTCGCTGACGGTAGGCTTTCCAACTTGCCGACGCAGCAGCTGCCGTCATCACGAAAGGCGGGTGAGCATTTTCTGCTACCGGCTGCTGATCTTATTCCGTCTTGCTAAAGTGAGCAAACCAAGATCTTAACACATTTCCCTGTCACAATGTTTGCCGCGTAACAATATGATGCAGCTAAACTTTGTTTTCGTATGTGAGGCACGAAGAGATCGAAAATGGCGTAACTTGTCTTAAACAAATGGCTAGTCTTTGCTTTGTATAAACACCGTTCTTCCATTTTGTTGTGCTCTTCTCGATGCTCACTTTTATCATGAGGCGGAGTTCCTCAAAAAATTCTCGCTACATACGAAAATATTTAAAAACTCAATCTTCATAAGACTCTAGTTCAATACAGCGACGACGGTACTCTCTTAAGCTTTCTCTCCTTTTCTTGATAACGCGCATACAACATTTCCTTCTATTGGTACCATCACAGTCGGTACTGTACCATTTCGTAGCGCTCTAAGAGGAGGAGTTGTTCAAGGTGCCTTCCGCGCGCGAACTTTAAATGTGCGTAAGACTTTTTTTAAGACTTTTGACCACCCCCATGAACCACAGACATTGCCGAGGTGGGGTGGCTTGCGTGCCTCAACGATGCAGATAGCCGTACCGTAGGTGCAACCACAGCGGAGGGGTATCTGTGGAGAGGCCAGACAAACGTGTGGTTCCTGAAGAGGGGCAGCAGCCTTTTCCGTAGTTACAGGGGCAACAGTCTGGATGATTGACTGAGCTGGCCTTGTAACATCAGCTAATGTGGCTTGCCACACAGCTACTGCGAACGGCTGAAAGCAAGGGGAAACTACAGCCGTTACTTTTCCCGAGGACATGCAGCTCTACTGTATGAACATATGATGATGGCATCCTCTCGGGTAAAATATTCCGGAGGTAAAATAGTCCCCCATTCGGATCTCCGGGCGGGGACTACTCAGGAGGATGTTGTCATCAGGAAAGACAATACTGGCATTCTACGGATCGGAGCGTGGAATGTTAGATCCCTTAATCGGGTAGGGAAATTAGAAAATTTAAAAAGGGAAATGGATAGGTTGAAGTTAGATATAGTGGGGATTAGTGAGGTTCGGTGGCAGGATGAACAGGATTTCTGGTCAGGTGAGTACAGGATTATAAATACAAAATCAGTTGGGAGTATCACAGGAGTAGGACTGATAATGAATAAGAAAATAGGAATGCGGGTAAACTATTATGAGCAGCACAGTGATCGCATTATCATTGTCAAGATAGATACGAAGCCAACACCGACAACAGTAGTACAGGTTTATATGCCAACTAGCTCTGCCGATAATGAGGAGATCGAAGAAATATATGAGGAGCTAAAGGAAATTATTCAGACAGTTAAGGGAGAGGAAAACTTAATTGTGATGGGAGACTGGAATTCGGTAGTAGGAAAAGGAAGAGAAGGAAAAATAGTAGGTGAATATGGACTGGGCAGGAGGAATGAAAGAGGAAGTCGCCTGGTAGAATTTTGCACGGAACATGATTTAATTGTAACAAACACGTGGTTTAAGAATCACAAAAGAAGGTTGTATACGTGGAAGAGACCAGGAGACACCGGAAGGTATCAGATAGATTTTATAATGGTAAGACATAGATTCCGGAACCAGGTTCTAAACTGCAAGACATACCCAGGGGCAGATATAGACTCTGACCATAACTTGTTAGTCATGAACTGTAGGCTGAAACTGAAAAAACTGCAGAAAGGTAGGAAAATAAGGAGATGGGACTTAGATAAATTGAAGGAAAGCGAAGTTCCGGAGAATTTCAGAGGGAGATTTACGCAACAATTGACAGAAACAGGGGAAAATAAAACAGTAGAGGAGGAATGGGTAAAATTGAGAGATGAAATAGTGAAGGCAGCAGAGGACAAAATAGGTAGGAAGGCAAGACCAACAAAAAATCCTTGGATATCACAAGAAATACTAAATTTAATAGATGAAAGGAGAAAATATAAAAATGCAGTAAATGAAACAGGCAAAATGGAGTACAGACGACTAAAAAATGAGATTGACAGGAAGTGCAAAATGGCTAAGCAGGAGTGGCTAGAAGCCAAATGCAAATCTGTAGAAGAATGTATAAGAAGGGGAAAAGTAGATACCGCCTACAGGAAAATAAAAGAGACATTTGGGGAAAAGAAAAGCAACTCTACGAATATCAAGAACTCGGATGGGAAACCAGTTCTCAGCAAAGAAGGGAAAGCTGAAAGGTGGAAAGAGTACATAGAGCAGCTCTACAAAGGAAATGAACTTAGAGACGATGTTGTAGGAGGGGAGGAGGAAGTAGATGAAGATGAAATAGGAGATACTATACTGAGAGATGAATTTGACAGAGCCTTGAAAGACCTAGGTCGGAACAAGGCCCCAGGAGTAGATGACATACCCGCAGAGCTATTAAAGTCTCTGGGAGAACCAGCCATGACAAGACTATTTGAACTGGTGTGTAGGATGTATGAGACAGGCGAAATACCCTCAGACTTTAAGAAAAACGTAATAATCCCCATTCCAAAGAAATCAGGCCCAGACAAGTGTGAAAATTACAGAACCATCAGTTTGATAAGTCATGGTTGCAAAATTTTAACACGAATTATCTACAGGAGAATGGAAAAGCTGGTAGAAGCTGACCTCGGGGAAGATCAATTTGGATTCAGGAGGAACGTAGGAACCCGGGAGGCAATACTCACTTTACGTCTTATCTTAGAAAATAGATTAAGGAAAGGCAAACCTACATTTTTAGCTTTTGTAGATTTGGAGAAAGCTTTTGACAATGTTGACTGGAATACACTCTTTCAAATTCTGAAGTCAGCAGGGGTAAAATATAGGGAAAGGAGAGTTATTTACAACTTGTACAAAAGCCAGACCGCAGTTATTAGACTCGAAGGGCATGAAAGGGAAGCATCAGTTGGGAAGGGAGTAAGACAGGGTTGTAGCCTTTCTCCGATGTTATTCAATTTGTACATCGAGCAGGCGGTGAAGGAAAGCAAGGAAAAATTTGGAATAGGGATTAAAGTTCAGGGGGAAGAAATAAAAACATTGCGTTTTGCTGATGACATTGTAATTCTATCAGAGACAGCAAAGGACCTGGAAGAGCAGTTGAATGGAATGGACAGTGTGTTGAAGAGAGCATATAAAATGAACATTAACAAGAGCAAAACAAAAATAATGGAATGCGGTCTTAGAAAATCAGGCGATGCTGAAGGTATTAGATTAGGTAACGAAACAATGAAGGTGGTAGGTGAGTTTTGTTACTTGGGTAGTAAAATAACATGTGATGGTCGCAGTACAGAGGATACAAAGTGCAGAATGGCAATGGGAAGAAAAGCATTTTTGAAAAAGAGAAATTTGCTAACATCGAATATTAATTTAAGTGTAAGCAAGTCTTTTCTGAAGGCATTTGTGTGGAGTGTTGCCTTGTAAGGGAGTGAAACATGGACGATAAGCAGTGCGGACAGGAAGAGAATAGAGGCTTTTGAAATGTGGTGTTACAGAAGAATGCTGAAGATTAGGTGGGTAGATCGCATAACTAATGAAGAGGTACTAAACAGAATTGGTGAGAAAAGGAATTTTTGGCATACCCTGACTAAAAGAAGGGATCGCTTGGTAGGACACATTCTTATACATCGGGGAATCGTAAATTTAGCATTGGAGGGAAGTGTGTGGGGTAAAAATCGCAGAGGGAGACCAAGAGACGCGTATAGTAAGCAGATTCAAATAGATGTGGGTTGTCGTTCTTATGAGGAGATGAAAAGGCTTGCTCAGGATAGAGTAGGGTGGAGAGCTCATCAAACCAGTCTCCGGACTGAAGACCATAACAACAACAAGACTTTTGATTAGAGTGTGTATTCATTCGAGTTAAATCGCGAGAACTATGTCTCATTTAAATATATAACTACAAAACAGCTTCAGACTCTTTGAATATACAGCAACTATCGGTTGTGTGTAAATTTATCACACATACCGGTACGGTGTAGAATTCAGCCAACAGCATTTCTTCTTCCTAATTGAAACGAATTATGACATTTAGTTTTTTAGCTTTCTAAGTGCAGAATATGAACGGAATTTATCGTCAGAGAAGTGCTTTGGCATTTTTTCTGTATTTTTTATAATGGTGAAACATTTGTATAAACATTAATTTCGGAAGAGTTTCACAACACTTGATGTCTTTGCTTAAGTACCTGATGTATTCCCAATATTTATACATATTTTATAGCATCAAAAAATTAAACAGGGCTGCCTGAAACAGCTAAAGTTAAAAATGGACTGTGAATATGAAATATCCCATCAGATATATAACTGTCAATACAGCAACCAGCAACTACCGATTTTTTTTAAAACACTTTTTCTTAACTGACCGCATCAAACATTAGCATTAGGGCTTGTAGCACGAATATTAGTATTTTTAATGCTGTAATCCAAATATCTTACAGTAGCGTGAACTGCTCAAAAGTCAACAACTATTGTCATAGGGTTCAACTTCACAAATTGCATCCAGTGTGTCTATGTGTCATTCATATACGGAAACATACACAGTTCTGCAAACCCATTTCAGTAGTTATACCTATATGTAAAGCAAATGACCTTTAAATTCTGTGTCAGAAGTTGCTAATATTAATTTCATTTACAAAATTTCGAGATGCAGTGAGGCAGCTGATCTCTTGATCGCATTAAGTATTTTACACTATCATAAAATGAAACTTTGTAAACTTCCTGTCCACCAGTACTGCCCAAAGTAGGTCCTTTTTAACAGCTACCAGTGTTGTAAAAGCCTGTCATTTATTTTATTCAAATTCCTATATTTGTCTTGACTAAGAGCCTGTTAAGCAAGAGAAACTATTTTTGAACACAAGTAGTAGGGCTACTTGTATTTCTGAGTAGTATAAATGGGAAGACAGTATTCGTTCTTTTTATTCCTTTCCTTTCTTGAATCGATTTATGCACTTAAACACTGAGCAGCTCTTCACCATCGTGCTTTACGTATAGTGCAATAGTAAAATAACATAGACGTGACTACCAACTGAGTAACTATATAACACACGATTTATCTATTGACAACAATTCTATTTATCTGACGCTTGTCGAGTGGTCGTCGTCCGGAACGCACCTCTCCAGAGCCAGCAATTTTCCAGTTGTAAGTGAAACCGGCTTCTCTCTAGAAGCTTACAAGCTTCCTAGGGTTTTATTTGCGGACGGAGAAGTTAGTACTGCTTCCTCCCACAAGTCCCCTCCACATCCTTGCGGATGCTGTTTCGTAGCAGTGTGCGTTTGTACCGCCCTACAGTACGCACGAGGTGCCGTAGTTGCTGTCCAAAACGTTATGGAAAGCATAGAGTTCTGACTAAACCCGGGCCGCTGAAACATTGCACTTGACGTTTCGCGTTACGGCGAGTTAAGTTGGCAACACTGCTACAGCGACGTTGCAACACTAGCCTCTATACACACAGCAGACGAAACGGTTTTCAGTTGCATCTCGTAAATGTAAGCTATTGAGCAATAAAAGTGCATACAGTAATTCGTTCTAGAGCTGCTACCACAAAGCAAAAATTAACAGCATAGTAATGTAGACAAGAGCACAACAACGCACACGCTTTTAATAACGGAGCGAAGAAATATAGAAAATAAGCATTTGATCATGACAGATACGAAATAAACAATAATCAAGATAGAAACTTATCTCTCTACTGTTTATAGCCACAATGCTTTTCACTCGCCAATTTACGGCGGCAGTGGTGCAATTCCATACAGTTCCCCAACTTAGCTGTTGTCACTGCAAAAATCGTCATCACCAAGAC
Source organism: Locusta migratoria (assembly GCA_026315105.1). Taxonomy (NCBI): domain Eukaryota; kingdom Metazoa; phylum Arthropoda; class Insecta; order Orthoptera; family Acrididae; genus Locusta; species Locusta migratoria. The sequence continues at coordinate 870,502,145 of CM048744.1, forward strand.
AGATCATTAACTGTTTTTGATCACTGATGATCCCTTGCATTGTCTGCACTACGCGAATCAGTTTATCAAAGTGCTCGACTTTTTTTTTTTTTTGCAGCATCCATAATGGCAACAGCTTCACACAGCAGCCTTTCCACCTCTGTTATTGTGAAAGACTTATTATTGTTCCTTACGTAATTCTTCACGTCACTCCATACTAATTCTATAGGGTTAAAATGGCAGTGATGAGGACAGCGTTATTACATTTGTGACCCTGCTGCTTTGCGATTTCGTCTACTACATATGCGGGCGTAATAGGCTTATTTTGTTTCAAGAGCGAATATAAAAGAAGTTTTGATATTGACATATCAGCAGCAATATTTCGTTCTTTGAGCCACTGCACCAAAATTTCTTTCCGATTGTTTGAAGCGAGAATGAATTTCCAGCTCATAGCATATGCTTCGAAGTTTTTATTCATATGAAATTGAGAACTTAACTCAGAGAACGTCACTAGACAAAGGTCTTTTCGGTTACATTATTCAGTTGCTTGAACTCGGAAAGTCAAGTTCAACCACTCACAGTGAAACAAATCGCAGCGAAAAAAGCACACCCAACATAAACACGCGGTAGATATGATACACAACGTTGTTTACAGCACCACTGAAAAAAAGCCGGCAACGCGGCAACTTTGACGTCACGGCACGTGACCACCGGAAGTGTTTATTGCGCTGTGATTGGATCGTTCGTAGCGACTAGCGCCTCGCGCTTCTTGCTCTTCACTTGTTATTTGTAAACGTCAAGTGCAAAGTTTCAGCGGCCCGGGTATAACCTGTTGTCTTCTATAGTTGTGTCCCCAGCGCAGAAGACAGCACACAGATCGTTGGTTCTCCTACAGCATACAAGTGAGGCTAAAATAAGTTCTGTATGATGGAAGCATAATAAGCGACTCGCGAGATTTTTAATTGTCAGTGATGCCATTTATTAAATAAATAATAATAAAATGAGCAACTATTGTTAATATGATACGGCCTATGCTGCCCATAGTTCATGTTGAGACCTCGACTGTTATCACATTTAAGCAAATATTTACTCATGACCGGCGCGTATAGTGGTCAGCTCGAGACTGAAACTGCGGCGCGTTGCGAGAGGGCACCTGACGCTCTATTTCGCGCCAAAACAGGGCCGTCGCGCGCCTTCTGCAAAATCGCTCTTCTCTTGTTACAATAAGAGAAGGCACCTTAAACTTTTTAAACTGTCAAAACCTAGCCTGTCCTTGAGAGATATTTGTTAGAAATTCTCAGCTCTGAATAATTAATATTCAGTATATAATAAACAAAACTAACTTCAAAAGAAATCACGTGACGTGAAATGCAGCGGCCAATGCGAGGAGAGCACCAGTAACATAGGCGGGCTTTCCCACGGGAACCAGCACCTACCGTGCCATATGTTACTGCTCCTCACCCCACATTTCAACGTATGCTGCACATCTGTCTTTCTTCCGTGTTTAAGACACGTACGATGTTAGCAAAGAAACGGCCAGCGGCCAGAAATATGAAGTGGCCATAGGCCAGGAATATCACAAGCTACATATTTTGACTTATCAGTGCGCTTTCCCTTCAGTTCATTAAAGTTATTGTGTGCTCGCGTTTTTATTTTATTCATATTCGCGTTAAATATCTGGTTAGTGCATTATTCCGCCGTGTGAATCGCGTCGCGACAGTCGTCTGTCTTTGTTTTGAAAGTTGCTCAGTAAACACACGCGACAGCAGCAGCAGCAGCTCCTCTACATTGTAAGATACCGGCTTCTTAATAGAAGCGACTTATTTTCATTTCGTGTGTGCTCTCTTTTACAGTTCTTAAGTCTTTAGTGTGCTCGCGTGTTTATTTACTAAGAATCGCGTTTAGTTGTCAGTTCAGTTGTTTTGTTTTATTAGCTCGCGTATATATTTTCCAGATCCGCCGTTAATAAACTGTTTATTGTTAGATTTATATTTTTCGAAGCTCACTGTTTATCAAACTTCTGTGTCCTCAGACGTACTTACTTGGAAGTTACATAGGTTTTTAGAATGGCTAGGAACTGTGACTGCTGTGAACGGATGGAGGCAGAGTTGGTGACTGTTCGCTCGCAGCTTCAGGCGGCTTTGGCTTCGCTGGCAACGCTTGAGACTGCGGTGGGTGGGCGCCGCTGTTGTGGGCCGCTCGCGGGGGTGCAGCAGACGCCCTGTGCGTCTGTTGTGCCCTCCGATCGGCCTGCGGCTGTGGCCAGCCCGCTCACTGCCCGTGAGGAGGTAGCCCCCCAATCCGTGGTGGATTGGGAGGTCTCCTCAGCGGGTGTCAGGCGGCGTAAGACTTCCCGGGGGACCGAAGTGGAGGCCTCCCCGGTCAGTCTTGCCAACAGATCCCAGGCGCTGTCTGTGGCACAGGATGTTCCTGACGCAGATGGTGTCGCTTGTCCTGTACTCGCCCCCCTGCCTTCAAGATCCGGGCACTCACAGAGGGTGGGTTTGCTAGTAGTTGGGAGCTCCAACGTTAGGCGGGTGATGGAGCCCCTTAGGAAAATGGCAGCTAAAGAGGGGAAGAAATCCAATGGGCACTCCGTGTGCATACCGGGGGGAGTCATTCCAGATGTGGAACGGGTCCTTCCGGATGCCATGAAAAGCACAGGGTGCAGCCAGCTGCAGGTGGTGGCTCATGTCGGGACCAATGATGTGTGTTGCTTTGGATCGGAAGAGATCTTCTCTGGTTTTGAGCGGCTATCAGAAGTGGTAGACTGCCAGCGGAGCTCACCGTCTGCAGCATTGTCGACAGAACTGACTGCGGACCTATGGTTCACAGCCGAGTGGAGGATCTGAATCAGAGGCTCAGACGGTTCTGCGACCGTGTGGGCTGCAGATTCCTCGACTTGCGTCAAAGGGTGGTGGGTTTTCGGGTTCCGCTAAATAGGTCGGGAGTCCACTATACTCAGGAAGCGACTACACGGGTAGCGGGCTCTGTGTGGCGTGGACTGGGCGGTTTTTTAGGTTAGAGGGCCTCGGGAATACACAAAATGGGTTTCAGTCTCAAAGGGGGCAGGTCAGACACAGGAAGAAAGCAGATCTAGAAACAATTGGTATAACAGTTGTACATTGTCGTAGCTGTATTGGGAAAGTTCCAGAGCTCCAAGCGCTGATAGAAAGTACTGAGGCACAAATCGTTATAGGTTCTGAAAGCTGGCTGACGCCTGAGATAAGTTCGGCCGAAATTTTCTGAAAGGGCCAAATGGTCTTCAGAAAGGATAGAATAAATATTACTAACGGTTTATCCTGCAGCGAAATTGAGACAGATACTTCCTGTGAGTTGGTCTGGGTAGAGGGTACACCTGACAACCGGAATAAATTAATAATTGGATCTATTTATCGGCCCCCTGACTCAGACGATGCGGTTGCCGAAATGTTCAAAGAAAGCTTGAATCACATTTCAAATAGGTATCCGAAGCATACTGTTATAATCGGTGGCGACTTTAATTTACCCTCGATATGTTGGCATAATTACGTATTCAAAACCGGCTGAAAATATAAAACATCGTCCGAAGTAGTTCTGAATGATTTTTCTGAAAACTACTTCGAACAGTTAGTTCATGAACCCACTAGCATAGTAAGTGGTTGCGAAAATACCCTTGATCTCCTAGCAACAAATAATCCTGAGATAGTAAAGAGCATCAAAACAGATACAGGGATTAGCGAACATCGAGTTGTAGTAGCGAGACTGAATGTCGAAATGCCCAAATGCACCAAAAATAAACGAAAATTATATCTATTCAATAAAGCAGATAAAAATTCGCTTCACGCTTTCCTGAGTGATAGTCTCCAGTCTTTCAAAACTAAAAATGCGAGTGCAGATCAGTTGTGGCTTACTTTCAAAGGCATAATATCAGTAGCAATCGAGAGATTCATACCAAATAAATTAATGGAAGAGGGGGCTGACTCCCCGTGGTACACGAAACAGGTCAGATCACTGTTGCAGAAACAAAGAAAAACGCATGCAAAATTTAAAAAGACACAGAATCCACAAGACTGGCCATCTTTTACTGAAACTCACAACCTAGCGCGGACTTCAATGCGAAAAGCCTATAGTAGTTACCACAACGAAATACTGTCTCGTAATCTTGCAGAAAATCCAAAGAAATTCTGGTCATATGTGAAGTACACTAGCGGCAAAACACAAACAATACCTTCACTAGGCGATAGCAATGGTAATACTACCGATGACTACTGCTAAGGCAGAATTATTAAACACAGCTTTCCGAAATTCGTTTACCAAAAAATACGAAGTGAACACCCCAGTATTCAATCCAAGAACATCTGCCAGCATGCGAAACTTAGAAGTAGATGTTCCTGGTATAGCAAAACAACTTAAGACACTAAACAAAAACAAACCTTCCGGACCAGATTGTATACCAACTAGATGCTTCTCAGAGTATGCTGATGCAATAGCTCCGTACTTAGCTATAATTTACAACCGATCACTCACCGAAAGATCCGTACCCAAAGATTGGAAAGTTGCCCAAGTCACTCCAATATTCAAGAAAGGCAATAGGAGCGATCCCCAAAATTACAGGCCTATCTCATTGACGTCAATTTGCAGTAGGATTTTGGAACATATACTTTGTTCGAATATTATGAACTACCTCGAAGAGAACGACCTATTAACGACCACGGATTCAGAAAGTATCGCTTTTGCGAAACACAGCTTGCCCTTTATTCACATGAAGTGTTAAGTGCCATCGACAAGGGATCTCAAATCGATTCCGTATTTCTGGATTTCCGGAAGGCTTTTGACACTGTACCCCACAAGCGGCTTCTAATGAAATTGCGTGCTTATGGAATATCTCACCAATTGTGCGGTTGGATTCACGATTTCCTATCAGAAAGAACACAGTTCGTTGAAATTGACGGTAAGTCATCGAGTAAAACAGAAGTGATCTCTGGCGTTCCCTAGGGAAGCGTTATAGGTCCCCTACTCTTCCTCGTGTTTGTAAACTATTTAGGAGACAATCTGAATAGCTCCCTTAGATTGTTCGCGGATGATGCTGTCGTTTATCGGTTAGTGAAGTCAACAGAGGATCAAAAGCAACTGCAAAGCGATTTAGACAAAATTTATGCATGGTGCGAAAATTGACAATTGACACTAAATAAAGAAAAATGTGAAGTACTACACATGACCACTAAAAGAAATCCGCTGAACTTCAATTACGCGATAAATCAGTCAAACCTTAAGGTCGTAGATTCTACCAAATACCTAGGAGCTACAATTACGAACAACTTTGACTTGAGAGAACACATAGAAAATATTGTGGGGAAGGCGAACCAAAGGTTAACGTTTCATCGGCAGAACGCTTCGAAGATGCACCAGCTCCACCAAAGAGACTGGTTACATCACACTTGTGCGTCCTCTACTGGAGTACTGTTGCCCCTTGTGGGACCCTCACCAGGTGGGACTGACGGAAGACATTGAGAAGGTTCAGAGAAGGGCAGCTCGTTTTGTTCTATCACGTTACGGAGGAGAAAGCGCCACGGAAATGTTGCACGAATTGGGGTGGAAATCATGAAAAGAAAGACGTTATTCATTGCGGCGTGATCTGTTTGCGAAGTTTCAATCACCGACTTTTAGTTCTGAATGTGAAAATATTTTGCTAGCACCCACCTACTTAGGGAGACATGACCATCCCAATAAAATAAGAGAAATCAGATCGAAAACGGAACGATTTAGGTGTTCTTTCTTCCCGCACGCTATTAGAGAATGGAACGGTAGAGAAAAGTTATGAAAGTGGTTAATGAACTATCTGCCAGGCACTTAAATGTGATTTGCAGAGTATCTATGTAGATGTAGATGTATGTGCGCTTACCACTATCATGCCGGCCGGCCGAAGATTCAAATTACCTGCGACCAGAGTTGCCAGATTTTTCTATTGCTCAGTCGCCAAATTTTAAACAAAAAGTAGTCAAAATATCGCCATCTTTTCATCAATAAAAGTAGCCAAATATTGCTACCTTTAATCTGTTAACATTATTATGCTATGGTAATTATGGCATGTTACTCGACAATAATAATCCTGAAATTCACGGAGTAAGCTGGTTACTGAGTAAAAAGTAACACAAACTGTGGCACTCTCACATTCACAGACATCAGACTGAACTTTCCAAGGAAACTCATACTTCACAGAAACATTTATCTGAACCCAGACAAACCACCAGCTAACAATGAGGCCAGTTAAAATACTGTCACATTGTAAATATAATAGAGACACTCCGGAAATTCAGTTACATTTAACTATCACATTTATTAATTTCATAACTTATAAAAATTACAACACAAAACTGTTCAAGAATCATTCCATCAAACTTACACAAGGGATGTTCTCATGCATATGTTCGATTTACCAATCACTTACATCTTCTTAAAAACAAATATTTACAGATGTTAAATAGAGTTATTGAATCTTTCAAATATTTCTTTAATACACGTAAACTCATTACAACATTTTGAGGTGATGTAATTTATAGTAATGCACTGACCAATTTATACTTTGAGGTGAGGTGGATTTAATTCGGAATAATGCGTCATGACACACTGAAAAATCAGCTATGAGAACGACTGGGAAATCACCGCGTGTTCTCCATCGACATTTATGCTCTGCAAACCATTGTTGTGAAGTGCGTATCAAACGCCTCGCTTCATAGTAGCAAGGTATTACGAATTTCTGTTGTATTGACGCATGGAACGCGGAAAAAATTAGTTTTTAAGTGCCTCCTTGCATGCTGTAATTTATATAATCTTCTCCTCATGTTCTCAGCGGGAGCCATCCATACGGTGCTGTAGTATACTTCGAGATATCGTTTAAAGCCTGTTCTTGAACCATCGTAAATAGGGTACATGAGGTAGTCTGTCTTCAAGAGTCTGTGAGCTGAGTTTGTTTACATCTCTGTGACACTCTCCCACACATCCATGATATTTGAAAACATTTGTGCTAACTTGTGTAGGTATAATTACATTTCCCCAGCATGCTACCGAAGTTTAGCCGGTATCATTGACGCAATGTCTAAAGAGTGATTGCTTTACATTCGTTGTATTTGAAGTAAAATAAAATAGCCATTAAGTCGCCAACCAATTCCTTTAATATCCAAATTTAATCGCCAGTCGCCATACTGATAGAATGGCTACTATTATAAGAAAAAGATAGCCAAGAATGCGAAAAATCGCCACACCTGCGACAGCAGCGCCGTTAGTGAGACTAGTTATTTTTTACTAGGTCTTTGGAGTTGTTCTCGTCGAAACTACTCGTTTATACTCTTAGAACAAGGAAAAAAAAATGAAATGACATAATGATGGATGAGTGACCCACAGCTAATGCGTGCTTCCAAATCGTCTACAATGCGGTTGACAGGCCATATAATAATAAGGTTCTGGCCGCTCGGGCAATGCTACAGCTGACGCAGCCACAGCAGCCGCTCTGCTTTGACTGTTGGCGGATTTTTTGACGCATACTATTACAAAATTACTTTTTTTGACGGATGTTGCTGGTTTAATACAATTTTGAAAAAAAAATATTTCTTTTCAAAATCGCACTGACGTGTTTTACGGCCCACTCTAGATTTGTAGTTTTATAAGTTTTTGCAAACATTTTGGACCAAAATAATAATCTAAATAATTAAAAATTAATTAATAAGAGTGTCTGAAAACCCTTTTAGGGAAAAAAATTAGGTAGTGGCGGGTTCCGACCCACTGACGTGTCCAACGTGTTCCCCACTACGCTACGGGTAACGAATTGCGTTCTTTAATCTCTTACTATTAAGGGCTGTTGTTAACTGATGCTAATATGGCATTTGTAGACACTAGATTATCATTTATCGTGTTTTTGTTAATTCTTCAGTGCGCCCATTCATTAGAAACGACAACGTGTAAGTTACAATAAGAAAATCATCAAATACGCAACGCAAGATGGCGTATGCCATAGAGAATTCTGGGCGAGGAATGTCACGTGTCATCTGTGCACGGCTCGTTTTCGTCCATTCAATGGAGGGTGTGAAAACTCCGTTATTTTTGCAACTATTTCTCAAACCCACTCCCATGAACCACAGACATTGCCGAGGTGGGGTGGCTTGCGTGCCTCAACGATACAGATAGCCGTACCGTAGGTGCAACCACATCGGAGGGGTATCTGTGGAGAGGCCAGACAAACGTGTGGTTCCTGAAGAGGGGCAGCAGCCTTTTCAGTAGTTACAGGGGCAACAGTCTGGATGATTGACTGAGCTGGCCTTGTAACATCAGCTAATGTGGCTTTGCCACACAGCTACTGCGAACGGCTGAAAGCAAGGGGAAACTACAGCCGTTATTTTTCCCGAGGACATGCAGCTCTACTGTATGGAAATATGATGATGGCATCCTCTTGGGTAAAATATTCCGGAGGTAAAATAGTCCCCCATTCGGATCTCCGGGCGGGGACTACTCAGGAGGATGTGATCATCAGGAGAGACAGTACTGGCATTCTACGGGTCGGAGCGTGGAATGTTAGATCCCTTAATCGAGTAGGAAAATTAGATAATTTAAAAAGGGAAATGGATAGGTTGAAGTTAGATATAGTGGGGATTGGTGAAGTTCGGTGGCAGGATGAACAGGATTTCTGGTCAGGTGAGTATAGGATTATAAATACAAAATCAATTGGAAGTATCACAGGAGTAGGATTGATAATGAATAAGAAAACAGGAATGCGGGTAAACTACTATGACCAGCACAGTGATCGCATTATCATTGTCAAGATAGATACGAAGCCAACACCGACAACAGTAGTACAGGTTTATATGCCAACTAGCTCTGCCGATGATGAGGAAATCGAAGAAATATATGAGGAGCTAAAGGGAATTATTCAGACAATTAAGGGAGAGGAAAACTTAATTGTTATGGGCGACTGGAATTCGGTAGTAGGACAAGGAAGGGAAGGTAAGATAGTAGGTGAATATGGTCTGGGCAAAAGGAATGCAGGGGAAGCCGCCTGGTAGAATTTTGCACAGAACATAATTTAGTTATTACAAACACCTGGTTTAAGAATCACAAAAGAAGGTTGTACACGTGGAAGAGACCAGGAGACACCGGGAGATACCAGATAGATTTTATAATGGTAAGACATAGATTTCGGAACCAGGTTTTAAATTGTACGACATACCCAGGGGCAGTTATAGACTCTGACCATAACTTGTTGGTTATGAACCGTAGGCTGAAACTGAAGAAACTACAAAAAGGTAGGAAAATAAGGAGATGGGACTTGGATAAATTGAAGGAACCTGAAGTTCTTAAAAATTTCAGAGGGAGCTTTAGGCAACAATTGACAGAAACAGGGGAAAATAAAACAGTAGAGGAGGAATGGGTAAAATTGAGAGATGAAATAGTGAAGGCAGCAGAGGACAAAATAGGTAGGAAGGCAAGACCTGCAAAAAATCCTTGGATATCACAGGAGATATTAAATTTAATCGATGAAAGGAGAAAATATAAAAATGCAGTAAATGAAACAGGCAAAATGGAGTACAGACGACTAAGAAATGAGATTGGCAGGAAGTGCAAAATTGCTAAGCAGGAGTGGTTAGAAGGCAAATGCAAGGATATAGAAGAATGTATAAATAGGGGAAAAATAGATACAGCCTACAGGAAAATAAAAGAAACATTTGGAGATAAGAAAAACAGCTCTATGAATATCAAGGACACTGATGGAAAACCAGTTCTCAGCAAAGAAGGGAAAGCTGAAAGGTGGAAAGAGTATATAGAGGGGCTCTATGAAGGAAATGAACTTCGAGACAATATTGTAGGAAGGGAAGAGGATGTAGATGAAGATGAAATAGGAGACACTGTACTGAGAGAAGAATTTGACAGAGCCCTGAAAGACCTAAGTCGAAACAAGGCCCCTGGAGTAGATGATATTCCCTCAGAGCTACTGAAGTCTCTGGGAGAACCAGCCATGTCAAAATTGTTTCACCTGGTGTGTAAGATGTATGAGACAGGTGAAGTACCCTCAGACTTTAAGAAAAATGTTATAATCCCCATTCCAAAGAAAGCAGGTGCAGACAGGTGTGAAAACTACAGAACCATCAGTTTAATAAGTCATGGTTGCAAAATATTAACACGAATTATATACAGGAGGATGGAAAAGCTGGTAGAAGCCGACCTCGGGGAAGATCAGTTTCGGTTCAGGAGAAATGTAGGAACTCGGGAGGCAATACTCACTTTACGTCTTATCCTAGAAGATAGATTAAGAAAAGGCAAACCTACATTTCTAGCTTTTGTAGATTTGGAGAAGGCTTTTGACAATGTTGATTGGAATAAACTCTTTCAAGTTCTGAAGCAAGCAGGAGTAAAATATAGGGAGCGTAAGGTTATTTACAACTTGTACAAAAACCAGACAGCGGTTGTCAGAGTTGAAGGGCATGAAAGGGATTCAGTGGTTGTGAAGGGAGTAAGACAGGGTTGTAGCCTTTCTCCAATGTTATTCAATTTGTACATTGAGCAAGCTATAAAGGAAAGCAAGGAGAAATGTGGAGAAGGAATTAAAGTTCAGGGTGAAGAATTAAAAACTTTGCCAAAGACATTGTTTATAGAGCTGAAGCATTGAATTAAAATTTGTGGTGCGGCCGGGAATCGAACCCGGACCTCCATGCTTACTAGGCAGACGTCTTAACCGTTTTTTTTTTTATTTTTATTTTTTTTCTTTATTTTTTTTCGTCGTTTTTTCCTTTTTTCTTTTAGGGCCTCCCTTCTCCCCTCACAGCCCTTCCTTACGCTCTCCAAATTGTGCCTTCTTCGGCGAGCTTCTGTTGCTTTCTTCGAAGTAAATGAAAGGAAATAAATACATCATTATATGATTGTAAACGAAAACGATCTTCCTGTGAAATGGAGCAGCAGAAAAATGCTGCCATACTGAAAATAATCTGTTCTTGCTGAATTCTCAACAGCAGATAAATAAATGAAAGAATATGTTCTTCTTGTATCCAAAAACAGTAAATCTTCTCTTTGACTCGAAATGTGAAACAACATTCTTCTATGAACAAGCATCGGGAAAACGCAGAAAACGTGGCATAATAACGTCGTCATGTAGATCGCATACGTGGCACGAGTTGTAGAGAAATCACTGAATTGTGTATCGCAGAAAGTTAGCGAAGAGCTTCTTGTAGTTCTTTCTTTTCATAAGCTTCTGGTGCTGTGTATGGAGGTACAAGTGGAAACTATATTTGCTTTTCGTTTCTTCTGCTAGTATGTAGTGTAAAGCGTGCCCTTTTATCCAGTTAACGGCATTTCTTTTCGTGGCTGGGTAAGGCACGTCGCTGGGGTTTAGAAGGTCCTTCGGTGTAACGGTATGTGGAGCCGTTCGGGTGACCTTGGCTATGAGTTGTCGAGTGATTTGCCAGATTTCGTCGACTTCAGCGCAAACCAGTCGGTGCTCTTCAGTGTCAACTAAATTGCAGGTCGGACAGTTGGGTGAGTCTGCGAGGTGGATGCGGTGCAACTTAGAATTGGTCGGTAGTTTCCTGTTGACGGCTTTATACCACGTAGCTCTGACAGTGGTCGATAGAAATCGGCTACTGATGTTGCTCCAGATGGCCTTCCAGTCATAACCAGGGTATTTTTGTTCCACCACATTTCCGGGTTTCGGTTTCATCAATATGTCATATATCGTTTTCGCTTTGGCCGTCTGCTGGACTATGATCGTTGTGGGAAGATAACTAAGTTCAACTAGAAATTGTTGAAAATGATAAAGTCCTATGGGAACGTGCCGAACGTCAATGGGTGGGGTGAAATCTGTAGGAGCAATTTCCGTTAGTAAGTTGGCGGTGAATGAGTTAGGTGTCATCTTCCAGAGCTTGAGCATATTGCTTGTAAATAATGCTTTGGATTTCATGAAGATATCAGTAAGGTTGAGCCCCCCATTTGCAGCTGATAGAGTTAACGTGTCGAATCTGACTTTAAAGAGATTCCCACGACTGATGAAGTGGCCGAAAGCTGACATTATCCTCGCAGCAATGGCACCTGGCATGGGTAAAACTTGTGCGACATAATTGATCTTGGAAGCGATGTAGATATTGACAAGGGTTGTCTTTTGGATTTCGTCAATGTGTCGCATACTGTGTTGCCTAATTCTGGCTCTCACGCTGTTAAGAAGGTTCCTATAGTTAACTGCTATCGTTTCTTTTATGTGGCGCCGATAAGTAATTCCCAAAATTGTCCGCTGGTCGAGCACTGGTAGGTGTACGTTCTGGACCAATAGACCTTGGCCTAAATTCATTATACTGGATTTAGTTCTGTTTAATGTTGCACCTGATGCCAGTTCGTACTTGTGTATAACCTCCAACGTCCGTTCTATGTCTTCATTGTTGGTGACTATGACACCTACGTCATCTGCGTAGGCGTTACAGACAATTTTGTGATCGTTTATGCGTAGTCCTTGTAGTTGCTGGTACAGTGTTGCGAGCAAAGGTTCGATAGCAATGGCGAACAAAGCCGTGGACATGGGACATCCTTGCCTCACTGAACTCTTGAAGTGAATACTCCTGGTGAACTGGCCATTCACCATAATTTTGGATGTGCTGTGTTTTAAAATCCTGGCGATGAGGTTTACAAAGCGGTGTGGAAAGCCCATTCTGGACATCGTTTGGAGGAGGTAATCATGATTGACCTTGTCAAACGCCTTTTGAAAATCTAGAGTCATTAGTGCGCAATTAATGTTGAGAACATCCGCCGTTGATATTATGTCGCGATATCCGCACACTGTTTGTAAAATTGACCTGTCCTTGCCAACACTAGTCTGGTACGGACCAGTTACCTCATTCATTATCAGTTTGAGCCGTCGGGCTAAAATGCGGGTCATTATCTTATAATCACTGTTAAGCAGTGTTATTGGTCTTAAATTCTCAATTTGCGCAGAACGTGGATTTTTCGGGATAAGTGCAACGAATCCGGCAAGAAAATCCTCTGGGATGTCACTGTCGGAATTCATTAGTTCTTTGTAAATGAGGAGTAGTTTGGGTTTCAGCTGCCTATAGAAAACCTGGTAGAACTCGGCCGGCAGGCCATCGGGTCCCGGTGATTTGTTTTTGGGACTGTGTAGGACGGCAGTGTCCAAGTCGTCTTCGTCGATCTCAGCGACCAGGCTGTCAGACGTCTCAGTGCTGAGCCGTGCTCGCAGGTGTCGGAACAAATCTCCCTGCGCCTCAGCGCTAACCGCACCGCCGGACATGAGACTTGTGAAATATTCATGAATTTCAGTTTTAATTTCATTTTGTTTAGTAAGACTGGTTCCATCTGGTCTTTTGATTTCAGTGATTATTTTTTGTTGACCTCTCTTCTGTTCCCGGATAACGTGGAAGATGGACGATTCTTCACCTTTGAGAGCATTCTGTATACGTGCCCTTACTTGATAGCCGTTTAATTGCTTTCGCTTCAGAGACAAAATTTTGGATTTAATTCTCTTTATTTGGATATAATTGTCAATGACTGATCCGTCAAGCGTGTATAATTCACGCAAACATTGGAAATAAAATTCAGATGTCCTCTTGTACCAATAAGCTTTCTCCCTGGAGTAGTCAATCAGCATTCTCCTCAGTTGAGGTTTGGCACAGGACATCCACCAGCTAAGAGCGGAATTGTACGACGGGAGACGTCGTTCGCATGCCTCCCATGTTTCGTGGAATCTTTCACGACATCCCGCATCGTGCAGGTGGGTGACGTTTAATTTCCAATACCCTCGTGCACGGTAGGTCCCTTGTCGTTTCATGTTGATTGTACTTATATAAGCAGCGTGGTCGGTGAAGCTGGTTGGCCATATTTCGGCGTGCAAAATACGGTCGTGCATAGTATTCGATACGTACATCCGATCTAATCTACTCGCTGAAGTTCGCGTAATGAATGTGAAGCCTGGTGCATCACCGTGTGTGTATTCCCACGTATCAGTCAGGTGAAGTTCTTTAACAAGATAGTCCAATTCAGGAGAGGTGTTGAAATTAGGGACCTGGTCCTTTGGGCTCAGGACACAGTTAAAGTCACCCGCTAGAATAATGCAGTCTTGACGGGGTCCAAACAGAGGTAAGATTTCATGTTTGTAAAACACCGCTCTATTGCGTCGATTTGTGCTTCCTGACGGGGCATACACGTTAATTAGCCTAACGTTATGAAAGGTACAAGCTATTCCTCTACCATTGGTCAGTTTTTCGATGCTGTGAACAATTATGCCCTCTTTCGCTAAAATTGCAGTCCCCAAAGCGATGCCGTTACCGGCATTGCTGTGAGCGTTATACCCATGTATATTGTCTAAGGCAATGTCAGTCACTTCTTGGAGCATAGCAATGTCTACATCTGCAGCATATAAAAAGTCTTTTAAACATTCCAACTTAACTGAACTTCGTATACTAGTTATGTTTAAGGTAGCAATTCGATAGGCCTGAAAAGTGTTCATAATTGGGTAAATAACCGGTATCGGGAAAAGACGTCACTATCAAACATTTCAGTACGTGTCAGTTTCGTAGCCGCTGGCCTTGTCATGATCAGTGGTATTTGGCGATGCTTCACCTTGAACGATGCCTGGTTCACTCATATCGACATCTTCCATTGGATCCTGTGACCAGTCGGTGGACGGAAATCTTGTATTATTATCCACAGCAGTCGTTTGCGGTTCCCCATCACTACCGCGTTGACTGGCTTCCGACAGGATCTCGGCTTTGGTGGCAGTTGGTACAAGGGCTGGTAAGGAAGCGGTGAAGTGGTTTCCCGCGTTGTCAGGTAACGTACTAGCGATTTGTCTGGCTTTTTCTCGCAGTTTGGGGGCAGTTTCTGCTGCACCTTCATGTGCAATCCTTCGCTTTTTATGAGTCCGAGAGGTACGTTTTTTCTTTGGGGATGTCGTAGCTTCTACAGAACTTGTCAGTTCAGTTTCCGTAGTTGTGTCATCAGTAGGTGTGTCCTCGACGTTGGTGCTGTTCTGTTCCCGTGGTGGTTGTGTCGGCAAATCGGTTAACTGCGATGTAGCAGATACAACCGCCACAGTGTCTGGGATTTCCATCGGAACCTCTTTGTCAACCTGGGGTGTTCGTGGTTGTGCCGACAAATCAGTGGACTGTGATGTAGCAGAGACAACTTCGGCAATTTCAGGGCTTGACATCGGGACGTCTTTGTCAATGACGGTGGGTGAGTGGTTCAGTTCCGTGGCGAGTGTGACGAGCTGTCTGCCGCTGGCAGCGGACGCATACGTCACAGGCAGCGACGTCATCACGGCTGGCCTGGCGGGCTCGCCGGCCGGCAGCTGAGCCACGCGCCGCTGCAGGCACTCGGCGCGCACGTGTCCCTGTTTACCGCAAGCGGCGCAGGTGCGGGGCTGCCCGTCGTATGACACTATGGCGCGGTACCCGCAAACATTTATGTACGATGGAATGTGCTTGTGAAGGTCGACCTTAAGTTGACGGATACCATTCAGTACGGGAAATTTATGAGAGGTCGACCATTTCTCAGCTACATTGCTAAGTACTTTCCCGTATATAGACACCACTGCATTTATTTCCTCGGCCGAAACCTCGAAAGGCAGTTCGAATATTCGTACGGTCCTAATTCGAGATCCTGCATGGGTAACTTCGACATCGCCAATGTGTCCATCGCGATGTTTGAACTTTAAAGTTCCTCCACATGACTGAACTAACTTTTCACATAGTTCCGCACTTTTCAACTTTACAAAAACGTCACTGTTTACGATAGACATATAGATCCCTATAATGTCGTCAAAATTCAACTTCACTTCTTCTTCAAGGAACGTTTCAAATTCAAAAGAATTCGGTCTCGGACGGCTACGATCCAACGTGAACTTCAACGTATCAATACGAAACGGCTCAGACATCACGGACTCATCTTTCAGAGACTTCAATCCACGAATAAGTTACAGCTACAAGCTGCAATAGCGAAACACTCACCAAGCGAAAGCGCAATCGGCCGCGGCGCCCAGCACTGAACCGCTCACGACCACTGCCGCCGGCGAACTGATCCGTTAGACTACCACACCACTAACGATTAAGGCGCCTCGGAATAGTCTATGCACGATTTCCCTCCACAACACAAACTTTAATTCAGCTTCTTTGTTCCAAAGATAATTGCCACTACTGCCAAGGCTCTCCATGCAGCGGAATAGCACCTCAGCAATGGACATGGTGGAACAATCCTGTTATGGTGATATAAATATCAATTAAATACAATGAAAGAATCCCTGAGACGGATTTTCGTCTCAAATATGTCAAAGACATTGTTTATAGAGCTGAAGCATTGAATTAAAATTTTTGTGGTGCGGCCGGGAATCGAACCCGGACCTCCATGCTTACTAGGCAGACGTCTTAACCGTTAGACTACCACACCACTAACGATTAAGGCGCCTCGGAATAGTCTATGCACGATTTCCCTCCACAACACAAACTTTAATTCAGCTTCTTTGTTCCAAAGATAATTGCCACTACTGCCAAGGCTCTCCATGCAGCGGAATAGCACCTCAGCAATGGACATGGTGGAACAATCCTGTTATGGTGATATAAATATCAATTAAATACAATGAAAGAATCCCTGAGACGGATTTTCGTCTCAAATATGTCAAAGACATTGTTTATAGAGCTGAAGCATTGAATTAAAATTTGTGGTGCGGCCGGGAATCGAACCCGGACCTCCATGCTTACTAGGCAGACGTCTTAACCACAAATTTTAATTCAATGCTTCAGCTCTATAAACAATGTCTTTGACATATTTGAGACGAAAATCCGTCTCAGGGATTCTTTCATTGTATTTAATTGATATTTATATCACCATAACAGGATTGTTCCACCATGTCCATTGCTGAGGTGCTATTCCGCTGCATGGAGAGCCTTGGCAGTAGTGGCAATTATCTTTGGAACAAAGAAGCTGAATTAAAGTTTGTGTTGTGGAGGGAAATCGTGCATAGACTATTCCGAGGCGCCTTAATCGTTAGTGGTGTGGTAGTCTAACGGTTAAGACGTCTGCCTAGTAAGCATGGAGGTCCGGGTTCGATTCCCGGCCGCACCACAAATTTTAATTCAATGCTTCAGCTCTATAAACAATGTCTTTGACATATTTGAGACGAAAATCCGTCTCAGGGATTCTTTCATTGTATTTAATTGATATTTATATCACCATAACAGGATTGTTCCACCATGTCCATTGCTGAGGTGCTATTCCGCTGCATGGAGAGCCTTGGCAGTAGTGGCAATTATCTTTGGAACAAAGAAGCTGAATTAAAGTTTGTGTTGTGGAGGGAAATCGTGCATAGACTATTCCGAGGCGCCTTAATCGTTAGTGGTGTGGTAGTCTAACGGTTAAGACGTCTGCCTAGTAAGCATGGAGGTCCGGGTTCGATTCCCGGCCGCACCACAAATTTTAATTCAATGCTTCAGCTCTATAAACAATGTCTTTGACATATTTGAGACGAAAATCCGTCTCAGGGATTCTTTCATTGTATTTAATTAAAAACTTTGCGTTTTGCCGACGACATAGTAATTCTGTCAGAGACTGCAAAGGACCTGGAAGAGCAGTTAAACGGAATGGACAGTGTGTTGAAAGGTGCATATAAGATGAAGATTAACAAGAGTAAAACTAGGGTAATGGAGTGCAGTGTAAGAAAATCAGGTGATGCTGAAGGAATTAGATTGGATAACGAAGCAATAAAGGATGTAGATGAATTTTGTTACTTGGGCAGTAAAATAACAAATGATGGTCGCAGTACAGAGGATGTAAAATGCAGAATGGCAATGGGTAGAAAAGCGTTCTTGAAAAAGAGAAATTTGTTAACATCGAATATTGATTTAAGCCTAAGGAAGTCCTTTCTGAAGGCATTTGTATGGAGTGTGGCCTTGTATGGGAGTGAGACATGGACGATAAACAGTGCGGACAGGAAGAGGATTGAGGCTTTTGAAATATGGTGCTACAGAAGAATGCTGAAGATTAGGTGGGTGTATCGCGTAACTAATGAGGAGGTAATGAACAGAATTGGGGAGAAAAGAAATTTCTGGCATACCTTGACTAAAAGAAGGGATCGATTGGTAGGACACATTCTTAGACATCAAGGAATTGTGAATTTAGCGTTGGAGGGAAGTGTGTGGGGTAAAAACCGCAGAGGAAGACCAAGAGATGGATACATTAAGCAGATTCAGACAGATGTAGGTTGCCGTTCTTCTGTGGAGATGAAGAGGCTTGCTCAGGATAGGTTATCGTGGAGAGCTGCATCAAATCAGTCTCCGGACTGAAGACCACAACAACATTTCTCAAACGATACGAGATATGAAAAAAACATAAGGTAACAAAGTTGTAGAGAATTTTCTCCTCTACATATTCGTTTATTCAATTTTTCGCGTCAGATGAACGGTTTATTTGCAATTAAAATTACATTACAAACCGCGGTGCTACTCGATATTTTTCGTAAATCTGCCAGAGGTGAAAGAAGTGGAAAGTAACAGAAAAAAATACTAGGAATTGGCGGGGATCGAACCCGCGACCTGTGGATTTATAGTCTGGCACTGCGCTACCGAGCCGCACATTTTTTACTTACCTAATTTAATTCCCTCAGCATCGCCTGACACGCAAACAATTTGGTGAGCTCTTGTTAATGTTCATCTTTTACCCTCCTTTCAAGACGGCGTCCATTTCCTACAATTGCTCTACCAGGTCCTGTTCTGCCTCTGACAGAATTATTATGTCATCGGCAAACCGCGATTTTTTTCCCTTTTTTCTGAACTTTAATTCCCTCTTCAAATCTCTCATTGCATTCCTTCTCAGCTTGCTCAACGTACAGATTGAACAACGTTGGAGAAAGGCTACAACCCTGTCTTACTCCCTTCCCAACCAATTATCTTGATGTTTGAACCCATTTCTCAGAAACTGTGTCAAGTCATCGTTGTCCTGGAACCTCTTCCGACGTAGTACACCAAACAAATGTAAATCACTAGGTGCTACATTAGGACTATAAGAGAGATAAGGCAGTAGTTCCCAGCCCATTTTCTCGAAAGTTTCACGGGTCAGGGCATGCGTTGTCTCGCTGGAGAATCACACCTCTCTTCTGAGATCCATGACGTTTCTGTCTCGTGGCTGGCTTCACCTTGGTTAAAAGCAATTTCAAATAGTATTGGCAGTTCGTTGGCTCTTCGAGATAATCATAAAAACCTTGACATTCAGCGTCCCAAAACACCGTCAACGTGACTTTTGCTGCTGATGTTTGGGTTTTGGTTCTTTTTTGACAATGGAGTTGGTGTGCTTCCACTGCCTGTTTGATTCTTGGTCATAACAGTGAACTATCGCAACTTAATATCTTGCGGAGGAAGTGTTCACTTTCTCTTTCTTAACGTTCCTTTAGCTCTGTGCACACTCTCAACCTTGTTTCCTTGTGTAGCCGCGTCAACTCCTTTGGGACCAACTTGCACATGTTTTGCAGTACTTCAGCGTTTTACAGATAATGTTACGAACTGTACATTTAATAACTTCAGCCTTATCAAGTATTACGGCGAACAGTCCGAATAATGTCATTGAAACTGCAACTGATCGCCCAGAACGGTGTTAGTCCCTGAGTCGCGGCCATTTTTTAATTGCTCTACCCACTTGTAAAAATTTGCATGATTCATGCAACATTCGCCACAATCTTAAAACATTCTACATCATGTGTTATTATTTCTCGCCTTCAGCAAATAAAAAACGAATAACAAAACATTGTTATACTAATGTGGTACTTCCAAGCGGACTCGCCATCTTGAAATGTACTTTTGAGGTTATGAACAAAACAATGTTGACAAAACAGGTGATCAAGGCTCATCCCAGCGATGCCACCTTAAAGCTATAAAAGTTACAAACTTTCCATACCAACAATTTTTTCCCCAGACGAATTTGCCTCTTTAATTATTGATTGACCATCGTATTTGTTGATTGAGTTTTTCTCTCTATTTTATTCATTGATGAATGAAGCGCCGGCCGCGGTGGCCGAGGGGACTAAGGCGCTACAGTCACGGCCTGCACGGCAACTACGGTCGGGGGTTCGAATCCCCCCTCGGGCATGGATATTTGTGCCGTCCTAGTTCGTAAGTAGTTCATAAGTAGTTTGTAAGTTTAGGGACTGATGACCCCGTAGTTCTACATCTACATCTACATACATACTCCGCAATCCACCGTAAGGTGTGTGGCGGAGGGTACACTGTACCACTACTGTGGTATTCCACTCCCAAATAGAACGAGGAAAAAAAGAATGCCTATATGCCTCCGTAGGAGCCCTAATTTCTCTTATCTTGTCTTTGTGATCACTACGCGAAATGTAATTAGGCGGCAGCAAGATCGTCCTACACTCAGCTTCAAATTCCGGCCCTCTAAATTTCCTCAACAGAATTTCTCGAAAAGAAAGTCGTCTTTCCTCCAACAATCCCCAATTGAGTTGCCGGAGCATTTCCGTGACACTCGCGCATTGGTTGAACCTACCAGTAACAAACCTAGCTGTTCGCCTGTGAACTGCTTCTATTTCTTCCTTTAAACTGATCTGTTGCGGGTCCCAAATACTTGAGCAATACTCAAGACGTGGTCGTACAAGCGTTTTTTAAGCGGTCTCCTTTACAGATGAAGTACATCTTCCCAAATTTCTCCCAATAAACCGAAGTCGGCTGTCCGCCTTACTCCAATAAACCGAAGTCGGCTGTCCGCCTTACTCCTTACATGTTAGTTCCATTTCTTATCGCTCTGCGGTGTTACGCCTAGATATTTGAACGACACGACAACATCAAGAAGCTCATAACTAATGCTTTATTCGAACATTATGGGATTGTTTTAAGTCCCATAAGCTCTACAAACTTTTGAACGTTTGAACTCTGACGAAAAGAAGTCCGTAAACACAGTAGCAACATATCCTGTAATATTTGATGCAGGAAATAACGAGTACAGAAATGTTTCAGTAAAAGATATCTGGACAGCTACAGCACAGTAGTTAAACAGGACTAGTAAGTGCACGAAACTTATCAACGAATGGATACATATGTGTGTTGATTGTAACTATGTATTTTCACTGTAGTGTTTTTAAAGAAACCGCCTTTTACTACTTGCAGTAGCAAAAGGCGTTTTCTTTAAAAACACTACAGTGAAAATGTATAGTATTCAGATGCTGCTCAAATGACCACCACAAGCAACGTTGCTTATAACTACTGAAGCACTTGGGGATAGTTCCTCAAGAAACTCTAAATTCAGATTTTGTTCGTTTTAATTTATTGAGACATAATTGCATTGAATATAACTGAAAGCAGAAGACATCAGTGCCTTGTCTCTTCTACAGATCGGATTGAAACTTGCATTTGTTGTTAGTAACAGGGAAGAAGAGTTGTCAAGTTCCACGAATAAATGTATAATAGGCCTGGAACTGTGCTTAATCGGTCGGGAATTTTTGTTGTAAATTCTGATAAACTATTTAATTATGACTACGGATGTATGCCTGTAAGCCGCGGCGGAGCGGCCGAGCGCATTGAGGTGCTATGCTACGATGTGCGAGGCCGTTCCCCATCGGGGGTTCGAATCCCCCCTCGGGCATGGATGTTTGCGCCGTCTTTAGTATAAGCTAATTCATGCGTGGTTTGTTAAGTTTAGGGACTGATGACCACGTGGTTCAGTCCCATAAGCTCTACAAACATTTCAACATTTTATGCCTGTAAATTTTTGACGTGGCATATCAATGAAGACTCAGAGGCAGCAGCTTAGTGCAGTTTCCTCAATACTTAACTATTAAATTTAAAACTAAACACAAACGGTGGTTTATGTTCAAAAGAATTAAGAAATTGTTAACTATCGGTAATTACATAAATGGTGTTCTTAAAATTGATTATGTACAGTTGTTAATACGGTCAGGACAGGTTTATTTACTTCATGTTACACGAGAGGTGACAATCGATTAATTTTATGTACCAAGAAAGAAAAGAGAACGCAATAAAACTATGGTACAATATTAAAAGTGTGAAAGGAAAGGGATGAAAAGAGTAAAAAGTTACTAAAGGCCTTTATGCGACGCAAGTATGATGATATTGAATTATTTTCTGGACATATCAGTGCACTTTTGGAGTTCATTTCCAATATATAAAGGAGAATCGAAAGAAAAATAATAGACGCATTGTTTCTGATTACGAAATGATGGGTCCGCAGTGCAACACAAATCAGCAATCAAGAGATAATAACACACCTTAAAGATCCACATCGCTGGTACAGTATTCCGTACCAGTTGTTGAGCAGATTGCAAATAATGCGCGAGTTCTTATGTACTTCTTAGTGTAAAATGTAATTTTTCTTCTTCAGTCATTGCATTTCTTAGGCACTGTGGTCTTATGTCATCCGAAATAGATCTCAGTACGAAGTTGAACTGTCTTTTATTTAAACTACAGTAGCTCCTGAATAAATCCGTCACTAAACTTTATTTTTCAATCAACGGGTCGTAACATCCATCGGCAGCTGTACTTTTACATAAAGGCATTACCAGCTTTCGTGCTTTCTTAGTATGGAACAACGCAAGGTCATCGTCTTCCCCCTCCAACGATAGCTCAACAACCGCGGCAGTCGGCAGACACTTCGCCTCTCTAGTGATGGGAACAATCGAATGAAAACAATCGATTCATTCGATTGTTGGGAAAAATCGATCATTCGGTTGTAGTTTCTCGTATCGGTTGAATTATTCATTCATTCTTCTGAGTGAAACCAGTCGGTGGGACCAACCGAATGAAACAACCGATTCAGTCGGTTGGACTAATTCATTCGTTCTTTTGAGTGAAACCAGTCGGTGGGATCAACCGAATGAAAAAATCGACTCAGTCGGTTAGCCTACTCATTCCTTCTTTTGAATGAAATCAGTCGGTCGGAGCAACCGAATAAAAAAATCGACACAGTCGGTTGGACCGCTCATTCCTTTCCTTTTGAGTTAAATCAGTCGATGGGACCAACCGAATGAAAAAATTGACATAGTTCGTCTGCCTCTTCATTAGTCGTTTTGAGTGAAACCAGTCAGTGGGAGCAACCGAATGAAACAGTCAGTCGGTCGTAGTTTTACTATATTGGATTAATATTCGTTTATTTTTTTCGAATGAAAGTAGTCTGTGGGAACAACTGAATGAAAACCTGCGAAACTTATGCAGTTTTGTACATTGACTGAATTACTCATACTTTCTTTTCAAGTGAAAACTGGCAGTAAGTTTTGTCATATCGCTGGAGCAGGCCTGCGATCACTTTAATTGCCCACCCCAGACTTGAAAAACACCGATCACCTGGGCCCGATCAGATTACTTTCGCAGACACCCACAATCTGTAGAAGATAAGTGGCCGATGACCACGAAGTACCGCGGGGAGCGGGGACACGAGAGGGGGTGCTTCACTGCTGACAGCGCCTGCAGGCGCGCGCCAAACTCCACACAACAGTGGCAGGCGGTGCGTGCCTTCGCCGATCGTTGTCGGTTTTTTACTGTCTCAATAAAGAAGCGTGGAAACTACAGGGTGTTTCAAAATGATCGCTACAAGTTTAATTTCGTATACTGTATCTCCGAAGTGGGAACAGGTAGAAACGTGCGGTTTGCGGCTTCTTGTTCATACATATCTAAGGTTCTAGCAGGACAGAGTTTAGTATGTTAACTTTGAGCATATTTGCTAGATCCAAATTCGAAGATCATTAAAACATTAGGTAAGGTAAAAAAAAAGGCCTTCATTAAAGTATTTTGTATAAAAATATTTCTTATAAAAATATTTTTGTTAATTCCATCTAATTTGAAGGAGTACGTGAAGACATACAACATTTATCAGTGCTGTAAATTTTCTTCAGCGTGTCTGTAATCGTCAACAAAAAATGTTCAAATGTTTGTATAGCTGATGGGACTTAAACTACGGCGTCATCAGTCCCTAAACTTACAAACTACGTATGAACTAGCTAAAACTAAGGACGGCACAGATATCCATGCCCGAGGGGGGATTCGAAACCCCGACCGTAGTGGCCGTGCAGACCGTGACTGGAGCGCCTCAGACCCCTCGGCCACCGCGGCCGGCTATTCGTCAACAGTATATGAAAATATTCAATCTCAAGTTTCATAATTATTCACTCTTGTCATGCCGCGGTGGAGTAGCCGAGCTGTCTAAGGCACCTCACTGCGGAGCGCGCGGTTGCTCGCCGTCGGAGGTTCGAGTCCTCCCTGGAGCAGTGAGTGCGTGTGTGTGTGTGTGTGTGTGTGTGTGTGTGTGTGTGTGTGTGTTGTCCTTAGGTTAGTTTACCTAGGTTTAAGTAGTTTGTAAGGTATGGACTGGTGACCACACAGTTTGGTCCGATAGATTTACAAACATTTGAACATTTGAACTCTTGACACAGATATTTCTGTGGTTATCGGTGAAACGGTGTTGAGGTTTATTCCATCCCTCCGCCAGTACCACACAAAATTTTAGATGAACAGTGAACTGCCACTTGTTTTGAAAGTCAAGTGTGCAAAATTTCATCAAGAACGCAGCCAAATTGTGGTTTTTGTCGAAGTCAGTATGTAAAGTACCCTCCGCCATGCACCGAATTCCCCGAAAAGACTGAAGGAGTATGCAAATAAAGTCACACAAAGTCGGTGAATTAATAAAAACATCAATATAACTGCAGAAACCGCAGAGCCTTTTTCCAGCCGGTTGTATCGCATCAAGTGAAACCACTCAATGCCGAGAACATTCATATAAAGGACAGAGACTTGTTTCATTCGGTGGTCGCGCATCGACTGAAACCACTCAAACCGACCGAATGAGTGACAACATTCATATAACGGCTGCAACCGACAGAGACTGGTTTCATTCGATTGTTTCGCATCGACTGAAATCACTGAAACCCCGCCAGTGAGTGAAAATATTCATACGGCCACAGAGACTATTTTCATTCGGTTGTTTCATTCGACTGAAAAAACCGACTGAACGAAAAAACAACCGATTGACCAATCGGTTGTTAAAAACTGTCAGTTGTCCCATCACTACGCCTCTCACCAGCGACCGCGCTGCTCGCTTGCTGCTGTGTTCCGCAACGGGTCGACAGCAGGCACAGGCGGCGCTGTCGCTGTCGGCGTTGCGGTGGGCCGCTGTCGCCGTGTTCGGACTCGCTCAACACTGCCCGGAACGCCGCCGCCGCTAGACTGCGGCAGGAGCATTCGACTGCCGTGTCGTCATTACTGACACACAGTCTAATAAATACAGTCGCGACACTCACTGCTGTGAAAGCTGTTACCGCAGGACACTTGGAGCGACACTAGCGCTCCAAGCGGTCGTAGAGCCGGCTGTCCCTTAACGCCGTATACGACACATTAATAATGCCCGCTTGTAATTACATTTCTGTGTGATTTGCTAAATATTGTATATATTCTTGCATTCCAAGCTTTAAGTATCTTGACACATGACTGAGTGTAAAAGAAACGTAAGCCGAGCAAAAACTCGTTGTGATCGGACACAAACTGCAATTGTGCAATATGTTACAAAATAATCCTTTAGAAATTGCTTGCAGCTTACCTTGCTGGTAGTGATAGATAAACATAGTATTTTGTGCAGACAAGCCTATAATAGAACTACTAAGGGACAGTTAAATATTAACAACTGTAAATTTAGTAAAAACTCGTGAATAAACTGACGCTAACTGCATCATATTTATGACGAAATTCTTCAGACATTGCACCTTACTTTGCTGGTAAACACAGTATTTCGCACATGAGAAGCATGTAATTGACCTTCCCGGTGTTAAAAGGTGCGAAACAATGTCCCCCCCCCCCCTGCTTTTTACTTATAAGAACACCCACTGGCAATGAAACTTTCGTCTAATATAAATTTCCTACGAGGCTATTTCAATTATATATTAACATAATACGTCGATTACACGACAGTCTAAATCTCATATTATATGAATGATCCTGTGTCATTATCACAGTCTGTCATTATATGGTTCGTAGATGAGGGAGGAGTGGGAGGGGGCGGAGCCACAATCGTCTGTAAAATAAGATGGCTCAGTGGTTTCAGATAAATAGGTTTATATGTTAGACTGTGGTTTCCATTAGATAAAATACATAACATTTTACATTTCAAACATTAATAACGGTAACAATGAACATTTCTTTTTCATACATTTTTTATACATTTGCCTCAATAGTGAATTACTTTAGAATGCCCAGACAAAAATGTTTCTAGCTGTGATATACCAGTAACCACAGTCGTAATACTTTTTTCAGGACACAGTTTAATTTCTTCCGCCTTTATATTATCACGTCTTTGCGATAGTTTCCTCTTCATTCCCAGTTTCGGTGGTTTGTTTGGAACATCGAACAATGTAGGCACAGCATTCCACACCAGCTTCTTCCGTTCATCATTCATGAACTGGTTTGCATCGAAGTGTAGAACTTCACATTATCACGTAAATACGCGGCAACTTTATCCAAAATATCTTGTCTGCTATTTATAAGCCATTTCTTGATCCTAAAAAGAAATAATCTTCAATATGTGTCTGTTGCTCACAAGATAATTGTTAATAAGCATTACCGAAACTTGGTGTCACATACCTCTCAGGCTCTGTAGGAAACCTAAAGAATGATAAATGAGACGTATTCTTGTTGTTGTTGCAATTTATTGCACTACACACGCTTTCCTTCGTAAAAACAGTTTCGTACACCAAAACAGACAACAAACACACATCTCGTATACGATACAGAGCAACGTGGCTTTACGTCCGCAAGGAGCGCTGCAGTCGCCTAGTATAACAAAAATCAGCGGTAGTGTCGCGACTGTATATATTAGACTGTGACTGACAGCTGTAACAGGAGTGGGGGGAGGCGGGTCCGTTGTACCGCGCCACACATTCCAGCTGCTAACAATGTTTCTGCTTTCACCACAGTGCGACAGATGACGCCTCACGCCTAGGTGGCGACCGTTTAGGCAGAGCTCGCTGCACCGCGCTGTCTAGCCAGTGAAGCGACGTTTTATGAATCAAGCGGCACTTGAAGCAAAACTGCTTCTAATTACTCAAGCAGTTCAAGGAGATAACAGATAGTGGAGCGTTTAGCAGCGGCGAGACGCCCGACGTTGGTCGAGAATTCAGCCACGATTTCTTTGCAGCCAGGGTTGCCAACTTGGGGGGTTTCCTTCCAGATTTAGGGGGAAAATTTTTATTCAGGGGGGAATTTAGGGGGAAAGAAATGTTTGGGGGAGTTTCAGGGGGGAAAAGAAGTGTCAGGGGGATTTTTAGGGGGAAGAATTTATTTATTTATTTATTTTTGCATCAAATATGTGTGTGTAGCAATCGGAAGACGTGTTCACGTAATGTCAGCCTGTGTTGATTGCATTGTCGCTCTTCTGTCACTACTGTCGCGCTGTTTTCATTGTTTCTTCAGTTCATGTTGCCTGCACTGCTTACTTAAACGCATGGAGGCGGCGCATATTTTCCCCCTCTCCAACCCCATGCTGTCGCTCAACAATACCAGGTTTTTTTTTCTCTCTAGTAGTTAATGTACTGGTATTTTCCGAGGACACTGTACTGAAATACCGCTAAGTCACGTGCTACGATCGGCAATTTAGTGCGTTAGCGATGGTTGTGTTGTATTGGTGATCCATCATTATTTTTACTTTAATGACCAGCTCAAGTTGTGATGTAAATGCGTTGTTTTATTTGTCAAAATGACTACCAAAAATAAGAGAAAGTATGTACAAAAGTATGCGAAGATTTGGGAAACGGACCCATTGCTGAAAGGTAAGATTGTAAATTATTTCTTATTATGAGATCTTTCGGTATTGCACCCCTACGTTCGTGCCTGTGGGCATGGCTCTTAATTTTCAACATATCGCGGGAGAGAGAAGTCTCAAAAAGAAGAACTTTCGTTTTTTTTTCTTCTCGAAAAGTAGTCAGGCTGTAGCTCCTAGCCGCCACCCCCCCCCCCCCCCCCTCTCCGTTTGCTTTTTTAGGGGGATTTATTCCGATTTAGGGGGATTTTATAGTAAATTTAGAGGGAAACTTTGTGGCAGAGTTGGCAACTCTGTTTGCAGCACAACTCCAGTAGAGACGCAACACGCAAACAGCAAACAACTATGAATGTTAACAACTTTTCTGTGGGGATCGGCGTGCAGTTAGGGATCAGGAAACGAATGAACATCTCAACACGTACGCACTAGATCACTTCATGAAGAAAATAAGCTGTGAAAACAATTGCACCATTGTCATAAAATGCTGCGAAATGAGAAGGTATCAGTATTTAAAACTTTACTCTTGGTATGTAATTAATCCAGATTGTATAGCATTATTTTGGAAGTACACTTAAAGAGTGTCAGGCAGTTGCAGACTGCAGATGGCCTCTTTATTTTGATTGTCAACAATGGTGTTTTAAGAACAGAGGCTGCCTTTACTGTGTAATTTGCAGTTTTGTTTCAGCACTTTCGACAGTATTTGCCATTTAAACTCTCAATTTTAGAGTTCAGAATGCAGAATGTGCAATCGACGCTTCTCGTTCCCCTTAAGTATCTAGTAATAAAACATTTTTGTGAGTAGTTAAAAGGCGATAATCTTTGGTGAGGTTACGCCTACGGCCCATCACCAAGAAACACGAGTTCAAATGTTCAAATGTTTGTAGAACTTATGGGTCTTAACTATGGGGTCATCAGTCCCTAAGCTTACAAACTACTTATGAACTAGCTAACACTAAGGACGGCATAAATATCCATGCCCGAGCGGGGGATTCGAACCCGCGACCGTAGTGGCCGTGCAGACCGTGACTGGAGCGCCTCAGTCCCCTCGGCTACCGCGGCCGGCAGAAACACGAGTGTTTTCACGTCTGTTACTGGTAACAAGGAATATCATTCCGTATAGTGCAGAAGCTTCAGATTTTGCCCCATCGTTCTGCTTTCCCAAGCTTACACCATGAATTATAGCAAACCCATATAGAACGACTTAGATACTTTTTTCTTTTCTTTGCTATTTTTTATGGGACTTAACTACGGGGTCATCAGTCCCTAAACTTACAAACTACTTACGAACTAGCTAATATTAAGGACGGCACAAATATCCATGCCCGAGGGGGGATTCGAACCCCCCGACCGTAGTGGCCGTGCAGACCTTGACTGGCGCGCCGCAGTCCCCTCGGCCACCGCGGCCGGTTGACTTAGATACCTTGCAAAGCTTTTGAGTAAAACTTCTACAATTATAAAAAAAGTCCCGGAATGTCGTGGGAAAATAATTCTCACATGTTTCAAAACAAAACAATGCCGTTCCGATAATGTGTGGTACAATCAGATTCAAGATGTATTGACATGTTCTGTAAACCATTCTTGTATATCGGGAAAAAACGGTATTGAAATTACTTAGCTGGGGGAATAAATTGTGATATTCGACTAATTTCTTGCGTTCGTTATTAACATGTGAGTAACATAATTCCTGATCCTGTAACCGATACCACATTAAGTGCTCTAAAATCTTGCCAGACATGGCCTTCACTGTTTCAGGACATTTTCCGGGGCTCTTTGGCGCTGCACTATAAACAAGTGAAGCGACGCTGCAATCTTTATTCAAGACTGTGAACACCCTAATGCTAAATTTGCTAAAATTACTACCCGAAATAAAAAAAATTGTCGTATAGGAAATTAAATTTTAAAAAGAGTTTCAAAAACTCGAAGTAAACTGTCAAAAAAATTCGCAAATTTGGAAAATAAATAAATAAATAAAATAAAACTAAAAAATCGGATTTTCTTAATTGACTTAAAACCCATAGCTCCGTTCAAAAAATGTTTGTTAAGCTTATGAGACTTAACTGCAGGGTCATCAGGCTCGAAATTTACAAACTACCTATAAAGTAACTGGGCGCTGATGACCACGATGTTGAGCGCCCTAAAGCTCCAATAATAACAATATAAAGTCACTTATACTAAAGATAACACAAACATCCATGCCTGAGGGAGGATTCAAATCTCCGTCGGGGAACGGCCTCGAGCATCGGAGCATAGCGCCTCAATGCGGTCGGCCACTCCGCAGCGGCGTAGCTACGTTCTAAAAATGTTACATGAGAAAGTTGTAGGCCTTAAAACTTTCTACCGATTATGAATAATGCCATAGTAATTTAATATTTGTTAAAAGATTTCTCCGTCATTTTACTGTCTTCATTTACATACCTTATTGCAATTATGCTGGGTTCGATTGCTTACCTGATGTAAAATCCTACACCCCACTGCACTCTTCCTACTTTAACTCCTGACAGGTAGACCTTGTATTCTTCGACTTCGTCCTCTTTCTCTCCCCTTATTCTAACATCACTAACAGCTAAAACATCTAACCCCATCTTACTTGAAGCCTCCGCTACCTCTACCTTCTTCCCATTGTAATCCCCATTGATATTAATAGCTCACCATCTCATTCCAGATCGTTTGCCAAGTCGTATCTGAGGAGTCCCTGGTCTGTCAATTAGATGTGGGACTTCACGACCTCCAAAGGTCCGAGGCATTTTGCTCTGATTGTTGCCAGCATGATATTGAGGTACCTGGGAAGCAGGTTGCTAGCCTTACTTGCCCAGGGCCCCACTGGGTTTCACCCCTAACGGTTGAGGGATTAACCGGTGGATTTGGTAGTCTTTGCCGTCTGAGCACAAAGGTGGCCACGACTCAGAATATGTCCGAGATTCCCAACCTTTTTCCAAAGTAACTGGCATCCCAACTGTCAGGACCACTTACTTGGCCACTCATACTTTGCCTGTGGTTCATGAACTAGGACATGACTACAGGAAACCACACCATGAACCCTTTCGACCAACTTTGTTGTATGGGAGTGAAAGTTGGGTGTATACAGGTTACCTTGTTCATAAGATAGAGGCTACAGATATGAAAGTAGCAAGAATGATTGCAGGTACCAATGGATGGGAACAATGACAGGAGGGTGTCCATAATGAGGAAATCAAAGAAAAGCTGGGAATGAACACAATAAATGAAGCAGTTAGAGCGAACAGACTGATTGCAAGAATGATTGCAAGTACCAATAGATGGGAACAATGACAGGAGGGTGTCCATAATGAGGAAATCAAAGAAATGCTGGGAATGAACACCATAAATGAAGCAGTTAGAGCGAATAGACTGAGATGGTGGGGTCATGTTTCACGCATGGGACAAGCAAGGTTACCTAAGAGACTCATGAGCTCGTCAGTGGAGGGTAAGAGGAGTCGAGGTAGACCAAGAAGAAAGTAGTGCAGAATGATTTTGAAGTAAAAGTCATAACATCAGACGAGGCATCAATGTTAGTATTGAATAGGGGATCATGGAGGAATTTTATTAGAGGTACTACGCTCCAGACTGAACGCTGAAAGGCATAATCAGTCTCTAATGATGATGATGATGATGATGATTTACTGTCTTCGAGATCTTTAAAAAATGTGGATTTCATTGTTATAAGTATAGATTTCTTTGCTTAAAAGGAAGAGTCTCTTTAACACGTTCACGTTCAGGATCACAAAATTGTTATTTACTGGAATTGTAGCCTGGTATAAGTCAAAGTACTTGTTTGAAACTGTTGTTGTTGTTGTCGTCAGTCCAAAGACTGGTTTCATGCAGTTCTTCACGCTACCTACGCTGTGTAAACCTCTTGTTTGAATAAGAACGGCAACTTACATCCTTTCGATCCCGCTTACTGTTTTCGTCGCTTGATCTTCGTCTGCGATTATTACCGCACACACTTTCACGGCTAAATTGACGATTTATCGATGTTTCAGGTAATGTCTATCATCAATCCCTTCTTTTATTCAAGATACGTCAGAAATATCTCCTCAATTCTGTTTAGTACCTCATTAGTTACGTGGTCGGCCCATACCGAAACTTGGTGTCACATACCTCTCAGGCTCTGTAGGAAACCTAAAGAATGATAAATGAGACGTATTCTTGTTGTTGTTGCAATTTATTGCACTACACACGCTTTCCTTCGTAAAAACAGTTTCGTACACCAAAACAGACAACAAACACACATCTCGTATACGATACAGAGCAACGTGGCTTTACGTCCGCAAGGAGCGCTGCAGTCGCCTAGTATAACAAAAATCAGCGGTAGTGTCGCGACTGTATATATTAGACTGTGACTGACAGCTGTAACAGGAGTGGGGGGAGGCGGGTCCGTTGTACCGCGCCACACATTCCAGCTGCTAACAATGTTTCTGCTTTCACCACAGTGCGACAGATGACGCCTCACGCCTAGGTGGCGACCGTTTAGGCAGAGCTCGCTGCACCGCGCTGTCTAGCCAGTGAAGCGACGTTTTATGAATCAAGCGGCACTTGAAGCAAAACTGCTTCTAATTACTCAAGCAGTTCAAGGAGATAACAGATAGTGGAGCGTTTAGCAGCGGCGAGACGCCCGACGTTGGTCGAGAATTCAGCCACGATTTCTTTGCAGCCAGGGTTGCCAACTTGGGGGGTTTCCTTCCAGATTTAGGGGGAAAATTTTTATTCAGGGGGGAATTTAGGGGGAAAGAAATGTTTGGGGGAGTTTCAGGGGGGAAAAGAAGTGTCAGGGGGATTTTTAGGGGGAAGAATTTATTTATTTATTTATTTTTGCATCAAATATGTGTGTGTAGCAATCGGAAGACGTGTTCACGTAATGTCAGCCTGTGTTGATTGCATTGTCGCTCTTCTGTCACTACTGTCGCGCTGTTTTCATTGTTTCTTCAGTTCATGTTGCCTGCACTGCTTACTTAAACGCATGGAGGCGGCGCATATTTTCCCCCTCTCCAACCCCATGCTGTCGCTCAACAATACCAGGTTTTTTTTTCTCTCTAGTAGTTAATGTACTGGTATTTTCCGAGGACACTGTACTGAAATACCGCTAAGTCACGTGCTACGATCGGCAATTTAGTGCGTTAGCGATGGTTGTGTTGTATTGGTGATCCATCATTATTTTTACTTTAATGACCAGCTCAAGTTGTGATGTAAATGCGTTGTTTTATTTGTCAAAATGACTACCAAAAATAAGAGAAAGTATGTACAAAAGTATGCGAAGATTTGGGAAACGGACCCATTGCTGAAAGGTAAGATTGTAAATTATTTCTTATTATGAGATCTTTCGGTATTGCACCCCTACGTTCGTGCCTGTGGGCATGGCTCTTAATTTTCAACATATCGCGGGAGAGAGAAGTCTCAAAAAGAAGAACTTTCGTTTTTTTTTCTTCTCGAAAAGTAGTCAGGCTGTAGCTCCTAGCCGCCACCCCCCCCCCTCTCCGTTTGCTTTTTTAGGGGGATTTATTCCGATTTAGGGGGATTTTATAGTAAATTTAGAGGGAAACTTTGTGGCAGAGTTGGCAACTCTGTTTGCAGCACAACTCCAGTAGAGACGCAACACGCAAACAGCAAACAACTATGAATGTTAACAACTTTTCTGTGGGGATCGGCGTGCAGTTAGGGATCAGGAAACGAATGAACATCTCAACACGTACGCACTAGATCACTTCATGAAGAAAATAAGCTGTGAAAACAATTGCACCATTGTCATAAAATGCTGCGAAATGAGAAGGTATCAGTATTTAAAACTTTACTCTTGGTATGTAATTAATCCAGATTGTATAGCATTATTTTGGAAGTACACTTAAAGAGTGTCAGGCAGTTGCAGACTGCAGATGGCCTCTTTATTTTGATTGTCAACAATGGTGTTTTAAGAACAGAGGCTGCCTTTACTGTGTAATTTGCAGTTTTGTTTCAGCACTTTCGACAGTATTTGCCATTTAAACTCTCAATTTTAGAGTTCAGAATGCAGAATGTGCAATCGACGCTTCTCGTTCCCCTTAAGTATCTAGTAATAAAACATTTTTGTGAGTAGTTAAAAGGCGATAATCTTTGGTGAGGTTACGCCTACGGCCCATCACCAAGAAACACGAGTTCAAATGTTCAAATGTTTGTAGAACTTATGGGTCTTAACTATGGGGTCATCAGTCCCTAAGCTTACAAACTACTTATGAACTAGCTAACACTAAGGACGGCATAAATATCCATGCCCGAGCGGGGGATTCGAACCCGCGACCGTAGTGGCCGTGCAGACCGTGACTGGAGCGCCTCAGTCCCCTCGGCTACCGCGGCCGGCAGAAACACGAGTGTTTTCACGTCTGTTACTGGTAACAAGGAATATCATTCCGTATAGTGCAGAAGCTTCAGATTTTGCCCCATCGTTCTGCTTTCCCAAGCTTACACCATGAATTATAGCAAACCCATATAGAACGACTTAGATACTTTTTTCTTTTCTTTGCTATTTTTTATGGGACTTAACTACGGGGTCATCAGTCCCTAAACTTACAAACTACTTACGAACTAGCTAATATTAAGGACGGCACAAATATCCATGCCCGAGGGGGGATTCGAACCCCCCGACCGTAGTGGCCGTGCAGACCTTGACTGGCGCGCCGCAGTCCCCTCGGCCACCGCGGCCGGTTGACTTAGATACCTTGCAAAGCTTTTGAGTAAAACTTCTACAATTATAAAAAAAGTCCCGGAATGTCGTGGGAAAATAATTCTCACATGTTTCAAAACAAAACAATGCCGTTCCGATAATGTGTGGTACAATCAGATTCAAGATGTATTGACATGTTCTGTAAACCATTCTTGTATATCGGGAAAAAACGGTATTGAAATTACTTAGCTGGGGGAATAAATTGTGATATTCGACTAATTTCTTGCGTTCGTTATTAACATGTGAGTAACATAATTCCTGATCCTGTAACCGATACCACATTAAGTGCTCTAAAATCTTGCCAGACATGGCCTTCACTGTTTCAGGACATTTTCCGGGGCTCTTTGGCGCTGCACTATAAACAAGTGAAGCGACGCTGCAATCTTTATTCAAGACTGTGAACACCCTAATGCTAAATTTGCTAAAATTACTACCCGAAATAAAAAAAATTGTCGTATAGGAAATTAAATTTTAAAAAGAGTTTCAAAAACTCGAAGTAAACTGTCAAAAAAATTCGCAAATTTGGAAAATAAATAAATAAATAAAATAAAACTAAAAAATCGGATTTTCTTAATTGACTTAAAACCCATAGCTCCGTTCAAAAAATGTTTGTTAAGCTTATGAGACTTAACTGCAGGGTCATCAGGCTCGAAATTTACAAACTACCTATAAAGTAACTGGGCGCTGATGACCACGATGTTGAGCGCCCTAAAGCTCCAATAATAACAATATAAAGTCACTTATACTAAAGATAACACAAACATCCATGCCTGAGGGAGGATTCAAATCTCCGTCGGGGAACGGCCTCGAGCATCGGAGCATAGCGCCTCAATGCGGTCGGCCACTCCGCAGCGGCGTAGCTACGTTCTAAAAATGTTACATGAGAAAGTTGTAGGCCTTAAAACTTTCTACCGATTATGAATAATGCCATAGTAATTTAATATTTGTTAAAAGATTTCTCCGTCATTTTACTGTCTTCATTTACATACCTTATTGCAATTATGCTGGGTTCGATTGCTTACCTGATGTAAAATCCTACACCCCACTGCACTCTTCCTACTTTAACTCCTGACAGGTAGACCTTGTATTCTTCGACTTCGTCCTCTTTCTCTCCCCTTATTCTAACATCACTAACAGCTAAAACATCTAACCCCATCTTACTTGAAGCCTCCGCTACCTCTACCTTCTTCCCATTGTAATCCCCATTGATATTAATAGCTCACCATCTCATTCCAGATCGTTTGCCAAGTCGTATCTGAGGAGTCCCTGGTCTGTCAATTAGATGTGGGACTTCACGACCTCCAAAGGTCCGAGGCATTTTGCTCTGATTGTTGCCAGCATGATATTGAGGTACCTGGGAAGCAGGTTGCTAGCCTTACTTGCCCAGGGCCCCACTGGGTTTCACCCCTAACGGTTGAGGGATTAACCGGTGGATTTGGTAGTCTTTGCCGTCTGAGCACAAAGGTGGCCACGACTCAGAATATGTCCGAGATTCCCAACCTTTTTCCAAAGTAACTGGCATCCCAACTGTCAGGACCACTTACTTGGCCACTCATACTTTGCCTGTGGTTCATGAACTAGGACATGACTACAGGAAACCACACCATGAACCCTTTCGACCAACTTTGTTGTATGGGAGTGAAAGTTGGGTGTATACAGGTTACCTTGTTCATAAGATAGAGGCTACAGATATGAAAGTAGCAAGAATGATTGCAGGTACCAATGGATGGGAACAATGACAGGAGGGTGTCCATAATGAGGAAATCAAAGAAAAGCTGGGAATGAACACAATAAATGAAGCAGTTAGAGCGAACAGACTGATTGCAAGAATGATTGCAAGTACCAATAGATGGGAACAATGACAGGAGGGTGTCCATAATGAGGAAATCAAAGAAATGCTGGGAATGAACACCATAAATGAAGCAGTTAGAGCGAATAGACTGAGATGGTGGGGTCATGTTTCACGCATGGGACAAGCAAGGTTACCTAAGAGACTCATGAGCTCGTCAGTGGAGGGTAAGAGGAGTCGAGGTAGACCAAGAAGAAAGTAGTGCAGAATGATTTTGAAGTAAAAGTCATAACATCAGACGAGGCATCAATGTTAGTATTGAATAGGGGATCATGGAGGAATTTTATTAGAGGTACTACGCTCCAGACTGAACGCTGAAAGGCATAATCAGTCTCTAATGATGATGATGATGATGATGATTTACTGTCTTCGAGATCTTTAAAAAATGTGGATTTCATTGTTATAAGTATAGATTTCTTTGCTTAAAAGGAAGAGTCTCTTTAACACGTTCACGTTCAGGATCACAAAATTGTTATTTACTGGAATTGTAGCCTGGTATAAGTCAAAGTACTTGTTTGAAACTGTTGTTGTTGTTGTCGTCAGTCCAAAGACTGGTTTCATGCAGTTCTTCACGCTACCTACGCTGTGTAAACCTCTTGTTTGAATAAGAACGGCAACTTACATCCTTTCGATCCCGCTTACTGTTTTCGTCGCTTGATCTTCGTCTGCGATTATTACCGCACACACTTTCACGGCTAAATTGACGATTTATCGATGTTTCAGGTAATGTCTATCATCAATCCCTTCTTTTATTCAAGATACGTCAGAAATATCTCCTCAATTCTGTTTAGTACCTCATTAGTTACGTGGTCGGCCCATATAATCTTCAGCGTTCGTCTGTAGCATCGCATTTCAAAAGCTTCTGTCGTATTTTTGTCTGCTTCACTCCCGTACAATGCTACACTCCAGACTAACGCTTTCAGAAAGGACGTTCTAACATTTCAATTGATATTGTACGTCAACAAATTTTTCTTCTTCAGAAATACTTTCTTTTTCATAGCCATTCTACATTTTATATCTTTTCCACTAAGTTACTTTACAATACCTAATTTTTGTTGCCTCGTTTCCGCATCTAATTCTTTCGGCATCACCTGTTTTTGTTACACTACGTTACGTTACAATCGTTGCTAGTTTCTCAGACGTTTACCTCATTACATGTCATTGGTAAAAAAAAAAAAAAAAAAAAAAAAAAAAAAAAAAAAAAAAAAAAAAAAAAAAAAATTATAAGTAAGTTTCAAAGCAAGCGGTCGTCGGTTGTCCCAACTTAGCCTTTCATTGCAGCTGGCGTTCTACAATCTCTCATGCTCCACTTTATTACTCATTTACTAGTTCTCAGGAAACAAACACATCCAGATATTTTCCTTGAAGATAAAAACAGTATTCTATACTGAGCAACTACTAGCGCATGGCTGTAATTTGTTAATTGCGCTCACTTGATGTTTTACAGAGCAAATTTTCTTGTGTCCAGAAAATCGGAGAAAAACAATATTTTCCCTTTTTTAAAATTCGTGTAAAATACTATACTTTTTAGTTCTTTAAAATTTATTTTCATAACAAAGATATTGAGACAGTAAAGCTAAAGAAATTACTATGTTTGGTTGTGTGGCCATCTTCCGCAGCAGCTGTTAAAATTGATTTTAAGAAGTAATCCGTCTTATGCTGACTGCAATAAAGAGATTTCTTTTACACCAAAAGCGTTTCGCTTTTTATTTTAAAAACATCTTCTGTGGTCTGTAAATGATACAAGATGTTTGTACAGTTTGTTTTCGATACATAGATTAAAAACAGTTATTATAAACTTTGTGCACGTTATGCCTATTTGATATTTGGTCTACTCACGGTGTTGTTCCCTTTTTTACATCAAAAACAACATAGCCACACTGCAGTGAAGTGATAAACAAATCGTAAGACATTCCATTTAAAACAAAGTAACATGCAATCTGTATGCAGTCGAAGTAAGTGAAGTGTGTGACGTGCTGTGATGAAACTGAAGAAACGACACAAAAACAAACGAAAAGTGCTGTACACAGCCGAGAAACACACGCCATAAACAAACCAACTCAGCCAACAAGATGGAGAAACTGCAGTGAGATGTAAAGAACAGAACAACGCCGTGAGTAGACCAAATATCAAGTTTAAAACACATAGGCCTAACGTGCACATAGTTTATAATAACTGTTTTTAATCTATGCATCGAATACAAACTGTACAAACATTTTGTATCATTTACAGACCACAGAAGAATAAAAAGCGAGACGTGTCTGGTGTAAAATAAAAATCTTTATTGCAGTCAGCATAAGACGGATTACCTCTTATAATCAATAAAGAAAAACGCTCAGCAAATGTGCAAGATCTTCAGTGTCATTTTTGATGCTTACAATTAACAAAATCTTAAAACTTATTTTTTCTGTGGTAGTACAACTTTTTACGATGAAAATATAGCCTAAAACTGTTACTGTAGGTCGATCCCTTAAAGAGGTGTAGCTAATTTTCAAAAACTCCTTATTTAAAAAATCCATGTTATTTAAAAATAATAAATATTTTGCAGTTTTCAAACAAGTGCTTTTTTGACTTTTGGGGTGCTACTACACTATCAGTAAATTGCAGGTTTCGGAACGTGAACGTGGCCTTAAAAAAAAAAAAAAAAAAGGGTGTTCTTGGCTTTTACCTTTTTTTCCCCCGATACATCGCATAGCCTAAAAGAGAAACTGATGCTTATAAGAAAAAAATGACAGATATTCTCTCCTTTCACATTTTTTCGGACGGAGGTATAGTTTTTTACTAAATTAAGACAAACCGATTTTTCCACGTTTGAGAAATTTTTCACTTTGTTCACCACCTTGATCCTAATTTCATGTGACAAAATTACATTTTGAATCAAATTTTCTGCATACTTTTTTTGTTTTTGTTTTTTTTGTTTTTTGTTTTTGAACTAATATTTTCTGCAATCGGTTCTTTCTAATGCTTAAGAGTAATAGGTGCCAACTGGCTGATAGGCTACCGGTAGCACGGAGTAACATATTTGTCTGTGCTGGTAGCCAACGGACGCTTGGGTTTTCCCAACTCTTCATTGCAGTGTCTTGTCTGCGGAAAGCAGCTTTTTGAGGCTGTTAAGCGGAGGTGACAAAGGGCGTGATGGAGTGCCCCACAAAAGGTTCAGAAGTAGCGACTCTGAAACGGGTGTCCGCTGGGCTTTTCCAGAGAGGAATGCAATGTAGGCCGTCCGTGTGCCTACCTGAAAGATACCTCGCCTAATGAGCTAGCTATTGCCAGTCGAATTGCGGTAGCCTAGCCAAACAGTTCACGGCTGTGTGCCACTCCTGAAAATTCTGATTCTGCCTCTGCATGTCCACTCTTAATCTCTCTTTGAATGAGTTTAGTACGTGATCTGTTTTCTAGTGCGCCATCTGAATTTATTTAAATGCTAATTTTTTATTTATTAGCAGAATTGGTTTGACCTGTCGCTCGATAATTGTATCGTTTGAACGTGCTGATCTTGAGGAATATGCTATAGAGCACAGGCTCCCAATCTTTTCTATTGGGGCCCACAATCTTCCTGCAACACTTTTCGATATATACGAAAAAAAAAAAAAAAAAAAAAAAATCGCCGCGATTCTAGGGATTCTTGATCTTTGGTATGGGCTAGAGATATACAGCAATTACTAACAAGTTGCACGACAATAACCTAACTGCCTGTATTCCTTGTGACATACTGTCCACTAGATGATCAAGGAACTATTGGTCCAGATTGTGCCACTCCACAGCGGCAATTTGGTGTAGATCTATCAGATTTGTTGGTGGATTGTCTCATCCAAAAACAGCCCTTTTCAATTTTTCTTCCAGGCCTGTTTGATAGGACGATTGTCTGGTAAAAGGCAGATGCGAGTCACGTAACGAAATTGCGGATTCGGATAAAGTTATGCGAATGCGGATATGGGCCTTGCGGATGTGGTGCGGATAACACTTTTCTTATCCGCGCAGACTTCTGTCTGTAGCCGTGGTGAGACGACCTCTGCGTCCTTTGATTGCGCTTTTTTAACGTTGCATAACGTTGCTTGGTCTATGTTGCAACCGGTTGACCTTGGCTGCAGTTCATTCAGAAAACACACTGAACAAAAGGGTTAGTTTCCAGCCCGCCGACTGGACTCCATGATCATTGGCTGCAGATCTGTCCGCCATGCTCTCTTGCTCCTCGTGTTGCCGTCATTCCTCTCATCTGAAACGCAACATTACACATGTCCTGCTCTCAAAGAGATCGTATGTACACATCCATGTCAGTTCCATGTCACTCTCTCGACTACGTGCTGAGCACGGATACTGGAATAGACGGTAGGGGTCAAACGTGTGATGCGCAGTCGTATGCCGCGTCACTGACGTCACCAGAAGACCTAAGAGCTCCTAAAAACCCAGGCTGAATCGTCCGCCATTTTTGCCCCAACATGGGCGCATCTGACAATGTTTATATTGGCGATGGTTGACGTATTCACGCAGTTTTCAACAATATTTCTAATGATATGTATTTAATATTGCACACACTAAGTGTACCGAACAGTAACTAATGTGTATGGCTCTATAAAGATTTAGAATGCGCTTTTAATATAATAGAAAATGGTAATCACGGTAACTCAGATGACCAATAAATGTTTTTTCGTGACAACTTCAATTAAAACGAAAAGTATTTTTTTCTGAACGGACAAGGGTACATACAAGAATCTGTCAACCAAAGAGCAGGTACAGTATTAATTTTGCTGCGAGTGAAACGAGCAGCAATAACATTTACTCTGAAGCTCGTGAAAAATATTAACGCAATTCTACACTTCATTGTTTATCTGTTGCCAACATAAGCACTGGATCCCGGCGAGAAGAGTCGTAAAACGTTACCCAGTGCCGTATTTTTGAGTGTTATGCGACCGTAAGAGATGCTTCGACCTTATATATAAGTAATTGTGTAAAGTATTATTCAGTATGTTGAAAACTACGTATAAATGCACCACAATAAATATTCCTGTTCACTTTGAAAACTGCGAAAAACTTCATTAAGTCACAAACATTCTGCAACAAACTTC
This sequence comes from Locusta migratoria, assembly GCA_026315105.1. Lineage (NCBI taxonomy): Eukaryota > Metazoa > Arthropoda > Insecta > Orthoptera > Acrididae > Locusta > Locusta migratoria. The sequence goes on from CM048744.1 coordinate 870,543,519, forward strand.
TCCAGCATCATTGACAGGGAGAAGGAATGCAATTGTACATAACTGACATGTTTATAGCTACATTTATTACATATACTTACAATACATAATTGAGCGCCAGGTCCTGTTTCCCAGTTGCTTCTGCGACAATTTATAGCCCATATTTTTCTTCGTTCTGGATTGCTGGGAAATTTGAACATGCGCACTCCTTTGCTGCACTGATTTGTGCAGTTCATAGCTGAGCAGCCACCACAAATTCTTCAGTAAATTCGATTATAAACTCCCTTTCCGGTCGCGACTCGTATATACCCACATACAACTGTCCTACACATTGGGACAAAAATGGCGGATAGTTCAGCTCGGATTATAGGGGCCTTAAGGAGACCAGTACAGTTTTTCCGCGCGACCATAGCGTTGCTATTATGAGTGTATCTCCACAGAAATGGTTTGCTACTGGCTCTTTGTAGTGTGTGTATGTATTAAGTAAGTGATAGGTGATGGCTTATTAGTGCGATGGTGTGTTGTGCTATTGCGTGTTGTACGAACCACGGCAGACAGAAGAATGCGATATTTCACAGATTTCCGAGAGATAAAGAGGTAAGGTTAAAGTGGATAAACGCGTGTAAGCGTTTAGATGCTCTCAACCCTGATACCGGTCATTTTAAAGAGAACATTTTAACGAGTCTGATTATGTTCGAGACTTGAAAAATGAACTTTTAAACCTTCAATTGAAACATGTATTAACCCTTTCAGTCCCACATTATGAAATCAACTTTGGAGAAATTAAAATTCAGTGTTTTCTGTATTAATACAGTGCAGTAAACTTCAAAATATGTGTTTTATAATTTTTGGTCGAACTATTGATTTTTTTATGTCATGTACTTCATGCACAACACAGACGTTTGTATCGAGGTATTTCATTACTTGGACGTTGTTTTGTTGATAGTTAACACTGCCAGATCAATAATTCTAGCATAATCTTTGCCACAGCACCAAAGACACGATTATTCACCGCTGGAATAAAATAAAAGGAACCACACTCACGCGCACACTCTCAGCCACGTACAGACGGAAACGCAACACAACCTCCGCTATTGGCAGATTATTCCTCAGAAGTGGCTAGACGCCGTACCAAGTGGCAAAATGTCGTACTAAAAGCATGTTGTCCATCACCAAAAATGCAACTTTAAGGATTGATGCACAAAATACGTCATAAATCAACTTATAATACGTTGTTGCTCAGGAACAACACTGGGAATGAAAGGGTTAAAGGCAGATGCGGTCCCTACTTAAAAGCTGCCTAAGTGCATTGATGTAGCCAAGACAGGTTCTTCTGAATGCCGTCAAATCAGAGTAGAAAGACGGAACAACCGAAAAGAAATACAAATGTTACTGTTAACAACAAATGACAAGGATGACAGCGTAAACTATATAAACAATTCCGTTGAGGAAATCAGTAGGTGTACTAATTCCGAAACCCCCTCAGCGATGGCCGAGGGGACTGAGGCGCTCCAGTGACGGTCTGCACGGTCACTACGGTCGGGGGTTCGAATCCCCCCTCGGGCATGCATATTTGTGCAGTCCTTAGTTGTAAGTAGTTCATAAGTAGTTTGTAAGTTTAGGGACTGATGACCCGTAGTTAAGTCCCATAGACTCTACTAACATTTGAGCCGGCCGCGGTGGCCGAGGGGACTGAGGCGCTTCAGTCACGGTCCGCACGGCCACTACGGTCGGGGGTTCGAATCCCCCCTCGGGCATGGATATTTGTGCCGTTCTAGTTCGTAAGTAGTTCATAAGTAGTTTGTAAGTTTAGGGACTGATGACCCCGTAGTTAAGTTTCATAAGATTTACAAACATTTGACCATTTTTGAACAAACATTTGAACATTTTGAACCACCTCAGCGAGCACTGCCGTTGACAATGATGAAATAATTGTAGTTGAATTAACGACAGAAGTTGACCATTTAAGAAGTGAGAACAATAAACTAATACATGAAACAATTATTTACTTCGACATGTTCACAACATTCATACGCGGCAACATATGATCTAAAATGAATAATACGCAAAGTCTACGCAATGCGTTTTTACCTCTACAAAATCATAAAATTTACTGCAACCATTTACTTCATTTATAAAGCACAAAAAAAGTATGCAGAATAATAAAAAGAAATTCAGTCCTTCACCGGAGATGTCAAGCTGTAAGATATAAACAAAAAAAAAAAAAAAAAAAAAAAAAAAAAAATCAAAAATTTTCACCAAATAGTTTTCCTGCAATCGTTTGATAAGTTTTTCGTGGCGGCCGTTCGTGTCGGCTGTGGTCACCGGGTGACGTCACATCGCACGGCCTGTCCCCCCCCCCCAATCTGCGTGTGACCCCTATCGTCTATTCTAGTATCTGTGGTGCTGAGACACCACGATAACATTACGGCGACAGCGCTCTGTCGGCGATGGCCTGAGGAGACATCCTCGACCCCAACCATCAGGAAACACTGAACACTTCTAGACGAACACCTGCGAAAAAAGAGAGAAATAGGAGTTTGGCTCCTCAAGAGCTTCATCTCTTCCTTAGACTATCGCCCGTTTCATATAACATAACTGTAAAGGCGTAATGGTCCTGTCAACACGATATCATGACTCGGGCTGTCCAGCTAAAGCTTCTTTTGGAACTGCAGTTTGTGATTGCGTCTGTAAAGAAGGTCGTTATTGGCACATCAAAAGAAAGAATATAAGATCACTGACTATATTCAGGGGCGTAGACACAAACAAATCGTAATGGGGCGTTCATGCTGCAAATCGAAATTATATCGGTCACGCAACATCACCCTTCCTGTAAGTAAAACAACACTTATTTCTAAATGACTTAGAGTTCTAAACAGCAAACAGGTGGCACCATAAATGCTAGTAGATCCATCATGTCTCTGGACCAAAAGGTCGAAAAGACAGCCTGTTGTTGTTGTTGTGGTCTTCAGTCCGGAGACTCGTTTGATGCAGCCCTCCTCAATACCCTATCCAGAGCAAGCCTCTTCATCTCCACATAAGAACGACAACCTACATCTGTCTGAATCTGCTTACTGTATCCATCTCTTGGTCTTCCCCTGCGATTTTTTCCCCACACACTTCCCTCCAACGCTAAATTCACAATTCCTTGATGTCTAAGAATGTGTCCTACCAATCTATCCCTTCTTTTAGTCAAGGTATGCCAGAAATTCCTTTTCTCCCCAATTCTGTTCAGTACCTCCTCATTAGTTACGCGATCCACCCACCTAATCTTCAGCATTCTTCTGTAGCACCAAATTTCAAAAGCCTCAATCCTCTTCCTGTCCGCACTGTTTATCGTCCATGTCTCACTCCCATACAAGGCAACACTCCATACAAATGCCTTCAGAAAGGACTTCCTTAGATTTAAATCAATATTCGATGTTAACCAACCTCTCTTTTTCAAGAACGCTTTTCTACCCATTGCCATTCTGCATTTTATATCCTCTGTACAGCGACCATCATTTGTTATTGTACTGCCCAAGTAACAAAACTCATCTACCTCCTTTATTGCTTCGTTTCATCTAATTCCTGCACTCCATTACCCTAGTTTTGCTCTTGCTAATGTTCATCTTATATGAACCTTTCAGCACACTGTCCATTCCGTTCAATTGCTCTTCCAGGTCCTTTGCTGTATCTGACAGAATTACTATGTCGTCGGCAAAACGTAATGTTTTTAATTCTTCCCCCTGAACTTGAATTCCTTCACCAAATTTCTCCTTGCTTTCCTTTATAGCTTGCTCAATGTACAAATTGAACAACAATGGAGAAAGACTACAACCCTGTCTTACTCCCTTTCCAACCACTGCATCCCTTTCATGCCCTTCAACTCTGACAACCGCTGTCTGGTTTTTGTACAAGTTGTAAATAACCTTACGTTCCCTATATTTTACTCCTGCTTGCTTCAGAACTTTAAGGGGGTTTATACCAATCAACATTGTCAAAATCTACAAAAGCTAGAAATGTAGGTTTGCCTTTTTTTAATCTATCTTCTAGGATAAGCCGTAAAGTGAGTATTGCCTCCCGTGTTCCTACCTTTCTCCTGAACCCAAACTGATCTTCCCCGAGGTCGGCTTCTACCAGCTTTTCCATACCCTATGCAACGGAAACAAACAAACAAAAACAAAAAAAAAAAAAAAAAAATTCTGCTGCAGATCCTGTCTACAAGGTCTCACAAACGTTCCTTTCTACATAAAAAAAATAAAAAGAACAAAGAAATGTTATACTAAAGAAAAAATACATAAAAATAGGAACGCCTAAAAATTATTCTCATGCTACACTTAGAAGTATGCTAGAACAAAGAAAATAAATAAATATCTTACTCTGCGATCTCCACTGGCCGTGAACTTAGAGGTGTTTGCAATTTTCTGGTTTCTCCACTTGCTGTTGCTGTTAAAGCCCGATGGCGCTTTGGACGAGTAGCCCCAGTTGTGGTTATTCCCGTTATTTGCTGTTTACCTAAGAAAAACGGCTGTTTTCAGCTAATTACACCTTCCCCTTCTACCTTGTTCTCTCTTCCCTTGGTGGTTATCGCCGTTATGTCTCTCGCTCGTCTCACGTTGGTGTAATCCAGGTCTACATCTACATACATACTCCGCATTCCACCGTAATGTACGTGGCGGAGGGTACACTGTACCACTAGTAGGCATTTCCTTTCCTATTCCACTCCCAAATAGCACGAGGAAAAAAGAATGCCTATATGCCTCCGTACGAGCCCTAATTTCTCTTATCTTGTCTTTGTGATCACTACGCGAAATGCAAGTAGGCGGCAGGAAGATCGTACTACACTCAGCTTCAAATTCCGGCCCTCTAATCTTCCTCAATAGAAATTCACGAAAAGAACGTCTTCTTTCCTCCAGCGATTCCCACTTGAGTTCAAATCAAATGTTTGTAAATCTATCGGACCAAACTGTGTGGTCATCAGTCCGTAGCTTACAAACTACTTAACCGAAGGTAAACTAACCTAAGGACAAACACACACACACACACACAAAACCATGCTCCAGGGAGGACTCGAACTTCCGACGGCGAGCAACCGCGCGCTCCGCAGCGAGGTGCTTTAGACCGCTCGGCTACTCCACCGTGGCCCAATTGAGTTGCCGGACCATTTCCGTGACGTTGCAATTGTGGAACAATTTGTCGCCACACAGCAAGCGTTAGAGAATCGACCAGGTACTGAATGGTTTATGCAAGATGGAGCCCGACCACATCGGACCGAACAAGTGTTTCGCTTTCTTGAGGAATACTTTGGAAATCGAGTCATTGCTTTGGAATATCCCAAATTTACTTGTGCAGGCACGGACTGGCCTCCATATTCGCCGCATTTGACTCCCTGTGACTTTTTTTTGTGGGGCACATGGTCTACCCGAAGCATCCCGCCACGCTGGACGAGCTTGAATCGGCGATCTCTGTGGCATGTGAATCCATCTCGGTTGAGACACTACGAAATGTGATGGCAAATTTCATTCTTCGTTTGCGCCACCTCTGTAGTGCCAATGGTGAACATTTTGAAAACATTGGGATGTGATTGTAAAGAGTGTTTTCATACGATTATTTCACTTATGTATGCTGATATGAGGTGTACAGCGTACAGCGCCATCTGTAAGCAACTTTTGTAACTATTATTTCAAACTGCTGTATAAACTTCTTACAGTTTTCACAATAAACATACCGTTTATGCATTCCTCTATCGATATTTGTTTTCGAGATATTTAATTTTGAAATCAATGAGCCCTTTTCTGGACACCCTGTATATACGTTCTTGCATTCTACATGCTCCATTTATCGGATAAATGTGCCACCACTGTATTTCACGGAATTCAAGAGCTTTATCAATATTTCCTAAGCAATGTATGAAAACTATTAGTATATCATGACATTTGCAGCATTCATTATTACAGTGTGTTCGCAGTTTATGTGCAGGTTGTTCAAAAGAGCCGCGGCAGAATACCCGTGCGCACTAAGGCGCCCTGCTGCGGTGCGCGCGGCCGTGCGCCGTCGGCTGTTCGAGTCCTCCCTCGGGCATGGGTGTTTGTTGTCCTTAGCATAGAAATGGAATGAACATGTAAGGACAGTTGTGAGTAATGCGGACAGCCGACTTCGGTTTATTGGGAGAATTTTGGGACGATGTACTTTATCTGTAAAGGAGATCGCGTATAAAACGCTTGTACGACCACGTCGTGAGTATTGCTCAAGTGTTTGGGACTCGCAGCAGATCAGTTTAAAGGAAGACATAGAAGCAGTTCAGAGGCGAGCAGCTAGGTTTGTTACTGGTAGGTTCGACCAATGCGCGAGTGTCACGGTAATGCTCCGGCAACTCAATTGGGGATCGCTGGAGGAAAGACGACATTCTTATCGTGAATTTCTGTTGAGGAAATTTAGAGGGCCGGAATTTGAAGTTGAGTGTAGTTCGATCTTGCTGCAGCCTTCTTACATTTCGCGTAGTAATCACAAAGACAAGATAAGAGAAATTAGAGCTCCTACGGAGGCATATAGGCATTATTTTTTTCCTCGTTCTATTTGGGAGTGGAATAGGAAAGGAAATGCCTAGTAGTGGTACAGTGTACCCTCCGCCACGCACCTTACGGTGGATTGCGGAGAATGTATGTAGCTGTAGATGAAGTTACATTTAGTTAGTGTAAGTAGTTTGTAAGCCTAGGGACTGATGACTGCCGTATTTAAGTCCCTTAGATTTACAATCATTAGAATTTTGTTCAAGATACAATGTTAATAATTCGTTTCTCATGCGATAAAAATACTTTGAATGTGCATATAAAATGATCTGAAGGAAGAACGAAACGAAGAATGATAGTTTAAAAACACTTTTTATTTCATCTATTTATTTACCTTTTTTTCACGACGAGCTTTTTTCCGGGGATTCACTAAACCGCCACTGCTCCACTGTATTCCGACATCTCTTGAGCCACTTTTACTGGCATATGAAGGCATTTGCTGTTTTTACGTCTTTTTTTAAAAATCTATTGTAACACTGTTGATTGCGGTATACATCACGTTACGTATAATCAAAAAATCGAGCCGTGGTCGTCGCTAATGTACTAAGAGGAGTTGGAAAATAAGTTTCCACTGTCGACTGTGGGTAGAGTGGTGTATGAAAGGAAAAAAATAGTATGAGACATTAAAGATAAAATATTTATTGGCCCACTTTAGGTTTCGGTAGTAACACTAAAAGTGGGCCTTTGCGATCGTCTTTTGACAGCTCAAAATTTAAATGAAAATAACGGCTTAACTATTCATCTGACACTAAAATTGAATAACCGAATTTGTAGAGGAGAAAATTCTCTACAACTTTGCTCTCTTATGATTTTTTCATATCTCGTAGCGTTTCAAAGATATTTGCAAAAATAACGGCGATTTTGGGATGTCTGTCTGTCTGTCTGTCCGTCTGTCTGTCTGTCCGTAATGTGTTTCCTGTTTTTAAGACGAACCGTTCAACCCATCAGCACCAAATTTTAGAGACATGATTGTAGGCCGCCAGAGACCGGAACCTCCCTTCTTCAAATTTTTCGGACAAAAAATACGGTAGTAAAAAAAAAAGCCGTTTATAATATAATTGTAATTGCAAACGAACCGTTCATCTGACACGAAAATTGAATAACCTATTTGGTAGAGGAGAAAATTCTCTACAACTTAGCTCCCTTATGTTTTTTTCATATCGTTTTCGTATCGTTTGAGAAGTATTTGTAAAAATAATGGGGATTTGACCCCCTCCATTGAATTAACAATAACCAGCCGTTCGGATATGTCACGTAACATTCCTCGACCAGAACTCTCTCCCTGGCATACGCCATCTTGCGTTGCGTATTTGATGATTTTCTTATTGTAACTTACACGTTGTCATTTCAAAGCAATGGCGCACTTAAGAATTAACGAAAACACATCGTTCTTCGTGCGATAAATGATAATCTAGTGTCTACAAATGCCATATTAGCATCGGTTAACAACGACCATCAATAGTATGAGATTAAAGGTCTCATCTTTTGATTGATAGCCGTATCGTAGTGGGCAAGGCGTTGGACTATGACGCTAAAAGTCGGTGGTTCGGAACCCGGAACTACCTAAATTATTTTTTCCTAAAAGCGTTTCAGACACTCTTATTAAAAAAATTTTTATTATTTAGATTATTATTTTGGTCCAAAATGTTTGCAAAAAATTATAAAACTACAAATCTAAAGTGGGCCGTAAAACACGTCAGTGCGATTTTTTTTTCTACGTAATTCAAATGTTCAAATGTTTGTAAATCTATCGGACCAAACTGCGAGGTCATCAGTCCGTAGCTTACAAACTACTTAAACCTAGGTAAACTAACCTACGGACAACACACACACCCATGCCCCAGGGAGGACTCGAACCTCCACGACGAGCAAGCGCGCGCTCCGCAGAGAGACGCTTTAGACCGCTCGGCTACTCCACCGCGGCTCTACGTAATTACCAAGTACATTGACACATTTGTCTAACCGCTTTATAAGCTTCAAAAAGTCGTCCAGGAAAAAATCAGGGAGCTGCGTACGGAAGAAGCGTTGATCGTCTATGACGAAAGACGACACAGCAGGTGAACGCGCACGTGCAAGATACCGGTACACCATCGGGTAGAGGTCGAGCATGCATGTAGCAATAACTTTCTGTTTCGGATTGTGACGGGGTATGAAATGAGCGTCCACCTTTACACGCCCGAATCTAAGGCCGGTTCCATGTAGTGGACACTTCCGTCATCATATGTCCGAAAGAAGTTCAAAAGCACCCGGACTGCAGGTAAAGTGCTACTCGGAGTATTCTGGGACGCCTAAGGAGTTTTATTGTTGGGAGGATGCAACCATCATTGCTGCGCGGTAATGTGCCACTCTGTCGAAATTGAAAGAAATGATTTTTAAAAAGCTGCCTGGTCTTCTCAGAGCTGGCGTTCTGCTGTTGGATGACAATGCGAGACCACACTCGGCGACAACAACGCAAAACCATATTGCAACTCTTGGTTGGAGCGCCTACACAATCTGCCATACAGTCCTGATCTCTCATCAAGTGAATTCCATCTGTTTCCAGCTTTGAAGAAGATTCACGGCGGAAGGCGCTCTGGAAGCAATGTTGACGTTAAAAAAGCCATTCAACACTTCTTCCGTATGCAACGCCATGATTTTGACCTGGACGGTTTTTTGAATCTTATAAAGCTGTATGACAAATGTCTCAATGTACTTCGAAATTATGTAGAAAAATGAAGATATGTCTTATCTTTAATTTATCATTCTACAGGGGAAACTTATTTTCCAACTCCCCCTCAGAGTTAGGCGCGCAAAACATAAAATTGAAATCGGCGGAGGTCGGGATTGAGGCGAGAATTCATCCTTCATTCCTTTCATTGAGCGAAATAAGATGGCCACCAATTGGTTGGGAATCGTGTCTTGTTTGTGTTGCAGTGCTGATAAATCACGGATGATGAGCCTTGCACTGATCATTTGCTATCCCTATCTATCTCTTTGGCCCTTTTCCCACATAGACAGGGTCGTCACTGAGTTAAACGCGGATTTGTCATGTGTTAATATTTACAGGGTGGCCGGATGCCCTTCCTGCCGCCACCCCATGCCCCCTGGGGGGAATGTGTTCCCCAAATGTCTGCATAAAGTGTTATAGCTGTGCGAAAGTGTAAAGTGTTACGAAATGTTTGGGAATCGTGTAACTGAGGCGGGACTTGGGGACCAGCCCGGTATTCACCTAGGGGGATGTGGAAAACCGCCTAAAAACCACACCCAGGCTCTGCTCCTCGTGCAGATATCCAGCCCCAGCAGGAAATGGATATGTGCCTTCTTCTCGTCGTTGTTACATATTCTCGTCGATGGCGAGTCCCTCGAGGCCTGTAAACGACCCTTGGACCGTCGTTACTGGTGGAAAACACTTATTCGTCAGTGAAAATAATGTTTTCCCATGATGCCCTAAAATGGAGCTCTGCAAATGCCAACCGGTATGCAATAATTTCTTTGCTGAATTCTTTTGGGGCCATTCAAGAACGGATTTTGTCTGCTCGTAGACACTAGCTCGCGATTCTCCTGCAGCGAGCTTACTCTGTTCCTGCGTGTTCCTGGAGCTCTCTCGGTGGTGCCTCTGTCAAGGTAGTTCCTCCAGCATCTCGCTGCAGTAGTATATGACGCGCCAGACCTTCTGCCATGGCATGGGCTGGCCGGCACTCCGACCCCTTTGGTTAATGCGCCGGGCGGATTCGAACCGGGGCCGGTACGCCTCCCCGTCTCGGAAAGCAGTACGTTAGACCACACGGCTAACCGAGCGAGTGATCAGTTGCTATCTCATATGGAGGAATAGAAGGAACGCCACATTATTGAGGGAGTGGGGGGGGGGGGGGGGGTTACATGTCCGCTCTGTCCCCTCTGTGGTGACGCCCATGCGAAGTAGTAACAATGATTTGTGATCATGCTTGCTGGTCCCCCCCCCTCCCACCTACCACAAATTATTCATGTCTTAGGGTTTCGATCTGAAAGGACAAAATAAGAAGTATATTTCAACCACTAAAATTTTCTAATTGTAATCTTGTTTAATTTTATTAATAAGCACATGTATATATACACACTCATATGCTGTACATGTACAAGTGTAAGTCAATTATTATCCGCAATTTAGTTATATTTTTGTTTATGTTGGTAGTACTGTCGTTTTACGATGGTGACGCATGCATTGTTTATTTGTTGTTATATCTTTGCAATTTTCAAGCTGCTACGTTAGTTTCGTTGTCGCTGCCGTGCTGTTAATATTAATCATGGCTGCTCCGCTGTCTATTTGCACCAAAGAAGAGCAAAGTTCGGTGATACGTTTTTTGTGGGCGGAAGGTGTATCAGGGGCCGAAATTCATAGAAGACTTTCAGTACAGTACGGGAGCAGTGTTTTGCCACAACGGAGTGTGTACGAGTGGATTTAAGAATTCCGAAATGGTCGCACGAATGTTACGCACGATGAAGGAGCCGGACGACAGTTTACCGCCACAAATGAAGAAACCATTGAGCGATCACGTGAAATGATTCTCTTAGACAGTCGATTAACTATTGATAAAGTGGCTCATCGTCTGCAAATTAGTCATGGTTCTGCCTACGAAATTATTCACAACAGATTTGGGTTTCGTAAAGTTTGTGCAACATGGGTCCCAAAACAACTCACACAGTTGCATACGCAAACGCGCCTAGACATCTGCAAAAAACATTTGGATCGCTATGGTAACGAAGGGGACAACTTCTTAGACAGAATCTTTTCTGGTGACGAAACATGGATCCATCATTACGAGCCGGAGAGTAAACGGCAGAGTATGAAATGGAAACATCCAAATTCGGCGTGCAAGAAAAAGTTCAAGACCCAACCGTCCGCAGGAAAACTGATGCTTACGATTTTTTGGGATGCACGAGGTCCTGTACTGGAACATTATGGTGAAAGGGGCACAACAATAAACTGTGTGCGTTACAGTGAGATGCTTACTGACAGGCTATAGCCTGCAATTTGAAGCAAACGCTGAGGATTGCGGACAGAAGGTGTTGTTGCACGACAATGCCCGTCAGCATACTGCTGTCCACACTGCTGAAACGCCCCAGAAACTCAAATTCCAAGTACTGGATCATTCTCCATATAGTCCCGATCTTGCCCCTTCTGACTATCACTTGTTTGGTCCACTCAAACAGCCATTAAGGGGCCGTCGATTTGACTCGGACGAAGCAGGGAAGCGGTGCATTTTTTGCTCGCAGCTAAGCCGAAAACCTTCTTTTATGAGGGCATAAGGAAACTTGTAGAGCGATGGACAAAGTGCATTGAAAAGCAAGGAGACTATATCGAAAAATGATGTTCTTGTAAGTTTCGTATTTTATTACAATACAATTTTATAACTACTTTGCGGATAATAATTGACTTACCCCCGTATTATACTGAAAGCTCAGACAATGCACTCATAATTCCAATGTTTATTATAAAATAATGAAAAAATCAGTTGTTCCATATAACTAGAAGTTGAAAGTCGGATGTCTGAGTAGATGTAATGATTGTATTTCACTTATTTCATTATGTTTGGTCAGTTGCAAAATGATAAATCCTAACTAAGGAACACCGCGACTGTTTGTCCCACTAAAAGGTGACTGAATTTTTCCCCGCTAATACCAGAGCTTTGTCGCCAGAAAGGCCGCCATTCTTGAGTTTCAAAGCAATCGGCTCGTTCCGAATAGTTCCGCCTGGTTTGCGCGTTTACGATGCGCACAGCTTAGGCTGCGTTTATAGCCAGCGGTTGCTCCGCGGCGGAGGAATCGCGGCGGTTTGATAGTGCGCTGTTCCTCACAAGGCAGCGGCCCCTCCGCTCTTCCGCTGCGGAGTCAAAATATCAGCGGCTGCACTTCCAAACCGCTTACACGGAGGCTAATAGGGCTGTTCTGTGCGCCATATGTCTGGCCTCCGGGTGGGAACAAAACACTCAAGGTCACTGCGGCTGAAACACCTGCTCTGTGTGACGGGCGGGGCATTCGCAAAATCACAGTGGTTGCTCCGCCGTGGGTTCAAGTAACACCACTTGCACTAGACGGCCGAACAATCCCACGCAGGATCTTCCGGCTAAAAGTGCCATACGATCATTTCATGTCAACAATTAGATCCGCATTGTTGTTGTTGTTGTGGTCTTCAGTCCGGAGACTGGTTTGATGCAGCTCTCCACAATACCCTATCCTGAGCAAGCCTCTTCATCTCCACATAAGAACGGCAACCTACATCTGCCTGAATCTGCTTACTGTATCCATCTCTTGGTCATCCTCTGCGATTTTTTCCCCACACACTTCCCTCCAACGCTAAATTCACAATTCCTTGATGTCTAAGAATGTGTCCTACCAATCTATCCCTTCTTTTAGTCAAGGTATGCCAGAAATTTCTTTTCTCCCCAATTCTGTTCAGTACCTCCTCATTAGTTACGCGATCCACCCACCTAATCTTAAGCATTCTTCTGTAGAACCATATTTCAAAAGCCTCAATCTTCTTTCTGTCCGCACTGTTTATCGTCCATGTCTCACTCCCATACAAGGCAACACTCCACACAAATGCCTTCAGAAAGGACTTCCTTAGGCTTAAATCAATATTCGATGTTAACAAATTTCTCTTTTTCAAGAACGCTTTTCTACCCATTGCCATTCTGCATTTTATATCCTCTGTACTGCGACCATCATTTATTATTTTACTGCCCAAGTAACAAAACTCATCGACCTCCTTTATTGCTTCGTTTCCCAATCTAATTCCTTCAGCATCACCTGATTTTCTTACACTGCACTCCATTACCCTAGTTTTGCTCTTGTTAATGTTCATTTTATATGCACCTTTCAGCACACTGTCCATTCCGTTCAATTGCTCTTCCAGGTCCTTTGCTGTATCTGACAGAATTACTATGTCGTCGGCAAAACGCAATGTTTTTAATTCTTCACCCTGAACTTTAATTCCCTCTCCAAATTTCTCCTTGCTTTCCTTTATTATTCTGCAAAAAAGTTATGAGAGGGTGAAGTTGCTCCAGGCATCCTGCGTGTAAAGTCTCCGCCGGTTTGACACCTCAGACGAGTGTAACTGAAGTGCGGTTTGTTATTAATCACTGAAAATGGTTGATGAAGATAAGAACAAGAATTTATCAGGCTATCAAAAGCGCACAAGGAAAAGATAAAGTGAAGAGGAACAAGATATAAACTCTACAGAAATCACTAATTATTACAAAACTTTATCATCTACATCTACATGGGATACTCTGCAAATCACATTTATGTGCCTCGCAGAGGGTTAATCGAACCACCTTTGTACTATTCATCTCCTATTCCATTCTTGAATAGAACAATTGAATCCGTTCGAACTCTGATTTCTCGTATTTTATCCTGATGTTCATTTCAACCAATGTATGTGGGAGTCAACAATATATTTTCGCATTCGGAGGAGAATGTTCGTAATTGGAGTTTCGTAAGTAGACCACGCCGCAGCGATAACCGTCATCGTTGTAATGATCCCCATCCCAGGTCCTGTATCATTTCCGTGACGCTGCCTTCCATGTATCGTGACAATACAAACCAAGCTGCCCTTCTTAGGGCTCTTTCGACGTCCTCGGTCAAACCCACCCACACTGGGCAGCAATACTCCAAATGAGGACGGACAATTGTAGTGTATGCAGTCTCTTTAGTAGTTCTGTTGCATCTTTTAAGCGTTCTGCCAATAAAACGCAGTCTCTGGTACGCCTTTCCTACAACATTGTCTACGTGTTCTTTCCAGTTTAAGTCTGATGTAATAGTAATTCCTAGGTATTTAGTGGAGTTTACGGCCATCACTTTCTATTGATCTATCTTGTGAACAAAGTTTAACGGATTTCTTTTCGTACTCATCTGGACGACTTCACACTTCTCATTATTTACAGTCAATTGTCGATCTTTTCACGATAGTGATATCTTATTTAAATTGTTCTGCAGTTGGTTTTGATCTTTATTTGATTTTACTAGACGGTAAATGATGGTGTCATCTGCAAACAACCCAAGAGAGCTTCTTAGACTTTCTTCCAAATCGTTTATGTAAATAAGGAACAGCAGAGGACCAATAACACTACCAAGTGGAACGCCGGGTATCACCTCTGTTTTAGTCGATGCCTTCCATCGATTACTACAAACTGTGTCCTCTCTGACAGGAAATCCTCTATCCTGTCACAACTCTAGGGCGATATTCCACAACCACGCAATTTGATTCCTGCATCGCAATGGTTAATAGTTTTGGTGCCTATGTAAACATTCATACAGATGAAAACTTCACCAACAAATCATTTGAGTAGCGTAATATCAAACCTGAACATCTGACCTAATGCTCGAAATTTAGTTAGCAGTCGATCCTAAAGGAAGTTTTTTCGCTCTTTTCATTGGTGAAATCCGTTTTTTTTTTTTTTTCCAAAAATTGACGTAAATGTGATAAATCACGCGTTAAACTTGACTGTTCACATCAAAAGCGGACACCTACATATGAGGTTGATATCAAATTCGGACACCTGCGGTGTGCACCAATGGGAACACATTATATGATCACATGACTTCGAAAATCAGACATGGCGACATTATGTGCCAGGTAATAAGACGTATTAGCTTGTACATAAGTTTTTCCGTAATTTATAATAGTATTATTACTAACAACCATCTTAAAGCGAGTAAAATGGAACATAATATATCACCAGTGTCCGAATGGAGAGCTAGGAAGCGGTTGAGACAACCTGAAAAGTGTAAAATAAACACTGAAAAGAAACAAAGACTAGCTTGTAAACTACACTGTTCTGTTGTAAGATGCGTTCTACGAAATTATCACTTGTTGAAAAGTAGTTCGATGTAGAAATAACGTAAGGATGTTTAAGGAAAGATCTGGAGATAGTTTCAACAAACCTTATGATAATAATTTTAGAGATTCAGTGCAATAACATTTCATTTTGTATATAAAATTAAAAATATTATTATGATTATTGTAGTTTTCATTTTTCCAATATATAGAATTTCTTCTTTATGTAATAGAGTTCAGCATTTAATATTTTCCACTTTATGTCGACATTCCTATAATTTCCCAGATTACACACCTGTAAAAGATTCTCGTCAGCAGTAAGCGAATCTCTGAATTTCAAAAACGGACATCTGAAAGCGTGTTCACATCAAAAGCGGACACCTGCACATTTTGGTTTCAAAGACGGACATCTGTATTTCCAAACACAATTTGAAGGTACTTGTGTAATCAAATTGATATTAGTCACTTCTAGGTACAAATCCGCGAGTATTAAAGATGATAATGCTCAAATCAGCTTATAAATATATTAGCTCTACGTTTAGCAATAACAAATGACGTTTATCTCAGTTTCTGGCAAACGACAGATGTCGGTCTTTGATAATAGGCTAGTCATTTGACTTCTATTGTTCAAATGTTTGTATAGCTTAAGGGACTTAACTACGGGGTCATCAGTCCCTAAACTTACAAACTACTTATGAACTAGCTAATACTAAGGACCTCACAAATATCCATGCCCGAGGGGGGATTCGAACCCCCGACCGTGGTGGACGTGCAGACTGTGACTGGAGCGCCTCAGTCCCCTCGGCCACCGCGGCCGGCTGACTTCTACTGAAGTGTGATTTGTCTTCAATTAAACGCATAAAAGAAGGCAATTTACAGTTTTATTATATGTACCGTTCTGATGACGCAATTTCTTTGCTATCGAAAATGGGAACGACAGTGTACTCGTTAGTTTGTTATTGTATGTATCGTATGATTGGTTTTCTTGTCGCGTCCCAGAGACGGGGCAGAAGAGAAGCTATCGAGTAACAATGGCTTACCTCGATTACTGGAATCGGTTGACGTCGTTCACGTCGGCAGCTAGTAGAACTCCACTCTGAAATAGTGCTACCAGCTAAAATGGGTGCACAGGGACATGGGACTCTGTGTTTACTTTGGGTGAAATCAATCAGTTTAAATATGTTTCCGTAATAGTTCATTACGGCACTTCTGCTTGGCATTCAACACTTAGCTGATATAAGCTGCTACTCGCAATGTTATCCGAATACAAGTCAGTTACGTCTGACATGCTTTCGATGGACTATCTTCCAAGGCTGAACAAGCTCGGTCACAACTCTCACCCTGGAGACAATCAGGAGAGTGGTAGCGTCACAGACGACTACCTACTACACTCTGACGATGGCGGGAATCGTATCCTCTTTATAGCACTCACCCAATGTCCAGAACCTTCTCTCTGACGTACATCCCCCCGATACCGGATGTACCTTAACCTCATTCTAGACACTCGTGATGCATTGACGTTACTGGCACGCGTTACTGCCTGGTGCTCGGTTATGTATTATCTGACCGGAGTCCCACACATTGTATGCTTAACTCGGTGTACCGACCGGCTCCATTGTGTCTGTGTTTGTAAACACGATTGCGCCATGCTTCCACTATCCCGGTCGAAACAACGGTTAGCTACAGTTGAAGTTGTTGTTATGGTCTTCAGTCCGGAGACTGGTTTGATGCGGCTCTCCACCCTCAATCCTTAGCAAGCCTTTTCATCTCTTCGTAAGAACGGCAACCTACATCCATTTGAATCTGTTTACTGTATGCGTCTCTTGGCCTCCCTCTGCGATGTTTACCCCACACTTCCCTCCAATGCTAAATTTACGATTCCTCGATGTATAAGAGTGTGTCATACCAAGCGATCCCTTCTTGTAGTCAAGGTATGCCAAAAATTCCTTTTCTCACCAATTCCGTTCAGTACCTCTTCATTAGTTACGCGACCTACCCATCTAATGTTCAGCATTCTTCTGTAGTACCACATTTCAAAAGCCTCTATTCTCTCCATGTCCGCACTGTTTATCGTCCATGTTTCACTCCCGTACAAGGCAACACTCCACACAAATGCCTTCAGAAAATACTTCCTTACACTTAAATTAATATTCGATGTTAGCAATTTCTCTTTTTCAAAAATGTTCTTCTTCTCATTGCCATTCTGCATTTTATATCCTCAGTACTGCGACCGTCATATGTATTTTTTTACTACCCAAGTAACAAAACTCATCTACCACCTTCATTGTTTCGTTACCTAATCTAATTCCTTCATCATCGCCTGATTTTCTAAGACTGCGTTCCGTTATCTTTGTTTTGCTGTTGTTAATGTTCATTTTATACTCTTTCTTCAACACACTGTCCATTCCATTCAACTGCTCTTCCAGGTCCTTTGCTGTCTCTGACAAAATTACCATGTCTTCAGTAAACCGTAAGGTTTTTATTTCTTCACCCTGATCTTTAATCGCTATTCCAGATTTTTCCTTGCTTTCCTTCACCGCCTGCTCGATGTACAAATTGAATAACATCGGAAAAAGGCTACAACCCTGTCTTACTCCCTTGCCGACTAATGCTTCCCTTTCATGCCCTTCGAGTCTAATAACTGCGGTCTGGCTTTTGTACAAGTTGTAAATAACTCTCCTTTCCCTATATTTTACCCCTGCTGACTTCAGAATTTGAAAGACTGTATTCCCTTCAACACTGTCAAAAGCTTTCTCCAAATCTAAAAAAGCTAAGAATGTAGGTTTACCTTTCTTTAATCTATCTTCTAAGGTAAGTCGTAAAGTGAGTATTGCCTTCCGTGTTCCTACGTTCCTCCTGAATCCAAAGTCAGCTTCTACCGGCTTTTCCATTCTCCTGTAGATAATTAGTGTTAAAATTTTGCAACAATGACTTACGAAACTGATGATTCTGTAATTTTCACATCTGTCTGCTCCTGATTTCTTTGGGATAGGGATTATTACATTTTTCTTAAAGTCTGAGGGTATTTCGCCTGTATCATACATCTTACACACCAAGTGAAACAGTTTTGTAATGGCTGACTCTCCCAGAGACTTTAGTAGCTCTGAGGGAATGTCATCTACTCCCGGGGCCTTGTTCCGACCTAGGTCTTTCAGGGCTCAGTCAAATTCATCTCTCAGTATAGTATCTCCTGTTTCATCTTGATCTATTTCCTCTTCCCTTCGTAGAACATGTCTCTAAGTTCATTTCCTTTGTTGAGGTCCTCTATGTACTCTTTCCACCTTTCAGCTTTCCCTTCTTTGCTGAGAACTGGTTTTCCATCTGAGGTCTTGATATTCGTAGAGCTGTTTTTATTGTCTCCAAATGTCTCTTGTTGAAGTTGAAGTTAAAAAGGCTTTATTTAAGCCCTTGCAGTGGCGGCTAGTGCTTCAGATGACCAGGGGTTGACTTCTTTCAGATGAGACGTCGGCCTACCATGCTTTGTTATTTCACACCTCTCTTCCAAGCTTAAAGCTGAGTATCTAAAAGATACTGAACGTTGTTCATTTTTCTTTGATGATAAACAGCAAGAACATATGAATGTGCATATGAACTCTAAAACACAGTAAGTAACTGACTACACTGTCAAGTGACTGTAACGAAATGAAACTGTTACATTCAAGACAAGCTGTCTTCGGGTAATGTGACACTGTATGCAGCACCCCTTCCTAACCTTGCACGTGCGCAAAGGCTGTTCTTCCCCACATCTTTTCAAACAGATAAATATATGTTACAACAAAAGAGTATAAATTTCATTTGTCCTCAAAATAGCGAGACATTTGCAAAAACTTCCAAAGTACATCTCGCAAGTAACAATACAAAAGTCATTGTTCCCGTATCTGTTAAAAAGAAGATTGGCTTTAAAAAAATCGCTCTGACGTGTTTTACGGCCCACTTTAGATTTGTAGTTTTATTAGTTTTCCAAACATTTTGGACCGAAATAATAAAAAATTAATTAATAAGAGTGTATGAAACCCTTTTAGGTAGTGACGGGTCCCGAACCACCGACCTTCAGCGTCATAATCCAAAGCCTTGCCCACTACACTACGGTTATCAATCAAAATATGTGTCCTTAAATCTCATACTATTGATGGCCGTTGTTAACTGATGCTAATATGGCATTTGTAGACACTAGATTGTCATTTATCGAACGAACAACGAGGTGTTTTTGTTGATTCTTCAGTGCGCCACTGCTTTGAAATGATAACGTGTAAGTTACAATAAGAAAATCATCAAATACGCAACGCAAGATGGCGTATGCCAGAGAGAGTTCTGGGCGAGGAATGTCACGTGACATCTCCGAACGGCTGGTTTTCGTTAATTCAATGGAGGTTGTCAAATCTCCGTTATTTTTGCAAATATGTCTCAAACGATACCAGATATGAAAAAAACCATAATGGAGCTAAGTTGTAGAGAATTTTCTCCTCTACCAAGTAGTCGTTCAATTTTAGTGTCGGATGAACGTTTCGTTTGCAGTTACAATTATATTACAAACGGCTTTTTTGGTATTACTACCGTATTTTTTGTCCGAAAAATTTGAAAAAGGGAAGTTCTGTTCTCTGGTGGCCTACAATGTGTGTAAAATTTGGTGCTGATCGTTTGAACGGTTCGTCTTAAAAACAGGGAACACGTTTCGGACAGACAGACAGACATCCAAAAATCGCCGTTATTTTTGCAGATATCTTTGAAACGCTACGTGATATGGGGAAAAAAAACCATAAGAGAGCAAAGTTGTAGAGAATATTCTCCTCTAGAAATTCGATTATTCAATTTTCGTGTCAGATGAATAGTTAAGCCGTTATTTTCATTTAAATTTCGAGCTGTCAAAAGACGATCGCAAAGGCCCACTTTTAGTGTTACTACCGTAACCTAAAGTGGACCAAACTTGCTTGGAGTTGGTCTCGAACCCTACCTTCGTAAGCGCATAGCGATGTCGTTAACCACACAGCTAATCTTGCTTGGTGGAGAGTAGTGAGTTCATTATTATTCATGATTGTATGTGCTGAAGGCTTTAATATATAGTTACATCTTACCAAATATGACGTGTTTTTGTGTAATTTTCAATGCGCCAATATGGAGGGCGGATGTTGCCTTCATAGAGGATTTGCGCATGCGCAAGGCGAGGTGCGCAGTAGCTCCATTGTCTTGCATCGGGACGAGCGACCTCTGGCTGTCAAAACGTGCCGTCGTCTGCCACCGGCGCCATGTTGCAGTTAGTCAAGAAACTAGCTTTAACATTTCACTTCGAAGTGCAGGATTTGTTCTGCAGAAAGTATTTAGATTCTTGACGATGGTTAACATGACCATGATAACATTAAAGCAAGGAACTCAAAATTTCGTTTTATTTTCATGATACCTAAGTGTAATCCAGTGTCGTAAATATAACAGATAAGGAAGTCTTATTTACATATTTTACGCGTTTCCCGATACGATCTCACCTTCTGCATTAAAATAAACGCAATAGGATTTATTTAAACATGAATATAGATAGCCACAACGAACGTAACGGAACTACAATGTATACAGACGTAACGTTTTGCGATAGGAACTCACCTTTTGCATCGGAAGAAACGTAATAGAATGCATTAAAATGTGAATATAGATACAACGAATGCATCGAAAATATGTATCTACAAATAAAACAAGGCCCTTCCCCAGCGTAAGGAACAATTTAAAGCAATTTCAATGACTAGTTCACCTTTCACACCAGAAGGAACCTAATAAAATTTATTTAAACATGAACGTGATTATCCAAAACTATATACTTTTATCATTTTTTCGAAATTGAAGATTATTTCCTGTATTACATAGCCAAAATTAGTTCTGACATTGACACAGAATTTCACTCTTGTTCACTAAAGTTATATATTAAAGTGGAAATCTCAGGAAATAAATATTTTACAGCACTTTATCAAATGAAAGGTGACACACACATCCACAGTGCTGCTCCAAGACAAGTTTATTCATCCATCTACTTCATATTTATGAGATTATGAAAACAGTAAACATTGAGAAGGAACAAGAATTGCTGACAATGCCACTACTAGTCTGGCAGTCAGAAAATACTAGATTTAATGTTTAGAACACACACAGTCATTTCTAGAATTTTACCCAGCCAACAAAAAATACATTTGACAGAAAAAATATTTATTGCTTTCATTTACTATATTATTTCGTTACAATGATAAAATGACACATTGCTGAACAGAATACGTGTGTTCAATTTTTGCCTCACACTTGATGAATTACGGCCTATTTTTTCCAGCTGAAAACCTTTTGCCATATGTTTTTAACCGCACCTGAATATACCTTGACGCAATCCTACACACAAGCTGTGTCTCGTGCAAATCTTCAGCTCCACATTCGTTCTGAAAATCATGCTCAAGTTGAGGAAATGAATAGTCTGCAAATTTTCTAAGGACACACACAACAATCCTATTAATTAGGTGTTTCTGCCTCATGTCACCATTAACAACAAAGACTTGTAATAACTTTTCAGAGTATTCCACCACAGAATATACAGCATTACTTGTTTCAATTAGTTTGCCTCTGCTTACAAATTTGGTAAATGAAACATGAATAGGTAGCATCATTTTGGGGAACTTGGAGGCCTAAGAATGAACAGGCAATCATTACAGGTGATCTGTTTAGCAACTGTGAGGGCCACGTATCCTGCAATGTAATATAAAATGTTTTGCTTGTATGTAGAAAACAAGTGAGCACCACTTTTCTATTTCATCAGCAAATATGCTAGAATCATCACATGCATATGTGACCTAAAATCATAGAGGCCAGCTGGTACCATTGAACCTGTGTTAAAATTTACACAGTTTCCCCCGACAATGTTCCCAAAAGCAGCTTGCGCATAGCACATTTCAACTGATATGCATTTGGATTGTATCTGCAAAGTGCTTCTCCACCATGTGGAGGCGAATAACAAACACCTGGGACAACAGATGCTTTGTAGTGTTTAATAGCGTCCTGCAATTTGTGTACTGGGGTAATAAAAATACCCGAAAATTGGTCGGTGTACTGGTAAAAACCTTCCAGATCGATAAAAGCTTAGACATTACGTTCTATCTGCTTTTAGTTTCATTTCTCTACCTGTAAATTACGTGGAGATTCGTAATACTGACACCGGCAAAGACGATATAAGTAGTACACTTAAAAGCTACATTAAAGCAGGGGAAACATATTTCTCCCAATCCAGAACATTGTTCTCCACACTGCCTCCAGATGTAGATATCGCCGAATTAGGTCTGGTACCTACAAACAATGTCATTCCGCAAGTCCAGCGAAAAGAGTAAATGTATCACACAGGCTTAAGCCATCCCCCATTAAAGAAATTACATCGCTACGTGCAGCTAATGTCTTACGTGCGCGAAAAGAAAACTGGAAATGGCGGGTATCGAGACCAAGAGAAGGAAGCTAGAATATATGGCTAAAGCAACTGCCATAAAGGACGAGTACAAACTAATGCTGGAGAAAGCCGATGCTATGGCATATGTGTAAGACAGGCTTAAAGAGAGGGTGTGGAGAAATCTGGGACTTATAAAATATTTGCTTCTTACAGTAAACTGTCAGGGAGATTGGTCACGCGTCGGTGTCTTGACTCGTTTGGGGAAGGGACTACATTGTATCCAAATGTGGAGGTCTGGGGGACAGTCATTTGCAGAGTTAAAAACTGTTGGAATAACAAGCAATCGTTTGCAATAGTCGTAGACCTAGTGCTCCATACGGAAATTACCACAGGAGTTGGTAACGTACACACATAGGGACGCTATAACCAGTATGCTATACAGGAAATAATGGGAAAAGTTAAAATTCCAGACTGTTCTCATTTAGAAGCATTGCCAGAGGGTGTAGAGGTATAAAGGAGTTGGAATGCAGGAGGAAACGAAGATATGTAATGGAGTTCGAGAACATACCTTCCCTGTACCTTTCGAACTTCTGGCTGGAGCGGAAATAGGAGACGCCGATGTGGATATAAAACTACGAATTAAAAAAATTAAAGTTACACATAACAAGAATAATGAAGAACGAGTTGTATTCCGTGTCTAGATCTAAATAATCTTGTTTCCTGTATGTAGACATATATGCTAAATGTAGTAAAAGTTTCGTGCTGTAAAACTTGTGTTCTTATATACTATCAACGAAAACATAAGATTAAAGGTACTAGCTCTGTTGTGCGAGAGGATTAGTGTAGGATGTAAGAATCTCCTTTCTTTCTTTTTTTTTTTTTTTTTTTTTTTTTTTTTTTTTTTTTTTTTTTTTTTTTTTTTTTTTTAGCATGAGCCTCATTTGGACATCCACCGAGTACAAGAAGAAGTGGTTAGGGTTAAAGAGTTTGCAGTATTTGTCGGTAATACGCATGTGTGCGGTTGTCTATGGGTTGTAAAGGCTGTCTTTATTGGAATGATTGCGTATTAAGAGCTATGGTAAAGCTGTGGCAATTCGATCGTTTTTTATTCGTATGTCTGTTGTTACAATCAATGTAATTCTATCTTCGTAAAAATAGCTCTCGTGTATTCGGAATCTGGTGCGGCCAGAAAAAATTAAACCGATAACTTCTCCAGGTCAGGTGCGATCGTCGACTGGTATGTTTATGTTTACGTCTATAGGACGTACACGCTCCAAACCAGCGTCTACGATAAGCGCGGTTGCTCTCCGTCGGAGGTTCGAGTTTCCCTGGTGCACGTGTGTGTGTGTGTGTGTGTGTGTGTTGTCCTAAGGTTAGTTTACCTTGTTTAAGTAGTTTGTAAGCTAAGGACTGATGACCACGCAGTTTGGCCCGATAGATTTACAAACATTTGAACATTTGTTTACGATAAGTCAACAGGTATGCACTCGCTTGCAGCCAGAAATAGCATGGAATGTGAGAATGCATGCTAGATTGCGCGAAATACCTATTTCGAACTGTTTAGTCGTGCGATTCGATGCAACACAGATGTGATCCACAAATATGGAAGTGCATATAGATACTTAGAAGCATGGTTGTGTGCTATGGATGTGGGGTATTTATATCTTCTTTTAGCTGTGTTTACGAACGGACGTCTCTCGCTAGCGTATAGGAGATGACTGCAGTGGTAAATTAATGTTCTTTGGTCCATAAGCATCGAGTTAGATAACTTACAGAGGATTAGTTTCTTAGTTTTGGAGGTGCGTTTCATCGTATGTTTAGTCTCTGAAGGCCGGCCGCGGTGGCCGAGGGGACTGACCTTAGTTGTAGGTAGTTCATAAGTAGTTTGTAAGTTTAGGGACTGATGACCCCGTAGTTAAGTCCCGTAAGCTTAACAAACATTTGAACATTTTGAGTCTCTGAAGGATGGCCCTTGGAGATCGATAAAAAAAACCGTTGTTGCATTAGTTCGAAATGGTGTAGACTATTTTGCTCTGCTGCTTGTAAGGATTATAAGAACTTGGCTTTGATCTAGATATTTCTTGTTAGCTGTTCTGTGCGTGTGCACGTCGTTCTCTCTCTCTCTATCTCTCCTTTTTTTTTTTTACAGTTGTTTAACGAGAGTAATAATTTGTTAGAAGGAGTGGAATACGATGGTGGTTTGTGCGCGAATTCGAATGTAATATGTAGTCTATTGACTGATAGAAATCGTTCCAGAAATATTGACTGCCGGGCTATGCGTTGGAAACAAAGTTGTGGTTGGATGTTTTGGACGGGTCAAGCAACCAATAACGTTATTGGGTGGAGAGAGAGATCGAAACTTTATTAAAAAATGTGCTGTGTCTGGGATACCTTGTCTGTTACTGATCGCAGTTATAACACTGTCTGTGGGGGAACTTAGAGTTGGTACTGGGTTAGTGACGGGGCTGTAAGGATAGTGCTGTCTGGGTTGTGTTTGGACGTATACAGAGCTTGCAGCATGCTAGTTGGGTCAAAATTAAATTTTTATTTTTATTTTTTTTTATTTTTATTTTTATTTTTTATTTTTGTAAAAAACGTGTTGGAATGGCTAGATTCGTTTGTTGCAGGTTAGTGTTGACTGCAAGGTGTAGTTCTGTTATTGTGTTGGAAATGTTTGGCGCTTACAGAGAGTGCTGTAGGCTAAATGGGATGGAATTTAAGTAAAAAGTGTTGATATACTCTAAATACACATCGCAGTAGAGCTCTAAAGAAGCCGACTTTGGTGGTTGTAAAATAAACTTTTCAGTGATCTTTCGTCGAAGCATCGCCTGTTTAATCGTATGCTAGTGTCGTCTACTTTACGGCTGGTGTGCATTATGTTACGTAGCGGATATGCCTGCTGAGGTAAATCATAATTCTTTCGTCGAAAATCAAGGTGTTTTATAAAACTCCTATAGTTTGGCGACTTAAAGTGCGCTAGTTGTAGCCAATGGAGTGCGTGTGTGCGGATCTACATGCGTAGTAAATACAGCAAGTTCGATACTGCAAACGCTGCAGATAAGACGAAGTTACTATTTCTGGAATACATGGGGGAAATATGTACGTCCTGTGGGTGTATATCTTATAAACTCTGCAACTAATCGATGTTTTTTAATGGAGGCACTCCCATCTATACTACAGCAGCAGATTCGAGTAGATGGCTTCTATCTCCTGGATTTTTGGACAACACACAAGGTTTCAAAGTTTTTTTTTTTTTTTTTTTTTTTTTTTTTTTTTTTTTTTTTTTTTTTTTTTTACCGAGTATGACTTTCGGATGGAAGGAGCAATATCAGTGTGGTTGCAGGCGAGGATAAGACGATTGGAAACGGCTGCTTAACGTGGTTGGCGTCGAATTGTAGAACCAAAATAAATTTGTCGAAAAATCACGAGCCCTGGTGAAAGTAAAGTTATCGATTTTATAAAGCGTCCAGACAGTTTATTGTTAGGACTTTTATTTTTTCGTTAGGTCGCGAAGATGGCGTTACCAGGATGGAGGAATGTGGTTATGGATCTGTGCAAGAAGATTGTTTAAGTGTTCTAAAAGAGAAGATACGATACTTACAAAGCTTACAAAGTGCGTCATTGTACTGTGCGTCGCTCCCGGTTAATATACGCTTTTAGATTACTTGGGCATTAAGAGTACCCGAAAATTAATTGCTCTCTCGGACATTATGTTTTTTAGTTTCAACTATAAATTACTTGTAGAGTCGAGCAAGGAGCTATATTTTTTAGCATTCCAGGACTTTATTCTCCACAGACGTAGATATTGCCTACGTCATTCCACAAGTCCTAAGAAGAAGGGTAAACGAAAACTGGGTTATATGGCGAAGACAAAGGCTTTAAATGAGGCTATTGCATATGTGAAAGCCCGGTTTAAACAGATAGTGTGGGGGAAAATATTTCATTTTACACTAAACAGCGGGGGGATTGGTCTCGCATCGTTGTATTGACCTATATAGAATCATGTGTTGCGCTGTGTAGGTTAGCATCTTCGTTTGCGGTAGACATCTACTTGTAATTAAAATAATAAATCTTACTTCGGATTAGTGGATTGCACAAGAAAGGAACTGAAGTAGGAATTATGTTGGTAAAGAGCGGGTCGAACTTGTTCTGAAAATCGGTGTTGCATTGGGCAGGTAAAGTACTAGCTCGGTTCTGTGGTTGCTGTATTGTCGGATAAGTGTGTTGTTAGGCTAATACTTTCGAAAAGTTTTAGTGTAGACGGTCAGAAGTCGGTAAATTATTTCACGTTTCTTTTTTTTTTTTTTTTTTTATTTCGACGCTCCGTTGCACAATAGAGTTAAAATGTCTTCTGGGGCGCTGGAATATCGGTGTCAGATAAATGTAGTTTGCATCGTAACAGGACATAGAGATTCCTTAGATGTGATGTGTACTGCTGTAGCAAGGAAATAAGAGGTAAAATTAAACTACCCGAATTCTCGGAAAGCGCATCTATATCTCGATCTAAGAAGGAAACGTAACAGGGCAAGATCGATAAAGAGAGTCTTTAAATTTCGGAACTTTCGGCATGACTCAGCTGCATTAAATAAATGCAATGCGCGCTATCCTTGTCAGAGTGGTGCGTCTGCAGAGGTCTTGCGTAGAAGGTGTTGATCATTTTGGAGATGTAACTTAGATGTTTTTGTTTAAACATTTAGCATAGGTTTCTTTTATGTAGCCTGCCGAGAGAGCGCTCTGCGTTCTGGAAGTTGTTAACGGTGCTTGCAGATGTATATACATCTGAGAAACGTTGTGCTAGATGTCATTGCCGATTTTCGTTATTTGGTATTTTTGTATAAACAATATGTCGTCTTCTGCTGCTGCTATTGTTGCTGTTTCATCGAAAGAGTGGGTGACTTACAAGTTACATTCCGTTCGATGGCTGTTGCTTGCATCGCCTAAACGAAGATATACATTTATAGATCTAAGGTTGCGGTCGAGTTCCGAAACGGACTATTTCTTTTCTTTTGGTTAGTTGGCTCTGGTTAGAATTGTTTTTGTATATCCAAAGGGTATATGTTAAGATGGATACGTAAGTTTTTGGCGTTCGTTACCGTAACCTGCGCTATTATTATCAAACACGTCTGTCGGCTGTAGTCTATGCGAAGAGCATGGAGAGAGATGGGAGTGTTTGCGCATCGATAAATTCTTACTTGCAAATTTTGCATACAAGTTTAACGGTGCTTGCAGATGTATATTTAGAGACGTCGTGCTAGATGACATTGCTGATTTTCGTTATTTGGGAATTTTTGTATAAACAAAATGCCATCTTCTGCTGCTACTGCTGGTGCTGTTTTATCGAAAGAGTGGTTGGCATACAAGTTACATTCCGTTCGATGGCTGTTGCTTGCATCACCTAAACGAACAGATACATTTATAGATCTAAGGTTGCGGTCGAGTTCCGAAACGAACCATTTCTTTTATTTTGGTTAGTTGGCTCTGGTTAGAATTGTTTTTGTATATCCAAAGGGTATATGTTAAGATGGATACGTAAGTTTTTGGCGTTCGTTACCGTAACCTGCGCTATTATTATCAAACACGTCTGTCGGCTGTAGTCTATGCGAAGAGCATGGAGAGAGATGGGAGTGTTTGCGCATCGATAAATTCTTACTTGCAAATTTTGCATACGAGTTTTAATATTTTACTACAAGCTGTAGTATACGAAACCAACTAAGCATTTCTGTTCTAAATTGTTTTTTAGCATTACACGGAAATTCTTGTTAAAATACATACGAAGAACACTATGGTAGCTTTATTTTTTCCGAACGTAATAAACGGAGGAAATTATTACATAAATCGAGATCTGGGGTACGGATCGCTGCGGTGCGCTTAATAATAAATATGCAATTTAATTGGCTGCTGACCCGGCGGTGCGCAGTCGCCGTAAAAAGAGTGCAGTACGCCCCTGCCCTCTGCGCAGGGGTCGGCCGGCGGGGGCGGTGTCGATGCGGTCAAGACAATCGTCGCGGTATTGTTTGTTCTCGCGGGTAGGGCGGGTGGCGGCGTCCTTTGACAAGCGGTCGCGAGCATGGAGGAGGAGGGGGGTAGCATCTGTCGGAGGCGGCGGCGTCTTTTGAGAAGCGTTCTGGCAATCGGCCGAGCGAGTAGGGGTCCCGACATCGGCCAGGTGCGTGGGAGAGAGTGCGAGTACAGACATGTCGAGGGTTACACAGGTCTGGACCTGTCGGAGGTGCTGCCTGTCTGGCGGCGGCGCGGAGGGGGGAGGGGGGCGTCGTGTAGGCCATGTGTGTGGCCGAGGAAGGTGTTGTTTACTTGCAGCCTGTCAATGATCCTTAAGTGCGTTATGGCGGCGTCCTTTGATTAGCGGTCGGACAAGTAGCGTTGATGACAATCGAAAGGACTAAATGTAATCATCCTGTCTTTCCAGGAAGACCTATCAATCATCCTGTGGCGGCATCCTTTGATCTGCGGTCTGGCAATTGGCCGAGGGAGGAGCGGTGGGGGTAATTGAAATTTCCCGCCAAACAAACAAAAGACAGGCGAATCTCAGTGGCATTCAATACCCACTGCAATACTACTCTCCCGTTCGAACATGCTCGGGATTCCCCGATACAGCGGAGAGCTCGATACAGTATCGAACTGTTCGAATACTCTGATAACAAATTACTCGCGCTGCGTATCTGCAAACAGTACGCTGGAAATTTTGAAGTTACCGGGCTGTTGCTTCTCTCAGAACTAATTTCATAGGAAGTAGAAGTACATGAAAAAAAGGGGAGCATCACTATGATAAACTGTATATTTTGTTTGAAACAGTGCATAAGTGACCTGTCTCGTATCACTACAAAATATGATCCATTGATAAACGAAATATCTGTGGCTATAACAGAATTACTGCAAAACTAATAGTCGAACGAAAGATGTTTCTGGAAGTATGTTACATCACTGTGAATCCGTAAGTAGAAATTACGTTCAATGTTTCTGGAAGTATGGTACATCACTGTGAATCCGTAAGTAGAAATTACGTTCAATGTGATAATCACCCCGTTTACATGTGCTCCCAAAACCGAATTTCGTAAACCGATTTCTCAAATCCGCTTTTGGTTGGTCATGTAAACACTCCAAAATCGATTCTGGAAATACACTTTTGTAAAGCGGTTTTCCGGTTCCACAATCGGTTTTCGTTCCCATGTAAACGCAACCGTTTTTGAAGCGTCCTTGGCTTGTCAGATTGTATTTTCTTGTTACGTATTTTCGACACATATGGACAGAATGACATTTTCTACCATGAAATAAAAGTATAAATATTAAAGTGAGAATGAAACTGGGTATTTAAGTAAAGAAAAATAGCGATTGTGCTGATTAAATCAGGCACTGAATCAGCTGTTTTTCAGCCGCCATATTAAGTGGGATAGGAAATCCAATTCATGGTGTCACATATAAACACGACAGCGAACACGGTTTACGAAAATCGGTTTTCGTCTTCCGGAAGAATGCGTTGCATGTAAACGTAGTGAATAAGAGATAGGTTGCAAATGACAATTCCATTTCCTGTTCATACGAAAAAGTAACAGATAAAAAATGTTACCACCTTTTAATCGCATGGAAATAGGATTAAAAGAGATGAAATAGGGAAACCATTAGAAATTTAATACCCAATAACGGAAATAATTCATACAAAAATGAACTGTAATTGCGACCACGGAATTAACAGTGCACGAGCTGCTGTGTACGTAGTACCAACAGGCGTCGCTAGATGGCAGCACTAGTATTTTAAATCCCTATTGCTATTGTTTACGTGTAACCTAAATATGTTGCTGTTTTTACTTATGAGCTGCTACTAAAGTCTGCATTTCATACTTATTATTACCCATAATACAGTAACGGCACAATCTTCATTATAAATACGAGGCGCATTCAAGTTCTAAGGCCTCCGATTTTTTTTCTAATTAACTACTCACCCGAAATTGATGAAACTGACGTTACTTCTCGACGTAATCGCCCTGCAGACGTACACATTTTTCACAACGCTGACGCCATGATTCCATGGCAGCGTGAAGGCTTCTTTAGGAGAGTGTTTTGACCACACCACTGGAAAATCGCTGAGGCAATAGCAGCACGGCTGGTGAATGTGCGGCCACGGAGAGTGCCTTTCATTGATGGAAAAAGCCAAAAGTCACTAGGAGCCAGGTCAGGTGAGTAGGGAGCATGAGGAGTCACTTCAAAGTTGTTATCACGAAGAATCTGTTGCGTAACGTTAGCTCCATGCGCGAGTGCGTTGTCTTGGTGAAACAGCACACGCGCAGCCCTTCCCGGACGTTTATGTTGCAGTGCAGGAAGGGATTTGTTCTTCAAAACATTTTCGTAGGATGCACCTGTTACCGTAGTGCACTTTGGAACGCAATGGGTAAGGATTACGCCCTCAGCACTGGCGGTTTCCCGAAATTTTTTTGGTGGCGGTGAATCTGTGTGCTTCCATTGAGCTGACTGGCGCTATGTTTCTGGATTGAAAAATGGCATCCATTGACACAACCGACGAAAAGAAAGTCCCATTCATGCTGTCGTTGCGCGTCAACATTGCTTGGCAACATGCCACACGGGCAGCCTTGTGGTCGTCCGTCAGCATTTGTGGCACCCACCTGGATGACACTTTTCGCATTTTCAAGTCGTCATGCAGGATTGTGTGCATAGAACCCACAGAAATGCCAACTCTGGAGGCGATCTGTTCAACAGTCATTCGGCGATCCCCAAAAACAATTCTCTCCACTTTCTCGATGATGTCGTCAGACCGGCTTGTGCGAGCCCGAGGTTGTTTCGGTTTGTTGTCACACGATGTTCTGCCTTCATTAAACTGTCGCACCCACGAACGCACTTTCGACACATCCATAACTCCATCACCACATGTCT
This sequence comes from Locusta migratoria, assembly GCA_026315105.1. Lineage (NCBI taxonomy): Eukaryota > Metazoa > Arthropoda > Insecta > Orthoptera > Acrididae > Locusta > Locusta migratoria. The sequence goes on from CM048744.1 coordinate 870,575,146, forward strand.
CCTTCAACTGTCGATGAATTTCAATTGGTGTCACACCACGCAAATTCAGAAAACGAATGATTGCACGCTATTCAAATAAGGAAAACGTCGCCATTTTAAGTATCTAAAACACTTTTCATTCTTGCCGCTGGCGGTAAAATTCCATCTATTATTAGTTTCTCCATCACTGGAGGCTTGCTGTTGCCGCAACTGTGGTTCAAATTTTAATGAAACTCCAGCTCCAGTTGCATTTATTGGTGCTTTATTTAAGCCCACACTACCGGTTTCGGCCTCTATGTTAGGCCATTTTCAAGTGTGACAGACCTGCATATAATGTGTAACAATACGTTTACAAAAATTACATGGTACAAGACAGAATGTTATATATGTAAAAAGGTACTGTACAAAAGCAGAAGGAAACTTACTTTATGCCATAGAGAAAGCAACGTCAAGTGATTACAACAATAGAACTCAGAGAATTTAAAACTTTTGTTGCCTAATGGCAATCATGTCGCCACTGTGCTCTTCCTACTTTGACTCCTGACAGGTAGACTTTGTATTCTCCGACTTCGTCCTCTTTCTCTCCCCTTACTCTAACGTCACTGACAACTAAAACATCTAACCCCATCTTACTTGAAGCCTCTGCCAGCTCTACCTTATTCCCAGCGTAAACGCCATTGATGTTAATAGCTCCCCCTCTCATTCCAGATCGTTTGCCAAGTCGTATCGGAGCAGTCGTCTGTCAATTAGATGTGGGACTCCGCGACCTCCAAAGGTCCGAGGCATTTAGCTCTGATTGTTGCCAGCATGATATTGAAGTACCTGGGAAGCAGGTTGCTAGCCTTACTGGGTTTTACCCCTAACGGTTGAGGGACTAACAGGTGTATTTGGTAGCCTTTGCCGTCTGAGCACAAAGGTGGCCACGACTCAGAATATGTCCGAGATGCCCAACCTTATTCCAAAGTGACTGGTATCCCAACTGTCAGGACCACTTACTTGGCCACTGATACGTTGCCCGTGGGTCATGAACTAGGACATGACTACAGGAACCCATGAACCAATATTTACCCTGGACAATTTAATATTGAGGCACAGCATTTGTTCCAGCACATGTTATATCTGATGGAAGACTGCGAATAATTCTAACAATTTTAGTACAACCCACAGTAAGTTTTTTCAGGGAGGTTTTTCTTCAGTTTTGCACCAAGCGGGTAACTTTCCACAACAGTTTTTATAAACAAATTAGATCCAAGCCCAATTTTAAAATAAATAGAATCACCCAGAATAGATGTTCAAAATGTTCAAATGTTTGTTAAGCTTATGGGACTTAACTACGGGGTCATCAGTCCCTAAACTTACAAACTACTTATGAACTACTTACGAACTAGGACGGCACAAATATCCATGCCCGAGGGGGGATTCGAACCCCGTAGTGGCCGTGCAGACCGTGACTGGAGCGCCTCAGTCTCCTCGGCCACCGCGGCCGGCCAGAATAGATGTTCCTCTTTGGCTCAGACGAACTACATTCAGTTCGAAAACGGGCCCGCAACTTCGTAACGGGGGGAATTAATAATAATAATAATAATAAAAGAAAGCTACGCGGCACACGCGCGGCTGTTGCCTCCTGCTGTGTCGAACGCGGAGCTGTCTCGTGTTTCTCTTCTTCGTGTGCTGCCAAGCTGCAAATGAACAACTTACTGAAATGAAAAGACACGGAGAGTCATCGGCTTTAGCTGCTGACTGTATTTTTTCGGTTTAAAGTCCCTGGTTTCAGTAGAGTTTGTGACAGACATTAAAGAAGTATATAACTAAAATTCCCATTACTTCTGAATGATCATCTCGCCTAAGCCGGGAGGGATGCACAACACTTTCTTTTATCATAAGGAGCCTTCTTCTATTTCTTGAAACAGATGTCCACCCCTTCGTGGAGTTAACGAACCGCCGCTGTACCACAGATAATGAAGGATCTATAAATCTGGTAACGTTTCTTGTCAGTACTCCTCAAGCTGAATTTTATACTACTTTGCAAAATTGAACAGTTGCAAAAATACTATCCAGTCTTTACGGTTAACAAATACGGTGGTTGCTGATGCTAATTATAATAAAAAATGATGGCAGAGTAATAAAATAGTGGACGTAACAAGAACAGCTGCTACCAAAGAAGAAGGAAAACGCAGACGCCAGTATTATGTACTCAGGGCCATGAAGAGCTATGAATAAAAGTACCAAGGAATGAGATACTTCGGGTGCAAATTCAAGGAAAGAATGATTTATTTTTTTCCCCCCAGATTTATTTATCTTTCAACCAAAGACCTGTTAAAAGCCTAACAAGTGTCACTGAGAAGAAGGGTGTTACAGATTGTACAAACTGCACTAGATTCATGGTCAGATGCATAAAGATTCTTTCAATTATTGAATTTACACGGGCACTTGTTTTTATAGAAGAAATGAAAGAAAACTAAATCTGATTTTAAATACATACGTAAAACATATCCAAAATTTTTCATTAGTAGGTATGGCGTCTCATAAGCTACTTTGCTTTTCTATCAGCTTGTGAATCTCTTGAGCTGCCATCTGTTTAGTCAGAAGCGTTCCCTGGATGGCTGTTAAGAAACCTCCATAGACTACTAAGGTTCGCGATGTATTCCTCACTTTTGCCTGTTGATCAACAGAATTGACTCGCTTTCGGAAGGATGGAGGTTCAAATCCATCTCCAGCCATCCCGATTTAGGTTTTCCGTGATTTCCCTAAATCTCTCCAGGCAAATGCTGGGATGGTTCCTTCCAAATGGCACGGCCGAATTCCTCCCCCCCCCCCCCCCCCCTCAAATCCGAGCGTGAGCTCCGTCTCTAATGACCATGGCCTCTCATCTGCCTGTGATGCGTCAAGTGTGCGCCGTGCCCAAGTATTGACTTCACCGAGTGGATTCGATCAGGCGTCGGTGCATCTGTTCAGTGCTAACATGTGCGAATTTCCAAGCGACGTTTTAGTCATTAATTTCCGTCACAAATACGTTTGATGAGGTCAGAGGGTGCCTCAGCAGACTAGGCACTCTGCACTCTCTGCAGTTGATGGAGGGTAGCAGCCGCTACTGACGGGCGGATAACACTTCGACTACGAGAAAACGGTGGTACTCAGGTGGCAACAGTTGGTTAAGTAGACTTTGTACTTTTCATTGGAATCGTCTTGAACAGAGAACGTCTGTCTCTGTCTCAAATAGCATTTGTGTATATTCTCATTGCTTAGTAGGAACAAGTCACTGTGGAGTACTTGTCTCCTAAAATATAGGACGGTAGTTCCTGGGTTGCAAGTCAAAGTGAGTTACTGAGAAACTGGCTGAGTCTACTGAATATAAGTGGTTAATATAAGGGGAAGTCTCTGACACCTCACATGCTTTTTGTGATTGGTAAAATAAATTACTTTAGGGCAAACCTGAATTCAATCACTTCAAGTCTACCGACTCCTCTCTTATCCCCCTGTCTCATATAAAATATCACCAGTTGTACTTACACAGCCTACAGCATCCCTTTACATACCAAGGAGATCTTCTCCCTCTCATCTCCGATATGAAGGTTGGTTAAGGTACACGCAAACACCCACTGTCGTTAACGTCCTGATTGCGCTACGCGGGCCCAATCAACTCTATATTGATAACAGGGATCTGTGCCTGGACGTGACAATACGTAAAACATATCCAGAATTTTACATTGGTAGGTATGGCGTCTCACAAGCTACTTTGTTTTTCTATGAACCTATGAATCTCTTGAGCTGCTTAGTCAGAAGCGTTCCCTGGGTAGCTGATAAGAAACCTCCATAGACTACTAAGGTTCGCCATGTATTCGTCAGTTTTGCCTGTTGATCAACAGAATGGACTCGCATTTGGAAGGATGGAGGTTCAAATCCACCTCCAGCCATCCCGATTTAGGTTTTCCGTGATTTCCCTAAATCTCTCCAGGCAAATGCTGGGATGGTTCCTTTCAAAGGGCACGGCCGAATTTCTTCCCCTTCCCCCCCAAAAATCTGAGCGTGAGCTCCGTCTGTAATGACCATGCTGTCGACGGGACGTTAAACCCTAAGTTTCCTTCCTTTTGTTGATTAATAGAGACCTTTCACTGCTCATATATGACGCAATTAACTGGAAGACACACACACATACAAATTAAGTTAATTGAATTTAAGGAGACTCAGGCATTAATTCTAACTGCGTCGAGAGGTTTGCAGTGGACTTGGAGGTTATGCCGTGTTACGAGAGCGCTACACGCTGGTTTGTTCTACTGTGTCGCGTGAAGTGTGCGCTGACCAGCAGACGCCCTGTGCCTCTCATCTGCCTGTGATGCGGCCGCCTCCGTAGCTCAGCGGTAGCGTCGCTGACTACTACGCAGGGGGCCCGGGTTCGATTCCCGGGAGGGGACTGGGTGTTGTGTGTTGTCCTAATCATCATCATCTCATCATCATTGGCACGTATGTCGCCTACGCGGCGTCAAATAAAAAGACTTATCCCGCAAGGGATCTCCCGGCCAAGAAAGCCCTACGCTCATTTCCATCTGCCTGTGATGCGTCAAGTGTGCGCCGAGCCCAAGTATTGACTTCTCCGATTGGATTCGATCAGGCGTCTGCGCATCTGTGGAGTGCTAATATGTGCGAATTTCCAAGCCACGTTTTAGTCATTAATTTCCGTCACAAATACGTGTGATGAGGTAAAAACTGTAGCGTTATCGTTGGCTTTTTCATTAATACATTTATAAGCTTCAGGAAAGAAATATTGTAATGGGTTACAAGTGAAACTTTAAAATGATTCGCCGGCCGCGGTGGCTGAGCGGTCTGAGTGCCAGTCACGGGCTGCACGGCCGCTGCGGTCGGGGGTTCGAATCCCCCCTCGGGCATGGATGTTTGTGCCGTCTTTAGTATAAACTAGTTCATAAGTAGTTTGTAGGTTTAGGGAGACATGACCCCGAAGTTAAGTTCCATAAGCTCTACAAACATTTGAACATTTTGAACAAAAACTATTCGAGGACGGAAACTGATATTGACCTTATTGGTTTGTACAATGAAATGTACACTTAAACTATCTTTTCTAGAAAATTTGTACAGTTATCCACATACCATTCTGCAGTATTTTTATGCGAGAGCTGTAATATAAACTTTTGCTTGTTCAGCAATAGCGATACGAATATTTCTTACTGTGTGAAACCTTAACTTTTCCCGGCGTAATGAGTGTTCAAACAACTTACGGGTATGCTGCCGGGTGACGTCGTCGACAACCGCCGATATTTCGGCAGGACACCCTGCCATTCTCAAGGCACAACTGCACTTAAGGAAGCAATGTACAAGCGTATTTAATACCTCGGTTTGCAAAGGGTAAACAAGGAACGTAGCACACACAGTACAAGTCACTGCAGAGTCAACACAAAGATGACCAAAGATGACCAAACATCAAAAATATCGATAGTGACTGTTAATCAACAGGTGAGAGACAGTGCCGGATCCCAAGCAGAATTTAAACAAAAACCACCATCTCTGTTTACAAGGTCGCTTGCTAGTTCAATTTCAACAGCTTCCTTAATAACACTATCCCAATAGGTGGAAGTGCACACCAGAATCTCCGTGTTGTTGTATTTCATAGGATGACCGGTGCAAGATAGTGTTCTGCAGTCTTCTACAGAACTGATTGACCAATATATGACACGCCACAACTGCAAGGAATACGATATACACCTGCCTTACGCAAACCAAGACCATCCTTTAAGGACCCCAACAGGGTCTTTATCTTAGAAGGTGGTCGAAAAACACATTTCACATCACATTTCCGCAAAATGCGACCAATCTTGTTGGAAATGCTTCCTGCGTAAGGCAAAAAGGCCATAGATTTAGGTGCCACTTCATTACTATCGTCACTCACACGTTGCACAGAAGGCTGATAGCGCAATGCACGTTTTATCTGTCTCTCACTATAACCATGCAGACGAAAGGTCTCCTCGAGATGGGACAACTCAGCTCAAGGTGTGAAATTACATGTGTCCTGTGAACCAAGGTACGAAGTACTCCTTCACGCTGAGCTGGATGGTGACAACTATCTGCTCGCAGATACAAATCAGTGTGAGTAGGCTTTCTATAAACCGAATGTCCCACTGTACCATCAACCTTCCTTCTGACCAGCACATCAAGGAACGGAAGACAGCCATTCTTTTCCACCTACACAGAGAACTGAATATTCGGGTGGATTGAATTAAGGTGTTCCAAAAAACCATTTAAATTCTCACTACCATGAGGCCTAACGACAAAAGTGTCGTCTACATATCTGGAAAAAAAAAAAAAAAAAAAAAAAAAAAAAAACCACCAGGCAGGTTTCAGAGTCGCTGTCTTCCTGAGTTTCTGGTCTGTTATTATATAGTCTGGTTCCTCTTCCTTCCCAAGTATAGCGGTTAATGTCCTTATGCTTAAAGAAGGAGTTTGTAATAACTAAGCCCATACTGGAAAAGAAATCCAAGAGCTGTTTTCCGTTCCTGTTGGCCTCCATATCCTCTCCAATCTTACCCATAACCTTTTCATAACCTTCTGTTCGATTTCGTATGGAGTTGAAATCACCCATGTGTAAAACACTATCCTTATCCTTCACTCTAATAACTACATCACTAAGTGCGTTGCAAAAGAATCATGTTATTCAATTTGTACATTGAGCAAGCTATAAAGGAAAGCAAGGAGAAGTTTGGTGAAGGAATTAAAGTTCAGGGTGAAGAATTTAAAACATTGCGTTTTAAAACATTAAGAAGCATGTTCCTCGAAATCCTCCATAAACAAATTGGCCACAATAAGTGACAACGGGCTTTCCATTGCAACTCCATTAGTTTGTTCATAGTACTGACCATTGAATAAAAAGTAAGTGGAAGTCAGCACATGTCGGAAAAGATTGGTTAACTCGACACCAAACTTAACCTCAATTAGTTGCAACGACTCTGACAGAGGAACGCGAGTGAAGAGAGACACAACATCAAAACTCACCAAAATATCAGAATCATTCAAACGCAATCCCTGCAATCGACGTAAGAAATCCGTCGAGTTCTTAATGTGGTGTTCACACCTGCCTACCATTGGAGTCAACAAACTAGCAAGATGTTTAGCTACACGATATGTCGGAGCATCAATGTTAGACACTGTTGTTGTTGTGGTCTTCAGTCCGGAGACTGGTTTGATGCAGCTCTCCACAATACCCTATCCTGAGCAAGCCTCTTCATCTCCACATAAGAACGGCAACCTACATCTGCCTGAATCTGCTTACTGTATCCATCTCTTGGTCTTCCTCTGCGATTTTTACCCCACACACTTCCCTCTAATGCTAAATTCACAATTCCTTAATGTCTAAGAAAGTGTCCTACCAATCTGTCCCTTCTTTTAGTCAAGGTATGCCAGAAATTTCTTTTCTCCCCAATTCTGTTCAGTACCTCCTCATTAGTTACGCGATCCACCCACCTAATCTTCAGCATTCTTCTGTAGCACCATATTTCAAAAGCCTCTATCCTCTTCCTGTCCGCACTGTTTATCGTCCATGTCTCACTCCCATACAAGGCAACACTCTTTTTTTTTTTTTTATTTAAGAGTGGAGCCCCTCCACGCTCGCACTAGCATGGTGACCAACTCAAGAGTTCTACTGTCACCTCTGCATGTGTTAGTAAGTTAATGAAGGCGTCACAGGAGCGGGTACTGTGATGTGTTCCGTACGTGTGGATAAGATTACCCATTAATACGGTCCATATCGGGAGATAGTGTTGGTCGAAAACTTCGAAAGAAGAGCGGTTTTAAGGGCAGAGGGAAAAAAGTGCCAAGGCAAGCGCCAAGGGAAAAAAACCTCTGCGACAGTCAGGTGCGGGTAGTAAGGGCAGTAGCGGATTCCTTGCTAGCTGCGATAGTTCATGCAAGGGTAGGTTATGTTAGTAGCGGGTATCGTGCATCGATTACCGTGTCAGAGCTAAGGCCGTCATAATGACATCAATCCGTTTGTGCTGCAGCAGAACCTGCTGCGTTGGGCTGCACTGCCACTCTCGACCGGCTGGTCAAGTGCGGCAGCGAGCCGCGATGTTTCTGCGTCCTCTCTCCGGCGGTGGCGTCCATTCGTCACGGTACCTCTGCGCGCAAATGACTGCGCGGAGAGGTTCCTGCCGCCGGTCGTCTGGGCCGCAACCTTACTGGGTGGCGCACGATTTCTTCAGCGACTCCTCCAGTGATTGCCCCTCCAGTGAGGCCTTCAGTTTGGCGTTGAACTCGTCAATCGCCCGCTGTTCGGCAGGCGTCGGCGTCCACATCTGGGCAGCTGTCGACTGCGGTTGCAAGACCGCAGGAGCGCCGGTCGTCACAGCAGTGGGCGCGCCAGAGCTCTGCGCCACAGGGGCGGGCTCTGTAGCGTCCTCAGCGTCGTCGTCGTCAGCGTCGTCGTCGTAGAGGTCGCGCGCCAGTTCGGCGTGCAGCTGCCGAATTTGCCGGCAGACCTCGTCCCTCTCCGCAGCAAGTTGGGCCTGGAAGGCCACCCTCTCTGCTGCCATGGCGGCTTTGAATGCCGCCGTTGCCTCCTCCGCGGCAGCGCGCAGGTCGTCCCCGGGCCGCGTCGTCTTCTTTGGGGCGGATGGCGCCGGCCCCCTTTCCGCTCTCGGCCGGTCCGCGCCGCCGTTGGCGGTGCTTTCCGACCGGTCGCGGTCAGGGGGCGCGGCTGCCACGCCGTTCCCTCGTCGTCGTCGTCGCCGCCGTTTCCGCCGACCATGCGGCGCCGCCGCAGCGGCCGCCGCGCCACCTCCGGGTTGGCTCCGGCTTGAAAAAGCCGGGCAGCCGCGCCAGTTGGCAACGTGAGGACCGCCACAACGGGCGCAAGTCGGCGTCTCTTCCCTGCCGCGCACGCAGTCCCGTGTGTCATGCTCGCCAGAGCATTTGACGCACCGCGCTGCGTTGCGGCAGTATTTGGCCACATGGCCTACCCCCTGGCATCTGAAGCACTGGGGGAGAGGGTCCATGTCGGCGGGGAGAGCTTCCACCGTCACTGGGAAGCCCAAGAGCTTCCGCAGGGCGAAGACGTCGCCCCCATCATCGACCGTTTGCGCGGCGACAACGTAGAGCGGCGGCCTCGTCCTGTTGGTCCGGTTGTGCAACTTAGCAGTTACACCACCGAACCCTGCTCGCCGCAGCCCTTCCCGGACTGCTGCCTCGTCGCAGCACCATGGCAGGCCCTTCAGGAGCGCCCTGGTGTACTTCGCACGCTTCCCTTCAGACGTCGCCTGCAAGGGAGGAGCGTCGACGATGAAGGCGGCCACAGCGCTCTTCAGTGCCCTGTGGTCCGACTTCGTTGCTGCCTGTAGCGAAATGGTCGCGTTCGAGTTGACCAGCTCGATGCCGACCTCTTTCTTGCAGCAGCCGACTATAATATCGTACACCTCGACCCACGCGCCACTGCACGAGATGTACAAGGGCGGGGGAGGTGTACGATCTTCTTCGGTCTTCTTGCCGTGATCTGCAGCCTCGATGAGTTGCGTGACCGACGGCCCCTTCACTGCAGGTTTCTTCTGCTGCGCCGATTTCTTCACCATGCTGTGGTGCGGGAGGACACGACAATTTTGCAGCGTTGTTAAAACAACGCAACGACAATTTGCTTCGTTCCCGCCACAGCACGGACTTCGTCACAGCTCTCCGGCAACTGGAACAGAGCGCGCTGCACCGACGATGCGCACGCCTCCGCTGCTCAGCTGCAACTACACCAAGGCAACACTCCATACAAATGCCTTCAGAAAGGACTTCCATGGGCTTGAATCAATATTGGATGTTAACAAATTTCTCTTTTTCAAAAACGCTTTCTACCCATTGCCATTCTGCATTTTATATCCTCTGTACTGCGACCATCATTTGTTATTTTACTGCCCAAGTAACAAAACTCATCTACCTCCTTTTTTGTTTCGTTTCCCAATCTTATTCCTTCAGCGTCACCTGATTTTCTTTCACTACACTCCATTACTCTAGTTTTGCTCTTGTTAATGTTCATCTTATATGCACCTTTCAGCACACTGTCCATTCCGTTCAACTGTTAGACACTATAGGCCTCAAAGTTTCAGTTCCAGTTTATATCTTCACTGCATCATGAAAACGAAATATTAATAATTTTGATGAGTGACATTACCGATTTCGTGCCTCAAATCAGTTTGAGCTACGAAACTTTCTGGAATATTAAAACTGTGTGCCGGAACCGGATTCGAAGCTGACCCCTTTTGTCTTTGACGGGCAAGCGCTCTACTGACCTTTTTGTTCTTCAGATAGGTCGATGCTTTGCGCTCGTTTGTTTGTGTTTGTCGAGTATTTAGCTAAGTTTATTTATTTATTTATTATTTTCTTTTTTAGTACAGATATCGTTAAGCCATCTGACCCACGCCCGGCGGCTTACTGAGCTATCCCGGCACGTTTCACAGTCTTTCCTCGCAGCTTTACTTCCGCCAGTACCTCGCCTTCTGTGAAGATTAGGAAGTAGGAGGCGAAGTACTGGCGGAAGTATTTGTATCCAACCTGTGCTCTTTTAAATGGCCGAGAAACTTTCCTTACTGTTGCATATAACTAAACATCGATTTAAAAAAATAATAATGATTTGCAGTTTTTGTGAAGGAAAGATTGCAAAATATTCATATATGATAAGCCTCTTATTCGAAATGCCACACTGTAAAAAATCTCCCCCGCGGTGGAGTAGCCGAGCGGTCTAAAGCGTCTCGCTGCGGAGCGCGCGGTTGCTCGCCGTGGAGGTTCGAGTCCTCCCTGGGGCATGGGTGTGTGTGTTTGTCCTTAGGTTAGTTTACCTAGGTTTAAGTAGTTTGTAAGCTACGGACTGATGACCACGCAGTTTGGTCCGATAGATTTACAAACATTTGATTTTGTAAAAAAAATCTAAGCGTACGCTAGATCATCCTACATAAAACAATTATTTAAGATCAACAGTGATTTATCAAACTTACTAACTTGGGTATTTCACTAGAACAAGAAAATATGAAAAGATTTTGCAAATATAAACCGAAGATGGTACATGACAGTCTTGAAGTAACTTTCATTGACGAATTACGACAGCAAATAGGAATTAAAATATACCATTTTCGTATTTCTGAAAAAATGTTTTAGTGACAGCTCTAAACCATTAACATACAAATCAAAATTAAATGTTGCACAGGAAAAATTGAATGTCTTTATAAATCTGGTCTTGGAAAAGGAGGGGAGTGCTCTGGGAGCATAATCTCTTCAGCACAATAGCGCTAAAGGACTCAAGGCGAGGACAAGCACTGCACAAGGAGTGAAACTGGTGCAAGCGATAGCTAAAAGTAGCAGCCTACACGCAGTCTGTCAGTTCAACTACTGTCTCTTTAATAATCAACTGTGATCCTTATAATTTTCAGTGTGGGTTTACTACTCGTCTCAGTAGATTGAAACGGCAAATGAATGCAAAAGCGTATGCAAAATAGCAGAACTTTATACTGATGACTGTAAAGTAATTCGAATAAATCATTTTGAGCCTTATGTCACTTCATTATTCAATCACCGAGCGAGATGGCGCAGTGGTAACACACTTGGACCAGGCATTCCGGAGGACGGTGGTTCAAACCCACTTCCGGCCATCCAGATTTAGGTTTTACGTGATTTTCCTAAATCACTACAGACAAATGCCGGGATGGTTCCTTTGAAACGGCATGGCCGATTTCCTTCTCCAAAAATCCGAGCGAGAGTTCCGTCCCTAATGACCACGCTGTCGACGGGACGTTAAACCCCGAGCTTTCTTCCTTCCATTATTCAACCGGTTTCGTTTGTTTGAAGCATCACGAGGAAACAAAAGCACACATCAGAAAGATACATTATAATATTGAACGCCGGCCGCGGTGGCTGAGCTGTCTGCGGCGCGCCAGTCACGTTCAAATTCAAATGTTCAAATGTTTGTAGAACTTATTGGGACTTAACTACGGGGTCATCAGTCCCTAAGCTTACAAACTACTTATGGACTACCTAAGACTAAGGACGGCACAAATATCCATGCCCGAGGGGGGATTCGAACCCCGACCGTAGTGGCCGTGCAGACCGTGACTGGAGCGCCTCAGTCCCCTCGGCCACCGCGGCCGGCCCAGTCACGTTCAGCACGGCCACTACGGTCGGGGGTTCGAATCCCCCCTCGGGCATGGATATTTGTGCCGTCCTTAGTAATAGGTAGTTCATAAGTAGTTTGTAAGTTTCGGGACTGATGACCCCGTAGTTAAGTCCCATAAGCTCTACAAACATTTGAACATAATATTGAACGAAACAATATAAAAACAGTATAAAAACTAGACATGTACCTCACTTTATCGACGGTCTTTTTTTTATTTTTAGTAGGCCTATAATACTAAACCAAACATTTATGCGTATCACAAATACACACACACACACACACACACACAAACACACACTGTCATATCCACGCCAAAAGCCAAGTCTTAATTGATTAATTAATTAAAAAATGGGAAAACGAAGTATTGAGAAGCAGAAAGTTCTGTAGCGTGGCAGGAGACGCCACGAGGTAGCTCGCAGGCCAGGCGGACGCCAGACGCCAGATAGGAGGCACAAAGGTTCTGTGTGCGCTGGATAAGAGGGTCAGCAAAGTCAGCAATTATGATAGTAAGCATTTCTGGAGAGACAGAGAGCGTGGGATGAGAAGAGGAAAGAGAGAGGGGCAGCACTCCGTCCTGAGGAGCCAATGAGAGGCTCAGGACGCAGTGTGTGACCATATTAGGAGAGGCGCCTCTGCCCTTCCACCCAGCCTCTGGAGAACGACTGAATGCGAGTGCACTATCACAGCCAATGAGAAGGCGAGTAATCTTCGACGCCGCTCCCGCAAGGCGCTTGAGGAATTGAAGGGGAAAACGTGTACAAAACTTAGGAGCAGGCCGCTCCTCGGAGAGTTGTTGGGCGTAGTCACTTGGAAGCAGAAGGTAGGAGCTGCAGGCAGGCAGCCGGGAGAGATACTCAGCGGTAGCTGCGGGACCGGATGGACTTTGGGAAGTAGTCGGGGGACTCTGTTCTTTAGTCGTGTAGGTAATACCACAGTCTAACATATACAGTCACGACACTCCTACAGATTTTTGTTATACACTGCGACTGCAGCGCTCCAAGCGGTCGGAAAGCTACATTTCTGAATACGATATTGGATGCGTACGAATAGAATCGTTTATATTAATTTCAACTTACTTTTTACGTTAGGGAAAGTATGTAGTGCCGTAAAAAATACGTAATAACGTAACAATAGCTCCATATTTGCCTTTCTTAGGTTTCCTATACTCCCTTACAAGGTACGAAACGGTACATTACAGGGCAGTTTATTTACAATTATTTTGTAACCTATAGGCTTTTACTGAATAATTTCATGTTATATTAAATATAAAAAAATGGCTAGGAAACACCAGGAGACCCGCCCTTTGCAGAAAGACATCGCTATTCTACTGAGGAACGATAACGTTTACTCATTACGGTTCCAGTAAAATGAGTGAGGGTGGGACGTAGGAAACGTATATAGAATGCGGTAACTACGGTATCGCAGCAAATCAGCCACCACAGCTTTAGCTGAAGGAAAAACGTCACAGATGTGGCAATAAAACGGAGAAAGCAATCAAACTGTTTTCCAACAAAGAAGATCTCAATTTCACAATTGTTACTACAGCTGATACACAAACAGCAAGAATAATAAAAAATATCTTTTTAAGCTAATGTAATTATACTCAAAAGAATATGCATGTATAAGAAAGACGAGTGACGTGTAAAAATATGAGATTTATTACACTCCACATCGAATTGATGCGCGTCAAAAAAAAAAAAAGGCTTCTCATTGTAAGAACACACCAGAATATAAATATATGTTTCTCCTATGTTTTTTATTCTACTTACTTTTTTTTAAGCAGAATAAGCTGCAAACATAAACATATTCGTAAGTATTTAGTCATGACGAAGATGTTCTTTATACCACTGAATCAGTTAAATTCGGCTGTTTTTACATTAATTTCCGTATGATGCTTGTCTTTTGATGTTTCGCTGTTGCATGTAACGCAAAATTTATAGTAACTATTTCGTTAATTATGTACAAAAATACTTATAATAAAATGTCACTCACTTGGCGGCTTGCCCACCGCTAGGAGCGCTAGTGTAGTTGGACCTGTCAGTTGGTAACAACTTTCACAGCAGTGAGTGTCGCGACTGTATATGTTAGCCTGTGGTAATACTGACGGGTTCTTGTTAAGGCAGACGGAACGGTGTTAGACAGACATCGTCTCTGTATAAGACTTGGCCACTTAGTGGGAGATACCTCACCCAGACAGTTTGCTTGTACTTATCTGAATAAACTGTTGTTGTTATTGTTATGGTCTTCAGTCCGGAGACTGGTTTGATGCAGCTCTCCACCCTACTCTATCCTGAGCAAGCCTTTTCATCTCCTCATGAGAACGACAACCCACATCCACTTGAATCTGCTTACTATACGCGTCTCTTGGTCTCCCTCTGCGATTTTTACCCCACAAACTTCCCTCCAATGCTAAATTTACGATTCCACGATGTCTAAGAATGTGTCCTACCAAGCGCTACCTTCTTTTAGTCAGGGTATGCCAAAAATTCCTTTTCTCGCCAATTCTATTCAGTACCTCTTCATTAGTTATGTGATCTACCCACTTAATCTTCAGCATTCTCCTGTAGCACCACATTTCAAAAGCCTCTATTCTCTTCCTGTCCGCACTGCTTATCGTCCATGTTTCACTCCCGTACAAGGCAACACTCCACACAAATGCTGTCAGAAAAGACTTCCTTACCCTTAAATTAATATTCGAAGTTAGCAAATTTCTCTTTTTCAAAAATGCTTTTCTTCCCATTGCCATTCTGAATTTTATATCCTCTGTACTGCGACCATCGCATGTTATTTACTACCCAAGTAACAAAACTCATCTACCACCTTCATTGTCTCATTACCTAATCTAATTCCTTCGGCATCGCCTGATTTTCTAAGACTACATTCCATTATTTTTGTTTTGTTCTTGTTAATGTTCATTTTATACGCTCTCTTCAACACACTGTCCATTCCATTCAACTGCTCTTCTAGGTCGTTCGCTGTCTCTGACAGAATTACAATGTCATCAGCAAAACGCAATGTTTTTATTTCTTCCCCCTGAACTTTAATGCCTTTTCCAAAATTTTCCTTGCTTTCCTTCACCGCCTGCTCAATGTACAAATTGAATAACATCGGAGAAAGGCTACAACCCTGTCTTACTCCCTTCCCAACTGATGCTTCCCTTTCATGCCCTTCGAGTCTAATAACTGCGGTCTGGCTTTTGTACAAGTTGTAAATAACTCTCCTTTCCCTGTATTTTACCCCTGCTGACTTCAGAATTTGAAAGAGTGTAGTCCAGTCAACATTGTATTTTACCCCTGCTGACTTCAGAATTTGAAAGAGTGTAGTCCAGTCAACATTGTCAAATGCTTTCTCCAAATCTACGAAAGCTAAAAATGTAGGTTTGCCTTTCCTTAATCTATCTTCTAAGATAAGACGTAAGGTAAGTATTGCTTCCCGGGTTCCTACGTTCCTCCTGAATCCAAACTGATCTTCTCCGAGGTCAGCTTCTACCAGCTTTTCCATTCTCCTGTAGATAATTCTTGTTAAAATTTTGCAGCCATGACTTATTAAACTGATGGTTCTGTAATTTTCACACCTGTCTGCGCCTGATTTCTTTGGAATGGGGATTATTACATTTTTCTTAAAGTCTGAGCGTATTTCGCCTGTCTCATACATCCTACACAGCAGTTCAAATAGTTTTGTCATGGCTGGCTCTCCCAGAGACTTTAGTAGCTCTGAGGGTATGTCATCTACTCCTGGGGCCTTGTTCCGAACTAGGTCTTTCAGGGCTCTGTCAAATTCATCTCTCAGTATAGTATCGCCTATTTCATCTTGATCTACTTCCTCTTCCCTTCCTACTACATCGTCTCTAAGTTCATTTCCTTTGTAGAGCTGCTCTATGTACTCTTTCCACCTTTCAGCTTTCCCTTCTTTGCTGAGAACTGGTTTCCCATCTGAGTTCTTGATATTCGTAGAATTACTTTTCTTGTCCCCAAATGTCTCTCTTATTTTTCTGTAGGCGGTATCTATTTTCCCCCTTCTTATACATTCTTCTACAGATTTGCATTTGGCTTCTAGCCACTCCTGCTTAGCCATTTTGCATTTCCTGTCAATCTCATTTTTTAGTCGTCTGTACTCCATTTTGCCTGTTTCATTTACTGCATTTTTATATTTTCTCCTTACATCAATTAAATTTAGTATTTCCTGTGTTATCCAAGGATTTTTTGTAGGTCTTGCCTTTCTACCTATTTTGTCCTCTGCTGCCTTCACTATTTCATCTCTCAATGCTACCCATTCCTCTTCTACTGTTTTATTTCCCCCTATTTCTGTCAATTGTTGCCTAAATCTCCCTCTGAAATTAACCAGAACTTCACGTTCCTTCAATTTATCTAGGTCCCATCTCCTTATTTTCCTACCTTTCTGCAGTTTTTTCAGTTTCAGCCTACAGTTCATGACTAACAAGTTATGGTCAGAGTCTATATCTGCCCCTGGGTATGTCTTGCAGTTTATAACCTGGTTCCGGAATCTATGTTTTACCATTATAAAATCTATCTGATACCTTCCGGTGTCTCCTGGTCTCTTCCAAGTATACAACCTTCTTTTGTGATTCTTAAACCACGTGTTTGTTACAATTAAATCATGTTCCGTGCAAAATTCTACCAGGCGGCTTCCTCTTTCATTCCTTTTGCCCAGTCCATATTCACCTACTATTTTTCCTTCTCTTCCTTTTCCTACTACCGAATTCCAGTCTCCCATCACAATTAAGTTTTCCTCTCCCATAACTGTCTGAATAATTTCCTTTAGCTCCTCATATATTTCTTCGATTTCCTCATCATCGGCAGAGCTAGTTGGCATATAAACCTGTACTACTGTTGTCGGTGTTGGCTTCGTATCTATCTTGACAATGATAATGCGATCACTGTGCTGCTTATAGTAGTTTACCCGCATTCCTATTTTCTTATTCATTATCAGTCCTACTCCTGTGATACCCCCAACTGATTTTGTATTTATAATCCTGTACTCACCTGACCAGAAATCCTGTTCATCCTGCCACCGAACTTCATTAATCCCCACTATATCTAACTTCAACCTATCCATTTCCCTTTTTAAATTTTCTAATTTTCCTACCCGATTAAGGGATCTAACATTCCACGCTCCGATCCGTAGAATGCCAGTATTGTCTTTCCTGATGATAACATCCTCCTGAGTAGTCCCCGTCCAGAGATCCGAATGGGGGACTATTTTACCTCCGGAATATTCTACCCGAGAGGATGCCATCATCATATTACTTTTCCCGAGGACATGCAGCTGAATAAACTATAAATTGTTAAACTTAAACAGGAGGTTTATTTCAGTATTAAAATCCTTTATAGTCAATCCCAGGGATAATAACATCTTAGCCAGACAAAGTCTCCCTCTCAATTCGGTCAACGGCTAAAATCCCTTGTAACGAACCGTGTCGCTCAATCCCTTGCAATAACCAAGTTTGGGACGCAACAATAGGTCGCGCATCAATGCCCTCGCACGTTCGATATATGTCGTTTCAGGCCGAGATACTTCGATTGCAAGCATTCTTGGAAATTACTCTATTAACACTTTCACTGCGGATTTGCTCTTGGCAGTGCCCGCATTGTGCACGTAATTATTAGGGAATACTGCAGATGCCACTCCCATGAACCACAGACATTGCCGAGGTGGGGTGGCTTGTGTGCCTCAACGATACAGATAGCCTTGTAACATCAGCTAATGTGGCTTTGCCACACAGCTACTGCGAACGGCTGAAAGCAAGGGGAAACTACAGCCGTTACTTTTCCCGAGGACATGCAGCTCTACTGTATGAACATATGATGATGGCATCCTCTCGGGTAAAATATTCCGGAGGTAAAATAGTCCCCCATTCGGATCTCCGGGCGGGGACTACTCAGGAGGATGTGATCATCAGGAAAGACAATACTGGCATTCTACGGGTCGGAGCGTGGAATGTTAGATCCCTTAATCGAGTGGGAAAATTAGAAAATTTAAAAAGGGAAATGGATAGGTTGAAGTTAGATATAGTGGGGATTAGTGAGGTTCGGTGGCAGGATGAACAGGTTTTCTGGTCAGGTGAGTACAGGATTATAAATACAAAATCAATTGGGGGTATCACAGGAGTAGGATTGATAATGAATAAGAAAATAGGAATGCGGGTAAACTACTATGACCAGCACAGTGATCGAATTATCATTGTCAAGATAGATACGAAGCCAACACCGACAACAGTAGTACAGGTTTATATGCCAACTAGCTCTGCCGATGATGAGGAAATCGAAGAAATATATGAGGAGCTAAAGGAAATTATTCAGACAATTAAGGGAGAGGAAAACTTGATTGTTATGGGAGACTGGAATTCGGTAGTAGGACAAGGAAGAGAAGGAAAGATAGTAGGTGAATATGGTCTGGGTAAAAGGAATGAAAGAGGAAGCCGCCTGGTAGAATTTTGCACAGAACATAATTTAGTTATAACAAACACCTGGTTCAAGAATCACAAAAGAAGGTTGTATACGTGGAAGAGACCAGGAGACACCGGGAGATACCAGATAGATTTTATAATGGTAAGACATAGATTTCGGAACCAGGTTTTACAGTGTAAGACGTACCCAGGGGCAGATATAGACTCTGACCATAACTTGTTGGTTATGAACTGTAGACTGAAACTGAAGAAACTACAAAAAGGTAGGAAAATAAGGAGTTGGGACTTGGATAAATTGAAGGAACCTGAAGTTCTTAAAAATTTCAGAGGGAGCTTTAGGCAACAATTGACAGAAACAGGGGAAAATAAAACAGTAGAGGAGGAATGGGTAAAATTGAGAGATGAAATAGTGAAGGTAGCAGAGGACAAAATAGGTAGGAAGGTAAGACCTACAAAAAATCCTTGGATATCACAGGAGATACTAAATTTAATCGATGAAAGGAGAAAATATAAAAATGCAGTAAATGAAACAGGCAAAATGGAGTACAGACGATTAAGAAATGAGATTGACAAGAAGCGCAAAATGGCTAAGCAGGAGTGGCTAGAAGACAAATGCAAGGATGTAGAAGAATGTATAAATAGGGGAAAAATAGATACAGCCTACAGGAAAATAAAAGAAACATTTGGAGATAAGAAAAACAGCTCTATGAATATCAAGGACACTGATGGGAAACCAGTTCTCAGCAAGGAAGGGAAAGCTGAAAGGTGGAAAGAGTATATAGAGGGGCTCTACAAAGGAAATGAAGTTCGAGACAATATTGTAGGAAGGAAAGAAGATGAAGATGAAATAGGTGATACTGTACTGAGAGAAGAATTTGACAGAGCCCTGAAAGACCTAAGTCGAAACAAGGCCCCTGGAGTAGATGATATTCCCTCAGAGCTACTGAAGTCTCTGGGAGAACCAGCCATGACAAACCTGTTTCACCTGGTGTGTAAGATGTATGAGACAGGCGAAGTACCCTCAGACTTTAAGAAAAATGTTATAATCCCCATTCGAAAGAAAGCAGGTGAAGACAGGTGTGAAAACTACAGAACCATCAGTTTAATAAGTCATGGTTGCAAAATATTAACACGAATTATATACAGAAGGATGGAAAAGCTGGTAGAAGCCGACCTCGGGGAAGATCAGTTTGGGTTCAGGAGAAATGTAGGAACACGGGAGGCAATACTCACTTTACGGCTTATCCTAGAAGATAGATTAAGAAAAGGCAAACCTACATTTCTAGCTTTTGTAGATCTGGAGAAGGCTTTTGGCAATGTTGATTGGAATAAACTCTTTCAAGATCTGAAGCAAGCAGGAGCAAAATATAGGGAGCGTAAGATTATTTACAACTTGTACAAAAACCAGACAGCGGTCGTCAGAGTTGAAGGGCATGAAAGGGATGCAGTGGTTGGAAAGGGAGTAAGACAGGGTTGTAGTCTTTCTCCATTGTTATTCAATTTGTACATTGAACAAGCTATAAAGGAAAGCAAGGAGAAATTCGGAGAAGGTATTAAAGTTCAGGGTGAAGAATTAAAAACATTGCGTTTTGCCGACGACATAGTAATTCTGTCAGATACAGCAAAGGACCTGGAAGAGCAATTGAACGGAATGGACAGCGTGCTGAAAGGAGCATATAAGATGAACATTAACAAGAGAAAAACTAGGGTAACGGAGTGCAGTGTAAGGAAATTAGGTGATGCTGAAGGTATTAGATTGGGAAACGAAGCAATAAAGGAGGTAGATGAGTTTTGTTACTTGGGGAGTAAAATAACAAATGATGGTCGCAGTACAGAGGATATAAAATGCAGAATGGCAATGGGTAGAAAAGCGTTCTTGAAAAAGAGAAATTTGTTAACATCGAATATTGATTTAAGCCTAAGGAAGTCCTTTCTGAAGGCATTTGTATGGAGTGTTGCCTTATATGGGAGTGAGACATGGACGATAAACAGTGCGGACAGGAAGAGGATTGAGGCTTTTGAAATATGGTGCTACAGAAGAATGCTGAAGATTAGGTGGGTGGATCGTGTAACTAATGAGGAGGTACTGAACAGAATTGGGGAGAAAAGAAATTTCTGGTATACCTTGACTAAAAGAAGGGATAGATTGGTAGGACACATTCTTAGACATGAAGAAATTGTGAATTTAGCATTGGAGGGAAGTGTGTGGGGTAAAAATCGCAGAGGAAGACCAAGAGATGGGTATAGTAAGCAGATTCAGACAGATGTAGGTTGCCATTCTTATGTGGAGATGAAGAGGCTTGCTCAGGATATTGTATTGTGGAGAGCTGCATCAAACCAGTCTCCGGACTGAAGACCACAACAACAACAACTGCAGATGAGGATTTATCACATGGTGTGTGTGTGTGTGTGTGTGTGTGTGTGTGTGTGTGCGCGTATTCACAAGACTGTAGCAGTCCATCACAATTAAGACAAAAGTAATACGCAACATTTAGTATTGTTCTGTAAAATAGATTTCCTTTTTAATTTTTGCTATGTCTTGAGCACTGAAACGATTAGCATATATTTACGTACGGAGCAGTGAAAGGGTCAAAATATTTCGGAGCCACACGGAACAATCCCATTGCGGTTTCCTTTAAAATTCTTTATCTTCTCTTCTCGGGCAATTTCGTGTTTTCACCCTTATAATACGTGCATCGGCGCAATCAACTGTAGTCTCCACGAAAGAAATTATTATCTCTTAAACTTCGGGGTGGGGAATATATATATCATTCTCCTTCACGATCGGAAACAAGGTAGCACTTCACGCACGAGAAGTTCAAAATCAGACTGCACACACTGCAACAAAGGGTGAAATCCAGAATGTATACCATTCACGAAAACTATATGGCGGCATCTTAGCGGTATTTTGCGGAACAAAGCTCGTGGTGTTCACAACACGAATTCTTTCTTCCTTGTCCATTTTTCGCTCGTTTTACTGCTGCATTGATGTGATTTGTAATGAGTGTAATTTGTCTCTTAACACCTGTTGACAGTTCTTTCTCCTTGTTCTTTTTATGGGAAGAACTGCTATTTATATGTTGTTGGCACGTATCCTTTCTTTGCCATTCAATACGCATATTGCAGTATTTGCACAGGATTATTTTCCTTGTCTAATCAAAAACGTAAAATCCATCTGCTGCGAATTCACTTTCACGATCAAAAACCGTTACGACCATGTTAATCTGCTGTACTAGAACAAATCACTGAATAAATCTGCGATCAGAAACGATTACGATCCCAGATCAAATAAAGCGCCGCAAACGGACTTCTTCACTGCACATGAAAAGAGGTTGGGAGGACTCGAAACGATATATATCGAAGTGGTGTACAATCGATTGCCATTTATATCTCGAATTTCCTCCAGAACATTTAAATGATTGATGAGATTTCACAAAATTCGTGGATTATTTCGCGATTTTTCGTAAATTTCATTCATTTCGTGATTTTCCGCAAAAATTGTAATAAATCGCAAAAAATTCGCGAAAAACATGTGCCTCTAGCGATAGCTAAAAGTAGAAGCCTATACGCAGTCCGTCTCTTTAATAATCAACTGTGATTCTTATTTATAATTTTCAGTGTGGGTTTACAACTCGTCTGAGAAGATTGAAACGGCAAATGAATGCAAAAACGTATGCAAAATAGCAGAACTTTATACTGATGACTGTAATGAAATTCGAATAAATCATTTTGAGCCTTATGTCACTTTTATTCAATCACCGAGCGAGGTGGCGCAGCGGTAACACACTTGGACCCACATTCAGGAGGACGGTGGTTCAAACCCACTTCCGGCCATCCAGATTTAGGTTTTACGTGATCACTACAGGCAAATGCCGGGATGGTTCCTTTGAAAGGGCATGGCCGATTTCCTTCCCCAAAAATCCGAGCGTGAGTTCCGCCCCTAATGACCACGCTGTCCACGGGACGTTAAACCCTGAGCTTTCTTCCTTCCATTATTTAACCGGTTTCCTTTCTTTGAAGCATCACCAGGAAACTAAAGCACACATCAGAAAGATTCAAAATAATACTGAACGAAACAATATAGCGTCTCACAAGTATAAAAATTAGACATGTACCTCACATTATCGACGTTCTTTTTTTATTTTTAGTAGGCCTATAATACTAAACCAAACATTTCTGCATATCACACACACACACACACACACACACACACACACACACAGATATGCTTACTTTCCTGATGACGCTTGAAAGAAGCGAAACTGGTTGGATAATACACAGCTTAAGGTTCAAAACGATTTATTCAAAATACGCAAAATAAGTTGATATTTACTGTGCACTTCAGTGTGATAATACCGGAGCGTAGTGGAGGAGGAAATCGATATTAGTTTTCATACATATACCTATAGCCATAAGTCTCTATGAGCTAGTTTTACGTTCTCTTTTTGTGTCGTAAACTGCAGCAGACTACCTTGTACCACCAGCAGGCTCATCTTTCGCCTACGCCGACTCGAGTGGTACGCATTCCGGCCACAGATGTCTCTGCTGCTCGGCGCGCCGCGCAGCGGGCGAGGAAAGCTACTATTCGTCAGTTGTTTACAGTGGCGCCAAGTGTGCGGGCTGCTGAAGCGGCTATGGAGAAGATACAGTTCAGAAACAAAACATTCGCGCGTTGGCTCATAAAATGCGGCCGCGAGAGGAGGAAGCTGTTGTTGAGAGAGGTAAACGTTTGTTGACACCAGTTCTCGTTATGTTGTGAAAGTGCTTGTTTTGATGGTAGACTGTTTGTGTGCTAGGACGCTCCTTGTTAGTACCACACTGGAGTGAGCTTTACTTTGTTGTGGCGACATGTAATTTTGCAGTGAAAACGTAGATATATACATATATATTGCGCAGAATACCCCGTCGATGTTCTGCTATCTACGAGATGTTCGCCTCTGCAGTGCCTGCTGCGATTTGAAGACAAGGCATGTTTCGTGTGTGTTGTGCTTCCAGAATTGGCATCATTCTCCTGGAAGAATTTGTTTTTAAAAGTTGTGTTTTCAGTGTTAGTGGTGTGTATACATTATGTGTTGCTTCATCAAAACCTGAAAGTATCAGAAGAACTTATTGACTGCAGGTAACTCAATTTTTTTTCGATTATCTTTCGATAGCTTGCTGCACCAAAACCTGACAGTAGCACAGGGACTTATTTATTATAGGTAATTGATTTCTTTTATCCTTTGATGGCTGTGACTTAAACTACGCACGTGAACTATGCTGGATATTATGAATCTCAATAACAATCGAATTTACATATACTACCGATAGTTTAGAATGGATAATTTGTAATAAATTCGAGATTAAAACCTTACATAAAAAATGTAAATAACGACGAACTGCGCATAGCGTCACCGTCGTTCCGAAGTATAGAGGCTAATTATGTTATTTTTCTGAGTACAATTTGTGAAATGTACAGAGAGGAAACTCGATTTGTTTGAGTTGTTGCGAACATTATAAAATGATTCACGGGACGTCATTTTAAATACGTTTATTTACACCTTTCAGCGTAACGAAAGAAGCCTGTAATCAGATATTTTAATTTTTATAGTTTCCTCGAGAAACTTCGTATAACTTTAGATAGCAAGGTAGTTCGCGTGAGAGGACATAACTACAGTATTTCTTTGGGCCGCAGCAATGTACACGCTCGAGACGCCCCGATTCTTGAAAGAGTGGAATAGTTGATCAATGGATTAAATTGCAGTTGCCACTTTTTTTACTCACTCACCACGGAGGACTTCTTAGCGGATTCCTGCTCCGGTGCTTAATTCGTAAAATATTTTCTGACGAACAGCAGATCTTAAATCATATAACCCCTGCCCTAAGCTACAATCACAAGATTCCGATTTTCATGACTTGTGATTAATATTAGCCTGCTATGATTATGATTTTTACCAAAATATTATTCTGGAATTCAGGTTTTAAAAACATGATTTCATTTATCAAAACAATGTAACTACATTGCTATAAACACAAGGTGCTACTGTGTTTCACTTGGATCCCTGTCAAAGTTATGTTCGATACATTACTGCGCAAGTTTTTCTTTAGTATCATGTAACGCAACGTTCGCGTAGTTATGGCATTGAGTATACGGCGCGGAAGAAATGACTTCGTGAAACCACATATAGCCTTTCATATTCAGTCAGTTCTTGCGTTATTTATTTTTCACTGACTCCCAATGGCTTAGGCGTAGCAACAAATTACATTTACTCTGTTATTTAATACCCCTATACTGTTATTGTGGATGTCTAGTGCAGACTTGATCGATTGAATTAAAAAGAAAACCTAGGTAAGTGCTGGAACCGCGGTTCCGGACGAATTCGTTTAGCTTGCGCCTCACATGTTGCAAAATTCATTTTTAGCGACGAAAATTTGCTTTGTATTATTTGTAATCCGCCATCTGTGGGATCGTGGACTTCAATCAGAGGAATATATTTCAGAGGAAATTTCCGATACCATAATTTTGCATTCCGGGTTTAGATTGTTTCCTTTTTGTTTAGTAGTTTTCATTAGTATTGTATATTCATGTCTTCGTCCAAAAAGCCATACTCCTGTGAGTGCCCCCTTAATTTCATTGCTCTACAAGGTGTATATTTCCAAGAAGGACGTCATGGTCGTAAACGTAAAAGACATGTTTTACATCCATGTTCGGCCTTTTAGATTTTACGCAATGTCACAAAATGGCTTAATTCGTCTGCAGGCGAAGGGGCACGGCCGATTTCCGTTTCCTAGCCGATCTGTATCCTAAAATAATGTATTATACTGTAAAATATTTTTGTCATGTCATTCATGTAACACACGTTACAAAATCTTGAAACTTCCTAGTGGTGTAGTTTTATCTCATATTAAAATTATTGCATGCCCCCTAGATTCCTCATAGAACTATCATGTTCCTTCGTTGTTCCTTTTTATCATAAAATTTTGAGTGTTGGCGTGGGAAGCTAGGGGCAGACTTCTTGCCGCGCCTCACTCCCCTTCGCATTACCCCCCCCCCCTCTCTCTCTCTCACCCGCCTTCCCCCCCCCCCATCTTTCTAGTTGCACGGACCCTTGAATCTCAGCTCCCTCCGTATCGCTCCCCCCACTCCGTCGCTTTCCCGCCTCCCTATCGTTCCCCCCACCCGATCGGTTACCCCCTCCCTATCGTTCCACCCACCCTATCGTTCCACCCACCCTATCGTTTACCCCCTCCCTATCGTTCCCCCCACTCTGTCGCTTACCCCCTCCCTGTCGTTCCCCCCACCACAAGGATCCTCCCTCTTGTGCCCTTACCCCGCTCCGTCGTTTCCCCCGCACCAGCCAGGTATCCTATCCCCTCCTCTTCATCCTCCCCACTGTTTCCACTCCCACTCACCTGCAGTCTCCATCCGTCTCCACCCCACACGTGCAAGACTGGCAAAGGCAGTGTTTGTTTGGTGGCTGTGCTGCTCAGATATGATAGTCGATGATGAGTGAGCCAGAAGGCACAAGAGATGTGAGAGTAAATGTAAATATTCCTGTATAATTGTTGTATGTCCCATGTTTACTAGTGCATCTGAAGAATCCACAAAAATTTGAAGACGTAAGAGCTTAGGGTGTCGTGGGTCTTGTACGACAGACAATAGGGCCTGCTGGTATACAGTAGCTAAGTAGAGTTTTCGTCTCCGCTTCTCGTCAAGTTTTAGTTACTGTTACTCAAATGGAAACATGCGAGTTCCCTAGATAGGCAGCATAAGTATATTGCAATTAAGAATTGTCAGAAGTAGATAATGGTTTGAGCAATATATTTAAGATACAGAGATTAAAGAATACCAGTGTATTATAGTGTGCACCGCCACCCTGTAGTGTTAAATGTCTCTTGCAGCCCAAACCAAGAGAAAATTATAATTAACGACAGTCCAGATCGCAAAATTGTTGTTTCTGTTTCATAAGAGACCATCTTCAGATGGATATCACCATAATGGCAGGCGGTAGCAGTGACACAGTAGGCCGCACAGACGTGGACTGTTCTGTTTAGCGTAACTGACTGGCACTACAGAAATGCTCAGTTCAGGTCTGTTAAGGCCTGCTGTGACACCTCCACCGCCTGTCATGGTGGTATCCGCCCTAAAGATGGTTTGCAATAGATCGAAACCGGTATGAAGTAGAAACAACGATTTTGCGATCTGTGTTGTTCGTAAGTTTGATTATAACTGTTGTATCGGAATTGCTGTTCATCTCTGGTATGGTTTCTGAAATTATCAAGAGAATATTTAATTTCGCTCCATACAAATTAGAGGAAAAATTAAGAAAGAAAATGTGAAATTATTATGTGGAAAGCACCATGTGGGCCCTTTGAAGGCAAACAAGTGGTTGTTTGGTCAGAAACTTCACATGTATGGTTCTACACACATGCAGAGTCTGTAAAGTTTTAGACAGTTTGTAACAATGGAGAGTCACTGTTGGAATTCAACAATGTAATGAGTATAGTTTGCAACTCACTGCAAGGACGTATTTTGCGGCGCGACAGGTTTATAAAAAAGACAGAAAAAAAACGTATCATTCATACAATCACCAGGACACCAGACACTCAAATCATCACTGGCTGCTGCGTTCCGAGTTTGCGGTGAGTTACAGACTTTTAGTGTACTTGTAATTTTATTTGCAACAGTGGGTAGAGAAATGTTAAGTTTATTCAAGCAGCTGTCAGCTTCTTAAGCGCATGCGTAGAGCTGAAGTAACGCGTAACGCGCGCCTTCCGATTTCTTGGATTGTGTTCGCTTGATAGTTTGCGCGCCAAAACTGCCAGATACGCGCATGCGCAGAGTTGCCAGATGGGCATTGGGCGATTTGTGCCCATTTCGCTGAAGGAATTTGCCTTTTATTATTTAACTACAATGAACGATTTCCAGTTTGTTCATTTAGTTTCATTCCGCACTATTATTGTCTTTTAACTCCCATTTCAAATGCACGTTCTTAGTTTTCGTTCGTGTCTACTAACAGCAGATGACAATGTTAAAGAAACATGAGAGAATATTACTCCAATAAAATTGGCATCCGAAAAACTCAATACCACCTGCTTCAGAGCGACTGTGCATATACGAATGTGGTCTTTAAGTGAATGTCAGTTTCTGGTGAGGTTTACGAAATGTTTACGCCATATTCTTTGGATCTGTTATTCACGTGTGAGTATTCATAAATGTTCGCTTGAAGGTGTCTGAGTAGGCCTAAAGAATTTGATCACTAGTAAGGGAATAAAATATTTCGTTCGGATGAAAAGATTCATTGTTTTTACCTTGGTTACTCTCCCACTACGTAAGACTGGGAAAGGCTATAGATCACACATTATGAGATTTCTACGTCTGTTACTTTTCTGCGTAACTGATTGACATTACTGGAATGTCGACATAAAACAGAAAAGCAGTTGATATACCGTAATGCACGAGAATATAATCAGAAATGACCGAGGAGCGGTTAAGCAGCACAAACGTCAAACATTACTTTCTACATCATCACAACTGTGAATGCGCTGGCACGCCCGTTTTCTAGTACTAGAAAGTAGCTAGCTGTCAGCCGCTTGAACGAACTACAGTAAACAGCGTATGTAGCCTACCAAATAATTGAACTATTAAATACTGTAGTTATGGTGTACAAAATATATACCTACGAAAGACCCAATTGCACAATGAAATATAAAAGAAAAATTCTCGTACTTCGCCCGTTTTGAATAATTTCTCAGTTATTTTCCAAAGCGACCGAGTCCTTAATATGGGGGAATTCCACACCATCGAGCGATGTGTTTGGTCTGAAAAGAACTCGAATTGCTTGGAATATAATCCCTGCACAGCACATCTCAGTAAAATTGTATCTACTTGACTTGCCGTTGTGGGGGTTTTCATGAACTGGGCTGTTACTTTATTTTTATTTGCATGCTAAGTGTAGTTTTATCGCGTTGGGCTTGTTAAAGTGAGTTTTTGATTTCAAAAATCATATTTATAACGGCCTTGATTTGCGTTTGCATGTGTATTGGATTATGGATGATGTTGGCATACGCATTTTCGCGTTTAAAGTCTATTGTCAATCGTTTCACTACTTTGTTTACGATTGGGGCGCCGTTGTTTCAACTTGTTTTGATGTGTGTGTGGGTGTTAATGATTTTGCCTCGGATGAATTAATTCTTTGAATGTGGTAAATTTCTTTATGGTGTTAATAAAATGAAACATGATGTCACTGAGATGTTTACATTCCATTGGGGTGACAAATGCCGAGTTTGTGCTGTTTTCTAAAGTGTGAGTCTCAACCATATATACTGAATTACGATACCTTACTTGGCCAAAATGATGGTAGTTTTGGGTTTTAATTCTTACAATAGTTGTTTGTTCAGTTCTTGGTTTACTCAAGCTGTTTCTTATTTTGTCGGCTATTTTGGATGTGTGTACCATGTTTTCCGGTTTGTATTTTATTTATCGGGTGGCAAGTACAAATCACATTTATGAAAAATGTAGTTACAATAACTTTATGTAGCTATATAACACTGACAATGAAATACCTGACACACATTTCCATATCATTACGAAGTGTCGTATTCATGATTTATGGAACAAGTACGAATCTAGACTCAAAAATTAAAAAAGTTTGTCATGAGCAACATATTACAATTGAATCACTGATTGGAAAAAGGAAGAAAGTTCACACACCATTGTTTTGAGAAAACTAAGAAAAACTTGTTAACTCCTAAAATATTGTTCCGATAGTTTTATGATCCGTTACAAACTTGTAGAACTAAATTGTCTGCACTAAATGACGAGTCGTTTGAACGCCTTCGATAAATATTTTCGAAGCAGGCCCCTTTGGAAGTTGGTGGACATTATTCCTTTTTCCATTACTGTAAACTATTCTCTTGAGTGTAGGTTGCAAAGAAATTCGCTGTAACACAGATTTAAACTGCTATTTATTGTCATTTATGTTACAAACTGATGTCAATTTAGTCCAGCATCTTAAGATCAATAATTTATTTTGATGTATTACAATTTTTAATTAACTATTTTTAACACTTTTTAATCTTCTTCAGCAGCTCGTACAGCTTTGTTTCCTGGAAATACTAATCTTCTCCTTCAGATAGGACATAATTATTTCTTGTGGACCACTGAAGAATGTTGTTATAAAACTCATGATACTCTGATGAAATGAACTTTATTAACATATTGTAGCTTCTTGTGACTAATAGGAATCTTCTTGCTGTATGCCATATTGCTCGGATATTCAGGAACTTTTCGTCTCTTAAAAAGCCTATATGTATTGTGCCGCAGTTCATCTACCCATTCCATAGAAACGACCTATCCTGGGTTTTGATGAGTGTAGGTCAAATGCCTGAATTTAGCAAAAAAGTTCAAATGTTTGTAAATCTATCGGACTCAACTACTTGGTTATCAGTCCGTAGCTTACAAACTGCTTCAACTACGGTAACACACACACACACACACACGCCCGAGGGGGGACTCGAACCCCCGACGGCGAACGGTCGCATGCACCGCAACACGGTGCTCTAGCACGCACGGCTAATCCGCCGCGGCGGAATTTAGCAAGTGAAAACCTCTCCTTCGTTTGACAATTTACGGCAAATGAGGATTTTTTAAAGTGTTGTGGCTATCATTCCTTAATGTTAGTGATATCTTGATGTTCAACAACCTTGACTTGAAAATAATTTAGTGTTTTTCTTGAATTAGCTGTCATTTCAACATCCTGTTTGACAGAATAGATTAATTATGTCTTGTTGTCGTGTCACTATTAGAGCAAAATCCTTATAGCATGGGAGGAAGGAGTGACCACGTACAGGGTAATAATGATGAATTATTTAAAATTTGCCAGTCATTGCTAGATACATCAGGTACCGCACATGTAGTTCATTCACTGATTCGGATAGCTGTTCCTGTATGTAGTCGTTGAGGAAAGTACACACTTCATTGGAACCTCGATTACCTTGCCCTTCATGGTAGCAATAAAACTGTGCAGTATTGTTTTTCAGATTATGGATTTTTTTTCTGCTCCTTCTTTGAACAGGTGGATGTTCTATCAGTCCCATTAAATACAGATCTTTCTCCTTTTTAGTTTTACCACCGTACAATTTTGTAATAATTTCCATTTCATCCTAATCTTTGAAATGTTCGAAGCACATTTTGGAACAACTGCAATAAAATAAATTGTGCAGTATACCACTCCAATGCACAGCACATAAATATTGTTGCAGTGAAATGTATACAAATAACACAAGATGCATGAATAAAACTTTCTGGCATGATGGTCCAGGCCGTTTCGCTGGCAGAACCAAACTTTCTGAAGTTATGTATTCTTTTCCTAGTGAGCTATCTCTCTCGCGTTTTTCCTTGAGATATTCGTCTATATTTCGTACACCTTTCACTTCCACTCATTATGTTGTGAGTTTACAGCCAGCAAACTTACGAAACCACACTGAGAATAATGCGGGACAGTAAAACTGAAACAATGTGTGTAAATGCTACTTAGTAGCATTGTTGGAACGTTCCTTGCCTGACATCTGGTGGTGCTGCTCAGACCAGTGATTGTAAAACAGAAGAATGTCTGGACATTCTTACCTATTCCAACAACTAAAAACTTTTGCAGGGATCTACTTTCGGCTTTATTGCTGGTTGTTTCTTCCCTATTCCATTAATCGATAAGTGGGCAACTGAGGAAGAAAATGTATATCTCAGCGTATTTTCATTAAAATTGGACTTTCTTACTTTTTCCAATCAGCGATTCAATTACAAATTAATATCTAGGTTTATAGTTCTGCATGGATTTGTTAAATATTGTTTTACTGGTCGTGTTTTCGCTGTACATTGAGAATAGTGTACTTCGTTTAGGTTTTCTGGCGTGTAGGAATGTATTTACTAGTCTGTGTGAAGCGAATATTCAGTTGGATTGTATCAGGGTCTCTTAATATTCGATGTGTGCTGGGTGCTGCGCGCACGTCGAAACTAATCAAAATTTTATGAATACGTAAGTTTTTGGAATGTTTTAAAAACATTAGCGTAGGAGTGCGGCCTGTAGGATAAAAGGCACATATTAACCTCGGCACGTACTGCGGAGCGGTAGCCCTCTGGTGGACGGGCGTGTAACGCCAGATTATGTTAACTGCCGACCGGACAGATGGCGCTGCGGTCACGCTACCGTGATCCCTTGCGATTACAGTCCACTAGGGATGGGCTAAACTGCGATTTTTCGATATCAGTGATTTCTGTGACTGCTACTTTTATATATCTGTGATTCTTAGTTGCGATTTGTCACTGTTTACAATCGCACTGTACAAATCCTCGACATGTATCCCTCCGCGCTCAAACTGCGATTTCGGTGACTCTGAATGCTACTTCTGCGATTTCTGCTACTGATATTGCTACATTGCTACTTCTGCGATTTCTGCTACTGATATTGCTACTTCTGCGATTTCTGCTACTTCCGTGATATCTGCCACTTCCGTGACTTATGCGATGTGTGTGGCAAATGCAATATATATATATATATATCATCCATAACAGATCCTCTTCCTACGTGTAAATATATACAAAAAAAAAAAAAAAAAAAAAAAAAAGAATATTGATGCTCAATTTACGTGTAATGTTGGGATTATTTACACATCGACAAATGTCAATTAGTCTTATAAAAGCTATTTCAGTGTTTGGTGTGTAATGTATAGTTAAAAGTGAGGTTATTCGCAAGTAATGTGTAACCGAAATCGGCAAGTAGGCCTATAGTCTACCTTAACAGAAACATTTGGTAGATTAGGCACACAGCAACTATAACAGTGCAACGAAAGTGCTATGTTCTTGCCTGTAGAATGAATGAATAGATTTTTTTAACATTGTGTGATATAAGTCACTTACCAATTTGAAAGAGATAAGTAAATGTGAAATACAACGTGAGTGACTTCTGAAAATTCCCTTTTCTCTTTAAAACCTTTCGGTATCACTACATATTCTGCCAAATAGCTATAGATAAGAGCTTGCGTTATATTTCACTAATCGACGTGCCGACCTAGTGTGCTCATGTTGGCAACTAAAGCTTCATTTTATAAGAATTTTTAACTTACTGACTGTACAGGGTTACACACAAGAAATCTTACAACCACAGATAAAGAATAACATTAATTATTTATTGTATGATAAACAAAATATTATTTCAATCATTCTGTATGATTTAAATTTCTACGATCATTCATCGGTCGTTGCCAACATAAGCACACTATGCCACCACTGCAGTAAACAAAAGTGTTAATAATACTGAAGGATCCGATACCACCCATCTGCTTTCACTCATGTCATCACAGGACGGAATGTACGAAAAAGAAAAGGACGGAAAACAATAATCCTAAACCTAAAACAAATCTGATAAAAGAGAACTTTCCATTACGCGAAAACTTGTTTATTTTCAAGTGTAATATTTTTATAGAATCCTCGAAGGTACAAGTTTACTCCTATATAGCAGTACTTAACACAGTCCACATTGAAAATGGAGTTGGCCTACTGTTAAACATTTCGTAAAATTACCTGTATTTAGTTGACCACTTGATACCACCCCCTTGGAATATTTATTTTATGTACGATGTATAACGCAAGCAAAAATATTCGTCGAAACCAGATTTGCAATGTAACATAAGTATTCTGAATTCTCATAATAGTTGTAGGTTCTATGACGAAAAATTATTTTAAACAGGGATCAAGTACGTAAGACAATATTTATTTGGCATTCACATTTGTTGTCTTTACCAACTATAACCTAAACACATACATGCCAGGCTTTGCTTCACAACATGTAAATGCTGCCGCCAGGTAAAATAGTGCCACAAAGTGTAAACATTTTCACAAAGAAAATTATCTTCTTGCTCATTAATTCGACAACATCCCTAAACAACACACGAGTGAAAGTACGACAGTTGGTCAACAAGTAGCATAAGGCGGAATATTAAATGCTATACTTAATTGCTACTTGCGACTCTTAATCGCGACTTTTCACTGAAATCGCAGTTTGGATCAGTGAGGACGTTCGAGCTCACTGGTTTGAGCCGATGGCGTTCGACCAACACATACACAAAAAGCCACACATACACGACGCAGACAGCGGGAAGCTAGAAGTACCAATTTCGGCCAACAGATGGCAGCCGGCAATGTCTAAACTGCGCCTCTTAGTTGCTACTTGTGACTCTTAAACGCGATTTGTCACTGAAATCGCAGGTAGACTCTATAGCCTGCCCAATGCAAAGATATTAGTACAAACTTCGACCAACAGATGGCAGAGTGCAAACTGCTTCTTGCTACTTTTAGTGCTACTGCGCTTCTAAACTGCGACTGAAATCGCAGTCAGAATCCGTAAAGTTGCGACTGTGAATACTGCTACTTCCAAATCACTGTGACTTTTAACAGATACGCGATTTTCGACCCATCCCTACAGTCCACACTCCACAGGTTCGTTTGAGCAGCTACTAGACTCCAGTAAACTGCGCATGTGCATAGCTGTTATTAAATTTGTGCAGCAGCTCTGCGCATGCTCGGTTTACTGGAATCTGGTAGCTGCTTAAACGAACCTGATTATTTTTCCTGGATTTGAACATGAATAGAACTGTTCAAACAATTTACGTCACAGTTCGGGCAACTCGGGATATGTTCGAACATTCGATCACGACGCTGTCTAGCGGGTGATTCTATTTACACTTCGGTAAAATCAGACGTGACGTCATTATGACGTATCCACACTATCGAAGACGACTGGAGCCATGATCGACTTGTGTGGTCGTTCTAGATGCAAAACTGCGGTTGCAATTGTAGCAGACGAATTGAACGAGTAGCTGATAATATCTTCAGTTGGTAATGGTAATTCATTACAGTTTCGGAAGCTATAACTTTGCTTTCTTTTTTTGAAAGTAAGAAGCTACGTACTTTCTGGAAAAGGACCTACACTATGAGCTCTGAAACGTTATTCAGCCAAATCTGATGATGTCATCGTGGCCCATTTGTGAAGGTTGTGTTTAAAACTAATGGAAACTTTTTCTCTAAGCGAAAACTGCTACCGAGTTGCATTGTAGTACGGAGTCTACGTTAAACTAAGAGGACAAAATACGGTTACCAGGCTATGAAGCGACAATGTGTACTTGAACATGTCAAAATATGCGATATACAAAAACAGCATATAGTCGCCGTAGGTATATGTATGTTTTCGCCGAAACTATAAATCAAATGAGCTGGATATTAATACAGTCATTTGTTACAGATGCTCTGCGAACATCAGGTAAAACATTTCGTAAAACTGGGTACTCATCTACCGCCAAGTTGCTGCAACATGTTAGTTCTTTTCTTTGAAAATGTGTGAAGTTGTCGTTCTCTAAGGCTCTCCGTCTGCGTTATTTCTGACATAATTTTCAATTTGCATTTACTGAAATTTCCGCCAGTGCTTTCCAAAACGTGATACCAATATTAAGTAAGGCCTAGTTTTGTCACTAAACTAAGAAGGGAAAAAGTATGCAGTTCAGAAAGAATGTCGAATTAAGCATGTTGTCCCACCCAAAACCAGCGTCTCGAACGATTGCAAAAGTCGATGCGCCGCTCTTCTGGACGTCGATAGTGTGGATACGTCATAATGACGTCACGTCTGATTTTACCATAGTGTAAATAGAATCACCCCTGTCTAGCAATGCCAATGTCTCTATGATTTACAGCGATGATATTCATAAATAAACTTTTATCCATTGTGTTGGACAAATGTAATCTGCACTAAATGTATATAACATTCTGATGATGCGCTGCTAGGCAGCTTGAAACCGGTCATGGTTTAATAAATCTTCATTAAGAAGAAAAAAGGGGACGGGTTGCAATAATTTCTGAAAAGATATTCATAAATCTTATCGACGCTGTGCAGGATCTATTTATAATGAAGATAGTGTCATAAATGTACTACGGGGATTAATAACTGTGAAATGCAGACTGTAGTAGCTACTACGATGCAGGTCATAAGTAAAAACAATAACGAATTTAGGCTATGCGTAAACAACAGCAATCGCTAAAAATACGGTAGTAAAACCAAAAAAAGCCGTTTGTAATATAATTGTAATTGCAAACGAACCGTTCATCTGACACGAAAATTGAATAACCTAATTGGAAGAGGAGAAAATTCTCTACAACTTAGCTCCCTTATGTTTTTTTTTCTATATCTCGAATCGTTTGAGACATATTTGCAAAAATAACTTGAGATTTGACACCCTCCATTGAATTAATGAAAACCAGCCGTTCGGAGAAGTCACGTGACATTCCTTGCGTATTTGATGATTTTCTTATTGTAACTTACCCATTTTCATTTCAAAGCAACGGCACACTGAGGAATTAACAAAAGCACATCGTTCTTCGTACGATAAATGATAATATAATGTCTACAAATGCCATATTAACATCAGTTAACGACGGCCATTAATAGTGTGAGATTTAAGAACTCCTGTTTTGATTTTAGACGTAGCGTGGTGGTCAAGGTGACTGAGGTGCGAAAGGTCAGTGGTTCGAGACCCGCCATTACTTAAATTTTTTTCCTAAAAGCGTTTCAGAGATTATTAATTATTATTTAGATTATTATTTTGGACCAAAATGTTTGCAAAAACTAAAAATCTAAAGTGGGCCATAAAACACGTCAGTGCGATTTTTTTTATAGTAGCAGAGACAGTTCACGTATGTACTATTTTAAACAAAATATACAATTTTTCGGAGTGATTACCTTTTCTTTTACATGTTCTTCCTATAAAAATAGTTGTGAGGAAAGCGATAGCCCGATAATTTCAAAATATCCCGCGTATCGTTTGGAGATATTCAGCGGGAGTCATTTGTCGTCTGAGTGTTCGAACAGTTAAAAGAGTTCTCCGCTGTATAGGTGAAATCTCTAGCATGTTCGAACGCGAGTACCATTTGCCCAGTCCTATGGGAAGAGTCGAAGCTAGAGTTAGGCAACACGATCATTATTCAGGAATAGATTTCTGCGATTGAATCGTATTTGCGAATCGATTCCCACTATTCTTTCTAGTCTGCGATGGCACGATTCTTACAGAATGGCTAAACATTCTGCATCTTACTCATAGATGGCATAATATGTCTGTAAATGTCAGTGTATAATCTATAGTCGGCGTCACCTACGGCCGAGTTTTCAGCCGTTCTGCTCATCCCCCTCCGTTACCGCGATGACAGCCAATGTTGTTCATTCTGTAGGCACGTGACTGGCCGCGAGTTGCGCAATGTTTCTACCGCAGGTGCAACTGTTGGCAATCGGCCGTAGCGCCTCCTCTCCATGCTTTCCCTATCACTCCGCCTCTATGCGCGGAAGCGCCCTCTTATATGACGTCAGCTATAACCTTGCGAATCTATTTCTAAGATTTCGTTCCGTTCTTTCTGGTTTTGCGATTGTCGATTCTTACAGAATGACAAATAGCACAACACTACATGGGTATCAGATTTTTGTAATTTTTTCTATATATATTTATGGTAGGTATATAAAGTTAAACTCTCAAATAGCAGTCAGCCAAAGCCATTCCATGCAACTGTCAAAAATCTAGAGAAAATAGACTGAAGCTCTGCAAGCGCTTATAAATACAAGTATGGTGACACTTTTCATCAGTTTTCCGTGTAGCTGATTTGGTAGCGTTATAGATCGTCAAGCTAGATTAACATAGTTCTTGGTCTTCGAATCCTACCATAGTCTGTTTTAATTCCCTGTTTTTCGTTCTGTTTGCATATTTCAACGAGTTAAATACTAATTTCATTAAATGTATGGTAATTGACACGTATCTATTCATTATTTCTGCCAGACTTTCTCCATTTCCCCTTCCTGATACCATTTGTCGGTTTCGGTGAGTCTACCGTACTGAAGGTGGTTATACCAATTGTGTATGCTGCACTGCTAGCAGTGGTAGGCCACGGATCCAGTCCATAAAGCTGCTGCCCAGTTATGCGGGATTATACAAAGTTTTTCGAAACTCAAGCTTTCCACTAAGCTCAAGAAGTTGTATTAGCTTAATTATGGCAATTGCTTACACAGTACTCTCAGCTTCAGATCCATGTGGTGGCTGAATGATTGCAGTTTAATCAGCAACACAATTGACCATGGCAATCTTCTGTGCCATGGATTGCCATTTCGAAGGATTTCCCCCAGAACTGTCTCTTTAGAAGTCCCAAATGTGCTATATAATAAAAACTTATGCAGATTGACGTAACTTAATCTGGATATGTGGGACGTCTTTTTGAGTTCAGTGATGGGTGGCTTAATGTTGTTGTGGTCTTCAGTTCAGAGACTGGTTTGATGCAGCTCTCCACCCTACACTATTCTGAGCAATCCTCTCCGTCTCCTCATAAGTATGGCAACCTACATCCATTTGAATCTGCTTACAGTATTCATCTCTTGGTCTCCCTCTGCGATTTTTACCCCCACACTTACCTCCAACACTAAATTCAAAGTTCCTTGATGTCTTGGAATGTGTCCTTCCAATCAATCCCTTATTTTTGTCAAGGTATGCCAGAACTTCCTTCTCTCCCCAATTCTGTTCAGCACCTCCTCATTGGTTATGCGACCAAACCATCTAATCTTTACTATTCTTCTGTAGCACCACACTTTAAAAGCCTCTATCCTCTTCCTGTCCACACTATTTATTGTCCAAGTTTCACTTCCATGTAAGGCAACACTCCATACAAATGCCTTCAGAAAGGACTCCCTTACACTTAAATTAATATTTGATGTTAACAAATTTCTCTTTTTCAAAAACGCTTTTCTTCCCAATGCCATTCTGCATTTCATATCCTCTGTACTGTGACTTTCATCTGTTATTTTACTGCCCAAGTAACAAAACTCATCTACCACACTTATTGTTTTGTTACCTAGTCAAATTCCTTCAGCATTGCCTGATTTTCTAAAACTGCCTTTCATTACCCATGATTTTCTCTTGTTAATGTTCATGTTACATGCACTTTTCAACACACTGTCCATTCCATTCAACTGCTCTTCCAGGTCCTTTGCTGTCGCGGACAGAATTACTATGTCATTGACAAAAAGCAATGGTTTCTAATTATTCCCCCTGAACTTTAATTCCTTCTCCAAATTTCTCCTTGCTTTCCTTTATAGCTTGCTGCTGCTTGCTTCAGAATTATAAAGAGTGTATTCCAATGAACATTGTCAAAAGCTTTCTCCAAATCTACAAAAGCTAGAAATAAGTCGTAAATTGAGCAGTGTTGTAATCAGTATCCTCCACCCAGCGAGATTCCCCAGGTGTCATTCTCGTACCAAGTCACAAGTTGTTAGTACTGTTGATGAAGCCAGGGCTAGCATATTGTGGGACAGCCCAATTTCATCAGAATTGGACTCAATGGATTTGCATTATCATGGCATCATATTTCTTGCCTGCAGCAGTTTTCTCGTTCTCAGCATCACTTCCTTTCCTACATGGTCTGGTGGCTTTGTCCCAATGTCATTAACTGCATGTTTGAGGAGATGGCCTCTTGTGGAGGCCATGTGTGGGATATGCTACAAGATAGGTAATTTAGCAGCTGTTAGAGATAGTCTGCATGTTGAGTCGGCCATTAGATGTGCCAATGATTCCATTGGACTAGGGTCTGGTCACAAACACCCCGCAAGGATCGGCTTGACAGTTTTGCTGGCACTGTTCGTTGACACATGAGTGTGCAAATAAAAAATAGATATGTTAGTGGTGATGAGCTTTTGGGTTGTCGGGTGCTGCAATGGCTGTTGCATCAAGTGGTGTCACACATTATTCAATGTGTGTCAGTGAGGGGGCTATTCTCCATCGTTGAATGCTATAATGATGTGGAATCGCAGTTTACATTGTTATTTGTAAAACCTTTGGTGAGAATATATTCGGGGTAGATGCCTTTTTTGCTTTCCAGATTCTTGAGGTAGTGCATTTAGTGTCTGTCCCCTATCAGTTAAAGGTAAAGCAGTCAACAATACGAAGATTGGTTTGAACACCACAGTGCTTTACTAGGCATGGTCCTGTTTGGAGGTGGTATGCCGTTGCCTTCCTCCGACCTTCAAACTGACTTACCCAGCCAGTTATACGGGGACCTACAGTTTAACGTGGGTTCCGAACCACGGTGCTACTCGGTATTATAGACATTGACCTGGCACTAGAACTTATACTTCAGGTAGTTATGTAAGTATTCAACAAGGAAACAACATAGTATTACCATAGTGAGTCTCTCTCCCTTCAAAAGAATTCATGTTTTTAAAAAGTAATAATTTTAATTTTTTTTTCCAAACTTCTACAGTGTGGTTTTGGCTGATTCCATAGCACAATAATAAGTTAAAAATCTATGCTCGAAATTCATTTCTTCCTGAACACACTGCACTTTTTTTTTTTTAAAAAAAAAAGAAATATCTGTTATCTTTTTTTAAAAAAAATGGTAATTGAACTTTCCACAAACCAAGTTTTGTTTAAAAATATTCCCCACCCAATTTCCATTTTAAAATGGCTGCTAGAAGGGGGGGGGGGTCGGGACTACTATGGCCTATAAAAGTTTTTCAAACAGTTATTTGATACTGTCCGTCAGTAAGGAACTTGCGATAAAAATGTAAGAAAGTAGAAAATGTTGGGAAACATATTTTTATTTATATTGGATGATTCAAAATAGACTGACCCTTTTGCATCCCATTTATCTTTGTGCTCCTACTGAAGACATTTCGGCCCTCATTGACGCACACTTACATTCAACTGTTCAACATCTATCCTATCAGGATTCCAGCAACTTCCTTCACTCTCTGTCCTTTACCTACTTATTTGTCACGGTTGACACCACATCCCTGTGCACCATCATCCCACTTAGGCTGATCAACTCTCCCATGTTAAAAGGGTTCTCCCATATTTTAGCACTTTATTTTAAAAATCTCCCATCTTCCTTCCTTATTATCCACCTGTTTCTCTCGTACATTTCATCGTGATCCCTGTTATGACATGAAACCTGTAAGATGCTATAGATAGTTTAAATTCTCTCTTCGAGATATCTCAAAAGAAATTCCTTATAATAATAAATACTGTCCTCAATTACT
Source organism: Locusta migratoria (assembly GCA_026315105.1). Taxonomy (NCBI): domain Eukaryota; kingdom Metazoa; phylum Arthropoda; class Insecta; order Orthoptera; family Acrididae; genus Locusta; species Locusta migratoria. The sequence continues at coordinate 870,615,782 of CM048744.1, forward strand.
GTTCATGCTGCTACAACCTTTAGAATGCAAGGGGGTGTGAATCAAATATTTTTTTTTTTTTTTTTTTTTTTTTTTTTTTTTTTTTTTTTTTATCAATACTGCAGACACAAGAATGTGCTCATGTTGTACCTATCAGAAGTTAATGATTTTATACCGTACCATACCAACACCTGGAAATAGTAACTTGCAAAAGCACATTAGAGACACATCAATGTTTAAACAGAAGCATTTCAGTAGTTATTTTTCAATTGATTTGCACAATACAACATTTAGGAATGCTTTGGGGGGGGGGGGGGGGGGAAGGCAGTACTGATACATTCATGTCAGTGTTGAACATATCAGAAAACAAAACAAAATACACATCAGTGATCTTTAGTCAAGAAGGTGTAAGTATATGTAAGACAGATAAAAAACTGAAATCTTTCATATTTACAGAATTAATAAGCAGTCAGAAGGAAACTCAACTATACATTTTTAATATATTGATCGTACGCAAAGGAAGTCATTTACTTCACTGTCATAATCAAGTAAGAACAGAAATCGAAGGGCATTTACATCTAAACCCTACAGGATGTATTAAGCGAGTCATCGTGGAGTACCAAGCGAGGGGGCGCAGTGGTAACACACTGGACTTTTAATTGGAAGGATGGTGGTTCCAATCCACATCCGTTTATGCAGATTTGGGTTTTCCGTGATTTCCTTAAATCACTCCAGGCAAATGCTGGGATGGTTCCTTTGAAAAGGCACTGCCAATTTCCTTTCCTATTCTTAACCAAAAACCCAAGCGTAAGCTCTGTCTCTAATGAACACGATATCGATGGGATGTTAAAAAGTTGGAACCTAAGCTTTCCTCCCCTATTATGTAGGTGACCAATGAAAACACACTTAATCAGTTTTGTAAAATGTACTTTTTTGAAACTTAAGCTCATAATGGGTACTGGGAACTTATTAAAAATTACAATTAATAGACATTCTGAATAATGCCCTCCCCCTCTCTGTTTTGATTAAGGTAAGTGATTGTAGTGTATTGTATTGCTTTCAAGTCTTATGTGGATTTATTTTATTCCTAGTATTGATGTTTATGCCGAGATCATAGCTAGGAAAGGCGACTTTGTTATGGAATAAATATACTGTGGAGCATCCATTAGTTCATCCAGTTCTTTGAATAATATTTGGTGTATTGTTCTTGAATTTACTCAAAAATGAGTTTTAATGCCATTGCACTGTAAACTTTCTTTCACATTGTAAATATACCTGAAAATATAAGATGTATATGAGTAAAAGTAAGCAAAGTATGTCTGATTTTTCATTTTTACATTTCCATTTGTCACCCAATTCAGGGAAAAACTTAGTTGTGTAGCTGAAATTTACTATTATTAAATGTTCCATATTCCCCCCAATAATCATGGTCAGATTTTGTAATCTCTCTGAAATTCATGATATAAAGTAGGTTGCCCTAATCCCATATGCCCATTGCGCTCCCTTACCTAATAACTCTCACACCCAAACCATCAGATGTCATACAGTCAGATTGGTACCAAATGTAAATTGGCAGTGTCTCAACCAAAACTTCAATATAATTTCTGATAGGTGATGCTGTCTAGGAGAATGTGCATGAACGGGAAGTAATAAGTAACACCTGTCCTATGGAGTTCAGGAAAAACACATCTGTGAGTGAGTGTTGTGTTGAGCTTAGGTGGGGAAGTTGATAGAGCGTATGTTAGTTGTTTCAAGGGTCCTGGGTTCAAGCCCTGGTAATTTGAACTTTTTTTTCATTATTATGTTTGAAATTCTTTTACCTCTACATACACAGAAAGTTATAGGCGACAATGTGTTCCTGACATGTAAAAGTGAAAACACTGTTTAGATTTTATAGCACAATTTGCTTTTGCTTTGTTTATATGGAAGTAGCAAACCTGTAGAGTACATTCGTAGTTTGAGAGAATAAACAGAAGAAGTTAGAACACAAGAATAAAGAAAGAAATGCACCACACATGCAGAAGTATTATTATTGATGATGATGATGATGATGATGATGATTAACGACTGCTAGATTGGTAGCACTGCCATTCAGCAGATGTGTGTGTTCATGCTAGTGTTGTTTGTGTGTCCACACGAACAAGTGGAACTGTCATTTGCGGTCTAGTCAGCATGCTTATACTGCTGCAGCTGACAGTGATGTTTTGCAGTATGAACCCATGGAACGTTAGTGACCGCTCGTCGCATAGTTGCGTAGTGACTGTTTTGTGCTGGCAAAAACATAAATAACTGAAGATGAGAGAAACTGTACAGTGTTACTACTGGACATAATTGATCAGGGGAAGACATCAAATATCACCACAGAGGAAACATCAGATATCGACAAGAGCACATAGTTTGGAGTGAAATTGTTTGTTTGTGATCAAATGCATGGACCATAGTTGGTGTCTTCAATATTGTCACTGTAAGAATTCTGAAGTGATGAAAATGATGAAATACCATGAAAGTGGAAAAGCATAATATTTTACACAAGAAATGAGAAACTCAAAGTGTTCAAATATTGGCTTAACGTCAAAACATATCCAACTTCACACCAAATATTTGCATATCACACAATGTCTGCAGTGAAAAACAGAATTTGCACTAGATGTCCTGCATGATGTATGTTGTATGAATGGAAGCAGCAGTGGGAACATGGAAATTAATGTCTGTGAAAGAGAAGTAGCCTACAAACATATTACATTTGGCCTTCAAACAGTGTCACTAGAAGGGCAGATATATTCATGATGTAGACATTAAATTATGGGCAAGACAAAAGCAATGCAGTTATTTTTTCCAAGTTTTCGTGCAGGTGACAGTTGGGTCTTGTGCTGGAAGTGTGAAAAACAACATTGTAAGCTGTATAGTCAAATATTTTATTGCAGTGAAAATGAACAGAAATTACATCCAGAAATCAGTAGAGGACTGGCAACTGGCTACTACCTACAATGCTGACAAAAGTGGATTCAACAAGGAATGACCATTGGCTGCACTCATACAGCTAGAGGTACTACAGGTATTGTAGGGGTTGTACAGTCCATTCATGTGACAACCCATATGCACAAAATTATTCCATTGGTTTCACTGACAAACAAACTTGCTGCAAAGCTATTTGTTGTCCTTCAACAGCCTCATTCTTTGAGTGCTCATATACATCAGTCAGTGTTCACACCACCAAATATGATAATCCACTTCCACTTCTTTGGCAAAAGGGACAAGAAACTGCTCAGAACATTCCTACAAGAGGCAGTAGTTGAAAAATCAGTAGAGAGAGAGAGAGAGAGAGAGAGAGAGAGAGAGAGAGAGAGAGACTTCTAATACTGCACTCTTAAGAGCCCCACTAAGATGCCAGTTTCTATGTGACCTGCACCTTCAACCTTCAAAATATCCTACCAGAAGACAAAATTACAACATACTCAATTCATCCAAATACAACATACCTGTGTCAACCGTTTTATCTTCATTTTTCAGAATGTACAAGCATATGGTTTGCAAAATGTCAGTGTGTTTACTTTTCAACAAAGGAATAAACTTGCAATCGCTTACATACAATCAATTATGTCCTTTGCTTTTCTATAATTCTTTTTGTCATGGCTGGATAGTGGCTGAAATCATTGATGAACCCAGACCCTTTGAAATGTAGACACAGTTCTGTTTCCAACACTTCTTTGTACACCTTTACATCTGCGGTGGTGTTTATGTTCATCCCTGAACTTTACATGCTTCTTATTTTCATTATTACTGTTATAGTGGTTACTATTATTACTGTTAATACTGCTGTATGCATGTTGCAGTTGCTTCTTTATTCTCATGTCCCAATTGTGTTTGTTTATTATGTGAAACTACGAATAAATCCTACAGATTTGCACCTTTCAAAAAGACGAAACTGTTGATAAGACACCGCAGTAAAATCTGAACAGTCCATCTCAAAGTTAAGCTTTCTTCTACACAGTAGGTCAGATGTTACATATCATTATAGTTTATGCACATTCTTCTGGATGACAGCACATAGCACAAATTATACCAGAGTTTTGGTTGATATGCTATCCTATATACAACTTTTAGTACCGCTCTGTCAATCTGACTCTGCAGAGTAGGGTGTCAGAATCCAAACCTTATACCTCATTTTTCATAACTCTCACCAACTTCAACCTAACAAACAACTACTTTTTCTTTGAGGGGAAGAACACAATCAGCCAAGGGTACGTGCTTGGCACCCTCCTATGCCAACATGTTTATGAGCCGTCTGGAGGAAACTTTCCTTGTCTCAAAACCCCAAACCTCTGGTCTTGTTCAGGTTCATTTCTGATATTTTCGTGATCTTGACTTGGGGCAGGACACCTATTCTCCATCCTTCTCAACTCTCTCTCTCTCTCTCTCTCTCTCTCTCTCTCTCTCTCTCTCTCTCTCTCTCTCTCTCTCTCTCTCTCTCCCCCCCCTTCCTCTTCACCTGGTCTTCTGCGATAAACAATTCCACATTCCTGGATTTAACCTCCACCTTACAGCCTAGCCACCCATGGACGGCACATCTTTGGTGACGAGAAATCACTCACTCATATGCTGAAGTCCTGGCAAAGGCCTTCATGGACAGAAACTACCCCTCAGACCTAGTCCGCAACAGATTTCCTGTCCCATATTCGCACACATACCAATTCCTTCCTCCCAGCCACAAAAGAGCTCTCTCCTTGTCACCCATTACTACCCTGGACTGGAACAACTAAACCACATCCTCTCCACCCCTCTTAAAGAGGTGTATCGTCAACCACCTAAACTCCATAATGTCTCTCTCTATGCTGCCCTCAATCCCAGTCCCCTACCACAGGGATCATGAGTACACTTTATCCTATAGTTCCTGTTGTAAGTATCAGCAATTGACCATTCAGTATTATCTTGATTTTTTAATACTATGATTAAGAAAGCGGCTCATTATTTTGTAACTTTCTTTGAGTGGTCCTTTTTTTGTTACTTAAATTACACATACTGAGAAACTATTCAAAATAAAACTGTTATCTTTTTCAATAGCTGACTTAAGCAACTCAACAATAAGATTTGCTGAGAAAGCATACATGCACAGTTTGTCATAGTTATAGCTCCCTATTCAGAATTTCATTCTTACTACTCTCTCAGCTTAAAGTGTTTGTACTTTCTCACTCAGTGTGTGCTGTAATGCTGTGCTCTATACTGGTTTAAAATTTATTCCTTCCTTAAAACACGTGTGTATTTATGTAGTTTATATAATAATAGATCTTGAAACTTCTGTTTATATATGTGATGTAGATGTAAATCTTCTCATGTGCAGTAACACAGTAATTGACTCCCACACATTTGGAAATGCAAATGCCTCTCTTCAACTCTGCATTTTTTCCCTTCCTTTCAACTTTTCGCATTTTATAATATCTACTTGTCCAGTGAAACATGTTCAGAAATTATTCTTTCATTCCCATTTAAGAGAGAAAGGGTGAAGAGACTCTGGTTCCTATTTGCTTTGAATGTAACTAGCTTTATTCAACTAAATAAGTGTTACGATGATAACATTTTTATGACTTGTTGTTGTGGTCTTCAGTCTGCAGACTGGTTTGATGCAGCTCTCCACACTACTCTGTCCTGTGCAAGCCTCTTCATCTGAGAATACGTTCGGCAACCTACATCCTTTTGAATCTGTTTACTGTATTCTTCGCTCCGTCTCCCTCTTAAGATTTTTACCCCACACTCTTTCTTCTAATGCTAAGTTGACAATTCCTTGATGTCTCAGAATGTGTCCAACCAATCTATCCCTTCTCTTGGTCAGGATATGCCAGAAACTTCTTTTCTCCCCAATTCGATTAAGCACCTCCTCATTAATAACGTGATCTACCCGTCTAATTTTCATCATTCTTCTGTAGCATCACATTTCAAAAGCTTCATCTTTTTTATGATTTCCTTTTCGTCCACGTTTCACTCCCATACGATGCTACACCCCAGACAAATACTTTCAGAAAGGACTTCCTAACATTTAAATTAATATTGGATGCTAACAAGTTTCGCTTCTTAAGATACACTTTTTTTCCCATAGCCATCTGCATTTTATATCTTCTTTGCTTCGGCCATCAGAAGTTATCTTGCTACCCAAATAACAAAACTCATCTACTACTTTTATTGTCACATTACCTAATCTAATTCCCTCAGCATCACCTGATTTTCTGACATTCCATTCCATTCTCTCGGTTTACTCTTGTTAATGGTCCATCTTATATCTTCCTTTCAAGACACTGTCCATTCCATTCAGTTGTTCTTCCAGATCTTTTGCAGTCTCTGACAAAATTATTATGTTATCGGCAAACCACAAAGTTTTTATTTCTTCTCCCTGAACTTTAATTCCTTCTCCCAATTTTGCTTGAATTCCTTCACTGCTCAATATACAGATTAAACAACACTGGGGAAAGGCTACAACCCTGTTATGACATGTAATAATTTTCAACAATTATAAGAATCATGCTTATTATAGAAGTTTGCCCAAATTTCATTTTCTCTAGATATGAAAACAGATGTTATATTCATTCCATAATATTATCAGTTCGAAATAACACTTCATGTATTTTCATGGATGGACTTTAATGCACAACAGGGAGAGTGACGAGAGAAAGCTACTTTATTATTATTACCATAGCTACGTCATTTGCCAGTCAAGAATGGACAGACTGTGTCAATGTTATAATGTTAAGTTTATACAAACCTACAATAATAATTCAAATTCGATTATGACAGATAAAAGTTCATAGGCACAGATAATACATAATGATTTATAAGTAGTAATTTTCAGCAAGAAGATGTTCTCTTGATTCACTTAAAGTGCATTGTTCAGACCATCCAGTACATTCACTCACATTGTATAGTGGTTTCTAGCATAGATATTGTGACATCTCCCTTTCAGATTTCCCAACTCCAAGGACTGTAGCTCATTGTTTAGGGTTGAGCATTTTAATAGCCACTGTTGGAAAACTTGTCTAGAGTTTTGGAGAGTCCACAGCTTGGAATGTCCATCTTAATTTTATTTTGTGTATCAAATTGTGGAAATCACTCCTGTTTGAGAATGTTTCCTGATTTTCCTTTACCTACATCAGGCATGAGAATACGTACTGACTGAAGATAGTCATCACCTCTAGTTGTTTGAAGATTGGCTTGCAGTGTTCATGTCTTCTGCTGGATGATATTATTCTTATTGCTTTCTTTTGGAGTAAAAGTATTTTCTTACAACCTGCAGAGTGACCCCATAGTAAGAGGCCATAGTTGACATGGCTATGGAACAGTGAATAATACACCAATCACATATACTGCTTGGTGATCACATGTTTCAGTTTCCTCAGGAGGTATATGACTCTTGACAGTTTGTCACATACATGTGAGGTGTGTTCTTGACAAGTCAATCTGTCATCCATCATAAACCCCAGTAGTTTCACAGCCCCTATTCAATTTGGGTCTTCTTTGTCACTGAGGCTACACATTAATTTTTGTGTTTTATCTGCATTGACTTTCATTTTGTTTATAGTAAACCATTGCTTTGTGGTTTCAAACAGAACATCTGCTTCTTCTAAAGCCTTGGTTGCATTGACATCTTTTGACGGTAGGGTTGTGTCATCAGCGAATTGCAAGTACTGTCCAAGTGAGCTTATATCATTTACAAATACAAGGAACACGAGGGGGGGTCATTACCGAGCCCTGTGGCACGCCATACTTCAACTTCCGTTCTTGTGATAGAGGTCCTTGAACTGAGACAATCTGCCTTCTGTTTTCCAAGTAAGATTTTAGGGTTGACAGAACAGTACCTCCAATTCCATATCTCCTGAGTTTAAAGTACTGTATGAGGAATACAATCGAAGGCCTTACTGAGTTCGCACAGTGTCAGTACCTCACATTCTCTTTCTTCAAAGCTGTGCTTAATTATATTAACCAGATCCATTGCTGCTGCTGCTGCTGTTGTCGATCTGCCTGTCCAGAAGCCAAGCTGTGCCTCTGAGAATAGTTCATTGGTTTCAAAGTATTCTAGGATATATATATATGGCTTAAAAGATTTTATAATCTTTGATTTCCTTTTGTTGTAATTCCTTCCAGCTTATCATAGTGCACCTGTTCTCATTTCTTATAGCAGCTGCAGGGCCAGTGTTTAAATCTGGGATTACTCTTACAGTGTCTTCCACAATTTCAGTAAAATAATTATTAAAGTCATCTGTACTGCACAAGTGTGGGGGGGGGGGGGGAGGTGATTTTTCTTCCTGTTTTCATGGATCGGATCCCAGGCTGCATTGCATGGATTGTGGGCTCCTGCTATGAACATATCATTGCTTTTCTTCTTGGCTTGTTCTACATCCTTTCTATATAGCCTTTTTACTTTTAAATACTTGTAGAAAAATTCCTTTTCCTTGGGATCAGTTGCTGTATTGTAGTATCATAAAGTAGCAGTACAATGCATTTTATGTTTTTGCTTTCACTGTTTTTTGACTGTTATGTGACTTGCTTACAGGATATTTTTTGATCTTCTCTGGATAGCTGTAATCAAATGTGGCTTTGATTTTCTGAAAGAACTCTTTGAATGTGTCAGATGCTGCCATTTTTTGTAGTCTAGGCTGCCAATCTATATCAGATAATGCTGTTTGTAAGTTACATAGTGTTTCTTTGCTTTTGAATACATAGTTAGCATGCCAGGTAGCAGCATGTTGATTGCTACCTTGTTTTGTACAGAGATCCATAACTAACATTTTGTGATCAGAGATCATTGGATCAAACACATTCATTTTTTAGTCCTAAGTATTTAGGTTTGTGATCACAGTATACATAAAGAATGCAACTGGAAAACATTACTATTTAACAGTGTTTGTTGAATGTCAGTCATGCATATATTATGCTTTATTTTGGACCTCTTAAACCTGGGGTAGGGTGCATTTGGAAAAGAAAACCACATTAAGAAAAAAGAGAAAAAAAAAAATTGTTCTAATTTACTTGTGTCTGCACTCAAGTGAAAGCATGTTTCAGTGTAGCATTGGTTGTGTAAATTCTATTATTGTATCCATGCCATGGTAGCTATTTAACTTTTACTTCGAGAAAAAGTTTCATTTATAGCGAATTTAAATATGATTCAGACTTTGTTGTACTACTGAAATATTGCTAAGAAGACATATCACAACAACAATTCTAGTTAATTTAAATTTTGAATTTTCAGCTGCGTTCAGATTTAATAAACAATGGATTACCAAGATCGCAGTTAAGGGAGGCATTAAGGCAGCTTGCACAACAGACTGTTGTCTGTGTCGAGCGTCTCACTGACACAGAAATCAATCTCCACACAAAAGGGTAAGGCAAAACTTCATTTAATTATATTTTTATCGATGAGACCTATGTAAGGCAGAGAATTGCTTTTCATTTCACTAACATTTCTTATTAATTATTTAAATATGTTAGTGTTGCAATTAATAGAAGAAATTTCATGTTTTGCAATTAAAATGTTGCACGACATTAAATTACAGCAATGAAAAATTATTAACCACTATTTTCCAAGTTGTTTTGTGATAACACACAAAGTAGTACAAGAAATAATCCTAGCTTTAAGAACTGTTTGCTACTTCCTGAGGGAGCAAAGAGGGCTACGTAGGAAATAATACAGGTCTGTGGTTGAGCGAGGAACCCACCCATCTGAAGGATCTCCCTTTTCTTCATGGAAGAAGATAATAGGATGGATTCTTGTACTTCCATTTAGGTTCATTGACATTAATTAGAATTCTATATTCTGAAAGTAAATAATGTTTAATAATTCTTTCTTACAGTTTTATAGTTTTAAGTGATATTTTTTATTTTTTGATGTAATTAATAAGAAAGGACACATAGCTGTCACTTCAAAGTTAAAGCAATTTTTTTTTAACATTCATTGTTACCATCGGCCCATGTGCTTCACATAGGCCCAACACAAAGGCTCAGGTTTTCATCTGTTTGTTGTTACTCTTTAAGCTACAAGAGCTGTTAATGAACTTTAACCCTTTCAACTGACAGACACTTTGACTTCAGGTAAACGGAGCACACTGAACTCACATTCAGGAAGATCCCTGTCCGGGCATCCAGATTTAGTCATATGCCAGGATGATTTCTTAAAAAAGATCCTGCCTTTCTTTTTAGATTTCACTCAGCTTCAAAATCCCACCACCACCACTACTACTATACGTTTTTTGACATCCAGCAGTGTTGCAGGGCTAATGACATTATTTGAAAATAATTTGTATCCTTTCAGCTCCTGAAATTATGGTTTCACGTCCAGTCAAATCTTTAATTCAGCACAAAGTTCCTAGTGATTGGAAAAAACCGCAGATAACTCCCATTTATAAGAAAGGAAAGAGAACTGACCCACACAATTACAGGCCAATATCATTGACATCAGTTTCCTGTAGAATTTTGGAGCATATTCTCAGTTCGAATATAGTAAATTTCCTTGAAACGGAAAAGCTTCTTTCTATGAATCAGCACGGGTTTAGGAAACATCATTCGTGCGAAACTCAGCTTGCCCTTTTCTCACATGACATCTTGCGAGCCATGGATGAAGGGCAACAGGCGGATTGTGTTTTTTCTCGACTTCAAAAAGGCGTTTGATGCGGTGCCGTACTGCAGACTAACTAATATACAAGCTTATGCAATAGGTTCACAAATTTGTGACTGGCTGGAAGAATTCCTAAGTAATAGAACGCAATACGTTGCTCTCGACAGCGAGTGTTCATCAGAGACGATTGTATCGTCTGGCGTGCCCCAGGGGAGTGTGATAGGACCGCTATTATTTTCTATGTATATAAATGATCTGATGGACAGAGTAACTTGTAATTTGCAGCTGTTTGCTGATGATGCTGTGGTGTATGGGAGTGTGTCATCTTTAATCGACTTTAATAGCACACAGGATGACTTAGACAAAATTTCTAGTTGGTGCGGAGAATGGCAGCTAGCTCTCATTATAGAAAAATGTAAGGTGATGCGGATGAGTAGGAAAAACAATCCCATAATGTTTGAATACACATTAGTAGTGAGCTTCTTGATGCAGTCACATCGTTCAAATATCTAGGCATAACACTGCACAGTGATATGAAATGGTACAAACATGTAAGGACAGTTGTGAGTAAGGTGGACAGCTGACTTCAGTTTATTGGGAGAATTGAGTGTTTGGGGCCCGCAGCAGATCAATTTAAAGGAAGACATAGAAGCAGTTCAGAGGCGAACAGCTAGGTTTGTTACTGGTAAGTTCGGCCAATGCGCAAGTGTCACAGAAATGCTCTGGCAACTCAATTGGGGATCGCTGGTGGAAAGACGACGTTCTTTACGTGAATTTCTATTGAGGAAATTTAGAGGGCCAGAATTTGAAGCTGAGTGTAGTACGATCTTGCTGTCGCCTACTTATATTTTGCGTAGTGGTCACAAAGACAAGATAAGAGAAATTAGTGCTCGAATGGAGGCATATAGGCATTCTTTTTTTCCTCATTCTATTTGGGAGTGGAATAGGAAAGGAAATGCCTACCAGTGGTACAGTGTACCCTCCGCCACGCACCTTACGGTGGATTGCGGACTATGGATGTAGATGTAATCTTTCATAATTGAAGTAGGTAAGCATATCATTAGATTTAAAATGTTGATGCCTCTGATGACACAAGGATTATTGTAGTTTCTGTATTATGACAATAAGTGAATGAAGAATATATGTAGTTAAAATGGTACAAACATTCATTTTACTGATAATTTTGCATGGCAGTTTTATTTATGGTATTGTTAATAACAATTTAAGAGACCATAGTAATCCTCTGATCTGGAATTATTTTAAGGAGCTTAGCTATGGATTCGTAAATAATCAGTCTGGCAGCTTACTGTTCATTTATGGTAGTAGTGCCTTTGCTTACTTACATTTGTCATCAGACTGTTATGAGTGCACAAAATGTGCATTTAGAATACTATAGTCCGACTAAAATGACTTGCTAATTTACATTTTTCAAGTGGTACTACAGTTTTGTCACATAGGAAGTCGACTTCCACTAGGCTCTAGGCATTGTCCAAACACAGTGGATCACTTCAAAAATGCTGTTAATATTATTCTTCTAAGGTGGGGCAGTGCTGTAAGAGGCCGCTGAAAGGTAATGGCGTCAATGTGAAAACCCCCGCCACCAGCTAATTTTAAGTGACCAGTAACTGAACTGCAGCAGAAGACGTGTTTTGTAGTTCTTAATTTAATCCCTAACTGCATGTGAGGTACTCTGTATCTGACAAATCAATGTTCAACCATCTTCAGCAGAACTAGAACCATGATTTCTTCATTCAAGATGAATAAACCTTACATTTATGAGCAAACTTGGCCGGAAAAATTTCAAATACAGTGCTAAAAGTAAACTGTAATTTCTCACTGTCATTGGTTAGCCTACCTGAAAATATCCTCTCTTTGGCTAGTGGTTACATGAGCTGCTGTGTTACGAATCAGCAGTCCTGCTTGGCACTTAATTATATGTTATTAATGACAAACAATATAATGAGGACAGTTTACAACTCACTGCAAAGATGCGACAACAAGCTGCGACAGTTGCACAAAAAAAGATACACACATATACATTGCTTCAGCTATTGGCAATGGCTTTTTTTTTTTTAGAAAATATTACATTCACATAATCACACAGGCACACAAAACAGTCACACAACTGTCATCTTCTGCTGCCGTACTCCCAATCGGAGTAATGGTGATTTAGAAATTAAAATAATGGCATAGGATGTGGTTCAAACACATGAGCTTCGGCATGGAAAGTATCAATTTTTCCATTATGCTATGCAGTCACATTCTAATTTTCTTTTAAGTCACAGTACACACACAGTAACAATCCTGAATTGTAGCCTTCGGAGAGATAATTTTCACGTAAATCATACGAAGCTTCTTGAAATATAAGCTGATGTGTGCAGTGTAATACCTGTTTGTGCGGCATTAAATCACTATTTGTATGAAAGGATTCGGTAGTGTGTGCTTAGTGCTGTGCACAAGTACGTATTTTGATAACGTCACTGTCTGTGTCTTGTTTTGCGTTTGGTTATCAGTAAGTGATGACGTGTGAAATAAACAAGGGCAGACCTATGAATCTGCAACAAAACAAATCGAGAAAGACAGCCAGAATTGACAAGTTGTTGTGGCAATTTGGCAATGTGAAAACGTTTGGGTTATTACATTGAGTGCTCTGATAGAGGAGGAAAGCAGCTCCACAATGTGATTTGCCAACCAGCAAGTAATTTTAATCAGACTATACGTGGGATTGGTGTCTGATATACTTTTTTGTCATCATATGTAATTTCTTTTTAATAATTTCATATGCTGCTTTGTTTTTATTTGCTAAGTTCAGTATCATTCACTTTGCATTTTGCTGCCTTTATTTCAGCCCTGTAAATATCTTTCACTTTCACATACATTTTCTTTTTGGTATTATTATTCTTGACCTGTGATAAGAGAGTAGCATTATGTTGTTATTCTACTTAGAAGTGGATTGGACAAATTTGTTAGATTTTGTGGTTTAGTGCAATGGCTGTGCTTGGATTTTTATGGTGTTCAGGACAAAATGCTTCAAAATGTTCCCTGAAGAGTTCCAATTTTTTGGTACATTTATTAGCATCTGCATTAGTTACTATTTTATCCCATTTTATTAAATTCAGCATACTTTCACTTGGTTTAGCTCTGTGTCAGTAACTGCTCTTAGTTTTTCTATATTCAGTGAAAGTTGCAGTTACCGTATACTATTTTTAAGAGTTTGAGATAAAGTCCCTTATGATCACAAATGCTAAGTTTGTGTCAAATTATGTTTTGTTAACTAAATGTTGCTCCTTCCTTGTAGGTTTCTTTATTTTCCAATTGAAGTTCTGGGATCTTAATGTATTTAGCAGATGATTGACATTTATATACTTAAACATCACCGAATGTTGAAATTCCCTCGCTGATTAAACTGTGCGCCAGAACAGGGTTTACCTGGGACCTTTGCCTTTCATGGGCAAGTGCTATACCGACATGTTTCACGTTCCATCCTCATGACTTTACCTCTGCCAGTTCCTCAACTCCTACTATTATCACTTCACAGAAGTTCTTCTGAAAAACCTTGCAGGACTAGCATTCTTGGAAGAAATGATATGGTGGAGATATTGCTTAGTCACAGCCTAGGGGATGTTTCCAAAATTTTGATATTATGTCAGCATTGTATTTGAGTAACAAGAGTGTAACTTTCTCCAAAAATTATAATTGTGTTGTAGATGATGGTGTAATGAAAGTACTACAATTCACTGTTTTAATTGGGTCTGCAAGTTTTGCATCTGTGTACAGTTTACATAAATCAATCACTTCATAATTTAGGTTCATACAATTTTGACAGACAGATTAACTCCCCTGTTAAACACTTTGGTTGTGTATTCATATCCATGGTACACATGATTTTAATTATACATTACTAAGCTGGTGTGCATTACTGAAGAAACACTGCCAGTACAGAAGTAAAACACATCGTTAAAGTCTCTTCATAAAAGATTGCACATTAACAAGTGAAAACACTACATTTAAATTTTCTAATTATTGTTTTCAGCTTACAGGATTTGTTTTCAAGTAGCCCTGCTGAGTCCAGGAATATAGGGTGCAATTTTCTTTTTTTTTTGGCTAGATTTCATTTTTGGTGGTGTGCTGTCTTTTACTCTGCTTGTTGTCAATAATCATTTTTTCCTGTTCACCATCACCACTGGCATCTACTTAGTTTTAATTCTCTAGTGTGGCCATTTTATCGTCGTCATCATCATCATCATCATCATCATCATCATCATAGACAGATTATGCCTTTCAGCATTCAGTCTGGAGCATAGTCCCTCTAATACAATTCCTCCATGATTTCCTATTCAGTGATAACATTGATGCCTCGTCTGATGTTAAGCCTTTTACTTCAAAGTCATTCTTCACCGAATCTAAGTACTTTCTCTTTGGTCTACCTCGACTCTTCTTACCCTCAGCTTCTGAGTCCATGAGTCTCTTAGGTAACCTTGTGTCTCCCGTGCGTGTAACATGACCCCACCAGCTCAGCCTGTACATTCGTAATTGCTTCATCTATTGTATTCATTCTCAGTTTTTCTTTGATTTCCTCGTTATGGATGCCCTACTGCCATTGTTCCCATCTATTAGTACCTGCAATCATTCTTGTTTCTTTCATATCTGTAACCTCAACCTTATGAGTAAGGTAACCTGTATCCACCCACTTTTCACTCCCATATAACAAAGTTGGTCGAAAGATGGAGCAGTGCACTGGTAACTTAGTCTTCATACTGACTTCCTTCTTGCAGAAGAGAGTGGGTATTAGCTGAGCACTCACTGCATTAGCTTTGCTACACCTTGATTCCAGTTCTTTCACTAAGTTGCCATCCTGTGAGAAAATACATCCTACATACTTGAAACTGTCTACCTGTTCTAACTTTCTTCCTCCTGTTTGGCACTCAAATCTGTTTAAATATCTTTCTCACAGACATGTCTTTAGTTTTGGAGTGTATCCACCCACTTTTCACTCCCATATAACAAAGTTGGTCGAAAGATGGAGCAGTGCACTGGTAACTTAGTCTTCATACTGACTTCCTTCTTGCAGAAGAGAGTGGGTATTAGCTGAGCACTCACTGCATTAGCTTTGCTACACCTTGATTCCAGTTCTTTCACTAAGTTGCCATCCCGTGAGAAAATACATCCTACATACTTGAAACTGTCTACCTGTTCTAACTTTCTTCCTCCTGTTTGGCACTCAAATCTGTTTAAATATCTTTCTCACAGACATTTCTTTAGTTTTGGAGTTGCTGAGCTTTAACACTTACACCTTTGATTGAACTCTGAAATATTAGATTGTGACCTTTCAATCGAATCTGCCATCACAACTAACTCATCTACATATGTGAGATTGCTTATTTTGTTTTCACCTATTTTAATCCTGCCCTGCCAGTCTGCTGCATATGATCCAGGAATATTATGAACAACAGTGGTGACAGGTTACAGCCTTGTCTTACCCCTGAAACTACACTGAACCATGAACTTAATTTGTTGTCTACTCTAATTGCTGCCTGATAGTCTATATAAAGACCTGTAATTGCCTGCAGAAGTTTATCTGCTATTTGAAAATCTTGTTGAACTGCCAACAGCTTCCTCCTGGGAACATGGTCATAAGCCTTATCTAGATCTATAAAACATACACACAATTTCGTGTTTCACTCATAGTGCTTCTGTTATCTGCTGTAACCAAAGATTTGGTCCAGACAGCCTCTAAGAGGCCTAAACCCACACTGATTTTCATCCAACTTGTCTTCAACTAATACTCGTACTCACCTTCCAACAATACCTGAGAATAGTTTCCCCACAATGCTAACTAAAGAGATACCTCGATAGTTGTTACAATGTTTCCTGTTTCCATGTTTGAAAATTGGCATGATTACCGCTTCGTCCAGTCAGACGGAGCCTGTCCTGACTCCCATATCTTTACAATAATCCTGTGTAGCCATTTGAGACAGGACATTTCAGTGTATTTGAAGAGTCCCGGCTTAATTACATCCACCCCAGCTGGTTTATTGCACTGCAAGCTATTGACCATTGTCTCCACTCCCTATCCCATAAAATAATAATAATAATAATAATAATAATAATAATAATAATAATAAAGAACCATAAGAGCAAGCAGAACGGAAAATGGACCAGCTTTACTTAGCGTCTTCCACATGGGAGTTTTACGACTAATAATAATAATACAGTAGAACCTCGTTTTTACGCTTTTCAGGGGACTTCAGTGAAATGGTGTAAAATGCAGGAAAATGTAAAATGCAGGAAATAATGTTTTAAATGGAAAATATGCTTAATGGATCAGCCTTGCATTTTCGTAGTTTATGTGTGATATATGTACATAATAGACATCTAAATACTCGCCAGGGAGTTGATTATACAATAAAGGTTATCCAAACTTTTACTATTTTAGGCACCAGGCAAAACCGGTAATTTTATGGAAAGTAGAAATTTTTTACGTAGTTTCATTCAATATATTCGAGGACACCACTGCTGGGCTATAACACATCTTCAAAATTACCTGAACCGCTTCGATAGATATCGTTTGGACGCCGCTGCCAGGCTATGTAACACATCTTCGAAATTACTGCCTTTTACTGGAATTAATTATTTCCGTTCTTTTTGTATTTTTCGATGTTTCACACAACAATATTAGAGAATTTATTCGCGTTCTGAGTACAAACATATGCATAAGTATTTTTGTGAAGTTTGCGTAGGATTGGCATCTCTCACTATTATCACTTTTTTGAGGTTGTGGGTATTATGATACCCAACTTTGACAGATAAAGTTCTTTATTAATCAGAAATATGTATCACGAAAACAACGCAACTATTTATTCTCACTTCAACAAAGCAACTGGTTCTGATTGTTTGAGTACACGCCAGCCGCTCTGGCAAAGCAGCTAGCAGAAAGACGAACTACACTGCCACAAATCGGTGTTATTCCCTCGTTAACAAACCGTTCTGTTTGTCTGAGTACATGCCAGGTGCTCTGCCAAAGAAGCCGGTGAAAAGAAGAACTACATTGCCACAAATCGGCGCGTCTTTAAGTCAATAACGAAATGCGAAATATACGTTTGAATAAACGCAAAGTGTCAAGAAAGTCGAATGCGAATAATTTTTAAGCACTATACTTTAAGGGGAAAGCCATGCTAGTGTCAATTTATGTACATTACGTCGTTTTTCTTCACGAACATGTTTTCAAAAACTGTAAAACGTGGGAAAAGCGTAAATATGTTAATGCAAAAACGAGGGAAAATTAACATTGTAAACATAGGAAATTTGACGGGACCGACAAAAAATGGTGTAAATGGCGGGAAAATGTAAAAACCGAGAATTTAAAAACGAGGTTTTACTGTAATAATAACTTATTAAAATTATGCATGTGGAAGAATGTAGCAGCAGCTGTGTTAAGATTATTTGTTATTGTTATTTAAAAATAATATTAACACAGCTGCCGGTAATTTCTTCCATCTTCATATTTATCAGCTTTTGTCCCAGCCCATTGATTATGGATAAGTGGGCATCTTTCTTGATTCATTGATTTTCTTGCTGATGATGTCTTTTCTTTCCCTATAGCATTGGTTGTTCTATGTATCATTTTAGTTTTGTTGCCTAAAGGTGGAACTTATCGTGCATTGCTGTGTTTTGGTAGTTGCACTGATTTTAGTACAAACGTTTAAAAAATTTGGTGTTTCATATTGGTTCAAACTGTTACTGTTAGTGTAGTTTTTGTAGAAACTGGTTGTGTACTAGTTTGTTTCCTCGTAACACTGTTATCATATTGTATTAATTTTGTTAGCATATGAGAATTCAGGCATTCCCAGTGAATCTTGATAATGATATCTCCTTGGAGTGACAGCAGAGTCAGTGCTTTGTTCTCCTCCTTCTTGCCATCTTCAGGCAAAGTGTCGGTTTCATGTCCTGTCTGGCTCTTTAAAGATGCCGGACCATGTGCTTCTCTGTGTCCTCTGCATTGATTGGGCCAGTCGTGTGCGAGCAGGATTAGTGCCACAACGCATGAAGGTGAGAGGGGGGGGGGGGGAGGCAAGGCTAGTGGTGGTGGTGGCTACTCCCGGCATCACTCCTTGCTGCGGTCTGTTCATTCCATCTATCTGCTGCCACCATTGAGTCGTCTGTACGCTCTCGGTGTATTATTGCCAGTGTTGTGTCTCAGGTTGTGCTACGTTGGAAGCGGATGTCCCTGTTGACCAATTTTGTTAGCATTTCTCACTGTAGAACTTATGAAGCATTTTAATAATGTTATTGTCATTTTGTGAACTGTTTTTGTTTGTTGTTGTTGCATCAACTTAACTCCTTTATCATTTGTTGTTATGAAAGGCCCTTAAAGTTATATCTAGATCTCTACAGGTTAGATGATGGTCTCTAATATCTAATGCTACCACTTATGTGCTATTTATTGTAAGGCTATTGAACTTTAGACACATTATTGTAGTACCCTAGTGCGAAAGCTCCAGGGGGAACATCAAACTTAAATCGCAGAGAACAGCCTGTATTTGCTGATTGATCAATTCTTCTTTGAAAATGATTGGTCATGTAGAGTTTGAATTATATAAATCAACCGTGAGTGGGACAGTGCAATCCAGATCATAAAGTAAGTTTTAATAATGTAGTTACACCAATATGATAGGATACTACTGGCTATAACTAACATGGATCTTCACTGTATTGCTGTTCGTTCTGCTGCAGTTAGGCAGCATTCAACTTCCATAGTGGCTACCTTAGTTGTGTGATCCTACAGTAAAAGGATCATCTCAATCCATGTTCAATTTAAATGGAACTCTGGCCCTGTTTAGAGATCTCCTTAATTGTGAGCCATTTCCTGTGGGGGGAAAAATAGATTCACTTATTGTTTTACTTTTGTTCTTCACATTGCACCTTGAGTGGCCATGATTTTCTGGTCAATTAATTTCCTCTTTTGCACAGTATTCTCAACATTGGTTTAAGCTTACACAACCTTAATTACATCCAATTTTAGTGTATTTTATTTCAAATTGGGCCCCTACAAATCTGCATTAACTTGGGAAATCTAAGAGATTCAAAGTATTTTGCTTAAATCAAAATCAAAGCGTTACTAAAATCCTCAGTAAACTCCAGTGGGAGAGCGTCTTGTAAAACATTGTGCAGTGTTGAACAGGCGTACTCAAAAATGTGATAGACCACATTCAAATGTGAGTAAAGAACCTCTTTCTGTTTTACATTCATTTTATTCTGAAGTAGCTGGAGTAAAGGAAATACCAATTTAACCTCTGCTGCATCAGGAATTCCCAAGATGCTGTATTATTGAAGCATCTTCTGATGCTCATATCTATTAATGAAATTGTCCTCATTTGAAAGTGAGTGGTTATCCGATGTTATCCGATTGGGTGTCACCCTACACTTGTCCTTGGTAAGACACCTAAAACATGTTGTGAGATATTTGGTGGAATAGTGATAGAGTCTGCTGAAGAGTATATATAATCTCTCTATAAAAAATAGAAAACAGATGACTTACCCAAAGGCTCATCGACAGACACAAAATCTCACACAAACACACATACTTTCGTGTCTGTCGACGAGCCTGTCCTTTAGGTAAGTCATCTGTGTGTGTGTGTGTGTGTGTGTGTGTGTGTGTGTGTGTGTGTGTGTGTGCAGCTATAGTGAAGGTGCTGAAACATGGGAGATTTCTTTGGAGTGTGGGATGAGGCATTTTGTTGACTGACAGGAATTGAGTTCACTGGAACCAATTGACCACAAAGAGGTCTCGCATTTATGCATGAAATCTGTTGCCAGGGCTCTGAGGGCATCCTTAGTTTCTTCAGATGTCAGACTATATTGAAGAATATATCTTGCCTCACCGTCTTCCAATTTGTAGCCAAAGAGTTTAATGCAGAGGCTCTGGCAATTCTTTTACCACCTCCATGATGAATTAATTGACTTCTCCTATTGTGTTGGGAATTGTTGGTGCTCTTCAATAGGTGAACTGTATGCCTTCTGATGGAATTGTCTTCCCAAGTGGAAGAGACTTTGTGGCCTCCATATGCTTGGTCTATTTTTAGGGTAGAGGAGTCCATAAGTAAAATCATGGTGTCAGAGAGAATGGAACGATACAAATCAAAATAAACTCTGTTGAAGGAGAACGGATGGAACGATACATATCAAAATAAACTCTGTTGAATGAGAATGGAGTCCATCAACCATGTTAATCACAGAGAAGATTATTCATCCATTTTCTAGATCAGAAATAAAATATTAATGTTGAACATGTGTAAGTCCATTGTAGTTGTTGTGGTCTTCTCTCCAGAGACTAGTTCGATGTGGCTCTCCAAGCTACACTGTTTTGTACAAGCCTCTTCATCTCTGAATAACACTGGCAACTTACATCCTTTTGAACCTACTTACTGTATTCCTCTCTCTCTCTCTCTCTCTCTCTCTCTCTCTCTCTCTCTCTCTCTCTCACTGCGATTTTTACCCACACTGATGATTCTGTGATGTCTCAGAATGTGTTCCAACAACCTATCCTTGCTCTTAGTCAAAATACGCTAGAAATTCCTTTTCTCCCCAGTTCTGTTAAGCGCCTCCTCATTAGTTAGTTGAACTATCTATCCAATCTTCATCTTTGTCTGCAGCAATTCATTTCAAAAGCTTCTATTGTCTTTCTGTCTGAACTTCTCATTGTTGCGCTCGTGTACAGAACTATGCTCCAGACAAATGCTTTCAGAAAGGGCTTATCAACATTTGAATTAACATTGAATGTAAACAAATGTCTTCTTTAGAAGTGCATTTCCATAGCCATTCTGAATTTTATGTCCTCTTTGCTTCAGCCATAAGATGTTTTGTTACTGAAATAACAATATTCATCTACTACTTTTATTGTCTCATTACCTAATTTAATTCCTTCAGCATTGCCTAATTTTCTTAAACTACATTCCATTACCCCTGTTTTGCTCTTGTTAATGTTCATCGTATAACCACATATGAAGACACTCTCCATTCCATTCAGTTGCTCTTCCATGTCCTCTGCTGTCTCTGACAGAATTACAATGTCTTTGGCAAACCACAAAGTTCTTATTTCTTCTCCCTGAGTTTAAAATCCTTCTACAAATTTCTGCTCCAATTCCATTACAACTTGCACAATGTAGAGATTGAATAACATTGTGGAAAGACTACAACCCTGTCTTACTCTGTTCCCAACCACTGCATGCAATAACTGCTGTCTGGTTTTTATAAAAGTTGTAAATGACTTTTCTTTCTCTATATTTTATCCATTGCTAACTTCAAAATTTTTGTTCCAGTCAGCATAGTCAAAAGCTTTCTCCAAATGTACAAAAGCTAAAGACGTAGAGTTGCCTTTCCTTAACCTATCCCTTTCTACAATAATGCCTTCATTTCCCTCGTATAGCTCTCACTGTATTCCTTACACCTTTCAGCTTTCCCTTCTTTGCCTCGTACTAGTTTTCCATCCGAGTCCTTGATATTCATGCAGCTGCCTTTCTTGTCTCCAAATGTCTCTCTTTATTTGCTGTAGGCAGTATATATCTTTCCTCTAGTTATTCATTCTTCTATGGATTTGCATTTTTCTGTAGCCACTCCTATTTACCTAGTCTGCACTTCCTTTCAATCTTATTTTTCATCTGTCTGTGCTCATTTTTGCCTTCTTCACTTGCTGCATTTTATGTTTTTGCCTTCCATTGGTTTAGTATCATCTGTGTTATTCAAGGATATGTGTTAGATGTCATTCCTTCTACAAGTATGATCCTCTTGTCTGAATAATTTCTTTATCTTCTCATAAATTTCTTAGATCTCCTCACTCTTGGCAGAGCTAGTTGGTATATAAACTTGTACTACTGTGGTCGATGTTTGCTAGAATAATGCGTTAATTATGCTGTTCATGTTAACTTACCTGCATTCCTATTTTTTTTATTCATTAGTAGACCTACTCCTGCATTGCCCCAACTCATTTTGTATATACAACCTGTTACTCACCTGATCAGAATTCTTGTGGATCATGCCACCGAACTTCGCCAATACCCGTCATATCTAACTTCATCCTTTTCATTTATTTTTCAAATTTTCTACCTTACCTACCCCATTAAGGGATAGAACAATCCAAGCTCCAATCTGCAGAATAACTGTTTTGTTTTTCGTGATGATTACATTCTCCTGAGTAGTCCCTGCCCATAGATTTAAATGAGAACTATTTGACCTGTGGAATATTTAACCAAGAAGATGCCATCATCATATACCCATCATATAGAGCTGCATATCATTGGGAAAAGTAACGACTGTGGTTTCCCCTTGCTTTCAGCCATTTGCAGTAGCTGCATGGTGAGCCATATCAGCTGATGTTACAAGACCAGCTCAGTAAATCATCCAGACTGCTGCCCCTCTAACTACTGAATTGGTTGATGCCTCATCAAGAACCACATATTTGTCTGGCCTCTCCACAGATACCCCTCCACTGTGGTTGCACCTACAGTATGGCTTCTTGTATCGTTGAGGCACACAAGCCATGCCACATGGGCCATATCTGTGGTTTGTGGGATTCGAAAATCCATGGTAAGGCCCCAGAATTAAGTCTTGCTCAGAAACAGTAATCTATACTGACTTCTAAGAGTTTCAAGGTATCAGAAATTAGATGGGATCAACAATGAAGTTTGTTTCAAATATAGAGTAGATACAAATGATACAATTTTGTTTTCAGCAATAAAGAACTTATTGGGTGTGGTGGTTGGAGATTATGAATACAAAATAATTATCAAAACTGGGGCTAATGTAGTATTCTGATGCCTTTATAGACTGCCTGCTTCAGTAGGTGTTGTTGGAGTGCTTTAGTTCAGATGTAAAACTTTGCAGACTTTTTGGGGGAAAACCCCCCTGAGTATTTATTATAAAAATTGTATAGAAAGTTGGGGTAGAGAGCAAATAATTGAGTAAAAGTAAACACACTCATTCTGAAAGTGGTTGAAATTTTTCAGATGGCACTTGTAATTATATTTGTGTCAAAACAGATTAATCCTTTCGTTCCTAGTGTTGTTACTTGACAACAACACATTAAAAGCTGATTTATATTATATTTTGTGAATCAGTCCTTAAAGTTGCATTCTTGTTGATGAACAACATGCTTTTAGCACGATATTTTGCCACTTGGTATGGTGTGTAGCCAGTTTTGAGGCATTAATATATCCGTCTTTGAGGTTGTGTTATGTTGCCATCTGTACGTGGCTGTGAGTGTGAGCGCGAGTGTGGTTCATGTTGTTTTAATTTCAGCAGTGAATTGTCTTATCTTTGATGCTGTGGAGAAGATTGTGCTAGCATTATTGACCTGATAGTGCTAACTATCAACAAAATAACATCCCAAGTAATAAAATACCCCGATACAAACGTCTGTGTTGTGCATGAAATACACAACATAAAAAAACAATAGTTTGATCAAAGATTTTAAAACACATATTATGATGTTTAGTGGACTGCATTAATACAGAAAACACTGAATTTTAATTTTTACAAGGCTGAATTCATAATGTGGGATGAAAGGGTTAAATACATAAGGTCTCATTACTAAATTAGGGTTTTTGTAACAATTTCAGAATACGGTTCCTCCTTTCATCTTTGTGAACATTTTGAAATGGCAGATCCTGAGATAAGTGTCTATGTAAAGAAAATCGTCTTAAATTAATAGAGGGAAGGCGTGTAGTCCTGATTACTTGTCACAAAAATTAAGATTGTGTGAATCACATCTTGCCTTATTTGATGAAATAATCTTGCCTTATTGTTCATGAGGTTTAGAAAACCATACAGAATGCTGCATTTACCAGTGAGACAGTGCCACAGGCTTTTGTACTGAGAGTGGTACAAAGAATAACGGACATGGAAACTGAATGGAAGGATGTTGCTTGTCTGCACCAACACAATGGTCACAATAGAGACATGAGACACCGTGGTGTGATGCCACTGAACGTTTGCCTGTATGCTTTTTGGGTACATCAACCTGCCAGTATAACGCCTCCGAAATGTTGGAGCCTCTTATCCTCCCACACCTTCACTGCTAGCCGAAGGCCACTTTGCCAAGGGATAATGCTTGACCATATGTGTCATGCAATGTTCATGAATTCATCACACTTTGGACTGCATGATACTTTAGTTTCCTCTTCTCCCAATCTGTCACCTATCAAAAACGTCTGGTAGATTATTGCGGAATGACTTGCCTAAGATACAGCAACCACTGCTGCATGGGACCAACATCGGCAGTATGTGAAAGTAGCTTGGACTTCAGTACTGTAAGACTTTTGATTAAATTCAAAGTGATGTAGCAGCAGTTATAGCCAGACATGCTGACAATATTGTTATGCATATCTATTCTTCCTCCCTTCATATGGGGCTCTTTATTCAACCATGTAATCTTTGTACAGTGTATTATCCCCCAAATAAATTTGGCGGTGATATCTCCAGTCCTTCTTGTTGTTCTGTTTTGGATGCATGCATTGTACAAAGTGATTTTAAGTAAAGTTTTTACGCAGAGTTAATGCTTTACATATCTATTTTGTTATTACTTACTGCTGGAAAAAAATCCCTTCCCCTTCTGTTCATTATTAAAATATTTCGTATCTACTTCCACTGAACAAGGTGCCATAGTGGTAACAACACTGGACTCGCATTGGGAAAAAGTGTGTGTGTGGGGGGGGGGGGGGGGGGCACCTTCAAATCCACCTCTGTCCATCCAGCTGTAGGTTTCTGCGATTTCTTTAAATGCTGAGATGGTTCCTTTGAAAGGGAACAACCAATTTCTTTCTCCATCCTTAAATTGTAGTGTTAATAGGACATTAATCCCTAAACTTCCTTCCTTCCATTTCCATTTTATGTAGCTATATTTTCACTACCCTCGCAGTTTTCATAGTGGTTCTAAATATATGTTTTTATTTTTAATTTAATTTAATTTAATTTTTTCCTTACATTGTTAATGACCACTTTTGTGTATTTTCTTTCAGGAATATCATAGTTGACAGTGTGTGCTGTGCAAGTTACACACAAAACCATTACCAACAATGCAATGTAAATGGAGAATGTTGTGAACAAATAGAAGATATGAATAAAGACAAACATAAACATGAGAAAAGCCATGCTATTAATAACCATTCACAAACAAAATTAAACAGCCTTAAGAGGCTATGTGAAGATCATGATTGTCATAAAATGGTAGAAAAATCCATAGGGCGGGCAAAATTCAAGAAGTTCAAAGACAAGGAAGAGACAGAGTTGGACAAACATGAAACATCTACACACTCTAAGACAGACACATGTTTTTCAGATAAAAACAGTATTAAGAATGAGCAGTTGTGTAGTGACAGTAAACATGAGAATACCAAAAACAGCTGTACAACAAAAATGAGACCTGACTGTATTGCTGCCAAGAGACCTTCTGGTGCTAAATGTGGTGTCACAAACTGCAACGTAACAGAAGAGAAGCACAAAAAGAATAGTTATGAAGATAAAGCCAGAGTTCCGGACCTATCAGCAAGTAAAATAGACAAATGTAAGACCACTGAACATGCAGAAGAATGTGTAAGTAACAAAAACTGCAATAGTGATGAGCCTAAAATTATGCAACTGGAATCTAAAATAAATAGACAGACCATTGCACCTGTAACATCCACATCAAAAATTGTTAAAGGCAGACTATCAGAGCTGTCACATAAGAGTAGTTTGATGTGTGATCGTACTAGTACATCAAATTTTTCAATTCAGAAATCTTTGTATACTTGCACTAATGCAGAAACCAGCAGTCAGATAAGTAAATCGTCGGGACAAATATTGTCTCTACCTTCGAAAAATTTTTGCCCAGAGACAGTGATAACTTCAAATGTGCTTGTTGATGGGAACAGTTCATCTTCCCATGTTGATGATGGTGCACGGAAATCAGTTGACCCCAAAATGGGGCAGCCTGCTGCAATTCCTATTACACCTGACTTGAATGTTATGGCGAAAGTTACGGCAAATGGGGTTGAACGTCATGTTGCTGCAGCAGGGCATAAAAATGATGCAGTTGTAACTCCCCCAGTTGCTTCAAATAGAGGGAATTCTTACACATTCACCAATAAGCTTGTTAATGACACTGATAACACCGATGTAGATATATTTTCAGAAAGTGCCATTAATGAACAAATATCTTCTAGAAACCTCCACAAGTCCAGAGACAAAGAAGTGGAAGAGAGTAATTCTTGTACCCAGGACCGAGAGAGAGGTGAACAATGTTTAAGACTGAAAGAGGCTGATTGTGGCAGAGATAAATCTGAAAATCCTGACTCTAGTCACACTAAAGGTTTTCATTTATGTGACCACTCAAAAAACGTGCACGGTAATACATTATTCAATCACAGTACTACTCTGAATCGGAGTGAAGTTCTAAACAAAATGGATGTGGCATTGTCTGCTTCAGTAGCAAATGACAAAGACGTTGCTTTATGCAGGAATAACAAACATAGGCTGACAGTTGAGAATAAGGTTAACGATACTGCCACCTGTGAATTGAAAGACAATATTACGGATAATGTTGCATCTGGAATAACAGCTGCATCTCCAATGGTGGAAAATGTTGAAAATCAGAATCAAAGCTCTGAGCCAGTGAGCAATGGAGTTAATAACAGTAAGTCAGGACATACTGGAACACAGAAAATCAACAGTTTAAGAGACAGTGGCTGCTCTACAGGTAAACAAAGTAGCCACAGTGAAAATTGCAAAAAAAAGGGATGCACTGTGTCTTTAGAAAGTACTGTTCATATGGACAGAGAAGGCCAGCAAATGAATAATAGAGGGAATAGTGAGTCTGGATTTCTTTCAACTAAAGATCATAGTGTGAATTACACACCATGTAAAACAAAAACGTCCAGAAAAATTGAAGCCTCACTGAAACGTCCTTGTGTACAAGAGCAACAAGAAACTGATTGTCAGAGAAAACGCTTCAAAGAAGTATCAAGGGCCTCTGAGTCAGGTAAAAGAAAATCAAAGTTGAGCCTGAAGTTAGAAGAGCTGTTTGGTGCTGATGAATGTGATGTTGACGATATTAGTGGTGGACACACAAATTCTTCAAAAATTTCTAAGACTCCTAATCTTCCAGACATTGATAAAGAAATCCCTGAAATTGGAAGAAAGTCAACTGCTTCATCCACAGTAGAGCAATGCTCTGGAGAAGCACAAAGTAAATTACTGCCCCCCGGCAGAGAAAACAATGTTGTGAAAAAATCTTTAGTGTTAGATTCTAACAAAACCAGAGCCCCTGACCTAAAGGCTAAAGTACTGTTGGCAAAACCTAAATTGAAACAGAAAATTGAACAATGTTTAGTAAATAGAGATACAAAAAGAGTTGACAAAGAAGAGGGCATCACCGGAAAGAGTCAATATTCTGAGAGAAGTAAGTCTGCTAAGGAGAAAGTTATGCAGAACTGGTTTTCAGATGCTACCAATCCACCTGCATGTTCCAAGAGCAGATGCACAGATAGAGATACAGCAGCAATTAATCCACATAATATACCTTGGCAATTGAAGAAAGTTGATCTGCCTAATATATCACCTAAATCAATAAAAGACTATTACAGACAAAGCAGCGAAAAATCTTGCAAGCCATTAGTGGCTAAAGTGGGAATACATAAGAGGAACTCATTTCCTCCCATGCCATATAATAATGTGGATGAACAAATGCTTGTTAGGAATGATGATATTTTGTCGTCAGCAGTTCAAGGACGCCGTCATTCAGACACCGAATTTATTGGAAATAATGTGAATGATAAGTCAGAAAGACTAATTGAATCCTGTGAAACAGTATTGAAATTACAAAAAAATACTGTATCAGAGAAAATTGGAATACTTCCTACGGATGATGAAAGGGGAAAAAATATCAGTACATCCAATAAGAAAGGTGCATTACCTATCCCACATAAAATTAATTCTTCTCACAATGAAAACCTAGAAACTGAAAATGTAGAAGTGTCCCTTACTTCTGTAGTTGTGAAAGATGAGGAGAAAGTTCATTATGAAAATGACGAACTTTCAGCTGAACAGCAGGATGAAGAGAAAGTTTGCGAAGAAAATAAAGAACTATCAACTGAACAGCAGGAAGAAGAGAAAGTTTATGAAGGAAATGAAGAACTTTCAGCTGAACAGCAGGAAGAAGAGAAAGTTGCTGAAGAAAATGAACTTTCAGCTGAACAGCAGGAAGAAGAGAAAGCTTGTGAAGAAAATAAACTTGAAGCTGAACACCACATTACAGAATCAGAACCTTTGAACTCAGGTATTGGAAGCAGAAATAATGATGCCACAGAAACTACTTCCTTAGTTGAAGGCAGTACCTCTCCTACTCTTTTACCAGGCAGTGATGACAACCTTGAGTCCCTTCAGGAACGTGGTATAGAAAGAGGAGTTAAGGAAAATGGGAAAGAAAGTGTCTCAGCTGAAAGATCATGCTCAGAAATTGGATTGGGTGTTATCACTGAGGAAACAAAACAGTCATTGCATGCAGAACCAAGCATTCAGTCAATGAATAAGACTGTTAATGGTGAACTAGGACCAAATGAATCAATAATTAAGGAAGAGCCAAAGGATACTGATACTTCGAAAATGAATGATAACAGCATTTCACTTGAATCTATTAGCAAATTCACAAAGGAAACTCTAGGTGTGATAAATAATGAATTAGAAAATGGACCAGGGCCAAATAAAGATAATTCAGAAAACCCTGATTGTAATTTACAGCTAGAAGAAAACAGACTGCAACCTGATGGTGCAGAAGCAATATCCTGTATTTCTGCTGCAATCAGTTCATCCCCACATGAGAACAAAATTGGGTCAATAAGAGTGAAGGATCCACTGACATTAGGAATTGATATTAAACGCTTGGAATCTGACTCTGCTACACGTGCAGTAGAAAATTATGTGAAATTGTTTCCCCAACAAATTCAAGATGATCTCACTGATTTAACTAGTCTGTTCATTACTGGTTTCATGGATTTCGACAGATACAAGGCTCGAAAGAATGATGCTGAAAAGTTGCCTGGAACATCAAGAGAAATAGAACTCACATGTGCCCATAAGGATTTTGTCCTTTCTTTTCAATCAAAATGCAAGGTTGTGATAAAAAAAGTAAACTTTTTGAAACTTTATTTTGAAGATAAATTTGAAAAAGTTTTGCACACATTTGTGAATAAGAGACGACCCTGTACAACTCAAGAATTAGACCAATTGTACCAAACATTTTTTAAACAGGAATCCCAGAACATTAATTTGGCCAGTGAAAACACTTTTGACACACAGGCAGAGCAAACAAAAAATATTGTTAACAGTGATGATGGAAATAATACACAGGTTGAAACTCAGTCACTTGTGCGTGAAGTTCAAAATTCTATCAAGCGTTGCTACCAGAAAATGTTAGTAACCAATAACTCGGCTACTAATGCAGTAACTGACATTTCACAGTCTCTTAATGGTTCCCGTGAAGAACTGAATGATGCAGTAAATGTTTTGGCTTATCAAAGCTGTAATAGTGAACGAGGAATCTCGAAAACTGTTTACCAAGGAAACAATTCTGGTCTTCAGCCAGACACATTGGCCAATGTAAAAAGTGTTCCAGGAGAAAATGCAAATGCTAGAGACAGTGTCTCTTCACAGGCGGCAAGAAGTACTGTTCAGACGATGACCACTAGACCATCTAGTGAACAGATTTCATCGTGTACCTCAAATTTAAATGAAAACGGGTTTACAGCAGCTCGCAGAGTTGATATGTCTCAACACAAACTAGGATCCTTACAGCCTATTATATCGCTGGTTGAACAGATGGTTTCCGGCCACCACAGGCCGATTGGAGACACATTTCCTGGACGTGCACAGGTTCGGTCACACTCGGAGGACGAAACTCGACGTAGTTTTCCACCTTCGTGCCAGTCGCAGCAAGGGTGCACACTGTCTGGACAGCCACAATCACAGAATGGGGGCATTCTGCTGGAGCAGTCGCGATGTCCGGTGCCAGGGCAGCCACAGTCCCAACCCGAGTGCCAGCTCTCGGGTCGGCCACTACAGCGGCGGCAGTCGCAACCAGGTTGCCAGTTACAGGGACAGGTGCAGCACCAGCTACAATCACAACACCAACAGTCACAGCTTGGGTGCCAGCCGCCACCTCGTAAACAGATACAGCAGCAGTTACAGCAGCAACTGCAGCTCGGGTGCCCTCCACCTGGTCAACCGCAGCAGCAGCAGCAGCAGTCACAGTCACAGCAACAGCAGCCACAGCTTTGGTGCCAACCGCCTGGTCGGCAACAGGTGCAACAGCAATCGCAGCAGCAGCAGCAGCTTGGTTGCCAGTCACCGCGTCAGCCACAAGTGCAACAGCAATCACAGCAGCAGCAGCAGCAGCAGCCTCAGCTCGGGTGCCAGCCATTGGGGCAACCACAGACAATGCCACAGCACGGGTGCCCTCAGCTCTATCAAGAGTGGCAGCGCCGGCAGCCACAGCAGCCACCACAGCAGCAGCAGCCGCAACCCGGGTTCCTGCCGCTGGAGCATCTGCAACAGAAGTGGTCCCCTACTAACCAGCAGCAACAAGGAGGGGTGACATCACAACCACTACAATTCGGCCTTACTACTTCAAATTTGAGACAAGTTCTGATCAGATACCAAAACCCCCAGAACAGTAGTGCACCAACTTCAAATTCGAGTCAGTTGCAAGGTGCGCGCTTTCTTCCGTACACGAGCCAGCCACAAGTTTGTTGCCCCCCTCCGTACTCGAGCTATATGCAGGTGGGACCGCCTCCTAACACAACACAGGCTTCTTCTAAACAGAGACCCCAGCAAGAAAGCTACTCAGCTTCAAACTGGTCTCAACTGCCATCCTACCATATTCAACAGCAGTACGGAGCTCTGCATTCAAGTATGGCTAACGGTAAGGCTCAGGACCAGACAGTAAATGGGTATCGATCTTCGAATCTGAACTTGCCTTCTAGTCAGAATTTTCCCCAACCTGGAAATATACCAGCAAATCACAGTCAGGCACAGTGGGGACATTTATCTATGAACTCTAACTCAGTGCAAGCAGGATATGTACCCTTGGAACAGACTCACATTGGGTGTATTCCTTTGAACTCGAATCGGTCTCCAATAGAGACTTCGTGTGCAAATGACTTGCAGCTCAGGCAATTGCTACACGTACCTTCGTATGTGAATCAGTCTCACACTGGAAACCAACCTATAAATCAAGAAAATACGAATCATCGAGTCCTAAGCCAAACATTCCCACAACAAATGTCGCACAGTACTGCACAAGTTAGTCAAGTATCTTCTGCTCATCCACAAGTAACTCAGATGGTCTATCAAGATAAACTTCGCTATATGGCTTCTAAATCTCAGCAAAACCAGCCTGTGGCTTCTACTGTGCCACATGGTTCACAGTTGCCACCTCATTCTGTTCACGGAGGTAAAGTTCCTTCAAATCTTACAAATTCAGTAATTGCTGGGCACACACGTACAAGTTGTGGAACGACGAATCGTGTGACCCCACAACAGACTACAGTTGCCGCCTGTCCTTCAAAAGTGGTGCCAAATTCACATTTTGTTGATGCACAGTCTGTCACTTTTCAGAGTGGAGGAGCTCGTACAACACTTGTTAGAACTCATCAGAACACATTTCATAGTGCACCAAATGGAACCACGACGGGGGTACTCCGTAGTCATTTACAAGGAAGACAAGAATATCAAGGAACACACAACTCTTCCTCAGGTGTTGAGTGTCAAGTTAACAGTGCCACTTACTCTGCTGTTATACAGAATAGTGGAGTGAAAGAAACACCATCATCAGATGAAAATAGGAACTATGTGTCTACTATCACAGGAATTACAAATGTCCCGGTAAACACTAAACAACCAGAAACGCAGCAAGGATATAGACTACAACAGACTGAACAGCAGAGTAACAAAACCCCTTCTGTCATCCAGGGCATTAGTGAACCACAGCAGAATGTTACATCTACTTCCAGTGTTCAAGTGATGAGTGTACGTCAACAAACAATAAATTCAAGAACTCAGATAATGGATGTACCTAGTTCAGGAACCTTGACTGCTCAGCATTCAAATGCAAATTGTGGTGTTGTGAATTCACAGGTACAGAGGTCATATAGAACAGCTGCTGTGTGGCAAGTGCCAAACGGTTCACAGCAAGCCATTTGTAAAACAGTCTCGCAGAACAGTGTGGCAGTGTCTCCTGGAGAACAGTCGCACAGGCAGTTCCATGTCTCAAGACAATGCCCAAATATTTTAAACAAACAGAGTGCAAATAAGAAGGATCTGTTAGCTCACATCAGTACTGAGGCTTCTGCAGTTAAAAGTGGAATGCGTCATGAAACTAATTCTGAAAATAATAGAATTCCTAGTAATAATTCTGTACCTAGTGTGCAACGACCAGCCACTTCACAGTCAGAGTCAGTACTTATAACTTTGAGAAATCTACTGAGAGATGCTCCTGATATTTCAGTAACAGCTGTAAATCCTGTTTCAAAAAAGAATCAATTTATTTGTGCAGATAAGGACCAAAACATGCTGCATGAAATGGTATCAGTGACAACTGTTGATAGTAATTCCAGGAAAAGTTCTGTGTCTATGAAAGCACAAGAAGGTAAATTGTCACCACAGGTTTATACTGAAACTGCAGTTAGATCTACATTAAATGGAACAAAAGTAATGGAGAGTGGAAACATTTCTTGTCACCCTGTTAGCACTCAGTCTTTGGTTTCACACGATTATGCAGTTGCTTCACTATCAGTAAATGATAGTAGTAATACAAATTCAGCGAGTGAAGGTGGCCAGATACATTCTCCAGAACAGTCTGATGGACTTCATGTTTCATGTACAACAGTTGAAAAACCAAGTGTACCACTGTTAACTCATTGTGACAGACGTACAAAACTGAGCCACGTTACTGTGAAAGAGGGAGACTTGACTTCTACAAGTAATATTGACAACTGTTTACTGACAAGTGTCACTGAGCTAAATGCTGTGCAACATCAGATTCCAGCAGCATCTGGGGACATTTCATATTCCTCAAAATTGGTTGGTAAAATACCATCTAATCATGAGGAGTCATCTAGCTCCAGTAGTTTAGTATACAGCAAGGACAGTCTCAGTTCTGGATGTGCTTCACATATCATGACACCACCTGAAATGAACAGTAAAAGCAAAGCAAACTCTGAAACATTGGTAAGTGAGGCACGCGCAGTGAGAAGTAGTGCAGTCTGTGTAAATACTGCTTTGAATTCTCCTACTTCTGGGAATATTCCAGTCATTGTAAGTTCAAAAGAGTCGGAGAATTGCAAACATTTGGCACGTAATAAGTCTGACGTGGTGTGTGAGTTACGGGGAAATTCTACCTGTGAATCAGAAACAATGCATAGTGCTGATGGAGAAAGCATGTCCACAGTGAGGGTAGAAAAGGTTTCTGTCACTTGTGCCAGTAAAAATATAGTTCCTGAGACAGATGACACACCACAGGAATGCAATAAACAGATAACTGAGGATTTTGACAGTGATTGTTTTCCAGCTGAAAATGATGTGCAATGTACTAAGCAGATCATAACTTCAGAAAATATTTCTAATGAGACAGAGGGGATGGAAGAGCTGGAAGTCAGAGAATTTATAGAAAGTGATCTTTCAGTTAATTCAGAAATGTCCATAAAACTGATGTCTCGGGTTTGTTTTGATACCAAGCGAAAAGTGGATTCAGATTCAGCACATTTAGAAATTAGTGAGAGGAGGAACCATTCAGCTGAAGCTATTCCAGCTGATATGAATACTGTCAGTGAAAATATTAAGATTCTATTAGGAAAGAGAAGTGAAGTGAACATTGATACACCTACAGTGGCAGCCTCTACTGTTACTATGGATAATCCTTTGAATTCTGCCACCAAGATAATGTCCTCTGGATATGGTACAGACAGAGAGAATTCATCTGTAACTGAAAAAATAGAAAACACCATGTCAAAATCTGTAACTCCTCTTTCTGTTAGTTGTAGGCAGTCACAGGATTGTTATGGGGACATTTTAGATGTAAAAAGGAAAGAAGTACACTGTTCATTAGAGGATGATGATGATGATATTGAGATCATAGAAGATTATAGTCCTGTACAGTTCATAGGCTACAAATTTGCTAAAGACGAAGAAATCGGAAATACATCTTCAGGGAGCCAACATATCCAGGAAAAAGACTTCTCTTCAAAGTCAACAGACATTGATTCTGTGAAGGAGCTGGAAGCAGTAGTAAGTACTAACCATTTAAAGTAACAATTTCCAAATTTATGATTTTTAGCATTTTTAACCCCTCCTTGACCATGTAACTTTTCTCAAGCCTCACAGCATTTTCTGCTGCACTTAGTAATCTGACATGTTTTGTTGTGCTTTTCTGCGACTCTACATTGCTTATAGTGATATGCTATTGACAGCAAAAGCGTGTACTGCAAAAACAAGGAGAATTTTTTAAAATTTGATGGTTTCATTGACTTTATGAGAGAGCAAATGCATGCTCACTTTTGCAAAAATCATCTTTCCAAGTATTTCTTTCCTTTAGTAATACATTTCAAAATCTTTTCCAGAAATATGCCTTGTAGGAACGACATTGTCAACAGGCAGTAAAACTGTTAGTTGTTGCTGGTACACGCATGTGTACACAGAAACTATTTATGATAATTTTCATCATTAACTGTTACAACCTATAATAAAAAAAGAAAAATGTTAAAATGTGAAGAGGCCATTGTGACTGATATAAAAGTCTCAATACATTTGGTACGGCCTCTCGAATGTTGACAACAGCTGGCCCAAATTCAGCTTGTTGAGCATGGTCAAGGGGTTAAAGGGTGCAGAAACATCTTTCTTAATTTAAAATTAAGTAAAAAATTGTATATCAAAGTGAAGAAACTGTGATAACACAAATGATATCCATAGAGTGGAAAGTTCTGTTTACACGAGTTGCCTTAACAATATCTAACAATGGAAAGTTCAGTTTGGAATCAAGAATATAATGAAGGACTTTGTCAATCTTAAGAAATGTATGCTATCCTTCCTTGTCACTGCCAAGACATGATTCATCAGCAAAAATATGCATATAGTTTCTGTTCATTCTGTTTCCTACAAATCAAACTAGGAGCTGTAGCACTGTTTTGAAGGCCCACTTTCTACATGATTTTGATTAAACAATGGGAAATACTGTTGGGAATGTCAATAATAGAAGATAGTTAACAACTCACCATAAAGATGTTTGCAGAATTGGTGACAGGCATGTAAAATACATGCCTTGTCAGTGGCTCAGCGGTCATCTTCATGCCGAGTTGTTATATGAAACTTTTTTTTCCAGCAGTGTGATGTTAGCTGGAGTCAATTAGAGGCTCAATTTCAATTATCAGACTTTTATTTGTATTATCTTCAAACCCTGGTTGTTCGCCGCAGCGGAGCGCATTGAGGCACTATGCTGCGATGTGCGAGGCTTTTCCCCGTCGGGGGTTCGAATCCCCCCTTGGGCATGGATGTTTGTGATGTCTTTAGTATAAGGTAGTTCATAATTAGTTTGTAAATTTAGAGTCTGTTGACCCCGCATTAAGTCCCAGAAGCTTCACAAACATTTGAACATTTTCAACCTGGTTCTTCCAAATGCTCTTCATTTTAAAGTATATCCCGCAAAGGTAATTTTCACATCAAATCATTTTATCAGTATCATGTTTGAAGTAACTTCTGTTAGTATAGCTCAAAATTTGATGATTGCTGATTAAAATATTTGGGGTGCATGGCAACTAGATCTCTAGTGATATTGTTTTAAGTGTTATTCGGGACAGTGGTTTTACCCCTCCATTTAAAGCTTTTCTTCAATATTGTCTGTGCCTGTCCTCTCATGACCTCCGATTGGATGTTCCCATTTGTTTCCGTGTGGCTGACTTTTCCTGTTTTTAGTCTCACGGTCGGTCAGCCACTGATGTCGGCTTTTACATTTTATTTCTTATCGTTGATCGGTGATTTTGTGTGATTGTCACGTTTTTCGTTATCTCATGCCGACTTTGTAGAAGGCTCTTTTATGCGTTCATGCCTTTTGTTGCGACATCCAATGATGGAATAGAGAACTGATGACCTCCGTAGTTTTGTCCTCCTAAAACATCCAAACAACAACAATCTCTAGTGCCTGTGTTGATTGTATGGTGTTTTAATGTATAGCAGGACTAAATGTTCTCAATAATCAATTTGTGCTTCCAGAACATGTGTTTCAGCGATCAGTGAGGCTTCCACAAGCTGGAACTTGTCAACAGAGAATCCAGTGATTCTGTAAACTGTGCCATTTGTATGGCATCAAACTAATACATATTGTTCCTTCCTCTTACATAACTCAGCATCTTTGTTATTTATTGCACCTATTTTCCTTATTTCACTCAAATAGTTCTTAATAATGGTTTGGATCTTTGTTAATACCAATTTTAATTAGCATCAATACTGCACCACTTCCTGTCAAGATTGTTTTCTTCGTTGCTTCATTTCTCCAATTTTATTTTGTTCAGTAATGAAGTTTTTAATTTTTTTGTCATTTGATACTTGACCACCTCCAGAATCAAGTATGCCAAATTTTTCTTCATTTTGACATTCAGTCTCCAGTTTCTTCTGACAGTACAAATTGGGTTGAGTCAATCTTCTTCTCAAACTGTGTTTTGTTCATTTTGATGTGGCGTGGGCCTGTAACCTGTTGTAAATCATTAATTTAATCCAAAAGAGTTTAATTTAGGAATGCACAGGATATAAAACAAAACTTAAGGATATTATAGAGGGAAACTTTCCCGGTGGGATAAATAAAAATAAAAATAGAAAAGAGATGACTTACCAAAAGGACCGGCTCGTCGAGAGAAACAAATAAAATCACACACAAACACACATACAAGCTTTCGCCACCACTGGCAGCTTCTTCAGGAAAAAGAGGAAAAAAGGGGAGGAAAAGGGAAGGATATGGGTTTTAAGGAAGTGGAAAAGGAGTCATTCCAATCCCAGGAGTGGAAGGACTTACCTTAGGGGAAAAAAAGGAAGGTAAACAAATACACACACACACTCAGACATATCGAAACGCAAGCACAAGGTGTGCTTGCGTTTCGATATGTCTGAGTGTGTGTGTATTTGTTTACCTTCCTTTTTTTCCCCTAAGGTAAGTCCTTCCACTCCTGGGATTGGAATGACTCCTTTTCCACTTCCTTAAAACCCATATCCTTCCCTTTTCCTCCCCTTTTTTCCTCTTTTTCCTGAAGAAGCTGCCAGTGGTGGCGATAGCTTGTATGTGTGTTTGTGTGTGATTTTATTTGTTTCTCTCGACGAGCCGGTCCTTTTGGTAAGTCATCTCTTTTCTATTTTTATTTTTATTTAAAACTTAAGGATATTTCAACTGTCAAACTATCCTCATAGTACAACAGTCATTTATCAACTAATTATCTGCTTAGATACTTGACAATGATTATCTGGCAGAATAGTGTCAAAAGTTTTCGACAGTCACCACATTAGAGCCGTTTAATTACTGTACATTTATTATGTTGATGTTGGCGGGAGTGGAGAATGAAGAACAATATGCACATGCTTTTAACTCTTGTGATGTTTATCCATTGTGTTAGTGTATTTTGTATTGGGAAACTAGGCTGACCTAGCTTTCTAAACCTCTCCACCTCTGAATAACTACTGCAAAACACATTCATTTGCACCTGCTTGTTGTTTTGGTTTCTTTGTCCCCTCTTCCCGAAACATATGATTTGATGTTGTGGAACATAACCAATCCCCGCGACTACTCAGAACATACTTCTTCGTTATATAGTCTTCACACCTAATGGGGTGTCCATTAATTGCATGAGGTTAATTTGGTGTTTTTTCGGCTGGCCGCGATGGCAGAGGGGACTGAGGTGCTCCAGTCACAGTCTGCACGGCCACTATGGTCGGGGGTTCGAATCCCCCCTCGGGCATGGATATTTGTGCCGTCCTTAGTCTTAGTTAGTTCGTAAGTAGTTTGTAAGTTTAGGGACTGATGACCCCATAGTTAAGTCCCATAAGCTATACAAACATTTGGTGTTTTTTCGACTCACATGTCTCCTCTTGGTGAGGTGTCTGAGATTTAGCTCCCCCTCCCCCTAATCTGAGATGAGATTTTCAAAATGTGTGTTTTTAGCATAACAAGTTAATAAATAATTCAGTGTGTTGGACGTATTTAACTCAGAGTGAGAAAATCTAGCAATAAAGTACTTTAATATAGGGAACTACTGAAATTTGTAAAAATGTATTGTTATTAAGTATATAGGAACTTATGTTGGCTACAGTGTGACGAGTTGAACCAGTATGTTCAGGCACCCAGTAATGCTTTTTGGGGAACCTCTGCATCATTGTGTTCAATAACTGTCAGTTCTTCATGGCAGCTGTTGAGCAATGAAACAGTTATCGTCATAAACACTTTGCTGCCACCCGACTTGTAAACTGCACTGTTAGTCACATGTTTGGCTGGCCAAGCCTCATGGCATTTGCATAATAAATATTAATGTGTAACATTTAGCTATAGTTCAGAGGAGAGAAATATTTTATTTAATTTAAAACAACTGTCTCATACTTTTACACTGTTGTTTCTTGTGGGGGAAAATGTCGTGATATTTGCTGTGATTCCCGCACATGAGATTGAGTGCGATTAAGTTTGACCAACTCCCCTCCACCTAGTGCCTCAATAATTAGTGAATGCCCCCTACTCTTCAGTATTCATCTGTAGCACCACTTTTCAATAGCTTCTGTAATCTTCATTTCTATACTGCATATTGTCTATATTCCACCTCTGTTCAAAGCTGCACTCCAGATAAAAGCCTTCAGAAAAGATTTCATAGTTGTGGATTTTGGTGTCAGTGTTGAAAATTTCCTTGTCTATTATGTGCATAAAATAACCCAAAATTTCACCCCTTCTGTCTTCTGCATCCTTGTTTTTCTTCACTTGCCTTATTTATTGTTTATTTTAATCGCAAATTTATTGTTCCACATTGTTATCAACTAAATCTTGATATTACCCAATAATATAAGTGAAAAAAATGAAAACTGTACTCACCAAGTGGTAGTAGAAGTAAACAGACATAAAAGAGCCAGTGGCTCCTTATGGTAAAACGGTTGAGGAGGCACAAAGAAAACAGACTTGCTTAGTTTAGGAAATGGGGGGGGGGGGATACAGTCTTATTCCCCAATTCCTCTTCCCTTTGGTCCTCTGCCATTATGAGGAGCCACTGGCTCAGAAAGCTTGCTCAATTTTCACATCTTTTATGTTTTACTTGGCAAGTAGATT
Source organism: Locusta migratoria (assembly GCA_026315105.1). NCBI lineage: Eukaryota > Metazoa > Arthropoda > Insecta > Orthoptera > Acrididae > Locusta > Locusta migratoria. The sequence continues at coordinate 870,655,717 of CM048744.1, forward strand.
TTTATCTTTCGTATAATATTTGATATTGCTCCAAGATTTTTTTTTGCAAGTTATGGTATTGTCATTTTTACCATTCCCTAAAAATAATGCAACAATGTGTGTTCTTGTATGTATATAAGTATTAGTAAGATTTACTACTGTTTCAGTTTGCTTAAGTGTTCATATCCAGTTGTGATATTAATTCCAGATACCAGATATATGTGATGCTAAGGGTACCTGATTTTCCACTTCAAGCAAGTTAGAGAACAATTCACATTTATTCTTGTAAGGTATACAGATATATGCTGCATGGTTTTTTGCATTTTATTTCAAATGTATGACATTGTTCTTCACACACACACACACACACACACACACACACACACACACACACACATGTACATGTACGTGATAGCTGTCTCCATGTGAGAATTATAATTCATTTGCACTGATAAAGAGCTTATTGCTTTTTCAATAGCTTCTTAAGCTATACCCTATAAAGCAAATTTCAGTTTAATATTAATCTGTTTTGTTGATGCCAAATTCTTTGGAGATGATGGAACGTGCTTCAATGCTTAAGGAAGATTGATTGCATTTGCTTTATCTGAATTTCTGCTGCTGCTGGCAAAAGAATGAACATGTCAATTTGTACAATCATGTTCTATTGCTTTTATGTATTCAGGGCTTGTTCTGTTTATTCCCAGTTCTCAATTGCAATATTTATTTTTGTATAATGCTCTTCATTTGAGCTCAAAGGTCGACACTGCGTGACATTTAATACTCCATACTTAATTGTAATGGTTGCTATTCTTTTCCTTCATTTTACACCTCTTTCAGTACATCATGTCTCTTCTTTGTGTTGGTATTGTCCCAATTTTGTACAAAGGTTTGTTTATGACTCTTGCTTAATGTTGCATATGGATATATAGAATGAATTGGTGACATAATAATTCTTAAATCAATGTTTGCCTGTGAAAGAACTTTGCATGTTAAGTAAATGTGTAGGGTCCATCCTGATATGTTTGCGCCTTCCTGAATAGTGCTTGATGCACATTGGTGAACAAATAAAAATTTGCACTCATTACGCTCAAAAAGAGCTAACATTATGGATAAATATATTTGTGAAACCACTAGCATCTTATGAACTTCTGTGAAAAAGAAGAAAATTTATGCATTTAGTGGACATCATGAAAGTTCTATTGTTGTACTTCATATTATTAAGATAAGCCATGTAATGATAGGCCACTTCTGAGTAGTGTTGAAAACCACCATTTACAACCATTCTCTTTGGAGAGCATTTTACAAGGGTAATGGGTTTCACACAATATCGTTTTACATGAACAGAATGAGACCACTGTTTCTGCCAGTACTGCTTGAGCTGAAATAATCATGAAGATGAAAGTTGACTTTAACGTGTGCATGCTAAATAAAATAATGTATGCAGCTGAGCATGTGACATCAGTTATTGGTATACGTAGGCATTGTTACGTCTGTTGTATTTGCAGAAATTCATTTTGAAAGTGTATGTTTTATTTTTCATCCAGATTGGTGGCAAGACTGCAGAAGAGACTGGGAGCAAAGATATGAACAATGAAACTACCAAATCAGAAAGTCTCAAAATAGTCTCCGTTGTATCACTGACACCGAGAGCTACGGGTGAAAGTGATATCCAGGTATGTTACAAAAACCATAGTGAGTAGAACAAAAAGTGTGCCGACTCCGTGCGGGTTAACACAGGTAGCATAAGGAGCAGTGGCGTGCCCTCAAACTAAGAGCAGCACTGTTGCTTGAGATGTAAGTTGGTGTGAATTTGCTTTTATGGAAGGTGTACGTTGCTATTGTCTATACTTTTCTGTCTGTTTATTTATGGTGTTGTGGGCTAATGATGAGCAGTGGAAGGTTATGTGGAGAGAAAGTGATGTTCCGACCTTTAGTTAACTGCGTGTTGATGAACAACAATGAGAAGAGGAACAAAATATCCTCATCTGTTTACTTACATTATGCATGTCTGGCTACAGAGAAAGTAAAACATTTTTTATACCTCCAAAAAACTTGAGTATCAAAAATGGTGGAGAGCAATTCTTCGCATTGACCCAAGATGCATCCGAAAATTGTTTTTGTTTAATTCACATTTCGGTGAAGAACTTATTATGAAAGCACTCATTTATCATTGATTGTAAAGAAGTCAAAATTCCCAGACAAAGATGGTTTCTAAAACCAGGAGCGGTCCTAATTTATTTCCCAGTTTATCAATATATATATCGAAAATGTTACACAAAAGAAAATATCCAGTAAAACAATTGTAAAAGAGAAGCTGTGGCAAAGAAGTTGCAATGTCAGCCAGTGATCCTTCTTTTGTGGAAAATATACAAAACGAACAGGTATCGGACATGGCAGTAATAACATTAAAGTGTAATAAATAAATAAATAAATAAACACTGGAGGTTATATGATTACTGAATGAATGAAGAATAGCTAATTACGAAAACAGTGTGTCGCAGAAGCGACTCTCACATGAGTAGCAGAAGATGACATAAGGTTCGTTCGAGTGGCGCTGCTGACGATCTGAAACAGTTTGAAGCGTTCGAGTGGCACTTTTGACTCTTTCTGATGATATCTGACTGACCAATCAGGTGTTCGCGTGGCGGAGCTGATAGTTTGAGATTGTTTATTTAAATAGCGGATTTTCGTCAAACTGTTTTCTGACTGACTCCAAAGTGTTTAAAAAGCCTCCACCAAAAGACTAGCCTGCACATTTACGAAGAGGTTTGTGTTCCAAGTCTTCCATTTTCTCTTGATTGAGGCTGAGCTTTGTATATTAGACAGGCATTCTTTCAACTTATGTGGCCTTCTAATACAATACGTCCCCTTTTTATTACACCCATACATACTATAAATGAAAGGTGTGGAAATTTTCATAACATACGAATTTAAAGATGAATGCGTATGTTTTTACAGTTTGGATTGTGATATATTCGCCTGAAAATGAAGTCGTAATAGTCCTACTGAGATTTTCTGTGCCATCGGTAAATGAACTGATTGACAAATAAGAATAATATAGTTCACAACAGGCATTGGCACTGATAGGTTTTTTATAACCAATATCTAGCTTTTTATGTGCCACTATAGCGTCTTACAATTACTGTTCCCTCTGTTTCTCCTTGTGGTTATTTATTATAGAAATCTATTAGTGCCAATGTGGGCGTTTCTACACTAAATGTGTAACTTCTGGGAAAATCATGTACGATGATAATTGCCAGCCGTGGTGGCCGAGGGGACTGAGGCGCTTCAGTCACGGTCTGCATGGCCACTACGGTCGGGGGTTCGAATCCCCCCTCGGACATGGATATTTGTGCCGTCCTTAGTTGTAGATAGTTCATAAGTAGTTTGTAAGTTTAGGGACTGATGACCCTGTAGTTAAGTCCCTTAAGCTTAACAAACATTTGAACATTTTGATGATAGTTCTTGCACAACACCTGCAAAATTTTTGTATATTAATTTGTATGTTTCATTTTTTAAATTTTATTGTAACTCATAATAATGGGACAAAATGCATATGAAGTTGTATGTTACCGAATATTCCTTTCACACACCACTATCCTAAACTACCTCATTTTTGTATGAGGTTTTGTCAGGTTGAATTGGCTACATTGTTTATAAATGGGGGCACATGTTTACGTATATTTTACGTTTTGTCAAAGTTTATGATCAGAATGTATTCCTCAATTTATTTCTGATGGTGGAATTCACACTGTTCGCCGCTGGTCTGTCACCTCACGTCAATGTGAGCTTTCTCAAGAAGAATGTTTTGATGGAACGGTTGTCTGGTAACATCGCGACTCGCAAGTTAACCTAGTTTCGTCACGCGAATTTCATATTATACTCGACAGATACATGGTTTGCACGCAAATGTGTCTTGTTAATCTTTACTTTATTATCATACTTTGGTTTAACAGTAAATTGCAAATGTCTCATGATGACTTAAATAGTTTTCTCGATTGAGCGTCCTACATAACATATCACCACTCATTACCTCACTTTCAACATCGGTAGATAGCAAAGATGCCAATAGCGCTATAGGTGGCCAAACTGCGAAACAGGTGAAATAAGCGTTAGAGTTGGCTTCGGAGTTGGAAACTGTCAAAAAGTGCGCATGCGCATTGGAGACCTTCCAAATCGTCAGTAACTATCAGGAACTATCAGCGTGTGGGCCACTCAAATGAAGCTATAGTCTAATCTCCTAGGTCATTGTAAACTTGGTAAGAAACAGACAATTGTAGTTGGCACAATGTTAAAGAATGCCATGATGATGAGTTTCTTCTGGAAAGCATGTTCTTAAATATTAAATCCACAAAGGAAACGGACATTGAAACATGGATTGTTGACCCTTCCTTCTGAAACACATCTACGTGAGCATGAATAGCACCAAGCTGTCTATCTGGATGAATGGCCGTCCTCAAACTGTGGCCATGAGACAGCTAGACTGTCCTGTTGCAGAACAAGCAGCACTATATAAATGTGGCTCACTTTAATGACTGCTACACAGCCTGTGGCAAATGGATCCTCCCCAAAAACACCAGCTTTTCTGAATTGTGCTCATGGGAACTCTTCCTACAATATACCCTACACTCCCGCAATCCCCCAGGCCTAAACCTTCGCTAGTTCCTGATCCTACCACCCTTCCCTCCCCTTCCCTGCCCACACTTTATCCTTACATATGTCTCCCATTCCGCCTCACGTCATTCCCATCCTTTCCTTCCGCCCTGTCTGTCAGACAGAACTGGTGTATTCCACTACCTGTTTAGTGCATCTGACCCTCCTCTCCTGCTCCTTCTCCTTGCTACTTCCCCACTGTCACCACTGGTTGCTCTCATCTTGGCCATGCTGAGTACCACAGACTGGTCACAGTGGCCGGAGACGGCAGTTGTGTATATATGTTTCTCTCTGGCTGATGAAGGCCTTAATGGTCAATAGCTACAAGTTTTATTCCGTCATTTGTGCCTTTGTGTGTCTCATCGGACGCCTCTGTGGTGAGTAAGCAACCAATCCTTCTAAAAGAATAGTGTGGAGAAGAAGAATTTAGGTTATTTAATACCGAAATTACGAACATTAAATTCTGCAATGTATATTGGTCCTAAGCTCATTTTTCATTGCAAGAAACGCTGGTTTTTCACACACTTTAAACAGATTCGGGAGCACTGAAGTCTTCAAAAACTTCGAAGGCTGTCCAGAAACTATTGAAACTAGCAGACAACTGATGTCAAAGTGATTCTCGTTTCATTACTTACATTTAAGAATGTATGAATTATTGTACTATGATTGACCTCTACTTGTATATGTTATGATTTGACTTAGCCTATACTTTGTAAAACACATTGCTGTGGGTCACAACTGGAGCCACTGAGATCTGGTGGTAGAAATGGTGAACTAGGGGAGTCGGCACACTTTCTCATCTACTCGCTGTGCAAAAATAGTATAAATTAGATATCTTCAGATAACACTTGGTGGGAAGTAAGTTTCCTCAAATCCCATCAGTGATGGTGAAATTTGTGTGACATCCTTCTCCTATGTTCTGGAATGAAACTGCTAAAAATCTTACATGTGATTATCCAGTGCAAGAATAGTATGCGTCCTAGCAGTTTCCCCTCCTCCTCCTCCTCCACCACCACCACCACCACCACCACCACCACCACCACATTGCCTACCTCGTGGACCTCCATACCAACAACCTGGTGCCCATATTCAAGCCCCCGCCTCCCCTTTCCCCACCACCACCACCACCACCACCACCACCCTGGTGCCTGCCTCCCAGCACCCCCCTCCACACAAGACACATCATGTCTGCCTCCCACTCACACCCCCCTCCACCCCCACACAACCCAGGTGCCCACCTCCCAGTCCCTCCCCCCCCGCCTCTGTCCTGGTGCCCACTTCCCAGTCCCACCCCCTTGCCTCTGTCCTGGTGCCCGCCTTCCAGTCCCACCCCCTCGCCTCTGTCCTGGTGCCCGCCTCCCAGTCCCACCCCCTCGCCTCTGTCCTGGTGCCCGCCTCCCAGTCCTGCCTCCTCGCCTCTGTCCTGGTGCCCGCCTCCCAGTTCCGCTCCCTCGCCTCTGTCCTGGTGCCAGCCTCCCAGTCCCGCCCCCTCGCCTCTGTCCTGGTGCCAGCCTCCCAGTCCCGCCCCCTCGCCTCTGTCCTGGTGCCAGCCTCCCAGTCCCGCCCCCTCGCCTCTGTCCTGGTGCCCGCCTCCCTGTCCCGCCCCCTCGCCTCTGTCCTGGTGCCCGCCTTCCAGTCCCGCGCCCTCACCTCAGTCCTGGTGCCCGCCTCCCAGTCCCACCCCCTCACCTCAGTCCTGGTGCCCACCTCCCGGCTCCCTCCCCTGGTGCCAGTCCTCCCCCACCAATGCCACTACGACCACCACCATGAGTCTCCTAGCCCATCACCTTCCTTGTCTCAGTTTCTCCACTCCACCCCCTTTGCTGCTGCTACTACCTCTAACCTTGTCTTCCCATCGACCTATCATATGCATTCCTTTTTTGCATTTTCACTTCTTGTTTCATTTCCTGTTTGCCTCGGTATTAGTCTTTCTTTCCTTGAACCCGGTTTCACCTTTACTCCCTTTGCTACTTTCTCCTCTGTTTTGCCCTTCATCCTTTGTCACCTTTCCTTTTTCCCCCCACATACTTTAATCCCTCATTATAGGTTATGTGCCCTCCTACTGCCTGCTAAGTTATTTATCCTGATGTCTTAAACAATCAGTTCACTGTGTCAGATGTTGTGTCTCTATTTATATTATTCAGTTAATATATTTTCTGGCTAACATAATACTTTAACTGGTTAATAATAATTATTTTAATGTACTAATTAAGTATACTTGTTTCTATTTGCAATCATCTGTATTGCAGTGGCCATCATCCCCAGAGCCTAGAACAGTCTCTAGAGATAGTGGATATACAACACCATCAGATGGGGCAGTTCATGATGCTCAGGTTAGACCTTGATATATCATTTCAACGTATATATTTGATTAATTTGCTGTTTCAGAACTTTCAGTGTAACTTCATTATCATCTCATGTACTGATCACCTTGAAAGGCTGGAGATAGAGAGTTCATATTCACAGGACATGTTTATTAGATGTTCTAAAAAATTATTAGTGTTTGCCATCTTGGTTCAACATGTACCCTGTTGCTGCCTGCTATTCACAGATTCTGTCAGGAACCTGGATACCTTGCTCCATTCTTATAACATGTGAATGGTGTCGTGTCATGTTTTATAGATATCTGTGCTGATTTCACTTGGTTCAAAAGTTCATCTGTGGTGGCTGGCATTGGTTCACAGTGTCATACCCATTATCCTTGCAAATGTAAATTCTTGACAATAGTCAATGATCTAGTGGAACAGAGAAACATCTACATCTACGAACATACTCAGCAAAACATGGTAAGGTGCATGATGGAGGGTACACTGTACCACTACTGACTGAAGTCCTGTGACACTAAAAAGGCACATGTGCTTGCAGTAATATCTGGTCATGCTTTGTCTTGCTGAAAAATGGCATCTGGGTTTCATGCAGAAAGGGTATGGCTACAGGTCAGTGTCCTGGACACTTATCAGCTGTCATTTGTGATTGTACCCAATAGTACACTGCACCGTAAGGCCTTGAGTTGGCAGTTTGTCTTGTGTGAATGCAGTCTCTGTGATGCTGCTCTCTTTGTCTGAGGTGACCCAAAATGCGGCCATCACTTAAAAACAAACATAACCTGGATTTGTCTAAAAACACTACCTGATGACATTCTTGGCCCCACCTTTGCCATCTAGCACATTAGTAAATGGTAGGCAGAAAAGTGGACGATGCAGATGTAACTTGTGCCACAATAAATTGTCACTGCCGATAGTGTATGATGTTGCACCAGAGCTGAGGAGGTTACAGATCTGTCCTGATATTTGATTCGGATCTAATCTTTCTGGTGGGCATTGTGAGTGGTCCTACCTGACCGATCTTCCGTGAACCCTTCTGCACACACCCATTCCACTAGCAAAACACTTTGCCCAACAATAGCAGCAGTGTTCCAGATTGATGCATCACATCCTCTCGTGCCCAAAATGTGCCCTCTTTCAAACTCGCTTATTTGACGGCCTGTTTTGTGTATACATCTGTGAGGTATTCAGCGCGTTTGCTTGAGTCACACTGGTGCATTTTCAATGGTTTATAGTGACAATAACAGCTGCAAGTACATTTTACTGGTAGCTGCTAGTGCTCCTCAATATCATTGTTGACCTTGAACACTTTTCAACACAATTCAAATGGCTATTATTCCTGTACTAATGTGCATGTCTGCCGATGGAAATTCTGCACTGAGATATATCACACACACACACACACACACACACACACACACACACACACACACACTCGTATCTGGCATTGTTTAAATATTTTATTTATTTATTTTTTTACCTACCTGCTCTGCTTCCCCCCACAGCATTATTCAGTTAACTTCTCTTTACTGCTTGATCTATCCTCTTTGTTTGCTATTGAGAAGACTCAGTACTAATGCAGTATATCTGACTTTTACATATCATCCATCCTTACTGTTGTGATGAAGAACACTGCTTTAACACAACACAGTTTATTTCCAAGAATTTTACACAAGCCACTATCTATATTTTTATAAGTTCATGGCACATAAAAGCCTTTGAGTTAAATAGAGATAAATTTCCTTATGACTTGAACATAACTAAACACTTCTTCTAGATGGGTCGAGTGACAAATTAAAGTGTATCACTTATACCAGTCACACTCTGTAGTTCCCTGTCGTAGCGGCATCCAGTGGTTGATTCCGTAGGCAAGCGACGGCTGATGTCCACGAACCAGGACAAAACTTGGAGCTGCAGCAGTAGAGTCCAGTTATGGTGCCATGATTCTGGTACGTCTGTCGTAGGTGTAGGCTGGAGTGGAACAGGCGGCTGTGTGGCTAGATATAGGTCGTTCTGGCCAATCACGCATGGGCTTAGGAATACTGCTACCTTGGTCATGCAGCGCTCCCTGAGCTCTTAGAACTCCCCCTATAAGAAGAGGTGCAATTGTGTTCTCCGTGAGTAGTCTCCTCTTGTGCCATGCTCTACGTACAACCGGCTCAGCCTGCTTCTAACGTGTGTTGCTAGCTGTCAGGGGCAGGCTGGAGCTGGCAGAACACTTACCTCACGGCCTAGGTTGTGAGTAACCTTTCCCTTCTGTCTCATATCACTTACCTCTACTCCTACTTGAAGAAGGAAGGTGTTTCCGAAAACTAGTGTCTACATTTATTTTCATCTCCTTTTGCATCTTTTTGTGTGACTATTGGCAGCACTGCACTAAGGTAAAGCACATGTCCCGTGAATATGAACTTCCTGTATCTGGTGTTTCAAGGTATTCTGTATTTTTCTCTGCACGTGGGTATTTTAAACTATGTTTTTGGTGAATTATTGCTTTTATTTGTGCAAAGCATTATAAATCTACAATTACAGGCAAACCAGGTTTGTCCATAATGCCTGTGTTTGAAATACTGCCTGTATTAATAAAGTGCTGCTGTATTATTGCAAGTGCTCTGATCTGGCAATAATGTAGAGAATATTGACTAGTAAAAGTAAATGTAGTAATATTTATTAGAGAAAGAACATTACACATTGAGGAGCACAGTTATGGTTACTGATACATTTTGGAGTAATGCATCTTTACCTTAGGATCAGCAGTCAAAAAGTGGTACCAGAGTGACATTTTCTGTTTAGATCACTTTACTACAAAGTGATTTGTAATTGCTGGTGACAGCAACACATTTATCCTCCCCTTTCCCTTTTCCACAAAACTTGCTACCACATCTCGTTAACTTTTTCACGCAAATATATTTGGAGAAGCAGATATGCATGACAATTGTGCAAAGAATCTTTTTGTTTGTGCTGTAATTTTTTGCAGAGGCATGGTGAAAAGCACTTGAAACATACACAGCATTGACTGCTGTTTGGTAGGAAGATTCTTCTCTGTAGCTCATTCAGAAAGTGGCAGTAACAGATCTTGGAGAGATTTGTGGATGATAATTCTTTGAAACATTTCTAAGGATGATAATAGTTTATGTTCACAGTTACTAGCAGTAGTAGTATTAGTGATAACTCTAAAATACAGAAGAGGCAGAGGATCTGCAGTTGATTGTTTATTGGAGAGATATCTATCACAAAATAGTGCACATTTGGGCATGATGTAGAGGTACAGTGACAATATCAATGTCAGGATGCAGTTGCATGGGAAGTGTGAGCAACTCATTTCTTTTGCATCACGCAAAAGATTTTTTTCAAATCTTATTTTAAACAAGTAACCTGAGTTCTCCTCTGATAAAACTGTTGCAATAGTAATTAATTAAAGGATCAAAGTCATCATAGATGCTTCTGTTACTGGTTTATGTGTGATGATAATATCCACAGTGTTAGACTTAAAAGGAAACATGTAACACTGCACGTTTCCTAGTGCAATCAAACCACCTTCCATTAGATCATAGTTTAGATCTTTTCTTGTGTTGTTGTCATTGTGGTCTTCAGTCCGGAGACGGGTTTGATGCAGCTCTTCACCCTACTCCATCCTGACCAAGCCTCTTCATCTCCTCATAAGAGCAGCAACCTACATCTATTTGAATCTGCTTACTGTATTCATCTCTTGGTTTCCCTTTGTGATTTTTACCCACCACACTTTCCTCCAATGTTAAATTCATGTGCCCTATCAATGACCCCTTTTTTTAGTCAAGGTATGCCAGAAATTCCTTTTCTCCCCAATTCTGTTCAGTACCTTGTCATTAGTTACACGATCCACCCACCTAATCTTCAGTGTTCTTCTGCAACACCACATTTCAAAAGCCTCTGCCCTCTTCCTGTCCTCACTGTTTACCATTCATATTTCACTCCCATATAAGGGAACACTCCACACAAATGCCTTACACTTAAATTAATATTTGATGTTAACAATTTTCTCTTTTTCAAGAATGCTTTTCTTCCCATTGCCATTCTGCATTTTTTTATCCTCTGTACTGCAACCATCATCTGTTATTTTACTGCCCAAGTAACAAAATTCATCTACCACCTTTAATGTTTTGTTACCTAATCTAATTCCTTCAGCATCACCTGATTTTCTTAGACTGCACTCCATTACCCTTGTTTTGCTCTTGTTAATGTTCATCTTATACACACCTTTCAACCTTTTCAGCTGCTCCTCCAGGTCCTTTGCTATCTGGCTGAATTATTATGTCATCGGCTAATCGCAAATTTTTCATTTCTTTTCCCCGAACTTTAATTCATTCTCCAAATTTCTCCTTACTTTCCTTTATAGCTTGCTCAATACACAAATTGAATAACATTGGAGAAAGGCTACAACCCCGTCTTACTCCCTTCCCAGCCTCTGCATCCCTTTCATGGCCTTCATCTCTGATAACTGGTGTTTGGTTTTTGTACAAGTTGTAAATAACCTTCAGTTTCCTATATTTTACTCCTGCTGATTTCAGAATCTGAGAGAGTGTATTCCAATCAACATTGTCAAAAGCTTTCTCCAAATCTACAAAAGCTATAAATGTAGGTTTGCCTTTCCTTAATCTATCTTCTAAGATAAGTTGTAAAGTGAGTATTGCCTCCTGGGTTCCTACGTTCCTCCTGAATCCATACTGATATTCCCCGAAGTCAGCTTCTACCAGCTTTTCCATTCTCTTGTAGATAATTTGTGTTAAAATTTTGCAACCATGACTTATCAAACTGATAGCTCTGTAATTTTCGCACCTGCCTGCGTCTGTTTTCTTTGAAATGGGGATTATTACTTTAAGAAAAAAGTCTGAGGGTATTTCGCCATTCTCATACATCCTGTGCACCAGGTGAAATAGTTTTGTCATGGCTGGCTCTCCCAAAGACTTCAGTAGTTCTGAGGGAATATCATCCATTCCAGGGGCCTTGTTTTTATTTAGGCCTTTCAGTGCTCTGTCATATTCTTCTCTCAGTATCTCTTATTTCATCTGCATCTACTTCCCTTACTACAATAATGTAGTGTAACAGTTTACACTATATTCCTCTTTACCGACACAAGGCAACCAAATCCTTTTATTTTTGAAAAGCAAGTTCTGCCTCGGAGTTTTGTTTGTCCAAGTGGATGTCCGGATGGACACTTGCTGTGAGCAAAGGTATGAATAAGAAAAGATACACGCAGATGTTATGTCCATGAGCTCTCTGCAATGTAAAAAAAAAACATTGTTATTGTTGTAATGTATTGTGTGCAAAAGATCTCGAATTGGACTTGGTTATGTCATGTTATACCTGGTTGAAAGCCTTGCACTGTACTGAAGTACAATAAATCTTGTTCCTTGTCTTAGTTTATACAGCGGAACTATTTATTACTCAGTTTAACCAGTTAATTAATTATAATATCAAGACTTCTCCTCTTGAATTCGTACTGAATGACAGTCAGATGCCAAGAAAGGAAAAATTTGGTCCCTGTGAGGAACAGACTAGCTGGGCCTCCCATTTCAGGAGTTACTACAAAATAGAACATTTTTGTATAAGTTGACATATGATCTGTGGTGTTGATAGTAGTAAACATACATGGTTACACTACAATATTGTATCTAAAGTTTCATTTCCTTAGTAGAGCCATTTTTAGCTTTCCCTTTTTTGATGAGAACTGTTTTTTCGTCCAAGTTCTCTATATTCGTATAGCTGTTTTTCATGTCTGTAATAAATGTCTCTCATACTTTCCTGTAGGCGGTATCTGTTTTTCTCCTATTTATACATTCTTCTACAAACTTGCATTTTCTTTCTAGCCACTCCTGCTTAGCTATTTTGCACTTCCTGTCAATCTCAAATCTTAGTCGTCTGTACTCCATTTTGCCTGTTTCATTTACTTATTTTTTATATTTTCTCCTTTCATCAATTAAATTTAGTATTTACTGTGATATCCAAGGATTTTTTTGTAGGTATGGCCTTTCTACTTACTTCGTCCTCTGCTGCCTTCGCTATTTCACCTCTCAATGCTACCCATTCTTCTTCTACTGTTTAAACACCATCATATAGTCTTACAGTAGTACTGCATGTTCCAGGAAAGTAACGGCTCTAGTTTCCCCTTGCTTTCAGCCATTCTCAGTAGCTGCGTGGCAAAGCCACGTTAGCTGATGTTACAAGGCCAGCTCGGTCAATCATCCAGACTGTTGCTCCTGTAACTACTGAAAAGGCTGCTGTGCCTCTTCAAGAACCACTCGTTTGTGCTGGCCTATCCACAGCATTAAATATCCGACTCACCTATATGTTTCAACATTTTCATCATATGCATACTCCACTTAATTCTGTGTGCTAATAAATTTTTACGTTGTACAAGGAGGCTGTTGAATTAAAAATAACATTATTTGAAATAGGCTTTGCCTTAGATGTGACCTGTCCCAAACAGAATGACCTCTTCCATGATAACAGGCGTGATTTGATAAAGACAATACTGACCATCCAAAATGCAACAGCAAGGAGGGCTGAATATAGTGGAGATTGTCCCCCTTCCCAGTCCTCCACCATCCCTTGGTTCATGGAATCACTAGTAATACAGTAACTTTCTCAAAGATTTAAAGTATTTACTATTTTTCAGATAGGTGTCCACTATTTCAACAGCCATAAAACATAATAAATTTCAGTTTGGATGAGTCTAAAGGATATACTGGTATCAAATCCTCTTACACCAATGATGAATTTTTTAATGCAATTGGTTATGTGAAATTAGTAAAATACTTGCATCAATGAGAATATTGTGTACGCTCGGACTATTGTTGAAATATTGTGCAGAAATATTTTGTTGTTTTATTTTCATATGATGCATGGGTAAATTAGCCTAAGAATTATATTCACCTAAGTATATTGAACTTTTGGTATTTTATGTCCTTCTAAATGTAATTTCTTTTTCTATCTTCCTTTATCTGCACAAGGGCCATGTACATTAGCATATCAGTTCTTATTTTGTTATTATTTATTGTGTATTCTCGTTTTTGACATGTTCTTCATCCAAGAGGATTTTGTCACTATTGATCTGTTGGAACAAAAAGTACATCTGATGTAATCTCGGCAGACACACATAGTTACCTCTTTTTGAATACATGTATGTGATATCAATATTCAAAGATAGAGAACAAATTAGCTCTTTTACTCCGGTAGCCCTCCCTTTTCATAATTAATCATAACTCACATTTTCATCTACCTAATAAACCTATTTATCTCAAAAGTCTTTTACTCTTTTACCGTGTTGTCATTGGTTTCAGATAAAAAAATTCCCTCTGAAAAATGAATCTTTGTTTGTCCCACTTTTTCATCAAAATAATCCATTAATCGTTGTAATTGACTGTCTTTTATCATTTTCTGTTATTTGTGTGTTTTTATTTATTCATTTTTTAAATTTTTTTCAGTGGGTGATTTGAAATTCCCTTTCTGATTTCATGTAAAGTGTGTCCTAGTTGTAATTTTATACTACTGATAACCGTGTCATATATCCATTTATATCTTGCTCAACTGAGAAGCAAAAGTGATAGAAAGTAGTAACATTTCCAACTAGATAAGCTTAGTAAAGGCACTTCTTGCATCTTCAGGCCTGAAGGTATTAATTAACTTTTCTCAGTTCACTATACATTTTTTTTTCATGCCTTGCTTCACATAGCCCAAAATATAAGACTTCTCAGGAACTTGCACATTTGAATAGCACACTAACCTCTAGACTAGGGCTGTGGAAATCCCCTTGAGAGAGTGCTTTCACCTCAAACTCAACTTACAATGTATCACCACAGTCTACAGTTTGCTGGTTGTTCTGTTTTACTAGATGATTTACTCCCTTTAGTTCCCTTTTTTGGAGCACATTTGTATAGTTTTAAGGCTTTTACAAGTATGATCCCAAAAATACAGGGTGTATGTAAAGTCTGGGAACACTTTCCATTATTTATTGCACAAGAACCAAACATAGCACAGGTATCACACATGTCACTTTGAAGAGAAACCCTGAAAGTTTTTTTCACATATATTGCCACACCCTAGTTTGGTAATTTGCCAATATCGCACCCCCCTCAGATTTACAGTAGAACCTCGTTTGTACGCTTTTCAAGGGACTTAAGTAAAATGGTGTAAAATGCAGGAAAATGTAAAATGCAGGAAATAATGTTTTAAGTGGTAAAAAATGCTTACTGCATGAGCCTTGCATTTTCGTAGTTTATTTGTGATATATGTACATAATAGGCATCTAAATACTCGCCAGGAAGTTTATTATACAATAAAGGTTATCCAAATTTTTACTATTTTAAGCGCCAGGTAAAACATAATTTTACGGGAAGTAGAATTTTTTGACGTAATTTCATTCATTATAATCGAGGATGCCGCTATTTTAAGCGCCAGGCAGAACTGGTAATTTTATGGGAAGTAGAAATTTGACTTAATTCCATTCATCACAATCGAGGACGCCGCTATTTTAAGCGCCAGGCAAAACTGGTAATCTTACGGAAAGTAGAAATTTCGACGTAATTTCATTCATTATAATCGAGGACGCCGCTATTTTACGCGCCAAGCAGAATTGGTAATTTCATGGGAAGTAGAAATTTTTGACGTAATTTCGTTCATTATCGTCGAAGACGCCGCTATTTTAACCGCCAGGCAGAACTGGTAATTTTATGGGAAGTAGAAATTTGACGTAATTTCATTCATTATAATCGAGGACGCCGCTATTTTACGCGCCAAACAGAATTGGTAATTTTATGGGAAGTAGAAATTTTTGACGTATTTCATTCATTATAATCGAGGACGCCACTGCTAGGCTATGTAACACATCTTCAAAATTACCTGAACCACTTCGATATTGTTTGGACGCTGCTGCCAGGCTATGTAACACATCCCCAAAATTACTGCCTTTTTCCGGAATTACGTAATTATTTACGTAGTAAAACTCAAAGTTCCGTTATTTTTGTATTTTTAGATGTTTCACACGACGATATTAGAGAATTTATTCGCATTTTCGAGTACAAAAATTTGCATAAGTATTTTTGTGACGTTTGCATAAGATCGGCACCTCTCACTATTATCGCTTTTTTGAGGCTGTGGGTATTATGATACCCAACTTTGACAGATATCGTTCTTTATTAATCAGAAATATGTATCACAAAAACAATGCAACTCTTTATTCTCACGCCAACAAAGCAACTGGTTCTGATTGTTTGAGTAGATGCCAGCCGCTTTGGCAAAGAAGCTAGCGGAAAGAGGAACTGCACCGCCACAAATCAGCGTTCTCCTCACGCTAAGCACTATGGCAAAGAAGCTGGTTGAAAGAGGAACTACATCGCCACAAATCGGCTTGTCGTAAGTCATCAACGAAAGGTGAAATATACGTTTGAATAAATGCAAAGTGTCAATAAACTTGACTGCGAATAATTTTTAAGCGCTATACTTTATGGGGAAAGTCACGCTAGCGTCAATTTATGTACATTACGTCATTTTTCTTCACGAAAATTCTTCCAAAAAGCGTAAAACGCGGGAAAAATGTAAATATGTTAACGCAAAAACGAGGGCGAATTAACTTTGTAAACATAGGAAATTTGATGGGACCGACAAAAATGGTGTAAATGGTGGGAAAACTTAAAAACCGAGAATGTAAAAACGAGGTTTTACTGTAGTTGGCGCAGTGGACAGGCCATGAAAAATTGATCACGGATTGATCGAGAAAACTGGAAGTAGTGTGGAACTATGAAACAATAATCAAAATATAAAAACTGAACAGTCCATGCGAAAAATAGGCAACATCGAGCAGATTGTGAGTTTAGGAGTGCTGTGATCCTGTGGTTAGCGTGAAGAGTTGTGGAGTGAGAGGTTCTTGGTTCAAGCCTTCCCTCAAATGAAAATTTTAATGTGTTTATTTTCACAAAATTATGATTTGTCTGTCCGTTCATTGACATCTCTTTTCGCTGTAATCAGTTAATGCCTGTGTTTTGCGACCGCACTGCAAAACCGTACGATTAGCAGACGAAAGGAAGTGCCTTTCCAATGGGAACCTAAAACATTTCATCGCAAGGTGATAAGTCACCTATTCCTCCACAGGAAAACACGTCTGATGTATTCTATACACCATTGGTGAAATAATTTTTGTATTAATTGCAGTTGTCATGAAAAAACATTTATTGGTCATTTGAGATGCCATCATTACCATTGGTGCCAACATAACCACTGCAGCCCGGCGAGAAGCGTCGTACAATTTAACCTGCACTAATGTACTATGCACTTGGCAGTATATTATTGTACTTGGTCCTATAGTCTGATTTAAATTAGTTGTCACTTGACGTTTGCGGGCCAAAGCCGCAGCATTGTCACGTCAAGCACTGGCTTGCGGCAGCCTCCACAGCGCATTGCTCCACGCGGCGATAGAAAATCGCTGTAAAGCCTCTATCTTCAACAAGAATCGAGTAAAAAATTTCAAATTCACACACAATGTACGTATCTATAAAGTCTCACAGTATGTCAAAAATCTATTCTTGATTTTAATTAGGGCAAGAGCTACGTTAATTTGTTTGAAACTATTTAAATTTTTCTAGTTCGCTAACAGCTTCAAACTTATCACTTCATATCTTAAAAGCTATTGGTCTCAAAGGAATAATTTTTTTCCGTTCATTGCTAAAATAACTCGATTGGCAATGAATCTTTAAAAGTTTTCGTAGTGCATTGCTTTTCCTGTATATAAATTTCTGAAAACTACGTTTTTATGCATCTATATCAATATTGAACTCGTAACAAGTATGATGTTTAAAATCTCTATTTCATACAAAATTTATGTAAAAATTTTGAAATTTACATACAGTATCAATCTCATCACAAATTTCTAAGCACAAAAAAAAAATATTTTCTTTATTTTACTTAGCGCCGGTTTTACATGGGCTATTGAAGTACGAGATTTCCGCGTCCTGAAAATTTTCCTTCTTTTCATTGCAGATCTCGAAAACTGTTACACACATTGAATAACATCTTAGTGTCAACAAAAATAAATTTTAATCAAAATGCAGTGTAACTTACTAAGCGGGTGACGGGAGCTGGCTGAACAGTAATTTTTAGTCTCACAACAAGAATGAGATGTTAAACAAAATAAATTCACATACACATTATTTGCTGGCAGTACGTACACTATACACTAATTAGACAACGGGAAAACACCGCTTAATTCAGTCACTGGAGCTATCTATGTCGCTGCTTGTATTGACGGATATTATTAAGTCTTCGACACATTGATGTAAGACACCTTCATTCTTACAGGCTTCCTGAATCACTCCTTTCACATGATGCACTACCTTTCGCCAGTCTTCTGGTGTCACTGATTCAACTGCCTCTTTCAACAGGCGTTCCACTTCAGTTAATGTGAATTTTCTATATTCTACAGCAAAATGCTGTTTAACCTGTGCCCAAATCAGCTCTATTGCGTTAAAGTGGCAGTGATAGGGACGCAATCTGAGCACTTTATGCCTGTATTTTTTGGCTACTTCATCCACAATGTAAATGGAATTCTTTGGCTTGTATTGTGATACAAGTTCTAATAATTCCGCCCTTGTCAACTTGCTGTCGAACTGTATCTTACGTTTCAGTAGTCAGCAAACAATGTCGTTTTTCTTCGTTGCCTTTGTGGGTGCCTTGTCCTGGATAACTGAATGGTATGGAGCGTTATCCATAATAATTATTGATCTCTTCATTAAGTTTTGAAGCACAGAGTCTTCAAACCATTTCATGAAAGTATTGTGGTTCATCTCTTCGTGGTAGTCGGAGATCTTCTTTGAACTGAAAAAAGCAGACAATTCGGGATGAAACCTTTTGAATTTCCGGCATGCGCTACAATTATTGTCATTCCTCTGCCTATGGGGGCTGCCATAATACTGTTGATGGTATCGTCCGTCCAACCCTTTTTTAAAGTGTGTCCTGCATTCACCCATGTCTCATCAAGCCAAACGGTATCGTCAAAATTAGTCCCTACTAATTCTCTAAGAAAGCGGCATCACCAAGCTGCAATATGTTGCCGTTCCATTAACAACTTTCTTCCAGAAATAGATTTATAGCGAAAACCTAACATTTTCACGATTCGTAACAAGGACGTTTACTGCCTTCAAACAGGTCTGCTGCTACGAGAGTAGCATTTAGTTTCTTGAGTGTCGGATACTCCTTCCTCGAATAAAATGCGTGTATCTGCCATCAAATTGCATCTTCCTGAAAAGAGTCGCATTTTGTTACTCTTTCTCGAGCTGCCTCTTCTTTCCAGGTGTCTCCAGCTTAGATGATTCACCTGTGTCTTCTTTCGCGAATTTCTCCTCGCAGATTCTTATCACTGATCGTTCGCTGATTTGCAGGGCAGCTGCAGTTCGCTCAACCACTTTATCCAAAGGAGCAAGAGGCCCTCCTGCATCCCTCTCTCTCTCTCTCTCTCAAAATACTCCCATAGAGAACGCACGTATTCACGCGCCTGACTGCATATAATGACGCCATGTCCGCCAGTTTTTGGAAGTTTCCGAGGTGAGTGCAGCCTCGGTCTTCCTCTCTTTCGACTACTTTCATTGCACATCGTAAAGCACCCGAAGCTAAATTCATGCAGAGCTGTCAGTCGCATGTTTACAACGGCTCACTGGCTCACTGAGGACTGGCTGCCACATCCCTTGGGCAGCGTGCAGCGGAACGGAACTGGCAACACAGTGGGACCCGGCCGCGCCGGCCACCCATTGGTTTATGGCTGACGGGAGCCGTGCAGTCCGCTGCCTGTCAAGTGACAACTATTTTAAATCAGGCTATAAGCACTTTTGCTGTCCTACATGTTACATGGATAACATTGAATTCATTTGCCGCAATGTCGCTTCCTTTTCGTTCCATGTCGTAGCGTTGCTTTTTTTTTTTTTTTTTTTACATTTCAATGTGTCATATTTCTTTATTAAGGACACAAGACTCTCGCACTAATTTCTTGTAAAATTTGATCTTCTTTCACGTTTGTTTGCCATAGCACCAAATAACAACTGTCTGCTAACCTCTTCCAATAGTCAAATATGGGGAACAGCTGTTTATTCAGATGGCACTTTCATTTGTTTCTGTTGCCAACATAGTCGAAATATATCGTACCTTCTCATTTTCTCCAGGTTAGCAAACAAGAGGTGTATGTGGCAATGACAAATGCAGTGCACTTAACGAGCACATTTAACGAGACGTTGAAGGAATCTTCTCGTTTACTAACGACAAGATTAACAAGAGATGGACGAACCGGCCCTAAGTTTTATTACTCTCCTATGGAATTGTTATCTTGCTACTTTGCTTCTCTATTAAAATGTCACTTGTAACAGGACGCAACTTCTACATGACAGTGACACAAATCAATGTTTTTAATTTTTTGTGATTGAATACTGTTTCGAGTATGGTGTTGCGCAGCTCTGATCATTCAGGGTCAAAGGAATGCCTTACATAATAGGTGGGGCTCACAATTCATGTCAGCTGACAGTGGCTCTAGGGGTAGATTGCCATGGCAGTGGCGGTTCTGTGACGTCACTGCACAAGACAAGTTGGAGGTGGAAGCACGCACTCGTGGGAGATGTGTGGCAGACCCTGCTCTAGACACAACTTTTCAAGGGCCACAACGTTTGGTGGAACATGTCAACATTACTTTGTTTGTCTGCCCTTCAGGATGGCAGTATTGTGTGTCAAGTTTCTTTGGTTACTAAATAGTTAAATTATCGTATGTTAAAATTAATATTGTTAACAAATCTTTTTGTGTTGCAGGAGATTCACGTTGATGGCGATATTAACTGTGCTTTCTGTGAGAATACGGCACAGATTTTATGTACTGGATGTTACATTACATGTTACTGCAGTACCGATTGCCAGGTAATTTGTTTATAACAAATTTTATATATAACTCAGTTTGCAGTGTACAGTACTGATGTATGATGATCATGCTTTTACTGTGGCAACATTACTGGTATCAGAGAGAAACATTCTTAACCCTTTTGCTGTGGCATCAGGAAAGCAGGTGAAATATCTGTATGTGGCACCAGAAAAGGCCTTTCTTGCAGCCGAAGATTTTTTCTGCTGCGGCGTCTGCAAAGCGGTCTTATTCCCAGTTGATTTTTTATTTTTTCTTGTCAAAGAAAGAAATTAAAATCGTGGGCAGCTAAATATGACAGAGTAATATTTATTTTTTACAGCTATACAAAAATGTTTACTTAAAATGTCTGGATCATATGAGGCTTTGGAACAATAATACACCAACTGACATTGTAATCTTTATATTGATATTCATCTCTCTTCTTTTTGGAGACAGTTGAGTATTAGAACACATCTTTGAGGCTTTTGTTTTCCTGCAGGTATGGGTGGAACTAATTGTGGAAAATGGTGTGCTGCTAGTCTCGTAGACAAGTCAACAGAAGAAACCGTAAGGGCCCCCCCCCCCTCTCAATTGTTGCTGTACTTCTTGATGAGCTGTTTTATCAGTTGTAATTGAATGTTTGTTAATGGTAGCTTTGACCCTGTTTTTAATTTATACATAGCATGAGTATCCACCACGGTGAAGTCCATGAGATGGAAAAATACTTTTTTTGTACCATTTAATTGTTTTGTGTAAACATTCAACTGAACTTAGAAGCATATCAATTTTGTCTATGGTTCCCAGGTTTTTATTATGGTATTGAATGTACAGAGGTTTCATAATTGATTCTCCAATTTTATTTTAACCAGTTGGTACCATTGTGTGAGGATGAATAGTAGTAATCATGTTCACAACTTTTCGGTCTAAGCATTTAACAATCATAATATGTTCGCAATTTTTACTGCATGACTCTCCTTTTACTTGAGGTTTTCTAAGGGCAGGCAATTTTTTTTTTCAATTGCTTCTAACAGTTACTGTTTCACACAGAGTTAATTTCTTTGGAGTTGTGTCTTTCCATTTCTATAGTCTAGATGATGGTGCTGGATCTGTATGAAAAATAATCTTATAATTCTGATATGTTGTTCACACAGCAAAATATGTCTTGATACAAGAATTTTTTCCACTAAATTTATGTGCTCTTGTATGACACTCAGTATCTTCTAATTGTGCCCATTCATGTTCAGACAAGATCTATTAGTTCTATTTTGAGTTCTACACTATTACATTCTTTGATGGATCTCAATTGTTCTATGTGCATATTCTCATGGTATCCCATGGTTGTACCGTATTTACCTGAGTATAAGACGGCCCCTGTTTTTTCGAGACACACCTCAAGATCCCCCCCCTCCCCCCCCAACTCTGTAAAACTTTATAAAGCGCCGTCTGTGGCTTACCTTGAAATGTTATGTTGGTAACGCCTGCCACAAGTGTTGATGGGATGGCAAGATGGCAGAACATCTGATTATTGTGGGCATCCTTGTCCTCACAAAACTTGGAACAAACGTGACGTCATTTTTAAGTCAAACGTTGGATCGAAGATAGCATGAACAGCTATCGACTTGTGGTCACATAACTTGGTACAAATGTGTTATGATAGTGTATTGGCTTATTTGAATAGCTATTGTATCATAATAAACATTGTCATTGGTACGATTACAGTCTGGTGCAAAACTGACATGCTCGCATATTGCCTTATTTAATGGTAGAAAAAAATCAATCGTAGACTTCTTTGTGAAATACTGTATCGTAATATGTACAACTTGAGTGCAGTAAAGTTTATTATAATAGAAACACCTCATTCTTGGTACTATAATTTTTTCAACAAACACTTCATATCGTCCGAAGTTTTGCAACTTTATCCTGATATAGTGATTGTGAGCCGTATACATTTTATTTTTCTTTCTTTGCCTTCATATTTCTAAAATGTTCTGGAACTTCCTAATGAAATTAAACTAAGCATGAAATATGGAAATACATGTAGTAAAAAAGAAACACAAAGAACTCAGAACAAAGAAAGTACAGTCAGTTCAATGTGTATACACCATATTGATTTCTTTGATTCTGAAGCAAACAATTCCGCACACAGTTTTTGTCTTTAATCTTGGGTATTGTGAAATTAAGGCAGTTCAAAAGATACACTGTATTAAACATTTTAATTAAAACATATTATTTAATATGATTTATTGTGCTACACTGGAAGGAAGTGAGACTTTGGTATATTGAAGCTGTAGTTAGTCGATAACATGTCATAACAATGTCGACTTTCGCTAGTTTGCGAGTATAAAATGGCCCTGCATTTGCATTTTCTGAATGACAAATCGTGAAAAAAACCTTGCCTTATAATCGAGTAAATACGATTAATGCATTACCCTTTACTAGTAAAGTATTATATAATAATATGCCTCATTTTAATATAAAAAAGTGTTGATAATTTTTGTGTTTTTATTTGAACAGATAAGACACTGGCAAGAAGTCCACTTTGAAGAATGCAAACTACAAATGGTGATGGAATGAATCAGGCTCATTGATGCAGACTGAAGACAGTACATTTTGTGTATTACAATATACTATGACAGAAGTGATTTCTCATTGCACTTCACAATTTACACTGCCATTATTATTTATTTTTTTTAAAAAGTATGAAAAATTAAAATATTTTTATGCTACTGATGTAGACTTTTCTTCATACAAACAATTGACTCTGTCGACAGTAATGATTGCCTTAGAAATGAGTGTGTATATAGTATTATATCTGAGTATATCCATGATACACTCACAGAAGAACTTTCTGTAGATCTAGTATGTTTAAAAAAATGTCCTGATATATCATATGTAATTGGGACTTCAGTATGAAGTGAAGAAAACATTTCATGTTCAAAATTTATATTTTATCACATAATGTATGTGTATTGTAAATATTGTAAAATTATTGGTAATTGCCAAAGATTAAAGCACAGGAGTCTTTCAGTATTTGTTTGTATGGTGCTGTTACTGCTTAACATCTTGTTATGGGTAATGTTTTGTGAAAAGTGTGTGTGTGTGTGTGTGTGTGTGGGGGGGGGGGGGGGTTTAGTCTTTGTTTTTCTAGTATCCACTTTTTTTGTTTAAGAGGATAGATAAATTTTCAAGTGTGGTCTTGAATAAATGTTACTCTGGAGCACTTTGGATTCTGTAATGAGATTTGGCAGTTAAAAATGTGCCAAGGATTAGCAAACAGCTGTTAACCAGTTGGAAACCAAAATAATCTCTTATTACTTGATCAGAGCAGAAACTGAAAGAAAGGTAACATTGTATATAAATATGTAACATTGTTAAGTGGAGGTTTAACAAAGAAAATTTGAGATTTTATGTAACTAATCCATGACATTTGATTGTTTGTCATTGTTACTGGGTAAACTCTTACACAGTGTGTAAACAATCCTGCCCCTCACACCCAATAATGATAACTAGCTTTCTATTCTAGCTGCCCTACCCTTGAAATTTTTATATTGTTATTTCATTGCTTCAGTTTCTGACTCTCTGTAAAAAAAATACTTGTTTCAGTTATCTAGAATATACATATATACTCTTTAGTTTTTATAGTGTTAATTTAACATATTAGTGTGACAGGATGTTAAAGTGCAGCTTTTGTAATTATTATTGTTTTCCTGTGTCTTCCTTATGTAATACAAGACTGAATTATTTTAAATGTTACTGTGTGTGTGTGTGTGTGTGTGTGTGTGTGTGTGTGTGTGTGTGTAGATGTACCACTGTAAGATGAAAGTGGTGTAAACAAAGCTAAATAATTTTGTGAATATACATGATAGTATGGATTTGCTTTCTGTACTATAGCCAATGTAAAGGTATTATAATATTACATACATATTTCAGAAATGTTGTATGTTTTTCATGTATTTCACAGAGTTTTGGCATACATTTCTTATGTGTTCCGAATATGCTACTAATCCCCCTACCACCTTTCCCAGACTTATCTTTCCCCTTATTCATGATAAAAGTCAAGCTGATGTATGATGAAAAATATGAAGAATTTTGATGTGGGGAAAGTTACCTCTTTGCTACCCTCCCCATTTTCTGTTAGTTTGTCATTGGTTACTAAGACTATATGTTGTTTTTCTAATTTTATTATCTGTACACAATTATTCACAGCATGTTTCTTTTGGACCTACAACAGTTGTTCTCTTTTTCAGTTTAACAAAGAGTTCGACTTGCTAGGCTAGTTATTTTGTAAAGTCCAAACAATTACATTTATTTTGATGCAATTTAATATATATGTGGTGCTATATTAAAAATGAATGGAGAACTATTGAAACTGAATATAAGAGGTATCATGTTTTATTTTATATTCTGTTGACTTATTTGTTGCTATTTGAAAATTCTTTAATATTTCACTTCATTGTGTAAGTAGTACCTGAAAGAAGAGTTTAAATTGTTTTTGGGGATAACTCCAAATTTTGTACTTTCTATTTTCCCAAGACAACACTACAAATTTTGTATTAATATAGATTTAAATTGCATCCAGTAACTTAATTTCTGTTCTGTTTGATTGGATGTTGGGTTGTAATGAACATTATCACATTTACTCGATTCAGGGATGAGTTTGTGGTTAACACACCTTTAATATGATCACTTATCAGTTTAAATTTTCTTGTAATCTTTGTCAATCAAGTGGCTGCTGTCTTCTCACTTCACAATTTGTCTAGTTTGACAATTTAAGCTGTGAGTATTTTAAACTCAAATGACTGTCCGTTTCCAGTTATTGGAACTCTTATGAAGATTAAAGGAATTATGAGAGACTCGATATCTCCATTTCGAGTGAACATTGTTGCACGTTGATGTTGCAACACTTCTCTTCTCTTAACATCTGCTCACTCAAATTTCTGGCCATAGTTAATTTTGATATCTCTTTCTGACTTCTTTGGTCTCCAGTCTGTGAATTTATGATTTTCAGAAATGTCAGCATCTACTTTATTGACAACATTTTTCTCATTGTTATGTAAAGTATGCTCTGCTGCCTGTGAAAATAGGTTTCTAGCTGATAACTGGAATTTTTGCCTGATGTATTGGTATTCATATGTCTGGAATTTAGAGTGTGATGATGTTTCCCCATTTGCAAATAATTTTAGTTTCATTCTTGTAGCGAAGATGATGATTGTATTATTTCCTTATTGCCCCAATACCATCCTTTTGCTTCTTTCCATTTGCATATTGTTCTGTTTTGAGTTAATTGCCTGGGCAGTGTACAAATTAATGTTTATTTTAGCTTTACATTTAAAGGCCATTTTACATATGTGTGTGTAATATAAAATGTGTCAATTTTGTCAAGTGATTGATACTACAAAGTACAAAAATGAGTAGTTACATTAGTGTTTTCTACATTTAATGTTAGTTTGTCATCCATTGAGCACTCACTTTGTGATGTTACAGTATTATTAATTAGATTAATTCTGATGGCTACAGGAAGTGGTAATCATAAATTTCTTTTTCATTGTTAAGACGATTTCATAAGTATTGCATATGAGATAGTAGATAGTGTTTCATTGATTCCAAATATTGAAACTTCAGTTTAACATTGATCATCCGGAATTAAATGGGAGAAAGCATGTCAGAAACCAGATGTAAAAAAGTATAACATTTCATTAAACTTCTGCAAGTGACTGTAAACTTTTAGTATTTGTAAAATATGTATATATGTGTTTGTGTACATAATGGTCGTGCTGCACTGAACTTCACATTTTGTGTTCCTATGTAAATAAAAACTATAGATCTGTTATTTATTTGAAATTATTATTTTTATAAATATATATACATATGTGTATAAATAAATTTTTTACTTTATACGTTTTCTTTTTTTTGTGAAATACATTAACCACTTTACCACACTTCATGGATCTAATAAATTAGTGATTGGGGAAATGGAGGGTTTCTTAGTATCAGACTACTAGAATAACTTTTGAAGCAATTTTTGTTCTTCTTCAAGTTGTATTAATTGAGAAATATTTGGCTTAGTTTAATCTGATTAAGGTGACACAAGGACTGTTCATAATTTATACTTCGTGCAGAAAAAAATAGTATTCTGGTAAGAAACTTGGTTGGTTGCAATGAAATACTCTACATACCTTATTTGCTCAAATATAGGCCACACATTTTTCAAAATTTTGGGTTGCAGAATAAGAGATTCTATCGTCTCCCCCCCCCCCCCCCCCGTCCCCTGACCCGTACACCATTAGTTTCAAAAATTACATGTTTATTTTGGTTTGAGAAACATAATAAAATAGATAGTCTTTAAAAAATGGTAACTGTTTTGCCAAATTGTATTTACGTTTTTTTGTACATGTTCATGGAAACGTCGAGTCAATTAATGAAAGTTGATGTTTCAATATTAATTGAATGGTCTCAGTGTGTGCCACAGCCAACAATAGCAGATGACACACGTCTTTGTGCTCTCAAACAAAAGCAGTAAATAACACACAGATTTCCTAAGCACATAAATGATTTTAATCTGATGTGGTCAATGAAGCTAATCTTCGGGATAAAAGTCTACAGTGCGTCGTGCTGAGTTTTTACCATGATGTTTATGTTGGCAACACCCACCGCGAACGGTGATGGGATGTCAAGATGGCGGAACAGCTGATTTGTGTAGCTAAAACTGATGTTGAGTTCAAATGCTACATTTTAAAATAACGTATTTTACCACAACCAGATTCTTTGCCTTCACATTTGTTGGGCTGTAATTTCCAAAAAAATGATACACATGGATCTTGAGGCTATTTTGCAGCCTTGCAATTGAATCATTTTTGTTATAACAGCAAAGCCACAGTTCCTGCTTTGAATTACCAAGTCAAGCAAGTCTTTCTCCACATCGGGATATTTAAAGTTTTGTCCTTGGAATGCACCACTACTCTTTGAACAATTTAATAGTTTGTTCTCACTTTTACACTAGCGATGAACATTTTTGGCCCACTCAAGGTTACAGTAGTGTGGCCCTCTGTAATCGCCTTTCGACAGCTCAAAAATTTAAATGAAGAAAACTGTTTAACCTTTCATCTGACAGTAAAATTAAATAAGACCGCACAATAAACTCAGTTTCGGTGCGGGCAGTGGCGGGTTGGACCAACACTGTTTTGGCTTCCCTGAAAAAATCAAAATTAAATAAACAAATTTGTAGATGAGATAATTCTCTACAACTTTTTCCTCTGTATCTCACATTGTTTCAGAGAGATTTGCAAAACTAACGTGGATTGGAGTCTCTCTCTCTCTCTCTCTCTCTCTCTCTCTCTCTCTCTCTCTCTCTGTGTGTGTGTGTGTGTGTGTGTGTGTGTGTGTAACATGTACCTACATTTTAGATCTCGCCGTTCACATGATCGGCACCGAATTTTACAGGCAGAATTATTGGCTGGCAGCGACCAGAACCTCCTTTCTTCAAATATTTCGGATTAAATGTAGGTTAGTAACACTAAAAATAGGCAGTTTGTGAATGATGGTCTTTTAACAGGGGGCAATTTAATAGCAAATAACACCTCAACCTTTCACCTGGGACGAAAATTGAATATATGTATTTGTAGAGGAGAAAACTCTCAACAACCCTGCATTTTCATAACACACACCATTTCAGATTCAAGATTTAACACTTATCACTTGATTTTATGTAAACCAGTATAGGCAAAGAGAATCAACTTGAAAAAGAGGAGAAACTACCACGTCAAGACAGGTGATCATATTTAACGCAAAAAGATTATGAAAATATGGGAGAGATTTTAAAATAATATTTTAAAGAGGTGAAAGTTCAGAGAAAGTGTTGTTTGTCAAAGCTAAACTCAAATATCAATAAATTTTGGCAGTCAGAGAGAATATTAGGTGTTGAGTGCATAGATATCATCACAATACTAGAGTCATAATTGTGTTGTCCATATTTTTGTAATGATTTATATTTTTACTATTTTTGTCTGAAATATTTGAAAAATAAATAAATGTGGTTTTTTCATGGGGTGTGAGCTCCAGAAAACACACTTGTCTGCATATCAATACTTTTTTAAACTGACATTTCAAAAGCATAATACAGATTGACTGTAATTGTTGGTGGCGACCGAGAAGCGGCTCGCCCAAAGATGTATGATAGTTTGTTCAGAGTCGATTACGGCTATTGCTGCCACAAAATAAAAAATACACACACACATCACTTCTCTCGTAATGAACATCGAGGAAGGTGGCTTGAGTTCTAAAGGACCAGGAGAATCTTAGGATAGAGAAGGAGCTAAGGTCTTGAAGGAAGTTCAGAAGGATTTTTCCCCATGAGTCCAGACCACAAAGATGTCATATATGAATCTATACCAAACCAGGAGTGCAACTTTCGTGTTTTAAAGAATGCCTCTTCCATGGTCTATGAAGAAGTTGGCTTAGGAAGGGGCCATCCTAGTTCCCATAGATGTCCCCCTGTTTTGTTTGTAGGTCTGGCCCTCAAAGGTGAGGTAATTAAGGCTGAGGATGAAATTGCAAGTGTGACAAGGAATGAAGTTTTAGGGAGGCTTTCAGGTGGGCGTTGGGAAAGGTAGTGTTCTAGTGCTGATAGACCATGGATGTGGGGGATGTTGAAGTCGATGGATGTGGTATCTATGGTGGTAAGGAAGTTTTCAGGTGGGAAGGGCATAGGGATGAATTTGAGGCATTCCAGAAAGTGGTTCATGTCTTTGATGTAGGATGGAAGCCTGCAGGTTATGGGTTGGAGGTTTAGGGCTACCAGAGCTGAGATACATTCGGTTGGGGCTTTGAAGCCTGCTACGATGGGATGGCCAAAATGGTTCTCTTTACAGATTTTAGGGAGTAGGTTGGAGGTAGGGGTGCGTGGGTCAGGTGGAGTTAGAAATTCTATGGAGGCAGTGTTGAGACCTTGTGAGGGGCCTAGGGATTTTAGGACTTTCTGTAGTTCAGCTTGGGTTGTGGGAGTGGGGTCATGAGGAACAAGTTTGTAGGTAGAGGTGTCCGAGAGTTGGCGCAGTCCCTCTGCCACATACTCCCCTCGATAGAGTACTGGAGTTTGGGAGCCCTTATGCGCTGGGAGAATTACAATGGAACAGTCTGCTTTCAGCTCTCGGATGGCATTGGATTCAGCTGATGTTATGAGTATTTGATATGTTGTTCAGGAAGGATTGGGAGGCAATGCTGGATGTGAGAAATTCCTGGAATGATTGTAAGGGATGGTTTTGGGGAAGAACAGGAAGATCCCTTTTGGAGGGAGTTTGGTATTGTTCAAGACAGGATGCAAAAGTGGCTCTGTTGTCTGGGGGTTGTGACTGGATGGTGAAGTGGTATTTCCAGTTGAGGTTATGAGTAGATGACAGGAGCTCCTTGACCAAGGCAGCGTGGTTGAATTTAGGTATGGGACAGAAGATTAAGTCTTTCGACAGAACAGAGTGATATTTGGATGAGAGGTTGAGGACTGAATTGGAATTGGTGTTATGTGGTGATTGTTGTAGTAGGCTCTGGATTGGGGAGTGTGCTGGGATTGGAAGATTCAGTAGGGAAGCCAGGCTTGATTTGATGCATAGGTGGTGGGGGGGGGGTTGATGGTGGTGGTATGGTGGGTAATTGTGGATGATGGGAATAGGAACACTGCTTCTGTGACGATGGACCAGTAGAGTGGATAGTTTTCTTAGTTGCTGTGTGGCATACAGTTCAAGTTTACAGTTCACTTGTTGTATGATGGATTCGAGTGTGTTGATTGAGCCAGGAGCTGAGAGGAGAAGTATTTTAGAGAGAGAGAGAGAGAGAGAGAGAGGTGTTGTTGGTAGTGGTGGTTACAAGAAACAAGGTACTGTTCATGGGCAAGATGGGTGGAAGCTAGGTCTGCTGAATTTGGAATTGAAGGAGAGTGTGATGGAAAGAAGAATTACACCCAGAGCTGGGAACGCTTTTAGTGAGTCCTTTGGGTGTTGTTTCTAATGTCACATAGGACTGGCGGTAAAGAATGTGTTACTGCAATTTGGCTATGGTGAATGAATGCTTACGGAAAGACTGTAGGTACTAAGGACTGACTGAATATTTGGTTTTGGTTACGGCTAATTTCAGCCAAAATACTAGCTTCAGCCACAGTTTCAGTTCTGGCCGAATCTTCGGCTTGGCCAAAATTATCTTTCTTGAACTTATTATGAAGTCCAGTTGTGTTCTGGATGGATTCAGTCAACAATAACATCTCAGTTGATGGTGCACCATTTAACTGCTAGGAGTCATTTCCCATGTAAAAATTATGGGTATTTTGTTGTTAAGCACAATAGAAGTGATTGTGTCTTATAGTGGTATACAACATTAGTAACAATTTAACTTAATCAGTATTGTACACAATGTAACGGGTTTTCATATTGTTATTCTGTAAAGTTTTATTGATGTGTTTCCTTAAAGCTATGAGATTTCTTTAATAACTAATATTGGTTTAGGAAACATTTATCATGAGGTACAGACTTTTTCCTGTTCAATTTGCATAAATTTATAAAGAGTACAATCAAACTATTAGTCAGAACTGTGACTTTATTTTTTTAACTACTTTCTGCAGCATTGATTGAAGCTGCTATGTATTCAAGAATGCCAAAAAGGAGGTATCCAAAGTAGTTTGTCGATTGCAAAAAACAGAAGTGAAGATTGCAATATAAAACTACTGCACTGAAGAGCAAAATTGTAAAGGCTCCTTAGGAAGCAAACAAATGATTACCGACTGCGTATTTTGTATTGTGGTAGTCATGTTGAGGCTCTGGCATTTCGTAGTATCTATTTGGCATGTTTGTTGCGTACCTAAAGACTATCTTCCTACACGAAGATATGCAAGACTGTGAAATTTATGGTAGCTATACAGTAGTCTCATTAATTCGAGGTGAACGGGACCAGGATCACCTCAAACTATCGAAATTTACAAGTGAAAAAGAAGAAAATTGACCTTGAAAAGACTACACTTGTAAAAAAATGACCTTTTTTAAAACAAAGTTTTAAAATAGATATTTAAATTGGCAGCCTAAAGGTTTTAAAGTATTTTCACTATTTACTTCACGTTATAATTATGGAGTGCCTTTTCCTGTGAAGATAGAATGTATCCGCAGTTGTTGTTTTGTTTTGTGACACTCGTATTTATGGGAAACTCGTAATGCCGAGACGTGAAATATCGTGACTCCACTGTATCGTGTTCAGTTCACTTATTGTCTAACATTCTTTAATTTTTCTTTTTTAAGTAGGAAATAATACAACGAGGAGAAAATAATCTAATTTGGAAATACTTTAATTAAAAGTACCATTTATTTGTCTAAACCTGTTCTCCTCCCTTGTCATCTTCTACGGACTCCTGATTAGGCTTACGCACACTCAAGAAGGCTTAGTACAGTGAGGGAACCTGAAAAATGTGGAAAAACTTGTGATTTGTGGTGTAACGTAAATATACAGAAATTTTAATTTAATTACACAAGTTTCAATAATATTTATGACAAGGACAGGTTTCTAACTCACCACAGAGACGTCCGATGAGCCGCAGATAGGTACAAATAATAGACAACAATGTTACAGCTTTCGGCCTTTTAGGCCTTCGTCAGTTAGACACAAACATACACACACATTCACACAGACACGACTGCCGTCTCTGCCTGCTGTGGCCGATTTGAGATGAGATGGCCACTGCGGCCGTAGACTGCGGTTGTGTCTGTGTGTGTGTGTGTGTGTGTGTGTGTGTGTGTGTGTGTGTCTAACTGACGAAGGCCTAAAAGGCTGAAAACTATAATTTTGTTGTCTATTATTTGTACCTATCTGTGGCTCATTGGATGTTAGACATCTGCTAAACCACTGGACCGATTTTAACCAAATTTGGTGCACATATTCCTTCCATGAGGTAACAATCAATGTAGGGGTAAGACCTGCGATACATAGTTCAGGAGATATGCCATCATAAACAGTTATAGGGTTAAAAAAAGTGCAGTATCATGTGACGCATGAATAAGGAAACTTTATTCACCCTCCAATCTTCGTGAAATCTTGCACAAGTGACCTTCAAAACAAGAGGAAGCTCACTATAGCGGTGGGTACCTTGCCAATCAACATGGAAGTTAACACAGTTATGTAATTTTTTACTGGTGGAGGAGGCAATGGACTGTGAAGGTGAGGATGAGTACGATATAGTACCCATTGATGTGTTCATTTTAAGAAAGAACTATCACTGTATTCACTATGACATACGTTGTCACTCGGTCACTACATAGCGCTAACTGAAGGCAGCGGAAATATGGCATAGCACTTCCGATGGGCAGAGGGCTGGTTTGCCACCCAGAAAGCACTTGACAGTCTACAGACACAGTCACATAATCAGATTAGGTGCAGGCCCCTTGGGTACAGCTACGTCCGCTGTGGCCAGGGGATGAGAACAACAGACATCCGCTCTACCTAGACCCTGCAAGGATTCCAAGAATGTTCACAGACTTGAAGTTTCAGCTAACATTTCGACAGATGTGCTGGGCAGGTATCTCGCTCACAATTTTATCCACAAAGTAAGAAATACTGTGAAAATCTGCAGGTATATTCGCAGATATCTGCATCTGAATAGAGCTTTATCTGCATAGATGGTCAATCAGCCCTAGCACAATATGTTTCCCAACATCCACCTGAAAGCCTTCCAAAAATTTCATTCCTTGTCACACTTGCAATTTCATGCTCAGCCATAATCACCTCACCTTTGAGGGCCAGACCTACAAGCAAATCAGCTATGGGAACCAGGATGGCCCCTTCCTATGCCAACTTCTTCATGGGCCATGGAAGAGGCATTCTTTAAGACACAGCAGTTGCGCTCTCTGGTTTGGTACAGATTTATAGATGACATCTTTGTGGTCTGGACTCATGGTGAAGAGACCCTTCTGAACTTCTTTCAAGATCTTAATTCCTTCTCTAACCTAATATTCACCTGGTTATTCTCTAGAACTCAAGCCACCCTTCCTTGATGTTGACCTTAATCTTGTTGAGTCCCACATCTGCACCTTAGTCCATATTAAACCCACAAGCAAACAGTACCTCCACTTTCATAGTTGCCCTCCCTTCCACATAAAGGAAGGAAGTGATCCCCCTTGGTACCCAAAACAGTTGAGGACACTGTTGCAAAAATAATGGAAAAGACATGCTAAATTTAAATGAACACAAAATCCCCAGGATTGGCAATCCAACACATAAGCTTGTAATTTAGCAAGGACTTCAGTGTGAGATGCCTACTATACTTTTCACAACAAATCTCTTTCTCGAAATTTGACTGAAAACCCAAAGAGATTTTAGTCATATTGTCGCGTTGAAATGGAAGCAGGCTTAACAAATGAACACAACACTTATACTGAAAGCAGGTTTATTGCGAACTTAACATACATGCAGCACTAACTGCCTCTCGGGCAGAGTGCTCTGATATTTATACACAGACAGAATGTACCAGAAATTAGAACAGTCAACTTAAGAAACAAGTAGAATTTACAAGTGAACATAAGAAAGATGTAGAACATTCTGGAATTGCTAATTACAAATAAATAAATATTTGCCGGTGGATGGGATTGAACTGGCGACCTTCAGCACCACAGTCCGTGATGCTATCCCCTGCACCACGCTGGTAATTAGTTTACGTCGTGTCTCGCGGCATTGCTCCCTCTCCTGGAAAAACGACGACCTGCTGTTAAGTTCGCTGTGGAGCCAGCTGCAATGTCCTAGATATTGACCTTGTCATGGGTCCTTTGTATGGCAGTTCAAGAGAATTCTTCCCTTCTCCACGATTATCGCTGACAGACGTTCCTGTCGTGGCATCATCAGTAACATTACCGTCCTTAGACTCCTCGAACAAGAAGCCATTATTGCCTATCTGCTCTTCAGGATCGTAGTAAGGCTTCAATGTCTCTTCATTTTTGTCGTTTTGACGACGGCTCATAATCCTCAACTTCGTATATGACGTCTGACAGGTGGCGTATGACATGATACGGACCAAAGTATTGCTTCAATAACTTTTCTGACAGTCCAACCTTCCGTACAGGGGTAAAAATCCATACCAGATCTCCTGGGCTGTACACAACAAGTCGGTGCTTGTCATTATACCACTGACGGTCCTTCTCCTGGGTGTCCAGTGTCCGTATGCGAGCCAGCTGTCTTGCTACTTCGATCTTGGTGATGAGTCATAGTCATCCTGAGTGTTGTCCGGTTGGACGGGAACAGCGTATCCATTGTCATCTCAGCTTCACGGCCACGGAACAGGAAAAATGGCATGAAGCCTGTGATGTCTTGTCTTGCGGTATTGTAAGCAAATGTAACAACTGGCAGAACTGTATCCCAATCCTTCTGCTCAACTTCGACGTAGATCGACAGCATATCAGCTTGTTAAAACGTTCTGTAAGACCATTTGTCTGAGGATGTTATGCAGCTGTCATTCTGTGGACAATGTCGCATCGTGACATTACTGCTGATACTAGTTTTGACTGGAATACTTTTCCTTGATCAGATATCATCACATGTGGTGCTCCATGCTTCAAAATAATGTCTTCTACAAGGAATTTTGCGATCTCTGGAGCTTCTGCAGTTGGCACAGGTTTGGTGACAGCATAGTGTGTGAGGTAGTCAGTGCAGACTATTATCCATCATTTACTGTTTGTCCACATTGGGTACCTCCCTAAAAGATCAATCCCAACTTGGTGGAATGGAGCTGCTGCCGGCGGAATCGGCACGAGATGCCCTGGAGGTAATTGTGGCACATGCTTCTGTCGCTGGCATGCTTTACTGTGACACACATAGTGCTTGACAGATTGGTAGAGACCTTTCCAGTAATACTGGCGTCTGATACTGTCTAGGGTCTTCATGAATCCGAAATGACTGGATATTGGAGCATCGGGGAAATGTTTGAGAATAGCGGGCTTGAGATGAGCTGGAACAACCAGTAGCCATTTGGGGTCAAGTGGATTGTAGTTGCTCTTATACAATGTTCTGTTTATAAGTTGGAACTCTCCATTGGTCGGTTCTCCTTTCTCTAAGGCCTCTATCATTTTTAATAGTGCTGCATCTCCCCTCTGTTCAGCTGTAATGTTATCTAATTCAGTGAGGACAGAAATTTCATTCATGCTGTTGTGTTTGCACCTGTTCTTGAATACCACTGTGACATCATACTCTTGGAGTCTTATTGCCCATCTTGCTAGTCGAACTTATGGATCCTTCAAGCTAGTCAGCCAGCACAAAGAATGGTGGTCTGTCACAACGGTGAATGGTTTGCCGAATAAATACGGATGGAACTTGTTGATAGACCAGATAACTGCAAGACATTCTTTCTCAGTTGTAGAGTAGTTTATTTCGGACTTTGAGAGTACTCTTGATGCATAAGCTATCACTTTGTCAGCACATTCCTGAACTTGTACAAGCACTGCACCAATCCCATAACCACTGGCATCTGTGCGAAGTTCCGTTTCTGCATTCTCGTTGTACAAGGCTAGCACTGGTGTGGAAGTTAGAGCCTCCTTAAGTGCCTGGAAAGCTCTTTCTTTTGTCTCATCCCAGTAAAACGTGGCGTCTCCCTGCATAAGTTCTTGTAATGGATGTGCCTCGTTACAAAATCCTTTTATGAAACAGTGGTAGTATGAGCACAGCCTAAGAAAACTTCTCACATCACGAATGTGCTGAGGAGTTGGAAATTCTGTGACTGCCCTTACTTTATCTGGATCAGGACGGATACCATCTCCGTTGATTAGGTGCCCCAGGATTTATATCTCTTTGGTGACGAAGAGACACTTCTTTGGATTGAGGCAGAGTTCTGCAGACTGAACACACTTCAACACAGTTGTTAGGCGATTCAGATGTTCTTCAAATGTTTTCAAGAAAACGACAATGTTATCTAAATAGCAAAGACACGTCGTCCACTTAAGGTGTCGAAGCAAGTTGTCCATCATGCGTTCAAATGTGGCTGGAGCATCACATAAACCAAACAGCATTACTTTGAATTCATAGAGGCCGTGAGGTGTGATAAAAGCCATCTTCTCTCTGTCAGCTTCGTCAACCTCTATTTGCCAGTAACCTGTCTGCATGTCCGTAGTTGAGAAGTATGTAGCTCCTTTCAAGCAGTCTAAGGCGTCATCAATGCACAGCAGTGGATAGACATCTTTCTTTGTGATTTTGTTCACCTGCCGATAGTTGACACAGAATCACCACGTGCCATCCTTCTTCTTTACAAGGACCACTGGAGACGACCAAGGACTCTCCGAATGTTGAATACTGTCATCGTGCAACATCTTCTCCACTTCCTCCTGAATTATCCATCTTTCAGCTGGCGACACACTATACGAACACTGGCTAATTGGTGGATGATCGCCAGTATTGATACGATGCCTTATCGTGGTCCTTTTCGTCTGACTTTTCCCCTGCTGAGGTGTGAATGCACCCAAAAATTGGCATAGTATAGCTAACACCCACTGGCGTTGTTCCTTGGTTAGTCCGGGCCCTATTGGCAGTTCCACGTTTATTTCCTCCAACGTGTTGTCTGTACTCACACCAGAGCATGGGTCTTTGTTGATGACGTTGAGCTCATCGTCCTGGATTGGTTCAGCTGTCCCGATACACATTCCTTTGGGTATAAGTTGCGACTGTTCATGACAATTAGTGATTCAAATCTCTCCTCAACCTCCAGTAATGCTTATGATAGCTGCTGGTATGTAAATTTCTTCGGTGAGCCTGATAAACTTTTTAGTATCAACAAGCACTTCACAGTTTAATCGCTCATCTGTGTTTGTGACTTACAGGGCTTACGTCCATGGCCATAATGTGATGCTCACTAGGTATAACAGTCCCGGCTGCCATAAATTGTTGTAATTCTTCTCTCACAATTTGTCATATGAGAGAAGTGAAGTCATGCTTGTCTTCCACAACGGCCATAGGGACTACATTCGGGAGTCTGTCATACTTCTTTTGTCCAATCCTCCTCTGTTGCATCTCTTCAATACACAATGTACCAGAAATTAGAACAGTCAACATAAGAAACAGGTAGAATTTACAAGTGAACATAAGAAATTGTTAATTACAAAGAAATAAATATTTGCTAGTGGACGGGATTGAACCAGCGACCTTCAGCACCACAGTCGGTGACGCTATTCCCTGCGCCACGCTGGCAGTCGGTTTACGGGGTGTCTCGTGGCAATATGTTAAATATACTAGGGGCAAAACACAAACAATACCCTCACTACATGATAGTGATGTTGATCCTACCGATGATAGCGCTACTAAAGCAGAGTTACTAAACACAGCTTTTCGAAACTCATTCACCAAAGAAGACAAAACCAATATTCCAGATTTTGAATTACAAACAAGGCAGAATGAGTAATGTTGAAGTAGATATCACTTAACAAGAACATCTCTTCTGGTCTGGACTGTATACCCATTAGATTTCTATTTGATTATGCTGAAATGATATCTCCTTACTTAACAGCTATATCCAACCGCTCCCTCAAAGAAGAATCTGTACCAAAAGACTGGAAAGTTGCTCAGGACACACCTATATTCAAGAAAGGCAGTCCTATTTCATTGACGTCTTTTTATAACAGGGTTTTGGAACATATCCTGTATTCAAATGTTATGAATTATCTCAAACAGAATGATCTATTGACTCAAGGTCAACACGGATTTAGAAAATATCATTCATATGAAACACAACTAGCTATGAGTGCTATCGGACAAGTGATCTCAAATTGATTCCGTATTTCTTGATTTCCGGAAGGTTTTTGACACCGTACCTCACAAATGGTTTTTACTTAAATTGTGTGGTTATGCTACATCACCCCAAATTTGCAACTGAATAGGGGATTTCCTATCAGAGAGGACATGTTTGCAGTAATCAATGGTAAGGCATCGACTAAAACAGAGGTGATATCGGGTGTTCCACATGGTAGTGTTATTGGTCCTCTGCTGTTCCTTATTTACATAAACAATTTGGAAGAAAATCTAAGCAGCTCTCTGAGGTTGTTTGCAGATGACGCTGTCATTTACTGTCTAGTAAAATCATCTGAAGATCAAAACCAACTGCAGAAGAATCTAAATAAGATATCACTATGGTGTAAAAACTGACAATTGACTCTAAATAATGAGAAGTGTGAAGTCGTCCACATGAGTACGAAAAGAAATCCGTTAATCTTTGTTTACAAGATAAATCAATCAAAAGTGAAGGCCGTAAACTCCACAAAATACCTAGGAATTAGTATTACTTCAGACTTAAACTAGAAAGAACACACAGATAATGTTGTGGGAAAGTTGAACCAGAGACTGTGTTTTATTGGCAGAACGCTTAAAAGATGCAACAGAACTACTAAATAAACTGCATACACTATGCCTGTCTGTCATTTTCTGGAGGATTGTTGCTCAGTGTGGGATCCTTATCAAGTGAGTTTGATGGAGGACATCGAAAGAGTCGACAAAGGGCAGCTCTTTTTTTATTGTCATGATGCCGGGAGACAGTGCCATGGAAATGATACAGGATCTGGGATGGGAATCATTACAACAATGGCACTTATCGGTGTGGTGTGGGCTACTTATGAAACTCCAATCGCTAACATTCTCCCCTGAATGCAAAAAATATATTATTGACTCTCACTTACATAGGTAGATATGATCATTAGAATAAAACATGAGATATCAGAGCTCCAACGGAGAGATTCAAGTGTTCTTTCCTCCCACACGCTATTCGAGAATGGAATGGGAGATAAAAGTATGAAGGTGGTTCACTAAACCCTCTGCCAGGCAGTTAAATGTGATTTTCTGAGTATCTCATGTAGATGTAGATTAAATGATCCCTTACCTACAGCCTAGGCATCTGTGGGAAACTTATCTGCTCCAGTGATGAATACCTCACCACCTACAACAATAATCTGTTCAACGGTTCCCTCACCCACAACTACCTTACAGACCTTGTCTGCAAGCAGATCTTCCAAGCAGTCCATTCCTCCCCTTCCAGCAACAATGTTCCTAAACCCCCCCCCCCTCCCCTGAAGGATCCCCTTAGTCATCCAGTACCATCCCAGACTGGAATTCCTCAACAAATTGTTCCGTCAGAGCTATGACTTTCTAAAGTCATGCCCTGAAATGAGATCATCGCTCCAAAGTCCCCTTCCCACACCACGCAAAGTAGCCTTCCACCATCCTCACAACCTCTGCAACAACTTTGTGAAGCCTTACAACATTCCAAAACCACCCTCTCTACCTAATGGTTCCTACCCCTGTAACCGTTCCTACTGCAAAACATGTCCCATGCATCCTCCCACAACCTCATACTCCAGCCCCACCACAGGAAAAATGAATGCCATTTAGCAAGTAACATGTGTCCACTGCACAGCCTTTTTTGTTGGTATGACCACCAACAAATTGGCTGAACACAGAAACAGTCTCAGACGGACTATTCTCCTGGGGGGCACCAGATATCCTGTGGCAGAGCATGTCCTCCAGCATGATTCCAGGGACCTTGGCACCTATAACACCACATGTGCCATTTGGAAACTACCACCAAACACCAGACTTGCAGAGCAAATGAGATGAGAACTTGCGTTCAAGCATATCCTCTCCTCCCACCATCCTTCTGACCTAAATCTACGCTAACCTCACCCCCTCCTCCAACCGCAACTCACTTATTCATTACTCATTTCTCACCTCTTTCCCTGCCTTCCTCTCATCTATATATTTGTGTGTGTATGTGTGTGTGTGTGTGTGTTTCCCTGTTAATCAAAAACGTTTTACATACCCCCATTCCCCATTCAGCAATATTTGGTTTACTTCTCTTTACTGCTTGATCTATCCTCTATGGCATGACTCGGTACAGTATCTTTGACTCCCACAATCCTGAAACATCACCCATCATCTTATCATGGCCTAGGTTGTGAAAACCTTCCCCTTCTGTTCCCAGTTCCTTTTTTCTTCCCTTCTTCCTGAAGAAGGAACCCTATTCTGAAAGCTAGTCCTATTTTTTTGTCCTTTTTCTTTCTTTGTGTAACTATCAGCGGTACAGCTTAAATGTAAGTAGTGGCCAGCCATTCTATCTCTTTTGAAGAATAATTTATCATCTCTGTGGAGAATTTCCTTCAGTAATAAAATATTACAGATTTTATCTATTCGTGATATAGCCATCAATAGCCGTGCAATCCACTGATCACTATCTGAAATATTAGGATACTATATATAATCTATAAATGTGAATGTCTGTTCGGTGTACGTATATCACTTCTGAACCACAAGACATAAAAAGCTAAAAATTTGTACAGTTACTAATGTCTATGCGGGGAAGGCTTTAGGCATGGTTTTATGGTGACCGGATAGCTATTTATCTATATATATATATTAATGTGAATGTCTGTTCGGTGTACGCATATCACGTCCGAACGACAAGACACAGAGACTTAAATATTTGTATAGTTACTAATTTATACATGAGGAAGGTTTTAGGCACAGTTTTATAGTGATCTGATAGATATTTAGTAATTTGAAGATAAAGCAAAATGCGGAACAATAATTACTCTTTGTAAATTATATTTACTCTTTGAAAATGGTTTTATTGGTTGCATTGTTGCTTGAGGTTTGTTAATGATAAAAAAGGTGGAGTATATTGGATTGGAAACAGTGTACATAAAACTCTATGTATGTGTGTGTGTGTGTGTTAATGTTTCGCACTGCAGTGAAAACTACAGAACGCAAATGAATGGTCTGTGTGTAATTGTTGTCCAAAATCTCCCATTGTACACCATAGTAGTTCCATGCTGATAGCTATAAGGGGGTGGAAGATATGGTGGTTAAAAGTTGTCAAATTATAAAAAAATTCGAACTGAATGCCACGATGACGTTTGTGACTCTATAGCAAGGAGGTTACATACAGCGAAACATGATGCCACAGATCATATCTTTGGTCTATGTGTGCCACCAAGGAGGTTATTCTTGTTGTGTGCTACAATGCCTTCAGCTCTTTCTCTGTAAGGATAAGCATACGAATAAGGAAATATAAGAATAAATAAATAGCTTATCTATCATAATCAACAAACACACGAGCGGAGCTGGGGGTTTAAGCTAGTACTCATATATTAAAGGCTCCTTTTATTTAAAATTGACAATCTCACAAATTTTAATGGCAATTTTGAATTACTTCTGATTGTGAGAATGATGATGTTGATGATGAATCATACAATCCAAAAGTCTTTATATGCAAGCATTTGTACCATATGGACATACATTCATCAGTATCACCCCTGTAGCCAGCTACACATAGTAGATTTTTGTCATGGTCAGTTGACCCTTCTGCAGCTTATAGTTACCCAATAACTGGCAGTGCACTTTCATCATCAAACCTCTTAGATAACTGTGTTATTTAAAGTATTTGTTGCTTTTATGTGCACACTGTGGTCAGAATACAACAGAGAGAATTCTTAGTTAATTGTTCTTAGGTTATTGAATTAAATGAAAAAATGTAATTTGGATCCATTCAGTTAATGATAGAAGAGGTAAGGCTGGACGTTTCTACATGTACGTTACTTGTAGTGGCCATTTGAGCA
This sequence comes from Locusta migratoria, assembly GCA_026315105.1. NCBI lineage: Eukaryota > Metazoa > Arthropoda > Insecta > Orthoptera > Acrididae > Locusta > Locusta migratoria. Next base: position 870,698,163 of record CM048744.1, read on the forward strand.
GCAGCTGAATAATTTGCATTAAAAAAAAATGCTCTCTCTCTCTCTCACACACACACACAAGGATACCTTCAACACACTTTCAATGAAATAGTTGAATTACAAATAGCTGCAAAGTTGGCAACACTACAATACAAACACTGGAACTAGAAAAATGCAAAGTTTTTCAGAAAATAGTTTAACTTTTCGACCTGGTTGATGGAAAGAGGCTGACATGGAGTAGCAAGTGCTGTAAGTTGTGATGATACTGCTGGCCCTCTCATCTCAATGTTATCGTACGATACTGTTCGCGTCGGACCCAGAACCGTGTGGTCTAATAGTGATATATGTTGTGTGCGAAGATAGTTACAAACGAAATAGCCAGCCTAGGATTCAGTGTAGCACAGTGTCTTGGTGATACTGTGATTAGTTAACAAGTGAAATAGCATTGTATATATGTTAGGCTCATAAACAAGTTGTGTTGACCAGCTGATTGTGTTAATTAATGTAATAGTTGAGATTTCAATATGGTAATTCTTTGTATATATTGACTGAGAAGAGATTTTGAGTCTATGTTGAGAATTGCCAAGATATTTGACAGTTCAATATATGTTAGTAACTTGTATGATGTAGTCATTAGCTAATTAATTGACATTTAACATTGTGCTTTGTTGTCAAACAAAAAGGACCAAGATTAAGACTTAAAAAAATTATTGTATGTATAGTTTTCATTTTATATTGTGATTATTTTTGTGTACATGAAATGTTTTACTTGAGTGTTTGTTAATTGTAAATTAGTATATTCAATTGTTATGAACAATACATAATGTAATGTCATTATTGTCAATGTTATATATTTGCCTCACCGCCTTGCGTATGCGAGTTCGAGTTTTGGCATTTGTAAAGTGCTCTGGAATCTATGTCAGTCTATGTTTTAAAATGGAAGTACTATCAGTTAAGTCCTGGTGACTTGTGTACGCAAGTTGTGATGTAGTAATGTTTTGCAGGAATAAGAAGCAGTTTGATTGCAAATTAAATAATAAATGAAAAATTGTACCTACGAGTATTTATTTCTACCACGATACCCCAGGAGAATAATTTCGCAGCGAGCAGAACCCTCATACATCATAATGTTGAAAAGCTGAGTATCATTTTTGATATGTTTGAAATTGGTAGAATGACAGAACTGTAATTACTCAATAACCTAGTAACGTTTTAATTGGTGTAGCATAGATGGAATTGAATCATATACAGTGTCTACAGAGTGTTTGTGTTGCAGGAGAAGTATGTTTGGATGTATATAATCAATGTTTGAAAAACCAAGGAGGACGTGAATCTGGAATTATAAGGTAAAGAAAAATGGAGCACTTAGCAATAATTCTTGCATCACCATGTCTTATAGAGTTGGTAAATTGATTAACAGAACAATTAACTGAATGTATTGACAAGGGAAATCATGAAGTGAGTAAACAAGTAGAATCTGTTAGCAAAAAGTTAGATGACGGTTTAGCAGATTTAAAGTCTCAGTTGAGTGAAACAAACAGGGCAGTTGACGAAGTCAGGAAATGAACTTATGATCTTGAAAGGGCAATGAAGTTAGGATATAAACAGCTGGACACTCGTGTGACTGTAGTAGAGAGTAAAATAAGTAATGTTGAGTCTGACCTTGAAAACAAAATTAGTACTGTAGGAAAGTATTTTGATCAGGAAAATAAAATTAGAAAAACTGATATCCAGAAAGTGTCATTAGAAAATAAAATTAGTGAAAGTGTGGCAAATTCTGAAGGTGTTATTAAGAAGGATGTGTATAACCTCAGTCAAAGGTTCAGTTCATTGCAAGAAAGTCTAGTAAATAGCAAAATGTCGAACTGTGGTGGCTTTAATTGGACAAATGTAACAATTAAGACATACCCTGGGTAAGGGAAAATCCATCCTAAAGACTTTTTACATCAATGCTCTGACAACTTCACTGTAGAAATGACTGATGCAATGAAAATTAAATTTGTAAAGAGATTTTTGGACAATGAAGCTTATACTTGGGTCAATAAGTTGGATACAGAGGACATGTCATATAGCGAGTTTGAGAGGTGCTTTTTGAATAAATTCTGGTCCAAAATCAAGCAGGCTAGAGTAAGAAGTGATTTCTTTCATGGGGGAAAGTACAGGGGAAGTTATGGCAATATGAGGGACTTTTGTGAGGCTGAAATCAGAAAATTATTGCATCTTGACTCACCTTTAGATGAAACCACATTGGTGGACACCTTACGTAGAAGATTACCAGGTAGAATACAGCGAGCATTAGATTGTGGACCTGACAATTCAGTTGAGGACTTCTTAAGATTTGTTGGAAGATTAGACAGAAGTTATGAGAGAGAAAGGGAGAGAAACCGCTACCAAGAAGACCATCATACAAGAGACAGAAGAGATAATCACCAAGAAGATAGTCGTGAGACACGAAGTAGACAGCAAGGTGGGAATACGGATTATAGGAACAGACAAGGAAGAAACGATAGGAACCAAGGTTACTACAAGTCTAATGGAAACGGGCAGCGAAACTAAATGTCGTCCCTATGGAGGCCTGTCAGGTTGGGGTGAGAAATAGGACAAGAAATCAGGCTACCACAAACAGGATCAGATTTGGACACAAATGGGAAAATGAGCAATATAGACAGGGACAGAAGGTAACATACAGGGTAAATCGGCTCAAGTTTAACAAAGAACTGTGGGAAGTTGTAACGTTTCTGCTATGTTGCACACTCCTTACAAAAAATAAGTTGCCAACATTACAAACACGAAATATATGACACCTAAAATAAAACTTCGCTACCGGTCATGTAAAATATCACATTTTCGCCTTTGGTTTGAAATTCTATTAACACTATTAGTAAAATGCTTTTAAGAAATAGTATGTTGATTTAAACATAACTTTGGCTGTCCTTTTACGTAATTTTCAATTTTTAATACTTTCGTAAATAATAGCTGCAAACACTAAAAATGCATTACACTTAGTTTTGAAAATTGCTGAACCTATATAGATACTAATTTGTATAAAAACAACAATACTACATGTTATAACTATTGCACAATGTTATTACATATGTACCTTTTGTTTAAATAAATTAGGTCAGACCATGTTTTATATATCACTGGATCCTAAATTAAATACTGATCATTTTTCATGCACTAAAATTAATAATCCATTTGGTACTAAGAAACTATCTTCAAAATTAACAAAACTACAACAACCATATACAAATCAGTATTAATAAAAAAAATTAGAGCGCAAACTGAAATACAATAAAATTTCATATCACAATAATAGTATGCCTACACAAAATTGGCAAAACAGATATGTGTGCCCTTCAAAAACACAAATAATGTAAATAATTTGAGCACTGTAAACTCTAGTCAAAGGATGACTTTAAATTTGTGTACCACATTAAATACAAATTTCATGAAACATGTACATACATTGAGATAAATAGGTAAAGCTTAAATGTAATATTTTAATTTCTGTATTTTGGTATATTTAATGTAAAAGAATATTGTTTAATTGTGAATTACAAAACTTTGTCATCAATATTATTACGCGGTTACGTAGAAAGATCTTTGAGAGAAACCATGTTTTGTTATACTTCTAGCAGTCACAAACCTGTGAGCAGCTCTGTTGGCTTGCTGCTGCATTTTTATTTTTATTTTTGCTTGTGCAACAATGTGATTGATTTAAACTTCATTTAAATGGAAATAAAATCGTTTCCATATCAACTGACATGTTTATGATTTATGAAAAGATCCTGAAACATGAAATCTTTTAGTGAATGCCGAATACAGCTCACAATGCAATGGACTACAGCCAGCGTATAAGATAAGTTCTTTTTATATCAACTTCACCTAGAGTGGAATGACTTTGTTATAGAGACTGTGAACTAATAAAACTTTCCGTGATTTAGGAAAATGTTAGGGCTCAGTTTGAGTCGTTCCCAAAAGGGGTGATTTGTTGTTAGAAAGTCATTAAGAAGCAGGCTTGGAAAGAATAATACAAGTGTATAGAACCAGAAGAGGTTGTACTATATGATGATACTGTAGCCAATATGTGTCATGCAAGTGAAGATATGGCTGTAGAAGAACCTAAAATAAGTGAAGAACATGATGTGTTTGGACTGTGTAAATTGCTAAGTGATAAGGTTGAAGATGCTGAAGACAGACTTTTCTTGAATGCTACTGCTCATGAAACTGCGAAGAGTGAGAAACATGAAGATTTTGATGTTTTGTCTCGTGTGAGTTCAGAGAAGTCAGAGGATGACAGTGTTGAAGATAGTGAAGAAGATGTGGAGGTCATGGAGTTCGAACATTTGGAGAAGGAACTTGATGGGATGATTTATGTTGAAGGCAAGGAAGGTTGCATCATGTATGATGTCCAGTGTGAGATAGAGTGTGATGTAGATGATGTCAAGTCTTGTGAGAATCAAGTCGTACCAGTGAAATTGAGCAGTACTGTTGTCGAAGCAGAAACAGACAAGAAGAGGTAGGGAAAGACATCTTGCATTGTGTCATACAGAGCTACATTGATAAGGAAGAGAAAGCCAATGTTCTAGATAAGTTACTGTGCAAATATCATTAGCTAGAAGATAATAGGCCAAGATTAGAGCCATGTGTTACCAATGATAATTGTGTTGCTAATGGATGTATGGCTTGTCAACCTGTTGAAAGTAATGTGTCCCTGAATCATGTACAAGCTAATGACGATGCCTGTACTATGAAACATGAATATATTATTGAAGATATTACTCATGAAGAAGAGGAAAATATACAATATGATGTCACTGGATGCCCATATATTACTGTGTTTATTGATGGAAAAGGAAATGAAGCATTAGTTGATACAGGTAGTCCAATCAGTGGAATTTCTGAAGAATTTAGAGACTGTGTGAAACATCTACCGGACTACATGGAAATGCCTGCAGTAGGAATCAAGATCAAGGGTACTACTGGCAGACACAACCAGGTAGTTAACTGGCAAACCTTGTTGAACTTTAGTGTGAATGATGTCAATCTACGTCAAGGATGTCTAGTAATACCTAATCTGTCTGAGTATATCTTGCTATGAACTGACTGGATCATGAAAGTGAATGCTGTATTTGACTGGGGAGGAAGAAAAATTATGTTTGTGGACCCGAAGAGTGATGTTTTACATTGTACTGCTATGATATTGAAAAATGGGAATAGCCTGAGTAAGCAGAGTGTAGAACTAGATTTATTAGATCATAATAGAGATGTAGAAGACATGCATGAAGAGTCCAAAGAAGCCATGGAGGATATTAATTATCATGAACTCGTAAATAACAAGGTGGAGGAAGCCAAAAAGTTAGATGAAGAACAAAAAGAAGAGTCTTGTGGAACTATCATGATGTGTTCAATGACAGACTGGGGAGGGTGAAAAACTACCAGTGTACCTTGCGGGTCAAACCACATGCACCATTTTACATCAAACCGTACGGTGTCCCTATTGCAAAAAGGAAAGCTGTAGAGAAAGAACTTGAAAAGATGGAAAACTGGAACATAATTGAGAGGAGTACTAGTGAATACAACAACCCGATCATCATGATATCCAAGAAGAATGGAGATGTGACGATTGTACTTGACTCCAGACATCTGAACAAGTTTTTAGAAAGGGAAACTGACCATCCAGAGAGCATTGATGAACTATTGTAAAAATTTGAACATATAAAATATATGACTAGCCTGGACTTGACTTCTGGTTTTCATCAGGTGCCACTTGCCAGAGACTCAAGGAAGTACACTGCTTTCTTGTATAATGGAAGAAGCTATCAGTACTGCTTGGTCCCATTCAGATTAAATGTTTCTGTAGCTGAATTTATCAGATCTTTGGATTTGGTATTAGGCAAAGATCTTTTTGAAAAGTTAACTGTGTATGTGGATGATATCCTTGCCACTGGTCAAACCTGGGAAAAACACATAAGCTTACTGGAAGAAGTGTGCAGAAGATTAAGAGCAGGAGGGACGTCTCTTAGGCAAGAAAAATGTAAATTTGCTGTGGAACAGTTAAAATTTCCTGGTCACATTGTAACTGAAGAAGGTATACTCGCAGACAATGAGAAAATTGAAGCCATAGCAAAGTTTCCTGTGCCCAAGACCAAGAAAAACTCAAATCTTTTTTTGGCATGTGTGGATTTTACCGCAAATATATAAGTACTCAAGCCTTGAATGCCCCATGTTTGAACAACCTGCTGAAGAAAAATACTGTTTGGAATTGGTCAGAAGAATGCATACAAGCCTTTGAAGAGATAAAAAGCAGCTTTGTAACAGCAATATTTTCTACAGGCTGAACTTGTCATTACTGTTTTGTTTAAGTACTGACAGTAGTGATTATGTAATTGGTGCTCATTTGTTTCAAGTGCAAACAATTGATAACCAGCCAGAACACTGGACCATTGCATTTAAAAGCAGGACATTACAGAAACACGAGAAGACATACACCGTTACAGAAAAGGAACTTTTAGCAATTTTTTGGGCTTTCACAAAATTCAGAAACTACTTGTTAGGCCACAAAACTATTGTATTCACAGACCATAAGGCTTTGACCTACATTCAGGATTGCAAACTTCACCATAACCAGATTACCAGATGGGCACTGTTCTTGCAACAATTTGATTTCTCTGTGGAATACATTAAGGGCAAGGACAATCTTGTTGCTGATTCACTCTCTCATTTGCCAGTGGGGGGTGAATTTGAAGATAGCAGTGGAGCCTGTGAAAAGGAATTCAGAGTCATGTACCTGAAAGGTGTTAAAGAAGAAGTGGAAATCCAAAAAAATTGTGACAAGATTAGGAGATACCAAAATCATGATGATAATTGGAGATTAGTCAAGAGCTTGTTAGGCAAAAGAGGGGAAGATAAGGTAGGGCAATACTATAAGACATACAAGGGCATGTTGTTTAGATGTATCAGTGTCAACAGTGATAAATGGAAGTTGTGTTGGCCCGAGAACTGTGTTGATGTATTAATAAAGTATGTTCATGAAAGTTTTGGCCACTGTGGTGCTCAAAAGTGTATACAGAAAATACAAGAGAACATCTATTTTTATAACATTGCCAGGAGAGTTAAGAAATTAATGACTACATGTGACAGATGCCAATGAGTCAAGGTGTCCAATCAGACATGTAAAGGTCTCATGCAGAACATCTTGCCACAAGAATTGCTTGAAACTGTAGCTGTGGATTTTTATGGAAGTCTTCCCAAGACAAGAGGTGGTTATAGCCATATATTTGTTGCCGTAGATCTGTTCTCTAAATTTATTAAATTGTACTCTGTGAAGAAAGCCACCAGCAAAACCATAATCAACAAATTCAGGAATGACTACTTTCAGACAGTTGGCAAACCTAAGAAAATCTTGTCTGATAATGGAACTCAGTTTACATCGAAGCATTGGAAATCATTTATACAAGATGAAAACATCAGACACATATTGATTTTGGCATACCACCCCTCCAGCAATTTGGCAGAAAGATACATGAGGGAAATTGGCAGATTGTTCAGGTTAGGTGATGATTTTCCAAACATGATTTCTTAAGGGCAGAATTTCGTGGAAGTATGTTGAAGGCTGTTCAAAATCTCTTCAAATTCATACACATAATCTATCCATGATGCATGATTTTTGTAGATTTCTTCTACAAATGTCTGCCTAGGTGTGTTTCCATGTGGATATGTGTGAGTGTGTGTGTATTTGTTTACCTTCCTTTTCATCCCCTAAGGTAAGTCCTTCCACTCCTGGGATTGGAATGGCTCCTTTTCCACTTCCTTAAAACCCGTAACCTTCCCTTTCTCCTCTCCTTCCTTCCTCTTTTTCCCGAAGAAGCTGCCAGTGGTGGCGAAAGCTCGAATGTTTGTGTGTTTTTGTGTGTGTTTTATGTCTCTGTCGTCGAGCCTGTACTTTAGGTAAGTCAAAAATCTTTATTTCATATAGACAAAGATTACTCACCAGGCGAAGGAGCACAGGTGTGACAGCATCACAAATAAATAAATGAATACACACACACACACACACACACACACACACACACAAACACAAGCTTTCGCAACCCAGTTGCTTCTTCAGGCAGAAGGGAAGGAGAGGGAACAGGAAATGATGAGGGTTTTAAGGAAGGGGGTAAGGAGCCATTCCAATCCCAGGAGAGGAAAGACTTACCTTGGGGGAAAAAAAGGAGGGTAAACAAATGCACACACACCCACACATTCACACAGACACAAGTACACCTAGGCAGACATACTGTAGAAAGTATATATATATTGATGAAACGAAAAATTATAGAGGGAAACTTTCCCGGTGGGACAAACAAAAATAAAAAGACATGACTTACCATTAAGGAAGTGGAAAAGGAGTCATTCCAATCCCAGGAGTGGAAGGACGTACCTTAGGGGAAAAAAAGGAAGGTAAACAAATACACACACACTCAGACATATCGAAATGCAAACACACCTAGACAGATATATATATATATATATATATATATATATATATATATATATATATATATATATATATATAGAAAAGACATGACTTACCAAAAGGACCGGCTCGTCGATAGAAACAAATAAAATCACACACAAACACACATACAAGCTTTCGCAGCCTAGCTGCTTCGTCAGGCAGAAGGGAAGGAGAGGGAAAAGGAAATGATGAGGGTTTTAAGGGAGTGGATAAGGAGTCATTCCAATCCCGGGACAGGAAAGACTTACCTTGGGGAGAAAAAAGGAGGGTAAACAAATACACACACACCCACACATTTACACAGATGCAAGTACACTTAGGCAGACATACTGTAGAACTGTAGAAAGCAAAGAAGTTAGAAGTTAGACAGAGATGCCACTTGAGGCAGAGGCTCTGTCCAGAGAACCAAGGCAAAGATGTTAAGATGGTGGGTGGGAATTCGAATTTAGCGGAGGTTGAGACCAGGTGGACAACGAGAAGAGAGAATATGCTGAAGGGCTAGTTCCCATCTCCGAAGTTCTGAAGGATTGGTGTCGGTGGGAAGTATCCAGATAACCCGGACGGTGTAACACTGTGCCAAGATGTGCTGGTCGTGCCCCAAGGCGTGTTTAGCCACAGGGTGATCCTCATTACCAACAAACACTGTCTGCCTATGACCATTCATGCGAATGGACAGTTTGTTGCTGGTCATTCCCACATAGAACACTTCACAGTGCAGGCATGTCAGTTGGTAAATCACGTGGGTGCTGTCGCAAGTGGCTCTGCCCTTGATAGTGTACACCCTCTGGGTTACGGGACTGGAGTAAGTGGTGGTGGAAGGGTGCATAGGGCAGGTTTTACAACAGGGGCGGTTACTAGGGTAGGAGCCAGAAGGTAGGGAAGGTGGTTTGGGGATTTCATAGGGATGGACTAGGAGGTTACGGAGGTTAGGTGGGCAGCGGAAAGACACTCTCGGAGGAGTGGGGAGGATGTCATGAAGGATGGATCTCATTTCGGGGCAGGATTTTAGGAAGTCGTATCCTTGCTGGAGAGCCACATTCAGAGTCCGCTCCAGTCCCGGAAAGTATCCAGTGACAAGAGGGGCACTTTTGGGGTTTTGTTGAAGGTTCTGAATTTGGGGGGATAAGGAAGTGGCTCTGGCAATTTGCTTCTGTACCAGATCAGGAGGATAGCTGCGGGATGTGAAGGCTGTTATCAGGTTATTAGTGTATTGTTTTAGGCAGGGTTCGATTTGAATGATGTCTTGGGGAGCTGGATCATTAGGAAGAGGATTATTTTTTTTGCCAAAAAAAAAAAAAAAAAAAAAAAAAAAAAAAAAAAAAATTAAATCCTCTTCCTAGTGATACAGCTCCCCAAGACATCATTCAAATCGAACCCTGCCTACAACAGTTCCGTCCTCCGTCACAGCGAGACCCACCTGCTCTTCCTCAAAATCACCCTCTTCAAACCTTCCAGGAATTCCTTACTTCCAACCTTGCCTCCCAGTCCTTCCTGAGAAACATTAGTCCTACTCCCAACATTACCGCAGCTGAATCCCGAGCTATCGGTGATCTGAAGGCTGACCATTCCGTCGTCATTCCCCCTGCCGACAAGGGCTCCACGACAGTGGTACTTGATCGGCGTGAGTATGTGGCAGAGGGAGTGCATCAGCTTTCAGATAATACCACATATAAAGTTTTTCAAGGAGATCCCATTCCTGATGTCCAGGCAGAGCTTCAAGGAATCCTCAAAACCTTAGGCCCCCTACAAAACCTTTCACCTGACTCCATTAACCTCATGACTCCACCGACACCCCGCACCCCCACCTTCTACCTACTTCCGAAGATTCACAAACCCAATCATCCCGGCCGCCCCATCGTGGCCGGTTACTAAGCCCCAACAGAACGAATCTCTGCCTACATAGACCAACACCTTCAACCCATCATGTGCAGTCTCCCATCCTTCATCAAAGACACCAACCACTTCCTCGATCACCTGAAATCCTTACCCAGCCTATTACCTCCTGAAACCATCCTTGTAACCATCGATGCCACTTCCTTATACACTAATATCCCACATGCCCAGGGCCTTGCTGCGATGGAATATTTCCTTTCCCGCCGACCACCCACTTCCTTACCTAAAACCTCTTTCCTTAATACCCTAGCCAGCTTCATCCTAACCCACAACTTCTTCACTTTTGAGGGCCAGACATACCAACAACTAAAGGGAACAGCCATGGGGACCAGGATGGCCCCCTCGTATGCGAACTTATTTATGGGATGCTTAGAGGAAGCCTTCCTGGACACCCAAGCCTGTCAACCCAAAGTTTGGTATAGATTCATTGACGACATCTTCATGATCTGGACTCACAGTGAAGAAGAACTCCAGAATTTCCTCTCCGACCTCAACTCCTTTGGTCCCATCAAATTCACCTGGTCCTATTCCAAATCCCATGCTACTTTCCTCGATGTCGACCTCCATCTATCCAACGGCCAACTACACACATCCGTCCACATCAAACCTACCAATAAACAACAGTACCTGCATTATGACAGCTGCCATCCTTTCCACATCAAACGTTCCCTTCCCTACAGCTTAGGTCTTCGTGGCAAACGAGTCTGCTCCAGTCCTGAATCCCTTAACCAATACACTAATAACCTGATAACAGCCTTCACATCCCGCAGCTATCCTCCTGATCTGGTACAGAAGCAAATTGCCAGAGCCACTTCCTCATCCCCCCAAATTCAGAACCTTCAACAAAACCCCAGAAGTGCCCCTCTTGTCACCGGATACTTTCCGGGACTGGAGCGGACTCTGAATGTGGCTCTCCAGCAAGGATACGACTTCCTAAAATCCCGCCCCGAAATGAGATCCATCCTCAATGACATCCTCCCCACTCCTCCGAGAGTGTCTTTCCGCTGCCCACCTAACCTCCGTAACCTCCTAGTCCATCCCTATGAAATACCCAAACCACCTTCCCTACCTTCTGGCTCCTACCCTTGTAACCGCCCCCGTTGTAAAACCTGCCCTATGCACCCTTCCACCACCACTTACTCCAGTCCCGTAAACCGGAGGGTGTACACAATCAAGGGCAGAGCCACTTGCGACAGCACCCACGTGATTTACCAACTGACATGCCTGCACTGTGAAGCGTTCTATGTGGGAATGACCAGCAACAAACTGTCCATTCACATGAATGGTCATAGGCAGACAGTGTTTGTTGGTAATGAGGATCACCCTGTGGCTAAACACGCCTTGGGGCATGACCAGCACATCTTGGCACAGTGTTACACCGTCCGGGTTATCTGGATACTTCCCACCGACACCAATCCTTCAGAACTTCGGAGATGGAACTAGCCCTTCAGCACATTCTCTCTTCTCATTGCCCACCTGGTCTCAACCTCCGCTAAATTCGAATTCCCACCCACCATCTTAACATCTTTGCCTTGGTTCTCTGGACAGAGCCTCTGCTTCAAGTGGCATCTCTATTTAACTTCTAACTTCTTTGCTTTCTACAGTTCTACAGTATGTCTGCCTAAGTGTACTTGCGTCTGTGTAAATGTGTGGGTGTGTGTGTATTTGTTTACCCTCCTTTTTTCTCCCCAAGGTAAGTCTTTCCTGTCCTGGGATTGGAATAACTCCTTATCCACTCCCTTAAAACCCTCATCATTTCCTTTTCCCTCTCCTTCCCTTCTGCCTGACAAAGCAGCTAGGCTGCGAAAGCTTGTATGTGTGTTTGTGTGTGATTTTATTTATTTTATTTGTTTCTATCGACGAGCCGGTCCTTTTGGTAAGTCATCTCTTTTCTATTTTTATTTTTGTTTATCCCACCGGGAAAGTTTCCCTCTATAATTTATATATATACGAATATTATAGAGGAAAAATTCCTAACAGGAAAAATATACGTAAAAAATAGATGAAGTACACTTACCAGGCGAAGGGGCACAGGCAGTAATAGCAACAAATAAACACACAGACACACACCCATACAAAAATGCTAGCTTTCGCAGCCTAGCTGCTTCATCAGGCAGAAGGGAGGAGAGGGAAAAGGAAATGATGAGGGTTTTAAGGAAGGGGGTAAGGAGCCATTCCAATCCCGGGACAGGAAAGACTTACCTTGGGGGAAAAAATGGAGGGTAAATAAATGCACACACACCCACACATTTACACAGACACAAGTACACTTAGGCAGACATACTATATATATATATATATATATATATATATATATATATATATATATATATATATATATATATATATATTCTCGGCCCTTTCAAAGTTGTGGGAAACCCCCATCCTAATGTTTACAGGTTAGAGCATCCCAAGTCAGGAAAAGCATTTGGACTGAGGAATATAACAGAACTCAAGCCATACAGACAGTAGTGGGTAATAATAAGACTTTGTACAGGTGCTATTTTTGTAAAATTTATTGTAGCTATAAGAGTTTTGTATACATGTATTCTTTGATGAAATATCTTGAAACTTGTATTGTCAATATGTTGGATATCTGTGTGTGCTAAGTGCGTCGGCAAGCACTGGGTTTCTAGCTATGTGGTAGCATACTTCTAATTTCGGTTTCTGGTGCCACATCTCCTACTCATTCTTTAACCTGTTCAAATTATCTCATATCTATCATTCTATCTTTCTTCTTTAGTGTTAAGGTATGAAATGTGTGTATTTAATTTTTTTATGTTAATAAGAATATTGATTTCAATATAGTATGTTCAGTTAGACTTTTCAATGTATTAATTTTCGATTAATGATGAAAATTCTCCTCAGAGATAATAAATATTGTTGAAATGAGATAGAATGGCTGGCCAGTACTTACCATTGTGCTGTACCGCCGATAGTAACACAAAATGAAAAAACAGAAAAAAAGGGACAAAGGGACAAGCTTTCGGAACAGAGTTCCTTCGTCAGGTGGGAGAGAAGGGAAGAATAAAGGATGGGAATAGAAGGGAAAGGTGGTTCACGACCTAGGTCATGAAGGTGGTGTTTCGGAAGTGTGGGCGTCAGAGATACTTAGTATCTCTGACGCCCACACTTCCGAAACACCACCTTCATGACCTAGGTCGTGAACCACCTTTCCCTTCTATTCCCATCCTTTATTCTTCCCTTCTCTCCCACCTGACGAAGGAACTCTGTTCCGAAAGCTTGTCCCTTTGTCCCTTTTTTTCTGTTTTTTCATTTTGTGTTACTATCGGCGGTACAGCACAATGGTAAGTACTGGCCAGCCATTCTATCTCATTTCAATGTATTAATTTATATCACAGTTAAAATTTGAATTCAAATTATTGCCTGAGTATTAAAGAATTAAAGTATTTGAGATATTGATAGAAGTCATGATTGAGTCAGTTAATTAAAGTTAGTGTCTAATGATTTTGTAAGATACCAAGTTTCATTCCTGAAAGTTATAAAAAACTCAGTTCAGAATGTGAGAACAGTAAATTTTACAGTGGAGTTATGTGGATATTCTTTTTGTCATATGTTTCTTGTGTATTTTGTTTTGATGCTTAAAAAGGTCAGACAAGTTCAGTGTGGCAGATTCTTGAGAGTCAGCTGTTCCTGATACTGCCATACCCTTGTCACCTACTTACTGCACTTGGTACTTTCAGGATCTGGTGATGCTGCACGTGTGGACTGTGGTGAGCCAACCCCAGACAGGACTGAGTGAGGTACTGATGCAGCCAAGCCAGCCACTGGGTCCAAGCCATCCAAATTAGGTGCTTTACTCTTTCATCACCTTGACTTATGAGGGCATCGTCAAGCTGATTGGGGGGGGGGGGGGGTATTATGATGTTACTGCTGGCCCTCTCATCTCAATGTTATTGTACAATACCGTCTGCATCGGACCTGGAATCGTGTGGTCTAATAGTGATATATGTTGCATGTGAAGTTAGTTACAAACGAAATAGCCAGGCTAGGAATCAGTGTCTTGGTGATACTGTGATTAGTTAACAAGTGAAATAGCATTATATATATATATATATATATATATATATATATATATATATATATATATATATAAATTATAGAGGGAAACTTTCCCGGTGGGATAAACAAAAATAAAATAAAAATAGAAAAGAGATGACTTACCAAAAGGACCGGCTCATCGATAGAAACAAATAAAATCACACACAAACACACATACAAGCTTTCTCCACCACTGGCAGCTTCTTCAGGAAAAAGAGGAAAAAAGGGGAGGAAAAATGGAAGGATATGGGTTTTAAGGAAGTGGAAAAGGAGTCATTCCAATCCCAGGAGTGGAAGGACTTACCTTAGGGGAAAAAAAGGAAGGTAAACAAATACACACACACTCAGACATATCGAAACGCAAACACACCTAGACAGACATTTGTAAAAAGCAAAGAAGTTGGACAGAGATACCAACTGAGGCAGAGGCTCTGTCCACAGAACCAAGGCAAAGATGCTAAAGTTGGTGGGCGGGAATTTGAGTTAGCGGAGATTGAGACCAGGTAGGCAACGGGAGGAGAAAATAAGCTGAAGGGCAAGTTCCCATCTCCGGAGTTCTGAAAGGTTGGTGTCGGTGGGAAGTATCCAGATAACCCGGATGGTGTAACACTGTGCCAAGATGTGTTGGCCGTGCACCAAGGCATGTTTAGCCACAGGGTGATCCTCATTACCAACAAACACTGTCTGCCTGTGACCATTCATGCGAATGGACAGTTTGTTGCTGGTCATTCCCACATAGAACGCTTCACAGTGCAGGCATGTTAGTTGGTAAATCACGTGGGTGCTATCGCAAGTGGCTCTGCACTTGATCGTGTACACCTTCCGGGTTACTGGACTGGAGTAAGTGGTGGTGGAAGGGTGCATAGGGCAGGTTTTACAACGGGGGTGGTTGCATGGGTAGGAGCCAGAGGGTAGGGAAGGTGGTTTGGGGGTTTCATAGGGATGGACTAGGAGGTTATGAAGGTTAGGTGGGCGGCGGAAAGATACTCTTGGTGGAGTGGGAAGGATGTCATTAAGGATGGATCTCATTTCGGGGCAGGATTTAAGGAAGTCGTATCCCTGCTGGAGAGCCACATTCAGAGTCCGCTCCAGTCCCGGAAAGAATCCGGTGACAAAAGGGGCACTTCTGGGATTCTTCGGTGGAAGGTTCTGGATTTGGAGGAATGAGTAGGTGGCTCTGGTAATTTGCTTCTGAATTTGGAGGATTCAATCTGGCTAGGGCAAAGGCATGCTGGCGGAGGGAATGTAGATAAAATTTGATGGGGTCAATGTAGGGTGACATGTATAGTATGGAGGAAAAAAAAAACTGTTGGTAGAATAAGGTTGATTCAATCTGGCTAGGGCAAAGGCATTTCAATCTGGCTAGGGCAAAGGCATAAGTTGTGAGAGATTTTATACATGTGGTCTCACTGGGGCTAAAACCCCACAGGTTATCCATACTGTTGACTCTGAGATTCAATGCACTGTCAAACTGCATTCGCTGTGCAGTGTTAAACCACATTAAATGAATTGCGCTGTCCACTACAATGACTAAGCCAGTGTGACGTCTGCCAGGACTTCATGCTGCACCAACTTCTTTGCCTCAGATTCAGTGCTTTCCCAATTCTTCTAGTGCTTCAAATTTTCATTTTCAGACTGAATACTCAGAAGACATGTTTGACACGCTGAGTGCTGATATTACCACCAAAAAATTCCCTGACTCTGGCGTGAGTTCGCCACTTGTGTTTTCTAGTGTTTTCTCTGTGAACAGTGTTAATAATGTACCTCAGCATATTTTGTGCACTCAGAACACTCAGATTTTGCAGAACATGAACCTATCAAAATTGCAAAATTTGTATTTCAGGCCGGCAATCGCTCCCCAGGTGTCTTTGGGTACCCTTCCATCGACCATGTGCTCCGCCAATGAGGTGTGATTTCCTACAATCAGTCGAACTTTTCTGGTGCTTCTGGACTTAGTCTCTCTTCTGAAGGCACCCCCCACAACTCATTCACAACCGTTCAGTTAATTATGGATAATTTGCTCTGCTCACACTTTGGGCGCACCTTTTTCCATCCACGCAGCTGACCTGGACAATGAAAGTATTGCGTTGGCTAGTCTGCACCACCTAGCATGTTCAGTTATTCTCTGAACAGGTCTGCTCATCCTGTCAGTGAGACGGAGTTTATGTACCATGCTGTTTGTGACGACTGAGACACAGTGGGAGGCGGCAGGAAACCTTTTTTTACATGTGCATTCACTGTTTGTTGTGTCAGGATGAGAAGGTGCCAGGAGGGAAGGTGTGGCATGGTGTGAGTCACACGGAGTATGAGTGGAGGTGGGGCGCTCGTGGCAGCCTAAGTCTGCTAAGGTGCCGGGATAGTTACCGTTCCAGCCACGGGTTCACATGGGGGAGCTACAGTCATGCTGAAGCAAAATGACGTTGCATGAATGTTCCTCGGGTGGCCGCACACAGATGATGGCATGCACATTGCAGTAGCAGACAGCTTGACCAGTGGAGTGGGAACAAGTGAAACAAGAGGTGATTGCAGTGCACAAGAGAAAGAAGTAACACTAGAAGTGGCCGCCAGAGTGGGATACCATCCAGGCAAGTCATTGGCATGGCAACCAAATTTTATTTACAAACATCTGCGTGCAAGCAGTGTGGGGGTGGAACTGTCACAAGCACTGATAACACTGTGCATGGGTGCGATGACACTGAGAAAACTGGCAGATGTAACAGTTGTACTAACCTTACAGTGGTAGTCCTTCTGAACTGACTGAAGAGATGGTAGGTGGCACAGAGCAGACACCACAACTCATTATCTGCAAGGCAGCAAGTGATGTCTTCATTCTCGTGATGCATACGGAACACTTGTTCACTTTCATTCGACCACTTTGACAAGAGTGACTCTGACTCTGAAGCACTTGTGGATGATGTCTTCCTTCTCACTGCACAGTTTAATCAGTTGTTCATGTCCACAAATTTTGCATACATTGGGTCAAGCCACATCTATGTGGTGTCTTAATGTATCACAGAAAATTTTCCAGTTTTTTCCTACATTTTCTTCTGTATATACATCACCCCACTTTTCTGTTTTTAGCAAAGTTTCTAGCCTATTTAGATTTCTAGTTTTTGTTTGTCTCTATTCAGTCACTAAGTTGGCTTCACCTTTTCTATCATCAGTCAGTTCAATTATGTGTTCAGAATGATCTGCAATAACAGTATGTTTAACCTGAACTTTTTGTCTGCCTGCAGGTATATTTGTCAGAATATGGTCTGTTAATGGGCTTGATGTGTCTGTACATCTTGTTGGCTCTTTTACCTGAAATTGGAGGTTATAAATCCTCATTATGTCATGAAAACTTCTCGTGTAGACATTTTCTGTCAGTATATCTATATTTAAATCAACTGCTATTATTATGTAAGTATATTTTTTTCACTACTTTGTGCAGTAGTACATCTACTTCCAGTAAAAAATTTTCAAAACTAGAGCTTGGTGATTGATACATCCCTATTAAGTTGCATTTTTCTTCATTCTTCATTTGTACTGCTGCTTCTTCAAAGTAAAATTCTGAGCAGTTTGAAATATGAACTGGAGTGCAGGCACCTACTTTGCTATCAGCATATATTGCTACTCCCCCACTTTAAAGTTCAGACTAGCAATAATATGTTACATTTTTGTATTGATTTAGATTGAATACTTCTAATTCATTCTCCTTTAAGCCATGGTCAGTCATTACAAGAATGTAGGGAGATTCTGAATCTAATAACACCTCTAATTCTTCTTTTTTTTTTTTTTTTTTTTTTTTTTTTTTTTTTTTTTTTTTTTTTTTTTTTTTTTTTTAGATGCATATTGTGTATATTGCTTATCTGGGCAGTCAACAAGTTCCGGCTGTATCTATTGGGTAAATCATTCACCGTCATGACAAACCATAATTCTTTATGTTGGCTGACCAATTTGAAGGATCCATCAGGTTGACTAGCAAGATGGGCACTAAGACTACAAGTGTATGATGTCACAGTGGTATTAAAAAACGGGCGCAAACACAAGGACGCTGATTGCCTTTCGAGGAATCCATTAGACAAACACAACAGCATGGATGAAATTTCAGCCCTCATTGAGTTAGGTGACATTACAGCTGAACAGAGGAAGGATCCAGCATTATTACAAACCATAGAGGCCTTGGAGGAAGGAGAACCAACCAAAGGAGAGTTTCAACTTAGACATTGTATAAGAGCAACAATGATCAACTGGGCCCCAAATGGCTACTGGTTGTTCCAGCTCATCTCTGGCCAGATATTCTCATGTATTTCCATGATTCTCCAATATCCAGTCATCTGGGATTCATGAAGACCCTAGACAGAATTTGACGCAGGCATTACTGGCAATGTCTCTACCACTCTGTTAAGGAGTGCCACCGATGGAAGCAATTACCTCCAGGTCATCTGGTACCGATTCCACCTGCAGCAGCTCCATTCCACCGGATTGGAATTGACCTTTTAGGTAGGTTCCCGAAGTCAAAAGTCTGCAGTGACTACCTCACCCACTTGCTGTCACGAAACTTATGCTAACTGCAGAAGCCCCATAGATCGCAAATTTCCTAGTACAAGACATTATTCTGAAGCTTGGTACACCATGTGTGATGATATCTGATTGAGTAAAGCTTTCCAGTCAAAACTAGTATCAGAGGTAATGTCATGTTGGGACATTGTCTACAGAACGACAACTGAATACCATCCTCAGACAAATGGTCTTACGGAAAGTTTTAACAAGACGTTAGCCGACATGCTGTCGATGTACGTCGATGTTGAACAGAAGGATTGGGATACAATTCTGCCAGTCATGACATTTGCTTATAATATAGCAGGGCAAGACACCACAGGCTTCATGCCGTTTTTCCTGCTCCATGTTTGTGAGGCTGAGACTACAATGGATACGCTGTTTCCATTCCAAGCAGACAATACTCAATATGACTATGTGAAAGAACTCATCATCAGGGTAGAAGAAGCAAGACAGCTGGCTCGCATACGGACACTGGATGGCCAGGAGAAGGACCACCAGCAGTATAACGACAAGCACCGACATGTTGTATACAGCCCAGAAGATCTGGTTTTTACCCTTGTATGGAAAGTTGGGCTATCAGAAAAGTTACTGAAGTGATACTTTGGTCCGTATCGTGTCATACGCCGCCTGTCATACATCATTTACGAAGTTGAGGATTATGAGCAATCCTCAAAATGATAAAAATGAAGAGACATTGTGCAGGTTCTCTGTCTGAAGCCTTACAAAGCTCCCAGAGAACAAATAGACAGAAACAGACTCTTGTTCAAGGACTCTGAAAACCCTCATGGTAATTAATGATGAAGCCATGTGAGGAGGGTTTGGCGCCGGTCAACGTTATAGCAAGGAAGGTGTGCAGGCACAAGAAAAAGATTCTCTGGAACTGCCATACACAGGACTGTTGACAAGGTCCAGGACACTGCAGCTGGCTGCAAAGCAAACCTAACAGCAGGTCGCTGTTCTTTCAGGAAGGGGAGTGTAAAGTGTTGTGTTCTATTAGTGACCAGCCTTCAATTTCCGGACCACCTACAGTTATCAACATGACAATATATCTCTTGCATGTACTAATTAATATTTGCTAATTAAACAAACTTATGTGACAGCACATAATAGATAATAACTTCAGCTAGTCATGTTAGAAAAAAGAATAAAAAAATTTTGTAAAAGAAAATTATAATAGACTAATTACATTCATATCAGTTATTATGCAACACAGGTATTGGGAGCTTTAGTAATGCAAGCAGATGGGATTAAATCCCAACATGCTTCGTTATAACCTGTCAATCATTCTCCACAACCACTCAGTTTTCATTTTGGGTCCATCCTCGGTTGCCCCCCACATCCCTCTAACATCAAGTGCCAACTGTTAAAACACATATCTCTCCCCATTGAGGTTGTCCCTTCCGATGTACAAGCTTTCCTGCTCACCCCCCCCTCCCTCCATCTGAAGTGCTGATTTACTCCCCACTGGCTCCTGCCTGGCAGTCATCAAGTCCAACCCACACCGTCCGACAACAATGACTCTTGGACGTTTTCGGTGTGGATGTGCTGCTGACTCATCGCCTCCTGCCTAGGCCCCTGCCTCCTGATACCATCAAGCTCTCAATCCCATGCGTGCACCATCTGATGCCTTAGTCACTCCACATCACCCCCTTCCCTCTCGCCTACACAAGGTGTACTCCGTACTGCAGAGGAAGGGGCATGGGGGGTCTGTGTGGCAACATAATCACCAATCAATTGGAAAAGAACTCTGTGTGATATGCCTTTACAGTTGGCATCTTTGGGGACACAGCCACTCTATACCCACCACCTAACTTGACTCACTCTGGTGTATAATTTTGTATTGTTAACAATAAAGTGTTTGTTTCATCCATCCTATGTGGTTTCACTGGGGCTCAACCACACCTGATTTCCATATATGCTGTTGTTAAACCATTGTATAAAAACAGGTATACATCTGATGTCAACAACTATCGCCCAATCTAATTTCTGACAACTTTATCCAAAATTTCTGAAAAAGTTATGTATTCTTGAGTAGCTTCACATATTAGTAAAAATAAAGTTCTAACAAAATGTCAATTTGGTTGTGGAGTTTTTAATGAGATTTTCAGGTAGTCATTATGCCCGTTAGCATGTTGATGTTTCATTGAAATGATTATTGTTCATATGCAAATTTATTCAAAGTCCTTATTAAACAATGATTCAGTTTACCTGATGTTGCTCTTCATAATTTCGAACCACTAGCATACACCTTAATTGAGTTCAGCTGCTCGTATTCAACATAATGTAGATGTTGCTGCAAGACTTTGCAAATTCATACTCTTAGATACAAGAAGTTCCACCAAATGCCAAGATAACAAGGTAATGCTTATATGCACCATACAAAACTTTGTGGAGGAGTTAGACTTGGGTTCCATTACAATTAGTAGTAGGTTGGGTTTTGTTGCAAATTTTACCAGGTGTTCTCCTCTTTCATTCCACTTCCCCAGTCCATGTTCACCTACTACATTTCCTTTTCTTCCCTTTCCTATTACTGAGTTCCAGTCCCCCACCACAATCAAGTTTTCCTCTCCCTTAGCTATCTGAATAATTTGTTTTACTCCTCACATATTTCTTCAATCTCCTCATCACCGGCAGAGCTAGTTGGCATATAAACTTGTACTACTGTGGTCCTTGTTGGCTTTGTTTCTATCTTTGCTATGATAATGCATTAAGTATGATGTTCATAGTAACGTACCTGCATTATCACTATCTTATTCCTTATCAGACCTACTCTTGCATTATCACCATCTGATTTTGTATTCATAGCCCTGTACTCACCTGACCAGAAATGTTCATTCTGCCACTGAACTTCACTAATCCCCACCATATCTAACTTTAACTTACCTATTTCTTTTCTTCAAATTTCCTAACTTACCTACCAAGTTAAGGGATAGAACATTCCACTCTGCAAACTGTAGAATGTCTGTTTTGGTTTTCTTGATGATGACATCTGCCCAAGGATCCAAATGGGGGACTATTTTACCTCAGTAATATTTTACCCAAGGAGACACCATCATCATATATACATACAGTAGAGCTGCATGTCCTCAGGAAAAGTAATGGCTGTAGTTTACATCTACCTCTACATCTACATCTACATACATACTCCGCAATTCACCGTAAGGTGCGTGGTGGAGGGTGCACTGTACCACTACTAGGCATTTCCTTTCCTATTCCACTCCCAAATTGAACGAGGAAAGAAAGAATGCCTATATGCCTCCGTACGAGCCCTAATTTCTCTTATCTTGTCTTTGTGATCTTTACGCGAAATGTAAGTAGGCGGCAGCAAGATCGTACTACACTCAGCTTCAAATTCTGGCCCTCTAAATTTACTTAACAGAAATTCACG
Source organism: Locusta migratoria (assembly GCA_026315105.1). Lineage (NCBI taxonomy): Eukaryota > Metazoa > Arthropoda > Insecta > Orthoptera > Acrididae > Locusta > Locusta migratoria. The sequence goes on from CM048744.1 coordinate 870,720,536, forward strand.
AAAAGAACGTCATCTTTCTTCCAACGATCCCCAATTGAGTTGCCGGAGCATTTCAGTGACACTCGCGCATTGGTCGAACCTACCGGTAACAAATCTAGCTGCTCGCCTCTGAACCGCCTCTATGTCTTCCTTCAAACCGATCTGCTATGGGTCCCAAATACTTGAGCAATACTCAAGACGTGGTCGTACAAGCGTTTTATACGCGGTCTCCTTTACAGGTGAAGTACATCTCCCCAAAATTCTCCCAATAAACCGAAGTCGGCTGTCTGCCTTACTCACAACTGTCCTTACATGCTCGTTCCATTTCATATCGCTCTGCAATGTTACGCCTAGATATTTGAACGACGCGACAGCATCAAGAAACTCAATACTAATGCTGTATTCGAACATTATGGGATTGCTTTTTCTACTCATGCGCATCACCTTACATTTTTCTACATTGAGAGCTAGCTGCCATTCTTTGCACCAACTAGAAATTTTGTCTAAGTCAACCTGTATGCTATTACAGTCAGTTACAGACGACACCCTCCCATACACCACAGCATTATCAGCAAACAGCCGCAAATTACAAGTAACTCTGTCCATCAGATCATTTATATAGATAGAAAATAATAGCGGTCCTATCACACTCCCCTGGGGCACGCCTGACGATACACTCGTCTCTGATGAACACTCGCCGTCGAGAACAACGTACTGCGATCTATTACTTAGGAAGTCTTCCAGCCAGTCACAAATCTGTGAACCTATTCCATAAGCTCGTATCTTCGTTAGCAGACTGCAGTGTGGCACCGCGTCGAACGCCTTTTTGAAGTCGAGAAAAACACAATCCGCCTGTTGCCCTTCGTCCATGGCTCGCAAGATGTCATGTGAGAAAAGGGCAAGCCGAGTTTCACATGAACGATGTTTCCTAAACCCGTGCTGATTCATGGAAAGAAGCTTTTCTGTTTCAAGGAAATTTACTATATTCGAACTTTTAATATGCTCCAAAATTCTACATGAAACCGATGTCAACGATATTGGCCTGTAATTGTATGGGTCAGTTCTCTTTCCTTTCTTATACACGGGAGTCACCTGCGCTTTTTTCCAATCACTAGGAACTTTGCGCTTTAATTAAAGATTCACTATAAATGCAAGCTAAGTAGGGGGCCAATGCCACAGAATAGTCTTTGTAAAACCGAACTGGTATTCCATCCGGACCAGCAGACTTTTTCGTATTTAACTCTCTCAGCTGCTTCTCTACACCAGAAATACCTATTGCTATGTCCCCCATTTCGGAATTAGTATGTTGATCAAATGATGGTATATTTGTGTGGTCCTCCTGCGTGAAAGATTACTTAAAGGTTAATTTTAGAACTTCAGCTTTCCGTTTGCTTTCTTCTATTACTGCCCCGGAATGATCAACTAGTGACTGGACAGTGGGCTTTGACCTGCTTATCGATTTTACATAGGACCAGAATGTTTTTGGGTTCTCAGAAAGATCTTTTGCTAAGGTATGGCTGTGATAATTATTGGATGCTTCATGCATCGATCTTTTTATAGATGCACAAATCTCTACTAACTTTTGCCTGTCATCATTTGCGTGTTCTTTTTTGAATCGAGAGTGCAACAGCCTTTGCTTTCTCAGTAGCTTTCTAACATTATTATTATACCACGGTGGATCTTTTCCATCCTTAATCGTCTTTACTGGTACATATTTCTCTAACCCTTTATTAACAATGCACTTAAATTTAGTCCACAATTCCTCTACATCCATAGTCCCAGAATTAAACGATGCCCATTCATTTTCTAAGTGCGATCGTAACATTTGCTTATCGGCTCTTCCCAACAAAAACACGCTCCTAGCCTTCTTGATTGGTTTATGAAATTTGGTCACCATCGACGCTATGATGATATCACGATCACTAATTCCTGTCTCTACACAGACATCGTTAATAAGGTCAGGCCTCTTTGTGGCTATAAGGTCTAGAATATTTCTAATGCCCGTGGGTTGCCGGTTTAACTGCTCAACACAGTTTTCGGAGAATATGTTCAAAAGTAGCTTGCAAGACTGCTTGTCTGTACTGCCTGAAATGTAACTAGCGAGGTCCCAATCTATACTCTTAAGGTTGAAGTCACCTCCGACTAATATTATGTGGCCCGGATACCTATGCACTGCCTGGTGTAGACTTTCCTTGAAAGATTCTAAAACTGTTACGGCAGCACTGGGGGGCCGGTAAAAACACCCAACTATTAACTTTACTTCTTTTAGATCTGTTATACGTGCCCAGATAACTTCACAGTTACTTTCAACCTCGATCTCAGTAGAAACAATATCTTTGTCCACAGCGATGAACACTCCTCCTCCAGTTGTATCAGATCTATCTTTCCGATATACATTCCACGCTTCGCTAAATATTTATGAACTTGCCACATCATCATTTAGCCAGCTTTCGGTGCCTAAAACTATCTGAGCACAATAACTTCCATGCAGCGCTGCAAATTCGGGAACTTTGTTTCTAATACTCTGTATGTTCGCGGCTAATATTTTTATGTTCGAATTTTTGTTCCGAACGTGGCCTGAATTCGCTGTTTGAATGCTGACAGGCGAGTGCTCATCAGAGTTAGTGCCTAGCCTAAAAAACCCCCATGTGCACTCAACAAGTACTCTGCTACCCGAGTAGCCGCTTCCTTAGTGTAGTGCACCCCTGATCTATCTAGGGGCACCCTACAATTCCCCACCCGATAACGCAGATCCAGAAATCTGCAGCCATGACTGTCACAGAGTCGGCAAAGCCTCTGGTTCAGACCCTCCACTCGGCTCCAAACCAAAGGACCCCGATCAACCCTGGGAACAATGCTGCAAATCGACAGCTCTGCTTGCACCCCGCGTGCGAAGGCAGCAGCCTTCACCAATTCCGCCAGCCGCTCGTAGGACCTGAGGATGTCCTCAGAACCAAAGCGACAAGCGTCATTGGTGCCGACGTGAGCCACGACTTGCAGTCGACTGCACCCCGCACCCTCGGTAGCCGCCGGCAAGGCCGCCTCCACATCTCGGATGAGGCCCCCCGGCAGACACACCGAGTGCACATTGGAATTCCTTCCAGATCTGGACGCTATCTGCCTAAGGGGCTCCATCACGCGCCTAACATTGGAGCTCCCAATAACTAATAATCTCCTCCCCTCGTGCACCTGCTCGGACCCTGCTGAAGGAGTGGCCACACTTTCACTCACGGACATCCAGCCTCCACATTGGCCTTCTGCCTCGAGCAACGTGAACGCCGTACAACCCGCCACTCCCCTTGCGGAGAAGGCAGCTCGACGACGTCCGGTACACCTGAAGGTGCCTCGGTAGCAGGGACAGAGAGCGAAGCGTGAGACACCTGAGGTGTCCCACTCGATGCACCAGACTCCCCACCATTGCTGCACCCCGAGACAGCAGCCTGAAGATGGCTGACCGTAGCCAACAGCACGCTCAGCTGTTCGCGAACCGCGGCCAACTCCTCCTGCGTCCGCACACAGCAGGCACACATCCTATCCATCCTATCGATACAATTAACTGCAATTAACAACTTTAAAGAAGCCTAGTACTCTAATGAAGGCGGCTGGCTGCTGACTTAACTGTGGTCAGTGGTAACTACACTGTCATATCAACAAAACTGAGTTCGGCAGTTTAGCGCTGTTAAAGCTGCGGCACTGGTGGCAGCTGGCACTGGACTGACTGATAGCGAGCTCTAGTAATGGTCTCTGACTTGTTTTCAAATACACAGGTCAAGGACGAAGACTAATGCTTACAGCAGTTAGCTGATGTTACACGGCCAGCTCAGTCAATCATCCTCTAACTACTGAAAGGCCTCTCCACAGATACCCCTCTGCTAGGGTTGTACCTACAGCTATCTGTATCATTGGAACATGCAAGCCACCCCACCTCAGCAATGTCTGTGGTTCATGTGGATAGGAATTGTAAGTATAGCTTTTAAAAGTTTTATGTTTTAAGGTTAGGTAGTACTTTCATAAAGGTATAATGCTAGGATGACAATATTCTCTGATATCAGTGGTAAAGAAGTGGAGGCAAATGACACTTGATTACTAGGGAAGTGAGCTGTTAGTGGTGTGAATATAAGGACACACATTGGAAGTACATATGGTCAGGTGTTGTTCACTTACAGCCGAGGTACAACTAACCAAAAACCCATCAGCTTGCAACACTTGATTGTTGTCTGGGATGATTATTTGACATAGAGGAAAAAGAGCCAACATTTTGATAGTTGTCCTTATTAAAATATTGTATTTGGATTTATCCCTGTTAAACCTTGTTTTATGTTTACATTTCTAGCTTTCGTAGATTTGGAGAAAGCCTCTTTGACAATGTTGATTGGAATAAACTGTTTCAAATTCTGAAATCAGCAGGAGTAAAATAAAGGAAATGAAAGGTTATTTACAACTTTTGTACAAAAACCAGACAGCAGTTATCAGAGTTGAAGGAAATGAAAGGGAGGCAGAGGTTGGAAAGGGAGTAAGACAGGGTTGTAGCCTTTCTCCAATATTACTCAATTTGTACACTGAGCAAGCTATAAAGGAAAGCAAGGAGAAATTAGGAGAAGGAATTAAAGTTAAGGGTGAAGAAATAAAAACATTGCGCTTTGCCGATGACATTGTAATTCTGTCAGAGATAGCAAAAGACCTGGAAGAGCAGTTGAAAGGAGTGGACAGTGTGCTTAAAGGTGCATATAACATGAACATTAACAAGAGCAAAACAAGAGTAATGGAGTACAGTCTAAGAAAAGCAGGTGATGCTGAAGGAATTTTGTTTAGATAACGAAACACTACAGATGGTAAATGAGTTTTGTTACTTGGGCAGTAAAATAACATATGATGGTCACAGTACCAAGGATATAAAATGCAGAATGGCAATGGGAAGAAAAGCCTTTTTGAAAAAGAAGAATTTGTTACCATCAATTACGAATTTCTGCGTAAGGAAGTCCTTTCTGAAGGCATTTGTGTGGAGCGTTGCCTTGTATGGGAGTGAAACATGGACGATAAACAATGCAGACAGGAAGAGGATAGAGGCTTTTGAAATGTGGTGCTACAGAAGAATGCTGAAGGTTATGTGGGTGGATCATATAACTAATGAGGAGGTACCGTACAGAATAGGGGAGAAAAGGAATTTCTGGCATACCTTGACTAAAAGAAGGGATCTATTAGTGGGACACATTCTTAGACATGAAGGAATCATGAATTTAGCATTGGAGGGAAGTGTGTGGGGTAAAAATGACAGAGGAAGACCAAGAGACGAAAAAAGTAAGCAGATTCAAATGGATGTAGGTTGCCGTTCTTATGAGGAGATGAAGAGGCTTGCTCAGGATGGAGAGCTGAATCAAACCAGTCTCCGAACTGAAGACCACAACAAAGTACCTTGTTTATGTGTGTAGTGTAAGTGAACAATATAAGAGACTAGTTTGCAACTCAAAGCAAAGATATACAACATGATGAGACAGGGACACAAAAATGACACTCACAGAACCAACACTAAAGGTATCTGTCATTAGCCTTGGTCAGAAAAGAAATCATTCACACAATCACATTTCACAGAGCCACAACCATTATTTCTGGCCACCACATTCTTTGGTGTGGTGATAGTAGAGAGGAGGAGGGGGAGCAGGAAGGTTGTATCACAGTTTTGGGGATGAATACAGCATGGGCTTATGGAGCATCTAAGTACTAAATGTGTGGAATGAGATAAAGCCTAGGAATGGAGGGTCAGAGGCAGAGAAGCAAAAGAAACAAACACATTGCACATGGAATGGGAAAGGTGTACGATAGAGGGAACAGTGTAACTAAGCATGTTGGGATTTATTCCCATCTGCTTGAACCTCACGATACCACTGTTGCACAATAATAGATATCAGTGGTGTATCAAGGGGAGGGGGGGGGGGCGGCTGCAGCCCCCTCTCCAGGCCCTCCTCGAATCCTCCCAGACCATACTAACCTCCCCCCCTCCCCCCACAAGACCATGCTGCAGCCCTCCCCAAACCTTCCTCGAAGTCCCCCAGACCATTCTTAGAGGGAGAGGAAAGCAAACATAAAGGTGTGCAGTACTGCACAGCTTGGATTGATCTCAGTCTATTATCATTCTCTCTCTCTCTCTCTTTCCCCGTGTGTGTGTGTGTGTGTGTGTATGTGTCCATCTTTCCCTGTTAATGAAAAACGTTTTAGACAACCCACCCCTGGACTGATGACCCCGTAGTTAAGTCCCTTAAGCTTAACAAACAAACATAACAACCCCCATCCCCTCCTACACCCCTCAGCATCACCCAGTTCACTCATCTTCTCTTCTCTTTACTACATGATCTTTCCTCTTTGGTTATATATATAGCCTCTCTGGCTTGGCTCAGTACAAACATGCAGTATCTCTGACACCCACACTTCCGAAACACCACCTTCATGACCTAGGTTGTGAATTACCTTTCCCTTCCGTTCCCATCCTTTCTTCTTCCCTTCTCTTCCACCTGAGGAAGAAACTATGTTCCGAAAGCTTGTCCTTTTTCGTCTCCTTTTTTTCTGTTTCTTCATTTGTGTAACTATCGGCGGTACAGCACAAAGGTAATTACTGGCCAGCAAATCTATCTCTTTTGAAAAATAATTTATCATTTTCTTTTTGTATATCAATTTACTCAGTATCATTTATGCTGTCTTTTACTGTAGCCATTTGCAGGTATTTGTTAACTTTTCCATTATAATTAATTTACTGTACCTAATTAACAATTTATAATTTTCAGTGACATTGTTTGGAAGATATAAATAGGAGGCTTTCGCACTATCTAAAGGAATATTGTTTCATCTGATGCACAGCCCACGTCACTTTGAACTTTAATTTTGAACAGTTACATGAAAGTTCTTCAATGTTAAGTGTGTAGAAAGTGTATCTACAGTGATTAATCCTTCATATTTGTGCCACACTGTACACCTTGGACTTTAGTATTCCACACACAAACTGTGTAAATTTGTATTATTAATGTGTGGAATGTAAGTACTGGGCTGTTAATGAGGCTCGTACGGTGGCCACAAATGGGGACAATTGGGCACTGATAATGAATTACATTGTCAATGAACTGCAGTTCTACATTTACCTACATCATATGTAGTGGATTAGTTTTGTCCCATGAAATTTCAGCCAGCCGCTACTGAGAGTGCTGATCAATGAGAACATAAAAAAGCAAAGACTTACGAGCCCCTGCATTACAACAGGAACTGTTTGATGTAGAGGAAAGGAGTTTATTATAAATTGATAATTATGGGATTGGAGAAAGTAATGTAAGGATAACTCCTACATGTGAAATTTTGAAAAGCTGGTGGAAGGGAATCTTGATGGCTTCAGTGTTGTAAGTGTGAGTGTCTTTTTTATGTGCCTATCATAAGTCTTAGCGGTGAGTAGAAAGGTATGTTGATTGTATTGTTGAATTCAAACCTGGACTTTCCATTATTATATTTTGCAGTTTAAGTGACACAAGAATCAAAGTCTGCAGTCAAAAGGAGAGTGCACAATATGAAAAAGGGACATAGTTGATGAAAGAGAAGTTCAGAAGACAATGAGAGTGTTAATGCAGTAATCCAGGAATACACCCGACTCCCAAGGAAATATGTGAGGCAATGCTCTTATGAGACTGGAATCAGCAGTCGCAGCATTCATAGAATTTTACGGTCTCAGAATTTTAAGCCTTACATTCCATGACTTTTCCATGCTCTTAACGAGGATGATCCTGATAGATGAAGCGAATTTTGTGAGTGGTTCATTAACAGATGTGAAGAAGAGCAACATTTCCGAGATTGAATTCTTTTGTCAGATGAAGCGACGTTTAAACTTGATGGAACAATTAACTGCTATAATTGTGTGTACTAGGCCAGGAAGAATACACACATAACCAAGCAAAGGCATCATGTTTATCTACTGGGAGTAACAGTCTGCTGTGGTCCATCTTCTAGAGGGTTAATTGGGCCATACTTCTTTGACAACACTGTCATGGGTGGCTGTTACTTGGAAATGATAACTCCTGGTCTGAACATTGTGTCTGGAAATGATTATTACTTTCAACAGGGTGGGGCACCACCTAACTTTCATCTGGATGTGGGGGCATTTCTCCGTCATACATTTGCTGCCAGATGGATAGGACAAAGAGGGTGTTTGGAGTCCAGCTCGATCTCTCCAAATTTAACTCCTCTAGACTTATTTCTATGGGATACTTCCAAGAACACAGATTATGCTGCAATACCACTCACACTGGACGAACTTACAGAGCAAACTGAGAAGGTCTGTAATGCTATTCCGTTGGAAACAATAAAGTTGGCACCTCTCTCAGTTGTAAGTCATTGTGGATGGAGTATTGGGATGGACGGACAGCAGTATGAATATTTACCACCTTAAGTTGGACCATGAGGCACCTAAGACCACTATAATTGTATTTCTAACCCCTTTAATTAAAGAGATATTCAGTTTCAAAGAGTGTGTACATTACTTTGGGGCATCCTGTATATCACAATGTCCAAAATTTTATGTTTATGAAGAAAACAGATGAATAAAAAATTCAATCAGTTCATAGGCTTTACAATTAAACAATGATTTTCCTCCTTTACTTTCGTTCAACATAGCCACAGAAACACAAGGCAGGATACTGATTTGAATTTTCTCAGTTAGTCATTGTTTACAAGAATGCTTTTATTCACTTTCATTTTATATCACACTGAGCAATGTGTATTAGCTGATTTCATTATAAAAACTCTGTATAAAAGACAGAGCCAATAAATAATAAGGAAATGTTTTTACTTGTCATAAAGCCTTATGTGATTCTTTTGAGTATTATACACCTGTGAAGAACATTCAGTTTCTACTACATGTGAAAAAACAGTACAAGGATGAAAAGAAAAGACAGCTCACAGTGCTGAAGAATTGACTTGGGTATACAGTATTCACACATATATTTCATCTTTATATACACAAACATAGATTTTCTTTTACATAGTATTGTGGTAACTGTGAAAGATAATTGGAAAACAATCATTACATACATACTCAAATTTTTGGAGTGTTATGGCACTAAGTTTTAGTTACATGTGTTCTAAATCTGAACAATCTTGCTTACATCGTATCCAGATACCATACGTTTGTGTTCTTTTCTCTTGATATGTTGTTTTACATGCTTTTTTGAGATCTAATAATAGCTAACAAACCAGTACATGACCACATTATTTCCATTTACTTTACATGTAAATTTAATGTATTCTGAGCACAACTTAGATATTTAAGTTACTATAATACTTCATTAGGAAGGCAGTATGATACATTTATAGTTACTAGTTCAGTCTTTCAGAATGCGTTTACTGCCTTTAACATGCATATCTGCATTTCAGGACATTATAGCATTAGAAAACAAAAAGTGACTTCTTTCCCTCTGTAAATATGTGAACTAAAAAGAAATAAAGTCATAGTATTTTGATACAAATTATGTGTTATCAACATAAAATATTACAATCATTATCATTTTTGTTGTCTACAGTATATGCTTCCATCTTTCATTTTTTTTTGTTTAAATTGTGTTTCAAGTGGAGTGTTCATTTATTTGAGTACCTTCCTTCTCCTGATTGTGTTCCTAATTTGTAGCAGGACAAAAATGATACTTGCAATCTAGTCAATAATGAAAATATTGGTGGCAACACAATGTTAAAGAAATTATAACAACATACTGCTTTCTATGAATAAATTATACAATCATAAAATATACAATATGAGCTTAAATAGAATAATGGGTAATTAAATTATTAACTCTGAATTTCCCTTTTACATGTCACATTTCACACAATAGCCATAAACTGACATTAACATTAAGTGGGATGTATGGCATTTCTTGGAGGGTGGAGATTTATATATTCCTAGCAGGAAAAATATATATAAAAAGTAGATGAAGTTTACTTACCAGGCGAAGGAGCACAGGTATGTGACAGCAAACATAAATAAAAGAAACACACACAAAAGCAAGCTTTTGCAACCTAGTTGCTTCTTCAGGCAGAAGTAGGGAAGGAGAGGGAAATGGAAAGGATGAGGGTTTTAAGGGAGTGGGTAAGCAGTCATTCCAATCTCGGGAGAAGAAAGACTTACCTTGGGGGGGGGGGGGGGGGGGGAAGGAATGTAAACAAATACACACACAGCCACACATATAAAGATATACAATATGTCTGCCTAGGTTTGTTTGCGTGTGTATATGTGTGGATGGGTGTTTATTTGTTTACCTTCCTTTTTTTTACCCCCAAGGTAAGTCTTTCCTCTCCTGGGATTGGAATAACTCCTTACCCACTCCCTTAATACCCTCATCCTTTCCTTTTCTCTCTCCTTTCCTACTCTGCCTGAAGAAGCAACTAGGTTGCGAAAGCTTGCTTTTGTGTGCGTTTGTGTTTGCTTTATTTATGTTTGCTGTCACTACCGGTGCTCCTTCGCCTGGTAAGTAAACTTAATCTATTTTTTATATATTTTTTTCCTGCTAGGAACTTTTCCTCTGTAAAGAAAAATAAATTATGACTTTTTACTCCTAAAATGTAGGGAAAAGCAGGCTACATATAAAAAAGTAACAGAAATTTGTTTCTCTTGCAACTATAGGAAGCTATAGATGAACAAAGATTTAATTAATATTGTCACCATTTTACATATTTAATTGAATATTTTAGTTTTGAAATAGAAGTGATTGCTTTTATATCCTGGCTTGCTGAACATATTTGATCCTAAAAAATATTTCTTGCAAGAATACTTATATAACTGAATCAAAAGTAAATAACATTACTATTCCTTAAGGAGATTTTTTTTAAGAGCAAATTTAATCAAAGGCTTTTATTACATTCTTAATTACACACACATAGCCTGTATTAAGTACAAATACTTCCTTTTGTGACTTCTATTGACATCTAAACAATAAAAAAAGATGAAAATATTAACAGTAATGGAATAGCACTCTAACAACCTGATTTACGGAAATGTAACATCACACAACATAATTTCTACATTCAACAAATGTGTAATAAAAAAGAGAATCAAATTACATCATTCTCAAATTTAGTTCCATGGATCTTTGGTGTGCTGATTTATATAGTAAGAAGCATTCATACTCTAGTCTTTAGATCTAAATTGAGTAGGCCTATATGTAGGCGCAATGTAGAGTGCAGTATTAGAAAATGAACACAGATGGTTGGAATGATTGAAAACCTGGTCACTTTGATTAGTGTGTATTCTTCTACTGGCCATTTGTAAGTAGCTAACTAAACAGATACATTTTTGTCCAATTTTGACTTTCGTTTGCTGACCATTGACTTACAAATGTACATATACACTGCAAGTTGTAGGCCCAAAAATCTTTGTAAAATAGTGATAAGCAGTTTATATGATAACTGCATAGAAATTGTATTTTGATAGCTGTAAGTAACAGAAGAATTTTTGATACTTGCTGGTTAAAAACAGCTAAGCTATCAATGATACCAAAAGTAAAAAGACAAAGATTAGCAACTGAGAGAAACACACAAGTGTTGCTCATTAAAACATTATAGTCAGTCTTATATACATGGTTGCAATGTGACAAATTTAGGAGAGTTGCATTGTTAAGTCCAAGTGTTTAAAGAACTCTGGCAGCATAAAGTTGAACAATATAATAAAAGGATTATGCAGATGAACTAACTGTGTTTCAGTAGAGTTGTATTTGGAAAATTATGAGAAAGCAGATATAATTTAAAAGAAACAATTATACAAAAATGTCACTTGCAAAGCATTAATTAAATTTACTGAAGAATTGTGTAACAGTAGTGGTCATTCCTGGACTGAATAATATGTGAAATAAGAGCAGGGCAACCTCTCACTTACAGTCGATTGACGTGTGACGGATCGATCATGCAACGCGAAACAGTTTTGAATTATGTAACTGTACATGTGCCATACACTTGCTCCACTAAATAGTCATCCACATATGAAAAATGCCATTTTTGTCTATATGGAAATTGTTTTGTTTGTTTTAAATTTAGTGACTTAACACCTAGAAGCTGAATAACTTAAAGCACAGTTGCTTGAAACAAACATGATAAGTTCATTTCCTTAAAAGCTGCATAGTTTACTTTCAGAACAAACATTTCGGTAATAAAAATAACACTAAAAAAATGCTTTATTGGTAGATGTTATTTAATGTTTATAAATACAGCAATCGGCCTATTTTGGCTCTGTGGCCATCATCAGGCTATCAGCAGATAAAGATTTCAGATTAAAATAAGTAAAATAGAACTACTTACAATTTTGGTACATTTTTTGTGACATACTTACATCTATTTAACTTATTTTAACCTCAAATCTGCAGATAGCCTCTCATGGCCACAGAGCTGGAATGGGCCTATTGCTGTAATTATAAGCATTAAATAACATCTACCATGATAAGCAGCATTTCGGTGTTGTTTGTATTATCAATAGGTCATTAAAAGACATACACAATGCTGCAGGCCCAAATCAAATGAAACATTTTGATGTTATGCCTACTGTGACATTGTGAAACAAGAATATATAGAACAAAGTGGCATCTGTAACTGGTCACAGGTGATAAATGTCATTTCATATTTTATGTCACTAATGAAGAATAGATGGTAACTCCCCGTAAAGAGGCTCAGTGAGCTGCTGATAAGCACAAAAAATAGACAAACACTTTCACAAACTTAAATTCTTGGCAATGGCCTTCATCAGAAAAAGAAACACACACAATCACTAAGACAACTATACAGGCACAACCACCATGTCTGGCTACTCCAGTGGCCTTTTTCTAATGAAGGCCATGGCTGAAAATTTGTGTGAATGTGATTGTCTATTTTACATGCCTGTCAGCAGCTCAGCGAGCCTCTTTACAGTGAGTTGTTATCTGTCCTCCATTATTGACATTACAATCGGATTTTCTATTGTTAAATTTCAAATTTTATACTTTACTATGGTTTACCTTAATTAAGGTCACAGTACTTTGATGATAAAGAGTAAACTAAACTAAATAATAACACTGGATGAAAGGAGTTAAAAAGTTAGAGGGGGGCCTGTATAAAATAAAATTAATGTTTGTCACCTGGAGTGATAAGTGCTTCAAGTAGATATCACTCTGAGTGTAAAGTTTTCAACATATATACATATATTAAATAACACTGGATACATTATAGTCTTTTTAAACAATGGAACAATATGAATGAATTGCCAGTACATTGGGAAATTGTCATGATTCATTAATCATACTCCATAAATCCAAAAAGCATGTTGGCATACAGTAACTGCAATGAATTCTGTACATGATGCACACTGAATGAAGTTAGATATCAACAGATACAATGTAATATGCTTCATAAGAAGGAAAAACATACTACCACTTTTTTTTTTTTTTTTTTTTTACAATGCAAGTATGTGTAAAAGCAAATGGTCACTGTTTGATCAGGTACGTTTGGTAACTGAAGTGATATAACTCGAACAATTACATACAATATGTAACATGAAAAACATCTGTCTTGTTCATGTTTAGTGGAAGCATTTGATGAAGGTATGATGGTGAAGAAACCACAGTACATACAGCATTTTCTTTGTGTGCTGTTTCAGGCTTTCCCAACGTATTCTAGAAAGGTTCATGGGACTTAATCAGATCATATTGTAATATTACAATATGATCTGACGTAACTCCCGTGAACCTTTTGAGAACATGTTTCTTATTGTTTGGTAAGAAAAGCAGATGAATTATTATTGAGTGGGAATCAAATAAATTAAAAAGAATTACATGGTGGAGAATCAGCAAGTTATCTCTGTAGCCTTTGTGGATGTTCTCATCTACAGGAAAAAATAAAGTATGAATATAAACAGACAGTGATATCTTGAAGTGCATATAAAGATGTAGGAAGAAGTACTTGGCATCAATAAATTTTTATTAGAAAGTTGTCTAGTGTGTATCAGACAAAGTTTTACATTCTGCCATTGTTATGGGTAGCAATAATTGCATTATTTAAGGAACATAAGATTGTCTTTTTCCTCTGTTGTATATATTGGAAATTCGAGGAAGGATTCAACAATATTTTTGAGAAGGGTAGGTTGCTTACTCATCACGGAGACATCCGATGACTTGCAGAAAGGCACAAATAATAGAATACAACATTAGAGCTTTTGGCCGTTATGGCCTTCATTGGTGTGTGTGTACATCTGTCTCTCTTTAATCAATGAAGGCCTTTGTGGCCGAAAGCTCTAACATTGTATTCTATTGTTTGTGCCTTTATGCAGCTCATTGGATGTCTCTGTGGTGAGTAATCAACCGATTCTCTTCAAAAATATTGTTAAGTAACAGTGGAGCTATACTGCAATCAAATAAATACAGAAGCTCGGTCCTTTTCATAGATGAAGACACAAGGTTTGTTGTTAGTAAGGTTTATTTTCAGGTGATGGAACTTTTCATTTAAAACTACAGCATTTGGATAGTCTGCGCCACAAGATACCTTAAACATTTCATTGGAGTTTCATTTGTTTCCCTTCTAGAATAACACCAAAACAACTCATTTATATTTTGCTTTCCAAGAACTTGTTAGACAAATGTGTGCTCTTCTTATTCTACAGTACCACTCTTAAATGTTAATTAAGTTTTGATATAGTTTCTAATAGCTGTATCGCTTTGTTGCCTGTTACCTGATTATTACACATTACTGTACTGACCATTTTCCTTCATGTTGTGATCTATGAGACATGACAAATGAATAAATAAATTATCCCCTTTATAAGATAATTTAAAGATATACTCAGCAATAATTACAGCAGGAAGTAAAGATATTCACAAGCAACTGAAAGTGTGGTAACAGCTGTATTTTACTTACATGTCTGTCTTTTAAAACATATTTGTGATCATACATACATACTGTAAAACTGATAATTTACTTTTCTTATCATTATGGGTACTGTTATTCCATGTATTTCGCATTCCTAATCATTGAATATCACAAATGGAGACTCTCATTTTCCTTTCTAAACAACATATAATGTAATGTAATGTGTTTTGTATTATTCTTTTTTTTATTCGTGGTTTTGTAATCTGAAGGATAATATGTGCTAGGGGAAACTACTCAAATAAAATTTTCTGAGCAAAAAGTAACTACTATAAACATGTCTTACTGAAGACTGCACTAACACTGATGTAAGCCTATTGATTAGCATGCACTTCTATCAAGAAACAACTCAATATGAGGAAACGAAATGCTTATTAGGTATCTTCTCATTTGCCATTTATTTATGCTGCTTGCTCGCTAGTCATCACAATAATTTTTATAACACAGCATAGACATCTTTACAGTCATGAATTCTGTCATTAAGTTCTTTCATAAGAGGAACACATGTTGATGCGGCCTTCAATCTGCGAACATAGTTACTTTTGATGCATACACTTATCCATGTTCTAAAATTGTTTGGTTTTAATAGTGACATTCCTCACATATTACTTTCACCTATACACAACATGTAAGCTGGAGTAAGAAGAAACAAATGAAATACATCCCTCACAGTTTACATATATTCTATGAGTAATTACAAAAAGGTAACAACAGCAATAATAACACATTTATCACAGTTAGATAGTTGTAAAAGTGCTATGGCTGAAAGAATTTGATGTTGTCATGATATCTGATTTGAAATGAAATGGAGGGAAACAGATATTAGGTTTAGTCAGTTCAAAAAGAGAGCAGTATTAATATTTTCTTGCATTATTCAAGTCTTTAAAAGTCCAACAGATCATGACATTTACAGTACATTTAGTTATTTTAACACTTTCAATACCAGATACAGCCTGTTCTCTCTCAGGATCATCATAGTATTTTGAATTATACAATGGTAAGGATTCAATGGTAAAAATAAATTTATTAACTGGGAGTATGTACAGGTCTCATAAAAAGTCAGGTTTTTTTTTTTCCTTATCAAATGATGTACAACCCACTTAGATGGGAAACTATACACAGTCCTTTTAAATGATTATCAGTCACTGAGCTGACATATTATGAACGTTTTACAAAACGGATACAGTATGACATAGTATTTTATGTGCCATGACTGTTATGATTTCCAGGTTCACTTTGAGATGATTGGTGATACACTGATTGATACTGTCCATGCCTAGTGACTGGTGCATAGGCAGGGTAAGGCACCGCAAAGCTGGACAGACTGTGAGCATTATAATTATTTGTTGCATGTGGCAAGTCTTTAATTATTTGTGACCCTTTGTATGGGTCTGTGTTGGGCACTGAAGTTAATAACAACATTGGCTTCACCCCACACGTTGTATGTCCTTTCCATTGCTGCATCTGGTTACTATTGTTTGTTTGCTGTGAAGGAGGTGTGATGACATCTGGAGGTGGTTCAGAAAAGCACTGACTTTCCCTTAGGCCGTTGTTTTGAGCTTGATTTGCATATTCTTGATGCTCAGGTCTTGGGCTGGACTTCTAAAATTTAAAGAATTAAATTATTGAATGATGGATTATTTTTATTAAATAAAACTGAAGTTTTCTGAGTACTCAAAACTAAATTATAACTTTCTAACATGTTAAATTCATTAGAAGAGATTATTAAAAAAATAACAAAATTTTATACACTGAGGTGACAAAAGTGATGGAACAGTAGTATGTAGAGGTACATATAGCATTAATATTGTGTACACAAGATATAAAAGAGTGGTAGAGAGGCGAATTGGAAATGCCAACATAGTATCAAAGAGATAAAAAGACAATTATTATAAATCCATGAATAGCTCAGAATATGTTAACTGACAAAATGGGAAAATATAAAAATGTAGAAAATGAAGTAGGTAAAATGAAAATTTATTATAGTGGTGGACAAGATGAAATGTGTTAATATGCTGAAAAATTGTGTTTTGGGTATTAAGAAAATTAACTACTTTTGAATAGGCTTGATTCGTGTTATACTGATTGATGCTTACCTGTGATCTCCGATGTATCCTTCGAAGTGTACTTGTTGGTGTAGGTGATGGGGTGGGACCATTACTTGGCCCCATTTCTGACATAGCCTTCCTTCCTGTAGCATTGTTATGTGTGCTTGGCAGTCCTGGATAAAAAATTAAATTAAATTTAAAAAAAATTGAAACTTCAAAAGGGTAAATAAATTAACTCAAATTCCTTCCAGTGTGTTACGTAGTGCAACATTTATGAAATAAATACAAGTATATCATGTAATAATGGAATTTTTTAAATAATCATTGAGTGGACAGACCCCTTCTCACCTTAAACATAAATTTATGATTGGTGAAAAGGTACAGGAGAAAGAAATTAGTGTAGATTTTACAGTTTCCTTTCTACCCAGAAGAATTAATGTTCAGTAGTTTGACAGTAGTTACTTCTTGTTTTATGTAAGTAGTGTTCATTATTAAAATGTATTGCAGTCAAGGTCTTTACAGAAAATTGCAGTTCCATAACTCCTCATTCCTCCCCCTCCTCTTGGATTCACCACTGATCAGTTGTGAGTAAGTGAAGAATCTAAGTAATCAACTGATGAGAAATGTGGAAGCTGATTCATGAACATTATTCCAACTGCATACATTCCATCTCCAAGGAGGAAGTGGAATCTTATCAAGAATACAAAGCTGATATTTAAGTACAAAATTGTTTCCAGGCACTACTCCTCACACCAAGTTTGGCAGATAAAATGAGTTCAGATTGTTATTTTCTACGTTTTTAAACATGTAAGTATGTAAAATTTTATTAAAATGACACTAATGAAATATGCTAAAAATATATATAAAGAAGGTGTAAATATGTCAATTGTGGGGGTCCTAGATGTGACTGTAATAAAGGTGAATGAGTCATCTGAAGCAAAAGAATTAAGAGGGGTAGACAGATGCACCTTGGAATGCTGAATCTCAAAGCCTTTATGCTATACCAAGCAACATGGGAAATTCTATCCCAATCTTTGCCCTGCATCCTTCCTCCTTTATTATTACCAATTTATTAGCAATGCTTAATCATTGACCAGTTCGAACTGAATGGACTGTGTCAAAATAACAATAATAACACTATACTGAAACCAATAATTAACATTAGCATTTCCTCATCTGTATTGTTCAGAATTTTGTAACACTGTTCCAAGTCGGGTAACCACTGTTCTGTCACTGGAGAAGAATTCATTTACTTAGTACAACGGAAGTTATTTTAAGATACTTAGCACTTTGATTTTGAACAGCTCCATTGGCAGCGACTGAACACTGTTTGGAAGCAAATGTAAGGTGATGCGGATGAGTAGGAAAAACAATCCCATAATGTTCGAATACAGCATTAGTAGTGAGCTTCTGGATGCAGTCACATTGACCAAAATCTAAGCATAACACTGCACAGCGATATGAAATGGAAGGAACATGTAAGAACAGTTGTGAGTAAGGCAGACAGCTGACTTCAGTTTATTAGGAGAATTTTGAGAAGATGTACTTTATCTGTAAAGGAGATCAGGTATAAAATGCTTGTACAAACACGTCTTGAGTATTGCTCAAGTGTTTGGGACTCACAGCAAATCAGTTTAAAGGAAGACATAGAAACAGTTCAGAGGCGAGCAGCTAGATTCATTACTGGTAGGTTTGATCAATGTGCGAGTGTCATGAAAATGCTCCAGAAACTCAAATGGAGATTGCTGAATGAAAGACATTGTTCTTTTCGTGAATTTCTGTTGAGGAAATTTAGAGGGCTGGAATTTGAAGTTGAGTGTAGAACAATCTTACTGCTGCCTACTCACATTTTGCGTAATAATAACAAAGACAAGATAAAAGAAATTAGGGCTTCTACAAAGGCATATAGGTGTTCATTTTTCCCTCGTTCTATTTGGGAGTGGAGTAGAAAAGGAAATGCCTAGTAGTGGCACAGTATACTCTCCGCCACACATCTTACAGTTGATTGTGGAGTATGTATGTAGGATGTAGATGTGGGTGAAGGATTTCTGCTTTCATATAGTCCCTGAACATTATTACAATGGATTGTAATTTGTCTAGATCATGAGTATACCACATTATATGTTGTTCCTTCCTTCTGATTTGCCTGCAGGACAGTTCTTGGGGATTATTTGAAACAAGCCATCATATTTTGTTTTTAATGTTTGGAACAGACATTCGGATTACCACTAGTTCCCATTTCTGCAATTTTCTGCTGCCAGTTCATACCAGATAGGCAATTTTAAGGCTTCTACTGAATGTGTAGCTGGAGTGCCATGTGTTTGGTTGTAGTTTACTGATGACTTTCATACTACATTACCAATGCACTGTGGTTTGGAACCATTGGCTCAACCAACTGAATTATAATCACAGGTATTGAGGTTGGTGATAACTGTGTCAAGACAGGCATCACCTACCATTGGGAATCAGTTTATTACAAACAATAATGTATACTGCACTATAAGTTGTGTGGCTGCACTATGTGGATTTAACACATTTAAATGAATGCACATGATACAAAAAATCAATAGCACTCAAGCTGCACAGCATTGAGTGGGTGAAACGTATCTGTCAACAAGGGGGAAAAAATCCAATTGCAAAAGATGAAAATTTCGTCATCACAATAAATTGAAGAAAATGTCTACAAATATTAAAAAACACATGGAAAGAGTTTAGAGTTAAACATTTTCCATGTACTGTTCAACAGTGGCATGACAGCAGTGGTGAATGTAGCATACATTTTTTGGAGTGGCCAAGATTAATATAAAGATAAATAAATTTAATGAGACACATCATATTCAGAGGATAATTTGCACTGAAGCATGTTTTACTTTACTGAGATCAGGCTAATTATTGATGACATTGAATCACAAAAAACATAGATATTTAAAAAAAAAAAACTCCACTCTGCTAACACCCCACTCCTGCCACCAATACAGAGAATTATCACTGTCTACCATGGCGATGCCTTCACAGATCATTCATCAAAATAATTCAGATACTGTACTTTTTTTCTTTATATTTATTGTTTTGGGAGGGCCTGAGCTGCCTTGGCCCCTTCCTTATGACACTGCAAGACAGAAATAGACCTAGAGCCCCCAGCCAAACCCTTAAGTGTTAACTGCATAGTACTCAAGCAGATGTATTACATATTATATTGTATTGTTTTGTATGATATTGTATTACATATGCATAATTTATTGTAATTAGGCTACACTGTTATTATAAAATACACTTGACATATCCAATATTGCCCCAAACAGCGATCAATGGATAAATAAAACATATATTTCACTAGAATATAAATTATAAGGTCAAACAGTTTAATGGAAAGGGAATAAAAAATCCAAGCAAATTTTTAAGCTAATGTAAAATAAATAATAATAACAATTTTATTTCCAAATATTTATGAAATAATTATTTCATTACCATGTATTCACTGAATGCAAGATGAACAACAAACACTTTTTATATTTACAAATACAGGTTTTCTCTGTAAATATCAGTGACAAAATTTTGTTGTTGTTTTTAAGATGCCTGATGGCAAAAACTACTGCAAAATGAGGCCTTGACTGACGTAATATCGTGAGAAAATTAAACTTTTAATATTAAAAACAGAAAAAAGTAAATTTGGTTTAATAATAATATTTACCTGTTTGAAGTGCATATCCATTTGCACATTGTGCACTAAAAAAATAAGAATCAGAATATACATTTCTTCCAAAAAATCCGTTGGAATTCTGTGGATAGGCAGTTTCATCCTTATCTAATGGGTGACAGGTTGGATGCCAGCTCTGAAATCACACAAAAACAAAGCAATGTAGAGGACAGCACGAAAACATGGTGTATGAAAAGTGTTTGAAGTTACATAAGTTGTTATTCTCTATCACTGTACTTTAAGAAATCCTGTTTAGGCCTAACCATGGGCAACACCATTGGAATGGTGAGAGTAGCACATGTCCCTGTCAACAGTTTTGGAAAAGTCTTCATTAAAAAAAAAAAAAAAAAAAACCAACTGAATGTCTATATTTAAGTTAACTAATTACACATTCTAAAATCTCTTGTGTTATAAGAATTAATGGTTCTCATTATTGACTAAAATGCCAATAAATCAACCTAAGGTAAAGCAGTCATCAATCCGAAGATTGGTTTGAACACCACCGTGCTTTACTAGGCATGGTCCTGTTTGGAGGTGGTATGCCGTTGCCTTCCTCCGACCTTCGAACTGACTTACCCAGCCAGTTATAGGGGGACCTACAGTTTAACGTGGGTTCCGAACCACGGTGCTACTCGGTATTTTTCACATGAGCAATACTGCCAGAGGTGAAAGAAGTGGAAAGTGACAGATAAAAATCCTAGGACCTGGCGGGGATCGAACCCGGGACCTTTGGATTTGTAGTCTGGCACTCTACCACTGTGCAACCGAGGCGCACAAATCAACCTATATTATTCATTAACAAGATAATATTCCAATATATATATACATGTGATGTTTGTTCCTTTAGACATTTCTGAAAGTACTGCCACATGATCCTTAGCAGCTAATATGTCAAAAGTTATCAAAAACAATTTAGCTGCTTATTGCAGGCATTGAATTAAATTCAAAGAGGAAGTTGATTATTTGTGCCCAGACTGGGAGGCTAATCCAAGTTGTTTGCTTACTAGACGGACACTCTATCCACTAAGCCGCCTGGGATATGGTGGATATAGCAACTGCAGGAAATACTCTGGCATGCTACCAGCCAGACACAAAATCTCAACTTACAGCCTTTGATGCTATCTTAGTGTCTCTTGCCAACAATAGTCTTGTTTATTTGTGGCTATGGCTAGCCGATTCCTGTAAAGAGGCTTGTCGATTCCTGTACAGAGATAATGCCTCATGTGTATCCTCACTGAAATTAAGGATCTATATAAGGGCAAAAAGATTCTTAAATTTTGGGCATTTGTCTGGAGTGTAGACTTATGCAGGAGTGAAACATGACTGATAAGCAGTTCAGAAAGAGGTCTGAAGCTTTTGAAATGTCTTGCTACAGAAGAATACTGAAGATTTGGTAGGTAACTATAACTAATGGAGGAGGCAATGAATAGAATTGAGGAGAAAAGAAATTTGAGGCATACTTGACTAAAAGAAGTGCTTGATTGATAGGAGAAATTGTGAGACATCAAGGAAGAGTCAATTTGGTATTAGAATGACAGTGTGAGAAGTAATACTTGGAGAGGGAAACTATGATATGAGTATAGTAAGCAGTTTTAAACAAATACGGGTTGCTGTTCTTATTTGGAGATGAAGAGGCTTGGCGAGCCGTATTAAACTACTCTTTAGACTGAGGACCACAAAAATAATCAAACACATACTGTTGATAAATTTAAAT
Source organism: Locusta migratoria (assembly GCA_026315105.1). NCBI lineage: Eukaryota > Metazoa > Arthropoda > Insecta > Orthoptera > Acrididae > Locusta > Locusta migratoria. The sequence goes on from CM048744.1 coordinate 870,742,872, forward strand.
GTTACATTGACATAACTTTTTATATTTAACAATTTCAAAATACAGTTTTTTTTTTATCCAAGCTTAAACAGTCTTGATTCTTTTAAGTGCCACTGAAATACAGGAATATGGACTGAGGCATCCAGAATGTTCTAGAAAGTGTTGCAAGTTCTTAATTTTTTCACTATTGTTCAAGGGGAATATTCTGTTTACGCTTCCTTATGAGCTACATCTAATCTCTTGCGTTGTTACCCACATAATTTAGCACATATGGCATTTATAGACCTAACCTATAGACTTAATTACAATTATGTGTAGGTGCTTGGCTGTAACTACTCTGTTAATTATTTCTATTATAGCCCATCTATGTATATCAATGGAGTACATGGGAATATTGAATAGTGCCATTGTGTCTAGACTCTGTGGGAGTTCTAGCAAGAAGGCAACAGCATTTCTTGTGAGACCAAATAGCCAGCCAGTTTAAGACTTAAGAGGCCATGAGATAGTTAATTCATTTTGCACTTGGCACTTTGGTATTTCAGCCACAAAAATTTATACTGGCAGGTCATACTGTCTTTTGAATAATTTAAGATATTTGTTTCAATTTGGATTACATCATAATGACAATTGATATAGTAAAATAAAGAGCTTACCACATTTCCAATGTTGTGCCGTGAACTGCCAACCAAGGTGGTTGTTGCATAAGGTGCTGGACTTTCATCACCACTTCTGTAACCTTGGAAAGTGCTGAGTGTGGTATGTGCAGCATCCACCTCAGCGTATGCTGGCATGTGCTCATTTTCAGCTTGTGCGTCTCCTGTTTCGTAAGTCGGTGTTGACCGAATCCCAGTTTCTGCATATGCTGGAGTGGGATCGAGCATTCCATTGTCTATACATTCTTTCATCGTTGGTGTCACAGAGCCACCAGTAGTTACAGTGCGTGTTTCTGATGATCTCCAGCAGCTAGGAGTTGGGCGATTTTCTATCCAGAGTGAAGAGTCATGAGAACTGGGTGTCAAACCAACTGCTGCTTTCAGATTTAAAGGAGTGGGAAGCACATTAGTATTTGGCCGTGCATCTGTAACATATAAAAAGACGAGATATCTTTTATTTCAGCTGCTTGTAAAACTAAAACGGGCAGCTTAGGTACTAAATTAATACAATATTGCTTCATAAGATTATTTTCTAATAATTATATTCTTCACTGATCAAATAGGTGATGCAATGTTTGGCTGGAAGTGTAATACAAAAGCAACACTTAATAAAGTTCTTATTTACAGGCAGATGAAATATAGCTTTTGGCCACCTACCTGAAGTGAAAGGACTGCGATAGTGTACATCGGGCAGGTAAGTTAGAAAATTTAAAAAGAGAAATTGATAGGTTGAAATTAGATATAGTGTGGATTAGTGAAGTTTGGTGGAAAGAGGAACAGGATTTCTGGTCAGGTGAGGACAGGATTATACATACAAAATCAGTTGAGGGTATTACAGGAGTATAATGAATAAAAAAATAGGAATGCCGGTAAACCACTGCAAGCAACACAGTGATCACATTATCATAGTCAAGATAGATAAGAAGCCAACATCGACCACAATAGTACAGGTTTATATGCCAACTAGCTCTGCCGATGATGAGGAGATCGAAGAAGTGTATGAGGAGGTAAAGGAAATTATTCACACAATTAAGGGACCTGAAAACTTAACTGTGATGGGGGACTGGAATTAGATTATAGGGAAAGTAAGGGAAGGAAAAATAGTAGGCGAATATGGACTGGGCAAAATGAATTAAAGAGAAAGCCACCTGGTAGAATTTTGCATGGAACATAATTTAATCACAACAAACACCTGGTTTAAGAATCTCAAAAGAAGGTTGTATACGTGAAAGAGACTATGAGACACTGGAAGATACCAGATAGATTTTATAATGGTAAGACATAGATTCCGGAACCAGGTTTTAAACTGTAAGACATATCCAGGGGCAGATATAGACTCTGACCATAACTTATTGGTCTTGAAGTGTAGGCTGAAACTAAAAAAAAGCTGCAAAAAGGTAGGAAAATAAGGAGATTGAAGTTGGATAAATTGAGGGAACCTGAAGTTCTTAAGAATTTCAGAGGGAGTTTTAGGCAACAATTGACAGAAACTGGGGGGGGGGGGGGGGGGGGGAATAAAACAGTAGAGGAGGAATGGGTAGCATTGAGAGATAAAATAGTGAGGGCAGTAGAGGGAAAAATAGGTAGACAGGCAAAAAATCGTTGGATATTACAGGAACTACTAAATTTAATGGATGAAAGAAGAAAATATAAAAATGCAGTAAATGAAACAGGCAAAACGGAGTACAGACAACTAAGAAATGAGACTGACAAGAAGTTCAGGTGTGGCTAGAAGGCAAATGCAAGTCTGTAGAAGAATGTTTAAATAGGGTTCAATAGATACTGCCTACAGTAAAATAAAAGATACATTTGGAGATAAGAAAAGTGGTTGTGTGAATATAAAGAACTTAGATGGAAAATCAGAGGGCTCAATAAAGAAAATGAACTTAGAGACAATATTGTAGGAAGGGAAGAGGAAGTAGATAATGATGAAATAGGTGATGCTATACTGAGAGAAGAATTTAACAGAGTCCTGAAAGACCTAAGTCAAAACAAGGCACCTGGAGTAGATGAGATTCTCTCAGAACTACAAAAGTCTCTGGGAGAACCAGCCATTACAAAACTATTTCACCTGGTGTATAAGATGTACGAGACAGGTGACATACCCTTGGACTTAAAGCAAAATGTAATAATTCCCATTTCAACAAAAACAGGTGTGAAAATTACAGAACCATCAGTTTCATAAGTCATGGTTGCAAAATTTTAAGATGAATTATTTACAGAAGGATGGAAAAGCTAGTAGAAGCTGACCTCGAGGAAGATCCGTTTGAATTTGGGAGAAATGTAGGAACACGGAAGGCAATACTCACTTTACAGCTTATCTTAGAAGAGAGGTTAATTAAAGGCAAACCTACATTTCTAGCTTTTGGAGATTTGGAGAAAGCTTTTGACAATGTTGATTGGAATAGCCTCTTTCAAATACTGAAATCAGTAGGAGTAAAATATAGGGAACAGAAGGTTATTTACAACTTGTACAAAAACCATACAGCAGTTATCAGAGTTGAAGGGAATGACAGGGATGCAGAGGTTGGGAAGGGGGTAAGACAAGGTTGTAGCCTTTCTCCAATGCTATTCAATTTGTACATTGAGCAAGCTATAAAGGAAAACAAGGAGAAATTTGGAGAAGGAATTAAAATTCAGGGTGAAGAAATAAAAACAATGCGCTTTGCCGATGACATTGTAATTCTGTCAGAGACAGAAAAAGACCTGGAAGAGCAGTTGAACGGGATGGACAATGTGCTGAAAGGTGCATATAACATGAACATTAACAAGAGAAAAACAAGGGTAATGGTGTGCAGTCTAAGAAAATTGGGCGATGCTGAAGGAATTAGATTATGTAATGAAACAATAAAGGAGGTAAATGAGTTTTGTTACTTGGGTAGTAAAATAACAAATGATGGTCGCAGCACTGAGGATATAAAATGCAGAATGGCAATGGGAAGGAAAGTCTTTTTGAAAAAGAGAAATTTGTTAACATAGAATATTAATGAGAGTGTAGGAAAGTCCTTTCTGAAGGCATCTGTGTGGAGTGTTGCCTTGTATGGGAGTGAAACATGGACGATAAACAGTGCGGACAGGAAGAGAATAGAGGCTTTTGAAATGTGGTGCTACAGAGGAATGCTGAAGATTAGGTGGGAGGATCGTGTAACTAATGAAGAGGTTCTGAACAGAAATCGCGAGAAAAGGAATTTCTGGCATACCTTGACTAAAAGACGGGATCAACTGATAGACACATTCTTAGACATCAAGGAATCATGAATTTAGCATTGGTGGGAAGTGCCTGGGGTAAAAATCGCAGAGGGAGATCAAGAGATGAATACAGTAAGCAGATTCAAATGGATGTAGGTTGCAGGTCTTATGAGGAGATGAAGAGGCTTGCTCAGGATAGAGTAGGGCAGAGAGCTGCATCAACCCAGTCTCCAGACTGAAAATCACAACAACAACAAAAACAGCTTATGTAGGTAGGACAGTGGGCAATAGCTCAGGCTTTTGTAGAAGTGCATAATGGCACAATGAGCAAAATCACTATCTTTGGATCTGCTCGGAGTTGCCATCGGCAGCAGGTATGTTCACATGAGTTGTATGAATATGAATGTGTATTCCCTTGCTGAGGAAGGCTTTTTGGGCTCAAAGCTTAAAATGCAAGAAATTGTTTCATCATGCCTGTCTGTTCACATAAAATTTAATGTACTTGTTAATGATGCAACAAATCTTTTTGAGAAAGCATTTCCAAAGAAAACAAGTTAAAGAAGCCCAATGCAACACTACATAAAGTCATAAAAATTAACATAAAAAGTGTCAAAAAAGATACAGCATGCTGAAAATTTGCTTACAAAACTAAAAAATTGAAAATTTAATGCCACCTCTACATGAAGATTTATAATAAGTGCATAGTCTTGTTCAAACAATAATGAAGTTCATGGAGAACCATTATAATTTACTGCCTGTTACTTCTGCACATGTAAGCATTTGTGTAGAGGTTATACACATAAAAATAAGAAATATTTCATTTACAAAGTGGGTGTTACCGTGCAAAGTTGATTTCTTTGCCATGAGTTGTCTGCGTCTTACAAGGAACATGGAAGCAAAAAGCAGTGCCATTACAGCAACCATGCTTCCCAGCAAAGCAATGAACCACGTCTCTGTGAGGAAGTCATTCCCACTAATTCCAGGGCTTAGGCTTGGATCATTTCCTACAGGTTGCCTGCAAAATAAAATCATGGTATATGGATCACCATTGGACACACAAAACTTACAAGGAGAAACAAATAGGTGGAGAAATATGGAAAACACTTTTAATTAATGATGGAAATTCTCCTAAGAGATGATAAATTATTTTTCAAAAGAGAAAGATTGGCTGACCAGTACTTACCTTTGAGCTGTATCGCCAATAGTGCCACAAATGAAGAAAAAGAAAAAAAGGGTCGAAAATGGACAAGCTTTCGGAACACATGAGGTCAAACACCACCTCATGATCTAGGTCGTGAATTACCTTTCCTTCTGCTCCCGTTCTTTTTTCTTCCCTTCTCTCCCACCTGAAGAAGGAACTGTGTTCGGACAGCTTGTCCATTTTCGTCCCTTTTTTTTCTTTTTCTTCATTTGTGTCACTATCAGCGGTACAGCACAAAGGTAAGTACTGTAAAACACTATTACAAACTAGTGTCAATATCTTGAAATATCTGAAATTTGATAATAGAAAATGTTTGTCATATACAAATATAAGGAAAAAGTTAGAATAAGAAAAAAAAAAAAAAAAAAAAAAAAAAAAAAAAAAAAGAATGTCCCATGCAGTATTAAATTAATACAGTTAAAATAGGAGGAAATGGGAGGCAATTATCTAATTTCTTGCTGAGTTCACATTGTATTGATAAAGTACAAGTTAAAATTCTGTTTCAGATCTAGATATTAGATTTTTACAGATGCAGTGGTTAAAGTGTCCGAGTTCACTTCATGAAAGGACCCAGAGCTGTAGATAACTGCAGGTAAAGATTGTATGAAAACACAGAATGTAGAGAAGCAAACTGCATGTTAAGGTTTTGTGTTGGTTTTATAATATGATCAAGTGACTGAAACAAAAGTAGACTGTCCACAAAATGCAGCCCCAGCCCAGTACACAATTTTAGCTAATAATTTCCCATCAACAACAAAGGGACACTTTTGCAGAAATTGCTGGTTGTGGACTTTCCTTCACACCATTATGTTCTTGGAACATTAACTTGCTCTTACATTTTTATTATTTAAGAAACTCAGGAACTTGAGATTTCGTCATTGAATTAATGTATACAGCAACTATTAACAAGGAATATAGATGTAGACTTTAGGCTGAATAAAAAATAAAGTACGAAGCAAAGATATGCTGTAAAGATAGACCTGTTATGGTGGTCTCTGAGTAGCAGCCGAGAGGCAGGATCCAGCCTGAGAGTGGCTGGGGCGCTAGGTGGCCCCGCACCAGCGCGAGTGACAGCCGACGCCTGGACAATGTACGTTACTCCGGCAGTCAGGTTGGTCAGCAGCAGAGTTGGGCTTGTTGCACTCACTGTCACATTGCTGAGCACTCTTGAAGTATTGCTTTCAGCAGTCCCTCCTGTGCGCACCACAACCTGGAAGCAATTTTGGATGATTAACAGTGACAGAAAGGAAAATTCATTTGCACCATATTGTGTCTGTATTGACAGTTCACTTGTTAAAGAGAAATGGTATGCTGACTGTTGCTGTTTTGATGCAAGGTGAATGGTCTCAAATCAGTACAGACAGCTGTTCTAGAATAGCCAACCTATCATAGCAGACGACAGTGTATCTTCATTCATGTAAACAACAGCAATTGTAACACAGAGTGTGATATCACAAGAATGTTATGCATATTTGAATTTATTTTAAATTTGGTAATATGTTGATTGAACAGACTACTTTTCTTTTTCTTTGTGCTGGGTGTGTAGGTCAGTGTGGTTAATTCGAATTTTGTGTGTTTAATTATGCAGTGTTTTTCAACCTGTGGGTCATGACCCCCAGGAGGGGTTACAAAGTCTTGCTCAAGGGATCACTGTCACAGAAGGAAGTACTTGCACTGTAAAATAACTAGGGGTACAGTAATATAAAAAATGTAAGCCTAAAGTCAAATATATTTAATGTTAAATTTACGGAGTTCCTTGAGTAACATTGATTATGGATTAATCATAGATTGTTTTATAATACAGTGTGTTAATGATGAATAAGCACAGTCTGAAAACTGTTTTCAGGAACCAGTCAATAAGTAAAAGAACATGATACAATAAGTAATTCTAAAAAAATCATTAACAAAGATCTAATTTCTTACAAATCGCTTAATGAGCATAATTTGTTTCTGAGCCTTGCTTGAAATATGGAACACATGTTAAGCAAAACATATTTTTCTGTTGGGAATCATATAAAAATTGGATAATGTGTTCCATTCAGAATAAAACCTGCTTCCAATAACTTAAAAGAAAGCCGAAGCAAAAGGAAGAATAAATTTGTTTCTTTTGAGATAACATAGTTTTGTTACTGTTTTTGAGGGTATAGGGAAGGGTCACCAGAACAATTTTATTTGGAAGGGGGGTACCAGAATATTTTTACTGTGAAGAGGGTCACATATTCGAAAAGGTTGAAAAACACTGATTTAATGGGTGTCCACACTCCATTCTTCCCCTACCCAGGAGGGGATATACATACCTCTACTGCCTGTGTGTAGCGTTATACATATGTAAGTGTCTGAATGTTTTTCTGAAAGTTTGCAAATTGAGTAACTGATGTGGGACTTGAGCACCAGCCTGGTATTCACTTAGTGGGATGTGGGAAACTGACTGACTGGCACATCGATCCTGGTCATTCAAACCAAAGGCATTATACTCCCTACCACCTCAGAAATGGCACTTTAAACAGTACATCTAACCAAGTGAGTCATTGACTGGAAATAATCTTTGCTAAAAAAATATGTAGTAGTGACCGAGATAATGAAATATATTACATTATTAAGGAAGTTAAAAGCAACTTTGTTACTACTATAAATTATTATATTTTCACCTTAGATTTTACTTATAAAAACATTGTCAGTGGTTGCATTTTTCCTCTGATTCCTCTTACATCTGGAAATTTTGTCTCCCTTGCAATTATTAGTGGTTGCATATATGAATTTCAAATATATTTAATAATACAGTACAGTAACAGAGATTCACTAATTTTGAGAAGCGATTAAATAGAAAATTACAGCACAGTGAAACACCTCAAAACAATGATATTCTCATCACTACATTATTTTGCTGTGGGTCAAAGTGTATCAAAGTAATAATTTGTAGTGATTGGAAACAAGCAAATACTGTTGCAAACTTATATACAGTCTTTCAACTTGAATCAAAATACTGACTCTCAACAATCTTTAGAAACTGAGCAGACAGTGGTTCTGAAGTGGATTATGTATCGTAACACCCACCCTCTCCTTGGTGCCGACACTCAGAATCTTAAAAGTCACAAGTCTGTTTCCATAATAATGAGAATATATTTTTAGTACATTTTTATATTCTCAGCTTCCATGCATATAGATGACATTGATTATGAAGTATAGTTCAAAACATGCTGATAGTTTAAAAGAGGAACAAGAGCTTCAGCACTGTATTTACACATGAGTGAGACTACATTATTATTGCCAATGCATTGTATTTCCACATGAATTATATTTTAATTTATGTTCAACTGAGTGAGCTATCACCTCTCAAATTATTTTATTATCTACTGAACTGTTATTAAATTTAATATGTGAATCCTATCCTTTAGAACAATGGGTGTAACATACCTGATAGCTTCTCAGAACACCATTGTGTGAGCTTGCTGGTGGTGGTTTCCATTTCAGATACACTGCCGTGGCATTTAGCAGAGTAGCTTCTATTTGTGTAGGCGCTTCAGATGGAACTGTGAAGAGAATTTTCTTTTTAGCAAAGTGAATTTTGTTTACAGAGCAGGAATAAATAATATCAGAATCTGTGTAATATGTTACAAGAAAAATGCATAATACAGGCTTTACCAGGATACCTAGGCAAGCAGCGAAACTAGTTTTTACTTGTGCATAATCAGTCTTTCCTGATAACAACATACTCCTGAGTAGTCCCTGCCCAGAGATCCGAATGGGGCAGTATAGAGGATATAAAATTCAGAATGCCAATGGACACAAAAGTGATTTTGAAAAAGAGAAATTTTCCAACATTCAATATTAATTGAAGTGTTAGGAAGTCTTTTCTAAAAGTATTTGTGTGGAATGGTGCCTTATATGGAAGTGAAACATGGATGATAAACGGCTCTGACAGGAAGATGATAGAAGCTTTTGAAATATGATGCTAAATATTAGGTGTGTAGATCGTGAAACTAATGATGAAATACTGAACGGAATTGGGGAAAAAAGGAATTTTTGGCATACTTTGACTATAAATAGGGATCAACTGGTATGACACATTCTTAGACATAAAGGAATAGTAAATGTAGCATTGGTGGGATAAAAACTGAAGAGAGAGACCAAAAGACAAATACAGTAAGCAGATTCAAATGGATGTGGGTTGAATATGAAGAGGCTTGCTCAGGATAGAGTAGGGTGGAGAGCTGCATCGAACCAGTCTCTGAGCTGAAGACCACAATATAACAATGAAACAGAGGGAAGACAAGAAAGATTACAACAATATTTGGAAAATGACTGATTGCTACTCACCTCACACATCACAATGAGCCACAAAAAGGTACCTGTAAAAGGCTTCTCATTTTAGTGTGAAGCCTTTTAAATGTGCCTGACTGATGACATCTGTGTGGTGAGTATCAAACTTAACTAGTGCATGTTGGGCAGTAAGCTCTAAATTTTTCTACTATTTATTTCATTTCTATCTGGCTCTCTAAATAACAATATAGTAATAGGACAGTTTTCAACTCAGCACAAAGACCGGACGACTAGCCACGACAGGCAGATAAAAAAGACACATACGTACAACACTTTCAGCTGTCGGCCATGGCCTTCTTCAGAAATAGGAACACTCATGTGATCACACAGGCACACAACACAGTCACACAACTGTCATTTCTGGCTGTCACACTTCAAATCGCGCTCTGCAGTGTGGAAATAGGGGAGGTTGGTTAGGAAGGTTGTGTCATGGTGGTGGGGATGGATACAGCACAGTCTTCCAGAGTATGTACATATTATGTGACTCTCCAAATAACATTGATTTCAAGTAGCATTCTGAGACAAAAATGTTTACATTCCAGCAAGTCTTATTCAAGTTCCCTAAGTATCTTTATTGCAAGATGTTTTGTTCCAAACTCATCTATTATTTCACAACAGTGAATATCATGTTCCTTTCAGGCTTACTTCATAAGAACCCAAAACACTAGAGTAGATTACATCAGACTCAGGCAAACAATACTGTGAGTCCACTGCTTCTTTCTCCTACTTTTGGAAATTACCATGCTGAACTCCTAGTAAATAAAATTGTAATTCACTTTGTTCATTCCAACAATGTCAAATTATGATACTTGTTTTGTAATTAGAAGTCAGGTTTACATGTCATATTTATTAACGGTTACGGTACTTTTACTCTGCAATAATAAGATCTTATTGATAAGTAATCCTGACATCCAATTGAATGTTAACAAAATGTAAATGGCTCTCTGTACGATAGGTGGCCCATAATTAAACTTCATGTATCATTGTTCATAACATAGGAGAGTGGTGTTTTAGCATTTTACAACATTTTGTAAGATGGTATTCTTTTAACTATTTCATGGAGATGTGCACACCATGAATTTAAACCACTTCTTGTTGTGTCTTGTTAATCTTAATACCCATGATGCTGATGATGATGAGGTTGATAAGAGCTTTATTTTGTTGTAACTGTTGATTTGTATTATGAAATTTGAATTTTCTTTTATTTGTGTGTTCATATACTTTACATAATTTTCTCTGCTACAATAATTTTATGTCCATCACTTACCATTTCAGTTGTTATGCAATGGATAATATGACAGGTTTTCATCAGAATAATCAAATGTGGATTATGTGGGATGAGAATCACTAACTTCAGATGGCTGGAGAGTATAATTCTTCAGGCTTTTCCAGTGACTGGTTGATGTGTCAGATATTCTACCAGATATTAGTGTCTTTCATGCACAATATTACACAATCTTGATTCGTTATCTTCATCATATGGTACCTGAGACTGCTTGTAAAATGAAACCGATCCAGTATGCATACCTGTGCCCTTCCTCCACCATGATCTATTCCATGTGTTCCTTCTGCACTCAGTCCCCAATAGAAGTGTCCTTAAGAATTTCCTCTTTTGTTCAGTGAACCAGACCATGTGCTGGTATTGTCTTCAGTTCAGTGCACATATCTAGATGTTCCCTCTGTGGTTTGTATCACAAGAAATGCCTGGTGATGTCCCATCTCTGGTTTGTTGCGGTTGGTGCTCTGTCTGGGTTTACTAATCATGTCCACACTCTCAGCTCCTCTTCTGTGGAGCTTTGCTGCTGCTCCCATTACATTTTTATTAATTCTAATGCAAGATACCATGCTCTACTGAGTTGGTACCAAGTATCATTATTAATAATGTTTTTCCATCACCCCTGTCTAGCTATAGATTTTCTTATAACATTGTTCTAGTGTGTGGGTGGCAGTGATAGAACACATCTTTCATCATACCTCATTGAATTAGTTTCAGGCAGTGATTGGCTGTGGTTGATTTTGTTGTCTGTCTTAGTAAGTTTTTTTACAAAATGTTATTAACATCTAAGACAATTATTAACTACTATTCAGCATTTTTTATGACATTAACTGCTGGTGGGCACTGAAATAATTCAATGGAGAAAGTTGAAAATTTGTGCCCAGTTGAGATTTGAATGTCAGTCCTCCTGCTTACAAGGCAGTTGTACTTGGGGACACAGTGATCACAATAGACTCATGGTCACATCACATCAGGCACAACTTCTCAAACTTATCCACAAACTACTGACATAGTTTCCCAAACAATTTTCACTTAGTACTTGCACCAAGTAGCCGAGTCCCTTATGAGTTAGGGACTGATGCTCATCTGTGTCGAAGAAAGTATCATAAGCCATCATTAGGCAAGTTGAATCCTATATGTAGTGTCTGTTCTTTTGGAAATGTGACTGCAAAATGCAACAAATACTTCTGTGATACTAAGAGAAAAGTACGGCTGAAGCTTAGCATTAAAGGAAGGGCTGCAATTGCTAAATCCTTAAAAGTGACAACCAATGCAAAACTGTGAAGGAAGCGGTACCATAGTGATAAATAACTGGGCACTTGGTGACTTGAAGTATGTGGTATGAAACATTGAGTCATTGATCCATTGTTTACATTAATAATAATAATTTAGTGTGGCTCAGTGGACTGGCGCAAGTCTTTCAACTGGCGACACTTCGGCGACTTGCGTGTCCCTAGCCTACACCAGTTATTCGACCGGGAAAAGGGAACCTACAGCTTAATGTGGAATATGAACCAAAGTGTCATTTCTGGTGACTCTCCACATCACTGAGAGATGAAGGTTTGGTTAAAATGCAGACTGAAAAAATCCTACCACCAGGCCCGACATTGTTTACATTGCTTCCTACAAAGAAAAAGAGATTTATGTATCAAAAACCCAAAAACAAGCTTACAATATGGCATGCTTGCTTCTTTCAGTCAAGCGTGGGAGAGGTTCCATCATGATTTTGGCATATATATTATGGTATTCAACTGGTTCTATCATTATCCTTACTGGTTGAATACCTGTGACTAAATATCTCACCATCATTGACAACAAACTGCTTACTATGGCTAACATATTGCTATCAAATACTGGCATATTGCAAAATAATAATCCATCCGCATACACAGCCAAAAGGTACTGGCATGCAATGTACATTATCACAAAATTTTCAAACATCTCCACTGGTCAGCAAAATCACCAAGTGGCAACATAACTGAACCGTAATGGGGAGTTCTAGAGTAGAGAATGACGGACACATTTACAGCTCCAAAATCAATGAAACAGTTGGTGGATGTCTTAGAACACAAATGGATAACATTCTGTTGGACACTTTATGAATCTGTACCATGAAGAGTTTCAACTGTTTTCAAAGCCTGTGCTGTGCCAGTTCAGTAATAAATAAACATTGTGCCTATGTCAGGTGCCCATATTATTTTGTCCACCCTCTCTAAATACTAGTCTAAAATATAAGAAAAGTGTTCTTACCATCTTCCAGAGTGCGTACAGTTCTTGAGTTTGAAGGACGGCCATCAACAGTCTTATAGAAGGGCACAAGGAAGAACTCATAACGTGTATACTTTGCTAGGCCGGACACTTGGAAACCCGATGCTTCTCCAGCATGTAGCACCGTCAACACATTGTAGGCCCCTGGCATGCGAACCCCATCCAGAGGTCGTGAGTATATGTAGAAGCCCTCGACGAACTCTGCACTCAAGATCTGTGGACAAAGTATTTAAGCAATAAATATCAAGTTCTATGTAATGTATTAGTTACACAACAGGGGGATAAAATGAGTAATATTAAGGTTAAATCTAACAATGAAAAATCCAAGCAGGAATTAAACAATATAAAGATAATAGTTTCCAAATCGCATTGGTCAAGCCATGGCAGGCACATAAAAAAAGACACTTGTACACTAGCCTTAGTCAGTAAAAGACATATACTCTCATTCATACAATCACACTTCATAGGCACATGACCACAATCTTTGGCTGCTGCATTCTGAACCACAATGCATCAATGTATTGATGGAATGAGAGTGTATGTCTATTATTGATTGACGCTAGTGGCCAAAAGCTAAGTTGCATGTGTGTGTTTATAAGAGTATATTTTTTTACACGTCTGTCATGGCTCAATGAACACCTTTGTGATGAGTTGGAAAGTATGCTCATTATATTTTTGTAATATTAAGGTTACTGATAAAACTACCAAAATAATCACAATAAATGATAATATCTAGCTTAGGTAATAAAATACTATCTGGTGGAAAAAAAAAATAGATACACATTCATTCCAAAATGTTGAAATGTTTCAGTTTTGAGAAGAATAGATTGCTTACTCACCACAGAGATGTCCGATAAACTGCTGAAGGCACAAGTAAAGGAATATATCATTATAGCTTTCGACCATTCAGGCCTTCATTGGTTAGAGACACGAACATACATACACACACACTCACACAGATACGGCAGCAGCGCTCGGAGACGGCGGTCATGTCTGAGTGAGTGTGCATGTTATGTTTGTGTCTCTAACCGACGAAGGCCTAAACGGCCGAAAGCTATAATGTTATATTCTGTTATCTGTGCCTTTCTGCGGCTCATCAGATGTCTCTGCGGTGAGTAAGCAACCAACCTATCCTTCTCAAAAATATTGTTGAATCCTTCCTGGAATTTCCATTGTTTGAAATGTTTCATTTGTATCATTGGCTATACAGACTCCATTCCTATGCTGAAATTACATTTAAGCCAATAGGAGCCTTATTTTATGATAAAAGACAGCTGTATTTCATGTCTTCTCTTACTTAATGCTTCTACAGATGAATTAATGCACAGACGGATCACACACCACCAGCTTTAACCAGGAAGTTCGGTATTGACCTAATAAACATGACATAAGAGACAGCAGACAGTTACGCGCACACAAAGGAGTGATATGCTAACTGATTATGTAATTTTGTAGCATAATAGCAGTTAGATGAAGAGGAAGGTGTTAATATTATGGGATACTGACTCATCTGGGTGGGAGCAATATTGTAATCCAAACCAAAGAAGCAGCAGTGTATCAGGGTAGAAACGTTCTTGACGGTGGGATGGTGAGTGAAATTCCATTAATACCTACAGCCAGCATCTATGTGCTCTTTGCTCATGAGATGCATTAAGCTGTGTATTGCACCAGGGATTAGCTAGGTAACATTTGTTCGTGGGCCATGATCAATTGGCTGCACTGCTACGTTACAGTTAAGAAATCTTACTGTAGGCCATGCTCTCATAATCTTCCTATTAAGAACTAAAATCCCAAGTTTAACACGGTAAGGAAAGTACTAGCTACAATTAGAAACTGTGTATTTGTCTCGAAGCTGATTGCGCTCAAATATTCCAATTCTGATCATCAATTATTCGAAAATGATAACAGCGGCTGCTAAGCTATTTTGTTTACAATGCGTAAAATGAAAACTCATTTCTTATTGGCTGCATGAGCGCCACTACTGATTGGTTGGTTGCCTTCACCTTCCTGGGCAAAGCCAACGGGCAGTATCCTCATCTACACTAATCCCACAAAATTTCAAACATTTATGAAGCTTTCTCTCGCTGACACCCCAAAATTTGGGAAAAAAGTTTAGCTGTTACTACATTTTCGCTTTTCATACACTTCCGCATTACAGCGACTTTTACAATCACTTCCTTACTACTTCAACAATGAACTCACAAATCAAAACACTATTCCTCAGTACGCACTCCCAACCTTTACATATAACAGATGAAATATTCGTAGGTTTTTTATATTTTTTAAAATAAAAGAATAGGCAAGGCCGGCGCAGGCCGAACTGCCGCTCCGTTCGAGATGACAAATTGGCGCCTCCTCATAAAAAATAATTGTTAGTGGTAAAATAAGTTAATTTTTTATTACAGTTCTGCATCTCATTTTGATAACAAGGAATACGTTTGACGGTTTATATAAAAGACCTTGAAGTATGAAGACCTAATATACAAAGTTGGAAACGCTTTTACCGAAAATCTCGAAATCTCGAAAATTACAGATTTTTAAACCAAACAATGAAGAACATTCGGAAGGACATGAGCTGTATACTTTTGAAATATAAACGGTTTTCGGAAATTCTCGTTATTGATTTCGAGAACTCGTACAGGAGAGGGAATACATATTTTGATAACAACCTCTAATCCGTAAATTTCATTCTGTGACACTATGAACAATTCTTTGTCACTGTGAAACAAATGTTCTTCAAAGCAAGCTCTTTGCTTTCCTTACTTTGGAAGAGCTAACATTGGCCAAAACAAGTATAAAAGCTTTCTAAACTGGAAGTCTCCAAGGAATACCTTAAGAGTTAATATGAGCATTTGACCAGCAGAACAGACGTGTAATAATAATAATAATAATAATTTTATTGTCATTCAGCGATAACAGCAATAGACAAAGTCATGCATATATTACATACAATTGAAATTCAAAAGAATCAGTTTTGCTTATAGGAGACTAAAGACATACATATATTACATACAATTGGGGAAAAAAAAAACAGTTTTGCTATTAGGAGACATGTCATACATAAATTAAGTACAATTGATAATTCAAAAGAAACAGTTTTGCTAATAGGATTACAGTGTCATATTACAGTTGAAATATTCATTTACTTCATAGAATGGATGGACAACTAGCCAGTCATACAGTGTTTGTTTGTATGTCTGTTCAGGTAATTCTTGTACAGATTGTGGAAGTTTGTTAAATAATTTGTGTCCCATGAGTTCATAACTATTAATAGTTTTCGACAGTCTGTGGTATGGGGTATAAATACATCTGGTCCTTCTGGTGTTGTAACCATGAACGTTTTCTCTCCGGTAACTTCTTTTTTGTGTAAAGTAAAACATAGTATATGTAGAGGTTTATTACATTCATGATTTTTAGTTCACGGAACAGAGGTTTACAGTGCGCCTTATATGCAGCAGTCTCAGACCGAGGTCTGAGAGTGCCGGGATTATACAGCATTCCGTGGGAGTGTGGCAAAAATTACGTGGGGCAGTCAATAAGAACTGTTTCTGAACGCTGCGTTGAACATTAGCGTCACCTGAAATACAGGCATTTAGAAGAAATCTGCGGTGGTTGAGCACAGCCTGTTAAATAAACATCGGATTTTGTTTGAAGAGAGTACTGGCTCACGCTTCCAACAACTGGGATTCTGTCGTCAGGGAGGCGATTGAAATCAGATTATGCGATAACATGGGCGGCTCCTGCACAGGTTTGCAGGTTTGCGCTACCCCCAGGAATAAATAATATTGTTAAACACTGTTTGCTGTTAGAGATTCTATGCAAGGGGAGAAGTAGCGTTCCATTTACCTCTTTTGAAACGCGCAGCCGACCTGCAAACGCCGGCCAGGATGTCTCAGGGGGTGTGCGGGGTGCGTGGGCAACACTTGGCAACAGTGCTCCCATGTAGTCGCCTCGAGTGTATAAACATCCCGCCCGAGCCACCCTGTCAGCCGTAGAAACAGAGTCCCACCTCTCCCGACAAGCGGAGTCGTCGGGCCTTCGAACGAAGCGGGCTTTTTGAGCCTTCTTAAGAGAAGTAACTGTGCTTTGCGTCCGTTGTTTAGCGTGTGTTATAGTGAATTTTGCGGCTCAAATGAGAAGGTGAAATAATGAATCAGGTAATTTCTTTGCTTTATGAACCCTTCAATTTACGCAGGTTAGAAGAGAAATTGGAAATCAAGGGGCTAGGTAGACCGATTCCCAGACTGACAATTTTTCAGACAGTTAAAACGAAAAGTAGTCAATTCGACAGAATTTAACTCCGAACTGTACATCAAGGATGAATGGCAGTGTGGCTACGATGTGAAAATCGCCCTATTTTGTTTCCTTGTTTATTATTTGGAGGAGAGTTTCCGTGGACTAAACAAGGAGTCAGTGACATTCAACACCTTCACGATAAAATTAGGAAACACGAACTTTTTTCGGTCCATGTCAGGGGTTACAGATAATAGGAACATACAAAACCTAATAATTAATGCATTCGTTTCTATGGTTCTTTGGATCTTGTCATCAGAGGACACGAGGAGACTGAATCACCTTCCAATCGTGGCGTTTTTCGTGCCTTGATTAATTTTAGTGCACATTTAGATTCAGTATTAAATCGCATTTGGAAAACGTAACAGTTTTTAAAGGCACCTCAAAAACGTTCCGGAATGAACTCCTCCAATGCATGTTTCAAGTCTGCCAAGAGGAAATTAGGAACGAAATCAAGGGTGCCGAGTTCCTGGCTGTAATAGCTGACGACACCAGGAATGTATGGTTATAATATATAGGCACATCATTAATGGAAGACCAGTTGGACGAATTTGGGATTTTATAGGACCAGAAAAGCATGATGCCCAGACTTTGGCAACGCATATCACAGAACAGTTTAGTGACCTTTTGGACAATTGTCCACAAAAACTAATAGCGCAAATATATGATGGTGCATCAGTCATGAGTAGTTCTTCACAGGGAGTGCAGGCTCTTGTGACGAAAAAGTTTTCCAATGCTTCATTCCTTCATTGCAATGCCCACCAGTTAAAACTCATATGCTTAAAGCCACTTCTATTAATAAAGATGTGCGATTATTTTTCGCCAAAATTTAGGGACTTTGCAGTTTATGATTCATGTACATGTATGATATCTCGGCTCAATAGCATTTTTTTAGGAATTTTTTATCGGTGAAAAAAGTGCACTACCACCTTTTCTGGTCACCAGCCGCCACTGTGCGATAATAATATCAATAGAGACTCCGGATATGCACTCAGCAATGCATGGAAGCGAGCACTGGAGAAGGAGAAGGAACAGAGGTTGGCTCCCAGAACCTTTAGTACTTCCCGCCTGCTGCGAGAGATGGCGCTGCTAACAGCGCGGAATAGAGTGCGCTAGAAAATTCTAGGTGGTTAGGTGGCACCACCCAAGTACGCGCCATTACCGCTGTGACGTAAGCCAGCCAATGAGAAGCCGTCTCCTGGTTATATAAGCGGAAGCCTCCAGTTCACGGCAGTCAGTTTTACCCCTGACGAAAGCTTGGGCTCCTACCCATATTTGACGCGGCAAGAACACCGAGAGTATTTTACGCAAGAACTACGTCGCGAAAGGCTTCGTACTCATATTGAATTGGACATTGTTTGAGGAGGTACTGTTTACTGAAGGAAGGAATAGAAGTAACGGCGAAAGGAGAAAGAGGAACTGGAAAGCCAAGATATCAAATTCTGGACAACATCCAAGGAAATAAATATGAAGAAATGAAAAGATTGGCTTTGGACAGAGAAAAGTGGAAGAGGATCAACCCGTGACAAGAAGAGAATCAACCCACTACGAGACCTGCAGCATGGCAGAATACAATTGATGACGATGTATAGGAATATTTCCATCGATCGAGTAGTGTGTTTCGAGTGAGCGCTCACCTCCCAGACGAGCTTGACGGCGGTGGAGGCGACCGGCTGCGCCTCGGCCAGCTCGACGATGTGCCCCGCGAGCAGGCTGGCGGCGGCCCTGGCTAGCAGGCGCTCCTCCTCGGCCCTGCCCGGCAGCCCCGCGGGCCCCGCGGGCAGCGTCACCGGCTCGGACAGCGGGCTGGGCGGCGACAGGCCGTGCGAGTTCTCGGCCCGCACCAGGAACGTATACGTCACCCCCGGCGCCAGGTGGTGCTGCGTGTAGCTGGGCCCGGGCACGCGCCGCGCCGACACCACCCAGCCGCCGCCGCCGCCGCCGCCGCCCGCCGACTCGTCCCGCCCGAACAGCTCCACCTGGGACACACACCGGCCTCAGCCATGGCACTGTCTCGTTATACCAGAGGCAAAAAAGGTAAAGCAGTCAACAATCCGAAGATTGTATTTCACTGTAAGGTTTTAAAATAAACGCCTTTTGCTACTGCGAATGGTTTTATTTTTATATTTTTAAATCACCCATACGCGTTTCGCCTTTCTCTCAAGGCATCATCAGTGGGTGTCCTGAAATATTTACATCTTTTTGTTTATACATATAGGTTAGGTCTCTTACGTATCTAAAACATTTCATTTCTGATTTAAAACAGATCGTTTTTTGGAATAAAATGGTGTACTTACAGCACTTGCTACTCCACTTCAGTCTTATTCTGGCAACCAGGTCGAAATGTTACACTGTTTTTCGAAACACATTGCAGTTCTCTGGTTCTGCTGTCACCTGCTGCCATACTGTGTCTACTGCTGTTTGTTTTGTAGTGTTGCCAACCTTAGCTAAGGTTGGCTAAGGTTGGCAACACTACCTGCTGCCATACTGTGTCTACTGCTGTTTGTTTTGTAGTGTTGCCAACCTTAGCTAAGTAGACAAAGTATGGCAGCAGGTGACAGCAGAACCAGAGAACTGCAATGTGTTTCGAAAAACAGTGTAACATTTCGACCTGGTTGCCAGAATAAGACTGAAGTGGAGTAGCAAGTGCTGGCAACCAGGTCGAAATGTTACACTGTTTTTCGAAACACATTGCAGTTCTCTGGTTCTGCTGTCACCTGCTGCCATACTGTGTCTACTGCTGTTTGTTTTGTAGTGTTGCCAACCTTAGCTAAGGTTGGCTAAGGTTGGCAACACTACCTGCTGCCATACTGTGTCTACTGCTGTTTGTTTTGTAGTGTTGCCAACCTTAGCTAAGTAGACAAAGTATGGCAGCAGGTGACAGCAGAACCAGAGAACTGCAATGTGTTTCGAAAAACAGTGTAACATTTCGACCTGGTTGCCAGAATAAGACTGAAGTGGAGTAGCAAGTGCTGTAAGTACACCATTTTATTCCAAAAAACGATCTGTTTTAAATCAGAAATGAAATGTTTTAGATACGTAAGAGACCTAACCTATATGTATAAACAAAAAGATGTAAATATTTCAGGACACCCACTGATGATGCCTTGAGAGAAAGGCGAAACGCGTATGGGTGATTTAAAAATATAAAAATAAAACCATTCGCAGTAGCAAAAGGCGTTTATTTTAAAACCTTACAGTGAAATACAATTCAGCTGCTGCTCAAAATGGCCACTGCAAGCAACGTATTAATCCGAAGATTGGTTTGAACACAACAGTGCTTTACTAGGCATGGTCCTGTTTGGAGGTGGTATTCCGTTGCCTTCCTCCGACCTTCGAACTGACTTACCCAGCCAGTTACAGGGGGACATACAGTTTAACGTGGGTTCCGAACCACGGTGCTACTCGGTATTTTTCACATGACCAATACTGCCAGAGGGGAAATAAGTGGAAAGTGACAGATAAAAATCCGAGGACCTGTCGGGGATCGAACCCGGAACCTTTGGATTTGTAGTCTGGCACTCTACCACTGTGCAACCGAGGCGCACTTGGGTATTAAGGCCAATTCACAATGTCCGTCACGTCAACGTCACGTCACGGAACCGTCACGTCAAGTTGTATTCACACTGTCCGTCCGTGTCCGTCACGTCAATTCGTCCATCTCAATACGCGGTGTTGAAAGTGAGGTTATGAGTGGCGATCTGTTATGTACAAAGTCATAGTTTAATACTAGAATGGGGGAACAACAACGCTAAATGTTATTAACGGCCAAAGAAAACTTTACAGTGTATGTTTTTGGCCAACTTACTGGGAACTGAAACAACATTTCAAAAAATCGACATCTATTTTCAAGCGAAAAAATAAACGTATGAAGACATCAAACCATACTTGTAAGAGCATAAATAGCGCCTGTATACTTTAACCATTACGATTTGCTCGCTGACATGGTTAATACCGTCGTAAACAACTGAAGTTTTGTCTTTCAGTAGAACTGACATTTTCATTTAAAGTGTTATTTAATGAAAAATGCGTAATCAAATTACAATCTTATTCAAATAAACAGTTTGCTTCAGTCGTTTCTGTCACATTGTTACGTAACATAAACCATTTTTTGGTTTCAGATATCCGACCTCGATTTTATTGGGACACTCATTTGACAAAAATATTTAAGTCGTCATTAAACTTTTGAGATTTACCCCAAAAACGAGGTACAACAACAACACAAAGATGAATAAGACACATTTGCATATAAACAGTGCAATCGTCGACTGCAACATGTAATTCGCGTGACGAAAATAGGTTAACTTCCGATGTTAGCAGACGGCCGTTCCGTCAAAACATTCTTCTCGAGAAAGCTTGACGGACGTTGACGTGACGTGACGGTCGCTTGACGGATAGTGTGAATGCCGCCATTAGAAATACATTGCAGAATGTTCTGACGGACGGTGACGTGACGTGACGTGACGGACAGTGTGAATTGGCCTTTTAACGTCTACATCTACATCCATACTCCGCAAGCCACCCGATGGTGTGTGGCGGAGGATACCTCGAGTACCACTATCGGTTCTCCCTCCTATTCCAGTCACGTATTGTTTAGGTTAACAAGTTTCGCTTCTTTAGAAACGCTTTTTTCCCCATAGCCATTCTGCATTTTATATCTTCTTTACTTCGGCCATCAGAAGTTATCTTGCTACCCAAATAACAAAATTCATCCACTGCTTTTATTGTCTCATTACCTAATCTAATTCCTTCAACATCGCCTGATTTTCTGACATTGCATTCCATTACCTTAGTTTTACTCTTGTTAATGTTCATCTTATATCTTCCTTTCAAGAAACTGTCCATTCCATTAAATTGCTCTTCCAGATCTTTTGCCGTCTCTGACAGAATTACTATGTCATCGGCAAAACGCAATGTTTTTATTTCTCCTCACTGCACTTTAATGCCCTCTCCAAATTTCTCCTTCCATTTCTTCACTGCCTGCTCAATGTACAGATTGAACAACATTGGGGAAATGTTACAACCCTGTCTTACTCCCTTCCCAACCTCTGCGTCCCTTTCTTGCCCTTCGACTCTAATAACCGCTGTCTGGTTTTTGTGTAGGTTGAATATAGCTCTGCCTGCCGCGGTGGCCGAGGAGACTGAGGCGCTCCAGCCACGGTCTGCTCGGCCACTACGGTCGGGGGTTCGAATCCCCCCTCGGGCATGGATATTTGTGCCGTCCTTAGTCTTAGCTAGTTCATAAATAGTTTGTAAGCTTAGGGACTGATGACCCCGTAGTTAAGTCCCATAAGTTCTACAAACATTTGAACATTTTTTTTTAATATAGCTCTCTGCTCCCTATATTTTACCCCTGCTACCTTCAGAATTTGGAAGAGCGTATTCCAGTCGTCATTGCCAAAAGCTTTCTCCAAATCGACAACGCTAAAAACGTAGGTTTGCCTTTTCTTAGCCTATCTTCTAAGAATATAAGTCGTAATGTGAGTATTGCCTGTCGTGTTCCTACATTTCTCCTAAATCCAAACTGAAGTTCCTCGAGGTTGGATTCCGTAGTAGTGGAAGCAAAAAACAGATGACCGTTCAACAATGTCACCAATTTTTTTCATTAAAGCCTCCAATGTTGGCGATAAACGGCGGAATTAAAGTTGTACTCCTTGTAGTTGCACAGACGGACGAATAAAAGAACACGGATAAAAATAATATTTCTTACAATGAGAATCACGTCGATTCTTAAAGGTTATGGAGAAAGTGTGGAGAGCCATTCGCAGTGTAATAGAGGAAGTGGAAGACGTACCTGGTAGCCTTCTAAGAAGAGTCGTAATGTGAGTATTGCCTGTCGTGTTCCTACATTTCTCCTAAATCCAAACTGATCTTCCCCGAGGTCGGATTCCGTAGTAGTGGAAGCAAAAAAACAGATGACCGTTTAACATTGTAACCAGTTTGTTTCATTAAAGCCTCGAATGTTGGCGATAAAAAGGCGGAAGCAAAGTTGTACACCTGGTAGTTGCACAGACGGACGAATAAAAGAACACGGATAAAATAAATATTTCTTACAATGAGAATTACGTCGGATACGCAGAACAGTCGATTCTTAAGGTTATGGAGAAAGTGTGGAGATCACTTTGCAGGACGTACCTGGTAGCCGAGCAGGGAGGAGGAGCCGATCTTGTTGTTGCGCGTCCACTGGATGGTGGCGCTGGAGGCGGTGACGTTGACGACGTGCGGCCGGCTGGGCGGCCCGGGGAACGTGGAGGGCTCCGGCGCGCGGAAGAAGTGGATGTTGGGGTTGGTGGGCAGCTCGAGGCGCAGCGCCGCGCTCCACGTCGCCTTGCCGCTGCGCGAGGACGCCACGCACGTGTACAGCCCGCCGTCACGCTTCTCCAGGTCTGCTCCGAAAAAGTGGCGCGTCACAAACTGACAAATTAACAGGCAACCTGAATCTAAGTAGCTCTCTTAGGTTGTCTGCGGATGACGCCGTCATTTACCCCGTCTAGTAAAATGATATGAAGATCAAAACCAACTACAGAAAAAAAAAAAAAAAAAAAAAAAGGTAAAGCAGTCAACAATCCGAGGATTGGTTTGAACACCACAGTGCTTTACTAGGCATGGTCCTGTTTGGAGGTGGTATGCCGTTGCCTTCCTCCGACCTTCGAACTGACTTACCCAGCCAGTTATAGGGGGACCTACAGTTTAACGTGGGTTCCGAACCACGGTGCTACTCGGTATTTTTCACATAAACAACACTGCCAGAGGTGAAAGAAGTGGAAAGTGACAGATAAAAATCCTAGGAGCTGGCGGGGATCGAACCCGCGACCTTTGGATTTGTAGTCTGGCACTCTACCACTGTGCAACCAAGGCGCACAAGATATCAGTATGGTGTAAAAATTGGCAATTGACTATAAATAATGAGAAGTGTGAAGTCGTCCACATGAGTACGAAAAGAAATCCATTAAACTTTGTTTACAAGATAAAAAAATGTTCAAATGTTTGTATAGTCTATGGGACTTAACTACGGGGTCATCAGTCCCTAAACTTACAAATTACTTATGAACTACTTACGAACTAGGACGGCACAAATATCCATGCCCGAGGGGGGATTCGAACCCCCGACCATAGTGGCCGTGCAGACCGTGACTGGAGCGCCTTAGTCCCCTCGGCCACCGCGGCCGGCGTTTACAAGACAAACCAATCAAATGTGAAGGCCGTAAACTCCACAAAACACCTAGGAATTACTATTACTTCTGACGTAAATTGGAAAAAAAACACGTCGATAATGTCGTGGGAAAGGCGAACCAGAGACTGCGTTTTATTGGCAAAACCCTTAAAAGGTGTAACAAAACTACTAAAGAGACTGCATACACTGCGCACGTCCGTCCTTTTCTGGAGTATTGCTGCCCAGTGTGGGATCCTTATCAGGTGGATTTGACGGAGGACTTCGAAAGAGTCCAAAGAAGGGCAGCTCGTTTCGTATTGTCACGATACAGGGGACACAGCGTTACGGAAATGATACAGGATCTGGGCTGGGAATCATTACAACAATGGCGCTTATCGCTGCGGCGTGGGCTTCTTGTGAAACTCCAATCGCCAACATTCTCCTCAGAATGCGAAAATATATTGTGGACTCCCACTTACATAGGTAGAAATGATCATCAGAATAAAATACGAGAAATCAGAGCTCGAAACGGAGAGATTCGGGTGTTCTTTCTTCTCGCGCGCTATTCGAGAA
Organism: Locusta migratoria; assembly: GCA_026315105.1. Taxonomy (NCBI): domain Eukaryota; kingdom Metazoa; phylum Arthropoda; class Insecta; order Orthoptera; family Acrididae; genus Locusta; species Locusta migratoria. Next base: position 870,767,777 of record CM048744.1, read on the forward strand.
TGGAATGGGAGATAAATAGTATAATTGTGGTTCGATGAACCCTCTGCCAGGTACTTAAATGTGATTTGCAGAGTATCCCATGTAGATGTAGAATTTGTTTACCAAACTCCAGCCTACAGAGTTATCCCTGTTATCTCAAGTCCGCAGACTTTGTTTCATGCAGCTCTGCACGCTACCATGTGCTGTGCAAGTCCTCGGCAATCTACATCCTTTTGTATCTGCTTACTGCATTTATTTCTCGGTCTCTACCATTTTTACCCGACATACTTCCTTCTAATGCTAACTGGACGATTCCTTGCTGTCTCAGAATGTGTCCCACCAACCTATCCCTTTTCTTAGGATGCGTCCAATTCTGTTGGGCATCTCCTCATTAGTTACGTGATCTACCGGGGACAACAATCGTTCGCGTCCGTAGCACTCCTCAGATTACACGTGTCCCCTTGGTGGTGCTGAAGAACGATTACTTCGAGGAAAACATCTAACGGCAAGAAGGCAGCTAGGCAATCCCGCGATCTCATGGCCAAAAATACTGCTTAAAATGCCACAAAATATGGATAACAAAGGTTCCTCTAAGGGCCCCCTTGCCAAGAAACGTGAGCAACCCAACTTATCTTCATTATTCGTCTGTAGCACCACATTTCGAAAGCTTCTATCATCTTTTTGCCTGAACTACCAATCGTCCAAGTTTCCCACCCACACAGTCCTACATTCAAGACAAATGCTTTCAAAAAGGATTTCCTAACATATAAACTAATATTGGATGTCAACAAATGTCGCTTCTTCTGAAACGCTTTTCTTTCCATAGCCATTCTGCATTTTATATCTTCTAAACGCGGTAACACGTTCTATAGTACAGGTGCATGACTGTATTTGTCGTAGGACATTGTCCACAAGCTCATCAAGTGACTATCAGTACAGATTGTCCCACTCAACAACGTTGTGGACCTCTCGGATTAGTTGGTGGGTTGTCTTGTCCAAAACGTCCCTTTTTAATATATCCCATACATGTTCGATAGCGTTCATGACTGAAGAACATGCTGGATGTTCTAATCTTGCGACACTTAAATGTGTGCACGGTGAGTGCGAGAACTGTCGCCCATTAAGACGAATCCTTCACCGAAATATAGTTGCACAGTGGAGGTGGGCTGCCGTTCATATAAAGAGATGATGAGGCTTGCTCAGATGCAGAGCTGCATCACACTAGTGTTTGGACTGAAGACCATAACAACAACACGCAAGTCACGGTCACATAGCCTGCATTATGTATTTATTCCATTCTTCCAATAATCTATCTCCTCCAGCGACCCCTCTCTCAGTTGGCTCCCCCTCCCTTCTCTGTCTGTCCATCTTCTCCTCTCTCCTTCCACCTGTTCATCACCTCCATGGCCCTCTCTCTTCCAGTCTCCTGTCCTTCCCTCTCTGTGTACCGCTTCCGTGTCCATCTCCTCCTCATATCTGTGGTCTTCTCGCCCCCTCTGTGTCCATCTCCTACTTTTCTTCTTTGTTTACTAATATTTTGAGATCAGATTTTTGTCAATATACGATGTAATAGTCTGCTATAGGAGCTGAAACATGTAATATTACCTTTTTCATTTCAGTAACATGTTGTAGCAGTCATATTTGAATTTGGAAAGGAACGAAATATGAACAGCTATGGATTGCACGGTCAGACAACTGAAGTTCAACATTCAAGCACCGAACGTGTTCTGCAGGACGAGCAGCAACTTCCATGGTCAGCATATCTCCGGACATGTCTCCAATCGAGCAAGTGTGGGATATGATGGGACGAAGACTGACACTTAGGACTCGTCAACCCAAACCTCTTGTACAACTAGATAGAGCAGGCGACGAAGAATTATCCCAAAACAGTGTTCGTCACCTGCGTGATCGAATGGACTCTAGAATCAGCGCCTGCATTGCCGCCCTTGGAGGCCACATCACATACTGATATGGGTGTTTCAGCATGGATTGATAGTTGATACCTCGGTTACGCCTGAGGTATTGCACTGGAAAATAATGTAATCGTTTCATGTGTTCCGTATGCGCTATTTCGAGAATAAATCTAGAATAACTGGAAAACTGTAAGAGGGTATTTGCATTTATACATACCAAGGGGCAGATATAGACTCTGACCATACCTTACTGGTCATGAACTGTCGGCTAAAATTGAAAAAAAAAAAAAAAAAAAAAACTGACGGAAGTTAGGAAAATAAGGACATGGGACCTGAATAAATTGAAGGAACCTGAAGTTCTTGAGAATTTCAGAGGGAACTTTAGTCAACAATTGACAGAAACTGGGGGAAATAAAACAGTAGAAGAGGAATGGGTAGCACTGAGAGATGAAATAGTGAAGGCAGCAGAGGATGAAATAGGTAGAAAGGCAAGACCTACAAAAAATCCTTGGCTGTCACAGGCAGTGGCGGCTACTCCTTGAGGACTCTGGGACGGTGCCCTCCCAAAAATATCCAACACGGAATACGTACCAATCGTTAATCACAAATCGAATCGAATAATTTTCGTGTGGCAGCAGCCCCTGTAAATAAATGATCAATGTTTTTAGACTAGGTAGTCTGCCAGCCAGGGTCAGCCAATGTTTTCAGAATGGGCTGACTGTCAGGACTCTACGCGATCCGTCCGCGCCGTGTAAAGGCTGGCAATGGGCGCTGGAGTGAGTGGGGGTACTGGGGGTTGGGTGCGGGTAGTGTGCTCAACCGGGCCGCTTAGGACGGCGTCCGAGCCAAGGGCGCGAAGTATACAGGCGCACCGGCACCGGTCAGGCGGTTTCTAACAGGTGCAGTGCGTGTGATACTTGTGTCGTTGTTGCGAAGGTACGTGTTGTTGCCTGTTTTTCTAGTTCCCTATTTAGAATGAATAATATAAATAGCGTAAACTGCATTTTAACATTTGGTAGTGAAAAATTGACTTTTGAAGGAAAGTTGGAATTAAAAAGGTTAGGACCACCAAGACTTGATTTGAACATTGTACAGACACAAAATTCGTGCAAAAGCAAAAGTAGTTTCACTAGGAAATTTAATCCTGCTTTATATAAACATACCAATGGTATTACTACATTTGTTGGTGACAGTCTTCTAACTTCAGTAACATATGTTTGTCGCTGACGAAGCATTTGTTTTCTCTGAACACTTACTTATATAGTTATACACAGAATGAATTTACTTCTAATTTATATTATTTTAAGGTACAGTTTTGGGTCTCTTGTGAAATCTAATAAAATGGGGTTACAAGGTTTTCATTGCCTGCAGAAAATATTAAAAACGACATATTTCTGCGTAAATTTGTTCGTATTTTGGTATAGGAGGAAGAAGTCGTGTTAGATGAAGGGTTAAATTACGTAACTAGCTAATAAAATTAATGCTATATTCTCCCCGTTCAAGAAATGTTCTGAAGGGACAAAATGTCGTGTACAATTGAAGAGACATGCCGCCCCTCCTAATAAACAGCCCACCAGCCGCCACTGGTCACAGGAAACACTAAATTTAATCGATGAAAGAAAATATACAAATACCGTAAATGAAACAGGCAAAATGGAGATAGGCGATTAAGAAACGAGATTGACAGGAAGTGAATATAGCTAAGCAGGAGTGGATTGAAGGCAAATTCAAATCGTTAGAAGAATGTATAACAAGGGGAAAAGTAGATACTGCCTACAGGAAAATAAGAGACATTTGGAGTCAAGAAAAGCAGATGCATTAATGTAAGGAACTCAGATAGAAATCCAGTTCTCAGCAAAGAAGGGAAAGCTGAAAGATGGAAAGATTATATAGAGCGGCTCTACAAAGGAAATGAACTTCGAGACAATATTGTAGAAAGGGAAGACGATTTAGATGAAGATGAAATAGGAGATATTATACTGAGAGAAAAATTTGACAGAGCACTGAAAGACTTAAGTCGAAACAAGGCCCCTGAAGTGACTGAGAGACCCAGCCATGACAAAACTAATTCACCTGGTACGAAAGATGTATAAGAAAAATGTAATAATCCCCATTCCGAGGTTAGCCGGAGCAGACTGGTGTGAAAATTACAGAACCATCAATGGGAAGAAAAGCATTTTTGAAAAAGAGAAATTTGTTAATATCTAATATTAATTTATGCGTAAGGAAATCCTTTCTGAAGGCATTTGTGTGGAGTGTTGCCTTGTGTGAGAGTGAAACATGGACGATAAACAGCACGGACAGGAAGAGGGTAGAGGCTTTGAAATGTGATGTTACAGAAGAATGCTGAACATTAGGTGGTTGGATCAAATAAGTAATGAGGAGGTACTGAACAGAATTGAGGAGAAAAGGAATGTCTGGCATACCTTGACTAAAAGAAGGGATCGATTGGTAGGACACATTCTTAGACATCAAGGAATTGTGAATTTAGCTTTGGAGGGAAGTATGTGGGGTAAAAATCGCAGAGGGAGACCAAGAGATGAATACAGTAAGCAGATTCAAATGGATGTAGATTGCCGCTCGCATGAGGAGATGAAGAGGCTTGCCGGCAAGGCACGAGTGGGGAAAGAGTCCAGGGACTGTGGCAGGAGTCGCCTCTGCGTGAGTAAACATAGCTTCACGCGACTGAGTTAAGTTTCACCATTGACTTCGTTGCCCCCATTATCGAGCAACAGTTACATCTATTTTATTGAATTTTAATAATTTGACGCTCTGCAACTTCAGAGTTAAGTAATTTTATTTATTAAGCTACGCCCTTTAATGGTATTTTATTAGTTCAATTTTCATCTCTCCCCACGTCAAACACGTGAATGTGGTTATGAGACCTACTGTTTTTTCAGTCTCCACCCTCCATATTGTAATATTTCTTTCTTAGGAAAGATTTAACATATTTTAGTTGTGTTTTAAACAAGTTTGTAAATCTCCCCCCCCACCCCCTTTCAAACCGTCTGATGATGCCTAGAAGAGGCGAAACGCGTCATGATTAAGTTTATGCAACCAATACTGTTTTTTTACCTAAAAGATAACATACTTATGTCATTTTGAAGAGAAACCATGAAACTTTTTTTTTTTTCATTTATACCGCCACCGCCGTAGTTTGGTAATTTGCCAATATTAAGCGTTAGTCGCAAACATGGCGAGTACAAGTGTGCTACAGCTGTTCAATGGATATTTAGAACCGTCTACGGTAAGAAGCCACCAACAACAAAATCCATTTACCACAACAAATTCGTTACGATAGGTTGCTTGTGTTCGGCAAAGACAAGTGGACGTCCCAGTGTAAGTGAAGAGATATTCATAGAAACCGGAGCGTCGTGCATCCCGAGAACTCTAAATGGCTCCAATGACAGTGTGGAATGAAACCATTAAAATTTGAACGTTTTGAGTTTTGTTCGCAGTTGCAACAATTGAATGAGAATGGGAATGGCATTGTTGATCGCTTAATTTTTTAGAGACGAAGCCACTTCTCTCACTAATGGGAAAGTGAACAGGCATAATTGTCGAGTCTGGGGTACAAAGCATCTACACGAATGCACTGAATTTGAGCATGATTCCCCAAAGGTAAATATTTTTTGTGCCTTGTTACGTCGAAGACACGGGTCATTCTTCTTCGCCGAGAGCACTGTCACTGGATATCCCTACATAGACATGTCGCAGCCTGTTGAGTGTGTTACGCGGTACACTACTGTGCTACGGGTGTTGCCTCTCGACAGGGGCCGCTCAATGGCCGGTATAGTACCTGAACTCATCATGTTTGCGACTAGCGCTGATTATCGGCAAATTATCAAACTGCACTGTGGCGTTATACACTTCCAGTGTTTCTCCTCAAAATATGTTCAGGGTGTCCAGAAAAGGGCTCCCTGATTTCAAAATTGAATATATCGAAAACAAAGATCGAGAGAGGAATGCAGTAAACGGTATGTTTATTGTGAAAGCTGTAAGAAATTTATACAACAGTTTGAAATAATAGTTACAAAAGCTGCTAACAGATGGCGCTGTAATCGGCATACGTAATGCCTAGTATAAATAGTGATCCGAAGCCCAGAGCGATCTGTTCCACTATTGAAACGTGAAAGGAGGTTAGCGTAGCGAAGGAAGAGATTAAAACCATGTACGCCATTGAAAAAACGCGTTTTTCTGGTGCTAGAGTACCACAGGTTATAAGAGAGTCCTACGGCAACAAGGCGAAGTTTTCAAGCACGATTTAATGTTCCAAAAGGACCCGATGCGAAAACCATTCGTGCGCTCTTCGCAAAATTTCAACGAACAGGCAGCGTAACTGATGATCTAGTGGGGCATGTTGGCCGCAAGCAAACCGCAGTTACGCCTGAAAATATCGCCACAGTTTCTGGAATTATTAAGCGAAATCCAATGTCATCCGTCCGTAGAATTGCATCTGAGACGGGTTTGAAGCGTTCCAGCACGCAGAAAACACTGAGAAAGAGCCTAAACATGTTTCCATTCAAAATTCAAACGCACCAGGCCATACTCCCTTACGAGCCGTGCAACAAAGGGTTGCCTTTGCTAATCAGATGCTCATAATGATTGATAGTGAAGGATTTGATGTTGGCTGCATCTGGTTTACAGATGAAGCACATTTCCGCCTGAATGGATACGTGAACAAGCAGAACTGGTGATTTTGGGGTTCCGAAAAGCCATGTAGGTGTGAAGCGAAACCCCTGTATTCTTCTAAAGTTACTGTGTGGGCTGCACTATGCAGCAGAGGCATTATTGGCCCTTTTTTCATTCGAGAAAAGGTCACTGGTGCACGTTACGTTGCAATTTTGGAACAATTTGTCGCCAGACAGCAAACATTAGAGGATTGACCAGGTACTGAATGGTTTATGCAAGTGGAGCCCGAACACATCGGACCGAACAAGTGTTTCGCTTTCTTGAGGAATACTTCGGAAATCGAGTCATTGCTTTGGAATATCCCAAATTTACTTGTGCAGACATGGACTGGCCTCCATATTCGCCGCATTTGACTCCCTGTGACATTTTTTTTTTTTTTTTTTGGGGGGGGGGGCACATGGTCTACCCGAAGCATCCCGCCACGCTGGACGAGCTTGAATCGGCGATCTTTGTGGCATGTGAATCCATTTCGGTTGAGACACTACGAAATGTGATGGCGAATTTCATTCTTCGTTTGCGCCACCTCTGTAGTGCCAATGGTGAACATTTTGAAAACATTGCGATGTGATTGTTTGCAAAGAGTATTTTCATACGATTATTTCACTTAATATGCTGATATGAGGTGTACAGCGCCATCTGTTAGCAGCTTTTGTAACTATTATTTCAAACTGCTGTATAAACTTCTTACAGCTTTCACAATAAACATACCGTTTACTGCATTCCTCTATCGATCTTTGTTTTCGAGATATTTAACTTTGAAATCAGGGAGTCCTTTTCTGGACTCGCTGTATGATACCTGTACAATGTTTGCTTCTTGTGCAGTAAATAATTGAAAGTGTTCCTGGACTTAATATACAATGTGTAATTTATTTGAGTTTTATCTGTGGACAAGTTACGTAAGGCTGGTGAGAGCGCGGCTGGGACGCACCGTTGATCTGCAGCGTGCCGGAGGCGGAGACGTTGACCCTGGGCCCGGGCAGCACGGGCGCGCCGTCGCGGTACCAGGTGATGACCGGCGGCGGCTGGCCGTGCGCGCGGCAGGGCAGCAGCGCCACCGACTGCACGGGCAGCGTCTGGTTGGCCGGCCCCAGCGCGATCACCGGCGGCGGCAGGTCCTCCGGAGACACGACGCGCAGCCGCGCGCGCGCCACCGCCGACCCCGCCGCGTTCACCGCCGAGCACGTCACCCAGCTGCGCGAGTCGTTGCGCGTCGCGCCCTGCAACATTACATTACATTACATTTGTTTACAAAAGGGGAACCTAGGACAGAACAGAGAGCCATGGAAAGAGCAATGCTCGGCTATACAAGAAAATATAGGAAAAGGGCAGATGACATCCGATCTGTGACCGAGGTTATGCTTCTGGAATATCTCCCCAATTGTGCGATTGGATTCACGATTTCCTATCAGAAAGAACACAGTTCGTTGTAATTGTAATTCGGTCAAGATGGAGGCGGCAGCTGGTGCCTACAGACTCAAATCTGTCAACAACTGGAACTCTTTGGGATATCCAGAATCACACACTAAAATAGTGAGTGAGGTAAATATAGGAAAGGTTGGGGAAATGACAGCCGCCTATACTATAACCCCATACTGCTTCAACAAGCCTTTCAGTATAACAATTGGAAGTAGGGAGCAGTGGGAGAAAATAGTTCGACACCGTACGGGGGATATTGTCTGGTTCACTGCCGGGTCGAAATCAGACCAAGGCGTTGGGGCCGGGGTATACGGGGTGCAGCCAAGACTGGACGGCGTCATCTCTCTAAGGAAACTGGCCTCAGTATTCCAGGCCGAAATCACTGCCATCAGGGCATGTGTGGAGGATAATTTGAGTAGGTGCTACAAAGATCGTAGCATCTATATCTATTCAGACAGCCAGGCAGCCCTGAGATCACTGGCAGCTCCTACAACAAGGTCTAAAATTGTTGCAGAATGTCACAGGGTTCTGGTGGAGCTAGGGGAAAGCAATAGAGTAAACCTATTGTGGGTCCCTGGCCACTCGGGGATCAGTGGCAACGAACGTGCCGATAGATTAGACAGGATGGGGGCAGAGGCTCCATTTATTGGACCGGAACCTGTCCTGACAATCAACAAGCAATGATTAAATTGGAGCTACGTAACTGGCTCAGAAGACAGCGCGTAGAATATTGGACCAAAGTCCATCAACAAAAACATGGCAAGGTAATGATGCCAAAGCCTTGTTTTAAAAGAAGCTCCTGGGTCTGAACAGGAGAGAGATTAGACTCATGGTTGGATTGCTGACAGGCCATGGGAATTTCAAAAAACACCTACATACAATGGGAATAACAGAAGAGGACCCTAAATGTAGGCTCTATGATGACGGTGATGAATCTGCATCACATCTGATCTTCGAATGCATTGCATTGGAGACTAAAAGGGACAGAATATTTGGGACAACCAGACCCGAAGAAATTGTGTCTAATAAATAACTGGTAAAGGGACTCCTTGCACTGTTCAAGGGCATTGGTTGGCTTTACTAGACATACAGGGAGCGATACCGCACAATAAACTTAGTTTCGGTGCGGGCAGTGGCGGGTTAGACCAAGACTGTTTTGGCTTCCCTGAAAGAATCAAATCAATTGACGGTAAGTCATCGAGTAAAACAAAAGTGATATCTGGGGGAAGCGTTATAGGTCCCCTACTTTTCCTCGCGTTTATAAGCGATTTAGGAGACAATCTGAATAGCTCCCTTAGACTGTTCGCGGATGATGATGTCGTTTATCGGTTAGTGAAGTCAATTGAGGATCAAAAGCAACTGCAAAGCGATTTAGACAAAATTTCTGCATGGTGCGAAAATTGGCAATTGACACTAAATAAAGAAAAGTGTGAAGTAATACACATGACCACTAAAAGAAATCCGCTGAACTTCAATTACGCGATAAATCAGTCAAACATTAAGGTCGTAAATTCTACCAAATACCTAGGTGTTACAATTACGAACAACTTTGACTGGAGAGAACACATAGAAAATATTGCGGGGAAGCTGAACCAAAGGTTACGTTTCATCGGCAGAACGCTTCGAAGATGCACCAGCTCCACCAAAGAGACTGCCTACATCACACTTGTGCGTCCTCTCCTGGAGTACTGTTGCCCCTTGTGGGACCCTCACCAGGTGGGACTGACTGAAGACATTGAGAAGGTTCAGAGAAGGGCAGCTCGTTTTGTTCTATCACGTTACGGGGGTGAAAGCGTCACGGAAATGTTGCACGAATTGGGGTGGAAATCATTAAAAGAAAGACGTTATTCATTGCGGCGTGATCTGTTTGCGAAGTTTCAATCACCGATTTTTAGTTCTGAATGTGAAAATATTTTGATAGCACCCACCTACTTAGGGAGACATGACCATCCCAATAAAATAAGAGAAATCAGATCGAAAACGGAACTATTTAGGTGTTCTTTCTTCCCGCGCGCTATTAGAGAATGGAACGGTAGGGAAAAGTTATGAAAGTGGTTAATGAACCCTCTGCCAGGCACTTGAATGTGATTTGCAGAGTATCTATGTAGATGTAGATTACATTACATTTGTTTACAAAAGGGAAACTTAGGACAGCACGGAGAGCCATGGAAAGAGCAATGCTGGGCTATACAAGAAAGGATAGGAAAAGGGCAGATGACCAAGGTTAAGGACATCTTAGAGACCGTAGGCTCCTCGAAATGGCAGTGGGCCGGCCACATCGCGAGAAGAAAAGACAAATGGAGAAAAATGGCAGTCTCACTTGTAGGCTAGCTATTTCAGAAACAGTTGTGCCCTTAAGGCTAGTTTACACGACGACACTACGTTTCGTGAAACTGCGCTACTGGCCAATGCGCATGCGCGGCAGGCGTTCGCGCAACTCGTTGACGAAACTAAATAGTTTCGGCACGTTCCAACTTGGCGTGTTTTTAGGTTAGGTTATGACTAATACAGAACAAAATACAACATAAAGGGAGGAACGGGAGAAATAATTCGGTTTTTGAACTTATATGCGTTGCGTAGGTGTTTGTGCGATTTTAACGCCGTGTTAGTCCTCTTCTGGCAATTATTTGTGAAATTAAATATTGATGGGTTGACGATTAGTGAATTGCAGACTAAAATACATCGAATTCGAAATGCCTATACAAACGAATTATGGTAATTGTGGATTTCGGAACACGATACAAATACTGCAGAGACCAATATCTACTTGACAAGAAACGTAATGCAATTTGTAATTTCAGTTCTGGTAACAGTGCTTCACGCATAAATGTATCTTGTTTCTTTATTGCGTTACTAACTCTGTTTAAAAGGAACGTTAACTGCTCTGGCGACATTCTAAGTTGATTAAAATAACTTCTACGGTCTTCAATCACAATTTCTTTCAGCAAGATCGCTGAGCAACCGATGTGACGTCTTTTTTTAATCCAGTCACGGACCCAAACACGTTTCTTATTATTTTTATGTTTAGTCTTATGCAGCGATTTCTGCCGGCCGCGGTGGCCGAGGGGACTGAGGCACTCCAGTCACGGTCTGCACGGCCACTACGGTCGGGGGTTCGAATCCCCCCTCGGGCATGGATATTTGTGCCGTCCTAGTTCGTAAGTAGTTCATAAGTAGTTTGTAAGTTTAGGGACTGATGACCCCGTAGTTAAGTCCCATAAGCTTAACAAACATTTGAACGCAGCGATTTCACACAGACAAGCAATAGACTCGCCACGACTCGTACAGCTACCAAAACTTTCATTTTACGGCGACTACGGCACTCACAAAACAACGAAACTGAAGTATATGGTATTGGCGCCGTGTCTACAGACATACACGAAACTAGTTGCACGCAATTCATTTCATGCAACGAATTTCGCAACCTAGTGTCATCGTGTAGACTAGCCTTTAGCGGAAATTGCAGCGCAGCTGCATTTCCCCGTGACGTCACTAGGGATGTCTCGAGAAACGCGCGGCGCTAAGGCAAATTCTCGAGAAATTCTCGAGTACTCTCGAGACGTCGTCGACAGTGCTGCGCTCTCTGGAGGATGAACGAAACTACGAAGAAGCATTGCGACAGAGCAGTCGTAATCGTTGCAAGGAAGGAACAGGATTATTATTAGTAATTATTAATAGTACTAACCTATTTGGGCATCACCCTTGACAGAACCCTGACATATAAGAAACATATTGAAAAAACAAGAGCTAAGGTACAAACACCTAATGGCATACTGAAAAAACTGACATCTGCAAAGTGGGGTGCCAACGCAAAAGTACTTCGTTCAACAGCCCTAGCCACATGCTTTTCGGTCGCTGAATATGGATGCCCAGTTTGGGAAAGATCTCACCACACTAAAAAACTAGATGTGGTCCTAAACAACACCCGCAGGAAGATAACTGGCTGTCTGAAACCTACTAAAGTGGACTACTTATATTCCTTATCGGGTATCGCTCCACCAAATATTAGAAGATCTTTCCTGAGCTCGATAGAAGTGAATAAACAAACGAACGACCATCATCACCTGCTGTACAAAAACCAACCTGTGCCCAAAAGGCTACAATCTAAATGAAGCTTCATGTACTCAGTGGAACCAACCGCACCTTCCATAAAATCACTGTGGCAAGAACAATATCCTGAAGCCATTATCACGTAGGAAGCCTTACCCCAGGGATCCCACCTAGACTGGCAACACTGGAAAACGCTGAACAGACTTCGTGTGGGCGTGGGGCGGTCGAAACAAATTATGAGAAGGTGGGGCTACACAGTGACGAGTGTGAGTGTGGTGCTGTATTCAAAATTCAAATGTTTGTTAAGCTTATGGGACTTAACTACGGGGTCATCACTTCCTAAACTTACAAACTACTTATGAACTAGCTAATACTAAGGACGGCACAAATATCCATGCCCGAGGGGGAATTCGAACCCCCGACCGTAGTGGCCGTGCAGACCGAGTTTGTGACACTTGCGGGGAGTGACACTTGCGGGGAAAGGGAATGTGCAGACACTTGCGCGGAGACCCGGACGCTGCAGGTAGTGAACAGGGTGTTCCAGAAGTTGGGATACACCACCCCTACTCCACGCCCTCCAGCCGCTACCTGTGCCGTATTCAGAGGATTTTAACATTTTATCTGAGGGCATTTGTATGGAGTGTTGCCTTGTATGGGAGTGAGACATGGTCGATAAACAGTGCGGACAGGAAGATGATTGAGGCTTTTGAAATATTGTGCTACTGAAGAATGCTGAAGATTAGGTGGGTGGATCGCGTAACTAATGAGGAGGTACTGAACAGAATTGGCGAGAAAAGAAATTTCTGGCATACCTTGACTAAAAGAAGGGATAGATTGGTGGGACACATTCTTAGACATCAAGGAATTGTGAATTTAGCATTAGAGGGAAGTGTGTGGAGTAAAAATCGCAGAGGAAGACCAAGAGATGGATACAGTAAGCAGATTCAGATAGATGTAGGTTGCCGTTCTTATGTGGAGATGAAGAGGCTTGCTCAGGATAGGGTGTTGTGGAGAGCTGCATCAAACCAGTCTCCGGACTGAAGACCACAACAACAACATCAAGAAATTAATGTTACTACAAGAGACACAGCCATTCAAATTTACGGGCACCATAACGTTTTCCCTTCCTGAGTAAATGAGCTGCTTCTTGTAGTTTTAACACCACAGTAGCCTTTTTCTTGAATGTTCTGAATATAAATCTTCACACAGACTTCTTGAGGAGGAGAGTGATACGGATATCTGATTGTAAACCACTGCCTATTACCTTAGACCTTTTTGACTGTACTGAACAGGAGTTCCACGTATTCCGTAATTTATATTTATACAGTTAAGAGGCAATGTAATTTATAACGAACTATTGGCTGCCAATTTCATTTTTCCTGGAAGTCTTGCAACTTGTATCTCCCTCTTGGTTTATGCCAAGTTAGGAGTAAAAATGGTTCTATATGACGGTGATAGAAAATAGAATTTATCTTTAACATTTTTCGGTGTGTGACATTTGTAACGTTTCTGCTATGTTGCACGCTCCATACATAAATCAGTTGCCAACATAGAAACACGAAATATCTGATCCCTAAAGTAAAACTTCGTTACCGGACATGTGATATTTCACATTTTTGCCTTCTGTTTGAAATTCTATTAACACTATTAGTAAAACGCTTTTAAGAAATAGTACGTTGGTTTAAATATAACTTTGGCTAACCTTTTACGTAATTTTCAATTTTTAATACTTTCGTAAATAATAGCTGCAAACACTAAAAATGCATTACACTTAGTTTCAGAAATTGCTGAACCTATATAGATACTAATTTGTATAAAAACAACAATGCTACATGTTATAAACTATTGCACAACATGATTTCATATATACCTTTTGTTTAAATAAATTAGGGCAGACCATGTTTTATATATCACTAGATTCTAAATTAAATACTGATAATTTTTCATGCACTAAAATTAATAATCCGTTTGGTACTAAGAAACTATCTTCGAAATTAACAAAAGTACGACAACCATATACAAATCCGTATTAATAAATAATTTGACCGCAAACTGAAACTCATTAAAATTCCATGTTACAATAATATTATGCCCACACACTATTGGCAAAACAAATATGTGTGCATTTCGAAAACACACATAATGTAAATAATTTGAGCACTGTAAATACTAGTCAAAAGGATGACGTTAAATTTGTGTACTACATTTAAATACAAAATTCATGAAACAAGTACATACATTGACATAAATAGTCGAAGCTTAAATGTAATGTTTAAATTTCTGTATTTTGGCATATTTTATGTAAAAGAATATTGTTTAATTGTGAATTACAAAACTTTGTCATCAATCTTATTATGCAGTTATGCAGAAAGATGTTTGAGAGAAACCATTGTTTGTTTAGTCACTGTCAGTCGGTTAGAGAGTTGTTGAGTGGCCAGAAACCTGTAAGCAGCTGTGTTGGCTTGCTGCTGCCTTTTTTTTATTGTGCAATGTTTAAGTGGAAATAAAATCGTTTCCATATCAACTGAGATGGTTTTACTTTTCGAAAAGATCCTGTAAAATCAAATTCTTTAGTGAATGCCGAAGATAACTCACAACGCAATGGACTTCAGCTAGCATATAAGATAAGTTCAACTTCACCTGCAGTGGAATGACTTCGTTATAGACTGTGAACTAATAAACATTTCCGTGATTCAGGAATATATTAGGGCTCAGTTAGAGTCATTCCGAAAAGAGGTGATGGACGTTAGACATTCCCTTACACATTCTGTATTTCATACATTTCTTAGATGTATTTGTAATTCGAATACAGCCAAATCGTTTTAGGGTCTACGAATAAACGCTTCAAGTATGTAAAATACTCATTGACTTATTATTAACGTTTTTTAATTGAAGGTTTAAGGTTGCGCCTCCTATTAAAATGCATAGTAGCTATTTTTAAAAAGATGAAGTTGCGTGATAGTGGGGTTAACTACATAGCGGTCAATTACATCAACGTATCTGTGCAGGATGCCTAATATATTTATTGCTTGCGCAGGTGTCTTTATATGCTTAGTGTTCTGAATAATATGCTTTTAGGAGGTATGACTGGAATGTCATCGTCTTGTAGTAGCAGAGAATGTCTTAATAACTCTCCAAACATTATCACTATTAAAATACCTTTTTGTTTTCAGGAGGAACACTCAACGAATTAATATGAACTTAGAACAAGTTACTATATTGCTCTTCAAAGGGTTGTGTAATTTCACTGAGTTTCGTGTTATGTTGACAGTGTGGAAACTTGACAACAGCAGTGCTAGACTTCTTGGTGTGCCTGTACCCAGCAAAAGCCATCATCCGCCCCAAGGGCCCCAGGTTCCCCGCAAGTGTCACTCCCCGCAAGTGTACCAACCCCGTGCAGACCGTGACTGGAGCGCCTCAGTTCCCATGGCCACCGCGGCCGGCTCGGGCCCTGCAGGGCACACCGATCTCTACTGTAAAATGTAAACTTTCACAGCCGGAAGGGTCAAAATTACTAAAAATGTCCGGGCTATTATGCCGTGGTCTTTATTCACACGAAGTGATGGTTGCTGTCGACAAGGGTTCGCAAATCGGTTCCGTATTGCTCGATTTCCAGAAAGCTCAAATTTTTATTAAGATGAGGTTCAACAGCCGTAAGATATTTGAGGAGTCTATAAATGTGCATTGTAGCAGATGGGAAGCATTTTGAGCACTTTCTTCAGTGAAGTTTTGTATCATGTACAATATGTGTTTTGCATATTTGTATGTATTTGCTTCGTATTGTGATCAATAGTAAATATTTCCAAATAATAATAATAAAAAAAATTACGTACAAAATAATTGTGACCAATAAGGGCCTCCTTATTTGTATTTGTATTTCTATTCCTTAAAATGTATTAATATCTTTTAGTATTTTAATACTGTATGTTGTCTACTATTTTGCTATCACAGGAGTCAAATAACTGAATAATATCTGCGCGACATCATCAGTTAACTTTTGCACAAAATATCGCAGTATGTATTACCGTTGTCGGATAAATGGGCGTGTTTGTGTAAGGACGAACTGGCGACGTTTACCATGTACACTACACATAAGGAAAGGTCGTATCGTACAACGCCGCTTCGAAGCACGAATATGGTACGGGAACGTATCTGTGTCGCAAAAACTGTTCGCCTAAATATTATGATATACACATATTTGAAACCGTCTTTTTAAGCCCATTATGTTACGCTAAAATTTAACATAGGGATCCATAAAAGAAGATGGCCTCACATCTCTGTAATAAAACATAGCACAAACATGAAATGTGATGCATTCAAGTAACTCCTGTCCCTGCAATTCACTGTCCAAACGGCATCTTTGTATCTATTACGGTTGGGGAAATACAAAGGGTGTTACGACTTACCTGTCTCACCCTGTATGAGACAAACCACCTGGCGACGCCGTCTCCTCCCCACAGCAAATAACAGTTTATTATTTTTCCAAACTTCTACCGGTTTCGGTTATAAACCATCTTCACGGAAGAGAACTAGACAGACTGATTAAACAGGTGCATTATATGCCTCCTTATGCATACTGCCATGCATGTGACACAATAAAAATAAATAAGACGTTACTAGGCAATCAAGTCTTGGTTAAAAACATAAAAGCAATGCCAGGGTGTGTGATGGTGAACCAAGGTCTATTACAAGAGAATCTAACACAACTATTTAACACATAAATGAGATAAACTTAGGCTAATTTGTATCAGATTAAAGAACACAACGTTTAACTGTTAGCGTAGTGGGCAATGCGTTGGTCTGTGACGCCGAAAATCACTGGTTCGGAACCCGCCACTACCAAATTGGCCCACTTTAGGTTGTTGTTGTTATGGTCTTCAGTCCGAAGACTGGTTTGATGCAGCTCTCCACCCTACTCTATCCTGAGCAAGCCTTTTCATCTCCTCATAAGAACGACAACCCACATCTATTTGAATCTGCTTACTATACGCGTCTCTTGGTCTCCCTCTGCGATTTTTACCCCACACACTTCCCTCCAATGCTAAATTTACGATTCCTCGATGTCTAAGAATGTGTCCTATCAAGCGATCCCTTCTTTTGGTCAGGGTATGCCAAATATTCCTTTTCTCACCAATTCTGTTCAGTACCTCTTCATTAGTTATGCGATCTACCCACCTAATCTTCAGCATTCTTCTGTAGCACCACATTTCAAAAGCCTCTATTCTCTTCCTGTCCGCACTGCTTATCGTCCATGTTTCACTCCCGTACAAGGCAACACTCCACACAAATGCCTTCAGAAAAGACTTCCTTACACTTAAATTAATATTCGATGTCAGTAAATTTCTCTTTGTCAAAAATGCTTTTCTTCCCATTGCCATTCTGCATTTTATATCCTCTGTACTGCGACAATCGCATGTTATTTTACTACCCAAGTAACAAAACTCATCTACCACCTTCATTGTTTCGTTACCTAATCTAATTCCTTCAGCATCACCTGATTTTCTAAGACCGCATTCCATTATTTTTGTTTTGCTCTTGTTGATGTTCATTTTATACGCTCTCTTCAACACACTATCCATTCCATTCAACTGCTCTTCCAGGTCCTTTGCTGTCTCTGACAGAATTACAATGTCATCGGCAAAACGCAATGTTTTTATTTCTTCTCCCTGAACTTTAATCCCTATTCCAAATTTTTCCTTGCTTTGCTTCACCGCCTGCTCGATGTACAAATTGAACAACATCGGAGAAAGTCTACAACCCTGTCTTACTCCCTTCCCGACTGATGCTTCCCTTTCATGCCCTTCGAGTCTAATAACTGCGGTCTGGCTTTTGTACAAGTTGTAAATAACTCTCCTTTCCCTGTATTTTACCCCTGCTGACTTCAGAATTTGAAAGAGTGTATTCCAGTCAACATTGTCAAACGATTTCTCCAAATCTACAAAAGCTAAAAATGTAGGTTTGCCTTTCCTTAATCTATCTTCTAAGATAAGACGTACAGTGAGTATTGCCTCCCTAATTCCTACGTTCCTCCTGAATCCAAACTGATCTTCCCCGAGGTCAGCTTCTACCAACTTTTCCATTCTCCTGTAGATAATTCGTGTTAAAAGTTTGCAACCATGACTTATCAAACTGATGGTTCTGTAATTTTCACACCTTTATGCACCTGATTTCTTTGGAATGGGGATTATTACATTTTTCTTAAAGTCTGAGGGTATTTCGCCTGTCTCATTCATCCTACACACCAGTTCAAATAGTTTTGTCATGGCTGGCTCTCCCAGAGACTTCAGTAGCTCTGAGGGTATGTCATCTACTCCTAGGGCCTTGTTCTGACCTAGGTCTTTCAGGGCTCTATCAAATTCATCTCTCAGTATAGAGTCTCCTATTTCATCTAGATCTACTCCCTCTTCCCTTCCTACAACATCGTCTATAAGTTCATTTCCTTTGTAGAGCTGCTCTATGTACTCTTTCCACCTTTTCGCTTTCCCTTCTTTGCTGAGAACTGGTTTCCCATCTGAGTTCTTGATATTCGTAGAGTTGCTTTTCTTGTCCCCAAATGTGTCTTTTATTTTCCTGTAGGCGGCATCTACTTTTCCCCTTCTTATACATTCTTCTACAGATTTGCATTTGGCTTCTAGCCACTCCTGCTTAGCCATTTTGCACTTCCTGTCAATCTCATTTCTTAGTCGTCTGTACTCCATTTTGCCTGATTCATTTACTGCATTTTTATATTTTCTCCTTTCATCAATTAAATTTAGTATTTTCTGTGATATCCAAGGATTTTTTGTAGGTCTTGCCTTTCTACCTATTTTGTCCTCTGCTGCCTTCACTATTTCATCTCTCAATGCTATCCATTCCTCTTCTAATGTTTTGTTTCCCCCTGTTTCTGTCAATTGTTGCCTAAATCTCCCTCTGAAATTCTCCAGAACTTCACGTTCCTTCAATTTATCTAGGTCGCACCTCCTTATTTTCCTACCTTTCTGCAGTTTTTTTCAGTTTCAGCCTACAGTTCATGACTAACAAGTTATGGTCAGAGTCTATATCTGCCCCTGGGTATGTCACTTTAGGTTACGGTAGTAAAACTAAAAATGGGCCTTTGCGATCGTCTTTTGACAGCTCGAAATTTAAATGAAAATAACGGCTTGACTATTCATCTGACACGAAAATTGAATAACCTGATTGGTAGAGGAGATAATTCTCTACAACTTATCTCTGTTATGTTTTTTCATATCTCTTATCGTTTGAGACATATTTGCAAAAATAACGGAGATTTGACACCCTCCACTGAATTAACGAAAACCAGCCGTCCGGAGATGACACGTGACATTCCACGCGTATTTGATGATTTTCTTATTGTAACTTACACGTTGTTATTTCAAAGTAACGGCACACTGAGGAATTAACAAAAACACATCGTCCTTCGTACAATAAATGATAATCCAATGTCTACAAATGTCATATTATCATCAGTTACCAACGGCCATCAATAGTACGAGATTGAAGTACCCCTGTTTTGATTTATAGCCGTAGCGTAGAGGGCAAGGTGCTGGACTGTGACACCACTACCTCAATTTTTTTCCTAAAAGGGTTTGAGACAATCTTATTAATTAACTTTTTATTATCCAGATTATAATTTTGGTCCAAAATGTTTGCAAAAACTTATAAAACTACAAATTTAAAGTGGGCCATAAAACACGTCAGTGTGATTTTTTTCCCTAAAAGGGTTTCAGACACTCTTATTAATTAACATTTTATTATTCAGATTATTATTTTGGTTCAAAATGTTTGCAAAAACTTATAAAACTACAAATCTAAAGTGGGCCGTAAAACACTTCTGTGGGATTTAAAATGATTTCCAATCCACGGTGTACAACAGCAATCAGTCTTGATTGCAAATTTTTTATTAGTTAATGACGCGTTTCGCCCTTTAGCAGGGCATCTTCAGATTATCTGCGTGACAGAATTTACAAAAAATTACAAGGCGGAATTACAAATGGTTATAATGGTACATGGGCTTATTTTGTGTTAGGAAGACAGTATAAATGGTAAACAAAGCATACAATGCGCTCTCCGTGGTGTGACACCGTAAGTTGTTATTGCGGTGTTTCTATTTTCTCGGAATGTTTTTTGGTTTTCCTTGTGGCCCTACAAATGTTCGGGTAACAACGAATTACAGTTGGAACATACTCGGTAAAGATGTGAGATGTTCCAATTGTAATTCTTTGTTACCCGAACATTTGTAGGGCCACAAGGAAAACCAAAAAAACATTCCGAGAAAATAGAAACACCGCAATAACAACATACGGTGTCACACCACGGAGAGCGCATTGTAAGCTTTGTTTACCATTTATACTGTCTTCCTAACACAAAATAAGCCCATGTACCATTATAACCATTTGTAATTCCGCCTTGTA
The DNA here is from genome assembly GCA_026315105.1 of Locusta migratoria. Classification (NCBI taxonomy): domain Eukaryota; kingdom Metazoa; phylum Arthropoda; class Insecta; order Orthoptera; family Acrididae; genus Locusta; species Locusta migratoria. Next base: position 870,788,238 of record CM048744.1, read on the forward strand.
GTTTTTTGTAAATTCTGTCACGCAGATAATCTGAAGATGCCCTGCTAAAGGGCGAAACGCGTCATTAACTAATAAAAAATTTGCAATCAAGACGGTTTGAAGGAATATCTGTAGGATTTTTTCATTTGGCAGGTGTTTTGGGCGCGGCGGTTGTCTCACCTGGAGGGTGAGCACGGCGCTGCCCTCTGGCGAGGTGGAGGCGGCCCAGCGGCCGTTGGCGGCTCCGGAGAAGAGCAGCGCCCTGGCACCCGTCACCGACCAGAACACCGACGGCCGGGGGTTCCCCGACGCCGAGCACTCGAACACCGCGTCGCGCCGCTGCTCCACCGTCAGCTCCGCGGGACGCAACGTCAGCGACGGCGGCGCTGCGGGAACAGCCAGAGTCATATTTTCCTCCTATCCTCTTTGATAGATGGCGGCTGTGTAAAAATTTTTAGACTAGAAGGTGATGACTCAGACCATCGAAACCGGTTGTCGAACGAAAGGTATATACTAGCGATCTTGGCTTTATCCTTTTTGGAACATATTATATTACAAACAAAGTAGTTGAGTATTTGTAATCTTCTCGGGTCTGCAGCCGGATACTAAAGTCAACTTGACACATTATTTCAGCGGCGCAACTGCCCGCCATCCTCAGGTGAGCTTGCTGATAGACAATCTCGCCGGAACTGAGTTCCCAGTTTTTTTATTTTATTTTATTTTTTTTTATTTTTTGACACAAGGTAAAAGAGGTACCATCGCTGTTAGGCGATCTTCACCTCAAGTTTAACAAGGTAGGGGGTACACAATAACTTTATTTATTTACATAAACGTCTGGGGCGGACTTTTGAGAGCCACAGGGGCTCGTAAGGCCCCCCGGATGGTGTCTTAAGTTGCTTATCGTTTTGATTTATTTCTCGGCCGATGTTGCGCCGGTTCTTCTCTGGAGGAAGAGCCGAGGGTGAACCCCCGAGCCGCATCGGGGTCGACGTTTTGTTCCATTAAATATTCTCTGGCTAAAGTGGAAAGTTGGTGCCACTGGTCTGTTGTAAAAACCGGATGGTCGTTTATGGCTCGGAACCCATGACGTCCGATGATTGCCCAAATGGGCCTTTGAACATACTCCTCGAGGGCGGACCTGAAATGCGGTGGTGGTGGTCTTAGGTGGCGGGGGAGGAAGGGATAAGGGTTGTGGAAGTGAGGATGGGATTTATCCTCGATAGAGGAGACAGTCTTGGACAAGACCCGCGCGACGCTGTGCTTGTCGGGCATCGGCAGCGCCTCGTCATCCTCCTCCTCCGATTCTTCTTCCGGAGCAGCAGCCGCGACCGTCGTTTTCTCCCTCCCAGGTGAAGGCGCATCCACCTACCTAGGTGCCAGAGAGGCGCCCGCTGACGTTCCTGCATCGGTTGTTTGCGTGGCTGCTGATGAACCCCACATGCGGGGAAGAGGTGAAGGCAGCCATTGCAGCCTGTACCTTCTGCAGCTCCCGTTCGAGCATGTCGATCTTGCGGTGCGCAGCCTCGAGGTCGGCGCGGTACTGCGCCCTCTCCTCTGCCATCGCAGTTTGGAGGGCGAGCAGTGCCGCGTCCGTGTCCGCCGCACCTCGTGTCGTCCCACTACCGGAAAGGAGAGGGGGTGATGTGGCCGCAGTTGCGACTCGCGTCGCCGTCGTCCGTGTAGCACCCTCGGAGGCGCGCCCCGTCGTACGGGTGGTCTTCCAGCTGCGAATATACTCGCAGCCCCGGAAGTTGGCGGCGTGGGGGCCACCGCAGCCACAATTAGTGCACCTCTTCGCGGCATCCCGCGCCTGTGTGCACTCGCGCGTGTCGTGCGCCCCCGCGCACCGTAGACACGCGAATGCGCTCTTGCAGTTGGTGGCAAGATGACCCAACTTCTGGCAGCGGAAGCACTGTATAGGTTTCCGCTTCTTCTTAAACTTCGCCTGTCCGCAGCCACCGGCCAAAGCCAAGACCTCAGCCGCTAGCAGCTGAATTACCGACGCGAGGAAACCGCCCGTCTTAGGTCTTGTAGCTGTTCCTGCCATCGTCGTAAGAAATCTTGTGCGAAGTTACCGCCGGACTTACAGCAGCGGCGCGACGCTCCTCTCCTCACGCTGGTGAGTCAGCTACAAAACTGAGTTCCCAGTGCAAACGGCGGCTCCTTTATACATCGAGGAAGACCCATAGCGCGTGCGCAAGAAGTGACAGCAACTGCCCTCTGGCGCACAAGACATACACCGCTCCGGTGGTAGAGTCCGGTGAAATCGATAATCCATGATAAAGAAAATTATTATTCAGATTTCTGAAGTACCAACCGTTGTTTTTTTTAACATCTGATGACAGAGGGTTCCAGGATTTACTAAGATGGTAGCGTTTGTCTCTGTTAATCAGATTGTCAGATAATCGAATCTCTATGGATTCCTTTAAGACACAGTCCCAGTAACTATAACTTGGCGAAACATTTAGCATCTGTTCTTAGCCCATCATTACGCCTTAGTCCTGATTTTCTCGTGAGTTTTGATGTAGTGTCGTTGTTTACCCGGGTTCCTCTGGAAGAATCTCTGCAATTGATTGGTGAAAAGGTGGACAAGGAAACAGCTGAGCTTTGTCGTCATGTACTTACATCGACGTACTTTTTATTTAGTGACAAATTTTATGAACAAACTGACGATGTTGCTATGGGGAGTCCATTATCCCCCATAGTAGACAATCTTTTTATGGAGGACTTCGAAGATATGGCATTGAAGACGGCGGCTCTTAAGCCAACTTGTTTTTGGAGGTACGTCGATGATACTTTTATGGTGTGGCCTCATGGCGAAGAAGCTCTCAACCGCCTTTTGGACCATTTTAATTGCATGCATCCCAACATCAGGTTCACAATGGAAGTTGAGAAGGAGGGGAAGCTTCCGTTTCTTGATGTTCTGGTTTACAGAAGAGATGATAGGAAACTGGGACATAGTGTTTATCGAAAACCTACGCACACGGACCGCTATCTGCATGCCTCGAGTTGTCATCCTCCGGCCCAACGTACTGGCGTTCTTCGGATATTAGCTAGAAGAGCTTACGCCATTTCTGATGCAGAAAGTTTGACGCAAGAACTAGATCATCTAAAAGCTGATGGCTACACAGAATGGCTACACAGATAAGCAGATCCGCTGTGCTTTACAGTTTGGTCCTTCACCTGAACCGTTAAATGAGACCCATAAATCAGTTGCTTTCCTACCTTTTGCCGGGAGTATTTCATCAAAGATAGGAAGAATTAAAAAAAAAAAAAAGTATGACATTAAGAGTGTTTTTCGTTCGCCAGTAAAGACGAGAGCACTTCTTGGATCTGTGAAGGATGATTTGGGTCTGAGGAAGCCCGGGGTATATAAGATTCTCTGTCAATGTGGGAAAACGTATATTGGTCAGACTATCCGTACCATTCAGGACAGATGCATTGAACATCAACGCCACACACGTTTGCTCCAGCCCGAGAAGTCGGCGGTAGCTCAGCATTGTCTCGATGAGGGACATAAAATGTTATATAACGAAATTCACATGGTTGCTTCAGCATCTCGTTACTGGGACTGAGTCTTAAAGGAATCCATAGAGATTCGATTATCTGACAATCTGATTAACAGAGACAAAGGCTACCTTCTTAGTAAATCCTGGAACCCTGTGTTATCAGATGTTAAAAAACAACGGTTGGTACTTCAGAAATCTGAATAATAATTTTCTTTATCATCGATTATCGATTTCGCCGGACTCTACCACCGGAGCGCTGCATGTCTTGTGCGCCAGAGGGCAGTTACTGTCACTTCTTGCGCACGCGCTATGGGTCTTCCTCGATGTATAAAGGAGCCGTCGATTGCACTGGGAAAAGTTCCTTCACACCTATAAATCAATCATGCGCCCTATCCTTTGTTCCTTCCACCCCGCCTGGATATCAGCCCTCCTACTTTCTACAAATCCCTCCAGATCCTAGAACGCCACGCCCTCCGCCTCGCATACCGTATCAGACTCCCTTCCCCCACGCTGATCCTCTATGACCTAATCCCCTTCCCTCCTCTCCTACAACACCTCGAACATCTCCGACTCCTTTACACATCCCGCAAAATCGAGTCCCAAAACCCTCTGGTATATCCTATTCTCACCAATCCCGGGCCTCTGCCACGCCTCCGCCAAACCGTCCCTCCCGGCCTTCACCTTCATACGCTCCGTATCCTCTCCCAGGGCAACTTCCGCACCCTTCCACTACCGGATACCGAACTTCGTCCCGATATCTACCCCTCCTACCAACTCTGATCCCTTTCCCGTAGCATCAGCACCCCTCCCCTCTCTCCCGTTCCTTTTCCTTCCCGCCCGCTTGGCTACCCCTCTCCCGTGCCCAGAGTCTCGTCAATCCTTCTCTCCCCTCCTTTCTCTCTCTTCCCTCCCCTTCCCCCCTCTCCCGCACTTTCCCCATCCCTGTCCCACCTCCCCCCTCCATCCCCCTCCCCACCCCCCGCGGGGGCGTCTCGACTTTTTACCGACGTGTACAGTGCCAGTGTGTCCAGTGTCGTGTGTTTTTAATCAGTGCCTCCGTGATCGCCGTCCCCAAGTTTTATTTCTGTGCGCCGTCCACTGTCTTCGTTTTTATCCTCAGTGTTTCTGCGATGGACTTTTAAATTGTCGCCGGGGCCAACTGTTTTTACGAACTACGTGTGTTTTATTACTACTCGTCTGTTTCTCGTTTTCTGATATATGTTTGTCCCGTTTATCCATGTACGTTTTAGTCCGTCGAAAACTCAGTGTGTCGAATGTCTTTTTCCGCAATTTTATCCCTCTATTTTGTAAATTGTTCAAAAAAATGTTCAAATGTTTGTAATTCTATCGGACCAAACTGCGTGGTCATCAGTCCGTAGCTTACAAACTACTTAAACCTAGGTAAACTAACCTAAGGACAACACACACACCCATGCCCCAGGGAGGACTCGAACCTCCACGGCGAGCAACCGCGCGCTCCGCAGCGAGACGCTTTAGACCGCTCGGCTACTCCACCGCGGCGTAAATTGTTCCTCTCCATTCTTGTCATAACATGTATGTCACATGACTGAAGAGCAGCCACCGCAGCTGCCAACTGTTTACAGTTGGCTTAAAAATACAATAGAGGAAAAAAAAAAAAAAAAAAAAAAAAAAAAAAAAAAAAAAAAACATTGGGAACTCAGTTCCGGCGAGATTGTGTATCAGCAAGCTCACCTGAGGATGGCGGGCAGTTGCGCCGCTGAAATATTGTGTCAAGTTGACGTTAGTATCCGGCTGCAGACCCGAGAATATTACAAACAGTTATTACGCCGGGAAAACCTTTGTGGTTACAAAGAAGTTGAGTAATTGGAATAAAGTCCCGAGAGAGGAGCGCTCACAGTGGACGGTGAGGGTGGCGGAGGCGGTGACGGAGCCGACGGCGTTGTCGGCCTCGCAGCTGTACTCGCCCTCGTCCTCGGGCGTGATGTCCTGCACGCGCAGGCTGCGGTCCTCGAGGATGTGCACGCGGCCCAGCGGCATGGAGCCGCCGCCCGCCGTGCGCCGCCACAGCACCTCGGGAGGCGGGTCTCCGCCCACGCGGCACGCGAACTGCACCGCGCCGCCCGCCAAAGACACCGCGTCCTCCGGCCCGCGCACCAGGAACGGACGCACTGCCGGATTACATTAGATTAGACTAGCTGCTCCCCGCAGTTCAATAGTCATACATTAAAGTGCCAAGAAGGGCATAAATAACTACATGGCTGTTTGCGACATTGTTAGCACGGAATATATAATTGTCTTGGAACGGATGGAGAGCCAAAAATCTATTGCAATACGTCCCTGTAAACGACGTTTCGAGACTACTTGTTCTCCGAGTAAAAAAGGTAAAGGTATGTAGGAAAGTAGTTTAACAGTTGTAGATTTTTGTACAATAAATATTTTTTCTGTATCTGTACACGTTTGTTTTATGTAACCAAACGGAACTTACTTCCTGGACGTACCTCGTATTTATCTCCAATTCCATTCTCGGATAGTGTGCGGACAGAAAGAACACCTGAATCTCTCCGTTCGAGCTCTGATTTCTCGTATTTTATTCTGACGACCTTCTCTACGTATGTAAGTGGGAGTCAACAATATATTTTTGCATTCGAAGGAGAATGTTGGCGATTGGAGTTTCGTAAGTAGCCCACACAGCAGCGGTAAGCGCCGTTGTTGTAATGATTCCCATCCCAGATCCTGTATCATTTCCGTAACGCGGTCTCCCCTGTATCGTAACAATACCAAACGAGCTACCCTCCTTTGGACTCTTTCGATGTCCTCCGTCAAACCCACCTGATAAGGATCCCATACTGAGCAGCAATACTCCATAAAACGACGGACAAGCGTAATGTATGCAGTTTCTTTAGTAGTTCTGTTGCATCTTTTAAGGGTTCTGCCAATAAAACGCAGTCTCTGGTTCGCCTTTCCCACGACATTATCGACGTGTTCTTTCCAATTTACGTCAGAAGTAATAGTAATTCCTAGGTGTTTTGTGGAGTTTACGGCCTTCACTTTTGATTGATTTATCTTGTAAACAAAGTTTAACGGATTTCTTTTCGTACTCATGTGGACGACTTCACACTCCTCATTATTTAGAGTCAATTGCCAATTTTTACTCCTTAGTGATATCTTATTCAGATCGTCTGCAGTTGGTTTTGATCTTCAGATGATTTTACTAGACGGTAAATAACGGCGTCATCTGCAAACAACCTAAGATAGCTACTTAGATTTTCCCCTAAATCGTTTATGTAAATTAGGAACCGCAGAGGACCAATAACACTACCCTGTGGAACGCCCGATATCACCTCTGTTTTAGTCGATGCCTTACCATCGATTACTACGAACTGTGTCCTCTCTGAGAGGAAATCCCCTATCCAGTCGCAAATTTGGGGCGATATACCCTAACCACACAATTTGATTAAAAGCCGTTTGTGAGGTACGGTGTCAAAAGCCTTCTGGAAATCAAGGAATACTGAATCAATTTATGAACCCTTGTCGATAGTACACATCTCTTCGTGTGAGTAACAAGCTAGTTGTGTTTCGCATGAACGATTTTTTCTTAATCCATGTTGACCTTCGGCCAATAAATCATTCTGTTTGAATTCGAGAATTTCGCTTTGTCTGTACCGCTGTGTTATCTAAGCGGTCTAAAGCGCCTACCTAGTAAGTAGCAGGTCCCGGGTTCGAATCCCGTCCACAGCACAATTTTTAATTTAACGCCTCTCCTTATATTTATATAGAATTAAATCGTAATGATTGGAACCTCTGCGCATGCATCATTTTCCCGGGTAAAGTAAACAACATGGAGAAACTTAGTTTGTGGACGGGTTACGCATATTAATGGCGTCTTTGCTGGCTGGTGCGGTCACTTGTGAGTGACGGGCGTTGCCCCTCGCTTTCAGAGGGTCACAGCTGGTGGCTGGTGGCGCATGACGTCAGCTTTTAAAAGGCCGCTAATTACCTGCTGAGCCGCCATTGACACGCCCCCCCCTCCCCACTTGTGGCCGTCACCAGCTCCCCGCTGACCGCTGTATTTGCGGTCTGGCCGTGTCGTACGTATGACGGCTGGGGCTTTCCATTGGCACGTGCATTCGTCGGCACTCCCTCTTGCCGCAAAGCTCGTCCATTCTCCCTCCTAACACAAGTGTTTGTGACGCTGCGGGACTATTGTGTAGGTGTGCACTAGCTTTCAAGTTTCACTTTGAGTTTGCGCAACAGACATCTTGATCTAATCATACAATACTCCAGTTTAAACGAAAACAAAATCCCCAGGATTGGCGATCCTACACAGACGCTCGAAATTTAGCGAGAACTTCGAGATACTTACAATACCTTGCATAACGAAACTCTTTCTCGAACTTTGTCTGAGAATCCAAAGAGAGTTTAGTCATATGTCAAATATACTGGAGACAAAAAAATAATACCCTACTACGCGATAGAAATGGCGATCCCGCCGATGATAGCGTTGCTAAACACAGGTTTCCGAAACTCATTCACCAAAGAAGACGAAACCAATATTCCAGATTTCGAATTACGAAAAGAGGCAAGAATGAGTAATGTAGAAGTAGATATCATAGGAGTAGTGAAGCAGCTGAAATCACTTAACAAGCCGCGGTGGAGAAGCCGAGCGGTCTAAAGCGTCTCGCTGCGGAGCGCGCGGTTGCTCGCCGTGGAGGTTCGAGTCCTCCCTGGGGCATGGGTGTGGGTGTAGATATCATAGGAGTAGTGAAGCAGCTGAAATCACTTAAGAAGCCGCGGTGGAGAAGCCGATCGGTCTAAAGCGTCTCGCTGCGGATCGCGCGGTTGCTCGCCGTGGGGGTTCGAGTCCTCCCTGGGGCATGGGTGTGTGTGTTTGTCCTTAGGTTAGTTTATCTAGGTTTAAGTAGTTTGTAAGCTACGGACTGATGACCACCCATTGGATATCTATTTAATTATGGTGATGCGATAGCTTCTTACTTAACAACCATATACAACTGCTCGCTCAAAGAACGATCTGTACGAAAAGAGTGGAAAGTTGCACAGGTCACACCAATATCCAAGAAAGGCAGTAGGAGTAACCCACTAATTGACGTCAATTTGCAGCAGTGGTATAAAAATTGGCAATTCGCTTTAAATAAAGAGAAGTGTGAAGTCGTCCACAAGAGTACGAAAAGAAATCCGTTAAACTTTGTTTACAAGATCAATCAATCAAATGTGAAGGCCGTAAACTCTACTAAATACCTAGGTATTACTATTACATCAGACTTAAACTGGAAAGAACACGTAGATAATGTCGTACGAAAGGCCACCCTGAGACTGCCTTTTATTCGCAGAACCCTTAAAAGATGCAAGAGTGCTACCATAGATACCGCATACACTACGCTTGTCCATACTCATTTGGATTATTGCTGCCCCGTATGGGATTCCTATCAGGTGAGTTTGATGGAGGACATGGAAAGAGTCCAAAGAAGGGCAGTTCGTTTTGTATTGCCACGATATAGTGGAGACAACGTTACGGAAATGATACAGGATCTGGGATGGGAATCATTACAACAAAGGCGCTTATTGCTGCGGAGTGGGCTACTTACAAAACTCCAATCGCCAACATTCTCCTCCGAATGCGAAAATATATTGTTGACTGCCACCTACATGTGTACAAAAGATCATTAGAATAAAATACAAGAAATCAGAGCTGGAATGGAGAATTCAGATGTTTTTTCTTCCCGCACGCTATTCGAGAATGGAATGGTAGGTGAATAGTATAAAGGTGGTTCGATCAACCCTATGCCACTCACTTAAATGTGATTTGCAGAGTATCCCAGGTAGATAGAGATACTAGATTTCTGTCTTTTGTGATTTTCTCATTGTAACATACGCGTTGTCATTTCAAAGCAGTGGCGCACTGATGATTTAACAAAAGGACATCGTTCGTAGTACGATAAATTATAATCTAGTGTCTAAAAATGTCATTTTTAGCTGTTAGCAACTGTCAGCAATACTACGAGAATTAATAAGCAAATTCGTAGGTGTTCGCCGTGGTATAATGAGTAGTGCGTTACGTTATGATCCGCATGGTCGATAGTTCGAAACCCCTCCGATACGATTTTTTTCTGCTTGTCATCTAAAACGGTTTCCGCCACTTATTAATTAAATAGAGCTATGAGATGCAATGTTTAGAGTTGTGCAGATGTAAGAGTGCTCCCTCTAAAATGTGTGTTTGTTCTATTTCGTGAATATGCCGTGAAATACGTAACAACGAATTGAAAAATGGTCTTCTGAAGCATTTACACATCAACTGGGAGGATACTGTAATAATTAATATTATAAACAACGTGCAAATACTGGTAGTTTCAAATGAAAATGGAATCCTACATTTCTGTGGCAACTATCGTTCCTTAATGAAACGGAAAGGAAGTGCAACAAATTACCACTTTTTTTTCTAAGTAATTATTCACTATGTGACCTTTCTCTTGTCACGAGTGCGAAATTTCGTGAATATAGGAAGCCTCGGACACCCGCTAGCGCCGCGCCTTATGTATTTCAAACGTCAACTTCGCTTCGCAGTTTATCCGGATGTAATTGACGCATCGCGATGCAACCGACGCCATTCTTTTTATGAATTTCATCCTATCGATTGCTTAAGAAATAATATTGGGTATCCATCTAAAAAATATAAGTTTGTGTTGAAAATAATACTTCTTCGCGTTTTAGAGTGTCTCATAGTACCTACTTTCATAAGCCCCTGCCGTACGTTCATGACCGTGAAAGTGGTTTTTCAATATCTCTTGTAGTTTCAGAGATATCTGGGGTGAAACAGTTGAGTGTGACACCGAGTATATAGAAGACCGTTTCGTAAGATGATTAAATTAAGTCACAATGAAAATGTGGGAGAGATATTAAAATAATAGTTTAAAGAGGTAAAAGTTCAAAAAATAGAATATTTGTCAAAGCTAAACTCAAATATCAAATAATTTTAGCTGTTTGTTGATACACGGTCAGAAAGAATATTAACGTGTTGGGTGCATAGATGTTATCACAAAGTAGAGTCGTAATCGTATCGTCCGGGAATTTTTATTATTTGTATTCTTATTATTAGTGTCCGAAATGTTTGCAAAAAATCGTAAAACTGCAGGTAAATCTAAAATGGGGCGTATAACCGATCACTCAGCGAAAGATCTGTACCCAAAGACTGGAAAGTTGCCCAAGTTACTCCAATATTCAAGAAAGGCAATAGGAGTGATCCCCAAAATTACAGGCCTATCTCATTGACGTCGATTTGCAGTAGGATTTTGGAACATATACTTTGTTCGAATATTATGAACTACCTCGAAGAGAACGACCTATTAACCAATAGTCAACACGGATTCAGAAAGTATCGCTCTTGCGAAACTCAGCTTGCCCTTTATTCACTTGAAGTGTTAAGTGCCATCGACAAGGGATCTCAAATCGATTCCATATTTCTGGATTTCCGGAAGGCTTTTGATACTGTACCCCACAAGCGGCTTCTAATGAAATTGCGTGCTTATGGAATATCTTCCCAATTGTGCGATTGGATTCACGATTTCCTATCAGAAAGGACACAGTTCGTTGTAATTGACGGTAAGTCATCGAGTAAGACAGAAATGATATCTGGCGTTCCACAGGGAAGCGTTATAGGTCCCCTACTCTTCCTCGTGTTTATAAACGATTTAGGAGACAATCTGAATAGCTCCCTTAGACTGTTCGCGGATGATGCTGTCGTTTATCGGTTAGTGAAGTCAACAGAGGATCAAAAGCAACTGCAAAGCGATTTAGACAAAATTTCTACTTGGTGCGAAAATTGGCAATTGACACTAAATAAAGAAAAGTGTGAAGTGATACACATGACCACTAAAAGAAATCCACTGAACTTCAATTACGCGATAAATCAGTGAAACATTAAGGTCGTAAATTCTACCAAATACCTAGGAGTTACAATTACGAACAACTTTGACTGGAGAGAACACATAGAAAATATTGTGGGGAAGGCGAACCAAAGGTTACGTTTCATTTGCAGAACGCTTCGAAGATGCACCAGCTCCACCAAAGAGACTGCCTACATCACACTTGTGCGTCCTCTCCTGGAGTACTGTTGCCCCTTGTGGGACCCTCACCAGGTGGGACTGACGGAAGATATTGAGAAGGTTCAGAGAAGGGCAGCTCGTTTTGTTTTATCACGTTACGGGGGGGGGGGGGGGAAGCGTCACGGAAATGTTGCACGAATTGGGGTGGAAATCATTAAGAGAAAGACGTTATTCATTGCGGCGTGATCTGTTTGCGAAGTTTCAATCACCGACTTTTAGTTCTGAATGTGAAAATATTTTGCTAGCACCCACCTACTTTGGGAGACATGACCATCCCAATAAAATAAGAGAAATCAGATCGAAAACGGAACGAATTAGGTGTTCTTTCTTCCCGCGCGCTATTAGAGAATGGAACGGTAGAGAAAAGTTATGAAAGTGGTTAATGAACCCTCTGACAGGCTCTTAAATGTGATTTGCAGAGTATCTATGTAGATATGTAGATGTAGATAACACGCCTGTGCGATTTTTTTCTTGATAATAAATAACATTATGTCTATTTCTGTAATCCTGAAAACGTGTATGAACATTTTTCTGGTGGTAGGTAGAGTAGTTAACACGTGAGACAGTTACAAAGACACAATATGATTTTGCCCGGTTTTGCATGGAGACGTCAGAGAGAAGAGCGTAACGTGCAGGATGCAATGTAGTCGGTGGCGTGCAGGAACTGACCGTGCACCCTGAGCTGCGCCACGGCGGACTCGCGGACGCCGGCGGAGTTGGTGGCGACGCACTGGTAGCGCCCGTCGTCGCTCTGCCGCACGTCCGTGATCGCCAGGTTCCCGCCGTCCACCAGCCGCAGCCTGCAACACGCCACAATCATTCTACAATAGGGTATTTTCCTGTGTTAAAAATATGGTTCGAATTATTGTTATTCTGAATGATTATAACATTCAGACACCATTTTCGCTCATAATTCTTACAAACATCTGTTATTTTTACGTAATTAAAGCTTAAAAATCATCAAAATTCACGATTAGATCACGTGATCGAAAACGCTCCGTTATTGGCTGAAGTACTGGTGACGTCATAGAACACCTACAACGCGGCAACTAGAAGTCGGAGCTGTATTATTGTACGTGTTTCCTCCATTTCGCAGCTTTAAGTTCAGTTTTTTCGTGATCTAAACGCGTTTACAATTTTTATGCCACAATGGAAGATGGTTATGTGAAGGCTGACAGCGGAAACCTCCCTAAAGTTGATGCAATTATGGTGTCTTAATTCTTTAAAAACAATCCACATTTTTACGTGCCAGAAATAAGAAACGTGAAAACTGCATTGTAAGTAACGCATACCTACATTTTAAAGGTAATTATTTCGAGAGATATTTTATGCCATTGGAAAAAAGTACCCTATTTGTTGATGTCAGCAGACTTAATCTGATGTCACCATATTATGCAATAAAGGGTGAAATTTTATCTTCTATCCAAGCGGCCTTGAGTGATTATGTTGGCAACATCAACAACACGATTGAAAATCTTTGTCCAGATGTTCATACCACATAGAATGACTAGATTAGTGTATCGTACAGACCATGAAATAAATAAATAATGCTGTTCCTGCTCTATGATTCTTGTACGTACCCTTGTCCGGTTAGTAAAAGTAACTGCCCACGTAAATCAAAGGTTTCACGACAAAATATTTGCGCTGTCACGCGATTTGCTATTGGCGACGTATTATAATTCTCGCTATTCAGCATCTGTTGCCAACATAGTCACAGGAAGCCGCCGGGATAGTTAGTAAAATTTAACCCAGTAAAGCTTCAATAAACCCACATTTGGGTAACTAACACTTTTAATCGTATTTACACTTGCATATTACGAAAGTTTGAAAGCTAAATAAATCGGCGCATTAAAGACATCTCCCATATACGTATATTACGATAGGGTAAGTTGTTGTAAAGTAACCAGAAGGGCACTGTCGATGTATAAAACGGTTGTTTGACTAAGATCTATTGGTGATAAAATTGCACTTACTGGAGATAAATAATCAGTGCTATACTTTTATAGTGGGCTGCAACAATATTCATGTTGTTCTTTCACCAAAAACGGCTTTAATTACACATAAATCGTAGGCGTGTAGCATTATGAAGTTTTACCAAATGTTCAAATGTTTGTGAAGCGTATGGGACTTAACTACGGGGTCATCAGTCCCTAAACTTACAAACTACTTATCAACTACCTTATACTAAGGACGGCACAAATATCCATGCCCGAGGGGGATTCGTACCCCCGATTGTAATGGCCGTGCAGACCGTGACTGGAGCGCCTCAGTCCCCTCGGCCACCGCGGCCGGCTGAAGTTTTACTTCGCAGGTCATTAACCTACACATAATACTAATTTATACCTTTTCAGTAGAAGAGAATGATACTTAACAGTTTAGTTTACCAATGGAATAATATTGTTTACTTACATCAAAATGATCCTCACAGAAATACACACATGAAGTAGCCGCTATTTCCTTTGGATCTCTTCGCGCCAGTGTCAACCACTTTTTGCGTATCTTCTCATTTTTTGGTACTTGCGAGAACAATTTTTCTGGAGTCTTGACAGATTTATTGGTACAGTGCGGAACTAAGCAATATTTGTAGGTCATTATGCAAACGTTAACGCCCAAACACGAGGCCTCGGCCCAAACAATATACAGGTATTTCTTTGTCTTACGAGAGCAGCAGCAGCAGCAGCGTGTTGTATGACGTCACAGGCATCACGTGACTCAAATGTAGCGTTTTAGCGGGCTTTCAAATTATTTGAATTTCATTTCTTTTTTTTAAAAAAAGTACTGAAATCCCCGAGGTAAAAAAGCATGTTCGGACCATAATATGACATAATTAACAATTTAAGACGATTACCATAAAACTGTCAAATACCCTATTGTCAACCTCAGCCGTATTGAATACACCACCCGTTTCCAAGGACAAGAAAAAGAATTATATACAGGGTGAGTCACCTAACACTACCGCTGGATATATTTCGTAAACCACATCAAATACTGACGAACCGATTCCACAGACCGAACGTGAGTAGAGGGGCTAGTGTAATTGGTTAATACAAACCATAAAAAAATGCACGGAAGTATGTTTTTTAACACAAACCTACGTTTTTTTAATGGAACCCCGTTAGTTTTGTTAGCACATCTGAACATATAAACAAATACGTAATCAGTGCCGACATTCATTACGCCATAGATTGCAATTGTGTGCAGCAAATGATGGCCACCACTCTGAACATCTATTGGCCTGACATGTCGGGACACACTCTATTCAACTCGGAAACAACGTGTGTACGTGGTAATGTATATGTGCGTCAGTGAAAAAGACCAATAAAGGTGTTAGCATGTGGACGTAACGTGCTGTTCTAGTCTCTTCTGTACCTAAGGTACATCACCGTTCCTTTTGGATCCCTACTTAATTCGGTGCTCTCCGATACACACGATAGAACAGCGGAGGAGTTGTACTCAAGCGTCAACTTTACGTTACAATATCTCCGGATGTAATTAATATTTTACAATGCAACAAACGGCACTGATTACGTATTTGTTTATATGTTCAGATGTGCTAACAAAACTAATGGGGTTCCATTTAAAAAAACATAGGTTTGTGTTAAAAAACATACTTCCGTGCATTTTTTATGGTTTGTGTTAATCAATTACACTAGCCCCTCTCCTCGTTCGATCTGTGGAATCGGTTCGGCCATGAAAGTTGCTACACCACGAAGATGACGTGTAACAGACACGAAATTTAACCGACAGGAAGAAGATGCTGTGATATGCAAATGATTAGCTTTGCAGAGCATTCACACAAGGTTGGCGCCGGTGGCGACACCTACAACGAGTTGGCATCAGGAAAGTTTCCAGGCGATTTCTCATACAAAAACAGCAGTTGTCCGGCGTTGCCAGGTGAAAGGTTGTTGTGATGCCTCATGTAAGGAGGACAAACGCGTACCATCACGTTTCCGACTTTGATAAATGTCGGATTGTAGCCTATCGCGATTCGGTTTATCGTATCGCGACATTGGTGCTCGCGTTGGTCGCGATCCAATGACTGTTAGCAGAATATGGAATCGGTGGGTTCAGGAGGGCAATACGGAACGCCGTGTTGGATCCCAACGGCCTCGTATCACTAGCAGTCGAGATAACAGGCATCTTATCCGCATGGCTGTAACTGATCGTGCAGCTACGTCTCGATCCCTGAGTCAACACATGGGGTCGTTTGCAAGACAATAACCATCTGCATAAACAGTTCGACGACTTCGCAGCAGCATGGGGTATCAGCTCGGAAACCATGGCTGCGGTTACCCTTGACGCTGCATCACAGACAGGAGAGCCTGCGATGGTGCACGCAACGACGAACCTGGGTGCACGAATGGCAAAACGTCATTTTTTCAGATGAATCCAGGTTCTATGTACAGCATCATGATGGTCGCATCCGTGTTTGGCGACATCGCGGTGAACGCACATTGCAAGCGTGTATTCGTGATCGACATACTGGCGTATTACCCGGCGTGATGGTATGGGGTGCCTCGGTCACCTCTTGTTCGCATCGACGGCACTTTCAACAGTGGCCGTTACATTTCAGATGTCTTACGACCCGTTGTTCTACCCTTTTTCGATCCCTTCGAAACCCTACATATCAGCAGGATAATGCACGACCGCATGTAGATGGTCCTGTACGGGCCTTTCTGGATACGGAAAATGTTCGATTACTGCCCTGGGCAGCACATTTTCCAGATCAATTGAAAACATCTGGTCAATGGTGGACGAGCAACTGGCTCGTCACAATACGACAGTCACTACTCTTGATGAACTGTGGTATCATGTTGAAGCTGCATGGGCATCTGTACCTGTACACGCCATCCAAGCTCTGTTTGACTCAATGCCCAGGCGTATCAAGGCCGTTATTACGGCCAGATGTGGTTGTTCTGCGTACTGATTTCTCAGGATCTATGCACACAAATTGCGTGGAAATGTAATCACATGTCAGTTCTAGTATATCTGTCCAATGAATACCCGTTTATCATCCGCATTTCTTCTTGGTGTAGCAATTTTAATGGCCAAAGTGTACAGGGTGTCCAGAAAAGGGCTCCCTGATTTCAAAATTAAATATCTCGAAAACAAAGATCGATAGAGGAATGCAGTAAACGGTATGTTTATTCTGAAAGCTGCAAGAAGTTTATACAGCAGTTTGAAATAATAGTTACAAAAGCTGCTAACAGATGACGCTCTAATCGCTATAAGTAATGCCTAGTAAACCAGATGCAAACAACATTAAATCCTTCCCTATCAACCATTATGAGCATCTGATTAGCAAAGGCAACCCTTTGTTGCACAGCTCGTACGTGTATGGCCTGGTGCGTTTGAATTTTGAATGGAAACATGTGTAGGCCCTTTCTCAGTATTTTATGCGTGCTGGAACGCTTCAAACCAGTCTCAGATGCAATTCTACGGACGGATGACATTGGATTTCGCTGAATAATTCCAGAAACTGTGGCGGTATTTTCAGGCGTAATGCAGTTTGCTTGCGGCCAACATGCCCCACTAGACCATCAGTTACGCTGCCTGTTCGTTGAAATTTTGCGAAGAGCGTACGAATGGTTTTCGCATCGGGTCCTTTTGGAACATTAAATCGTGTTTCAAAACTTCGCCTTGTTGCCGTAGGAGTCTCTTCTAACCTGTGGTACTCTAGCACCAGAAAAACGTGTTGTTCAATGGAGTACATGGTTTTAATCTCTTCCTTCGGTACGCTAACCTTTCACGTTTCAATAGTGGAACTGATCGCTCTGGGCTTCGGATCACTATACTAGGCATTTCGTATGGCGAATACAGTGCCATCTGTTAGTAGCTTTTGTTACTATTATTTCAAACTGCTGTATAAACTTCTTACAGCTTTCACAATAAACATACAGTTTACTGCATTCCTCTATCGATCTTTGTTTTTGAGATATTTAATTTTGAAATCAGGGAGTGCTTTTATGGACACCCTGTATATCCAGCAGGCAGATTCATGCATGTGCCCAATTCTGCGGTCTCAACGGCTGCTATTTAAAACTGGCACGTTCAAACCAAACTTTTCCTACTCCTACAAATGTAAGTCCGTCCCAGCCCTCACCGTCCCCGAACTCACCGTCCCCATTCGCCCCGTCGACCCACCCATGCACCCCAACAACTCCTTGCTCCCTCCCCCCACTGCCGAGGACGTCATCCGGTTTGTAACCACGGTCCTCGCCAACATCCATCCTTTTCAACGCCCGCACACCCTCCAGCAGATTGCACTGGCCGCACGGTCAGTGTTCCACCTAGAAACCTTTGCCACTTTCTCCCGCGCCCACTCCCACTTCGCTTTTTCCCGCCTCGAAACACAAGTCTAAGCCCAACCGCTCCCCCTTCTTCCGTTCCTCCTCCCGTACCCCCCCCCCACCATCACCATGGCAGGCTCATCATACACCTTTCTATACCATAATGTCCGGTCTCTCCCAGCCAACAAGCACCTCTTCATGCATACCCTTTTCCATCACCGCGTGGACGCCTTCCTCCTGAATGAAACCTTCCTCCAACCCCGTCGTCCTGTCAGTACCGCTCCTTACCTCCTTCATCGCACTGATGGTCCCCCTCCCTTGGCCAGAGGCGGAGTGGCGATCGGCCATCTCCGTCACCACCCCGTCCGGCTACACCCGCTCCTCAATGATCCTACAGAACATTTAATCCTCAGTCTCTTCCTCCCATCCCTCACCGTCACCCTCGCCACCATCTACGTCCGCAGCACCTCTCCTCTCCCATATGACTTCCTCTCTCACGTTGACCGCACCTACACGACCTATGTGGTCGCCGCAGACCTAAACCTGTCTTCCCGTCCGCCTGCTGAACTCCGGCGGTGGCATCAGTTTGTCACCACCTCGCTCCGGGGCGGAATCCTGCCCCTCCCTCGTCTTGGCGTCTCCCAACCTCCTTGGGCGTATCACGGCAGACGTCCTTGACCTTATAGGCAGTGACCACGCCCCTGTCCTACTCACCCTTGACCACCGCCCCCGCCCTGCCCGAGCTCCTCGTCCTAGACCTCCTCCCAAACTCATTCATGACTACTCCCGTGCCGACTGGAATGCCTACGGTCGCTCCATAGATACCTCGGTCGAAAGCCACCCCCTTCCCCTCCGCACACCCGAAGATATTGAACACGCCTCCACCTTTCTCCAGCAAACCCTTGCTAACGCGGTTGAAGCCCACATCCCTACCAAAGCAATATACCCGCACAGTCCTACCCTGCCTCCACAGGCTGTCCTCCTCCTCCGAGAATCCCGACGCCTCTACCGCTCGTACCTCCGTACCCGGGACCGGGACACACTCATACGCCACCGGCAAATCCAACGTCACATTAGAAACCTTTTGTCCGCGAAAAAACGCCGGGACTGGCGGCAGACATGCACCCGCCTTAACGCCACTCTCCCCATCAACTCCTCAAAGTACTGGAAGGCCTTCAATCGCCTTACTGGCCGTCACTCCTCCCCCTACTACCCGCTTCTCCATGATAACCGTCCCTTTCCCGACAATGCCAGTAAGGCGGAACACTTTGCCTCCTACCTTTCCGACATCTTCTCCCTTCCTGATAATCCTCATTTCCCGATGTCCATGAGCGTACCGACACCTCTTCTCCCCCGCTCGCCCCCGGCTTCCAGTACTTGGGGCACATTCCTCCCTCCGACTTAAACACACCCATCACAGCACACGACATCATAGCTACACTTCGCACCAAACGCAACACCGCTCCCGGTCACGACCGGCTCACCTACAGGCACCTCCGTGCCTGTCCCCTCTCCTTCCACACTGTCCTTGCCGCCCTCTACAACACTATCCTCTATACCGGTTTCTATCCTCGCCTGTGGAAAATCTCCCGCATCCTCATGTTCCCCAAACCCAACAAGCCCCCATCCCAAGCCTCCTCCTACCGTCCCATCAGTCTCACCTCCGTGTTTAGCAAGGTCCTTGAATCCATCATTTCCCGTCGTATCCACCAACACCTCCGACAGCACCAGCTCCTTCCTTCTTCTCAATGTGGCTTCCGACCATCCTTCTCTGCCGACGACCAACTCCTTCGCCTCATCCACCTCTTATCCGTCCAGCTCAATTCCCATCGCTCCGCCATATTTGTGTCCCTAGATATAGAAAAAGCCTACGACCGTGTCTGGCATTCCGGCCTCCTTTTCAAACTCCAACTCTATGCCCTTCCTATTAACTGTGTCCGCCTCATTGCATCCTTTCTCACCAATCGCCCGTCCTATGTCACTGTCTGCAATTCCAACTCCCGTTTGTTTTACCCCTCTGCCGGGGTGCCCCAAGGATGTCCTCTCCCCTCTCCTGTACCTTATCTACTCCGCCGACATGCCCCAACCTCAGCCTCCCGTCCATCTCCTACAGTATGCTGATGACACCGCCTTCCTAGCCCTTGCCCCCTCCCTTGCCCGATCCCAGGTTTTGCTCCAGTCTCACCTCACCGCGTTCGCCGCATGGTGCAACCGGTGGCTCCTCTCCGTCAACCCTGACAAATCCCAGGCGATCATTATTGGTCGTACCACCCGCACCTTCCGCATCCCTGATCTCCACATCACTCTCCACGACCGGTCCATCCGCCACACTAACACCATTAAGTATCTGGGCCTCACCCTCGACCGACACCTTACCTGGACCCCCCATCTGAAATCCATCCGTGAAAAAGCCATGTCCCGCCTCAACCTCCTTAAACTGCTCACCGGCCGGACGTGGGGATTACGCCCTTCCACCGTCCTCCACACATACAAATCCATCATGCGCCCCATCCTCTGTTCCTTCCACCCTGCCTGGGTATCTGCTCCTCCCACCTTTTATCACACCCTCCAAGTCCTTGAACGCCACGCCCTCCGCCTCGCCTACCGTATCCGCCTTCCTTCCCCCACGCGGATCCTCTACGATCTCATCCCCTTCCCTCACCTCCTTCAACACCTTGAACACCTCCGCCTCCTGTATGTCACCCGAAAACTCGATTCCCGCAACCCGCTAGTTTACCCTATCCTCACCGCCCCTGGGCCTCTGCCACGCCTCCACCACTGCATTCCTCCCTCTCTCCACCTGCACACCCTACATATCCTCTCCCAAGGCAACTTCCGCTCCCTTCCCCTACCGGATGACGCCCTTCGTCCCGAAATATACCCCTCCTATCAGCTTTGATCCCTTCCCCGTAGACTTACCGGCCCCCTCTCCCCATCCCCTCCTTCTCCCCCTCCCCGCTTGGATTTCCCCCCTCCTTTCCCCAACTGGAGTCTCAATCGCGCCTGTCTTTCCTTCTCCTTCCCTTCTCCCCCACCTCTCTCTCTTTTCGACCCTCCCCCGCGCTTCCTCCCTCTCCTTGCCCCGCGGGGACTGCAGCGTCGCCTTTTAACAGTGTATTCTCGTGTCAAGTGTATCGACATCTCCGTGTGTTCATCTCCAGTGCGTCGCAACTCGTGTCGTCACCACCTATATCATCGTGTGACTTCATGTGTCCAGTGTTGTCTCTCCATGTGGATTTTATCGCACCGTGGCACTGACTGTTTTTAATCTGCTTATGTGTGTCAGTCTCTCTTGTTCATGTGTCTTAAGTCTGCAGTATTGTCTCCGATGTCCAGTTTGTAAGTCTTCCATTTTTCCTCCGTACCATGTTTTTATACTCATTGTTTTTAACTTCATGTCTTTGTTCTTTTTATCTCGCTTGTCATGTGTCTGTTCTCTCGGCTGAAGAGCAGCGCTGATGCTGCTGCCAGCCCGCCGACGAAAGTCGGAGTGAAATTACCAATAAAGAAAAAAAAAAAAACCAAACTTTTGTTCTATTATAACACTCCTGAAGCAAATTATCACTGCCCAACAACGCATCCACATGACGCCACTGAGAATGGCCGAAAGGAGTGTGATGAGGAGTGCAGCGTGCAGAGTCGGCAGTTGGGAGTGACTCACCGCTTGTTGGAGTCTAGGTCCAGCGGGTGTCCGTTCTTGCGCCAGGTGACGGTGGGCTCGGGGTGCCCCCTGGGGGGCCCACACTCCAGTAGCGCCGTGTCGCCCTGCGCCACCCGGGTGTTCTTCGGCTCCGCTCGGAACTCGTCGCGCAGCACTGCAACACACAAAGACGTTTTCCTCAGCGACCACACTAGTGCCAGACCACCATCTCTGGTGTCCAAATTCATAGCCTCAATATGAAAATTAATATCGGCCGTAACCTTTGTGTACACACATAGACACACAGACACACACACACACATGGCGGATTAGCCGTGCGCACTGAAGCGCCGTTCTGCCGTTCGCCGTCGGGGGTTCGAGTCCTCCTTCGGGCACGGTGACATTAAAACATGGAGTATGAAACCGAAACAAGACGAAGAGCACACGGAGACACTGTGTAAAACTGAAAGATGCGACATTTGTCTGGAAGTAGCGGACACGCGGCCATTCCCCGTCGGGGGTTCGAGTCCTCCCTCGGGCACAGTGACATTAAAACATGGAGTATGAAACCGAAACAAGACGAAGAGGACACGGAGACACTGTGTAAAACTGAAAGATGCGACATTTGTCTGGAAGTAGCGGACACAGATAAAAACACACTGAAGCACTTTGTACACGCCGGCCGCGGTGGCCGAGGGGACTGCGGCGCGTCAGTCACGGTCTGCACGGCCACTATGGTCGGGGGTTCGAATCCCCCCTCGGGCATGGATATTTGTGTCGTCCTTAGTCATAGCTAGTTCATAAGTAGTTTGTAAGTTTAGGGACTGATGACCAAGTAGTTAAGTCCCATAAGCTCTACAAACATTTGAACTTTGTACACAACACTGGACGATTCACTGTTAAAACTGATGGTGCAGGAATCAACAGGGTACGGAGAGAGAAGAGTGGAAAGTGTGGGGGAGGGGGTAGGACAGGGAAGGCGCAGGGACTTAAGGGCAGGAAGGGAATAACCAAGGGGGGGGGGGAGTAAGAGGAAAGGGAGAGAAGAGGGGTTGCTTCATCCACAGGAGTGGATCTGGGTTGATAGGATGGATAAATGTCAAGACGGAGGGCGTCATCCGGCGAAAGTTACCTGGGAAAGGATGTAGAGAGTGTGGAGGTGGAGGGAGGGAGGGATGCAGCGGCAAAGGCGTGGCAGAGGCCCGGGATTGCTGAGGATGGGGCATACTGGGGAGTTATGGGAGTCTATCTTGCAGTTGGTGTATAGGATCCGGATGGGTTCGAGGTATTGGAGGAGATCATACAGGATCCGCATGGGGCAGAGGAGCCGGATATGATAGGTGAGGCAGAGGGTGTGGTGTTCTAGGATTTGCAGGGTTTTATAGTAGGATGGGGCAGCGGGAATCCAGGTGGGATGGAAACTGCAGAGGACAGGATGCATGAGGAAGTGGTAAGTATATAGAATGGTGCTGGCGATGAGACCCCCACGTGTGGCATTCTAGGATTTGCAGGGTTTTATAGTAGGATGGGGGAGCGGAAATCCAGTTGGGATGGAAACTGCAGAGGTCGGTATGCATGACGAAGCGGTAAGTATATAGGATGGTGGAGGGGCTGAGAACTCACGTCCAGCCAGTAAGGAGTTTGAGGAGATTGAGGCGGGCAGTGCGGAGGTGTGGAGTCGAGGAGAGGGAGCGATCAAGGGTTAGGCTGAGGTATTTGAGATGGGTGTGTGGGGGATGGGACGATTGTGGAGGGTAAGGTAGAAGTCAGGGAGGCGGAAAGAAGGGGTGGTAAGACCCATAATGATTGCCTGGGATTTTTTAGGGTTGACAAAAAGGAGCCACTGGTTACACCATGAGCCGGTCGCGGTGGCCGAGGGGACTGAGGCGCTCCAGTCACGGTCTGCACGGCCACTACGGTCTGGGGTTCGAATCCCCTCTCGGGCATGGATATTTGTGCCGTCCTTAGGAAAAGCTAGTTGATAAGTAGTTTGTAAGTTTAGGGACTGATGACCCTGTAGTTAAGTTCCATAAGATTTACAAGCATTTGAACATTTTTGTTACACCATAAGGCAAACTCGGTGAGGTGGGATTGGATCAAACACTGGGAAAGAGCAAGGGAGGGGGCGAGGGCTAGGAAGGCAGGTCGCTAGCATATTGTAGGAGATAGATGGGAGGCTGGGGTTGGAGCATATCAGCGGAGTAGATGAGATAAAGGAGAGCAGAAAGGACGGAGCCATGAGGCATCCCAGCAGAGGGGGTAGAACAAGTGGAAGTCGGGAGTTGCAGACAGTGACAGAGGAGGGGCGGTGGGTGAGGAAGCAAGCGATGAGGCAGATATAATTAACAGGAAGGGCGTAGAACTGGAGCTTGGAATGCCATACACGGTCGTAAGCTTTTTCTCTGTCAAGGGGGACAAAGATGTCGAAGC
Source organism: Locusta migratoria (assembly GCA_026315105.1). Taxonomy (NCBI): domain Eukaryota; kingdom Metazoa; phylum Arthropoda; class Insecta; order Orthoptera; family Acrididae; genus Locusta; species Locusta migratoria. The sequence goes on from CM048744.1 coordinate 870,812,185, forward strand.
GAAGGGAGTTAAGCTGGACAGAGAGGAGGTGGGTGAGGTGAAGGAGCTGGTCGTCAGCAGAGAAGGAGGGTCGGAAGCCACATTGGCGCAGGTGCTGATTGATACGTTGGGAGAGGGCAGTCAGTAATTTGATTGGAGTTGTATGGCACCATAAGTTCCATTGTATTAAGAGTGCATTTTCTTACAGTAAATTACTTGCAACTTTGGGGATGTACTGTGGTCTCTTAGCTAACAGTACTTAATAAAATGACTTCATATTAATGTGTTAGTCAGGCGGACTGCACCTGAGTCTGATTCATGCAACACTAAAAATTTGTAGCGTCCATTTTGCAACCTGCCCTCTGTTGACAACCATGTAGAATGAAGCAGAAAGGTTATCTGCATTATGCTGCCACACAGTGAGCGGAGTTTGAAGTATTTCTACGCTACAAAAGGGCTTTGTATTTCCCGCTCACTGTTGAGTCCTGTACTGCTTTCGTGTGCCACCTGCATTGCTCGCACTCTGCATATTCTCTATATGGCGAATTTACATGAGAGTGATGCTTTCAATGCCCTAGAAGAGGAAATAGACGATTCTGATTGAGAAGGAAAAGGTGATTATCTGTAAGAATCATATGTACATGTTTTTTTGGGGGAATAAAAACAAAATTTACCAATGAAAAGGTCATATGTTCAAGTGTTTTTGTGGAATAAAAACAAAATTTACAAAAAAGATACCAGACGGGGCCTAACGGCCAAAAATGCTTCAAGAAATCATCATCATTGTTTCATAGGGGGCCGGCCGCGGTGGCCGAGGGGACTGAGGCGCTTCAGTCACGGTCTGCACGGCCACTACGGTCGGGGGTTCGAATCCCCCTTTGGGCATGGATATTTGTGCCGTCCTAGTTCGTAAGTAGTTCATAAGTAGGTTGTAAGTTTAGGGGCTGATGACCCCGTAGTTAAGTCCAATAAAATTTACAAACATTTGAATTTCATATGGGAAGCCAACTCAGTTATAGCATTCGTATTTAGAAAGCTGTAATTTCCGAAAAACGTGTTACAAACAGCAGTACAGCTGCCCTATCCAGGGTCACTCACGCCGGACTTGTACATATGAATGGATTAGAACATTCAATTTTTTCATTCCCACCAGTATATAGTGGAAGTGATTTATGTTACGAAAGTAGCACATGCCACCTACACAGAACTACATCCTACCCGTAGAGGATCATTCGATAAACAGTACGGAGTTCAGCCAAACAATTCGAAGCCTTCAAATATCGGTGCTCTACCGTGCCTCCAACTATGCCTATAAGGCACTGAAGGCACAGATTAATTTACAAACGAACATTGACAATATAATATTTTAGCATCATTCTCAAGATTTTATTGTTCCACTTTCCACAGAGAGATTGCCGCGAATACTCTGCGGGAACATTACTCCAGCAGTCCGGCGCGTTTGCAGCGGAGGCCGCGATATGGCGCTGATGCGCCGCAATGGCGGCCCAGTGACAAACGACGCCTCTCCGGGGAAACAAATGCCTGCGAAGAGCACGGCGGTAATAAAGAAGGCGGCGGGAACGGACTCCCTGGGCGATAAGGGCGGCGGTGGACGGACGCGGCCAGGGGGGGGGGGGGGGGGAGGCGACTCACCTGCCCTCGCGCCAGCGGAAGCTGTTCTTGCCGTAACGGCTTCATCACACGATGCAGGTATGATTTCATTCAATAAAACGGACAGAGGGTTTACTCAGGGATAACATTATTCTTAAATTTTAATTTAAAAGTAAAGGGATTATTGAGAAGTGGAAGCAACGTGACTGAAGCTAATGTTGATTCCTACTGGGTGATTTGTTTTTAATTTCGCAGCTAATCCATTGAAAAGAGACCAACATTAATTTCGACGTCGCCGATACGTATATTAATAAAAATCTAAAGGTTCGTTTGTGCAGAAGCGTTAATCTCGGAAAGTTCTTGACTGATTGTTTTGAAATTCTGACGCAATGTTGCTTTCTAATACAGGAAGGATTTTGATTTTAAACACACTTACTTTAACATATGACTTATAACCTATATGCCGGGTGATCAAAAAGTCTGTATAAATTTGAAAACTTAATAAATCACGGAATAATGTAGATAGAGAGGTAAAAATTGACACACATGCTTGTAATGACATGGGGTTTAATTAGAAAAAAAAGGGATAAAAAAATTCAAAAATGTTCGAGTAATGGCGCTTCATCTGATCAGAAAAGCAGTAATTAGCATAACAAATTAAGACAAAGCAAAGATGATGTTCTTTACAGGAAATGCTCAATATGGTCACCATCATTCCTAAACAATAGCTGTAGTCGAGGAATAATGTGAACAGCACTGTTATGGAGCGGCATTGGAGACGGATGTTGTCTTTAAGCATCCCTAGAGATGTCGGTCGATCACAATACACTTGTGACTTCAGGTAACCCCAAAGCCAATAATCGCACAAACTGAGGTCTGGAGACCTGGGAGGCCAAGCATAACGAAGGTGGCGGCTGAGCACACGATCACCCCCAAACGACGCGCGCAAGAGATCTTTCACGCGTCTAGCATTTTTTTTTTCCTTTTTCTTTGGTTCTAATAAAGCTCCATGTCATTCCAAACATGTGTGTCAATTTTTACCTGTCTATCTACATTATTACGTGATTTATTAAGATTTCCTATTTATTCTGACTTTTCGATCACCCGGTATATGTGTAACTTTACGATTTGTTGCAACACCACTTGCCGGCCGCGGTGGCCGAGGGGACTGAGGCGCTCCAGTCACAGTCTACACGGCCACTACGGTTGGGGGTTCGAATCCCCCCTCGGGCATGGATATTTGTGCCGTCCTTAGTTAGTTCATAAGTAGTTTGAAAGTTTGGGGGCTGATGACCCCGTAGTTCAAAAAATGTTCAAATGTTTGTTAAGCTTAAGGGACGTAACTACGGGATCATCAGTCCCTAAACTTACAAACTACTTATGAACTACCTACAACTAAGGACGGCACAAATATCCATGCCCGAGGGGGGATTCGAACCCCTACCGTGACTGAAGCACCTCAGTCCCCTCGGCCACCGCGGCCGGCGACCCCGTAGCAAACAGCAAGCTATACAAACATTTGAACATTTGCAACACCGCTTCCTCATTACAAAATGTATATAAATTGATATCTGACATATATTTAACAATTTGTTACATATTCCAATGCAAGTTTGAGTCAAAATGTCGAAGCATTCGGTCAAGAACGTTCGTAGTTACTGGATTTTGAACATAACGTTAAACAAAGCTCTAGGGTAAATAAAGGTATAGGAGAAGTTATAGGAGAGGGGAAAATAGACGCAGAATGTGGGGGAGGATATGACGGATAGACAGAACGGAAAGAGGGGAGGAGGAAAAGGGGGAGATAGTCAAACAGTGGGGCAGGAGGATGTGGGGAGAGAGAGAGAGAGATAAAGGGAGGCAAAAATAAGGCGAGCAGGTAGCAGGTATCCACTGTGCATTGTGAAATTACGTATATCTCAAATGTGTGCTCTTTGTTTTCTATTTAATCTAAATCAAGCCGTAGTCGTGTTCAGACAGTTCCTCCGTTATTTCAAGAAACATTTTTTCTTACGTTGATTTAACTACCGTAGATTGATACACGGAGTTTGAATTTAAAGCTTATAATCAGCATTTCAAAGTAATATAGCATAATTAGAGGTCTGCGCGGATAAGAAAATTGTTTTCCGCATCCGCAAGGCCCATATCCGCAACCGCATCTGCGGCACTTTATCCGCATCCGCAGATACGTTTTGAATGGGTAATCTCTATCTATATAAAAGCGAAAGGACACTCATTCAGCACTCACTCACTCGTCGGTAGAAGATGTCAGCTAAGAAATATTTTTGCGATAGGGCCGATAGTTCAGTAGATATGGCGTCATAAACAATGAAAACTTCACCGTATTGCTGCACGTGATAGTGTGACTTTATAAAAAAAAAAGTTCAAATGTTTGTTAAGCTTATGGGACTTAACTACGGGGTTATCAGTCCCTAAGCTTACAAACTACTTATGAACTACTTACGAACTAGGACGGCACAAATATCCATGCCCGAGGGGGGATTCGAACCCCCGACCGTAGTGGCCGTGCTGACCGTGACTGGAGCGCCTCAGTCACCTCGGCCACCGCGGCCGGCGTGACTTTATCAGTCCACTATTTGAGAAGGAGAGCACTTAGCGACTTGCAACAAACTTCAAACATAATTTCAAACCTTTAGGAAACTTTTTCTCGCTGACAACCCCAGCAAAATGATGATAGGAAAAAAGTTTGTCGCTTACTACTTTTATGGGGTTCATGAAGTAAAATTATGCATTTGGCATAACGTTACAATTTATTACTCGTAAACTATGAATTGTATTCAAGAGAAATGTTACAAACACACCACTGAACGTACGTTCGAAATTTTATCATAATACCACACACATTTCATGAGATATGGAGTAATAAACAATTACGGTAATGAAAAACCGCCACATCACGCATGACGTTTTGATTTGTTACGTCTTTCCTACTAACTCTATTCGCGACGTATTTTGCAAACGTTTTACATATGCACCACTGGATGTACCTTCGAAATAATATCGTATTACGACATATAGTTCAGATGCTATGACGTCAAAGACACTGAAATACATGAAACTTCGCCCTAAAATGCATGAGGTTGTAATTTACTACATCTTTTCTACCAAATCAATTTACAACACATTTCGCAGGCAGTTTCCTAATATTCCTCTCCTAGGAACCTGGTAAATAATGTCTTTGTAGGACCCGTAATCCAGGAGATCTCTATTTATATATAAAAGCTAAAGGTCACTCACTCACTCACCGACGAAACGAGGAATCTCTAAACCTACTGCAACTATGAAGCTGAAATTTTGCCAGTATGTAGTTTAAAGGTAGAAGATGTTAGCTAAGAAAGTATTTACGATAGGACGGAATGAAGGTGCATGTCGGAGAATACTTTTCCTACAGACTGACGAAATCTACAATTTCAATCCGACCTCACGAAACTTTGCACGCTTTACCTTCAAAAGGAAGGTCACCGTCTACCTAACGTTTCATACGGTGCAGGGGGAGAGTATCTTGTAAGATAAAAGCGGATCTCTAAGAATGTTGGTTGCGCCATAACTTGAAAGCGGCTCGACCAATTTGACAGATCCTTTTTTTGTTGTTTTCGTTATTCTCAGAACACAGGTTGTATGAAATAAAACTGGAAAATTAGAGATCAAGAAAGTGCGTTTTTCAACGTGACTGTGTTTTTATTGCATACAAATCTATAGTTTTGTTCCGATACTTATGAAATTTTGCACACATCGCCATAAAAACAAGAGGAATGTCACTGTCTGTATAAAATTTCGTTCGGTGCACGGTGGAGGGTACTTAACATACGAACTTTGACAAAATGAATAGGTTTTCTCAGATCTTGATGAATTTTTGCACACACGACACTTATACCAAGAGGGAGGTCACAAGATACATACATGTTCGTATGGTACATGACAGAGGGTGTCTTGCAAAAAACATTGCTGAGAAAGGCAAAGGTGGAAACGAACAGAGACATGGGAAAGAAAGAGATGAATGCAGATAGAGGTGGGAAGGGGAGGTGGACTATGAGAGTGTAGAATAAACGAACACCCGGGCAACGCCGGGTTTACAGCTAGCAGCATTTACCAGCATTTAAAACAATGGTAGGCCTATATAATTATTATTAGAGTGTCATTTCTGGGACAACGTAACTGCCTTTGACTTCACGAATCATTGTAACTGTTCTATACCTACTCTGGTAACTGTTGTATACCTACTCAAAACAGACTATTCCAAACAGGAAAACATTGGCGCTCCGGACACACACAGTAGCGCTTCGGAGCCCGTGTGGTCGGAGCACTATGTCAGCTGTTTAATACAGGCATCTTCTTAAATTTCATTGGTTAAAATTGATCGACATACAGTGTATTTTACTGCGTTAACATTAAAAAAAAGTTCTTTCTTTTTTTTTAAGGGACACTTTATTTTCCCCATATTAACGCAGAAGAAGTTATATGATACAAAGCATAGTATGTCACTTCAAGTGTTATAAGTGCCGTCTACTTCTAATTGGTATCTGTCAGCAAAAAGAGACAATTTCGTCTGCATCTACTGCCAGGCTATACACTCTAACACTGTGTACCTTCCTAAAAATGTTACTTTCACTGTACACCATACCTGATTATGAAAGTTGCTATAAAATGCTATTGTAAATCTTTATTAATTCCGTCACCATGTTTATGTGTATGTTTGTCCGTATTTTATGCGCAGCTGTACCGTTCATTCGGTTGCGATGCAACTTTGCCAACATATTGCTTGCACTTTCGCGAAACTTATTAACATAATTAAATGACTGTAAGACTCATAGTCTCATGCCCCGACATCAATACGAAACTGTGCCATCTCGAGAGACCCAGATCGACACGCAACTTCGAACGGTAAAATGTCTTTGTTGACAAAACTGATAAATTTTTCGGTGGCGGTTGTCTTTAAATTTTGCGGAACTTCTGCATCTGTCTTGGTATTTAAATAAGTAATTATGCTACTTTGTCCTGTCTCACACGAATGTTTCAGCAAATTTGAAGTTCCACTTTTGTGTCCAGTGTAAGAATATACTTTTATTACACGCAAAACAGGCCACTATATCGTTGATCTCTTCCTTGCCATCAAATACGTATCCTATTTTTTTTTTTTTTTTTTTTTTTTTTTTTTTGAAATTGACGATTTCATTTAGTTTTCCTTCACTAATGTCAAATCACCTCTTTCCACTTTCCACGATATAGTAACCATTGATTGTTACGTTTACATGATTTTTGAGTTAATATTATTATGAGGAATTATGTAGGTAAATTTAGGCTTGTACTTCATGTTTTTCTTTTTAGTTATGGCGTTTGTTGCAGCAAATCAGCGATTTGACAAGAAAATTTTTATCATCGAAATTGTCATCTTTACATAACTATAGCACAGTGACGCACGTTCGTGAGCCTGACACGTTAAATAGCATTCTATAACATCCCCGCGCTTTAGGAGCACTGTCACACGAAACAATGAAATCTTTTTTTATGCGTCACTTTGTATTGTGCGGTGGGTTATATTTTCGATTCCCCATCCCCCTCTGCTATTCTGAAGAGGATGAAACAGAACACAATCGAAAATAGCTTTGCCTTTGTCCTGTGATTAATTTCAATATTTCGCGTGGTCGCTAAATTTTAAATCCATCTTCTTGTGTTTACAGTTGCGGATGTTACAGATGAAATGTTTGCAGATTGACAGAAGGCAATGTACCAGCGATATCGCATTTGTGTAGCAATTCATGTTCGTACCAACAACAGAACCTGACGTGAAATCAATATCTGCGGGTGATTGTTTCCTGCGGCTGTATGACGACGTGCAACTAGATATATATATATGGCATACCAGATTTCAGCGAGATAAAAATTACTTGCGGAAGATACATGATTATATTGTTTTGTTTCGCAAATCTTCAGATGAACCACATGCTACGAAATTTTATTTAAGAGACGATTTCCGCTCTTCAGCTTTTAAGAGATTTGTAGAAATTACATTTTAGTAACATATGTCAAAATTACGAAGAGAAACGTTTCGTTAAAAGTAAACTGACAAATATCAATAACTCTAAAAGCATGGATTTTCTGTAATTAAGAAAGTAATAGCATCGATCAACGTCAATATATCAGATTCAACACCATAAATAGACGTAGAATATTTAAGAAATAGATATTCGTCACTTTCAGTAAACGAATAGATTGATTCACACATGTGGCATCATATAGATCGTCAAGTGTGTCAGTACTAAGCATCAACGTGTTGTTATATTAGACTTGGCTAAGATTTCAGTTCTTACTAAACTATATATACTTTAATTACGTCCCTTGTTGTCACCGTCTGACGTGCCAAATTAGCGAATAACGACTGACGGTTCTCAGTGACCACACTTTTCATGTTAGAAAATACACATGCAGTTCATTTTCGTTAGATTTCGAAGTTACTATTAACTGGGACCATAAGTGTGGCTGCCTTAGAGTTTTCCATGGGTAATTTGATGCTTTCTTTGCACTAAACATGTTTCCATTTACCTCATACGTCGTTTAGCATTAGATTGAAGTATTTCAAATTGTTTGATATTTCGATAATTGCATTATAGTGTAGAATTTAATTACACCTACAAATAAGATAAAGATAATGGCTTGCGAAGAAAAGAATCGAATCAAACTGAAAACAATAATAAATGAGAACACAAGTATTCCACTTTTATTATCTCAGATATTAGTTGTAGGGGTGGTAAAGACACTGAGAAGAAGTTTAATAGATTTCAAACCACCTGCCGAACACTTAGAATAACTTTGGGAAGAAGAAAAAAGAAACAAATGTGAAAGCTATGAAATTATGGCTGCTCCTAGTCTTGTGTATGGTTCCGAACCATGGACAACAATGAAACAAAACAAAAACTACTTATCTTTCTTAAGATAGATAAAGTTTATCATGAAGGCGTGTAATAAAATGGGTAAAATAAGGACTGGCACAACATATCAAATAAAAATATTTTAAATTAATGAATAGTTAGAAAAAATTGGTTGAAGCGAATCGCGTTGATAGATTGATAGAGAAAATGAATTATCGTTCTCTTAAAAGATGGATGGAGAAGGAAGACATGAATAGGAATGGAACGAAAGATCAAATAAAAAATATTTTAAGTCAATGACTGCCATGTACTTTAGTGTGATCTGCAGAGTATTTGTGTAGAACAGGTAACTATTTATCTATATCTACCTATATGTTGTGCGCCTCGGTTGCATAGTGGTAGAGTGCTAGACTACAAATCCAAAGGTTCCAGGTTCGATCCCCTCCAGGCTCTAGGATTTTTATCTGTCACTTTCCACTTCTTTCACCTCTGGTAGTATTGCTCATGTGAAAAATACCGAGTAGCACTGTGGTTCGGAATCCACGTTAAACTGTAGGTCCCCCTATAACTGACTGGGTAAGTCAGTTGCAGTCAACATACGTACCCAGAAATCCACCCAATGGCGCGTTACTTGGGAAAAACGAATGTTTGTATGCATCTGTACGATCTCTCTGATCTTATCCTTGAGGTCTTAACGCAAAATGTAAGTTGGCGGCAGTAGACTCGTTCTGCAGTCCGCTTCAAATTCTGGCCCTCTATGTTTCTTCAACAGTGTTTCTCGAAAATAACGTCGCCTTCTGTCCAGCGACTCTAATTTGAGTTCCCGAAGAACCCCAGTAACACTCGCGCATTGATCAAACCTACCAGTAACAAACCCAGTCGCCCCCAATAAATTTCTTCTGTGTCTTCCTTTAAACCGACCTGGTGGGGATCCCAAACACCTGAGCAATACTCAAAACGGGGTCGTACAAGCGTTTTACATGCGGTCTACTTTACAGACGAATCACGCCTTCCCAAAAATCTCCCAATAATCCGAAGTCGCACATCAGCCCTCCCCACGACTGTCTTTATATGCTCGTTGCATTTCATATCGCTGTGCAGCGTTACGCCTAGGTATTGAACTGCCGCGACTCTTCAAGCAGTATACTACTGATGCTGAATTCGAACAATACGGGATTGTTTTTACTGCATCACATTACATTTTTCTTAATTTAGAGCTACCTGCCATTACCCACACCTCTTACAAATTTGGTCCAAGTCATCCTGCATCCTACTAAAGTCATTCAATAAGGATATGTTCCTGCACACCACAGCATTATCAACAAACAGCCTTGTAAGGAAATAAATACGTCGCAAATGCAGTTAGTAGGAAAGAGGTAATAAATCAAAACTTCATGCGTGATGAGGCGGTTTTATTTGAAACTAATTGTTTATGACTCCATATCTCATGAACTGTGGTCGTACTATGATAAAATTTCGAACGTACATTCAGTGGTATGCGTGTATACCTTCTGTAACATTTCTTGCGAATAGAAGTAATATTGTACGAGTAACAATTGTGGCGTCATGACAAGTGTAATTTTACAGCATGAACGCCGAAAAAGTAGTAAGCCCCAAACTTTTTTCCTTTGATCATTTTGCTGAGGGTGTCAAAGAGAAAAAGTTTCCTAAAGGTTTGAAACTATGTTTAAAGTTTGTTGCAAGTCGCCAATTGTTCTCCTTCTCAAATAGTGGACTGATAAAGTCACACTATCATATCGCGCAAGACGGGGAGGGTTTCATTGTTTATGACGTCATATCTCCTGAACTATCGGCCCTATCACAAAATCCTTTCTTAGCTGACGTCTTCTACCTATAAACTACATTCCTGTCAAATTTCAGCTTCATAGGTGAATTAATATTCGAGATTTCGTCAGTGAGTGCCCTTTCGCTTTTATATACGAGGCGCGTCCAGAAAGTAAGTTCCGTTTCAATTTATCTCCGCTGCAGCGCTGCGACTGAAGTTCCGCATGTGCGCTGTAGACGATGTGTATCAAGGAGAAGAACGTGCGCCATTTGGAGATCGCTGTCAGTAACGTACGCTTTGTTGTGCTTGTTTGAAATGTCGGCGTTGATTGAAAATCCCGCCGCCTGTGAAATCAGGTCGGTGATTCGGTTTCTGAATGCGAGGAAAGTGAAACCAAGTGAAATTTATCGGCAAATTTGCGATGTTTACGGACCAAATGCGATGAGTGATTCGATGGTGAGAAGATGGGTCCGACAGTTCAATGGCGGGCGTCGTGATGTGTACGATGAAGAACGAAGTGGGCGTCCACCTTTGGTTACCTTCCTCCGTACAGCCCTGACCTCGCTCCTAGCGACTTTCATCTGTTCTTATATCTCAAGTCTTTCCTTGGCGGTCATCACTTCACCAATGACGACGAGCTGAAAGAAACTGTTTCCAACTGGTTGAAGGCACAGGCGGCAGATTTCTATGAAGAAGGTATACAAAACCTGGTGCCATGCTATGACAAATGCCTTACGGCAGTTGTGTGGAAAAGTAGTTTAAGGGTTGTAGAATTTGTGCACAGCAAAACTAGGGTAATGGAGTGCAGTCTAAAAAAATCAGGTGATGCTGAAGTAATTAGATTAGGTAACGAAACAATAAAGAAGGTAGATGAGTTTTGTTACTGGGCAGTAAAATAACAAATGATGATCGAAGTACAAAGGATATAAAATGCAGAAAGGCAATGGGTAGAAAAGCGTTCTTGAAAAAGAGAATTTTGTTAACATCGAATATTGATTTAAGCGTAAGGAAGGCCTTTCTGAAGGCATTTGTGTGGAGTGTTGCCTTGATGGGAGTGAAACATGGACGATAAACAGTGCGGACAGGAAGAGGATAGAGGCTTTTGAAATGTGGTGCTACAGAAGAATGCTGAAGATTAGGTGGGTGGATCGCTTAACTAATGGGGAGGTACTGAACAGAATTGGGGAGAAAAGGAATTTCTGGCATACCTTGACTAAAAGAAGGGATCGATTGGTAGGACACATTCTTAGACATCAAGGAATTGTGAATTTAGCGTTGGAGGGAAGTGTGTGGGGCAAAAACTGCAGAGGAAGACCAAGAGATGGATACAGTAAGCAGATTCAAACAGATGTAAGTTGCCGTTCTTTTGTGGAAATGAAGAGGCTTGCTCAGGATAGAGTAGGATGGAGAGCTGCATCAAACAAGTCTCCGGACTGAAGACCACAACGACAACAGAATTTTGTGGAATAAAAATTTCTTCTGTATCTGTGAAAAATTTAATTTTATTACCAAAAGGAACTTACTTTCTGGACGCGCCTCGTAGATAGAGATATTTGCATTATAATATAGAAATCAACTGTGGAAAGATACGACAGAAAAGAACTAACAATGGAACATGTGTATTGCATAAGACGTAATTTTCTCTTCTATTTGCTATCGGATGGGTACCAAGATAATTTGATTCATTGGAATTCTTTCTAAATAAAGGGGACTATGGAATTTCGTAACTTCTGTCTGTTATTTGAGTGGATGGGGGGGGGGGGGGCAGAGGAAGGAGGAGCAGACGATGAAGAACCGTTATCTGTTCGAATGCGGAGGCAGGGGAGCGATCAATATAGGAAAACGCAGTCCAATTAAATTTGTTCTCAACTCTCATTAATCACGAACGGTTATTGAACGGGCGACGCTATAAAAACCAACCACCGGATTCGGTGATAAATGGAATTTTAGACAAAGGCATAACGCTTATTCGGGACGAATTCGCTAGGCCCGGTCCGCGGAACTTTGCTGATTGGCACAGTGGGCCGTTATTTTCGGGACGGTTTTAGCGTTTTGCGTCCACAGTGTCGCCATGCCGATTTCCCGCCAATTTTGTCGGTGACGTCATATTTCCTTCCGGGTTGGCACGGATGCGTCAGAGGGTATCAGTTAATTGTTTTAGAAAGGCAGTGCGTCTACCTCTACACTCTACAAGCTTATTAATGATATATCATGGACGGTACTTTGTGTGTCGATTAATATATTTCTTCAGTACTTGAGCTAAGCAGTATATTGCAAACTCTGGACGATATTTGGTCGTAAACGGTGGCAGTGCCGATATATCACGACGGATGACAACCCGATACGAGACATAAATTTCAAATGAATACTCCTATCCAGCCGCGGTGGAGTAGCCGAGCGGTCTAAGGCGCCTCGCAGCGAAGCCGTCGGAGGTTCGAGTCCTCCCTGGGGCATTGGTGTGTGTGTTTGTCGTTAGGTTTATTTAACTTAGTTTAAGTAGCCAGAATGAAACTTCACTCTGCAGCGGAGTGTGCGCTGATTTAGTTTAAGTAGTTTGTAAGCTACGGACTGATGACCACGCAGTTTGGTCCGATAGATTTACAAACATTTGAACTCCTATCCATTGCTGAGAGAAATTGTTATTTCAGATACCGATAGTTTTGAGCGCGTTTAACAGTCAGGTTAAGCTGGAGACGAAGATGCAGTATAAGTGAAAACTAGTTTTCCAAAAAAATACAAAACAGCATAGGTTGTCCAAAACAGCTTTAAAACGTCTGCTTTTAAACGGTTTCGTCAGCCCTGAGCTGCAATACTCACATCTGTAAAGGCTGCATACATTCCTAAATAAGGTGACTAATATTTATCATACAAACACTTATTATAAAGCTAAAGAAACACATCTAATATTTTGTCAATTGTCAACTCAACTTGCGGACTAAATTTAAATGTATGAAAATTCGTCGTAATGATGGTTTAGGATCAGCAACTGGAATATTTTGTAAAACAATTTGTTTTGTTCGTCGCAGTTGCATAATTTTGAAGTCAGTGAATAGTTTCGGACTCTACCGTCCATTATCAAACCGGTAGCCTTTCTCAAACCGTGATAATCCAATGCATGTTACAAATGGCTGCTAAAATCTTGTACATTATCCTCTGTTAATACATATTACTAATTACAATAAAATTTAAAACAGCGGTTAAAACAGATGATACATCCACGTTGGAGACCCGTGGTTTTGGTTATGCTCATAATGACAAGAAATGCATGTAAACGTGAACCGTCTGATGATAAACAGTAATATATGAAACCGCTAAAGGCGCTATTTTGTAAATAAATAGCATAATTATATGTAGTCGGTTGCTGTTTTCGTGATTTTAAGAGTCATCCTGTATTTCATACACATTCACAGGCCCAAAATATCAGTTTTTGACAAAATAGCATTATACTTAAAGTGAGCTATGCAGTTCATTTAAACCAGTTGGTGGAACTAGTTGAGTAAGAAAAACTACAAAAAAAAGGAACGTTTACGTAAAAGAACTAATTTGCCATATCGAGACAATATGTGGCAGGCGACGGTAGAGCTGTAGCAAACTGTATGTATTCGGTACTGAGTAACGAATACTTTGGCTGATACGAAATACTGAATCGTTATTCATGAATACATTTCGTTACCCGCATCTACCGTATCGATACGAACTTGCCCTTGCATATATTTCGTTATTCGCATTAACCGTATTGATACGAACTCTGTAAAGGAGACCAATACGGAGAATGCGTGTTTTCTGTGATACTATTTATTAAGAGATGAGTAATTTTTATAGACATCCGTGTCGTACTTTAAGTGGATCTTGCGTAGCTCTACGATTTTAGATGGTTATAGTTGTTCTTAAACTTTTGGATTGTACTTCTTCGCCCGTTCTTACAGGTTAATCATCGATGATCTGACGACCGCTCTTAACTCAAAGATACGTTTTATTGTATTTTTTACCTGTAATGGTTTCAGTTTAATGGTTAATTATTTGTTTTTTATTTTGTCTAGTATAAAAAAGTTTTGCAAAAAATACTCAAAAGTTACCATCTACACATTTTCGTTCACGACGGTATTATCTTAATTGTTAATGTCACATAATACAGTACAAAACTCCCACTGCTCGCAGATGTAGTGCTACTACTGTGATCGGTCACACTGCCATTCGTTACGAAGTATGCCAGTTGATTCTGACATTCCAAGCCTCCAAATTGGAGGTCGTGAGTAAGTCTCGCTAATTACGATCAGTTTGTATGACAAATGCACAGGGGCGCCGACTGCGTGAGTGCTCCGGGGCTCGTGCACCCCCCAAGAAATTTTTTTGGATTGCTGAGCACCCACATAAAATTGAAGTGGAAAATGTATAAATTTTTCATAATCATAGAATATATGACATCAACTGCGATTGGGCAAAGCTGAAAATGTGTACCCAGCCGGGATTCGAACCCTGGTCTCCTGCTTTCTAGGCAGGAAAATTAAAAAAATTTAAAAAATCGGGAAAATCAAAACCTACCTTATGACTCAAGAGGCAATGCAAAACGTGACTATAGCGAGAGACGATATTTCATACGCAAAAGAAATGATCAGTTTTGTACGCGGGTCCCTAAGCGAGTAGTAATGAGTGTCCGTGTTTTAGCCACTATGCTAGCTTTATTCATCCTGTAGCACGTCGGTCCTTTTGACCTTTCAGGTGTACGTATTTATGAACATTCAATTGTATACTTTCAGGTATTTAGCTTAATGAATCTGATGCTGATGCTAAAGTTAATCGTTTTTCATCTATCTTTGTCACTTCCCTTGTTATTAAAATTATAGATTCAGTCGGAATTTGTAATGCTTTTCTCTCAATCTTAAAAAACCCACGGAGTATATTAATACTGTCAGATATGTCATGAAGTTATCTCGAAGTGATGAAAGTTTCGATGAAGTATACAGCTCTTGCTTGGAACTGACCAAAAAAATTTGATGTCGGACTTCAAAATCTCAAAATATTTCAAAGATTTCTGTAAATCTCGGTGACGGTATTCTACCAAACGATTTTGTCAGAAATAATACCTTCGCCCAAAATAGATTAGTGTACAGTGAAAAATTATTTCACTGGTCGTGTAGAAGTTTTGGGGTGTTACTTATATCGAAATATCCACTTCGGCCAGTTATATCGCTTTACTGTAGTGTCCTAATGCAGCCATGCTTTCCTTTTCTTCCTCCTCCTTCTTCCTTCTATATTTTAAAGGCCACACAACTGCCTATTTACCTTTATCAAGTATTGCTCATTCAAAAATGCATGAACATGGTTTTCAGGAGGGTTGGTTTCGAACATTTGTGAACCGTGATATAGAGCACCCACACTCATTTTCAAAAGTCGGCGCCTCTGCAACTGCATTTTAATCACGAGGGAAATGGACTGTACTGTCCTTTACTCAGTAGTATAATTGCCTCAAAGACCAGCCATAGAGTATCTACGTGGCAAATTTAAATGTAAATATTAAAGTAATATTAACAGTAACAGTTAAAATTTTTTCGCGGTTTTAAAATCGGTGTAGCGGCCGCATTTCTGGGAGGCACTGGTAACGAAAGTAACGAGTAACGATGCGTTTGTAACGAGTACAGTTTCTTTTAGTAACGGATACATACGGATATGGATCTTTCCGTTACTCTTACAGCTCTAGTAGTCGGGTAGAGGCACAGGGGACAAATCTAGTCTCCGATACCGCTTTGACCCATGACGTCATGTTTTAGGTCATTCCGTCACGCGGTTTCAATACTCACTGTTTATGTGTCTGATATTTTTCAGACACCTAGGTGGCGTTGTTATCCTTTTGGTGTTATTGTATTTTTGCAAGGTTTAGGTCTTGTTTGACCTATACCTAACCTAACTTTCATTTTAAAATAAAAAAAAAAGTTATCTGTAGCGTAGCCCTAAGAAGGTTAGGTATAGTTTAAAAAAGAAGTTTTCTTTTAGTACGGTTCAGAAACACTCAATCGATTTACAGTTGTATGTTCAACATAAATATATCATTTCAGACCATACAACTTCAGTTGCAAGCTTTCTTTAAAATTACCTATTTATTAATGTATTTCGAAGAGATGGTATCATTAAGTAGATTTGACATATTTAGGTGAAATCTAACTACCGATACCATATTGTGGTAAACGTGTTCGTAGTATCTCTCGATTATGTATGACGTCATATGTGACGTCATTGGTCAAAGCGGTATCGGAGACTACAGTTTATCCGAGGCGCAGTGCAGACGGGGTAGGCAGACAGGGGATGCCCCGAGCGACAGCAGCGCCCCTGGCGGCGGCCCGCGGCCGCGGCCGCTCAGATGACGGGCAGGTGACGCCGCGCTAACGAGCCGCGCTGGTTGCTGGTTGCTGGTTGTGGTTGTGGTTACGGCGCTGCTCGTTAAGCCCGCCTGTCCCCCGTGGCCCACCTGTGCAGCTGACTCGGCGACATCCCGCTGCCTCTTTGCTTTCCGTGTGCAAAACCCTTACTACACGGGCGGTCTGAATCCCTTTTGCAGTCCGCGGTGGCCGAGGGGACTGAGGAGCTCCAGTCACGGTCTGCACAGCCACTACGGTCGGGGGTTCGAATCCCCCCCTCGGGCATGGATATTTGTGCCGTCCTTAGAACTAGTTCATAAGTAGTTTGTAAGTTTAGGGACTGATGTCGCTGTAGTTAAGTCCCATAAGCATAAAAAAATAAATAAATAAAAAAAAATAATAAAATAAAATAAAAAATAATAAAAAAAATTCCCTTTTACACACTGACTAATCGAAGGACGTGTGTCTTTGGTACTTCGTATCTGCGAGCCAATTACATCACTGGTGCGTCTATGGCATCACTGAACTATAGATTGTGACAATTGCTTAGTTCTAAATATCCGAGTTCCTTGCACTGTACTCAAGCGCCACAGTGGTGGCTTCTGCTAAATGGGAAGCTAATCTATTCAGGCCGAGTTCGTTCCAAATATATCTTCGTAATTTATACAGGGTGTTACAAAAAGGTACGGCCAAACTTTCAGGAAACATTCCTCACACACAAAGAAAGAAAATATGTCATGTGGACATGTGTCCGGAAACGCTTAATTTCCATGTTAGAGCTCATTTTATTACTTCTCTTCAAATCACATTAATCATGGAATGGAAACACACAGCAACAGAACGTACCGCCGCGGTGGAGTAGCCGAGCGGTCTAAAGCACCTCGCTGCGGAGCGCGCGGTTGCTCGCCGTGGAGGTTCGAGTCCTCCCTGGGGCATGGGTGTGTGTGTTTGTCCGTAGGTTAATTTACCTAGGTTTAAGTAGCTTGTAAGCTACGGACTGATGACCACGCAGTTTGGTCCGACAGATTTACAAACATTTGATTTGAACAGAACGTACCAGCGTGACTTCACTTTGTTACAGAAAATGTTCAAAATGTCCTCCGTTAGCGAGGATACATGCATCCACCCTCCGTCGCATGGAATTCCTGATCCGCTGATGCAGTCCTGGAGAATGGCGTATTGTATCACAGCCGTCCACAATACGAGCACGAAGAGTCTCTACATTTGGTACCGGGATTGCGTAGACAAGAGCTTTCAAATGACCCCATAAACGAAAGTCAAGAGGGTTGAGGTCAGGAGAGCGCGAAGGCCACGGAATTGGTCCGCCTCTACCAATCCATCGGTCACCGAACTGTTGTTGAGAAGCGTACGAACATGTCGACTGAAATGTGCAGGAGCTCCATCGTGCAAGAACCACATGTTGTGTCGTACTTGTAAAGGCACATGTTCTAGCAGCACAGGTAGAGTATCCGGTATGAAATCATGATAACGTGCTCCAGTCAGCGTAGGTGGAAGAACATGAGGCCCAATCAAGACATCACCAACAATTCCTGCCCAAACGTTCACAGAAAATCTGTGTTGATGACGTGATTGCACAATTGCGTCAGCCCACGCATGTTGATCGTGAAAATTTACATTTTACATTGAAAGAGAAATAATGAAATGAGCTCTAACATGGAAATTAAGCGTTTCTGGACACATGTCCACATAACATATTTTCTTTCTTTGTGTGTGAGGAATGTTTCGTGAAAGTTTGGCCGTACCTTTTTGTAACACCCTGAATATATGTGGCGTCTGTTCTTTCGGACATGTCCGAAAGAACAGACGCCACATATATTCAGACGGCACTTTTGATCCTGCGGTTATTATCTATTCGTATTCAAGTAATGGATGACGTTAACTGCGAATGGGTAAAGCTGAAAATATGTACCCAGCCAAGACTCGAACCTGGGTCTCCTGCTTTCTAGGCAGTCGCGCTGACCTCTACACCACTGGGGACACAGTGATCACCACACTTGTACGGATTTACTCAAGTACGCCTTCCGCCACATACAAATTCTCAACTTTACCCTGCCCACTAGAACTCAAAATCGTAGTTATAGTAAACTAATTCCCATAGAGTAAGGGTCCTATTCGTGCCTTTGCATTGAAGAAAGGATCATTGCCCGTCATTGGCATTTATATAAGTTATATACACTTGGCGTGTGTTCTTTCGGACGTGTCCGAAGACGTGTAATGATCCTCCATAACATGGTAGCGTAGTGTAGATGCACTAACCAGTGCTTCAGTTGAGTGACCTAAGACTTTTCTGTGCTAAACCTCGATTTAACCATGTATATTGAAGATGATTCTAGTTTCCTAGTGTTGTAGCTATGCACACTGCTATTGCTTTTGAATTTGGTCGGACTGGTAATAACAAATTTCATAAATGAAAACCTGTCGGTTAAATTTCGCGTCTATAGCACGTCATCTTCGTGGTGTAGCAATTTTAATGGCCAGGAATGTAGCTGCGGAAAATTTATGTTTTAACAATCTTCAGAAATCAAGGGGTTACGTTATCCTAAGTTGAGTGTGTGATTTAAAGCTTATATCTACATCTACAACCATACTCCGCAAGCCACTCGACGGTGTGTGGCGGAGGATACCTTGAGTACCACTATCCATTTTCCCTCTTATTTCAGTCACGTATTGTTCGCGGAAAGAAGGATTGTCGGTATGCCTCTGTGTGGGCTCTAATCTCTCTGAATTTATCCTCACGATCTATTCGAGAGATATACATAGGAGGGAGCAATATACTGCTAGACTCCTCAGTAAAGGTAAGTTCTCGAAACTTTGACAAAAGCCCGTACCGAGCGACAAGCGTCTCTCCTGCAGAGTCTTCCACTGGAGTTTAGCGATCATCTCCGTAACGCTTTCACGATTACCAAATGATCCTGTAACGAAGCGCGCTGCTCTCCGTTGGATCTTCTCCACTTCCTCCATCAATCCCACCTGGTACGGATCCCACATCGGTGAGCAGTATTCAAGCTGTGGGCGAACAAGTGAACTGTAACCTACTTCCTTTGTTTTCGGACTGCATTTCCTTAGAATTCTCCCAATGAATCTAAGTCTGGCGTCTGCTTTACCGACGATTGATTTTATATGGTCATTCCATTTTAAATCCCTCCTAATGACTACTCCCAGATAATTTATGGAATTAACTGCTTCCAGTTGCTGACCTGCTATAGTGTAGCTAAATGATACAGGATCTTTCTGTGTATTCGCAGCACATTACACTTGTCTACATTGAGCTTTAATTGCCATTCCCTGCACCATGCGTCAATTCGATGCAGATCCTCCTGCATCTCAATACAATTTTCCAACCTCTCTATATACTACCGCATCATGCGCAAAAAGCCTCAGTGAACTTTCGACGTTATCCGCAAGGTCATTTATATATATCGTGAACAGCAACGGACCCACGACACTCCCCTGTGGCACACCTGACATAACTCCTACTTCGGAAGACTTCTCTCCATTGAGAATGACCTGCTGCTTTCTGTTATCTAGAAATTCCCCAATCCAATCACACAATTGGTCTGATAGACCATATGCTCTTACTTTGTTCATTAACCGTCTGTGGGGAACTGTATCAAACGCCTTGCGGAAGTCGAGAAACACAGCATCTACCTGAGAACCCGTGTCTATGGCCCTCTGAGTCTCGTGGACGAATAGCGCGAGCTGGGTTTCACGCAAACGCCTTTTTCGAAAATCATGCTGATTCCTACAGAGCAGGTTACTAGTCTCGAGAAATGTCATTATATTCGAACATAATACATGCTCCAAAATTCTACAACTGACCGACGTTAGAGATATAGGCCTATAGTTCTGCACATCTGTTCGAGGACCCTTCTTGAAAATGGGGATGACCTGCGCCATTTTCCAATCTTTCGGAACGCTATGCTCTTTTAGAGACCTACGATACACCACTGCGAGAAGGGGGGCCAGTTCCATCGCGTACTTATACTTGATATTACGAAAATAAATATGAAATTGTTGGCGTTTCAGTCGAAATAACAAATGCTACTTATTGCAGCTATGGCTACGGCAAATAAGAAAGAGTTTTCCCCTTTTCCTTTCGTTGGAAAGAAAAAGGAGAGTTTAGCTTCGGTTAGCCTGCGAAATACAGTGTCAACAATGTGGGCTAAAAGTGTGGAAGTATGCCGGCGACTTGTGTCCCAGTGCGGTGGCGGCCACTCAGTCATAAAAACCCTTCTCATTAGGCGGGCGGGCAGCACAATTACAGGCCGAATCAACGCTCCGTTTGTTTCTACAACTAGGACTATCTAATTAACAGGGCGTGTTTGTCGAGCGGCAATCTAGACGCGGGATCTGCTGAAAGCGGTGTTTCATTCCGCTCGTAAAGCAAGACGCGTTATCGCCAGGGGGGGTGGCCGGCCGCACGGCACCTGAGCCACGAGGGAGGGGGGAGGGGGGAAGTGGGAGGGGTGGGGAAGACGGCGGGGGGAGGGAGGCGGCGTGTCGTGGCAGCTGGCCGCACGCAACTGCGCATGCGCAAACAAGCTCTGCCAGCAACAGAGCCGCCCGCTCCGACCTGCCAAAGTGTTTTATTAACCTGTAGCGTCGCTCACTGCACTCGCAGACGGATTAATTAGCTTTATATAGGACTAGCTGACAACCCGTCGTTACCCGGGTATTTATTTATTTATTCCTGCCATTTTTCAGGTATATATTCATTTGTGTAAGGCCTGTATGTCTGTAAAATCTCCTGGGAATATAGTTAGGGGACTGATGACCTAGATGTTTAGTCCCCTTAAAAACCAACAACAACAATACAGTTAGTATATACATGTGGCGTCTGTTCCGAAAGAACAGACGTCACTTCTGATCCTGCAGTTTTTATTATTTAATATTCATAGAATATATGACATCAACTGCAATTTTGTTTGTTTGTTTTTGTTTTTTGTTTGTTTTTTCGTCAGATACAAATTCCCAGCTTCGCCCTGCCCACAGTACTCAAACTCGTAGTTATTAAACTAATTCCCGTAAGAGTAAGGGCTTCAAAGTTGCCCACCCCTCCTCACTAACGATAGGATCATTGCCCATCACCGGCATATTATATATATACATGTGGCGTCTGTTCCGAAAGAACAGACGTCACTTCTGATCCTGCAATTGTTATTATTTAATAGTCATAGAATATATGACATCAACTGCGATTGGGCAAAGCTGAAAGTGTGTACCCAGCCGCGATTCGAACCCGGGTCTCCTGCTTTCTAGGCAGTTGCGATGACCCCTACACCACTGAGGACACAGTGATCACCGCACCTGCAAGGACTACCTAAGCACGCCTCCCATCAGATGGGGTGGGCAAGTTTGAAGCTTACGGGAATTAGTTTAATAACTACGAGTTTGAGTACTGTGGGCAGTGCGAAGCTGGGAATTTGTAGCTGACGGGAGGCGTGCTTAGGTAGTCCTTGCAGGTGCGGTGATCACTGTGTCCTCAGTGGTGTAGGGGTCGGCGCAACTGCCTAGAAAGCAAGAGACCCGGGTTCGAATCCCGGCTGGGTACACATTTTCAGCTTTGCCCAATCGCAGTTCATGTTATATATTCTATGAATATTAAATACAGTTATTAGTAAAGTAGTATAGATTAAAACTTGGTGCGGGAAGGGGCTGTTTTCCATGAATGTTACTGTTTATGTGCTCATATCTCATGAACTACGTGTCGTTCTGTGATGCAATTTAGAACATACACTCAACTATATGCGTGTATAATGTCTGTAAAATTTCCTGCGGCTACAATACGTAGTGTAGAAATCATAAATTGTAACGTCATACCGAATGCTGTAGTTTTAGTCCAGGAACAGCGAAACGGTACCGTTTATGTGCTCATATCTCATAAACTACGTGTCGTACTGTGATACACTTCAGAAGCTACATTCAACTATATATGTGTATATTGTCTGTAAAATTTCCTGTCACTACAATTTGTAGTGTTCAAATTATAAATTGTAACGTCATACCAAGAGCCATAGTTTTACTCCATAAACAGTGGAAAAGTAGTAAGCGAGAAACTTTTTTTCCTTTAATCATTTTACTATGGTTGCCAGCGAGAAAAAGTTTAATAAAGGTTTGAAATTATGTTTAAAGTTTGTTGCAGGTCGCTAAGTACTGTCATTCTTACACAGTGTATTTCGAAAGTCTCGCCGCATTATATGGCATTTTTTGCGATTATGGTTATGACGTAATATCTTTTGAACCTTTTTGTTGTTAATCATGACAGGCTATACTAGCACCATGTAGTCAAAGTTAAAACATAAGCAAAATAAAATGGGTGACAGAGAATAATATTTCATTTAAAATGGGATAGATTGCTCGACAAATCCAGAACATTGTCAGAGGTGCTTTTAAAAATAATATGATTAGCGTTCCTTATGTCGAGCTGTCTATCCCATTTTAAATGAAATATTATTCTCTGTCACCTATTTTATTTTGCTTATGTTTTAACTTTGACAACTTGGTGCTTGTATAGCCTATCATGATTAACAACAAAAAGGTTTAACAGCTGACAAATCAATGATAATGTTTGTTTTTTAAAAGCCTTTTGTACAATTGTTCTTTTAAAACATTTTGTATATTTTATACTTTGTACAATAAGTGCACAGCCACCCTAAGTAAATAATATGCATAACCTTATGCGATATGGCGCCACTATACGCCTTGTAATGCCACCTGGTAGCAAGAAATGTCTACCTGGACAGTACCGAATGTTTTAAAGTTTGCAGTCTGCTTTTATATGTGTAACAAGCAACTTCTTACATCGGTTCACGTGTGCTCTTGGCACGGAAGAGGTATAATACGACGTAAATCATCATTTTTAATATGAAATGTAACTTACAATTTTATCTGCCATGTGAGAAAGTGTGTTAAATGTTTGTTCAAATGTTTGTATAGCTTATGGGACTTAACTACGGGGTCATCAGTCCCTAAACTTACAAACTACTTATGAACTACTTACGAACTAGGACGGCACAAATATCCATGCCCGAGGGGGGATTCGTACCCCCGACCGTAGTGGCCGTGCAGACCGTGACTGGAGCGCCTCAATCCCCTCGGCCACCGCGGCCGGCAAACTGTGTTATTTTTATGTTTGTAGATGCTAATCTGATGATGGTAAAGCCGAAACGCGTCATTTTTGAGGGCACGCTATACATGAAGTGTGACCTATAATACAGAATTTGCAACCTAACCAGCTCCACAGCAGTACTACCTAAGCATTTGAACATTTTGTCACGTAACGTTTCGCCCACTGCTTACACCAGCCAAGGAGCGGCTCCTGTCGACCACTAACCCTCTGACACGCTGGTGTAGCGGGAAGCATACTCCAAAGGCGAACAGTGCTCCGTATCTCAGCAACCTGCCCCGGTACACTGGAAGTAACCAATACAAACAAGCGTAATACGCACTACTTCTTGTAGAGCACGCTGTTCCAACACGCTGCCCCAGCTCGGAGCTGCGGTAGTGGGGGAAGCTGACGTCACGCACGCTACTCAGCGGCCAAAAGTAAACAGACGCGTTCGTTTAGTTCTCGGTAATGTATAATTGTGAAAATGTTCAAATGTTTGTATAGTCTATGGGACTTAACTACGGGGTCATCAGTCCCTAAACTTACAAACTACTTATGAACTACTTACGAACTAGGACGGCACAAATATCCATGCCCGAGGGGGAATTCGAACCCCCGACCGTAGTGGCCGTGCAGACCGTAACTGGAGCGCCTTAGTCCCCTCGGCCACCGCGGCCGGCTCTAATTGTGACAGCAACAGAAATATCTAGTAGCGAAAGCCCAGTGCCTGCTACTTACAAGGAAAGTATTTGGGCTCGAACAAACACATATACACGAAAATCATATTAGAGAAAATTTAATCGTATTAGAGACCTCTGCGTGTGCCTTGCCACATTGCACTTTGACCTGTCGGTTCGCCAGTAGGGACGGTGCAGCGTGCCTACGGA
Source organism: Locusta migratoria (assembly GCA_026315105.1). Lineage (NCBI taxonomy): Eukaryota > Metazoa > Arthropoda > Insecta > Orthoptera > Acrididae > Locusta > Locusta migratoria. The sequence continues at coordinate 870,836,817 of CM048744.1, forward strand.
GTTGCGTTTTGTGACGTTATTTGTGTGGTGAAGCGTCAGATGGGGCGGCGATTGCTAATCAATCCTGTATTGTTATTAGTTGATATGAAGTTACGAAGAACCCTCCTTCGTGCAGATGATATTAGTGTAGAAGATGAATGATTTGCATGCTTTCTCGTATCATGGTACAGAAATATGAGCATAAGTTGGATACTGTTGTCACACTAACACATAATGATAATATGGATGATAATGACGGACAACGCATTGCAAGCCGTAGTGCTACGGCAAGTGCGGCAAGAGCAGTGGCAGTGAATACCAACCGTCTTCCGAGAAGAAGGTTAAAGTTGCAACTATCATTACGACTTTTGGTGACAACACGCTAGAGAACATGCACGATGATTAATTCATAAGTTATAGTTCAGTTTTTGCATTACGTATGGCGTCTACAATTACATCTACAGTGCTATCTAGAGCATTTTGCAAAGTTTTGCATAAAAACGACAGCCACCAGCACATTGAGGTGTACGTAGAGATACTGTAACCAAACGTTCATACAGATATGTTAGTTCGAGTCCAAGTACTTTCCTTCTTAGAGCCAGCCCATGCAGTAAAGTGTACTGAAGCGAGTAATTATTCTCTGCAATGAAAAGAATAAACAAGGAAAGGTCATTGCTTCAGAACCCTACAATGAAGAGTATGCTGCGTATCACTGCAGCAACCAAGATAACAAGATAACGCTTTACTAAATTCCAGTCGTGGTATCAGACCGCTGACATTTAGGATCACGTAGTTTTTAAATTATTTATAATAAAGAAAAATCATCGATGAGGAACGACCAGGTGTGACGTGTATGGTATTTTCATGGAGAAAAATGGCAATCTTAGTTGTAGGCTAGGTATTTCAGAAACAATTGTGCCCGTGGCGGGAATTGCAACGTGACTGCAGTTCCTCGTGACGTCACTAGGGATGGGCTATGAGAGTTCTCGAGAAACGCGCCACGCTAAGGCAAATTCTCGAGAAATTCCCGAGTACTCTCGAGACGTCGTCGACAGTGCTGCGTTCTCTGGAGGCTGAACGAAACTACGAAGAAGCATTGCGACAGAGCAGTCGTAATCGTTGTCTTCCGTATGTGCCAGGAAGAAACTGGATTATTATTAGTAATTATTAATAATAGTAACCTATTTGGGCATCAATCTTGACAGAACCCTGACATATAAGTAACATATTGAAAAAACAAAAGCTACGATACAAACACGTAATGGCATACTGAACAAACTGACATCTGCAAAGTGGGGTGCCAACGCAAAAGCACTTCGTTCACATGCTTTTCGGTCGCTGAACATGGATGCCCAGTTTGGGAAAGATCTCACCACACTAAAAAACTAGATGTGGTCCTAAACAACACCCGCAGGAAGATAACTGGCTGCCTGAAACCTACTTATATTCCGTATCGGGTATCGCTCCACAAAATATTAGAAGATCTTACCTGAGCTCGCTAGAAAGGAATAAACAAACGAACGACCATCGTCACCTGCTGTACAAAAACCAACCTGTGCCCAAAAGGCTACAATCTAGACGAAGCTTCATGTACTCAGTGGAACCAACCATAGATTCCTTAAAATCACTGTGGCAAGAACAATATCCTGAAGCCCTTATCACAGAGGAAGTCTTACCCCAGGGCTCCCACCTAGACGGCAACACTGGAAAACGCTGAACAGACTTCGTGTGGGCGTGGGGCGGTCGAAACAACGTATGAAAAGGTGGGGCTACACAGACAGTGGCGAGTGTGAGTGTGGTGCAATACAGACGTTGTACACCTTCTAAAATGAAACTTCCTGGCAGATCGAAATTGTGTGCCGGAACCGTGTCTCGAACCTGGGACCTTTGCCTTTCGCGGGCAAGCGCTCTACCGACTGAGCTATCCCGACACGACTCACGATGCCGCCCTACAACTTTACTTCCGCCAGTACCTCGCCTCCTACTTTCCAAACTTCACAGAATCTCTCCTGCGAAACATGCAAGACTAGCACTCCTGGAAGAAAGGATATGGTGGAGAAATGGCTTAGCCACAGCCTAAGGGATTTTTCCAGAATGAAACTTTCACTCTGCAGCGGAGTGTGCGCTGGTATGAAACTTCCTGGCAGATTAAAATTGTGAGCCAGAACCGGGACTCGAACCTGGGACCTAGCCTTTCGCGGGTCCCCGTTCCGACACACAATTTTAATCTGCCAGGAAGTTTCATATCAGCGCACACTCCACTGCAGAGTGAAAGTTTCATTCTGGAACCTTCTAAAATAAATGCCCTTTAGTGGACGCATCTAGAGAGTGCACTCAAGAGGACCTCCTGAAATACACTGGGAAAGCCGCAGTTTACACTGATTTCTGGACGAGCAAAATATGATTCAATTGTACTATATGTTGGATTTTGTCTCTGTTTTTATAGTTTTAAATCTGTACTTTATATTTTATCTCTGTATTTGGCTACTGTTTTTTTGTAAAAGAACCTAATTCTGTACTTTACATTTTATCTCTGACTACTGCTTTCTGTAAAAGCACTTACTTTGTAGTTTAAATTATGTACTGGCTTCTTTCAGTTACATTTCTGATGTAATCCGCACACGAATAAATAAAAAAAAAATTAATAGTAGTAGTAGTAGTAGAATGTTTCGCAGAAGACAAAATGATAGGATTATTATTGAAATACATATCTTACATGAAACAAAAACATTGTTACCAAAAACAAATATGCATTCCGTACTTACATGAGAGAAAAATGTAACATGTTACACCCAAAAACTCCTTACATACGTTTAGTAATTGTAGAAAAAAATTCGGGCATAGCTTACAGTACTAGCCAGCTTCTGTTGTTATTTCAGCTTAAGGCTCTGGTACTTTCTCAACATAGCCACCACAATTTACAACTACAATAGTAACTGTTGGTTGTTACGTCATTCTGTTCAAAAGTTTCGATATCGTTAATTTTGATGGTTTATGCTTGTTATTTCAGCCAAATTGAAAATTGCAGTTTTCCGATACTGGCCCTCTGTTTCAGTCACTATTCAACCCTTTTTATCGAATTTCCTTTTAATGTGATTCTTCAGTTTCTCCCGGCGTATTTGATGATCAAAATATCCACGGATGTACTGCCGGTCTATAGTGTCCAACGGGCACAATATTTCGGCGATCATACATGTCGCCATCATCAGGTGAACTGACGGACTGAGCTCCTGGAAACGCGCCGGCACGGAGATCCGCACGCTACGGCTGCTCGAAGGGAACTGGGTTCTAGCCCGGTAGCGGGCCATTTAAATACCCTCGGCCCGCGGAGCGACCCCTCCGCGGTCCGCGCCCCGCGCCGCGGCCGCGCAGTGGAACCGATTGCGCCGGCGTCTGAGAAGACGTCGGTGTGAGGGCTCTGTCCGCCGTGGTCGTCACTTCGTTACGTTTGCTAGATTTACTCTTAATTAACCCAATTGGTTCTCAGACGCCGGCGCAATCGGTTCCACTGCGCGGCCGCGGCGCGGGGCGCGGACCGCGGAGGGGTCGCTCCGCGGGCCGAGGGTATTTAAATGGCCCGCTACCGGGCTAGAACCCAGTTCCCTTCGAGCAGCCGTAGCGTGCGGATCTCCGTGCCGGCGCGTTTCCAGGAGCTCAGTCCGTCAGTTCACCTGATGATAGCGACATGTATGATCGCCGAAATATTGTGCCCGTTGGACACTATAGATCGGCAGTACACCCGTGGATATTTTTATCCTTTTAATGTGGTTCGAGTGGATAACGTACACAAAAGCTGCGTATTTTGTCTGTCTTTTATTAATATAATAATGCACATTTTTATTCGTTTACGTATCTGTTTCATTGCTTCTATTGTGATATTGTGTAAATTTACATGTTAAATATACACAAGTTAGCGGGCTATCGCTAGAGCTAGAGCTAGAGCTAGTTTCACAGGAAGTACAAGTAAAGTAAAAGAAGGGCAACACTATGAAAAACTTTATATTTTGTTTAAAACAGTGCATACGTGACGTGTCTGGTGTCACTGCAAGATATGATCCATTTATAAACAACATATCTGCTACTAGAAACACAACTACTGCACCTCATTTCTGACGACTAACATTCAAAGGAAAAAAAAATGTGAATCCTTCATAAGTAGTAGGTTGCAAATGACCAATCCATTTCCTGTTAATACGGTACAGTAACAGATAAAACAGTTACCACCTTTTAATCGTCTTGAAAAACAAGATTAAAAGAAATGAAATAGGGAAAACACTAGAAAATTAAAACCCAATAACGGAAATAAGTCATATAAAAATAAACTGTAAGTGAAACCTCGGAATAAACGGTGCACGAACTGCTCTGTACGTAGTATCAACAGGAGTCGCTAGATCGCAGCACTGTAATTTTTAATTGCGATTGCTACCGTTTACTTATAGCCTACTAGCTGAAGACCCGGCGTTGCCCGGGTATTTACTAATTTATTCCTGCCATTTTTCAGGTATATATTCATTTGTATAAGGGCTGTATGTCTGTACGTCTCTTGGGAATACAATTTGTAAGAAAGAAGTAATAGATTAAAACTTAGTGCATGATGGGGCGGTTTTCCATGAACGTTCCTGTTTACGTGCTCATATCTCTCATGAACTACGTGTCGTACTGTGATACAATTTAGAAGGTACATTCAACTATATGTGTGTATACTGTCTGTAAAATTTCCTGCGGCTACGATTTGTAGTGTACAAATTATAAATTGTAACGTCATACCGAGAGCTGTAGTTTTACTCAATAAACAGCGGAAAAGTAGTAACCGAGAAACTTTTTTTCCTTTCATCATTTTACTATGGTTGCCAGCTAGAAAAAGTTTAATAAAGGTTTGAAATTATGTTTAAAGTTTGTTGCAAGTCGCTAAGTATTCTCATTCTCATGCAGTGTATTTCGAAAGTCACGCCGCATTATATGACGTTTTTTGCGATTTCTATTGGTTACGAGGTAATATCTTTTTAACCATGTACCGTATATGATTCTTAACCATGCAGCAATTATTACCTCACGGTAAGGAATGTGTGTACCAAATTTGGTTAAAATCGGGGGGGGGGGGGGGGGTTCGAATCCCCCCTCGGGCATGGATATTTGTGCCGCCCTAGTTCGTAAGTAGTTCATAAGTAGTTTGTAAGTTTAGGGACTGATGACCCCGTAGTTAAGTCCCATACGCTTAACAAACAGTTGAACAGTTGTTAAAATCGGTCCAATGGTTTAGGAGAAAATGAGCAGCATTGTCGCAAAATGCAGCAGTTTTTCGCGCATCTCATTGTTTATGTCGTCATATCTCGTCAAGTATGTATCGTACGTGATTCTTACACTTACGGCGACCGTCCTCATGGATTGAAGGTACAAAATTTGAGAAAGATTGGATCAAAACTGTAGATTTGTATGCAACACGTACAAATATACGGACACTCTGCTTTATATATTAGATATTCGGTACTGTTTTTATTTTTGACCTGCACCCTAGAAGATACTATAGTCGGAATTTCACACTTATTAATCCCCACAGTACATTAATGACATCCTATCTTCGTCATAAATCATATTCTGCACAGCACTGAAAAAATTTATGAATATCATCGTTGTAAATCGTAGAGTTAGTACCTCTTGAAACTGCTAGATAGCGTCGTGATCGAAAGTTCGAACATTTCCCGAGATTTCCCGAACCGTTTTGTAAATTGTTCGAACAGTTGGAGTCACGTTCAAACGCACCTCTACAGGCCGGTAGGCGCTGGTGCGCCTGGCGCGGCGTTCATCTGTTTCGTTGAGCCTTGGATGGGAAAAACCGACCGGTTATAACCGATACCGGTATTTTAGTTTTGAATAACCGCTTTTTTCGGTATTTATTTGATGCCGGTTGTAACCGTTTTTTTTGTTATTGCCAAGAACCGGGTAAAAAACCGGTACGACTAGTTCCTATAGTAGTGGTTAAAAATGTGTTTTTTGTAAATAATTAAAAAAAATTAAAACTAGTAGATCCTAATATTTAGGGCTATCCCTAAACTTTCCACTGCTGTGAAATATTAGGTCATCGCAGTAACTAAGAAAAGCGATCAATGATAATTTAAGAACAATGTCGGCAGTCAGAAACGCGCAACAAACGCGTGGCATAAGAACTTAAGAACTGGTGCAGCTGTTGAGGCATCGATGCACCTGTTGCCGTGTGGCGTGGCCTATTAGACGACGCGCGTGCACCGGCAGTGTACGAGACTTGCCTCCGTCTAGTCATGCGGCAGTTCCTTGCTGTCGTCGCCAGACATCTGTTGTGTCTTTAAATGGCACCATTCCGAGTGTGGAAGTACTTCACAAAGTATGGTAGCAGTGAGGTACAAAGCTCCATTTGCTTTAAAAAGCTGAAAATGGGTGGAGGTACTACAAACATGCTGTGTCATTGAAGGAGAAAGCATCCAAAATGTTTCTTGGAAGAGATGATAAATTCGATTCATATATCTATTATGTAAGTTTGGAATAATAACTTTTAATGTATTATCATATTATGCTAACAAGTTTTATTAATGTGATTCCTTGAAAACGAGGGGCTTTTTTAATAACCAATATGGGTTTAAGTAACATTGATCACGTGTTCCCTCGCGAGGTAGCCATGCGGTCTGAGGCTCCATGTCACGGACTGCGCGGCTGCTCCAGTCGGAGGTACGGCCACAGACAAATATATACAGACGGGAAACCTCCGTAAGGGCCCGATCTCACGCTCAGGGGTGCGGCGCTGGGGGTTTTAAGCAGTTCCGTAAGATGTCCCATGATGGTGCTGAGGTCAGAAGCAGCTCTTTCAACTGGCCAGAGCAGGCGGCAGGTAGCGGCTGTCCCCACCACCACCTCCCCTCAAACGCCAGCTAGGCGGACACAGCCATGGCCTCGTGGCAGGCGGCACGATCTGTCCCCTCAGCCTCCCCTCCACGCTTCCCTCTGACGTGCGAGAGGCACCCTCAGAAGTGCCTCTAGTGTGTTCTACCCGTACTAAGCCAGGGAACCGCCTGACACCTGCTAGCATCTTACGGAACTACGAGAGGAGCGTAGGACAATGGTTTAGGGGGGGGCTACTTCTCTGTATATGTTACTCTGTGGTACGGCGCAGGTGGCTGCGTGGCGCGGCGTTCATCTGTTCGGGTGAGCCGCGCCACAGATCACGTGACGCGGCCGCCTGGCGCCAGATGGCGCGGCGAGCGGCGGCTGTTTTTCAGCGGCTTTTACGGCCGCTCCTCCCGGCCAGGGGCGCGCAGATTAATCAGCGGATTATCAATTATCGCACGCGTCGCCACCGCCGTGAATAACTGGCGCAGGGCTTAGCGCCGATTCGCAAACAGGACGCGGCCTGCAAAAAGCGAGCACAGCCTCTGCAGACAAGTAGCGGCGAAACACAGCGGTCTTCATCGCCATGCGTAACTTCCGACAGCTGACCGAAGAGGTTCTGAAGGTACGTAAAGTAGTGCTGGTCTGCGGATGCGGTTAACTGGCGGATAAATCGAAGGTGCGACTAGTGCACCACATCTGGTGATCTCCGGTACTACCGTAGGAGGCGACAGCCTAATCGGAGGCTGGCAGGAGGAAACGGAGGCGCGACAGAATATCGCTGGCCATAAGGCGCATTTTTCTTGTGTGAAAAGTCTTTTATAAACATTCCTACAGTACCAAGGGCAAAACAATACGAATGTGGATAAGAATGGTAAAGAAAGTGTCGATAAAAAGAAAGAAAAAAACAAAAACACGATACCTTCAACCATGACACATTTCATTATTTCCACAATGAAAACAAACGCAATTGTGGAAGACATGCCGACGTAGCTGCAAAGCTTTCCTTCGAAATGTTACGGTAAAACTAGCACAAGCAAAGCGACAAAAAAACTGATAAAACAGAACATTAACACCACTCCGTTCTTTGGCGCTTATATACAATTTTTGAATTATTTTTGTGGACCGACTATTCGACAACGTAACAGGTCTACACTAGCTTGCAATGTGATACTTCCGGTTTTAATATTGTTATGTATAGACGCTTGTCTCCATTTACTATCTTCAAAATGATATAAATAAAAAAGAGACAAATTTATATGAAGACGGAAGGTCAATGTGTATACATTAACAGGTTCGAGAGTTTTTGACAGAAAGCTGACAGAACACCACAAATAATAAACTTTTGTAGTAGAAGAAAGAAAGAAAAAGGAAGTTAGAACAGTTACAGAGACTTAAAATATTCTCACTTGTTGGGAAACGACCTCAGGACCTTTTGCTTGACAAACTAACACAAAACTACCTGACCCATACTGCACCCAACTACATGCGATCTAAGATTTCGTACTTCGTTAGTCTTCTAAGGCCACCGTGACACGTTTATCAACAATTCTACGTTGACAAAACTTTTATAATAACAAACTCGTATCAGAAAACTTTGATTTTGGTTTATATTTATGGAACTAATGTTGGGAAACAGCATCTTTTCGTGCTACTCAAGATACACTGCAAAATCAAATAAATACGGCAAGATTCATCTCCAAGATGGCGTCTGCTCGATTAGACACGTCCAACCGGAGGTAGCCGGAGGCTCCGAGTGAAATGGCGCCAAATCTCCGCCTCCGGAATAACCGCTCTGTTTCCAACACTAACGTAAAGTACACCAGCGGCAAGACACAATCAGTCAACACCTTAACTGAGCGACGAGATGGCAGTCATCTGTCTTGCATTAATCGCGAATCTTTAATTCAGCGCAAAGTTCCTAGTGATTGGAAAAAAGCGCAGGCGACTCCCGTGTATAAGAAAGGAAAGAGAACTGACCCACACAATTACAGGTTTCCTATAGAATTTTGGAGCATGTATACTCAGTTCGAATATAGTAAATTTCCTTGAGACGGAGAAGCTTCTTTGTATGAATCAGCACGGGTTTTGGAAACATCGTTCCAAACAACTCAACTTGCTCTTTTCTCACATGACATCTTGCGAGCCACGGATGAAGGACAACAGGTGGACTGTCTCTCGACTTCAAAAAGGCGTTTGACGCGGTGCCACACTGCAGACTGCTAACGAAGGTACGAGCTTATGGAACAGGTACACAGATTTGTGACTGGCTGGAAGACGTCCTAAGTAATAGAACGCAGTACGTTGTTCTCGACGGCGAGTGTTCATCAGAGACGAGTGTATCGTCAGGCGTGCCCCAGGGGAGTGTGATAGGACCGCTATTATTTTCAATCTATATAAATGATCTGATGGACAGAGTAAGTTGTAATTTGCGGCTGTTTGCTGATGATGCTGTGGTGTATGGGAGGGTATCGTCTTTAACTGACTGTAATAGCATACAAGATGACTTAGACAAAATTTCTAGGTCTGCCAGCTCCACAACATCAATGGAGCTGAATTGCCTGAAGATGGTCTAAAATAAGACCGAAACTATCCGAAAAAAATTGCACTCTAGACTGTTCTTATATACTACTTCTCCTATTTTCTCACTTCTATGGTATTTTAAGAAAATATTATGTGCCAAATAGTTGCAATCTCATTTATTTTGCAAAGCCAGCTCAACAACATCAATGGAGCTGAATTTCCTGAAGATGGTCTAAAATAAGACCGAAAATATTCGAAAAAAAAAAAATTGCACTCTAGACTATTCTTATATACTATTTCTCCTATTTTCTCACTTCTATGGTATTTTAAGAAAATATTATGTGCCAAATAGTTGCAATCTCATTTATTTCGGAAACCAGCGATATTCTCGGCATATGTGCCGAACGCCGTCGTCTGGGCCTAAAAGCCCACCCGCTAACCGGACCTCTGTCATTTCGCGCGGCGCTGTTGGAAATCCACGCGAAACAATTTCCGCCGGCAGAACTCGGGCGACGTAAAATAAATAGCGCGGAATCGGCAAACTGGCGCGCCAGTGGGGCCGAATGCGATCCGAGTAATCGGATATCAGCGCCGAAACCGCGGCGCGTGCGGTTGGCCGGTGCGTGGCGCAGCCTGACGCGGTCGCTCGCTCTGCCACGCACCTGCGGTCCTCTCCACCCACTGACGCGCACGCGGCACCACGGGTTGTGGGCATCGGTCTCTTCGTTTGGTCTATTTCGTGCAGTGGACTTTCCTGCTTATTCATTCACATTTGATAACATTTACTAGAAGGGATGTATATAATTAAATCGGTCGATGCAAAAGGTCATAGGTCACGATAGTACATCTACGTCTACATACATACTCCGCAATCCAACGTAAGGTGCGTGGCGGAGGGTACCCTGTACCACTGTACCCTGTACCACAGCGCAGGTTGTGGGCATCGGTCTCTCCATTTGGTCTATTTCGTGCAGTGGACTTTCCAGGTTATTCATTTACATTTGATAACATTTACTAGAAGGGATGTATATAATTAAATCGGTCGATGCAAAAGGTCATGCGTCACGATAGTACATCTACATCTACATACATACTCCGCAATCCACCGTAAGGTGCGTGGCGGAGGGTACCCTGTACCACAGCGCAGGTTGTGGGCATCGGTCTCTTCATTTGGTCTATTTCGGGCAGTGGGCTTTCCAGCTTATTCATTCACATTTGATAATATTTACTAGAAGGCGTGTATATAACTAAATCGGTCGATGGAAAAGGTCATGCGTCACGATAGTACATCTACATACATACTCCGCAATCCACCGTAAGGTGCGTGGCGGAGGGTACTCTGAACCACTGCTAGGCATTTCCTTTCCTATTCCACTCCCAAACAGAACGAGGCAAAAAAGAATGCCTATATGCCTCCGTACGAGCCCTAATTTCTCTTATCTTGTCTATGTGATCACTACGCGAAAGGTAAGTAGGCGGCAGCAAGATCGTACTACACTCAGCAATTCCGGCTGACAGGAAATCCCGTATACAGTCGCAAATTTGGGGCGATATACCATAACCACGCAATTTGATTAAAAGTCGTTTGTGAGGTACGTTGTCAAAGGCCTTCTAGAAATCAAGAAATACGGAATCGATATGCAACCCTTGTCGATAGCACTCAACACTTCGTGTGAGTAAAGAGCTAGTTGTGTTTCGCATTAACGATATTTCCTAAATTAACTATGAAATTAACAAGTAAAACTTTATGGTTGATGATACTGAAAGCATGGTTCCTACTAGACCGGTTCGTAGCATCACCTTCCCGGCCCAGGGGACAGCCTTGAATCTTTCTACATCTACATACATACTCCGCAATCTACCGTAAAGTGCGTGGCGGAGGGTACACCGTGCCCCTACTATGCATTTCCTTTTCTTGTCCACTCCCAAATAGAACGAGGGAAAAAGGAATGCCTATATGCCTCTGTACGAGCCCTAATTTCTCTTATCTTGTCTTTGTGATCACTACGCGAAATGTAAGTAGGCGGCAGCAAGATCGTACTACACTCAGCAATTCCGGCCCTCTAAATTTCCTCAACAGAAATTCACGAAAAGAACGTCTTTCCTCCAGCGATCCCCAACTGAGTTTCCGGAGCATTTCCGTGACATTCGCGCATTGGTCGAACTACCAGTAACGAACCTAGCTGCTCGCCTCTGAACTACTTCTATGTCTTCCTTTAAACTGATCTGCTGGGGTCCCAAATAGTTGAGCAATACTCAAGACGTGGTCGTACAAGCGTTCATATGCGGTCTCCTTTACAGATGAAGTGTATCTTCCTAAAATTCTCCCAATGAACCGAAGTCGGCTGTCCGCCTTACTCACAACTTTCCTTACATGTTCGTTCTATTTCATATCGCTTTGCAATCTTACGGCTAGATGTTTGAACGACGCGACAGCATCAAGAAGCTCACTACTAATGCTGTATTCGAACATTATGGGATTGTTTTTCCAACTCATGCGCATCACCTTACATTTTTCTACATTGAGAGCTAGCTGCCATTCCTCGCACCAACTAGAAATTTTGTTGTATATAAAACTCTTCTGGGTTTTGGACCGCATCGTCAAAATATCAAACACTTCACAGACGTTTCGGCCACTATTGCAAGTGGCCATCTTCTGGGTGTACAATGACAACGGCCGCGGAAGCCTTCGTTTAGAAATTTTGTCATTCTGTATGATATTACATTTAGTTACAGACGACACCCTCCCATACACCACCGACGCAAATTACAAGTTACTTTGTCCATCAGATCATTTATTTATATAGATACAAAATAATAGCGGTCCTATCACACTGCCGGCCGCGGTGGCCGAGGAGACTGAGGCGCTCCAGTCACTGTCTGCACGGCCACTACGGTCGGGGGTTCGAATCCCCCCTCGGGCATGAATATTTGTGCCGTCCTTAGTATAAGGTAGTTCGTAAGTAGTTTGTAAGTTTAGGGACTGATAACCCCGTAGTTAAGTCCCATAAGCTATACAAACATTTGAACATTTGAACCTATCACACTCCCCTGGGGCACGCATAAATCAACTTTTTAATTTTATTGTAATGCCAATGGCTTGTAAGTCGTGGAGCACTGCGTAGTTTTTCTTTTGTGACTTACAGCTTAACCGTAATGTTAATTTTACAATTGCTGACACATGACCGCGATCCGCGGACGCCAGGCAGGCGTCTTTCGGGAGACACCATGTATAAGGTAGTTCCTAAGTAGGGGAGACCGGGGCACATTTTCCATAGGGGCAAGTTTTCCAAATCCGTTTATTTTCGAAACAAACCGCTAGATGTTACCACCGGCGATACTGTAGGAAGTAGCAACAAAGCACGCTTCATTTACGAAAGTTTCAGTGTTGTACCAGCAGTCACAACGTCGGCAGGGCTGTTTTCGTCATTTTTGCAAATGTGAGTAAACTTTCACGTTTTTATTGAAACTTAAAATAAACATTCTAGCGTAAACGTATTATTTTGACATTGCACACACTAAAAGTGGGTTTCTTTCTTCACGTACCTGTGCATTTGTTTTGTAAATAGCTTACACTGTTACTCATGTACGTATATGGCGACGGGGCACGTTTTCCGAGTGCATATGGGGCACATATTCCTTATTGCTTTGAGTCTTACGCCAAGTCTAAAGCAAATGAAAAGTGTGTACAGTGCACGAAATGGGCGCATGGAGACTGTACGAAAGGAAATGTTCCATTTTTTGTTCGTATACATTGTGATTCATACAATCAGTACAAGTATTGTTTGTAAAATAAATCACATATTTTGTAAGACCATTAAATAGCATTTGTTTTTATTTAATGTGGCTATTTTTACTATCCTCTTTTGTAATGTATTGTAAATTCATGATAAAAATACGTATTCAGTGAAATCAAGATAATTATCTCTGTTTTAACATTGAAAGTATAATTGGAATATTTGCCCCTGTACATTTTAAGTAAGCTGGAAAACTTGCCCTGCATACGGGGCAAATTTTCCAACGCAACATGGTCAGACAAAACCATTTGCTACCAAGAATGATATTTAATATTTTCAAAAATATCTGTACAAGACTGTAAATAAAGGTGTAGGAAATATAATGATCCGCTGTTTACCGCAAAATCGGTAAAAATAAGAAGTATAAAAATAAAAATGTAAAATGGTGGAAAACGTGCACCGGTCTAAAATGTTCAAATGTTTGTAGGACTTATGGGACTTAACTACAGGGTCATCAGTCCCTAAGCTTACAAACTACTTATGAACTAGTTAAGACTAAGGACGGCACAAATATCCATGCCCGAGGGGGGATTCGTATCCCCGACCGTAGTGGCCGTGCAGACCGTGACTGGAGCGCCTCAGTCCCCTCGGCCATCCCCGGTCTCCCCTAGTTTGTAAGTTAGGGACTGATGAACCCGCAGTTAAATCTCTTAAGCTTAAATATTTGAACATTTTGATGGACTAATTGAAGATTGGAATAAATAAGTACGCCGGGTTTTCAGCTAGTCCCCAATATACAGATCTGTGTGGAGCCTAAAACCGTGCGGTAGCGTATGTGGCAACACGCAGTGCCACGTGACCAACGCCAACCAGCAAGTATTTTCACTAGCAGTACAGCTCCTCTGCCGTCCCAGTAGGCGCGGCGCGAGGTTTACGTAAGGAGTTGGTCGGCCTCGGCTGTTCCACGTGAGCCACCTTGCACGAGTTATTTCCGCGAGGTCCTCGCGAGAGCTGACAGGACGTGCCCATCTGCGGAGGCGTCACATTGTGTGCCCGCAGCGTGACTTCAATCCCGGAGAAAGCGCGCAAAGCCCCGGACGCTACAAAGGCGGGCCCTTTCATCTCGCCCGGCAACGTAACGCCCACGTGCTGCCACGCGCCGTGTGTGTATTCAGCGAGCGAGCACCAACCGCTACCTGTCGGATGAGACCCTCATTTGCCCGGCTCTGGCCGCCTCTGAGGGCCATAAACCCACAAACGATCTCTCAGGCGTAGCGGCCGGGCGACCTTTCGACTGGACCAGAAATAACTTGGTGTCAGACAGCGGATGGAACGTACATGCTTCGCCACAATGGTTAACAAAAACTCACGTAACTGGACAAAATTAAAAGGCACGAAACGTCTCAACACCCACAGCGGATTAAATTTGAAATTACCGCTTTGCGATAATGTTGCTACTAAAAAAAGCGTCACAGATTTGTGAACGGCTGGAAAACTTTCTAAGTAATAGAGCGCAGTAAGTTGTTCTCGACGGCGAGTGTTCAACAAAGACGGGTGTATCGTCAGGCGTGCCCCAGGACAATGTGATACGACCGCTACGATTTTTCTATCTATGTAAATGAACTGATGGACAGAGTAACATGTAATTTTCGGCTGTTTGCTGATGATGCTGTGGTGTATTTTCGAGAAATTCTGTTGAGGAAATTTAGAGGGCCGGAACGATCTTCCTGCCGCCTACTTACATTTCGCGTAATGATTACAAAGACAAAAGAAAAGAAATTATGGATCGTACGGAGACATACGGACATTCTCATCTTCCTCGCTCTGTGTGGGAGTTGAATAGGAAAGGAACTGCCTAGTAGTACAGTGTACCCCCCGCCACGCACCTTACGGCGGATTGCGGAGTATGGATGTAGATGTAGATGCTTCTCATGTCAACCTTTAACCCTGGGTTAAAATGGGAGGATGGTGTTTCTATTTTAATCCAGGTCCAATGGCTGAAATGAGAATAATGTTTGGTTATAGCAACACAGTGCTTTAGTAGGTATGATCCTGTTTTACAGGTAGTAAGCCAGTTGCCTTCCTATGACATTTGAACTGTCTTACTCAGCCAGTTACAGGGGCTCCTACGCACTGGACTTATATTCTGGAGGACGGAGGTTCAAATCCACCTCCGGTCATTCAGATTTCGGTTTTCCGTAAATAACTGCAAACAAATACCGCGACGGGGTTCTTTTGAAAGGACACACACACACACACACACACACACACACACACACACACACAAATGGTGCATGGGCGGGCGTCGTCTTTAATTTACTGTAATAGCATACAGAATGATTTATAGTTGTTGCGAAGAATGACAGCTAGCTCTCAATGTAGAAAAATGTAAGGTGATGCGCAAGTGTATGAAAAACAATCCCATAATGTTCGAATACAGCATTAGTATTGAGCTTCTTGATGCAGTCGCTTCGTTCAAATATCTAGGCGTAACGCACAGCGATATGAAATTTGAGAAAATTTACTTCATCTGTAAAGGAGACCGCGTATAAAACGCTTGTACGACCACGTCTTGAGTATTGCTCAGGAACTGATGACCCAGCAGCATAGTCCCCTCTGAACAACAACAACAGTATTGCTCAAGTGTTTGGATCCCGCAGCAGATCAGTTTAAAGGAAGACATAGAAGCAGTTCAGAGGCGAGAAGCTAGGTTCGACGAGTACGCGAGTGTTACGGAAATGCTCCGAGAACTCAATTGGGGATCACTGGATGAAAGACTACGTTCATTTCGTGAATTTCTGTTACTACTTACATTTTGCGTAGTGATCACAATGGCAAGATAAGAGAAATTAGAGCTCGTACGGAAGCATATAGCCATTCTTTTTTCCCTCGTTCTATTTGAGAATGGAATAGGAAAGGAAATACCTAGTAGTGGTACAGTGTACCGTCCGCTACGCACCTTACGGTGGATTGCGGAGTATGTATGTAGATGTAGAAAAATTCAAGGTTGTGCCCTCGGCAGGGAAGATGATGCTCCCAACCTACTAGCAGGAACCATGCTTTCAGTATCAGCCATAAAACTGTACTTGATAATTTCATAGTCACTTTAGAAAATATCGTTCATTCAAAACACAACACATCTCTTTACTCACACGAAGTGATGAGTGCTATCGACAAGGGTTCGCAAATCGATTCTGTATTTCTTGATTTCCAGAAGGCTTTCAACACCGTACCTCAGCTTTTAATCAAATTGCGTGGTTATGGTATATCGCCCCAAATTTGCTATTGGATAGGGGATTTCCTGTCAGAGAGGATACAGTTCGTAGTAATCGATGGTAAGGCATCGACTAAAACAGAGGTGATATCGGGCGTTCCACAGGGTAGTGTAATTGGTCATCTGCTGTTCCTTATTTACATAAACGATTTGGGAGAAAATCTGAGTAGCTCTCTTAGCTTTTTTGCAGATGACGCCGTCATTTACCGTCTAGTAAAATCATCTGAAAATCAAAACCAACTGCAGAACGATCTGAATAAGGTATCACTATGGTGTAAAATTGACAATTGATTCTAAATAATGAGAAGTGTGAAGTAGTCCAAATGAGTAAGAAAAGAAATCCGTTAAACTTTGTTTACAAGATAAATCAATCAAAAGGTGAAATCGGTAAACACCACAAAATAACTAGGAATTACTATTACTTCAGATTTAAATTGAAAAGAACACGAAGATGATGTCGTGGGAGGTGCGAACCAGAGATTGCGTTTTATTGGTAGAACCCTTAAAAAATGCAACAACAGAACTACTAAATTAACTGCATACACTACGCTTGTCCGTCCATTTTTGGAGTATTACTGCCCATTATGGGATCCTTATCAGGTGGGTTTGACGGAGTACATAGAATGAGTCCATAGAAGGGCAGCTCGTTTTATATTGTCACGATACAGGGGAGACAGCGTTATGGAAATGATACAGGATCTGGGATGGGTATCACTACAACAACGGCGCTTATCGCTGCGGCGTTGGCTACTTACAAAACTACAATCGCCAACATTCTTCTCCGAATGCGAAAATATATTGTTGACTGCCAATTACATAGGTAAAAAGATCATCAGAATAAAATACGAGAAATCAGAGCTCGAACGGAGAGATTCATGTGTTCATTCTTCCCGCGCACTATTAGAGAATGTAAGGGGAGATAAATAGAATAAAGGTGGTTCGATGAACCCCCTGCCAGTCACTTAAATGTGATTTGCAAAGTACTCCATGTAGATGTAGAATTATCAGTCTTGTATTATAAATGAAGTATATTATGCAATTGAAACAATAAGCCATCAAAAATGTTCAAAAGTTTTTATAGCTTATGGGACTCACCTACGGGGTCATCAGTCCCCAAACTTACAAACTACTTATGAACTAACTAAGACTAAGGACGGCACAAATATCCATGCCCGAGGAGGGATTCGAACCCCCGACCGTAGTTGCCGTGCAGACGCACCGCAGTCCCCTCGGCCACCGCGGTCGGCAAGCCATCACATTATATTATTTTAATTGTGGAATATGCTTCATCAGCATAACCAGACTGATCGTTATAGCTGAAATTGCTCATCAAATAAAATTGAGAACTTGACCTTGAGGATTTATCCTGTTGTTGTTGTTGTTGTGGTCTTCAGTCCGGAGACTGGTTTGATGCAGCTCTCCACAATACCCTATCCTGAGCCTCTTCATCTCCACATAAGAACGGCAATCTACATCTGTCTGAATCTGCTTACTGTATCCATCTCTTGGTCTTCCTCTGCGGTTTTTACCCCACACTCTTCCCTACAACACTAAATTCACAATTCCTTGATGTCTAAGAATGTGTCCTACCAATCTATCCCTTCTTGTAGTCAAGGTATGCCAGAAATTTCTTTTCTCCCCAATTCTGTTCAGTACCTCCTCATTAGTTACGCGATCCACCCACCTAATCTTCAGCAGTCTTCTGTGGCACCACATTTCAAAAGCCTCAATCCTCTTCCTGTCCGCTCTATTTATCGTCTATGTTTCACTCCCATACAAGGCAACACTCCATACAAATGCCTTCGGAAAGGACTTCCTTAGGCTTAAATCAATATTCGATGTTAAAAAATTTCTTTTTTCAAGAACACTTTTCTACCCATTGCCATTCTGCATTTTATATCCTCTGTACAGCGAACATCATTTGTTATTTTACTGTCCAAGTAACAAAACTCGTCTACCTCCTTTATTGCTTCGTTACCTAATCTAATTCCTTCAGCATCACCTGATTTTCTTAGACTGCACTCCATTACCCTAGTTTTGCTCTTGTTAATGTTCATCTTATATGCACCTTTCAGCACACTGTCCATTCCGTTCAATCGCTCTTCCAGGTCCTTTGCTGTATCTGACAGAATTACTATGTCGTCCGCAAAATGCAATGTTTTTAATTCTTCCCCCTGAACATTAATTCCTTCTCCAAATTTCTCCTTGCTTTCCTTTATAGCTTGCTCAATGTACAAATTGAATAACATTGGAGCCTCTCTAACCGGTCACAGTGTCAACAAGCATGAATTTTTTTTCCAGTAGAATTGTAGGACTCGGAAAATACATGTGAAAAACGCTCAAATAATGTAGACATAAAGCTCTTTTTAGTGCATGGTGCGTCTTGTTCATCAAGTGTGCGATTAAAAAAGATAAATAAAAAACGTGTTTTAAGCGCCGATGACAAAAACCAGCGATACCTGATGTACTCCACGCCTAGGCCTGCAGCGCTGCCGGCACAGGGGGCTTCCACATTTGGCCACCCCTGGGCAACATCTGCGCCCGTCCTCCATGGAGTTCGCAATGGGCGGAAATTTCCAATTAGACCCAAATCGGAGTGGCCACGCCCCCTAAAAGCGCCGGCGGCTGCAGAGATGGCCAATCGGCGCGCACTCGTCTCCATTTCCTGATTACAATTCGTTAGCTCGCCTCCCGGTCCACGCCCTGACCGCCGGGCGCTCTTTACAAAACCTGATGACGTCACGGCAATGAGGTCGTACGGCGGCTTTCAGCGGAGGGACGTAGGTACGTAGGGAACGCACCGCTAGATGTTAAACCTGGCGTAATTCAGTGGCGTATCTAGGCTTGGGGGGGGGGATAGATCTGCTTGACGAGCAAAATTGCTTGGTGGAGGAAGCGGGCCTTTCCAGGAAACCGCCGCAGGTAGGGAAATGTTCAAATGTTTGTTAAGCTTATGGGACTTAACTACGGGGTCATCACTCCCTAAACTTACAAGCTACATATCAAATACCTTATACTAAGGACGGCACAAATATCCATGCCCGAGGGGGGATTCGAACCCCCGACCGTAGTGGCCGTGCAGACTGTGACTGGAGCGCCTCAGTCCCCTCGGCCACCGCGGCCGGCCCGCAGGTAGGGCACCAGTACTTTTGCCGACTCTCGGTGGGAACGGTGGGGACGTGTTTGCTTGGTCACCAATTTCCAGACAGACTAGCATCTACTATTTGGCCACGATAACTTGACGATTCGCGCGGTGGCTGCTGGGAGCTTGTCTTGCTCGAACGGAAGGCAGCATCGGCTGCTTGCTGCAGTGCTGGAACCGTTACCCTAACAATGTGTACATTAATTCTTCGCGTCAAGGACCATTGTAAGGTTGGCAGCACATGTAAATAAAGGAATAACTTTCCACTGGTGTCGATTTTCTCCGCTTGTGGTAGCACCAACAAAATGGTCAAGTTATCGTGGCCAAATAGTACCGCTCCCGTTGAAGAAACTAATTCACTCCCATTCAATGAAACCTTATGGTAAAACACCCCAATTTCCAATCTTTAGCAGATTGCTGTTATACGATTTTTTTTCCTTTACGGTTCTGGGGGGGGGGGGGGGGCAATTCGCTGTTAAAAATCGCAGACACCGGAAAGTAACGGTGACAGAAATCACTGATAGCAGAAAATCGCATTTCAGCTCTTGGGTCTCGTACATTTTCTTTAGTCAGGCTGGCTGTAAAAATTCCCTGTTAAAGGATACACACAACGGTGTTCTGGGAGTGAAGTCACTACGCCATCAGTATCGTCATTAGTACATCCACTATCCCCCATGGGGCACCTGCCGTCATCGGATCAAAACTGACGTCATCCTCCCACGTGTACATTTTTTTCTTCAGTTTTGTTGTTTACTACTTGTTTAGTAGCTATGGCCAAAAATTGCAGAAGTCGTACAAATGACAAAAGTAGCAGACGCAGAAATCGATGTTGGCTGAGTGCGGAAAGGTACAAGTCATGAATTCGTTAACTGCGACTGTAAACAGTGACAAATCGCTGTTAAAAGTCGCAGACACCGGAAAGTAACAGTGACAGAAATCACTGATAGCGGAAAATCGCAGTTCAGCTCTCGGGTCTCGTACATCTCCTTTAGCCAGGCCGGCTGTAAAAATTCCCTGTTAAAGGATACAAACAACGGTGTTCTAGGAGTCGTGTCACTACGCCATCATTATCATCATCATAATTAGTACATCCACTATCCCCCAGGTGGCATCTGCCGTCAGCGGATCAAAACTGACGTCATCCTCCCACGTGTACATATTTTTTCTTCAGTTTGTGACTACTCACAGTTCAGCATCTGGTCTAGTGGGACGGATTATTGTCTTCGCTACATATCTCATATCAGCTCAGTTTGTGCAGGATAACTTACTTATGTGTTCTTAAATGATTTTTATGTAAATGTTTAATGTTATATGATTCTTGAAGAAGTTTTTTTTTATGTTTCATGTGCTGTGAAGCGATTCAACCTAGGAGGGCAACATCTTCGACGCCGATTCCAAGGAGTAAATATCCGGCCACATCAAGTCGCGGGTCGACGGCCACGAGGCAAGATGTTGATCTCTGTGGTTATCGTCGCAAGAGTTGACATTATTATCGATGGTTTGTGTTAAAACAACAAATTTTAAAAGTCAGTTTCCTTCTGTCTGTCAATGACTACATATGTAAAGTCATAGAAAGCAATAAATGTTACTGTGTTTAAACTTGACGAAAGTGTCAGAGTACATCATTTATGAAGAATTATTTTACGATAAATAATATATTAATGAAACGAGCAGATCATTTAATTCCAATATTCTTCAATCTGAAGTATTTTTGTGAATTTTTATTGGTGGGAAAGTTACGTCAAGAAGACTTCGATAAATTTTTTTTAAAATTTTATTTTTAATAACTTCGGTTAATCGATCATACACATCGATCGATAATCATTCAAGTAATATTATTTTTTATCTGTGGCTATAGCAAAGACCACAAACTGAAGAATTTCTTTTGACAGTTTTATCTATGAGAGAACTTAGAAATATTTTAACGAGAGTGACTGTTAAAGACTTCTTCCCTCGGCGCAAGAATATGATTTTGATATATTGCAACGTATAAAGATTTTACATGAGCATATTTTTTTAAATTTTATATATATATATTTATATGGGCAAGTGGACACCTCAAGGATCACGAAGTCTGACACGGTCACATTCAACCCTAATCATACAAGACGAGTGCTTTTGAAGATAAGGTTTTAACACACGTTCCGCCACACGAAGAGGTCGTTCCGCGGCACTGGCCAAATCACAAAAGTAGCGGACGCAGAAATCGATGTTGGCTGAGTGCGGAGAGGTACAAGTCGTGAATTCGTGAACTGCGACAGTAAACACTGACAAATCGCTGTTAAAAATCGCAGACACCAGAAAGTAGCAGTGACAGAAATCAATGATAGCGGAAAATCGCCGTTCAGCTCTCGGGTCTCGTACATTTACTTTAGCCAGGCCGACTGTAAAAATTCCCTATTAAAGGGTACAGACAGACGTGTTCTGGGAGTCATGTCACTGCGCCATCAGTATCATCAATAGTACATCCATTATCCCCCAGGTGGCACCTGCCGTCGTCAGATCAAAACTGCACCGAGCGAGGTGGCGCAGTGGTAACACACTGGGCTCGTATTTGGAAGGATGGTGGTTCAAATCCACCTCCGGCCATCAAGATTTAGGTTTTCCGTGATTTCCCTAAATCACTCCAGGTAAATGCCGGGATGGTTCCTTTCAAAGGCATGACCGATTTCCTCCCCCATCCCTCCCCAAAAATCCGAGCGCAAGCTCCGTCTCTAATGACCACGCTGTCGATGGGACGTTAAAGACTTCCTCCTCCATCAAAACTGACGTCATCCTCCCACCTGTACATTTTTTTCTTGTTTTGTTGTTTACTACTTGTGACTGTTCACAGTTTAGCATCTATGGCCATAAATCGCAGAAGTCGTACAAATCTCAAAAGTAGTAGACGCAGAAATCGATGTTTGCTGAGTGCGGAGAGGTACAAGTCGTGAATTCGTAAACTGCGACTGTAAACAGTGAAAAAATCGCAGACACCGGAAAGTAACATTGACAGAAATCACTGATAGCGGAAAATTGCAGTTCAGCTCTCGGGACTCGTACATCTCCTTTAGCCAGGCCGGCTGTAAAAATTCCCAGTTAAATGATACACACAACGGTGTTCTGGGAGTCATGTCACTACTCCATCAGTACCATCATTAGTACATCCACTATCCCCCATGTGGCACCTGCCGTCATCAGATCAAACCTGACGTCATCCTCCCACGTGTCCCTTTTTTCAGTTTGTTATGTACTACTTGTGATTGTTCACAGTTTAGCATATACAAAATCAAAAACGTAGCAGATGCAGAAATCGATGTTGGCTGAGTACGGAGAGGTACAAGTCGTGAATTCCTGAACTGCGACTGTAAAGAGTGACAAATTGCTATTAAAAATCGCAGACACCGGAAAGTAACAGTGACAGAAATCAGTGATAGCGGAAAATCGCAGTTCAAATATGTTCAAATGTTTGTAGAACTTATGGGACTTAACTATGGGTCATCAGTCCCTAAGCTTACAAACTACTTATGAACTAGCTAAGACTAATGACGGCACAAATATCCATGCCCGAGGGGGGATTCGAACCCCCGAGCGTAGTGGCCGTGCAGACCGTGACTGGAGCGCCTCCGTCCCCTCGGCCACCGCGGCCAGCATCACAGTTCAGCTTTTGGGTCTCGTACATATCTTTTAGCCAGGCTGGCTGTAAAAATTCCCTATTAAAGAATACACACAACGGTGTTCTGTGAGTCATGTAATGTCACTCCGCCATCTGTATTATTATTATTATTATTATTATTATTATTATTATTATTAGAACATACACTATCCCCCAGGTGGCACCTGCCGTCATCGAATCAAAACTGACGTCATCCTCCCATGTGTCCCTTTTTTTCAGTTTGTTGTGTACTACTTGTGACTGTTCACAGTTTAGCATATATGGCCATAAATCGCAGAAGTCGTACAAATCACAAAAGTAGCAGGCGCAGAAATCAATGTTGGCTGAGTGCGGAAAGGTACAAGTCGTGAATTCGTGAACTGCGACCGTAAACAGTGACAAATCGCTGTTAAAAATCGCCGACACCGGAAAGTAACAATGACAGAAATCACTGATAGCGGAAAATCGCAGTTCAGCTCTAGGGTCTCGTACATCTCCTTTAGCCAGGCCGGCTGAAAAATTCTAGGAGTCATGTCACAATGCCATCATTATCATCATTAGTACATTCACTATCCCCCAGGTGGAACCTACCGTTAACGGATCAAAAGTGATGTCATCCTCCCACGTGTACATTCTTTTTTAGCGTCTATGGCCATAAATCGTAGAAGTCGTACAAATCACAAAAGTAGCAGACGCAGAAATCGATGTTGCCTGAGTGTGGAGGGGTACAAGTCGTGAATTCGTGAACTGCGACTGTAAACAGTGACAAAAATCGCATACACCGGAAAGTAACAGTTACAGAAATCACTGATAGCGTAAAATCGCAGTTCAGTTCTTGGTTCTCGTACATCTCCTTTAGCCATAAATCGCTGAACTCGTACAAATCACGACAGAAGCAAACGCAGAAGTAGATGTTGGCTGAGTGCCGGGAGGTACAAATTGTGAGCCGCGGAGGAGTAGCCGAGCGGTCTAAAGCGCCTAGCTGCGGAGCGCGCGGTTGCTCGCCTTGGAGGTTCGTGTCCTACCTGGGGCATGGGTGTGTGTGTGTGTCTGTCCTTAGGTTAATTTACCTAGGTTTAAGTAGTTTGTAAGCTATGGAGTGATGACCTCGCAGTTTGGTCCGATAGATTTACAAACATTTGAACAAGTCGTGAATTCGTGAACTGCGACTGTAAACAGTGACAAAAATCGCAGACACATGAAAGTAACAGTGACAAACATCACTGATAGCGGAAAATCGCAGTTCAGCTCTCGGTTCTCGTACATCTCCTTTAGCCATAAATCGCTGAAGTCATACAAATCACAAAAGTAGCAAATGCAGAAATCGATGTTGGCTGAGTGCGGGGAGGTACAAGCCGTGAGCCACGGTGGAGTAGCTGAGCGGTCTAAAGCGTCTCGCTGCGGAGCGCGCGGTTGCTCGCCGTGGAGGTTCGAGTCCTCCCTGGGGCATGGGTGTGTGTGTGTTTGTCCTTAGGTTAGTTTACCTAGGTTTAAGTAGTTTGTAAGCTACGGACTGATGACCACGCAGTTTGGTCCGATAGATTTACAAACATTTGAACATCGGAACAAGTCGTGAATTCGTGAACTGCGACTGTAAACGGTAACAAAAATCGCTGACACCGGAAAGTAACAGTGACAGAAATCACTGATAGCGGAAAATCGCAGTTCAGTTCTTGGTTCTCGTACATCTCCTTTAGCCATAAATCGCTGAACTCGTACAAATCACGATAGAAGCAAACGCAGAAGTAGATGTTGGCTGAGTGCCGGGAGGTACAAATTGTGAGCTGCGGAGGAGTAGCCGAGCGGTCTAAAGCGCCTAGCTGCGGAGCGCGCGGTTGCTCGCCGTGGAGGTTCGAGTCCTACCTGGGGCATGGGTGTGTGTGTGTTTGTCCTTAGGTTAGTTTACCTAGGTTTAAGTAGTTTGTAAGCTATGGAGTGATGACCACGCAGTTTGGTCCGATAGATTTACAAACATTTGAACAAGTCGTGAATTCGTGAACTGCGACTGTAAACAGTGCCAAAAATCGCAGACACCAGAAAGTAACAGTGACAAAAATCACAGATAGCGGAAAATCGCAGTTCAGCTCTCGGTTCTCGTACATCTCCTTTAGCCATAAATCGCTGAAATCCTACAAATCACAAAAGTAGCAAATGCAGAAATCGATGTTGGCTGAGTGCGGAGTAACCGAGTAACCGAGCGGTCTAAAGCGTCTCGCTGCGGAGCGCGCGGTTGCTCGCCGTGGAGGTTCGAGTCCTCCCTGTGGCATGGGTGTGTGTGTGAGTGTTTGTCCTTAGGTTAGTATACCTAGGTTTAAGTAGTTTGTAAGCTACGGACTGATGACCACGCAGTTTGGTCCGATAGATTTACAAACATTTGAACATTGGAACAAGTCGTGAATTCGTGAACTGCGACTGTAAACGGTGACAAAAATCGCTGACACCGGAAAGTAACAGTGACAGAAATCACTGATAGAGGAAAATCGCAGTTCAGCTCTCGGTTCTCGTACATCTCCTTTACCCATAAATCGCTGAAGTCCTACAAATCACAAAAGTAGCAAATGCAGAAATCGGTGTTGGCTGAGTGCGGGGAGGTACAAGTCGTGAATTCGTGAACTGCGACTGCAAACAGTGACAAAAATCGCAGACACCGGAAAGTAACAGTGACAGAAATCACTGATAGCGGAAAATCGCAGTTCAGCTCTCGGTTCTCGTACATCTCCTTTAGCCATAAATCGCAGAAGTCGTACAAATCACAAAAGTAGCAAATGCAGAAATCGATGTTGGCTGAGTGCAGTGAGGTCCAAGTCGTGAATTCGCGAACTGCGACTGCAAACAGTGACAAAAATCGCAGACACCGGAAAGTAACAGTGACAGAAATCACTGATAGCGGAAAATCGCAGTTGAGCTCTCGGGCGCCGTACATCTCCTTTAGCCAGGCCGGCCGGCGCGCCGCCCCAGCGGCTGTCGGCAGCTGGCAGCTTCCGCTGTCCACAATTCCATTAGGGGGCGATAGAGAGCTGCTGGGCTGCTAATCGCGTTAATCGTCGTGTAACTCTGTCACGGCGCCGCGTTAAAGAATCCGCGGCGCGCTTTTTTCCCTCCCCGGCGCCTCGTGCTGTCAGCGTCGCGTCCCCGCGGCGCCTCGTTGACAAATGGGATGACACGCGAGGGCGGATGCCGCAGACGCAACCCCCGCCGACCCCACTCGTACCGAGCCTAAGAGCCCACCCCCTCACCCTGCCTCCGATCGAGGGTGAAAAAGTTTTACTCCAACTTATCCGCCAAGGAACAGGTCGTTGGGAGTTCCGGAATTGGATTTGGTTTAGCTGGGGAGGCTGCGTCGTCATACTGCCCCCTCCCCCTCCCCCCCCCCCCACCTGCACCACGCACACTCTTTCACTCGTCAGCCACAGCTCCGGGGGTTGCGACCTCGCAGCCGGCGGCGGTCCGAGGAGATTTCCTTTTAGCCGCCCCCGGCTCGCAGCTACCTAAGTTCGACACATGCGAACGCCCGCTCCCCTCGCGCCCCCTTTCCGTCATCATCCGTCTTCATTTCGCCGGCTGTAATCCAGTAATCCCGCAAATAGAAGCGATAAGCCAATGGCTGAAGCTCCTGAGATGCCCGAGCGTTCTTGCGCGCCGGCTTTGGGGCGTCTCCGCATGCTCCTGCCACGGTCGGGCCTGATTTGAATAATGCCACCTCCTGGATTTCTTCCGCCTTACTCGTCTACCGAAGTACACCACAGGCACAAACTGCAGCACTGGAATGATTGTTGTTGTTGCAGTCCGCAAACTGGTTTCATGCAGCTCTCCATGCTACCCTGTCCTATGCAAGCCTCTTCATCTCAAAATTAATAACTGTAACGTACATACGTCCCTCGGTCTCCCTCTACGATTTCACCCCTAACGCTAAGTTCACGATTCTTGAGGTCTCAGAATGTGATCCACCAACCGGATCTTCCCTCAGGATATGCCAAAAACTCTTTTTCCATCTACAATCCTGTTGAGCACCTCCTCATTAGCTACGTCATCCACCCATCTAATCTTTATCATTCCTCGGAAGCGACATATTTCAAAAGCTTCTATCATCTTTTTGTCTGAACTCCTTATCGTCCACGTTTCACTCCCACACAATGCCACACTCTAGACAAGTGCTAATCCATTCTGAATTTATATGTTCTTTACTTATGCTATCAGAAGTTATTTTGCTACCCAATGAACCTCAGTTACTATTTTATTGTCTCACTAGCTTAAACCCGCGGCTCCGCTCGCGTGTTGGTTGATTATGATATATAAGCTATCTTTCAATAGTGTGCTATGAGACTGGTTTCGAAGGATGAAATGAAATACAATACGTTCCTTAGAAACAAAAAATTTTAATCAACATTCAAATAAAAAAAATTATGTGAAGTGCTTCATGATTTACAATAAATAATACATACATTATTCCTTATAGCCTGTGTTGCAGTATCTCAACACGTATGGTGAGAGTAATGTCCAAATTCATTTTAATTTCATTTCAGGGCATTCTGGTAAACTACGTTATTTGCATTAAAAGAAATTTCTTTTTTACTGCTTTATTTATTTATTCTTATATTTCCCTCTTCGTATGCTTACCCTTACAGGGAAAGAGCTGAAGACATTGTAGCATGAATAGACCAAAGATATGGCCTGTGACATCACGTTTCGCTGTATGTAACCTCCTTGCTACAGAGTAGCAAATGTCATCGGTGGCCTTCAGTCAGAATTTTTTTATAAAATGAAGACTCTGAACCACCATATCTTCCATCCCCTTATAGCTATCGGCATTGA
This sequence comes from Locusta migratoria, assembly GCA_026315105.1. NCBI lineage: Eukaryota > Metazoa > Arthropoda > Insecta > Orthoptera > Acrididae > Locusta > Locusta migratoria. The sequence continues at coordinate 870,864,773 of CM048744.1, forward strand.
ACTGCTATGGTGTGCAACGGGAGACTTCTGACAACAATTACACACAGACCATTCGTTTGCGTTCTGTAGCTTTCGCTGCAGAGCGAAATATTAACATACACACACGTAGAATTTTATATACACCGATAACTTTCCATCCCAATATACTCCACCCTTTTATCATTATCAACCATCAAGCAACAATGCAACCAATAAAAACATTTTCAAAGAGTAAATATAATTTTCAAAGAGTAAAGATTGTTCCGCATTTCGCTTTATATTTTTCAAATTACTAAATATCTATCATATCGCTATACAACCGTGCCTAAAGCCTTCCTCAGGTATCAATTAGTAACTGTACAAATATTTAAGTCTCTGCGTCTTGTCGTTCGGACGTAATAAGCGTACACCTAAAAGATATTCACATTAATATATATATATATATAGCTATTCGATCGCCATAAAACCGTGCCTAAAGCCTTCCTCGGATAGACATTAGTAAATGTACAACTTTTTTAGCTCTTTATGTCTTGTGGTTCAGACGTGATAAACGTACACCGAACAGACATTCACATTTATAGATATAGATTACGTAATCCATCCAGCATCGCCAGATTTTCTGACACTACACCCCATTACCCTTGTTTTACTCTTGTTAATGTTCATCTTATACCCTCCTTTCAAGACACTGTCCAGGACTTTTACTGTCTCTGACACAATTACGTCGTCTGCAAACAGCAAAATTTTCTTTTTTCTTGCTGAACTTTTATTCTCTCACCGGAATGGACAGTAAATAATAAATTGCAGGTACCAATAGATGGGAACAATGGCCTGAGGGTGTCGATTATGAGGAAATCAAACAAAAACTGATGGACTTAGATGGTGGGTCATGTTACAGGTATGGGATAAGCAAGGTTACCTAAGAAACGCGTGGGTTTGGCAGTAAACGTTAGGAGTCGAGACAGACCAAGGACAAAATACTTGTTTTCGGTAAGGAATCGTTTTACAGTGAATATGCACAAAAGCATTATATTAGTAGGTTATTTGGATGTACACAGGGGAGAAATTTGTTTCACAGGACTGTCACCTATGAAACTAAAATATTCTAGCTTGAGTGGTCATTAACAGATCTTGGACGACATATACATGTACGGTATCCCAAGCTGCTTCCACTCTTTATGCTACAGTTCATCAATCGAAGTACGAATAGGAAGTGGAAACGCCCCAGTTTCTTAGCAACAGATAACGCGTAAGCTTTCACTGGTGCAGGTAATTCGAAATTCTGAAAAAAAGTGAGTAAACTATTGCAAAAGTTGAATATTCAAGAAACGTAGGAAGGAAGAGGATATAACAACAGCGAAAGAGCGAGATCGAAGTGCTCGGTGGAAAAACGTGGAAGATACAAATGCAGTCTTCCCTGCTTTCGGTTATACACCGAAGACCAACTACTGGCCGCGGTGGAGTAGCCGAGCGGTCTAAAGCACCTCGCTGCGGAGCGCGCGGTTGCTCGCCGTGGAGGTTCGAGTCCTCGGCAAGGGTGTGTGTGTTTGTCCGTAGGTAGGTTTACCTAGGTTTAAGTAGTTTGTAAGCTACGGACTGATGACCACGCAGTTTGGTCCGATAGATTTACAGACTTTTTTTTGAACCAACTACTGAAATTAAAGAAGAGGCTTGAGTGGGGTTTTAATTCAGCATTAAAGAATATCAGCTTTCTGGTGACACAATGCATAGTGAAAGAGAAGGAGAACAACAGATTGTTTTTTCTTGCAGAAATAACGAGTACCAATAGCCATATTTATTAATAATTATACAACCGGTTTCGTGACTATACCAGTAACATCTTCAGGCCACGACGTAAAACTGAATGCTTAAATCCGAACATTGCTGCACTGGATTAGGTGCCATGTTTATTCCAATCGTATAATGGATTTCTAGTTGGAACTATTTACACGATGTGAATATTCCAGCTATTAACAACTGAATATTCCCATGTAGATGCGTATAATATCGGTGCAATATGCATGACAACCACACCAATGCAGCAATGTCTGGGTATCACCACTCAGGTTTCCATAGGGTGTAATTAATTAATTTTATAAAAATACGACTGTTGGTTACATCTGCAAGTTGATCATCTGACGCATTCCCATATCCACTCCAATGTAGGTCATCTGAAATTTAATGAACAGTCTATTGGTAGTAGATTATGGATTAAGAGTGAACCGAGTAAATGAAAATTGCTATAAACTAAATATCAAACTAAAAGGCAAAGGTTCCAGGTTCGAATCCAGGTCCGGCACACAGTTTTAATCTGGCAGGAAGTTTCATATCTGCGCCCACTTCGTTGCACAGTGAAAATATCATTCTGCACCGTTTTTGATTACTGCCGGATCCAGCCAAATGAAGGTGGCCTCTGTCGCTATGCCAAACCATATTCCCATGCTCATGCGCATACTGATTCATATCATGCCCTGCTGCCAGCCGTGCGGTTTGATTGTCCTGTAGTTCGATAACTGTCACCTTGAATAAATATTTTCTTCCCTTTTCTTATATGAATACCTTAGTTGTGTAACTAGTTAATTCCTGCTAAGACACAAGACAAGCGGAGTCATTTAAAGAGGCTTCTTTAACAGTCAATTGGTCACACTCTCAGAGCAGCTTACTAACAAAAAGCAATACGGCCATTAAATGAAAACAACAAAATTTCATGGCTAAATATTACCTTTTTCCGGTGACGTATTGTATTGATAACGTAGACCGTTTCCAAAGTATAGGTGGTCGCCTACAGAACTGACGAAACCAAACGAGTTGTCGTAGAAACGGTCAGAAAAAACTTTAAGCTGCAGCGGTAGTTTTGCTTTCTGCTAACGTGATCTATGACGTATAGATATATACTGAGATGTTTGTGCCTATATTTCACTCTGCAGCCAAAACTACACATTGTAAACGGATAGTGTTTGTATGAGGAAGTAGGTATCTGTCTCTCATTTGCACTATGGTGATAAAGAGTTGATAACGATAAGGGGGTGGAAGATATGGGAAGTTTGCTAGTTACCGACTTATATAAAATTCTACGTGTGGGTGTCAATATTTTTCTCTTCAGCAAAAACTACACACTGGAGACGAACGATCGCTCTGTGTTGTTGTAGTACAAAGTCTCCCGTTGTACACCATAGCAGCTCCGTGTCGATAGCTATAAAAGGGTGGAAGATTTAGTGGTTGAAAGTCGTCTGCTTATATAAAATCCGGACTGAAGACCAGCGATGACCTTTGACAGTATAATAGCAAGCGTACGAATAATTAAAAAAAAAGTGCATATTGCACTATGAAAAGTAAAACTACCAAGAAAGATGCCAAAGCGTAAGAAAGAAATTTCGAGTTCTCCGACCGTTTCTAAAAGATAGAAAACGGCGTTGAAAAGTGAATCTACAGACGATAGAAACTTGAAATTTGTAGACGCTGTTTATCTTACACTGTAGGCATCAGCGATTTTTAGATATTCCCATCCCTAAGGGGGTGTTATAGGGGATGAACAGTTTTTTGAAAATACGTTGCTATTAAGGCAATTTTGAAGCAACAAATACAAAACTTGGGATTCAGATTTTTGATTGGAATTTTAAAAACACGTGTTTCGGTATTTTTGGAAATTCAGCCATTAAGCAGGTGAAATAAGGGAAAAATCTTTTAAGGGTGCTACTAAGAATATTTTGATGCTAGAAATGCGAAATTTTGGATTTGGAACCATGGTTAGGATTTAAAAAAAATGTGTTTCGGGATGTTTTGAATTCTGTGAACAATGGTGCAATAATATTCATAGAATATATGACATCAACTGCGATTGAGCAAAGCTGAAAATGTGTACGCAGCCGGGATTCGAACCCGGGTCTCCTGCTTTCTATGCAGTTGCGCTGACCCCTACACCACTGGGGACACAATGATCACCGCACCTGCAAGGACTACCCATGCACGCCTCCCGTCAGATACAAATTCCCAGCTTCGCCCTGCCCATAGTACTCAAACTCGTAGTTTAACTAATTCCCACCCCTCCCCACTAACGATAGGATCATTGCCCGTCACCGGTATATTATATATATATATATATATATATATATATATATATATATATATATATATATATATATACATGTGGCGTCTGTTCCGATAGAACAGACGTCACTTCTGATCCTGCAGCTGTTATTATTTAATATTCATAGGTGGTGGCAAGTATGTCAAAATACTGATTAGGAAAGCATTTTTAAAGGTAAATCTATGAAAATTTATATTTATAAGCTGAAAAAACCAATGCAGACCATACGTCTACGCGTGCGAAACAGCGGGAATTAAGCTAGTAGATATATAAAGTTGTTTCAAGGCTAGGGCCGAGGTAGTGAGGGTGTGCTGAAATGTTAGTCGCGTTTAAAATTAGGAATTAAAATGCCACGTGGGAGCAGCGAGAGTGCGCTGTCTCTTACCGAAGTAGCTGCTACTCGTTAACGACGACCGTCGTTCTGCGAGAGCCGGAGTGGGTGGGGTCTGAAGAATTGACGAGCGCCACAGAAGGCGACGGTGGAGTCCCGCGCGGGTGCTGGCTGAGGTGGTGTTTGCAGAGCGCGCTGTTTGATTTGTCGGCTGCGGTAAACAGAACCCTCTGCCGCATTCCACGTGGCGCATCCCTTACCCCTTCTGGCGACAAGGGCGGCGCGGTAGCTGACTGCTCTCCCAGAGGCGGCAAGCCACTCTAAAATTCGCAGTTTGTCGATAAGGGGAACGCATGTCAACGGACGATTTGCTCCGAAAATGGATCTATGATTCCTTTTAATTTGTCTGTTGTTGATATACACGTCAAAAAAAACTTTTCCATCACCTGTACATTCCGTAAAGTAGTGGTTCCCGAACTGTGGTTCAAAAAATGTTCAAATGTTTGTAATTATATCGGACCAAACTGCGTGGTCATCAGTCCGTAGCTTACAAACTACTTAAACTAAACTAACCTAAGGACAACACACACACACACACACACCTATTCCCCAGGGAGGACTCGAACCTCCGACGGCAAGCAACCGCGTGCTCCGCAGCGAGGCGTCTTAGACCGCTCGGGTACTTCACCGCGGCCCGAACTGTGGTGGTGGTTGTTATTGGAGCTTTAGGGCGCTCGACGTCGTGGTCATCAGCACCCATTCACTGTGTATTATTATGTAGTATTCTGCTTAGTGGCAGGTCCGTGTCTTCGTACGGAGAATTTACGATGCCAATGTTCGCTGTCTTCAGCTTCTTCTTTTAATCTGATGTAACTCCTTCCATTTTCAGGTCATCCATGTGTTGAATTCTTCTCATTCTTCGCCGTGCAGTCCCGCGGGCAAGCGCACTGCCGACTGAGCTATCCCGACACGACTCACGATGCAGCCTCACAACTTTACTCCCACCAGTACCTCGCCTCCTACTTTCAAAACTTCACAGAAGCTCTCCTGCGAACCGTGCAAGACTAGCACTCCTGGAAGAAAGGATATGGTGGAAACATGGCTTAGCCACAGCCTTAAGGGATGTTTCCAGAATGAAACTTTCACTCTGCAGCGGAGTGTGCGCTGATATGGAACTTCCTGGCAGATTAAAATTGTGTGTTGTTTCTGCTTATCATGCTGCAAAGTTGTCATCCCATACTACGTCTTTTCACAGGGCGTAGGTTAGGGTAATCTCGTTGGCATCGTGGCATGTTTGACGTATTGGATTTTTCTGCCCCGGATAGAGATGCCGACAGCTGGTGAGGTTTACAGTGACCGCAATTTCATTAGCGTCGCTACAATAATAACGATAATGGATGTGGCGCGGACTGCGGTCTTTGTAATTATTGCGCAGCGGTGGGGCGGAAGAGAGCTTTGCTTGCGATTTGTGGATCGACTGGCATAACAGCCAGAAAGACCAGCTGCAGTAAACAAGTCAGAACCTTGTATGCAGTCCATCTTGAACGCCGTACGGTATCAAAACACTTACTTAATAAAGAATACAAAACTACGTGCACGTATTAAAAATTTTAATTTCAACTATAAACAAGAGAGGGAAGAATTATCTGCAGCTATAGGTTGCCAACATTCCCTCCGCGAGGTGGTTGTGGCAGCCAATTCTATAGACAACTAGCTTATACCCGCGGCTCCGCTCGCGCGTTGGTTGATTATGATAGATAAGCTATCTTTCATTAGTGTGCTATGAGACTGAATAGTAAGTAATGTAGATCAAATCACACGTATAAATGCGCTCGTTTCGAAGAATCCAATCACGAAATTCAACAATAATGATTGTAATAATACCACAGATCGATCACTTGATGTAATGCGCGAAACGTGAACTAGATTTATTTTTTAAAAGAGATTTCTTTTTGACTGCTTTATTTGTTTATTCTTATATTTCCTTATTCGCATGCTTACCCTTACAGAGAAAGAGCTGAAGACATTGTAGCACGCATAGACCAAAAATATGGTATGTGGCATCACGTTTCGCTGTATGTAACCTCCTTGCTATAGAGTCGCATTGCTTGCCTTCAGTCCGAATTATTTTATAATTTGACGACTTTCAACCACCATGTCTTCCACCCGTTATAGCTATCGGCATGCAACTGCTATGGTGTACAATGGGAGACTTCGGACAACAACTACACACAGACCATTCGTTTGCGTTCTGTAGATTTCGCTGCGGGGCGAAATATTAACACATCCACAAGTAGAATTTTATATTCACCGTCAACTTTCCATCCAATATACTCCACTCTTTTATCAATATCAACCCTCAAGCAACAAAGCAACCAATAAAACCATTTTCAAAGAGTAAATATAATTTTCAAAGAGTAATTATTGTTCCGCATTTTGCGTTATATTCTTCAAATTACTAAATAATTACCAGATCCCTATAAAACTGTCCCTAAAACCTTCGTCAGGTATAAATTAGTAACTGTACAAATATTTAAGTCTTTGCGTCTTGTCGTTCGGACGTGATAAGCGTACACCGAACAGACATTGATCTTTATATATAGATAAATAGCTATCCGATCGCCAAAAAACCGTGCCTAAAGCCTTCCCCGGGTAGACATCAGTAACTGTACAAATTTTTAGGTCTTTATGTCTTGTGGTTCAGATGTGATATACGTACACCGAACAGACATTCACATTTATAGATATAGGTAAGGAATCATGTGTTTGTCACGGTGGGTCCGGGATTAAAATTTGTCTCCCCAACATACTTCCAGGCACAATAGTATTTATGCGTCATAGACGTGCCTTTACAGCTTACGAAGGAGTACTATCGAAATTCTATGTTATCTACTTGTTCAATAATCTGTAGATGATGTTAAATTTATTGATTATTATCTATAAGACAAGCAGTAATCGTGCAGAAATATCATAGGTTACAGCTTACATGTACACCAACACACACACAAATTCTCTAAATTCTCTCTCTCTCTCTCTCTCTCTCACACGCGCGCACACACACACACACTTACACGCAATAACTATCTACCCATGACTGTGATTAGGATGGATGTAAGACAGGGATTGTTTTTTCTCACTTGCTGTATATCTATACAACAAGGATGTAAAGATGGAAATAAAAGTGTTGAGGACTGGAACTGAAATTCAGAAATAAATGAAATCGATCAGCTTCTTTACTGTAATTGCTGTAATCGTTCGAATTGAGGAAGAACTGCAGAACCTGTTGAAATGAACAGTGATGAGCACTCACCATAGAATGAGAATTAAACGAAGAAGACTGTTGACTGCGACAGACGATCAGAAGAGCGAGAGGGTATATTCTTCAGCTTATAAACATTTCATAACTACACGTAACTCTGTCACAGAGAGAATAAGACCGAGGATACATCAGCGGTAAAGGGCTCATTGAGTGAACGCCGCACTCACAACCAGGACACATTCGGTCACTACGAATCCGTCCCATACGTCACAGCTTCATCCGATTTCTGTATATATACTTCGCTTTTAAAGATGTCGTCGCTTGGTCTTTGGTATCAATGATACTCAGGAGGGTACACGTCTAACCAATGATTTAATCACTGTATTCAGCTTTCGTCTCAGATAAAGCAGTATCAGAGTAGTAGCCACCAGTCTCAGCTAGGAGATGGAGTCCGGAACAATTACTATGCTTCGAGGTAACCATCAGCTGGGGAGATGGTGAACCGCTGAATACGGTTGCTGCCTGAGGCCAGATCAGTCTTCACTGATTGTTTTTCTACAGGCCAATGGTCCTGTCATCGAGCTAGCACTCTGTTGCCAACCGTATCTGATTATACTGAAGCGATAGCTGCTTACTTGACAGCCATATACAACCGCTCTCTCAAAGAAGGATCTCTACCAAAAGACTGGAAAGTTGCACAGGTCACACCTATATTCAGGAAAGGCAGTAGGAGTAACCCACTAAACTACAGGCCTATCTCATTGAGGTCAATTTGCAGCAGGGTTTTCGAACATATCCTATGTTCAAATATTATAAATGATCTCGAACTGAATGATCTATTGACCCAAGGTCAATACGGATATAGAAAATATGGTTCATGTGAAACACAACTAGTTCTTCATTCACACGAAGTGATGAGTGCTATCGACAAGGGATCTCAAATTGATTCCGTATTTCTTGATTTGCAGAAGGCTTTTGACACCGTACCTCACAAACGGCTTTTAATCAAATTGCGTGGTTATGGTATATCGCCCCAAATTTGCGACATAGAGGATTTACTGTCAGAGAGAACACAGGTTGTAGTAATCGATGGTAAGGCATCGACTAAAGCAGAGGTGATATCGTGCGTTCCACAGGGTAGTGTTATTGGTCCTCTGATGTTCCTTATTTACATAAACGATTTGGGAGAAAATCTAAGCAGCTCTCTCAGGTTCTTTGCAGATGACGCCGACATTTACCGTCTAGTAGAATCATCCGAAGACAAAACCAACTGCAGAACGATCTATATAAGATATCACTATGGTGTAAAAATTCGCAATTGACTCTAAATAATGAAAAGTGTGAAGTCGTCCACATGAGGACCAAAAGGAATCCGTTAAACTTTGTTTACAAGATAAAGCAATCAAAAGTGAAGGCCGTAAACTCCACAAAATACCTATGAATTACTATTACTTCAGACTTCAACTGGAAAGAACACGTAGATAATGTCGTGGGAATGGCAAACCAGAGATTGCGTTTTATTGGTAGAAACCTTAAAAGATGCAACAGAACTACTAAAGAAACTGCATACACTACGCTTGTCCGTCTTTTCTTGGAGTACTGATGCCCAGTGTGGGATCCTTATCAGGTGTGTTTGACAGAGGACATCGAAAGAGTTAAAAAAAAGGGCAGCTCGTTTTGTATTGTCACGATACAGGGGAGAAAGCGTTACGGAAATGATCTGGGATGGGATGGGAATCATTACAACAACGGCGCTTATCGCTGCGGCGTGGGCTACTTCCGAAACTACAATCGCCAACATTCTCCTCCGAATGCGAAAATATATTGTTGACTCATACTTACATAGATAGAAATGATCGTCAGAATAAAATACAAGAAATCAGAGCTCGAACAGAGAGATTCAGATGTTCTTTCTTCCCGTGCGCTATTCGAGAATGGAATGGGAGATAAATAGTATGACGGTGGTTCGATAAACCCTCTGACAGGCACTTAAATGTGATTTGCAGATTATCTCTTGTAGATATAGAAACGCTGCCAGCGGTAACGAGGGTCATGTGTCACCACGGCATCCGACTCCAGTGGTTGCAACCATGGATCCACAAACAGCGGCATAGACCGGAGAAGGTACCGAGTTAAGATTACCTGACATCGTCTGGTCTGGAGGCGATCAATTCGTTTTATAGTTTCTAAATGATAAGCCAAGATCGCAAACTAACAATTTATTAAGTGACGACCGGTTTCGGTGCACTGTGTCACCATCATCTGGTCATATATATATATATATAATCTGGTCCTCTTGTTAAAAATTGGGCATAAAATAAGAAGTGCAACATTGCACTTAGTCACTATATAAGTTAAAAACATATTTTGTAAGCTGTCATGAGTGACTAAGTGCAATGTTGCACTTCTTATTTTATACCCAATTTTTTAACAAGATGACCAGGTTATAATATATATATGACCAGATGATGGTGACGCATGGCACCGAAACCGGTCGTCACTTAATAAATTGTTAGTTTGCGATCTTGGCTTATCATTTGGAAACTATAAGGTACCGAGTGCTTTTCCTGCCAGCCTTTGCTTCAACACCCAGACGTCGCGGTGCGGGCACCTCCGTCCGAAACGTATAGCAACCAGCCCATAGGTCAAATGTTCAAATCTTTTCGGACCAAACTGCATGGTCATAAGTCCGTAGCTTACAAACTACTTAAACCTAGGTAAACTGACTTAAGGACAAACTCACACACCCATGCCCCAGGGAGGACTCGAACCTCCACGGCGAGCAACCGCGCACTCTGCAGTGAGACGCTTTAGACCGCTCGGCTACTCCACCGCGGACCGGCTCATAGAAGACGTGGCGAGACGTTGAGCTAACGAGACCTCACCGGCTGAGCTAGCTTGGCTGAAAACCTTAATAAATCTATTCCTAATCGCCCCAAAGAACTCATGTGTTCTGTACAGTTTGGATTTCGGGTGGCATTGTGAGAGCCATGGGCTCTGGAGAAGGGAGAGGGGCTGAATCCGCCCCCTACGTTATCTACGTCAGTAGAAATTCCGCCGGAAAAGTGGACGCCGGCAGCAGATGACCACACTACACAGGCGCGGTGGCTGTAGCTGCTCCACTGGGGCATTTGAGCTCTGAACAGGCGTCCGGCGTGTCGGCGGATGGCGATTCATTGGCTGGTGCGGCTGCGTTAATAACGCTGGCCATTAGCGGATAACGCCCGGCAACAGCGGATGACAGGTGGCCACAGCCTCAGCTGCTGCCATACGTCAGCAGGATAGCCGGCGAACACCGCTCTGCTGCACCTGCCGGACCACTTGTGTGACGTCACGTGTGTCAGAGGACGCCGTTATTACTAGCGAAGCCAGCGCGGAAATGAAACTCTGTGTCTGGTTAAAACCGCGTGTCGGACAGGGACCTTTGCCTTTACCAACAGAGCTGCCGAGCACTGCTCACGGCCCGTCCTCGTAAAATTACTTGCACTAGCAAAGCGGTCCTTAGGCCGTTATTACACGAGGCCACCAGGCAGCGCAACCAACTGCTCCACCAGTGATGCCGGTCCTGTTGTTTACACTGTGGGATATACAGTCCATCTCTTGTCTTTATTGGTTAATTCAACGCCAGAATAATCATGTAATTAGTTCATTATGCATGATTTGCTGTTGCTGTTGATGGAATATCGGAGCAGGGCGGTTTTATGTGAGAATGGGGAGTTGTTTGGTTGTTTCGATGGAGGAAGGCCTGGTGCGTGGAATTCCAGAGTGGGTCAGACTTTGGCGTTCTTTACCTGCCACCCTAGCGTTCCGAGGTTTGCATACGCGCCAAGATACAACAGAGGCCTTAGGCCGAGGGCTTGTAAAAATGTCCGCTGAGCTGTCAAAATTGTGGAAGGAGAGTATTGTGTGAGCCCCTAAAGAGCCGATCTCGCTGATTTGGGAAAAGATAACACCACGATGGGATGTTCCCTCGCTCTTTAAAGGAATCAGATTAGATTAATACTTACGATTACCTGTCATAGTCAGGTCTGGAGATGATCTAATCGTTTTAAAGTTTTCAAAATGACAAGCCATGATCGCAGACTAACAATTTATTAAATGACGATCGGTTTCGGTGCACCGTGTCACCATCATCTGGTCAAATATATGTTATAATCCGACATCCAGGGCATCTGACTCCAGTGTATGCAAGCATGGATCCACAAACAGCGGCATAGATCGGAGAAGGTATCGAGTGCATTTCCTGCCAGTCTTTGGTTCAACACCCAGATGTCGTGGTGCAGGCACCTCCGTCCGAAACGTATAGCAGCCGGCCCAGGAAAGATACGGCGAGACATCGAGCTAACGCAACGTCACCGGCTGATCTAGCTTAGCTGAAAACCTTAATAAATTTATTCCTGATGGCCACAAAGAACTCATGTGTTCTGTACAGTTTGGATTTTGGGTGGCTTTGTGAGAGCCATGGGTTGTGGAGAGGGGGGAGGGGTTGAATCCGCCCCCTAAGTTATCTACGTCAGCAGAAATTTCGCCGGAAAAGTGGCTGCCGGCAGCAGATGACCACCTACACAGGCGCGGTGGCTGTAGCTGCTCCACTGGGGCATTTGAGCTCTGAAACAGGCGTCCGGCGTGTCGGCAGATGGCAATTCATTGGCCGGTGCGGCTGCGTTAATAACGCCGGCCATTAGCGGATAACGCCCGGCAACAGCGGCTGACAGGTGGCCACGGTCTCCGCTGCTGCCATACGTCAGCAGGATAGCCGGCGAACACCGCTCTGCTGCACCTGCCGGACCACTTGTGTGACGTCACGCGAGGCACAGGACGCCGTTATTACTAGCGAAGCCAGCGGAAATGAAACTCTGTGTCTGGTTAAAACCGCGTGTCGGACCAGGACTCCATCTGGGACCTTTGCCTCCACCAACAGAGCTACCGAGCAAAGCTCACGGCCCGTCCTCGCAAAATTACTTGCACTAGCAAAGCGGTCCCAGGCAGCACAACCAACTGCTCCACCAGTGATGCCAGTCCTGTTGTTTACACTGTGAGATATACAGTCCAACTCTCGTCTTTATTGATGAATTCAACGTCAGGATAATCATGTAATTAGTTCATTATGCATGATTTGCTGTTGGTATTCAAATGTTCAAATGTTTAAATCTATCAGACCAAACGGCATGCTCATCAGTCCATAGCTTACAAACTACTTAAACCTAGGTAAACTAACCTAAGTACAGCACACACACCTATGCCCCAGGGAGGACTCGAACTTCCACGGCGACCAACCGCGTGCTCCGCAGCAAGACGCTTTAGACTGCTCGGCTACTCCACCGCGGCCCGGCCCATAGAAGACGTGGCGAGATGTCGAGCTAACGCGACGTCACCGGCTAATCTAGCTTAGCTGAAAACCTTAATAAATTTATTCCTGATGGCTGTTGCTGTTGATGGAATATCGGAGCAGGGCGGTTTTATGTGAGAATAGGGATTTGTTTGGCTGTTTTGGTGGAGGAAGGCCTGGTGGTTGGATTTCCAGAGTAGGTCAGACTTTGGCGTTCTTTACCTGCCGCCCTAGGGGTCCAAGGTTTGCATACGTGCGAAGATACAACAGAGGAATTGGGTCCAGGGCTTGTAAAAATGTCCGCCGAGCTGTCAAAATTGTGGAAGGAGAGTATTGTGTGAGCCCCTAAAGAGCTGATCTCGCTGATTTGGGAAAAGATAACACCACGATGGGATGTTCCCTCGCTCTTTAAAGGAATCAGATTAGATTAATACTTGAGATTACCTGACGTAGTCAGGTCTGGAGATGATCTAATCGTTTTATAGTTTTCAAAATGACAAGCCATGATCGCACACTAACAATTTATTAAATCACGATCGGTTTCGGTGCACTGTGTCACCATCATCTGGTCAAATATATGTTATAATCTGACATCAGATATCCAGGGCATCCGACTCCAGTGATTGCAAGCATGGACCCACAAACAGCGGCATAGATCGGAGAAGGTACCGAGTGCATTTCCTGCCAGTCTTTGGTTCAACACCCAGACGTCGCGTTGCAGGCACCTCCATCCAAAACGTATAGCAACCAGCCCATGGAAGCCACTCTCACACGGAGCATGGTTCGCGAGAAGTTTCCTGGATGGCACGCACGTCAGTCGGCTGCGCAGTACGAAAGCGGCTGAAAAACCACTGCGTCTCTCTCACACGGTGCAAGATAGGGTGCGGAAGCTTGCAGGCTGGCTTCGCTGGGTGGACGCCAAAGCGCGAAACGCGGCCGAGCTGCTTCATTTATAAAACGATGGTTAAGAAACTATTCGGTTAAAAAAATTGATTCTGGCACATCTTATAGCTGCATCCTTCAGCTTCATGAAGATCTATCTACTATTTTGTTTGTGGTTATAGTTATTGTGATATTAACGGATTCAGTATAGTACTGCAAGAAATCCGAAAATTTTGCATTGAAAAATAGAGGTCGCTATGAATTTGCGTTTGGTGCAAGATAGGTCATATGTTGCTGGGGATGAAATGTAGCTAAAATATTGAATTATTCTTTGAAGTTGGAAGGATGTCGCTATCTATCACCAATCTCGAGATAATGGGTTGTATGTAAGGCACTTGTTCCGTATCACGCGCGTCAGCGAAGAAAACGGGAAGAAATTTTCATAAAATCCCTTATATCTCTTAAATGATTGGAGGTATCGAAGCAAGATTATTTTTTCATATGCTCAATTTACGAAACTCTCTCATGAATCGCAATATTTAACAAAGTACAGATTTTAATGAATGAAGTAGTGCGCTTTATAAGGACCATCAATAGTTGGGGAAACGAAAATTGCCGTTTTTCTATGTAAGTGAAGAAGTTACTCATTCAATTTTAGAATGGACGTTTTCATGAATTACAAATTATCTTGCCCTCAGTATTATTAGTTTCAATATTCTGGACGACCGATTACCCTGCCGTTTAGTCCCTTCACAAATCGGAACACTCAATGTTCTGTTGCTATTTTATCTGCTTAAAAATGTTAGTGAAAAAATATTTGTTAGCTCTGCTATGTTTTGGCAAAAGAAGCGGATTTTAACACCGGAACAAGGGACGTTACGTTGTCAGGGACAGGATGTGAAAATACGTTTGTCAGAAGAAGGAAGGTCTGGTAGGGCACATAAATGTGTAGTTACATTGAAACTCTCGTGGAATCCGATACCCGAGTATACTTTAATGGTGAAAATCGTGTTTAAAAACAGGCGAAAAAATCTATTTTTTGTATCTCAATCTTAGAAATACAGAAACATTTAACTGACTGGAATCCTGTAAACCAGCCACCATGGTTTAAATTGAATTCTTTTCACAAGCTGAAAGATGTTTGTGATTAAAAAAAAACAAAAAAAAAAAAAAAAAAAAAAAAAAAACAACAACAACAAAAAAAAAAACACATCTCTCTGTGTTGGGACGTTATTAGACGAGGCCACCAGGCGGGGCAATCAACTGCTCCACCAGTTGTTTACAGTGTGAGATATACAGTCCATCTCTCGTCTATATTGATTAATTCTACGTCAGAGTAATCATGTAATTAGTTCATTATGCATGATTTGCTGTTTCTGTTGATGGAATATCGGAGCAGGGCCGTTTTATGTGAGAGTAGGGAGTTGTTTGGCTGTTTCAGTGGAGGAAGGCCTGGTGGGTGGAATTCCAGAGTGGGGCAGACTTTGGCATTGAAGGAAAGAGATCTGTTGGAAGGAAAAGAACGTCCTGGTTTGGGAACCTGTAAAATGGTTTAATGTCTAGACATGTGACCTATTTCGGACCGTAGTTTCCAAAACTAAAATAGCTGTGATGATAGCCAACCTCCTGAAATGGAGACGGCGCATGAAGAAGTAGTTCAGTTTAGTGTGTGTGTGTGTGTGTGTGTGTGTGTGTGTGTGTGTGTGTGTGTGTGTGTATAAATAATGTGTCTCATAAATATTTCTCACGAAGTCAACTATCTTATATAAGGAACTCATTGTTCAATGGGGCGATCTATAATTGTTTAATGATGATTTTGCAGCCAAGATCGCATTTTTCATTTATTATATTACCGGTTTCGGCGTGCTCGACGCCATCTTCAGACCTGTCATATTTTACATAACTTCACAACATTTTTTACATACTAAAAGAGTACATACAGGTTGAGGCGTCACCAAACATAAAATTTCTAGTCACAAATAAAATATATACATTCATCTTCCAATGGTTGTGAAGCGAGGTACTTCAAAGTCCAAGTTCAATATTAATTGAACTACAGTATAACACTAACTATTAGGTGAAAAAAAAGGACAGTGTTAGGGTAAGGTGGTAAAATTTTGATCATTTCGGACAAATGTTATTGAAACTGGAAATATATTGGAAAAAAAATAATTTTAACTATGGCACTTGTTCTTGGACGTTTGATGATTATGTGACACAAATATTAGACAATTTGAAATGTTGGTATAAACACAAAAGAAGGGCCGGCCGCGGTGGCCGAGGAGACTGAGGCGCTCCAGTCACGGTCTGCGCGGCCACTACGGTCGGGGGTTCGAATCCCCCCTCGGGCATGGATATTTGTGCCGTCCTTAGTATAAGGTAGTTGGTAAGTAGTTTGTAAGTTTAGGGACTGATGACCCCGTAGTTAAGTCCCATAAGCTTAACAAACAACAGCAACAAAAGAAGCTTACCGAATTGAGAAAAACCGATCGAAAATGTACTACACTAGGTACAATTGTGATCACTTCCTTGTAGAATTTTGATTACTGGCATCTTCCACATAAAAAGCACTTTTTCCGTCAGGCACCAATACGTCGTGGTACCAAATATTGAATTTTTGTCAGCGAATCCAGTCACCCTTAACTATAAAATTTACAAGAGCTCGTTAGCGTAAGTAGCTTCGCTTACCTCTTAACAGGAAAAAAAATTATATCTTCTTAGCGCAAAGTGGTGTAATCTTAGAAAAGACAGGAGGAGCTCTAGAAACCTGCTACACTACAACGCGCCGGCCGCAGTGGCCGAGGGGACTGAGGCGCTCCAGTCACGGTCTGCACGGCCACTACGGTCGGGGGTTCGAATCCCCCCTCGGGCATGGATATTTGTGCCGTCCTTAGTTGTAAGTAGTTCATAAGTAGTTTGTAAGTTTAGGGACTGATGACCCCGTAGTTAAGTCCCATAGACTCTACAAACATTTGAACATTTTTTGAACACTACAACGCCACACAACGTGACACTACGAGACTGACAAATGGCGCGAAAACTTACGTCGATCGGAATTGTACCTACATCGAATTTGTACCACTTTACCCTATACTGTACTTCAATTAATATTGAACTTAGACTTTGAAGTACCTCACTTCAGAACCATTGAAAGATGGATGTATATATTTTATTTGTGACTAGAAATTTTATGTTTGGTGACGCCTCAACCTGGATGTACTCTTTTCGTATGTAAAAAAATGTTGTGAAGTTATGTAAAATACGACAGGTCTGAAGATGGCGTCGGGCACGCCGAAACCGGTAACATAATAAACGAAAAATGCGATCTTGGCTGCAAAATCATTATTAAAGTCAACTGTCGGCTGATTGAAGCATCGCCTACCCAACGACCACCGCGAAGCGTGACAACAGCGTATGCCCAACCTGGATGTACTCTTTTAGTATGTAAAAAATGTTGTGAAGTTATGTAAAATACGACAGGTCTGAAGATTAGATTAGTTATTTGTTCCGTAGATCCATATTGAGGGGATCCTCGTGGATGTTGAACATGTCAAGAAACAAAATTAAAGGGTTGAATAACAGATAATACTTATAATATAAATACAAATACATACACTTATAATATAAATACAGATACATAAATTTTTAAGGTTTTTTTTTCTTTGCTGATGACATAATAATACTAATATAGTATGAGTGCATGCATCATTTGGTACAATTTAGAAATTCACTAATGGAGTAGAAGGAGTTGGCCACTAGAAAGTCTTTTAGATTCCTCTTAAACTGATCTTTATTTGTAGCTAAATTTTTTATACTCGATGGTAAATTATTGAAAATGTGTGTTCCTGAGTAGTGGACCCCTTTTTGAACTAAAGTAAGTGCTTTTAAATCCTTGTGTAGATCATTTTTATTTCTAGTATTGTATGTATGAACTGAGCTGTTTGTTGGGAAAAGGAATATATTATTTATGACAAATTTCATTAAGGAATAAATATACTGAGAGGCAGTAGTTAATATACTCAGTTCTTTGAAGAGACTTCTACAAGACGTCCGTGAATTTACTCCACAAATAATACGTATTACACGTTTTTGGACTCTGAAGACTTTTGACTGACTTGAAGAGTTACCCCAAAATATTATACCATATGACATTAAGGAATGAAAGTAAGCAAAGTATGCAAGCCTTGTTATTTTTATGTCTCCTATGTCTGATAACACTCGTATTGAAAATACAGATTTGTTGAGTCGTTTCTGCAGTTCTGTGGTGTGCTCCTCCCAACTAAATTTATTATCAAAAAGATGGCGTCGAGCACGCCGAAACCGGTAACATAATAAACGAAAAATGCGATCTTGGCTGCAAAATCATTATTAAAGTCAACTATCGCCTGATTGAAGCATCGCCTACCCAACGACCACCTCGAAGCGTGACAACAGCGTATGCCTGCATGCGTGGAGGCGTGTGTCTCATTTCCGCGGTAGCGTAGTCTCTGTTTTGGATCTCGCGTTTCACGGCACAATTTTTGAGCGAATGGCGTGTGCCGCGTTAGTTTATAAAAAGGGGGAGTGGGGGGGGGAGACCTTGTAATGACGGGGTGGGCCTGCAGCGCCGTGTAGTCTTTGTTTAATAAACATGCCGCGCTAAATATAGGACAGCGCGGGTCCGGAATCAATAGAGCGGCCGTTACGGCGAGCCGAGGAATTTTAATTCGGACTCTCCCCGGCTCAGGGTAATGACAGTGGCATAACGCAGTCGTAATTGTTACCTGCGGCGAGATTGCGCGCGAGTGCCAACAGGACAACAAGGCACGGAAGCCCGCCGTCGCACGCGAGGCTCTGACGAGGACCGACTGAGGCGCACTTCGATCCGATAATCACTCAGTTTCGTACTGCAGCGCAAGAATGTGTGTAGCGTCAGGTGTCGCTAGTGTGCTGGACATTATTCTGTGCTAGTTACGCACACTTATTACTCTTTAATCCAGCAATTTTGGGCCGTCATTAGAAGAGCAGAACCTGGCTGGAATACAAAAGCACATAGAACAGTTGCTGCGCCGGCGCTTTTGTATGCTTTGTTTTCACATACGAGCGAGTTCGGAAAAGAAGTTCCATTTGGTGGTCCAGTACAGATGAAGAAAACAAATTACTTTACAAAAGTATGTAATAAACTATAAATTTTTATATTAATAAAAATACATCTTCTTCTGGTTGTTTCGCAAAGATTGCTGATAATTGTTTACATCTTATCTCCTTATAAAAAGAAAAAAAAATTCAATTGCTATGCACAACGTATGCATCAGTAATAACAAGTGTATCAGTTCTGTCTTGTCTATCTTTGGATCCATTGCCACCTGGCGGACAGCATTAACAACACGCCAACGAAATGTTCTTTGCTGTCAGTCTTTCTTATATTTTAATCAGAAATAGTCACATTTTACCTTTCAATCTAATATGACGGCCATTATGGTGACTTTTTTTTAACACATTGACCAAGCTTTTTTATTCATTTTATATCTCGACGAGAAACCCTTTGACATATTTTCCTTAGGTATCTCACATATTTTCTAAACTTGTTGTTATTGTTGCTGTGGTCTTCAGCCCACAGACTGGTTTGATGCAGCTCTCCACGCTACCCTGTCCTGTGCAAGCATCTGAGAATACGTACGGCAACTTACATCCTTTTGAATCTGCTTACTGTATTCGTCCCTCGGTTTCCCTCTACAATGTTTATCCCACACACTTCCTTCTAATGCTAAGTTGACAATTCCTTGATGTCTCAGAATATGTCCCACCAACCTATTCCTTCTCTTAGGATATGTCCGAACTTTTCTCCCCAATTCTGTTGAGCACCTCCTCACCTCTTCATTAGTTACATGATCTACCCGTGTAATCTTCATCATTCGTCTGTAGCACCACATTTCGAAAGCTTAAACTATTAATTTAATTTCTAAACAAAAATACGCTAGAGATGGTGACAAAATTTGTATAATTTTGCAGCGAAGACCTTGTAAACCATTCTGTAGATGGTAACTTAAATCATTGATACCAGTCAAGGAAAATAATTATATTTTATCAGCGATCATGGCGTAACACCCTAAGGAAGTGTATTTTTATTAACAATTAAACAGATCGCTCTCCATTCGCGTAACATGCCAGGTAACCATAAATATAAGATTAACACTTAAAAGCACAGCTCTTCGGTTGTAAAAAAAGTAATTGTTTACTTGACCATGGTTTCGATTACGACTAGGGAAGCTTTCGTCAGAAGTAAAAATTGAGTTACCTATAAATAAAAGTAAAAAAAAAAAAATTAAAAAATACTATTAACTCCATACCGTTTGCTCGAAGAAAATTACTTACATGTAATGAACAGTCAGAAAGTGGTTCGTGAGCGATAGAGCTCACTTTAAAGTTACAAATGTAGTTTGCAAGTAACATAATTTAGAAACAGAATTCAGCGCGACGTGACGCGCCGCTTCGGGTCGCGTGTGCGGCCAACTCTGTAGATGGCATCGGACTGACAGGCAAACATGCCGTCGATGCCAGGTTGGCACGATATATCTCGCCATCTGGTATTACACACAAGTAAAATAAGTGACAACTGTTATTAAACTGACACATGCACATAGTATGTTGGATACAGTACGTCGAAAGACGATAAAATAATCTGAAAATTGAACAATGTTATTAATAATATATGATAAAAATAGGGAAAAGAAAACAATATTTGAGAATACAGTACGGGAAACAGGATGCAAATATTTCACATTAAGTGATTCAAAGTAAGGGCTCTACGCCATCAAAAAAGTCTTTATCGCGCAATTGAAATTCCTTATTGAGAATGAAATAGTCATTACCGATAGAGTGTTTGAAAATTTCTAACTGTTCAAGCATGTCAAGTTTGAAACCTTTCTTTCCTGTGTGAGAGATGCCGACATCATGAACCTCCTTGCCATATGGATTGTTCTGAGGTCATCGACAGTATTATAAACTTTTATTAAATAATTGTACTACAACAGTCACTTTTTACTAATATTTTACACTCCAGAGTGAAATATAGGCACAAACATCTCAGTTTTTATATATATTAAGATTATATGAACAGAGTGTTTGGATAATAACATTAGTTCATTTGTTTACAGTTTCGTTGGTAGTCTGGTTATCTGGCACATAGGACATAAGAACACAGTTACAAACACGTAACACACTGACAAATATTTGTAACGCAATCGGAGCAAACTGCAGTGGTCATTAGTCGCCACGAGAAATGAAGCAACAAGACCGTCAGCGGTACAGGGAACGATGGAATATAGTGAACTTCTTATGTACTACTTAAACTAATGCTAAGGGTAGCGCACACACACACACACACACACACACACACACACACACACACACACACACACAGGCCTGATGGAGGACTCGAACCTCCGAAGGGGAGCAGCCGCGCAATAATAACTAGCACGCTTCATGGTGCGTACTCAAGAGCTTTCCTTCTGCTAGTAATTTGTCTTCTACTTTCCAAAGACAATTTTAATCAGGGCACACTCCGCTGCAGAGTGGAAGTTTCATTCTAGAAGTGAAAACATTTTTGTTTACCGTTAAGACTGCCCCCCCCCCCCCCCCAGGGGATTCGCGGTTCTTTCGTGAGCACGTGCCTGGCGGGCACGGGGCCCCGAGCTAATGCAGTCTTCCTTCCTTCTTTACTTGCCAGACTACATTTCCTTTTCCCCTTGTAGTAGGACATGTATTTAACCGTCTACTATTTTCCTCATAAAGCTCAATTTCGCAGTTATTGAGTAGTTAAAAACGGAATAAATGTCCGCCTCCGTAGCTCAGCGGTGCGCCGGGCGCCGTGGCTCAGCGCGCCCGGTCAGGGGGCTCAACGCCCTCTGTAATAAAAAAAGCTGAGCCAAGAACACTTCGAACACCAACGAACAAATACGATCAGCGTCCGCAATCAACGGAACTACCCATAGAGCAAAAAAAAAAAAAAAAAAAAAAAAAAAAAAAAAAAAAAAAAAAAAAAAAGCGGTGGCGTCGCTGACTACCACGCGGGAGGCCCGGGTTCGATTCCCGGCAGGGGACTGGGTGTTGTGTGTTGTCCTGATCGTCATCATCTCATCATCATTGGCACATAAGTCGCCCACGCGGCGTCAAATTAAAAGACTTATACTAAGGCGGCCGAACAATCCCCCAAGGGATAAGCCATACGCTTATTTCCATTTTTTACGGAATATATTCTTTTGAATGTTATTAATGTTTGAGAACATATACTTGTGTGAATTTCATTCGCCTTTGTTTGTTTCACGTGTAACGACGGTACTGCAGCAGTACGCAGTGACGGGTTCTCTGCCGACAGCGAGACAATGCCGGTCGCTATCGGTGATTAGCCGAAGGTCGGCGTGCTGAACTGGAAGACATTGCCTGCTGTTGCGGACCGCGAATGACATTTTTTTAAAACATTAACAATGCACATAAAAATGTAAATGAAAATTTTTAGTCTCTTTTTGGATTCTGTACTGAGATGATGTCTTGTTGCAGTTGTGATTTGTAATACTGAATTATGTGATATTACTTACGTCACATATATTTAAAATAAAAAGTTACTGATGAGTGTCAACGATTTCTAAATACTGAATCAAGATGTGCAAATGATTTTCCTTAAGTGATGGAAATTCTGAAGTGAATTTTGAATGTGGTCTGAACGACTTACACGAAAGTTGTGTGTCACTAAAGTGGCACGGTTATTGATATTACGATATCGATAACAGTTATAGACGAGCTATGGAATAAACAGAAACTATCATGGCAACTGAAATTAAAAATTCGACTCAGGGTTTGCCAACCTATTGGACCTTACTGTGGAATCCAATTTTGAATTAATTCATTTTGTTTTTCAATTTGAGGAATTTTATTAACCTGCTAGAACTCGCGCCTTTCAAAGTTACGCGATCGATCGCGTGTATAGCATTTTTCTGCCAGTCAAACAATAGCATGTAGTGTACTTAATATGACTAAATAAGTATTTCTAGTTGCGTTTATAAGGAAACACAAATATTTGACTATTTAAAATTTGTAAAATGCCGATTGTTTTAAAATTACTGTGAGCAAAATACGCGCGAGTCCTCTTGGGTTAAGAATCATATGAAGACTAGTTCAAATGTTCAAATGTTTGTAGAGCTTATTGGACTTAACTACGAGGTCATCAGTCCCTAAACTTACAATCTACTTATGAACTAGCTAATACTAAGGACGGCACAAATATCCATGCCCGAGGGGGGATTCGAACCCCCGACCGTAGTGGCCGTGTAGACTGTGACTGGCGAGCCGCAGACGGCTCGGCCACCGCGGCTGGCTGAAGACTAATATTAATCGTCATTATAATTTTTGTTGCTGGGGTGCTAGTTAATTTCGGGTACGAAGTCACGGTCATTGCAGAAGCTGTTTGCTTATTATATCTGAAGTCACTTAAAAACTGGTACCAGCACACCCTCCCCTCCTTTCCTATCCTCATTCCTTTCCCTCCCCACCGGGGGACTGATAACCTTAGCAGTTTAGTCCGCCTATCCCAACCAAACAACCGAACCCCAATCCAACCTAACTGTTACGAATGTTGTTGTTGCCGTACGGTGTTTTTTACGTTTTGGTCCACTTTAGGTTACGGTAGTAACACTAAAGGTGGACCCTTGCGATCGTCTTTTGACAGCGCAAAATTTAAATGAAAATAACGCATTAACTATACATCAGACACGAAAATAGAATAACCGAATCTGTAGAGGAGAAAATTATCTACAACTTTGCTCTGTTATGTTTTTTTCATATCTCGTAGCGTTTCAAAGATATTTGCAAAAATAACGGCGATTTTGGGATGTTTGTCCGTCCGTCTGTCTGTCCATAACGTGTTCCCTGTTTTTAAGACGAACCGTTCAACCGATCAGCACCAAATTTTACAGACATGATAGTAGGCCGCCAGAGACCAGAACCTCCCTTTTTCAAATTTTTCGGACAAAAAATACGGTAGTAATAAAAAAAGCCGTTTGTTATACAATTGTAATTGAAAACGAACCGTTCATCTGACACGAAAATTGAATAACCTAATTGGTAGAGAAGAAAATTCTCTACAACTTAGCTCCCTTATGTTTTTTTCATATCTCGTATGGTTTGAGGGATATTTGAAAAAATAACAGAGATTTGACACCCTCCATTGAATTAACGAAAGCCAGCCGTTCGGAGATGTCACGTAACATTCCTCGCCCAGAACTCTCTGTGGAATACGCCATCTTGCCTTGCGTATTATTCTTATTGTAACTTACATGTTGTCAATTCAAAGCAATGGCGCACTGAAGAATTAACAAAAACACATCGTTCTTCGTACGATCAATGATAATCTAGTGTCTACAAATGCCATATTAGCATCAGTTAACAACGGTCATCAATGGTATGAGACTAAATGACTCATCTTTTGATTGATAGCCCCGGTGGAGTAGCCGAGCGGTCTAAAGCATCTCGCTGCGGAGCTCGCGGTTGCTCGCCGTGGAGGTTGGAGTCCTCCCTGGGACATGGGTGTGTGTGTTTGTCCGTAGGTTAGTTTACCTAGGTTTAAGTAGTATGTAAGCTACGGACTGATGACCACGCAGTTTGGTCCGATAGATTTACAAACATCTGAACATTTTGGGGGAAAAAAAAAATAGCGTGGTGGGCAAGGCATAGGACTATGGTGCTAAAGGTCAGTGGTTCGGAACCCGTCACTACCTAATTTTTTTTCCTAAAAGGATTTCAGACATTCTTATTAATTAATTTTTTATTATTTGGATTATTATTTTGGTCCAAAATGTTTGCAAATACGTATAAAACTACAAATCTAAAGTGGGCCGTAAAACACGTCAGTGCGATTTTTTTTCTACTTTACTATCAGCTGTTTATACTGTTTCCTGGAAAAATAAACGCCCCATCACAAAATTTTCATGTGCTGCTTTTAATTTGGACACTAGGGTAGTTACAGTCAGGCAACATAACATTTGAGCCGCACCTCAGTACTTTTGTCGCGGTAGAAACATGCCGAAACGGCTGCACTGGAAGGCCACCGCGGGCAGCAGGGGTGGGCGACCTTGAGGGTTTCGCCTTGTTTTGGGAGCTGCGACTCAATCCGTCGGGCGATCGTGGCGGCTGGTATTGAGTGGCGGCGCTTTGAGGCGCATAGCGCGCGTGCCTCACCCACCACTTGTTCGGCCGGCATGCGGGACTCGCCCCCCCCCCCCCCCGTCACGAGGAGACCGTTAGTTGCCTCCGGAAGCCCACCACCGACACGCAGTTCAGGCGCAATCTCTTTATCTACACCTACATCCATACTCCGCAAGCCACCTCAAGCTTAGAAAAACTTACGGGTGTACAGACAGGTATGAAATTCGACGCTGGCCGATATTTCGGCAGGAGACCGCTCTGCCATTTTGAAGGCAAAACTGCAGTAAGGAAGCAATGTTCAAATGTTTGTAAAGCTTATAACACTTAACTACGGGGTCATCAATCCCTAAACTTACAAACTACTTATGAACTAGCTAACACTAAGAACGGCACAAATATCCATGCCCGAGGGAGGATTCGAACCCCCGACCGTAGTGGTCGTGAAGACCGTGACTGGCGCGCCTCAGTTCCCTCGGCCACCGCGGCCGGCAGAAAGCAATGTGCAACGATCTTTAAAACCTCGGTTTTCAATGAGTAAACAGGAAAGTCCGTACACACCGAGCAAGCAAGCACACAGTGCCGACTGTAATAGGACAAGATAGTCGTACTACAGCACTATATCAGGACTGTTTTGAAGTTGTAAATAGGAAAAACGGAACTTTTTATTTGAAATGTATACATATTTTATGTTCATGTAAATATTGTTATTTTATCAAATCAAATGTCTGTAAATCTATCGGACCAAACTGCGTGGTCATCAGTCCATAGCTTACAAACTACTTAAACCTAGGTAAACTAATTTAAGGTTAACACACACACACTGATGCCTCAGGGAGGATTCGAACCTCCACGGAGAGCAACCGCTCGCTCCGCAGCGAGGCGTTTTAGACTGCTCGGCTACTCCACCGCGGCTGTTATTTTATAATATGATTCTTAAAATGTTTTATTTTCTGTATGTTACATGTACGGTCGAGGCGCCGCAGTCAACAAGGGCAGCGTCGTTGCCGCCGCAGCCAATCTTGAAGTATGTGACCAAAAAAATGTTCAAATGTTTGTTAAGCTTATGGGACTTAACTACGGGGTAATCAGTCCCTAAACTTACAAACTACTTATCAACTAATCGGCACAAATAACCATGCCCAAGGGGGGATTCGAACCCCCGACCGTAGTGGCCGTGCAGACCGTGACTGGAGCGCCTCAGTATGTGACCGGTAGCAGAATTTAACCGACGGCTACGGGGCTACGAATGCGACTGCGCCTTCTTTACTGCCGCGCATCAATCGTTTCAAAGAAGAAAAGAACATTAAATTATTATTATTATTGTTTGAGATTCAGTCCAAGCTGGTTGTAAAGATTCAGGTCTCTTGCTAAACTGACTTTGTATTAGCATGAAGAAGAATAAATATTTTATAATACTGAAAAGAATCTTGCATTTATGAAGAGCTGTTTATAATCAAGAATATATTATAGCAGGAGTAATTTGATTTTTGTGAAGAACTTCGACTTATTTCAGAAAACAATTTAAATTCTGATTGAAATTATTACTCGCTAGCTTCGAATGTGATATTATATTAGTATCGGGTATGAATATGGAAAAACAGTGTTTAACAGGCGGTGGAATGTTAATTTTTTCAGTACACGTTAGCGACAGCAAATAATAGTGCCTGCGTTTGACGTTGATAAAATTTTAATAATGGCAACAGACTAGTTTCCTTGACCCGCTCGTACAAGAACCTAATTTATCTTTTGTGGACTATTTAAAGGAGATATTCCTGTATTTTTCTGTTTATATTGTGGTGCGGGACACTTCGGACGAAGTCTTGAAATTTTACACGGTTAGGTTGTGACAGTTGGTGTTGCTAGGGGCTGTAAATAACTAATTAACAACGTCCTAGCAACTGATAACACCTTTTTAGTAGCAAGATAATCTCGTGATTAGCGACTAAAGATGAACATGAGTAACTGCAGTTATCCCGTCCCTGTTCCACCACACGACAAAGATGAAAACGGACAGAATATCGATAATAAACATCAGTTCTCAACAGATTACGTTGGACTAGTTTTGTCCCTCTGTTTGTCAAATGAGAACCAGGATCCCATGCGGAATTTAAGAAAAGTCCTCCATCCATATCCATAAGATTGTTTATGAATACGAATGATAAACATTAGCCTCCAAATAAAACAGCTGTAGTGGCAAGGAGGTTGGTAGCGCTGGCTGTACTACTACTAGCGCTCCCAGCGGTCACATTTCTCACTGCAGGAAACAGAAGACGAACGATTTCTCTGATAAAACCAAGGAGGTTAGAATAAAGGGAGATGGCGATACCTGTTCTGAGAACAGGCATTGGTTGAAGCCAGGGGGCCATGCTTTTGTGCCCAAAACTCGGTTTTTTGCTTATAATCCTTGCCCTCTTTATGTAAAGCCACTTAATCGATAGTCTCATCGGAGTATTTACTTAGATATGACATATATTTCCACGACTAGAAATAGGGTAGGTGGGGGTAAGTGTACGCAAAATTTGCATGAGGGCCTGTAGGGAGAATCTGAAGGAACCTAGAGATATGAAAATTTTACTGTAATTAAAGCATGTTCTTGGTTACTAAATGGATTTCTCAAAATGATGACATGTTTTTCAGTTTCTGAATAAATTATAAGTTTCGAAGGAAGTGTTAGTGAGTACACTTGCCCCATTGAGTGGGGCAAGTGTACTCGCACATGTACACTTGCCCCATCGAGAGAAAAATATCAGAAATAATGTCTAATTTTGTAAAGTTGATGATATAATGTTTTACAGGTATCATCTTTTATTATATAATAGACATTGAAAGTACAGCATTTATAAGCAAATATGAAATAATACACCAAGAGAAAAACAAACTTTTCTAGAAAAACTTAAGCAAATGATAGAGAACATCTTACAAAATTATCAATCTAATAAGGCACTGTAGCTGCTCAGGTCATCTTTGCAGTGTTCCACAATTTCTTTTTCCTGCTCAGGAGTGAAAACTTTCATAAACCTCCCCAACGAATTAGAGCCTTTACCCATTTTAAGTCGTATTCTCAAAGTTGATTCATGAATCCAACAGTTCTTGCTGCTTTTCTGATAGAATAATTGTTGCTAAGAAGTTGTCGTACAGTTTTCATCAGTCAGGGGTTTCTTTTCGGTTTTTCTGACGTAATTCCTATTGGAGGAAAAGAAAATTATAAGTCTACTTGGAATTAAAAACAAACAATAATAAAGCAATGTCCGTTACAAGGTATGAAGGGCCGTGGAGTAGTAGAGGGTAAAGACTGTCAGTATTTACTGCTGATCAAGGGGCAAGTGTACGCACTTACGGGAATGCGTACAGTTGCCCCTTGAGAGCAGCGTACACTTGCCCCATTTTGCGACTTCCTACATCTTTAATTTCTACAAAGTTATGAGGATTCGCTTTGGGTTAATTACACTTTCTACTGAACAATAACATCATAGGGCTTCAATATGAGATTAACACGGAACAAGAAATTGAAAGATCACGCAAAAAAGTGGGAACGATGTTACCTAAAAACTACAGTGAGAATGCTGAAAACAGAACGTACCTCATCGTGCCACGAACACTGACTGACTGACGCTCAGAGTCCGTGCTTCCCCGTTTGACACCGCTGTCGAGTTACTGATGCCATACAGCTACAAACATAACTGTTTGGAGCCAAGATTTTAGACTGCGTACACTTACCCCAGTGCGTATACTTACGCCCACCTACCCTACTTTACCACACAGTACGACCAATGTTTTGGGCACAAACAAATGCCGGAATGCGCATTTTTCTGGCTTCACTTTTTCAGTATTAGGGCATCTCCAGAGATTATAACCTCCTTGGACATAATCTAAACCGAGGCCTTAGATTTGATGAAATATTGGACGACATTCCCGTTACACGACGTC
The DNA here is from genome assembly GCA_026315105.1 of Locusta migratoria. NCBI lineage: Eukaryota > Metazoa > Arthropoda > Insecta > Orthoptera > Acrididae > Locusta > Locusta migratoria. The sequence goes on from CM048744.1 coordinate 870,893,745, forward strand.
CAATATTTCTTTGTCCCATTCTTTGTCCAATAATTTGATAGTGTAATACCGTCGTTAGATTTACAGACATTTGAACATTTGTTTATTTATTTTGCATCTGGCAACGGGACACTCTAGCGGCCAATCGGAGCGCATGGTACCGGGCACCTGTTTCGTACGTGATTCTTACACTTACGGCGACCGTTCTTATGGATTGAAGTTTACTTGTATAAAATTTGAGAAAGATTGGATAAAAATTGTAGATTTGTATGCAACACATACACACATACGGACACTCTGCTTTATATATTAGAAGAAGATATTTAATCACTGCTGCCCTGCGAGGACTGTGGACTGTTTCTGCGTGCCCTCCACCACTCGTCGTCGGCAGTGTGCTGGGCTACCTGCAGCGGTAGCCCGCGGCGTGTCCAGAGGTGCGGGACGAGCGACAATCAGTGTGTGGGCGGCTGCTGAGTCGAATCGTGCAAACAGTGGCCGGCGAGCAAACAGAGGATATCGGCGGCAGGGCGTAATGAAATTAGTTATCTGGCGTGTCGCCCTATCTCTGGCGATAGGAGGGGGAGGGGGCCGGAAGTGTGCGGGGGCGGGCGACCCGCTGATGGACGAACGCTGTCCTGTGCGGGGGCGGACACCCTGCGCAGATAGCGGCGGCGGCGGCGGCGGGGGCGGCGGACCCAGCTCTGAGGCGGGCCTTCTCAGCGGCTGACGGGTTCCACTGGCGTACGAGGGGACAGCGTTGGGCCTCGGGAGACTGTGCAGAATTTCTCCTCTAAGTTGTATAAAGTGAATAAATAAGCAAGAGTAAAACTTTGGAATATAAATGAAACACGTACAATAAAAAATAAATCAAACAAAATAGAACAGGGTAATGCACACAGAAAATAGAATTAAAAATAATATTAAAAAGTACAAAAATTAATAGAATACCATACACGTTTTAAGCTATGAACGGCTCACTAAATGCAATATGGTCTGATACGGACTAAGGTCCGAGTCGTGTATGTCTGTTTCCATGCCCAGCAATTACAACTGCTGCGAATGATACCTTGTATCTCTGATCATGAAGTCAAACTCAATGCATAGGCTAATATTTGCGAAAAAATAATTTTATATATAAACAGATCATAATTAATTAATAAAAAACTGTTTTATTCTAACGTTCACAGATGAAGTAGGCAACGTTAGATAATTGTGCTGAATAATGTTTATTCAAACATATTATTTATCTGCTGGAATTGGTCAGAAACAAATGAAAGTATTAAATTAGAAATAAAACTTAAAATTTTAAACATAGCTACTGTTGTCAGCGACCGTTACAATGTCAATGAATAAAAAAGCAGCCTGTCGCGGTGGAGTAGCCGAGCGGTCAAAAGCGTCTCGTTGCGGAGCGCGCGGTTGCTCGCCGTGGAGGTTCGAGTCCTCCCAGGGGCATGGGTGTGTGTGTGTGTGTGTGTGTGTAGTCCTTAGGTTAGTTTACCTAGGTTTACGTAGTTTGTAAGCTACGGACTGAGGACCACGCAGTTTGGTCCGATATATATATAATAAAAAGCAGCCCTCGGTCGCTCGCAAATTAAAAATTATTTGACATGGTTTCGGGCAATGACTAAGATTTCCTTCATCGGGAATTATAAAATAAAACAACTCACATAATAAAATATACTACTCAGCTGTAAAGCTTACGTCACATTGTTTAAAAAGAAATTTTTAGAAAATGCTAGCCACTATGGGCTGCACGCCTGCACGGAGGCATCCATTGAGAAATAAACCTTTCAAAATCACTTTAGCAGATGCTGTAAATGCGTTTTGAGAATGGTAGCAAAATCCTCTACTAAGTAATTATTGACGATGCTAAGATACTAAGTCCATTTCGCTATCACACAATACGAAATAATCGTCACTCTAAATAATACAGGTCTTAGTTCGACAAATAACATGTCAACACTAGTTAATTCTCGTGTAAAATCACATGCACTATACAATTACAACTACAAAATGAAATCGGAATAAAATTTTATTTCTTAAAGCATCACATAACAGTCTCGCTTTAATGTTCCGTCAAAGCGACCTTTTGCTGTTTCAGTGATGAAATATTAAATCATCTGAATAACCAGACATCACCCGTTGGGAATTTTTTGTAACCTCTCAAAGGCTTTTGACTGTGTGAATGATGGGATTCTTCTAGATAAGCTGAAGTATTGTGGTATGAGTGGGACACTGCGAATATGGTTTACATCATACTTAATTGGAAGAGTGCAGAAAGTTGAAATGAGAAGATCACTTGATACAGAAGAAACAATTAATTCCTCTAACTGGGGAGTCATCAAAAAATGGGGTCCCACAAGGTTCGGACATGGGTCTTTTGGTGTTCTTTAATATATCTTGATGACTTGCCATTATGTATTCACGAAGATGAAAAGCTATTTCTTTTTGGTGACGACACAGGTATAGCTATCACGCCTGATAAATAGGAATTAACTGATGAAATTGTAAATGATTGCTTTCAGAAAATTATTAAGACGTTCTCTACAAATAGACTCTCATTAAACTTTGATAAAATGCAGTATATACAATTTAATACAGTAAACGATGTGAAACCATTAATAAATATAATGAACGGAAATTTGTAGCTAAGATAGAATATTCAAAATTTTTTAGGTGTTTACGTTGATGAGGGATTGAATTGGAAGAAACAAAATGAAGATCTGCTGAAACGTTTGAGTTCAGCTACTTATGCTATCAGGGTCATTGCAATGTTTGTTGATACACATCTCAGTAAATTAGCTTACTATGCCTATTTTCATTCACTTCTTTCGCAGGGGATCATGTTCTGAGGCAATTCAACATAGAGTAAAAAAGCATTCATTGCACAAAAGTGTGTAATCAGAAAAAATGCTGAACCCCACTCAAGATCATCCTGCAGACATTTACTTAAGAATGTAAGGATCTTCATTGTAGCTTCACAATATATGCATTTACTTATGAAATTTGTTATTAACAATCTGAACCAATTCAAAAGTAACAGCAGTGTGAATAGCTACAACAATAGGAGAATGGGTGGTATTCACTATTCAAGGTTAAAAATAAATTTGGCACAGAAAGAGGTGAATTTTGTTGCCCCAAAAGTCTTTGGTAACTTAGGAAGTAGCATCAAAAGTGTAACAGGTCGTAGTAAGACGACTGAAGGAAATGAGACAGAAAAGGAAAGGATCTGTTGTTTAAGATGGAAAGTGAAAAATTTTAAAAGTGTGATCGTCACATAACATCTTTGGCGTACTAGCTGACAAGAATTTCGTTCCACAAAGTACCCCATTCCTGATTTTACAACCCTTTTTTATTTCTATAAAATTTTGTGCCGATGGGTTGAATGGCGCAACCTAAAAAGTGGGAACATGTTACAGACAGGCACACAAGTAGACTCAACGGTGCGAGATGTGGAAAAAACATAAGACAGCAAAGTTGGATAGAATTTTCTCCTAAAAAAATCGCACTGACGTGTTTTACGACCCACTTTAGATTTATAGTTTTATAAGTTTTTGCAAACATTCTGGACCAAAATAATAATGTAAATAATAAAAAATTAATTAATTAGAGTGTCTGAAACACTTGTAGGAAAAAAAATTTAGGTGGTGACAGGATCCGAACCACCGACCTTTAACATCATAGTCCAACGCCTTGCCCACGACTCTACGGCTATCAATCAAAAAAATGAGTCCTTTAATCTAATACTATTATGGCCGTTGTTAACTGATGCTAATATGGCATTTTTAGACACTAGATTATCATTTATCGTACGAAGAACGCTGTGTTTTAATTCTTCAGTGCGCCATTGCTTTAAAATGACACGTGTAAGTTACAATAAGGAAATCATCAAATACGCAACGCAAGATGCCCTATGCCAGAGAGAGTTCTGGGCGAGGAATGTCATGTGACATCTCCGAACGGCTGGTTTTCGTTAATTTAATGGAGGGTGTCAAAACTCCGTTATTTTTCCAAATATCTCTCAAACGATACGAGGTATGAAAAAAAAGGTAGCAAAGTTGTAGAGAATTTTCTCCTCTACAAATTTGTTTATTCAATTTTCGCGTCAGATGAACGGTATATTTGCAATTAAAATTACATTACAAACTGTTTGTTTTGGTGTTACAAACGTATTTCTTGTCCGAAATATTTAAAAAAGTGAGGTTCTGGTAGCCAACAATTATGTCTGTAAAATTTGGTGTCGATCGGTTGAACGGTTCGACCTAAAAAGTAGGAACATGTTACTGCCAGCCAGACATCGTCAAATCGCCGTTATTTTTGCAAATATCACTGCAACGATACAAGATATGAAAAAAAAAACATAATAGAGCGAATTTGTAGAGAATTTTTGCCTCTACCAATTAGGTTCTCTACCGATTAGGTTATTCAATTTTCGTGTCAATTTTCGTGTCAAACGGTTCGTTTGCAATTACATTACAAGCGGCGGCGTTTTTTTTGTTTTTTTTTTTTTTTTTTGTTCCTACCGTATTTTTTGTCCGACAAATTTGAAAAAGGGAGGTCCTGGTCTCTGGCGGCCTACAATTATGTCTGTAAAATTTGGTGCTGATCGGTTGAACGGTTCGCCTTAAAAACAGGGAACACGTTATGGACCGACAGACAGACATACATCCCAAAATCGCCGTTATTATTCCAAATATCTCTGAAACGATACGAGATATGGAAAAAAAAAACCATAAGAGAGCAAAGTTGTAGAGAATTTTCTCCTCTACAAATTCGGTTGTTCAATTTTCGTGTCAGATGCATGGTTAAGCCGTTATTTTCATTTAAATTTCGAGCTGTCAAAAGACGATCGCAAAGGCCCACTTTTAAAGTGGGCCAATATAAGACAGCAAAGCTGGAGAGAATTTTCTCCTAAAAAAATCAGTTTATTCAATTTTGCAAATAAATTTCGAGCTGTCAAACGGCCATTACAAACGTCCAACTTTTAGTGTTACTAACGTAAAGCGGGCCAATGTTTTGAACAGACCTCCAATGAGGCCTACCATAGAGTGGAGATTAATGTTCTAGATGGCCTTGTTGTACGGGAGGTGGGACCGCTGGTGTGAGGGCGGGTTGGCGTCCTTTTAATGCAGGGTGCCGTGTCTTTCAGCGGTTGTTAATTAAAGCGCCGAGCTGAGCTCCCGTGAAGTCACGAAGCTAGCCAGCCAGCTAGGCAGCGAGGGCGGCGCCGCAGATGGCAGATAGGCGCTGCTGGCTAGCGTGAGGCCCTGCACTTTGCCGCCAATGACAGGCCATCATGCAACTCATCGCCCGCCATTGTTCCCCGTGCAGCACGCCAACGAGTGCCACGGGACGACAAGTGCGCTCTTCCGTCTCCCCATTCGTAGCACCGCGGGCACAACTAACAGCGGACTGCTGTACCTCGCGCAGAATAACGTGGCGCATGCGCAGAAACGCATTTTCGTCCTGAGCGGTTCCACCCCTCCGTTGAGGGGACTTTACTCGTTCATGTGTGTCTGTGCAGACTAGTTTTGTAACGCCCATCATTGTTCCCGGCGCAAAATGCCAACGAGCGCCACGGGACGACAAGTGCACACTTCCGTCTCCCCATTCGTAGCACCGCGGGTACAACTAACAGCGGACTGCTGTACCTTGCGCGGAATAACGTGGCGCATGCGCAGAAACGCATTCTCGTCCTGAGCGATTCCACGCCTCCATTGAGGGGCCTTTACACGTGCATATGTGTCTGTGCAGACTAGTTTCGCAACGCCCGTCGCTTCGTGAACAAACACATCTCCCATGGTATCAGTGTAGGGCATAAAAGAAGGTCGAAGGATCTTGTCTGTATATTTCTGAGCAGTCAATGTGCCATTCTGAATGACATAGAGGTCCGTTCGTCCGCCAGTGCTCACTGCTACTTACGTCGTCCAACACCATGATATGGTGAAGCTTCCGGCACATAAGCAGGATTATTCCAGAAATACAATTTTGTATAGGATATGAGACCGTCTTTTGCAACTGTAAATTAGTCTACTTTAGACCTGACGCGTTTCGCTTTATTTTAAAGCATTTTCAGTGGTCAGCTGTACAATAAATGGTTTGAATTACATTATTTGTTTTAGTTATTACGAAATTCGATCTGTAACAGTTCTCATGTAATTTGATTGTTTTCATTCTGTATAACAAGGAACTGGACATAATAATTCAGATAGCAAAGAGTAATGGATACCAAGAAACCCTCATTACAAAATTGAATAAAAGAATCCAAAACAAAATAAAGAAACAAAACACCCAAAACCAAGGACTCATAACACAAACAACTAACACCCAAAACAACAACAACACAAATGAAAGACATAACACAGAAACTCAACAAACAAACTGGTACACACTTACTTACGGAAATAAACTGACACACAGAATTGGAAACATTCTCAAGAAACAAGGTATCAAAATAGCATATCAAAGCCATAACTCATTACAGAAATGCCTAATAAAAACAGAAAACTCTGACATCTACCAAAAATCTGGTATCTACCAGCTCAAATGTAAACATGAGAACTGTTACAGATCGAATTTCGTAATAACTAAAACAAATAATGTAATACAAACCATTTATTGTACAGCTGACCACTGAAGATGCTTTAAAATAAAGCGAAACGCGTCTGGTCTAAAGTAGACTAATTTACAGTTGCAAAAGACGGTCCCATATCCTATACAAAATTGTATAACTGCAACTGCGGAAGACAAGGCCAAAAACCGAAGAAATATGTATTCCAGAAATGTTCAAATGTTTGTATAGCTTATGGGACTTAACTATGCGGTAATCAGTCCCTAAACTTACAAACTACTTATGAACTAGCTAACACTAAGGATGGCACAAATATCCATGCCCGAGGGGGGATTTGAACCCCCGACCGTAGTGGCCGTGCAGACCGTGACTGACGCGCCTCAGTCCCGTCGGCCACCGCGGCCGAGAGGAACATTCCGAGTTCCCATTTTATCTAGATGGGGGAACTACGACTGTCTGCCTGAACACAAAATCTTGACTTATCTGTGAACAGAACGCAGCGCCATTCATTACTACTCCAATCCTGATGCTCCTCTGTCCAGTTTCTGCAAGCTAAACGGTGTTGCGGTTTTAATGGGTCACACCCAGAAGCCTCCGTCTTGTAGAGGCCACATTCCTGAAGGTGATTTTGGATCGTTTGAGTTGATATTGCATGTCCTGTTGCTGCCTGGAGCTGAGCTGCATTCATAGGGTTGCCAGATCTCCGGGCGCCGCCTGGAGTGCCCGGGTTTGGAATGAATTCTCCGGGTCTACGGGCCAATGACTCTCATCTCCGGGCTTGAATGTAACCTAAATCTTAACTATTTTTAGTGCGCTCGGCCATCCCGGCCGGCTCCTCTCTAGTAGTTATGAATAACTTTATATAACTGTCAATTTCTTATTGGAACAAAACGCTACTTTTCTATTCTTCCTCTGAAAACTTTTCATTGTTGCGTCGGTAGTAATCAGCTAGCGCATTATTAAGCAAACGCTGTTCCGGCAACGTGTCAACTGGCGACGTCTATTATTTGTGTTCGTTCGTTCATTGTTTGTTATCAGTTGACCGGCAATTTTTGGAATACTCGGATCGTGTGTGAACAGAAAACTTACATTAAGTCAGATTAGTGAGTCATAACAGTGAAATGAAGAGTCGATATCTAAGTTCGATCTTGCTGGGAGGGTGGAGATGATTAGTTTTTTTTTTTTTTTAAATTAGGATTCACATGTAATCCTGGTTGGGGGGGGTTGGTCGCAGTTGAGGGGGGGGGGGGGGGTTAGTCATTGTCCAAGGGGGAGGGGGGCACGTCTGGTCTCCGGGCCTGTCTCGAGTTCAGTCTGGCAACCCTATGCATTCAGCGTGCTGCCTTGACAAGCTGTTAACCGGCGATATTGGCCATCTCTCTCTGATGTTACCTTGGCCTTCTTTTAATTTTTCCTGTTGTCCGATATCGTGTCCAGGTCCTTTGGGCATTCCAATAGCTGCATCCACCTCGCTCTGTGTCCGTCCTACATCCAACCTTCCTTTGTCTCTCCATTGCATAGCTTCGGGTAAGTGACGTCCTTGTTGGATTGCACTTCCTGCTCACTACACTATCTGCTTGTGAAATTCGTTTGATGGAGGTAACACAATTCAACACCAACGCCCTCTTTAACAACTTTCTGTTATTACCACTATCTCATTTGTCATAATGTTGTTGTGTCCCCACTGTAGAAATGACAGAAAGACGTTGAACCATCTTATTTCATTCTGCTTATGACAATACTTCAGCACCTAGATACACTGATCCCCTAATTGTTTGGCCAGTGTAGTAACATAACTTACAGTGCTGATGTAGTTTGCAGTTGCAGTCACCTGTGTACTGGGTAAATCAGTGTTTTTCCCGTTATTTGCTACTACTGTACAGCTCAGTGTTATTAAAATTTCAAAACATTTTTTATGTTAATTGATTTTTTTATGTTAAATACTCAAATTATGGGGTCAATAATTTAAAATTTGAAGCCACCAATGAATTTTCACGTCAGTGATCTTTATTGCTGAAAAAATTGAAAAAGAATTACAGTACTGTTTTATACAATTAAACGTGTTACTATCTTCTAAAAATATTTACAAAACATCTAAAATGAAGAAAAATGGTAATAAGCATAAACTGAGTACACAATTTAGCGTTGATAGTGGACAACAGTGTGGTAAACTTTGGAACAGGGCAAGATACATAATCAAACATTACATTCGTTGCACTCATATGAGGTGTCCTTTTCTGCAGGGTACCCTGTTGAAAATGTCGTGACTTACCGCTATCAACAGACGACGTATAATCCGAGTTTTTATTAGACAGCCCTGTTTCACCATCTGAAAACTCATCAAGGACTACATAAATAATTTGCTCCAAACGTTTGTCCTGTTCCCTGCACATATCGGACAGAAAATGAATACGAAACACTCAAAACGAATGAAACCGAGAGGATGCCAATGCCAGACAGTGTCTACAAATAACAAAGTCTTTCACGAAGTATTTCACTGAGTTCGTTGCTGCCATATAGCACTCGTGGTTAAAACTCAGATCACTCAGACTTTGCAGGACTCGTAAATATACGTTTGATTAGGGTTGCCAGATCTCCGGGCGCCGCCCGGAGTGCCCGGGTTTGGAATGAATTCTCCGGGTCTACGGGCCAATGACTCTCATCTCCGGGCTTGAATGTAACCTTCATCTTAACTTTTTTTTTTTTTTTTTTTTTTTTTTTTTTTTTTTTTTTTTTTTTAAGACGCCTTTTAAGCACTATGCTCATGTAGCGACGATCTGCATCGAACTTAACGTAACTTAAACTAAGGACGAACACAACATCCATGCCCTAGGGAGGGATTCGAACCTCTGGCGGGAGCAGCCTCGCGCACCGTGGCAAGACGCCTCAGTGCGCTCGGCCATTCCCAGCCGGCTCCTCTCTAGTAATTATGAATACTTTATATAAATGTCAATTTCATATTGCAACAAAACGCTACTTTTCTATTCTTCCTCTGGAAACTTTTCACTGTTGCGTCGGTAGTAATCGGCTAGCGCATTATTAAGCAAACACTGTTGCGGCAACGTGTCAGCTGGCGACGTGTATTATTTTGTGTTCGTTCGTTCATTGTTTATCAATTTACCGGCAATTTTTGGAATACTTGGATCGTGTGTGAACAGACAAGCTTACATTTTCTGAGATTACTGAGTAATAACAGTGAAATGAAGAGCCGATATCTAAGTTCGTGCGTGAAGAATGGTTGCAGGAAGAAAATTATAAAGAGTCGCTACAAAAAGTCGATACTGATGAGTGTATGTGTAAGTCATTTACTGTTAAGTACGACGGAGTGAAAGCTGTGAATAAACATTTACAATCAGAAATACACAAAGCGAATATTACTACAAAAAAGAAGAATCAGTCGCTTCTTAATTTTTTGCCGAAACAATTTTCTGCAGAAGGCGACAATCCTATTGGGGGGGGGGGGGGGAGTTGGTCGCAGTTGGAGGGGGGGGGGGTGAGTCATTGGCCAAGGGGGAGGGGGGCACGTCTGGTCTCCGGGCCTGCCTCGAGTTCAATCTGGCAAGCCTACGTTTGATGCCACAGAGAAACATTGTAACTGCCAAGACGTAATATTACGTCGGCCACACTGTTCTGTTTTCTTCTAAAGACGTAGTATTACGTCGGCCGCACGCTAAGTGTTAATAGTTTTTAGCCCAGTAAACACGGCGTTCAGTCTTCCTGAAAATGGCGGAAGTGAGGCCACTCTATAAAATTCAAACTCTTCGAGAGCAAAGCGACTAAATGCCGCCAGTGTGTACCGGAGTGTGATGCGCAGTGGCGCAGCGGCCGGTGAGCGGTGGCGTCATTAGGTGACGCCGTCATCAGTATGCAGATTGCCGCAGGTGGTCGCAGCTCACCTCGGCGCCGTATCCTGCCCACTGCCACGTGGCAGTGTGCAACTGCAGCCGCCGCCGCTATCTGCGCTGCAATCGCCCGCGGACCACTAACTCCCGCTAAGCGCCGCGCGCTGATTGGAAGCCGTTAGCGCCAGACTTACGGCTGCCGCTGCTAGATGGCACTGCGCTCGCCATTCCGGCAACAGGCTAGGCCGCGCGTAGCTCTGGCGAGGTAAAGCCCACGCACCAGACTGGGGGATACTCCAGGGGGGGCGCAGTAAGCGATGCGCAGTAGGAAACGCGTTTTAGCCGTTCTGCGCATGACGTCACTGTGGGACACGTGGGAGTAAAATAATGTGCAGTGTCGGATGCACTCATGTGCGTGTCTGTTACCATTTCTGCTGTATATGCTGAAAACTTTCATTCCCAGTGTTGTTCCTCGACAACATCGTATTAAAAGCTGATTTATACCGTATATATACCTGAAAGTCTCATTGTTGTTGATGAACAACTTGCTTCTGCTATGACATTTGCCGTTCGGTACGGCGTCTAGCCACTTCTGAAGCAATAATCTATCCGTCTTGGAGGTTAGGTAACGTTGTCGCCTGTACGTGGCTGTGATTGTTAGCATGAGTGTGGTTCTTGTTATTTTATTTCAGCAGTGAACTGTCTTGACTTCGGTGCTGTGGCGAAGAATATGCTAGCATTATTGACCTGGCAGTGTTATCAACAAAAAACGTCCCAATTAATAAAATACCTCCGTACAAACGTCTGTGTTCAACTGTTTCTAAATCTAACGGACCAAACTGCGTGGTCATCAGTCCGTAGCTTACAAACTACTTAAACCTAGGTAAACTAACCTAAGGACAACACACACACCCATGCCCCAGGGAGGACTCAAACCTCCACGGCGAGCAACCGCGCGCTCCGCAGCGAGACGCTTTAGACCACTCGGCTACTCAACCGCGGCAAAACGTCTGTGTTGCGCATAAATCATATGACATAAAAAAAGTAGTTCCATCGAAAATTTTAAAACACATATTTCGATGTTTAGTGCACTGTATTAATACAGAAAACACAGACTTTTTATTTTTCCAAAGCTGAATTCATAATGTGGGAATGAAAGGGTTAAATAGTTCAGAAGGAAAAAGTTTACAGTGGAAAGTATATTGATTTCTCGAGTGCTTGTCGCGCCTGCTGTTGTTTCTGCTGTAATTTTTTTGAAATACTTCTGCTATTATTTATACAATGCCAGGCTGTGCTATCACGGGTTGCAATTCCCACAGTCGGAACACAAAGGGAACTGAAATAGTTTCATATTTTTTCCTCGAGATGAAACGTTAAAGAAAGTGTGGGTCTCCAAATGTTACACGAAGTAGATGTAAAGTTTCGCATTCTCCAATATGCTCCCGGCATTTCAAAGAAACTGATTATGTAAGGGATGTACAGTTGGAATTGCTTAATTTGCCACGGAAAAAGGTGTTTCAAACATTCCTGATCTCTTAAAGTCAGCATTTCATATTATAGACATTTTCGATATGTTTGTGATCTGATGGGTACTCACACGTAATGTGTAAATCTAAGGTAGAATATGACCCAGCAGTCTTTATTCTAATATTTTACAGCAGAATAGCACTTTGTGTTTAAGGCAGAAACAATATCTTTCGTCAAAATCTTAATATAAATACGCGTTCCGTGCCATAGCGGACTAGGCCTGTGCAGGCCGTTTGGGAGCGTGCAGTCCCACAGTGACGTCACAGCGCCAGCCAATGGCAGAGCAGAGCGCTTACTGCACAACCTTATATTTATTATCCTTGGGGATACTCAAGTCTTCGAGCGACATACTCTGCGGCAGTGTTGTCAAGTCGTCCTAAATTTCCGAAGATCTTCCGATTTTTTTCTTTTAACTATTCACGAAAATACTGAATCTTGTGTCAATAATGTTGATACATTTTCCGGTCTTCATGAAATTTTAAATATGTCGATTTATTAAAGTATGTTTTCATCTTCCCACCACAGAGCCAGCACCCAACATCACGCCTAAAATTATCCTGTAACACATGCACCGTCTGAAGATGAACCTGAAAATTTTCGAAAACCTGTTAATGGAATAAAACAGTACCATTTGAAGTCAAAGTGACCGGTTGGATATTTCTTATATCACATGTCAAATATTCTCAGGTACTGTCAGTTTGATTTCAAACTATATTTTAAAACGAAAGTAAATTAAAACTTCTATCTAATATATAAATCAGAGTGTCCGTATATTTGTACGTGTTGCATACAAATCTACAGTTTTGTTCCAATCTTTATGAAATTTTGTACACCTAAGCTTCAATCCATGAGGACCGTCGCCGTAAGTGTAAGAATTACGTGCAACACATAGTTTACGAGATATGACAACATAAACAATGAGATCGGAAAACTGCTGCATTAAGCGATAATGTTGCTCATTTTCTCCTAAACTACTAAACAGATTTCAACAAAATTTACCACACACGTTCCTTACCGTGAGGTAACAATTGCTGCATGGTTAAGAATCACATACGGCACATGGTTCAAAAGATATTACGTCATAACCAATACAAATCGCAATAAATGCCATATAATACGGCGAGACTTTCGAAATACACTGTATGAGAATGAGTACTTAGCGACTTGCAACAAACTTTAAACATAATTTCAAACCTTTATTAAACTTTTTCTTGCTGGCAACCATAGTAAAATGATGAAAGGAAAAAAGTTTCTCGCTTACTACTTTTTCGCTGTTTATGGAGTAAAACTACAGCTCTCGGTATGTCGTTACAATTTATAATTTGAACACTACAAATTGTAGCGACAGTAAATTTTACAGACAGTATACACATATATAGTTGAATGTAGCTTCTAAATTGTATCACATTCCGACAGGTAGTTTATGAGATATGACCACATAAACAGTAACGTTCCGCTGTTCAGGGACTAAAGCTACAGCATTCAGTGTAAGGTTACAATTATTAATTTCTACACTAAAAATTGTAGCCGCAGGAAATTCTACAGACAGTATAGACGCATATAGTTTAGTGTACCTTCTAAATTGTATTACAGTACGACACTCAGTTCATGAGATTTGAGCACTTAAACAGTAATGTTCATAGGTAACCGCCACATCACGCACCAAGTTTTAATCTATTACTTCTTTACTACTAATTGAGATTTTAGACATACAACCCTTATACAAATGAATATATACATGAAAAACGGGAAAAATAAATAAATACCCGGGCAGCGCCAGGTTTTCAGCTAGTAAACTATACATTTTTGCAATCACCATGAAATGCGAAGAACACATTGAAAATATCGTAGAGAAGGCGAAGTAACAGCTACGTTCCATTGGCAGATCACTTGGAAAATGAAAAAGTTGTACTAAACAAACTGTCTACACTACACTTGTATATCTTATTTTGCAATATTGCTGCTCATTTTGGGTTCCCCACCGATTGGGACTGACGGAGGGTATAGAGAAAGTTCAAAGCAGGATAGCTCGTTTTGTATTATCGGGAGGAAATCATTAAAAGAAAAGCGTTATTCGTTGCGGGGAGATCTATTTATGAAATTTCTTTCATCAAATTTTCCTTCAAACGAACAAATTTTGTTAGCAGCCACCTACATAGGGAGACATAGTCATCTAGTAAATTAAGAGAAATCGGATCGGAAACGGAAAGAGTCAGAAGTTACCTTTTGCTGCGCGCTATTAGAGAATGGAACGACAGAGAAGTATCACAAATGCGATCCGATGAACCCACTGCCATGCACTACAAAGTGATTTGCGGAGTACATATGTAGCTATAGATGGAGACGTTTAATATCGAACAAAAAGAAATCGCACTGACGTGTTTTACGGCCCACTTTAGATTTGTAGTTTTATAAGTTTTTGCAAACATTTTGGACCAAAATAATAAAAAATTAATTAACAAGTGTGTCTGAAACCCTTTTAGGAAAAAAAAGAAAATATATGTAGAGGTGGGTTTCGAACCACTGACCTTCAGCATCACAGTCCAACGCATTGCCTACTGCGCTACAGATAATAATTGCAAGTTGCGTTCTATAATTTAATACTATTCATAGCCGTTGTTAACTGATGCTAATATGGCATTTGTAGACACTAGATTATCATTTATCGTACGAAGAACGACGCTTCTTTGTTAATTCTTCAGTGCACCATTGCTTTGAAACGACAACGTCTAAGTTACAATAAGAAAATCATCAAATACGCAAGATGGCGTATGCCAGATAGAGTTCTGGGCGAAGAATGTCACGTGACATCTGCGAACGGCTGGTTTTCGTTACTTCAATGGAGGGTGTCAAAACTCCGTTACTTTTGCAAATATCTCTCATACGATACGAGATATGAAAAAAAAAAACCCATAAGGGAACAAAGTTGTAGAGAATTTTCTCCTCTATAAATTCGTTTATTCAATTTTCGCGTCACATGAACGGTTTATTTGCAATTAAATTTACATTAAAAACTGCTTTTTTGGGATTACTAACGTATTTCTTGTCCGAAATATTTCAAAAAGCGAGGTTCTGGTCTCTGACGGCCTACAATTATGGCTGCAAAATTCGGTGCCGATCGGTTGAACGGCAGACATACATCAGAAAATCGCCGTTATTTTTGCTAATATCTTTGAAGCGATACGAGATATGAAAAAAAAGAAAAGAAAAGAAAACATAAGAGAGCAATGTTGTAGAGAATTTTCTCCTCTACAAATTAGGTTATTCAATTTTCGTGTCAGATGAATGGGTAAGCCGTTATTTTCATTTAAATTTAGAGCTGTCAAAAGACGATCGCAAAGGCACACTTTTAGTGTTACTACCGTAACCTAAAGTGGGTCAATAGTTTCTTCGAATATTTGCTCAGTTTCCATGAGCGTGACCCCTGTAAGAGTAGCTTATTGCCGCTAATTCCCTATTTATCGGGAGTTGGACACAGCTGATCTGCACGCTACACGCGGAATCGTACCTCTTGCCTATGTCAGGCAAGTGTCGCACTGAGCGAATATTGAGGTTGCAGGAATTGCTGTGCGGCTGGAAGGTCCTTCCCAACCCGTAATACTGCAATATTAATTTCGCCAACACGCCAAGAATTTCCATTAGGATAGACGAACTTGGCGGTGAAAGTTTCCGAGCGGCCAGCAACCGTGACCAACAGCTCTTTCCGACAGCCACTAAAGAAAGCCAGAAGGCGCATTCCGTCTTGCGAAGGTGCCCTCTTTAAAGATTCTCAGACTACTCCCTCTTATTTCTCGTGACAGTATGGCGTGCAGCAACCGCCACCACAAACTATTCTTCCTCTTTCATTTCCCCTCAAAATTTCTTTTCTAGCAAGTTTGCTGTGAAAGCTATTTTTCGCAACAGCCATGTATAAATTGTAGTTGTTTCCCAACAGTTCTTTACTGCACCCCAAAATCAGCAAAACTTACTCTACTCTACGTGATTTTGATTATGAAAGCAGGTTCACAATGGAAGTTGAGAAGGAGGGGAAGCTTCCTTTTCTTGATGTTCTGTATTACAGAAGAGATAATGGGAAACTGAGTCCTAGAGTTTATCGAAAACCTACGCACACGGACCGCTATCTGCATGCCTCGAGTTGTCATCCTCCGGTCGAACGTACTGGCGTTCTTCGGACATTAGCTAGAAGAGCTTACGCCATTTCTGATGCAGAAAGTTTGACACAAGAACTAGATCATCTCAAAGTTGTTTTTAAACAGAATGGCTACACAGATTAGCAGATCCGCTGTGCTTTATAGTTTGGTCCTTCACCTGAACCATTAAATGAGACCCACAAATCAGTTGCTTTCCTACATTTTGCCGGGAGTATTTCGTCAAAGATAGGAAGAATTTAAAAAAAAAAACATGACATTAAGAATATTTTTCGTCCGCCAGTAAAGACGAGAGCACTTCTCGGATCTGTGAAGGATGATTTGGGTGTGAGGAAGCCCGGGGTATATAAGATTCTCTGTCAATGTGGGAAAACGTATATTGGTCAGACTATCCGTACCATTCAGGACAGATGTATTGAACATCAACGCCATACACGTTTGCTCCAGCCCGAGAAGTCGGCGGTAGCTGAGCATTGTCTCGACGAGGGACATAGAATGTTACATAACGAAACTCACATGGTTGCTTCAGTATCTTGTTACTGGGACTGTGTCTTAAAGGAATCCATACAGATTCGATTACATGACAATCTGATTAACAGAGACAAAGGCTACCTTCTTAGTAAATCCTGCAACCCTGTGTTATCAGATGTTAAAAAACAACGGTTGGTACTTCAGAAATCTGAATAATAATTTTCTTTATCATCGATTATCGATTTCGCCAGATTCTACCACCGGAGCGCTGTATGTCTTGTGCGCCAGAGGGCAGTTACTGTCATGCGCTATGGGTCTTCCTCGATGTATAATGGAGCCGCCGATTGCACTGGGAACTCAGTTCCGGCGAGATTGTGTATCAAAAAGCTCACCCGAGGATGGCGGGCAGTTGAGCCGCTGAAATATTGTGTCAAGTTGACTTTAGTATCCGGCTGCAAACCCGAGTACAAAGTTTGGCAAAGGAGCGCTCATATGCTGTCTCAGGAGAGTCAGAAGAGAATCTGTTTCAGCATCGTCTGGGAAACGCTATGCACGTATACGTGCTACCTGCAGGAAAGTTTCTCATACGATAAAAATACTTTTTAAATGCGGATAATTCGATATGAGACGAAGTAGGGCAGTTTAAATACACAATATTTTGCAATTTAAATTAGTTAATTTTTTCACTATCTGCTCTTTTCGGGTTTTTTACTCAATCACTGGTGTGACGCGATAAGAATCAATTATTAGGATTATAAGGCTGGTGTGTTTTAACTTGACACTATTGTTGTTTTGTAGAGAGAGGGACACATGCAACAGGGATAAATTGCAACATCTGAATTTTTCATGAAGTCTCCCATCAGGTGTTGCCATCGTGTAGAGGCACTTTTAACTACACAGTATCCTCACTATGATGGTCAGAGTCGTCGCGAGAAGACGGTTATCTTTGTGTACGCTTTTTTTTTAAAAAAAAAAAAAAATCGAAATCGACACTGGTGAATAACTGTCTGTAGTTCTCAGAAAGATACATATATAATAACACTTTCGGTGACAAACATTAAATTTAACAAACTATAAATAGTTACTTTATTGTAGTTTAACAATAAAGTAACTGAGTTTTTTGGAAGTCACTGTCGCAATGTTTACGTGTGATTTAAACGGCGGTGCGAAGCATTTTACAACACAGTGTTGCAACGTTCCCCGCTCATGGCCGAACGTTTGTGACTGTTAGATGATGCAATGCTTTTCTTTTACTTGTTCTTTATTTCACGTTTAAATTTTTGCTTTGAGGTAAAGCAAATGCGTCATTATAAACGGAAAACCGAAATGTTCAAATGTTTGCAAAATTAAGGGATTTACTGCAGTGGTCATCGGTCCCTAAACTTACGAACCACTTAAAGTAACTTAACTTAAGAACAACACAAACACCCATGCCCGAGGGAGGACTCTCGAACCTCCGACTGTGAACGAACACGCGTACTGCAGCAAGGCGCCTCAGGCGCACGGATATTCCGCCGCGGCGGGAGAACCGAAAAAAAAAAAAAATAATGAAACTCTGATAACTTTATAAGTGGCGCAGGGAGTAGCCATTTTGGTTCTAGAAAATGAAGGAAAGAACGATTATTCTATTAGAAAAATTTGCAAAAGAATTTAATATTTGCTACTGTGCCCTCTATCGAGTCATAAAAAAAGTTAGCTGTTGGAGTTCTAATCTTAAGGACTCGGGTTCTGTTCTCACTGCTCCCACTTTTTTTAATTCTTCCTAATACTCAATTCTTATATTTTAAAAAAGCCTATAGTTTTTCCTTACAATTAAACAATTCAGTTTATTAACGTAATAATAATAACTTCAGATTCATTATATTAATTTCAAGTAATGTCTCTTTCATTCTCTCATTTTTTTAAAAATAAAACCTATAAATTTACAGTGCTGAATAATTTCCAATGACATTAACTTTTTTCAGTTTCATGACTTTGCAAACACAACTGGTCGAATTTCGACCGCACGCTGTACTACTAATAATAAAAATTATATCAGTTTCTTGTTGCGGCGTGCCTCTCTCTCTCTCTATCTCTCTCTCTCTCTCTCTCCGGTACATACTCGCGTTGAAAAAACTGTCCCGCCTACTGCGATCGCATCCTTACGGGTTAAACTGACAAAATTGGGAGTAGTCTCTTACGTCACGCAACCGTGGTTTCAAAGCGGTCGAGGTAACCGCGAGGCCAGAAGTGCGCCTCTCGCAGGAGAAGAGAAAACATTCGTTTCTGACAGGAAATTACCCTTCAGGTGGAAGTGTATACACATTTCGTGGAATAACAGGCCCTGGGAAAAGGAGCAGCCACGGCGCGGAAAACGAAACGCTTCCGCCGGGACGGGACCCGCTCCTCCTCGCAGCGGGCGTCACTCCGTTCGGCGGCGGCGGCGTATTCTTTCCATTAAAGTTCTCCCGTCGGCAGGCGGGGGGGGGGGGGGGGGGCGCAGATAAGGTGCGCAAAATGAGAAACAGGAACCGCCCGGCGCCACGCATTCTCCGCGTTTTTGAAAACGCCGCGCGCCGCTGGCAAAAGGAACAAATTGTGGGCCAAGGAGAAAGGCCAGACAGTGGCAGCGCTGCGGGCGGCCTAACCGCCAGGGGCAGCCTCTTACCCGATGCCGACACAGCCCTAACACACATGTCCACAGCAATTCCTGTACAACTAGTCAAGAATTTCGTGTTAGCGCAACTCCCGGATCTCGCGGACCTCAGATGAACTTTTTAAAAATTATCAATATAAACAGAAATGTATAGCCCCAGAGACGGATTTTCGTCTCGAATATGTCAAAGACATCTAATATATAAAGCAGAGTGTCCGTATATTTTTACGTGTTGCATACAAATCTACAGTTTTGTTCCAATCTTTATGAAATTTTGTACACGTAAGCTTCAATCCATGAGAACGGTCGCCGTAAGTGTAAGAATCACATACGATATATAGTTCACGAGATATGACGTTATAAACAATTAAATGTGTCTAAAACTGCTGCATGTAGCGACAATGCTGCTCAATTTCTCCTAAACCACTGGACCGATTTCAACCAAATTTGGTACACATATTCCTTAGCGTGAGGTAACAATTTCTGTATGAGTACGAGCCACATACGACACATGGTTAAGAAGATATAACGTCGTATACAATAGGAATCGCAGAAAACTGCCATACAATGCGGCGAGACTTTATAAATACGCTATATGAGAATAAGAGTACTTAACGACTTGCAACAAACTTTAAACATAATTTCAAACCTTTATTAAATTTTTTCTCACTGGCAAACATAGTAAAATGATGAAAGGAAAAAAGTTACTCGCTTACTAATTTTCCGCTGTTTATGGAGTAAACTACGACATTCGGTATGACGTTACAATATATAATCTGTACACTACAGGAGAATGGAACAGCTGCTAGAAGCTGACCTTGGGGAACATCAGTTTGGATTCAGGAGGAACATAGGAACCCGGGAGGCAATACTCACTTTACGTCTTATCTTAGAAGATAGGTTAAGGAAAGGCAAACCTACATTTTTAGCTTTTGTAGATTTGGAGAAAGCATTTGACAATGTTGACTGGAATACACTCTTTCAAATTCTGAAGTCAGCAGGGGCAAAATACAGGGAAAGGAGAGTTATTTACAACTTGTACAAACGCCAGACCGCAATTATTAGACTCGAAGGGCATGAAAGGGAAGCACCAGTTGGGAAGGGAGTAAGACAGGGTTGTAGCCTTTCTCCGATGTTATTCAATTTGTACACCGAGCAGGCGGTGAAGGAAAGCAAGGAAAAATTTGGAATAGGGATTAAAGTTCAGGGGGAAGAAATAAAAACATTGCGTTTTGCTGATGACATTGTAATTCTGTCAGAAACAGCAAAGGACCTAGAAGAGCAGTTGAATGGAATGGACAGTGTGTTGAAGAGAGCGTATAAAATGAGCATTAACAAGAGCGAAACAACAATAATGGAATGCGGTCTTAGAAAATCAGGCGATGCTGAAGGAATTAGATTAGGTAACGAAACAATGAAGGTGATAGATGAGTTTTGTTACTTGGGTAGTAAAATAACATGCGATGGTCGCAGTACAGAGGATATAAAATGCAGAATGGCAATGGGAAGAAAAGCTTTTTTGAAAAAGAGAAATTTGCTAACATCGAATATTAATTTAAGGGTAAGGAAGTCTTTCTGAAGGCATTTGTGTGGAGTGTTGCCTTGTACGGGAGTGAAACATGGACGATAAGCAGTGCGGACAGGAAGAGAATAAAGACTTTTGAACTGCGGTGTTACAGAAGAATGCTGAAGATTAGGTGGGTAGATCGCATGACTAATGAAGAGGTACTGAACAGAATTGGTGAGAAAAGGAATTTTTGGCATACGCTGATTAAAAGAAGGGATCGCTTGATAGGACACATTCTTAGACATCGAGGAATTGTAAATTTAGCATTGGAGGGAAGTGTGTGGGGTAAAAATCGCAGAGGGAGACCAAGAGACGCGTATAGTAAGCAGATTCAAGTGAATGTGGGCTGCCGTTCTTATGAGGAGATGAAAAGGCTTGCTCAGGATAGAGTAGGGTGGAGAGCTTCATCAAACCAGTCTCCGGACTGAAGACCGTAACAACACACAGATACAGAAGAAATTTTTATTGCACAAAATTCTACAACTCTTAAACTACTTTTCCACATAACTGCCGAAATTTTGCAGGCACTTGTCACAGCGTGGCACCAGGTTTTCTATACCTTCTTCATAGAAATCTGCCACCTGTGTCTTCAACGAGTTGGAAACAGTTTCTTTCAGTTCGTCGTCATTGGTGAAGAGATGACCGCCAAGGAAAAACTTGCGATGTAAGAACAGATGAAAGTCGCTAGGAGCGATGTCAGGGTTGTACGGAGGATGGTCACACACGTCCCAGCCAAATCCCTAAGGAGGTTTTTCGTCACATTTGCAGTGTGTGGTCGTGCGTTGTCGGGAAGCAAAACAACACCTTCTGGCAGCAGACCTCGGCGCTTTATTCTGAATTGCACGGTGCAATTTCCGAAGTGTCTCGCAGTACGCATCTGCTTTAATTGTTTGACCACGCGGTAAGAAGTCAATGAGTAGGATGCCTTTCCAGTCCCAGAACACTTCGGCGCGCCAGTCACGGTCTGCACGGCCACTACGGTCGGGGATTCGAATCCCCCTCGGGCATGGATATTTGTGCCGTCCTTAGTATTAGCTAGTTCATAAGTATTTTTTTAAGTTTAGAGACTGATGACCCCGTAGTTAAGGCCCATAAGCAGTACAAACATTTGAACATTTGAAGATTCGAACCAGATCTCACTCCACTGAAGAATACAAATTCACTCTGAATGCGCTGTTTTTGTTTACACTGGCTGACACTAAGTAGGTTCTTGTAGCAGGCAGACGTTAAAAAGCTAAAACGTTTTACCGATACGGTACGGTATTAGTATAATCCGTTTTGCATCCCGAATGTCAGCTTTTGCGGTCTGGCAACTAAAGCGTTTAGCATCGCTCGAAGAGGGTCCCCGAATTCCCTCTCGCTATCTGTAGTAGGAGGTCGGGTCCTCTGGCAAATGATGTTTATGGCGAGAACTCTGCCGCCGCGGGCCGGGCCGGGTCGGGCCAATCCAGTTGAGGCGACGAACTCAATTTGTGAAAAGCCGGCGGAAAGAAGTCTCGTGGCACGCCACAAAGATTTATATGCGGCATGGCGGCGGCTGCTGCGTGCCGTCTGTCTCGCGGTGATCTCATTTCCGCCAGATGCAATAAGGCGAGCTGCGCCGTCTGCCGTCTGCTGCGAGGCAGCCGGCGGAGGCGCACGAAGCGCGGCGGAAGTACACGACGGGCCGCCGCGTTGCCCCATTTGACCGCACTTCGTGTACAGCCAATTTTTTATTGGTTACTATCAGTGTTCACAACCGTACGATAATTATCGTACATGTACGATATTTTCGTGCCAGCGTACGATCTACGAAAGAATGTTACCACAGTCTAACATATACAGTCACGACACTCACTGGTGTAAAAGTTGTTACCAACTGACAGTTGCTGCGACACTAGCGCTCCTAGCGGTGGGCAAGCTGCCGAAGTAGTGATGTTTGTTTATAATCGCTTTTGTACGTAATTAACGAAATACTTAATATAACTTTGCGTTACAAGCATTATTAAAATATCGAGAGACAAACATAATACGGAAATTAATATAAAAACAGCCTCATTTAAATGATTCAGTGGTATAAAGAACAACTGTCATGTACAAATACTTAGGAATATGAGTATTTTTGCAGCTTATTCCGCTGAAAATAAGTTGCATATAAACATAATGGCATAATAAATTTCTGTTATGCTCTGTTCTTACTATGACAGCCAGTTTTTGACATGTATCAATTCGGTACGGAGTCAATGATTCTCACGTTTTTACACGTCACTCGTCTTTCTTTTACGTCCATATTCTTTTAAGTGTAATTACTTCAGCTTTAAAAAACCAATGTTTTGATGACTTTTGCCGTTTGTGGTTCAGATATAGCAACAATTGTGGAATTGGGTTCTTCTTTGTTGGAAAACAGTTTGGTTGCTTTTATCATTATATTGCCATGTCTGTGACGTTTTTCCTTCAGCTATAGCTGTGATGGTTGATTTGGTATGTTAAATACCGTATTTATTGCAGTCTATATACGTTTCCTATGTTCCACCCTCACCGATTTTACTGGAATTCTAATTAAGAATACTTAACGTTCCTGCGTAGAAATTGACGTCTCTGTGCTAAATGGCATGTCTCCTGGTGTTTCCTACATATTTTTACTTTTAATAGAAAATGAAATTACTCATTTAAAGCCTGTATGTTAAAGGATAATTGTAAATTAACTGTCCTGTAATGTACCGATTCGTACCTTATCAGGGATCTTATGAAACCTAAGAAAGACAAATGGGGAGCTATTTTTAAATTATTACTAATTTATAAGACACTACATAGGTTCCCTAATGTAAAAAGTATGCTGAAGTCAATATAAACGATAGTATTCGCACTCATAACTATCGTATTCAGAAACGTAGCTTGCCGGCCGCTTGGAGCGCTGCTATCGCAGCATATAACAAAGATCTGTGGGATTGTCGTGACTGAGTATGTTAGACTGTGATGTTACTATCGTACATTCCCGTTTATAAGAAAGGAAAGAGAACTGACCCACACAATTACTGGCCAATATCGGTGACATCAGTTTCATGTAGAATTTTAGAGCATATTCTCAATTCGAATATAGTAAATTTCCTTGAAACGGAAATCTTCTTTCCATGAATCACCACGGCTTTAGGAAACATCGTTCATGTGAAACTCAGCTTGCCCTTTTCTCACATGACATCTTGCGAGCCAAGGGTAACAGGCGGAGCCGGCCGCGGTGGCCGAGGGGACTGAGGCGCTTCAGTCACGGTCTGCACGGCCACTACGGTCGGGGGTTCGAATCCCCCCTCGGGCATGGATATTTGTGCCGTCCTTAGTTGTAGGTAGTTCATAAGTAGTTTGTAAGTTTAGGGACTGATGACCCCGTAATTAAGTCCCTTAACCTTAACAAACATTTGAACATTTTGAACAACAGGCGGACTGTGTTTTTCTCGACTTCAAAAAGGCATTCGACGCGGTGCCACACTGCAGACTACTAACGAGCTTATGGAATAAATGTTCAAATGTTTGTAAAGTCTATGGGACTTAACTACGGGGTCATCAGTCCCTAAACTTACAAACTACTTATGAACTACTTACGAACTAGGACGGCACAAATATCCATGCCCGAGGGGGGATTCGAACCCCCGACCGTAGTGGCCGTGCAGACCGTGACTGGAGCGCCTCAGTCTCCTCGGCCACCGCGGAGGGCCTTATGTTCTCGACGTTGTTCTCGACGGCGAGTGTTCATCAGAGACGAGTGTAACGTCAGACGTGCCCCAGGGGAGTGTGATAGGACCGCTATTATTTTCTATCTATATAAATGATCTGATGGACAGAATAAGTTGAAATTTGCGGCTGTTTGCTGATGATGCTGTGGTGTATGGGAGGGTGTCGTCTGTAACTGACTGTAATAGCATACAGGATGACTTAGACAAAATTTCTAGTTGGTGCGAAGAATGGCAGCTAGCTCTCAATGTAGAAAAATGTAAGGTGATGTGCATGAGTAGAAAAAACAATCCTATAATGTTCGAATACAGCATTAGTAGTGAGCTTCTTGATGCTTTCGCGTCGTTCAAATATCTAGGCGTAACATTGCAGAGCGATATGAAATGGAACGAGCGTGTAAGGACAGTTGTGAGTAAGGCGGACAGCCGAATTCGGTTTATTACGAGAATTTTGGGAAGATGTGCTTCACCTGTAAAGGAGACCGCGTATAAAACGCTTGTACGACCACGTCTTGAGTATTGCTCAAGTGTTTGGGACCCGCAGCAGATCGGTTTGAAGGAAGACATAGAGGCGGTTCAGAGGCGAGCAGCTAGATTTGTTACCGGTAGGTTCGACCAATGTGCGAGTGTCACAGAAATGCTCCGGCAACTCAATTGGGGATCGCTGGAAGATAGACGACGTTCTTTTTGTGAATTTCTGTTGAGTAAATTTAGAGGACCGGAATTTGAAGCTGTGTGTAGTACGATCTTGCTGCCGCCTACTTACATTTCGCGTAAAGATCACAAAGACAAGATAAGAGAAATTAGGGCTCGAACGGAGGCATATTGGCGTTCTTTTTTTTCCTCGTTCTATTTGGGAGTGGAATAGGAAAGGGAATGCCTAGTAGTGGTACAGTGTACCCTCCGCCACGCATCTTACGATGAATTGCGGAGTATGTATGTAGATGTAGATGTAGGTGTAGATGTACGCAGATGTACGATAATTTCGAACGTATTAAAATGTAACAATACATTGTCTCTTCAAAGATTTTTACTCGCAGCCCTACTGGTAAATTAATTTCGTAATTAAACTTGTCGCTTTAATCATCTCAGTAGTTATGAACGGCTACTTTCGTAATACAGCTCGTCGATTTAATAATCTCAGTGACTGTGAGCGTCTACCGTTGGGTGAGCGACAATGTAGTGCCGTTGTCGGGATAAATAATTTGATTGTTGAAGTTCGCTCTTTATATATTCGCTTTACAATGCTTACAGTGCTTGAAGCGTGCTTAGTGGTGCTGAAGTTTCACGCATTCCCTTAAACAAAGCGGCATTCTGACACAAAAAATTTTAACTGGAAGAGTGATTGCTTTTGGCTTGAGAAGGAAGTATATCTCTCAAATACGGCTGCGTTTTATATATAGATTTATCGTTGCACTCTGATTTTTTCTTTGTAGAAAGAAATATGAATCCTTCAAACGAAGATAGTGACAGTGAGGGAAAATCACCCCCAAGAAAAATGGCCAAAATCAGCAAAAAAAGTCGTCAACAAAAATTCAGAGATACCTGGTTGAAAGACGAAAATTACAAACAATGGCTTAGAAAAGTGCCTGAAGATCAGTACAGAGCTAAGTGTTATTTGTGCAATGTAATGATAAAAGCAGAACTAACTGTGATTAGAAACCATATGACATCGAAAACACATGTTCGTAAGCTCGTGCCAGCACAGTCCAAATGCATAAGGAAATGCATAAGTACTTACTAGCAAGGAATACAACGACAATAGTTCCGAACGTAAAAAATGCATGGCCACCATTACGGTTCGCTTCGCGATTGCACAAAAACGTAACTCAATTTCGTCTCTTTTCAACATTCCTTTCATAGTGATTTTTTTTTCAGAGGCTATAACATATGTTCATACGAAGCCCGATAATTTTTCGATCATCATCATCATCATCATCATCATCATCATTAGAGACTGATTATGCCTTTCAGCGTTCAGTCTGGAGCAAAGGACCTCTAATAAAATCAATGCTGGCATTGATGCCTCGTCTGATGTTATGCCTTTTACTTCAAAATCATTCTGCACCGAATCTAAGTACTTTCTTCTTGGTCTACCTCGACTCCTCTTACCCTCCACTGCTCATGAGTCTCTTAGGTAACCTTGCTTCTCCCATGCGTGTAACATGACCGCACCATCTCAGTCTGCTCGCTCTAACTGCTTCATCTATGGTGTTCATTCCCAGTTTTTCTTTGATTTCCTCATTATGGACACCCTCCTGCCATCTGTTCCCATCTATTAGTACCTGCAATCATTCTTGCTACTTTCATATCTGTAACCTCTACTTTATGAATAAGGTAACCTGTATCCACCCAACTTTCACTCCCATACAACAAAGTTGGTCGAAAGATAGAGCGGTGCACTGCTAACTTAGTCTTGGTACTTACTTCCTTCTTGCAAAAGAGGGTAGATCTTAGCTGAGCACTCACTGCATTAGCTTTGCTGCACCTCGATTCCAGTTCTTTCGTTATGTTGCCATCCTGTGAGAAAATACATCCCAGGTACTTGAAACTGTCTACCTGTTCTGGCAGTCAATCTGTTTGAATCTCTTTCCCACAGACATTACTTTCGGTTTGGAGATGCTGATCTTCATATCATAATCCTTGCACCTCTGATCGAGCTCTGAAATATTAGTTTGAAACCTTTCAATCGAATCTGCCATTACAACTAAGTCATCCGCGTATGCGAAACTGCTTATTTTGTTTTGACCTATTTTAAATTTTTCGATTTATTCACTAATTGTGACCAGTTTTAAAAACTGTCGCGAAACTAATCCACTAAGCGTAATACTTACCAAGCATCTCGTCAAGGCGAAAGATTATGTGATTCACTTAATTATGTGCACCAAGTTATCAGCTCATCACTACCTCAACGGGTTAATGTTACAGAAAAATGTAACTTTTCGCCAATTTCCTCTATAGTGATACTTTCGTGTGTTGTCTTGACTTCAACAGTAACTCCTGCCATCCCCTTATGCCAGATTCATTCGTATTTTGCTTTGCCTTCTCCCCTTTTTAAATTTAATTTCTACTGCTTATTCAAAATTTCATTAACTTTATTATCTTTTATCCTTGGATTTCATTTTGAACATGTACCGACAACATCACGGAGTATCGCTACAACACGAAAACACTCCTGAAAGCCTATAAGACACACGTCATTCAGTCAAAGCTAGCGCTCCGTTACGGGTATTATGATTACGTGGCCGTACAGATATGAGCTCGCTTCTGACAAATGGCTGCCTGATCCGGAGATTTCCTGGCTCGCTGCTGTCATTTGCAGAATTTCCAGTAGCTCCGGCTTTGGCTTCCATCGGTCGGCGAGCGATAAAACGGGCTCGATGGAAATTCTGCAAATGATCGTACGTCACATTTATCTCAATGTGGGCGCATTCCAAATGAGCTTACTCAGTATTTCACATCACGTTTAATTACTTGCTGATATTAGCCCGGGATTAAATCAACAAACTGCGACACTGTCAATATTGTTTCAATTAACTGAAACTAACGGTTTGGGAAATTTTGCGCGTAATGTTGTTAAATGCAATACATATTAGAGGGTTTCGCGGACCTGCGCACTAAACGTTTGATAGAAATGGTGCCTAATGCACCAGAAAGAAACCCGCGATAAATTTCAAATTAAGTTTTTAAGTTTGTCTGGTACGACGCAATACTTTGTTGATGATTTCATTTGTACAGGCTGATTTTAAAACAATCGATTACATGATTGTCCATATGAATGGAGTTAGAAACTATGGCTATACTTAATTTACTGATAGCACTACAGAGATTTTGTTATGAAACGATCCATCCAACTTCACAATGAATTTGCAAGCATGCACATACGATACTAAGGAATATTTGGAACTTGGTTAGAACAATGACTTACGACGTTCAAGGTTTAAAAAAGTTCTTCTTTGATTATAATGGGAATGTTTGTCTATGAAACTACAAATAAAAGGCGACTTTTTTTTGTTGCCAGACACGTTTCGTTTGTTTTTATATAAAACATCTTCAGTGGTCTGTAAAGATAGATATTTACAATTTGTTTTTATATGCGGATCGAAAACAGTTCGTTACCGAAAAATGGAAAGTGCTGTTTGGTTACTTACGAAAATGTTTGGTGCTGGTTTTCACATTACATCATGCGGCTCTCCACCCTACTCTATCCTGAGCAAGCCTTTTCATCTCCTCATAAGAACGGCAACCCACATTCACTTGAATCTGCTTACTATACGCGTCTCTTGGTCTCCCTCTGCGATTTTTACCCCACACACTTCCCTCCAATGTTAAATTTACGATTACTCGATGTCTAAGAATGTTCCCTACCAAGCGATCCCTTCTTTTAGTCAGGGTATGCCAAAAATTCCTTTTCTCACAAATTCTGTTCAGTACCTCTTCATTAGTTATGCGATCTACCCGCCTAATCTTCAGCATTCTTCTGTAGCACCACATTTCAAAAGCCTCTATTCTCTTCCTGTCCGCACTGCTTATCGTCCATGTTTCACTCACGTACAAGGCAACACTCCACACAAATGCCTTCAGAAAAGACTTCCTTACACTTAAATTAATATTCGATGTTAGCAAATTTCTCTTTTTCAAAAATGCTTTTCTTCCCATTGCCATTCTGCATTTTATATCCTCTGTACTGCGACCATCGCATGTTATTTTACTACCCAAGTAACAAAACTCATCTACCACCTTCATTATTTCGTTATCTAATCTAATTCCTTCAGCATCGCCTGATTTTCTAAGACCGCATTCCATTATTTTTGTTTGGCTCTTGTTGAAGTTCATTTCATACGCACTCTTCAACACACTGTCCACAATCTAGTGCTCTAGATTCTTCATTTCGAATCAGTATTGTCCTCCTAATTTTCACTTTCACTTCTACACTGTTCATATTTACGTTTTCACACGTCAGGTTGAAAGTAGGCAGCTATAGCCTGAATATAATTATTTATGGATTTTTCTGTGATATTTTGTGAATCTGGACATGAATTTACCTTACGGCTTTATTTGTATGTAAAATTCATCTATAATACGCTTCGATAATCTTATTTGATGTTTGTAACCACTGCACAGCGTAATATCTTTGTAACTGCGATGTAGCATCTGCGCTACAGCAGCATCTTTGACCGCTGAGGCGGGCAGTGGAGAGTATGCTAGTAAAAGGGTCGAGTGGAAGATAGTTCAGTCAGTCGCATGGTAGTCACCGTGTTGTGTGGTTCGGTTGATCGGCTATGACTCACGTGCCGATCAACCGCTTGATTTCGCTGATTGGTTTATGTACCTATGAATGTATCCCGCGATGAAATTTCATTTGATTTTGGAAGAGGAATTTTGTACATTTGTATGGAACGGTATTGTACAAATCCATTGTAATCACCATTACTGACAAGTCAACAACAAAGGTATGTTCCTTTAGCAAAAATAAATAATTTAATTATTACTAATTTTCTTATTTCAGCTCAACCTGGTCCCTCATTTTCCTGATTGTGGGATTTTTCTATTTTTTGTTGCATGGTACGTGCCGAGTTTGAGATCTTCTTTAAATGTAAATGTTCACGTGCCAGTAAATTAATCAGTTCTGGCCACTGAAATCTAATTTCCAAACTAGTGCTCACTTGCAATTAGTTACTATGAATTAGAAACTTTCACTCACTTGCTGTTAGTCACTATAAATTAGAAGCTTTCAAGGTGTATTGTTTTGGACGTGAGTGAGTCTGCACAGAGTGTTGTAGTGTTGCCAACATTGAAACTGTAATTTACTTTTCGTATATATTATGTTAAAGTGAATGTATTATTTTTATTTTTGATGAAATTGATAAGGAACAGTGACTAAATTATAAATTTGTCTGATGAGTGTTTATTAGGCAGGAAGGGAATTGTTTTCGAGCCACATATAAAAACAAACTTTACAGGCCACTGAAGATATTTTATAGCAATAAAACGAAACGCGTCTGGTATCAAAAAAGTTGCCTTTTATTTTTAGTTGCGTAGACGGACAAACATCCACATTATAATTTTATAAGCAACTACGGAAATCATGACCATGCATATGAAGAATTCTTCTTTCATTGTTTGGTGAGTTTTCTACTATTTGTCGTCAGATCTACCACGGTCGATTCACAAGAGCCGGCCGCGGTGGCCGCGGGGACTGAGGCGCTTCAGTCACGGCCTGCACGGCCACTACGGTCGGGGGTTCGAATCCCCCCTCGGACATGGATATTTGTGCCGTCCTAGTTCGTAAGTAGTTCATAAGTAGTTTGTAAGTTTAGGGACTGATGACCCCGTAGTTAAGTCCCATAGACTTTACAAGCATTTGAACATTTGATTCACAAGATACATAACGTAACATCAAATCTTACTACAATAGTAGCATTAGAAAGTAGTATTAAATTATGTATTAGGGCGATTTGCACTTGACGATCGTCCACCCCAACTCGTGCAACATTTTCGTGTCGCTTTCCCCTCCGTAACGCGATAAAACAAAACGAGCTGCCCTTCTCTGAACCTTCTCAATGTCTTCCGTCAGTCCCACCTGATGAGGGTCCCACAAGGGGCAACAGTACTTCAGGAGAGGACGCACAAGTGTGATGTAGGCAGTCTCTTTGGTGGAGCTGAAGCATCTTCGAAGCGTTCTGCCGATGAAACGTAACCTGTGTTCTCTCCCCTCAAAGTTGTTCGTAATTGTAACTCCTAGGTATTTGGAAGAATCTACGACCTTAAGGTTTGACTGATTTATCGCGTAATTGAAGTTCAGCGGATTTCTTTCAGTGGTCATGTGTATTACTTCACACTTTTCTTTATTTAGTGTCAATTGCCAATTTTCGCACCATGCAGAAATTTTGTCTAATTCGCTTTCCAGTTGCTTTTGATCCTCTGTTGACTTCACTAACCGATAAACCACAGCATCATCCGCGAACAGTCTAAGAGAGCTATTCAGATTGTCTCCTAAATCGTTTATAAACACGAGGAAGAGTAGGGGACCCCTGTGGAACGCTAGATATCACTTCTGTTTTACTCGATGACTTACCGTCAATTACAACGAACTGTGTTCTTTCTGATAGGAAATCGTGAATCCAAACGCACAATTGGGGAGATATTCCACAAGCACGCAATTTCATAAGAAGCCTTCCTGAAATCCAGAAATATGGAATCGATTTGAGATCCCTGGTCTATGGCACTTAACACTTCATGTGAATAAAGGGCAAGCTGTGTTTCGCAAGAGTGATACTTTCTGAATCCTTGTTGACTACTGGTTAATAGGTCGTACTCTTCGAGGTAGTTCATAATATTCGAACAAAGTATATGTTCCAAAATCCTACTGCAAATCGACGTCAATGAGATAGGCCTCGGATTTTGGGGCCTTTTTTTAATGATTCAGCGGAAATATACGGTGGCTATTATGAGGAGTAAAGGAGGTACACAAAAACAGGCTCGTGGGTCCCACCTAAGCCTCTGCGGTCGGATATCAGATGAGCTAAAAAGTAAAAAATTTAAACAAAAAATCGTCAAAAATGTGCAGAGTGATAATGCGCGCCAGAAATTTGGGAGTCAATATCGCGGTTGCAGTAACAGGCGCGGCATATTTGGGGTGCTTAGCGCTGGGAATACCGCAGGAGCGGGCGGAAAATCCATCCCGCCAGCGGCTAAATATTAAAGCCGGCCAGGGCGAGGGCCAAGCAAGCATTCCAGCGATGCGGTCAGCGCCGGCGGGAAGCCCTGATTGATGGCTGCCCAGGAGCCACGCCCACTGCGAGCCTGAGGTTCCACCCCAAAGGCCTTCTTACCAGCAGACCACACGGGTATCGGGGTTTAGAATTTTTTTATATTTATGAGTGACGTTCCGACCTCAAATAACAATCAGCCATAGCCATTCGACGCAACTGTCAAAAATTCTCGAGAAAATCGACTTTGAAGTTTTGCAAGCAAGCGTACGTACCGACATCGTGATCATCATTTTCCATCTCCAGTTTCCCGGGTGTGGCTAACAAGCACTCTCCATCTCATCCAATTTGTTTATATTTATGATACGTGACGTTCAGACCTCAAATAACAATCAGCCATAGCCATTCGAAGCAACTGTCAAAAATTCTCGAGAAAATCGACTTTGAAGTTTTGCAAGCAAGCGTACGTACCGACATCGTGATCATCATTTTCCATCTCCAATTTCCCGGGTGTGGCTAACAAGCGCTCATCATCTCACCCGATCTTGATATAACATTTGGTCTAGGACATCATCCCAGTTAAAACCGTTCTTAAACATAAATTTATCCATGTTATTTGGATTTTTCTGAGGTCTGTGACTGTATTATAAGCTTTTTTTCCAATAATTAATGCTGCAGCAGTCACTATTTACTAATATTTTTATTGGCACGATGCGTTTCGGCAGCACGCTGCCATCATCGGGTGCATTTTTACAGTTTCTGTTACATTATTGACTTATTATGTTTTGTGTTGCGGATGCCAGTGAGGTTATGTTTGTACATTTTAACAGTTTTGGTAATCTTGACATTTTAAATGTCCACATGTGCTGCAAGTGTATAATTATGTTCTTGTGTTGTGTGTGCGCGCCAGACAACAAGATTATCAAATGTTCAAATGTTTGTAAAGTCCCTAAACTTACAAATTACTTATGAACTACTTACGAACTAGGACGGCACAAATATCCATGCCCGAGAGGGGATTCGAACCCCCGACCGTAGTGGCCGTGCAGACCGTGACTGAAGCGCCTCAGTCCCCTCGGCCACCGCGGCCGGCAACAAGATTTTCAAAACTGTTAAAATGTACAAACATAACCTCACTGGCATCCATAACACCAAACATGATAAGTCAATAAGGTACTAGTAACTGTAAAAATGCACCCGATGATGGTAGCGTGCTGCCGAAACGCTTCGTGCCAATAAAAATATTAGTAAATACTGACTGCTGCAGCATTAATTATTCCAAAATAAAACCGTTCTACTCTACGTCTGATTTAACTGCCTCTATCCATCGTCTCCTTGGCCTTACTCTCGGTCTTCTTCGTCCCACTTCCATTCTGAAGTATTTCTTAGCTGTTCTTGTGCTATCCATTCTCTTTACATGGCCATACCACTGCAGTCTTCGATTTCCCAAGATGTTGGCAATAGGAACCATGATACCAGCTGTTTCTCTGTGTACCTCATTTATGATCTTGTCTCTCTTGATACTCTGATTCATAGTCCTGATAAAGCTCATTTATGTTGGTTGGATTCCGCTGTAATCCTTTTTTTAACAATGTACAAGTTTCCATGCCATATACAGGGTGTCCCAGCTATCTTGACCACCCAAAATATCTCTGGAACAATAACAGCTATTGGAAAACGACTTTCACCAGTATCAATGTACGGCTGGGGCCCATGAATGTACATATTTGGAAACATTCTAAAACGAAAGGAAATGTGTTTTTTTAACACAAACTTATGTTTTTTTTAATAGACACCCTATATTTTTTCTTCAGCAATCCATAGCATGACAAATCACATAAGCAATTGCGTTGATTGCTTCGCAATATTCCAATTACATCCCGGGATGTTTACACTCGCTTAGCGAAATGCACAAATCTAAGCGATACATTGAACGATACTCTCTTTACAATAATACTAAGGACGGCACAAATATCCATGCCAGAGGGGGATTCGAACCCCCGACCGTAGTGGCCGCGCAGACCGTGACTGACGCGCCGCAGTCCCCTAGGCCACCGCGGCCGGCCCTTCTAGATTCGTCGCTAGTATTTTGTTTATATAAATTACAATGAACAAAGTACCAAATTGGCTCA
Source organism: Locusta migratoria (assembly GCA_026315105.1). Classification (NCBI taxonomy): domain Eukaryota; kingdom Metazoa; phylum Arthropoda; class Insecta; order Orthoptera; family Acrididae; genus Locusta; species Locusta migratoria. The sequence continues at coordinate 870,928,033 of CM048744.1, forward strand.
AATAAAAGCTTATTGACAGAAAAGTGTTACACTGAAATTACGTTATTATCTAATGTTTACTTTCTTAAATATTAATAAATGAAATGTAGGACTGGTAGCACCGGGAGGGGAGGCGGCAGCCAATCAGATCACGTCTATGCTACACTGCCGTGCTTTCCCACGGTCCATACGGTGCCATCTGTTATGCTTTTCCCACCATTTCCGTGGGTTACACCACGCTACTTTGGCTACTGCCAGCCAGCTACTTGGCTTCTATAAAGTTTACAAGTAAATACTAAGATACGACAACTGTGAATACTATTATTAAACCAATAAAGATATAAACTCAGACTTGTCACCCCCACCTAGTCTGTTATATACGCCACCGACTACATCGCAGAAGATCCTTGACAGATTTATAAGTTTTTGTTTGTTTGTTTTGCTTCCAACGGACACTCCACCAGGGTTCAAGCAACTTTCGGTACTTGTTCCTGCACCAATATTGTATCCTTTGGTGAAGGGAATCAAACTCGAGAACCAAGGTTCTGATTATTTTTCTATAGTGTTCAAATGTTTGTAAATCTATCGGACCAAATTGCGTGGTCATCAGCTTACAAACTAATTAAACTAAGGTAAACTAACCTACGGACAACACACACACCCATGACCCAGGGTGGGGGAGGACTCGAACCTCCGATGGCGAGCAACCGCGCGCTCCGCAGCGAGGCGCCTTAGACCGCTCGGCTACTCCACCGCGACTTTGAGCAGCGTGCGGCAGAACAGCGGCAGTAGGACTGCAGACTTTTAGCGTTCGCGCCCAGCGGAATCGTCTGAGACCTTGACAATGTGTCAGCCAGCGTTGAGTTGCGGCGGCGGCGTTTAGAGCTCCAGACCAGCAGGGACCAGACCGCCCGTCAAATGGCGCCGGCCGTAATGGCAGCTATTACGCCGATAAGCCTGACCTCTGGCGGTTTAAATGTAACTGCTACACGCGCCACCACTCACACTTCCTCCAGGATGGCGCGAACCTTTGTGTAGCGGACTGCCGTGACGTCACATGAAAGCACTCAGCACGGCCGACACCTCAGCGGGCTGTAGACCAGTGACGGTTGGTGATAATGTGCTAATGTGCTGCAGCACACTGTAAATATATTTCTAAAATTATGCCATTTCTCTTCGACTGCAAGCGAGAAATCGCTATAAAATTACATCCTTTCTCTTGGAATACGAGCCAGATATCACAATAAAATTATCCCAATTCCTTTCCAATGCGTATTAGAATGCTCGTAATAAGGATGAAAACGCATTTTGGAGCGCTCTCGCCGCGATAGCTGGAAACCAGCTCCGTGTGCTGAAGTGGTATTCAGCCGCGCTGGTAGTGCGCAGAGAGGTGGCACAGTCGTCTGTTCGCTAGTGCGCATGCGCAGACGTGACGTCAAGTCTGGCGACTCATGTGTGCTGAGACCGACTGCAGCACCAGATCAATATTTCTCTTCGCGCTGCGTGTAACGGCTGCGGAAGAATTGTATATGACGAATATTGCGGCATACAGAGTCAAATAGCGCACTGGCTCAGGCGTCTTGCGCGTTGTGTCACAAACCTACCTGTGTGAGGCTCGTATTCAAATACCTCTGAGTCTAAATTTTTAATTTCTGTAAATAAAATTAATATGTTTTAAACGTTATATTTACTACCTGCAGTGACTACATGCAGTTGGCAGCGCTGTTATAGATTCCCCTGAAGGTCTTACTATCAATACAGTATTAATTGATATTTAATTAAAGACAATCATACAAAGGTTGACTTTTTATTTTATTATATTTTGTTTCCTGTTTATTTTTGTAATATTGTAGCACACTGGTAAAGTTTTGTACGAGCCGCCACTGCTATAGACGTTTCTACAGGACCACTGAAACTAACAGCAGAGTGTTACAGTCACGGCGAGTCCTGTGTTAGCGGGTTTAACCAACCCAAAGTAGCAAAAAAGTATTAAATATAAGGAGGAGCATTGAATTAAAATATGTAAATTTGTGCTGTGGCCGGGATTCGAACTCGGAACCTGCTGCTTGCTAGGCAGGCGCTTTAGACCGCTTTTTGTTGTTGTTATATATATTCTCTTTTTCCTCTTTTTCATGATGAAGAAAAAATTATTCACCCCGCAGGATCCAAACTACTATTTTTTAAGTGAGGAACTTACCTGCCACCGTCACTTTTACCCTAGAAAATAAGTAAAATAAATGACAGACTACATTTCAGGAGTTAGCCCTATGTTATCGTAGGCCCAGTGCAACTAACCTGTTTCTAATAGGTGGCAAGAAAAGAGAAAGGGTAAAAACTGAAGGACATTCAGTGGAGCTATAAAAATGAAGTCTATTCATTTTATTTTATTCATTTTTTACGTTGAAAATAAAATGTAAGAATCAATTACTTCATTGCAGGAACACTCCAACGCCATGGCACGTTACGAAAAAATCTAAAAAATTTGAGAAATATTGCCCTATTTTGGATTGTGGAAAACTGTGTGCAATGTCGTTCGTTCAGAAAGTTCCAAAAATCAAGTTCGTGCTCAGCTAACTCAGCGTTATGGACAACGCGACTACAGCACTTCAGCCTCCACACCACGTACTTTAATTCTGCTTCAATGTTCCCTGTGAAATGCGTATCAAATACCAGTATGGGAGAGCCTTGGCAATGTGATACGTATTGCACAGGGAACATTGAGACATAATTAAAGTATGTGATGACCAAGGAGACGTGCTTGAAGACAGTTCATGTAGTAGCTATGTTCATAACGCTGTGTTAGCTGATCGGTCTAAAGCATCTGCCTAGTACGCAGGAGGTCCGAGGTGCGATGGAAAACCGCCCTATCACGCACCAAGTTTTAATCTATTACGTCTTTACTACTAATTCTATTCCCAAGAGATTTTACAGACATACAGCACTTATACAAATGAGTATATACCTGAAATATTATACAATATATCTATATCTATAAATGTGAATGTCTGTTTGGTGTACGTTTATCACGTCTGAACCATAAGACATAAAGAGCTAAAAATTTGCATAGTTACTAATGCCTACCCGGGGATGGCTTTAGGCACGGTTTTATGGCGATCGGATAGCTATTTATCTATATATGTTAATGAGAATGTCTGTCTGGTGTAAGCTTATCACGTCCGAACGACAAGACGCAGAGACTTTAATATTGGTATAGTTACTAATTTATACCGGAGGAAGATTTTAGGCGCGGTTTTATAGCGATCTGATAGATATTTAGCAATTTGAAGAATATAACAAGAAATGCGAAACAATAATTCAAATGTTCAAATGTTTGTTAAGCTTATGGGACTTAACTTCGGGGTCAAAACTTACAAACTACTTATCAACTACCTTATACTAAGGACGGCACAAATATGCATGCCCGAGGGGGGATTCGAACCCCCGACCGTAGTGGCTGTGCAGACCGTGACTGAAGCGCCTCAGTCCCCTCGGCCACCGCAGCGGGCAAACAATAATTACTGTTTGAAAATGGTTTTATTGGTTGCATTGTTGCTTGAAGTTTGATAATGATAAAAGGGTGGAGTACCTATATTGGGATGGAAAGTTATCGGTGTATATAAAATCCTACGTGTGTGTGTGTGTGTTAATATTTCGCTCTGCAACGAAAACTACAGAACACAAACGAATGGTCTGTGTGTAATTGTTGTACGAAGTCTCCCGTTGTATACCATAGCAGTTCCATGCCGATAGCTGTAAGGGGGTGGAAGATATGATGGTTGAAAGTCGTCAAATTATAAAGGAATTCGGATTGAAGGCCAGCGACGACGTTTGTGACTCTATAACTAGGAGGTTACATACAGCCATATATTTGGTCTATGCGTGCTACAATGTCTTCAGCTCTTTGTCTCTAAGGATACGCATACGAATAAGGAAATGTAAGAATAAATAAAGCAGTAAAAAAGAAAATTTCTTTTAATACATCTCTTTAAAAAATCGATTTGACGTTTCGCGCATTACATCAAGTGATCGATCTGTGATATTACTACAATCATTATTGTTGAATTTCGTGATTGGATTCTTCGAAACGAGTGCATTTTTATGTGTGATTTGATCTACATTACTTACTTTTCTGATAAACGATAAGTGCATAGACTTCTGCAATCTGATAGGAATATTTTTTTCAGTTCCGCTTTATCAGCGACATTTCCTCAAAAATTAGTGAAATTAATTACATTAATTTAATTGTTATTTAAACTTCGTTTCTTATATATTCTCCAATAATGTTTTCAGTAAGAAGGAAATGGACAGATAGAAGGCATAGGAGAAGTACCAATTCAAGGTAGGAACAAATAAATAAACACCCGGGAACGTCGGGTTTTTAGCTAATAATTCAATAAATATGGGATCCTACGAATTTTATATGTCATTTGTATTTTGACTACTATCTATCTTTCTTTGATTGTATACTGCACTTATAATTTTGTACATTATGAGAGACAGTGTTATTTCTTATACATTCTCCGATAGATATAACATGAGTTTAGAAAAAACGAGATGGACAGAGAGAGAAGGGATAGGAGAAGTACCAACTGAAGGCAGGAACAAATAAATAAATACCCGGGCAACGCCAGGTTTTCAACTAGTATTCTATAAAGACCAAACATGTCCTATAATGATGATGGTGATGATGCAGTTTCTTTTCTGCCAGCGACACGTAGGTTTCCGAGCGTGCAGGGGGTGTTTTTATTTAGAGGCAGTGTGCTACACTGGGTATTTAAATAACGCGCTGGCTAAGACGGTGAGTCAGGGAGAGAGGGTGATTCACGGATTAGACGCCACGCCCTTACCCTGTAGCCACCTGCCAGCCAGCACACCCCTCAGCAGCCCGCAACGTCAGCACCTCTCATCCCCTACTCTTTCTCGCGACGCTGCAGCAAAGCAGTTTCCTTCCCTTCCTCCCAACTGTGATTCCGGTGGTGTCGGATCCTCCGTGTTCTCTGGTTCAGCGAATCCGCGAAAAAAAGGGGCCGCTAGCGCAAAACAAGGAAAAAAAATCGCACTGACGTATTTTACGGCCCACTTTATATTTGTAGTTTTATAAGTTTTTGCAAACATTTTGGACGAAAATAATACTCTAGTTATAAAAAAGTAATTAGGTAATGGTGGGTTCCGAACAACTGATCTTCAGCATCACAGTCCATCGCATTGTCCACTATGCTACAGCTATCAATCAGAAGATGTGCTCTTTAATCTCATACTATTGATGGCCGTTGTTAACTGATGCTAATATGGAATTTGTACATTATCATTTATTGTACGAAGAACGATGTGTTTTTGTTAATTCTTTAGTGCGCCATTGCTTTGAAATGACAACGTGTAAGTTACAATAAGAAAATCATCAAATACGCAACGCATGATGGCGTACGCCAGAGAGAGTTCTGTGCTAGGAATTTCACGTGACATCTCCGAACGGCTGGTTTTAGTTAATTCAGTGGAGGGTGTCAAATCTCCGTTATTTCTGAAAATATCTCTCAAACGTTTCGAGATATATATATATATATATATATATATATATAAACGTAAGGGAACAAAGTTGTACAAATTCGGTTATTCAATACTTCCGTCAGATTAACGGTTTATTTGCAATTAAAATTACATTAAAAACGGCTTTTTTGGTATTACCAACGTATTTCTTGTACGAAGTATTTGAAAAAGCTAAGTTCTGGTCTATAGTAGCCAACAATAATGTCTGTAAAATTTGGTGCTGATCGGTTCAACGGTTCGTCTTAAAAACAGGGAACACGTTACGGACAGACAGACAGACAGACAGACATCCCAAAACCACCGTTATTATTGCAAATATCTCTGAAACTCTACGAGAAAAAAACAACATAAGAGAGCAAAGTTGTTGTGAATATTCTCCGTTACAAATTCGGTTATTCAATTTTCGTGTCAGATGAACGGTTAAGCCGTTATTTTCATTTTAAATTTCGAGCTGTCAAAAGACGATCGCAAAGGCCCAGTTTTAGTGTTACTATGGTAAACTAAAGTGGGCAAAAAAGATTATGTAATTTTGTCTGCATTTTCAAGGTAGTTTTAAAGCAGGAAAAACTTTTAAGTCCTGCAGTTAGCACGTTTACGTTCCATATCGTTGCAAAGCGCTGCTAACGTTCAGATTCTCTTTTGAACCTCCTGAAGCAGCCGACGGGCACTCCTTCGTGCAGTGAGATATATGACCGCTCGGAGCGCTAGTAGTAGTACAGCCCCATGGAGGTAAGAATAAACGGAGGCGCTCAAGGGTAGCCATCTTGATCCGACCAAAATATAGCTGTATGCTTGTTGCTTGTTTTTGGAAGGACTTTGCTCTGTTATTGTGACTTGTGTGATGTTTATGTGTACGAATCGCTCTGATTGTTACGGGATACCTACTACCACATACAAACACTATTGCCGGCCGCGGTGGCCGAGGGGACTGAGGCGCTTCAGTCACGGTCTGTACGGCCACTACGGTCGGGGGTTCGAATCCCCCCTCGGGCATGGATATTTGTGCCGTCCTTAGTAGTAGGTAGTCCATAAGTAGTTTGTAAGCTTAGGGACTGATGACCCCGTAGTTAAGTCCCATAAGCTCTACAAATATTTAAACATGAATCCCTAAACTAACAATCTACTTATGAACTACCTTATACTAAAGACGACACAAATATCGATGCCCGAGGGGGGGATCCGAACCCCCGACCGTAGTGGCAGTGCAGACTGTAACTGGCGCGCCGCAGACCGCTCGGCCTCTGCGGCCGGCAGAACACGAATACACAAAAGTTCTAAAGCCGTGATAAAGCCAACATTTCAGTTGGTGCTGTGACGCTAGTAGATTAACAGGCAGTAAATCTCTGTCACGCCACTTTTTATTTCTGCCGATTCGGTAATGCCCTGCGGTTGTTCGGCGGGGGAACGTCGACCCCAGAACGCCATTGGCATGCAGAAAATGCAGAACCGGCATCAGTTTGTGGGGCTGTTCTCGTCACTGCGTCCGCTCGATTTACACGGCGACGCTGAAAACAGCAGCCGCTAATTGAGTGCAGTTGGTGTCGCGTGGCTGGTGGCTAGCGGAAGCGGAGCTGCCCTAGCGGAGCCAGCGACGGCCCCAGGGATGCATAATGGAACCGCCCCGCGGTCTGGGCGCCGTGCTTTTCCCAAAAATGCCACCAGCAGGCCTTCGGTCACGACATTACGGTCAGGTCAGTCCTCGTCCTAGCCCTCCCACTTCCGCATAACTAACTGCGTTGCCATTACGTGGACTTGACAGATCGGAAATCTAGTGATGACTAGGCAGTGTTGCCAGACATAGGGAATTTTACCTGCACGTAGGTACTTTTAAGCATTAAAATCATGTACATCTACATCTACATCTACATACATACTCCGCAATTCACCGTAAGGTGCGTGGCGGAGGGTACACTGTACCACTACTAGGCATTTCCTATTCCACTCCCAAATTGAACGAGGAAAAAAAAGAATGCCTATATGCCTCCGTACGAGCCCTAATTTCTCTTTACTTGTCTTTGTGATCTTTACGCGAAATGTAATTAGGTGGCAGCAAGATCGTACTACACTCAGCTTCAAATTCTGCCTCTCTAAATTTACTTAACAGAAATTCACGAAAAGAACGTCGTCTTTCTTCCAGCGATCCCCAGTTGAGTTCCCGGAGCATTTCCGTGACACTCGCGCATTGGTCGAACCTACCAGTAACAAACCTAACTGCTCGCCTCTGAACTGCTTCTATGTCTTCCTTTAAACTGATCTGCTGCGGGTCCCAAACACTTGAGCAATACTCAAGACGTGGTCGTACAAGCGTTTTACACGCGGTCTCCTTTACAGGTGAAGTACATCTTCCCAAAATTCTCCCAATAAACCGAAGTCGGCTGTCCGCCTTACTCACAACTGTAGGGAATTTACATCCCAAAGTCCCCAACGCGTAGGTACTTTGGTAAAATTTTACAATCGCCGACACAGGCCTAGCGGGTAATCTTGGCAACAGAACAGTTCAGTAATTAAAACTTCCGGGCTGAGAGGCCGTGGTCGAACAGTAGAAATTTCTTCCCCTGACGTTTCGGTGCCGGCTGCGGGCAACATCTTCTGAGGTGAGTCGACGACTGCCTAATGGGCCGTGGAGGTCCTGCTTATATAGAGGGCATAGAGGGCGCCACCACTCGTCACGTGATGTCAACAGTAAAACTATCTCTGGCTGGCGTCATTACTCTCGATCAAAGGTAATCGATTATCACATCTTTTGTACAAAGTAGAGCGCCATATCTTAACTTCAAGCTTCTTCCTTCCTGTTAAAATTATTGCGGTGTTTAAAAATCTCTTAGCCTCTCTATTCATTCGTGCATAGTAATGCGATGTCTTAGCTCGCGCCGGCCGCGGTGGCCGAGGGGACTGAGGCGCTCCAGTCACGGTCTGCACGGCCACTACGGTCAGGGTTTCGAATCTCCCCTCGGGCATGGATATTTGTGCCGTCCTTAGTCTTAGGTAGTTCATAAGTAGTTTGTAAACTTAGGGACTGATAACCCCGTAGTTAAGACCCATAAGTTCTACAGACATTTGAACATATTTTCTCAGCTCGCACGCTTCTCTCACTAAATTTTATTTTGTGGTCACCGTTTTCAAAAACATGTGCCGCTACGGCCGATTTGTCCGTATGTCCCAGTGGACAGTTCCTCTTGTGTTCCGTTAGGCGAGTATTGATACTTCTTTTCGTTGTTCCAATGTAAACATTCCCACAACTACATGGAATCTTACTCGCACACCCGGAGTAGCCAAAGGGTGTCGCGCATCTTTCGTTAATCGTAAGTATTCACTGATATTTAGGTGGGTTTCAATATTGTTTCGACTCTAAACTTGGCCAATACTTTCCCAATGCGGTCCGTGGTATTGCGGATGAATGGGAGAAACACTTTCCCCGCCAAAGGTTGTTGTTGTTGTTGTTGGACGTTCAAAAAATGTTTGTAAAGCTTATGGGACTTAACTACGGGGTTATCAGTCCCTAAACTTACAAACTACTTATGAACTACTTACGTACTAGGCACAAATATCCATGCCCGAGGGGGGATTCGAACCTCCGTCCGTAGTGGTCGTGCAGACCGTGACTGGAGCGCCTCAGTCTCCTCGGCCACCGCGGCCGCCATTGTTGGACGTTAGCAGACATTTGTCTTCTGGGCTGGAGTGCTCGATCTATCTCATAAATGATCGAGTTCCTCTTGCAAATAAGCTGGCTCACAGATTTTATTAGCTCTGGGAAAGTACTGGCCAAGTTTAGAGTCGAAACAATATTCAAACCCATCAATAATTTTAACAGGAAGGAAGAAGGCTTGAAGTTAGACAAGATATGGCGGTCTACTTTGTACCGAAGATGTGAGAGTCGATTACCTTTGATCGAGAGTAATGACGCCAGCCAGAGATAGTTTTACTGTTGACATCACGTGACGAGTGGTGGCGCCCTCTATGCCCTCTATATATGCAGGACCTCCACGGCCCAGCAACCAGTCGTCGACTCACCTCAGAAGATGTTGCCCGCAGCCGGCAACGAAACGTCAGGGGAAGAAATTTCTATTGTTCGACCACGGCCTCTCAGTCCGGAAGTTTTAAGACGCCGGCCGTGAAAGCCTACACGTTATGAACAGAACAGTTGTTAGCACGCGGGAATGAAGCCGACCGATTGTGGCAAAGTTTGCAGTAGCCAATGATATTTTAGACGTCATAGTTGTTTTCTGTTCATAATAAACATTATTAATTTAAAAATCTAGTTTCAGACACAATAAAATTGATGCGAATTACGATGATTTCAATGTATATCAGTGGAATGGAGAGTCGGTTTGGAAATAGTGTTAGAAAATGTCAGCACAATTCATTGTTCCCATGAACGAAACACGTTTTATTACCTTGACTAGACATTCCAGGGAGATAAATACAATCAAACTTTGACGAAAATAATAACAAACTGTGAGCTTATAAAGTGTGTACTGTGAAAATGTAGTGAATGTAAATATTCATTTCAGAATAGAGAATCTGTGAACCTTAAAAAAACTCTTAAACAGTTATTCGAGTACTTAGTTCTCTAATATTGTCCCAGCATATTCCAAAAGTGAAGGAATATATCTAACAGTTTTGGTCAGGAGAAAATATGGTGAAATGTTCTAAGAATAATTCTATAACGAAAAGGATGAGGCAAAAACAGTATCTTTGTGACGGGAGTCAAATTATCTGAACTACAGGGACTCAATGATTCAAATTTTTATTCTTTGTTTTATTAAATATTAGCCCCTGAGAAACGGATTTTCATGCTCAAACATTACAAAAAAGGAAAATTCAACAAAGATATAAATTTTATTAACTGCGTAGTACCAGGTCGACCAACTTAATTTTCATACTGACGTGACAAATAGAATTTTGAACCTATCTACATCTACACATACATAGATACTCTGCAAATCACATTCAAGTGCCTGGCAGAGGGTTCATTAACCACTTTCATAACTTTTCTCTGCCGTTCCATTCTCTAATAGCGCGCGGGAAGAAAGAACACCTAAATCGTTCCGTTTTCGATCTGATTTCTCTTATTTTATTGGGATGGTCATGTCTCCCTAAGTAGGTGGGTGCTAGAAAAATATTTTCACATTCAGAACTAAAAGTTGGTGATTGAAACTTCGCAAACAGATCACGCCGCAATGAATAACGTCTTTCTTTTAATGATTTCCACCCCAATTCGTGCAACATTCCCGTGACGCTTCCCCCCCCCCCCCCCCCCGTAACGTGATAAAACAAAACGAGCTGCCCTTTTCTGAACCTTCTCAATATCTTCCGTCAGTCCCACCTGGTGAGGGTCCCACAAGGGGCAACAGTACTCCAAGAGAGGACGCACAAGTTTGATGTAGGTGGAACTGGTGCATCTTCTAAGCGTTCTGCCAATGAAACGTAACCTTTGGTTCGCCTTCCCCACAATATTTCCTATGTGTTCTATCCAGTCAAAGTTGTTCGTAATTGTAACTCCTAGGTATTTGGTAGAATTTACGACCTTAAGGTTTGACTGATTTCTCGCGTAATTAAAGTTCAGCGGATTTCTTTTAGTGGTCATGTGTATTACTTCACACTTTTGTTTATTTAGTGTCAATTGCCAATTTTCGCACCAAGTAGCAATTTTGTCTAAATCGCTTTGCAGCTGCTTTTGATCATCTGTTGACTTCACTGACCGATAAACGACAGAATCATCCGCGAACATCCAATACAACTGTGAAAATCGAAACTTAATCTACAGCTTAGAAGTCGCAAGCTAAAGCCAAATATAAAACTAAGTCAACACAACTGTCGCCCCAGTCACCAAACCATGTCGCCGCCCAGTCACAGGTGTAGCAATTTTAATGGCCAATATTATACTTATATACATACGTATATTGTGCATGGTATCTCGCCTAAACCCCTAATTGAGCAGTGTGTATATACCAGAGCGTATATGTGCCAATGAGAATAATTTTAGAAAACAGTGGTATTTTACGGAGTGACGGTCTGCAGGCAGTGCTACTTTGCGCCTCGTGCTGAAGAGTCGGAGCACGACTGCGCATGCGCGAGCCCCCCCCCCCCCCCCCCTACGCCCGCAGCTAATTGTTGGTGTGCTGGTAATGACCTTATTACCAATTCCAATCCCCGGGGCTTGGTGCAGCTGCTGCCGCCTCGCGGCCGGCGCTCTTATTACGAGACCACCCCCGCAGTACTCTTCGCCCCTGGAGGGGCCCGCTTTGAATCCTAATGCCTTCTGTTGAGCACGCCACCAGGTGCCACGTTCCACCCTACCCCTAGACGCCGGGATGGGCAGAGCGCCGCTAAACTGTGGACAATAACTGAGTTTTACGAGTTTGCCATGTCTCTCGGCTGCAACAGTTCTGTGCCGTTGTTATGACTACTGTTGGCAGGCAACGGGTATGCCTAGTTAATCTAGTTGGCGTTGGAACAGCAAGCCTGATAAACCGGCTGCCCTGTGTTTATCCGGTCTCTTTTGAAGTATGGCGGAAAATATTTTGGCTGAAGCACGACTCTGCATGGCGATATCCTTTGTTCGACACTACGAATTTGCCCATTAATGAGAGGAATGAATAAGGGCCGCACGGGAAAAGCCGAGCGTTTCTAGGGGTCTTGTCAGGAACTGAGAGCTGGCCGCGGTGGTCGCGGGAACTGAGGCGCTCCAGTCACGGTCTGCACGGCCACTACGGTCGGGGGTTCGAATCCTCCCTCGGGCATGGATATTTGTGCCGTCCTATTTCGTAAGTAGTTCATAAGTAGTTTGTAAATTTAGGGACTGATGATCCCGTAGTTAAGTCCCATAAGCTTAACAAACATTTGAACCTTTTGAACAGGGACTGAGATGCTGCTCCCGCCGGAGGATATATATATATATATATATATATATATATATATATATATATATATATATATAGGCATAATTCACATTTAAAATGATAACGTATCTAATCCTAGTCTATTTTATAAATTTCATAGATTCAAAATTAAGAGCAAAAAAATAAAATAAAATTTCACCTAATAATTAGTTATTAAAACTCAACCAAAAATATTCACTTGCATTAATCGTATAACCGCGGCTGCTGGCACGAAATACGCCAATACGTAATCAATTACTAATTCCAAAATAACTTGATAATTAAATTTAATTACTATAAATAAATAGAACATTTAGTTAAAACTTACATATAATATAAAGAAAAAGTGAATAAATAAACAAGAAAAAAAAATTAGAATATAAACGAAACACATACAATAAAAAATAAATTAAACAGGACATATGTATAATAAACACACATAGAATCAAAACAAAAAATAACAACAACAAAACACTCTCTTAGAATATAGTGTTATGTTTTGTTAATGCCTGATTAAGTTTTCAACACACACACACACACACACACACACACACATATATATATATATATATATATGGTCAAAAATGTCCGACAGATGGCGCTTCATCTGATCAGAAAAACAATAATTAGCATAACGAATCAAGACAAAGCAAAGAGGATGTTCTTTACAGGAAATGGATGTTATCTTTCAGCATCCTTAGGATTGTCGGTCGATCACGATACACTTGCGACTTCAGGTAACCCCAAAGCCAGTAATCGCACGGGCTAAGGTCTAGGGACCTGGGAGGCCAAGCATGGCGAAAGTGGCGGCTGAGCACACGGTTGTCACCAAACGACGCGCGCAAGAGATCTTTCACGCGTCTTTTTTTGAATTTTTTAAAATTTTTATGTTTTTTTTTTAGTTTTGGTTCTAATAAAACTCCATATCATTCCAAGCATGTGTGTCAATTTATACCTCTCTATCTACATTATTACGTGATTTATTAAGTTTTCAAATTTAGACTGACTTTTTGATCACCCGGTACATTCCACACGTTGAATCTACATCTACATTGGATACTCTGCAAATCACATTTAAGTGCCTGGCAGAGGGTTCATCGAACCACAATTATACTATTTATCTCCCATTCCATTCTCCAATAGCGCGTGGGAAGAATGAACACCTGAATCTCTCTGTTCGAGCTCTGATTTCTCGTATTTTATTCTGATGATCACTTCTACCTATGTAAGTGGGAGTCAACAATATATTTTCGCATTCGGTAGAGAATGTTGGCGATTGGAGTTTCGCAAGTAGCCCACGCCGCAGCGATAAGCACCGTTGTTGTAATGATTCCCATCCCACATCCTGTATCATTTCCGTAACGCTGTCTCCCCTGTATCGTGACAATACGAAACGAGCTGCTCTTCTTTGGACTCTTTCGATGTCCTCCGTCAAACCCACCTGATAAGGATCCCACACTGGGCTGCAATACTCCAAAAATGGAGTATCACCTCTGTTTTAGTCGATGCCTTACCATCGATTACTACGAACTGTGTCTTCTCTGACAAGAAATCCCCTATCCAATCGCAAATTTGGGCCGATATACCATAACCACGCAATTTGCTTAAAAGCCGTTTGTGAGGAAGGTTGCATACGCATGTGATTCATCGTTTTTACTCATATTGCGTACAACGTAGCAATACATACACACAAACAGACTTTTTTTTATAGATATAAAATATAAATTCCACCCTTGAGAAGCTGGGGCGAGTCGCTTGTAATGCATACAATAGTTTGTCCCACGCACGGTTCATGAGTTGATCAGAAAGAATGCAAATTCCTAGTGTAATAAGTATTTTACTTTTGCACCATTTAGAGTATATATGTAAATTTTGTGACAAGAGCCGCGGTGGAGTAGCCGGGTGGTCTAAGGCGTCTCGCTGCGGAGCGTGCGGTTGCTCGCCGTCGGAGGTCCGAGTCCTCCCTGGGGCATGGGTGTGTGTCTTGTTCAAAATGTTCAAATGTTTGTAGATCTATCGGACCAAACTGCGTGGTCATCAGTCCGTAGCTTACAAACTACTTAAACCTAGGTAAACTAACCTAAGGACAAACACACACACACCCATGCCCCAGGGAGGACTCGAACCTCCACGGCGAGCAACCGCGCGCTCCGCAGCGAGACGCTTTAAGACCGCTCGGCTACTCCACCGCGGCTGTGTGTGTTGTCCTTAGGTTAGTTGACCTTAGTTTAAGGGTGGATGGAGAGAGAGAGAGAGAGAGAGAGAGAGAGAGACAGGATCTAAAAGAGTTTAATAAGAGTATCATTTTCGCAGTTGGCGGCAGGGAAATCCGCAGTACATTCGCGAGTCATTTCCACGGCCGGGTCGAGACTCGGCGGCTGTCCGGGGCAGGCAGCGACCGGGAAACCGCCTGAATGAGGTTTTAATTAAAAGGAACTTAGGTTATCCCCCGGAGCGCTTAATCTGCTCCGCCGAGCTCGCAATTGCCGCTCTAACTCCATTATCGTTACTCATAAACCCAATTTACATTAATACACTTCTCAAGATCAGATGTTACTCTTAATTACATTCTTTGAGCCTCCAGAAGTCCGCTTTATCTCGCAGACTTCGCGGGTGCTTTAGCCGGAAACTCCGTTGTCGCCGGAAGAACGCCATACCGCTCCAATTTGTCGACTTTGGAGGGAGTGTAACAACAATTACGCGGCCTGCGTACGGCAGATGTAGCCTGCTTACATGTCCGTCGACGGATTTATCAATATTCGTGAATAAAGAAAAAAAAAATGTTCAAATGTTTGTATAGCTTATTTACATCTACATAGGATACTCTGCAAATCACATTTAAGTGCCTGGCAGAGGGTTCATCGAAGCACAATTATACTAGTTATCTCCCATTCCATTCTCGAATAGGGCGCGGGGAGAAAGAACACCTATATCTCTCTGTTCGAGCTCTGATTTCTCGTATTTTATTCTGATGAACATTTCTACCTACGTAAGTGGGAGTCAACAATATATTTTCGCATTCGGAGCAGAATGATTACGATTGGAATTTCGCAAGTAGCCCACGCCGCAGCGATAAGCGCCGTTGTTGTAATGATTCCCATCCCACATCCTGTATCATTTCCGTAACGCTGTCTCCCCTGTATCGTGACAATACGAAACGAGCTGCTCTTCTTTGGACTCTTTCGATGTCCTCCGTCAAACCCACCTGATAAAGATCCCACCCTGGGCTGCAATACTCCAAAAATGGACGGACAAGCGTAGTGTATGCAGTTTCTTTTGTTGTTCTGTTGCATGTTTTAAGGGTTCTCCCAATAAAACGCAGTGTCTGGTTCACCTTTCCCCCTTTCCAATTTAATTATGAAGTAATAGTAATTCCTAGGTATTTTGTGGAGTTTACGGCCTTCACATTTGATTGATTTATCTTGTAAACAAAGTTTAACGGATTTCTTTTCGTACTCACGTGGACGATTTCACACTTCTGCAAACAACCTAAGAGAGCTACTTAAATTTTCCCCTAAATCCTTTATGGGACTTAACTAAGAAGTCAACAGTCCCTAAACTTACATACTACTTATGAACTAGCTAATACTAAGGACGGCACAAATATCCATGCCCGAGGGGGGATTTGAGTTCCCGACCGTAGTGGCCGTGCAGACCGTGACTGGAGCGCCTCAGCCCCTCGGCCACCGCGGCCGGTCATGAATAAAGATCACTTTGAAAATAGTATCACTGTAACTTTTCACGGAATTTCACACTGGGTACACACTTTAACTTCGTCACACATGCAGAACATGGCATAGTAATCTTTTGCAAGAACTTTGTGCTACTGATGAGCAGTTCCGGAAAAATGAAAATAACAAATTTACATCTACATAGATACTCTACAAATCACATTTAAGTGCCTGGCAGAGGGTTCATTAATCACTTTCATAACCTTTCTATACCGTTTCATTCTCTAATAGCGCGCGGGAACAAAGAACACCTAAATCGTTCCGTTTTCGATTTTATTGTCATGGTCATGTCTCCCTATGTAGGTGGGTGCTGGTGAAATATTTTCACATTCAGAAGTAAAAGTCGGTGATTGAAATTTCGCAAATAGATCTCGCCGCAACGAATAACGTCTTTCTTTTAATGATTTCCACCTCAAATCGTGTAACGTGATAAAACAAAACGAGCGTCCCTTCTCTGAACCTTCTCAATGTCTTCCGTCAGTCCCACCTGATGAGGATCCTTCACTGAGCAACAGTACTCCAGGAGAGGACGCACAAGTGTGATGTAGCCAGTCTCTTTGGTGGAGCTGTTGCATCTTCGAAGCGTTCTGCCAATGAATCGTAACCTTTGGTTCGCCTTGCCCACAATATTTTGTACGTGTTCTTTCCAGTCTAAGTTGTTAGTAATTGTAACTCCTAGGTATTTAATAGATTCTACGACCTTAAGGTTTGACTGATTGATCGTGTAATTGAAGTTCTGCGGATTTCTTTTAGTGATCATGTGTATAAGTTCATACTTTTCATTATTTAGTGTTACTTGCCAATTTTCGCACCATGTAGAAATTTTGTATAAATTACTTTGCAGTTGATTTTGATCGTCTTTGGACTTTAATAACTGATAAACGGCAGCAGCATCCGCGAACAGTCTTAGAGAGCTATTCAGATTGTCGCCAGATATCACTTCTGTTTTACTCGACGATTTACCGTCAGTTACTACGAACTGTGTCCTTTCTGATAGGAAATCGCGAATCCAGTCGCACAGTTGGGGCGATATTCCATAAACACGCAATTTCATTAGAAATGTGTATATATATATATATATATATATATATATATATATATATATATATATATATATATATATATATAAACACGACTGCAAGTACATCTCTCTTTGTGTGTGTGTGTGTGGTCCACATCTCCTCCAGAACCGATTCCAACGAAACTTGGTACACATATTACTCGTAACAGGTAACCGTTGCTGTGAGGGCTAGAACCACTTACGATACATAGTTCAGAAAATAATGATATTGCAAGAAACTGACATATTATACGCCAGTTTTCCAGCTCCCCCTTCTAAACCAGATTGGTACGAATATTTTTTACCATCAGGAATCACCCGCTTCAAGTTTAAAACCCACCCACGACACGTAGTTTAGGAAATAAAACATCATACACAATGAACTGAATACTTCCTTAATCAAGAAATAGTTGGTACCCCACTGATGTCGTGTGCAGTATATAAGTTGTAATGATAAGAAATATAAGCCCAGAAATTGACAGTGTAGCCCATTTTGAGTAACCTTCTTGAGTTCCGCTGCTGTGAAGCTTCTTGATCGTAGCTCGCACTGCAAAAGGTGGTCATTTGTCTCTTCTTGCCCACAATAACAGCGCCGATTCGTCTGATAGCCCCAGTCTATGTATGTTGCTCTGTTTTTCTTGCAACACCGGAAAACAGTTTGTTCAACATCTCCGTACGTTCGACTTCTGTATGTGTCCTGAGGGAAAAATCTTCCTTTGGTGCAAACGAGTCTTGGATGTTGTTCCTTCGCTACATTTTGGGTCTCTCGTTTTGTGTGGTAAAAGTGAGATTTTCTGACGTGAACAGTAAACTTCTCTCGATATAAGTTGTCGAAAGGCGGATTGCTGTCCGTAAATTGGGTGCGAGATATCAGCCATGTAGACTTTCTTGCGGCCTCTTCACGTCTGATGCTAGTGGGAGCTACATAGGAGAAGACAGAGAATGGAATAGTGGAATACACCCAGAAAATAACTGAGGACCTATAGTGCAAATGCAACTCCGGATTTATGAGATTCCCATAAAAGATGAAAGCGTGGAAGCCTAGCAAAGAGTTAGTTGAAAAATTATGTTGACTGAAAAGAAGAAGAAAAACTTACCACATTTCTCCAGAACAACTGTGTTGTTCACTTTAAATAGCGCTGCCTTGCTTCTAAATCAACTGACTCATTCAGTATAACGACCTCAGAAAAAATGATTAACTGTCAGTAACAGAAGGAATTAACGATGCGGATCGTACACATTGTAGGTAAAAAAAAGAGCGTGTATCGTCAGTGCTAAAGCTGTAAGCGAGAGCATTACTAATACCAGTATAAAGCGATCAGGCCGGCTAATGAAAATGCGAATTTCCTGATTGATTAACTGTGTTAATTATCGACATAAGGCAAATATTTTGATGCCGCGGTTGCGCGCTATTCGGCCTCTCGCGTATTAGCGCCGCCATTGTTGACGCTGGCTGGCCGTGACGTCAGAGCCGATGCCGTGATAGCCGCGCCGCGCGCCGCGGAGCACAAATTTGCCGATCCGAATCTGTCAGACACCGCGGCTCTCCAATCACTCACGGCCTGAGCCTCTGATCGCTGTAATTACCACGGGCGTGACTGTAGCCAGAGGTAGAGTGGCCACTTTAGAGGTACACTTACCGGCGATTGCTCGGACCTATATGACATTGGCCTCAGTGACACAAACCAATGTTTAAAATGTCACAGAACGGACACTTTAGACCATCGGTTCCTTTGCATGGGGAATACCGAAATATGGAAGGAACTTATTAAACAGATATCTTTCCTAAAGAGAAGTGATGGTAGAGAAATAAATTTGGATTACATCTTTTTTTCCAGAAGAAATGTTTTTTCCTAGACAAAAGAACAACACCATCCACTGGATTATTGGCAATTTTTGTCACTACGTAATCGCTAACAATGGTAGTGACAATGTACAGAATTACAAAGAATATACACTTCACGAGTATTACAAGATTTACCAAAAAAAGGATAATAAAAGGAATTTTGAGAATATGTTACAAATTCTGTTTTGAAAAACAGGGAGTAGGATAATTATGTATTAAAAGAAGAATGAATCGCAATCGCATGCTGAAGTAGGGGACGGCTGTTGAGGGTGAAGTACGGTGGGGACTTCGTGGGCCCCGTGGCCGCTACGGTAGCCGTGAAGGCCTCAACAGAACCTGAAAAGGCATGCACTGCGTGACGAGGAGAGATGTACAGATAAAGAATTGTGTTCGCAGAAGTTAAATCAATGATTCAGATTTCAAATTTGTCACAAAAAAGTATGTTTTTTTTCTCTATTTTTTGTCATTAACGTTAATATTAATCCCAGAAGAAGGGCCTTTCCTTTTACTTTTTGTAGTCGTCAGTTAGTATTCCTCCTCAGGAAGAAGACGTTTATTTCTACGTATTGATTTTATACTTATATACCGTTCACAAAGAACAACAATAACACAGAAGAACCATTCATTTTATACTCTACAGTGGCCACAAGCCCACATAGAAGGTACCAATCAATAAAAATGGTGGAGCAGCTAGGCTGAGAAGGCCACATATGGCGAGTGCAAGGACGGGTTGAAGAGGAGAAAGGAGACACGTTAATTTAAGGGAAAAAAAGGTAGCACAGTGTGTAGAGTGTCGGACTATGAATTCTAAGGTCGCGGGTTCGATTCCCGCCTGGTCCGAAGATTTTTGTCTATCACTTTCCACTTCTTTGCCATCGGGCAATGTTGCTCATGTGAAATACATCGAGTAGCACCGTGGTTCGGAACTCACGTTAAACTGTAGGTCCTCTTGTAACTGGCTGGGTAAGTCAGTTTAAAGGGTGGAGGAAGGCAACAGGGCCATGTCTAGTAAAGCACTGCGGTGTTCAAACCAATCTTCGGATTGTTGACTGCTTTACTCTCTAGGCACAATGATATGAACACCATACAGTAAACTATATCGTGTTGTAAGTTGGCACCACTGTTAACACTGACAAGGGAACTGCCCCATCGCTCCTCCCTCAGATTTATTTATCAGTTGGTGCAGTGGATAGGCCATGAAAGTCGCACTGACGTGTTTTACGGCCCACTTTAGATTTGTAGTTTTATAAGTTTTTGCAAACATTTTGGAACAAAATAATAATCTAAATAATAAAAAATCAATTAATAAGTGTGTCTGAAACCCTTTTAAGGAAAAAGAATGTAGTGGCGGGTTTCGAACCACTGACCTTCAGCGTCAGAGTCCAACGCATTGCCCACTACGCTACAGCTAACAACTAGAAGTTACGTTCATTAATCTCATACTATTCATGGCTGTTGTTAACTGACACTAATAAGGCATTTTTAGACATTAGATTATCATTTATCGTACGAAGAACGACGTGTTTTTGTTAATTCTACAGTGCGCCATTGCTTTGAAATGACAACGTGTGAGTTACAATAAAAAATCAGCAAATACGCAACGCAAGATGGCGTATGCCACAGAGTTCTGGGAGAGAAATGTCACATGACATTGCGAACGGCTGGTTTTCGTTAATTCAATGGAGCGTGTCAAAACTCCGTTATTTTTGTTAATATCTCTCAAACGATACAAAATATGAAAAAAACATAATGGAACAAAGTTGTAGAGAAGTTTCTCCTCTACAATTTCGGTTTTCAATTTTCGCGTCAGGTGAACGGTTTATTTGCAATTAAAATTACATTACAAACGGCTTTTGTTTTGGTATTAATAACGTATTTCTTGTCCGAAATATTTGAAAAAGTGAGGTTCTGGTAGCCAACAATTGTGACTGTAAAATTTGGTGCCGATCGGTGAAATATCTTGTCGACCCACTAACTTGTACACTTGGTTTAAAGGTAAAGAGATTCTACCACGACGTTAGTAATGATTGTTCGTGTTATTTGGTGATTTTTTTTTGCGTTTCTTCGGCACAAAAAACTGATTACTCTAAAATGCTTGAAAACTATGATGTAAAAAAAAAATCTTTTTGGTAAGCAATACTACAAATAAAATTGCTTCTTATTGCACTGTTAGTAGTATAGTGGCAAGTAAAGACTAGGATACCACCCATCCGCACTGAATAATGTCATTTTGCCTATAAAACCACAAATTTTAAAGAAGGTCAACAGCTTTAAAAAATATTACGCACGCATAGTACCAATTTGTTAACCTCTTTAGCTGTTCCATTCTCTTAACATTTGGGAAAACGCTGTATGTAAATTTCAATACGTCTTATTCATTTAACATTCTCGTCGTGATAATTTTGCGAAAGGTATGTGAGAGACAACCGCTTGAAGGAAGAATAAGGATTAACTGTAAAAATAAGGGATTTTTGATGGACGGATTTTTTTCTCATTTTACGGAGCTGAAGTTTCAATTTTTGTGTGTGTCTGATAGTGTGAGCTATACTTTTTTTCAGCCAAACTGCTAGGACGCATCCCTCACTTACAGAGAAACAATAGGTATATGTTGTAGGCTAGTACTCATTTTCATCTCTCTGCATCGTACATTAATCACGAGTACCATCAATTGTAGTGTACTGTTTGGGTTTCCTTAACAACATGTAAAAGAGCCAAACGGAATGACTGGCTGGAAAAACAAGGCCTTCGTATTGCTGTGTGCTTATTCTCTAATTGGCCGTTGTGATATATGGCGCGGCCTCTCTCGTCGGAGGTTCGATTCCTCCCTCGGGCATGAATGCTTATGCTGTCTTTAGTATAAGGTAGTTCATAAGTAGTTTGTAAGTTTACGGATTGATGATCGCGCAGTTAAGTTCCATAAGCTTTACAAACATTTGAACATTTTTTTGTGATATATGTGTAGTTCAAGCAATAGACGCGCACGTCAGTAACAAAAATCAGTATGAAAGAAATTAGACCACAAAATAAATAAAGAACGCATCTTATTCAGTACGTGATAATAAAAGGGAAATTTGGTTGTGGTGCGTGATTGATAAGACAGAGAGATTGTTGTAGGGAAATGTGACCGAACTCTCAAGTTTTCCGGCTAGAAATCTGACGCGAGAAAACGCTTAATTTTGTTCTGCGCGAAAATCTTAGGTACTCATAGCACTTGGCTACAGAAAGCACTACGACAAAGCATTCGCAATACAGTCAATGTCCCATGCAACAATACGACTATTTGTCTCAAGATTCTCATAAATAGGACCATTACTTTACTGAAAATATACATTAAAATGTAAATTTCTGTGCTGAAATGGAAAGGGTAAACAAAAATAAAGTTAAACACTGATAAGTATTTTTACCGGGCTCAGATTCACTTACACCAGCACCTGATAACTATGAAGGAAGACAGCAGACTGATAGCTAGATGAAGGTAACAGAAGAATGTTTTTCCCTTTCAAATGTTCCATAGGTAGTTGAAATTCAACTAAATTCTCTGTATGCAGATAAATTTTAGTGTATTTGTGCACAAAGATTTTCCATCGCTTTAAAAATGCTTAAAAAATAGTTCTGTACAGAAAATAATTGAATGTTAACATAAAATTAACTCCCAGTAAAATTTAGTTACAAAGAAAAAATAATGAGATGGGGTTTATATCAAATGAAACTCATTTCTTACGTGATATATTAAATGTAGTTTGAGAGAATGCATCACTGTGTTTAAATTGGAGGGGAGAAAGAAAATCGGACACTAAGGAAGAAAAATTGCATAGTGTGTCATCTCCCACTTCTTTAGCCAAAAAACTAGGAGCTAATCAAGCGAGAATACTGAAACCCATTTTCTCGCACTGAAAATGATGGCCGTAATCTTCCGTAACGGCATATGAGCTTGTAAACACCGGAACTATTCTCAGAAGCCACATTTAAGCTGCTGTTGCGCATTCTCTTTTCTTCTAAATAGGAGAGGGTAACATCCTCTAAAACAGAATTCCTCAAGAATTCATTATTTTTTAAGAGTTCCTCTTCCACGGATTAGCTTAAAGCTTTAGTTTCCGAAAACGAATTGAAATTGCGCGGAGAAAATTTCTGAATTAGGATTAAAATTAACCTTTCCCATTTCTGCTTGTCTCGCGTTTGAAGAGGTTTTGCTGGGAAGGGCATTTAACTCTCCTGTGCACCGTGCGATTCAAGGGGAATGCCTAATTAGATCGAGAATAATCAAGTGCCTTGCGAATTGTTTCGGCGAACTCAAAGCGCTGCGGTTCTTATTTATTAGAACCAGAAATGTTTGATAAACTTAAGCAGTGATCATTTTCTCCAACATCTAATAAGCAACGCATTTTTTTTAATTTCGGCTTGAATTTGTGTTTGTGAGTCTGAGCGGTTGCGATTGAAGACATAAACAACTTAATCAGTGATTAAAAATTTCTCATTTTGGCAATCCCACTTACGAGTCTATTCTGTGCAATAAAATATTTCGATTCATTTGATCATCTTCATATCCAGTTGTTACGTCCTCGTCCTGTCTCGAACGCGTTACGAATTATCATACTGCGTTTTAAGAATGGTCTGCAAGCGTGTATTCGTACAATAAAAGAAATATCTTTAAACGTATTTTCAATACACCTACTGCCAATAACATTTCAAAACCACATAATGATGATACGCCAGTCGACTGAGTCCGCATGTCATGTTAGGTGAACTCGCGTCGCTGTGTGAAGCTTCTTCAACCGTTTTCAGTATGTGGGTTTAAGATGAGAAAAATCGAAGTCTCACTGCCTTTCACAGAAATGGCGTGAACAACATTGGGCCCGGTCGTCGGCGGCCCAGGAAGGAAAAAAGAAACCAAATCGAGCGTCAAGCAAAAATCAAGTAAATATGGTGTCGAACGAAAGTGAAGCAAGTTAATAGTGAAGTGGGAGTCAACGAAGTGAAGAGTCAAACAAGTTGAAGGTCAAGGTAGATCCAATAGAGTCAAAGAAAGCAACAATCAAAGAAATCGAGAGACAAGTGAGAATCGAATGGGACTGCAGCAGTTAGAGGAGGCAGTAGGCAGACAGTCGAGCTACGCAAAGTCCCACCTAAACTAGAGGAAAGCTACATTTAAACCCAGATAATATCTGACTTGAATAAAGATGAGCTACAGTTGAGTCCAGCGCAGATTAAGCCTAACTAAAACCCACATAAAACCTAGCTTGACTAAGGCCAGATACACTAGAGCTCAGCTACAGTAGAGTCCAGTTACCCTAGAGGTCAGCTACAGAAAAGCACAGCTACAAAATCAAATGTTTGTCAAGCTTAGGGACTTAACTGCAGGATTATCAGTCCCTAAACGTACAAACTACTTATGAACTAACTTACACTAAAGACAACAAGAACAGCCATGCCTGAGGCAGGATGTGAACCACCGACTTGGAATGCCTCGCAATACGTAATGTGGCGCTCCAGACCGCTCGGTTACTCCCTCGCAGCGCACAGATACACACGAGTTCAGTTACACCACAGCACAGCTACTCTAAACCCCAGTTTGATTAAAGCAGATCAGCTAGCTGAGAGTCGAGCGAGCCGACAGTTCAGGAAGCCAACATTTGAGCTATCAGACAGTTCAGGAAGCCAACATTTGAGCTATCAGACAGTTCAGGAAACCAACATTTGAGCTAAAGCTCCGTTCAGCTACCTGTCAGTTGAGCTAGCGGTCAGTTCAGCTAGCGGCCAGTTCAGCTAGCGGCCAGTTCAGCTAGCGGTCAGTTCAGCTAGCGGCCAGTTCAGCTAGCGGCCAGTTCAGCTAGCGGCCAGTTCAGCTAGCGGTCAGTTCAGCTAGCGGTCAGTTCAGCTAGCGGTCAGTTCAGCTAGCGGTCAGTTCAGCTAGCGGTCACTTAAGCTAGCGGTCAGTTCAGCTAGCGGTCAGTCCAGCTAGCGGCCAGTCCAGCTAGCTGACAATTCAAGAAACTGACGCCGTGGCAGAGCGGCCGAGAGCATTGACACCCTTTGCTATGATACGCAAGGCCATTACCGGTGAGGGTTCGAATTCCCCCTTGGGCATGGATGTTTGTGATGTCTTTAGTGTAAGGTAGTTCATAAGCAGTTTGTAAGTTTAGGGACTGATGACCCCGCAGTTGAGTCCCATAATCTTTACAAACATTTTTTAAGCTTACAGTTCAGGTAGCTTCCACTCTATCATGTTCAGGGTCCAACAAGTTAAAGTGGTCTTCCAGCAGGTTAAAAGTCCAGTAGGTAAAGAGTTCAGCAGATCCACTGTAAAGGAAGTTGAAGCAGAAAATCCAGCAGATTGATAGTTCAAAAAATTGGTACAGCAGCATTTTGAAAGTACAGGAAGTCAAACTTCCAGCTCTTTGAGTGCCCAGACTATGTCTGGTTGACAGACTAGAAAATCGCCTTCGTAGCATTTGAAAATTCTAGCAAATTATCGTTGTAATTTACAGTGCAGGAATTGATAAAAAAAAGCAATTCAGTCATTCAAAAAACCTCGTAATTCGAGTAAAGCACTCTTCAGCCTCTCAATGTGGACCTTAACATTTCCAATGATTGTAAACCTAAATGAAAAAAACTACCTAAGTCATCGGTCCATAGACTTATAAACTAATACAAACTAACTTATATTAAAATAAACATTTCGACTGTCCTACATCTACATGGGATACTCTGCAAATCATATTTAAGTGCCTGGCAGAGGGTTCATCGAATCACCATTATACTATATTTCCCATTCCATTCTCGAATAGCGCGCGAGAAGAAAGAACACCTGAATCTCTCTATTCGAGCTCTGATTTCTCGTATTTTATTCTGATGAACATTTTACCTATGTAAGTGGGTGTCAACAATATATTTTCGCATTCGGAGGAGAATGTTGGAGATTGGAGTTTCGCAAGTAGCCCACGCCGCAGCGATAAGCGCTGTTGTTGTAATGATTCCCACCCCAGATCCTGTATCATTTCCGTAACGCTGTCTCTCCTGTATTGTGCCAAAACAAAACGAGCTGCCCTTCTTTGGACTCTTTCGATGTCCTCCGTTAAAGCCAGCTAATAAGGATCCCATACTGGGCAGCAGTACTCCAAAAATGGGACGGACAAGCGTAGTGTATGCAGTTTCTTTAGTAGTTCAGTTGCATGTTTTAAGGGTTCTGCCAATAAAACGCAGTCTCTGGTTCGCCTTTCCCACGACTTTATCTACGTGTTCTTTCCAATTTAAGTCTGTAGGAATAGTAATTCCTAGGTATTTTGTGGAGTTTACGACCTTCACTTTTGACTGATTTATCTTGTAAACAAAGTTTAACGGATTTCTTTTCATACTCATGTGGACGACTTCGCACTCCTCATTATTTAGAGTCAATTGACAATTTTTACACCATACTGAAATCTTATTCAGATGGTTCTGCAGTTGGTTATTGGCCGGCTGCGGTGGCCGAGGGGACTAAGGCGCTCCAGTCACGGTCTACAAGGCCACTACGGTCGGGGGTTCGAATCCCCCCTCGGGCATGGATATTTGTGCCGACCTAGTTCGTAAGCAGTTCATAAGTAGTTTGTAAGTTTAGGGACTGATGACCCCGTAGTTAAGTCCTATAGACTCTACATTTTGCAGTTGGTTTTGATCTTCAGATGATTTTACTAGACGGTAAATGACGGCGTCATCTCCAAACAACCCAAGAGAGCTACTTAGATTTTCTCCTAAATCGTTTATGTAAATAAGGAAACAAAACGAGCTGCCCTTCTTTGGACTCTTTCGATGTCTTCCGTCAAACCCACCTGATAAGGATCCCACACTGGGCAGCAATACTCCAAATATGGGACGGACAAGCGTAGTGTATGCAGTTTCTTTAGTAGTTCTGCCGCATGTTTTAAGGGTTCTGCCAATAAAACGCAGTCTCTGGTTCGCCTTTCCCACGATATTATCTACGTGTTCTTTCCAATTTAAGTCTGCAGTAATAGTAATTCCTAGGTATTTAGTGGAGTTTACGTCCTTCACTTTTGACTGATTTATCTTGTAAACAAAGTTTAACGGATTTCTTTTCATAATCATGTGGACGACTTCACACTTCTCATTATTTAGAGTCAATTGTCAATTTTTACACCATACTGATATCTTATTCAGATCGTTCTGCAGTAGGTTTTTGGCCGGCCGCGGTGGCCGAGGGGACTGAGGCGCTCCAGTCACGGTCTGCACGGCCACTACGGTCGGCAACTCAAATCCCCCCCTCGGGCATGGATATTTGTGCCGTCCTTAGTATTAGCTAGTTCATAAGTAATTTGTAAGTTTACGGACTGATGACCCCGTAGTTAAGTCTCACAAGCTCTACAAACATTTGTACATTTCCAATTTAAGCCTGAAGTAATAGTAATTCCTAGGTATTTTGTGGAGTTTACAGCCTTCACTTTTGATTGATTTATCTCGTAAACAAAGTTTAACGGATTTATTTTCTGGCAAATGGACACCTCTCATCTTGACAGTGTAGATCCACATAACAGGGTACTGGTGTTGGGGAATATGTTTCGGGAGCGAGAGGCTGGGTTGGCAGCCCTGTGGCTGGCCGCGGGGCTTCCCCGCCTCTCGACGGCACGCAGAGAGCTCTCGCGGCGGCCTCTGGAGGCTGAGGGGCGGCAGCCGCGGGCGACGCCTCGTTACGCGGCACGCAGACGCACGACGCGGCTATGAGGGCACGCCGCATTGTCTCCGCCACCGCACGGCTCGTCCCACCACAACTCTTTCAACATGCGTAGCCATTTTCTGGAACGTGAGCAAGTAAACCGGTTCTACACTAAAAATACACTTTTATTTCAAGAACTCTGCAGCAATTGGGAAACCTGAATATTTCTATCAACATTAATATATATTTTTTTAAGACAAACATTGTCTTGTTATACCAGAAGTATTAAATATAAGGAGAGGCATTGAACTAAAATTTGTGCTGTAGCCGGGATTCGAACCCGGGACCACCTGCACAAATTTTAATTCATTGCCTCTGCTCGACGGATTTGAGAGGAGAGTTTTGAGAAGAATAATTGGCCCTGTGTATGATAAAGAACAATGGAGGAGAAGGTAAAATGCAGAATTGTACACTATACAGGGTGTTTCACTAAGTGTGTTTGCCTCTGGAACTTATAAAATAATAGATGACGGGAAATTTTAATGCGGTAGGTCAACACAAGAAATGTTACACTTTCTGCAGAGCTATGAACATAGTTTATTGTATCATTTTCCAAAGAGTACAGCACAAAGATATAATTTTTTAAATGGAACATTAGATTTTTCTATCGTGTATTGGATTCGTTGAAACCAGCTGCATCCAAATCAATTTAAACTACATTCCTATCACTGTTAATTTGGCAGCTACAACCCTTCAGAGTTTCAGGGGCAGATACCACAAGCGCTGCACATAATGAAAATGCGCCTTCTAAATGTGGTGCGGCCGAGTTGTAACGTCGCTGGCGTCACGGAGCGAGAAGCTTCCTCGATGCGCTGTTAGACTGCCGACTGTCGCCGCACACGTCCGTATACCCGACAGCTGGAGCACGACAAACAACCTGGGCTCAATATACCACAGTTACTGACATCGGATGACGATGGCATACACGAACAACGAGTACGTTGACATGTTGCTGATGCTCGGTGAGTGCCGACACGATGCCACTGAAGCAGCCACGGCCGGGGCGCATTGCATTATGTACAGCGTTGAAAGGGTTGTAGATCCCAAACTAACAGTGATACGAATGTGATAGGAATTGATTTGGACGGAGCTGGTTTCAACGAATCCAATGAACGATAGAAAAACTATTGTTCCATTTAAAAAATTATGTCTTTGTCCTGTAACTCTTTGAAAAATGATACAATAAACTATGTTCATAGCTCCTCAGAAAGTGTAACATTTGTTGTGTTGACTTACCGCATTAAAATTTCCCGTCACCTGTTATTTTATAAGTTACAGAGGCAAACACACCTAGTGAAACACCCTGTATATGCCGATGCTCCTGTAACAAGTATCATGCGATCAGGAAGGATAAGATGGGCAGGTCATGTAGCAAGAATGGAGGAGCCTGAGGTGACAAAGACGATTTTCTTTGGAAATCCAGGCGGACAAAGAGGGCGAGGTAGACCTCGAGCAAGATGGCTGGATGGAGTGGAAGACGACCTACGAAAGCTCGGATGCAGAAACTGGAGAAGCGTAGGGTACGACCGTGATGGATGGCGGAAGCTCGTTGGGAAGGCTAAGGTTCACCCTGGACTGTAGCGGCACAGAAGAAGAAGACAATCGTACGCGTAGTACTCTCCGCCCCACACCATAAGGTGACGTTCGGAGTATGAAGAGAGTATTTGGTTGCACTTAGTATGACCAGCAGGGCATTCCCAGGTCTACATCTACTTGGGATACTCTGCAAATCACATTTAATTGCCTGGCAGAAGGATTATCGAACCACTGTTACACTATTTATCTCCCATTCCATTCTCGAATAGCGCGCGGGAAGAGAGAACACCTGAATCTCTCCGTTCCAGCTCTGATTACTCGTATTTTATTCTGATGATCATTTCTACCTATGTAAGTGGGAGTCAACAATATATTTTTGCATTCGGAGGAGAATGTTGGCGATTGGAGTTTCGTAAATAGCCCACGCCGCAGCGATAAGCGCCGTTGTTGTAATGATTCCCATCCCAGAACCTGTATCATTTCCGTAACGCTGTCTTCCCTGTATCGTGACAATACGAAACGAGCTGCTCTTCTTTGGACTCTTTCGATGTCCTCCGTCAAACTCACCTGATAAGGATCCCACACTGGGCAGCAATACTCCAAAAAAGGACGGACAAGCGTAGTGTATGCAGCCTCTTTAGTAGTTCTGTTGCATCTTTTAAGGGTTCTGCCAATAAAACGCAGTCTATGGTTCGCCTTTCCAATGACATTATCTACGTGTTCTTTCCACTTTAAGTTTGAAGTAATAGTAATTCCTAGGTATTTTGTGGAGTTTACGGCCTTCACTTTTGATTGATTTATCTCTTAAACAAAGTTTAACAGATTTCTTTTCGTACTCGTGTGGACGACTTCACACTTTCCATTATTTAGAGTCAATTCCCAATTTTTACACCATAGTGATATCTTATTCAGATTGTTATGCAGTTGGTTTTGATCTTCAGATGATTTTACTAGACGGTAAATGACGGCGTCATCTGCAAACAACCTAAGAGAGCTACTTAGATTTCCCCCTTATTTATTTATTTATTTTATTTATTTGTTTTTTCTGTTCCATAGGACCCACTTGAGGAGTAAGACTCCATGGTCATGGAACAAGTCAATACATTGTTACACAAGAATGGTAATAGAAAAATTTTAAGTAGTCCTTTGCACACGACAATCTTAAGACAAAGTGAAAAGAATCAATAAAGAAAAAATGAATTAGCTTAATTGTTTAACTTTTCTAGGAGCTCCTCGACAGAATAAAAGGAGTGAGCCACGAGGTAACTCTTCAATTTAGATTTGAAAGCATGTGGATTAGTGCTAAGATTCTTTAGTTCTTGTGGCAGCTTATTGAAAATGGCTGCCGCAGAATACTGCACCCCTTTCTGCACAAGTGTTAAGGTGGTGTGGTGCAAATGTAGATTAGACATCTGCCTAGTATTCACCGAGTGAAAGCTACTAACTCGTGGGAATAAGCTGATATTATTAACAACAGAAGACATTAAAGAAAAAACGTTTTGTGACGCCAGAGTCAAAATTCCCAGACTACTGAAAAGGGGTCGACATGACGTTCGCGAACTTACACCAGATATTGTTCGAACCGCCCGTTTTTGAGCCAGAAATATCCTTTTTGCATCAGGCGAGTTACCCAAAAAAAAAAAAAAAAAAAAAAAAAAAAAAAAAAAAAAATGCCGTACGTCATAAGTGAGTGAAAGTAAGCGAAATAGACTACTTTTCGTGTTGAAAAATCACTTATCTCAGATATTGTTCTAATGGTAAATATAGCAGAATTTAGTTTTGGAACAAGATCCTGAACATGGGCTTTCCATGACAGCTTACTGTCTATATGAACACCTAGAAATTTGAACTGTTCAGTCTCACTTATCACATGCCCATTATGTGTAATCAAAATGTCAGATTTCGTCAAATTATGTGTTAGAAATTGTAAAAACTGAGTTTTACTGTGATTTAACATCAACTTGTTTTCTATTAGCCATGAACTTATCTCTTGAACTGCATTATTTGATACTGTGTCAATATTACGAGCAACATCCTTCACTACCAAGCTGGTATCATCAGCAAACAAAAATATTTTACAATCACCTGTTATACTCGAAGGCATATCATTTATATAAATAAGAAACAGCAACGGTCCCAAAACAGACCCCTGGGGCACCCCATACTTAATTGTGCCCCATTGGGATTGCACGTCATAGCCATTTTCTACACTGCGGAGAATTACCTTCTGTTGTCTATTATTAAAGTAAGAGGTGAACCAGTTGTGGGCTACTCCCCGTATTCCATAATGTTCCAACTTCTGCAACAATATTTTGTGATCAACACAATCAAACGCTTTTGTTAAATCAAAGAAGACGCCTAATGTCCGTAGCCTCTTATTTAACCCATCAAGTGCCTCACAGAGAAACGAAAATATAGCGTTTTCAGTCGTTAAACCACTTCTAAAACCAAACTGTACGTTTGACAGGAAATTATGTGAACTGAAATGATCAATTAATCTTGAATATACAGTCTTTTCAATAACTTTGGAAAAAACCGATGGCATAGAAATAGGTCTATAGTTGTCTACATTATCCCTTTCTCCTTTTTTATAAAGCGGTTTCACTACTGAGTACTTTAATCTGTTAGGAAACTGACCATTCTGAAAGGAAAAATTACAAATATGGCTTAGTACTGGGCTAACATATGGAGAACAGTACTTTAGAATTCTGCTAGATACCCTATCATATCCACAAGAGTCCTTAGTCTTTAGTGATTTAATTATTGACTCAATCTCACCTATGGAAGTATCATGAAGGATCATTTCAGGTAACAGCCTCGGAAACGCATTTTCTAAAAACGTTATATGATTACCTGAAGGAACTAGAGTTTTGTTTAGTTCCTCTACTATATTCAGAAAGTGATTATTGAATATTGCACATATATCTAACTTGTCAGTAACAGAAACATTCCTACTACGCACTGACGTTATATCTTCTACCTGCTGCTCCTGACCAGACACTTCCTTCACGATTGACCAGATAGTTTTAATTTTATCCCGAGAGTTTGCTGTTCTTTTTGCATACCACATACTTTTTGCATTCTTAATGACTTTTTTCAGAACCTTATAGTACTGTTTGTAATGAGCTACTGCATCTTCATTCTGACTGCTTCTAACATTTTGATACAACTCCCGCTTAGTTCTACATGATACTCTTATCCCCTTTGTCAGCCACCCTGGCTGTCTGTTACTGAAAGTACCCTGTTTTGAGCGTTCTAGCGGAAAGCAACTTTCAAACAGCATAATAAATGTGTTCAGAAAAGCATTATATTTATCATCTGCATTATCAGCACTATAAACATGCTGCCATTCTTGTTCCTTAATTAGGCTTAAAAAGGTCTCAATTGCAACTGGATTAACTTTTCTGAGTAGTTGATATTTATGTTTAACATTTGTTTGAGAACAAATACTTTTTAGAATTAAAAGTTGGGCATCGTGGTCTGATAGGCCATTTACTATTCTGCTGACAGAGTGCCCCTCTAATAATGAAGAATGAACAAAAATATTGTCAATGGTAGAACTGCTATTTCCTTGCACTCCCGTTGGAAAAAATACTGTTTGCATCATGTTATAGGAATGAAATAGATCTAACAGCTGACTTTTCCTTGAGCTATCACCTGCACAATTAATGTTGAAATCTCCACACACAATTAAATTTTTATACTTCCTATACAGTGAACCCAGAACCAATTCCAGCTTGGGCAGAAACATTTTAAAATCTGAGTCAGGGGATCTATAAATAACAACTATTACTAGCTTAGTTCCATTAACATTAACAACTCCTGCACAACATTCAAATATCTGTTCTGTGCAGTGTTTAGAAAAATCGATTGACTCCGATGAAAAATCGTTTTTTACATACATGGCCACTCCCCCACACTGCAAGGAACTCCTAGAGTAGAAGGCAGCTAACCTGTATCCTGGCAAAGGAAGTCTCCTAATTGTCACACCACTTAAAAAGTGCTCTGAAATTCCAATAATGTCAGAATCAGTATCAATAAGCATTTCATTAACTTTATCTCTGATACCCTGTATATTTTGATGAAAAACAGTAATTCCCTTATTACTTATATTCTTAGACTTTGTCAAAGGTGGTTCATTTCTTAGAGGGACTTCCTTTAAGCAGGAATATCTATCAGCTGTCTTCAGTCTAAAAAAGGTGCAGCCCTAACACCAACTACTACAGGAATTTTTCCATGAGTGAAACCCCCACCCCCTACTACACTGTCACCTATGAGCTTTGCCAACCTCCCCTTCCCATACCTATTGAGGTGCAGACCGTGCCTAGTAAAATCCGACCTTTGGATAGTCTCAACTGGCACCACTGCAATGTGATCCATGCCCTCCGTCATCAGCGCCTTCTCAAGACCCATGTTAACACGGCTGACAGCCGTATTAAGACAAGGCCTATCATGACGCTGAAACAGCTGCACGAAATGCACATTCGTGCCACCAGTTTCAGTTACTATCCTTTCCAGATCACCACCTATATCATATTCCCCGTCCCTATCAAGACTATTCCCGGCAGCACCCACTATAACTACCTGATCCTCTTTTGAAAAATTCCTACCCCTATGTTACAAGTGACCTGAGCTAACCCTGCACTAGGCTTCACTATGCTGGTGACCTGGTACTCACTCCCAAGTACTTCCTGCAACTGTTGGCCAACACCTCTGCCATGAGAACTACCTAGCAGCAGAACCTTCTTCTTCCTAAGAGACCTCTCTACAGATTTCGGCTTACCAAAATCTGAGGTCTGCTGCGTACTTTCTACACCTACAGCTACAGGAGGTTCATCTCCCTAAATCGTTTATGTAAATAAGGAACAGCAGAGGACCAATAACGCTACCCTCTGGAACACACAATATCACCTCTATTTTAGTCGATACCTTATCATCGATTACTACGATCTGTGTCCTCTCTGACTGAAAATCCCCTATCCAGTAGCAAATTAGTAGCATGTAAAAGCGAAGGTGACTTCCGTTTATAAGAAAGGAAAGAGAACTGACCCACTGATATCGTTGACATCAGTTTCATGTAGAATTTTGGAGCATATTCTCAGATCGAATATAGTAACTTTCCTTGAAACGGAAAAGCTTCTTTCTGTGAATTAGCACGGGTTTAGGAAACATCGTTCATGTGAAACTCAGCTTGATATTTTCTCACATGACATCTTGCGAGCCATGGATGAAGTGCAATAGGCGGATTGTGTTTTTCTCGACTTCAGAAAGGCGTTCGACGCGGTGCCACACTGCAGACTACTAACGAAGATACGAGCTTATTGAATAGGTTCACAGATTTGTGACTGGCTGGAAGACTTCTTAACTAATAGATCGCAGTACGTTGTTCTCGACGGCGAGTATTCATCAGAGACGAGTGTATCGTCAAGTGTGCCCCAGGGGAGTGGAACAGGACCGCTGTTATTTTATATCTATATAAATGGTCTGATGGACAGAGTAACTTATAATTTGCGACTGTTTTCTGATGATGCTGTGGTGTATGGGAGGGTATCGTCTTTAACTGACTGTAATAGCATACAAGATGATTTAGAAAAAATTTCTGGTTGGTGCGAAGAATGGCAGCTAGCTATCAATGTAGAAAAATGTAAGGTGATGCGCATGAGTAGGAAGAACAATCACGTAATGTTCGAATACAGCATTAGTAGTAAGCTTCTTGATGCTGTCGCGTCGTTCAAATATCTAGGCGTAACATTGCAGAGCGATATGAAATGGAACCAACACGTAAGGACAGTTGTGAGTAAGGCGGACAGCCGACTTCGGTTTATTGGGAGAATTTTGGGAAGATGTACTTCATCTGTAAAGGAGACTGCGTATAAAACTCTTGTACGACCACGTCTTGAGTATTGCTCAAGTCTTTGTGACCCGCAGCAGATCAGTTTAAAGGAAGACATAGAAGCAGTTCAGAGGCGAGCAGCTAGGTTTGTTACTGGTAGGTTCCACCAATGCGCGAGTGTCACGGAAATGCTCCGGCAACTCAATTGGGGCTCTTTGGAGGAAAGACGACGTTCTTTTAGTGAAATTCTGTTGAGGAAATTTAGAGGGCCGGAATTTGAAGCTGAGTGTAGACGGCGGGGCATCTTTTAAAAAAGACAGGAAAGGGCAGTGCATAGTTGACAAAGTTCCTAAAACACCTCCCCTCTTTCATGCCTTCCCTCGGCGATGTTACCAACGCACTTCGTACCAGTGCCCTGGTTTGTAAACAGGGCAGCACTGCACGCGAGGTGCCGTGTCGATATGCAACTTCAGTGCACGTCTAAAATCACTCTTTTACTAACCTTGTGTCTTCTGTTGTAGTTGATGTCGCATTGCACAGGTGAAGCACACAGGTCGCGCATCCGTTGTATCTGAAGTGATGTTTAAAGAAGTGTTGAGATGTGGCTAGGAAGTACTGCACTACATTAACTTTAGCTTTTGTAGGGTGCCAATGCTTGTTTTTACTGAAGAAATGCGAGTGTATATCCAAGCACAAATATATATTACATATATAAACGATACATAGCGTATAAACTGTCCCTGGCCCGCAGTGAACTAACATGAATGTGCAAGGTATCGCGGTCGGCGCTCGACTGACTGCCGCCGCACTTCGCTGCGCGCCACAAGCCACCGTTTTGGCGCCTGCGAAACTTCTAGACTAACATTGTTCAACTTATTACAAAATATACAAATAATTAAATCTTTGAATTAACCGAAATATAGATTAGCACAAAAGTATTACAGAAAGTATACAGATGATTTTAATAGACATAGGAAAGTTAAATATTAATAAAAGAAGCTTAAAGTTTTGGCGGACAACTAATATAGGCGGGAGCCAATCAGATCTCAACTTGCAATAGGGCTTTCCCACGGGATACAAGATCATATACTGTCTCTCTCTCACACTATGTATTACATAACACATTTCTTCAACCAAGAAAACTTCTTTAACACCTAATATATTGATATACGAAATAAACGACTCCATGTCAGCCCCCTCACATGTAGCACGATCTTGCTGCCGCCTACTTACATTTCGCGTAGTGATCACAAAGACAAAATAAGAGAAATTAGGGCTCGTACGGAGGCATATAGCCATTCTTTTTTTCCTCGTTCTATTTGGGAGTGTAATAGGAAGGGAAATGCCTAGTAGTGGTGCAGTGTACCCTCCGCCACGCACCTTACGGTGGATTGCGGAGTATGTACGTAGATGTAGATGTACCATAACGACGAAATTTGCTCGATGGCGTGTATGTTGAGTGTCGTGGTTGAGTGCCACTGGCAGTCGCGCCAGCAGCGCCCCTGGCGGTGGGGCCAGTCATTAGCAGTGCAGACACTCGGCACCCCGCGACCTGCGGAACGTGACTCTGGCGCGCGGGGACGACGTCTTCGCCATTAGCGCCAAGTCTCCGGCCGCCCCTTTCCTTGCACCCGGCTTTAATTGCTGTCATTACAGGCGTTCGCCGGCGACTCCACGTGGCTGGTGCCGGCTCCTCCGACGGACCCCCTCGCGCCACGTGGAACTCCAGTTCTACGGTAATGCGATTAAGGGATCCTGCGCTCCGCTTTTCCCAGATAAAAAAAAATATGCCAATTATCCGTGCTCTGCTGTTCGTTATTTGCCGGCCAGATGGCCCGGGAAAAGAGCAAAAAAAATATCTATATCTATATAGCCGTATCAGGAAATAATGCTAATCCTGAAATAATGATTCGCCAATAGCGGCTCGCTTTTTTTGTGCGAGCAGAATTGGCCGTTTCGTCTAATAAATAAAACACCGAAATGGCCGAGCGGCGTGGGTGGTGCTTATTCTCTTTGACAACTCTACTGACAAAGAGCACGAGGAGGGGGGATAAAAAGGGGGAAATATACATACAGTAGTTTTGTCCTCTCCGGCTGACGGCATTTTTGCGGCCATTAAAAGTATTACTTGGAGTGTCTTATTACGTCCAACTCTTTTATTCCTGAAAGCGGCTTGCGCCGACGGGGAAGAGTGGATCCTCTCAGAAACGGCGCTACCGGCAGATCCTCTGGAACAATCAGCTTCTCCCGGAAGGACGGCCGTGCACCAGAGGATATTTCCGGCCGGGATCGTCAGAGGCACAAGTCTTCGGGACTCCACTTTGGTCTAACTCTTCTCTCTGAGCGGAAAATGGCGCATTACAGCGACGGCGGACAGGGCATCCTCTACCAGTTACGTTGAGCACTGTGCTTCCGAACTATACGGCGAAACAGACGGTAATTAGGAAAAGTCTCTTATTCAGAAAAAGGGAATTAGCTGCATTGCCGAGCAAGGCATTTCTGTAACTGCGTACGTTTCTTGTTATAAGAGGTGTACGTAATGGTCAGCACGCTTTTCTGTGGAGCACGTATTATGTAACGAAATTAGACGACTCACAATGGAAGTTGAAAAGAATGGTTGCCTTTCCTTCATGTGCTGGCCAGGAGGAAGGCAGATGGTACGTTCGGACATGATGTTTATAGGAATCCAACTCATACTGATTTGTAAGCCGATTGTTATCAACACCCAGCTCAACGTGAAGGGGTTCTTCGAACCTTAGTGCACAGGGCTCACGTCATTTATGACCCAGAAAGTTTGCCCACTTAGCATGGCTTAGAATGACTGTAGTGAAAAGCAGATTAAAAGAGCGTTGCGCTGTTGACCACATGTACAACGGGCTAGTGATGATAGCACAGAGTTGGTACCCACGTCAGTGGCCTTTTTGCCATACGTTTGCAACACTTACAACAATATTGGCCGCATTTTGCAAGAAAACAATGTGAAATGTTTCGTCCACCATCTTAAGGAACTTTTGGGATAAGTTAAGAATGATCTCGGTTTGCGGAAGTCGGGTGTCTATCCCATCGTATGCAGCTGTGGCATGTCGTATGTTGGTCAAACTATTAGGAGTGTTGGGGGCCGTTGTATTGAGCATAAATACGTTTACAATAGCCAAACAAATCTGCTGTGGCCGAACACTGTCTTGACTGAGGAATACAACAAAACGGCAATTTTGAATTCAAAATGTTCAAATGTTTGTGAAACTTAAGGGATTTAACTGCGGGGTCATTAGACCCTAAACTTACAAACTACTTATGAACTAAATTATACTAAAGAGAGCACAAACATCCGTGTCCGTAGGGGGATTCGAACCCCCGACTGGGAGCAGCCTCGCACATCGGAACACAGCGCCTCAATGCGCTCGGCCGCCCCGCCGCGGAATTTTGGCATTAACTTCCAGCTCCTGGGACTCTGTTATCAAGGAAGCAATTGAAGTAAAACTAGCAGACAACCGTATGACTAGTAAAGATTACCTGACATAGTCGGGTCTGGAGGCGATCTAATCGTTTTATAGTTTTCAAAATGACAAGCCACGATCGCACACTAACCATTTATGAAATGACGACCGGTTTCGGTGCACTGTGTCACCATCATCTGGTCGTATATACGTTACAATCTGTTCATCTTGTTAAAAAAAGGTATAAAATAACAAGTGAAACATTGAACTTAGTCAATATATAAAAAAATACATAAGTTAAAAACATGACAGCTTACAAAATACTGACAGCTCTGAAGAAAACTGTCAGTATTTTTCAGCTGTCACGTTTTTAACTTACGTTTTTTTTTTTTTTTTTTTTTTTTTTTTTTTTTATATAGTGACTAAGTGCAATGTTCCACTTGTTAATTTATACCCAACTTTTTTAACAAAATGACCAAATTACAACATATATGTGACCAGATGATGGTGACACAGTGCACCGAAACCGGTCGTCATTTAATAAATTGTTAGTGTGCGAGCTTGGCCTTTCATTTTGAAAACTATACTTATGAACATGGATGGAGGATTTTGCTTATATTCCGCATGGGATCCTGGTCCCTCACTTGTCAAAACCAATCCGACCTCATCCATTGAGAACTGATATTTATTATCGATATCCTGACCGTTTTCAAGTTTGGTCGTGTCGGCGCTGTGTGCTTTCTTGCTCGGTGTGTGTTGTCTTTACTGTTTACTCATTGAAAACCGAGGTTTTAAAGCTCGTTGCACATTGCTTCCTCACTGCAGTTTCGCCTTGAAAATGGCAGGGCGGTCTCCTACCGAAATATCGACCGACGTCGAATTTCATACCTGGCTGCATACCCGTAATTTCTTCGATGATTTGTATCTGCAAGCTTAATTTTCTCATCACC
Source organism: Locusta migratoria (assembly GCA_026315105.1). Taxonomy (NCBI): domain Eukaryota; kingdom Metazoa; phylum Arthropoda; class Insecta; order Orthoptera; family Acrididae; genus Locusta; species Locusta migratoria. The sequence continues at coordinate 870,967,534 of CM048744.1, forward strand.
CAGCTCAACATGAAGGAGTACTTCGAACCTTAGTGCATAGGGCTTACGTCATTTATGACCCAGGAAGTTTTGCCACTGAGCTGTCCCATCTGGAAGTCACCTTTCGTCAGAATGGCTATAGTGAAGGGCAGATTAAGAGACCGTTGCGCTATCGACCACATGTGCAACGGGATAGAAATGATAGCACGGAGTTGGTTTCCGCGTCAGTGGCCTTTCTGCCATACTTTGGCAGCACTCCCAACAATATTGACCGCATTTTGCGTAAAATAAATGTGAAATGTGTGTTTCGTTCACCATCTAAAATTAAGTCACATTTGGGATGAGTTAAGAATGATCTCGATTTGCGCAAGACAGGTGTCTATGGAATCGTATGCAGCTGTGGCATGTCAGAACTGTTGAGGTCCGTTTTATTGAGCATGAACACGTTTACAACAGCCAAACAAATCTGCTGTGGCCGAACACTGTCTTGACACAGGAATACAACAAAACGGCAATTTTGGCATTAACTTCCAGCTACTGGGACTGTGTTATCAAGGAAGCGATTGAAGTAAAACTAGCAGACACCCTTATGAATAGGGAAGGAGGATTTTGCTTATATTCCGCATGGGATCCTGCTCTCTCATTTGTCGAAACTAATCCTACCTCATGCATTGAGAACTGATGATTATTATCGATATGCTGACCGTTTTCATTGTTTGTCGTGTCGGAGCTGTGTGCTTGCTTGCTCGGTGTGTGTTGTCTTTACTGTTTACTCATAGAAAACCGAGGTTGTATATATATATATATATATATATATATATATATATATATATATACTATGGTCGGGGGTTAGAATCCCCCCTCGGGCATGGACATTTGTGCCGCCCTTAGTTGTAGCTAGTTCATAAGTAGTTTGTAAGGTTAGGGACTGATGACCCCGTAGTTAAGTCCCGTAAGCTATATATATATATAGCTATATATATATATGTAGCTAGTTCATAAGTAGTTAGTAAGGTTAGGGACTGATGACCCCGTAGTTAAGTCCCGTAAGCTATATATATATATATATATATATATATATATATATATATAGCTTACGGGACTTAACTACGGGGTCATCAGTCCCTAACCTTACAAACTACTTATGAACTAGCTACAACTATATATAGCTTACGGGACTTAACTACGGGGTCATCAGTCCCTAACCTTACAAACTACTTATGAACTAGCTACAACTAAGGGCGGCACAAATATCCATGCCCGAGGGGGGATTCTAACCCCCGACCATAGTGGCCGTGCAGACCGTGACCGAAGCGCCGCAGTCCCCTCGGCCACTGCGGCCGGCACCGAGGTTTTAAATATCGTTGCACGTTGCTTCCACGCTGCAGTTTCGCCTTGAAAATGGCAGGGTGGTCTCCTACCGAAATATCGACCGACGTCGAATTTCTTACCTAGCTGCATACCCGTAAGTTTTTCGATTTTAGTTATGTTCAGTTACGAAATCTGGCTTATATCCCGTACGTCCGTATTTTGTTCATTACTGGACAGTGCGGATTTGTGACAGGCGCCTCCCGGAACCGCTAACATTTTCCTTCCCGTACCTCGCTCTCGCACAGCCGCAACGCTGTCCCTCCCCGCGGTCAGAGAACGACATAAAGCCGCCGATATCTGCCGCGGAATTTTTCCCCTTGCCGTCCACGTCCCGGCTCTCGAGCTGGGCAGGGCCGATTACTCGGGAGGAAGAAAAATTCGGGAACCTAATGGCCACTTCCCCCCGACCGGCCAATCCGGACAGCCAGAACACGCGGCCGCCGATATCTGGGGTTAAGACTGGCCGCCGCTTGGCACCGCCGTCACGAACCACCCTCCCTCCCTCCCTCCCTCCCACCCTCCGACCAGATCTCCCTTGACCCTGGCGGCCACTTGTTTTTACAGCCGGCGCCGCTGTTGTAAAAACGAAATCATGTCCAGAATAATTATTCCGGCATCCGCGTCCCCCGTCGTCGCCGCCCCCTCGCCCCGGCTAATTAATGCAATGAAAACACGAGGTGCTGACGCGACGCACGCTCGCCTGAGAGGGTGCTGCATACACGTGGCTGACTCTTGCGGGCGACATTTTAATAAAGTCGATGGTCTCGCTTTCTCCGTCTCTCTCTCTGTTAACTTCGGCTGCTGGCGTGCTTTGAGAGCAGCAGTCACGACTGGGAAAAAAAGGAAAAAGGAGAGAGTTCTCGATGCGGTATTCTCCGTCTGTATGTGCTCCATTCCTTTCCCCTTTGATGTACCTTGCGGAGTTCTACCTCAGAGAGACAGAATTACTTGTGCCATCACCTGTTCATCGGTGACAAAGCTATCGTCAGGAGGGCCCTAGGGAAGTGTGACTACACAGTGTGGTGGTATTTCCCTTACAAGAGGTATGTCCACAAAGTAAGTTCCGCTTGGTTATATAGATCAAACGTGAACAGATACAGAAAAAATATTTATTGTATAAAAATCTGCAACTGTTCAACTACTTTTCTACATAACTTCCGAAATTTTGTAGGCACTTGTCATAGCGTGGGACACGTTTTTGTGTGCCTTCTTTATAGAATGTTGCCGCATGTCTATTCAACCATGTGGCAAACATGTTCTTTCAGCTCATCATCGTTGAAGTGTTGACCACCAAGGACAGATTTTAGGTGTAAGAAGTAATGAAAGGAGTCTTCTTCTTCCCTTCACGTTGCCGTCCGACCTCACAAGGCGAATGTGATCAAACAACTCTTACGGGAATTTCACTGGGACGTCGCTCATCATCGTCTGTACAGTCTCGCGTCTAGCGACTTTCTTCTTACACTTAAAACCTGTGCATGGTGGTCAACACTTCAGCGATGATGACGAGCTGAAAGAACATATTACCACATGGTTGAATACACACGCGGCAACCTTCTACGAAGAAGGCATACAAAGACTTCTGCTACGCTATGACAAATGCCTACAAAATTTCGGAAGCTATGTAGAAAAGTAGTTTAATAGTTGTATATTTTTGAACAAAAATCTTTTTTCTGTATCTGTACATGTTTGATTTATATAACCAAACGGAACTTACTTTGTGGCCATACCTCGTATTTTACTCTGACGATTATTTTTTTTTTTTTTAATTTATTGTATGAGAATTCAGCTTCACCATTGCTGTAAAATAATTGAACTTTTTTTTAACAATTTAGAATATCAGCCAACCGGTTGCGTTATTTTTAGCTGCTTGACCTAGGTTTCGTCGCCACTAGGGACAATTAGAATAAAAACAGTTACATCAAACACATGACATCAAAACTGTTGAAAGTTGAAATAAGCAGTTCACACGACATAGATGCAAGAATTGCCGGCCGCGGTGGCCGAGAGGACTGAGGCGCTCCAGTCACGGTCTGCACGGCCACTAGGGTCGGAGGTTCGAATCCCCCCTCGGGCATGGATATTTGTGCCGTCCTTAGTCTAAGATAGTTCATAAGTAGTTTGTAAGCTTAGGGACTGATGACCCCGTAGTTAAGTCCCATAAGTTCTACAAACATTTGAACATTTTAGATGAAAGAATTAATTCCTCTAACAGGGGAGTTATCAAAAATGGGGTCCCACAAGGTCCGGTCTTGCGTCCTTTAGTGTTCTTAATATATATTAATGATTTGCCATTCTACATTCACGAAGATGCTAAGCTTGTACTTTTGGCTGATGATACAAGTATAGCTACCACAAACAGGAATTAACTGATGAATTTGTAAACGATATCTTTCAGAAAGTTATTAAGTGGTTCTCTACAAATGGACTCTCATTAAACTTTGATAAAACCCAGTATATACAGTTTCATACAGTATATGGCATGATACCATTAATAAATTCAGGCTTTGAACATAAATCTGTAGCTGAGGTAGAATGTTCAAAATTTTTAGGTGTTTGCATTGACGAGGGACTGAATTGGAAGAAACATATTGAAGATCTCCTGAAACGCTTGAGTTCAGTTACTTATGCTATCAAAGTCATTGCAAAATTTGGTAATATACATCTCAGTAAATTAGCTTACTACGCCTATTTTCATTCATTGCTTTCATATGGGATCATATTCTGGGGCAATTCAACATTGAGTAAAAAAGTATTAATTGCACAAAAGCGTGTAATCAGAATAATTGCTGGAGCCCACCCAAGAGCATCCTGCAGACATTTATTTAGGGATCTAGGGATCTTCACTGGAGCTTCACAATATATATGTTCACTCATGAAATTTGTTATTAACAATCCTACCCAGCTCGAAACTAATAGCAGTGTGCATAGCTACAACACTCGGAGAATGATATTGACTATTCAAGGTTAAATCTAACTTTGTCTCAGAAAGGGGTGAATTATGCCGCCACAAAAGTCTTTTGTCACTTACCAAGTAGCACAAAAGTCTGACAGATAGCCAACAAGTAGTAAAAAGAAATTAAGGGAATTTCTGAATGGCAACTCCTTCTACAATGTAGATGAGCGGTTAGGATTTTCCGCCGTATGCAATACACCTGATTTTACTAATTTTCCCCAAACATGTTCCAGCACATTTTGTCTGTCATCAGTGGGGTGGTTTATTTTTGTTCTGAAAAAATTATAGTTACTGTACAATAGTCTTTTCAGGTATATCTAAAATGTTTTTGTAGGTTCAAAAAATGTTCAAATGTTTGTAGAGCTTAGGGGACTTAACTACGGGGTTATCAGTCCCTAAACTTACAAACTACTTATGAACTACCTACAACTAAGGACGGCACAAATATCCATGCCCGAGGGGGGATTCGAATCCCCGACCGTAGTGGCCGTGCAGACCGTGACTGAAGCGCCTCAGTCCCGTCGGCCACCGCCGCCGGCTTTTTGTAGGTTGATTCGTTTTCAATTTTAGATTTTAGTTGTACCTGAAAAGACTATTGTACAGTAACTATAATTTTTCAGAACAAACATAAACCACCCCACTGATGATTGCACAAAATGTGCTGAAACATGTTTGGAAAAATAATTAAAAATCAGGTGTCTTGCATAGGGCGGAAAATTCTCACCATTTATCCAAGCAAGCACGGAAGAAAGAAGTACAGCAACATCACAAGATGATTACAGTTTAACGGATTTCTTTTCGTACTCATGTGGTTCAAATGTTTGTAAATCTATCGGACCAAACTGCGTGGTCATCAGTCCGTAGCTTACAAACTACTTAAACCTAGGTAAACTAATCTAAGGACAACACACACACCCATGCCCCAGGGAGGACTCGAACCTCCACGGCGAGCAACCGCGCGCTCCGCAGCGAAACGCTTTAGTTGTTGTTGTTGGTTGTTTTAAGGGGACTAAACAGCTAGGTTATCAGTCCCCTGTTCCTATCTGAGAGTCAGCTGTAAACGCTTTAGACCGCTCGGCTACTCTACCACGGCACTCAAAAATGTTCAAATGTTTGTTAAGCTTATGGGACTTAACTACGGGGTCATCAGTCCCTAAACTTACAAACTACTTATGAACTACTTACGAACTAGGACGGCACAAATATCCATGCTCGAGGGGGGATTCGAACCCCCGATCGTAGTGGCCGTGCAGACCGTGACTGAAGCGCCTCAGTCTCCTCGGCCACCGCGGCCGGCCATGTGACTTCAACCAGTTAGTTTCTTTCAGCTCGTCGTCATTGGTGAAGTGATGATCGCCAAGGAAAGACCTGAGATGTCCTGGATCTTGTCATCAATCGCGTGAACCAGTTCTTCTGTAACCAAAGGTGGACGCCCACTTCGTTCTTCATCGTGCACATCACGACGCCCGCCATTGAACTGTCGGACCCATCTTCTCACCATCGAATCACTCATCGCATTTGGACCGTAAGCATCGCAAATTTGACGATAAATTTCCCTTGGTATCACTTTCCTCGCATTCAGAAACCGAATCACCGACCTGATTTCACAGGCGGCAGGATTTTCAATCAACGCCGACATTTCAAACAAGCACAACAAAGCGTACCTAACTGACAGCGATCTCCAAACGGCGCACGTTCTTCTCCTTGATACACATCGTCTACAGCGCATGTGCGGAACTACAATCGCAGCGCAGCAGCGGAGATAAATTGAAACGGAACTTACTTTCTGGACGCGCCTCGTATGTGGAGAAATAGCTATCCGATCGCCATAAAACCGTGCCTGAAGCCTTCGCCGGGTAGATATTAGTATCTGTATAAATTTTTAGCTCTTTATGTGTTGTGATTCAGACGTGATAAACGTACACCGAAGAGACATTTACATTTATAGATATAGATATAGATAAATAGCTATCCGATCGCCATAAAACCGTGCCTGAAGCCTTCCCCGGGTAGACATTAGTAACTGTACACATTTTTAGCTCTTTATGTCTTGTGGTTCAGACGTGATAAGAGTACACCAAACAGACATTCGCATTTATAGATAATCACTAGAATTGATAAACGTACACCGAACAGACATTCACATTTATAGATATAGATAGATTTGCTAGTAGCTTGTCTTGTCGTTCGGACGTGATAAGCGTACACCGAACAGACATTCACATATCCGATCCCCATAAAACCGTACCTAAAGCCTTCCCCGGGTAGATATTAGTAGCTGTACAAATTTTTAGCTCTTTATGTGTTGTGGTTCAGACGTGATAAACGTACACCGAAAAGACATTGACATTTATAGATATAGATAAATAGCTATCCGATCGTCATAAAACCGTGCCTGAAGCCTTCCCCGGGTAGATATTAGTAGCTGTACAAATTTTTAGCTATTTATGTCTTGTGGTTCAGACGTGATAAGCGTACACCAAACAGACATTCACATTTATAGATATAGATAATCACTAGAATTGATAAACGTACACCGAACAGACATTGACATTTATAGATATAGACAGATTTGCTAGTAGCTTGTCTTGTCGTTCGGACGTGATAAGCGTACACCGAACAGACATTCACATATCCGATCCCCATAAAACCGTACCTAAAGCCTTCCACGGGTAGATATTAGTAGCTGTACAAATTTTTAGCTCTTTATGTGTTGTGGTTCAGACGTGATAAACGTACACCGAACAGACATTCACATTTATAGATATAGATAAATAGCTATCCGATCGTCATAAAACCGTGCCTGAAGCCTTGCCCGGGTAGACATTAGTAACTGTACACATTTTTAGCTATTTATGTCTTGTGGTTCAGACGTGATAATCGTACACCAAACAGACATTCACATTTATAGATATAGATAATCACTAGAATTGATAAACGTACACCGAACAGACATTGCCATTTATAGATATAGACAGATTTGCTAGTAGCTTGTCTTGTCGTTCGGACGTGATAAGCGTACACCGAACAGACATTCACATACCCTATCGCCATAAAACCGTACCTAAAGCCTTCCACGGGTAGATATTAGTAGCTGTACAAATTTTTAGCTCTTTATGTGTTGTGGTTCAGACGTGATAAACGTACACCGAACAGACATTCACATTTATAGATATAGATAAATAGCTATCCGATCGTCATAAAACCGTGCCTGAAGCCTTGCCCGGGTAGACATTAATAACTGTACACATTTTTAGCTATTTATGTCTTGTGGTTCAGACGTGATAATCGTACACCAAACAGACATTCACATTTATAGATATAGATAATCACTAGAATTGATAAACGTACACCGAACAGACATTGCCATTTATAGATATAGACAGATTTGCTAGTAGCTTGTCTTGTCGTTCGGACGTGATAAGCGTACACCGAACAGACATTCACATACCCTATCGCCATAAAACCGTACCTAAAGCCTTCCACGGGTAGATATTAGTAGCTGTACAAATTTTTAGCTCTTTATGTGTTGTGGTTCAGACGTGATAAACGTACACCGAACAAACATTCACATTTATAGATATAGATAAATAGCTATCCGATCGCCATAAAACCGTGCCTGAAGCCTTGCCCGGGTAGACATTAGTAACTGTACACATTTTTAGCTCTTTATGTCTTGTGGTTCAGACGTGATAAACGTACACCGAACAGACATTCACATTTATAGATATAGATAATCACTAGAATTGTGGTGGTGCAACACTTTTTTATGTGTGTATTTGTATTTATACAGATGAACACTTTCCTAGTGGCAGTGACACTCATTGGAGGAAAAGGCGTATCGATAACGTATCAGGTCAGCGGGATATTTTTGTGTTTACATGTGATACAGAAGTGAATCAGTAGCGTGGTGTATCTGGCAGGTTGGAGCGCTGTGATCAGCGGGCCGGTCGCTCCGAGAGGCGGAAGCCAGGCGTCTGCGAAGGCGAAGCCCGCCGCCGTTTGCCAAAGCGGATCTGAGGGAAGCCGGCCCGCGTATCCCGCACATCGACTGCGCCTTATCTGCCCCTCCCCCGCTTCCTCTCTTCTTTTTCTTCTTCTTTTTCTCTTCGGAAGACAGCGCGCCGCGCGCGTCGGCGTCGACATGGCAGGAGGCCTGCGCTTTCCGGCTGAGTGGAGTCGACCCGCCCCCGTCCATACCGCGACCACAGCTCTCGCTGCGGTGATAGAATAAAGAAAAATATTCCCACCCGACACTTTTTTTTCCCGCTCGCCACCGGGCAAATACTCGCCTCAGTTACTCAAATACGCCGACGTTATATTCTCAGCAAACACGGCTTGTTTACGAAGCGGACGATCCGACTTACGGAACTTCACCACTGCGAGTACGCTTCGATAAATCAGCAACAGGTAAATTCAACATTGTAGTCTATATGAAACGTCAAGCTTGTATGTGTATGCGGGTATGCGTGTTTTCGTTATCTCCCTTTGAAACTGAATACCACTCGAGTGTAGGAATTATGGCAGACATCGGGTAAGATTAAAACCAGTATGTTTCTTTAATCTCAGTGCCGAAAAGATGTGCAGAACTATAGGCCTACTAGCTTAAACCCGTGGCTCCGCTCGCGTGTTGGTTGTTCAAAATGTTCAAATGTTTGTATAGCTTATGGGACGTAACTACGAGGTCATCAGTCCCTAAACTTACAAACTACTTATGAACTAACTAATACTAAGGACGGCACAAATATCCATGCCCGAGGGGGATTCGAACCCCCGACCGTAGTGTCCGTGCAGACCGTGACTGGAGCGCCTCAGTCCCCTCGGCCACCGCGGCCGGCCGTGTTGGTTGGTTATGATAGATAATACGCGAAACGTCAAATCGATTTTTTTAAAGAGATGTATTAAAAGAAATTTCTTTTTTACTGCTTTATTTATTTAGCCTTATATTTCCTTATTCGTATGCTTATCCTTACAGAGAAAGAGCTGAAGATATTGTAGCACGCATAGACCAAAGATATAGTCTGTGGCATCACGTTTCGCTGTATGTAACCTCCTTGCTATAGAGTCGCTAACGTCATCACTGGCCTTCAGTCCGAATTTTTTTTATAATTTGACGACTTTCAATCACCATATCTGCCACCCCATTATAGCTATCTGCATGAAACTGCTGTGGTGTGCAACGGGAGACTTCGGACAACAATTACACACAGACCATTTGTTTGCGTTGTGTAGTTTTCACTGCAGACCGAAATATTAACACACACACACACACACACACACAAACACACACACACACACACACACACACACGTAGAATTTTATATACACCGATAACTTTCCATCCCAATATACTCCACCCTTTTATCATTATCAACTCTCAAGCAACAATGCAACAAATAAAACCATTTTCCAAGAGTAAATATAATTTTCAAAGAGTAATTATTGTTCCACATTTCCTGTTATATTCTTCAAATAACTAAATATCTATCAGATCGCTATAAAACCATGCCTAAATCCTTCCTCAGGTATAAATTAGTAACTGTAAAAATATTCAAGTCTCTGAATCTTGTCGTTCGGACGTTATAAGCGTACACCGAACAGACATTCACATTTATATATATATATATATATATATATATATATATATATATATATATATATATATATATATATATATATATATATCCGATCGTCATAAGCAGCGGTGGAGTAGCCGAGCGGTCTAAAGCGTCTCGCTGCGGAGCGCGCGGTTGCTCGTCGTGGAGGTTCGAGTCCTCCCGGGGGCATGGGTTTGTGTGTTTGTCCGTAGGTTAGTGTACCTAGGTTTAAGTAGTTTGTAAGCTACGGACAGATGACCATGCAGTTTGGTACGATAGATTTACAGACATTTGAACATTTGATCGTCATAAAACCATGTATAAAGCCTTCCCTGGGTAGACATTAGTAACTGTACAAATTTTAGCTCTTTATGTCTTGTGGTTCATACGTGATAAACGTACACCGAACAGACATTCACATTTATAGATATAGATTGACACCTCAAACTTGTAAAAATTAAAAGAAAAATGAAATTTACGCAATTCCGTGAAAGAAATCGATGCACGTGTTCATAGCGCGTTTGCTTGTTTCGTAGTACTACGGTTCCACTGACTCTGTGGGAAACGATTCGATTGTTGTACGACTGCAGGAGCGCCTGTCTGCCTTTTCCGTGTTTCCCCCCTGACCGCAGCCTCGACGCAGGGGAGACGCCTGTACTGGTTTCTCGCGGCCGCCCCTGTCGCACGCATCATTTGTTTAATTAATTTAATCATCGAGTATCATGTCGGTCCCGTGTCCGCAGAGCCGCGTAGATTGACATCTGGAGGGTCGCGATCCCGTCCGTGGGGACTGGGGAGGGTGGCTTCGGCCAGCGCGCCGACGCGTGTAGCGGCGTGTAGGGGAGCGGACGTCCAGGCCCCTGGTGGGCAGGCAACCCAGCGACACACAGCCCAGCGCCTACCTCGCTGATTCCGTCCACGACTACTAAAATCCAGTAGTACCGCAAAGAATCTGAGTAGATCGTAGTTGAATCTCATACATCAGGCACAGCCTGACATTATTTACCAGCTAAAAAACCCTTTGTTGCTGGTGATTTTATTTATTGCATACTTTTGTAGTCCCTCTTCTCTCCTCTCTCTCAATTTCTCTTTTCCTCTCCTATCTCTCTGTTCTTTTCCATATTCCCCTCTCTCGGGCTATTTCTTATACTCTCCTCTCCTCCCACCCTCTTCTTTGGTTCATCTTCTCCTACTCCCTATCTAGGAAAACTCATACATCTCTATTTTAGAAATGTGAAAAGGTGGGGTTTTCATAACTTTACGATATTTGCAAAATATCATGTTCACCTCAGCTGTTTATTAATTCAAAGCAACCGGTTTCGGTTAGTGTACCATTCTCAAGCGGTACCAGAGCGGCTATTGGCTAAACTCTGCTAGCGCTTAATGTCATTTTGTATGTCAATTTTATTAGTGATAATTGAAAGAGTGTCAAGTGTTCATCTGTATAAACAAAACACACACATAAGAAAGGGTCGCACCATCACAACTCTAGTGGTTGTGACCATTTACATAAATATGCAATAGAGGAAGATGGATAGAGACTCTAAATAATGAGAAGTGTGAAGTCGTCCACATGAGTACGAAAAGAAATTCGTTAAACTTTATTTACAAGATAAATCAATCAGAAGTGAAGGCCGCAGTAAACTCTACAAAATATCTAGGAATTACTATTACTTCAGACTTGAAAGAATAGGTAGATAATGAAAAGGCGAACCAGAGACTGCGTTTTATTGGCAGAACCCTTAAGAGATGCAACAGAACTTTTAAAGAGACGGCATACATTACGCTAGTCCGTCCTTTTTTGGAGTATTGCTGCCCAGTGTGGGATCCTTATCAGGTGTGTTTGACGGAAGACATCGAAAGAGTCCAAAGAAGGGCAGCTCGTTTTATATTGTCACGATACAGGGGAAACAGCGTTGCGGAAATGATACAGGATCTGGGATGGGAATCATTACGACAACGGCGTTTATCGCTGCGGCGTGGGCTGCTTACGGAACTCCAATCGTCACACACCGTACAATATATACGTGAAGAGTGTCATTCCTTTTGCCTTAAAGATCAAGTGTTAGAAATTCATCAACATACGGCCAAAGGAATGGTTTCGGTCAGAGTACTTAATTAAAGTATCCCCCAGCATGCGCTATACAAAATTTTATTTAGTCGGTGACCATCCTCTGTACAAAACGTGATGAAAATCAGAGCAAAATTACGGATTTTGGCGAAATTCATAAGGACACTTACAAGAAGACCACATGGGTATCGGATTTTAGAATTTATTGATATTTCTGGTACGTGAAGTTCAGGACGTAAATAACAATCAGCCAGAGCCATTCGACGCAACTCTCAAAAATTATCGAGAAAATCTACTTTGAAGTTTTGCATAGTCGACCTAACTACCAATAATTAAAACAGTCACACCACCTGTCGGTGTAGCTCAGGCGGTGGCGTTTTGGTCTTAACAATATAGTCCCATAGTCCGCGGTTCGAATCTCACTGTGATAGAATATTTTTAATTTTAGAACTCAGTTATATAAAACGTTTTTGAGCCTCTAATGCCACGTGTTGTGTCAGCTTTTGTTTATGTGTGTATAGACGAATTGAAAACCTTGTCACGTAAAGCGATGGTTGGGAAGGTTAGCAGATGGAAAGCTGTTAGTTGCTACAGAGATGACTTTCCATAACCAGTGTCGTAGCTCTTCACAAACTGAACAATCAAAGACTACCGTCTCAAGTAATAGTTAAGCCAATACTGTAAAAAAATGTAACTTATGTTTTTTTTTATATTTTTTTATTTTCTTTATTGAAACCATCATAATTAACAACCTTCTATAAAATATAGAAAATTGCGAATAAACGAAAATAAGTGCACTTTTAGTGACAATTATTATTAGATATTTAAATTAAGTAAGTATTCGAATACAATGAAACAAAATCGGTCACAAGAGGATTCGAACCACTAACCTATGGCTGTTAGGCCAGAACGCTACCACATTAGCTATGCCGACAGATACTTCATTTCGTTAAGTGATTGGTACGTATGTGTACTTGCAAAACTTCAGAGTCGATTTTCTCAAGAATTTTTGAGAGTTGAGTCGAATGGCTTTGGTTGATTGATTGTTTGAGTTCTGAACATTACTTCCCATAAATATAAAAAATTCTAAAATCCGATACCCATGTGGTCTCCTTGTTGACCTGGCTACCATCCATCACAACAACTAGAAATTTTGTCTGTCTTCTATCCTTCTATAATTATAGAAGAATTGTAAATAACTTGATCAAGATCGGAGAAATTATTATATAATTATAGTAGGATAGACACCCTCCCGTATACCAAAGCATCATCAGCAAGCAGCTGAATGTCCAGCTTGTGAAATTCGGACAAATTGTACTACGGTATCTGTTCCCGACGTTTTTTACATCTAAATGTCCGTAAAAAATTAAATATAGTGAGTTTTTATGTTGATTATGGATACTCCTAAAACGAACCAATGGTGTTTTTGAATACGCTGCTTGTACTTTGAACCACAGACAACACACATTTCGGCCCAAACTGCATAAATAAAAGCGCGTTTACAACAAAACGAGCAATGGCAGCACAATGAGAGAAATTGACAAGAGGTCAATGAGCATATGTATCGATACATATCAATAAATTTAGTTTTCAACGAAGGAATCTAATAGCACTGAACTAAAGGCGTTTTCTTCTTCTTCTTTTTGCGATACTGCCGTGACGTGATTGCTGATACTAAACCAAGGTACCGAAATGAAACAACTAAGACATTTATGAGCGCTATGAGATTTGAAATGAAATACGTCAAGGTTTCAGCTACATAAGTACCATAAAACTTACAAGTAAAAATTAACCGCAGAATAATTTTCGTAGGGAGCTATAATATGAAACAGTAAAGAGTGATTGCAAAGTCTAAGAGAAGATATTTTATTAACGAAGCAGTTGGTCATATTTACGTTCACAGAGACTTAAAAAACGTTGTGTCGTTGCATAAGGCAATACATCGTTATTTCCAGGTTGATGCCCTCGAAGAACGTGAAATAACTTCTACTGTTTATTCGTGTATAAATCTGTACCTTGAATTTTCTGCACAGAATAGGAAAGTTCGATAAAAGCATTTCAGCTAACTCGCTGCCTGTTCCATTTCTGAGATAGTCATTCTGAATCAACGTTTTAACCGGCGAGTATGTGACAGCAAGGTCACTTCTTAACGTTGCTCGATAATTATCACGTTGCCCTTCAAACCACAACGAAGTCTTACAAAGAAATGTTTGTTTCACATGTGGATTTTAGTGCTGTATCCTGTGCCAAGAATATCAGACAAGCAACCATGACTACACGGCGAAAATCGCGAAAGTTTCTTCGCGATCGTTTGTAACGTAAGGTATTCTTCCTGCAGCGATGAAAAACGTCGCTAGCTGAGCCGCAGAGAAACGTCGACAGGTCATGTTAAGGCCTGCCGTTCACCAGTCGCGAGGATATTTTAGCATACTGCCAGCTGGAACAATGTATTGCTTCTAGATACGAGCAAAATGTGTTTCCAAGACGTAGTTCTTCCAAGAAAGGGACCTAACAGCAGTCTGACATGTTCATGGCTTGTAGAAAATACATTGATGGTAAATCACAGGAAGACTCAGTTTTTAAAGTTTGTAATACACAATTCAAGAAAAACATTCCCATTACACAGAATGGGCACATGATAAATGAAATTGAACATTATGAAAAAGGAAAAATTCCTGATGTTCTGCAAAATTATTTTTGTTACAAACCAGTTTTGGCTTCTTAAGTCGTCATCAGGTAACAACTAAATGTCGCTAACATTCCTTCGCAGATATGTCACAAAGATTTAATTAAATTATAAACCCTCCTAGGAGGATCTTATATAAATTTCTTGGACCTTACTATTGATATCAGCACAACAAAGCACTCATTTAGTATTTACAGAAAATCAGTAGTAGCAGATACAGTTATCACTGATAGATCACAACACCCACACAGTAATAAACAAGCAGCCTTTCATTCAATGGTGAATCAGTTCCATTATCTGATACTGCATTTCAAACAGAACTACCAAACATCAGATATATAGCATCAAATAATGCGTATAGCCCTGCCCTGATTGACAATATAATACGTAAGAAGAAAATGAGAAAAATCACACCACTTTTGTATTCTAGCCAACAAGAGCAATTCAAGTCAGAAAAACTGGCGTGTCATCCCATTTTTAGGCAAAAATTCAGATCACCTTGCAAAAAGGTTCAAATGTTCAAATGTTTGTATAGTCTATGGGACTTAACTACGGGGTCATCAGTGCCTGAACTTACAAACTACTTATGAACTACTTACGAACTAGGACGGCACAAATATCCATGCCCGAGGGGGGATT
This sequence comes from Locusta migratoria, assembly GCA_026315105.1. Taxonomy (NCBI): domain Eukaryota; kingdom Metazoa; phylum Arthropoda; class Insecta; order Orthoptera; family Acrididae; genus Locusta; species Locusta migratoria. The sequence continues at coordinate 870,982,830 of CM048744.1, forward strand.
CGAACCCCCGACCGTAGTGGCCGTGCAGACCGTGACTGAAGCGCCTCAGTCCCCGTGGCCATGCAAAAAGGTAAAATCTTTAAATTACAGACCTGAATTTTGTAACATAAAAAGCATTTCAGAATATTTATTCAACGGCAAAGACAAAATTCAACCCTTAAAACAGAGTGGTGTGTATAAGATCACATGCAGACATTGTGCAAAATTATATACTAGTCAATCTGGCAGAGCTGTAGCTATTAGATTATCAGAACACGAGAGAAGCTGGAGATTAAAAAAAGAAAGATTCAACCTTTGTCGAACATCTGCTCACAGAAAACCACAGTTATGATGTACACTGTGAAATCTCTGAAGAAAAGCAGAAAGACGACGCTACTGGAAATAATAGAAATCAACAGACTTATGTCAGTGGACGCCGTATAGTATTCAATGACCAAACTCGTTTTTACTTTTCCCCTTTACTGAAAGAAGTTTTAGTGATCAGTTTGTTAAATATATCAAATGTTCCAGAATGAAACTTTCAATCTGCAGCGGAGTGTGCGCTGATATGAAACTTCCTGGCAGACTAAAATTTGCGTGCCCGAACCGGGACTCGAAACTGGGACCTTTGCTTTTCACGGGCAAGCGCTCTACCGACTGAGCTATCCCAACACGACTCACGATGCCGCGTCACAACTTTACTTCCGCCTGCACCTCGCCTCCTACTTTCCAGACTTCACAGAAGCTCTCCTGCGAACTATGCAAGACTAGCACTCCTGGAAGAAAGGATATGGTGGAGACATGGCTTCGCCATAGCCTAAGGGATGTTTCCAGAATGAAACTTTCACTCTGCAGCGGAGATTACGCTCATATGAAACTTTCTGGTAGATTAAAATTGGGTGCCGGAACCGGGACTCGAACCTGGGACCTGGAAAGTAGGAGGCGAGGTGCTGGCGGAAGTAAAGTTGTGAGGCGGCATCGTGAGTTGTGTCGGGATAGCTCAGACGTTAGAGCGCTTGCCCCGAGAAAGGCAAAGGTCCCAGGTTCGAGGACCGGTTCGTGCACGCAATTTTAATCTGCCATGAAGCAGGACTGAGCAACCACTCCCGCCGGAAGTTCAAGTCTTCCCTCGAGCATGTGTGTATGTGTCTTATTCTTAGCGTAAGTTAATTTATTATTAATTGTCTATTCCGGAGGAACAGACGTTGTCAGTGATCCGCTGCAGTTGTAAACAATTCGAAAGCTGCGAAATGTTCCGACTTGTGCTGCTCTTCTAAAGATGGAATATCAATATGTAACATCCGTGACGGGTCTCGAACCACGGTCTCCAGATCGCTAGAAGCAAACATGAAATACGGATTAAGGTGGGTGCAGCATGGGTAGCTATACCATAAGACGTTACTCGCATCTCTTAAGCGTCAATTCCATCACGCAAGGAACAAGCTATCACGGTCTATGGCGTATCCTGTGCCCTATTATGTAACAGGATACACACAGAACCGAGGCGACTGAAATGCTAACCATTTTTTCAGAACTTACAAATAAACCTGTCCTGAGAATATAAACTTTCGGTTTCTGGTCTTTCAAGGCGTTCAGTTATTTTTTTTTGTGACCATGGGTGTATATTATTTAATGCCATGTACCTACCACTAAACAATATGTAATTAGATCTTATACTATCATTCTTACCACGCATCATTCACAATTTGAACAGGAAACATAAATATGAATCGAGCACCAGAAGGCTGTAAGTTGCCTAGCAGAGATATACCGGTGAAAAAAGTCTTCCGTACTGGTATTTTTGCATCGTGATTTATTAAGCCCAATTACTACAGATGAATCCGAATGTCAAAAAATCGCGCCCTTTCCTTGTGTTCGGAGATAATTGCTACACGAATTCACTTTCCTCCCCTGTACCCCACGTCGCTATTTTTTAATTTTTTTTTCGTGCTGACCCTCCAACCCTTCTGCATCCTCCACCACTGGTCATACATGAATCGTTATTCCTCCCTCTGTAACCTCTGCAGCATCGATTCGATCCTTTCTCCGTTCTATGAAAGTGTTCTCCGGTGCCCTTCCAAATCGCCGGCAGCACGAATGAGCAAGGAATTAACGAGGAAGTCGGTTCCTCCGCGCAACTAACAAGCAACACTGACTGTCCGTCATTCACTTTTTGCTAACGGAATTCTATCAAGTTAACATGTTTTTTCATTTTTGTTTCAAATAACTGGAAGCACTGAGACCGGACTGCACATTCGCCCACCCCCCTCCCCCGCCTAAAAATGCAGTGAACGATTTACTTGGTTTAAAGGGGGAGTGTGCGGACGTCGGGAAGCAGTATATGGCGACAGCGGTGATGATGGAGAGCAGGGAATAATGTATCGAAATAACTTCTCGTCCCAGTTATTAAAATTTTAATATCTAGAGAATTCTCTTACTGTCGCCCGACCACCGACTCTGTTATTTGTCATTCTCACTGCGTCGCTCTTCTCCCTCACTCTTTCACACACACACACACACACACACACACACACACACACACACACACACACACACGGGGAGCGAGAGAGAGAGAGAGAGAGAGAGAGAGAGAGAGAGCTAGCTTCATTCCCATCTGTCACTATCTTTCAGTGCTGTCACTGTCAGTAGAACAATATTCCAGATCAGGGGCGCCGACTCCGTGGGTGCTCCGGGGCTCGTTCACCCCCAAGAAATTTTTGGAGGTGTTGAGCACCCACATAACATTGAAATGGAAAATAGAATTATATAAATTAAAAAAAAAAAATCGAGAAAAATCAAAACCTACCTTATGACTCAAGAGGCAATGCAAAACGTGACCATAGCGAGAGACGATATTTCATGCGCGAAAGAAATGATCAGTTTTGTGCGCGGGTCCCCAAGAGAGTAGTAATGAGTGTCCGTGTTTTAGTCACTGCGCTAGCTTTATTCATCCTGAAGCACGGCTGTCCTTTTGACCTTTCAGGTGTACGTATTTATGAACATTCAGTTGTGTTTTTTCAGGAATTTAGCTTGAAGAATCTGATGCTGATGCTAAAGTTAATCGTTTCTCATTTACCTTTGTCACTTCCCTTGTTATTGAAATTATAGATTCAGTTGAAATTTGTACTGCTTTCCTCTCAGGCTTAAAAAAAACTTTGGACTTTATTAATACTGTCAGACATGTCATGAAGTCATCTCAAAGTGATGAAAGTTTCGATGAAGTATTGCTTGGAACTGGCCAAAACAATTTGATGTCGGACTTCAAAACCTCAAAATATTTCAAACCTTTGTTTAAACCTTGGTGACGGTGTCCTACCAAACATCAAGTATTGTTCATTCAAAAATGCATGAACTTGACTTTCAGGAGGGTTGGTTTCGAACATTTGTGAACTGTGATATAGAGCACCCACACTGATCTTCAAAAGTCGGTCCCTCTGTCTCTGCAAGAATACCGAAAAAGGCGTGAATTTAAGACGCAAATGCGCACAGAGTACTTCACGTAACAAGAATATCCATAATATAGCGAGAAGGGCAGCTTTCCATCATTCTCTTGATTTAGTGGTATGATAGAGTAAAGGACAGTCTGTTAAAAGCTGAACACAGGAAGAACGTATACTGAACTGTGAATAAAGATGCAAAATAGAAAAAGTAAACGATACAAGCTAACGATATGCAACATCAGGTGAAATGATAGAACAGAAGCGTAATGGTTACGTGTTAATGATGTCTGAGTGCCAAGTGTGAAATTCAGTGTTCAAATGTGTGCTGGTTACGGTTTTTTCCCTTATTTGTTTACAAAATTTTATACGTTCCTTATCGACATAGGTATGTTTGTTCTCTTTTCGTAGTCTTGGAAACTGTCATACTACACATTGGTAAATTGGCTGAGTCATATGGTACGAATAAATGTGTTGAAGAGTGCAAGCAGGAGATTGACGCATAGTCCTCTCACAGGAATGAAAACGACAAAAGTTGATCATATCTCTGATGCGACCTCACCTAGAAAAAAAAAAAAAAAAAAAAAAAAAGCTTTCCACATGAATCACCAGAGCATTGCACTTTTGCGCAGGGTAGGTCACTAAATATTGCCACCAGGAATAACTTAAATATATAAATACGTGTTTCAGAATATCATTCAAACAAAACAAGAAGCAAAAGACAGTATGATATTTGTTGTTTTAAAGCTTCACAAAATTCTGACTATTTCTAATCCTCTGTCTAATAAACATTTGTTTTGAAGGGGCCGTATTTAGTTTTATTTTCCTTAAAGGCTGTGGTGACGAGGAACTTGAATTCTTTACAGTTTTATTAACAGGGTTCAATTTTGCTTTTGAAACTTTTAGTAGTCCCCTACACTCTTTCTACCTCATTATCTCATCCCGCTTTTTGAGTCCATTCAGAGAGGAAATCTTTTATCTACCACGTTCAAGTCTTTTTGACAAGCAGCCTGTAAACAATCGTGCAATTTGTCGCGATAGAGGATAAAGAATGATGATGTTTCCTCTAATAATTTCCTGGATTGTCTTTTTAGGCGCGATCCATTTTTTCTACAAACGTTTTTACCCGGACTTTTTCACAGGGACAGGTGCATTTATAAGTACAAAAACATTCGGAAGTTGCGTTTATAATTATTAATGTTATGTATTTTATCACCAGAGATACGCACACCTTTAAAGGCATAACAGTAATGAGATGTAACGAAAATGAGAAATGAGTTTTAAATATTCGTTTTTTCTCTACACACGTGCTAAATCAAACTAATAGTTTCATGGGATACAGGTTATGTGGATATGTGATGTATAATAAGTGAATCCAGTTACGGCCGCAGTTATTTAATTTATAAAACACATTTAGAGAAATGAACACAATTAAATCACGCACAGTATTAACGTCAAACTTCCCGCAGTAAGTTTTGTATATTCGATCCGCGATGTCAACACAATACAGCAAATCATTCAAATGTTCAAATGTTTGTATAGCTTATGGGAATTACCTACGGGGTCATCAGTCCCTAAACTTACAAACTACTTATGAACTAGCTAAGAATAAGGACGGCACAAATATCCATGCCCGAGGGGGGATTCGAACCCCCAACCGTAGTGGCCGTGCAGACCGTGACTGGAGCGCCTCAGTCCCCACGGCCACCGCGGCCGGCAGCAAATCATTAAACAGCCGCTATTGTAAATAGTAATTCGATCTACAATGGAATTTCTTTTAGTATTGTCATAAAAATGCAGGTTTTGTTGGCGTTACAGGAAATGAGGCGTAAAGTCGCCGAAAACAATTAACAGGCAATATTTTGGCGATTCGATCCCTATATTGATATATTCTGTATTTGTATTCATCTTTAATGCTTTTAGTGCAAGAATAGGATGCCAAACATAATGAAAAAGGTAAATATCAGTGTTTTATACTTTTACAAAATACTGAGTGATGTATTTCGCGACAGTTACAGAACTGGTAATTTAGCTTCGGAAATATCAAGCGTTTCTTTTTTTAATTTTATTTTTTATGTACTGGTTAGAACAAATCTATTTCATTTAACAGAAAGGCGAATTTAAGAAAAATTGCTTTTTTTCATAATTTTACTGGGACATGTTTTGACCCTTTATATGAAAACTACCCATTTACGGTTGATGCCCGTCATTTGCTAATATGGGCGGCAGAATTATACTATTATCCTTCCAATGCTGAGGAATTACAACAAAGAGAAACAACGGCTCTCCTTTATCGGATTTGACTGAAAAAATAGTAAATATTGGCCTTTAAAAAAGGTCTTTAATTTGCTTCATTCGGTAACAATAAGCGGAATCAGATTCCTCTGTAATCGTGACTCGTGCCATCGCCTTCATCACGAAAACCATTAAACCCAACGGCGCACGAGCAATTAATTGACTCGCTACAACGTTTGTAACCGTATGAAGTAATTCTTACAAAAACACTGTTCTGCGGTTACTGATGTTTTTATCCACAGTTTTCAAACGTTTTATTTTCCTGTACCCCCACGGTAACTTCCGGAGGAACACTTTTTCCATTTTAAAATTCACAGCGCCGATAACAGGTGCAGTTTCGCATTTTAATAAATTGCGCCTGAGGATAGGAATGCAAATGGGTTGCGGTTATAAATGAGCAATTCAGAAGAGCTAAATGTGAAATGTTTTATGTGCTGAACCCGAATGGAAATTCAACCGCTGAAGGCTCTCCCCGTGCCGTTACCGTAAACTTCGTGATTCGACGTATTTTATTAATGGAACAGAGTCAGCTTACAGAAGCTCGGTACCAGTTTTTGGTATGAATACAACTAGCTGTCTTGTTCATTTTCGATTTACCTACTGAATGAATTACGTCACAGGGAGAACCGATTATGTAACGAGACACCACATAGCCGGCAAGCAAGAGTGAAAGGTCGATGATGTACGCGATAGCTACTGCCCTTGCTCTCAAACTGGTATTATCCAGAGTTAAAGGAAAACCTTTTTTCTCCGTCCTGTGTCGAATTCAAGATATCATCCTATGAACTGTCAACGTGCGTACAATCGTCTTCAGTGCAGATGACGGTACCCAATCAGCTGACAATGAGCCAACAATTACGTCAGTGCACCTGTCAAACGCCATAATGCTTTCTGGGTAGTCCCACACCCACAGTTATCGTGTACACATTCACTGACGAAGTATGGCACAAAGAAGACTCATAGTTGACTGCGCGGTGGAAGAAGTCCAGCCTCAAACCGACGTAGCCTGGTGACTGAACACGAAGAAAACCTTACTGTCTACGATTATTCATGTTGCAGTTGTTTCCCACATGTATTCTTTACATTTTTCTAGTTCGCTGTCACTATTTTGTGACAAAATAAATGCAACCTAGTAAAATATCTGTTTATTGCTTTAATTTTGGAGACCAGTTAGGAGAAGAAAATTGAGGAACTAGTGGATGGAAAGTTTTAGGAAAGGTAGCACTGTATAATATAAACAAGAAAAATCGACCTAGCAAAAGCGTTTGGCAGTGTAAACAGATGAGAAATGTTTCAAATCCGCCGAAAAAATTAAATAAACTTCAGGGAAAGATGATCGATGTTCAATTGTGCAAACATCAATAGGAGAATATTAGAATGCCAAGTCCAGAGACGTATGATACGATTAACAACTGTACAGGACAGGGTGGGATATTTTTCCTCTGTTGTTCAACCTATGATGCGGAATGTGGCGAAAATAAAAAAAGGTTCATGAGTGGGACTAAAATTCAAGGTGAGACGAGGCCAGTAATGAGATTCACTGATCGTATTCCTATGCGCAGAGACAGTGAGGTGTAATTACAGTATGTGGACAGAATATGAACTGAGAGTAAACCACAGGTAGATAATCGCAGTGAGGAGCAGTAGAAATTAGTTCTGAGGCTCGTACAAGTTTCTTTCGTATTCGGCCAGTTAGCAGTTATGATCATGTATAATGCACATGTTGTAGGGGCGCGGTCGTTACTCGTGGTATTGATAACATTTCTCTTCCAGGACCGCTTTTATTTCCAGTTAACAGTTTTCTGACATTTTCAGACTTGCAGTTATTCATAAAAATATGTTCCCCTCCTCCCCCCTCCCCTAAAATGAGAGTACATCTCAGTTTTAATACAGCAGCGCCATATAAGCTTGTTATTAGCATAAACAGAAATATGTGAGCGACAATTAGGTACCGACTGCCTCCATAAAGCGGGTTCGACCCGGATATTAGGCAGAAAAATATTATTATGGCTACGGTCATTTGTGGCCTTTTATTTCGATGGTTAGTTCCATTTGATTGGATGTTTGTTCAAGGCATTTAGTGTACAAATTAAGTAACTAGGTGAACCGTAAAGCACTGAAATCAATACTCCTAGTTATTCTTATGTTTATTGGCTGGGTGTTTGCAGAATTGATAAAGGGGTACCACTGGCTACAACGGGAGATGAAAATATTGTGGTTGAGTTGAAACGATAGTTCAGGCCAATTATGTGCGGTATATACAAGCGGTATCCTTAGTATTTGAAGTAAAAGTATGGACTTTCATGTATGATTTCCTTAAATCGCTTCAGCTAAATCCCGGGTAGTGTCTTGAAAAGGGCACCGCTGGTTTACTACCGTCCGTAATCCCCCCCGCCCCCTACAAAACCTGTGCTTAAGCTCCGTCTCCAATGACCTCGTTGTTAGTGTCAATGGACAACCTTCCTTCATTTTATATTCACAGAATATATGACATCAATTACGAATGGGAAAAGCTGAAAATGTGTACCCAGCCAGTATTCGAACCCGGGTCTCCTGCTTTCTAGGCAGTTGCGCTGACCCCTACACCACTGGGGACACAGTGATCACCGCACCTGCAAGGACTACCTAAGCACGCCTCCCGTCAGATACAAATTCCCAGCTTCGCCCTGCCCACAGTACTCAAACTCGTAGTTATGAAACTAATTCCCGTAAGAGTAAGCGCCTCTTGTTTGTCTTCTCCCATTTCCGGCACTTGTTCATTTCCATCGTTGTTTTCTTGCTTTCTGTCGTGTCGCGCTGTTTATCTAAATGTTTTCAAATGTTTGTAAATCTATCGGACCAAACTGCGTGGTCATCAGTCCGTAGCTTACAAACTACTTAAACTAAGGTAAACTAACCTAAGGACAACACACAAACACCCACGCCCCAGGGAGGACTCGAACCTCCGACGGCGAGCAACCGCGCGCTCCGAAGCGAGGCGCCTTAGACCACTCGGCTACTCCACCGCGACGCTGTTTATCTCCGGGAGAGTAATCCGGTGAAGGTAGGAACACTGTAAAGCGGCTAGGACGGCCGCAGGCGTACCAACCTCTTGTGGGCCAAGACACCGCAGCTGTGGCGCAAGTTTGCGCGGCCGCAAGTTGGCGGCAGTGGCCGGTTAGCCGGCCGGGAGCCGTAAGATACAGGCCGGCCGCGACTTTGCCTCCCGTGTTTGTCTGGGGCAGCGCAAACACTCTGCGGTTCTGGCCAGGGCGGCCAAGCTGTAGCCTCGCTAACCCCGCCCACATCGCCTTACACCCGCCCTCATGCGCCCTCTCCACTAACCATCCTCTTCACACTCTCATCTGAACCAAGAAACCTCCATATCCTTTCTCTCTCACCCCCATCTACCTCCTGCTCTTCTTCCTCCTCTATCACCCATCCCCCCTTGCCCTGACCATTACGATGTTGCATTTCCTACAACATTTATTATGATCTTCCACTCGTTTGTCTCCCCCCTCCCTTTTCTGCATCGGTTATTCTCACTTGTCCATCATTTTCTGCCCCGTTCTCTGTCATTTTCGTCCTCTCCCCGTTCCTCGCATGTCTTCATCTTCTTCTCTTGGCCCATCTCCTCCCCCCTTTCTGGTCCTCTCTTTTCATCTTATCTATGTCCATCTTCTTCTTCACTTTTCATTCCATCTCTTCCTGTCTGCCGGGTGACCGGCGAAACGATATCGACGTTTATCTCTAGGTACAATTCGCCATGCACCAAACGATGAAATGTCGAAAACCTACTCTATACAAGCATTTACCAACTTTTATCGTGTTTGGTCAAAGGATCCCGAAATCTTCCTTTTTTAACCGACTTCAAAAAAGGAGGAAATTCTCAATTCGACTGTATTTTTGTAGACAAGTGTTGCATCGTCAAGGTCTCCTAAATACTTCCGCTGAATATGTATGCTGCATCAAAAACACAGGTCCTTAGATTGCCCATTGATGTCACTCAGCCGCCACAAAGAAGAAACAACCACGCAATGCTGATCAAATTCGAAATTCTGCACGAACAGTTCGACGACGTTTGCAGAAGCATGGACTATCAGTTCGGAGACTATGGCTGCGGTTACCCTTGACGCTGCATCATAGGCAGGAGCGCCTGTGATGGTGTAAGCAATGACGAACCTGGGTGTACGAATGGCAGAACGTCATTTTTTCGGATGAATCCAGGTTCTGTTCACAGCATCATGACGGTCGCATCCGAGTTTGGCGACATCGCGGTGATCGCACGTTGGAAGCGTGTATTCGTCATCGCCTTACTGTCGTATCACCCGGCGTGATGGTATGGGGTGCCATTGGTTACACGTCTCGGTCATCTGTTGTTTGCATCGACGGCACTTTGAACAGTGGCCGTTATATTTAAGATGTGTTTTGCCCGTGGCTCTACCCTTCATTCGATCCCTGCGAAACCCTACATTACAGCAGGATTGTGAACAACCGCATGTTGCAGGTCCTGCACGGCCCTTTCTGGATACGGAAAATAATCGAATGCTGCCCTGGCCAACACATTCTCCAGATCTCTCCCCAACCGAAAAAGTCTAGTCAATGGTGGCCGAGCAACTGGCTCGTCACAATACGCCAGTCACTAAGTCACTACCCTTGATGAACTGTGGTATTGTGTTGAAGGTGCATGGGCATCTGTACCTGTACACGCCATCCAAGCTCTGTTTGACTGAATGCCCAGGCCTATCAAGGCCGTTATTACGGCCAGGATTATAAAGAGAACTAAAATGTTGTTTCTGTATAACTCTACCCCGTTTCTGTGTCAAAGGTGGTAATGATGCAAGACATTTTTTGATGTGTTTATAACTATAGTTGACTGTAAAAATGTATAATATGAAATGGTGATTTTTATTTAAATAATTATTAGGAATGAATTTGCACTATGTTCTTTGCAGAGGAATGTTATTAAAGCTACAATAAAACTTCACATCTGTCAATACCCTGCTGATTACGACAAAAGTGAATTCTGAGAAGTAGCGAATGATACTGTGCAGTAGAGATTGTAACTTCATTTAAACTGAAGAGGGAACTATCTCGTGCTCTCTAAGACAGCTAACCCAGCTACCCGAAGAGCAAATGGTGGATGATGGATTGCCAAATATTTTTCTGGGTCAGTTCTATATTCTGCAGCCCGTACTTACAGCGTAGCTTCGATGTCCTCTGTGGGATCTGCAGCAGCAAGTACCGATATTGATTGTCTTTTTTTTCTCGGTCCTATTTAGCGGAGCTCGCTAGGAAGGTTGTTTTATTTTCGCCACGAGCAAGTCGAACTCTAAATACGACGGAATGTTCCAATAGCAGAATTGCTGAACAGCGCTATCCATATCGCCGTTCCGTCGGGGCGGAACGAGAACGGTCGCAGACGGGAGAGGAGAAAGGGGACAGAGAGAGAGAAGAGGCGCAACAAAGCGAGCAGGAGAGGAATATCTTCATTAACATGTCGGATCGATATCCAATAAAACGGGCGCACCAGGGGACGGCTGTCTGCAGCGATTACCAATAATATGGAAAGAAGGCCGAGCGGCTAATGACGGCCAAGGCGGCCACTGTCGCCAGCCGAGGAATTTTTAATAAAGCGAGCGCTGCAGCCGGCAATCAATTGCAACCTGTAGCTGGCGCCAGCTGCCAGTTACTGGCGCCTGTCTGCGCCAAGCGCTCGGGTCACGGCGGGGCTCCACGCACCCTGGGATGAAATCCAGCCGAATACACGCTATGGAACCCTGCGATACCAATGGGTATCGGGAACTTCATACAGTGTTACTTACTTATTTACACTCCTGGCAATTAAAATTGCTCGCCTCATGAAGAGGAACATTCTTGGTCGCGTTGTATCTGTGGAGTAAAGGGTCAACATTGCTATAATTAACCTCAGAAAAAATGTTTCAAATGTTTGTATAGTCTATGGGACTTAACTACGGGGTCATCAGTCCCTAAACTTACAAACTACTTATGAACTACCTACGAACTAGGACGGCACAAATATCCATGCCCGAGCGGGGATTCGAAACTCCGACCGTAGTGGCCGTGCAGACCGTGACTGGAGCGCCGCAGTCTCCTCGGCCACCGCGGCCGGCTACATTTAACCCACTGTGAGGCAAGGCGGTCAATTCCTCCGTGCTCAAATGTTTGCAGTTAGACACAGAACCATATTTTTTTCCGAGGGGTGCACTTCTTTGCCTTAAACATACCGATGGCCATGAATGCTATCTTCAGGGCTCCGAAACATACGAGAATCGCATGGGGGAAAATCGAAACTTTATGGAGCATGTGTAAAGGATTCTCAGTTTTGGCAAAATGCAAGCGGTCTCAATTATGCCAGTGTTTATTACTTTTGTCAACATTTCGGGAGGGGTTTCAACCCCAGAAACCACCACCCTACGCCCATGCTTAGACCCATTGAATAATAAAGACGCAGCCATTTTATTATAAAATTATCAGGACTGAATTTTGCACTCTGTTCTTTGCATTGGAACGTTAGTAAAGCTACAATAACCTTTCAAATCTGTCAATACCCTGCGTATTACCACGACAAAAGTGAACTCTGAGAAGTAGCGAATGATACTGTGCAGTAGAGATTGCGACTTAATTTAAACTAAAGAGAAAACTATCTCGTGCTCTTTAAGACAGCTAACCCAGCTACCCGAACAGCAAATGATGGATGATGGATTGCCAAATATTTTTCTGGGTCAGTTCTATATTCTGCGCCTCAATTAACCTCAGAGACGCCGGCCGCGGTGGCCGAGGTGACTGAGGCGCTCCAGTCACGGTCAGCACGGCCACTACGGTCGGGGGTTGGAATCCCCCCTCGGGCATGGATATTTGTGCCGTCCTAGTTCGTAAGTAGTTCATAAGTAGTTTGTAAGTTTAGGGACTGATGATCCCGTAGTTAAGTCCCATAAGCTTAACAAACATTTGAACATTTTAACATCAGATGTTGCAGTGAACAAGAAGAATGAATCAGGGTAAAATCACGTAAGTGTTCCAATATTAGCAACTGAGCATTTAGTTTATGAAAGTTAACAATTTAAAGTTTAGTTTTGGTGATGCGCGGGTTGCCAATCGCGGGTAAGATGTGTCTGTGAGATCTTACGCGACCATTGTAGAGTTAAGGGCCTGATGAGGATTTAAAAAAAAAAAAAAAAAAAAAAAAAAAAAAAAAAAAAAAAAGGGAAAGAAAAAGAAAACAGCTAATGGTGGTGTTTCTCATTATTTTCATTACAATATATATGGCTGGGGCCCCGGCATCCATAAATACAATGGACAAAATCAATCTTAACTACTCTGGTCAACAGTCACTAAGCTTACAAACTACTTAAACTACAACCCTGGTCATTGAAATTGCTACACCACGAAGATGGCGTGCTACAGAAGCGAAAATTAACCGACAGGTAGAGCATTCCGTGATATGCAAATGATTAATTTTTCATAGCATTCACGCAACATTTGCGCCGGTAGCGACACCTACAACGTGCTGACATATGGAAATTTTCCAACCGACTTCTCATACACAAACAGCAGTTGACCGGCGTTGCCTGGTGATATGTTGTTGTGATGCCTCGTGTAAGGAGGAGAAAAGCGTACCATCACGTTTCCGACTTTGATAAAGGTCGGACTGTAGCGTATCGTGACTGCGGTTTAGCATATCGCGACATTGCTGCTCGCGTTGTTCAAAATGTTCAAATGTTTGTAAATCTATCACACCAAACTGCGTGGTCATTAGTCAGTAGCTTACAAACTACTTAAGCTTAAGTAAACTAACCTAAGGACAATACACACACCCATGCCCCAGGGAGAACTCGAACCTCCACGGCGAGCAACCGCGCGCTCCACAGCGAGACGCTTTAGACCACTCGGCTACTCCACCGCGGCTGCTCGCGTTGGTCGCGGTCCAATTACTGTTAGCAGAATATGGAATCGGTGGGTTCATATGGCAATACGGAATGCCGTGCTGGATCCCAATGGACTAGTAGTCGAGATGATAGGCATCTTATCCGCATGGCTGTAACGGATCGTGCAGCCACGTCTCGATCCCTGAGTCAACGCATGGGGACGTTTGCAAGACAACAACCATCTGCACCAACAGTTCGACGACGTTTGTAGCAGCATGGAGACTATGCCTACGGTTACGCTTGTCGCTGCATCACGGACAGGAGCGCCTGCGATGGTGTACGCAACGACGAATGCATGAATGGTAAAACATTTTTTCGGATGAATCCAGGTTCTGTTTACAGCGTCACGATGGTAGCATCCGTGTTTGGCGACATCGCGGTGAACGCCAATTCTTCATCGCCATACTGTCGTATCACACGGTGTGACGGTATGGAGTACCATTGGTTTCACGTTTCGGTCACCTCTTTTTTGCATCGAGGGCACTTTGAACAGTGGCCGTTACATTTCAGATGTGTTACGACCCTTGGCTCTACAAATTCGATCCCTGCGAAACCCTACATTTTAGAAATATAATGCACGACTGCATGTTGCAGGTCCTGTACAGTTCTTTCTGGTACGGAAATTGTTCGACTGCTGCCCTGGCCAGTACATTCTACAGATATCTCACCAGTTGGAAACGCTGGTCAATGGTGGCCGAGCAACTTGCTCGTCACAATATACCAGTCACTACTCTTGATGAACTGCGGTATCGTGTTGAAGCTGCATGGGCATCTGTACCTGTATACCCCATCCAAGCTCTGTTTGACTTAGTGACCAGGCGTATCAAGACCGTTATTACGGCTACAGGTAGTTGTTCTGAGTACTGATTTCTCAGGATCTATGCACCCAAATTTCGTGAAAATGTAATTACATGTCAGTTCTAGTATATTTGTCCAATGAATACCCCTTTATCAACTGCATTTCTTCTTGGTGTAGCCATTTTAATGGCCAGTAGTGTTCTTTCTACGTCGGTCTTTGGCCTCACCAGTCAGTATCCTCCAGCGTCCTCGGTCCAAGTAATTTTCTTCAGGCAGTCCCAGCGTGCTCATATCCTCTCTGATCTGGTCAATCCATAGCAGTCGTGGTCTCCCCCTTGGTCTTTTTCCTCTGTTGTCCTCTTAAACTACCTGCCTGTTGATCTGGCATTGTCGACGCGATACGTGTCCATACCACTTCAGTCTTCTTTCTTTGATCACTGTTCTAATAATTTTCTTACTAAATGAAATTCACTATTTCCTGTTGTGGTCTTCAGTCCATAAACTGGATTGGCAGTTGTCCACGCTACCGTGCCCTGTGCAAGCATATTTATCTCTGTACAATAGCGATAACCTCAATCCTTTTGACTTGCTTACTGTATTCTTCTCTCGGTCTCCCTCTGTAATTTTTACATAACACACTTTCCTAAAACGCTAAATTGACGATTCCTGATGTCTCAGAATGCATCCGACCAATCTATTCTTTTAGTCAATATATTGGAGAAATAACTTTTCTCCTCATTACTTACGCAAACTACCCATCAAATCATCACATTCTCCTGTAGTCCCAAATTTCATAATCTACTCTCTAAACTGCTTCTAATCGCCGTTTCGCTCCTGTATAATGTTACACTCCACAGAAATGCCACCAAAAACGACTTCTTCGGACTTAAAGTAACTATCGATGTCACCAAATTTCCCCTTTTCAGAATTGATTTTCTTCCCACAGATATTCTGCATTTTATATTATCTCTACTGCTGCCAGCAGGAGTTATTTTACTGTCCAGATAACAACACTACTTCATTTATTGTATTGTTGCCTAATCTAATACCTTCCGCATTGCCTGATTTTCACAGACTTCATTCCGTTCCCCTGGTTTTGCGTTTCTGACGTTAATCTTATACTACCCTTTCAATCACTGCCCATTCCGTTCAGCTGTCCCTACAGTTCCTCTGTTGTCTCCGAAACAATTACAATGTCATCGTCAAACAAGAAATTTTTATTTCTGCTCCTTGAACATAATTTTTTAAAGCCAATCTCCTTTTTAACATTTAGTGCCACATATATTTGGACGTTTTTACGAATGTGTCACTAGTTTGAGGGTAAACGACATTTATAGAAGAGTTTAACTGTTTGAAAAGAGTTGGGGAAGAGTAGCCTTTGCGCATGTCGGTTAGGTGCGAGTGCTACTTACAGTGTCACGTGCCCCGAAGGTAGCTTTTCTCTTCATCGTAACAGATTCAATCTGTTACAGTCACTTAACATTGTAATCAGTTACTTACTGTTTCTTAGTGTTCATGTGCATTTTTTTTTGTTCAAATGTTTGTAGAGCTTACGGGACTTAACTACGGGATCTTAGTCCCTAAACTTACAAACTACTTATACTAAAGACGGCACAAATTTCCATGCCCGAGGGGGGATTCGATCCCCCGACCGTACTGGAAGTGCAGAACGTGACTGGAGCGCCGCAGACCGCTCGGCCACTGCGGCCGGCAATATTCTTATGTTCTTGGTGTTTACTACCAAAGAAAAATGAACAACGTTATCTTTTCGAAACAAATTTCTCATCTTTAAGCGCTTGGGGTGCGGGGACGCCGAAACATCGACGTCCAGAGCGGACGGGAAACCACTATGAAGTTGCGGTCTGGATTCGGAAAGTATCGTAGACCCATCACTGAAAGAAGTCAGTCATCCGAAGAACCAGCCGGCCGGCCGCGGTGGCCGAGGGGACTGAGGCGCTCCAGTCATGGTCTGCATGGCCACTACGGTCGGGGGTTCGAATTCCCCCTCGGGCATGGATATTTGTGCCATCCTTAGTATAAGCTAGTTTATAAGTAGTTTGTAAGTTTAGGGACTGATGACCCCGTAGTTAAGTCTTAAGAAATATTCATAGAATATATGACTTCAACTGCGATTGGGCAAAGCTGAAAATGTGTACCCAGCCGGGATTCGAACCCGGGTCTCCTGCTTTCTAGGCAGTTGCGCTGACCCCTACACTAACTGCTACTGTGTCCCCAGTAGTGTAGGGGTCAGCGCAACTGCCTAGAAAGCAGGAGTCCCGGGTTCGAATCCCGGCTGGGTACACATTTTCAGCTTTGCCCAATCGCAGTTGAAGTCATATATTCTATGAATATTAAATAATAACAGCTGCAGGATCAGAATGTGACGTCTGTTCCTTCCGAACAGACGCCACATGTATATATATATAAGTCTTAAGAGCTCTACAAACATTTGAACCAGCCGCTACTGAAAACCAGGCAGCTGTATCCTATGCGAAACTGCCGAGAACGACATGTTATGTTTCAGGAAGTGGTGGTGAAGTCAGCTTCTGTAGAAGGTAAGAAACAGTGTTCGTGTGTTGTTGAGCTCCGATTACGCCAGTGATGACTGCGAAGCGTGCGAGCGGGCGGTCGGCAGCTGGGGAATGCCGCGCGCATTGCTGCATAATGAGCAGAGAGCGTGTACGAGTGACGGCCGGTCCGGTGAAACATTTAGCGGCGCGGATCAATACGGCCTCGTGTTTGCGCGCTGTGCTGGGCCGCGCTGTGGGATGAACACCTGTAGGCAGGCCCGCGCACGTGCGTGGCCTCTCCGCCGGTGGTAGCAGGGACACTTGCGTGCGCACCGCAAGCCAACTGCGCGCCCCTGGGCCAGCTTGTGTTCACATCCACTGTGCGTAGGGGTCCTCTTCCTGTATCCCAAGTAATCCAGCTACTTTGAGCCGGAGAAGTGGACACTCCCTCCAGCACGAATCTCGTCAGTGGCAGCTCGTGCGAAATATTACAAAAATGGACAAATGTGTTTCACCATGAACTGGATCAACTACAGGTCTACATCTACATGAGATACTCTGAAAATCACATTTAAGTGCCTGGCAGAGTGTTCATCGAACCACCGTTATACTATTTATCTCCCATTCCATTCTCGAATAGCGCGCGGGAAGAAAGAACACCTGAATCTCTCTGTTCGAACTCTGATTTCTTGAATTTTATTTGATGATCATTTCTACCTTTCTAAGTGGGAGTCAACAATACATTTTCGTATTCGGGGCAGAATGTTGCCGACTGGAATTTCGTAAATAGTCCACGCAGCAGCGATAAACGCTGTTGTTGTAATGATTCCCATCCCAGATCCTGTATCATTTCCGTAACGCTGTCTTCCCTGTATCGTCACAATACTAAACGAGCTGCCCTTCTTTGGACTCTTTCGATGTTCAAATATTCAAATGTTTGTAAAGCTTATGGGACTTAACTACAGGGTCATCAGTCCATAAACTTACAAACTACTTATGAACTACTTACGAACTAGGACGGCACAAATATCCATTCCAGAGGGGGGATTCGAACCCCCGACCGTAGTGGCCGTGCAGACCGTGACTGAAGCGCCTCAGTCTCCTCGGCCACCGGGGCCGGCTCTTTCGATGTCCTCCGTCGAACCCACTTAATAAGGATCCCACAGTGGGCAGCAATACTCCAAAAATGGACGGACAAGCGTAGTGTATGCAGTTTCTTTTGTAGTTATGTTGCATCTTTCAAAGGTTCTGCCAATAAAACGCAGTCTCTGGTTCGCATTTCCCACGACACTATCTACGTGTTCTTTCTAGTTTAACACTGAAGTAATAGTAATTCCTAGGTATTTTGTGGAGTTTACGGCCTTCACTTTTGATTGATTTATCTTGTAAACAAAGTTAAACGGATTACTTTTCGTACTCATGTGGACGACTTCACACTTCTCATTATTTAAATTGTCAATTTTTACACCATACTGATATCTTTTCAGATCTTTGTGCAGTTGGTTTTGTTCTTTCGATGATTTTACTAGACGGTAAATGACGACGTCATCTGCAAACAACCTAAGAGAGCTACTTAGATTTTCACCTAAATCGTTTATGTAAATAAGGAACAGCAGAGGACCAATAACACTACGCCCGATATCACCTCTGTTTTAGTCAATGCCTTACCATCAACCACTACGAATTGTGTCCTCTCTGACAGGAAATCCCCTATCCAATCGCAAATTTGGGGCGATATACCATAACCACGCAATTTGATTAAAAGCCGTTTCGCGGGCAAGCGCTCTACCGACTGAGCTATCCCGACACGACTCTCGACCCCCCCTGCCCCCCCCCCCTCCCACACAACTTTATTTCCACCAGTACCTCGTAGTAAAGTTGTGGAGCTGGATCGTGATTCGTGTCGGGATAGCCAGTCGGTAGAGCACTTGCCCGCGGGCCGCGGTGGAGTAGCCGAGCGGTCTAAAGCGTCTCGCTGCGGAGCGCGCGGTTGCTCGCCGTGGAGGTTCGAGTCCTCCCTGGGGCATGGATGTGTGTGTTGTCCTTAGGTTAGCTTACCTAGGTTTAAGTAGTTTGTATGCTACGGACTGATGACCACGCAGTTTGGTCCGATAGATTTACAAACATTTGAACATTTTTGAACTTGCCCGCGAACGGCAAAGGTCCCAAATTCGAGTCCCGGTTTCGGCACACAATTTTAATCTGCCAGGAAGTTTCATATCTGCGCACACTCCGCTACAGAGTGAAAGTTTCATTCTGGAAACATCCATTAGGCTGTGGCTAAGCCATGTGTCCACCATATCCTTTCTTTTGTGAGGGGTGGAGGGGGGATCGTGAGTCGTGTCTGGATAGCTCAGTCTTTAGAGCGCTTGCCCGCGAAAGGCAAAGGTCCCAGGTTCGAGGCCCGGTTCCGACACACAATTTTAATCTGCCTGGAAGTTTCATATCAGTGCACACTACGCTGCAGAGTGAAAGTTTCATTCTGGATGGACAGATGTATTCCACCATGAACTGGAACAACTACAGGTCAACATCAGCCATCATGTTACCCAGTTATCTGCGGCAAATATTTGTTTTGGTCTATACAAAAGTTGTGTCATGCTTAAATACCATGTGGTTCAAGTCTGTCATACAGTTGCATGACGATTTTAATCAGCGTTGCTCAATTTTATATTTTTATTGTTCACAACAAATAAGGCTTCAATCAGTAGGATTTGTCAATATCATCAGTATCCAACGTATTTTACTTTCAAAAATTGAAAAAAAGGTTCTTTTCGTTGGATTATAAAACTAAACATGATATTTTTTATGATTATATTGTCTTTTGGATATTTTTTAGCGAATTAACCAACATGATTTGAGTATGGCTCAGAGATTAACCGAACCTAGTAATCATAATAAGTAAAAATTGCGCTCAAGACATTCGATTTATAATCTGATCAGTTGGAAAATACGTCTTCTTCATTTAAAATAATAATGGTTACGGGTTAATGATTGAATTTTAAAGTAACAGTAATTCCTAGGTATTTTGTGGAGTTTACGGCCTTCACTTTTGATTGATTTATCTTGTAAACAAAGTTTAACGGATTTCTTTTCGTACTCATGTGGACGACTTCACACTTCTCATTATTTAGAGTCAACTGCCAATTTTTACACCATACTGATATCTTATTCAGATCGTTCTGCAGTTGGTTTTGATCTTCAGTAAATGACGGCGTCATCTGCAAACAACCTAAGAGAGCTACTTAGATTTTCCCCTAAATCGTTTATGTAAATAAGGAACAGCAGAGGACCAATAACACTACCCTGTGGAACGCCCGATATCGCCTCTGTTTATCACCTAAAGACAAATATAAAGCATTGAATTAAGTTTTGTGATGCGCATGACAAACTTTAGTTCAATGCTTTATATTTATTTTTAAATGCCTTTGACATATTACAGACGAAAAACCGTCTAAGGGATTACATATTTCTATTTACATCGATATTTATAGAACTTACTTCTTTGCCAGAAGCATAACGAGGTGCCTTGCGCATCGCCTCGGCCACAGCTGTCGCCTACCGCCCCGCCCCTTCGCCCTCAGTGGCAGCATCGCCTCCTTACGTTGCTTCCAGTTTACTACCTTTCCATCCCCCCCCCCCCGTCTCATCCCCTCCCTCTCCCCTCGCCGACTGAGGGCGATCAATCCCCCGGCCGTAAGACGCACCAAACTGCCCGCGCCACCATCATCATTAACGGGGGTTGGGCCGCCTCTGTGGTTTGGGGAGATACACGGCGGAAACCTCGCAAATGACAACCAGCTGCCCGCCATCTGTAGCTCCCACCGCCCCCGCTCATAAGGGAACGGCTGCCTCACATCACGACAATCGGCTTAGGCCACCCGGGGGGCGAGTCGTAAGACAAAAGACCACACAAATGGTACACCTCGACGTTTCCGCGTTTCTTTTTTGTATTTACACTGAATTACATTCATCCGTAATATTGCTCAGAGAGCGATCTCATCCACTTGGTGGAAGAAAATAGGTGCGTCACGAGGTAAGGATGTGGTCAGACTGAATAAACGACTTTCCTTATAAATGAATGTTTGTGTGTCTTCTATGCATCCATAAACCATTCATTCGATTACAATGAAACTTTGGGGAACTATTCAACGAATGTTCCTGACGCAAAAACGGAATGATAACCCGTTCCTTTACGTACAATACTGTGTAAGTTAAATTGTATAAGAATATCACTATTAAAAACGATTGCGTAATATTGTGCTGAACTACAATACACTAACAATTTTTACGCGAGAAGAGAAAGTCCTAGCAGTTAAACGGCGAAGCGTCAACTGAGGTAAAGCGTTATTGTCGACTGAATCCACCCAGAAAGCAACCGAACTTCAATCAGAAAGTTCAAGGAAGATAATTTCGGTCAAGCCGAAAATTCAGTTGATTTCTTGACGAAACCAATAATTCGTCCGAAAGTGGTCGTAACCGAAACCGAATATTCGGTAGGTCATGAATTCTCATGTAAGCCTACCTGTTAGTTGGCGAGCAGAAAATAGGCAGGTTTCTGAGAACATTTCATCTATTACGTACTTTGACGAACAACGAAAAACGCAACACCTACATCGACATACACTCCATCTATGTATATAAAAGTGAATGTTTGCCTATAAGTCCTCTATGTGTTCATAAACCATTCATTTGATTACAATGAAAATTTGGTGACCTACTCACCGTGCGGCAACGAAGGTTCCTGACGCAAAACTAAAAGACTGCGACACATAGATCAGGAGATATGACGACATAAATAATGAGAGGCCACAGCGTGAGAATAGCCAGATTTATGCGTTATTTATTGGAAAACGGGACCTGCAACAAAGTTTAAATGTAATTTCGGATGTTTATAAAGCGTTTTGTAACTGAAACCCCCCCCCCCCCCCGCCCCCACACACACACAAAATGATGAAATGCAAAGAAGTCAACCGCTTACAAAAGTTTCGCTGTACATGCCGTAAAACTGTCGCATCAGGCATGATCTTGCATCAAATAAAGTTAACACTACAGGTTGGCATGTTACTATTTATTTTTTCTGCAAGTCTCCCTTAATTCTCTTGCATCCAAAAACAAGCAACTCTATCTATATAAAAGCGAAAGGACACTCACTCACTGACTAAATACGAGATCTCGAAAACTGCTTCACCTACGAAGCTGAAATTTGGATGGAATGTAGTTTATAGGTAGAAAACGTCAGCTAAGAAAGTATTTTGTGAGAGGTGCATGGCGGAGAATACTTCTCCTACAGTCTCACGAAATCTATAGTTTCATTTCGATCTTCACGAAATTTCGCACGTTTGACCTTCAGGACAAGAGGAAAGTTACCGTCTACCTAAAGTTTCATACGGTGCATGGAGGAGGGTACTTTGCAACATAAAAATGGATCCCTAAATACCTTGGTAGGACCGTAACTTGAGAACGGCTCGGCCGATTTCACACATCCTTTTTTTTTTTTGTCTTCGTTACTAAATGTTCAAATGTTTGTAGAGCTTATAGAACTTAACTACGGGGTCATCAGTCCCTAAACTTACAAACTATTTATGAACTAACTAATCCTAAGGACGGCACAAATATCCATGCCCGAGGGGGGATTCGAACCCCCGACCGTAGTGTCCGTACAGATCGTAACTGAAGCGCCTCAGTCCCCTCGGCCACCGCGGCCGGCAAAAGCATAACTCCTTGACAAACATTAGAATAATTATTTACGTCATGTCACTCTGTGAAAACCGCACATCAATCGCACTTTCCATTCCCGCAATATTTGCGGTGCAAGCGTTACGTGATTCACCCTATACATAATTATTTTGGAGTCATATTTGTGATAATTATATATCAGTGGTTGAAGCTGCCATTGAATACACTGACTACAAAGTACGAACCTGTTGGAACGGCACCACATCGACGTATTTACAACTTTATCTCTATTTGAACACGACAGTGACATATGTACTGCAGTATTACCAGTGTTCATGTCGGGCGTGGCAACACGTAAAACAATGTTTGTTAAGAAATTATTCTTTACTATGTTCAAATGTTTGTAAACGTAAGAGACGAAACTATTTCATCGGTCCCTAGATTTATGAATTAGTTTAAGCAAATTAAGTTCAAGACAACAAATACACCTATACCTGAGGGAGGACTCGAATCTGCGACGGGAGCGATCGCGCAGTCCGCGACATGACGCCTTTGACCGCGCTGCCATTCTCGAGCGGCTATTCTTTTGTACTTATGTTGTGATAATGGCGTATTGAAAATGTAACTCGAGTGACAATACGACGTAAATTTAAAAGAGATTTTATTTTATTACAAAGAAATGAAATCTATTATTAAAAATCTATTTAAAAATTTATATTAAAAATCGCGTGCATATAAAACAAAGTAGGCAGTTGTATTAGTTGTATGTTACGAAATAAGGCACGAAAATAAAAAATCTAAGTTCTTTATTTCAACATACGCTAATAAGATCCTTCATTTTCTTCACTTCTGCGATCTCAACTGCTGCCCCTCCTTCGTGAATAGTCAAGTCTGCGACTGTACTTACCTGAAACAAAGAAAAATAAAACATCGTTATAATTGGTTTGAGTTTTAACACTACTAAGTATATAGCAAACAAATAAATGCAGTTCTGCCAGATAGTTACAGGATTCATCATTAGAGATAAAAAAATGTTTCGCTAAACGAGATACTGATATGAGTGTAAACAGTGGTATTTGTAACTGTCAACGTATTGCTAGAACGAAAAAGTTCATAAGTCTTCTGCAAAAGAATTTTTTTGTACTTGAGCAACCAGTGACTAGCTGGAAGACTTCCTAAGTAATAGAACGCAGTACGTTGTTCTCGACGGCGAGTGTTCATCAGAGACGAGTGTATCGTCAGGCGTGACCCAGGGGAGTGTGATAGGACCGCTATTATTTTCTATCTATATAATGATCTGATGGACAGAGTAACTTGTAATTTGCGGCTGTTTGCTGATGATGCTGTGGTGTATGGGAGGGTGTCGTCATTAACTGACTGTAATAGCGTACAGGATGACTTAGACAAAATTTCTAGTTGGTGCGAAGAATGGCAGCTAACTCTCAATGTAGAAAAATGTAAGGTGATGCGCATTAGTAGGAAAAACAATCCCATAATGTTGGAATACAGCATTATTAGTGAGCTTCTTGATGCTGTCGGGTCGGTCAAATATCTAGGCTTAACATTGCAGAGCGATATGAAATGGAACGTACATGTAAGGACAGTTGTGAGTAAGGCGGACAGCCGACTTCGGTTTATTGCGAGAATTTTGGGAAGATGTACTTCATCTGTAAAGGAGACCGCGTATAAAACGCTTGTACGACCACATCTTGAGTACTGCTCAAGTGTTTGGGACCCGCAGCGGATCAGTTTAAAGGAAGACATAGAAGCAGTTCAGAGGCGAGCAGCTAGGTTTGTTACTGGTAGGTTCGACCAATGCGCGAATGTCACGAAAATACTCCGGCAACTCAATTGGGGATCGCTGGAGGGAAGACGACGTTCTTTTCGTGAATTTCTGTTGAGAAAATTTAGAGGGCCGGAATTTGAAGCTATGTGTAGTACGATCTTGCTGCCTCCTACTTACATTTCGCGTAGTGATCACAAAGACAAGATAAGAGAAATTAGGGCTCGTACGGAGGCATATAAGCATTCTTTTTTTCCTCGTTCTATTTGGTAGTGGAATAGGAAAGGATATGCCTAGTAGTGGTGATAGTTACCCTCCGCCACGCACCTTACGACAGATTGCGGAGTATGTATGTAGATGCTCCGGCCACCGCTACCGTCCATCAACAAGGTGCTCAAAATGTTCAGATATTTGTAAATCTATCGGACCAAACTGCGTGGTCATCAGTCCGTAGCTTACAAATTACTTAAACCTAGGTAAACTAACCTAAGGGCAAACACACACACCCATGCCCCATGGAGGACTCGAACCTCCACGGCGAGCAACCGCGCACTCCGCAGCGAGACGCTTTAGACCGCTCGGCTACTCCACCGCGGCAACAAGGTGCCAAAGGCCTCAAGATGATCCTGGTCCTGTAAAACAGGAACCGGTTGCCAGTAATAAACGCAACAACTTGCGATCTAGACTGTCTTATTTTAATTATTATAAAAATTTAAGATGTCTGTTCCAAAAAAAATGATTAAAAAATTACTAGTTTACCTTAGTGTAAGTAGTTTGTAAGCTACGGACTAATAACGTAGAAGTTAAATCCAACAGATTTACAAACATTTGAATTTTAAGAAGAAACAAAGTCCGATCGCCTGCGACAGAAGATGGCTAAGTGAGCATTGTGCTATGTATGGTGCTTCTTGAAAGTTCATCCTCCCATCATTTATTAATTCAGACTTTCAAGGGAAAGGTATATTTTGTTTGAAGATCCCTCTTCACAGCGAAGAAGTGCCGCGGTGGAGTAGCCGAGCGGTCTAAAGCGCCTCGCTGAGGACCGCGCGGTTGCTCGCCGTGGAGGTTCGGGTCCTCCCTGGGGCATGTGTGTGTGTGTGTTGTCCTTAGGTTAGTTTACCTAGGTTTAAGCAGTTTGTAAGCTACGGACTGATGACCACGCAGTTTGGTCCGATAGATTTACAAACATTTGAACATTTTGGGGATCACTGGAGTAAAGACGACGTTCTCTTCCTGAATTTCTGATGAGGAAATTTAGGGGGCCGGAATTTGAAGCTGAGTGTAGTACGATCTTGCTGCCACGTACTTACATTTCACATAGTGATCACAAAGACAAGATGAGAGAAATTAGGGCTCGTACGGAGGGCTCGTACGGAGGGCTCGTACATTTGAACCTCTTCAGAGCAGGAAGCCCTAAGCAAGTAAGAGGATCAGAATTAACGAGAGAATGGGAGTATGGCGGTGCGGGAAAAGATACCGCTTATATCGACTCACGTATTCTGCGGGAAAAAGCTCGCGTATTCTCCGGCAAAAGTTGGCTACGAATATTGTTTCCGGTTGGCAGGGCGAGAGAACTCTCCGGAGCGTGCCGGGAGAGCCAACGTTCCCACATCGTGCCGCGCAGGAAGCCCTCACCGGAAACAGTACGCAGAGACGCCATATCGCCTGTCCTTCGCCTGCCAACAGGCTCCGCCGGCGCCCAATTAACTTGAGTTGTGACTATTATAACATCGCCATTTGTGCGACTGCCAAATGCCGCTCCAGGCCTACCACCACGCAGAGATCGCTGTTATTCCCCCCGGTATGAGCTGCCGCGACTCCAGAATATGTTCCGCCCCGGGCAAAGTTCAATTTCATCGCTGGACCGGCTCGAGACGTGATTCATGGCACTTGCGGTCCGTGCCAATGGAATAAATGAATCCCGGCCCCTCCCCTCTTTTTTTTCTGTAGCTCAGTTCCAATACCCCCCTCCCCCCAAATCTCTCTCGTCTGCGTGGCCACTACCCCCACCAACAGCGTCCGCCTCTCGGCGCTTCCTCATTGTCATTCTGAATCGCTTTCAGGCGAGAAGGGGCGAATATTTGCTGGCGGCGTGAAACAAAAGTTTTTGGCTACTGCAGTTCGCAGAAGCGAAAACCTGAACGTCTGTTTCCTCCGTACGGCGAAAACGCGAGTAAATTATTGGCGCTGTTAGTCGGAACGAGAAATTGAGTTTCCGATAAGAATTCCGACAGTATACACTGCGCAGTTCGGACTCAGTTTCTTCCGCAAGAGTGAAGGAGGCTTTTTATTTGTCATTTTGCACATTTCCATCACAGATCTGGGAGTGTGTTTGTTATACACGGACTTATTTATTCTTTATATGGATTTTGGCTTTCCTGATGTTCTATATATATAAAAAAGGGATATAAAACTTACGCTTCAAGAAACGACACTGTTTCATGCATCGCAATTTTTAAGGTGCCATATACTATCTGTCGTGTAACTTTGAACGCATGCAACAAAAGTTGTTATCTACTGCGTTTGAAAAACAGAAAATATGAAAGGCTGGCCGGCCGTGGTGGCCGAGGGGACTGAGGCGCTCCACTCACGGTCTGCACGGCCACTACGGTCGGGGGTTCGGATCCCCCCTCGGGCATGGAAATTTGTGCCGTCCTTAGTATAAGGTAGTTGATAAGTAGTTTGTAAGTTTAGAGACTGATGACCCCGTAGTTAAGTCCCATAAGCTTAACAAACATTTGAACATTTTTAAACTTTGCACTGCGAATGGGGGAAACGTTGCGAAATGCCGCGCGTGTACGCACTGGTCAGTCGACGCTGACTTATTTATCTGTCGGTGGTCGGTGCGATCCATTCCCCTGCAAAACACGTCGAAAACATATCGAAGCGTAAAAACAAGGCCCTAGTTTTGGACGTATTTTTTTTCGAAGCTTCGAATTTTGGGATTAAATTTTGAAATAGGGGAAGGTGGCCGATATTGGACCACTTTTGGCACACTTTAGGTTACGGTAGTTTGATGAAAGGTTGTTTCTTCCGTGCTACGCAGTAAGTGGATTCAAATGTTTGTAAATCTATCGGACCAAACTGCGTCGTCATCAGTCCATAGCTTACAAACTATTTAAACCTAGGCAAACTAACCTAAGGACAACACACACACACACACACACACACACACACACACACACACACCCATGCCCCAGGGAGGACTCGAACCTCCGACGGCGAGCAACCGTGTGCTCCGTAGCGAGGCGCCTTAGACCGCTCGGCTACTCCACCGCGGCCCGCAAGTGGAAATGCGAGTAAATTATTCATGCTGTTAGTCGGTAAAAATTGAGTTTGCGATAAGAATTCCAATCGTATACACTGCCCTGTTCACGCCTAATTTCTTCAGCAACAGCTGACAGATGGACAAGAGACAAAATATATCATCATTTAGCTCGTTTACCTCACGAATCTTGGAGTGACTTTGCTACCCATATACTTTAGACTTATTTGTCGTCATTTACGATGTTGATATTTGCAAGTACTCTACAGTCCGAAACATATGGGACCGAGATATGTAGGAATGTAGAAATTGTGGGACTACTGGATTTTCAAAGAAAATGGCAATTTTGTTGTTGTTTTATTATTTTTATTTTTATTTTTTTAATATTAAAAAATTTGACCCCCCCAAAAGTACTATGTAAAATCTAAATCGTAAATGTCAGCACGTTGTAGGTGTCGCCACCGGCGCCAACCTTGTGTGAATGCTCTGAAAAGCTAATGATTTGCATATCACAGCGTCTTTTTCCTGTCGGTTTAGTTTCGCGTCAGTAGCACGTCATATTAGTGTTGTAGCAATTTTAATGGTCAGGAATGTACGTGTCGTATAATTTTGCAGGTACATCAATGGTAACTATGGATACTGTAGAATTTGGTGTAGAGAAGTAGAAAATTACAACATGTCTGATGGTGGATTGTTACTGGAAGGTCGGCGAAAAACAACAAGAAAGACAAGTGTTAGTTCTTCGCCGTGACTGCCAAAAGGAGTTCACAAAATTTCGTTTACGGGATGAATCACACGATACGTAAGGCTGTGAATTAAATAGATTACAATTGAGGAGTTTGCTGGAATATGGATGTAAGTCTGAGAAGTGCATTTCCGGTAAAAATGAGTTGAAGATTTGCGTGGTTATATAGTATGACAAACAATGATAAATGTTCAAATGATTGTATAGTCTATGGGACTTAACTACGGGGTCATCAGTCCCTAAACTTACAAACTACTTATAAACTACTTACGAACTAGGACGGCACAAATATACATGCCCAAGGGGGGATTAGAACCCCCGACCGTAGTGGCCGTGCAGACCGTGACTGAAGCGCCTCAGTCTCCTCGGCCACCGCGACCGGCGCAAACAATGATATTTCAATCATGTATTTATTCTATCTCAGTCCACACTTTTAACAAACAGAATAATTCCTTAAAACTGAAGGAATTTCTTCTATTTGCGGTTTATCGTACAGAATACAATGAGCAGTTTACGCCATTTTTCAGCTAGGAAGCATGCTGTGTAATCTGCAAGGGACCAGTTCCATTAATATGAAAAGTAAAGCAAAGATGTCATCTTAGAAGGGGTTGTTGGGAAGATAGATGAAGTCCATTTCGCGAAACGCGTTTTGAGGACTTCATTCGAGACAGAATGCAATCCAACCCTTACTTCCTCCATCATGTATCTTGCGCAAGGCCCGTAACAAGAGCGTAGGGGAATTTAAGGAATATACGGAGGCAGTTTTTCTTTGCTCCATACGCGGGGCGGACAGGAAATGGAACGGCGGATAACATATGTAGCAATTTGCGGAATATTTATGTACATGTAGCTATCTTAATCTCGTTCTGAATGTAAACACTTCGCTTGCTGGAATGGTGCACATTTAGCGTTGGTTTATGCCGATGCCAGCTTTCATTTATTTCGGCAATGCCAACTACCTACGACATATTCGTGTAAGCGATAGTTTACAATGTAGCTATAGAATGTCTAACAATTCTGGAGTGAGAAGTGAGAAACTAAAATAATTATACAATTAAAATTATTTTAAATGTGTTTATTTCCGTCAACAGTTGCAATATAATTGTTTAATAACATGTTTCAATCACTTGGATCATCTTCAGATCTTATAGTTGCGACCAATTAGTACTCAGTCAGACGAGTTGCGGACGCAACTATAAGATCTGAAGATGATCCAAGTGATCGAAACATGTTATTAAACAATTACATTGCAAATGTTGACGGAAATAAACAGATTTAATATAACATAGTGCAGTTGCGGACACTCTCCAATCGATCATGTCGACTATAATGACAATTAAAATTATATACTGTGGAAGGCTTTTCGCAACGTGGAATGAAGTAAATCTTGTAATACATTCAAAATATTGTGTAAAACGTCAAAAAGGAAATGCACCGGCGTCCAAAACAAAATTAACAAACGGACATTTTTCAAGGTTGCGTTTATTTTGCTGCAAAAAGATTATAGTAATTTAGAAAAAATGTAAAAAAATATAGAACGGAAAAAACTGCCACATGCATTACGGTAGGCCTAAATGTTTTCATTGTCAGTGTGGTGAGAAAGTAATCATTTGTTTGCTTCCGTAAGTAGCCTTTAGGATTTTTTGCTTGAGAGCACTAACTTTATGTTGCAATCTTCACTTCCGTTTTTTTGCAATTGACAGACAACTTTACATATCTCCTTTTTCGCATTCCTTTATACATAGCAGCTTGAATCAGTGCTGCAGAAAGTATTTCGAAATATAAATTCACAGTTCCGACAAAAAGTATGATCGTTGTCCGTATAAAATTACGCAAACTGATCAGGAACAGGTGTGTACCACATGATCAATGTTTCCTAAACTCATATTAATTATTAAAAAAGCTCATTGCTTTCCAGGAAACTCGTTAATAAAACTTTACAATAAAACAAAATAATAACCCGTTCCATTACGTACAATACTGTGTAAGTTAAATTGTATAAGAATATCACTATTAGACACGATTGCGTAATATTGTGCTGAACTGCAATACACCCACATTTTTTACGTGAGAGGAGAGAGTCCTAGCAGTTAAACGGCGAACCGTCAACTGAGGTAAAGCGTTATTGTTGACTGAATCCACCCAGAACGCGACCGAACTTCATCAGCAAGTTCAAGGAAGCTAATTTCGGCCAAGCCGAAGATTCAGTTGATTTCTGACCAAAACGAATAATTCGGCCGAAAGTGGTCGAAACCGAATATTCGGTCGTCATGAATTCTCATGTAAGCCTACCTGTTAGTTGGCGAGCAGAAGTTAGGCAGGTTTCTGACATTTCATCTATTACATACTTCGACGAACAACGAAAATAGCGACGCCTACATCGACATGCACTCCATCTATGTATATTGCCGAGACAGACCCCGTACACCGACTGTCGGCGTGACCCAGGGGATAGCGTCACCGACTGCGTTGGTGAAGGTCGCTGGTTCAATCCCCCCCCCACGTCAAAACAATTATTTCTTTGTAATTAACAATTCCAGAATGTTCTACATGTTTCTTATGTTCACTTGTAATTTCTACTTGTTTCTTGTGTTGACTGTTCTTCTAATTTCTGGTACATCCTGTCTGTGTATAAATAGCAGAGCTCTCTACCCGAGAGACAGTTACTGCTGCGTTCAATTGTTTTCGAAGTCAAGCCTGCTTCCGTTTCAACGCGACAAAATAAAAATGAATGTTTGCCTATATGTCCTCTATGTGTTCATAAACCATTCATTTGATTGCAATTAAACTTTGGTGAACTGTTCACCTTACGCCCTCTAAGGTTCCTGGCCGAGAAACAAAAGAGAACGACACATAGCAGAAATGTCATAAATAATGAGAGGCCATCGCGTGAGAATACCCAGATTTATGCGTCGTTTATTGGAAAATGAGAGTAGTTAGGGACCTTCAACAAAGATGCCGTAGAACTGTCCCATCATGCATGACCTTGTATCAAATAAAGTTGGCATTACAGATTTGCATGTTAATATTTATTTTTGTCTGCAAGTCTCCATTAATTCTCTTGCATCCAAAATTAAGCAATCTGTTTTCTTAATCTCTATCTATATAAAAGCGAAAGGACACTCACTCACTGCCTGACTAAACACGAAAAAAAAAAAAATGTTCAAATGTTTGTTAAGCTTATGGGACTTAACTACGGGGTCATCAGTCCCTAAACTTACAAACTACTTATGAACTACCTTATACTAAGGACGGTACAAATATCCATGCCCAAGGGAGGATTCGAACCCCCGACCGTAGTGGCCGTGCAAACCGTGACTGAAGCGCCGCAGTCTCCTCGGCCACCGCGGCCGGCACTAAACACGAAATCTCGAAAACTACTTCACCTATGAAGCTGAAATTTGCGAGGAATGTACTTTATAGGTAGAAAACAAGTTAAGAATGTGCTTTGTGGTAGGTGCATGGCGGAACATACTTCGGGAACAGGACCAGAAAATATACAGTGTCATTCCGATCTTCACGAAATTCCGCGCACTTGACCTTCAATATAAGAGGAAGGTCACCGTCTACCTTAAGTTTCATACGGTGCATGGGGGAGGGTACTTTGCAACATAAAAATGGATCCCTAAATACCTTGGTCGCGCCATAACTTGAGAACAGGGCGATTGATTTTACAGATCCTTTTTTTGTTGTTTTCGTTATTCTCAGAACAAGGGTTGTATGAAATAAAGCTGGAATATTTGAAAACAACAAAGTGCATTTTTCAATGTGACGCTGCGTTTCTATTGCATAAAAATCTATAGGTTTGTTCCGATATTGATGAAATTGTGCACACTCTACCTTAAAAACAAGAGGAATGTCACTGTCTATATAAAATTTCGTTCGCTGCATGGTGGAGGGTAGTTTACTTACGGAATTTTACAAAATGCATATTTTGCTCCACTCTGTATTAATTTTTGCAACGGAATATGTAGATCTGTAACCGGTTTGACCAAGACAATGCTTTACTAGGCATGGTTCTGTTTGGAGGTGGGCCGCGGTGGAGTAGCCGAGCGGTCTATAGCACCTCGCAGCGGAGCGCGCGGCTGCTCGCCGTGGAGGTTCGAGTCCTCCCTGTGGCACGGATGTGTGTGTTGTCCTTAGGTTAGTTTACCTAGGTTTAAGTAGTTTGTAAGCTACGGACTGATGACCACGCAGTTTGGTCCGATAGGATCTACAGTTAAACGTGGGTTCCGAACCACGGTGCTACTCGGTATTTTTCACATGAGCAATACTGCCAGAGGCGAAAGAAGTGGAAAGTGACAGATAAAAAATCTCAGGACCTGGCGGGGATCGAACCCGCGACATTCGGCACCCCTTACGGAATTTTACAAGATGCATAGTTTTGCTCCCTACTTTATGAACTTTTTCACGCATGAGCTATAAACCAAAAGGATGATCACTGGGTACATAAATGTACAGAGGATACCGTGCAGAAAACTTTGCCGAGAGAGGGAAAAGTGGAAACGAACAGAGAGATGGAAGAAAAAGAGGTGGATGCAGAGAGAGAGGGGGGGGGGGGAGGGGATGTGGGATAAATAAACAAAAATGTTCAAATATTTGTTAAGCTTATGGGACTTAACTACGAGGTTATCAGTCCCTAAACTTACAAACTACTTAACAACTAGCTTATCCTAAGGACGGCACAAATATCCATGCCCGAGGGGGGATTCGAACCCCAAAGCGTAGTGGCCGTGCAGACCGTGACTGAAGCGCCTCAGTCCCCTCGGCCACCGCGGCCGGCAAAAGCTAATTCATAAGTAGTTTGTAAGTTTAGGGACTGATGACCCCGTAGTTAAGTCCCTTAAGCTATACAAACATTTGATTTTTGATAAATAAACATCCGGGTAACGCAACTAGTCAACAGTAAATCTTGAGTGCGTTGCAAACCTCTAAACAAGGTGAATTGCTTTAAATTTCCGGCAGAGCATATTACTTTCATACCACGTCATTAACTTTCCAGGTGTAAAAATAATTTTACCGTCAATAAAAGATGCTCGTATTTGGTCGGTCTGATAGACAATTTTTTTTTTATACTCGGACTCCGACAACGGGAACCTACCGGAAGCGGTCCCGATGGAAAGAAAATTCCGCTCCATTTTGGATGCGGAAGTGTGGCAGGCGGAACGTGGGCCTCAGCAGCTGTGACCCTCTGGACAGCTCCTGGCTGTTCGCCAACGCCGCCGCGTTAAATCCAGCCTGCGGAAGGACGTGGGCGTAATTGGTGCTCCGGCGGTGGGTGCAGTTAGCGCACTGTCAGCAGCGCTTCGACGGCTCGTTGTAGCAGATCGCAGTCCGCTGGGGCTTGCTGCCTCTGTAATCGAGTATGCACTCCAGCTACAGCGGTCTGGGGTAAGGGATAAAGCAGTTCCCAGTCATCACTGTGCAGTGTCAGGTAGCGTCAGTGGCGGCTCGTACAAAATTTGACCAGTGTGCTACAATATTACAAAAATAAACAGGAAACAAAATATACTAAAATGAAAAGTCAACCTTTCTATGATTGCCTTTAATTAAATATCAATTAATACTTTACTGACAGTAGGACATTCAACTGCCAACTGCATGTATTCACTGCAGGTAGTAAGTACACCCCTTAAAAATATTAATTTTATTTACATAAATTAAAAATTTAGACTCGGAGGTATTTGAATACAAGCCTCACGCAGGTAGGTTTGAGAGACAACTCGCAAGACGCCTGAACCAGCGCGCTATTTGACTGTGTATGCCGCAATATTCGTCATACTCTATTCTTCCGCAGCCGTTACACGCAGCGCGAAGAGAAATATTGATCTGGTGCTGCGGTCGGTCTCAGCACACATGAGTCGCCAGGCCTGACGTCACGTCTGCGCATGCGCACTAGCGAACAGACGACTGCGGCGCCTCTGTGCGCACGTACCAGCGCGGCTGAATCCCACTTCAGCACACGGAGCTGGTTTCCAGCTATCGCGGCGAGAGCGCTCCAAAATGCGTTGTCATCCTTATTTCTAGCATTCTAATACGCGCTGGAAAGGAACTGGCATAATTTTGTTATGATACCTGGCTCGTATTCCAAGAGAAAGAATATAATTTTATAGCGATTTCTCGCTTGCATTCGAAGAGAAATGCCATAATTGTAGTAATATATTTACAGTGTGCTGCAGCACATTAGCACGTTATCACCAGCCGCCACTGGGTAGCGTGCCGTTACCAACAAACGCATTATTCTACGGTTTCGGGATTGTACTGGATTGCGCCGACTTTTATATCTGATTTTTAAGCTGAAAAGATTTCGCCGCAGCGGAGTGGCCGAGCGCATTGTGGCGCTATGCTCCGATGCGCGAGGCCGTTCCGCGTCGGGGGGTTCGAATCCTCCCTCGGGCATGGATGTTTGTGATATTAGTTGGTTAATAAGCAGTGTGTAAGTTTAGGGACTGATGACCCCGCATTTAATTCCCATAACCGGCCGCAGTGACCGAGCGGTCTGCGGCGTGTCAGTCACGGTCTGCACGGCCGCTGCGGTCGGGGGTTCGAATCCCCCCTCGCGCATGGATGTTTGTGGTGTCTTCAGTATAAGCTAGTTCATAAGTAGTTTCTAAGTTTAGGGACTGTCGACCCCATAGTTAAGTCCCATGAGCTCTACAATCATTTGAATTTTTTAATTCCCATAAGCCTAACAAACATTTGAACATTAGAAAATTTTTCAACCGTACTGAGGTTAGTGTCCATCATTGGAGACTGCTAGTTCACATCGATGAACTCTATACCAAAAATTGGACTGGAGACTCTTAACCGTCATAGGTATCAGTACTATTGTATTCACAGTCTTTGTTCTTTCAGACACACACACACACACACACACACACACACACACACACACACACGTACCCACACAAAAACATACCCACCTCCACACACACACACACACACACATACTATCCCTCCCCTCCCCGCACACACATACCCATACAAAAGCATAACCCCCCCACACACATACATACATACTTCCCCTCCCCCAGACACACATACCCATACAAAAACATACCCACCCACAACATACACGCACACATAAACAATACTGGCCGCGGCCGAGCGCATTGAGGCGCTACGTTGCGATGCGCGAGTCCGTTCGCCGTCTGGGGTTAGAATCCCCCACTGGGGCATGAATGTTTGTGTCGTCTTTAGTACAAGATAGTTCATAAGTAGTTTGTAAGTTTAGGGACTGATGACCCCGCAGTTTAATCTCTTAAGACTGACAAACATTTGATCATTTGAAACAATACTGACATACACACATCTGACGGCACTCACATATACACAACACCTCACACACACACCAGTATACACCCATGTACTAACAGATCAACATAGCCGTCAGTGCCTCTCATGTAACTTTATAGAACGACTAGAAAACCGAGGCCTGGGCAGATAAATCCCGATTTAAGTTCGTAGTAGCTGAAGGGATGTTTGGAGTGTGGTTCAGTTGTCAACAAGGCACTGAATCGGGTGTCTTCCCAATGGTGTAAGCTGTTTGAACATGGTATGTGTGGTGTCGCACAAGTACAAAGTGCGCGCCACTTACTTTCGCCGCGCGCCGCCAGGCACGCACGGCGCGGCGTTCTCACGACGACAGCCACGAGCGCCCTCTGCGACAACTCCGCTCGTGGCCACCACTGAAGGACATCGTTCACTTCGCACTTCGGACTGAGATAGCAACGAGTTAGGACCTTCGTAATCAGATAGGCACGAGTGAAGACTTTGCTATTGTACAGGCACTAGGCAGGCCTCTAACAACTATGTATCAACATTCTGCAGTAATATGTAAAAGTTAAGTATTGTTACATTCTGTGCAATATATCTCTTTCTAATTTACTCTAGTGTTTATAGTTTCTGGCTGCTCCCCTCCGTACCTGCACCAGCGTGTCGGTCTCGTTCCACTCGGCCACCGACACCTACGACGAGGCTGGGACACAAAAGTGGCGACGAAGTCGGGACGCAAAAGTATGCACTCGTTCCTCTGGCCAAGCTGAACCGATAATTAGCTGAATATGGTTGTCTGGCTACCTGGAGACCATATGAAGCTATTCATGAACCTCATGTTTCCCACAAAAAAAGACGAATATTTTTTGGGTGACTCTGCGCGGCGTCACAACTCTTGGCGACCGGTTTGGAGAACATTTTGGAGAATTGCTCCGAATGACTTGGCCTCCCACATCGTCCAACATGAATCGCATGGAGCATTAATGCGATATAACCGAAAGGTCAGTAAATACTACGCCGGAAACACTTCGCAATTATGGAAAGCCTTCAGAGGCAGCACAGTTCAATATCTTTGCAGGGAGTTCACGCCCTTGGTTGGGAACGGTATCTGTCGTTTAATACAATGGGATAAATCCTCAAAGTCAAGATCGCTAAATTATTTTATTAGTTGTCTTGTTTCAGCTCTATAACGACACATCTATAGATCTTAAATGTGTTTGGAATGCAAGACTGTAGTGATCTTAATAAAGTACCTGGTGATCAATATGAAAACTTAATAAATCACGGAATAATGTAGATAGAGAGGGACAAAATGACACCCATGCTTGAAATGACATGGGGTTTTATTAGAACCAAAAAGAAAAAAAAAATGCTAGACGCGCCAAGACCTCAGTCCGTGAGATTTTTGGCTTTGGGGTTACCTAATGTCGCAAGTGTATCTTGATCGACCGACTTCTCTAGGGATGCTGAAAGACAACATCCGACGCCAATGCCTCACCATAACTCCGGGAATGCTTTACAGTGTTGTTCACAACATTATTCCTCGACTACAGCTATTGTTGAGGAATGATGGTGAACATATTGAGAATTTCCTGTAAAGAACATAATCTTTGCTTTGTTATGCTTTATTATGCTAACTATTGCTTTCCTGATCTGATGAAGCGCCATCTGTCGGACATTTTATGAACTTTCGGTTTTGTTTGGTTCTAATAAAACACCTAGCATGTGTGTCAATTTTTACCTCTCTATCTACATTATTCTGTGATGCATTAAGTTTCCAAATCCATACTGACTTTTTCATCACCCGGTACATTCCACAATTAAAACAGTACAGCTGTCAAATTGTAAAATTATTTTAAAATACACGAATGGAAAAATAATATATTATCACGAAGGAGGCCACATCATGGAACATACAGTACCTTGAAGAAGAGAAACTGTTAATTTAGAGTAGTAGAAAAGTCTTTTTAAAGATAAATCCGAAGCATTGATTAAAATTTGTGATGCGACCGGGAATCGAACATGGGCCTCCATGCTTACTAGGCAGACGTTTTACCGCTTTTTTTTTCTTTTCCATCTGGTAGATCTGGGGTTCGTGGTTGTTCGTTCAGTTCGTTCGTGTTTGTTCGTTCAACGGTTGGTTCAGCCTTTTTTTTTTAATTATTATTACAGAGGGCGTTTCAGCCTCCTGACCGGATGCGATGAGCCACGGCGCCCGGCACCGCTAGGCCACCACATCACTAGCAACTAAGGCGCCTCGGAATAGCGGTAAGACGTCTGCCTAGTAACCATGGAGGCTTCGAATTTATCTTTAAACGTATTTGACATATTCGAGACTAAAAACCGTCTCAGGGACTGTATATTTCTATCTACATTGTAGAAAAGTGTGTGAGATAAAAATCGCAGAGAGAAACTGTGAGACGAATACAGTAATCAGGTACCAATACATGTGGGTTGCCGTACTTATGAGATGAAGAGGCTTGTTCAAGATAGAGTAGACTGCATCAAACCAGTCCGAGTTGAACGCGATAACAACATACGAGGTACGTCCAGAAAGTAAGTTCCGTTTGGTTATGTAAAACAAACGTGTACAGATACAGAAAAAAATATTTGTTGTACAAAAATCTAAAACTGTTAAACTACTTTCTTACATAGCTGCCGAAATTTTGTACGCACTTGCCATAGCGTGGCACAAGTTTCTCTATGCCTTCTTTATAGAAGATTGCCGCCTGTGTATGCAGTATGTGGTAGTATGTTCTTTCAGCTCGTCATCATCGTTTAAATGTTGACCACCAAGGACAGATTTTTAGGTGTAAGAAGAGGTGAAAGTGGCTAAGAGCGAGGCCCGGGTTGCAGTGGCGGCTGGTGATAATGTGCTAATGTGCTGCAGC
This sequence comes from Locusta migratoria, assembly GCA_026315105.1. NCBI lineage: Eukaryota > Metazoa > Arthropoda > Insecta > Orthoptera > Acrididae > Locusta > Locusta migratoria. Next base: position 871,021,415 of record CM048744.1, read on the forward strand.
ACACTGTAAATATATTACCAAAATTAAGCCATTACTCTTCGAATGAAAGCGAGAAATCGCTGTAAAATTACATCCTTTCTCTTGAAATGCGAGCCAGATATCACAACAAAATTATGCTAGTTCCCTTCCAATACGTATTACAATGCCAGTAATAAGGATGAAAACGCATTTTGGAGCGCTCTCGCCATGATAGCTGTAAACCAGCTCCGTGTGCTGAAGTGGGATTCAGCCGCGCTGGTACATGCGCAGAGAAGCGGCGCAGTCGCCTGTTCACTAGTGCGCATGCGCAGACGTGACGTCAGGCCTGGCGACTCGTGTGCTGAGACCGACTGCAGCACGAGACCAATATTTCTCTTCGCGCTGCGTGTAACGGCTGCGAAAGAATAGTATATGGCGAATATTTCGGCATACAGAGTCAAATAGCGCGCTGGCTCAGGCGTCTTGCGCGTTGTGTCACAAACCTACCTGTGTGAGGCTCGTATTCAAATACCTCTGAGTCCCAATTTTTAATTTCTGTAAATAAAATTAATATTTTTTAAACGTTATATTTACTACCTGCAGTGAATACATGCAGTTGGCGGCGCTGTTATAGAATTCCCTGAAAGTCTTACTGTCAATACAGTATTAATTGATATTTAATTAAAAGCAATCATACAAAGATTGACTTTTTATTTTGGTATAATTTGTTTCCTGTTTATATATTGTAGCACACTGCTCAAATTTTGTACGAGCCGCCACTGCCGGGCTGTATGGATGAAGATCAAACAAGTCCCAGTGAAATTCCCGTAAGAGTTGTTTGGCCACATTCGCCACATGAGGTCGGGCACTATCGTGAAAACAAACACCACCTTTTGACGGAAATCCTCTTCTTACATCTAAAATTTGTCCTGTCAACATCAACGATGACGAGCTGAAAGAACATGCTACCACATGGCTGAATACACAGGTGGCAACCTTCTATGAAGAAGGCATACAGAAACTTGTGCCATGCTATGGCAAGTTGTAGATTTTTGTACAATAAATATTATTTCTGTATCTGTACACGTTTGTTTTACAGAACCAAACGGGTCTTACTTTCTGGACGTACCTCGTATGTTATCATCGCGTTCAGCTCGAAGACTAGTTTGATGCAGCCTACTCTGTCTTGAACAAGCCTCTTCAACTCCTCATAAGAACGGCAACTCACATGTATTGGAACCTGTTCACTGTATTCGTCACACACTTTCTTTCTGCGATTTTTATCTCACACACTTTTCTACAATGTAAATAGAAATATACAGTCATTGAGACGGTTTTTCGTCTCGAATATGTCAAATTCTTTTAAAGATAAATCCAAAGCATTGGCTTAAAATTTGTGATGCGACCGGGAATCGAACCCGGGCCTCCATGCTTACTAGGCAGACGTCTTACCACCATTCCGAGGCGCCTTAGTTGCTAGTGATGTGGTGGTCTAACGGTGCCGGGCGCCGTGGCTCAGCGCGCCCGGTCAGGGGCTGACGCGTCCTCTGTAATAAAAAAAGCTGAGCCAACCGTTGAACGAACAAACAGGAACGAACTGAACGAACGACCGCGAACCACAGATCTACCAGACGGAAAAGAAAAGGGGAAAAAACCGGTAAGACGTCTGCCTAGTAAGCATGGAGGCCCGGGTTCGATTCCCGGTCGCATCACAAATTTTAATTCAATGCTTCGGATTTATCTTTAAAAGACTTTTCTACAACTCTAAATTGACATTTTCTCTTCTTCAACGTACTGTTATGTTCCATGATGTGCCCTACTTAGAAGGTATTATTTTTCCATTCGTGGATTTTTAAATAATTTTACAATTTGACAGCTGTACTGTTTTAATTGTGTAATGTACCAGGTGATGAAAAAGTATTTTACTTAGGTATTTTAAAAGTGTGGCGAATCACTTGGAGAAACCCCTCGAACCACCGTTTGGAAAGCAGTGTTGTAACGTGTGGACAGAAGAAGAATCTAAGAGGAGTTTAAGAACAAGATAGAAGTGTTTGGGGAGGCGGAGGGTGCAGTAGCGGTGTCAGGCGGCGCCCCGCCCTGTGAGTTATACGGCCCGACGTTTTTATGGGCGGCAATCTTTTTCAAATAAGCGCTTCCCGCCAGGGCCAGGGGGAAGTTGTCGGTGTTATTGCAGCGGCGATGGCGGCGTCGGCGTCGGCAGGTGCGCAGTTAGGGCGCGAATGGAGAAGTTGGGGCGCGCCTGTTCTCAGGAGCGGAGGCGGCGCACCAGGTTGGACTCTGCAGGCAGTGGTTTGCTGGCGCTGTCCGCCGTCTCACCAGCTGATTTGATTTGATTTTTTCAGGGAAGCCAAAACAGTCTTGGTCCAACCCGCCACTGCCCGCACCGAAACTAAGTGTATTGTGCGGTATCGCTCCCTGTATATCTAGTAAAGCCAACCAATGCCCTTGAACAGTGCAAGGAGCCCCTTTACCAGTTCTTTATTAGACACAGTTTCTTCGTGGCTGGTTGTCCCAAATGTTCTGTGCCTTTTACTCTCCAATGCAATGCATTCGAAGAATAGATGTGATGCAGTTTTATCACCCTCATCACAGATCCTACATTTAGGGTCCTCTTCTGTTATTCCCATTGTATGTAAGTGTTTTTTGAAATTCCCATGGCCTGTCAGCAATCCAACCATGAGTCTAATCTCTCTCCTGTTCAGACCCAGGATTGCAGAGCTTCTTTTAAAACATGGCTTTGGCATCATTAACTTGCCATGTTTTGTTGATGGACTTTGGTCCAATATTCTACGTGCTGTCTTCTGAGCCAGTTATGTAGCTCCAATTTGATAATTGCCTTGGTGATTGTCAGGACAGGTTCCGGTCCAATAAATGGAGTCTCTGCCCCCATCCTGGCTAATCTGTCGGCATGTTCGTTGCCACTGATCCCCGAGTGGCCAGGGACCCACAATAGGTTTACTCTATTGCTTTCCCCTAGCTCTACCAGAACCCTGTGACAATCTGCAACAATTTTAGACCTTGTTGCAGGAGATGCCAGTGATCTCAGGGCTGCCTGGCTGTCTGAATAGATATAGATGCTACGATCTTTGTAGCATCTATGCAAATTCTCCTCCACACACCCCCTGATGGCAGTGATTTCGGCCTGGAATACTGAGGCCAGTTTTCCTAGAGAGATGACGCCCTCCAGTCTTGGCTGCACCCCATATACCCCGCCCCAACATCTTGGTCCGATTTTGACCCGTACGGTGTCGAACTATTTTCTCCCACTGCTCCCTACTTCCAATTGTTATATTGTCTCACTAGCTGACGTGTCGGCTTATTTAGTCAGCGTCACGTAAGCTGTTTGTCGTCTCTTCAGGACACCCTGCATCAGCATTGTAGAGCGACGTTTCATTTTGACTCTCCTTTGTACTTCCATTCAGAAGGTAATTTGAAGCCGCGGTGGAGTAGCCGAGCGGTCTAAAACGTCTCGTTGCGGAGCGCGCGGTAGCTCGCCGTGGAGGTTCGAGTCCTCCCTGAGGCATGGGTATGTGTGTTTGTCCTTCGGTTAGTTTACCTAGGTTTACGTAGTTTGTAAGCTACGGACTGATGACCACGAAGTGTGGTCCGATAGATTTAAAAAAAAAAGTGATTTACAAACATTTGAATATTTAAAATTTGGTAATTTGAACCGCCTGTTGAAACCTAACAAATCAATGAATACTTTTAAACACAGTAATCGATAGATAGTTTAACACCAGCTCTACCGATTTTCCGTAATAAACAAAAATAGTTTTTCCCAAATTTGGGAATTTTTTTCGCTATGTTAGCTATTTTTTTGGATCGAGTTTCATTAAATAAAAACTTTTAGTAGGTACCTGATTTCCTATATGGCGATTTTTTGTTTTTGTTTTCAGGGAATACTGTCTTTAAAATTTAATATTAGGGCGGCACAAAATATATTTTTTCCAATATCTCTAAACCTAAAATAGTAATCGAGATTCAGACTTTCTCATTTCACACTTTTCAGACACAATTATAGTTGTTGTACTTAATGAAGAAAAACTGCTTTTTCCGAATTTGAGAAATTTTTTGGAGATGTTTTCTATGTTGGATCGAGTTTCATGAAACTGTAGCTCTATTATAAATGAAAATCCCTATACAGTCATATTTCCCAGGTAATAAAGGTATAGACATAATCTTGTTGGGAGGTGGTATGGCGTTGCCTTCCTCCGACTTTCAAACTGACAACTGACTTACCAGCCAGTTATAGAGGGATCTAAAGCTTAACGTGGATTCCGAACCATGGTGCTACTCGATATTTTTCACATCAGGAACATTCTGAGAGGGGAAAGAAGTGTGAAGTGAAATTGCGTGCTTATGGAATATCGCCCCAACTGTGCGATTGTACTCACGATTTCCGATATCTAAAGGACACAGTTCGTAGTAATTGACGATAAGTCATCGAGTGATCTGGCGTTCCCCAAGGAAGCGTTATATGTCCCCTACTCTTCCTCTGTTTATAAACGATTTAGGAGACAATCTGAATAGCTCCCTTAGACTGTTCGCAGAAGATGCTGTCGTTTAAGGCTAAAGAAGTCAACAGAGGGTCAAAAGCAACTGAAAAGCGATTTAGACAAAATTTCTACATGGTGCGAAAATTGGAAATTAACACTGGACAATAAAAAGCGTGAAGTAATACACATGACCATTAAAAGAAATCCGCTGAACTTTAGTTAGACGATAAATAAGTCAAAACTTAAGGTCTTAAGTTCTACCAAATACCTAGCAGTTACAATTACGAACAACTTAGACTGGAGAGATCACATGGAAAATATTGTGGGGAAGGCGAACCAAAGGTTACGTTTCATTGGCAGAACGCTTCGAAGATGCACCAGCTCCACCAAAGAGACTGCCTACATCACACTTGTGCGTTCTCTCCTGGAGTACTGTTGCCCAGTGTGGGACCCTCACCAGGTGGGACTGACGGAAGACACTGAGAAGTTTAAAGAAGGGCAGCTCATTTTGTTTTATCACGTTATAGGGGAGAAATCGTCACGGAAATGTTGCACGATTGAAGGTGGAAATCATTAAAAGAAAGACTTTATTCATTGCGACGAGATCTCTTTGCGAAATTTCAATTACCGACTTTTACTTTGAATGTGAAAATATTTTGCTAGCACCCACGTACATAGGGAGAAATGTTGAAATGTTTGTTAAGCTTATGGGACTTAACTACGGGGTCATCAGTCCCTAAACTTACAAACTACTTATCAACTACCTTATACTAAGTACGGCACAAATATCCATGCCCGAGGGGGGATTCGAACCCCCGACGGTTGTGGCCGTGCAGACCGTGACTGGAGCGCCTCAGTCCCCTCCGCCACCGCGGCCGGCGCATAGGGAGACATGACCATTCCAATAAAATAAGAGAAATCAGCCAGAAAACGGAAAGATTTAGGTGTTCTTTCTTCCCGCGCGCTATTAGAGAGTGGAACGGTAGAGAAAGGTTATGAAAGTGGTTAATGAACCCTCTGCCAAGCATTTAAATGTGATATGCAGAGTATCTATGTAGATGTAGATAAAAATCCTAGGACCTGGTGGGGTTGGAACCTGCGACCTTTCGTTTTATAGTCTGGCACTCTACCACTGTGCTACCAAGACACTCAATGATTTTACAAATTTGACATTTGACCGGTTCAGCAAGCTCGGCCTAGTTGTGTGGCGCCACGCGGCGTGTACGTCGTTGGCAGCGATGGGCGTCCCCTGCACATTTAGTGTCGTAATGCGAGAAACTACGCCTCGCTGCTGCTCGCTCTTGCCGCCCGTGCGTCGACGGCTCTGAATAATTCACATACTGTTTGGTTTCAAGTGCAACGCCCACCAGTACAGAATAACGCGCTGTTTTCCCCTCTCCCCCCCTCTGTCTACAGCACAACACACACACATACACACACACACATACACACGCACACGCAGGCAGACGGGTGGGGACGGAGCTAAAATGCACATCATAAGCTCCTGTAGCTACGGAAACGGCACCATTAGCATTCCCCGTGCGGTCGTATTCATAGGGCAGCAGTAATTAGCACGTGAGGGATATTACAAGGTAGCGATTCTTTGCTCAAACCGAGCCTGAAATGCTTCTCGATGTTTGAACATTTGTATCACCTGGTGTACGTGTTCCACAGCTATGATGAAATGCTCTCCACTCATGTCAGTTTACAAGCTTTTCCACCGAAATAAATTCACGAAATGGTCTCCCACTCAAACGTGTTTACGAGGAACTACGAATGCATCGCCGGCCGCGGTGGCCGAGGTGACTGAGGCGCTTCAGTCACGGTCAGCACGGCCACTACGGTCGGGGGTTCGAATCCCCCCTAGGGCATGGATATTTGTGACGTCCTAGTTCGTAAGTAGTTCATAAGTAGTTTGTAAGTTTAGGGACTGATGACCCCGAAGTTAAGTCCCATAGACTATACAAACATTTGAACATTTTACGAATGCATCAGGTTCGTTTGTAATTGAGTAAGGGAGGGGGACTTTTATTTAGATACGATTAATATTGCGTGCGGCTTGTAATGATTGCCTGTTTTGGAGCAGGATAGGTAACAGATCTTCTGAATTTTTTTTTTTTTTCATTTCTTCTACTGACTATTAAAAAGATCCAGTTAAATAAATTTTAAATTGTTCTGGTACGTTAAAGTTTACTTCCCGTGAAACTTCCTGGCAGATTAAAATTGAGTGCCGGAACCGGCACTCGAACCTGAGAATTTTACCTTTCGCGGGCAAGCGCTGTACCAACTGAGCTATCCCGACACGACTCACGATGCCGCCTCACAACTTTACTTCCGCCAGTACCTCGCCTCCTACTTTCCAAACTTCACAGAAGCTCTCCTGCGAATCGTGCAAGACTAGCATTCCTGGAAGAAAGGATATGGTGGAGACAAGGCTTAGCTACAGCCTAAGGGATGTTTCCAGAATGAAACTTCACTCTGCAGCGGAGTGTGCGCTGATATGAAACTTCCTGGCAGATTAAAATTGTGTACCGGAACCGGGACTCGATCCTGGGACCTTTGCCTTTCGCGGGCAAGCGCTCTACCGACTGAGCTATGCCGACACGACTCACGATGCAGCCTCACAACTTTACTCAGTTGGTAGAGCGCTTGTCCGCGAAAGGCAAAGATTCACTCTTCGAGTAACGGTTCCGGCACACAATTTTAATCTGCCAGGAAGTTTCATATCAGCGCACACTCCGCTCCAGAGTGAAAGTTTCATTCTTTACTTCCCGTAATTGTCACGATTTATTACGTAACATAAAAATTTTCTGTTAACTTCCTATTAAATGTAACTGGCAAGGAGACATAACTTCAGCCGGCCGCGGTGGCCAAGGAGACTGATGCGCTCCAGTCACGGTCTGCACGGCCACTACGGTCGGGGGTTAGATCCCCTCTCGGGCATGGATAATTGTGCCGTCCTTAGTATAAGGTAGTTGATAAGTAGTTTGTAAGTTTAGGGACTGATGACCCCGTAGTTAAGTCCCATAAGCTTAACAAACATTTGAACATTTTGAACATAACTTCAGTTATTAAGTCCCATACATTTAAAATTATTCAATTAACAAAATAAAATAAATCTGGCACGGCATTGTGTTTTTCGTTGTGACAGCAACTATTCATCCGAAGGCATCACAAGCAGAAAGGCGGTTCAGGATCAAATACACAATCTATTTAAATTGTATCCTCTGACGGGAATCTGTTTGAAAAACCGCGAAACTGAGTAATTGCGAGCAGGGAAAATCTGAGAATTTGTATTTGACGGGAGATTAGCTACAAGAGTCCCTGCAGTTGTGATCGCTATGTCTCCAGTGGTGTAGGGGTAAGGAAAATTGTCTAGCCAGCAGGAGACCTACGTTGGAATCCATTGTGGGTACACATTTTCAACTTAAGCCAATCACTGTTAATGTCGTAAATTCCGTGGATATGAACACAATTAATTAGTTGATAAATCAGTGACGACCGGATTCGACCTATTAATTGGCCATTTTCAAATCCACGTTGCCCCAGTTTGACCCCATGCAACAGAGCCTCATGGATTGATGATAATACGAAACCGGTCGTCATACATGTTAATAAAGGATTAATTTTTTTGTAAGTCGACTCCATGTTGGCAATTATCGGAGACCACTAAAATATTGCAATAAAAACTACAAATTCCTAGGATGTATTATGTTTCAAACTTGTAACATGTATTAGAAAACCTTTTTATTTGTTTTATTGATCTTACTGTTAACTGCTTTATGTGGAGTACATGCGTCCTCATTACTCGAAATCTTAACTGATGACCTTCCATCGTGTGAACGAAATCGATATGTGACTTTTTGAAATAAATATTTCATATCGGACCACCGAACAGGAATTGTTTTTTACTCTAACGTGTCATTACTGATTTATCAATTAAAACGCAATAAAGATAGCTGACTCCATGGCAATGTAGTCAGAAATTTACGAAAAATACACAATATATTGCATTCCTATTTAATACTATTGTCATGTTCTGCCAAGAACAGAGGGAAAATTTTGTTAATGATACATTTTGCATGCATACGTCATCCCTCAAGTTCACATGAAACGCCGTTCAGACACTGACAGTTAATCATCTGTTTAGACGCCATCACACAAATGTTTCACAATTTTTACCGTACTTCACGCACCAGTGGTCAATAATAAAATATATATGTCAACACGTTTCGCGACGACATTATCCCAGTATCAAGTTCTGTAAAACAAGGAAACGTAGAATAATAAGGGCACTATATACAAACGACCGGACCAACAAATATTCCAATGAAACTAACCTACCTACCATAAAACTTATCTGCTGCTAGGAGGCATCGTCAAACACAATAGCTGTGTATGTACATTGTCAAAAATAAAACTTTGCGCAGTACCACATGTTTGACTGATGGCAGCAAGTTGTGCACTAACGGACAGCTGATCTAACTTCAAAGATTGTCCATATGTTTAACCTCTGTCTTTGGTGGCCAAAGATATACTAATCAAGATACCTAACATTATTGATAAAATCAGTCATTAAAGGATTTTTAAACGGAAATATGCTCCAAATTTTTCAGTGAAATTAAAAGCACGAAGTCAATATTTAATACCTGCACACACAGCAGTGTTTTTCAAGCAGGAGGTTGCTAAAATGTGCCCAGTAATGGTTTTTAGACAGTTCTGTCTTTTCGTTGAGCATGCTGCTGGAATCCTCTCTCAACGCACAAAAGATCTCAATTTCTTCGAGATTTGATAATAACCAACCTTTGTCCTCATAGTGCATGACTTTCAAGCTATCATTCATGGAGCCCAACGAAAGTCGTTCGATTTTCAGGTGTTTTGCCACTGTAGATGAACCATACTCCCTATTACCATCCCTTTAAACCGAATCTTAAAATTCCTTCCCGTTAGTCCTATATACTTTATTTCACAATCATTACACTTTATTTGGTATACCTCCGCTTTCACTACCCAGCTCTTGCCTGCGTCAATCTTATGTTTCAGCCTATGTTATAATTTATTGTCTGTTCTAAACGTAATTTTAACGTCTCTCTTTATAAACAATCTCGTCAATTTGTAGGAGACGGGTCCCCAGAGTGATATAACCCTGTATTTGTGCGAATTTTCTTCACATAGTTCATTCTTAGGTGTTATCTTTTCTAATCTGTCTATCAAACCCGCGTAATAATAATTTTCTATGGCTATCTAAGAGCCTTCATTTCAGCTTCTTTCCAGGTGCGTGAAGTACATTAATAACTGACAGTTAAAATAATTTCGCATTTTCTTTATGTCTCTGGTACATATTGGAGTTTTTAGCTGAGACGAAACCTTTGCATGGTGTGCCAGGTGAGAACAGTCACCCAGGCGAGAGGAAACACGGGAATCAGAATTCAGTGCGGCGTCTTGAAAGGACACGGGGTACACACTCGCAGGTGCTCCGGCTGCGCGGGGACAGATGAAAGCGGCCGAAGAAGAATGCTGCTTCTCTGAGAGGGGCCGCCGAGAAATATGTGTGCTCCGCGGGGATGATAAACTGAGCCAAGCAGATGAGTTTGAAGGAGAGGGGGAGGCAGGATGGGGGAGACAGAGAGCAGAAGCATATGTTTGGAATTTATGGTATCGTCCTGAGCAGCACCAACCAACGATTATTTATGTTAGTATTCACGATCTTTGGATATACGAGTATATACGTTTGCAATTTTAGAGAATGTCACCCACAAAATTCCGCAAGAGTTTAGAAAGCATCGATCGTTCAAAATCCAGCTTTCTCTTTTTTTAGGTGATATCGTATATGACATTGACGAACAGTGACAGACAGACACTCCTTGATTTCAGAAATGTGTTTGACACGCTGATCCTCTGGAGACTTCTAACGAAGGATCGAGGCCACAACTAACAAGGAAAGTACTCGGACTCGAACAAACAAAAATATACCAAAATCGTGTGAGAGATAATTTAGAGGTCCCTTATTGCACTAGCCATACACTCGCATCTGCAAAACTCTGCAGTCGCCCATTAGAGGCCTCTGCGTGTGCCACGCCGCGTTGCACTTTGACCTGCCGGTACGCCAGTCTGGACCAGTAGGGACAGTACTGTGTGCCTTTGAAGTTGTGTTTTGTGACGTTATTTGTGTAGTGAAGCGTCAGATGGTTCGCCGATTGATAATCAATTCTGCTAATGTATTGCGATTGGTTGAGATGAAATTTCAAAGAGCCGTTCTTCGTGAAGACGGTCTTGGTGTAGAAGATGAATCATTCACATGTTTTCTGGTATATATTACAGTGCAGAAATATGAGAATAGATTAGAAACACTAAAATATATACCAGGTAACATGCGAATGATTCATCTTCTGCACCAATATCATCTTCACGAAGAAGGTTTTTCGTAACTTCCTCTCAACCAGTCACACTATATTAGCAGGATTGATTACCAATCGCCAACCCATCCGACGCTTCACTACACAAAAAGTCACAAAATGCAACATAAGAGGCACACTGCACCGTCACTGCTGGCTTACCGGCAGGTCAATGTGCAATGCGGCATGGCACACGCAGAGGCCTCTAATGGACGACTGCAGAGTTTTGCAGATGCGGGAGTATCACTAGTGCAACAAGGGACATTTATCTGTCATACGATTTTGGTGTATTTCTGTTTGTTTGAGCCTAAGTACTTTCCTTGTAAATTATATCTTCTGTTCCTGGACTTCATCCTTCCTTTCTTCTATAACTGAAATACACTCCTGACCTTTAAAATTGCTACGCCGCCAAGATCACGTTCTACAGACGAGAAATTTAACCGACAGGAAGAAGATGCTGTGATACGCAAATGATAAACTTTTCAGAGCATTCACACAAGGTTGGCGCCGGTGGCGACACCTACAACGTGCTGACAGCAAAGTTTCCAACCGATTTCTCATACACAAACAGCAGCTGACCGGCGTTACCTGGTGAAACGTTCTTGTGATGCCTCGTGTAAGGAGGAGAAATGCGTACCATCATGTTTCCGACTTTGATAAAGGTCGGATTGTAGGCTATCGCGATTGCGGTTTATCGTATCGCGACATTGCTGCTCGCGTTGGTTGCGAATCAATGACTTATCAGAATACAGAATCGGTGGGTTCAGGACGGCAATACGGAACGCCGTGCTAGACCCCAATGGCATCGTATCACTTGCAGTTGAGATGACAGGCATCTTATCCGCATGGCTGTAACGGATCGTGCAGCCACGTCTCGATCACTGAATCAACAGATGGGGACGTTTGCAAGACAACATCCATGTGCACGAACAGTTCGACGACTGTTGCAGCAGCATGGACTATCAGCTCTGAGACCATGGCTGCGGTTACCCTTGATGCGCCTACGATGGTGTACGCAACGACGAACCAGGGTGCACAAATGGCAAAACGTCATTTTTTCGGATGAATCCAAGTTCTGTTTACAGCATCATGATAGTCGCATCCATGTTTGGCGACATTAGAAGCGCGTATTCGTCATCGCCATACTGTCGTATCACCCGGCGTCATGGTATGGGGTGCCATTGGTTACACGTCTCGGTCATCTCTTGTTCACATCGACGGCACTTTGAACAGTAGCCGTTACATTTCAGATGTGTTACGACCCGTGGCTCTACCCTTCATTCGATCCCTGCGAAACCCTACATTTCAGCAGGACAATATACGACCGCATGTTGCAGGTCCTGTACGGGCTTTTCTGGATACGTAAAATGTTCGACTGCTGCCCTGACCAGCAGATTCCCCAGATCTCTCATCAACTGAAAACGTCTGGTCAATGGTGGCCGAGCAACTGGCTTGTCACAATACGCCAGTCACTACTCTTGACGAACTGTGGTATCTTGTTGAAGCTGCATGGGCATCTGTACCTGTACACACCATCCAAGCTCTGACTGAATGCCCAGGCGTATCGAGGCCGTTATTACGGCCATGGTGGTTGTTCTGAGTGCTGATTTCTCAGTATCTATGCACCCAAACTGCGTGAAAATGTAATCCCATGACAGTTCCAGTATAATATATTTTTCCAATGAATACCCGTTTATCATCTGCATTCCTTATTGGTGGAGCAATTATAATGGCCAACAGTGTAGATGACGAACATTTTGGTATCACGGAATTTTATGGCATAGTCTGTCGTCGCACTTAATAACATATGCAAGACTCATGAACAATAAAAACGTTTTCATGTTTGTCCTCCTAGACGCACGAGAACGGAAAATGCTTCAAAACATTTGAAATTCTCAGACACTACTTCTACATCTTCATAATTATTGTACAAATCACATTTAAGTGCATAGCATCGAACGGCTTTCATAGTATTTCTCTACCGTACCATTCTCTAATAACACGTGGGAAGAAGGAACAGCCGGCCGCAGTGGCCGAGGGGACTGAGGCGCTAAAGTCACGGTCTACACGGCCACTACGGTCGGGGGTTCGAATCTCCCCTCGGGCATGGATATTTGTGCCGTCCTTAGTATTAGCTAGTTTATAAGTAGTTTGTAAGTTTAGGGGCTGATGACCCAGTAGTTAAGTCCCATAAGCTTAACAAACATTTGAACATTTGAAGAAGGAACACCTAAATCTTTCCGTTTTAGATCTGTTATCTTATTTTATCACAACTATCATTTCTCCCTATGTGGGTTGGCGGCAACAAACTATGTTCGCATTCGGAGGAGAAAGTTGGTGGAAGGAATTCAAAATGTTCAAATGTTTGTACAGCTTATGGGACTTAACTACGGGGTCATCAGTCCCTAAACTTACAAACTACTTATGAACTACTTACGAACTAGGACGTCACAAATATCCATGCCCGAGGGGGGATTCGAACCCCCGACAGTAGTGGCCGTGCTGACTGTGACTGGAGCGCCTCAGTCACCTCGGCCACCGCGGCCGGCGGCAGGAATTCCGCAAATAGATTACGCTACAGCGAATAACGCCTTTCTTGTAATGATTTCCACCCGAACTCGTGCAGTATCTCCTTGATACTCTATTCCGTATATAGCGGTAAGACTTTAAAGACTCAGTAGGCGAAAAATTCAGTCTCTTTATGTAGAAATGCGGGTAAATTTGTGCAATAAATGCAACACCTCACTTCCACGCATTTTCTGGATTGGTAAGCACTTGCGCGGCACAATGAGGAACATTTGATTGTACAGTAAAGTGCAGTGTAGTGGTTGTTTCGAAAACAGTGCCACCTAAAGGAGCTCAAGAATACAAACAATGAACGGGGAACAAGCGCGTCTATAGACTATACCGCGTTACGGGACAAAGGAATTACGCACTGCCAAATGGGACACAACTACGGGCGTACGGTGAATTGCCGAATGAAACCGACCACTAATTGCACGTAAATTTGTAAATGGGTTCGTAATTAAAGCCGAACGCTGTGGCTGCGCATTCGAGGGACACGGACAACGGCTGTAAGTGGGAAACAGCAGTTAGCAACCTAGAGGTGTGTGCGTTTTATTTTATTACGTGATCGAATGAGAAATAAATAATTCCCTCTCTCAATATAAATTATTAATTATGTACCATTATCGGTTTTCCTAGTCGAATAGGTCTACGGCCGCACACACACACACACACACACACACACACACAGACTCCCCCCTCCCCCATACACACGCACAACGACTAAAGAGACCAGGTATTAACCTGTACTCTCAATAAAGTAGACTCGTAATTGAACTTTGGAGGCTGACGGCGTTAAAGTGATGAAAGACAAACAATATGCAGCTATAGTCGAACAAATGAAAATATCTCTTTACGGCTTTTTAATTAAACCGAGGAATGATCTCCCTGAGAGGCAGTTTTGTAGTGCTTTTTGCTAACTACTTTCTTTCTTGTTTCTGTTTTCTTTGCTTATTCTAAAATCTACTTTCGTATCTACATGTCGTGGAGAATGGAATTAGTATTTTTACAGCTTTTACCGATAATAATATATACTAACGATTCCGGGCAGGATTATCCTTTACATGTAATCCAAGAAAACGTACCTCACTACAAATTTCAATATCGAAAAACAGTTTTTCTTTTTCTGAAAATGCACATGTATTCAACACTTTAACGTATCAATTTTCTACGTCATACTAACTGTTTCGATTGAAATCTATTACGGGTAATAATGCTGGCTGCCAAAACCAGATAGGTAGAGCTTTAGATAAGGGTTTTTAGAACCAAGTTTCTAGTTATCTGAAACTGAATGTTTACTATTAGCGTTTTTTAACAAGATTTTATGGCGGTACGAGATAGATTTCACACGAAGAAAGAATTCTAAATTGAAAATAGAGAACAATTCTAATGAGTGTGATGCAACGTATTAGCAGAGTTTGAAGAACAAACAAACATTTGTGTCATATTTGGATACTTAGATAAAGTAACCACCATTTAAGCCGCGGAGGAGCTGCTAAGCGCTCTGAGGCGCTATGCTGCGATGCGTGAGGTCGTTCCCCGTTGAGGGTTCAAATCCCCCCTCGGGCATGGATGTTTGTGCTGTCTTTAGTATAAAGTAGTTCATAAGTAGTTTGTAAGTTTAGGGACTATGACCCCGCAGTTAAGTCTCTTAAGCTTGACAAACATTTGAACATTTAAACCACCATTTAAAACGGTTGTACGAATTCTGAAAATTAAGTGGATGGAACATAAATCACGAAAATGAAAACACGTCTTTGTGAAAATGTTCAAATGTTTGTAAATCTTATGGGACTTAACTACGGGGTCATCAGTTCCTAAACTTACAAACTACTTATCAACTACTTACGAACTAGGACGGCACAAGTATCCATGCCCGAGGGGGGATTCGAACCCCCGACCGTGGTGGCCGTGCAGACCGTGACTGAAGCGTCTCAGTCCCCTCGGCCACCGCGGCCGGCACGTCTTTGTGAAATAGAAATTTTACAGTTTAACGAATGGTGACGTTGTTTCAGTGTTCGTGTAAATTTCGTAATTCTGATTTATTTCCTTTACTTCCAGCTCCGAAACTACACGCACCTACAAATGATTTCTCAGAGAGCAACTCGTTTCACGTTGCCCCTTATTCTCCAAACTCGCTTCCCTCGGACTACTTTTTGTTCCACAATTTGAAGAAATGGCTGGCGGAACGAAGAATGTTCAAAAGTTTGTATAGCTTATGGGACTTATCTGCGCGGTCATCAGTCCCTAAACCTACAAACTACTTATGCACTACCTTATACTAAAGACTGCACAAGCAACCATGCCCAAGGGGGGGATTCGAACCCGGGGAACGGGCTCGCGCATTGTAACATTGTGCCTCAATGCGCTCCGCCGCGGCGGGAACGAAGATGTCATTCCAACGAGGAGGTGATTACAGAACATAATAGGCTTAGACAAGTCCTATTATTCGGAAGGCATGAACAGATTAGATCAGCGTTGGGCGAAGTGTCTAACAAGGAAAGTACTTGGGCTCGAACAAACACAAATACACCAAAATCGTATGAGAGATAATGTAAAGATCCCTTATTGCACTGCATCTGTAAAACTCTGCAGTCGTCCGTTAAAGGCTTCTGTGTGTGCCATGCCTCATTGCACTTTGACCTGTTGGTTCGACAGTACGGACGGTGCAGTGTGCCTCCGAAGGTGTGTTTTGTGATGTTATTTGTGTGGTGAAGCGTCAGAAGGGGCGGCGATTGCTAATCAATTCTGCTAATGTATTGCGATTAGTTGAGATGAAGTTACGAAGAACCTTTCTTTGTGAAGATGGTATTAGTGTAGAAGATGATTCATTTGCATGCTTTCTCGTATCTGTTATGGTACAGAAATATGATCATAAGTTAGATACTGTTGTTACAAACTCATAATAATAATAATAATAATAATAATAATAATAATAGTGATTATAATGACGAACAACTCATTGCAAGCGGTAGTGCTACGGTAAGTGCAGGAAGAGGCGATGGAAGCAGTGGTAGTGAATACCAACAGTTTTTCGGGAAGAAGTTTAAATTGTAACTATCATCACAGCTTTTGATGACAATTCGCTAGAGAACATGTACGATGATTATTACAAAAGTTATAGTTAAGATATCTGCATTACGTATGGTGTCTACAAATGTTCAAATGTCTATAAATCTTTCGGACCAAACTGCGTGGTCATCAGTCCATAGCTTACAAACTACTTAAACGTAGGTAAACTAACCTATGGACAAACACAAACACACACACACACCCATGCACCAGGGAGGACTCGAACCTCCACGGCGAGTAACCGCGCGCTCCGCAGCAAGGTGCTGTAGACCGCTCGGCTACTCCACCGTGGCATGGCGTCTACAATTACATCTAGAGTGCTATCTGGAACATGGTTGCAGAGCTTTGCAGAAAAGGACACCCACCAGCACATAGAGGTGTACGTAGAGATCCTGTAACCAAACTTTCATACAGATATGTTTGTTCGAGCCCATGTACTTCATTGTAAGTCTAAAAGGAGACTATGTCGAAAAATAAAAATGGTTTTCCCCAAACACAAGCCGATCGCTTGCATGTCTAGGTTTTTGAGTTTTGTACTGCTATTTTAGTGCAGGGTTGGTGCCGTAGCGTCCATTAGCTCGTTAGCAGAGACTTGGAGGAGAGTTGAGGCGGTGTAACCGGCAGCATCTGTCTGCGGGAGGCCTTGTTGCGGGCAGAGCCGGCGCAAAGCAAACAAATCCGACGCGATTGGCGAGAAAACCGACGCGACGCAGTGCAGGCGGCGGCGGCGGCGCGACGCCAGCGCCCGTGCCGGGGGGCGGCCGCCTCTCTAAATATTGTTGTATCATTCGCCCGCTGTTTGTCTACCGCGCCGGCCGAATTTGCCGCAGTAATGAGAGGGTGGGACCGGCCGCACTACTGCGCCAACAGTTGGCAGCCCTGGCGGCGCTCTCGAACTAGTAGCGAGCAGGGACAGACGGCCGCAGAACTGGCGAGTGGCGGACGCGTCGGAAAGGGGAACGGGAGAGGCAGAATGGGGGGAGGGAGAGAGGAGCGTGCGTAACCAGGGCGGAAAGGCGTAGCGGACGACGCCGCCGTGCCGGGCTGCAAACATTTGCGCTAAAATAGTCCGCCGAGTTCTTTATTTATATTCCGCACAATGGAGTCGGCCGCAGATAAAAGAGCTATCTGGCGCGTTTTTCCGGCGCCCCCGCGACGATTTCCATTTAAATTACTACATTCGAAATAAACGCTCCTTTCTGGCCGGACCGGCGCGGCGGCGAGATCAGACGGCGGCACCGGCGTACGCCGACGTGCTGCGACGCGTAATGCGCCATTCGCTGGCACCGCGGTACAGGTTTCAGCTTTTTGTTTATTTTATTACAGGTCCAGAGAGATAGAATACTACCGTGCGTGAATTTATATAGCCTACTAGGCTTTCTCTTGGACTACCGAAAAGGTTGGCTCAGGGGGGAAGCGTAGATAATACATCCTTCCCTCAGTTTCAAGTGTTGTCCATCAGTGCAGCTCTGTGTTGATGAGCGTTATCCTCCACCAGAAGAAAACCATCTCCCAGGGCACCAGCGTGTCGCACAACAGAAGGTGGGAAGATCTCGTCTCCATATCTCTGAGCAGTCAAAGTCCGCCTCCGTAGCTCAGTGGAAGCGTCACTGACTACAAAGCCGGAGGCCCGGATTCGATTCCCGGCAAGGGACTGGGTATTGTGTGTTGTCCTAATCATCATCATCATCATTGGCACGTAAGTCGCTCATGCGGCGTCAAATAGAAACACTTACACTCAGGCGGCCGAACAATCCCGTAAGGGATCTCCGGGTCAAGATAGCCATACGCTCATTTCATTTGAGCAGTGAAAGCACCATTTTGTATGTTCTAATGTCTGTAAATCTATCGGACAAAACTGCATGGTCATCAGTCCGTAGCTTACAAACTACTTAAACCTAGGTAAACTAACCTACCGACAAACACACACACCCATGCGCCAGGGAGGACTCGAACCTCCACCATTTTGTATGACAAAGAGGTCAGTATGTTCGCTATTAGTGACTCCTGCCCACTTCATTTGTCCGTGACGGTGATATGGTGAAGGTACCTCCACATAAAAGGATTGTTCCGAGTTCTGCCTTCTCTCAAGATGAGGGAAAGACGACTGACCGGCTGAACACAAAAACTTGACTCATCTGTGAACAGAACAAGGCGCCATCGCTCAATCCTGATGTTCCTCCACCTAGTAGAAACTAGGGTAAATGGTCGCGGTTTTACATCTACATCTACATGGGATACTCTGCAAAACACATTTAAGTGCCTGGCCGAGGGTTCATCGAACCACCTTTATACTATTTATCTCCCATTCCATTCTCGAATAGCGCGCGGGAAGAAAGAACATCTCACTCTCTGTTCGAGCTCTGATTTCTCGTATTTTATTCTAATGATGATTTCTACCTATGTAAGTGGCAGTCAACAATATATTTTCGCATTCGGAGGAGAATGTTGGCGATTGGAGTTTCGCAAGTAGCCCACGCCGCAGCGATAAGCGCCATTGTTTTGATGTTTTCAAAATGTTTGTATAGCTTATGGGACTTAACTACGGGGTCAAACTTCCAAACTACTTATGAACTACTTACGAACTAGGACGGCACAAATATCCATGCCCGAGGAGGGATTCGAACCCTCGACCGTAGTGGCTGTGCAGACCGTGACTGGAGCGCTTCAGTCCCCTCGGCCACCGCGGCCGGCTTGTTTTAATGATTCCCATCCCAGATCCTGTATCATTTCCGTAACGCTGTCTCCCCTGTATCGTGACAATACAAAACGAGCTGCCCTTCTTTGGACTCTTTCGATGTCCTCCGTCAAACTCACCTGGGCAGCAATACTCAAAAAAAAAAAAAAAAAAAAAAAAAAAGACGGACAAGCGTAGTGTATGCCGTCTCTTTAGTAGTTCTGTTGCATCTTTTAAGGGTCCTGCCAATAAAACGCAGTCTCTTGTTCGCCTTTCCCACGACATTATCTACGTGTTCTTTGCAATTTAAGTCAGAAATAATTGTAATTTCTAGGTATTTTGTGGAGTTTACGGCCTTCACATTTGATTGATTTCTCATGTAAACAAAGTTTAACGGATTTCTTTTCGTACTTATGTGGACGACTTCACACTTCTCATTATTTAGAGTCAACTGACAATTCTTACAACATACAGATATCTTATTCAAATCGTTCTGCAGTTGGTTTTGATCTTCAGATGACTTTACAAGACGGTAAATGACGGCGTCATCTGCAACTTAAATTCTTATATTTTCCGCTAAATCGTTTATGTAAACAAGTAACAGCAGAGGACCAATAACACTTCCCTGTGGAACGCCAGAAATCACCTCTGTTTTAGTCCATGCCTTACCATCGATTACTACTAACTGTGTCCTCTCTGAGAGGATAATATATTCTTAGTTTAAAGTGTTGTCCATCAGTGCAGCTCTGTGGTGACGAGCGTTATCGTCCACCAGAAGGATGCCGTCTCCTATGGCACCAGCGTAGGGCACAACAGAAGGTCTATCTACCTCTGAGCTGTCAAAGCGCCATTCTGAACGACAAAGAGGTCCATACGTCCGCCATAGTGACTCCTGCCTACATCATTTGTCCGCGACCATGAAATGGTGGAGGTTCCTGCACATAAAAGGATTGTTCCGAGTTCTGCCTTCTCTCCAGATGAAAGAACGACGACAGACCCGGCTGAATACAAAATCTTGACTCTTCTATGAACAGAACCCAACGCCATTCGATCAATCCTGATGTTCCTCTGCGAAGATTCCGCGGGGTAAATGGTGTCGTGGTTTTAATGGGACAATAGGCCTCCGTGCATGGAGACGACATTCCAGAATGCGATTTCGGTCTGCTTCCTGCCTGGAGGGTGCGTTGTAGCTCAATTGTATTCAGTCTCCTGTCTCGATTTGCTGTTAACGGACATCTCTTGCCGATGTTACCCGTGGACGACCTTGGCCTTATCTTCTATTAACCATCCCTAGCGTCCGCGGCCCTGGAAATTTGGGTGACTCCAATTGTTGCAGTCACCTCCCTCTGTGTCCGTCCTACTTCTAACTTTCCTATGGCTTTCCATGCCATAGCATAGGGTAAGTTATATTGTTGTTGCACTACCTGCTCGCTACAGTATTTCAATAGGTTGTGTAAAAAAATGTTCAAATGTTTGTAAATCTATCGGACCAAACTGCGTGGTCATCAGTCCGTACCCTACAAACTACTTAATCTACGTAAACTAACCTAAGGACAACACGCACACCCATGCCCCAGGGAGGACTCGAACCTCCACGGAGAACACCCTCCCGCTCCGCAGCGAGACGCTCTACACCGCTCGGCTACTTCACCGCGGCTAGGTTGTGTAATTCGTTTGTTTGGTAGAGTAAACACCAACGGGCTCTGCAGAATTTTTCTATTATTACCGCTATTTCGGTTGCGTAACGTTGTTGTCTCCCCTCCGTTGTACCGACAGAAAGACGTCGAACCATTTTCGTTGATACTGCCGAAGAGAACACTTCAGTACCTAGGTATCTCAGTTGATGCCCTATTTGTTTTGAGCTCAATGGTAGCAACATTCCGTACTGAATTCTATATCTACATCCACTCTCTACAAGCCACTTCACGTTGTGTGAAGGAGAGACTTTTTGCGCCATTGTCACACCTCCTCCTCCTATTACAGTCGCGTATGGTTCGCAAAAAAAAAAAAATTGATTCCAGGTATGCCTCCGTGCGGGCTGTAATCTCCATTCGCCACGCTGACGACAATTAAATGTCTCTCGATACCTCATGGTCTATTCTCCCTGATACGGGAATACAGTATTGTGGCTGCGAGCATTATAGAATAAATAGGCTGTGGTATAGGAAAGAGACAGCGTGGCAAATGGAGATTTGTGTGTGGCGGGAGACGTGCAGAGATTAGTCCTCTGCAGTCGGGCTGGTCACTGTGTCCTCGGTGGCGGAGTGGTCAACGCGTCTGCCTAGTAAGCACGAGATCCCGGGTTCGAATCCCGGCCAGGCACAAACTTTCATTCGCCACAGTTTGGTATTCCATCTAAACCTAATGCAGTAAAGCCATAACATCGCAAATTGCGATTTATTTCATATACATAAGTATTCTGCTTGCCACATTCAAGTGCATGGCAGAGAGTTCTTTCCGGCCGCGGTGGCCGAGGTGACTGAGGCGCTCCAGTCACGGTCAGCACGGCCACTACGGTCGGGGGTTCGAATCCCCCCTCGGGCATGGATATTTGTGCCGTCCTAGTTCGTAAGTAGTTCATAAGTAGTTTGTAAGTTTAGGGACTGATAACCCCGTAGTTAAGTCCCATAAGCTTAACAAACATTTGAACATTTGCAGAGAGTTCTTCGAACCGCCTTTATGATGTTTCTCTACGGTTCATTTCTCTAACAGCTCGTGGGAAAAAGGAACACATAATTCCTCCCGTTTTAGATCTGAATTCTCTTATTTTATTTTGATGATCATATCATCCAATGTAGGTGGGTGCTAACAAAATATGTTCGCATTCGGAAGATAAAGTTTGGAAAATTTCTTGCGCCAACAGATCTCGTCGTAACGACTAACGTCTTTCTTTTAATGATTCCCACCCCAACTCGTGCATCATTTCCGTGACACTCTCTCCCCTATATCGCGATAATACAAAACGATATGCCCTTCTCTGAACTTTCTCTAAATCGTCTGTCAGTCCCACTTGGTGGGGATCCTTCAATACGCAGCAATACTCAGAAATAGGACAGGCAAGTGTGGTGTAGGGAGATTCTTTAGTAAAACTGTTGCAGCCTCTAAGTGTTCTGCCAACGAAACGTAAACTTTGGTTCGCTTTCCCTACAAAATTTTCTATGTATTTTTTCCAGCCGGCCGCGGTGGCCGAGGGGACTGAGGCGCTTCAGTCACGGTCCGCACGGCCACTACGGTCGGGGGTTCGAATCCCCCCTCGGGCATGGATATTTGTGCCGTCCTAGTTCGTAAGTAGTTCATAAGTAGTTTGTAAGTTTAGGGACTGATGAGCCCATAGTTAAGTCCCATAAGATTTACAAACATTTTTTAAATTCTTTCCAATTTAAGTTCTGTGCAATTGTTACTCCTAAGTATTTAGTTGAATTTACTGCATCCAGCCGGCCGCAGTGGCCGAGCGGTCTGCGGTGCGCCAGTCGCAGTCTGCACGGCTGCTACGGTCAGGGGGTTCGAATCCCCCTTCGGGCATGGATGTTTGTGTCGTCTTTAGTACAAGGTAGTTAATAAGTATTTTGTAAGTCTAGGGACTGATGACCACGCAGTTAAGTCCCTTAAGCTTAACAAACATTTGTACATTTTGAACTGCATGCAGTTTTGACTGATTTATCGTGTAAATGAAGTTTGACGGCTTTCTTTTAGTGATCATATGGATGACTTCACACTTCTCTTTATTAAGGGACAATTACCATTTTTAGCACCATCATCTTATCTAAATAATTTTACAGTTGCTTTTCATCTTCTGGCGATTTTACTAACCGATGACTGCATCATCCGCGAACATTTTAAGGGAGCTATTAGATTATCTCCTAAATCGTTTATAAAAAGTGAGGAAAAGTTTTTTGAGTTGTGGCTTTTCTACACAAAGATGATTTTTTTTTTTTTTTTAACTGGAGTCTGGGACCTTAACCACTACAGTTTGTTCATTTCTGGTGCGGTGTCTTCCATTCTGTTTGCGTTCCCAGCGCCGTCCCTCTCTCGTTGTTTCTGTCAGTCACTGATGATTGGCTACTTTCCAAGTTTTCGGGTGTTTTTTTTTTTTCCCGTGGGATGCTATGCGCAAAGAAAAGTTCAGCGGAGAGGAGGCACCAGGAAAATGCATTCCATCGCTCGACAGCGTAATTTTTTTCCGGCTCCAGATTAGTAAAGAAAATCCGGCAAGAGCGTCGGGTTGAAAAATCGCGAGGAGTTACCCTAATGGACTAAGCAGAATGTAAGAACAGCGGAATATAGCGCGCGTCAGTGGTGATACAAAATTTACGAATATTGCTCGCAGCTTTTCATAGCAACGGATAAGCAGGTAAGTGGACTACATGAAATATTTAACCACGCCTTTCCCTTTGACGTATATTCCTGCTAGAGTCTACTCATAAAGCGTCTGACGAGAGCTTAATACAGAATGCAGAAAAGGAAAGGGATTCGAACGGCTAACGCTGTTAAGCTTCTTACGTATAAGCTAAAATTTCCGTGATATTCCGAACGGTCTAATTTCTTTTGAGACCCTTCTTCCAGCGTACACAGATGTGGGATATTTTCCGATTTTTCAGCTGTGACAATTTTAATTAGCTTAACGACAGGTAGCTTATCATTAATAGTGGTAACTTAATTCCTGCTGTGTTTAGCTGCTAATCGACAAAAATTGGGTATGCCTTTGAGAGTCAATTTTTCATCACGCTTTTATTTTCTGGTATGCATCACGATACACACAATCAAGCCACTTCCCGATCCAGTAACACTTTTCGTACCACAGTAATTTTTGATTTTCATTTACATTAAAACTGGAGTTAATTTGTAATTTGCTTCCAGCTGAATGTGGCAAAGTATGCAAAGAAGATTGGTTTTGGATGAAGTATTCTAATACTTCAAGCCTGTAAATATATTATATTGTTCGTCAACTATATGTAGCTGGATATTTCTTTGTTCATTTTGCTTTTTTTGCGGGGAGGGGGGGGGGTTGTGAGTTAGGCGTCGTGTAAGCTACATTGCATTTTCTGTACAAGTCGTACGTCTTCTGTCTGGTGATACTTGGCAATAAGATGTGTAAATTAAAACTACCAAGAAGCAAGACTCTCTGGTTCCACTATTAACGATACGGAGTAATATGTCTCCTATAACGTTTTCATCAAGCAGGAAATATCATGATCCAAGAACAAAATGAATAACCAATAACGTCGGCCTGCATCACTTACAAGATAAATGTTCAGAATCTTCAAAAGTTTGTAATCCTAAGCGACCAAACGTCTGTCAAAACAATAAAATCAAATTATTGTAACTCTGTGGGACTTAACTACTCTGGTCATAAGTTCCTAGTCTTACTGGAAGGAGGAAGGAAGCTTAGGATTTAACGTCCCGTCGACAGCTTGCTCATTAGAGACGGAGCTAACACTCGGAGTTTTGGGTGAGGATAGGGAAGGAAATCGGCCGTGCCCTTTTAAAAGAAACCATCCCAGCATTTGCCTGGAGTGATTTAGGGAAATCACGGAAAACCTAAATCTGGATGGCCGGAAGTGGATTTGAACCACCATCCTTCCGACTGCGAGTCCAGTGCGTTACCACTGCACCACTCGCTCGGTCCTCGTCTTACAAACTACGTAAATTAATTGATACCAGGGACAACAAACAAGCCACGCCAGACGGAGGACGTAACCTGGCGCTCCACACCATACCGACATTTTCGCGCGGGGAAGATGACCGAAAATTTCGCTCACTAATATTCACCATCAGAGTAAAGAAATAGGTTGCAATATCTTTCCTTTTTTTGCCTTTTAAGTTATTGGACAGCATTCACAGAAGTCGGTACACTGTGAGAAACTGAGTTTTCTTGTAATTAATTAAAGGGTCGTAGATAAGGGAGCGCGGATTCGTTTTAAATTGTGCCCTAATGACCGGAAATGTCCTGAACGCAGTGATTATACAATTAGACTCATAAGCAGAAAGAAAGGTCTGTAACTTCAAATCCAATACCTTCATAGTCATAATGACAAAGATAAAAAGAAAGCAAACTTCCTGACAGATTTAAAAGGTGTGAAGCAAGATCAACAGGTGAAAATGCGTACCTACAGCATATTGGTAAGAAAACGTATAAGGTATGAAAGGCACGATTTCGAGTTGGATGCACTGTCCTGCACTAGGATCAGTGGTGTATGCTGGGTTTGTAACTTGGACTATCGCTACTATCTCACTTTTTAAGGTTTACCAAGAAAGAAAAGGTAAAAAAATCGATATCTTGCGCTGTTTCCGAGAAATTTATAGTGGCCGTGCCAAATATCTCAAGACATCAGCAGCAAACGGTTACTGGCAAATGTTAAAGCGTTGAGGGGGACATCCAATGACACTATGCTCGTCCCCCCAGCCTCTACCGAAACCTATGATGGGTGGTGGGAGACAACTTTCAAATCTTTTGTAGGAACGCCTACTTTTTATTGCAGATTTGAATTCTTCTTGAAAGAATATGTAACTTTCGTATGAATAAATTTTTTTTTTCGTTACATGATAAATGGCTCTGTAATCGGCAAAAATGGAAGTTTAGCGTACCTGTGGCGAACTTCTTCAGCATTTCTGTGGGACTCATAGTACCAGGAAAGGATATCTACTCTCTCTCTCTCTCTCCCTCTCTCTCTCTCTCTCTCTGCAATTGTTAACATCGGGGAACAATTGCGTAGTGTTGGGTACAGTCAGAATCAATGTAATACAACAAACTGTCTGGCCGCGGATTATAGTTTGTGTTGCATTCGATTGTGGGAGATGTCACGAGATATCATTAACAGAAACATGAAAAACTGTAAGCCGATTTTCCTGATCTGATTTTATTTGTTAGAGATATTACCGTTTTTCAATAATTTCCACATTTTTAGTTTATTTCCGTTAGACCACCACACTACTAACGATCACGAACTTTAATTCAGTTTCTGTGTTTCAAAGATAATTGCCACTACTGCCAAGGCTCTCCATCGGAATAGCACCTCGGCAATGGACATATTGGAACAATCCTATTAAGGTGATACAAATATCAATCTAATACAAATAAACAACCTCTGAAACGGATTTTCGTCTCGAATATGTCAAAGACAATAATGATAAATCTGAAGCCTAGTAAGCATGGAGGTCTGGGTTCGATTCCAGGCCTCATCACAAATTTTAATTCTATGCTTCAGATTTATTATATTAGAGACAAAAGTCCGTCTCAGGGATTGTGTATTTGTATTACATTGATATTTATATCACCTTAACAGGATTGTTCCAATATGTCCATTGCCGAGGTGCTATTCCGCTGCCTGGAGAGCCTTGGCAGTAGTGGCAATTATCTTTGGAACACAGAAACTGAACTAAAGTTTGTGATGTAGAGGGAAATAGCACTTAAAATATTCCGAGGCGCCTTAATCGTTAGTGGTGTGGAGGTCTAACGGTAAGACGTCTGCCTAGTAAGCATGGCGGTCTGGATTCGATTCCCCGCCGCATCACAAATTTTAATTCTACGCTTCAGATTTATCATTATTGTCTTTGACATATTCGAGACGAAAATCCGTCTCAGAAATTGTTTATTTGTGTAGGTAAGTGTTTATGCACGACGAATAAAGCGCTGGCGGATCACTGTCTGAAAGGACCGCTGTTGTTTTCTATCTATATAAATGATCTGATGGACAGAGTAAGTTGTAATTTGCGGCTGTTTGCTGATGATGCTGTGGTGTATGGCAGGGTGTCGTTTTTAACTGACTGTAATAGCATACAGGATGATTTAGACACAATTTTTAGTTGGTGCGAAGAATGGCAACCAGCTCTCAATGTAGAAAAATGTAAGGTGATGCGCATGAGTAGGAAAACAATCCTATAATGTTCGAATACAGCATTAGTAGTGAGCTTCTTGATGCTGTCGCGTCGTTCAAATATCTAGGCGTAACATTGCAGAGCGATATGAAATGGAACGAACATGTAAGGACAGTTGTGAGTAAGGCGGACAGCCGACTTCGGTTTATTGGGAGAATTTTGGGATGATGTATAATGTTCGAATACAGCATTAGTAGTGAGCTTCTTGATGCTGTCGCGTCGTTCAAATATCTAGGCGTAACATTGCAGAGCGATATGAAATGGAACGAACATGTAAGGACAGTTGTGAGTAAGGCGGACAGCCGACTTCGGTTTATTGGGAGAATTTTGGGATGATGTACTTCACATATAAGGGAGACCGCGTACAAAACGCTTGTAAGACCACGTCTTGAGTATTGCTCAAGTGTTTGGGACCCGCAGCAGATAAGTTTAAATGAAGACATAGATGCAGTTCAGAGGCGAGCAGCTAGATTTGTTACTGGTAGGTTCGACCAATGCGCGAGTGTCACGGAAATGCTCCGGCAACTCAACTGGGGATCGCTGGAGGAAAGACGACGTTCTTTTCGTTTCTGTCGAGTAAATTTAGAGGGCCGGAATTTGAAGCTAAGTGTAGTACGATCTTGCTGCCGCCTACTTACATTTCACGTGGTGATCACAAAGACAAGATAAGAGAAATTAGGGCTCGTACGGAGGCATATAGGCATTCTTTTTTTTTCCTCGTTCTATTTGGGAATGGAATAGGAAAGGAAATGCCTAGTAGTGGTACAGTGCACCCTCCGCCACGCACCTTACGGTGAATTGCGGAGTATGTATGTAGATGTAGATGAAAGGTATTGACCCTTGATGTCTGGATAAGATATGCTATCTCCCCTGCTGTGTAAAACATTCAGGCCGTTACAGGGAAGTGGCATATTCACAGCGCTTTAGGGACGTATTAAAAACGTACGGCCGGCATTTGTCACCGCCGGCATGTGGGAGCCGCAGTATGCGGGGAGACGGCGTTTATTTCCGGGTTGGCGACTGCTCATCTAAATGTAAATGGCGCAGGTGCGGGCGCCGGCCTAGCCGCGGGCGTTTAATAATTAGCGAGGGACACAGGAAGCGGCCTTGTGGAACACCGGGGGCTGCGCTGCCCTGGGCCACACGGCTGCCCAACTCCCAAAAGCCAGCAGCTATGTGCCACATGACTGCAGTCGCGACCATCTGCTGAACACCTTTATCAAGGTATAACGTTGCCCTTGCTTCGTATGATGCCATAATTATTAGATTCCGTGATTATATTTTTTGGACAAGGAATTGATGGTACCGAATTTTTTTGAATTTTGAAATAAGTTAGTTAAAGTACAGCACAAAATGAACATTAAAGCAAATAAACCGCGGGTTGCATATTAAAGTCGGGCACCATACAAGCAACAGCACGTCATAAGACTTACGGAAAGCATCTAGCCGGATCCTGAGCTTCGTGTTGTAGAAGCTGGAAATAATAAACTTTAATATATATATATATGAACGATGAAGATACTTTCCGTAGTAGATCAACGTTCAGAGTGTTCACTTCGCTCTTCATAGTTGTGTGACCGTGGGTGAACATGAAGTTACTGGTAATGGTAAAAGGTAAGGTAAAGCAGTCAATAATCCGAAGATTGGTTTGAACACCACAGTGCTTTACTAGGCATGGTACTGTTTGGAGGTGGTATGCCGTTGCCTTCCTCCGACCTTCGAACTGACTTACCCAGTCAGTTATAGGGGGACCTACAGCTTAACGTGGGTTCCGAACCACGGTGCTACTCGGTATTTTTCACATGGGAAATATTGCCAGAGGTGAAAGAAGTGGAAAGTGACAGATAAAAATCCTAGGACCTGCCAGGGATCGAACCCGGGACTGTTGGATTTGTAGTCTGGCACTCTACCACTGTGCTACGGATCCGCACTATTATGGAATAATAAAAAGAAAAGATCGGACTTCGTGAAATTACAAAAGAAATGACTGCAGGTTCTAAATTCAAGCAAAGTTTAGTATATGGATGATTGATTGATTGAAATTTTGCAGACAATGCCAAGCCATTGTAATGGTGTCTGAACATTAAACTATTACGGACGTCGAGGAGCTGAAAACAATAGAAAATGAGTATTCGACGTGGAGGGATTCATTTAAATAAAACCCAAAGAGAGGGGATGATTTTAAATTTAAATAATATTTTTTTATAACAACTTGCATCACAATACCTGACATTGAATAGATACATGAATGGAAGACGTCCGTACAGAACGAACATAGACAAGAGTGTGAGTAAAAAACTACTATCACGGTTCCGTCTTCTCGCTTGTTTTTAAGTAAAAAATGACGAACGAAATTAAATTAGTTGCATTGCGAGTCAGAGGGAACCGGAGGCGATAAGCATCGCTGATCAAAAATAAACAAAAGAAAAATTTAAGTGTATCATTACAAAGGGGACAATAATATATCATTAATTCTATGGCTAAATTCTGTACTAAATTTTGGGAATTTCTTATTTTTCCCCATTTCTGAGTTAGTTTTCGACAAATTGAGAGTTATTCCATCACAGCTGTGAAGCTGTGTCTTTGTGGCCAAGGCGGAATGGCCGAGCGCATTGAGGCGTTATGCTACGATGCGCGAGGCCGTCCCCCGTCGGGGTTTGGAAACCCCCTGGAGCATGGATGTTTGTGCTGTTTTTAGTATAAGTTAGTATATAAGTTTAAGGACTGATGACCCCGCAGTTAAGTCCCTTAAGTTTAACAAACATTTTGAATATTTTGTCTTTGTGATCATAACGCGAAATGTAAATAGGCGGCAGGAACATCGTTCTACACTCGCAAGGAAAGTACATGGGCTCGAACAAACATATTTGTATGAACGTTTGGTTACAGAATCTCTACGTACAACTCAATTTGCTGGTGGATGTCGTTTTTCTGCAAAGCTCTGCAAGCATGATCTAGATAGCACTGTAGATGTAATTGTAGACGCCATACGCAATGCAGATATCCTAACTATAACTTATGTAATAATCATCGTACATGTTCTCTAGCGAATTGTCATCAAAAGCCGTGATGATAGTTGCAACTTTAACCATCTTTCCGAAAGACTGTTGGTATTCACTGCCACTGCTTCCATCGCCTCTTCCCGCACTTACCGTAGCACCACCGCTTGCAATGAGTTGTTCGTCATTATCATCCCTATTATCATTATTATGAGCTTGTAACAACAGTATCTAACTTATGCTCGTATTTCTGTACCATAAAAGATACGAGAAGGCATGCAGATGAGTCATCTTCTACACTAATACCATCTTCACGAAGAAAGGTTCTTCGTAACTTCATCTCAACTAATCGCAATACATTAGCAGGATTGACTTCCAATCGCCGAACCATCTGACGCTTCACCACACAAATAACATCACAAAACGCAACTTCGGAGGCACACTGCACCGTTGCTACTGGCGAACCGACAGGTCAAAGTGCAAAGCGGCATGGCACACGCAGAGGCCTCTAACGGACGACTGCAGAGTTTTGCAGATGCGGGAGTATCACTAGTGCAATAAGGAATCTTTACATTATCTCTCTTACGATTTTGGTGTATATGTGTTTGTTCGAGCCCAAGTATTTTCCTTGTCAGATTCAAATTCCGGCCCTCTAAATTTCCTCAACAGAATTTCTCGAAAAGAACGTCATCTTTCATCCAGCGTCTCCTTTTTAGTTCTCGGTGGATTTACAAGACACTCGCGCATGGTCGATGTATACTTTGTCCACCGCCGGTAGCAGCAAGAAGGTGGAAGTTTAAAACCATGATAGCCGCGGTGGAGTAGCCGAGCGGTGTAAAGCGTCTCGCTGTGGAGCGCGCGGTTGCTCGCCGTGGAGGATCTAGTCCTCCCTGGGGCATGGATGTGTGTGTGTGTTGTCCTTAGGTTAGCTTAACTAGGTTTAAGTAGTTTGTAAGCTACGGACTGATGACCACGCAGTTTGGTCCGATAGATTTACAAATATTTGAACATTGCTAAATTTTCTCAATAGACTTTCTGTAGAACAGAGGTGGGCACAAATCGGCTCAATGAGCAGCGCTCCTGCTCAGGCCGGAAAAAAAGCAACGTTCTCGCTCGGCCGGTAGTTATCCTAGTTGCCGCTAGGAGTTTGAATGCTCGCTGGCGCACGTAGTTCGCTCTTATCTTTATAAGATATTTGCCGGCTCGACTGCATGCGCTAGACATTTTAGTGAAGAGTTTCCATTACTTACTTATAAACATAATAGCATTTTCTCAGGAGATACCCACAGCAGTGGAATCTGTTCATTCGAATTGGATACTAAAGAGTTTGCTCTATTATCTTTAAAAGTTATTTAATAACTCACTCAGTCAGGTGCATTTCTGCGTCTACGTTAGCACGTTGGCTGCGCATAACGCCATCTAGTCTTTTCAGCAGGAACTACGTGATGGACGGCAGCTGCTCGCGGCTCTACTCCCGCTCAGGCAGGCGGCTCCGAGAGGGCGGCTCGCTCATTGCCCACCTCTGCTCTAGAAGAACGACGTCTTTCCTCCAGCAACCCCCATTTTAGTTCCCAGGGCATTTCCATGACACTCGCGCATTGGTCACTGTATAGATTACCTTGTCCACCGCCGGTAGCAGCAAGAAGTTAGAAGTTTAACCCTTTCGTGGTTGTCGGGACATATACGTCCCACTAACTTCAGACCTCATTTGTACAACAAGGTGGTGAGTTGCGTAATTCTGCATAGTGTTGCCATCTGTTGTTGGCCCTTCAGAATGCGGAAAAAAATCGAGGCACTGAAATTCTTACAGTGTAGAAGGCTGTGACTGTTTATGTGTGCTGCCGCGTGAATTTTCGCGCCGTAACCATTGTTTATTGTGCCTTGAATCGGTTTTCGTCGTTTTCTCGCTACCGAAAATGTCCGAATTCAGTGTATTTCCTATTTTATGTTTCTTAGAAGTTTACAAGCAACAATTACGCTCTCTAAAACACATTTTACTTCAAAAGTTTTTTTTTAGTGAATTTACAATTAGTGGGACGCATATGTCCCAGTGATCATTGTGTAGCCCTATAGTGCCTTTATGTTGCGATATTATAGTACTCATATTTCAAAGAAAAACAGTTTTTCTGTAAAGTTTTGCGCTAATAAAAGACGGTATGTGGTTTACTATTATCTGCATTTTCTATTATAGAAGCTGCGAGACAGCTCTCTCGCTTTTTTTTATTTTTTTTTATTTTATTTTTTAAATATGGTGTGCATTACAAATTTTTGAATCATATACGTGTTTAGACCCTATGACATTTAGGATAACTTAAGAAATTATTGTAAAAAGTCTTAGGTAAATCGGTGCCAGAAATGATCAGTGGGACGTATGTATCCCACCTTTTTTTTTTTTTTTTTAGGAAAACAAGGAATGTGCTAAAATTTTTTGAGTGTCATATTTGTAATACTGACCCAAATCGGACTCTGTGACAGCTGAGATAACTTAAGATATTCTAAAAAATGAGTAAAAACCACGAAAGGGTTAAAACCATCAGAATGAGGTCTGCGAGTGGAAAGGCAGGGCAGTACGGGGTTGAGCACGTGTGAGAAGTCGTCGCCGGTGACACTGTGTGTGTGTCGGCCATCCGTCAGTTGGCGCCGTTTGACGGCGGCTAATTTGGCTAATTGCTGGCCGCCGCCGCCGCCGCCGCCGCCGCGCATGCGCAGACGCGGTGGGCCCGTGGCGCTTGTCGTTTGTTTGCGGCGCTGAAAGCCGGCAGTCAGCACACGAGTCCCCGCGGGTCGCTTTATCACGTACCGTATTCAGCCGAGCCTCTGCAACCGGCGTGAATGCTCGCTAGCGATGACGGGCGGCACTTTGCCGTCTCGCGTCTCCGGCTAGAGGCTTCAGAGGTGTACAGGCCGACAATCTGCCGAAAACGCCACTACATTCCTGCAAATTATTCGGATCGCAGGCATCTGTTTCGTTTGTTCGCAGTACAAGCCACTTAGCTCATAATTTTATAGTACATTGACTGCGTCTTTATTACTCAATGGGTCTAAGCATGGGTGGTGGTTGAAACCCCTCCCGAAATGTTGACAAAAGTAACAAACACTGGTATAATATTCACATAATATATGACATCAACTGCGATTGGGCAAAGCTAAAAATGTGTACCTACATGTATATAAACACTGGCATAATTGAGACCGCCTGCATTTTGCCAAGACTGAGAAGCATTTACAGATGCTCCATACAATCTCCATTTTTCCCCATGCGATTCCCGTATGTTTCGGAGCCTTGGAGATAGCATTCATGGCCATCGGTATGTTTCTGGCGAAGAAGCTCACGCAATGTATTAACAGTTGTGGTGATTCTACTAAAGTGATGAGCAGTTTAACTATTGGTAGTTACAATGCTAGACATATATTACGAGGTCAGTCAGCAATGTTTCTTGATGCTCCTATGTAAACGACTCTACAGCATCTGTACACTAATTCATTCGTCATTGACAGTTTACAAATAATCCAAAAAATCGAGTGCTTCTCGGATCAAGTTTCACGCACTTCCTTCAAAATGTTCAAATGTTTGTAGAACTTATGGGACTTAACTACGGGGTCATCAGTCCCTAAGCTTACAAACTACTTATGAACTAGCTAATACTAAGGACGACACAAATATCCATGCCCGAGGGGGGATTCGAACCCCGACCGTAGTGGCCGTGCAGACCGTGACTGGAGCGCCTCAGTCCCCTTGGCCACCGCGGCCGGCCACGCACTGCCTTTGTGATTGCTATCCGTGTTTCAAGCCTAATTTTCTCATCTTTATGATAAGACTTGTCTTGTTCCTATTTTGCAGACTAGGTAGATTTTCAAGAAGTTTACTTATTTTGTACTAGCTGAAAACCCGGCGTTACCCGGGTATTTATTTATTTATTTATTCCTGCCATTTTTCAGATATATATTCTTTTGTATAAGGACTGTATGTCTGTAAAATCTCTTGGGAATACAATTAGTAGTATAGACGTGATAGATTAAAACTTGGTGCGTAATGGAGCGGTTTTCCATGAATGTTACTGTTCATGTGCTCATACCTCATGAACTACGTGTCGTACTATGATACGATTTAGAAGGCACATTCAACTACACTTCTGTATACTGCCTGTAAAACTACCTACGGCTACAGTTTCTAGTGTACAAATTATAAATTGTCACGTCATGTCGAATGCCGTAGTTTTACTCCATAAACAGCGGAAAAGTAGTAAGCGAGAAACATTTTTCCTTTCATCATTTTGCTATGGTGTCAGCGAGAAAAAGTTTAATAAAGGTTTGAAATTATGTTTAAAGTTTGTTGCAAGTCGCTACGTACTGTCATTCTCATAAAGTGTATTTCGAAAGTCTCGCCGCATTATATGGAATTTTTTGCGATTTCTATTGGTTATGACGTAATATCTTTCGAACCATGTGCCGTATGTGATTGTTTACCATGCAGCAATTGTTACCTCACGATAAGGAATGTGTGTACCAAATTTGGTTGAAATCGGCCCAATGGTTTAGGAGAAAATGAGCAGCATTGTCGCAAAATGCAGCACTATTTCGCGCATCTCATTGTTTATGACGTCATATCTCGTGAACTATATATCGTGTGTGATTCTTACACTTACGGCGACCGTCCTCATTGATTGAAGCGTACGTGTACAAAATTTCATAAAGATTGGAACAAGACTGTAGATTTCTATGCAACACGTACAAACATACGGACACTCTGCTTTATGTATTAGATCTATACCCTGGTCACAGAATAGGGAACATACAGAAGGGAAAGCTGGGGGCGGCGCCTTTGATCTGTATGTTACCAAGCGTTGCGCTCGACGCCATATTGAAAAGCAGTAAATGCGGAACTATAGCCACTTAGTACTTTGGCTGGAAATGGACTTTTTACGAACTGCAGCTAATCTCACCGACTTTTACGAAAGGAAACGGCCTTTCATTGTGCTGTCAACTATTTTGCGCCCTCTTCTTACACCTAATTGTAATCCAACGAAAACAAATAGGCCTAAATTTTAATACAACTACGAAAATGTACGGTGGAATCGATGATCGTTTTATTTGGTGCTTATCTCTAGAAAAATCTCAAATAACGCGAAGTTATATTTGGGAAATTAGTTATAAGCAAGAAAGTGACTTTACAACTGCCATGAATAAATTCGCACAAAATATTGAGTCAGACTTACCAGTACAACGTGATTACACAGAACTAATGACGTCTGGGCATATATAAAAGTTGTATTCGCTTTAGGAGTGTCATTAATTTACTGATCGAAGAAGGGCATATAGAGGAATCTGTCAACCACAGAGCAGGAACAGCATAAAATAATTATTCCCCTTAATCTATTTGTTTGAGTATCCAGGGAGCATTCGTTGCCAACATTAGCACACTACACCTCCAATGCCGTAAGTAAAATTTTACCTGCCTACTTGCGCACTATTCTTTGTCATTTATTTTATATTATTCCCTGCAACGTTAAACTTATAAAATATAAATGTACTTCAACATTTCGATGCTCGTGAACTGCTGCAGCAACAGCAACAGCGAGAGTTATCGTCAAGAGAAGAAGCAAGGCTACTTTTAATAATTATGCACACATTCGAAACTGATAACATTTAACTTTCACTACACATTTAGCGACGTTCACTTACTGCTCAGCATTTTTTGGGAAGGTGAAAAAGCTTATATCCTTATTTGTATTCGAATTATTGCGGCAATTAGGTGCTGAACACCATCGGCCGCGTTTTCTTTTATTGCTGCTCATATTAAAAACGGAACAGCTGCAACTACTGACACACAGTTCTTTCTTTTCACTGCACCAAATACTTGTTTACTTTTATGCAAATCGGGCGTTTAAAATACACTATTAACAAACAAAGACGGCGCATTACCACGCCTCAGGGTAGCGAGTAACCGCGCATTTACTGCTTTTCAAGATGGCCGATTCCGCGCATGCGCACTAAATTTTGGACGACAGACTGTAGCCGGAGTTTCCTTTCTGTATACTCCTTATTCTGTGCCCTGGTGACTCCCTCATCGTGACGAACAATTTTGGCATGTGCTGTATTCGGAGTCGGCTCGTCAAAGAGCCGCACCGGATTGACTAAAGAGCCGTATGCGGTTCGCTAGCCACAGCTTGCAGATGTCTCGCCTAGGAGATTGGCGAACGTAAAGATGTGGCACTTTTTAATGAGCAGTGTTGAGCGTGGAAGCACGGTTCTGGTTGGGTACACAGTCTACCGGGCACTTAAAAAGAAAGCTTGGTCTGTTTGCTGGGCTGCTGCAGACAGTTTTCATGTGCCTAGCAGAGGCGAGACGTTCCCTCCAGTTAGCGGCGAGCCACGCAGAGAGACGGCTTCCCCAGGAGGCGGGCAACCCGCGCAGCCATTAATCTGTGCGTGCCGACAGACACACAGGCAGGTAATAAATAGCCGCCGCTAATTACCCCACAATCGATAGCTCGCCCCGCCGCTACTATCGATTCGCGAGTCGAGACTGCCGCAAGCACAAGCGCTGCGCGTCTGCCGGCCGCCACGCAAAGGCACTTAAGGGTAGCCGCCTCTGGTAACGCCGCCTATAGGGGCAGCCCGTGGCGCAGCGACGGAAACTCGACAGACTAGTGGTATTACGGTGTCTGCCAGTTATACGAGTATTTTTCGAAGGACTTGCAAGTTCATTGACTGAAAATTTTGTTGGTGCTTGGTAGAATCAAAATGTTCAAATGTTTGTATAGTTTATGGGACTTAACTACGGGGTCATCAGTCCCTAAACTTACAAACTACTTATGAACTACTTACGAACTAGGACGGCACAAATATCCATGCCCGAGGGGGGATTCGAACCCCCGACCGTAGTGGCCGTGCAGACCGTGACTGGAGCGCCTCGGTCTCCTCGGCCACCGCGGCCGGCCTTGGTAGGATATTTGATACATGATCACGAAGAAACACACGACGCCGGTGTAATACGAGGCGCGTCCAAAAAGTCTCTTAGGATTACAAACTTTTGAACATTTGAACATTTATCTTCTAAGTGATGGAGGCCGACGTTATTGGTTATTTATTTTGTTCTTGGAGCATGACATTTCCTGCTTGATGAAAACGTTATAGGAGACATATTACTCCGTATGGTTAACAGGGGAACAAGAGAGACTTGCTTCTTGGTAGTTTTAATTTACACATCCTATTGCCAAGTATCACCAGACAGAATACGTCCGGCTTGTACAGAAAATGCAATGTAGCTTACACGACTCCCTACTCACAACCTCCCCAAAAGCAAAATGAACAAAGAACTATCCAGCTACATACAGGTGACAAACAATGTAATATACGAGGCGCGTCCAGAAAGTAAGTTCCGTTTGGTAATAAAATGAAATTGTACACAGATACAGAAGAAATTTTTATTGCACAAAATTCTACAACTCTTAAACTACTTTTCCACATAACTGCCGAAATTTTACAGGCATTTATCATAGCGTGGCACCAGGTTTTGTATACCTTCTTTATACAAATCTGCCGCCTGTGTCTTCAACCAGTTGGAAACAGTGAAATTTGGGGGAAGTACATAGCGAGAGCGCTAATTGTAACCTACGATTTTCCTGGATCTTGCCATCAATCGCGTGAACCAGTTCTTCTGTAACCAAAGGTGGACGCCCACTTCGTTCTTCATCGTGCACATCACTACGCCCGCGATTGAACTGTCGGACCCATCTTCTCACCATCGAATCACTCATCGCATGCCGGCCGCGGTGGCCGAGGAGACTGAGGCTCTCCAGTCACGGTCTGCACGGCCACTACGGTCGGGGGTTCGAATCCCCCCTCGGGCATGGATATTTGTGCCGTCCTAGTTCGTAAGTAGTTTATAAGTAGTTTGTAAGTTTAGGGACTGATGACCCCTTAGTCCCATAGACTTTACAAACATTTGAACATTTGAACTCATCGCATTTGGTCCGTAAACATCGCAAATTTTCCGATAAGTTTCACTTGGATTCACTTATCTCGCATTCAGAAACCGAATCACCGACCTGATTTCACAGGTGGCGGGATTTTCAATCAACGCCGAATTTTCAAAAAAAAATGATCAAATGTTTGTATAGCTTATGGGACGTAACTACGGGGTCATTAGTCCCTAAACTTACAAACTACTTATGAACTAGCTAACACTAAGGACGGCACAAATATCCATGCCCGAGGGGGGGGGGGATTCGAACCCCGACCGTGACTGGCGCGCAGCAGTCCCCTCGGCCACCGCGGCCGGCGCCAACATTTCAAACAAGCACAACAAAGCTTACGTAACTGACAGCGATCTTCAAATGGCGCACGTTCTTCTCCTTGATACACATCGTCTACAGCGCATGTGCGGAACTGCAATCGCAGCGCTGCAGCGGAGATAAATTGAAACGGAACTTACTTTCTGGACGCGCCTCGTATTAACAATATTTGCTGTTGAATCTTCCGGGTTATATGGTTGTGGTCGAAGAAACATATCTGCTCCTGACGTTTCGTCCAGAGCTGCGCTGGATATCTTCAGAGGTGCTACTGGTAGCGTCAGACTCACCGCTACCAGTAGCACATCTGAAGATGACCAGCGCAGCTTTGAACGAAACGTCAGGAGCAGATATGTTTCTTCTACCACAACCAAATAACCCGGAAGATTCAACAACAATTATTTCACCCGGTCGTGAAAGCCTTTACTGCATGATTCTACAATATTGATTGTTTTTCCACAAACTAGTCTTCGGTTGCTATGCCATCATCAGGTAAAAATGTTATGAGAAAGATTTTACAAGATGTGCATCAAAGAATCACATAAATGGGCGAAAGTTAATTATATCCATAATGGACGTGAGGTCAAGGTTGTAAACTTAATTATTTTGTCCAGTAGGCTCAACCACAGAGATCGTGTAAAATCACTAAATTATGACGCGTTTCAAGGGTCAAGGCCTCATCATCAGATAAACTAAACAAGAATCTTAAAACCTGACCTGTTGACCAGAGTAGTTAAGACTGATTTTGTCCATTGTATTTATGAATGCCGGGGCCCCAGCCATATATATTGTAATGAAAATAATGAGAAACACCACCATTAGCTGATTTCTTTTTCTTTCCTTTTATTTTTTTTTATTTTTATTTTTATTTTATTTTTTTAATCCTCATCAGGCCCTTAACTCTACAATGGTCGCGTAAGATCTCACAGACACATCTTACCCGCGATTGGCAACCCGCGCATCACCAAAACTAAACTTTAAATTGTTAATTTTCATAAACTAAATGCTCAGTTGCTAATATTGGAACACTTACGTGATTTTACCCTGGTTCTTTCTTCTTGTTCACTGCAACATCTGAGGTTAAAATGTTCAAATGTTTGTTAAGCTTATGGGACTTAACTACGGGGTCATCAGTCCCCAAACTTACAAACTACTTATGAACTACTTACGAACTAGGACGGCACAAATATCCATGCCCGAGGGGGGATTCGGACCCCCGACCGTAGTGGCCGTGTAGACCGTGACTGAAGCGCCTCAGTCCACGCGGCCACCGCGGCCGGCCAAATGTCAACTTTCTTGAAGGTATGAGACCTAACTACAATTGTCATCGGTCCCTAAACTTACTATTACTTATACTAAGAACAAGACACACACTCACCCATGCCCCAGAGAGGACTCGAAACTCTGACGGGAAACGGCCATTCCCGCGCGGAGCACCGCTATATCATAGGATGGTAAACAATAGCTCTAAATATGATATTTGAAATTCACTGATACGGACTTGTTAGAGGGCGACTAAGGGAATAAATACAGCAAATTATTCGCATAATTAACTTCTGCACACTTCTCTACTCAAGTAAACAGAGAAGTACCTGTCACTCCCTAAGAGGCAATATATCTCACAAACGGTGGTGCAGACAAATGATCCAGATTGGGGAAGGCACGAAAAGAACGCCAGGCGATGTGACGTCTTTGCGTGACTAATGGCAAAGCGCCGGCAAGTTTTAATTAGGATTTTCCGTAATGAGCTTTTCAAACACTGCCCCTCTTGTCAATCACTTGGCAGCGCTTATGAGGAGAAGGAGCCGCTTTAAAGGCGGGCAGGAACGTCTGCGACAGAATATAACTTTGGCGAGATGAGTAATTACTGCGGTATAAGAAACTTACTTCCCAGAAAAGTAACAGCCACAGCGAAAGCAATGCGATGTAGGGGACGCAATCTTAGGAAGGGCGTTGTTCGCTGTAAACAAGGGTAAGGCAGTAATCAGTTATGACAAAAAGTTAATTTGGATTTTTTTTTTTTTTTTTTTTAGATGTCCGGCTCGCTTGCAGAATCGAGTTTGCAAAACACGAAAGGTAGAGTACGCAGTCGGCTGCGGTGGCCGAGCGGTCTGCGGCGCGCCAGTCACAGTCTGCACGGCCGCTACGGTCGGGGGTTCGAATCCCCCTCGGGCATGGATGTTTGTGTCGTCTTTAGTATAAGGTAGATCATAAGTAGATTGTAAGTTACGCGTGGAAAATTTCGAGTCAGAAGGATTCGAAATAAACAACGGACTTAA
Source organism: Locusta migratoria (assembly GCA_026315105.1). Taxonomy (NCBI): domain Eukaryota; kingdom Metazoa; phylum Arthropoda; class Insecta; order Orthoptera; family Acrididae; genus Locusta; species Locusta migratoria. Next base: position 871,062,046 of record CM048744.1, read on the forward strand.
GCAGGGATATGCCCTGTCCCCGCAACTTTTTAATTTAGTCCTAGAATATATTGTGCGAATGGCAGCAGATAATTCAGAGGGTGTGGAGCTAAATGAAAAATATTAAGATATTAGGGTATGCAGTTGATCTAAACATTAGCGAAATGTTCAAATGTCTGTAAATCTATCGGACCAAACTGCATGGTCATCAGTCCGTTGCTTACAAAGTACGTAAACCTAGGTAAACTAATCTACGGACAAACACACACACCCATGCCCCAGGGAGGACTCGAACCTTCACGGCGAGCAACCGCGCGCTCCGTAAGAGCTCTGTAAGAATTTAAAGGGTTACTACTAGATTGCCAACAGCAATAGATAAAGATATGTTAAGAGATGTTCACATGCAGTTAGCAAAACTGAACGCGTTTTATTATTTAGGTGCGGAGATTACATCGAAAAATGGGATTGGATGCGAGCTGAGAAAGAGATAACGGGATGGAAATGCTTGCTATTATCACTGAACAGATTACTTTCATCACGTTTATTGTCTAGAAATTTAAAGATCTGAATATACAAAACTAGTATTCTTCCAGTGTGAAACTTCGTCTCCCACTTTGCAAAACGAAAAACCGTTTCGAGTATTTGAAAACAAACTTTTGAGGAAAATTTTCCGAGCACTGTTATTAAATCACGTAGGTTGCTATGGGCGGGTCACGTAGCTCAAATGGATGAAGGCAGGGCAGCGTGCAGAGTATTGGTAGGGCACGTCCTGTGAGGAGACCGAGGTGTAGATAGGAGGACAATGTGACGGCCGATTTGAGCAGCGTAGGTACTGAAGTCGACTGGAAGGAAATAGCGCGAGACAGGAACAGGTGGCGAAAGCGTGTTGCAGCGATAATGAAGTCCGGTAAGACCATTGGGTAAGTATGTCCGGCTCTTTCTGATTCAAGATTTCAACTTAATAAATATTTACTGTAATCTGGTATGTAACAGACACCTTTGTTCGGTTGCAAAATAAGTGTTATGCTACCTTGGTTATAACTTAATGTTCACGATTTCTAACAATACTGATATGACCAGCACTCTTCTTTGTCAACAGTCCCTCAAAATACCTACGAAAACTGGGTTTCGAGAACTTTTAACTCCTTCAGTGTAGATACAGGAGTTGGAGGAGTAAAAGGGGAGAAACCAAGGTTATGGGGTAACAGACGGAAGGAAAACAAAGCTGGATTCACACCACACCCGATCTCTTACGGAAACTCTCGAAATTCAGAGAGTAATGAGTGAAAATGGGCAGATGTACTACGTTAGTTGCGTGTGGCAGAGTTAAAAATTAACGCCTGGCTGGAGGCGGGAAAAGCAGAACTGCTTTGTAAGCAGAAGACCCGGGTTCGAATCCCAGCTCGGCTCAAATGTTCAACTTTGTTCATTTATCTCAATGGGCATTGACAACTAATGTAAACTCCTGTGTGTCACAGTATTTATTATTGACAACTGAGAGCACTACAATATCTCTTTGCGTTCTCGAGATCTTGGTTTCATACCTGGCTACGAACCCGCATGGTGCGCTAGGCCGGCCGCGGTGGCCGAGGAGACTGAGGCGCTTCAGTCACGGTCTGCACGGCCACTACGGTCGGGGGTTCGAATCCCCCCTCGGGCATGGATATTTGTGCCGTCCTAGTTCGTAAGTAGTCCATAAGTAGTTTGTAAGTTTAGGGACTGATGACCCCGTAGTTAAGTCCCATAAGCTTTACAAACATTTGAATTTTTTGGTGCGCTAGGAAATACTCTCCATTTAAGGGTGTCCCACTCAACTATTTCACACCAGATATCTCTGAAACAACAGGAGATACTGAGAAACGACTTTCACAGTCATGAACATACGACAGGGGCTTATGAAAGTAGGTACTATGAGACAGTCTAAAACGTAAAGAAATATAATTTTCAACACAAATGTTTGTTTTTTTAAATGGATACCGCATATTATTTCTTAAGTAATCGATAGAATGAAAAATCACAAAAAGAATGGCGTTGGTTTCTTCGCAATCCGTCAATTGTATTCGGAGAAACTGCGAGGCGAAGTTGACTTTTGAAACACAGCTAACACGTTCCGAGACTCAAGCGAGACTCACGGTTACGCTAGCAGCGCGCCTCATGTTCGCTTCGCAGTTTCTCCGGATACAATTGAGGGATTTCGAAGAAACCAACGCCATTCTTTTTGTCATTTTTCATTCTATAGATTGCTTAAGAAATAATGAGGTATCCATTTAAAAAGAACTTAAGTTTGTGTTGAAAATAATACATCTTTACGTTTTAGACAGTCTCATAGCACCTACTTTCATAAGCCCCTGTTGTACGTTCATGACAGTGAAATTTCGTTTTTCAGTATATGGGGTGAAACAGTTGAGTGGGACACCATACCATATCACAGATCGATCACTTGAGGTAATGCGCGGAACGTCAAATCGATTTTTTTAAAAGAGATATATTAATTTTTTTTACTTTTTTATTTATTTATTCTTATAGTTTCTTATTCGTATGCTTATCCTTACAGAGAAAGAGCTGAAGACTTGCAGCAAGCATAGACCAAATATATGGTTGTGGCATCTTGTTTCGCTGTATGTAACTTCCTCGCAAACGTCATCGCTGGCCTTCAGTCCGAAATTTTTTATAATTTGACCACTTTCAACCACCACATTTTCCACCCCCTTATAGCTGTCGGCATGGAACTGCTATTGTGTACAACGGGAGACTTCGGACAACAATTACACACAGACCGTTCGTTTGCGTTCTGTAGTTTTCGCTGCAGAGCAAAATATTAACACACACACACACACACACACACACACACACACACACACACACGTAGAATTTTATATACACCGATAACTTTCTGTCGCAATATCATTATCAACCCTCAAGCAACAATAAAACCATTTTCAAAGAGTAAATATAATTTTCAAAGAATCCTTATTGTTCCGCATTTCGCGTTATATTCTTCAAATTACTAAATATCTGTCAGATCGCTATAAAACCGTGCCTAAATCTTCCTCAGGTATAAATTAGTAACTGTACAGCCAGCCGCGGTGGTCGAGGGGACTGAGACGCTCCAGTCACGGTCTGCACGGCCACTACGGTCGGTGGTTCGATTCCCCCGTCGGGCATGGATATTTGTGCCGTCCTTAGTATTAGTTCATAAGTAGTTTGTAAGTTAAGGGATTGATGACCCCGTAGTTAAGTCCCATAAGCTATACAAACATTTGAACATTCTGAGTAACTGTTCAAATATTTAAGTCTCTGCGTCTCGTCGTTCGGACGTGATAAGCGTACACCGAATAGACATTCACATTAATATATATAGATAAACAGCTATCCGATCGCCATAAAACCGTGCCTAAAGCCTTCCCCGGGTAGTTATTAGTAGCTGTACAAATTTTTAGCTCTTTATGTCTTGTGGTTCAGACGTGATAAACGTACACCGAACAGACATTCACATTTATAGATATAGATATACGAGTTACACCTTCTCTCGATAAATGACTGAATTCCATATTGTTAAAGAAATCCAGGTGAGACTACTGAATAAAATACTCGGTATTACCTGCGCGAGTAGTCATTGGCCGAGCGTGCTACGCACAGTATATGCAAACTACTGAGCTTGCAAAGTAACTCGCCAGATTGCACGGCGGCACTCATTTCTCGCCGTTGAGCAGCCTTCTAGCTCTCCGCTTCCTTCGTCGCGGCGGTTTCCCTCTGCCGTCTGTTTGCCACGCTCCGGCGACACAGATTCCTGTTTGTTTGCGTGAGTTATGGCTTAATTTCAAGGACTGGTGGACGTCCTCCAAGGATACCGCCCGCTCGTCCATCACCGCGTCACGCACATTCGTTTCTTCTTTCAGCTTCCGAGATGTTTTGCCTCTTCTCTCCGTATTAACCAGAAGTCGCCAGACGTCCATTACTGTGATTTACCAAAAATGCGAGACGAAAAAGATGTTGTGTCTCCCTGTGGTGTTACGTTGTCTAGTCGAAGTACAAGGTCAGTAAAGCCAAAAGGAATTACCATCTACATCTGCTTGTACACTCCTGCCCATTAAAATTGCAAAACCACGAAGACGACGTGCTACAGATGCGAAATTTAACCGACAGGAAGAAGATGCTATAATATGCAAATGATTAGCTTTTCAAAGCATTCACACAAGATTGGTGCCGGTGGCGATATCTACAACGTGCTGAGATGAGGAAAGTTTCCAACTGATTTCTCATACACAAACAGCAGTTGACCGGCATTGCCCGGTGAAACATTGTTGTTATGGCTCGTGTAAGGAGGAGAAATGCGTACCATCACGTTTCCGACTTTGATAAAGATCGGATTGTAGCCTATCGCGATTGCGATTTATCGTATCGCGACATTGCTGCTCGCTTTGGTCACGATCGAATTACTGTTAGCAGAATATGGAATCGGTGGTTTCAGAAGGGCAATACGGAACGCCGTGCAGTATCCCAACGGCCACATATCACTAGCAGACGAGATGACAGCCATCTTATCTGCATGGCTGTAACGGACCGTGCAGCCACGTCTCGATCTCTGAGTCAACAGATGGGGACGTTTGCAAGACAAGAACCATCTGCACGAACAGTTCGGCGACGTTTGCTGCAGCATGGACTATCAGCTCGGGGACCATGGCTGCGGTTAACCTGACGCTGCATCACAAACATGAGCGCCTGCTTTTTTCTTTGGCGACATCGCGGTGAACGCACATTGGAAGCGTGTATTCGTCATCGCCATACTGGCGTATCATCCGGCGTGAGGGTTTGGGGTGCCATTGCTTACACTTCTCGGTCACGTATTGTTCGCACCAACGGCACTCTGAACAGTGGCCGTTACATTTCAGGTGTGTTACGACCCGTGGCTCTACCAATTCGATCATTGCGAAACACTGCATTTCAGCAGGATAATACACGCCCGCATGTTGCTGGTCTTGAATGGGACTTTCTGAATACGAAAAATGTTTGACTGCTGTCCTGGCCAGCACATTTTCCTCTCCACAATAGAAAACGTCTGGCCAATGTTGGCCAAGCAATTGGCTCGTCACAATACTCCAGTCACTACTCTTGATTAAATATCAATTTAATACAAATAAACAATCCCTGAGACGGATTTACGTCTCAAATATGTCACAGACATTATTGATAAATCTGGACCATTGAATTAAAATTTGTGGTGCGGACGGGAATCGAACCCGGACCTCCATGCTTTCTAGGCAGACGTCTTAACCAGTATGTCCATTTGCCGAGGTGCTATTCCGCTGCATGGAGATCATTGGCAGTAGTGGCAATTATCTTTGGACCACAGAAGCTGAATTAAAGTTTGTGATGTGGAGAGAAATCATACTTAGACTATTCCGAGGTGCCTTAACCGTTAGTTGTGTGGTGATCTAACGGTTAAGACGTCTGCCTAGTAAACATGGAGGTCCGGGTTCGATTCCCGTCCGCACCACAAATTTTAATTCAATGCTTCAGATTTATCAATAATGTCTGTGACTCTTGATTATCTGTGGTATCGTGTTGAAAGCTGCATGGGCATCTGTAGTTGTACACGCCATCCAAGCTCTGTTTGACTCAATGCCCATGCGTATTAAGGCCGTTATTACGGCCAGAGGTGGTTGTTCTGGGTACTGATTTCTCAGGATCTATGCACCCAAATTGCTTGGAAATGTAATGACGTCAGTTCTACTATATTTCACCAATGAATACCTGTTTATCATCTGCATTTCTTCTCGGTGTAGCAATTTTAATGGCCAGTAGTGTTCAAATGTTTGTAAATCTATCGGACCAAACTGCGTGGGCATCAGTCCGTAGCTTACGAACTACTTAAACCTAGGTATACTAACCTAAGGACAACACACACACCCATGCCCCAAGGAGGTCTCGAACCTCCAGAGAATGCAATCGCGCGCTCCGCAGCGAGACCCTTTAGACCGCTCGGCTACTCCACTGCGGCACCAAACAACTCTTACGGGAATTTCACTGGGACGTGTTTGATCATCCTCCTTACAGTCTCGCTCCTAGTGAATTTCTTCTTACACCCAAAACCTGTCCATGGTGGTTAACACTTCTGCGATGATGACGAGCTGAAAGAACATGTTAGCACATGGTCGAATACACAGGCGGCAACCTTCAAAATTCTGTTTGTACGAAATTTTGTAGGCATTTGTCATACCGTGGCAGAAGTCTTTGTCTGCCTTCTTCGAAAAAGGTTGCCGCACCGCGGTCAAGTAGCCGAGCGGTCTAAAGCGTCTCTCTGCAGAGCGCGAGGTTGCTCGCCGTGGAGGTTCGATTCCTCCCTGGTGCATGGTGTGTGTGTTGTCTTTAGGTTTACCTAGGTTTAAGTAGTTTGTAAGCTACGGACTGATGAGCACGCAGTTTGGTCCGATATATTTACGAGCGTTTTCTGGGGACTGTCTGACCCAGTGATGACATAGGACAGAGATGGGCAATGAGCGAGCCGCGCTCTCGGAGCCGCCTGCCTGAGCGGGACCAGAGCCGCGAGCAGCTGCCGTCCATCACGTAGTTCCTGCTGGAAAGACTAGATGGCTTTATGCGCAGCCAACTAACCCAGTGATGACATAGGACGCGTCGCCAGTGCTTGACGGTGTTGGATTTTGGGTGTCCGGCAGTGTAGTGACGGTGGGGACAGAGGTACGGCAGCCGCGATGCATGGAACGCTATGGAGGGTGCGGTAGCTCTGGCGGCTGATTGAGAGCTGTGCTGGACAAGTGCCGCGGTGGGGAGCCGGCGGGCAATTCATCAGGCGGGCCAGCACAAAGGCTCGCCAGCCAGCCGGCCGCTTTGACGGCGGTCCGCCGATCGAGCCCCGCGCAGGGCAAGCTCAAAGCGCCGCCAGACGTCGCCGACAATGCGGCGCGCATTAATACGGCCGGAAATGGGATTGGGCCGCGCCGGTCAATTTTACACGGCCGCTAAATACTGCGCAGTCTTGTTCCATTATGCAGGCGGCTTTGGCCGCGCGATGCCGGCACAGTTATTATGTCTCATGAATCGTTAATTCGCGCCAGAGGTGGTAATTATTACATGCGACGAATAAACTTTGCACTGCGAATGGGGGAAACGTTTTAACGTGCCGCGCGCGTGCGCACTGGTCAGTCGCCGGCTGACTTATTTATCTGTCGGTGGACCGTGCGATCCATTCCCCTGCAAAACACGTCGAAAATATATCGAAGCGTAAAAACAAGGCCCTACTTTTGGACGTGTTTGTTTTTTCGAAGCTTCGAATTTTTGGATTAATATTTGAAATGTCTTCATTTCTGTATCTATACGCAACAGGCATCTTATTGTGGAGCTCGGTCCAAAGCAAATTTAAGGTTCGTAGAATGTCATTTTTGCTGTTGTTTGCTTTCTAATTTTCACTGAATGCTCACGTAATTTCCATTTTACTGTCATTCAAAATGTTTGTATAGCTTATGGGACTTAACTACGGGGTCATCAGTCCCTAAACTTACAAACTACTTATGAACTAACTAATACTAAGGACACCACAAATATCCATGCCCGAGGGGGGATTCGAACCCCCGACCGTAGTGGCCGTGCAGACCGTGACTGGAGCGCCTCAGCCGGCCGCGGTGGCCGAGGAGACTGAGGCGCTCCAGTCACGGTCTGCACGGCCACTACGGTCGGGGGTTCGAATCCCCCCTCGGGCATGGATATTTGTGCCGTCCTTAGTGTAAGCTAGTTCATAAGTAGTTTGTAAGTTTAGGGACTGATGACCCCGTAGTTAAGTCCCATAAACTTAACAAACATTTGAACATTTTTTTGAGCGCCTCAGTCCCCTCCGCCGGCTACTGTCGTTGAAAGCACCATATATCTTGTACGTGATCCTTACACTTAAGGCGATCGTCCTCATCGATAGAAACTTACGTGTGCAAAATTTCATAAAGATTAGAACAACTGTATATTTATACAGGGTGTTACAAAAAGGTACGGCCAAACTTTCAGGAAACATTCCTCACACACAAAGAAAGAAAATATGTTATGTGGCCATGTGTCCGGAAACACTTAATTTTCATGTTAGAGCTCATATTAGTACGGATGAGGCTTCATTCCAACGTGATCAAATTGTAAATTTTCACAATCAACATGTGTGGGCTGCCGAGAATCCGCACGCAATTGTGCAATCATCTCATCAACGCAGATTTTCTGTCAACGTTTGGGCAGGAATTATGGTGATGTCTTGATTGGGCCTCATGTTCTTCCACCTACACTCGCTGGAGGACGTTATCATGATTTCATACAGGATAATCTCTACCTGTGCTGCTGGAACATTTGCCTTTATAAGTACGACACAATATGTGGTTCATGCACGATGGAGCTCCTGCACATTTCAGTAGTCGTGTTCGTACGCTTCTCAACAACAAATTCGGTGACCGATGGATTTGTAGAGGCGGACCAATTCCATGGCCTCCACGATCTCCTGACCTCAACCCTCTTGACTTTCATTTACGGGGACATCGGAAAGCTCTTGTATACGCAACCCTGGTACCAAATGTAGAGACTCTTTGTGCTCGTATTGTGGACGGCTGTGATACAATACGCCATTCTCCAGGGCTGCATCATCGCATCAGGGATTCCATGCGATGGAGGGCGGATGCATGTATCCTCGCTAACGGAGGACATTTTGAACATTTCCTGTAACAAAGTGTTTGAAGTCACGCTGGTACGTTCTGTTGCTCTATGTTTCCATTCCATGATTAATGTGATTTGAAGAGAAGTAATAAAATGAGCTGTAACATGGAAATTAATCGTTTCCGGACACATGTCCACTTAGCATATTTTCTTTCTTTGTGTGTGAGGAATGTTTCCTGAAAGTTTGGCCATGCCTTTTTGTAACACCCTGTATACAGTACGCACACAGAAACTAACACACGGACGCTCTGCTTTATATACAGGGTGAGCCATAAAAGAGAAAAAATATTTAGTACAAATTATCACACACAGAGCTACAAACATACATTCGTTTTCCGCATATTCCTATGTCAATACATGACAATGCAATTGAATGTTAAAAATCTGGAAATATGAAGTGGACTTTTGGGTGTTACTGTGCGCTGGTATTGGCCAAGGGAACAGATCGCCAAAATAGGCGCATTTGGGAGACGGAAAATCCGTATTTTACGATCGGGAAGTCTCTTCACCATCAACGGGTGGCTGTGTGGTGTGCAATGGCTAGTCATGGAATAATTGGTGCGATATTCCTTGACGCACAGTGGTTACCGAACGGTGCGTGAAATTGTTGGAAGATAATTTCATCCCCATAGTCGAAGGAAACTGTGATTTCGACAAGATGTGGTTCATGAGACGGAGGTCGATACCATCGAAGCTGGAGTGTGTTTGATGTCCTGGGGGAGCAGTTTGGACACCGCATTATAGTCCTGGAGTACCCAAAGGCCACTGGCATGGGTTTCTATTGGCCGCCATTACTTCGCGTCTGAACATGTGCGACATATTCTTGTGTGCTATATTAACAACAAGGTGTACAGAAACAGCTCAAAAACCGCTGCTGAGCTGAAAACAGCCGTTCAGGAAGTCATCGACAGCTTCGATATTCCGACACATCAGCGGGTCATGAAGAATTTCGCTATTTATCTGCGCCGCTTCATCACCATGGTAGACCGGTTTATGGGATATGTCATAAGTAAATACGGATATCTGTAGTAATGATTACATATTTAATAAAGTGCCTGCACGCCGTATTTTGTAACCACTTTACGTTTTGAATTTAAAAAAATCACTATCTTTGAGTATTCACCGCAAAGACGTGGCGACGAGCTGCGACAGGCACATACAAAAGACACACACATACAACACATTCAGCTATCGGCCATGGCCTTCTTCAGAAATAGAGCACTCACGCAATCACACAGGCACACAACACAGTCATACAACCATCACCTCCGACTGCCACACTTCGAATCACGCTCTGCAGCGAATCGGGGACGGGAGGGGAGGGGGAGGGGATAGAAAGGTTACGTCACGGTGGTGGGGATGTGTGTGTGTGCATGTGTATGTGTGTATATGTGGTCTTGTGCACTTGCAGTGTACATGAATTATTTTACTCTATTTTACTTTACTTTATTTTATTTTATTTTCTCCCCTCACCCGCCTCCCCACTCCATTCCGAAGCTGCATCTCGTTATTCCCATCTAACACATCCACACCACCGTGACGTAACCTTTCTATCCCCTCCCCCTCCCCTCCCCTCCCGTCCCCGAGTCGCTGCAGAGCGTGATTCGAAGTGTGGCAGTCGGAGGTGATGGTTGTATGACTGTGTTGTGTGCCTGTGTGATTGCGTGAGTGCTCTATTTCTGAAGAAGGCCATGGCCGATAGCTGAATGTGTTGTATGTGTGTGTCTTTTGTATGTGCCTGTCGCAGCTCGTCGCCACGTCTTTGCGGTGAGTAGTAAACTGTCCTCACTATATTATTTATTCCAACCTGGACTTTCCATTATTATATCTTTGAGTATGTTTCATAAGTTTATTTTAAATCGTGAACCGGTTTTTGGCGTACAAGGCCATCTTCAGACTTAACTGTTTTCATCAAATAGTTACAAAGTTTAGATTAGACTTGAAAGATATTTTACTCGTATACACTTACATTTAAAGACATACAAATTTTCATCTTTGGCTCTACTGTGGTATTACAATTAAATAGTTAAAAATTAATCATTAATAATTATATGGGAGGGGGACCAGGAAAATTAACCTGGAAAATCTATGTGTATAACTTTTTAAACTATTAACCATTCCAATAAATAAATTACTTAACAGACTTCTGTAGATTTTTTTAAATAACTTTTACATGGACTCTAGCATCGTGGGAGGTAATGGAAAACCACTATGTAAGATGCTACGTAAAAGTTACTTAAAATATTCTACAGAAGGCTTTTAAGTGATTTATTTATTGGAATGGTTAATTGTTTACAATGTTGTGTGGATTTTTCAGCTTAAAATTATTCTTGCTCCCCCAACTGTATGATTATTAATTTTTAACATTTGAATTGTACTTCCATAATAGAACCAAAAATGACAATTTCGACGTGCTTGAATCAACGTTTAAACGAGTAAAATGTCTTTCAAAAAATGTTCAAATGTTTGTAAATCTATCGGATCAAACTGCGTGCTCATCAGTCCGTAGCTTACAAACAAACTACTTAAACATGGGTAAACTAACCTAAGCACAACACACAACTCGAACCTCCACGGCGAGCAACCGCGCGTTCCGCAGCGAAATGATTTAGACCGAAAATGTCTTTCAAGTCTGTATCTAAACATTGTAAAACTCTTTGATGAAAACAGTCGAGTCTGAAGATGGCCTTGTACGACGAAAACCGGTTGACGAATTGAAATAAACTTGTAGAAGTTACTCAAAATTGCGATTTCTAATTCAGTGCAATGATGATCCACCAAGAACCGACGGAAGAATCAGTCGAAATTGAAGACCTCGAGGGTAAATAATAATATCCCTCAACTCATGCACAGGGTGTCTCACGAAATACGCCTGCCAGGTGTCCGCGGATCGCGCGGTAAGGCTCCCAGCCGCCGCCACCGCATCCGCCGGCCAAGGCAGCGCCCGATTCTCAGACTCTATTGTGCCGTGGGCGCATACACTGAGTTAAAGTCTAAAATACATTGCCATCTGATTAACCTAAGCGTACCTTTATTTACAGTAGATGTTGAAAATGATGCCCCTCTATCGAAAGAGTCAATCTTTTTTTCACAAACCAATAAATTCTGACAGGTATATGAACAATATCCTGCATACATTTTTTCAACAACTTTCAACCAACAAAAAGCTGTACGGTTATTTCATGCAGGACAATGCAAGACCACACATTACCAATGCTTCTATGGCAGCAATACGAAGTGTTTTGATGATAGGATAGTTGACTGGCCTCCTCGTTCTCCAGATCTAAACCCCTGTGACTTTTACCTTTGGGGAATGTAAAAAGACAAGGTGTATGCAAGCAGTCCCCATACACTCGAAGAGTTGGAAGACAGGATTCGACTACTCATTTTCCAGATTACGGCAGCCGAAATTCGTAGAGTGTTTGCAAATATGTTGAAGAGATGTCAGGCCGCTCTTTCCATAGAGGGACATCATTTTGAACATCTACTGTAAATAAAGGTAAACTTAGGTTACTCAGGTGGCAATGTTTTTTAGCCTTTAACTCAGTGTATACGCCTGCAGCACAACAGAGTCTGAGAATCGGGCGCTGTCGTGGCCCGCGGATGCGATGGCGGTGGCCGGCAGCGGTACCGCGCGATCCGCGGACGCCTGGCAGGCGTTTTTCGTGAGACATCCTGTACTTTTAATGTATTTGGTGGTAATTATCATATCCGACAACATGTTTAATTTTCTTCAACTAGTATATGAAGTTACAGACAAATGGCAAATACGACCGCACTGGCCGAGGGGACTGAGGCGCTCCAGTCACGGTCTGCACGGCCACTACGGTCGGGTGTTCGAATCCTCCCTTGGGCATGGATATTTGTGCCGTCCTAGTTCGTAAGTAGTTCATAAGTAGTTTGTAAGTTTAGGGACTGATGACCCCGTAGTTGAGTCCCATAAGCTTAACAAACAGCTGAACATTTTTGAAATGGCAAATATAAATATTGAAACATGTAATAGAAACTATTTTTCAAACATATCAGTCGTCATATCTCAGCACTTTATAAACGAGGGTTATCATTATTTTCCCCCGAGCTCTTCAATTGTCACTGTGTACTTTATATGCTACTTCCTAAAAATTGAGGTAGCGAAGAATCGAGACCAGATTGAGGAATAAGGTCTACACTTTTGAATTAAGTGTGCACTAAATATAAAAGAGGACCTAAAAAAAATGGTGACAGCGAGAAAATGTTTTGAAATGCGGATCCCTGTTATATCACGAGGAAATGTGAAGAATGAGTACTTTGCCATGCTGTGAAAATGCATATATTTATCCTTCCGGTGACGCAAAAGTAACTGAATACTGTAGTTGTGAAATGTAAGTGTGCTATAAAACTCCTACTTCAGTGTGCTACTGCTGGACTGTGGGCTGCGTGGTTTTTTGGCACCGTTTTTTTTTTTTTTTTTTTTTTTTTTTTTTTTTTTTTTTTTTTTTTTTTTTTTTTTTTTCCGTTGTACTAGCGGCTTTTTCGCGGCCACAGTTGGCGCGTACAATGAGCGCAGCAGAAGTCAGCTAAGAGGTGGTTGAGGTTTCGTTATGCGGCGGGCGCGTGCCGGCGGCATTTTGGCGGCGAGAGACAGGTCTAACAAGGGAGGCCGCCCCCACCCCCGCACAGGGGGTGAGTTATGGCACCCCGTCCTCGCGGCTTAATTACGTTAAAATACGATGCTAATGAAACAGAAACAAGCGCGCCCGCCCACCAAACACACACACACACACACACACACACACACACACACAGAGGGCCTGATAGTCAGAGAGCGCCACTACCTGCCCTAGCACCAGGGTGCGCCTAAAGAGTCCAGCCCCGCCCGCGTCAAGACGACGAGTTCAATCTGGCGAAATAAGTTAAAGTTTAAAAGTGCCGGCTTCCCTGGCAAATTAAAGCCATTACGCCCGGCGAGTCTTTGCGAACGCCCAGAAAAAAAAAAGTAGAGTGGCGTGGAGCAGGAGGGACACACTTGCAAAGAAAGTTTTACTCTAACCGTGAGCAGCTGTTACTTTTCCGGAAGATTAAAGGCGGCTTAATGTAGCAGCTGTGACTTTAGGCATGTTACCAGCAAGTTTGGGCCTCTTATCAACTTGCTAACGCCCTGGCAAGTAATTTTCAAGGGTAGGGTTCTATTACGTGCACCTGTAAACCGAGCATAGCGTACCCTTGCACGACTGCCGTCAGATTCTCAACTTATCCCCCCTGCTCATCATGCTCGTTACGAGTCTGCGGCGTTTAGCTGATTTCCGTAAGAGTTCTAACTTGGTATGGATCTGCAGTGAAGGGATCATATGCCCCCTCATCTCGTGGGGTGTTTCTAAATGATACCGACAAACTTCATGGATGTTAGAGGATGACTTAAACAAAAAAGCCATGTCTGGAAAAGACAACCAACGGCGCTACCGAGCTTCAAAATTGTAGGTTCTGGTGCTTGTCGCTAGGCCACCCCTCCGGCAGCTTTTGTGGCGAGTTGGTGCAGTGGTAAAGCACTGGACTCGTATTCGGTAGGATGGTGGTTCAAATGCACCTCCGGCCATCCAGATTTAGGTTTTGCGTGATTTCCCTAAATCACTCCAGGCAAATGCCGAGATGGTTCCTTTCAAAGGGCATGGCCGATTTCCTCCCCAATCCTTACCCAAAACCCCGAGCGTTAGCTCCGTCTCTTATGACCAAGCTGTCGACGGGAAGTTAAACCCTAAGCTTCCTTTCTTTTGTGGCGTTCTTTATTGTTTGTTAAGCTTAAGGGACTTAACTACGAGGTCATCAGTCCCTAAACTTACAAACTACTTATGAACTACCTTATACTAAAGACGACACAAACATCTATGCCCGAGGGGGGATTCGAACCCACGACCGTAGAGGCCTTGCAGACCGTGACTGCAGCGCCTTAGTCCCCTCGGCCACCGCGGCCGGCGTAGTGTGTTCTACCTGGACTTGTAGGACAGTATAGCAACATGACCCAAAGGCATATTCAATTAATTATGTGCATACCATTTATAAGTTGCCACTATGATGTAGTTTCATCTTACCATGCCTGGACAATTAAGATTCGATAATGACTCTTTGAATCGACACTATTCATCATGTAAAATCAATAAGCGATCTATGGCAAATAAATCTCAGAAAGGGATTCATAACTATTTAGGGTATCCATTCGTTAAATACAATAAAGGCGTCGACATGACGAAATATCTACCATATCTTACTTTCGATAGTGCGAGTGTAGTATGTCGTTTGTTTATGCGCCGAACGCGCTACCTTTAAGTGAGCAGGGCAGTTCGTATGGGAACTCCGATAAGTGTAGCCGCGAGTGTTGTGTTCAAACCGTGATGGAGGAGAGATTAAATATTTATCCGACTCATGTATGTATGTATGTGTGTGTGTCCCTGACTGTCGTAGTTGGCCCACAGTATCGTTCGTATTTTAGTACAAAGAGTTACGAGTACCGCGAATCGAGACAACCGCGCAGGTATGGTAACTTCAATTTTGATTGCACCAACAAAGCATCAAGTGGATAACAACGGCTACCACTGACTTCAGAAAATATTGTTAAAAAACTGACCGTGACCAGAAATGTACGACAAAAGCTCACGTTTGTGTTAATGGAAGAATATATGCATATTTCTACTGGTGCAATTTTTGTGTACTAAGTGCCAACAACCTCGAACTATCAATTTAAAGTTGGTATTATTGTGCAGCCTAATTAACTGTATCTATGACAGGAACAGCTCCCGCAAAGTACTGATCAGCCTTATCCAACACGTAAAAGTAGCCTGTTATTAAAATTAGCAAGATCTCGGGCAGTTGAGATCTGCAAATGTAAGTTATAACGCTCACTGCTGCTCTAAATTACTTTATGAGTGGCCACAATACATGTGCAACGGAAATTTATCTAACTGCTCACTCCTCAATGGAGCAGCCAACGTTTTAACAAACACAAAATCAATGTTAAAAATGAATAGATAATTAAACATGGGATGGGGAGCATGAAATCATAAAGCAGAGGTTTGATACTTTAAAATCATAATCTATTCAGTAAAATAACAAGCAAATAAATGTGGGGAGACCAAATTAAGCACAAAACTTGTACAAAAGTGAATTAAAACTTTTAATTACTGCCCATAATAAAATTATTTCTGCTCTTTATGAATATGGAGGTAACGTGGGAGGAAATTTGAAAATACACAATGGGTAGCTGATATTCATTCATTCATTCACACACACACACATTAATGCTTAGCGTTACATTACTCTCCAGAATACTTGAAAGCAGCGGCGTAACGAAGCGTTGGCGGCGTCTTGAAGAGATGGTGTGTGGCTTGATCACAAATTTAATGATACTGTCCACTAAACGAACTCATGTTCAGGGAGGAAGCGGCTTACTATTCTTAAGTACCACATGGTGTGCAACCACCCCAAATTTCATAGCAGTTACAAACCTAAATTAATTTAGAATAAGCAAGTAAAGCACATGCGAGAATTCACATAGAAGAAAGCCAGTATTAACAAAAGCATGGCTGAAGGCCGAAGTAACGACCATTATAAAAGCACGTGGTGCCATCAGTCATACAAGACAGGAAAGATGGAATCAAATAAGAAAATCTGAGAAATATTTAGCACACTGCGGATACAGAGATGACGCGAAAACCAGTGCCCTTTACCAGTTCTTTATTAGACACAATTTCTTTGGGTCTAGTTGTCCCGAATGTTCTGTGCCTCTTGCTCTCCAATGGAATGCATTCGAATATTAGGCGTGATGCTGTTTGCTCACCATCACCGTACCATCAGCGTACTCGGGATTTGTAACTACGTGTGGCGTCTATACACTGTGCAGTTCAGTACACGCGGCCAACAAATTGCTGTCAAAACTTCAGTGTTAAATAAAGCACGACTTCACAATTGGAACGTCAGTACTCTGATGCTGCCATCAGATAAATTCGCCCAATTCAGCTCACAGAAACACACGAAACGAAAATGCACTGATCTGAGCTGTACCTCTATTCTCAATTAAAAAAAAAAAAAAAAAAAAAAAAAAAAAAAAAAAAAAAAAAAAAAAAAATCGCACTGACATGTTTTACGGCCCACTTTAGATTTGTAGTTTTATAAGTTTTTGCAAACATTTTGCACCAAAATAATAATCGAAATAATAATAAATCAATTCATAAGAGTGTCTGAAACCCTTTTAGAAAAAAAAATAGATAGTGGCGTCACAGTCCAGCACCTTGCCCACTACGCTACGGCTATAAATCAAAACATGAGTTCTTTAATCTCATACTATTGATGGCCGTTGTTAACATGTTAATATGGCATTTTTAGACATTAGATTATCATTTATCGTACTAAGAGCGATGTGTGTTTGCTAATTCCTCAGTGTGCCGCTGCTTTGAAATCACAACGTGTAAATTACAGGATGGTGTCAAATCTCCGTTATTTTTGCAAATACGTCTCAAACGGTACGAAATATGAAAAAAAAAACATAAGGGAGCTAATTTGTAGAGAATTTTCTCATATACCAATTAGGTTATTCAATTTTCGTGTCAGATGAATTGTTCGTTTGCAATACAATTATATTACAAACGGTTATTTTTTGTTTTACTACCGTATTTTTTGTCCGAAAAATTAAAAAAAGGGAAGTTCTGGTCTCTGGCGGCCTAAAATCATGTCTGTAAAATTTGGTGCTGATTGGTTGAACGGTTCGTCTTAAAACCAGGGAACTCGTTACGGACAGACAGACATACATCCCAAAATCGCCGTTATTTTTGCAAATATCTTTGAAACGCTACGACATATGAAAAAAAAAACCACATAAGACAGCAAAGTTGTAGAGAATTTTCTCCTCTACAAATTCGGTTATTCAATTTTCGTGTCAGATGAATAGTTAAGTCGTTATTTTCATTTAAATTTCGAGCTGTCAAAAGACGATCGCAAAGGCCCACTTTTAGTGTTACTACTGTAGCCTAAAGTGGGGCAATTGGGCACAAATTACAAGGCACTTTCATTGCAATTCGTCTACACTGCCAACTCCTGAAATATTCACTAGTCCTGCTGAAATACGATATATAAAACTTCGTTATTGGCGTTTGTTTCTGCGTTTACAATACTGGTGACTGGATTGTGTGTGTTGTCTGTAATTGCAGCAGCAGAGGGGAGCGCCTCTTGCTGCGGCTCTCTGGCCAGCAACGGCTACGCCAATCACTGCCGCCCGTTCTGCCGTAACGAACGCCGTCCATCTCGGGGCTGGCCGCTGCTCCGTCCTGATGAGAAAGCTACACCGCCGCCCCAAACGGGTCCCCAGGCACAACCTCTGCAACACTACAGGGGGGCCGACGAGCAGATGCTCGGCGAGCTCTCGCCTGACTTCTTGACACACCAGTAAGCACGCACTGCTCTAAGGGAAACCTCTGATTACTTTGTTGTTGTTGTGGTCTGAAAGAGAAGACTGTTTTGGCGCAGCCGTCCGTGCTAACTCTATCCTGTGCAAGTTTCTTGAACTCCGAGTAACTACTGCACCCCATATCCTTTACTTGGAGGTGTTTTTTGTGGTTTTAGGGCGCACAACTGCTAAGGTCATTAGCGCCCAGAGAAGAACAGAGATGCGCTAGATCTCAAAAAATTGGGTAACTGCCAGTTAGAATATCAAGAGAAGGCTAAAATCCAAAAGATAAAAACAATTAAAAGGGTTAAATATCCTTTGATAAATTGGCCAAATTAATAAAACGCAAAACTCGAGCAGCTGCTCGTGTGTCATCAGCTAAAATTTCCTCCAGAGTAGACGGAAAGCGAAGGGCTACACGGAGATGATTAAAATTAACACAAGACAGTAAAACATGTCGCACCGTCAGCAATTCACCGCAGGAGCACTGCGGTGCAGGATCAGCGGTTAGCAAATGACGGTGGCTGAAACGGCAGTGACCGATCCGCAACCGGGCCAGGATGACCTCCTCTCGCCGAGAGGGGCGTGAGGAGGTCCTCCAAGCGGTCGGGATCGGTTTTACAGTTCTCAGTTTATTGTCGTACAGTGAGAACCACGCACTGTGCCAGGACGACACGATACTCTGGCGAAGAGCCCGTTGA
Organism: Locusta migratoria; assembly: GCA_026315105.1. Taxonomy (NCBI): domain Eukaryota; kingdom Metazoa; phylum Arthropoda; class Insecta; order Orthoptera; family Acrididae; genus Locusta; species Locusta migratoria. The sequence goes on from CM048744.1 coordinate 871,080,835, forward strand.
ACATCGTCCAATGGGATGCAAAACGTCGCCATGCGAGGCAGAAGAGCTGCTATGTCGGCGGTCTCATTCTCGGGCACACCCACGTGGCCAGGGACCCACAGGAAATAAACGTGACAGCTGTCATCTGCTAGCAACCGCGGTGGAGTAGCCGAGCGGTCTAAAGCGGTTGCTCGCCATGGAGGTTCGAGTCCTCCCTGGGGGATGGGTGTGTGTTTGTCCTTAGGTTAGTTTACCTAGGTTTAAGTAGTTTGTAAGCTACGGACTGATGACCACGCAGTTTGGTCCGATTTACAAACATTTGAATATTTTCTTTACTTGAGCACAAAAGTTACTTCTCGGATAGGCACAACCCTAGAAAGTCATCGATAAAGCATTCTCAGTCTTCTTGCCTTGTCATTTCACGATGATACCGAAAGCATTCCGGACCATATACTCATTAGATTTCTATCTGATTATGCTGAAGCGATAGCTCCTTACTTAAGAGCCACATACAACCGCTCTCTCAAAGAAGGATCTGTACCAAAAGATTGGAAAGTTGTACAGGTCACACCTATATTCAAGAAAGGCAGTAGGAATAATCTACTAAATTACAGGCCTGTTTCATTGACGTCAATTTTCAGCAGGGTTTCGGAACATATCCTGTATTCAAATATTATGAATTATCTCGAACAGAATGATCTATAGACACAAGGACAACACGGATTTAGAAAATATCGTTCATGTGAAACACAAGTAGCTCTTTACTCACACGAAGTTCAAAATGTTCAAATGTTTGTTAAGCTTATGGGACTTAACTACGGGGTCATCAGTCCCTAACTTACAAACTACTTATGAACTACCTTATACTAAAGACGGCACAAATATCCATGCCCGAGGGGGATTCGAACCCCCGACCGTAGTGGCCGTGCAGACGGTGACTGAAGCGCCTCAGTCTCCTCGGCCACCGCGGCCGGCCGGTGCAAGTGTTAGGTGCCACCCTCATGAACCACAGATATTGCCGAGGTGGTGTGGCTTGCGTGCCTCAACGATGCAGATAGCCGTACCATATGTGCAACCACAGTGGAGGGGTATATGTGGAGAGGCCAGACAAACGTGTGGTTCCTGAAGAGGGGCAGCAGCCTTTTCAGTAGTTACATGGGCAACAGTCTGGATAATTGACTGAGCTCGCCTTGTAACATCAGCTAACATGACTTTGCCATGCAGTTACTGCGAACGGCTGAAAGCAAGGGGAAACTACAGCCGTTACTTCTCCCGAGGACATGCAGCTCTACTGTATGAACATATGATTGTGGTGTCGCACAAGTACAAAGTGCGCGCCACCTACTTTCGCCGCGTGCCGCCATGCACGCACGGCGCGGCGTTCTTACGACGACAGCCACGAGCGCCCTCTGCTGCAACCCCGCTCGTGGCCACCACGGAAAGACATCGGTCACTTGGGACTGAGTTAGGAACCAGTAATGACTTCGGAATCCGATAGGCACCAGTGAAGACTTGGCTATCAGTTAGACACTAGGCAGGCCTCTAGCTCAACTATGTATCAACATTCTGCAGTACTATGGAAAAGTTAAGTATTGTATAAATTCTGTGCAATATATATCTCGTTCTAATTTACTCTAGTGTTTCTAGTTTCTGGCTGCTCCCTTCCGTACCCGCACCAGCGTGCTATCTTTATTCCTGTGTCGGTCGCATTCCACTCGGCCACCGACACCTACGACGGAACCGAGACACAAAAGCGGCGACGAGGCTGGGACACAAAAATGATGATGGCGTCTTCTTGGGTAAAATATTCCGGAGGTAAAATAGTCCCCTATTCGGATCTCCGGGCGGGGACTACTCAGGATGTCAGCATCAAACCAGTCTGCGGACTGAACACCACAACAACAACAACAGTGTTAGGTGATTCACTCTGTATAATATGTATCATTACCGTTGTGGTCTGATAATGGTCATGTAAGTGACTGTAACCGGTCACCAGTGAATAAAAGAAATTGCAATCTACATTGCCTTGTTACTTCTATTAATAACTCGTCTTCTAACTGTGCAGCCTTATAATACAAAGCGTTACTGCCGTTCTTATTAACGAGTCCTGCAATGTGTGTAGCAAGAGCTGACAGATGTGAGCACCGCTACTGCACACTTCTTTTTCAGCTGATATTTCATCCTCTCTCTGCTGTTACCGCAGCGGATATAGCATCCATCAGTGAAGTACACGTACGTAAACTGTTTGACCCCGGTACCTGAAGTTATTTCGGCCACATCGCGAGCGCATAATTCGCCGAAATTAACTGCCAGCGAACAATCCCAGAAAATTTATAGCCTGTTAATTGCATTTTTTCGCCATCGTATCTACAGCTCCACCGTGCGAATCGGCCCGGCCGCATGCTTTATGGCGTAAACACACAGGGGGACAGCGGCCGCGGTTTAGCGCCTACGCATCGATCCCAGGCCGCTGAAAGCACTTGATTAATATAATTAAACCACTTTCGCCGTAAATACATCAGCTCGTTACGGCCTGTGCCGGTGGATTAGCAATCGAATTGCCCTTATAAAAGCTGGCCCGCGCCCGTTATTCATATTTATGATGGACGCCGCGTGTCCGTTAAATCTCTCCACCTGCGGTTGCTGTCTGAACACGCCAAGCGTGGGCTGCTCAAGGCGGACCCGCTAGTCCACGTGTACCTCCCGTCATCGCCCTTGCATTCGATGTACACTTCCCTCCATAAGTTTGGAAACACCGTGCTGCGTGTTACACTGGAGCAAGATGGAAGTGATCTATGTGAGTTATTGATTAGAATGCGGAAAACGAGCTTAACTAACGGTTAATAATGACACAGTATTCTACACTACATCTACATCTGCATGGGATACTCTGCAAATCACATTTAAGTGCCTGGCAGAGTGTTCATCAAACCACCATTATACTATTTATCTCCCATTCCATTCTCGAATAGCGCTCGGGAAGAAAGAACACCTGAATCTCTCCATTCGAGCTCTGATTTCTCGTATTTTATTCTAATGGTCATTCCTACCTATGTAAGTGAGAGTCAACAATATATTTTTGCATTCGGAGGAGAATGTTGGCGATTGGAGTTTCGTAAGTAGCCCACGCCGCAGCGATAAGCGCCGTTGTTGTAATAATTCCCATCCCAGATCCTGTATGATTTCCGTAACGCTGTCTCCCCTGTAGCGTGACAATACGAAACGAGCTGCACTTCTCTGGATTCTTTCGATGTCCTCCGTCAAATCCACCTGATAAGGATTACACACTGGGATGCAATACTCCAAAAATGGACGGACAATTGTGATGTATGCAGTTTCATTTGTACTTCTGGTTCATCTTTTAAGGGTTCTGCCAATAAAACGCAGTCTATGGTTCGCCTTTCCCACGACATTATCTACGTGTTCTTTCCAGTTTAAGTCTGAAGTAATAGTAATTCCTAGGTATTTTGTGGAGTTTACAGCCTTCACTTTTGAATGATTTATCTTGTAAACAAAGTTTAGGGGTTTTCTGTTCGTACTCATGTGGACGACTTCACACTTCTTATTATTTAGAGTCAATTGCCAATTTTTACACCATAGTGATATCTTATTCAGAAAATTCTGCAGTTGGTTTTGATCTTCAGATGATTTTACTAGACGGTAAATGATGGCGTCATCTGCAAACAACCTAAGAGTGCAACTTAGATTTTCCCCTAAATCGTTTATGTAAATAAGGAAACCAGAGGACCAATAATACTACCCTATGGAAGCCCGATATCACTTCTGTTTTAATCGATGCCTTACCATCCTCTCTGACGGGAAATCCCCTGTCCAATCGCAAATTTGTGGCGACATACCATAAACACGCAATTTGATTAAAAGCCGTTTGTGAGGTACGGAATATACCCCTATCGAACTAATATCACCTTTCCTTACTAGGAAATTTATTCCGTTATCCAGGGGCGTCTGCCAAGAGGCCCTCTATAGTGCGATTAAAACTACTTCGTACTTGACAGTTCGCTGAGCCAGGGGTGCTATGTTGCCAGCTGCGGCTGTTAACAGGCTTCTGCTAGCGCGGTATCCTTGAAATGCTTGTGAATTAATGCGGGTCGTGGGACGGGGACGGTGAATGCAGCACATTTACCGCCGATAAGGGAGACTTACTGTTACATTTTCACTTGTCCCGTGAATTTCGCAACGAATAATAAAAATAGTAGACTTAGCGGTTCCGAATTAAGATTTGAGGGATCGGAATGTGCATTCCGTTTTTCGTTTTGTTCCTTTCCTATATTAATAACGGTTGTTCGGCCTACTTTTAAGGCCGCTGCAGTCCTCTCGACAACCTTATTAATGGAAATAAGAGGCCCTGTATTCTCCCTTTCCATCTCAAAATATTGTCTTACATTGCACACGTATTCACGCGATTGTCCTTGTAATGGTATTCCTTGTCTGACTTTTTTCAAAGATGATTTCGGACTGTGGATTCTAGGACATTTCGTACGCACAGGATACTGCAGTAATCTGACACACGCGCGCACAGTCGAAACAGAAGAATAGCAGACGGCAATATAACACGGAGTTTATGACACGACGTGCACAACACCACGTGTTAGCAGCTACTGACCGCTAAGGAGGAAGTAGTGGCAACTATGCAGGGTGGGGGGGGGGGGTTGAACTCGCCGTGGGGTTGGCCCGCACCCTCTCAAGGACACGCGCGCGGCTAGCTGTCAAGTACAAAGTAGTTTTAATCGCACTATAAGCCCGTCTCCAGCAATGGACCGGAAGGACGGGAGGGAGCGAGGCGGCCGGTGGTTTTACACACCTCGGCCGGCGGGCAGTAAAAACACGCCTTGTTCCCCCACCACACACCCCCTCCTTTGTGAGGACCTGCCTCCGACTGTGGACCGCCCACGCGTGCGTTAATTTATTTAATGGCCGAATTAGCGCTCATGAATATTAATTTCGGCTGAAACCGTTTCAGTGTAGTTAGTCCGCTTTTAAGGCTCGTCGAGCCGTGTTCGGAACACGCGCGAGTAAAACTGTGTCGCGTCGCCGCGTCCTCGCTCTGGTTAGCGTGACGCCAGACGGGCGCAATGAGTGCTCGTTATCGCGACTTTTTAGCTCTTTCTGCATTTTCTATGCAGCTGTTAAGACCAGAAAGGTTTTCAGCTCTCAACAAGTACTTACTGGATTATCGCCGCGTGTTAAGCTTTCAAGACTGTCTGTAAAAATGTTAGCAGGGAAATTCTACTCTGTACATGATGTCTTACAAGAAAGAAGGTAGGGGAGACCGGGGCACGTTTTCCACCATTTTACATTTTTATTTTTGTACTTCTTATTTTTACCGATTTTGCGGTAAACAGCAGATCATTATATTTCCTACAGCTTTATTTACAGTCTTGTACAGATATTTTTGAAAGTAGTAAATACCATTCTTGGTAGCAAATGGTTTTGTCTGACCATGTTCCGTTGGAAAATTTGCCCCGTATGCGGGGCAAGTTTTCCAGCTTACTTAAAATGTACAGGGGCAAATATTCCAATTATATACTTTCATTGTTAAAACAGAGATAATTATCTTGAATACGTATTTTTATCATGAATTTACAATACATTACAAAAGAGGATGCCGCGGTGGAGTAGCCGAGCGGTCTAAGGCGTCTCGCTGCGGAGCGCGCGGTTGCTCGCCGTGGAGGTCCGAGTCCTCCCTGGGGCATGGGTGTGTGTGTTTGTCCTTTAGGTTAGTTTACCTAGGTTTAAGTAGTTTGTAAGCTACGGACTGATGACCACGCAGTTTGGTCCGATAGATTTACAAACATTTGAACATTTTGAACAAAAGAGGATAGTAAAAATAGCCACATTAAATAAAAAACAAATGCTATTTAATGGTTTTACAATCTATGTGACTTAAATATTTTACAAATACAGACATTTTTAACAATATTTATACTGATTGTCTGAATCACAATGTAAGCAAACAAAAAATGGAACATTCCCTTTCGTACAGTCTCCATGCGCCTATTTCGTGCACAGAACACACTTTTCATTTGCTTTAGACTTGGCGTAAGACTCCAAGCAATGAGGAATATGTGCCACATATGCACTCAGAAAACGTGCCCCGTCACCATATTCGGAACTATAACACTACGTCCATGAGTAACAGTGTAAGCTATTTACAAAACAAATGCACAGTTACGTGAAGAAAGAAACCCACTTTTAGTGTGTGCAATGGCAAAATAATAAGTTTAACGCTAGAATGTTTATTTTAAGTTTCAATAAAATCGTGAAAGTTTACTCACATTTGCAAAAATGACGAAAACAGCCTTGCCGACGTTGTGACTGATGGTACAACACTGAAACTTTCGTAAATGAAGCGTGCTTTGTTGCTACTTCCTACAGTATCGCCGGTGGTAACATCTAGCGGTTTGTTTCGAAAATAAACAGATTTGGAAAACTTGCCCCTATGGAAAATGTGCCCCGGTCTCCCCTACAATTACCATCACATTAGTTTGAAACCAACTGTGTGAATCCTCCGGTGTTGCGCAATGGAGAGATAATTATTATGAAATTGTTGACCCATTCGAACAATTTGCACTCTATCGTGAGCAGACACAGATTGTTGTATCGCAACGAACTGCTTTAGTATTTTTAATGTTATTTCGATTTCAGTAATGGAAACTGTTGAGAAAGTATCTTCTACTGTCACCTACATACAATGGGAATAACAGAAGAAGACCTAAATGTAGGATCTGTGATGACGGTGATGAAACTGTATCACATTTAATCTTCGAATGCATTGCATTGGCGAGTAAAAGGCACAGAACATTTGGGACAACCAGACCCGAAGAAGTTGTGTCTAATAAAGAACTGGTAATGGGACTCCTTGCGCTGTTCGATGGCATTGGTTGGCTTTACTAGATCTACAGGGAGCGATACCGCACAATAAACTTAGTTTCGGTGCGGGCAGTGGCGGGTTGGACCAAGACTGTTTTGGCTTCCCTGAGAAAATCAAATCAAATCTTCTATTTAATGAGCTATGTGGAAAATGGCAAATGTTGTTGTTGTGGTCTTCAGTCCGGAGACTGGTTTGATGCAGCTCTCCACAATACCCTATCCTGAGCAAGCCTCTTCATCTCCACATAAGAACGACAACCTACATCTGTCTGAATCTGCTTACTGTATCCATCTCTTGGTCTTCCCCTGCGATTTTTACCCCACACACTTCCCTCCAACGCTAAATTAACAATTCCTTGATGTCTAAGAATGTGTCCTACCAATCTATCCCTTCTTTTAGTCAAGGTATGCCAGAAATTCCTTTTCTCCCCAATTCTGTTCAGTACCTCCTCATTAGTTACGCGATCCACCCACCTAATCTTCAGCATTCTTCTGTAGCACCATATTTCAAAAGCCTCAATCCTCTTCCTGTCCGCACTGTTTATCGTCCATGTCTCACTCCCATACAAGGCAACACTCCATACAAATGCCCTCAGAAAGAACTTCCTTAGGCCTAAATCAATATTCGATGTTAACAAATTTCTCATTTTCAAAAACGCTTTTCTACCCATTGCCATTCTGCATTTTATATCCTCTGTACTGCGCCCATCATGTGTTATTTTACTGCCCAAGTAACAAAACTCATCTACCTCCTTTATTGCTTCGTTTCCCAATCTAATTCCTTCAGCATCACCTGATTTTCTTACACTGCACTCCATTACCCTAGTTTTGCTCTTGTTAATGTTCATCTTATATGCACCTTTCAGCACACTGTCCATTCCATTCAATTGCTCTTCCAGGTCCTTTGCTGTATCTGACAGAATTACTATGTCATCGGCAAAACGCAACGTTTTTAATTCTTCCCCCTGAACTTTTATTCCTTCACCAAATTTCTCCTTGCTTTCCTTTATAGCTTGTTCAATGTACAAATTGAATAACATTGGAGAAAGGCTACAACCCTGTCTCACTCCCTTCCCAACCACTGCATCCCTTTCATGCCCTTCAACTCTGACAACCGCTGTCTGGTTTTTGTACAAGTTGTAAATAACCTTACGCTCCCTATAATTTACTCCTGCTCTTTTCAGTACTTTAAAGAGTTTATTCCAATCAACATTGTCAAAAGCCTTCTCCAAATCTACAAAAGCTAGAAATGTAGATTTGCCTTTTCTTAATCTATCTTCTAGGATAAGCCGTAAAGTGAGTATTGCCTCCCGTGTTCCTACATTTCTCCTGAACCCAAACTGATCTTCCCCGAGGTCGGCTTCTACCAGCTTTTCCATCCTTCTGTATATAATTCGCGTTAATATTTTGCAGCCATTACTTATTAAACTGATGGTTCTGTAGTTTTCACACCTGTCTGCACCTGCTCTCTTAGGGATGGGGATTATTACATTTTTCTTAAAGTCTGAGGGTACTTCACCTGTCTCATACATCTTACACACAATGTGAAACAATTTTGTCATGGCTGGTTCTCCCAGAGACTTCAGTAGCTCTGAGGGAATATCATCTATTCCAGGGGCCTTGTTTCGACTTAGGTCTTTCAGGGCTCTGTCAAATTCATCTCTCAGTACAGTATCTCCTATTTCATCTTCATCTACATCCTCTTCCCTTCCTACAATATTGTCTCGAAGTTCATTTCCTTTGTAGAGCCCCTCTATATATTCTTTCCACCTTTCAGCTTTCCCTTCTTTGCTGAGAACTGGTTTGCCATCAGTGTCCTTGATATTCATAGAGCTGTTTTTCTTATCTCCAAATGTTTCTTTTATTTTCCTGTAGGCTGTATCTATTTTTCCCCTATTTATACATTCTTCTACATCCTTGCATTTGCCTTCTAGCCACTCCTGCTTAGCCATTTTGCACTTCCTGACAATCTCATTTCTTAGTCGTCTGTACTCCATTTTTCCTGTTTCATTTACTGCATTTTTATATTTTCTCCTTTCATCGATTAAACTCAGTATCTCCTGTGATATCCAAGGATTTTTTGTAGGTCTTTCCTTCCTACCTATTTTGTCCTGTGCTACCTTCACTATTTCATCTCTCAATTTTACCCATTCCTCCTCTACTGTTTTATTTCCCCCCGTTTCTGTCAATTGTTGCCTAAAGCTCCCTCTGAAATTTTTAAGAACCTCAGGTTCCTTCAATTTATCCAGGTCCCATCTCCTTATTTTCCTACCTTTTTGTAGTTTCTTTAGTTTCAGCCTACAGTTCATAACCAACAAGTTATGGTCAGAGTCTATATCTGCCCCTGGGTATGTCTTACACTGTAGAACCTGATTCCGAAATCTATGTCTTACCATTATAAAATCTATCTGATACCTTCCGGTGTCTCCTGGTCTCTTCCATGTATACAACCTTCTTTTGTGATTCTTGAACCAGGTGTTTGTTATAACTAAATTATGTTCTGTGCAAAATTCTACCAGGCGGCTTCCTCTTTCATTCCTTTTGCCCAGACCATATTCACCTACTATCTTCCCTTCACTTCCTTGTCCTACTACCGAATTCCAGTCTCCCATAACAATTAAGTTTTCCTCTCCCTTAATTGTCTGAATAATTTCCTTTAGCTCCTCATATATTTCTTCGATTTCCTCATCATCGGCAGAGCTAGTTGGCATATAAACCTGTACTACTGTTGTCGGTGTTGGCTTCGTATCTATCTTGACAATGATAATGCGATCACTGTGCTGGTCGTAGTAGTTTACCCGCATTCCTATTTTCTTATTCATTATCAATCCTACTCCTGTGATACCCCCAACTGATTTTGTATTTATAATCCTGTACTCACCTGACCAGAAATCCTGTTCATCCAGCCACCGAACTTCACTAATCCCCACTACATCTAACTTCAACCTATCCATTTCCCTTTTTAAATTTTCTAATTTTCCTACTCGATTAAGGGATCTAACATTCCACGCTCCGACCCGTAGAATGCCAGTATTGTCTTTCCTGATGATCACATCCTCCTGAGTAGTCCCCGCCCGGAGATCCGAATGGGGGACTATTTTACCTCCGGAATATTTTACCCGAGAGGATGCCATCATCATATGTTCATACAGTAGAGCTGCATGTCCTCGGGAAAGGTAATGGCTGTAGTTTCCCCTTGCTTTCAGCCGTTCGCAGTAGCTGTGTGGCAAAGCCACATTAGCTGATGTTACAAGGCCAGCTCAGTCAATCATCCAGACTGTTGCCCCTGTAACTACTGAAGAGGCTGCTGCCCCTCTTCAGGAACCACACGTTTGTCTGGCCTCTCCACAGATACCCCTCCGCTGTGGTTGCACCTACGGTACGGCTATCTGTATCGTTGAGGCACGCAAGCCACCCCACCTCGGCAATGTCTGTGGTTCATGGGAGTGGAAATGGCAAATAATAATTACATAATGGGTGGCAATCATGATTGTATTCAATTATGGACTCCGCTCGGTCTAAAATGTAGATGATCCGTGCGAATAATTCGCACACTATCCTGATCAGTCACAGATAGGTAAGATAGTAATGGAGTAAAGGCAGATACAAGTACATTGTATAAAATATAATTGTAAGAATATTTATATAATTAAAAACAATATGATTAATTGTGAAACAAATAAAAATCAGATACTGCCTTTTCATTTTTTTTTGTTTTTTTTTTGTTTTTTGTTTTTTGTTTTTTGGAAACTTGTTTATTTTACAAAAGACCTGAGATTTCCCGAACTGTGACATGAACTGTTCAGTTTGTCATGTTCAAGCCCAGTCCTACGCATAGCCACTCTATGAAATTTAAATATTGTCGTTCCTGTCTCCGTTAAAATTAATTAAATTAAAAATTAAATAAATTATTATAAGTTACAATAGTAAGCGGTATTTACCCGTGGTGGTGAACGTTGAGGTTATAACGCGTAGTATACAACGCTTGCTTGAACAAAGTGAACAGTTTCAACAGTCGTTGTGCATCGACGTGTGAAACAGAAATCTCGTGATAAACTACCCTTGCGTATATAATTTAAACAACTGCAAGAGCTGTCGTGCCTCTTAGTGAAATTATTTATGCATTTTTCTCCGTTACATCGACGTGTATAACCGAAATCATGTGATAAACTATGCTTACATAAAGAAGGTCTTTGGATTGCATAAAGAAGCTGCAAGGACTGACGTTCTTATTAGTTAAACAGATTGTCAATAGATGGCACCTTTTACGGTCGTACAAACTAAGTTAATACTTGGAGCAACCGTATATATATGTTCCATTTACCATCGTTCGCCGGGTATCAACTTAGATTGTATGAACAGTGCAAATTTTTTCAAAAGAAAGTTTTTTTTAACAATAACTGAATACTAGCTGTGTATATTTCGTCATTGGTGGAGAAAGAAACCTTGAAAATGATACCTCAATCATTAACTTTGGATAAGTAATACGGGAGATATGGCGTACCCACAAAAAAAAAAAAAAAAAAAAAAAAAAAAAAAAAAAAAAAAAAAGGATGAGAAATAATATATATGGTTAGAGACTGCAGGTGGATAACAGACTGGAGTGGAAGAAGGAATTATGAGTCCAATGAATACGAAATAGAGATGGGTGCTAATGCATTTTTTTCTTTTAATTCATAGTCTTCGTCAAAATTCCAGACCTCTGGCTCCAATAATAATACGAGAGTTGGAACTTAATTATTGGCAACTATTTATTTACTACCGATACAAAAGCCTTACATGTGTGCACCTATTACTGTCCTTCATACTAATCACCAGCGTTGTGCAGAACCCGTTGTGTTGTCCTTAGGTAAGTTTAACTTTGGATAGTTTGTAAGCTACGGACTAATAACCCAGTAGTTAAGTCCGATGGATTTACAAACGTTTGAACATTTTTTTAACCTATGCCCGAGGGAGGACTCGAACCTCCGACTGGGAGTAGCGACGCGCTCCGCAGCTAGGCGCCTTGAAACGATCTGTTGTTATAGTCTTCAGTCCGGAGACTGGTTTGATGCAGCTCTCCACCCTACTCTATCCTGAGCAAGCCTTTTCATCTCCTCATAAGATCGGCAACCCACATCCATTTGAATCTGCTTACTACACGCGTCTCTTGGTCTCCCTCTGCGATTTCTACCCCACACACTTCCCTCCAATGCTAATTTTACGATTCCCCAATGTCCAAGAATGTGTCCTACCAAGCGATCCCTTCTTTTAGTCAGGGTATGCCAAAAATTCCTTTTCTCACCAATTCTGTTCAGTACCTCTTCATTAGTTATGCGATCTACCCACCTAATCTTCAGCATTCTTCTGTGGCACCACATTTCAAAAGCCTCTATTCTCTTCCTGTCCACGCTGCTTATCGTCCATATTTCACTCCCGTACAAGGCAACACTCCACACAAATGCCTTCAGAAAAGATTTCCTTACACCTAAATTAATATTCGATGTCAGAAAATTTCTATTTTTCAAAAATGCTTTTCTTCCCATTGCCATTCTGCATTTTATATCCTCTGTACTGCGACCATCGCATGTTATTTTACTACCCAAGTAACAAAACTCATCTACCACCTTCATTGTTTCGTTACCTAATCTAATTCCTTCAGCATCGCCTGATTTTCTAAGACCGCATTCCATTATTTTTGTTTTGCTCTTGTTGATGTTCATTTTATACACTCTCCTCAACACACTGTCCATTCCATTCAACTGCTCTTCCAGGTCCTTTGCTGTCTCTGACAGAATTACAATGTCATCAGCAAAACGCAATGTTTTTATTTCTTCCCCCTGAACTTTAAACCCTATTCCAAATTTTTCCTTGCTTTCCTTCACCGCCTGCTCGATGTACAAATTGAATAACATCGGAGAAAGGCTACAACCCTGTCTTACTCCATTCCCAACTGATGCTTCCCTTTCATGCCCTTCGAGTCTAATAACTGCGGTCTAGCTTTTGTACAAGTTGTAAATAACTCTCCTTTCCCTATATTTTACCCCTGCTGACTTCAGAATTTGAAAGAGTGTATTCCAGTTAACATTGTCAAAAGCTTTCTCCAAATCTACAAAAGCTAGAAATGTAGGTTTGCCTTTCCTTAATCTATCTTCTAAGATAAGACGTAAAGTGAGTATTGCCTCCCGGGTTCCTATGTTCCTCCTGAATCCAAACTGATCTTCCCCGATGTCAGCTTCTACCAGCTTTTCCATTCTCCTGTAGATAATTCGTGTTAAAATTTTGCAACCATGACTTATTAAACTGATGGTTCTGTAGTTTTCACACCTGTCTGCGCCTGCTTTCTTTTGGAACGATCTATTGATTATTTTTTAAAGTCAATAGAAAGCAATCATGAGAAAAAAAAGCCTCCTGCTCTCCCACAGCACCTGGCTACGCAGACATGTGCGGAGCACACGCGTCAGCGAGGCAGCGGTGATGGTGCGTGCTGGCCGGGGCGCTGAAATATCGATGGAAAACACTGGCAGCTGAAGCCCAGCCTTCTGCGGGAATAATGCAGCCACACGGCGATGACGTGCAACAGCGGAACGCCGCCACACGTGCGGACCAATCAAACCCAGCTGACCAATATCTGCCGCGGCGGCGTCTGCCTCTTTCTTCCTACTGCAAGCCAGTTTCTACCTCGTTTTTCGAATGACATCATGATATACTCCACGTTTTGCCTACACTGTGCAAATTCTTCATCTATTCATATTTATTTTGAAGCTCCTGTTTTCTGTGTTTCTTCTTTTACGTATGAGCCACTATGGACTACGATTAGTTCAACTGTTTCTCCTTTCTTTTCGTCCATATTTCTCTCATCATGTTCCGATGTTTCTCTCTTCTTTCTTCGGTCCTCGTATCTCCAGTCGTTTTCTTCGGTTTTTCCTGGAAATATTTGGCATCCTTTCATTTCTTTCTGACAAGGAAAATACTTTGGCTCAAACAAACAGTAAGGCCCGTATTACACTATCAAATTATTGGACAAAGAATCGGACGAAAAAATTGGATGAAATATTGGTCATATTTTTTGACAAAGAAATTGGATGAAACGCAAAAGGGGGTATTACACTATCATCCAAAATTTTGTCAAATTTGCTTCAAAATGGCGGTGTAATGCTCAGCTATTGTTTATAGTACAGTTGCGTTGTGTCTGAATTTAGAAGAGAAACAAGGAAAAAAAGAAAAGGAAACGCACTTGGATGAAACCGTGGGTGTCAGAGCGAGATAAATAAAATTTGTTACGGGACCAGGAGGATTTTCCTTTTTTATGCCGTCGGCAGAACAGCCAGGCCGTTCACTGCTAATTATTTTGTCGCTCTTCATCCTTCACAATTTGAAATAGAGTAACAAAAAGGCTGACTCAAACAGTGCATACGAATAAGATTGTTAAGTTGATAAAGCAAGTTTCATTAAATAACGTTTTAAATGGAAAATGTGAGCACTGACAAAGAGGATAATCTAAATTGTTTATGACGTTATTAACAATGTAAGGGGGGGGGAAACATTGCTGATAAAGTAAATAGGCTCTATTTATTTCCTTACAAAAATTGGCTGACGTATTTATATGTACAGAGATTCGCTTGCAAACAGATGTCGATGTTTTGAAAGTTGTTTCATTTCCCAGAACTTAGCACACCACGTTACCAAAATCATACATTCTAAAATCTGCTTCGGCCGTATTAAGATTTAGGAGTATTACTTCTTCAATTCCGATAGTATATAATGACTTTTTTACATCACGGATTGTAACTCAACCTCACTTTTGCCGCAGTGTATTGGGCTACGCGAATTGACGTGACGGACAGTGTGAATTGGCCTTGTTACCTGTTATACAACGCCCCATCTGATTTTTAAAAAATTTTTTGTTGCTAGAAAACACTACACAAACATTCCACTACTAGCCATGTTTACGAATACGAACGTTATGTCCAAGTAATGGCAGATATTTAACTTCCAAATAAAACAGCTGTAGTGGCAAGGAAGCTGTATACTACTAGCGCTCCAAGCGGTCACATTTCTCACTGCAGGAAACAGAAGACGAGCGATTTCTTTGATCAAATCTAGGCCGAGGCCTTAGATTGGATGAAATATTGGACGATGTTCCCATTACACTACGTCCAATTTTTCTTTGTCCAATTCTTTGACAAATAATTTGATAGTGTAATACCGGCCTAATACACCAAAATCATATGATAGATAATTGAAAGGTCTCGTATTGCACTAGTGATAATCCCGCATCTGCAAAACTCTGCAGTCGCCCATTAGAGGCCTCTGCGTGTGCCATTCCGCATTGCACTTTGACCTGCCTGTACGCCGGTAGTGACGGTGCAGTGTGCCTCTGAAGTTGCGTTTTGTGACGTTATTTGTATGGTGCAGTGTCGGATGGGTAATCAATCCTGCTAATATAGCGTGACTGGTTGAGATGAAGTTACGAAGAAACCTTCTTCGTGTAGATGGTATTGGTTTAGATGATGAATCATTCGCATGTTACCTATTATCTATTATAGTGTTTCTAATCTATGCGCATATTTCTGCACTATAATAGATACCAAAAACATGTGAATGATTCTTCTTGTACACCAAGACCGTATTCACGAAGAAGGGCTCTTCGGAATTTCATCTCAACCAATTGCAATACATTAGTAGGATTGATTACCAGTCGCCGACCCATATGACGCTTCACTACACATATAACGTCACAAAGCGCAACTTCAGAGGCACACTGAACAGTCACTACTGGCGTACCGGCAGGTCAAAGTGCAATGCGGCATGGCACACACAGAGACCTCTAATGGGCGACTGCAGAGTTTTGCAGATGCGGGAGTATCACTAGTGCAATAAGGGACCTTTACATTAGCTATCATACGATTTTGGTGTATTTCTGTTTGTTCGAGCCTAAGTACTTTCCTTGTGAGTGGTACTCTTTTCTCAATATCTTTTTGGCTAATTTGGAGCTCGTCCATGTCCTTTCCGACTTCTTTCCACCATGTATCATCCATTTTTAATTGTCTGAAGTAAAAGAACCGTCTTTTTGTCAGTCTGTTGGGATCCATCCTTTGTACGTGAGCGTAGAAACCTTCTTTTCTTAATTACATCAGAGATTTTTTCAATGTGTGTATTGATTTCACTGTTATGACGCATTCTGTATTGTGTCAGCTCTTTAACTGGCCCCATGATTTTCCTTAATATTTTTCTTTCAGTAATTTGCAGTGATTCCATCATTGCCTTTTTGTTCAGAGTCAAACATTCTGCTGCATAGAGTGCTTCTGGGCGAATTACTGCAGAGTAGTGAGCCAGTTTAGCCTTGATGGATATCGACTTCTTATTATATACGTCCTCAGTGAGGTAGTATGCTGTTTTTACCTTACTAACTCTTGCTTTAATGGCTTCTTTCTCTGAAATATCTCGTTCAATTACTTCTCCTAGATATCTGAACTTATTTCTTCTCTCAATTTTTCCATATTTAGTTACCATTTTGTTTGGAGCTGTGTTAATGTTTGTCATAAATTTGGTTTTCTGAGTTTGTTAAACAAATATTTCGATTTATAATTGTAGGAGTCTGCCTTGAGCAAGACACTATGGTTTTTGTTTTTACCTGAACATGTTTCACTGCGATTGCAGCAGCATCAATTAGCTTTTTTTCCTTTCTATTAAACAACAGAAAAATATTTGAGTTACGATATTTCAATTTTCCGACCTTTTCTTTTTTAAATTGTCATCTGCACTTATATATGAAATTGTTCTGCATGGAAATTTTTGATCGAGGTTGGTTATGATTAAATCTGTATTATTTAAGCTTGCATGTTTGCCTATATGTATTTGTTTACTTATGAACTTCTGAACTTGCATACTATGTTATCTTCATCTGTTTATGTACTAAATGCAAACGAAAGTACAAACAACTGTCTGCAGACGTGTTACTGTTTTGGAAATCGTGATGGATTCTGGGTACTGATTTCTCAGGATGTATACACCCACATTGCGTAAAATGTAATCACACGTCAGTTCTAGTATAATATATTTGTGGAATGAATACCCGTTTATCATCTGCATTTCTTCTTGGTGTAGCAATTTTAATGGCCAGTAGTGTAATAGGTATGAATGTAATCCCTGCGTAACCCTACATTTCAGCAGGATAATGCACGACCGCGTGTTGCAGGTCCTGTACGGGCCTTTCTGCATACGGAAAATGTTCAACTGCTGCCCTGGCCAGCATATTCTGCAGATCTCTCACCAAATAAAAACGTTTGGTCAATGGTGGCCGAGCAACTGGCGCGTCACAATACGACAGTCGCTACACTTGATGAACTGTGGTATCGTGTTGAAGCTGCATGGACATCTGTACCTGTACATGCCATTGAAGCTCTGTTTGACTCAATGACCAGGGGTAGGCCGTTATTACTGCCAGAGGTGGTTGTTCTGGGTAGTGATTTCTCAGGATTTATGCACCTAAATTGCTGGAAACTGTAATCACATGTAACTTCTAGTATAATATATCTGTCCTATGAATACCCGTTTATCATCTGCATTTCTTCTTGGTGTAGCAATTTTAATGGTCAGTAGTTTTTATAATTAAATACAATATGGTTAATTGTGAAACATGTAAAAATCAGATATTCACTTTTTCATGTGAGAAAGCTGCATCGTGTTGAAAGCTGCATGGACATGTATGCCATCCAAGCTCTGTTCGACTCAATGCCCAGGGGCATCAAGGCCGTTACTCCGGCCATGTAATCAAATGTCAGTTCTAGTATAATATATTTTACCAATGAATACCAGTCTATTATCTCCATTTCTTATTGGTGTAGCAATTTCAATGGCCAGTAGTGTAGAAAGTTTTTTTATCCTGATATATTGAAAATGTCCTCATTTTTGTAGTTAGAATCTGGCAACTCGATAAAGATTTACAGTAGGAAGTCTATGCTAGGATGTAAAACCAATGAGAAGTCATATACTCTGTCTCCCCATCTGCTCTGATACCAGCGTGCTTACGGAAAATCCAGGCGTCGTTACAGCTGTTCGTCGACCGAAATTAGTGTAATGGCCACGCTGGGGACGGAAAGAGACACCACGCGAAGTGTCATTACCTCGCGGCGTGGAAATTGACTCCGAGAGGTGGCCTACAATTAGTATCCGTTGGCATCCGATGAATTATTTGGAGAACGGTATCGAACGCTTCCGCATTACAAAGCTATCGTTAACGCGCCTTTCACTAGTGAATTGGACTCTTACGTAATGGCTGTCCTGATATAACGTATCTGGCATCGGGTATAAACATCCGTGTTGTACTCGACGTGAAATTATCTTAGATTGTTTAAAATGCCTGCCAGCATTGAAACCGTATGTCAGAATCTGGAACGCCATCCGGCGTTTATTTCCAGTGTTTCACTCGTTTGACCGTATAGATCGAGCCTCATTCAAATTTTCTGTCATAAATACGCGCCCTACAAACGCCGATAACGCAATTCAGCTGCCCGCTATACCGTAGGAGTCTGAAATAGCCTCCAGACAGAGAGGAATTTAAACTGGTCGACGTTATCACTGAAGACACAGGACTCATTTATTCAGTTTACTGGTTTCTCAGCTCTGTAAATATGGGTTGTATTATCTTCGAAAAACGTCTATATCTATACACCGCACGCTTCGTCATGACGTGGGATGGAGGGTTCATTGTGTAGCACTCTTCTGCCTGTTCCCGTTGCGTATGGTTTGCGGGAAAGACTACTGTCCGTAAACATCCACATGGTCTTTAAGCACTCTAATTTTCTTCTCGTTCTGCGAAATGTACGCAGGAGGAAGCAATACACTCGTTGACGCTTCCAGAAACCTGCGCTGTCGGAAATTTGACAGAAGATCACACCGTCAAGCAGAACGCCCATGTTGCAACGTCGGCCATTGGATTCGCCTTTGGCTTTTCGGATCAATATCAGTGCCGCCATTCCAGATGTAATAATTCTCTTTTATGTCAGGTTGCATTTAAAAGTCCCTAAATGGCAGAACACGTGTAATATTTTTCTGTATGCTGCCAACACCACCTAGAGAGAAGGCCGCGGCGTTTTCGTGTGACGTCAGGCAGAGTAGGTTGTGCGCGCATATCTGACTGGGTAGCCGCTGCGGCACGGCCCACTATGCCGAAGCAGCGAGCCAGTCAGCTATGCGCGCGCAACCTACTCTGCCTGACGTCACACGAGAGCGCCGCGGCCTTCTCTCTAGGTGGTGGTAATACTGCCCGCGTGTAAAGGTGGTATTACCGAATATATTTGAGGAGTACACCTATGCAACAACGACACAAGCGTGGTTATCTGGAACTACGTACTGCTGCAAGCAGACCTATTAACACGAAGCACGGCAGATAAGCCTTGGCGCGAATGTGCGCATGCGCAATAGGCAGCAGGAACTTGCACGAAATGCGATGAGAACTGAGCTGTTGTAATCGTTCATACATACTGCACAAGAACCCGAGGAAACTGATTTCTTGGAACGTCATTCTAATTACAGTCCTGGCCATTAAAACTGCTGAAAAATAAACGGCAATTTTGTATTTAGTATAAAACTGCTGGAAAATCATGAAAACAGCAAAATTTAATAGCATTTTGCAAAGAATGTGCAAATGAAGACGTATATTTCATAAAGAAAGAACGTAACAGTTTCCGTTAAAAAAATCCGTTAACCGTTCAATTTTTTCCCATTTCCCATATCTGACGGATAATCCATTGAGTTGGCAACACTGCCCTGGCATAGTGTGGCTCATATCAGTGTTGCCAAACCATTTCCAATGATGTAAAAATCCCTACATTCACCATGAAAGACCCTAGAGACAAAACTGAATTATAAAAAAAAGCTACTTACGTATTGTGTGGTAATACTTCCCCTTTATTAACATTATTGCACAATTAATTGTTTCTGTTTTGAATTTAATAAAAGTACTTTCGTTTTGTACCATCCCTGAGGAAAGTTCGTCCGTTTTGCAAAGAGATCGAAAATCCGTCCCCACAGTTTGGGGAAGAAAATGTTCAAGTGTTTGTTAAGTTTATGGGACTTAACTACGGGGTCAGCAGTCCCTAAACTTACAAACTACTTATGAACTACTTACGAACTAAGACGGCACAAATATCCATGCCCGAGGGGGGATTCGAACCCCCGACCGTAGTGGCCGGGCTGACCGTGACTGGAGCGCCTCAGTCACCTCGGCCACCGCGGCCGGCTTTGGGGAAGAAACGAGTTCCTACGCATTGGGAACATGTCCCTACGGTTGGCAACACTGTCTCGCCACGGTGGCTGGAGCGGCGCCCACCGCGCTGAAAACCGCAAAATTTAATAGCATTCTGCAATGAATGTACAAATGAAAACGGATTTTTCATAAAGAAAGAACGTAACAGTTTCCGTTAAAACATCCGTTAGTCATTCAATTTTGTTCCCATTTCGCATGGTTCTGATTCGATATATCTGACGGATAATCCATTGAGTTGGCAACACTGCCCTGGCATAGTGTGGCTCATATCAGTGTTGCCAAATCGTTTCCAATGATGTAAAAGTCCCTACATACACCATGAAAGACCCTACAGACAAAACTGAATTATAGAAAAAAAAAGCTACTTACATATTGCGTGGTAACACTTCCCCTTCATTAACATTATTGCACAATTAATTGTTACTGTTTTGAATTAAAAAAAATACTTTCGTTTTGTACCTTCCCTGAGGAAAGTCCGTCGGTTTTCCTAAGAGATCGGAAATCCGTCCCCACAGTTTGGGAAAAAAAGAGTCCCAACGCATGGGAACATGTCCCTACGGTTGGCAAAACTGTCCCGACACGGTGGCTGGAGCGGCGCCCACCGCGATGAAAACCGCAAAATTTAATAGCATTCTGCAATGAATGTGCAACTGAAAACGGATTTTTCATGAAGAAATAACGCAACAGTTTCCGTTAACCATTCAATTTTTTCCCGTTTCCCATGGTTCAGATCCGATATATCTGACGGATAATCCATTGAATTGGCAGCACTGCTCTGGCATAGCGTGACCCATATCAGTGTTGCCAAATCGTTTCCAATCGTTTTCCCTACTTTCACCATGAAAGACCCTACAGACAAAACTGAATTCAAGAAAAAAAGCTACTTACATATTGGGTGGTAATATTTTCCCTTTATTAACATTATTGTACAATTAATTGTTACTGTTTTGAATTTAAAAAAGGTATGAAATAAATCGCAATTTGCGATGTTATGGCTTCACTGTATTAGGTTTAGATGAAATACCAAACTGTGGCGAATGAAAATTTGTGCCCTGCCAGGATTCGTTCGCGGGATCTCCTGCTTACTAGGCAGACGCGTTGACCACTCCTCCATCGAGGACACAGTGACCAGCCCGACTGCAGAGGACTCTTCCCTGCACGTCTCCCACCACACACACATCTCCATTCGCCACGCTGTCTCTTTCCTACACCAGAGCCTATTTATTCTATAATGCTCGCAGCCACAATACTGTATTCCTGCATCAGGGAGATCAGACCATGAGGTATTGAGACACAATAATATTAATTGTCGTCAGGAGCCCAGCCTCGGCTTGTATAGATTTATATCTATTTTTGACGAATTACAGCATTCAAATGAATGAAATAAATCGCAATTTGCGATGTTACGGCTTCACTGTATTAGGTTTAGATGGAATATCAAACTGTGGCGAATGAAAATTTCTGCCCGGCCGGGATTCGAACCCGAGATCTCCTGCTTACTAGGCAGACGTGTTGACCACTCCTCCACAGTTTGGAATTTCATCTAAACCTAATACAGTGAAGCCATAACATCGCAAATTGCAATTTATTTCATTCATTTGAACGCTGTAATTCGTCAAAAATATATATAATTAAAAAAGGGTACTTTCGTTCTGCACCTTCGCTGAGAGAAGTCCCTCCGTTTTGCAAAGAGATCGGAAATCCGTTCCTACAATTTGGAAAAAAAAAAAAAAAAAGAGTCGAAGTCTCTACGCTTAGGGACATGTCCCTACAGTTGGCAACCCTGTCCCGCCACGGTGGCTGGAGCGCGCCCAGTTGGCCTGCTCGCCAGAGCGAGGGCCGTTTGCGGCGGCGGGGCGACCGCAGCGCTCCTGCCGGCCGCTTCTAAACTCGATTGTGGGCCGCCTGGGACGGCGGACTACTTGCGACGCCACGCCTCGTCTCCCACGCGGCCGCTGCTGTCACGCCTGGGACGAAGCCAAATCTCTCTCCTCTGTCTGCTCGCGCACGTCAACACACACACACACACACACACACACACACACACACACATACAGCAATTGTTGTTGTGTTGTTGTGGTCTTCAGTCCGGAGACTGGTTTGATGCAGCTCTCCACAATACCCTATCCTGAGCAAGCCTCTTCATCTCCACATAAGAACAGCAACCTACATCTGTCTGAATCTGCTTACTGTATCCATCTCTTGGTCTTCCTCTGCGATTTTTACCCCACACACATCCCTCTAATGCTAAATTCACAATTCCTTTATGTCTAAGAATGTGTCCTACCAATCTATCCCTTCTTTCAGTCAAGGTATGCCAGAACTTTCTTTTCTCCCCAATTCTGTTCAGTACCTCCTCATTAGTTACGCGATCCACCCACCTAATCTTCAGCATTCTTCTGTAGCACCATATTTCAAAAGCCACTATCCTCTTCCTGTTCGCACTGTTTATCGTCCATGTCTCACTCCCATACAAGGCAACACTCCATACAAATGCCTTCAGAAAGGACTTCCTTAGGCTTAAATCAATATTCGATGTTAAAAAAATTTCTCTTTTCAAGAACGCTTTTCTACCCATTGCCATTCTGCATTTTATATCCTCTGTACTGCGACCATCATTTGTTATTTTACTGCCCAAGTAACAAAACTCATCTACCTCCTTTATTGCTTCGTTTCCCAATCTAATTCCTTCAGCATCACCTGATTTTCTTACACTGCACTCCATTACTCTAGTTTTGCTCTTGTTAATGTTCATCTTATATACACCTTTCATCACACTGTCCATTCCGTTCAATTGCTCTTCCAGGTCCTATGCTGTATCTGACATAATTACTATGTCGTCGGCAAATCGCAATGTTTTTAATTCTTCACTCTGAACTTTAATTCCTTCTCCAAATTTCTCCTTGCTTTCCTTGTAGGGAAGGCTGATCACTTAGTATATTCAACAGTTCAACTAAAGAAACAGCCTATACAACACTTACGCGTCCAATTTTGGAGTATTGCTGCCCATTGTGGGATCCCCACCAAGTGGGATATAGGATCACGGTTTTATTCTCGAGTTGGGGTGCAAATTATTAAAAAAAGATTCGTTCTTATATGTATTATTCTTGTCAGCAATTAAGATGACTGTCCGGTGGTTATCACGGTTATCTGCACCATTTATGCTTAAATAAGTGTAGTCCATCGCCAACTAACTTGAGCCTTCACAGAAATATATTTCCACATCTACATATATACCCCGTCATCCACCGTAAGGTGCGTGTCGGAGGGTACACTGTACCACTGCTAGGCTCTCCTATTACATTTACAAATAGAACAAAAGAAAAAAAAAAGAATGTCTATATGCCTCTGTACAAGCCCTAATTTCTCTTATCTTGTTTTTGTGATCTTTCGGATCGCGCGGCCTCCCGCGTCGGAGGTTCGAATCCTCCCTCGGGCATGGATGTGTTTGTTGTCCTTAGGTTAGCTTAACTTAGTTTGAGTAGTTAGTACATCTAGGGACTGATGACCAACGTAGTTCGGTCCCATATGAATTACAAACATTTGCATTTTTTTGTGATATTTACGCGAAATGTAAGTAGGCGGCAGATCGTTCTAGTCAGCTTCAAATTTCGACTACATTTCCTCAACATAATTTCTCGAAAAGAACGTCGCCTTTCCTCCAGCGATTTCCGTTTGAGTTCCCGGAGCATTTGTGTCACACTCGCACATTGGTCGAATCTACTAGGAAAGAACGTAGCTGCTCGCCTCTGAACTGCTTCCAAGTCTTCCTTTAAACTGATCTGCTGCGGGTCCCAAACACTTGAGCAATACTCAAGACGTGGTCGTACAAGCATTTTATACGCTGCCTCCTTTACTTCTGAAGTACATCTTCCCAAAATTCTCCCAATAAACCGAAGTCGGCTGTCCGCCTTACTCACAACTGTCCTTACATGTTCGTTCCATTTCATATCGCTCTGCAATGTTACGCCTAGATATTTGAACGACGCGACTGTGTCAAGAAGTTCACTACTAATTCCGTATTCGAACATTATGGGATTGTTTTTCCTACTCATGCGCATCACCTTACATTTTTCTACATTTAGAACTAGCTGCCATTCTTCACAACAACTAGAAATTTTGTCTAAGTCATCGTGTATGCTATTACAGTCAATTAAAGAGGACTACCTCCCATTCACCACATCATAATTAGCAAACAGCGGCAAATTACAAGTTATTCTGTCCATCAGATCGTTTATACAGACAGAAAACAATAGCGGTCCTATAACACTCCCCTGGGTCACGCCTGACGATACACTTGTCTCTGATGAACACTCGCCGTCGAGAAGAAGGTACTGCGTTCTATTACTTGGGAAGTATTCCCGCCAGTCACAAATCTGTAAAGGTATGCCATATACTCTTGTCTTAGTTAGCAATCTGCAATGTGTCACTGCGTCAAATGCGTTTTGGAAATAGAGAATCATACTGTATCCTTTGCCTGCCGCTACAACATTGTTTAAGCAACAGAGATCCAAATCGCCAAAGATTTTATAGCATTTCGACATTATCTTTCAGGGATTATTAGATGAAATAAGGCAGTAAATTAACTTCATTCAGCGATGTAGGCAGTACAATCTCGCAGCGAATGTACGACGATTGGAAGGCAGTAATGTAATCTAATTAGTAACCCTTAGCTGACTCTCAACCGCAGGTCAGTTTTATCCTCGGCGCACCCCTGCAGGAGCTCGGGGAATTCCTGTACGAGGGATTTGCTTCAGCTGTATGAATTCAGAAATTAAGTCGCGTCCAGAAAGTAAGAGCTTTAAAGTATTACAGACTTTGGACTTTTCTTTTCGTAGCTCTAATATTGTCAGCGTGGTTGTTGTTGTTATGGTCTTCAGTCCGGAGACTGGTTTGATGCAGCTCTCCACCCTACTCTATACTGAGAAAGCCTTTTCATATCCTTATAAGAACGGTAACCCACATCCACTTGAATCTGCTTACTATACGCGTCTCTTGGCCTCCCTCTGCGATTTTTACCCCACACACTTCCCTCCAATGCTAAATTTACGATTCCTCGATGTCTAAGAATGTGTCCTACCAAGCGATCCCTTCTTTTAGTCAGGGTATGCCAAAAATTCCTTTTCTCGCCAATTCTGTTCAGTACCTCTTCATTAGTTATGTGATCTACCCACCTAATCTTCTTCAGCATTCTTCTGTAACACCACATTTCAAAAGCCTCTATTCTCTTCCTGTCCACACTGCTTATCGTCCATGTTTCACTCCCGTACAAGGCAACACTACACACAAATGCCTTCAGCGTGGTATCTAAAAATAAAGACAGTGCCTTTTTTTTTCGGTGGGAAAAAGGGCAGTTCAACATGACGTCACGTCCGCCAGCGTGTTCTCCGTGTGGTCCTACGCTGCGAAGTTGGGCGAGGCTTATCTCCTCGCAACGGTTGATTGCCTGTTCAGTACTCGCAGCTTTCGACGCTCTTCGCTGTCACCAAGCGAGGTGGCGCAGTGGTGACACACTGGACTCGCATTCGGGAGAATTGTGATTCAAATCCACCTCCGGCATCCAAATAAAGGGCACGGCCGATATACTATCCCATCCTTACCCAAACAACCCGAGCGTAAGCTCCGCCTCTAATGACCACGCTGTGGACGGGGCTTTCAAAAAATGTTCAAATGTTTGTAAATCTATCGGATCAAACTGCGTGGTCACCAGTCCGTAGCTTACAAACTACTTAAACCCAGGTAAACTAACCTAAGGACAACACACACACCCATGTCCCAGGGAGGACTCGAACCTCCATGGCGAGCAACCGCGCGCTCCGCAGCGAGACGCTTTAGACCGCTCGGCTACTCCACCGCGGCGACGGGGCGTTAAACGCTAAGTTTCCTTCCTCTCCGCCGTCCAACTAGCGCGCTTTGCGCACGAAATGGGTGTTCTACGTCGTTGTAACGTCACAGCCGGTACAACATTGTTTAAGCTAACGCGATCCCCATCGTCATAGATTTTATAGCATTCTGACATCTTTCAGGTATTCTCAGATGATAATCGAAACATGAAATAAGGCGATAAATTAATTGAAATGAAATGAGCGTATGGTTTTCTTGGCCGGGAGAACCCTTGCGTGTTTGTTCGGCCGCCTTAGTGTAAGTATTGACGCCGCGTGGGCGATTTACGTGCCAATGATGATGAGATGATGATGATTAGGACAACGCCGGCCGCTGTGGCCGAGGAGACTGAGGCGCTCCAGTCACGATCTGCACGGCCACTACGGTCGGGGGTTCGAATCCCCCCTCGGGCATGGATATTTGTGCCGTCTTTAGTATAAGGTAGTTGATAAGTAGTTTGTAAGTTTAGGGACTGATGATCCCGTAGTTAAGTCCCATAAGCTTTACAAACATTTGAACATTTGTTTAGGACAACACACAACACCCAGTCCCCAGCCGGGAATCGAACCTGGGCCTCCTGCATGGTAGTCAGCGACGCTACCGCTGAGCTACGGAGGCGGACAATAAATTCATTCAGCGATGTAGACAGTATAATCTCGCAAAGAATGTACGGCGATTGGAAGGCAGTAATGTAATCTAATTAGTAACCCTGCACTGACTCTCAACTGGAGGTCAGTTTTATCCTCGGCGCTCCCCTGCAGGAGCTCGGGGAATTCCTGTACGAGGGATTTGCTTCAGCTGTATGAATTCAGAAATTAAGCCGCGTCCAGACAGTAAGAGCTTTAAAGTATTACAGACTTCGGAGCCGTATAAAATTCGGCAATCCCCGAGGCCGGGGAATTCCGCACCGAATCACTAACGAGCGGTACTGAATCGGTCGGGCCGTGTAACAATCTCCGGAAACCGAAGCTCGGGACATTCCCACTACCATCATTAGCGCTTTATCTCTGAAAAAACTCGCCGCCCGCCAGCCAGGTGGATGAATAATTAAACAGTGCCCCTTGTTAAATTCAAACCGAAAGCCGCCGGGAGAATTTCGTATAAAAAAAGGGGGGGGGGGGTGGAGATCGGCGGATAGTATTTCCCATTAATTTTTTGCCGTTCGGCGATAATTTAGTGGGAGTGGCCAGGCGGGCAGGCGATTAGCCAATCTGTGCGAGGTATCTTTTAATCCCGGCGCCCATTGTTACAGAGCAGCTGGTACAGTGGCGTCTTGTCCGCTTATCTGCACGGCGGGAATATCCAGAACGCTCTGCATAGATTTTACAGCTCAACTTCTAGGTTGTTTTCCGCCTCCGTAGCTCAGCGGTAGCGTCGCTGACTACCACGCAGGAGGCCGGGTTCGATTCCCGGCAGGGGACTGGGTGTTGTGTATTGTCCTAATCATCATCATCTCATCATCATTGTCACGTAAGTCGCCCGCGCTGTGTCAGATAAAAAGCCGAACAAACCCCCAAGGGATCTCCCGGCCAAGTAAGCCATACGCTCATCATCATATAGGTTCTTAAAGGAGGACGAAACCTTTCGGGACAGGTTGGTAGGAAGGAATATTGGGAGGAGGGTAGGGATCACCAAACCACAATATTGATTTAAGCCTAAGGAAGTCCTTTCTGAAGGCATTTGTGTGGAATGTTCCCTTGTATGGGAGTGAAACATGGGCGATAAACAGTGTGGACAGGAAGAGGATTTTGAAATGTAGTGCTACAGACGAATGCTGAAGATTTAGGTGGGTGGATCGCGTAACTAATGAGGAGGTACTGAACAGAATTGGGGAGAAAAGGAATTTTTGGCATACCTTGACTAAAAGAATGGATCGATTGGTAGGACACATTCTTAGACATCAAGGAATTGTTAATTTAGCGTTGGAGGGAAGTATGTGGGGTAAAAACCGCAGAGAAAGACAAAACTGTTTCACCTGGTGCGTAAAATGAACCAGACTTTAAGAATGGGCGGAGGAAAAGCAAGGAATATCCAGAACGCTCTGCAGAGATTTTACAGCTCACGTTGTAGGTTTTTAAAGGAAGATGAAACCTCTCAGGATGGTAGGAAGGAATATTGGGAGGAGAGTAGTGATCACCCAACCATAACCTCACACTGCACGATGCCCCTATCCCTACCGTTTTTAGCGTGTATAGGATTCAGAGCACTGAAAGACCTAAATAAACATGGCCCTTGGATTAGATGACATTCCCTCAGAGCTACTGAAGTCTCTGGGAAAACCAGCCATGACAAAACTGTTTCACCTGGTGCGTAAAATGACCCAGATAGGCGAAATACCCTCAGAATTTAAGAATGGGCGGAGGAAAAGCAAGGAATATCCAGAACGCTTTGCAGAGATTTTACAGCTCAAGTAGTAGGTTTTTAAAGGAAGACTAAACCTCTCATGATGGTAGGAATGAATATTGGAAGGAGAGTAGTGATCATCCAACCCTAATCTCACACTGATCAATACCGCTATCGCTACCATTTTTAGCGTGTATAGGATCCAGAGCACTGAAAGACCTAAGTCGAAACATGGTCCTTGGAGTAGATGACATTCCCTCAGAGCTACTGAAGTCTCTGGGAAAACCAGCCATGACAAAACTGTTTCACCTGGCGTGTAAGATGAACCAGACAGGCGAAATACCCTCAGGCTTTTCGAGAAATGCAATAATCCCCAATAAAACAGTTTCCCAACAAAAAAGAAACCAATTCGACAATTGTTGCTACTTATGAGCTACAAGTGACAATAGCCTTCAAGACATTCGCTTTTTAAGCAAACCTATATACGATGAAAAGTATATGCATGCATAAGAAACACGAGTGAAGTGTGAAACTACGCGAATTATTAGACTTCATACTGAAATGTTACGCTGAAAATATAAATATTTCTTCATGAATAACTTGTTGTTAATAACACTGAATCATAAGTATTCAGTTGTTTGTAAATCTAAGGGACTTAACTACATTGGTCAACAGTTCCTAGGCTTACAAACATTACTTACATGAAATTAAAGTAACTTATGCTAAGGACACACAAACACACATGCCCGAGGGAGGACTCGAACACCCGACGGCGAACGGCCACGCGCACCGCAACAAGGAGCCTTAGTGTGCACGGCTATTCTGCCGCGGCTCATAAGTATTTCTTCTTGAATAACTTGTTCTTTATACCAAGGAAATTAGCCTGTTTTTACATACATTTCACGATTAATTCTCTTGATATTTTATTGAAGCTTGGAACGCTAAAATTGTAGTAACTATTTCGTTAATTACGCAGAAAAACTATTATAAATAAATATTTCTCTTGTGGCGACCTGCTCACCGCTAGGAGCGCTAGTGTCGTTGCAGCTGCCCTTGATTTGATTTGATTTTTTTTAGGGAAGCCAAAACAGTCTTGGTCCAACCCGCCACTGCCCGCACCAAAACTAAGTTTATTGTCGGTATCGTTTCCTGTATATCTAGTAAACCCAACCAATGCCCTCGAACAGTGCAAGGAGTCCCTTTACCAGTTCTTTACTAGACACAATTTCTTCGGGGCTGGTTGTCCCAAATGTTCTGTGCCTTTTACTCTCCAATGCAATGCATTCGAAGATTAGATGTGATGCAGTTTCACCACCGTCATCACAGATCCTACATATAGGGTCCTCTTCTGTTATTCCCATCGTATGTAAGTGGTTTTTGAAATTCCCATGGCCTGTCAGCAATCCAACCACGAGTCTAGTCTCTCTCCTGTTCAGACCCAGGATTGCAGAGCTTCTTTTAAAACATGGCTTTGGCATGATTACCATGCCATGTTTTAGTTGATGGACTTTGGTCCAATATTCTACGTGCTGTCTTCTGAGCCAGTTACGTAGCTCCAATTTGATCATTGCCTTGGTGATTGTTAGGACAGGTTCCGGTCCAATAAATGAAGTCTCTACCCCCATCCTGGCTAATCTGTCGGCATGTTCGTTGCCACTGATCCCCGAGTGGCCAGGGACCCACAATATGTTTACTCTATTGCTTTCCCCTAACTCCATAGCTCCACCAGAACCCTGTGAAAATTCTGCAACAATTTTAGACCTTGTTGCAGGAGCTGCTAGTGATCTCAGGGCTGTCTGACTGTCTGAATAGATATAGATGCTACGATCTTTGTAGCACCTACGCAAATTCTCCTCCACACACGCCCTGATGGCAGTGATTTCCGCCTGGAATGCAGCTGCCCTTAGCCGTAACAACTTTTGCAGCAGTCACTGTCGCGACCGTGTATGTAAGACTGTGGTATTGCTGTGTCGTGTGAAAATGTTAGTAGGTAGGATTGACGGAGGACGACGAACGAGTACCAGTATGGGCAATTCGTTTTGTGTTATCTCGACGCAGGGCAGAGAGAGCGTCATGGAAATGATACAAGAGTTGGAGAGGGGAGAGGGAATTATCACAATAGGCCTATCTCATTGACGTCGATTTGCAGTAGGATTTTGGAACATATACCTTGTTCGAATATTCCGAACTACCTCGAAGAGAACGACCTATTAACCAGTAGACAACACGGATTCAGAAAGTATCACTCTTGCGAAACACAGCTTGCCCTTTATTCACATGAAGTGTTAAGTGCCATCGACAAGGGATCTCAAATAGATTCCATATTTCTGGATTTCCAGAAGGCTTTTGACACTGTACCCCACAAGCGGCTTCTAATGAAATTGCGTGCTTATGGAATATCTTCCCAATTGTGCGATAGGATTTACGATTTCCTATCAGAATGGACACAGTTCGTCGTAATTGACGGTAAATCATCGAGTAAAACAGAAGTGATATCTGGCGTTCCACAGGGAAGCGTTATGGGTCCCCTACTCTTCCTCGTGTTTATAAACGATTTAGGAGACAATCTGAATAGCTCCCTTAGATTGTTCGCGGATGATGCTGTCGTTTATCGGTTAGTGAAGTCAACAAAGGATCAAATGCAACTGCAAAGCGATTTAGACCAAATTTCTACATTGTGCGAAAATTGGCAATTGACACTAAATAAACAAAAGTGTGAAGTAATACACATGACCACTAAAAGAAATCCACTGAACTTCAATTACGCGATAAATCAGTCAAACCTTAAGGTCGTTGATTCTACCAAATACCTAGGAGTTACAATTACGAACATCTTTGACTGGAGAGAACACATAGAAAATATTGTGGGGAAGGCGAACCAAAGGTTACGTTTCATCGGCAGAACGCTTCGAAGATGCACCAGCTCCACCAAAGAGACTGGCTACATCACACTTGTGCGTCCTCTCCTGGAGTACTGTTGCCCCTTGTGGGACCCTCACTAGGTCTGATTGACGGAGGGCATTGAGAAGGTTCAGAGAAGGGCAGCTCGTTTTGTTCTATCACGTTACGGGGGGGGGGGGGGGGGGGGGAGCATCACTGAACTGAAATGTTGCACCAATTGGGGTGGAAATCATTAAAAGAAAGACGTTATTCATTGCGGCGTGATCTGTTTGCGAAGTTTCAATCACCGACTTTTAAATCTGAATGTTAAAATATTTTGCTAGCACCCACCTACTTAGGGAGACATGACCAGCCCAATAAAATAAGAGAAATCAGATCGAAAACGGAACGATTTAGGTGTTCTTTCTTTCCGCGCGCTATTAGAGAACGGAACGGTAGAGAGAAGTTATGAAAGTGGTTAATAAACTCTCTGCCAGGCACTTGAATGTGATTTGCAGAGTATCTATGTAGATGTAGATGAACCTTTGCTGTGGCGAGACAACTTTCTCCTCTGAAAGCGAAAATATCCCGTATCCGACTGCAAATCTGGCCCGACAGTCGATAAACCCGTATTTTGTTCACTGAACTCCAGTGCGGATCCGTATCGAATGCCTTCTGGGAGACAAGGGACGCGCCATCAACCTGAGCACGCTCAAAATGATGGTGTGATGTCTCCCGGAAGGAAGGACTCATTATCTTTTACTATTGTCTTTATTTTCGTGGTGAACTTTAAAGAGCTTCGTTCGGAGATATACAGTGGGCGTGAGCGTTCGCCATAACGGCGAGACGTGCCTCCGCGCTGCTTGTTGCGGGTGGCGGCATACGCGGAGCTGTGGGTGGAGCCCTCGGCCGCTTAGCATGCGGCAACCTAATAAGGCGCAAATCGAGTTGGCGGTAACCGCCTGGTGCGGCGTCTGTCACTCTTTGAGGCGTGCGTGCCGCGAATCGCAACGCCAGCCCACTCACCACGTGCTAGCTACTCAGCTGCGGTCTGACTGGCAACGCCAGATGAGCTATCACCGCCGACAAACCGGCAATCGCAGGGAACATGAACATCACAAAACACAAACAAATCCCACACTAACCCATACACTCTCAAAATCGACCACTTGCCTTTGCAGTAAAAGGCATAACATCAGAAATGTTCAAATGTTTGTTAAGCTTATGGGACTTAACTACGGGGTCATCAGTCCCTAAACTTACAAACTACTTATCAACTACCCCATAACATCAGACGAGGCATCAATGTTAGCACTGAATAGGGGATCATGGAGGAATTTTATTAGAGGTACTATGCTCCAGACTGAACGGTGAAAGGCATAATCAGTCTAATGATGATGATGATGATGATGACTTTAATTTTGAATGCAGATTACAATTTCTTGTAGAAATTACTTTTTCATTTATTTCTACATCTACATCTACATAGATACTCTGCAAATCACATTTAAGTGCCTGACAGAGGGTTCATTAACCACCTTCATAACTTTTCTCTACCGTTCCATTCTCTAATACCGCGCGGGAAGAAAGAACACCTAAATCGTTCCGTTTTCGATCTGATTTCTATTTTATTGGGATGGTCATGTCTCCCTAAGTAGGTGGGTGCTAGCAAAATATTTTCACATTCAGAAGTAAAAGTCGGTGATTGAAACTTCGCAAACAGATCACGCCGCAATGATTTCCACCCCAATTCGTGCAACATTTCAGTGACGCTTTCCCCCCCGTAACGTGATAAAACAAAACGAGCTGCCCTTCTCTGAACCTTCTCAATATCTTCCGTCAGTCCCACCTGGTGAGGGTCCCACAAGGGGCAACAGTACTCCAAGAGAGGACGCACAAGTGTGATGTAGGCAGTCTCTTTGGTGGAACTTGTGCATCGTCTAAGCGTTCTGCCAATGAAAAGTAACCTTTGGTTCGCCTTCCCCACAATATTTTCTATGTGTTTACATTTAAAAAAATTTTACAACCACTGCTGTTATTATTACAAGAAATATTTTAGGGAACTATGTTTCAATGTGTCGGACGCTTCCTTTTCCGTAAGACGGCCCTTCAACCATCCCAGTAGCGGCTTCGCGCTCTGCACCCTGCTTGCTCTGGGGCATTCGTGCGGTACCTGTCAGCCCGTCCTTCAGAGTGGACACGAAAGGACGGCTATTTATTGGTTTGTTAACCCGCAACACGCCGCCAGCTGCCGCCTGCCGTAGCAGAGGAATTAATCTGTTTCCGCGTGACGAATGGCGCGGCCGCACTTATAATGCTCGGAGTTTCGGATCCTGCACCCCCGCGGCAGACATCAATCACTGGCAGTAATTACTGGCGCAATCAAAGCGTGTCTCCGCGTCAGCGACTCGTCAATCTCTGCGCACTGGCCCCCAAGGAAGACCCTCCTTCTCGCTCCCCACTCCAAGTGGGCCCTGCGCGATTACCCCAGACAGTCGTTTCCTGGAGATTGTCTTGTAACCAGCTGCGTATAAGATGCACGGGGGAAGAACCAAAGTATTATTAATTTCTCCATCACTGGATGCTTGCTGTTGCCGCAACTGTGGTTCAAATTTTAATGAAACTCCAGCTCCAGTTGCATTTATTGGTGCTTTAGTTAATCCCACACTGCCGGTTTTGGCCTCTATGTTAGGCCATTTTCAAGTGTGACAGACGTTATGCCATAGAGAAAGCAACGACAAGTCTTTGCTTTCTCTATGGCATAACGTCTGTCACACTTGAAAATGGCCTAACATAGAGGCCGAAACCGTTAGTGTTGGCTTAAATAAAGCACCAATAAATGCAACTGGAGCTGGAGTTTCATTAAAAATTAGAACCAAAGTATTCGACTCGGACGTAGAGGATACCGCGATCCCGGGCGCGGTTCCTCTAGTGAGACGCGTGTCCAACTTGGTCGAGCTGATCTATATGAGTTTACGATAGTAACTCCAGCGTCCTATTTTTGACTGACGGGACTACAATTATGCTTTATTCATAATCTATTTTTAGTCTGTGACAACGTCCCAGAAATAAATTGAATTGGTATATGAAAAACAGTCTAGAGTGCAATGAATTATTTATTTACTCAACTTGTTTAGGTCTTTAGTTTGGACCATCTTCAGAACTGTAGCTCAATAGATGTCGTGGAGCCGGGCAGGTGCGTCACTGCTAGTTGACTAAACAAATAATTCATTGCACTCTAGACTGTTTTTATATATAAATTTAAATAAGAGTCCTGTCTGATAATCACACAAAGTAAAACAAAACAACCCTTAAGATGTGGCTAAGCCATGTCTCCACCATATCCTTTCTTCCAGGAGTGCTAGTCTTGCAATTTTTGCAAGAACATTTCTGTGAACTTTAGAAAGCAGGAGTCGATGTACTGGCAAAATTGAAGTTGTGGGGCAGAACCGTGAGTCGTGTTGGGATAGCTCAGTAGTCTCGAGGCAGCCGTGGCGGACGACGGACTTGCGGCGGCAGCGCGAGGCACCGAGTGTAAACAAAGGCTGTTTACCTGTTGACAGGTTGGTCTTGGCTGCACTTACGCTTAACTCCTATTTGAAATGATTGTATGCCGGAAAACATGATGGAATCTCAATCTTATTTGAGAAAAGATACGATAAAATTTACGTTTGATCGTAGCTATGTAAGACCCAAGCCTTTAGAGTTAAAAATATGGCTATCTGAAAAAGTTAGGATTACTCAAGACGATATTGAAGGAGTACATTTATCTTTTGTTCAATGTGCTATGTATGTTAAATTGAAAGATCCTACTATGTGCAACATTATTGTTGATAGGATTGGTGATAGAATAAAATTTAATCACTCTGACGGACATGTTAGTGACGTACTAGTATGCCATGCAGGACTAGGAATACGAACTGTGAGAGTGTTTGAACTGCCTTTTGAGGTACCGGCGGAGGCAATTGATGACGCTTTTAAACCTTATGGGCGTGTAATTTCAAATGTAGCCGAAAAATGGGCGGAAGCTCATATATTTCCTGTCCTTAACGGTGTACGACAAGTAAAAATCGAACTGTTACGGCATTTACCATCCTATATGAATATTTGTGGCTATCGAGCTTTGATTATATATGACGGTCAGCCTCGCACTTGCGCGTTATGTGGCTCTACTGGCCATGTACGCGCTGAGTGCAAGAAAAAAAGAGTGGCTCAGTTGCCTTCCGCGAAAGAGGTAACTTCTGGGCCGGTAACCGCGATGAAGCTGACATACGCTGCCGCCGCAGTCTCCCCGAAACGACCCGAACGCGCATTGTCGGACCAAGGCACGGCGTCCACACAGCAGATCGTAGCCTTAGGAGAACACGAAATCAGTCCGGTAGCCAAAAGGATGGAAACAAAGGCAGTTCCGTATGCAACCATCAGCAGTCAAATTGAAACTCCTTCTGAACACCTATCCGACACTTTGAGAGATGAATCTCAAAGACAGAGTACATCGGCTTTTGAGCAAAATGCAGAAGACACGACAAATTTGTCCCATAATGATGATGCACAAAACGTTGCAGTAGTAGAGGATTCCCAGCGTGACAGTGCTACTTCTGCAATAATTCGGCCCGATAATATCAATAGGGTCAGCCCCGAAGAGGCACAGAATGTAGATGGTGAACTATGCTCCGGAAGTCTAAGTGTGCAAGGGAAAGATTCGTCGCCGAAGCAAGCCATTGAGTCTCAGGGGGAACCCTCAACCAGGACAGAAAATTTACGTTCTCCGATACTACCTCAGGAGTTGAGTGAGAAATCTCCAGACGTTTCTTCAGAAAAATCTCTTACTAAATCGCCAAAGAAAAGTAATAAAAGAAGAATAGCCCATCAGGCAGCTGAGAATATAGCCCCAGCCATAAGGGAAAAGCTGCGGAATATTAAAGAAGGACCAAGAACGCAGAAAAAGGAGTCTGCTATGAACTTACAGAAGGAGAAACAAAGCCAAACCTCACACAAGAGTTCCAGCGCTGAAAAACAAATGACCCTTGACCCACCAACTACAGAACAAGAAGAAAGATCTCGGTTAAGAGATGACAATCAAGAGGGACGAAAGGAGTGGGCTGACGAAGTAGAAGATCAAGATCCGGAAAGGGAAGACACCAGCGACATGGATTTTTACTAATTTTACACGGATGAAGTAAGAAGCGTATAATTCAACCACTTATACCTAGGCTTCTTAAAGGTGTATTTGCAATTTCATCCTGTACGACAGTATGAGTGCATGATTATGGTGTTAGCAAAAACTGCACAGTACCATACCATTGGAGTCCAGAAGCGAGGGGCAAAATGTGTTTTAAACAATTGGATTACAATTGTAGTCACTTTCCAATCATGTACGAATGCTTTATGGTGATGCCATCAATGTTTTCTCCTCTTTTTATAATACTAAATGCAGCAAGCTTATAAAATAGTCACACTTAATGTCAATAGAATATGGACAGATCTCAAATTAACATCCTTGCAACAATTCATATATGACTCTGATGCTGACATAGTGTTTCTCCAAGAGGTTATGACAACAAACCTACATATTCCTGGTTTTCAGACTATCTTAAATGTAGCTTTTGAATATAGCACGGGAGTAGCGCTCCTGATTAGGGATGGTATTCCCATCAAAGACTTAGAACAATTAGAATCAGGCCGAGGTACAGGATGTAAAATTTATGACGTCACCTTTGTTAACCTGTATGCCCCTTCCGGAAACAGTAATAAACTCCAGAGAGCAAATTTTTTTAGAGATGAACTTATTTACCTGCTACGAAAGAATCCGCAGAATGTAATTATTGGAGGCGATTTTAATTGTGTCCTTAACCGAAAGGACCAGACTCCTAATTTTAATTATTGTAAAGAGCTTCATGACTTAGTACAAAAAATGCACTTTAAAGATGCCTGGGAAATTAAGTATCCAACTTTAGTAAAATTTACGCACTTTACTTCATCTTCGAGTAGCAGACTCGACAGAATTTACATCTCTGATCCACTCACTGAAAAAGTTATAGTAGCGGACGTCATCCCGGCCTGTTTTTCAGATCATTCCGCGCTGTCAGTAACAATAAATTTACCACGACAGCCCACAAAAATGTATCGAACTCAGTGGCACCTCAATACATCGATATTAAATGATGTAAAATTACGTGACGAGATTACGACATCATGGAATTATTGCTTGCGGTCAACGTGTAGGTACCCGTCCAAATCCGAGTGGTGGACAAAAGTAGGCAAAAAGAAGTTGAGGCAAAGCTTAATTATCTATAGTCGTGAAAAAGTCAGAGACAACAAGCGAACCTTCGAATTTTACTACAGTGTGTTACGAGATCTCTACGAGAAGCAGCAACTAACAAACACAGATTTACAACAAATTAAAGAAATAAAAGCTAAAATGTTAAGTATAAAAAGAAAGCAGTTAGAAGGTCTGAAAATTAAATCTAAATCTAAATGTCTTGCAGAGGAAGAAACTACGTCATTATACCATTTGATAAAACATCAATCTCTCCGTAAACACACGTTTATTGATGACCTCGTCACAGAAAACGGGCACCTACTCACCACCCACCCAGAAATTGTACAAGAAATTTTCCAGTATTACGAAAAACTGTATACAGCAAACGATATTGATGACGCTCCATTATCGCAAGTAGTGAATTCCTTGAATAAAATTATAACACCAGAGGATAACACTGAATTTTTAACTGATTTTACAGTGGAAGAAGTTTTCGAACTCGTGTCCAAATCACCCTCAAATAAATCACCAGGCCCGGATGGACTTCCAAAAGAATTTTATTTGAATTATTGGGATATAATTGGACCAACTTTTACAGCAGTTTTAAATGAAATAATGAAAGGAGGAATCATACCCCCGGAGCTGAAAGAAGGAAAAATTGTTTTGGTGTCGAAAAGTAAAGGTCGGAAGAAAATCAGCGGGTTTCGGCCGATAACACTGATGAACTTCGATTATAAAACCATTGCTAGAGCGATCAATGAGAGGATGACACCATTAATACGGAAAGCAGTCACCACACATCAAACCTGTTTCCCAGGGCGATCTATTATGACAGCAACTTCCGAATACAGAGATCTGGTTTCGATAGTCGCCGTTACCAACATTAAGTGCGCGTTACTGTTTTTAGATTTTAGTAAAGCCTTTGATCGAGTAAGTCATCGATACATCGAGTGTATACTACAGCAAATAGGAATAGAAGAAAGAGCTCTTGGGGTGGTACGCAACATGATAACTGATATTAAGGCATCCGTATCCATAAATGGCCAGCTGTCAAAAGCAATAACTATACGGAGAGGTGTTCCCCAAGGAAGTCCTCTTTCCATGTTACTATATGTGTTATCACTTGAACCGCTACTTCGCACGGTAGAAGAAAAACTAAGTGGAGTGACAATGTCGGGCACAAATTTTGTAGCGAGAGCCTATGCAGACGACGTGGGCATCGTTATACGGCGGGAGGATGAAGTAGATCTTCTGAAAGAAGCAATTGATAACTATTGTAAAGCTTCTGGGGCGCAAATCAATACTGATAAAAGTAAAATTTTAAATCTTAGGGGACTCGAACATTTAGATATAGAGTGGGCAAGTTTCGTGGAAACTCACAAAACTCTGGGTATTATCATTAATAAGTGCCCCATAAAAATGTCCGCTATAAACTGGAAGCAGACAGCTGGAAGAATTCGTGGTGCACTAATGGACAACAAATGCCGCTCAGTGAACCTTACTCAGAAAATTAAAATAATAAATACGTATATTTTTTCGAAAGCTTACTATCTAGCACAGATCTTTCCATTGCCGAAATTGCAAGGAAAAACCATTATGCAACTTGCAAGCAGGTACGTGTGGCACGAAAATATTTTTAAACTAAAACCCAGCGATTTGGCCAAGTCCAGAAAAGCAGGAGGTCTTGGTCTAACTGACATCTGCAGAAAGGCTTTGGCACTTTACATAAAAAGA
The DNA here is from genome assembly GCA_026315105.1 of Locusta migratoria. Taxonomy (NCBI): domain Eukaryota; kingdom Metazoa; phylum Arthropoda; class Insecta; order Orthoptera; family Acrididae; genus Locusta; species Locusta migratoria. The sequence continues at coordinate 871,120,059 of CM048744.1, forward strand.
ATAGTAACACTTTTAAATAACGAGCCTCATACCATAACTGCCAAACTCTTCACAGCTGTCCGTCCTGTAAGTATGCAACAGCCCATTAATGTCGGTAATTTAAACTATAAACTGAAACATATAAAAGATTTTTACCTTGAACTTAGCTACATAGGAGAGGCCACGATGAAAAAATTACATTTAACAACTAAAGAAGTTATTGAAAAATGGCAACAATCCCACAGTCCTAACAATATTGAATCAAAGTATCCGTTGGTAGACTGGAAAACTGTTTGGAAAAATCTTAGCCTTCACATTCACTGTTCCGATGTCGTCTCGTCCTGGTATAAAGTCGTGAACAATCTTATTTCAACCAATGAAAAATTATATAAAATTGGTTTGAGTAACACAGACAAATGCTCAAAATGTGGACTCGTGGACACATTAAAACACCGATTCACTTGTGGCAACCATCTACAAAATTGGAAGTGGGTTCAGAAAAAGTTAGGGCTACTTACACGACGTTCGGAAACGTCTTATTCAACAGATATATTATTGTGGCCCGACACCGAATTTTATCCATCAACAAAAAATAACACAGTGATGTGGCTCCTCGTAAACTACGTCAATTTTGTAGTCAACAGATGTGGAGGTGACAGCAGTGTAGAATTTTTCTTATACATGGCAACAGCATATTTACAAGTACGACAATATCCAAAGATAAAAAACAACTTTGGGAACATGATAGGAATTTTGTTCGAGAAGGAGGGAATTGGTTGAAGAAGATAATGTAAGACGAAGTAGAAGGAAAAAAATGACGAACCCATTGATGATGAGATTGATCCAAATATATATATATATATATATATATATATATATATATATATATATATATATATATATATACATTTGAAACATATTACAAGGAAAAAAATTTCAGTTATACAAGAAGTTATATCATATTTTTGGACTGGTCATGGCAATGACATTTCGTTTCATCACAGTAGAGACTGCTGGATTTCATTTCTCGTTTAATTTTCCTGAAATCGTAAGAACTTTTTATTCCTTTAAAATTAGAATTTTGTTTAGTACAGAAAATTGTATTGTGTTATATCGTCAAGAAGAAATTAACAGCACCATGGGAATCTTGGTTGAATTATTTGATATATAAACAATACAACGTCCTAGCAGAAATAAATTATTCTAAGGAAATTACTTTCCTGATGTAAATCGAAAGTAGCATGACCGACCTCATTCACGGAGAATAATTATTTTGTTATTATTTAAAAAAAAAAAAAAAAAAAAAAATCAGCAACGGGTGACTTCGGAGTTTTAGAGAAGACAAAAATAAAGCAAAAACGAAATATTATTGATTGTCAAGAGAAAACGACCAGGAATCCTACTGCACAGGCAGCTCACTTTTCAAGAAGACGAGCTTTGAGGTCAGACCAGAGCTGGAAAAAAAAAAAAAAAAACACGCCGAAGAAGGCGACATTTGGAGAGCGAAAGGAGGGGCTGTGAGGGGAGGTTGGAGGCCCTAAAAAAAAAAGTGGTAGAGCGCTTGCCCGCGAAGGCAAAGGTCCCAGGTTCGAGTTTCGGTTCCGGCACACATTTTTAACTTACCAGGAAGTTTGAAACAAAAATGTTTTCAAAAATATGAAATTGAAATGGTCCCAATCCCCAAGGTTTTCGGGAGGTTTTCCGTGGTTGTAAGACGTATGGTGGAATGTTATGCCCTGCCCACTTTTTCCCAATTGGGATACCCCTTTCCCACTATCAGCCTGTCTGATAATTGGCTGAATAGAGCCGCTATTCTTTATGGGTCGGACCTCAAACAGCTCGTTCCACTCCTCGGAGTGGAGAATGAAAAAGAAATAGTAATAACAATATTAATTAAAAAAGGACCGAAGTATGACTACTCCAAAAACATATTACCCAATACGGCACATGAAAACCATTGGCGTTTGAGACAATTTTCAGGTCCTGCATGGGTTTTGAAGGAATCCTATTCCACTGTTTCTGCCAAAGATCCTCCGTAGGCAAGTGGTCAGTGTAGCTGACTACCATGGAAGGGGCCCAGGTTCGATTTCTGGCTGTTGTGCGTTGACCTTATCGACACGCAAGTATACCACGTGGCGTCAACTGAAAAGACTGCATCACAAGTCAGTCGAACTACCCCTAAGACGGGTTCTGCCGGTCAACAAAGCCATATATATATATATATATATATATATATATATATATATATATATGGGTAGATTGCATAACTAATGAAGAGGTACTGAACAGAATTGGTGAGAAAAGGAATTTTTGGCATACCCTGCCTAAAAGAAAGGATCGCTTGGTAGGACACATTCTTAGGCATCGAGGAATCGTAAATTTAGCATTGGAGGGAAGTGTGTGGGTTAAAAACCGCAGAGGGAGTCCAAGAGACGCGTAAAGTAAGCAGATTCAAGTGGATGTGAGTTGCCGTTCTTATGAGGAGATGAAAAGGCTTGCTCAGGATAGGGTAGGGTGGAGAGCTGCATCAAACCAGTCTCCGGACTGAAGACCATAACAACATATATACAATCGATGTCCTTAGAGGAATTGCAAAGCTTTTTTGAGAAATTCTTACAGAGCGGGAAATGTTAATAAAGTTGGCGCAGAGAAACGTTTCATGAACAGTAAAACAGGCAGCTGACACGACATTACCTGGATGTGGGTTACATTATGAAAAATGATAAGGTATGAAATGTCTTAACAACCAAACCGGTTGAAATTTGGATGTACCGCTTTGCTTTGGGACAACGTACTGTGAAGGCCCAGTTGTGATTATGGATGTGAGACCTGGACCATTAGAAAGGCTGAACGGCAAAGAATGGACTCCTTTGAATTGTGGTGCTGGAGGAAAATTCTTAGAATTTCATGGGCGGCAAAGAGAACCAACAAATGTGTATTAGAGCAGATTGTTCCCTGGAAGGTCTAATATTAAAACAAAAGCTGACCTTTGTTGGACACATCATGCGAAGACATGCCTCACTGGAAAAAAACATTAATGCTGGGGAAGATCGATGCCACTAGAAGAAGAGGTCAGCAGAGGATAATGTGGATCGATGGCATCACAGAAGCAACGTCTTAACGTGTTCCAACCTGGAAGGTCTACGGGAGAAAGTGCAGAACAGAGGGAAGTGGCGTCCTTTGGTTCATGGGGACACGAAGAGTCGGAAGCGACTAAACGAATATATATATATATATATATATATATATATATATATATAGAGAGAGAGAGAGAGAGAGAGAGAGAGAGAGAGAGAAAGAGAGCTATATCTAGGGACGTGAAGCGTGTGTCGTGACCTCCTCCTCAGAAATTAAAGGTTGTGCCCTCAGCAAGCAAGGTGATGCTCACCGTTCTCAACGTCCGAGGTCCGATACTCACCGAATACCCCGGGCAGGAAAACCCATTAACGGTGACGTGCACTGTGAGACATTCTGTAGCGTATGCAAGTACATCAACTACAAACGGCCTAGACTGCTCACGAAGGGAGTGATTCTGCTCCATGACAATGCGCGACCACACGTCTCCAGGGTCACACAAAGTGTAGTGGCAAAGTTCATGCGGGAGCAGCATGAGTATCCGCCCTACAGCACTGACATTTCGCCCTGTGACTTTCCTAAATTTGGTCCACTTTTAAAGATCTCAAACGGAAGCGCTTCAACTCGGACGACGAAATGAAGGACACAGTAGAGGACTGGGTCTAGTCACATCCACATTAATTCTTGGATCAGGGAGTCCTTCGCTTAGTTGAGCAGTGGGATAGTTGTGTTTGAGGCCTCTGGTAATTACTTTTGAATAAAGACTTCAATTGTACCCACAGTATCGGTTCGTACCTTTTCATTCGAACACCCCTCGTGATTTTGGTTACCACTACCAGATGACTGAAATAATTCCCTGGCCAATTTTAGTTTTGCCAGTTCTATGCGTATTTTATGACATTTTAAGCCATGAAAGATGATAACGTCTCCATTTTCAAATAGGAGAAACATCTAAGTGTATTCCGATGAAACATGCCATTGTCCCATTTTTACTTGTGCCTGCAATTTGAGAGTTGATCGAAGCACGTCCTGGTTGAAAATAAAGTATTTTACATCATGCCTTGGTGAAGTGTAGTGATATTGCGGCTATATTCTAAATGTACGTAACTTACATGTCTAGCAGCAAAATCCAGTAAATCGTCACTCACCTGAAACAAAAGAAAAAAAAAATTAATTAGTATGAATAATCGTTAATTCTGTATCAAACATGATCGTACAAGTAAATGGTACTGCAACGTTTCTATGCTAACAACATCAATAATGCAGTGAAAGTAGTAAATACATCGCTAGTAACTAAAACAGCGAGATGGGTGGAAACAAAAACATATTGTGACAGCAAGAAAAGTGTACTGAAACCTGTTCTTTCAAGCATAATAGTAAGCTGGGATCCCACTTTACGAAAACTCCAAGACTGGCGAACGTTTTCTCGGTAATGGAACATTATCAGTGCACTAATTTTAACAACTCCCAAATAAGAATGTAGCCAAGACTGATCTTTTACAGTCCTTTATTTTGTGACTATCGGTTCCAATGAACTAAGTCATCATCTTCAGATCAGCATTGTCTACAAAATTGGTCACTTTCTTGTACATATTTGACGTAACATTAAAATGTTGCACATGATTGGGAGTTGTTGTTCAATTGACAATATTAGTGGAGTACAACATAACATTTTGGCAGGGCAGGTTACTAATTTTACAATACTTCTGAAAATTCGAGATATTCTGCTGCAGACACATAATGTAGCTTTACTTTTCGCGTTCCCGAAGATTCTCTGTCGCACTTATAGATTTCTGCAACTAATAGCCAGTGGCGACTGGTGCTTCAGATGACAGCGGGTTCACTTATTTACCCCCCCCCCCCCTCCCCCGCTCGGCACGTCGATGTTTCTTTAAAAGATTCTGCATAATGCCTTATCTTCCCTTGTTTGCACACTTTTCTTCCAAGTTTAAAGTTGAGTAATTTGTTTCTAAAAAATACTTAACGTTGGTCATTATTCAAAATGTTCAAATGTTTGTTAAGCTTAAGGGACTTAACTACGGGGTCATCAGTCCCTAAACTTACCAACTACTTATGAACTACCTACAACTAAGGACGGCCCGAGGGGGGATTCGAACCCCCGACCGTAGTGGCCGTGCAGACCGTGACTGATAGCGCCTCAGTCCCCTCGGCCACCGCGGCCGGCTGGTCATTATTCTTTGATAGTAAAGATAAAGAAGATATGAATATGCATATTAAAACACATTAAGTAACTGATTACACTGTTAAGTGAATGTAACAAAAGGAATCTGTTACGATGAAGAGACAAGCTACCTTCGGGTCACGTGACACTGTAAGCAGCAACCACTTCTATCCTTACGCATGCGCAAAGGCTGCTCTTCCTCATATCTTTTCAAACAGGCAAATATTTGTTACAACGAAAAGTATAAATGTTATTTACCCTCAAAATCGCGAACATTTGCAAAACGACTGAAGTATATTTGGCAAGTAACAATACACAAGTTGTTGTCCCCGTATGTTAAAAAGAACATTGGATTTAAAAAAATTGCTTGCAGTCTGTCTCGAACCCACTACCTTCAACAGTGCAGCTTGCTGCCTCCTGGGGGTTCAGAAGAGAATTTGAACCTCAGCCGCGCATGCGCATTGCAACTCTGCGGCCACTGCTGCCTATATTAGGCGGCCGCGCTAAGACTCGTATACGTGCAGTTTCCGCGACGTGAAACGTTTCTCATGCGATAAAAATACTATGAATGTGCATAAAATATGATCTCATAGAATGATAGTTGAAAAACATGTTGTTTTTTTACTTACTTAATATTTTTTTTCTTTTTTTTTCCAAGGAACTTTTTTTCGGGGGTTCTCTGAACCAGTGAATACATAGGATGCGCCGCTCTTGCTAATATCTCGGGCGACTTTTCATCAGTGCTCCATTGGCTAACCGCTTAAGACAATCCTTAGATGATCTGCGCCATTTGGGAGCCGGTTCGCGGTGGTCGGGTCGGTCTCGCTTAGCGTTATTTGCGGGGGAGACGGCGGAGTTGGTCGGCGCCGAGCACGCGCGGCGGTGACAAAGGCGAGGCTGGATTTGCATTAATAACGGCGGGCCGGCCAGCCACGCGGCAGCCGGCAGCCGGCTAAATGGCGGGCGGCTCAGCTCGCGCTTAATTGGCGGCGCGGCCGGCAGAGGCGCTGTGCGCTGTTGTTTGCCGCCGCGGTCAGCCGCTGACGCCGCCGCTCGCCAACTTGCCGTGACGTCACTCACCACCACTCCGCAGGGGGGACCGCCGGCGAGCGGGAACACGCCACACTCGCAAGTAACAAAAAAATGTTTAAATGGTCAAATGTTTGTATAGTCTATGGGACTTAACTAAGGAGTTATCAGTCCCTAAACTTACAAACTACTTATGAACTACTTACGAACTAGGAAGGCACAAATATCCATGCCCGAGGGGGGATTCGAACCACCGACCGTAGTAGCCGTGCAGACCGTGACTGGAGCGCCGTAGTCTCCTCGGCCACCGCGGCCGGCCTCGCAAGTAACGCTGCGGTTACAACGTGCACGGCAAGTAGACCCGTAGCCAAAGGAGAGAACATACCTTCAATCGGAATATAAAACTAGATCGCATAATTGTATGTATTTATTACGGCGTTTCGTCATCTGCCATTGTCAGATCTGAAATCCTCTGAACTTCGAAAGTAAAGCATTATCTCGTGAAACACAGCTTGCTGTTTACTCACATAATTAGTGCTATCAACAAGGGATGTCAAATAGATTCCGTATTTTTGAATATCCGAAAGGCCTTCGACACTGTACCTCACAAGCGTCTTCTAATAAAACTGCATGCATATGGAATGTCACCACAATTGTCCGATTGAATTTGTGATTTCCTGTCTTAAAGGAGACAGTACATTGTAACTGACGGAAGTCATCGAGTAGAAGTGATATCTGGTGTTCCCTAGGGAAGTGTTATAGGACTAGGTCTAAACTCGGCGTTGCCTGGGTGATTATTTATCCTACACTCTCGTAGTCCACATCCCCTCCTTCTCACCCCCCCCCCTCTCTCCCTCTCTCTCTCTCTGCATCCAACCGAAACTGACGGACGATTTAGATAAAGTACAGAGAAGGGCAGCTTATTTTGTATAACTGCGATATACAGAAGAGAGTGCCACAGAAATGATGCACGAGTTGGGGTGAAAATCATTAAAAGAAAGACGTTATTAGTTGCGACTAGATAGATTTGCGAAATTTCTGTCTCCAAATTTCTATTCCGAATGCGAACATATTTTGTTAGCACCCACCTACATAGAAGGCATGATCAGGAAAATAAAATAAGAGATCGAAAACTGAAAGATTTAGGTATTCCTTTTTTACGCGAGCCATTAGAGAATGGGACTGTAGAGAAACTTAAAAGCGGTTGGATGAATACTCTGCCACGCCTTTCAATGTGAGTTGCAGTGTATTTATGTAGATAACGATGTAGCGTCAGCGATAAAATCTATAACTAGTAGGGTCGTCATCTACCAACTATGTACAGATTTTTTTTGTTGACACTGAACTTTACTTTGCAAATTCAGAGGTTTTCAGATATGATGACGACAGATACCGAACGCTGTAAAATGCCGGCCGCGGTGGCCGAGGGGACTGAGACGCTCCACTCACGGTCTGCATGGCCACTACGATCGGGGGTTCGAATTCCCCCTCGGGCATGGATATTTGTGCCGTCCTAGTTCGTAAGTAGTTCATAAGTAGTTTGTAAGTTTAGGGACTGATGACCGCGTAGTTAAGTCCCATAAGCTATACAAACATTTGAATGCCGTAATGAATAAATACAATTTTAGCGATCTACAGATTTTTTAAAATTCCTATTGAAGAATCGTACAGGAAATTCTACTGCTTTATATAGCAGGAAAGAACGAACGTATGTCACACATTGCTTATGACGTTATTTCCCATATCACATCAAGCTTCACACTCTTGCATTGACCCTCATCATAAACAAATGTAATGTGCTGCGGGAAACAGAACCTATTATGCAAACGTAAAAGTATTCAAGAATTATCTAATTTCAAGAACAACCATGTTAAGAGTGTACTATTACATTGTACAACCTGTTGTTACATATAGGTCATAAATGTGGGCAATTTCAGAAGTAATAAATAAGTAAATAAATATTCGTATTTCATGTACCAGTCACTTTGGTTGTTAGTGTTTAACATAGCACAGTGCGTTTGGAGCATGTTTTGCTCACCATCAGGCCCTTTTTATAAGACAAGCTTGTGTTACTTATACTTACGTAAAGTCCATTTGTTATTATTGGTAGTTGGGGATAGTTGGGGCAGAGGGAGGGCAGTAGATGGCAATAAACTAAGTTGTATAGCTGTCTTCTGCTGGTCTTCCTGTATGATGCGATTTGGTTCACCACCTGTGTGGGATGTAGACAGAAATGCATCAGGTGTTGTGATGGAATGGTCGAGGGAGTCACTTATGTTGATTGTCAGTTGCTTCGTCTTCCAGGGTTTCTTCTACATCTCTGGTGATTTAATACGCAGTAGCTTCACCAGTGCACCAGAGATGCAGAAGAAACCCTTGGAAGACGAAGCAACTGACAATCAACATAAGTGAATACCTCGACCATTCCATCACAACACCTGATGCATTCCTGTCTACATCCCACACAGTTGGTGAACCAAATCGCACCATACAGGAAGACCAGCAGCAGACAGCACTACATCTTACAAGGAAAGTACATGGGCTCGAACAAACACATCTGTATGAACGTTTGGTTACAGGATCTCTACGTACACCTCAATGTGCTGGTGGGTGTCGTTTTTCTGCAAAGCTCTGCAACTATGATCTAGATAGCACTGTAGATGTAATTGTAGACGCCATACGTATTGCAGATATCTTAACTATAACTTACGTAATAATCATCGTACATGTTCTCTAGCGAATGTCATCAAAAGCCGTGATGGTAGTTGCAACTTTAACCTTCTTCCCGAAAGACTGTTGGTATTCACTGCCACTACATCCATCTCCTCTTGCCGCACTTACCGTAGCACTACCGCTTGCGGTGAGTTGTTCGTCATTATCATCCCTATTATCATTATTATGAGTTTGTAACAACAACAACTTATGCTCATATTTCTGTACCATAACAGATACGAGAAAGCATGCAAACGATTCATCTTCTACACTAATACCATCTTCACGAAGAAGGGTTCTTCGTTACTTCATCTCAACTTATCGCAATACATTAGCAATCGCAGCCCCATCAGACGCTTCACCACACAAATAACGTCACAAAACGCAACTTCGGAGGCACACTGCACCGTCCCTACTGGCGAACCGACAGGTCAAAGTGCAATGCGGCATGGCACACGCAGAGGCCTCTAACGGACGACTGCAGAGTTTTGCAGATGCGGGAGTACCACTAGTGCAATAAGGGATCTTTACATTATCTCTCATACGATTTTGGTGTATATGTGTTTGTTCGAGCCCAATTACTTTCCTTGTTAGTTTATGACCATCCACTGCTACCCCCTCCCCCATCTACCCCCAACCACCAATAATAACAAACGGACTTTACGTAAGTACATTATAAGTAACACACGCATGTCTGTCTGTACGTATAAAAAGCGCCTGATGATGAGCAAAACATGCTCGAAACGCGTGACTAGCATGCGAACGTTGCAAAGCGTTAAAAGGGAAGCGTAGATGCAGTCGTCAGAGATCTCTGGACAGTTTGGCAGCAAATTGAGAAACGCCTACCTGTCACTGCTAACTTCCGAAGGAGCTTCTAGCGGCGAAATTGACATCGAGAAGGACGCGATGGGGGAGCGGACGGACGGAGGGACGCAGGCGATGCGGTGGCGGGGCCCCCACAGTCAAATGACACACGTCACTCAGATTAGGGGAGATACATGACAGATAAAGGCGGACCACCCGCCGACTCGCCTGGCTACGCTCCCCACCCCACCCCACAAAAAGCACCGGCCGTCAAATGCGCCGCCTACCAACGTCCTTCGTTTTTTCTCTCGCTCTCTCTTTTTTCTTGTCGTGAGGGGTGAAAGAGCTCGGTGAATACTGCAAGACAGCCTGCGGGACTTCAGTGCGTTCAAACTGCAGCCTCGCTGCAGGCACATGTCACCTCGTTGCTGGCCAGAAGTCTTGCTCCATTTACGCTGCAGCCTTAGGCTGCGTTCACAGTGGCACCGACAGACCGTCGTCAGACGCCATCACACCGAGTTCGACTGTAAACATCGACCGACGGTGTGGTCGCACTGCATCCGATTCCGATATAGCTTGTCACTTGGTCCGGTTAAAGGAGAAAGTCTAGTTTGAATGTATTCTGTGTCTGAAGTATATTAGATTTCAATTCTCTGGGGTGTAATGGATTCCACCGACATTTTTATGCTTCGAAATTAGTGCTGCAATGCGGCTTTTGTTGTTAATAAGGACTTCGAATGCATACGATTGACCTACACCTTTCTGCAAAGAAGAAAGTGGGGAGGATTGTGTACTGTCCTCAGTTATTGCTACTCCCAGACAATCTTTACGAATATGTGAGGTACCGGTAAAAGCAGAAATTTCTGTTACATACTTGTGATATTTCGTGGTGTCATTGACGTTCAATATTACAGTTTTGATGAATTTATTTGAAGTTGTGCAGACCTACCAGATAACCTCCATGCTTTAAATAATGAAAACCTACACAAGTTAGGTAAGTTTATTGCTTATCATAACGAATTTCGACGATTTATTCGCGTTTTCTAGTGCATTTGTTTACATAAATTCGGTACTTTTTCGACGTTTCAATGTGTGATTTCCTGACACACTTGCACTGCGGTTGTCTCTTTTAGGTTAGCTACTGAAGTTCGGAAAATCGGACAGAATAAATATTGAGGTGTGTGTCTTATCCTAATGTTAGAAACCATAACTTTTTTGTCTGCTTAAAGTTATTGTGCCTCTTCCATTACTCAGAATGTGCAACATAAGTTAATAATCGCGACTTAGGACTACCTGTGTACAAAAACCTGTGTAAGTGACGATTTTTGTGTTGTGATATCCAGTTTAATGGAGCAGACACAATACCTGCAACTATAGACAGACGTACTATTTCGTATGTAAAAAATGTTCCCAATATTTTATTACGTATGCTACGATTAACCTCATTACAGTAACCTGAAAAGATATCTGTGCAAGAGCTGCATAAAATCACATATGGAAACGTTACGATGTACCGGTATTTACGTAAACAAATGCACTAAAAGCGAGAAAAAATCTGTAAATGCGTTGTGCTAAGCAGAAAAATACATAACGGGTGAAGTTTTTCAGTATTTAAGTCATCGAAGAACACAGTTATAGGCCACCCAGAAAATCCAATTTATGAACGAAATGAAGTTCCAGTACATTGAACTTCAATGACTGTCATTCAGTATATTTTTGAAAGACAAGTGTGAAATTAAGAATAATTTTGAATACAGAAACCACTGAAAAGCAGAATCACACGTAGGCCTGCACCATGTTTGCAGGTCACTTAATAGAACAGACTTATCACCTTGTTAAAGAACGCCAGAACCAGTAAGAATAATTTGTGGACAGCTAATACCCGATTATCACAGTGAAAAACAAAGTAAGAGAGCCACTACAATAGAATTAAGATAAGCCACAATCCCGAATCGAACACATTTTTTGAGGTTACAATTTACGCCTAAAGTTTATCATAAAGAATTTAACCAACTTGGGGTTTCCAATAAACTGTAATATCAGACCATAGATTCCGAATTATAACCCTATTGTGATATTTATCGTCTTCTGGCTGCCACAATCTCTGTCTTTCTTTCACTAAGCATATCAGTTTCTCACTGTCCATATCTATCATGTGAGAACGTCGGTTGATTCGACCGAAGATTTGAATTTCACCCCCTGTTGTCCGAAGGAGGATTCGACCAAACAGTATTAATTTGGCCTACGCATTCTGAATTAATATTTCATCATCTTTTATTCACAACAACGTTGTATTTACCACGTATAGATTTACGTACTGTTATTCTTTAACAAGAGAGGAAGAGAGTGAGAACGAATTTTCTTGTATTAATACACCAAATATTTTGCCCTATCAAGCACACTGTAATGATACGCCGTTTTACGCCGATGTCTGTCGTCGGTAAAACCCACCGATATCGGAGCCACTGAGACCACAGCCTTATTGCCGGAACGTCGGTGCTTGTCTGGTCGTGGAGGTATCTTGTTTCTCGCCGGAAAACTTGACCCTACTACTACACACTTGCTGGGTGTGAATCACAGTCTGAAGGGCCCCATACACCAGCCACGGATCGCAGCAATCCTTCGCATGGGCGACCGATCACTTCGTAAATCGCACGTGTGTGGACAAATCGCTGTCATCAGTTGCCGATCGCTGATCGCATGGAAATCCCAGGCAATCTGGCAGATCGCATGCGATTCGTGGATGCAATATGGCTGCCTGGATGCTTAGCAGCAATGTGCCAATATGCCTGTGACCAAGGAGGTTAGAATACTAACCACATTGCCTTGACTCGTTTCTTTAGTTATCAACCGTGTTTGTGATTAGTTTCTCTTTTTATCGGAGGGCGTCGCCAAGAAACTGCTACCTCAAGGTCCGGTACCACCAAGAATTTATAGACTCCATAAGCTTCACAAAGATGGGGTGCCTTTACGCCCCATTGTCAGTAACATCAGAGCACCTACATATTTGATGGCCAAATACTTGACGTGAATATTAAGTCCTTATGTGGGTAAATAGCCTCATCACATCCGCAATTCCGTGGAGTTTTGACGTCGTTTCGTTGTTTACGAGAGTGCCCCCTTCGAGAGTCACAAGATATGATTGGTCAGAAGTTTGACGAGAAGACCACCGAACTTTTTAGACATGTCTTGACCTCCGCGGTTTTTTTTTTTTTTTTTTTTTTATCCAATGGCGAATACTACGAACAAACGGAGGGTGTCGCCATGGGTAGCCCACTCTCTCCTGTGGTCGCAAATTTGTACATGGAGAATATCGAGGAGGAAGCCCTGGTGTCATCTGAATGGAAACCTACTTGCTTTTTCCGTTACGTGGACGACACTTTCGTCATCTGGCCACGTGGTATGGATAAACTCCTTGACTTCCTTACACATCTGAACTCCATACAACCAAACATCAAATTTACTGTGGAGATTGAAACGGAGGGTAAATTGCCGTTTCTTGACGTCTTGGTCAAGAGAAGAGCTGATGGCACCCTGGGTCGAGGTATGTATCGGAAGACAACGCACAATGATCTGTATTTACACGCAGACAGCTGTCACCACCCTTCACAGGGGATTGGGGTGCTTAAGACTCTAGTTAGGGCACGCACTATCTCCGACGCAGAGAGTCTACCCCAAGAACTGCAACACCTGAGAACTGAATTCTAAAAAAATGGTCTCCGAGCTGATAGTTCATGCTGCTGCAAACATCGTCGAACTGCTCGTGCAGATGGTTGTTGTCTTGCAAACGTCCCAATGTGTTGACTCAGGGATCGAGACTTGGCTGCACTATCCGTTACAGCCATGCGGATAAGATGCCTGTCATGTCGACTGTTAGTGGTACGAGGCCGTTGGGATCCAGCACGGCGTTCCGTATTGCCGTCCTTAATCCACCGATTCCATATTCTGCTAACAGTCACTGGATCGCGAGCAACGCGAGCAGAAATGTCGCGATACGTTAAACTGCAATCGCAATAGGCTACAATCCGACCTTTATCAAAGTCGGAAACGTGATGGTACGCAATTCTCCTTACACGAGGCATCACAACAACGTTTCACCAGGCAACGCCGGTCAACTGCTGTCAACTGCTGTCGGTTGGAAACTTTCCTCATGTCAGCACGTTGTAGGTGTCGCCACCGGCGCCAGCCTTGTGTGAATGCTTTGAAAACCTAATCATTTGCATATCACAGCACCTTCTTCCAGTCGGTTAATTTTCTCGTCTGTAGCACGTCATCTTCGTGGTGTAGCAATTTCAATGGCCAGGAGAGTAATTTGTTATAGTTATTACCTGTGTTAGTAAAAGGAGGATTCGACCAAACAATATTAATTTGGCCTACGCATTCTGAATTAATATTTCATCATCTTTTATTCACAACAACGTTGTATTTACCACGTATAGATTTACGTACTGTTATTCTTTAACAAGAGAGGAAGAGAGTGAGAACGAATTTTCTTGTATTAATACACCAAATATTTTGCCCTATCAAGCACACTGTAATGATACGCTTTGTAAGATCGTCACTTGTTGATCTCGCTCTTGCTCTGTGCATGGCGATTTCATTAGTGTGATATTACTTACAAAATAGTCGTGAGACCCAGTTTTGAAATTGCTATGGTGTGTGGTATCAATAGCAAATGGGAATATCTGCATGTACTGAATGATCACAAAGGTGTGCTTCATGTACTTCATTCACCTACACTAATTAAAGCTTCAGGTAGCCGCACTACCCATTCGCGCATGCCGGACGAGTTGCATTCTGGCTGTGTGGAGGCGCAGAGTTGTATTCTCTACGAATGCCTCTCGGATCCGCAGTCGGTAACATTCGGGAGTCGATGCAATATGTATTTAAAGCCTCAAGGGCCCACTTGATATTTACACATTTTTTGGCTGTAGGTTGTTAACGATGATAATCAATCAGACGAACAAATTTTTCTGTACAGTTAGTATCACATGAGGATACAGTGTGTGTATACGCGTAGATGGTACAACCGAGCAACTATGAATTGTATATATTCTTTACGTAATCGTTGTTTTCTTTCTTATCACAATGCAAAGTCTAAAAAAAAAATCTGTTTTTCACTGTGAAGAAATAACGTAACGAAATTTCCCTATCTTTTTCTAACGGTTCGTTTCTAATTCAACCTGGTTTCTTTCAAGCTTTTGTTTTCTATTAAAGGGAAAGTTCCAGCTATCGCCTCAGTCGAAATATTGTCGTCAAATCTCACCCATTCCAGCAAGTCTTATTTCTCAAAGTTGGTGTATAATATTACGGGGATTGAACAATAATTTAAAAGAACGATAAATAAATTCAATACGGAATATTAATATGATCAACTATAGCCGCGAACAGTAGTGAAAGATTTTTATTCATTTCATAACGCCAATAGCAAAGAGTTATTTTAATTAACAAGAAGGTGGAGAGAAATAAAGGTGATAAAAACTGAACGTGACATAGTCTTCGAATGTCTGAGCGGGCGCATGTAGCGTGGTCAGAAAGATTGGGTCTCTCTCGTTTAGGTCGTTTGTCTTGATAGAACGCGTTTGCCACCTTGTCCTGACTCTGTTAGATTTTTATGTAGGGTAAAAGGTAAGGTAAAGGAGTCAACAATCCGAAGATTGATTTGAACACAACAGTGCTTTACTAGGCATGGTCCTGTCTGGAGGTGGTATGCCGTTGCCTTCCTCCGGTCTTCGAACTGACTTACTTACCCAGTTATAGGGGAATCTACAGTTTAATGTGGGTTCCGAACCACGGTGTTACTCGATATTTTTCACGCCAGCAACACTGCCAGAGGTGAAAGAAGTGGAAAGTAACGGAGCAAGCGGTGTGACGAAGATCAGCGAGGAGATGGTGGATAGCAATGACCAAACGATGTGAGGAGTAGCATCGGTCTACGGCCAGCAGACTGCTCATTGAGTCGGAACAGATTGAAACACGGTCCAGGGCTGCCTGTTTGATAAAATGAAGTGCCCTACTAATAGCCGTCAGTTCTGCCGTAAACACTGCACGATTCTGGCACAGAATGGCATTCCATACCAATGGGAGGCGTTAATGTATTCCTGTATGACTATTTTAAAACCGTCAGTAGGGGCATAACTTAAAAAAAAGCGCAAATTTACACATACTTTTCATATTAATTATTATGTCTATTCCAAGATCCGCAGCAGAGATAAATATATGCATATATATGCTTCGCAAATCGCTAAATTTCCCGACGTCTGCTGCTCCTGTAAGATGGACAAACGATCTGCAACACATGAAAATTTGTGCCGGACCGGGTTAAGACGACCGCTCGCGAAAACCGGGAGACCCGGGTTCCAGTCCCGGTCCGACACGAATTTTCATGTGTTGCAGATCGTTTGTCTATCTTACAGGAGCAGCAGACGTCGGGAAATTTCGCGATTTGCGAAGCACATATATATGAAGATGAACATTAACAAGATTAAAACAAGGGTAATGGAGTGCAGTCTAAGAAAATCAGGTGATGCTGAAAGAATTAGATTAGGTAACGAAACAATAAAGCAAGTAGATGAGTTTTGTTACTTCGGCAGTAAAATAACAAATGATGATCGCAGTACAGAGGATATAAAATGCAAAATGGCAATGGGTAGAAAAACGTTCTTGAAAAAGAGAAATTTGTTAACCTCGAATATCGATTTAAACCTAAGGAAGTCCTTTCTGAAGGCATTTGTGTGGAGTGTTGCCTTGTATGGGAGTGAGACATGGACCATAAACAGTGTGGACAGGAAGAGGATAGAGGCTTTTGAAATGTGGTGCTACCGAAGAATGAAGATTAGGTGGGTGGATCGCATAAGTAATGAGGAGGTACTGAACAGAATTGGGGAGAAAAGAAATTTCTGGCATACCTTTACTAAAAGAATGGATCGACTGGTAGGACACATTCTTAGACATCAAGGAATTGCGAATTTAGCATTGGGGGGAAGTGTGTGGGGTATAAACCGCAGAGGAAGACCAAGAGATGGATACAGTAAGCAGATTCAGATAGATGTAGGTTGCCGTTCGTACGTGGAGTTAAAGAGGCTTGCTCAGGATAGGGTATTGTGCAGAGCTGCATCAAACCAGTCTCCGGACTGAAGACCACAACAACAACATATATGGATAAACGTTTCACAATTTGCAGCAGCATAAGTTTGATCTGTGCATATTTGTGACTTATTTTCTAGCTTACACACTGGGTGGCATCCAACTACCGCGGGCACAATATTGCGTGTTCGACGGTACGGGCTGTAGATAGGCCGTGACGTAGTGAGCGGGTAATTTTCTGTGAGACTGGGAGCAGCTGTCGCAGATCTGTGCTTGGCCGCGAATGTCCCTGAATGCATCTGTCATATACTCGTGGAAAATGCACAAAATTGTAATACTAATTCAGTCTTGAAATTTTACTTTTCGGATTACCCCCGCCGCGTTGGAGTAGCCGAGCGGTCTAAAGGGTCTCGCTGCGGAGCGCGCGGTTGCTCGCCGTGGAGGTTCGAGTCCTCCCTGGGGCATAGGTGTGTGTGTGTGTTTTTGTCCCTAACTTAGTTTATCTAGGTTTAAGTAGTTTGTAAGCTACGGACTGATGACCACGCAGTTTGGTCCGATAGGCTTACAAAGATTTGAACATTTTGAGTGACCGATGCGGAGACGCAAAGGACAGTGGATTCCCTACGAGAAGGGCATAGAATATCCACATGACTAGGGACCCAGAGAAAAACAACGGAGCAAGCGGTTTGACGAGATGGTGTGTACTAATGACTAAAGGATGTGAGGACTAGCATCGCGCCGGCCGCGGTACCCGAGGGGACTGAGGCGCTACAGTCACGGTCTGCACGGCCACTACGGTCGGGGGTTCGAATCCCCCCCTCGGGCATGGATATTTGTGCCGTCCTAGTTCGTAAGTAGTTCATAAGTAGTTTGTAAGTTTAGGGACTGACGACCCCGTAGTTAAGTCCCATAAAAAAAAAGCAGCATCGCTCTATGGCCTGCAGGCTGCTAGTGTTTGATAAAATGAAGTGCCCTACTAATAGCCGTCAGTTCTTCCGTAAACACTGCGCGATTCTGGCAGAAAATATCATTCCTACAAAAAAAATTTGCACGATTTTGCACAAACTTTTCATAATTTGCAAAAATATAAATTTCGATCTGTGCATTTTTGCTACTTAATTTTATTTTCTAGCTTAAACACTGTGTGGAATCCAACTACCGCGGCCCTGACGTAGTGAACAAGTAGTTTCCTGTGAGACTGGGAGCAGCTGTCACAGATCTGTGCTTGGCCGCGAATGTCACTGAATGCATCTGTCATACACTCGTGGAAAATGAACCAAATTGTAATACTAATTCAGTCTCGAAACCTTACTTTCCGGATTAGCCGCGTCCGATGTAAGAATGTAGTTCCGTAGAAATCGGAGTCTTACATCAAATAGGTGAACCAGGGAATGGTATTACGAGGTTATTTATGTGCTACTTTCCGGGAAGAGCTATTAAAACACAAAGATGGCGGTCTGAACGATAAAGAGATCTCGATTCCGCGGTCGACATGCGAGCGCAACAGTCGTAAGCGGAGCAGCGCGGTAAATCAGAACACGCTCCACCGGGGACGGGCATGGCTACTAGGGCGACCCGGTGGGGCGGGAAGCGGGTCCCGGTGGAGGCGGGGGCGGCGGGGGCGGCGGGGCCGGCTGTCGGCATCCCCAGGCGCGTCACGCGACGTCACGGGGGCCGGCCTCTCGTAAACGTCCCCATAAAACCGGCATCCGCCAAATTGTATTTCAGTGATCCGTATGTGGGTGCGTTCTCTCTGCCGGGACCGACAGCCCTGGGGGAAGGAGCTGCACTTTCCTCGGGATGGCTAGCCTTCCAGACGAGAAACTGGGCTCGCCCTGCTGGTAATTTCCAACAGCCCTGCGTACAAATTTTTTCCCTTATTCGCGCACATCTTCCGTTTCCTGCATACGAATCTCCTACCACAGAGGGAATCGGTTCAGTTTACGTAACTTCGTTCTCAATTTCGCCCCTGGTCACTAAAACTGAAAACCCTGTAAGTATATCATACAACGACATTTTCCTTATTGTCTATTCAAAATGTTCAAATGATTGTATAGCTTATGGGACTTAACTACGGGGTCATTAGTCCCTAAACTTACAAACTACTTATGAACTAGCTAACACTAAGGACGGCACAAATATCCATACCCGAGGGGGGATTCGAACCCCCGACCGTAGTGGCCGTGCAGACCGTGACTGACGCTCCGCAGTCCCTTCGGCCACCGCGGCCGGCCCTTATTGTCTGTACATAGCACAGTAAGAACAATAAATCACGATCTTATCGTGTCGCGGCTAAGCGGCCGAGCGCATTAAGGCGATATGCTACGATGCGCGAGGCCGTTCTCCGTCGGGGGTTCGAATCCCTCATTGGGCATGAATGTTTGTCCCGTCTTTAGTACTAGTTCATAAGTAGTTTGTAAGTTTAGGGACTGATGACCCCGTAGTTAAGTCCCATAAGCTCTACAAACATTTGAACATTTTTTGATCTTGTCTTAATTTAAGCCTCTGAGACTGAGCCACCCGGTAATGGGCAATGCTGTGCGAAAATCAAGTACGGAAGTACCTCATACAGGGCACGTAATATCGAAAGTTCGAAACCCTACTAAACCATACTGAGAATAATATATGAACATCATATCAAGTAATTGAAATATCGCAAAACACCAGTACCGCATACACTTGATAGTGCTAATATTAGGCCTTGAAGTTCGTAAGCGTGGTATCTTTTTTCTTTTTTTCTTCTTTTTAAGGGACTTAACTGCGGGGTTATCAGTCCCTAAAGTTACAAACTACTTATGAACTACCTTATACTAAAGACGACACGAACATCCATGCCTGAGGGGAGATTCGAAGCCCTGACGGGAAGCGCGGTATCAATTAAGTGGTTAAAACGAAGTGGAAGAGAACCATGTCCTCACTAAAATCACATACTTACATGCATACATTTCTCATATTAGAAGCCACATTAACTACACTTTCAAGTGATGATATGGTTATATGTCTTTCACCAAGCATATTGGACCACAGGTTTATATTTCTGGACAGAAAATTGATTGTACACCACAGAGTGAAGTTTGGACGACATAATGATCTTGTCACAGCACAGACCTACATTAATGTTTTAAGCACCTTCTTGATTCCCACTGTTGAAGAGCAATTCTGGGATGGTGACTGCGTCTTTCAAGACGATCGAACACCTGTTCATAATGCACGGCCTGTGGCGGAGAGGTTCCACGACAATATGATCCCTATAAGGAATGGCCTGCACAGAGTCCCAACTGGAATTATACAGAACACCTTTGAGATATTTCGGAACGCCCACTTCGTGCCAGTCCTTATCGATCTATATCGATTCCTCTCCTCAGTGCAGCACTCGGCGAAGAATGGACTGAAAAAAAAAAAAAAAAAAAAAACCCTTTTTCTTTTCATTCTCCACTCCGAGGAGTGGAGCGGGCGGTTTGAGATCCGGCCCATAAAGAGTTGCGGTTCTATTCAGCCAATTACCAGACAAGCTGATAGTGGGGCAAAGAGTGGATCCCAATTGGGAATAAGTGGGAGAGGCTTACCAGTTCCGGCATAGGCCTTACAACCAAGAAAAACCTCCCGAAAACCTTGGTCGGAACCGGGGGATTGGGACCATTTTAATTTATCTCTGGGTCGTTGCCCCAGACTACAAATGGATTATCGGGAGAGCACGAGTGCACTCACGACAATCAAGGATCGGACGCCCGAGTTACTCTCGTAAACTCGTAGAGATCAGCTCGACCAACAGTGGACAAGCATCCCCCAATAGGAACCGCACCCGTGAACAGTATCCTCTGCGTCCGATGACCTGAATGGGCTGAAATTCCCCAAGAAACCTTCCAGCACCTAATTGAAAGTATACCTGCGAGATTGGAAGCTATCAAGAATAAGGGCAGGCCAACACCATATTCAATTTCAGCCTTACCGATCGAGGGCACCACGAACGCGTAAGTCATTTTAAGACAGGTATCCTTTTGATCACATAGTGTTCGTAATCGGTAATGGGTAGTCCACAAATACAAGTATCCTGTAGTGTATTGTAAACTGGACCTACCGGAATTACTAGAAATTAGTACACAAAGCGGATATAGAACAGAGAGGATACACTCGAAGAGGGAGAGAAATTCAAGGACCGGGACTGGTGGAGAAGCCTCATTCGCCGGCCCATCGAATAAGATGGAACAACGTGGTGTATGATGATGACTACACAAAGCGTCAGAAATTATATGTCTATAAATCTATCGGACCAAACTGCGTGGTCATCAGTCCGTAGCTTACAAACTACTTAAACCTAGGTAAGCTAACCTAAGGACAACACACACACACCCATGCCCCAGGGAGGACTCGAACCTCCACGGCGAGCAACCGCGCGCTCCGCAAAATCAAATGTCTATAAATCTATCGGACCAAACTGCGTGGTCATCAGTAGCTTACAAACTACTTAAACCTAGGTAAGCTAACCTAAGGACAAACACACACACCCATGCCCCAGGGAGGACTCGAGCCTCCACGGCGAGTAACCGCGCGCTCCGCAGCGAGACGCTTTAGACCGCTCGGCTACTCCAAATGTTCAAATGTTTATAGTTCTATCGGACCAAATTGCGTGGTCATCAGTCCGTAGCTTACAAACTACTTAAACCTAGGTAAACTAACCTAAGGACAAACACACACACCCATGCCCCAGGGAGGACTCGAACCTCCACGGCGAGCAACCGCGCGCTCCGCAGCGAGACGCTTTAGACCGCTCGACTACTCCACCGCGGCTCGGCTACTCCACCGCGACTGAAATTATATCAAATGAAAAGCTTACAGGGGACACAAGTGACTTCTCCAGGAATTTCAGAGATCTCTTTAGGGCTAATTGTGTAGCAAGTTTACAGTGAAGGGCCTCTTTTATTTCTGCTTGTAATTGTGTCTATGGACTGCAAAGATCGACCGCATGATTCCGTAACAATATGCTGGACCATAGAGCCTTCCCGTTAGACAAGACTCTCAGACGTGTGACCCCAGAACCCAACATACGCCTCCAGAGGCCCAGATAAACCATTCAGAAGCCAACTGGATGCTTCGTTAGAACTAATTTGAGAACTAAAGGAAGGAACAATGATTCCCCTCAGGTATTCGGCCCGCATTGTCTACAGCGCGGACTTATTTATACATTAATTGTCTTAACCGCCGCGTGCCTGTCTGGGCACAATGTTAACGTTGTTATGAATAGACCATTGTGAGGCGGCGTGTGACAAAATGCCTCTTTCCGTCACACCGGAGAAACAAAGAGCTTTCTTTCCACCATTCAGGAGTCACGACGTCCAATTAAGCGACAAGAATCTGTTGTTATATTTCAAAGCCGAGACGGTGATACGCATTAGCTCTTAGCTGCGTTCTTTTTGCTTGCAGAATCGGAAACATAGCGTAAAGAAAAGGAAACAAAGAGTGACATCGGATCTACCTGGTGCTATAACCACAGTGTGCTGCGTTATCGTGAAACAGGCCGCAAGCGGATTTCTTAATTTGTTCGTGACAGCTAATTTGTATGTCAGGCTGATAAAACAGCGGTATTTCATTCTTAAAAGTAGCTTTATTGTACAATACCGCTCTGTTGTATTGTCTGAATCATAAATGGAGCTATCCAGTTTCCACATAACCACTGCAGATTGCACAGCTTGATGGGGCCAGCTAGGGAACCGAAGAGAGAGAGTTTTTTTTTTTTTTTTTTTTTTTTTTCCCTCCCGCGCTTAGCAGGGACACAGAGTTTTTAAATGTTAGGAACCGTGAAGCACAATTTTACAAGTCATTATTCGAATAATTGAATTGTAAAGAAATACGTAATTAAGGTAAAAAAGGTAAAGCAGTCAACAATCCGAATATTGGTTTGAACACCACAGTGCTTTACTAGGCATGGTCCTGTTTGGAGGTGGTATGCCGTTGCCTTCCTCTGACCTTCGAACTGACTTACCCAGCCAGTTATAGGGGGGACCTACAGTTTAACTTGGGTTCCGAACCACGGCGCTATTCGATATTTTTCACATGAGCAATACTGCCAGAGGTGAAAGAAGTGGAAAGTGACAAATCCTAGGACCTGGCGGGAATGGAACCCGCGACCTTTGGATTTATAGTCTGGCACTCTACCACTGTGCAACCGAGGTAATAGTATGACATAATCTGCTTGTTTGTAGTAGTCTGTTGCCTTCGTGCAAGCGTGCAGCCCATAGTGTCTAGCCTTTCCTAAAAATTTCTTTTTAAACATCGTGACGTAAGCTTTACATCTGAGTGTATATTTTATTATGTGACTTGTTTTATTTTATAATTTATGATGAAGGCAATCTTAGTAATTGCCGAAACCAGATTAAACAATTTTTAATTTGGGAGCGAGGGCTGCTTTTTTATCCATTGAATTTGTAGTAGTAGTTTATCTTATATGTTAAAAGAATCTACGAAAACTATAGTCAGTCGGCCTGATTAATCTACCCGACCGATTTCCTTCATTTTTGTTTTAAACGAAAGGGATACATCCACAGACTTGTCATCAAGTATCAGAATTTACATAACTCGCGTTCCTTTTTCTATACTCAAACGCGATGTCTTTCTGTATATTTCTTATGGGGATGCCCTTGCTGTAAACTAAAGACAGTCTGTTAGACCGTTCTATCCGACCGATTTCCTTCATTTTTGCTTTAAACAAAAGTATTCATTCGCAGATTTGTCATGAAGTATCAGAATTAACTTAAGTCTCTCCGTCCTATATTTTTATTCAAACGCTGTATCCTTCTGTCCTTGCACTGAATATTTTAATCGGTTTGTTTTAAGATATCTTCGGTTCGAATTAAGGTACGCAGTTCTTTTTGACCTAACAACACTCAGCGGATCAAGCTCTTTCATTTGCACTTTTAAACACTTGCATTGAAAGATTCTGAAGGAAGCTATGCGTGAACATTCAACTTTACTTCCTTTTTTTCCCAAATTTTTTGTCATTCCACTAACAGTGCGAAGTATCCGCACTGGTCCTCTAGTTTTATCTGATTTGTTTCGGTCGTAGTCCATTATTGGAGGCCACTGGATTACGAAAGAAGACACACATTTTTTATAATATGTTATTAACGTGATTGAAGAGGGAATAGTGTTTAACGATTACGTGGTTTTCAAATCCTTTATAAAGTATTTTGCTTTACAGATATTGTTCTGTAGCATATGCCAGTGGCAATATTTCGTACTATTCATGTAATTATACGATTATATGATTAACACACTTTGCGTAATGAACATAAGGAATGATTACGAAAATAATCATTACAGGGCGAGTCAGTGAATTAAAATTTGTGTTCAAATGTCCAAATGTCTGTAAATCTATCGGACCAAACTGCGTGGTCATCAGTCCGTAGCTTACAAACTACTTAAACCTAGGTAAACTAACCTACGGACAAACACACACACACCCATGCCCCAGGGAGGACTCGAACCTCCACGGCGAGAAACCGCGCGCTCCGCAGCGAGACGCTTTAGATCACTCGGCTACTCCACCGCGGCTTAAAATTTGTGCCACGAAATGCGAACCCTGGTCTCTTGCTTACAAGGCAGTCACATTATCTGTTCAACTATTGATACGAATTACACAGGGGAACATAGAGGCCAAACTGAAGTTTCTGTTGTGGAGAGAGACTCACTTAGGTTATTCCGTGCGAAAGAGACTGACTAACGTGCAGGAGACTGGCTTTAAATCACTGCCTCGCCTTATTATAAATATTTTTGATATGATGAGATTATATATGTCTTTGAAAAATAGATTCATTGATATTACGAAAATATATAACAACTTGTCATTTGCGATTGCTGCACATGAAAAGTTTATTTCGATATATATTGTAAAATATGCATAATGCTATTTCTCATTTACATTATTGTTAGTAAAACAAAAAGAAATATGTTATTTTTAGAGAATAATTGCAAAATCTCTATAAATTTTATGTTTAGATAGGTCTGGTCATTTAAAATAAATAATTTCTGTATTTTCTTTGACATACAAATTATTATTACGTTTTTAACATTGAGCACCTTATGTCCAACAATTACTTATTGACATGCCATACTTCTCATTCTTACAAGCTGCAGGCCAGATAACGAATGAGGTGGTTCTTCATAGAATAAGCAAAGAAAGAAACATGTGTCAAACACTGATATTAAGACGGGAAGACATTAGTGAATAACCTGAAAGGTACTGAAGGGAACTGTGGAGGGTTACGAAATCATAAGCCCCGTGCTTAAGCGCTGTGGCACCTCTCTCGTTTCCTAGAACGCATCACAATAATTTGTTAAGCAAATCACCCCACGGTCATAAAACTGTAAATATTTTGTGCGATCTGCATTCAATACTACATTTTCTTACCCAGATTTTAGATATTAAGAAGCACGGGATTATTTTGTTTTAAGGAATTTTCTTTTCATTGGTAGAAACCCGTCTGATGATGTATGACGTAGGCGAAAAGGCCATTAATTTCAATGTAACGAATGAACTTCCACGTCTTGCCGGAGGTAAACTGTATCATGGACGGATCCCACATCAAGACATCAGCTTTATTAAACCGGGGAACATCAATCACCATTTAGCAATTGCGCAGAGTCAGTCGTGGAGTTAGTGGTTTTCGGCTTTACGCGGCTACTGTCCGTGTGCCGCTAAGGAAAATTCGCGGAAAAAGGTATTTGTTTTAATGTTTCAGGTATGTGCGCGTTATAAAATTAGAAATATTTCTCAGAAGCAGGGAGATGTCAGTGGCAAAACTGATTTGGGAATTACAGGCTAGTCGAATACTATTGTACTACACACCCGGTGTCCTTATTGCGAAGAACATAGCTATAAAATTAATTATAACAATGTTTAGCGGATATAATGGCCAAGCATTTCGAGTAATAATAAAGACGCCAGCAGTTTACATGATATTTACATAAAAGTTACTAAGTACCCTTATTTTAGAGCGTAGTTCCTCATTTCAGTTTTGCTGTAGCTATATACGACCAGAAAAATTTTTAATTTTCCAAAATCCAACCTTTCATAGTCGTTTCCTAATCGATTTTGTAAAATAATGTCTTTAAAATTCCTTTTAGAGCTAATTATTTTCGTCGTAAAATTAGTCTCCATTCCTTAATCGCAGTGATATTTATTTTGCACTGAATAGGATCGGTGTACTGGACATAACTGTAAATTAAGATCACTTAATTAACAGAAATTGAAAATTAGCAGCTACAGCCAAAGTAAAAGCGTAAAAGC
The DNA here is from genome assembly GCA_026315105.1 of Locusta migratoria. Lineage (NCBI taxonomy): Eukaryota > Metazoa > Arthropoda > Insecta > Orthoptera > Acrididae > Locusta > Locusta migratoria. The sequence goes on from CM048744.1 coordinate 871,146,209, forward strand.
AATCATATTATGTGTAAAAATCAAGAGATCAGTTTTATTCAAAAATTTTAGTGGTAGCAAAGAACATGTTTTAAGGCATGCAGAACTGATGTACGGGAAATTGTTTTTAATAATGTAATACATAACGAAACATGATTGAGAAAATTATGTACTTCTGTACTAACAGGGTAAGAGAAACATTACTCTACGAAAATTGGCAGAATTATTAATCTGGGACCCACGAAATTTGAAGAGCGAATGAGCGAGAGTTTGGGAATTTCTGTTAAGAACTTAGCTCTAATGCTGTACTGACGACTCGCTGATAATTCTCACCCAAAGAAAATAATTTTCTTTAATACCCATGTTGTAGAGCCTTTTCGCGTTGTGTTTTATAACTTCTTTTATTTCCACATTAAGTGCTACTGGTAAGGACTTGATATGGCGTGACTACATACGGTATACCCGGCAAAGAAACCGCATTTTTAACAGAAATTCACAAACCCTCCCTAATTTACTCTTTAAATTTCGTGGATCTCAGAACGAGATGGTATTATAATAATTCTGCCAATTTTATTACGATAATGTTTCTCACACTGTTGGTACAGCAGTACATAATTTTCTCAATCATGTTTCGTTATATATTGCATTATCGTTTTTTTAACCATATTTACCACTGCATCAATTCTGTCTGCCTTATAACATGTTCTTCGCCACCACTGGAAATTATGCATCTACTTTGATAGGCATACGAGGTCGGTTTGCTAAGTCTGGCGAAAACTCACTTTATTTCTCGACATAGTCTCCTTGCAAGGTTATATACTTAGTCCAGCGACTTTCCACTTTTTTCAAGCCATCGGCAAAGTAGGCTTTGTCAAACTCTGCAGGATAGTCTGTTACAGCGGTGGACATTTCCTCATCCGATGAACATTTCTTTCCAGCAAGCCAAATGTTCAAGTTTGGGAATAAAAGGAAGTCCTTCGGAGCTAAGTCTGGTGAATGGGAGGGTGAGGAACCAATTCGAATCCTACGTCGTGCAATTTTTCCATTTCGATAGCTGCTGTGTGGGCTGGAGCATTGTCCTGACGAAACAGCACTTTCTTCCGTGCCAACCTTGGACGTTTTTCAATTAGTTCCTGTTTCAAATGATTCAGTAGAGTAGCATAATGGGGTTTAGTTATGGATCTGCCTTTTTCCAAATAATCTATCAGAATTATACACTGGAATTCCCAAAAGACAGTGGCTCTCACCTTCCCAGCTTGCAAAATAGTCTTCGGCTTCTTTGGTGCACTATCCCAACTCTTCTTAGATTGTTTGGATTGTTGTTTGATCTATGGAGTGTAATGGTCGATCAAAGTTTCATCCACAGTTACAATTCTGCGCAAAAGTCCTGTGGATTGCGCCTGAACAGTGTGAGATTCTAAGCAAAAATGTTCTTTCGTTTCCGTTTTTGGTCCAAAATGAGCAGACTCGGCACCCATCGGGCACAGAGCTTCTTCATGGCCAGTTTTTCATGGATGTAGTGCACTCTTACAGTTGAGATGCCTAAAATGTTAGCTATCTCGCAAACTCTTGCTCTTCGATCTTCCATTACCGTATCATGCACCTTACCGATGGCTTCATGTGCGGTGACTCCAACGGACCTACCGGAGCGTGCTCCATCTTCCGTGCTTCTCCGACCACGTCTAAACTCATTGATCTAAAGGTAAGTGGGCCGGCCGCGGTGGCCGAGGGGACTGAGGCGCGTCAGTCACGGTCTGCACGGCCACTACGGTCGGGGGTTCGAATCCCCCCTCGGGCATGGATATTTGTGCCGTCCTTAGTTAGTTCATAAGTAGTTTGTAACTTTAGGGACTGATGACCCGTAGTTAAGTCCCATAAGCTATACAAACATTTTCTTTAATCATAGGCGGATCCAAGGGGGGGAGGGGGGCAAGGGTCGTTCGCCCTCACAGCAGCTCTCTCTCTCTCTCTCTCTCTCTCTCTCTCTCTCTCTCTCTCTCTCTCTTTTTAAGAATGAGAGGCTAGCGTTCTATCACTGCACCGAGTCTTCAAAACTGTGAGACTTTTGTTTGGTTGGGTGTGGGGTAAAAAGGTGTGGCCGGTACTAGAGTCGTTCAAATGTTTGTAAATCTATCGGACCAAACTGCGTGGTCATCAGTTTGTAGCTTACAAACTACTTAAACTAAGGTACACTAACACACACACACACACACACACACACACACACACACACACACACACACATGCCCCAGGGACGACTCGAACCTCCGACGGCGAGCAACCGCACGCTCCGCAGCGAGGAGCCCAAGAGTCTTTCTACTGAGTCAGAGTTTAGCTGACGATGAACAATTCTTTCACCGACTCCCCCCCCCCCCTCCTCCTCCAAGCAGGCTGTCCTAGATCCGCCCCTATCTTCAATGGTTGTGCAGAACCCACATGGATTTGATCTGTGCAACTTTACAAACCTTCAAATAAAATGTTTAATGACCGCACGAAATTCGTTTCTCTCCATCCTAAGGAACTAACTATGCAGTTATCACTTCAGTTGGCAACCAACAATAACTATATTCGGGCCGAAACACGATAATCCATGGCTCCGCCTACTGGGCTGAGAAACCACCCTTGGCAGAAACGAATTCAAGACATGCTGCCATATAGTTAGTTCGCTGCCGGGCAGTGTAGCTAACGGTCGTTGTTGCCTGACAGAACTGGCAACAGTGCACAGCGCAGGCGGACGCGCGCATGCGCATAGCAACGTTCGCGTTTGACTTACTCCGCGTCCACATATTGGTACCAACGCTGGTGCCAACATTGGCCAATATTTTTGCGACAGCGTCCACACATTGGAGCCAACATTCAGTTGAATTCGTCGAGAGTCAACGTAAACATCTGACGCACAAATCACGTCTGACGTATCAACGGTTTTGAATGTGAATAATTTCATTTCGTCTTTGCAAACCGAAAAAGGTAACATATGTAAGAGATGATTGGGTGTATTGTATCACTTCCTGCCAAACATTAATTACGAAATAAGAAAGTTTTAATACATGAGACAAGTAATAAATACACAGTATTAAAACTTAGGCCTGCTACTTTAAATGAGTGAACTTAAAAAAGAAAGATACGTTTTGGAGGGATGGTATACCTGCTAAAGTTCTTTTGTTATTGAGGCTTCGGTTTCTCGCTACAGGAGACGGTTTTAAAAGCCTACACTTTCTTTTGAAAATAACCATGTAATTGGTATCACTGGTAGTGCTTGAAGTTTGCAAAGCAATCTGTGAAACTTGACAGGAAATGTTAGGTTATGTTAATTTCAAAAACTGCAATTAGTAATTGAGTGTCTCGAAGTTTGAAAAGTTTTGAATTTCACTAATCGCACGTTAAGTTATGCCGTGGCATTTCGATTTTTGGGGTTGTTTTCGCAAATGAATGACTTTCTGATAAATTCTAATATTTGCAAAGAGAGTAACACTTTAAAATAAACGGCGACGACCAACGAACGAAGAAAAACAGATTAAAGACGAGCAGACGATAAAGACAGAATGAAACGTTGGCGCCAATGTGTGGACCACGTACCCATACTGGCCCAACGTCCTTTGATGTTTGGTCAAAATACCGACAACCAACGGAAGCGTACCAACGTTATTTCACCGATCCACACATTGTACGAACACTGTTGGCGCCAATGTTGGTTCCAATGTGTGAACCTGGCATTACTCCAATGGTCTGCTGTCGCAGCCGGCGCTCAAAGGCGATTGGCGTAAGCACCAGGGATCGTCGTATTTTTTATCGACTATAATTGCAGCTGCCATTCGAAATTTGTTATAATATCCATGGAAATATCAGGCTTACCAACAACAGTGTAGGTTACGAAATTTTCCCGATCTTTCATACAAATTTATCACACTTATCAAATCAATCAAAAAGTAAATAGTACGTAATCGACTTTCTTACAACTGACACTGAGAATTCACAGTTAAGGCTATTTTACACGACGACACTACGTCTCATGAAACTGCGCTACTGGCCAATGCGCATGCGCGGCAGGAGTTCGCGCAACTCGTTGACGAAACTAAACAGTTTCGGCACGTTCCAACTTTGGCAAAACTGATTCGCGTGTTTTTTGGTTAGGTTATGACCAATACAGAACAAAATACATCGTAAAGGGGGGAACGGGAGAAATTCAAAAATGTTCAAATGTTTGTTAAGCTTATGAGACGTAACTACGGGGTCATCAGTCCCTAAACTTACAAATTACTTATGAACTAGCTACTACTAAGGACGGCACAAATATCCATGCCCGAGGGGGGATTCGAACCCCCGACCGTAGTGGCCGTGCAGACCGTGACTGGAGCGCCTCAGTCCCCTCGGCGACCGCGGCCGGCGCGGGAGAAATAATTCGGTTTTTGAACATATATGCGTTGCGTAGGTATTTGTGCGATTTTAACGGCGTGTTAGTGCTCTTCTGGCAATTATTTGTGAAATTAAATATTGATGGGTTGACGATTAGTGAATTGCAGACTAAAATACATCCAATTCGAAATACCTATATAAACGAAGTTTGGCAATTGTGGATTTCGGAACACGGTACAGGTACTGCAGACACGAATATCTACTTGACAAGAAACGCTGGCCGCGGTGGCCGAGGGGACTGAGGCGCTCCAGTCACGGTCTGCACGGCCACTACGGTCGGGGGTTCGAATCCCCCCTCGGGCATGGATATTTGTGCCGTCCTAGTTCGTAAGTAGTTCAAAAGTAGTTTGTAAGTCTAGGGACTGATGACCCCGTAGTTACGTCCTAGAAGCTTTACAAACATTTGAATTTTTGACAAGAAACGTGATGCAATTTGTAATTTCAGTTCTGGTAACAATGCTTCACGCATAACGGTAACTTGTTTCTTTATTGCATTACTAACTCTGTTTAAAAGGATCGTTAACTGCTCTGGTGACATTCTAAGTTGATTAAAATAACTTCTAGGGTCTTCAATCACAATTTCTTTGAGCAAGGTCGCTGAGCAACGGAGCTGACGTCTTTTTTTCAATCCATTCACGAACCCAAACACGTTTCTTATTCTTTTTATGTTTAGTGTTATGCAGCGACTTCACACAGACAAGCAATAGATTCGCCAGAAGTCGTACAGCTACCAATACTTTTATTCTACGGCGACTACGAGACTCACAAAACAACGAAACTGAAGTATATAGTATTGGCGCCGTGTCTACAGACATACACGAAACTAGTTGCGCGCATTTCATTTTATGCGACGAGTTTCGCAACCTTGTGTCGTCGTGTAGACTATCCTTTAAGGCTAGTCTACACGACGACACTGGGTTGCGACACTCGTTGCATGAAATGAATTGCACGCAACTGGTTTCGTGTATGTCTGTAGACACGGCGCTAATACCACACACTTCAGTTTCGTTGTTTTGTGAGTGCCATATTTGCCGTAGAATGATACTTTAGATAGTGTACAGTTGTGGCTATTGCTTCTCTGTGTGAAGTCGCTGCATAAGACTAAACACAAAAAGAATAAGGAACGCGTTTGCGTTTGTGACTAGATTGAAAAAAGACGTCAGCTCTGTTGCTCAGCGACCTTGCTGAAAGAAATTGTGATCGAAGACCCTATAAGTTATTTTAATAAACTCAGAATGTCACCAGAGCAGTATACGTTCCTTTTAAACAGAGTTAGTAATGCAATAAACAAACAAGATACTGTTGTGCGTGAAGCACTGTTACCAGAACTGAAATTATAAATTGCATTACTTGTCAAATAGATATTCGCGTCTACAGTACCTGTACCGTGTTCCAAACTCCACAATTGCCATAGTTCGTTTGTATAGGTATTTGGAATTGAATGTACTTTAGTCTGAAATTCACTAATGGTCAACCAATCAATATTTAATTTACGCCGGCCGCGGTGGCCGAGAGGACTGAGGCGCTTCAGTCACGGCCTGCGCGGCCACTACGGTCGGGGGTTCGAATCCCCCCTCGGGCATTGATATTTGTGCCATCCTTAGGATAAGCTAGTTGATAAGTAGTTTGTAAGTTTAGGGACTGATAACCCCGTCGTTAAGTCCCATAAGCTATACAAACATTTTTTTTTTTTTTTTTTTTTTTTTTTTAATTTACGAATAATTGCTTCAAGAGCACTAACACGCCGCTGCTTATTCCAGATATTTTCATCGTTAAAATTGCACAAACACCTATGCATCGCATGTATGTTCAAAAGCCGAATTATTTCTTCCGTTCACCCCTTTATGCTGTGTTTTGTTCAGTATTGGTCATAACCTAACCTCAAAACACACGCAATCAGTTTCGCCAAAGTTGGAAGGTGCCGAAACTGCTTAGTTTCACCAACAAGTTGGGCGGACGCCTGCTACGCATGCGCACTGGCCAGTAACACAGTTTCATGAAACGTAGTGTCGTCGTGTAGACTAGCCTTTAGTGTCGGTGCATTTATAGGTACGGGAATAGTGCGCTGGAATTCGAGAAAGGCAGCCCTAGCGTGGGTGGCAGCCTGCAGAGCGCGCACTTCATCAGCAAGTACTGCCGCCACCCCGTGCCACCGCAGAGCGCTTCCGGCGTTTAGGGCGGCCGACGGCCAATTACATTCCTTGAGGGTGTAATTCATGCACGCGCCGCACAAAGGGGGCGCCACTTGTGCGCTCGGCAACTCACCTGCTGGACCACGAACCACGGCAGCCAACATTCTGCTTGTATTTAAATACCGTATCGCGGTCTGTTCTTAACCAACAGACAAAGCATCTAAATTGTTCTTGTTGACCTTAGCGATCCAGACGCCCTTTATTATACATGGCAGTGTTTGCAACAGGGTATTTCAGTGTTTTCTAGAAGCAGTCTTAAGGGTTAATTACGTATTCTTAAACTCATAACGTGGTTTTTTCCTTCCGAATTTGAGTATTTTATAAAAATAAATAAATAAACAGAAATTAAATCCAAATTATTTGCCAACCCGCTAGGCGCTCCTGATGAATTGTGTGGTGCCTGTGACGTCACTGTCCACTATGCTGCTGCTAACACTGTCTTAATATTCAGTATAGCAGCAATCTACATCTACATACATACTCCGTAATTCACCGTAATTCCCTCCCTAATTTCTCGTGGAGGGACGGTACCCTGTATCACTAGGCATTTCCTTTCCTATTCCACTCCCAAATAGAACGAAGAAAAAATGTTCAAATGTTTGTAGAGTATATGGGACTTAACCACGGGTTCATCAGTCCCTAAACTTACGAACTACTTATGAACTAGTTAATACTAAGGAAGACGCAAATATCCATGCCCGAGGGGGGTTTCTAACCCCCGACCGTAGTGGCCGTGCAGACCGTGACTGGAGCGCCTCAGTCCCCTAGGCCGGCACGAAGAAAAAAAGAATGCCTATATGCCTCCGTACGACCCATAATTTCTCTTGTATTTGTGATCACCACGCGAAATGTAAGTATGCGGCAGCAAGATCTTACTACACTCAGTTTCAAATTCCGGCCCTCTAAATTTCCTCAACAGAAATTCACGAAAAGAACGTCGTCTTTCCTCCAACGATCCCCAATTGAGTTTCCGGAGCATTTTCGTGACACTCGCGCATTGGTCAAACCTACCAGTAACAAACCTAGCTGCTCACCTCTGAACTGCCTATATGTCTTCCTTTAAACATCTGCTGCGGGTCCCAAACACTTGAGCAATACTCAAGACGTGGTCGTACAAGCGTTTTATACGCGGTCTCCTTTACAGGTGAAATTAAAATGTTGTCACAGTCAAGACACGCGTTGCAGTCACTGGGCTATTATTCGGTTAAGAAAATATGTCCCAGCCTCCGACTCTCACGTAAAATGTTGCATTGCCAACATATGCAGTCTAACAAATGTGGGATGGTGCTGTAGTGTTCCAGAAAGTTAGGGGAGTATTCTACTTGAATACAGTGCATGCCTTGAATGAACTACTACTTATCATCATTAAGTAAGAAATAATCGATGTAAATCCATTTCTATTCATTAAATCACAATGTAATGCCTATTTCACAGTTCGTATATTCTTTCATTTGGAACGACAGCTAGTTTCTTTGGTGCATGAGAGATGGTAAGACTTCATGACCGCTTCAATGTTTCAATTAAGTGGCCGTTGAGGTTGTCTCGACTCCCATTAGGCAGCTTGCGATGTCAGCTAAAGCTAGCGTGAAACATTTATGGATTCAGGCAAGAGGAAGATAACATTCAGCACGTTTACTCTTCAGTTAACCTGAATTCAGCGCGCATTCGTGAGATTAGCGACGGATGTTGAATGAGACGAAATGATAGTTTCGAAAAATGGGTGATTGTAAATTGTAATACTGATGTTATAGTAGCGGTGTTCCATTTGACGTTCGCAGCGTCACTCTCTAGCTGCGAATGCCTCTTCATCGGCGAACAACTACAACAACCCATTTCCACTTTTAAGTGAAATGTATATTACACGCAGAGTATTTGGTCGCTAGTCGCTGGCGTATTTGGACGCAGCTGCTAAATTCGCTCCGTGCAAACAGGGACAGCGAACAAAGTCGCTGCTCTGAAACACGAGCGTCTAAAGTTGAAGGGTGGGCTGCTTTAGACGCTGGTCGCTGGCGTTTTTGATCGCTCGCAAGTGTTGGTCGCCCCGTGTCATATACAGAAGTGTAGAAAGTAGCGACCTGTCAAATCAAGATGTCGAAGCAAGTAATAAATGCTGGCGCTGTGTTTCTCGCAACAGCCATGAAAGAACAATTAATCTACGTACATATTCCGCAATTCACCGTAAGGTGCATGGCGGAGGATACAGTATACCACTACTAGGCATTTCCTTTCCTATTCCACTCCCAAATAGAACGAGGAAAAAAAGAATGCCTATATGCCTCCGTACGAGCCCTAATTTCTCTTATCTTGTCTTTGTGATCTTCGCGCGAAATGTAAGTAGGCAGCAGCAAGATCGTACTATACTCAGCTTCAAATTCCGACCCTCTAAATTTCCTCAACAGAAATTCACGAAAAGAACGTCGTCTTTCTTCCAGCGATACCCAATTGAGTTGCCGGAGCATTTCCGTGACACTCGCGCATTGGTCGAACCTAGCAGTAACAAACCTAGCTGCTCGCCTCTGAACTGCCTCTATGTCTTCCTTTAAACTGATCTGCTGCGGGTCCCGAACACTTGAGCAATACTCAAGACGTGGTCGTACAAGCTTTTTATACGTGGTCTCTTTTACAGGTGAAGTACATCTTCCCAAAATTCTTCCAATAAACCGAAGTCGGCTCTCCGCTTTACTCACAACTGTCCTTACATGTTCGTTCCACTTCATATCGCTCTGCAATGTTACGCCTAGATATTTGAACGACGCGACAGCATCAAGAAGCTCACTACCAAAAGCAAACCGGAAAAAGTAGGAAAAATAAAAGAAAATGGATATGTTGGATTGCGAGGAAGGATAAATATGGTGCTTGTGCAAATCTTTTGAGATAATTATCGTGTGAAGGTTCTTCTGCCTACAGAAATATAATAAGGATGACATAAGAAAATTTTGATACATTATTGGAAATGGTAGAGGATAAAATAAGGAAACAATAACTTACCGTCATGAGGCTGACGATCTCGCCAAAAATAAAATTTAAATAATCTTTATTTTTAATGTCCCCTAATACTGGAAAACTTTGATAAATTTTTAGAAATTGATTACAATTTCACTTCATATTTTGTTTGGTGGGACACAGAACTTTTAATGTCTTTATTTACGCCAATGATCACAAAATTTCTCGTCGTTTTGACGACCTGTTTCTGTCAGTCTATAGCAAATCAGAAACAGAAGGATACATTTAGTATTAGACTACCGTATAAAATATAAATAATGCATTACAGTCATCAATACATAAAAGTGTTTAAAAATATTATACAGCATCCCTATTGTTATATTCCTTAATGTAATATAGCCATAATGACATCATCACAGCATATTTTCATTAAGGAATGTCACAACAGGTGTATAATATTTTTAAACACGTTTTATATATTAATGACTGTAATGCCTTATTTATTTTTTATAAGCTACTCTGTTACTAAATGTGTCCAGCTTCTGATTTGCTGTAGACTTGAAAATGGTCACCACTGACCGAAACCGGTCGTCAGAACGACGAGAAATTTTGTGATCATCGACTTAAAGAAAGATATTAAAAGTAATTACAAAATGGATCACTGATATGAATTCGCGACCATGTCGCACCTTGGGAAAGCAGAACTGTTTGGTATCACATAACCTCCAAAATAATATGTCATACGCTACGCCGTATTTCAATTGCTTTTACTAAGACGCTAGCGTCGGAAGTCACTGCGTGTCATTGCGTCGGCGCATTCATTCGCTATTCGCCTATATGCCGAGCGACAACAGACGCCAGTGACTAGCAACCAAATACGCTCCGTGTAATATACCCTTAAACTAGAATTTTATGGTGTCAGGCGCAACGCTGCAAAATGGTTCGAGTCATACCACAATGTAATATATACAGCCACGAAACTACAACTGATTTACACCACGTCAGCAACGGTCCAAGCGGCTGACAAGGTAGGGGAAGGTCGAGTAGCTCCGGACGGTGGGTAACCGCGGAAGTTTCAATTTCTAATAAACCAACCACGTTGCGTTGGCAAGACTGCATTTGAAATGCGCGCCCTGTGGAGTAAAAACATATGCAAGTCAGTTAAGGCATAGGCACCGAGCGACTTACTCGTAACAGTGAATTTTATTCGCGGCAAAAATTTTTCGACGCTCCTGTTAAACTTCGTTGGCGGTTTTCATCATCAACATTATCGGATGCCAAGTTTGTTTTATTTGCTGGTGACTCAAATAATGCAATAAATAGTAAATCAAATATAGCCTTAGAAAGATCAGCTAATGAAATTATCATGGACATCAATAAATGGTTTTTAACCAATTCTCTGTTGCTAACCTTGAAAAAACACACAGTATGCAGTTTAGAACTTGTAAAACGTTTCCTGGCAGTATATGCCTAAAGTATGACAACAAGGAAATAGAAGAATTGGAAGTGTCAAGGCCGGCCACGGTGGCCGAGGGCACTGAGTCGCTCCAGTCACGGTCTGCACGGCCACTACGGTCGGGGGTTAGAATCCCCCATAGGGCATGGATATTTGTGTTGTCCTTAGTCTTAGTTAGTAAGTTTAGGGACTGATGACCCCGTAGTTAAGTCCCATAAGCTATACAAACATTTGAACATTTGAAAGTGTCAAATTCTTAGGATTACAGCTGGATAATAAATTTTACTGAGAGGGGCATACCACAGAACTGATGAAACGCCTAAACAAGTCCCTGTTTGCTATGCGAATGTTGTCAGATATAGGAGATATAAAAATAAAAAGCTAGCATATTATGCATACTTTCACTCCATAATGTCATACGGGATTATCTTCTGAAGCAACTCATCAGGCGAAGCAAAAGTTTTCAGAGCACAAAAACGTGCGTTACGGATCATTTGTAGTGTAAACTCAAGAACATCACATTTAAGGAACTGGGGATACTTACTACTGCTTCCCAATACATTTATTATCTAATGAAATAGCTCAGTCCATGGGATCAATACTAGAAACAAGAATAACTTGCTTAAAGATTTAAAGGTGTCCAATATTCAGCAGTACGAATTTTCAATAACATGCCAGCAGCCATAAAAAATTTAACTCACAATAAAGTACAGTTTGAAAAAACTCTAAAGGATTTTTTGGTGGCCAACTCCTACTCCATTGATGAAATTCTTACCATAAGTGATTGACGTGAGTTATTGTACATAACATTCACAAATTTGAATACTGTGTTTAGTTTGATTACAGTACAAGGGCAATTACATTTGGGATCTGTGGAAGGTACATTAACACATATGCTCTCTTTTTGTAAGTATATGTTGTTCTGCCATGTTCTACATCCAAGAGGATTCCCTCAATTTGATTCTACTGGAACGAAAAGTACATCTAATCTAATGTAATCTAATCTATGGGCGCATGACAACTGGGACTTTACCGTCTACAGCGGAAACGTGGTAAGGGATATAGTTAGATTGTTTGTTCCTCTTGTGTTCTGTCTTTCCACAGTTGCTTTTCTATGTTATAATGTGGGTCTTTATGTAACCCGGCTATACAACTGAATTACGAAGGTATTATATTTCCATATGCATTTCTCCTTTAATTGGAAAGCATCATCAGTGGCCCGTAAGGAAAAAAAAAAAAAAAAAAAAAAAAAAAAAAAAAAAACCCTTGAGATAGACCCACATCACTCACTCTATCTCTCTCTCTCTCTCTCTCTCTCCCCTGCCCCACTCCCTTCACGAGAAGGAATTATTTAAAAATAATCTGTTACTGGTGCAGTTCTTTATGCAATTACATCGGAAAAACACACATACATACACACACACGCTGATATAAAGCAAAGATGGGACAAAGACACAGTAAACAGTTGGCAACACCACCCAAAACAAAAACACAACACAAAAAAATGGCATGTGCCTAGTTGTGTTAGTATAGAAGTGGCAATAATAATAATAATAAAAGGAAAATAAATAAATAAAAGTAAACATAAAAATACAAAATAAACCGCCAAGAGAATGCAGTTCGAAAGAAAACAACCTTAAGTCACCAAGCAGCACTAAATGTAAACCACCATCCACTAAATACTGTAAGTAATAGCATTCAAATATCGTTAATTATACTTAGATAAGGCACTAGAAGTGTTTATAACCTAAAATACTAAAAACGTAACAAATCGAAATATTTAAAAACATAATCATGTATATACTGCAGGCCACTGATGATGCCTTCCAAATGAAGGCGAAATGCATATGGCAATTAACACCTTCATAATTCAGTTGCACAGACGGTTTACATAAATATTCACATTAAAATGCAGTAAGGGATAATTTGTTTTCATCCTTTCATCTTGTCGTGGACGGTGCCAGTGAGAAAAAGTTTCTTAGATGTTTGAAATTATATGTTATGTTGTTGAAAGTCGTTAAGTGTTATCATTTACGACAAGCCGATGAAGGAATTTGGAATATTTGAAGGCTGTCAGCTTCAGAACACACAGTTTGTAACAATTATCGTGTTAAACTGAACATAAGATATTCACCTCTGAGTTAATCATGACAGTATTATGAATAGCAGTGTTTGTCCGTCTTTGCAACTACAATAAAAATGCGATTTTTCTCGCCAGACGCGTTTCGTTTTAATGACAGTAAAATATCTTCAGTTGCCTGTAATAATAGAAATCTACAGTACTGTAGATTTCTATTATTACAGGCCACTGAAGAAATCTACAGTACTGTAGATTTCTATTATTACAGGCCACTGAAGATGTTTTACTATCATTAAAACGAAACGCGTCTGGTGAAAAAAATCGCATTTTTATTGTAGTTGCAAAGACGGAAAAACACTGCTATTCATAATTATGAAAGCAACTACGGACATTATGGCCAGACAAACGAACAATTAATCATGACAGCATTTAAAAAAAACTTCTAAATGGTCAGACTTACGCGAAATATTGAAAACGTGCCCTGCTACAAAGGCCACATGCATCAAGGTATAGGGCGGCCAGATCTCCAAAAATATATATGACTGACACCCCGTTCGACGTGTTGCTGTCGCAGCGTATATTTAGAAAATCTGGCGAAATTTCGCGGCTGTTGGTGTCAAACTGCGGCGTCCCTGTCAATAGGGGTCGAGTACACGTCAACCAGGGCAGTGTGGGGAAATTCGACGGCGTTGCCGCGGTGACACGGGCAGGCGAGAGTAACGTACGCTGGCGATATTCAGGTGTCACTCGTCACGCATCAGCAGACGCCGCGGCAGCTAGACGGCACAATCAGGAGGCGGAGGCGCGACAATTACAGCCGCAGCGCCGCCAAGCGGCCCGTCCGCGAACTGTCAGCGCGCGCCACGACTTATGCCTCGCGCAGGTGCAGCGACAGAAAGGGAAACGGGCGGCAACGCAGTGTCTGCCGAAATAGCGCTTCCCGAAAAGCCTGACAGAACAATTTGCTCAGTCGAACCTTCTCCAAAACATTGACGCCTCTGGACGGCTGTATGTATGACGGGCACTTTCGACAACGCCGGGGACGGTGATCAGTATAAGTTACCGTCGCTTATCTGTTTCATTTTTTATTATTATTTTTATTTTATTATTATTATTATTTTTTACAATTATAGTTTCATTACCTGGATGGGGTGGGCTGGCAGCACCTAAGACGCTCTTCAGCATACAAAATTGATAATACATTACAAAAAATAGAATGAAGTTACAAAAGGAAGACAAGACACAGTAACAAAACCAAAGCGAAAAAAAAAAAAAAAAAAAAAAAAAATGATGCGCAACGTGGAAATATATATTGTGAAGTGCCGGCCGCGGTGGCCGAGGCGCTCCAGTCACGGTCAGCACGGCCACTACGGTCGGGGGTTCGAATCCCCCCCTCGGGCATGGATATTTGTGCCGTACTAGTTAGTAAGTAGTTGGTAAGTTTAGGGACTGATGACCCCGTATTTAAGTCCCATAAGCTTAACGAACATTTGAGCTATGAAGTATATATTGTCGCGTTGAAATGGAAACAGGCTTGACTTCGAAGGCAACTAAACACAGCCCTTATACTGAAAGCACGTTTATTACGATCTCAACATACACGCAGCACTGACTGCCTCTCAGGCAGAGTGCTCTGCTATTTATACACAGACAGAATTTACCAGAAATTAGAAGAACACTTAACATAAGAAACCAAGTAGAATTTACAAGTGAACATAAGAAAGATGTAGAACCTTCTCGAATTGTTAATTACAAAGAAATAAATTTTTGCCAATGGGCGGGATTGAACCGGCGACCTTCAGTACCGCAGTCCGTGACGCTATCCCTGCGCCACGCCGGCAGTCGGTGGTTGTCGTCTCTCGCGGCAATATATAATCATAGGATGACGAAACCGGAGAAACACTACACTGATTCACATTGACAATTAAAAGAAAGACGCATCGACTGTGGAATGACCATTTGCAGTTACGTTAAAAAGCACTGGTGTATTACATTCCGACAGAGACACGATGCACATGCAGATGATAATGATGTGATTAGTGTAGATGGGTAAGGAGCAAAAGGGGGCAGGAAGAGCGGAGAGAGGGTAGAGGGAGCGAAGGAGGGGCGGCGATTGGGGAGGAAGAAGGGGGGGCACATGGCCAGGGGTAGGAGGCGGGTTGGATGTTCCGGGAAGCAGTAAGGAGCGGGAGGAGGGGGGGCGATACCAGAGGGACCAGCAAGAGTAGGGAAGGGGCGAAGAAGGGGAGTGGGGCCCTCAAGGGGGGCTCAAGGACAGTGGAGTGATGAGTAAATGGGGGAGGATCAGACCTGGTACAAGGGATAGATATCTGGGCGGAGGGCATCATCAGGAAGGGGAGGGTGCAGAAATTGCCACAGGAAAGGGTAAGGAAGGTGGACAGGTGAAGTGGGGGAGGGGGAGGATACAGTGGTAATCCCTCGGCAAGGACAGGGATTGGTGAGGGGAAGATGGACAATAGGGTGAAGCCAGTTGTGTACCAACTACTTCTTTAGGGGGGCCAGAAAGCCTATTTCAAAATGTTCAAATGTTTGTACAGCTTATGGGACTTAACTACGGGGTCATCAGTCCCTAAACTTACAAACTACTTATAAACTACTTACGAACTAGGACGGCACAAATATCCATGCCCGAGGGGGGATTCGAACCCCCGACCATAGTGGCCGTGCAGACCGTGACTGGAGCGCCTCAGTCTCCTCGGCCACCGCGGCCGGCAAAGCCTATTTACTGACTTCGTCTTGGCGATTCCCAGAGTTTGGTCTGGAGGTAGGGGGCAAGGTCATGGAACTTTCATTTAGCCAAGGTGTTCCAGTTTCCAAAAAGAGATGTTCAGATGTTTGTAAATATATCGGACCAACTGCGTGGTCATCAGTCCGTAGCTTACAAACTACTTAAACCTAGGTAAACTAACCTAAGGACACACACACCCATGCCCCAGGGAGGACTCGAAGCCCAACGGCGAGCAACCGCGCGCTCTGCAGCGAGACGTTTTAGACTGCTCGACTACTCCACCGCGGCCCAAAAAGAGGGATGACTCGTCATGTTGCGCTTGTGACTCATTTATATGATGCTTCAGTCCCCTATTAGCAGCCACAGACTGAAAAATAGGACGAAAGTAGAGGTCGGAATGTAGTAGTTGTTACAAGTGCCTCAGTCAAAGGCAAAAATGGCTGCCATAAAAAATGCTGGGGGGGGGGGGGGGGACGGCAGAAACCTTGTCTTGCCCCTGCAAAGTTTCAAGTGTGTGTGTGTGTGGGGGGGGGGGACTGTCCTCCCTGTCAACCAGTTGATATGCCATTGGGTGATGGAGATCCAGTTTTCGGTAAAGGAAGAGGCGGAGATGTTCAATGAAGTGGACAAGGGAGAAGGGGATGATGTCATAGAGGAGCCGCGTGGGAGTTGGGGGTAGGAATGGCGTGGCGTTTCAGGATCTCCATGAACTTGTAGAAGGATGGGATACGCAGAGGATGGGGTGGATGAGGGATTTGTGGATATACAGGACGGTGGAAGGGTTTAGACCCCAGGTTCGGCCGACTAGGAGTTTGAGGAGACGAAGGTGGGATCGGGTTTTTCTTGGATGGTGCGGAGGTAGCTTATCTGTGGCCGTATCTGTAATTGAATAGTCACCAGACTGAAATTTGTTATAAGAACGGAAGTTGGTGGCGCCGCTTATGAGACTGGTGACTCGTTGAGGCCATCGCTGCCTCGGCTCCGTACTTGAGCCACCTATCAGCTGGAACACGGGGCCCAGCAGTTGTGACTGGAGCGGCGAGTAAAGGCGGAAGCCGGCAAACACTGGCCGCTGTTTGCCGCATTACCATTCAGCGCGGGTCTCACGACGGAGCTCAGCCATCGTATTGACTGCCGCGTAAATTGCTTTTTAAACAATCTCTGTGTGTGCCGCACTTTCTGTTGACCGTGCGCCTCCCTGACGTCAGAGAAAAGTGAGAAGACTGATTCCTTAAGAACTGTAAACGCTACGCCAGCTTTATTGTTCAACGTAACATTAAACTGTGTTGATACCGAGCTCCGTTTCTTAATATTGGCCCACACTAAAAACGGGCCATTTGCAATGGGCTTTTGACAGCTGGAAATTGAAGTGCAGATAACTAAGGACCGACCGAATATGCGGTGTCGAATCAGCAGAGTCTTCGGCTTGACCGAAATTAGCTTTCTTGAACTTACTGATGAAGTCCGGTCACCTTCTGGATGAATCAGTCATCAACAACCCTTCACCTCAGGTGACGGTGTGTCGTTTACTTGATAGGAGTCTCTCCTCCACCGGCCGCGGTGGCCGAGGAGACTGAGGCGCTTTAGTCATGGTCTGCACGGCCACTACGGTCGGGGGTTCGAATCCCCGGGCATGAATATTTGTGCCGTCTTAGTTCGTAAGTAGTTCATAAGTAGTTTGTAAGTCCCGTAAGCTTTACGAACATTATCATTAGTCTCTCCTCCCGCGTAAAAATGCGGGTATTTTGTTGTTAAGCGCAATATAACGCAATCGTATCTTGTAGTGATATACTATGTTCGTAACAATTTAAATTATTCACTGTTGTACGCAATGGAACGGATTATCATATTGTTATGCTGTAAAATTTTATTATTGAGTTTTCTAGAAAGCGAGGAGCATTTTTTTTTAAATAGCTAATCTACATCTACATAGATACTCTGCAAATCACATTCAGGTGCTTGGCAGAGGGTTCATTAACCACTTTCATAACTTTTCTCTACCGTTCCATTCTCTAATAGCGCGCGGGAAGAAAGAACACCTAAATCGTTCCGTTTTCGATCTGATTTCTCTCATTTTATTGGGATGGTCATGAATCCCCAAGTAGGTGGGTGCTAGCAAAATGCTGGCCGCGGTGGCCGAGGAGACTGAGGCGCTTCAGTCACGGTCTGCATGGCCACTACGGTCGGGGGTTCGAATCCCCCATCGGGCATGGATATTTGTGCCGTCCTAGTTCGTAAGTAGTTTGTAAGTTTAGGGACTGATGACCCCACAGTTAAGTCCCGTAAGCTTTGCAAACATTTGAACATTTTTTTTTTTTTTTTTTTTTTTTTTTTTTTTTTTTTTTTTGCTAGCAAAATATATTCACATTCAGAACTAAAAGTCGGTGATTGAAACTTCATAAACAGATCACGCCGCAATGAATGACGTCTTTTTTTATGATTTCCACCCCAATTCGTGCAACATTTCCGTGACACTTTCCCCCCGTAACGTGATAGAACAAAACGAGCTGCCCTTCTCTGAACCTTCTCAATGTCTTCCGTCAATCCCACCTGGTGAAGGTCCCACACGGGGCAACAGTACTACAGGAGAGGATATGGGTTTAGGAAATAATCACATCGTTCGCACCTTTCCTGTTCAGTTTGCATCAATTTTTGCTGACAACAATCATACTGTTTGTCGGAACTGTGACTTTATTTTTCTAAATAGTTGTCGCGGCGCTGATTAAAGCTGCTATGTATTCAGGAATACAAGACTGGAGATATGTAAAGTGGTTTGTCGATTTCAAAAAATGTAAATGAAGATGGCAATAGAAAGCTAGCGCACTCAAAAACAAAGTGGTAAAGCTATTTATGGAAGGAAACAAATGATTGCTTTCTGCTTATTTTGTATTGTGGTAGTCAAGTTGGCCGCGTGGAAGGAGCCGAGCGGTCTGGAGCGCCGCTTTGCGGATCGCGCGGCGTCACGCATCGGAGGTTCGAACCCTCCCTCGGGCATGGATGTGTGTGTCGTCTTTAGTATAAGTTAATTTACAATTAGTTTGTAAGTTTAGGGACTGATGACCTCGCAGTTAAGTCCCATAAGTTTTACAAACGTTTGAACATAGTGATGTTGAGGGTTTGACATTTTTGTTGTGTACCTAAATACTAAATACTATCTTTCTACATTCGTGGTAGCTATACAGCAGTCTCGTTAATTCGAGGTGAACGGGACCGGGATCGATATTTAGTGAATAAATGTATTAGTAACTGAAGCTCGTTATTATATACTTTATTCCATAAGTTTCTTTCAGTTTAGAAATTTAAGGTTCTGTACATTCGTGAATAGGTGTCGTTTTGTATATTTTGCAGTAAAATGTAACAAAATTGCTACACCTGTTGTATGAGGCTTCCTGATGGTAGATCGGAAACTACGAGTCTGCATGTAAAGGCCGGTTTACACGACGACACTACGTTTCATGAAACTGCGCTACTGGCCAATGCGCATGCGCGTCAGGCGTTCGCGCAACTCGTTGAGGAAACTAAATAGTTTCGGCACCTTCCAACTTTGGCGAAACTGATTGCGCGTGTTTTTAGGTTAGCGCTGTAATACCTGCCGCGAAAGAGTGACCGAGCGTTCTGAGGCGCCCTACTGCAGAACGCGCTATAAACGCCGTTGGAGGTTTGAGTTCTCCCTCGGGCATGGATGTGTGTGTGTGTGTGTGTGTGTGTGTGTGTGTGTGTGTCCTTAGATTAGTTTGTTTAAATAGTTTGTCAGCCTAAGGACTGATGATAGAAATTAAGTCCCATAGATTTACAGATGTTTGAATTTCAAAAATGTTCAAATGTTTGCATAGCTTAAAGGACTTAACTATGGGGTCATCAGTTCCTAAACTTACAAACTAGTTATGAACTACTTACGAACTAGGACGGCACAAACATCCATGCCCGAGGGGGGATTCGAACCCCCGACCGTAGTGGCCGTGCAGACCGTGACTGAGGCGTCGCTCAGTGACAGTTCTAGTCTTTCGTCTGGACGTCACTTAGGTGCCTTACGTGCCCCTAACCTACCATAGCAATCCAACCGGGAAAAAAGAACGAAAACAATCCATGATCCCACCGAGTTTCGACCCCGTGAGCCTCCACTCCCAACCGGCTACTTCAGCGCTAGTCCAGACCTCCACCTGAAGAACAGCACCAAGTTTTGAGTACTTAACGAACCAATATGAAAACATTTAACTTCCAATAAAAGTAACTCATCCAGTTAAAATCCATCCTATTTTTTAAGTGGACCAAATCTAACATAGTGTTCAAAATTTCATTAAGGTCAGTTGTGTAGTTTCGGAGTTCATTGCCGAAGAACGTCGTGACAAACGACTTGATAACTATTTTAGCTGGAAATGAGAACAAAGTAAGCTTTTACTACCTGCGCTGTGCCCAGCATTTTATTCCCCTAGACACGGCAGAATTCCCGGGAACTTGCCTCGGCTGTGCCCGGGCTGCGATTGGTAGGCCTGCGGCGCTGGTTTGCGGACTGGCGGGCAGGGGGCAGCGCGGTCGCGGTCGCGGGGCTTCCCCTGGGGCCGGCCCGCTGAGCTACTGCGGCCGCCCGCCGTGACCGTGACGAGCCAATGTGCCGGCAAACGGACCCCACCCCCCACTCCTCCGGGCCGGGGCGCCCTCCCCCACAAGTCAAGTAGCCAACCGCCCCCGCAGCCACTTGCTCTCCCGTCGAGTGCACAGCTGCTGCGCAAAATCACCCTCGCCACGAACGTACGAAACACAGTAGCAAGCACGTCAGACGACACTCATTCACGATTTTACGCCTACGACGTCTGTTGAAAAAAAAAAAAAAAACATCAAGTTTTGTTCACAAAAGTTTTCTACACATATCTTTTACGTATTGTGCATGTTCTCTGCCGCAGTCACAAACAAACTCCGCGACTCTTACCTGCCGGCCGCGGTGGCCGAGGGGACTGAGGCGCTCCAGTCACGGTTTGCACGGCCACTATGGTCGGGGGTTCGAATCCCCCCTCGGACATGTGGATATTTGTGCCGTCCTTAGTATTAGCTAGTTCATAAGTAGTTTGTAAGTTTAGGGACTGATGACCCCATAGTTAAGTCCCATAAGCTAAGGAATAAGAGGAAGACACTCGGAGCCAAGTCTGGTGAATGGGAGGGTGAGGAACCAATTCGAATCCTAAGTCGTGCTCTTTTGTCACTGCGGTAGCTGCTGTGTGGGCTGGAGCATTGTTCTGATGAAACAACACATTCTTCCGTTACAATCCTGGACGTTTTTGAATTAGTTCCTATACCAAACGATCCAGCAGAATAGCATAATACGGTATAGTTATGGATCTGCTATTTTCCGAATAATCTATCAGGATTATAACCCGAGAATCCCAAAAGACAGTGGCCATCACCTTTCCAATAGTCTTCGCCATCTTTGATGCACTCTCCCCACTCTTCGTCCATTGTTTGGACTGTTGTTTCATCTCTGGAGTGTAATGGTGGATCCAAGTTTCATCCACAGTTATGAATCTGTGCAAAAGTCCTATGGATTGCGCCTGAACAGTGAGAGATTCTGAGCAGAAATGTTCTTTCGTTTCCGTTTTTGGTCCAAAGTGAACAGGCACGGCACCCATCGCGCACATAGCTTCTTCATGGACAGTTTTTCAGGGAGAATGTAATGCACTCGCTCAGTTGAGATGCCTACAATGTTAGCTATCTCGCCAACTTTTAATCTTCGATCTTCCATTACCATATCATGCACCTAATAGATGACTGACGGCCGCGGTGGCCGAGGAGACTGAGGCGCTCCAGTCACGGTCTGCACGGCTACTACGGTCGGGTGTTCGAATCCCCCCTCGGGCATGGATATTTGTGCCGTCCTAGTTCGTAAGTAGTTCATAAGTAGTTTGTAAGTTTAGGGACTGATGACCCCGTAGTTAAGTCCCTTAAGCTGTACAAACATTTGAACATTTTAATAGATGGCTTAATGTGTGGTGACTTCAACGGACCGACCGAAGCGTGCTCCATCTTCCGAGCTTGTCCCACCACGTCTAAACTCATTGATCTAAAGGTAAGTGGACCGCCCACGGTAGCCGAGGGGACTGAGGCGCTCCAGTCACGGTCTGCACGGCCACTACGGTCGGGGGTTCGAATACCCCCTCGGGCATGGATATTTGTGCCGTCCTTAGTATTAGTTAGTTCATAAGTAGTTTCTAAGTTTAGGGACTGCTGACCCCATAGTTAAGTCCCATAAGCTATACAAATATTTGATTTGATTTGACTCTTACCTGCTCAACACACAGTCACGAACAGCGCAACTAAAGGCTAGTCTACAAGACGACACAAGGTTGCGAAACTCGTTGCTTGAAATGAATTGCGCGCAACTGGTTTCGTGTATGTCTGTAGACACGGCGCCAATACTATACACTTCAGTTTCGTTGTTTTGTGAGTGCCGTAGTCGCTGTAAAATGAAAGTTTTGGTAGCTGTAAGAGTTGTGGCGAATCTATTGCTTGTGTGTGTGAAGTTGCTACATAAGACTAAACATAAGAATAAGAAACGTGTTTGGGTTCGTGAATGGATTAAAAAAAGACGTCAGGTCTGTTGCTCAGCGACCTTGCTGAAAGAAATTGTGATTGAAGACCCTAGAAGTTATTTTAATATAGTCAGAATGTCACCAGAGCAGTTAAAATTCCTTTTAAACAGAGTTAGTAATGCAATAAAGAAACAAGATACTGTTATGCATGGAGCATTGTTACCAGAACTGAAATAGTGGCCGTGCAGACCGTGACTGGAGCGCCTCAGTCCCCTCGGCCGGCTTAATGTATCTCTGGAACGTTGCCCCAGACAACAACTGGATTATCGGGAGAGCACGAGTGCACTCACGACAATCAAGGATCGGACGGCCGAGTTACTCTCGTAAACTCGTAGAGATCAGCTCGACCAACGGTGGGCAAACATCCCTCTGAAAGAAACGCACCTGTGAGCAAGGTATCTTCTACGTCCGAAGTGCGTAATAAAGACGCGGACTGACAGAATATTGGAATAAATAACTAGCTGAGCCAGTTTTCCAACTAAGAAAGAAGGGCCTAAAGCCCCTTTTACGCGAGCGACGACTTGTCTCGGCTGACTAGTCGAACCGAGTGTGTCTACTGCAGCGCTCCAGGTGGTTCCGTGTTTCATTGGTTTTGCGTGATAATTTGCGTTTACACAATATCTTCGAAATTTGTGTCTGTGTGTGCTGTCTGCTGTGCGGTCTTTGCGCTGTGGTTGTCGTCGTAATACTTCGTTTGCTGATTTGAATTTTAATCACAACTTTTTATCCAACACAGCGAAATGGATGAAAATCTTGTGGTATTGGATGCAGCAACGATACTGATCGCCGTCGCTTTGCAGGAAGGCGAAAAGATAGAGCGCAGAGGCAGGAAGAGAAGCGTTTGGGTCTGATGATAAACGTCTGCTGCAGAACACCCACTCTCTGGCGATTTTTTTAACTTAGCGCCGTAATGTGACCGCAGAGTGGCAAATTTAGTTTTATAATCTTCAGCTGTAACTTTCAGCAAAATATTTATATTTGTTTGCCAGTAGTTCGAGCATTTCTCTCCGTGCATTCTAGGAAATATATGATGTTTTCAATGAGTATCTGCAGTCACCGTAACACACAAAGTTCACAAATAATATTAGAGGCGGTTAAAATTACCTTATTGTGATATAAATGATGTTTTGTATCTTCGGGGGCTCTCTCTCCTCTTTATAATAGCCTTAACGCTTTCTTTCGTCCATTCGATTTCTACAAAAAAATAAGAAGTAATCCACAATCAACATGCTTTGTATTATTTCGATAGAAAACGAAGTAAAAATGCCAGTGATGGCTCATTAGCCTTAGCTTCGCTAGTAAAAGTCTTAGCATTTTAACTGACATCTTGCGCCACCCTATACAGTCTTCTCAAATACACTATGTATTCAGTGTAGTTTTTGATTAATGTGGCACTATTCGAAGTGTCAACATACTTTTGAAAAGAGTGAGGGCGTTTTTATGTGCATCAAGTGTCAAAACCTTTCTGATCAAGACTAAACTGAGGCTTTCATTTAATCAGTAAATTCAATTAAGTGTTTTTGCTCATTACTTGGTCAGTACTTTATCATTGTTATCATAAATAAATCTCGATGTAAAATGTCAAAATACAATGCTTTCATTACTTAATTAATGCGTTATCACGAAATTACCCAAGTAATGTCACGAACTTACCGTTGGTATCACGAAATAACCTACAAAATTCTTACTTGATGAAATCATAAGGGAGAGAATGTAGAGTCAACTTATCACAACATTGTGCATATTGAATAATGGATTTAAGAACAGGCTAACATATGTAATTCAGCAGGCTTTCAACATATTTTTATGTACTTTACCTTAATACAGAAATCATCACGAAATTACCAAGGTTTACCTTATACGTGTTCATGATTCCGATTTGTAAACATCGAATATTGATTTAAGCCTAAGGAAGTCCTTTATGAAGGCATTTGTGTTCAAAATGTTCAAATGTTTGTAAATCTATCGGACCAAACTACGTGGTCATCAGTCCGTAGCTTACAAACTACTTAAACCTAGGTAAACTAACCTACGGACAAACACACACACACACCCCATGCCCCAGGGAGGACTCGAACCTCCACGGCGAGCAACCGCGCGCTCCGCAGCGAGACGCTATAGACCGCTCGGCTACTACACCGCGGCGGCATTTGTGTGGAGTGTTGCCTTGTATGAGAGTGAAACATGGACGATAAACAGTGTGGACAGGAAGAGGATAGAGGAAGAGGAAGAAGATTAGGCGGGTAGATCGCCTAACTAATGAGGAGGTACTGAACAGAATTGGGGAGAAAAGGAATTTTTGGCATACCTTGACTAAAAGAAGGGATTGATTGGTAGGACACATTCTTAGACATCGAAGAATTGTGAATTTAGCAAATCAAATGTTCAAATGTTTGTAAAGCTTATGGGATTTGACTACGGGGTCATCAGTCCCTAAACTTACAAACTACTTATGAGCTAGCTACAACTAAGGACGGCATAAATATCCATTCCCGAGGGGGGATTCAAACCCCCGATAGTAGTGGCCGTGCAGACCGTCAGTGAAGCGCCTCAGTCTCCTCGGCCACCGCGGTCGGCATGAATTTAGCGTTGGAGGGAAGTGTGTGGGGTAAAAACCGCAGAAGAAGACCAAGAGATGAATACAGTAAGCAGATTCAGACAGATGTAGGTTGCCGTTCTTATGTTGAAGAGGCTTGCGCAGGATAGGGTATTGTGGAGAGCTGCAGCAAACCAGTCTCTGGATTGAAGACCACAACAACAGGACGAAACGATGTTGGTCAAGCGATGTAACCAAAATGCGAGTTCAGAGTGAGTGCTCAGTCAGTGTGAAATGCAGAGCAGGCAGACAGCGTTGGCTGATGCCTCGCCTCTGTAGGCGGGCACGCAGGCCGTGTAGGCGATGTTCTCTTCACACCGGCGCGGGTCACGCTCGCCCATCGGAGTTCCGGGTTTTATGGGGGCGGCATGTCGGCCGCTTTGATAAGACCCGAATTAAAAGAGGGCGGCCGAGATTTACGGCTATATGGCTTTAGGGCCGCGTGATTGTTTTCTGTGTGGGGCGCGCGTACGTCAGGTGTAGCCCGGCAGTAAAGCCGCCAATTATTCGGAGCCGCTTGCAGCTCCGCAGGGTGAGACGTTGCCACCCGCGTAGCGGCGGTCCAGCGGCCTTCTGCTGCGAGCCGGCCGTCGGGCTCGTAAAACACCATCCTACCACTGCTTCCTCTACCACAGTGTTTTTTCTACCTGTGGGTTGCGACACCCCAAGGGGGTCGCAAAGACCTGGTCGGAGGGTCGCCGTCATAAGACGAAGTACGGTACTTGCACCTTGAAACGATTCAGCTAAAATTATTAACTGGACGAAGATATATTTTAATCAAGGAGCGTTTCTCTCTCTCAGAACCGTGAACAAAAAAATGTTTGTTAATCTATCGGACCAAACTGCGTGGTCATCAGTCAGTAGCTTACAAACTACTTAAACCTAGGTAAACTAACCTACGGACAAACACAAAGCCGGCCGCGGTGGCCGAGGGGACTGCGGCGCTCCAGTCACGGTCTTCACGGCCACTACGGTCGGGGGTTCGAATCCCCCCTCGGGCATGGATATTTGTGCCGTCCTTAGTCTTAGCTAGTTCATAAGTAGTTTGTAAGCTTAGCGACTGATGACCCCGTAGTTAAGTCCCATAAGTTCTACAAACATTTGAATTTTTGACAAACACAAACACCCATGCCCCAGGGAGGACTCGAACCTCCACGGCGACCAACCGTGCGCTCCGCAGCGAGGCGCTTTAGACCGCTCGGCTACTCCACCGCGGCAGAACCGTAAACCACAATTCCCTTAATGAAACTCTCACTCTGCAGCGGAGTGTGCGCTGATATGAAACTTCCTGGCAGATTAAAATTGTGTGCCGGAACCGGGACTCGAACCTGGGAACCTTGCCTTTCGCGGGCAAGCGCTCTACCGACTGAGCTATCCTGACACGACTAACGATGCCGCATCACAACTTTACTTCCGCCAGTACCTCGCCTCCTACTTTCCTGTTTCGCAGGAGAGCTTCTGTGAAGTTTGGAAAGTAGGAGGCGAGTTACTGGCGAAAGTAAAGTTGTGATGCGGCGTCGTGTCGGGATAGCTCAGTCGGTAGAGCGCTTGCCCGCGAAAGGCATAGGTCCCAGGTTCGAGTCCCAGTTCCGTCACACAATTTTAATCTGTCAAGAAGTTTCATATCAGCGCAGACTCCGCTGCAGAGTGAAAGTTTTATTCTGGAAACATCCCTTAGGCTGTGGCTAAGCCATGTCTCCACCATATCCTTTCTTCCAGGAGTGCTAGTCTTGCATGGTTCGCAGGAGAGCTTCCGTGAAGTCTGGAAAGTTGGAGGCGAGGTACTGGCGGAAGTAAAGTTGTGAGGCGGCATCGTGAGTCGTGTCGGGATAGCTCAGTCGGTAGAGCGCTTGCCCGCGAAAGGCAAAGGTCCAAGGTTCGAGTCCCGGTTCCGTCACACAATTTTAATGTGTCAGGAAGTTTCATATCAGCGCAAACTCCGCTGCAGAGTGAAAGTTTCATTCTGGAAACATCCCTTAGGCTGCGTCTAAGCCATGTCTCCATCATATCCTTTCTTCCAGGAGTGCTAGTCTTGCATGGTTCGCAGGAGAGCTTCTGTGAAGTTTGGAAAGTAGGAGGCGAGGTACTGGCTGAAGTAAAGTTGTAAGGCGGCATCGTGAGTCGTGTCGGGATAGCTCAGTCGGTAGAGCGCTTGCCCGCGAAAGGCAAAGGTCACAGGTTCGAGTCCCGGTTCCGGTACACAATTTTAATCGGCCAGGAACTTTCACAATTCCCTTGTTTTTCCGGCTCGAGAGAAAGAACAACAATCCGCTTCATCTGTCTGTGCCTGGCCTGTGATTACTTACGACGTATCTGTAGCGACTCCTGTGATATGAAAAGGTAAAGCAGTTAACAATCCGAAGATCGGTTTGAAGACCACAGTGCTTTACTAGGCATGGTCCTGTTTGGAGGTGGTATGCCATTGCCTTCCTCCGACCTTCGAACTGACTTACCCAGCCAGTTATAGGGGGGACCTACAGTTTAACGTGGGTTCCGGAACACGGTGCTACTCGGTATTTTTCATATGAACAATACTGCCAGAGGTGGAAGAAGTGAAAAATGACAGATAAAAATCCTAGGACCTGGCGGGGATCCAACCCGCGACCTTTGAATTTGTAGTCTGGCACTTTACCACCGTGAATTTTTTTTTTTTTTTTTTTTTTTTTTTTTTTTTTTTTTTTTTTTTTTTTTTTTTGCTCAATCTCTTCCGCTTCAGCCATTGGCGCCTAACTACTGTATCCCACATAAACAAAACATTTCGCCTGGAAAAAAATTGTTGATCATTAATTACGGCCTCAAATTAAAAATTTTGAATGTAAACTGTAACATTCTTGATAAAAGGAAATTATAACTGCACGTATGGCTATTTTGGCGAAGTATTGGTTGAAAGTTATAAAAGCCACTACGAGGTTTAGTTGTATATCATTACAAAACGATGAGTGACCTTTGTATTCGTTTCTAATGAGAAACGTTAAAATTTGTTACTGCGAAATAGACGTTCTTTGATGTTTGGTTATGTCATGATGATTTCCGTAGCGATTGATAATTACTGTAATTCTTTGTCTTTCGGAATGGAGTTGCCTTCCGAATCGGAGATAGGAGAAATCTGTTAATGGTAATTGTTGTCAGCCTCCACGACGTACTTTATTAAAATTGAAATTATTGCAACATATGTTGAAAAATTTTTATGAATAACAGATCATAATCTGATGGACTTCATAGGTAACACAAAACCTGTTTATTTCAACATTTATGAATATTTGTGTCAGAGAAGAGTGGTGAAAGCACATAGTAAGTTCGTTCATCCAGATTGGCCGTTGACTGCTTCATGTGCACACGGGCAGTCGTTGGAAACTGCATTAATTGCTTCCACTGGCCGGTTTTCATATCTAACAAGCGACAGGATACAATATTTTGTACTATTTGGCAAGTAAGTAGATTCCGAACAGACTACGGAATTGGCTCTTAAATTCAATTCTCTCCATAGTGGATGGATTTGGAACGCAGCTGATTCGATTATATACGAGGCGCGTCCAGAAAGTAAGTTCCGTTTGGTAATAAAATGAAATTGTACACAGATGCAGAAGAAATTTTTATTGCACAAAATTCTACACCTCTTAAACTACTTTTCCACATAACTGCCGATATTTTGCAGGCATTTGTCATAGCGTGGCACCAGGTTTTGTATACCTTCTTCATAGAAATCTGCCGCCTGTGTCTTCAACCAGTTGGAAATAGTTTCTTTCAGCTCGTCGTCATTGGTGAAGTAATGACCGCACTAATTGTAAACCTGGATCGTGTCATCAATGGCGTGAACCAGTTCTTCTGTAACCAAAGGTGGACGCCCACTTCGTTGTTCATCGTGCACATCACTACACCAGCCATTGAACTGCCGGACCCATCTTCTCACCATAGAATCACTCATCGCATTTGGTCCCTAAACATCGCAAATTTGCCGATAAATTTCACTTTGTTTCACTTTCCTCGCATTCAGAAACCGAATCACCGACCGGATTTCACAGGCGGCGGGATTTTCAATCATCGCCGACATTTCAAACAAGCACAACAAAGCGTACGTAACTGACAGCGATCTCCAAATGGCTCACGTTCTTCTCCTTGATACACATCGTCTACAACGCATGTGCGGAACAGCAATCGCAACGCTGCAGCGGAGATGAACTGAAACGGAACTTACTTTCAGGACGCGCCTCGTAGATGGATAAAAATACTAGCAGCTGTATTCAAGATCCTTATGATATTCTGTGCGACCAGTTTCGATGTTACACTACACCATCTTCAGGCTCCCGTTGTGTGATTATTATTAAAAGCACATTTGGATTGGGTAGGCATTAAAACCAGTAGCCGTAAATTTCTTACTCTGTTCATGTTACACTCTCAACGACGACTCGAGTCGCTTTCTACAAATGTGTACGACGACGGTGAACGGATGAAACTACGCGATTTCTGCCTACATTGCACTAAGGAGTGCATAGTGAACGGATATTACTTTCCTTTGAGTAATTACTCGTTTAATTGTTTTTGCGTCATTTCTCTTTCAGTTGTAATATTTATATATAAAAACTAGCTAACACTAAAGATGGCACAAATATCCATGCTCCAGGGGGCATTCGAACCTCGAACCCCCGACCGTAGTGGCCGTGCAGACCGTGACTGCAGCGCCTGTCCCCCCGGCCGGCTATATTTATACATATTAAAACTGAACTGCACTAGAGAAACTAATGATTGTAAATCGAGATCACAGTAGCTCCAATTGAAGGTCAAATTACAACCAGTGTCTGTTCTTTCTTTACCTTCTCTATTTCTTTATTATCCCTCGTTAACTAATTATTCTACTTTGGTTGTGTCCCGTAACATCAGCACTGAAAGTGATTTACCTGCTCCTTGAACGAGGCGCGCTCCCCTGCCATACTAGTGGTTTTCGCGGCGCGGCGTCTAGGGACGTTGAGGAACGCTCATACCTCAGCCAGCGGGCGTTTGGGGACTCATATTGAATCAAAACCGTTGCTCTCGCCGCGGCGGAAAGTGAGAGCAACTTGCGAATTAACTCGATCTGTTTCTGCCGGCTTAAGCAGACACATTAACAAACTTGCCCAGACAGCCTCCTATTAATTATCCAGGCTTGGCCCGAGTGCCATTACAGGGACCGCAGGCGTGTCGTGCGGGTTGTCTGCGCGCCAGGGGATCCCCTCTCCGCGAGCGAGAGGATGCGGAAACGCACCAGGCTGGGTTGCGATTTTGGTTCTCTAGGAATCCGAGGGTTTTTCAAGCTGGATTCTTAATGTGCATTCACACGGATTCAGGAAGTATCGATCTTGTGTAACACAGCTACTCACTGCTTCCAGGTCACCACTCTGTATCATGTTATCGGCGTAGCTATTTCTTTAATTAACCCAGATGTTCCTGAATTTGTTAAAATTCAAATGTTGAAATGTTTGTATAACTTATGGGACTTAACTACGGGGTCATCAGTCCCTAAACTTACAAACCACTTATCAACTAGCTTATACTAAGGACGGCACAAATATCGATGCCCGAGGGGGGATTCGAACCCCCGACCGTAGTGGCCGTGCAGACCGAGACTGGAGCGCGTCAGTCCCCTCGGCCACCGCGACCGGCCTGAATTTGTTTTCGGTTACATTTGCTTTAAAAATAGTGTATTACGTCTCTAATAGATCGTCCAAATGTTGCAGCATTGATTTTACACGAATTGCATTCTTAGTCTCGGCATACTAAGCCGTCCTTCTGGAACGAAGTAAAAATGAGAACACTAATATCAAATGCTAGATTTGACGTTTTAATTGTAAATACATCTATATGCTTCTGAGTAATAGAAATAAAACTGATGTGTGAGTACTTACACACCTACAATCATGAGTTAACTAATACGTTTCTTCTGAATCCCTATCTTCAAAGGGGATTATCATAGATTAACGTCCTGTAACAATGATAGTATATGCATGTCAATGATCGACATTTAGCTTAAATGTTGAAAAAAAAAAGCGAGACATCTTCCTTCTGGAAGAACGGCAGGATCATCTGGGTTAAGAAATTGTCTTCGTTAAGAGACATTAGTAAAACTTTATTCACAACAAAAAACATAAACAGAACTCGAATAAGAGCCAGAGAGTAACTAACAAAGAGTAAATAAAACAAAGGTAAAGACTGCTGGGTTAGTGAAACCCAACTCTCGGAGAACATCACATGAATTTACAGAGTGTCTCAGACAAACCGTCGAGGATCGGCATCCCCTTTTTGGCCGTGAGTGTCAACCCGGTTGACTGAAATCCCGTAATAGGTTCTTAGCCACAAGAATGGAAGAACCACCAGATGATTACCCACCTGTACAGGAGGTGCCCAGCGGATTCGCCACGAACTGGAAGATTTGGAGACACTGAACCGAATAAGAACGGGGGTGGCCGCAGCGAAAGTAAAGATTTCATACTCCTAGGTTTTCGGGAGGTTTTTATACTGTATGCCACAAGCGGCTTCTTATCAAACCGTACGCTCATCGAATGTAGTCTCAGTTGCGTGACTGGATTCGTAATCGTATGCCAGAAAGGACACATAACCAAGTAATTGACGAAAAGTCCTCTAGTAAAGCAAAACTGATATCTCGTGTTCCTCAGAGAAGTGTCCTCTTCATAAACGATTTAGGAAAAGAATCTGAGCAGCTCTCTTAGACCGCGGAAAACGCTGTCGTTTATCTAATGTTCTAACTTTCGTTGAGCTTATCGGACCTAACTGCGGGGTCATCAGTCCCTAAACCTACAAACTACTTATCATCTAACCTAAACTAAAGACAGCACAAACATCCATGCCCGACGGAAGATTCGAACCCTCGACGGGGAGCGTCCTCGTGCATCGTAGCATAGCGCCTCAATGCACTTGGCCTCTTCGCCGCGGCTGTAGTTTATCGTTTAGTAAAGTTACCAGATCAAAAATAGCTTGAAGACGATTTATATCTGATATCTCCATGGAGCGAAAATTACCAATTGGTCCTAAATAATGAGAAATGCGAATTAATCGATATAAGCACTAAACAAATCCGCTAAACTTCACCTACACGTCAGTCAAATCTAAAGACCGAGAGTTCAGCTAAATACCTAGGAATAACAAACAACTTAAACTGGAAATAACATATAGAAAATATTGTAGGGAAGGCTAACCAAAGAGTGCGTCTCATTGGCAGAATACTTAGAAAACTAACAGTTCTACTAAAGAAACTAAGTAAGCTACACTTGTCCGTCCTATTTTGCAATATTGTTGCATATTATCGGATCTTCATCACGTGGGACATGTAAAAAGTTCAGAGAAGGGTAGCTCGTTTGGTATTACCGCGTTATATGGGAGAGAGTGTCACGTAAATGATACGCGACTTTGGGTGGAAATCATTATGTGCAATGATAGTGGAAAGAAAATGCAAATGGTTGTAAATCTATGGGACTTAACTACGCTAGACATCGGTCCCTAGACTTACAAACTACTTAAGCTAACGTACGCTAAGGATAACAAATACACCCATGCCCGAGGGAGGACTCGAACCTCCGACGGCGGGCAGCGGCGCCGTCCGCAGCTAGGCGCCTTGGAACGCTCGGCCACTCCAGCGCGGCTAGTGGAAGGAGATGTCAAGAGGGAACTATTTTTGTAAACTATATTGTACAAACGGTGCACGTAAATATTTTTTACAAGAAACGTATTTGCAACTGTGATTATTAATCAGCTTAATCTGTAAGGTTTAATGGTGACTCTTGAACATTTGTGTCAGTCCGAAGTCGAAACCCGATTTCCAGATTTTCGAGATTGGTCTCGTTAAGTACGAAGCTATCTTGCACGCCTCCCGGACACCGCACATGATTTTTAATTGGCCATTGCAAGGTTTGCAACACTTTTGGTAATCGTCTTTCGCTGTGCGGGACTTTCTGTATGAACTGTTCGACCACTGTGGGGAGTGGGCAATGTGGGGCATTTGGAAGTCTGTGTTGGCCCATAAAGTGTGCCACATACAGCGTTATAGTTACAGCAACACTTCGGGCAAAGCGGAAAATCTGGGTTCGAGCTCCGGTGCTGCCCAAATGTCACCATTAAATCACACAGTTGATGCTGAATAACATTCGCAATTGCGAATTCATTTTTTGTAATCAATTTGACAGCTGTCTGAAGCTCATTTGTGTGATTTTATCGGAAAACACGAACACTGCAATCGAATCGTAAAAAAAAAGAAAAAATGACAATATGAACAAATCGTTACCAGTATTAAGACAAGGCCTAATATTTAAAACAGAGGAGTTTACTCTGTCCGGCCATCCTGGTTTACGCTTTCCTTATTTTCATAAATGGGAGGTAGGAAGGAAGGAAGGAAGATTAGTGTTTAATGCCCCAACGACAGCGTGGTTATTAGAGGCGGAGCTTATGCTCGGGTTGTTTGGGTAAGGATGGGGAAGGAAATCGACCGTGCCCTTTGAAAGGAACCATCCCGGAATTCGCCTGGAGTGATTTAGGAAGTCACGGGAAACCTAAATCTGGATTTGAACCACCATCCTCCCGAATGTGAGTCCAGTGTGTTACCACTGCGCCACCTCGCTCGGTTTTCCTACATGATTTCAGGCAAATGCCTGGATGGTTACGTTAATTATAGATATAAAAATGTTTTTCTTCCAGGATCGCGGTTGTATTTTTTTAACATCTTTTACTTCCATATAACCGGCTACGACAGACAATCTTCCGTGTTGATATGGTATGGAATAATTCATAAAATATGCATAAATTATGCCACAAGATCTGAAGATGACAGCGTGTTTTTTAAAACCGGTTATGTGAAAATAAAAGACGTTATAAAATACACCCTGATCCTGGCAGAAAAATTAAATTCAAATGTTTGTAATTCTATGGGACCAAACTACGTCATCTAGTCTCATAAACTACTTAAACTAAGTTAAACTAACCTAAGGACAACACACACATCCACGCCCGAGGGAGGATTCCAACCTCCGAAGCGGGAGGCCGCGCGATCCGTAACGTGGCGTTCCAGAATCGGAAACTCTCGCGCGGCACAGAAAAATATTATTAGCAATACAA
This sequence comes from Locusta migratoria, assembly GCA_026315105.1. Lineage (NCBI taxonomy): Eukaryota > Metazoa > Arthropoda > Insecta > Orthoptera > Acrididae > Locusta > Locusta migratoria. The sequence goes on from CM048744.1 coordinate 871,180,294, forward strand.
GTAAGGATCGCTCCATACAACATGTGCACCTTATAATAATCTTCTATGTCTCTCTGATCATCGTAATATGATAAGAAATCATTTATCATTCATCTGCCGATAAATAAATAAGAAGTATTCAAGTTCACGAATAATCCTCAAGGGATACTTTCGATTTGTTGTCAATGGAAGATAATTTCAGTATTAATTCATAACAATGCCATATCGCAATTCAATCAATCTCTAACTTTTCTATAAAAACCGAATTAACAACGAGGACGAGAAAAATTTTCATACCAACATTACCCTCCATCGTTCTCTGATTCGCGCAGTACGAAACAAAACTGCTGCTCGAGAACCGATGGCCAATAACGAAGATACTCGAAGTTCCCAATATAGAACAGCAAATGAAACAACAATTCAGTGTTCTCCTCCAGATTCCCTTATGAGATTCCCGAACTACTATTTCTGAATCAACATTTCAAGATGATTTGTAACTAAACTAATCTGAACATATCTTTCCGCCAACAGATGGTTCAACTGGTATCGGGCTCTTAGAAGTTACTGTGGCTATGCGATTTGGCTGAGAGTTCCCTGACGCTTCCAGTACATACATTCCCTCAGAATTTCCCAGTTACCATGTTTTTCAAATAAGATTCTCTACATACTCAAATTATCACCATCTGTGTAGAAAGAAACCTCAGGTTCTATTGAAGAATAGGACCAAACTGCTTAAAAACAGGGGAAGAAATTATAAAACGGAGTATGAATTAACATATGATTTCCCTTTGAACAGCTAGAAATTAGACTGTCATGTCATAATGAGCTCATTGCAGGTAAAACTAAAGGAAACTTTGTTTCAGTACCTTTACTAATAGCTGTGCTGCGCTAAGAACAACTTGAGACCCTGTAATCATATTTCGCTAAAACTGCTTTCCTCGAGATACTGCAGCCACTTTGCGAAGTGGTGTCCGATAACTGTGACAGTCTCTAGTGTCACGAGACGAGCCGGAGCCTTTAAAAACGGAGTAAAGTCTTTGTTTCTAGCGATAATATTGTCTGTACCTCGTAGAGGTTAATTAATTTGAAATTTGCTGCTCGTTGCTCTGCAGTAAATTTGCGCTGAAAAACATGTAAGTAGCTTATAATTTAGTTACGAGGTGCTTTATGTTCACTTGAAATCTCTTGTCTTATAATGAGCTTCTTGGAGTGCATCGTGTTGTGGCCAAGTTCGTCCCACGGCTCATGACTCAAGAGCAGGAACACCAACGCCTCGTAGTCTGTATAGAATTTGGGTCGCGCAAATTAGATTCAGACGTTGTTTAAGAGAATCATAAATGTCTATGATCATGATGTTGAGACCAAGGTTCAGTCTTCACTTTGGGTTGGAGAAGGTTCTCCAAGACAAAAAAAAAAAAGTTCGTTAGGTAAGATAAAATGTCAAAGTCATGCTGATAGTTTTCTTCGACTATGAAGGATGTGTTCATCATAAATACGTGAAATAGGGCAGAAAGGAAGGAAGATTGCGTTTTAACGTGCCGTCGGAGGGAATTTTTGAGCAGCCTTCTTATCATCGTTTCTACGTCGTTCTCTACTTTGCAAATAAAAAGTTCAAGGGGTCAGACTAGGAGAGTACGGAAGACAAGGTGGCGGCACAGTGGTTTCGTTCTTATGCAACACTGACGCACGTTCATGGAGGAATGTGCGGATGCGTTATTGTGATGCGAGAGCCATGAATTGTTTCACCACATTTCAGGCCGTTTGCTTCTCACGGTTTCTTGCAGGCCTCACAGTATGTTCCGATATTATCATCGATTAACAGTTTGTCTCTGTGGCACGAATTTATGATCAGCTAATCCTTCAAAGACAACAGCGAGCATGGTATTGACATTTTACATTTTTCGATTGCACTATTTTTTTCTGTGTGTGATGTCTTGTAGAAGCTGTCCCGACCATTGTGAAGACTGAACCTTGCTCTCAACATCATAACTGTAGATCTCATTTGCGCGAACCGAAACATCTTCAAAGACTGCTAGGCAATTGTCTTGACTCACCAGTTGTGGGAAGAACTTTGCGGCAACACGATGTATTCCAAGTTACTGTGTGTGCATTTCATGACATGATCCAATCTTAATTTTTGGGAAATCTTTCGGACAGTCTCCGATTGACATGCACAATTTCGTTGACGTTCCTCATATGAGCGTTGTCAGTGGACAACAAAGAGCGTCCTGAACGACGGTCATCTGTAATTTCTGTCCGTGCCATTTTTAAACCGCAGGAACAATTCCTAACACCGAGTAAGACTTGATCCTTCTACATCTACTTCTATATGAATACTCTACAAGTTACAATGAAGTTCTTGGCAGAGGTACGGTCGGGGGTTCGAATCCCCCCTCGGGCATGGATATTTGTGCCGTCCTAGTTCGTAAGTAGTTCATAAGTAGTTTGTAAGTTTAGGGACTGATGACCCCGTAGTTAAGTCCCATAGACTATACAAACATTTTTTTTCTTGGCAGAGGGTTCATCGAACCACTTTTGTGATATTCCTCTATAGTTCCATTCTCTAATAGCTCGCTGGAAAAAGGAACACACAAATCTTTTCGATCTAATTTTATTTTTAATCATGATCATATCTCCCTGTGTAAGTGGGAGCTAACAATATATGTTCGCATTCAGAAGAGAAAGTTGGTCAAGGAAATTTCGCAAATAGATCTCGCCGCAACAAATAACGCCTTTCTTTTAATGATTTCCACCCCAACTCGTGCATCATTTCTATGACATTCTCTTCCTTGTATCGCGATAATACAAAAAGAGCTGCTCTTCTCTGAATTTTCCCCACGCTGTCTCATTCCTAATACCATAGCCTATTTGTTCTGTAATGCTCGCAGCCACAATACTGTATATCCGCATCAGGGAGAACAGACCATGAGGTATCGAGACACAATCGCGGCCGGGCACAAATTTTCATTCGCCGCACTTTGGTATTCCATCTAAATCTCGTACAGTGAAGCCATAACTGATCGCAAATTGCGATTTATTTCATTCATTGAACGCTGTAACGTCGTCAAAAATGTAAAAAAAATATATATAAATGTAATTTAAGTTACTTTAATACGCTAGTGGTTATCTACTTCGTCACTGTAGGCTTGAAATGTTCGTTAATCTTAAGGGACTTAATTGAGGAATTATCAGTTCCAAAACTTACAAACTACGTTATACAGAAGACAACACAAACATCCATGCCCAAGGAAGGATTCGAATCTCCGATGGACAACGGCCATCGGAGCATAGCGACTCAATGCGCTTGGCCTTTCCGCCTCGGCACCGTAGGTTTCCTTCTTCATTTGTAAACGTTTTCTAAGGTTTCAGGGAAAATTTAATACAGAATCTTTGCTTCTCTAAGTCTTCCGTCTCAAAATTCCCAAACTGTGGCGACACAAGATTCTACCCAATACTGCACTGAACAACAACTAACAGAAAAACAGTATCTGAAAGTGCATTCAAAATGTTCAAATGTTTGTAAATCTATCGGACCAAACTACTTAAACTAAGGTAAACTAACCTAAGGACAACACACACACACACACACACACACACACACACACACACACACACACACACACATGCCTCAGGGAGGACTCGAACCTCCGACGGCGAGCAACCGCGCGCTCCGCAGCGAGGCGCCTTAGACCGCTCGGCTACTCCACCGCGGCGGAAAGTCCGGCAGTTAGACCTTTGAACACAATTGTGTGCTGAGATGACAAACGCATTTCGCCCCAACGTCCATTGTTGCGAATTTGCGAATGCTCCGGAACTTTTGGAACAGGCCTCATACAGTAATTTTGTGTACGTAATCCGTGACTATCTTTTGGCCCACTTTAGGTTACGGTAGTAACACTAAAAGTGGACCTTTGCGATCGTCTTTTGACAGTTCGAAATTTAAATGAAAATAACGGCCTAACTTTTCATCTGACACGAAAATTGAATAACCGAGTTTGTAGAGGAGAACATTCTTTACAACTTTGCTCTCTTATGTTTTTTTCATATTTCGTAGCGTTTCAAAGATATTTGCAAAAATAACGGCGATTTTGGGGTGTTTGTCTGTCTCCATGTCCGTTTGTCTGTCCGTAACGTGTTCCCTGTTTTTAAGAAGAACCGTTCAACCGATCAGCACCAAATTATACAGACATGATTATAGGTCGACAGAGACGATAACCTCCCCTTTTCAAATTTTTCGGACAAAAAATACGGTAGTAAAACCAAAAAAAGGCCGTTTGTAATATAATTGTAATTGCAAACGAACCGTTCATCTGACACGAAAACTGAATAACCGAATTGGCAGAGGAGAAAATTATCTACAACTTAGCTCCCTTATGTTTTTTTCATATCTCGTATCGTTTAAGACATATTTGCAAAAATAACGGAGATATGACACCCTCCATTGAATTAACGAAAACCAGCCGTTCGAAGTTGTCACGTGACATTCCTCGCGTATTTGATTATTTTCTTATTGTAACTTACACGTTGTCATTTGAAAGCAACGGCACACTGAGAAATTAACAAAAACACATCGTTCTTCGTACGATAAATGATAATCTACTGTCTACAAGTACCATATTAACATCAGTTAACAACGGCCATCAATAGCATGAGATTAAAAAACTCCTGCTTGGCTCAGCCGTGGCTCAGCGCGCCCGATCAGAGGGCTGAACGCCCTCCGCAATAAAAAAAGCTGAGCCAAGAACAGAACAAACACAAACGAACAAACACGATCAGCGTCCGCAACGAACAGAACTGCACACAAAAAAAAAAAAAAAAAAAAAAAAAAAAGCGTTTTGGGCAAGATGCTGGACTGTGACGCGAAAGGTCGGTGGTTCGAAACCCGACACTACTTAATTTTTTTTCGTAAAAGGGTTTCAGACACTGTTTTTGATTAATGTATTGTTATTATTTGTATTATTATTATTGGTCCAAAATGTTTCCAAAAACGTAAAAGGTAAAGCAGTCAACAATCCGAAGATTGGTTTAAACACCACAGTGCTTTACTAGGCACGGTCCTATTTGTTGGAGGTGGTATGCCGTTGCCTTCCTCCGACCTTCAAGCTGACTTACCCAGCCACTTATAGGGGGACCTACAGTTTAACTTGGGTTCTGAACTACGGTGCTACACGTTATTTTTCACATGAGCAATACTGCCAGAGGTGAAAGAAGAGGAAAGTGACAGATAAAAATCCTAGGACCTGGCGAGGATCGAACCCGCGACCTTTGGATTTTTAGTCTGGCACTCTACCACTGTGCAACCGAGGCGCACTGAAAAAAACTTATAAAAGTACAAATCTAAAGTGGGCCGTAAAACACGTCAGTGCGATTTTTGTTATTGGTACAGTAGTGGGATTCAATACTCGAGCATTTTTCGTATTTTATGAGATGACACGGCAGTGAAGTGTGGAGGATATCAATAAGACTGAGACGGGCCGCAGGAGTCCACGCACTGGCGCCATAAATTAGTTTTGGTGAGTGTGGATCGTGCAGACGCCAGGCCGGCGTGCCGGGTGTCGAGACGGCGGTAACAGGTCTGAGAAGCGCCGGTTTACGGCCGCCATGCAATATTAATGCCTAACCTCGCCTCGCCTGCCTCTGTTCTTTTTACGCGCTCTTTTTTAAACACGGCCGTAATAAAACACGGCGCGAGGCGGTGGCCGCTATTGCAGCCGAGTAGAACGGCGATCGGCTCGCCCCGGCCGCCTGGAAGAACAGCTGCTGCAGTGCTTTGTGCTGCCCAGTCCACAGGCGTTCTCGCTGCGCCGGCCGCTTTCTTACGATTTGGACTTACAGGCGATTGATGAGAATGACTCAGAAGAGACCTAGGTGTTTACAACAGAAAACAATCTATTGCCGCGTATATTTAAGAGCATCACTTGACATCGGCTTGACCGGTTTACCTTTTCTTTATTTACTTACGTTGGTAATTCTCGGGCGAAGGTTTATATGAAATAATGTTAGTCTGAAAACGCTACCTCAAAATTAGAAAAACCAAAAGTGAATTTAGTATTATTATTATTACTTTAACGAACTCCACACTATAACTCACGATTCGGACGATGAAGAAAGTTCGTTGCGGTCCTGTTGATGTGTTGTCAGAAAAACAAAATGCAGGACAGTCACGAAGGAAAGTCGGAAAATTCGTTGAAAAAAGGTGGATTTTTTTTAATTTATCATTATTATTTTTCATATCCTCTCTTAGGTGACGATAGGAACAACATATTTCATTCGATAAATCCCAATAAAATTTGGCACAATATTTGATAGAGATTGGATTATGCTCCACAATCCACCTCATCATGGGCGACTTTGTGTACCTTTCCACAGAAATCGACGCCACTTCACCAATAAATGGCGTACATCACCGTTTTGGCACGTACATGTATGTCTTTTACCCTCTGACAAACCGCTGTATGGAGTATGGCGGAGGGTAACTCGCAATAGGCTTCCACATCATTTGATCATTCACCATGAAAGTCAGTAGGTTTGTGTGATTTTTATACTTAGCAATGACGAGGAGAAGGAGAAGGAGATGTACAGAGACTGGGCAGGGTGAGATAGAAGGGAAGAGGGCAGATAAAGGGTTTCAAATGTTCAAATGTTTGTATAGCTTATGGGACAACTACGGGGTCATCAGTCCCTAAACTGACAAACTACTTATGAACTAGCTAATCCTAAGGACGGCACAAATATCCATACCCGAGGGGGAATTCGAACCCCCGACCGTAGTGGCCGTGCAGACCGTGACTGGAGCGCCTCAGTCCCCTCGGCCACCGCGGCCGGCGATAAAGGGTTTAAGGCCCAGTCGGTAGAGTGGTCATTATAGGCGGATGTGGATGGAAAACGGCCATGCCCTTTCAGGAAAACCATCTTGGAATTTGCTGGACTGATTTAGGGAAACCATGGGTAGAAAAAGGAGGGAAGGAAGAGCAGTTGAATACATACAGGAGGATAGAGGAGGGAGACAAATGAAAGATTTGGATAAATACATAATATTCCTGTGAATTACACGCATTATTGTTTATATCGGAAGGAGGGCTAAGGAGATGTACAGGAACCATGGGGATGGATGCACGATGGAGCAGGAGAAGAAGTAGGAGAAGGCAGAGTAGATATGTAGGGGGCAGAGGGAAGGGAGGAGATGGGCAAAGAGAGGGCGGAAGAGGAGCTGCACACAGAAAATGTTATGAAAGTCAATTGTCGCGTGAAAGAAAGATCACCAGTCCAGACTTTTATTCTCAATCTAGGTATGACAAACAAGAGGAGGCGGAAGGAGATAGAGAAGGGAGGCATCAAATGGAGAATACATACGCAGAAAGGAGTAGATGAAGTGTGGGGTAAAAGATTTACAGGGAATGGCGTAAGGATAACGCATATATGAAGGAGGAGAAAGAAATGGACTAAGGGAGAGATACTACAAAGAGTCAAAGGAACTGGTACGGGCATGCGTATGCAAACACAGATATATAAACACTCACAGGACAGAGGTGCAGTAGCCAACGCGTGTACAAAAGGTTTGTGTCATAGGCGTTGGATCACGACGCGCTCCCGAGTGCGGTTCCTCTAGGGAGAGTCTTGTCCACTCTTGGTCGAGTTGATCTCTGCGAGCTTACGAGAGCAACTCGGGCGTCCGATCTTTGATTGTCGTGAATGCACTCGTGCTTCCCCGACAATCCACTAAGTCTGGGGCAACGTCCCAGAGATCAATTAAATTGGTCCCAATCCTCCGGCTCCGACCAAGGTTTTCGGGAGGTTTTCTTTGCCGGAACTGGTAAGCCCTTCCCACTTATTCCCAGTTGGGATCCCTCTCTGCCCCACTAGCAGCCTGTCTGATAATTGGCTGAATAGAACCGCGACTCTTTATGGGCCGGATCTGAAACAGTCCGCTTATTTATTTATATTATTTAGTTATTTATTTATGTTTTTATTTATTTTCATTTTTGCGTTGGATCGGTTTACTGCTGCTGTCAGAATATCACGATTGAAGTTTGAATGTGGTGTTTTAGACTCCGCACGAGAGATGAGACACAGCGTCTGCGAGGTAGTGATGAGGAGGGGATTTTCCAGTATAACCATTCCACGAATGTACTGTGAGTATCGGGAATCCAGTAAAACAACAAATCTACGACATCGTTGCGGTCAGAAAAAAAAAGAAAAAAAAATAAAGGACCAAAGAAGACTGAAGAGAATCTTCAGTGTGGCAGAATGTATAAATTCTGGAAGTATGTAATGGCAAAGCAGTAACATCTTACCAACTGATGTAACCCAACCTTTCTACTGTTCATTAAAAAAATACATTTTAATTTAAAATCTTAATTTGCCGAAATATCAAAAATTTTGAACGCTGTTCCCCAAAACTTTTGTACCTTTTATTGACAAATATGTATGAATTCACAACAATCGTTTTGTGCAATGTATATTTGAATATATGGAGTGATATTTTCCAAAATATATATACTATAAAATTTATGACTCACGAAAGAACCGTGAGCCCCCTGGGTGGTGGAATGATTAGTTCATCATGAATTCGTGCCACTGGGACAAACTGTTAATCGATGATGCTATACATATTGTGATTCCTGCAAGAAAATGTGAGAAGAAAACCGCCTGAAATGTGGTGGGAAAAATCCATGGCTCTTCCATCGCGATAACTTAGCCGCACATTCTTCCTTAAATGTGCTTGACTTAGCACCCGAAAAGATCACTGTGGCGCCTCGTCCTCCATACCTCCAGAGATGGCCCGTTGTTGTTGTGGTTTTCAGTCCGGAGACTGGTTTGCTACATCTCTCCATCCTATTCTGTCCTGAGCAAGCCTCTTCATCTCAACAAATAATACAGTTTCTTTAGACAACTTTGTCTCGTCATAGCTAAGATATCTAATATATAAAGCAGAGTGTCCGTATATTTGTACGTGTTGCATATAAATCTACAGTTTTGTTCAAATATTTATGAAATTTTGTACACATAAGCTTCAATCCATGAGAACGCTCGCCGTAAGTGTAAGAATCACGTACGATACATAGTTCACGAGGTACGACGTCATAACCAATGAGATGCGCGGAAAACTGCTGCATTTAGCGACAACACTGCTCATTTTCTCCTTAACCACTGGACCGATGTCAACCAAATTTGATACACACATTCCTTGCCGTGAGGTACAATTGCTGCAGGGATAAGAATCATATACGACTCATGGTTCAAAAGGTATTACGTCATAACCAATAGAAGTCGCAAAAAATGCCATATAATGCGGCCAGACTTTCGAAATACATTGTATGAGAATGACACTACTTAGCGACTTGCAACAAACTTTAAACATAATTTCAAACCTTTATTAAACTTTTTCTCGCTGCAACCATAGTAAAATGATGAAAGGAAAAAAGTTTCTCGCTTACTACTTTTCCGCCGTTTATTGAGTAAAACAACGGCTCTCGGTATGACGTCACAATTTATCATTTTTACACTAAAAATTGTAGCGACAGGAAATTTTACAGACAGTATACACATATATAGGTGAGTGTACCTTCTAAATTTTATCAAAGTACGACACGTAATTAATGAGATATGAACACATATACAGTACCTTTCACGGAAATCTGCCCCATCACGCACCAAGTTTTAATCTATTACTTCTTTACTACTAATTGTATTCTCAAGAGATTTTACAGTTATACAGCCCTGATAAAAATGAATATATACCTGAGAAATGGCAGGAATAAATAAATTCCCGGGCAACGCCGGGTTTTCAGCTAGTTAAATCTAAGGAGAAGCATTGAATTAAAATTTGCGCTGTGGCCGGGATTCGAACCCGGGACCTCCTGCTTACTAGGCAGGTGCACCATGAAGTATAATTCTATTGTGCAGGGGCACTATGAAGTATAATTCTAGTGTAGTTACTGGAAAATTCTTACTTTAATATTACTCTTGTGCAATAGAGCTTGCTGGAACCACAACCGCGCTACAGATGGGAATTTTTGCCGTCTTGTAGACGAGTCGATGCCCAACGAAGGCTGGGTTGCGGATTTGCAGCTGACAGCTGCCTGTGGAAGAGTTGAGCCAGCCACACCGGGGGGAGGGAGTAGGTACCTGGCGCTGGCGGAGAACTTTTTAATCTCATCTCACGAGAATGCAGTTTCCATTCTTACACTGCAAACAAAAATGTTTTCCGCCAACTTGTGCGCCGCTCGCCGCCCAAAGGCAGAGCCATTGCTGAAGCCCGCCGGCCTTCTCCCCTCCCCACAAAGTCTCCCCACCCCTCCACTTACTTCTTTCCTTAATCCTTTTCCCCCTTCCAACGATTTTTTGCCGTTTCCTTTCTCTAATGGAATTGTAGGAGGGAGTATAAAAATCATAAGTTATGTACGAGGAGAATCTCACAGGCCGATAAACTGAAAGCTACTGTTCTACATCCGCTGTTCATTTTAAATGTTCCGGCCTTTACTCTTACGCTTCTTTCCTTTCTTCACTTCTTTTGGCTCCTATCCTCTCCTGTTTTTCTTTCTCGAACTTCAGCATCTCCCTTTTTTAACACACATACAAAAAAGAAGCGTTGCATCACCACGATTCGAGGGGTTCACGACACTTTACATGAAAATGGGACAGAGATACACGAACGTTTTGTTCTCTTTATTGCTCATGAAAACAGAAACAGACAAATTATACGACAGTAACAGTTAACGGTTCTACCACCCTTATAACTGACAAGGAAAATTTTGAACTTGTCTCTACACTGTCATTATTCGCGGTATTTTTCCGATTCCCGAAATAATTTGGGCCTGGTGTACGCACGCACTGAAGAAATGAGCCTTGTATAGGGCGAAGACGGCCAATTCGGTGTATACATATAATGTTTTTGACAAATTACAATATGATGGGCATGCAGAACATGTGGATGAACAGGGTATATTTATATGGTGAAAGACTAGCGTTATATATCCAATTTGCACAAAGAGCACTGTTACTAATCCATTCTTGGTCTGATAACAGATATCGTAGATTTACGGATTACAACGAATAAGAAATGTAAAATGTGAGAATGACACATAAGACTGACAACAGATAACATGTCAGTAATGATTTAAATAATGAATAATTTCATCGTTACATTTTTCCATGCGTAGCACAAGGTCTGTACACTGAACTTGACATTTGCTTGTGTGCTTTCTGCACTTCATTCGTTGGAGAGTTTTCATTTATTTTTTTATTCCTAAAGCACCGCGATTCCTTCGTCACAAAGATATTCACACACACTCAACACCTAATTTATAGTGTGCACTTGTATAAAATTATAATATAGAAAGGACCAAGAAAAATCTGGCAGTCGAAAAAAGCATGGAAACTGACTGCGTTAGGTGAGAAGAATTGTACAGAGAGGAATGAAACTGTCTCCCACGGAATATGTAATAAAAGGATTTACTGCTGCAGTAAAACCAAGTGAGAGGGCAGATAAGAAAGAAGTAGGTTGGATGAAGGAGCGGACGGGAACGACTGAAGGAGGGTGGATTGTCGACACGTAGGACTCTGAGGAGAATGGCCTGGTTACTGCCAAACGCGCCATTGTGGGTCCGCGAGATTTATTAGCGAGTTTTAAACTTGAAACGAGGAACTGATTACTTTTCTTCAGTTCAGTCTCAGATGAACATATCCTGTAGTCCACAGACAAAGCACCGAGTCAGAGGGTGGGTTTAGCATCGGAATGAAATCACTATTTAGTTGGAAGGTGCACCGAATTTCACCGCCAACCACTTGAATGCCACTGACATTCGAGTAGACGCCAGCTGAATCATCGGAAGCTTTTTTAGCGCCTCTGGAATGCATCACTGCATCAGTGATTTATGTTGCAGTTATACTGTACATTCAGCAGCTCTCTACACCAAATCAAACATGCAGAATGTTCCTTTGTGTGTCGACACAAGGTAAATTTAGTTGATTTGGCTCTCGTTCAGTCTTGCTACTTATGTACACCTGAAAGTATGTTGAGGCCGCTATTTTGACTATTTAGTAGTCACAGAACTCTCATTATTTAAATCACGATGTATTGCAAAACACACATCAGCTAACGTGATATTTGTGACTTGCCGGCCGCGGTGGCCGCGGGGACTGAGGCGCTCCAGTCACGATCTGCACGGCTACTACGGTCGGGGGTTCGGATCCCCCCTCGGGCATGGATATTTGTGCCGTCCTTAGTATAAAGTAGTTCGTACGTAGTTTGTAAGTTTAGGGACTGATGACCCCGTAGTTAAGTCCCATAAGCTTAACAAACATTTTAACATATTTGTGGCTTGGTTTTGTTGTTCTGTTACTGAAACTGGTACTACAATATCCGCATTCATTAGTTCGAGGGGGAGTTGGAAAATAAGTTTTCCCTGGACTGTGGTCAGAGTTGCGTATGGAAGGAAAAAAAAATAGATTGGAACATTAAAGACAAAACAAATCTTTATTTTTCTACATACTTTCCAAGTACATTGAGACATTTGTCATACCGCTTTATAAGCTTCAAAAAGCCGACCATGAAAAAAAATCAGGGAGTTGCATACAGAAGAAGCGGTGAACTGCTTGTTTGACGTCAGCATTGCTTCCAAAGCGCTTTCCGCCGAGAGTCTTCTTGAAAGCTAGAAACAGATGGAAGTCACTTGAAGCCGGCCGCGGTGGCCGAGGAGACTGAGGCGCTCCAGTCACGGTCTGCACGGCCACTACGGTCGGGGGTTCGAATCCCCCCTCGGGCATGGATATTTGTGCCGTCCTTAGTCGTAGCTAGTTCATAAGTAGTTTGTAAGTTTAGGGACTGATGACCACGTAGTTAAGTCCCATAAGCTTTACAAACAAACACTTGATGAGAGATGAGGACCGTATGGCGGATGGTGTAGGCGCTCCCAACCTAGAGATGCAATATGGTTTTGCGTTGCTGTCGCCGAGTGTGGTCTCGCATTGTCATCCAACAGCAAAACGCTAGATCTGAGACGGTTAATCTCCTTATCCGAATCACCTCTTTCAATTTCGACAGAGTGGCACAGTATCGCGCAGCACTGATGGTTGCATCCTCCAAAAAGTCCAGCAACAAAACTATCTGGGCGTCCCAGAAAGCGGTAACACTTTACCTGCAGACGGAGTGCTTTTGAACTTCTTTCGGACAAGTGATGACGGATGTTTCCACTCCATGGATGTGGCCTTCGATTCAGGCATGTAATGATGGACCAAGTTTCATCTCTCGTCACAATCTGAAAGAGAAAGTCATTTCCATATTCATGGTCGACCTCTACCCAGTGATGTATCGGTGTCTTGCACGTGCGCGTTCACTTGCAGTGTCGTCTTTCGCCCATAGACGTTCAACGCTACTTCCTTATGTAACGCCCAGATTTTTTCCTGGACGACTTTTTGAAGCTTATAAAGCGGGTTGACAAATGTCTCAATGTACTTGTAATTATGTAGAAAATTTTTATTTTCCTTCATACACAACTTTGCCCACAGTTGACAAGGAAAAGTTATTTTCAAAGTCCCCATCCTAGTTATGGAGTACCGTATTTGGAAAATATTCAGTATAGCAGACTAGAGCGACTCAAAATTTGTGATAATAGTTCACAAAAGATTCATATACTGTCAAATAGTTGTGAACTAACGGCAATTCAATAAAAGGTACTAAATAATATTCGTATACTATACAAATATTCCTGAACTAATGATAATTTAATAAAAGTACTGTAGTGACTCCAACTTCTTCTCCGACTTATTTTGTCCTTTGCATATCAGAATTATTTACGAACGACGATCGTACTAAAACCGTCAAGGTGCTACCAACGACGGTTGCAAGCGATCACGCTAATTTCTTTACCGGACACAACTTCTTGAGAAATGCACACTAATTATCATCTTTCTTCTCTGCTTTCTCTGCATAATTCCTCCATCATCTACTCTCTGTCTCTTTCTTACGCTTTTATTTTTAATAAGATACCATACTTTTCTATATTTTACCAGTTCCTTCTCCTTCTCCTACGCTCCGCTACCTCCTCCTCGACCTCCTTTCTCCACCTCCTCCATTCCAACGATCTTCGCTCCATTTCCTCTTCCCAAAACCGATTTCATTTCTCCTCCCCCTTTTTTGTCTTTGAACTTGCTGCTAACTTCTTCTACTTCCCCCTCTTTCTCTCATCCTCATCCTAAATCCTCTCCCTTAATTCTCTCCTTGTTCTCTGACTACTAATCACGTTCTTAGTAACTTCTACATCTTTATTTTACCTAATACAGTTTTTCTTCCTCCCCTTTATTCTTCCACCTTCTCCTCAACCTCTATGTTTTTACTACATTCTCCTTTTAGATCTCATTATATCCTTCATTCAGTTACAGATATTTCTTCCGCCTCTTCTTCTTCCACATTCTCCACCTCAATCTCCACCTCCTCGTCATTTTCTCCTTTATCATCTCTTTATACCCTTCGTTTTATTACAGTTCATCCTTTCAACCTTCATTTTTCCACTTCCTCCGCCTTTTACTTTCTCCTCCTACTTATTCCTTCCCATCGCAAATTTACTGTTTTGTCCTCTTCTTACTTCAACTGCTTTCTCCTCACAACCGATCTCATTTCTCCTCCGCCTTCTTGTCTTTGAATTTGCTGCTAACTTCTTCTACTTCCCCATCTTCCTATCTCTCTCCTGCTCATTCTCCTACCTTCTCTCCCTGCTTTTCCTCCTTGTCCTCCGACTACTAATCACGTTCTTGCTAATTTCTACATCTTTATTTTACCTAATACAGTTTTTCTTCCTCCCCTTCATTCTTCCACCTTGTCCACCTCATCCTCCACCTCTATGTTTTTTTAATAAATTCTCCTTTTACATCTCTTTATTCTCTTCATTCATTTACAATTAATTGTCCTGCCCCTTCTTCTCACACCTTCTCCGCCTCATTCTCCCCCTCCTCATCATATATTTTGTTACATCTCTTTATACCATACATTTTATTGCGGTTCTTCTTTCCTCCCTTCTTCTTCCCACTTTCTCCACTTTGTCCTACACCTTTTACTTCCTCCTCCTACTTATTCCTTCTCATCGTCCGTTTACTATTTAGTACTCTTCTCACAATTCCAGCTACTTACTCCTCTTCTACCTCATCATTTGTCTACTTTTCACCTCTTTCACCACTCCATTCACTTATCTTCTACTCTTACACTTTATTATGCTTCCTACTCCTTCTCCTACCATATTCTCCTCCTCACTTTCTGCCATTATATCCCTGCTTCTGTGCTCTTCACTGACTCACCATGTAGCTTTTCATCTCTCAGAAAATGGGACAAGAGAAATGGCAGCATATTCGGCGTGTGCCTCGTCCATTCACAGTTAATGTCTGGCAGGAGTCTGTCGTCCCCCCTCCCCAGCAGCCTGAAAGGCGAGCGCGCTGGCGTCTGCCGCTGCCGCCCCCGCCTACAGCGGCGCCTGGCGAGCTGCCTGGGCACGGAGCGGCTAAGTAGCGTAATTAGTCGCTGAATGGCCGGCGTCTATTCATTAGCGGCCCTGCCAGCTAATCAGCCTGCAGGCGACGGCCCCCCAAAACTCACAGGCTGCCGCTCTGCTAATAGCGGGCCTACCCGTGTCACTGCGCGCGCACACTGACCCACTGACAAAAACTCACCATGTTTCCAACAGTACTCATCCCCATTACACACTCCTGAAAAATTGAAAAAATAACACCACGAATACGTCGACACAGCAGAGGGAAATTTTATTCACACATTATTGAGGATGTATACAACACGCGATCACACAGAAAGAGACATACGCACGTGAGTATAGGCACTAGACAGTAAGCAATGTCGACGCTAGTACCATGTATAGCGATGCAAGCTCCAGTTCTCACATGGAGACGTTCTTAGATGTACCGAATACAGTCTTGCGGTATGGCCTGCCACGCAATTTTCATGTGGTGCCTCAGGGGGTCAGATTTCATGACGGTTGTGCAGACCTCGGAAGTTGACGTTTCAGCCGGTCCCAAAGATGCTCGTTGGGGATCGTGCTGACCGGGGTAGTTGACGTACACCTTGTGATGGCCCTCTCATCTCAATGTTATTATACGATACCGCCTGCGTCGAACCCGGAATCGTGTGGTTAATAGTGATATATGTTACGTGTGAAATTAGTTACGAACGAAATAGCCAGCCTAGGAATAAGTGTAGAGCAGTGTGTCGGTGATACTGTGATTAGTTAACACGTGATAGATTTCATTAATTAAGAGATTACCATATATTTTCTTTCCAGACAGTTCTATAAACAATAGTTTTGTCAAATGCAAACGTAAGCTTCCGCGGCAGTTGTCACTATCAATAAAATTCTTCTGGGTATTATACCGCGTCGTCATTTTGGAAACTTTGCCGACGTTTCGGCCACTATTGCAGGTGGCCTTCATCAGGGTCTGTGTCTGACTGATGAAGGCCACCTGCAATAGTGGCCGAAACGTCGGCAAAGTTTACAAAATGACGACGCGGTATAATACCCAGAAGAATTTTATTGATAATAGTTTTGTCATTGTACATTATTTCAATAACTAGACAAAAAAGACATGAAAATCCAAAAGACATGAAAATAAATAGCATTGTATATATGTTAGGCTCATAAACAAGTTGTGTTGACCAGCTAATTATGTTAATTAATGTAATAGTCAAGATTTCAATGTGGTAATTCTATGTATATATTGATTGACGTGAAATTTTGAGTATATTTTGTGAATGTCCAAGATATTTGATACTTCAATATATGTTAGGAACATGTATGATGTACTCATTAACTAATTAATTGACATTTAACATTGCACTTTGTTGCCAAACAAAAAAGAATCAAGATTTCGACTTAAAAAAGATATGCGCCAAATTATTGTATGTATAGTTTTCATTTTATATTGTCATTATTTTTGTGCACATGAAATATTTTATTTGTGTGTTTGGTAATTGTTATGAACAATGCATAATATAATGTCATTATTGTCAATGTTATATATTTGCCTCTCCGCCTTGCGTGGGTGGACTTCGAGTTTTGCCGTTTTGTAATGTGCTTTGAAATCTATGTCAGAATGTTGTTTTAAAATGGAAGTACTATCAGTTAAGTCCTGGTGCATTGTTTACGCACGTTATGAAGTTGTAATGTTTTGGCGGAGAAGTAGTTTGATTGGAAATTAAATAATAAGTGAAAAAATTATACCTACGAGTATTTATTTCTACCACGACGCCACAGGTGAATAATTTTGCAGCGAGAAGAACCCCATACATCGTAATGTTGAAAAGATAAGTATCTTGTTTAACCTTTTAACCTTGAAGAGCACATTGGGTAGTACAGGATACAGGTGGACGTGCATTGTCCTGTTGCAAGATGTTATCGTCTTGTCGGTGCACGAACGGTAGCAAGACGGATTGAATGATGGTTTCAATGTACTGTTCACAGTTCAATGTTCCCTCGACGATCAGCAGAGGAATACGGTCAGAGTAGGGTATGGCTCCCCCACACCGTGATGCCAGGTTTCAGCCCCATGTGCGTTTGTCTATACAGTCCAAATTTTGGCGCTCTCCTGTAGGACGCCATACACACGTACGACCATCATTGGAACCGAGGCAGAAGTGACTCTCATCACTGAAGAAGATACGTCTCCATCGTCCTTTCATAAGCGCCTATTGCGACAACCACGGAGGTGGGATTGGCAGTAAGTGGAAGAAGGCCTAGCGGCACGCACGATGATGTCGTGATTCATGCCCTACGTTGGCAGTTCTCCGCTGATGATCGTCGAGAGGACATTTAACAGTGCAGGGTAGATTGAAACTTCATTCAAACCGTCTTGAAACCCATGTGGTTTCCTTGTGAGACATATGACTAATACAATGATTAGATCATTGTTTCGGCAACTACTGAGAATCATCGAGCCCAAAGACCCATTGACCACAACTTCCAAAAGCGGGAGTCTATATACAGAAATCGACTGAAGCTATGACTTGTCGGTAGGTTCGTAAGGACCTAATGAATCCTACTTGTTTTTGCAGCGTTCTCTCAATGAGCCTGTGAACCACTGACTTATCACTCGGCTACTCACTCTTGTGAAACAGTTAGGTGTAGTGATCAAGCGTTTACTAGCTAACGAATATACCATCTGGTTTCTCTTGTAGCAGACAACAGACTTCTGTCTGTAGGCTTTCAACTCGCCGACGCAGCAACTGCTGACGTCACTTACGACACAACCGATGACCAGACCTAGGACTTTTAGGTTCTAAAAATCTTAAATTAGATACCTAAAATAGGTTCTATCACTTACAAAGATAGGTTATAAAAATCAGAAAATAGGTGAGCAAAATCTGAAATTTTATAGTCTAACGGAGTGAGAAAAATCCACATTATTTTATTGTCCACGTCCGTAATTGCAGTCACAGTAAGTAACTAACACTTTTTCCAGATTTTCCGTTGAGAAACTGCATCTCTTGTCTGTTAATAGCATCTTATATGGTGAGAATGAGCGTTCCATGTCAACGGACGTCACCGGAGTGTATTTAAATGACGGTATTAGGCGCAACACTGTTTCTCATGCAGAACCTAGGACCAAGTTGATTTTTTTCTGTCACCTCTTCCATCAATCGCAGTTGCGTGTAGACTGGTTTCCCTGAACACTCTAGAGATTTAGTAATAGGGACCAAAAACGTATAATGAGATTTTGTGTATGCCATGTCGCTTGAAATTGTTGGGTCTTTTAGAACATCTTTGGCTAAAGTAATACGCACTGCCTCCTCCAACAATTTAAGACCAATGTTTTAAATGTCTTCCAAATGCTCGCTGTGATATTCCACGGCCTCTAAGCACATTCCCCAGCTAGTAAGTATGGATTCTGGTGGAACTTCCTCTCTAAATAACCGGGAAGACCAGAAGAGTATTTTTAGTCGTACAAATTTTATTTGACGGGATTTTTAAAAATTAGATACATTCAGGTTCTAATATGAAATTAGTTATTTTAGGTACTATAAAATTACAATTTTCGGTAAAATATTTGCAATTCTTAGCTGGGAACACCAAGACAGAATTTTTGGCATAAAATTTTTTATTTAATTCGATTTTTAAAATTTAGGTGCAGTCAGGTACTAACCTAAAATTTGTTATTTTAGATGCTATAAAACTAGAGTCTTCGATCATAAATTTTCATAATTCGTGTATGTACAACTTTTATTGTCTTTATTTAATGAGGAACAAAATAGGTTTTTACCTAAAACCCGAGGTCTACCGAAACCTACTTCCTCCTTGCTTGGCTGGCGATTGCTTTCGCAATATAAGATTTTCACAAGTTTGTCTGTTACTATTTTACGTTGTACCTCAAGCGGTACTGACGTATCGGTCTTAGACCCGCGTTAAAAATCCCATATTAGTACGTGGTGTAGACTCCATGGGCTGCAATACAGGCATAAAGTCATTAGAATGACTGATTTACTTAATATACTGAAACAACATTCCGACATTTAAAAGCTCAACCGTCGACTGCATACCGACGTTCGCAATCATAATCAGATACTGATAAAGTTCAGTGCTTACTTCGATTATGTATCGTATTAATGTTTGAAGTTAGTGAAATTTGGTGTATTAATTTATGTAACTTTATTAAATCAAAGGAATGACACATCAACTACTAAAATTTTCGGAAAAATTTCTTAGGTGTAATTTCTTGGCCATTATGCTACAGCAATACACTGAACACTAAAGCCGCGCAGAAGGGCCGCGTGGTCTAAGGCGTCTTTCTGCGGACTTAGCGGCTGTTTTCACCGGAGGTTTGATTCTCCCTCGGACATGTTTGTGTATGTTGTTCTTAGTGTAAGTTAGTTTAAGTAGTTTGTAAGTCTAGGGAATGATGACCTTAGCAGTTTGATCCAATATGTTTTCAAAGATTGGGACAACGTATGTACACAAATCGTCATACGTATTAAGATATTTTCCTGGTTTCAAGCGTGTACAGACTTCGTTCGTAACATATTTTCTCCAGAATCATAAAGTAATTGACAATAGTTTTAAATATAGCCATAAATAAGATGCTTGACTTTTCTTCGTCTACATGTTGACAGTTCAATTACCCACAATTCTACGCTTCACAAAGTACTTTTTTGTGAGTCACGGTATAGTTGCACAAAAGTAGATAGAAACACGTTTTTGCATCATAGTTAACGTAGGTAAATAATAAACTCCAAAATGATCAAATCTGTCTTCCTCTTTATTCTCATATTAAAATGCCTTTATAAGGAATTGTCCAGTGTTGTCCCTGGACAACAACGTATTAAAACATGATTTACACCGTATTTTGCGTATCAGTCGTCAAAGTCGCATGGTTGGTGATGAACAACATGCTATTAGTGCCATATTTTGCCTCTTGGTACTGCGTGTGGCCAGTTCTGAGGCATTAATCTATCCGTCATGGAGGTTGTGTTACGTTGTCTGTCACCTGTATGCGAGTGTGTGCGTGAATGTGGTTCATATATTTTTATTTCAGCAGTGAACTGTCTTGTTTTTGGTGCTGTGGCGAAGATTATGTTATCATTGTTGATCTGGCAGTGTTATTTATCCAAAAACTAACGTCCTAAGCAATAAAATACTGGCAGAAGTAAAGTTGTGAGGCAGAATCGAGAATCGTGTCGGGATAGCACAGTCAGTAGTGCGATTGCCCACGAAAGGCAAAGGTCCCTGGTTCGAGTCCCGGTTCCAGCACACAATTTTAATCTGCCAGGAAGTTTCATATCAGCGCACACTCCGCTGCAGAATGAAGTTTCATTGTGAATAAAATACCTTGATACAAACGACTATGTTGCGCATGAAATACGTGACATAAAAAACAATAGTTCGATCAAAAATTTTAAAACGCAGATTTTTAGGTTTAGTGCACTGTATTAATACGGAAAACAATGAATTTTAATTCTTCCGAAGCTGAATTCATGGTGTGGGACTGAAAGGGTTAGGTGTGTTTTATTTTAAAGTAGATGTCAGTGCAAGGTCTAGTAAGCAAGCGGATACGATGCGATTTGATTTTGCCTCTTCCAAAGCGTCGAGTTTGTAATGTGATCGCTTTTTTAAAGAGCGGAATTACAGAGCAAATATGAAATAGGGTTCCATATAGTGCCAGCGCAAGAGCTAGATAGCTACCAGATATGCTCTGATTTAGTTTCGTCGGGCCTTTCGCAGAGCGATGAGTTTGTAAAATGAACTCTCTTTGAACGTACGGCGTGACTGGGATATTTCAAGAGATATGCAATACTGTTGCGACGGAATTAAACGTGATAAATAGGATTCCTTTCAGGACATCGGATAATTTTAAAATATTGGAAGTGCAGACCAATTCTCGACAGAGTAATAGACGTTATTTGTAGAATGGGAGCAGGAAGTGACAATGTTTGATACTCGGAAGTGGAACTCTGGAATGTCACTAAATGCTTTGAGCTGACGGTAAATAATGTTGGAATATTGTGTGAATATTTCATACAGTCACGAAACTGAACCTAGCTTCATCCGCCACATGCCTCGTTGTTTGTAGTCGAACTCCAGAGTTTCAACGAATGCGAGCAACCTGCAAGGCATTCAGCAAATGGACACCCTAACTATACTACATGTTAAGAGAACGAAATAAACCAAAAGTGATAGTAAGGGATTCGCATATGGAAATCAAGAATTAGTTCCTTACACAAATAGGAAATAATATATATAATATACTTCGGATGAAGGGTAGTACCCATGCGATGAAACGTAGCGTAGATCGTAGAGACACTACGCTTCACCGAGGCATATTTATACAATTTATTGTAATAAGCATATTACTGTTTTGTGTGTTTATATATGGGACTGGTGTAGCAAGGTGAAAAAACTTACGATTGAGCAAAGGTTATATAATGGATGGCTGAAAATCCGAAACTCGTCACAATCAAATGGCAACAGCAAAGGAGATTAAAACAAATGTAGTAGACGCGGATCCTCAATCCAACATGTCGGAACTTAATACACACCTGGCCATTGAAATTGCTACACCGCGAAGATGACGTGCTACAGACGCGAAATTTAACCGACTGGAAGAAGATGCTGTGATATGAAAATGATTAGTTTCTCAAAGCATTCACACAAGATTGGCGCCGGTGGCGACACCTTCAACGTTTTTTCATGTCACACCAAATAACCAATTACGGGTTAAAAGTATCTTGTAGCACGACATATCAAAACACAGAACTATGAACTAACAAAATGTTAGAATATACATTTCAAAAAAAAAAAAAAAAAAAAAAAAAATACCCCTTATAGGATTCGCAGTTATTAGACTAGAAGGGCATGAAAGGGAAGCATCAGTTGGGAAGGGAGTAAGGCAGGGTTGTAGCCTTTCTCCGATGTTATTCAATTTGTACATCGAGCAGGCGGTGAAGGAAAGCAAGGAAAAATTTGGAACAGGGATAAAAGTTCAGGGGGAAGAAATAAAAACGTTGCGTTTTGCTGATGACATTGTAATTCTGTCAGAGACAGCAAAGGACCTGGAAGAGCAGTTGAATGGAATGGACAGTGTGTTGAAGTGAGCGTATAAAATGAACATTAACAAGAGCAAAACAAAAATAATGGAATGCGGTCTTAGAAAATCAGGCGATGCTGAAGGAATTAGATTAGGTAACGAAACAATGAAGGTGGTAGATGAGTTTTGTTACTGGGGTAGTAAAATAACATGCGCTGGTCGCAATACAGAGGATATAAAATGCAGAATGGCAATGGGAAGAAAAGCATTTTTGAAAAAGAGAAATTTGCTAACATCGAATATTAATTTAAGGGTAAGGAAGTCTTTTCTGAAGGCATTTGTGTGGAGTGTTGCCTTGTACGGGAGTGAAACATGGACGATAAGCAGTGCGGACAGGAAGAGAATAGAGGCTTTTGAAATGTGGTGCTACAGAAGAATGCTGAAGATTAGGTGGGTAGATCGCATAACTAATGAAGAGGTACTGAACAGAATTGGTGAGAAAAGGAATTTTTGGCATATCCTGACTAAAAGAAGGGATCGCTTGGTAGGACACATTCTTAGACATCGGGGAATCGTAAATTTAGCATTGGAGGGAAGTGTATGGGGTAAAAATCGCAGAGGGAGACCAAGAGACTCGTATAGTAAGCAGATTCGAGTGGATGTGCGTGGCCGTTCTTATGAGGAGATGAAAAGGCTAGCTCAGGATAGGGTAGGGTAGAGAGCTGCATCAAACCAGTCTCCGGACTGAAGACCATAACGTAACGTATAAGGATTCGAACACGCGACCTTCACCTTACGAATTCAGTTCGCAACTACTTTTTTTTTCCTTTCTTCAGGTAGATCTATGTACTGCTGTCACCGGTTCAGTTCGTTCTTGGTTGTTCGTTCAGTATTTGGCTCAGCTTTTTTATTACAGAGAGCGTTCAACCCTCAGACCGGGCGCGCTGAGCCACGGCGCCCGGCATCAACCACTAGACCGCGTGGCAACTGCAGAGGGAGTAGCCCTATTACTGATTTTCATCGATGCCTTCTTTTTCATGCAATTGGTGGGGGGAAGCACTAAGTATTTACTTCATATAGACAGGAATAATTCGTTGGTTTTCATAAGTCACCTTGACTGTTCCGGCTTACTCGGTTAACTTTCACCACCCACTGTTTCCGTATATTATCACTCCTTGCGAACACAAGCGTTATATAACAATATCCACATCGGTTTTTACAGCGAACAGAAGAACAACGGGACATTTGTCTCGCCTGCATTAGGGATTACGTAATACACATTATTAATTACCCTCAATAATTTACTTCAAATTAACATTTAATCTTAATAATTGCTGTGACGTTGTAAGCTTATCGTCAACGATAGAAGAACAACATGTTAATTTACGTAAATAGAACCGACAGAAGACGTCCAAAGTGGAGCAGTGCATGCCTTAATAAAAAAAATGTTCAAATGTTTGTAGAACTTGTGGGACGTGACTACGGGGCCATCAGTCCCTAAACGTACAAATTACTTATGAACTAACTATAACTAAGGACGGCACAAATATCCATGCCCGAGGGGAGATTCGAACCCCCGATCGTAGTGGCCGTGAAGACCGTGACTGGAGCGCCTCACTCCAGTCACGGTCTGCGCGGCCACTACGGTCGGGGGCTCGAATCCCCCCTCGGGCATGGATATTTGTGCCGTCATAGTTTGTAAGTAGTTCATAAGTAGTTTGTAAGTTTAGGGACTGATGACCCCGTAGTTAAGTCCCATAAACTATACAAACATTTGAACACTTTGGAGCGCCTCAGTCCCCTCAGCCACCGCGGTCGGCATGCCTTAATACAGCCTGTACGTAACTGTACAGTGAAATCGCTGTCGGAAGCTTTTAAGACACACCATAGTACAGAAACGCACCCTGTAGCTATTCACAAATATACAAAGCCCCGCCGGCCGCGGTGGCCGAGGGTACTGAGGCGCTTCAGTCACGGTCTGCACGGCCACTACGGTCTGGGGTTCGAATCCCCCCTCGGGCATGGATATTTGTGACGTCCTAGTTCGTAAGTAGTTCATAAGTAGTTTGTAAGTTTAGGAACTGATGACCCCGTAGTTAAGTCCCATAAGATTTACAAACGTTATAAAGTCCGCCAAATCTGGTAAAAACATGGTGTCCTGGGCTCTCGGCCAATCAGCGACGACATCACGCATGGCGACTCTCTCCATATACAGGCTCTCTAGTAGTGTATTGGGCGTTATTTTTATGAGGCAGGTTTCCGGTCGCGGTTGCCGCCAAGCTACGCCATTACTGGCCACTTATAGGAAGAACAAAGCCGTCGACCGCGAGGTATGCAGCGCCGCCGTCGCTGCCGCTATTTCCGGTACAAGTGGCGGCCTCCTTTATGAAGCCCGCGGCTACCGTTTTTTTCTTCACGTGTAGTTGGCTGCCCTGACAGGCGTCAAGACGCGGGGGCGGATCGGTTTGACTAATGAGGCGGAGCGAGAGGCAGCAGGCAGCGTCTGGCACCGTAAATCAAAGCGGCGGCAGCTGCGGTCGCGGGCGCTCTGAACGGCCGACTGTTTTCCGGACCGACTGCCAGACACCTGCAGACGTACAGGCAGACAGCAAAGCAGTACCAGGCGCTGGAACACTGCCCGTGTTTACCAACCTGTAGCCCCAGCTCCAACCGAGCATTCCGACACAGCCGACAGGAATGATCCTTCTCAAATTATGCAGGTAGCTGGTGTGGCGTCGCAAGTTTGAACGCGCGCGCGCGCCACAGACATCGCCGACGGAGTCGTCATAAAGAGGCGCCACATGATAGACAAGTGGAGCAGGTGCGCCCTCTAGAGGAAGTGGAGAAACGTTGGACAGTGCCGCCATAGAATAGGGATCATACAGAAGGGAAAGCTGGGGGCGGCGTCTTTGATCTGTATGTTACCAAGCGTTGCGCTCGACGCCATGTTGAAAAGCAGTAAACGTGGAACTATAGCCACTTAGTACTTTGGCTGAAAATGGACTTTTTGCGAAGTGCAGCTAATCTCACCGAAAGTTTACGAAAGGAAACCGCTTTTCATTATGCTCTCATCTGTTTTGCGCCCTCTTCTTGCACTTAATTGTAATCCAACGGAAAAAAATAGGCCTAAATTTTAATACTACTACGAAAATGTACGGTGGAATCGATGATCGTTTTATTTGGTGCTTATCTCTAGAAAAATCCCAAATAACGCAGAGTTATGTTTGGGAAATTAGTTACAAACAAGAAAGTGACTTTACAGCTGCAAGGTTTTATTTGACACGAATAAATTCGCACATAATATTGAGTCAGACTTAGCAGTACAACGTGATTACACAGAACTAATGACGTCTGGGCATATATAAAAGTTGTATTTCCTTTAGAAGTATCATTAATTTACTGATCGGAGAAGGGCATTTAGAGGAATCTGTCAACCACAGAGCAGGAACAGCATAAAATAATTATTCCCTTTAATCTATTTGTTTGAGTATCAGAAGAGCATTCGTTGCCAACATTAGCAAGCTACGCCTCCAATGTCGTAAATAAAATTTTACCTGCGTACTTACGCACTATTCTTTGTCATTCATTTTATATTATTCCCTGCAACGTTAAACCTATAAAATATAAATGTACTTCAACATTTCGATGCTGTTGAACTGCTGCAGCAATAGCAACAGCGAGAGTTATCGTCAAGAGAAGAAGCAAGGCTACTTTTAATAATTATGCACACATTGTTCTCATTCGAAACTGATAACATTTAACTTTCACTGCACATATAGCGACGTTCACTTACTGCTCAGCATGTTTTGGGAAGGTGAAGAAACTTATATCATTATTTGTATTCGAATTATTGCGGCAATTAGGTGCTGAACACCATCGGCCGCCTTTTCTTTTATTGCTGCTCATAATAAAAACGGAACAGCTCCAACTACTGACACACAGTACTTTCTTTTCACTGCACTGCACTGTGCCAAATACTTGTTTACTTTTATGTGATTCAGGCTGTTAAAATACACATTTAACAAACAAAGACGGCGCATTACCACACCACAGAGTAGGGAGTGATCACACGTTTACTGCTTTTCAAGATGGCCGATTCCGCGCATGCGCGTTAAATTTTGGACGACAGATTGCAGCGGGAGTTTCCTTTCTGTATACTCCTTATTCTGTGGTGCCGCGGAGTAGTTCACTTCTGGCAGGAGACTCCTACTGGTGACTTGTTTTAGTGCGCCTGTTTTGTGGACTGATGCTAGAATTGTAATCACGTTGCATACTGCTTCGTCCGTGGACAAGTAATGTGATGATTTGGGAGAACTCTTAAGTTATGTAAAAGTGGAACCTGCCGCCAGCGACAGTGTAAATACCAAGTGTTTATCCAATAAATTATCATCTATTATAAAGGCTCTTGAGGTTGCAGAGTTCCAATTGGCCCTACTTCTACGTCCTCGGCCGCAGTCAGTTGCTCCGTTACGAAAGCGAGTCCGTAATTGCAGAAGGCAACGCGGAGGAACACAAGAGCTGGAATAAAAGCGGCCATGTAATATGTTGTTGTGGTCTTCAGTCCGCAAAGTGTTTAGATGCAGTTCTCCACGCTACCCTGTCATTTTCAAGCCTCTTCATCTGAGAATACGACCCTACATCCGTTTGAATGTGCTTACTGTATTCGTCTCTATGAGTTTTGCACCACACACTTCCTTCTAATGCTAAGTTGACGATTCCTTGATGTCTCAGAATGTGTCCCACCAACCTATCCCTTCTCTTTGCTAGGATATGCCAAAAACTCCTTTTATTCCCAATTCTGTTGAGCACCATATTACTTGCATGATCAGCCCATCTACTCTTCATCATTCGTCAGTAGCTCTACATTTCGAAATCTCCTATTATCTTTTTCTGAACTCCTTATCGTCCACGTGTCACTCCCGTACAACGCTACACTCCACACAAATACTTTCAGAAAGGACTTCCTAACATTTAGACCAGGGGTTCCCAAACTTTCTGTCTCGTAGACCCCTTGCCAAATTTTTCTGCCCTATATAGAGCCCCTCCCTTTTGTGTAATTAATGTATGGCATCATTACCCCGGAGCCCAGAGAAATAGCACCACTGCGTATACTTTCACAATATATTATTTAACCATAATACTTAACAAGATACATGGCTGAAAAAATTACAATAAAGCAGTATTACCTGTCGAAGCTGTAGTATCTACATCTACATAGATACTCTGCAAAGCACATTTAAGTGCCTGGCAGAGGGTTTATTAACTACTTTCATAACTTTTCTCTACCGTTCCATTCTCCAATAGCGCGCGGTAAGAAAGAATACCTAAATCGGTTCGATCTGATTTCTCTTATTTTATTGGGATGGTCATGTCTGCCTAAGTAGATGGGTGCTAGCAAAATATTTTCACATTCAGAACTAAAAGTCGGTGATTGAAACTTCGCAAACAGATCACGCCGCAATGAATAACGTCTTTCTTTTATTGATTTCCACCCCAATTCGTACAACATTTCCGTGACGCTTTCTCCTCCGTAACGTGATAGAACAAAACGAGCTGCCCTTCTCTGAACCTTCTCAATGTCTTCCGTCAGTCCCACCTGGTGAGGGTCCCACAAGGGGCAACAGTACTTCAGGAGAGGACGCACAAGTGTGATGTAGGCAGTCTCTTTGGTGGAGCTATTGCATCTTCGAAGCGTACTGCCAATGAAACGTAACCTTTGGTTCGCCTTCCCCACAATATTTTCTATGTGTTCTATCCAGTCAAAGTGGAAAGTTTAATATTCACAGAATATATGACATCAACTACGATTCGGCAAAGCTGAAAATGTGGATCTAGCCGGGATTCGAAGCCGGGTCTCCTGCTTTCTAGGCAGTTGCGCTGACCCCTACACCACTGAGGACACAGTGATCACCATACCTGCAAAAGGACTACCTAAGCACGCCTCCTGTCAGATACAAATTCCCAGCTTCACCCTGCCCACAGTACTCAAACTCTTAGTTATGAAACTAATTCCCGTAAGAGTAAGGGCTTCAAACTTGTCCAGCGCAACTGCCTAGAAAGCAGGAGACCCGGGTTCGAATCCCGGCTGGGTACACATTTTAAACTTTGCCCAATCGCAGTTGATGTCATATATTCTGTGAATATTAAAGAATAACAACTGCAAGATCAGAAGTGACGTCTGTTCTTTTGGAACAGACGCCACATGTATGTATATAATATGCCGGTGACGGGCAATGATCATATCGTTAGTGGGGAGGGGTGGGCAAGTTTGAAGCCCTTACTCTTACGGGAATTAGTTTCATAACTAAGAGTTTGAGTACTGTGGGCAGGGTGAAGGTGGGAATTTGTGTCTGACGGGAGGCGTGCTTAGGTAGTCCTTGCAGGTGCGGTGATCACTGTGCCCCCAGTGGTGTAGTGGTCAGCGCAACTGCCTAGAAAGCAGGAGACCCAGGTACACATTTTCAGCTTTGCCCAATCGCAGTTAATGTCATATATTCTGTGAATATTAAAGAATACCAACTGCAGGATCAGAAGTGACGTCTGTTCTTTTGGAACAGACGCCACACACACACACACACACACACACACATATATATAAGTGGAAAGTATTATTCTGTACGAAAAAGACACACTTTTAATCACGTAAAAAAACTGGTTTCCCTTAAGGTGGCACACTTCCCCCTGGTCTCCACCATTACAGATGATAAATCAAGTATGTGCAGCACCCCCTAATCGAAAAACCAAAAAACTAAAACATTGCGGTTACAGATCAAAACATAAAACCGAAGAAAGGATACAGATAAAAAAACTGTTGCGTTAGCCGAGAACCATTAATGTACATCACGAACCAGGGGCTCACGGATTTCTTTGACATTAGGTTACGTCACTTGCCATGTCATCCTCGTTAAGAGTGCATTCACGATATAAAGAATAAGTACTCCCCTTGCGAACTGACCGCCACGATCGCCAGCCGCACGCACGTCCGCAAATATTGTCGGCAGGCGATAACAGCCACCGCCACCTGTCGGCCTATCGGCGCTTTAAATAATGCACCCGCGCGCCCCTAGCGGGACAATCAGCCGCCGCATATCGGATGAAGCTAATCTGCCGGCCGGCCACCGCGGCGCTGCCGTCGCGCCAGGTGAGCCGGCGGGCCGCCCTAATTGGCCGCGAGCCTGCGGTGAGGCGACCCGTGATTGGTCGCCGGCCACGCGTCGCCCCCTCCCCTCCCCGCCCGGCCGTGACGTAATTGCTGCGCGCGCTCTGCTAGACCGCGTGACTAGTTGGGTCGCCTCTGCCCCTGCCCCGCGGCCAGTCAAAGCGCAACAGCGTCTTTTCCTCCCCCCCCCCCGCCCTCTCCGCAGCCTGGCGCCTAATTTGACAGTGATAATTTAATGACATCGCTAATTAAGGCCTTTATGCGACGACGCCTCCGCCAGCGATTCGGACGCGCCCGGGAAAACGGGGGGTTCCCCGCCCCTTGCAACTCTGCAACCCGCGCTTCTCCCCACCCGTTCGGCCGGCTTTTCGCAATGAACGCTGCTTTCTTCGCCTCTTTTTTTTTCCCCGACTCTCTTTTATTTTTCAGCCTCTCGGACGACGCCAAATATGCGAAGAGGCAATCACGGGTTTCGCTATAATCCGGGTTAAGAGCCTTTTAACAATTAGCTGCTAGCGTAAAACTCGGCTGAAAGAAACAGCGCGGAGGAGATTATAAATTAAATTTTCGCCTTTAAGAACCGCTGTAATTCTCCTCTCTTTTTTTTTCTTCCCCCCCCCCCCCAGCGGAGTGTGCAACATTAAGAGAGAACAGGTGAGTTTCTTTCCCTTGAAAACAAAATACCAGTAGAGGTGTCTATCAAAGTGTAATCAATTTGCAAAGGGGACGTAGTTTTACCATCACAATTCAGATTCTGCTCTGCTCTCGTTATCTTCTATAACAGCTACTTCGATGAGTTTTCTTTTTCAACGGTCGCTGATTTAAATAAAAGCAGTCGCGAACGTAAGGGATACTCACAGTTCAATAAGGAAGAACAAAATTGTCAAACTCCTTAATAGTAAAGGCGTGATTGAAAGGTACGGAAGAAACTGATTAACGACAGCCACAAAATCAAACTGGCTACAAGGGAAGTGCAAAGATAAACGGTACGACAGATTGGAAATTCAATCAATTTTTACACAAAGGGTCTTACGCATATTCAAATTAATGCGAGCCCACTAATTTTATTTCTTGTACAATTGTGTTCGTAGTATAATTGATTAAATGATAAAAAGTGTAAAAATAAGATTAATAAATTCAACAGGCTTTATTTTTTAAAAATAAGTCCCCCAGAACCAAATCCCGACTATGCCATTGAACTCAATCATAATTAGCTGAAACAAATCGTCTCATAGTTCTCCTGAGATTATTTAGACAAATGGTTGAATGTATACAGGTTGAATCACCTAACACTTCTACCGCAAATATTGCCGAAACGGAAAGTGCGACTGATGTGCGGGTTTCACAGAATGGATTGGTAGTCAAGGACTCGTATTGTTAGCCAATAGATTGTAAAAGTACCTAGAAAGTGTATTTTTTATGCAAACGTCAGACGAAACATCAATGTTAGCATTGAATAGGGGATCATGGAGGAATTTTATTAGAGGTAGTATGCTCCAGACTGAACAATGAAAGGCATAATCAGTCTCTGATGTTGATGCTGATGATGATGATGTAATCAAAGTTCATTGATGTCCATGGTAACACTTTATCTTTGACATCATTGCACTTATGTCTTTGATTAGAATTCAGTACGGCGTCACTATCAATATCGTTTCACGAGGGGAAGTTACAAGTCGTTTCTTTGAAATTACGTTATGCCACTTGCCATGTCCTCCTCGTTAGAGTATATTCACTTAACGACGTTGGTCATTAGTCCCTACGCTTACAAACTACTTACAC
The DNA here is from genome assembly GCA_026315105.1 of Locusta migratoria. NCBI lineage: Eukaryota > Metazoa > Arthropoda > Insecta > Orthoptera > Acrididae > Locusta > Locusta migratoria. The sequence goes on from CM048744.1 coordinate 871,211,726, forward strand.
TAACTTAAACTAACTTACGATGAGGACGACACAAACACTCATGCCCGAGGGAGGACTTGAACCCCAGACGTAAGTTAACGCCGTTAGATTTATAAACATTTCATTTGGAAGAGCAATTTATTTGGCGAACCATAGTAATGCTATACATGCCTGTTGCGTTCTTTCCTTTTCATGCTTTGCCTTATTTTGATTCAGACTTCAAGACACGGCATGAACCATGCGGAATAGCACTTTTCTAGTTTTCTTTTAGCGTACAACCTTTTTAGTATCTTCCTACGAATCAGAGCCGACTGGTTCAGATCTTCAGCTATTGTTGTTGTTGTTTTTGTTGTTGTTGTTGTTGTGGTCTTCAGTCCGGAGACTGGTTTGATGCAGCTCTCCACAATATCCTATCCTGAGCAAGCCTCTTCATATCCACATAAGAACGGTAACCTACATCTGTCTGAATCTTCTTACTGTATCCATCTCTTGGTCTTCCTCTGCGATTTTTACCCCACACACTTCCCTCCAACGCTAAATTCCCAATTCCTTGATGTCTAAGAATGTGTCCTACCAATCTATCCCTTCTTTTAGTCAAGGTATGCCAGAAATTCTTTTTCTCTCCAATTCTGTTCAGTACCTCCTCATTAGTTACGCGATCCACCCACCTAATCTTCAGCATTCTTCTGTAGCACCATATTTCAAAAGCCTCAATCCTCTTCCTGTCCGCACTGCTTATCGTCCATGTCTCACTTCCATACAAGGCAACACTCCATACAAATGCCTTCAGAAAGGACTTCCTTAGGCTTAAATCAGTACTCGATGTTAACAAATTTCTCTTTTTCAAGAACGCTTTTCTACCCATTGCCATTCTGCATTTTATATCCTCTGTACTGCGACCATCATTTGTTATTTTACTGCGCAAGTAACAAAACTCATCTACCTCCTTTATTGTTTCGTTACCTAATCTAATTCCTTCAGAATCACCTGATTTTCTTACACTGCACTCCATTACCCTAGTTTTGCTCTTGTTAATGTTCATCTTATGTGCACCTTTCAGCACACTTTCCATTGCGTTCAATTCCTCTTCCAGGTCCTTTGCTGTATCTGACAGAATTACTATGTCGTCGGCAAAACGCAATGTTTTTAATTCTTCCCCCTGAACTTTAATTCCTTCTCAAAATTTCTCCTTGCTATACAGGGTGAATCATCTAACACTTGCACCACAAATTTTGCGGAAACAGAAAGTGCGATTGACGTGCGGTTTTCCCCGAATGGATTAGTAGTCAGGGGCTCGTATTTTTAGCCAACAGATTGTAATATTGCTTAGAAAGTGTATTTTTTACGCAAACATTCAATTTTTAAATGGAAAAATGGTTGTTTCTATCATGCACTGGAAGTGAAAATGAGTCTCATTTCGTATTAAGGTATGATTTCTAAGAAGACGTTGGGTCTGTCACACCTAAATGTAGCTCAAAGGATTTCTGTTTCCCTCGCGTAAACACGGTCTTTGAAAGTGTCGCCCTTCTCCAAAGTCACATCCATCGCCCGTCGAGACCAGGAATACTCTGGAATGTCGCGCTATCCATCACGTCACAGGGGGCGGAGATTACACGCAGCCATTCTCCACATCAGTCACACTTTCTATTTCCGCACCTGTTGACTATCAAGTCACGGTATTCGTTCCCAGGTGCCTCGCACAGTTCACTGTATGGACTACGTTAACGTCTCATTCACTGGAGTAGCGCAGGGAACTTGTCTACTCACAACAAGGATTACATGACCTCTTTATTTACTTACGACCGAGATATTATACTAGATATTGAGAAACGTTAACGAGGGAACGAGATGAATGCTGTTTGTTTAGTAGTAGATATTTCTTTTGGCAATATAAAGCGAATAACGTCTACAAAGTAATTAAAGAGCTCAGGAACAAGTTTCATTACTGTTAATCTATGGGATATCTCCTGGGATATCTAGCTTTACATCAAGAAATTAATTTGAATAATTTAATAATGATTTTGCAGCCAAGATTGCATTTTTCATTTATTATGTAACCGGTTTCGGCGTGCTCGACGCCGTCTTCAGACCTGTCGTATTTCACATAACTTCACAACATTTTTACATACTATGAATTTATGTAAAATACGTCAGGTCTGAAGATGGCGTCGAGCACGCCAAAACCGGTACATAATAAATGAAAAATGCGATCTTGGCTGCAAAATCATTATTAAAAAATTATAGATCGCCCCCATTGAACAATGAGCTCCTTATATATTAATTTGAATAATGTAATTAGTTTGCAATAAGTTTTTTAAACAGGTAATTAAGTAAATTGTAGTGAGTAGCGATGATAAGCATATTGTACATTGTAAGGAACTAACTGCTGAATTGTGATGTACCTGAACATACACAGGTGTGCTATAGCTGCGTGTGGAAAGAAAGCTGATAACATTGAAAAAACCACTTTACACTTAAATACTATTTTTGGGGACAGTAATATCATATACAAAACTAAACGAAGGAAGGGAGGTAGGGGCTTTAGCGTCCCGTCTACAGCATGATCATTAAGACGGAGCAGGAGCTCAAGGATAGTGAAGGAAATCGGACGTGCCCTTTGAAAGGAAACATCCCGGCATTTTTCTGGAAATTTTGAAAACGTGCTTTAGAGTCAGAAATGTATTGCTACTTCTTAATTAGTAAATTAGTCAATGATCGCGTTACTCATTTCTATAAATGCGGATCCGGCCATTTATTAGGCCATCTTCATCTCCATGTGGCTCTGGCTCCTCTCTGCTGTTGTTAGCAAACGGGAAAACCGCACGTCTGCTGTGTGGCATCGAACCGAAACCGCCCGGATATTAAAATGGCCTAATAAAACGCTGTAACCGATGATCGTTTGTACAAACGATTAATGCAATGTTTAACTTATTTCATAATTAATTTGCTTGGAGTCAATCAGGAAAGTCACGGAGAAGCTAAATCTGGGTGGCCGGAAGAGGATTCAAACCGCCGTCCTCCAGAATGCGAGTCTTGCGCGATAAAAATGAAATAAATACATAAATAAATAAACACAATCTCTTGTGAGCGAGCGAACGTAACGGTGTCACTATGTTTTCGAAACAGGAACAACGGAGTTGCATCAAGACTGAATGTGCCAGAGGTCGTACAACACGACAGTGTCAAGGTCTTCAAGAGGAGTGCAGGGAATCGGAATTGTCGTACAGAACAGTGGCACGTTGGGTAAAAGCCTTCAATGAAGGTCGGCAAACTGTAGCAGACATACATCGGGCAGGTCGTCCTAGCGTCTCCGAAGAAGAAATGCATATTGTTGCCGCGCTGCTCCCCCACGAAACCGGTTTAGCGCATACGATTGTGCTTCACTTCACGATAGGTTTCACATGAATTGAGAGAAATGCAGAAATGGATGCGTTACTACGCTGCTCTGACGCACTTGGAGCGCTATGAGCGGGAAGGAGACTTTTTTACGGCGTATAGTAACACTGGACGAGTGATGGGCTACATAGTACGAGCCAAAACTGAAACGGCAATCTAACGAATGGTGTCGTTATGGGTCGCCACGTAAGTCGAAAGTGCTTCATATCCACATTATGGGGATTCTCGTGTACGACTGTGGTTTGTTATCCTAATGCCAGTTTTTAGATCATAAGCTGCGCCCAGCTTTGCGAAAGAAGCGGCAACACTTTCTGCGCAACCCATCCATTATTTTGCACGACAATGAGCGGGAGCACACTGCGAAAACCCGTGCTTGCTCTGTTTAATCGATGGGACTGGAAAATACTGTTCCATCCACCACACTCCCCCAACTTACGTCCTTGAGACTTGGATTTGATTCCTAAGATGAAGGAACCACTTCGTGGCATTCGCTTCAGAACTATTTCAGAGATTCGACAGGCAGTAGATCGCTCCATTCGCACCATCAAAAGAACAGTCTCTGCTATCGGCTTACTATGCCTTCCACATCGCTGACAACGGATTCTACATGCTGGTGACTACTTTGAAGGACAGTAACAGATGCAAACATGTAACGCTTTTGTATCGGTTGGGAATAAATAGTTGCTACTTTTTAAGTTCCAACCCTCGTGTTGTAGTTGTGGTCTTCACTCCGCAGACTGGTGTGATGCAGCTCTCCACGCCACTCTGTCCTGTGCAATTCTCATCATCTGACAAGGAAAGTACATGGGCTCGAACAAACATATCTGTATGAACGTTTGGTTACAGGATCCCCACGTACACCTCGATGTGCTGGTGGGTATCGTTCTTATGCAAAACTCAGCAATCATGCTCCAAAAAAATTCAAATGTTTGTAAATCTATCGGACCAAACTGCAAGGTCATCAGTCCGTAGCTTACAAACTACTTAATCCTAGGTAAATTAACCTAAGGACAAACACACACACCCATGCCCCAGGGAGGACTCGAACCTCCACGGCGAGCAACCGTGCGCTCCGCAGCGAGACGCTTTAGACCGCTCGGCTACCCCACCGCGGCAATCTTGCTCCAGATAGCACTGTAGATGTAACTGTAGACGCCATACGTAATGCAGATATCTTAACTATAACTTATGTAATAAATCATCGTACATGTTCTATAGCGTATTGTCAACAAAATCCGTGATGATAGTTTCAACTTTTCGTTATCATCCCTATTATCATCATTTACAACAGTATTTAACTTAAGCTGATATTTCTGTACCATAACAGATACGAGAAAGCACGCGAATGATTCATCTTCTACACTAATACCATCTTCACGAAGAAGGGTTCTTCGTAACTTCATCTCAACTAATCGCAATACATTAGCAGGATTGATTAGCAATCGCCGCCCCATCTGACGCTTCACCACACAAATAACGTCACAAAACGCAACTTCGGAGGCACACTCCACCGTCCATACTGGCGAACCGACAGGTCAAAGTGCAATGCGGCATGGCACACGCAGAGGCCTCTAACGGACGATTGCAGAGTTTTGCAGATGCGGGAGTATCACTAGTGTAATAAGAGACCTTTACATTATCTCTCATACGATTTCGGTGTATATGTGTTTGTTCGAGCCCAAGTACTTTCCTTGTGAGAATAAGTTCGGCAAACTACATCCTTACCTCTGCTTACATTATTCGTTCCTCGGTTACCTTCTACGATTTTTACCCCACAAGCTTCCCTCTAATGCTAAGTTAACCCTCGTAGTAAAAAGAATTAGACGATTTAACAGTAATCAGATCCGATTGTCGTAGGTAGGTAGGGATTAATGATTGTCATTACACGAAAAATTGAATCCACAGCATTTTAGCATATCCCGTGAACTGCGAACTTGCCTATCTGTATATTAGGAATGAGCAGTAAGTTAATTGCGGCACTACTTTAGTGAATGTCACGGAAGAAACCAGAGACATTAGCGGAGCTGCAAATCGAAAGCGGCAGAGATTCTTGCGCATCTCATCTCTCGAGACGACAGGCCATAATGGAATGGCTGATGCCTTCTTATCTGCGCTGCGTGGACCAGACCAGACTAAATGAGTCGCGGAACAACAGGTAAACAAGCACAATGAAAATAAATTTCCCGCGCCACAAAAGGGACGGCGGGAGCTCAGCTGCGGGTTTGGATGTAAGCGCGCGCAGAAATCCGCAACAAGGAGAGAAAAGGGGACACGGAAAGCGGAAAAGGAGAGTGTGCGGGAAGACATAATAGACTCGGGATGCGGCGCGGGGAAAAGGGAAATCCGTGTTAAGGCCGAGATAAAGAGGGCGGAATTGATGTTGAGAGCAGTGAATGAGCGCGCGTGGGTGGAGAGTGGGGGAGGGGGAGGGGGAGGCAGGGGGTGAAAAATCGCCCGCACTCGTGGCGGCGCTGCAGTCGCACTCCTGCGCATACGATACGCAGGTTCAGGTCGCGTTTCTCTGCCGTAAAAGACCAAGCTCCAGTTTATTTATTTATTTATTTGCTTATTTAACCTGGCCAGTTTAGGGCCTTCAGGCCCTCTTTACATCTGACCAGGAACAACATACAAGGTATTCATAGAATATATGACATCAACTGCGATTAGGCAAAGCTGAAAATGTGTACCCAGCCGGGATTCAAACCCGGGTCTCCTGCTTTCTAGGCAGTTGCGCTGACCCCTACACCACTGGGGACACAGTGATCACCGTACCTGCAAGGACTACCTACCGGGTTCGAATCCCGGCTGGGTACACATTTTCAGCTTAGCCCAATCGCAGTTGATGTCATATATTCTATGAATATTAAATAATAACAACTGCAGGATCAGAAGTGACGTCTCTTCTTTCGGAACAGACGAGTGGAAAGTATTATTCTGTACGAAAAAGACACACTTTTAATCAGGTAAAAAAAACTGGTTTCCCTTAAGGTCTATTTCGCACTCAATCTGTGTAAATCTCTTTCCCACAGACATTTCCTTTGTTCTGGAGATGCTGATATTCATATCATAACCCTTACGCCTCTGACTGAGCTCTGAAACAGTAGTTTGTAACCTTTCAATCGAATCTACCATTACAAGTAAGTCATCCGCATATGCGAGAGATTTACAAACATTCAAGTCCCTAGACTTACAAACTACTTAAGCTAACTTCAACTAACCTAAGAACAACACAGACAGCCATGATCTATGGAGGACTCGAACCTCAAATGGCGAGCAACCTCGCGCACGCAGCAAGGCGCCTCAGAGCGTTCGACCGCTCCACCGCGGCTTGTTCTTCCCAACACAGTTTTATCTCAGGTACGAAACTAACGTTATCATCGATACGCTTCTCTCTTTGAATTTATTCATATGTCCATGTCCACGAGTAAAATTGAACAGCCGGCCGCGGTGGCCGAGGGGACTGAGGCGCTCCAGTCACGGTCTGCAGGGCCACTACGGTCGGGGGTTCGAATCCCCCCTCGGGCATGGATATTTGTGACGTCCTTAGGATAAGCTAGTTCATAAGTAGTTTGTAAGTTTAGGGACTGATGACCCCGTAGTTAAGTCCCATAGACTCTACAAACATTTGAACATTTTTTATTTGAAAAATAAACATCTTTTTTCGTTTCCGTTTTCGATGCGCATTAAAACGAATAGTAGCTAGATTACGGATGAAATTTCATTCCAACGTGATCAAATTGTAAATTTTTACAATCAACATGTGTGGGCAGAGGAGAATCCGCTCGCAATTGTGCAATCACGTCACCAACACAAATTTTCTGTGAACTTTTGGGCAGGAATTGTTGGTGATGTCTTGATTGGGCCTCATGTTCTTCCACCTACGCTCACTGGAGCACATTATCATGATTTCATACGAGATACTCTACCTGCGCTGCTAGAACATGTGCCTTTACAAGTACGACACAACATGTGGTTCATGCACGATGGAGCCCCTGCACATTTCAGTCGACGTGTTCGTACGCTTCTCAACAACAAATTCGGTGACTGATGGATTGGTAGAGGCGGACCAATTCCATGGCCTCCACGCTCTCCTGACCTCAACCCTCTTGACTTTCATTTATAGGGGCATTTGAAAGCTCTTATATACCCAACCCCGGTACCAAATGTAGAGACTTCGTGCTCGTTTTGTGGACGTCTGTGATACAATACTCCTTTCTCCAAGCCTGTATCAGCGCATCAGGGATTCCATGCGACGGAGGGTGGATGCATGTATCCTCGCTAACGGAGGACATTTTGAACATTTCATGTAACAAAGTGTTTGAAGTCACGCTGGTACGTTCTGTTGCTCTTTCTGCCCGCGCTGTTCAGGGAACGAAATGTCAAGTAAGTACCACGGTTTGAACTTAAATAGTGGCAACTATTTATTCATGACCTAAACAAAAGCGTTACATGTTTGCACCTGTTACTGTCCTTCAGTGTAGTGACCAGTGTTACGTAGAATCCGTTGTCAGCGATGTGAAAGGCGTAGTATACTATTAGCAGGACCTGTTCTGTTGATGGTGCGAATGAAGCGGTCTACTGCCTGTCGAGTCAGAGAAACTGTTCAGAAGTGAATGCCACGAAGTGGTTGCTTCATCTTCGGAATCAAATCAAAGTCACAAGGACTAAAGTCTGGAGATTATGGAGAATGGTACAGTACTTCCCAGTCCCATCGACTGAACAGAGCAGCCACAGATTGCGATGTATGCGCCGGCGCATCGTCGCGCAAAAGGATAGGCGGGTCGCGCGGTAAGCAAGTTGAAATGCAGCACTTCCTACTGTCCAACTAAAACATTTTTTCAAAGCACAGGAGAATTTGTGAATGTAGGCTTTTCCGGCGTATGGCACTGACGAAATCTTCTCGGGTTTCCATCCGGGTGGCTGCGTTGAAATTCCGCAACGTTTCGATGAGTGACAGTCTCATCATCTTCAGGCGAAGATCGAAACGTTGCGGAATTTCAACGCAGCCATCCGGATGGAAATCCGAGAAGATTTCGTCATAGGAGAATTTGTGTTTATGGAAAATTATCTGGTGCGCCTTGGTTGCACAGTGGTAGAGTGCCAGACCACAAATCCAAAGGTCGCGGGTTCGATCCACGCCAGGTCCTAGGATTTTTACCCGCACTTTCCACTTCTTTCACCTCTGGCAGTATTTACTGATGTGAAAAATACCGAGTAGCACCGTGGTTCGGAACCCACGTTAAACTGTAGGTCCCCCTATAACTGGCTGGGTAAGTCTGTTCGAAGGTCGGAGGAAGGCTACGGCATACCACCTCCAAACACGATCATGCCTAGTAAAGCACTGTGGTGTTCAAACCAATCTTCGGATTGTTGACTGCTTTATTTTTTTATCTTTTGCAAAGCCAATTTATCCTGAATACTTCCTGTTTTAATGTTCAATGTGAAATTTACTTTGAAATAACGTTTCAGGTTCCAAAATAGTCCAAGAATATTTCAATTTTATTACCTTCAAGTTTCACAACCAAAATTAATGTTCTTGTTACAAATCTCAATCCAGGCCAAATCTGGTCGCAGGTGATACTCCAAAAACGAACAGTAATACTGTGTATTGATGGTCTGCCGTGGAGGAACGTAAGGCGTTAGGGCAACACCATCACAGTAGTACACAAGAATCACCATAACTTACACCATGTGGGGCTGTGACGCACTTTCGACCTTCGCAGCGACTCGTAAAGACGCCATCGATGGATTGGCGTTTCAGTTTTGGCCATTGTCTCAACCAGTGTTACGATACGGCGTATGAGAGCCTCTTCTTCGCCCCCATAGCGCGTCTGAGCAGCATCGTAACACATCCATTTCTGCATTTCCCTCAATTCATACGGAACCCACAATGATGCAATTTTTCGCATGCCCAGGCGTTCCTTCAGGATGCGCAGCACAGTAGTATACGCTAACCCGCTTTCGTGGGCGAGCTCACGATTCGTTTGGCGTCGATCACCCTCCACTAACGCGGCAACAGTACGCACTTCTTCAGAAAACGCTAGGACGGTATGCAAGTCCGACCATCATTGAATGCTTGTACCCAACGTGCTTCTGTTGTGTACGGTAATGCCATTTCCCCTCACGCCTCTTGAAGACCTTGATGACACTGATCTTTGGCACATTCAATCTTGACAAAACTCCGTTATTCCATTTACGAAAACATAGTGACACCACAGTCTAACATATACAGTCGCGACACTCACTGCTGTAAAAGTTGTTACCAACTGACAGTTGCTGCGACACTAGCGCTCCAAGCGGTGGGGAAGCCGCCGAACTAGTGATGTTTGTTTATAACTGTTTTTGTACGTAATTAACGAAATAGTTAGTATAATTTTAGCGTTACAATCATCAGTAAAATATCAAGAGGCATATAAAATACGGAAATTAAAGTAAAAACAGCCGAATTTAACTGATTCAATGGTGTAATGAACAACTTCGTCATGAACAAATACTTACGAAAATGTGTGTATTTGCAGCTTATTTCGCTCAAAGTAAGTAGAATATAACATAAGGAAATAGTAAATCTTTATTATGGTCTTTTCTTACTACGATATGCAGTTTTTTGACGTGTATCAGTTCGATGTGGTGTCTAATGATCCGCACATTTTTACACTTCACTCGTCTTTCTCATACGCGCATAATCTTTTGAGTGTCATTACTTTAGCTTAAAGAGCCAATGTTCTGATGATTCTTGACGTTTGTGGTTCATATGTAGCAACATTTATGGAATTCAAATAAATGTTTTGTTTGTTAAGCTTAAGGGACTTCACTACGGGGTCATCAGTCCCTACACTTACAAACTACTTATGAACTACCTACAACTAAGGACGACACAAATATCCATGCCCGAGGGGGGATTCGAACCCCCGACCGTAGTGGCCGTGCAGACCATGACTGAAGCGCCTCAGTCCCCTCGGCCACCGCGGCCGGTATTTATGGAATTGGGGTGTCCTTTGTTGAAAAACAGTTTCATTGCTTTGTCGTTTTGTTGCCAAGTCTCTGACGTTTTTCCTTCAGCTACAACAAAGGTAGCTGATTTGGTACGTTAAATGCTGTAGTTATTGCATTCTATGTACGTTTCCTACGTTCCACCGATTTTACTGGAAGGAAATCTTAACGTTCCTGCATAGAAAAGCGATGTCTCTCTGCTAAAGGTCAGGTCTTCTGGTGCTTCCGAGACATTTTTTATTTTTAATAGAAAATTAAATTAGTCAGTTAAAGCCTGTATGTTACAAGATAATTATAAAGAAACTGTCCTATAAGGTAAGGTACCGTTTCGTACCCTGTCAGAGATCTTAGGAAACCTAAGGAAGAGAAATGTGGAGCTATTTTTAAATTATTATTTATATGTATGGCACTTCATACGTTCCCTAATGTAAAAAAGTATGTTAAAATCAATATACCCGACACTATTCGCACTGATCCCATATCGTATGTAGAAATGTAACTTGCCAGCCGCTTGGAGCGCTGCTGTCGCAGCGTATGACAAAAATCTGTGGGAGTGTCGTGACTGTATATGTTAGACTGTGGTGACACCGTTACGTTAGACCGCTCGCTCACAGACTTTTTTCCCCCTCTATTATGCGCACGATGGTGACGTGGGACAGGCGAGTCCATTTGCTGGTAGGTAAGGAAGGCATTACAACAACGTGTGCTATCAGCGACAATAGTAGACTCTATTGCATAGTGTCTCCACAGCAGTGTTGCCACTATTCAAGTTCTAACCCTCGTAGTATGGAGGTGGTTCGATGAACCCTCTGCCAGAGAATTAGATATGATTTGCCGTGTAGATGTCGACGTAGACGATGTTACTTCCGTAATGACGAGCAGTTGTTTTCAGACATCTGGACCTCCAAGTGATATTCATCACGAGGAGAATAAGAAGACAAGGCTACCGCTATAAAACAGGGAAAAATCATCAATTTTAAACGGCGCAAAAACGCACGCTGGGGGCGAATCTGTACGAAACGTGGCGGTCAAATATCCGACGGGTGAACTCCGACCGGACGGACGTCCCGGTAATAAACCGAGCAATTAGAGATATTTTTGCGTGCCGACGTGAGTTGACAGCACATAAAGCGAGACACCGTGATTAATTTAATTGAGCGTCAGTTGATACTAATTGTAATTGCTCGTGATTACGTAAACCACTTCCTCTTCTTTTTTTTTTGCTTTTGTTTTGTTTATTATGCGCCCCGAGCAAATCAAACACGGGGTGGACGCGCGGTGAAATTTCTCTGGGCGCGCCCCGGCTAGCAACCGCGGCCGTCCTTCCGTGGCATGCTTTATTCATCAATTATATCGCCAGCCGGCAGCGAAAGAGGCGTGTCCGCAGCTATGAAATATTGCCAGGGGCGCTGTTTAGATAACTCCGCGCATGCACACGCAACGCCGGCTCCACGAAATTGCCCGCTTATATTAAATTTTCTCTTCTGGTCACAAAGACCGGAGGACGATCGATCTAGATACTTAACACAAAATAGCTGTTACAGTTTTCATTACCTGTATCAGAGATTGCTTCTGCAGATTTCTATTGTTATATAGACACTGCGTAACTAATCGGATTTCCAGGTAGGGAGCCAGTTTACGTGTTCTACAATTATGTTTAACGTTACTGCTGTGGATGTATTATGTTCTTGTTGTTGTGGTCTTCAGCCCGCAGACTGGTTTGATGCAGCTCTCCACGCTACCCTGTCCTGTACTAGTCTCTTCATCTGAGAATACGTTCGGCAACCTACATCCTTTTGAATCTGCTTACTATATTTGTCCCTCGGTCTCCCTCTACGGTTTTTACCACACACGCTTCCTTCTAATGCTAAGTTGACAATTCCTTGATGTCTCAGAATGTGTCCAGCCAATCTACCCTTCTCTTAGTCAGGATATGCCAGAAACACCTTTTCTCCCCGATTCGGTTAAGCACCTCCTCATTAGTTACATGATCTACCCATCTAATTTTCATCATTCGTCTGTAGCACCACATTTCAAAAGCTTCTATCATCTTTTTATCTGAACTCCTTATCGTCCACGTTTCTCTCCCATACAATGATACACTCCAGACAAATGCTCTCAGAAAGGACTTCCTAACATTTAAATTAATTTGGATGTTTACAAGTTTCGCTTCTTAAGAAACGCTTTTCTTCCCATGGTCATTCTGAATTAAATATCTTCTTTACTTCGCCCATCAGAAGTTATCTTGATACCCAAATAACAAAATTCATCTACTATTTTTATTGTCTCATTACCTAACCTAATTCCTTCAGAATCACCTGATTTTCTGACATTGCATTCCATTACCTTCGTTTTACTCTTGTTAATGTTCATCTTATATCTTCCTTTTGGAGACACTGTCCATCCCATTCAATTGTTCTTCCAGATCCTTTGCGGAGTTACTATGTCATCGGCAAACCGCAACGTTTGTATTTCTTCTCCCTGCACTTTAATGCCCTCTCCAAATTTCTCCTTCCATTCCTTCATTTCCTGCTCAATGTACAGATTGAACAACATTGGGGAAATGCTACAACCCTGTCTTACTCCCTTTCCAACCTCTGCGTCCCTTTCTTGCCCTTCGAGTCTAATAACCGCCATCTAGTATTTGTATAGGCTGAATATAACTCTTCGCTCCCTATATTTTACCCCTGCTACCTTCAGAATTTGGAAGAGTGTATTCCAGTCAACATTGTCAAAAGCTTTCTCCAAATCTACAAACGCTAAAAACGTAGGTTTCCCTTTCCTTAGCCTATCTTCTAAGATAAGTCGTAATGTGAGTATTGCCTCTCGTGTTCCTACATTTCTCCTAAATCCAAACTGATCTTCCCCGAGGTTGGATTCCACAAGTTTTCCAATTCGTCTTTAAATAATTCGTGTTAGTATTTTGCACCCATGACTTATTAAGTTGATAGTTCTGTAATTTTCACACTTGTGTGCACTTGCTTTCTTTGGAATTGGAATTACAATATTCAGCTTGAAGTCAAAGGGTATTTCCCCTGTCTCATGTATTATAACATGCTCAAATGTTTGTAATTCTATGGGACCAAACTACGTTGGTCGTCAGTCCCTAGACTTACAAACTACTTAAACTAAGTTAAACTAACCTCAGGACAAACACACACATCCATGCCCGAGGGAGGATTCGAACCTCCGACTCGGGAGGCAGCGCGATCCGCAAAGTGGCGCTCCAGACCGATCGGCTACTCGTATTATAATGTAGTCCTTTTTCAGTTAGTGCAGTACAGTAGTTTCTTGAAACACATAAACTCAATATTTTGGCAGATTAGCACCACGAAGAAATTTCCCGTACACGACGGTAACCGGTTGACGTGATATACATCCACAAGGAAACAAGTGATCAAGTGTAACATACTGTGAAAATGTGGTCCTACAGCCTAAAAAATTGCATTGATAGTGATAAAGTGTTTACCATTGCAGAACAACTGAGTGATTTATTCAAGAGAATGAGCTTCACAAATAGTAAAAACAAGCTGAGGTACTACACATGATGCATATTACTTGATCGACATTCCCGCATCGATGACGCAAGTTACAGACCTCTGTCGCTATATATACAGATTGTTTCGAGAAGGATAGTAAATATTTTAGGAGATATTAGCATAGACGACTTACAATAGAAATGTCATACAACGTATTCAGTTTTTATTGAGTTCAAACGTACAGCTGTTAGGCTTTAGAGTCTGGAGATGGCCTTTTAAGCCGAAAACCGGTTAATTAAATAAAAATAAACTTGTAAAACACACAAAAATTGTGCTTTTAATACTATATGATGATGTTCTACAAAGAACAGACGGAAGAAGTCGTGAAAATGTCCACATTTGCCTTTGCTTTAAGTGTGTTTGGGATACATACTAACAGCTCTGTCTCTCTACTCAATAAAAATTGGTCACATGTTGTGTGGCATTTTTTACTGTAATTAGTCTATACCATTACGTCTTAAAACATTTACTATTACTCATGAAATACACACACACACACACACACACACTTACATATCCTTCACAGCAACTTTAATAGGTTAAAAAAGACAACAACCAGCTGAAGGGCTGCTGTTGTTTTTAACACATATATATATATAGATAAGGAAATTACATTACAATCAAGTTACTTGAATAGTTTAGAAACTCAAACGATGTAATCATTATTTATATGCTCTTAGAAGCGAATTACTGTGCGAAATTCGTCGTGTGCAAGATAAATGAAGTAGGAGGCAATCGTAACTAACAGTAATATTTGTTTTTCTTTATTATGTCAAATTTAAAAGTCTTTGAAACTTCATCGATAGTTCAGCAATGTATAAAACCAAAGTACTTCCTATGTTGTTACGTCAGACACAGAGAGCTACTAGGAAATAACGATCGTAGTCTTTGTCTTATACCAATCTTCTCGGCGTAATTTATCATGAATAACTGACGCGTATTGACTTCCCGCTGTGATTCTAAGAGACCCAGTGCAACGGCATTTCCCTTGCGTTCGATGTGGACTGATATCATCAGTAGCAAAACCCTTTAGACCTTTTGCAAGCGCGTGTTCACTCTTTATGTCTGAAACTGGTTCTCAAAGAAAATATCTGAATGGAATGTTATTGTTTTTAGTCGTCGTTTTTAATCAATTTCACTTCGGTGTCATGACAAAACGATATAAAAGTACGAGTAAGTAGGCATATATAATTGTGGTTATTTATTAGAATGCATTTCTAACATTAGAAGATACGTTTTGTTGGCAGAATTTAGGAGGAAATACTATACATCAAGCAACTGATACTCTGGTTCTTTCAGATTGGCATGGTAAAGTGTGTACCCACTAATTTCGGACCATATTCGGAGGTATATCAAGAGGCTTTGTGTGAATTCACTCTCTTTACCGTACGATTACATGAGACAGATGGATGACTTTCATTTTGATCAATGTGTAGTATGAAAACAGCATAAAATGAAAGTGGCCACCTTCTAAAACACATAGGGTGTAAAAATGGAATAGAAAACTGAATTAGTCAGAAAAAGGTGAAAATTGAATCCTACAAAGTATGAACAATTTAAGGAAGAACAACGTATTTTCATGTATAAGAAACTAATGGATAGAAAAGTTATTACGTTAAAATTGGCAGATACAGATAACAAATAATATTTTCGTCACTTTGTGACGATGTATTTTATGGAGCATAAGACGTAGGGCCGACTTGTGTGCAACCAGTTATTCTTTTACGCAGTGGTTCTGATTTTAATTAATAAGGGTAAT
The DNA here is from genome assembly GCA_026315105.1 of Locusta migratoria. NCBI lineage: Eukaryota > Metazoa > Arthropoda > Insecta > Orthoptera > Acrididae > Locusta > Locusta migratoria. The sequence continues at coordinate 871,227,389 of CM048744.1, forward strand.
CTACAAGAATCTTTAATATCTTCCGAACCACTGTAATTCTGAGTAATGCCTTGTTTAAATGTGTTCGAAAATTTCAACTACAGGTACACACACGAACATAACTTTTAATAATGTTTAGAGATGTTCAAGCACAACTATGTGTTAGTATTACAGATTGACATCTCTCATCATGCAACTGGATCGTAAGAAATTCTTACTGTTTTCGTTCCACCCTAGAAATTACAGTGATTCAGATTTTTCCTCTTGTAACTTTCACGTGGTGGAATTTCATTTTGCATTTCTTATGAATGATGCAGCAGACTCACTCGAGGGGTTTCCATACAATTTCTCATCTCCATACGCCTTCACTCCATTGTTTCTTCGATGCGTGAGCTACTGTTTGGTAATGTTCACAACTTCTTTTTTTACCATTTACCATTTCATTTTAGTTACTTTGTTTCCACCTAATTATGTACGCTAGCAGTCAATGACAATATGCTTTCTGTAGATGTTAGCAGGCATGAAGTACAACTGCAGCTGATAACACAAGAACAGTGAGGAAAATTCCAAAGTGCAAAATTGGGGTTGCAAAAATATAACTATGTCTCAGTTCTAGTTTATGTTTCGGTAATGCGCGTGTGTCTTTTCGTCCTTGATCTTCAGTTTCCTGAATACTGACATTAAGTTACGAGTATTTTTAAGGAGTTTGTAGAGGTAAAAACTCACTATGCCTAACGTTGATTAGGTCAAACGTAACACCGTATGAAATTCAGCGGAGATATCAATACGCCGTCGGAGGTTCGAGTCCTCCCTGGGATATATATATATATATATATATATGTGTGTGTGTGTGTGTGTGTGTGTGTGTGTGTGTGTGTTTGTCCTTAGGTTAGTTTTACTTAGTTTAAGTAGTTTGTAAGCTACGGACTGATGACCACGCAGTTTGGTCCTATAGATTTACATATATTTGAACCTTTTTTTTATCAATTTTTAATTTAAAACTGAGAGCGCAACAAAATTTCATTCCATTCGCGAGATATTGGTTTCATAACTGACGAATCAGTGGTGTGTGCCCTGGGCGGGCGTTACGAAAGTACTTATCATTCAGTAGTATACTATTATACGAAACTCAGTCTGTAAAGAAGGATTTTGGACATCGTACAGACTGAGATGTTTACTCGATTTATGACTGAATTTCTTTTTTGTTATCCGTTATATCCCGTATATAAATGTAAAGGGATATATAAAGAAATTGTCACTATCCATTTAGTAACTCTCCCTTCAGTTGTGGATACAGTATTTGTCACATTAGGAAAAAACACACACAAGGGTGTTTTATTCTATAATAGTTATTATGTAACAAACGAATTTTCGACTGTTGCACCACCAGGAAACTGTTGATTAGGTAACAACGAAAACCGATTCGTTAAATAATAAATATAGCAGAATATTACACAATTGCCTGGTGTGTTTCATTCATAAATTTTCATACCTTTTGAGGATCTACAGAATTTGTCTTATACAAGCAGAACACCATGCTGTAGCAAGGAAAATAAGAGCATAAGCTGAATACTGCTCATGCCGAGGTACAAAAAAAGGCAAAGAAGTTCCTGTTTATAATAGGAAGGGGAGAACTAGGTACCTCTGTCCTTATTCTGATCTCTAGAGCAAACATTTTGGCACGTTTAAAATGCGCCCTTTTTTCTGCTGAGGAGAATAAGAGGAAAGGAAGACAGAAGAGAGAGAAGACAAATTCCAATCGGAGGGAAAGACGGAGTGTTGAGGCGTCATAGGAGAGAGACATTCCACATGTCAGCAAAAACAAAACAAAACAAAACAAAGTTCAAATATTTGTTAAGCTTAAGGGACTTAACTGCGGGGTTATCAGTCCCTAAACTTATGAACTACCTTATACTAAAGACGACACTAACATTCATGCCCGAGGGGGATTCGAACCTCCGACCGTGCAGACTGTGACTGGCGGGCCGCAGACCGGCATCATGTCAGCATCATGTCAGCAAGTTCACCGACGCCAACCTTGTGTGAATGCTCTGAAAAGCTAATAATTTACATATCACAGCATCTTCTTCCAGTCGGTCTGTAGCACGTCATTTCGTGGTGTCGCAATTTTAATGGCCATGTGGGTAACTGACTCCAGTGGGATTCGAACGCGCCCTTTGTGTTCATAAACCGTCAGCCTATTCACTGACCCAATGAAACATATGTGAGAAGAGGTTCGTTGTAGTATGTACCCACGTGGAATTACTATATCTCAACCGTTTCTACGCGCTGAAATAATGTTTTACAAAATATATGCTACGTGAGTTGAAGTGCAATGAATCTCGACGTTCACTGTATCTTAACTATTGTTTTGCTTATATTTGACGATATAAACAGCAAGCTGAAGCTGCACAGGCTGCTGGAGTTGGCAACACTCTTGCGCATGGGCTTCAGCATGCGCAATACTCTGTTCTTGGACTTTAAATTATTCGGGCATTTCATTTTGTCCCCCATTGTACATTACCGAAACCGAATACGGCAGGAAAGCAATTCGTATCCTCGTCCGGCCATCCTTATCAATTTCCTGCCCATCTTCTCCAACCTGAGTTTGTCTGCCTATAAGCACTAGTAGTTGACGAGAACTTCAAACCGAAAATCTTGAAGTCTTCGGAGCCCTTACCACTCGCCGAGGTGTCCACTCGGTGGTATATATCGAGCCGCACCTGCCAGTCGAGCCCACCCTCGATATTCGCGAGCGTAGGCTGTCGACCGGCGCTCTGGTTGCGAGCGATCGATAGGGGCTGCGGTGATGGATGACAGCCGGCAGACAGCCGAGCGTCTCCAGCGACCAACACCACATCCCGCTCCCACATGTATTTCATACGTATGAAGGAATCCTTTTATCTCATATGCTCAGAAGTAAAGAAGCTAAGTAACTCTGTGAGCTAATGACTGAGTTAAAAAACACTTTTACTCTAATAGAATATCGTAGCACATTCTCTACAACTGTTCCATATATAATGGCTTGTTCCTTGCGATATAACGTGCGGGAATGTTATGCTTACATAATTACTGACTCTCTAAATGCAAAATTATGATTTATCTACCGGGGGATCAAAAAGTAAGTATAAATTTGAAAACTTAATAAATCACGGAAAATGTAGATAGAGAGGTAAAAATTGACACATTTGTTTGAAATGACATGGAGTTTTTTTGGAACATAGAAAAAAAGTTTTAGTCCATGAACAGCGGAACGTTACTGTTTACGTGCTCATATCTCATGAACTACGTGTCGGAATGTGATACAACTTAGAAGATACATTCAACTATATATGTGTATACTGTCTATAAAATTTCCTGTCGCTACAAATTGTACTGTTGAAATTATAAATTGTAACGTCATACCGAGAGCCGTAGTTTTACTCCATAAACAGCGGAAAAGTAGTAAGGGAAAACCTTTTTTCCTTTCATCATTTTGCTACAGTTGTCAGCGAGAAAAAATTTAATAAAAGTTTGAAATTATGTTTAAAATTTGTTACAAGTTGCTAAGTACTGTAATTCTCATACAGTGTATTTCGAAAGTCTCGCCGCATTACATGACATTTTTTGCGATTTCTATCGGCTAGGACGTAATATCTTTTGAACCATGTAGCAATGCAGCAATCGTTACCTCACGGTAAGGAATATGTGTACCAAATTTGGTTGAAATCGGTCCAATGGTTTAGGAGAAAATGAGCAGCATTGTCGCAAAATGCAGCAGTTTTCCGCGCATCTCATTGTTTAGTACGTCATATCTCGGCAACTATATATCGTATGTGATTCTTACACTTACGGCGACCGTCCTCATGGATTGAAGGTTAGGTGTACAAAATTTCATAAATATTGGAACAAAACTGTAGATTTGTATGCAAGGCGTACAAATATACGGACACACTGCTTTATTTACAGGGTGTCCCAGCTATCTTGTCCAGCCAAAATATCTCTGGTACAATAACAGCTATTGGAAAACGACTTTCACCGGTATCAATGTACGGCTGGGGCCCATGAATGTACATATTTGCGAGTGGAAACATTCTAAAACGAAAGCAAATGTGTTTTTTTAACACAAACTTATGTTTTTTTGAAATGGACACCCTATATTTTTTCTTCAGCAAGCCATAGCATGACAAATCGCATAAACAATGGCGTTGATTGCATCGCAACTTTCCAATTATATCGCGAGATATTGCAACGTGAAGTTGACGCTTGAAATACGCGGAACGCGCGGCTAGCGCACGTCCCGAGCAGAATGGGGTTCTCGCCTGAAAAAAAAAAAAAAAAAAAAAATAAATAAATAAATAAATAAACAAAAATGTTCAAATGTTTGTAAAGCTTATGGGACTTAACTACGGGGTCATCAGTCCCTAAACTTACAAACTACTTATGAACTAGGACGGCACAAATATCCATGCCGAGGGGGGATTCGAACCCCCGACCGTAGTGGCCGTGCAGACCGTGACTGAAGCGCCTCAGTCTCCTCGGCCACCGCGGCCGGCGTTCTCGCCTGAGTCTCAGGACGTGCGCTAGCCGCGCGTTTCGCTTATTTCAAGCGTCAACTTCGCGTCGCAATATCTCGGGATGTAATTGGAATATTGCGATGCAATCAACGCCATTGTTTATGTGATTTGTCATGCTATGAACTGCAGAAGAAAAAATATAGGGTGTCCATTTCAAAAAACATAAATTTGTGTTAAAAAAAAAAAAAAAAAAAAAAAAAAAAAATTGCTTTCGTTTTAGAATGTTTCCACTCGCAAATATGTACATTCATGGGCCCCAGCCGTACATTGATACCGGTGAAAGTCGTTTTCCAATAGCTGTTATTGTTCCAGAGATATTTTGGGTGGACAAGATAGCTGGGACAGCCTGTATTAGAAGATGCAGTGGGTTTAGCAGTAGACGAGGCAGTTACGTCAGCTTCGGGCGCAGTCGTACAGCTGGCTGGATGTCTAATAACTGCGGCCAGACTGCCTCCCCCACGGGAGAGGGGGGCGCGCTCCTCCGACCATGAATTCCATTTGGCGCATTGTCCCGCAGCCTTTCCAGCCGGCGGCGGAGGCCGTTTTAAGGCAAAACTGCCGCCCGCCCGGCTCCCGAATCTTTGGAACAAAGGGGATGGCGCCGCGGGCAATCCGCTTACCGGCGCGCGGGGGTGGCGGGGGTGGAGCTGCCCTTATCTGGCGCGCGCGGATCATCCGCCCCCGCCGCTGCCGCCCCCGCTCCAGCGCGCGCGCTAGCACAGCCAGGAGTGAAGTCATTAACGACACCCCCGCAAGCACACTCGCGGACAACACTTCCGCCTCTCCACCGCTGCCGAAATTCACACTCGTCCACATTTTTCTTCCCAAACCAGCCCTAATTGATAAACAGTGCTATTAGGACGTGTGATATTCCTGGCCTGTGGCCACTTCATATTTCTGGCCGCTGGCCATTTCTTTGCTAACATCGTACGTGTCTTAAACGCCGAAGAACGACAGTAGTGCAGCATATGTTGAAATGTGGGGTGGGGAACAGTAGCATATGGCGCAGTAGGTGCTGGTTTGGTTCCCGTGGGAAAGCCCGCCTATGTTACTGGTGCTCTCCTCGCATTGGCTGCTGCATTTCACGTCACGTGATTTCTTTTGAAATTACTTTTGTTTATTATAAACTAAATATTAATTATTCAGAGCTGAGAATTTATTATAAATATCTCTCAAGGACAGGCTAGATTTGGACAGTTTAAAAAGTTTAAGTTGCCTTCTCTTATTGTAACAAGAGAAGAGCGATTTTGCAGAAGGCGCGCGACGGCCCTGTTTTGGCGCGAAATAGAGCGTCAGGTGCCCTCTCGCAACGCGCCGCAGTTTCAGTCTCGAGCTGACCACTATACGCGCCGGACCGCTCCGGTCATGAGTAAAGATTTGCGTAAATGTGATAACAGTCGAGGTCTCAAAATGAACTATGGGCAGCATAAGCCGTATCATATTAACAATAGTTGCTCATTTTTTTATTATTTAGTTAATAAATGGCATCCCTTACAATTAAAAATCTCGCGAGTCGTTTCTTATGCTTCCATCATACAGAACTTATTTTAGCCTCACTTGTATGCTGTAGAAGAACCTACGACCTGTGTGCTGTCTTCTGCGCTGGGGACACAACTATAGAAGACAGCAGGTTAGTCAGAACTCTATGCTTTCCGTAAAGCCTCGGAAAGCAACTACGGCACCTCGTGCGTACTGTAGGACGGTACAAACGCGCACTGCTACGCAACAGCATCCGCAAGGATGTGGAGGTTTTAGGGGACTTGTGGGAAGAAGCAGTACTAACTTCTCCGTCCGCAATTAAAACCCCAGGAAGCCTGTAGACGCTGTGTAAAATTATAGAGCCACAGATGGTGAGGTGGTCATGCGTTTATTGACGCGTTTCGATAAAAATCGTCTTCAGAATCGTGGAAGGGGGTTTACATAATAAGATTGTATGGCGTCAAGGCCCTGCTGAATATTACTGGGGCCTTGACGCCATAAATTTTACTATGTAAACCCCCTTCCACGATTCTGAATATGTTTTTTATCGAAACGCGTCAATAAACGCATGACCACCTCACCCTCTGCGGCTCTATAATTTTACACAGCTTCCTAATAGCACTGTTTATCAATTAATACTGATATGGGCGCATACCTTATTAACGACTTCATGTCACGTGTGGCAATCCAGTCCTCTCCCGCTCTTTGGGATTACCAAGCACGTTGATCTAGCAATACAATATCTTTGTAAAATAAAAGACACTCATCTTCAGTTACTGAAATGGCGGTTTATTAACCCTACAAGCACCAAGCCCAGCCAAAAATTGCCCTTACATTTTTCTTATATTATCTTGTTCTGGTCTTCAGTCCGGAGACTGGGTTGATGCAGCTCTCCACCCTACTCTATCTTGAACAAGCCTCTTCATCTCCTCATAAGCACGGCACCCTACATCAATTTGAATCTGCTTACTGTATTCATGTCTATGTCTCCCTCAGCGATTTTTACCCCACGCACGTCCCTCCAATGCTAAATTCACGATTCCTTGATGTCTAATGATGTGTCCTACCAATCAATCTCTTCGCACTTCGGCCGCGGTGGAGTAGCTGAGCGGTCTAAAGCGTCTCGCTGCGGAGCGCGCGGTTGGTCGCCGTGGAGATTCGAGTCCTCCCTGGGGCATGGGTGTGTGTGTTGTCCTTAGGTTAGTTTACTTAGGTTTAAGTAGTTTGTAAGCTACGGACTGATGACCACGCAGTTTGGTACGATAAAAAAAAATCTTTGTAAAATAAAACGAACTCGCCTTCAGTCACTGAAATCGCTGGTTATTAAACCTACAAGCAACAAGCCCAGCCAAAAAATGCTCGTATATTGGCCCACTTTAGGTTACAGTAGTAAACACTAAAAGTGGGCCTTTGCGATCGTTTTTTGACACCTCGAAATTTAAATGAAAATAACGGCTTAACTATTCATCTGACACGAAAATTGAATAACCTAATTTGTAGAGGAGAAAATTGTCTACAACTTTCCTCTCTCATGATTTTTTCACATCTCGTAGCGTTACAAAGATATTTGCAAAAATAACGGCGATTTTTGTCTGTCTGTCTGTCTGTCCGTAAAGTGTTCCCTGTTTTTAAGACGAACCGTTCAACCGATCACCACCAAATTTTACATACACAGTTGTAGGCCGCCAGAGACCAGAACCTCCCTTTTTCAAATTTTTCGGACAAAAATACGGTAGTAATACCAAAAAAAGCCGTTTGTAATATAATTGTAATTGCAAACGAACCGTTCAACTGACACGAAAATTGAATAACCTAATTGGTACAGGAGAAAATTCTCTACAACTTATCTCCCTTGTGTTTTTTTTCATATCTCGTATCGTTTAAGACATATTTGTAAAAATAACGGAGATTTGACACCCTCCATTAAATTAACGAAAACCAGCCGTTCGGAGATGTCACGTGACATTCCTCGCGTATTTGATGATTTTCTTATCGTAACTTACACGTTGTCATTTCAAGGCAACGGCACACTGAGGAATTAACAAAAACACATCGTTCTTCGTACGATAATTGGTAATCTAATGTCTACAAATGCCATATTAACATCAGTTAACAATGGCCATCAACAGTATGAGATTAAATAACTCCTGTTTTGATTTATAGCCGTAGCGTAGGGGCAAGGTGCTGGACTGTGACGCGAAAGATCGGTATTTCGAAACCCGACACTACCTAATTTTTTTTCCTAAAAGGGTTTCAGACACTCTTATTACTTAATTTATTATCATTTAGATTATTATTTTGGTCCAAAATCTCTGCAAAAACTTATAAAACTACTAATCGAAAGTGGGCCGTAAAACACGTCAGTGCGATTTTCTTTTTAAATAAAACGGACTTGCCTTCAGTCACTGAAATCGCGATTTATTAACCCTACAAGCACCAAGCCAAAGCAAAAATTTCCCATATATTTTTCTTATATTGTGTTGTGGTGCGGAGAGTGGTTTGATGTAGCTCTCCATCCTACTCTATCCTGAGTAAGCTTCTTCCTCATAAGAACGGCACCCTACATCCATTTGAATGTGCTTACTGTATTCATCTCTTGGTCTCCAAATGTTTTCAAATGTTTGTAATTCTATGAGACCAAACTACGTTTGTCATCAGTCCCTAGACTTACAAACTACTGAAACTAAGGTAAACTAACGTAAGGAGAACACACACATACTTACCCGAGGGAGGATTCGAATCTTCGACGCGGGAGGCCGCGCGATCCGTAACACGGCGCTCCAGACCGCTCGGCTACTCCCGCGCGGCTCTTGGTCTCCCTCTGCGATTTTTACTCTACACTCTTCCCTCGAATCCTAAATTCACGATTCCTTGATGTCTAATAATGTGTCCTACCAATCAGTCCCTTCTTTTAGTCAAAGTAAGCCTGAAAATCCTTTTCTCCCCTATTCTGTTCAGTACCTTCTAATTGGTTACGCGATCTACCCATATAATCTTCATCATTCTTCTGTAACACCACATTTCCAAAGCCACTATCCTCTCCCTGTCTGCACTCTTTATCGTCCATGTTTCAGTCCCATACAAGGCAAAACTCCACACAAATGCCTTCAGAAAGGACTTCCTTAGGCTTAAATCAATATTGGATGTAAACAAATTTCTCTTTTTAGAAAACACTTTTCTTCCCATTGCCATTCTGCACTTTATATACACTGTACTGCGGCCATCGTGTGTTATTTGACTGCCCAAGTAACAAAACTCATCTACCACCTTCATTTTTTGGCTACCTGGTCTAATTCCTTCAGCATCGCCTCATTTTCTTAGACTGCACTCCATTACCCTTGTTTTGCTTTTGTTACTGTTCATCTTGTATGCACCTTTCAACACACTGTCCATCCCTGTCAACTGCTCTCCCAGGTCCTTTGCTGACTCTGACAAAATTACAATGTTATCGGTAAAAACCCATATTAAAAAGTGATGAAAATAAATATCATTCTTTGTTTTTGAGCGTTTTTCTATTTGTCTCTCACCTTATAATGTGCTACATTGCACATTTCTATGGTTACAATTATAAAAACTGTAACTAAAATATAGAAATTTTATGTCTATGCCTAAGAGCATACGCTAGGTTATGGTCTCTGGTGGCCAACAATTATGTCTGTGAAATTTGACGCAGATCGGTTGAACGGTTCGATCTAAAAAGTGGGAACACTTTACAGACAGACATCGTTAAATCGCCGTTATTTTTGCAAATATCTCTGCAACGATGCAAGATTTGAAGAAAACATAAAAGAGTGAAGTTTTAGAAAATTTTCCCCTGTAAAAATTAGGTTATTCAATTTTCGTGTCAGGTGAAGGGTTTATTTTCAATTACATTACAAACGGCTTTCTTTTTTGTTTTACTAACGTATTCTTTGTCCGAAAAACTTGAAAAAGAAAGGTTTTGGTCTCTGGCGGCCTAAAATTATGTCTGTAAATTTTGATGCTGATCGGGTGAACGGTTCGACTTAAAAAGTGGGAACACGTTACGGACAGATAGACAGACATCCCAAAATCGCCGATATGTTTGCAGATATATCTGAAACTTTACGAGATATGAGAAAAACACAACAGAGCATAGTTGTAGAGAATTTTCTCCTCTACGAATTCGGTTATTCATATTTCGTCTCAGATAAATGGTTAAGCCATTACTTTCATTTAAATTTCAAGCTGTCAAAAGACGATCGCGAAGGCCCTCTTTTAGTGGGCCAAATGTTTGGGACCCCTGATTTAAATGTTACTGTACTTGCACGCTTTGAACTAGATAACATTACATTCAACGTCTCTTTAAAGAAAGACAGCCGCAACTGAGGGTAGAAGAGACGTAAAACTTGAGAACTCCTCTTGGCATCGTAAAATAAAAGTGACTCGTTTAACGTATCTGGGTATTTATATTGAAACATCCAGACGCCCTCGAACGAGCGTCGTAACCCCCCATCATTTACACTGGCCGACGGAACCTATCGCTGCAAGTAGTCAGAGGGCCCTGAAGAATGCAGGGCACGGCACGCGGAAGAACTGATGGAAATGTTTCCTGCAGCCTTCGATTTCGCAGTCGGCGCGTAGCAAACGGAGCACTGCACCCGCGAGGGCGGGGAAGACGCCATTCGTTCTGCCTGCAGGGCTCTGGGGGCGCGCCGAGAGAGAGACCAACAACAAGTGGAATAAAGAGCCGCCAAGACGGATGGCCCTCAATACGGCGCCGTAATCAGCTATCAGAATTCACGGTCGCCGTCTGCATGCCAAGCAGTCGCAGGCGCGGCGCGCGGCTCAGCGCCGGCATGGTGGCAGCCCTGCCGAGGGGAAGCCCCAGCCAGGGCGGGCCGCCTGGGCTCGCGTTTTATACGCCACCGTCGCTTCAAGGTAGCCTGCAGTTTGAGAATTTTTCAGAGTGGAAGGGAACGGAACGATCTACCCCAGCGGATTTTTCAACTAGCGACTCGACCCGGCTTCGCACGTGAAATTTATATTCTACTAGCTTAAACCCGCCGCTCCGCTCGCGTGTTGATCTTTCAGTAGTGTGCTATGTGATTGGTTTTGAAGGATGAAATGAAATACAATACCTTTTTTAGAATCAAACATTTTTAAGCAACACTCAAAAAAAAAATAAATAAAAAAAAAAAAAAAAAAAAAAAAAAAAAAAAAAAAAAAATGTAGTGTAGATCAAATCTCACGAGAAAATGCACTCGTTTCGAAGAATCCGATCACGAAATTCAACAATAATGATTGTAATAATATCACAGATCGATCACTTGATGTAATGCGCGAAACGTCAAGGCGATTTTTTGAAAGAGATGTATAGAAAGAAATTTCTTTTTTAGTGCTTTATTCATTTATTCTTATATTTCCTTATTCGTATGCTTATGCTTACAGAGAAAGAGCTGAAGACATTGTAGCACGCATAGACCAAAGATATTGTCTGTGGCATCACGTTTCGCTGTATCTACCTCCTTGCTATAGGGTCTCAAACGTCATCGCTGGCCTTCAGTCCGAATTTATTTTATAATTTGACGACTTTCAACCACCATATCTTCCACCCCCTTATAGCTATCGGCATGGAACTGCTATGGTGTACAACGGGAGACTTCATACAACAATTACACACAGACCATTCGTTTGCGTTCTGTAGTTTTCGCTGCAGAGCGAAATATTAAGACACACACACACACACAACTAGAATTTTATATACACCGGTAACTTTTCATCCCAATATACTCCACCCTTTTATCATTATCAACCTTCAAGCAACAATGCAACCAATAAAACCATTTTCAAAGAGTAAATATAATTTTCAAAGAATAATTATTGTTCCGCATTTCGTGTTATATCCTTCAAATTAGTAAATATCTATCAGATCGCTATAAAATAGTGCCTAAAACCTTCCTCAGGTATAAATTAGTAACTGTCCAAATATTTAAGTCTCTGCGTCTTGTCGTTCGGACGTGATAAGCATACACCGAACAGACATTCACATTAATATATTTAGATAAATAGCTATCCGATCGCCATAAAACCGTGCCTAAAGCCTTCCCTGGGTAGACATTACTAACTGTACAAATTTTTAGCTCTTTTTGTCTTGTGGTTCAGACGTGATAAACGTACACCGAACAGACATTCACATTTATAGATACAGATATCTAAAGGGTGTTACAAAACGTACGGCCAAACTTTCAGGGAACAGTCCTCTCACACAAATATGTTATTTGGTCATGTGCCCGGAAACGCTTAATTTCCATGTTAGAGCTCATTTTAGTATTTACGGATGAGGCTTCATTCCAGCGTGATCAAATTGTAAATTTTCATAATGAACATGTGTGTGCTGACGAGAATCCGAACGCAATTGTGCAATCAACTCGCACCTATCCACTGATGTGTGGTACAACAGTCCAACTACCTCTGTCCACCATGTGGAACTGATGGCATCAAAAGCCACTAAGCCAGCCGCGGTGACTGAGGGGACTGAGGTGCTCCAGTCAAGGTCTGCACGGCCACTACGGTCGGGGGCTCGAATTCCCAATAAAGCATGGCTATTTGTGCGGTCCTTAGTATTAGTTCAGGGTCTGATGACCCCGTAGTTAAGTCCCATAAGATATACAAACATTTGAACATTTTGAAAGCCACTAATATCCCGTTGACAATGAACTTTGGAACTGTGTCTTCAACTCTAGACGAACAAATCAGCATTTCTGTTAAGCAGCTTAAATCCTTAAAATTGCTGCCGCGTCCAAATTATTTGGTTGCGTGTCAGTAATGGCACGAATGCCACTGGTTTCCCATCCCTGCCCTACAGCTTCGGCAACTTGTCGCACAGTTAGCAAAACTTCATGAATAATTTATTCACTTTTGTAATAATTTCTGGGGTAGTGGCATATATCTGCCCACCACAACCTGTTCCGACTAAATGTAGTCGTTCGTCGGTAAGAGATGAATATGAAGAAACAGAGGCCCCAATAAGCACCGAAAATCGCCGCGGACTGATTTTGTTGATACATTTCCTTGCTAAGTACTTAGCTGAATCTGGAAGTGATTCAGCGAAATTCTCAAACTACTCTCGTTCTCCCATTTCCGTAGCAATTGAGAGTAGAAGATGAGAAAGATTACCTATAAACATCGGCGACAGTCCGATATCCTGATCACTACGTGAGATAATGAAGCCAATATAACGGAGGCCAAAAGTTTCTTGATTTTTTTTCTTTTCTAAATTTGAAGAGTAAGAGGAATTCCAATGCGCAGAGAGAAGGTAATACATTGAACGACTAAACAAGAAGGAAGAACTGAAGTTGATTAAGCTTCAGAATGCGACGAGGATTTGGAAAGTTTACCGACAAATAGAGGAGATTCGTACAAAACTTTCGTTATGAATTTTAAAAACTTTTTAAAGTGGCGAACCAAAGGTTTATGACACTGCAGCCATAGCTAAAGACTTTCGGGAAGGCATCATCCAGACAATCCAGAAGATATTAAAGGCACATAAGTACGACAATTAAGCACAATAGCTCACGTATCCAAATTGCTGACAGCGTATAATCGAAAGGAAATCGAATAACTCTTGGATAATAAACACTTTCGTATCTAGAAATAAAATCGTCGTTTCGTTTTCTTACAGCAATTTATTTTTTCCAAATGCGTTTCGACTTTTTTTCGAGATTCCTCAGTGGTTTATAAAAATAAACTGTTTTGTTTTTATATTTACTGTTTTTAGAGTATAGACAGTTCACGTCTTTCACTTTATAATCTGAAAATACTATATTTAAAAACAAAATAGCAATTTCTAAAACCCAATAAGAATGCCTTGAAATAAAAGGCGAAATATATCTGGATGAAATAAGTAAACTTCAGCAAGAAAACAGCGATTTTATACCTAAATAGCGAATAAGCCGGCGCTTGCAGCGAAAGAGGGCCGCAAAAAAAAAAAAAAAAAAAAAAAAAAAAAAAAAAAAAAAAAAAAAAAAAAAAAAACAGTGAAACAAAAATGACAGAAAAGTTTAAGTGTAGGATCATAATTTAGGGAAGGATTATAAATGCTAAGAATTGCTCGTGATTTCCATTTTCTCACTGAATGTTTCACCGGTTGAATCTAATGGGCAGTTAATGAGCACAGGATACTGATTGAAACTGATCTAAAAAGAATACGAAGGAAATGAGAAGTGATGAATGGCACTAAAGAGATTTGGGACCACTAAGTAGATGAACTGAAATGAAGCAAAGACTAGTGAAGCAATGATGATTGAAAATGTAGAGTATCGCAAACAAAGAGAGCCATTCTGGCCGAAACAGTGGGCTTAACTGGAAGGAAATATTTTTCAGAATTTGCGTTTGAAGCACAGAAAGATTTAAAGATGAATCAAAGACAGTAGAAAAACCGGTAAAGAAAAGAAGAAAAGAAACTATCGTCTCAGATTTATTAATAGAGAAGGATAGTGAAATGTTGGTGCAAATGTTCAAATGATTGTCCCAAAACTTAGAAACCACTTATGAGCTACCTTAAACTGAAGACGGCACAAACATCCATGCACGAGGGGTTATTCGAACCCCGACAGGGAACAGCCTCGCGTATCGTAGCATAGCGCCTCAATGCGCTCCGCCGCGGCTATGTAGGTGCGTTCTTGCGATAAGAAATTAGAAGGCTCTCTTGAGGATAGAAATATACAGGGAACACACACAAAATAGAAAGTCTGTTACGATATGTGTGAATGGAACCACTTGTGCTAGAGCGATCAGAAGATTGTAAAAGCTGCTCGAGAAAGACATTGCAGTGTATCCAATGTAACTGAGAATATTTTATGGCAATTGAAATTCAGATGAAAGAAGGAAAGAAGGAGTTTCAGAGTTTGGGTTTAGCGTTCTGTCGACAGCATGGTCATTAGAGACGGTTTTTCCTTTTTTTAGGATAAAGGAAATATTCCTTGCCACTCAAAGGAACCAACCAGGTATTTGCTTGTAGTAATTTAGGAAAATGACAAAATATAATTTTGGATGGCCGGATGCGGATTTGAATGGGAATCCTCCCCAATGCGAGTCCAGTGTGTAACCAATGCGTCACCTTGCTCAATAAAGTCAGATCGAAAGCGTGTGTGGGCCTAACAGGACTTATTTACACAATGCCGTCTTGACTTCTAAGATTGGCGTGTGTGGATTTCTTATTTGCGAGTTAGTTCAGTATCTGCTCTTACTCCTCTTTGTAACGATATCAAACACCTAAAACAGTTTATCGCGTTAGCACAATTAATGTCTTTTACACAGAGATAGCACATAAGCTCTATGATGTGCAAATTATTCAAAGGTGAGATTTAGAGGGTGTTTGAACAATATTTTAATATCAACAACATGATCACTTCAGTATTTATACGTCAATACACTTTACGATTTTTTATTTTGAGACGTTACACGGCCACTACGATCGAGGTTTCGAATCCCCCAACGGGCATGGATATTTGTGCCGTCTTTAGTATTAGCTAGTTTATAAGTAGTTTGTAAGTTTAGGGACTGAAGATCCCGTAATTAAGTCCCATAAGCTCTACAAACATTTGAACATTTGATTTGAGAAGTTATCGGACGATGTGAAAGGTGATTTTTGACGTCATAGCTATATCCATTCTGGTGCAATGAAACTAGTTCAAAATAATTTGATTTATTTTCAACAATCTTTGGTGTATTAGTATTATTCTAAACAGGACTATTAACGGAAGGATAAAGTACAGTCTACGGTTGGCTATAACCTTGAACAACGTCTGGTCATACTCAAAGCACTGTATGTGCTGTGGGGGTAATACCAAAATTTAACGTAAGCTACATATTTATTCGCAAGTATTTATGCGGATAACGTGGTTATAGTCAGTAAATAAAAATAATTTAAAATGATTTGAATGTCAAGTGTAGTGTGTTAGTTGTATTTAGTTTATATCTTAGAAGGACATGAGATTTTTCCAGTAAATGATTGCGAGTTAGCAGATCAGAGAGAGATTCGTAGCATTCCCTTTTCCGCTTCCTTAAAAGTCGTATCTGAAGCGCAATCAGAAACAGTCCACGACAGGTAGACAAAAATATCAAGAAAAATCGATGAGTTGCCTTTACCGGGAAAATCTTTTCTTATTGACACGATGGATTCTTACTATGCATAAACTTCGTAATTATTGCATTCTTTTGTGTTTCCGTGCCGGATGACAGAGATAAACATTTTCCCCCGTGTAATTACGAAAAATAATGACAGTAATGTGTTACATTTAACATAGACGTAACTCTGTATGTTCTATTCATGAGACTCATTCCGACTACTATGAATTATAGTAGTGGAGCAGTTTATCGGCCATCTAAACTGAGAACTATTTAAGTGCTTCAATAATTCATTAGCGTCAGGCAACACGCAAACGTCTGATGTAACGACCCCACGTAAATCTCTCCCTCTCGTTTCCCGATTCAAAGCACGAAGTAACAATTAGGTGGTTAATGAATTGACTTCTGTTGAAGGCCAGTTCTGTACTATTAATATTCCTAAAATAAATTATGCAAACCTTGAATAGTTAGTAAGAAATAGCAGTGCTTCATCCCTAGAATATGTTATTAGGTTTTCACAGATACTACCATCTTAAGGTCAGTACACGACCATTCACTGTCATTATTTATTTATTTAAAAAAAAAAAAAAAAAAGCCTTACTCATGAAAAAAGTGGAAATCAACAAGTATTTCCAAAATTTACAGGAATAAAAAATAAAAAGAAAAAACAAACAAGTATCATCTCTTCAAACAGCTTGATTAAGTTGATACACATCGCAATACTCGCTGAGTATAAAAAACTTTGGCTGCTGCTAAAGCCACATATGAATCGGCTGGCGTGCATCACAAGGCTGCGAAGAGACCTCTGTTTTGTGAGACAAATTGGTATTTTTTTAACATAGTAAGATGTGTGACTGTGGTGGCTGTAAGTATTAAAATTGCAATATTTGGGGAAAAAAATATTTACCTATGATTCCAATCTTACTGTGTACTGAAGGACTTAATTTCATATCGAAACCAATAAAGAGTGCTTGACACCTATATCAAAGAACTACTAAATCACCCAAAAACAATATACACATACTCACCATACCATCTGACAACAGTAATCTAAATGCGTCTGTCAGAAGCTGCACTTGCAGGAAAATGAATAATGACTATTAAACTTTAGACCCAATATCACTGTGGGGAAAGCTGAAAACTACGGTCGGGGGTTCGAATCCCCCCTCGGGCATGGATATTTGTGTCGTCTTTAGTATAAGGTACTTGATAAGTAGGTTGTAAGTTTAGGGACTGATGACCCCGTAGTTAAGTCCCATAAGCTTAACAAACAAAACAAACAAAGCTGAACACGTAGCACGAATCCTCAATCTATCAGACCAGAACACTGTGAAATAAATAATCAAGTCCGTGTCAGATGTTTGGCAACAGAAAATATTTCAGGAGATATAATCTGCTGGTTGATGTAAGATACCCGTTAGTATTATGTGTCACATATTTGTTAACGATGTAATTGTAGATAAAAGATTTTATTATGTTATACATTAATTTCAAGGCTAATTAGAATGTTAGCTGTATTTAATATATATCAAAATTTACCGTAAAGTATTTTTCAGAACATACAGAATCTCCATGTAATTGCTATGAAGAGAAAAATGGTTGTTCTTTGCTGATAGAGTTTAGAGTATTCTATAGGAGTATGTCATAATTATTCGGATGTCATGGAAAGTAAATCGATGTATTACGAACGCTCAATATATATATTTCAACTTAAAGTAAGTTCTGCTCTTGTCTACAATTATTTAATCTCTTCAACATGTAATTTTGGTGTAGTACAAAGAGAATCTACGTGAGCTACCTCACCTGGAATTACGAACCTGCAGATTTTACACACGGGACTTTATTTGAAGCTAATTATAAAATTGACTGTTATATTAGACACAGATACTCCTGGCAGTTCCAGATTGGGTAGTGAATTTTACATTTGCTACATAGAGATCTTCTGTTATCAAAGAAAATAAATAAAAAAAGTTTACAGGTTCACACATCATTGCAGACCATGAAACAAGAAACTACGAGCTACATCGACACCACAAAGTCTAGCCTGTGGTGGTAAGAAATAAATTAAATTGTTCCTTTTCAGGAATTTCGCAGCATCTTATCAGAAACTGACCAGAGACTGTTAAAGAGACATTTAAAACAGAATAATTATGTCAGACGTAATGAATATCAATATTTAATATATAATTAATACAAATAAAGAATCCCAGAGACGGATTTACGTCTCAAATATGTCAAAGACATTATTGATATATCTGAAACATTGAATTAAAATTTGTGGTGAGGCCGGGAATCGAACCCGGACCTCCATGCTTACTAGACAAACGTCTTAACTTTTTTTTTTTTTTTTTTTTTTTTTTTTTTTTTTTTTTTTTTTTTTTTTGCTCTATGAGTAGTTCTGTTCATTGCGGACGCTGTTCGTAATTGTTCGTTAATGTTCGAAGTGTTCTTGGCTCAGCTTTTTTTATTACAGAGGGCGTTGAGCCCCCTGACCGGGCGCGCTGAGCCACGGCGCCCGGCAACCGTTAGCCTACCACACCGCTAACGATTAAGGCGCCTCGGAATAGTCTATGTACGTAAATCCGTCTCTGGGATTCTTTACTTGTATTAATTGATATTTATATCACCGTAACAGGATTGTTCCACCATGTCCATTGCTGAGGTGCTATTCCGCTGCATGGAGAGCCTTGGCAGTAGTGGCAATTATCTTTGGAACAAAGAAGCTGAATTAAAGTTTGTGTTGTGGAGGGAAATCGTGCATAGACTATTCCGAGGCGCCTGCTGTGG
Organism: Locusta migratoria; assembly: GCA_026315105.1. Lineage (NCBI taxonomy): Eukaryota > Metazoa > Arthropoda > Insecta > Orthoptera > Acrididae > Locusta > Locusta migratoria. The sequence goes on from CM048744.1 coordinate 871,246,279, forward strand.
TGTGGTAGTCTAACGGTTCACTATTTAATGTCAAGCACAGCTAAAAGCAAAGAGGATTTCTCCATATATATAATTCAACAACTTCACAAGTTATCTCAAAAACAAAATTACAAGCGCAACTATGCGAACTTTTTAGAAGCAGTTTTCAAAGAAGAATTTAGAAACTATTGAGCACCCCAAACATTTCAAAACACGGAACACCACGTTTGAACGTACTTGGATATCTTTGGAATAAGAGCATTTTTAATACTTATATTTTTCTATTTCTTCAAATATTTTCGTTTTAATAAGTTCCACATTTAAACGGCGAGAGGACGCCTTTCTTTTAATTATATACTCAGCACTCCTTTATGTATTAACATCTGTCATAATTAAAATACAAAACGTGGCAGCTCACGGTTCACGAGTTAAGAGCAGATAAATAAAGCGAAGAGACAAAGAATTGAAATGTAGAAACGATAGAAACTCAACGGTAACACACATTTTTCGAGAAGACGAACTCGGAATCGTTCAGAGAGCCAGGAAAAAATGGATTCGACGTGGATACGTAAGTTTTATTTTAGTTCTTTCTATGGAAGAAGATTTTGATTCTCATAGTGAAAAAGATCCGTTAATTTAACCTGCAGAAGAAAAGAAAATTGCTTTACCAAAGGCCGATGAAGCCGACGCCGATGAAGGCGAATTTAGTGAGCGGAAGTATGGATTGAAGGGGGGGAAGGAGACCAGGAAAAAAAAAAAAAAAAAAAAAAAAAAACGGTTAAGACGTCTGCCTAGTAAGCATGGAGGTCCGGTTTCGATTCCCGGCCGCACCACAAATTTTAATTCAATGCTTCAGATATATCAATAATATATAATTATTTTACAGTGAGACAAAAAGGAGTTGTCACACAGTTAGCGCGTAGGCTAGTCGGTGTGAAGCTAGTACGCATGCTCGCGAGGCGCCGAAAGGAGTGGAGCGGAGATTGTCCCGCGAGGAGCCGTGGCGTGTAATTTTAATGCAATCTCCCAAATAGCGGGCGATTACCCGCGCTCGTGCCAAGGGCCCATTCAACGGCGGGCGCAGGTGCACCGCGGCCCTTACCACCCCACTACGACTTCTCGCGGGACTGTCACAGTTCACACATCACACAAGCCAGCGGAAATACCAAGTTCTTCGGAATGTTCTCGCTATCACGACGGCTTCGTTAACTTACTTATTGGACCACTTTAGGTTACGGTAGTAACACAAGTGGGCCTTTGCGATCGTCTTTTGACAGCTCGAAATTTAAATAAAAATAACGGCTTAACCATTCATTTGACACGAAAATTGAATAATCATATTTGTAGAGGAGGAAATTCTCTACAGCTTTGCTCTCTTATGTTTTTTTTCATATCTCCCATGGTTTCAGAGATATTTGCAAAAATAACGGCGATTTTGGGATGTCTGTGTTTCTGTCCGTAACGTGTTCCCTGTTTCTAAGACGAACCGTTCAACCGATCAGAACCAAATTTTACAGACATAATTGTAGGCCGCCAGAGACCAGAATCTCCCTTTTTCAAAATTTTCGGGCAAAATATATAGTAGTAAAAAAAAAGCTGTTTGTAATGTAATTGTAAACGAACCGTACATCTTAACTATTCATCTGACACGAAAATTGAATAACCGATTTTATAGAGGAGAAAATTCTCTATAACTTTGCTCTTTTATGTTTCTTTCATATCTCGTAGCGTTTCAAAGATATTTGCAAAAATAACGGCGATTTGACGATGTCTGTCTGACTGTAACGTTTTCCCACATTTGGTCGAACCGTTCAACCGATCGGCACCAAATTTTACAGACATGATTGTAGGCCGCCAGAGCAGAACCTCCATTTTCGAAATTTTTCGGAAAAAAATACTGTAGTAAAAAAAAGCCGTTTGTAATATAATTGTAATTGTAAACGAACCGTTCATGTGACACGAAAATTGAATAACCAAATTGGTAGAGGAGAAAGTTCTCTACAACTTAGCTTATGTTTTTTTCATATCTCGTATCGTTTGAGACATATTTGCAAAATAATGTAGATTTGACACCCTCCATTGAATTAACGAAAACCAGCCGTTCGGAGATGTCACGTGACATTCCTCGCCCAGAACTCTCTCTGGCATACATCTTGCGTTGTGTATTTCATGATTTTCTTATTGTGACTTACACGTTGCCATTTCAAAGCAATGCAGCACTGAAGAATTAACAAAAACACGTCGTTCTTCTTACGATAAATGATAATCTAGTATCTACAAATGCCATATTAGCATTAGTTAACAGCGGCCATCAATAGTGTGAGATTGATGAACGCAGCACCTAACTACTAGCAACGCGTTGGACTGTGACGCAGAAAGTCAGTGGTTCAAAACCCGCCACTACCAAAAAAATTTTTTCCTAAAAGGACTTCAGACTTATTAATCGCAATCTCGAATCCGAATATTATAGCGAAGAGCTCTACCGAGTTCGGCGAGAAACACACCTTGAAACGTGTCCATAAAAATATTTTTGTAAGAAAATGTCTAATATTGTACCTCCTGTTTTGTGTTGAGTAACTTGCTTGCAAGAAAATGTATAATATCACTTTTACTGTGTGTATCGATATGTGTACTTAACTCTGTGAAGTTTCATCTTTGGCAAAGATCATGTATTGCATAGCATTGTAGCTCGCGCTGAGAGAGAGAAGCACTTGTGGTTCAGCTTGCTTAGAGAGCGGTTGAGTTGTGTGTATGGCTCCGATGTAGAGCAGAGGCTGCTGTGCCAGCAAGTCGATTTCATTGTATTTGGAATATATATTTTATTGTATTGTAACACCGCTGGAATGAAGATAATTGCATTTGATGTCATTAGGAAGAAGTTGTATTATGTAGGTAATGTAATGCTGATTATTAATAATAAGTAACAAAGTTGACCTCTCTTTCCTGTTTCATTTACGTAGTTAGAAGATTAACCTACTTTCTTCATTTGATAATTAGTTATTAGTGGATTTAAAGTGCAGTATTGATTTTGATAATATTGTTGAACAGATTTCGTTATTGGTGCCATAGTAAATGATAGTAATTGACTATGATACTAAATTTCAATAATCAGAAACTGATCTGCATAAAATTCTCACAGTCAAACATTAAGAAAGTGGTTTGTGGTTTGTTAATATCTTCCTCGCAGTCAAAACTTTGAGTATAGTCAGTGTCTGTTTCAAATGGTGACTTACCACAGTTGTTTTGTGTTTAAAAGATCAGTTGCGCACATAATCAATTTAATGCACTGTTTCTTATTTAATAGTATATACATCAATGTCAGGGCCATAATTAAACCAAATTGCTGTGTTAATGAACAATTTGTTGTCTGATTTAACGATAGGTTCAACATCCACAACACACACACAGCTTTTAACCTGACATACATGAGTACGTCAATTTCTACTTTGAATATGTATGGTCGAAATTTTGTAGGAGACATGTGTGTGTTGTTGGTATGTAATGAGTGGCGGTACGCTTCATCTGAATAAGGAACAAAAGGGGGCCTGTCACAGTTTCTTGGGACACACTTGAGATAGAGATGAAGAGAGAACCGCGTTGTAGAGAGAACAAAAGCGCTGCTGTCACATTTCCCTGGGGCTCTGCTGAGATGGAGACAGAAGCGTGAGGCAGAAACGCACGGAGAAGCCGTCTACACCGTCTAGAGACTGATGACTTAAAAATAGTAACAAAAAAGGCCAGGCAGCCGCGGCGTGGTGCGAGATTTGGGCTGCGAGGCACAAGCGAGGGCCACGGCGCACCTCCGGCTGGGTGCATTAGGAGGTGCCGGGGGCCAGCAGTTAATGGTCGAAACCACTTATCGCCTGCAATTACGTTAATTAACTTCTCAGCCTCTCCGGCCGCCTGGAAAGGGAACGAGAGAAAAATAAATGGGATCTGAGGATCGGCGCCATTTCTTTTCCCAGCGGATCACAAAGGGCGTGAGACGGCGGCAGCTGCCTGTGGAGGCCGACAGGCGGATGGATCGCCGAGAGAGCGGGCAGGCCGAATCTCGGAAGCAGCGGCTCAGGGGAGGGAAGCCGACTGACGAAGGGAAACCTCACCAAAGCATACGGAGTAAATGTTACAGGAGTCGAATTAAGAGCAGCTGACAACACGAGTAACAATGTGACCACAAAGGTTTTCCCGGCGTAATAACTTTTTGTAATCTTCTCGGGTCTGCAGCCGGATACTAAAGTCAACTTGACACAACATTTCAGCGGCGCAACTGCCCGCCATCCTCAGGTGAGCTTGCTGATAGACAATCTCGCCGGAACCGAGTTACCAGTGCAATCGGCGGCTCCTTTATACATCGAGGAAGACCCATAGCGCGTGCGCAAGAAGTGACAGTGACTGCCCTCTGGCGCACAAGACATACAGCGCTCCGGTGGTAGAGTCCGGCGAAATCGATAATCGATGATATAATTATTATTCAGCTTTATGAAGTACCAACCGTTGTTTTTTAACATCTGATAACACCGGGTTCCAAAATTTACTAAGAAGGTAGCCTTTGTCTCTGTGTTGTTGTTGTGGTCTTCAGTCCAGAGACTGGTTTGATGCAGCTCTCCACCCTACTCTATCCTGAGCAAGCATTTTCATCTCCTCATTAGAACGACAACCCACATCCACTTGAATCTGCTTACTATACGCGTCTCTTGGTCTCCCTCTGCGATTTTTACCCCACACATTTCCCTCCAACGCTAAATTCACAATCCCTTGATGTATTTATAATCCTGTACTCACCTGACCAGAAATCCTGTTCATCCTGCCACCGAACTTCACTAATCCCCACTATATCTAACTTCAACCTATCCATTTCCCTTTTTAAATTTTCTAATTTTCCTACTCGATTAAGGGATCTAACATTCCACGCTCCGACCCGTAGAATGCCAGTATTGTCTTTCCTGATGATCACATCCTCCTGAGTAGTCCCCGCCCGGAGATCCGAATGGGGGACTATTTTACCTCCGGAATATTTTACCCGAGAGGATGCCATCATCATATGTTCATACAGTAGAGCTGCATGTCCTCGGGAAAAATAACGGCTGTAGTTTCCCCTTGCTTTCAGCCGTTCGCAGTAGCTGTGTGGCAAAGCCACATTAGCTGATGTTACAAGGCCAGCTCAGTCAATCATCCAGACTGTTGCCCCTGTAACTACTGAAAAGGCTGCTGCCCCTCTTCAGGAACCACACGTTTGTCTGGCCTCTCCACAGATACCCCTCCGCTGTGGTTGCACCTACGATACGGCTATCTGTATCGTTGAGGCACGCAAGCCACCCCACCTCGGAATGTCTGTGGTTCATGGGAGTGGTTGTCTCTGTAACAGAGACAAAGGCTACCTTCTTAGTAAATCCTGGAACCCGGTTTGTCTCTGTAACAGAGACAAAGGCTATCTTCTTAGTAAATCCTGGACCCAGTTTGTCTCTGTAACAGAGACAAAGGCTACCTTCTTAGTAAATCCTGGAACCCGGTTTGTCTCTGTAAGAGAGACAAAGGCTATCTTCTTAGTAAATCCTGGACCCAGTTTGTCTCTGTAACAGAGACAAAGGCTACCTTCTTAGTAAATCCTGGAACCCGGTTTGTCTCTGTAACAGAGACAAAGGCTATCTTCTTAGTAAATCCTGGACCCAGTTTGTCTCTGTAACAGAGACAAAGGCTACCTTCTTAGTAAATCCTGGAACCCGGTTTGTCTCTGTAACAGAGACAAAGGCTATCTTCTTAGTAAATCCTGGACCCAGTTTGTCTCTGTAACAGAGACAAAGGCTACCTTCTTAGTAAATCCTGGAACCCGGTTTGTCTCTGTAACAGAGACAAAGGCTATCTTCTTAGTAAATCCTGGACCCAGTTTGTCTCTGTAACAGAGACAAAGGCTACCTTCTTAGTAAATCCTGGAACCCGGTTTGTCTCTGTAACAGAGACAAAGGCTATCTTCTTAGTAAATCCTGGACCCAGTTTGTCTCTGTAACAGAGACAAAGGCTACCTTCTTAGTAAATCCTGGAACCCGGTTTGTCTCTGTAACAGAGACAAAGGCTATCTTCTTAGTAAATCCTGGACCCAGTTTGTCTCTGTAACAGAGACAAAGGCTACCTTCTTAGTAAATCCTGGAACCCGGTTTGTCTCTGTAACAGAGACAAAGGCTATCTTCTTAGTAAATCCTGGACCCAGTTTGTCTCTGTAACAGAGACAAAGGCACCTTCTTAGTAAATCCTGGAACCCGGTTTGTCTCTGTAACAGAGACAAAGGCTACCTTCTTAGTAAATCCTGGAACCCGGTTTGTCTCTGTAACAGAGACAAAGGCTATCTTCTTAGTAAATCCTGGACCCAGTTTGTCTCTGTAACAGAGACAAAGGCTACCTTCTTAGTAAATCCTGGAACCCGGTTTGTCTCTGTAACAGAGACAAAGGCTATCTTCTTAGTAAATCCTGGACCCAGTTTGTCTCTGTAACAGAGACAAAGGCTACCTTCTTAGTAAATCCTGGAACCCGGTTTGTCTCTGTAACAGAGACAAAGGCTATCTTCTTAGTAAATCCTGGACCCAGTTTGTCTCTGTAACAGAGACAAAGGCTACCTTCTTAGTAAATCCTGGAACCCAGTTTGTCTCTGTAACAGAGACAAAGGCTATCTTCTTAGTAAATCCTGGACCCAGTTTGTCTCTGTAACAGAGACAAAGGCTACCTTCTTAGTAAATCCTGGAACCCGGTTTGTCTCTGTAAGAGAGACAAAGGCTATCTTCTTAGTAAATCCTGGACCCAGTTTGTCTCTGTAACAGAGACAAAGGCTACCTTCTTAGTAAATCCTGGAACCCGGTTTGTCTCTGTAACAGAGACAAAGGCTATCTTCTTAGTAAATCCTGGACCCAGTTTGTCTCTGTAACAGAGACAAAGGCTACCTTCTTAGTAAATCCTGGAACCCGGTTTGTCTCTGTAACAGAGACAAAGGCTATCTTCTTAGTAAATCCTGGACCCAGTTTGTCTCTGTAACAGAGACAAAGGCTACCTTCTTAGTAAATCCTGGAACCCGGTTTGTCTCTGTAACAGAGACAAAGGCTATCTTCTTAGTAAATCCTGGACCCAGTTTGTCTCTGTAACAGAGACAAAGGCTACCTTCTTAGTAAATCCTGGAACCCGGTTTGTCTCTGTAACAGAGACAAAGGCTATCTTCTTAGTAAATCCTGGACCCAGTTTGTCTCTGTAACAGAGACAAAGGCTACCTTCTTAGTAAATCCTGGAACCCGGTTTGTCTCTGTAACAGAGACAAAGGCTATCTTCTTAGTAAATCCTGGACCCAGTTTGTCTCTGTAACAGAGACAAAGGCTACCTTCTTAGTAAATCCTGGAACCCGGTTTGTCTCTGTAACAGAGACAAAGGCTATCTTCTTAGTAAATCCTGGACCCAGTTTGTCTCTGTAACAGAGACAAAGGCTACCTTCTTAGTAAATCCTGGAACCCGGTTTGTCTCTGTAACAGAGACAAAGGCTATCTTCTTAGTAAATCCTGGACCCAGTTTGTCTCTGTAACAGAGACAAAGGCTACCTTCTTAGTAAATCCTGGAACCCGGTTTGTCTCTGTAACAGAGACAAAGGCTATCTTCTTAGTAAATCCTGGACCCAGTTTGTCTCTGTAACAGAGACAAAGGCTACCTTCTTAGTAAATCCTGGAACCCGGTTTGTCTCTGTAACAGAGACAAAGGCTATCTTCTTAGTAAATCCTGGACCCAGTTTGTCTCTGTAACAGAGACAAAGGCTACCTTCTTAGTAAATCCTGGAACCCGGTTTGTCTCTGTAACAGAGACAAAGGCTATCTTCTTAGTAAATCCTGGACCCAGTTTGTCTCTGTAACAGAGACAAAGGCTACCTTCTTAGTAAATCCTGGAACCCGGTTTGTCTCTGTAACAGAGACAAAGGCTATCTTCTTAGTAAATCCTGGACCCAGTTTGTCTCTGTAACAGAGACAAAGGCTACCTTCTTAGTAAATCCTGGAACCCGGTGTTATCAGATGTTAAAAAACAACGGTTGGTACTTCATAAATCTGAATAATAATTTTATCAACGATTATCGATTTCGCCGGACTCTACCACCGGAGCGCTGTATGTCTCGTGCGCCAGAGGGCAGTCACTGTCACTTCTTGCGCACGCGCTGTGGGTCTTCCTCGATGTATAAAGGAGCCGCCGATTGCACTGGTAACTCAGTTCCGGCGACATTGTCTATCAGCAAGCTCACCTGAGGATGGCGGGCAGTTGCGCCGCTGAAATATTGTGTCAAGTTGACTTTAGTATCCGGCTGCAGACCCGAGAAGATTACAAACGGGCAACAATGAATTACACAGGTATTCCAAATTAAAGCAACAATTCGTTCTTTACCCGTCGAGTGTAGAATTCACGATATAGTCATTCTAAGAAAATCAGGTGGAGGAGGTAGATGAGTTTTGTTACTTGGGCAGTAAAATAATAAATGATGGTCGCAGTACAGAGGATACAAAATGCAGAAGGGCAATCCGCTGAACTTCAATTACGCGATAAATCAGTCAAACCTTAAGGTCGTAGATTCTACCAAATACCTAGGAGCTACAATTACGAACAACTTTGACTGGAGAGAACACACAGAAAATATTGTGGAGAAGGCGAACCAAAGGTTACGTTTCATCGGCAGAACGCTTCGAATATGCACCAGCTCCACCAAAGAGACTGCCTACATCACACTTGTGCGTCCTCTCCTGGAGTACTGTTGCCCCTTGTCGGACCCTCACCAGGTGTGACTGACGGAAGACATTGAGAAGGTTCAGAGACGGGCAGCTCGTTTTGTTCTATCACGTTACTGGGGGGAAAGCGTCACGGAAATGTTGCACGAATTGAGGTGGAAATCATTAAAAGAAAGACGTTATTCATTGCGGCGTGATCTGTTTGAGAAGTTTCAATCACCGACTTTTACTTCTGATTGCGAAAATATTTTGCTAGCACCCACCTACTTAGGGAGACATGACTATCCCAATAAAATAAATCAGATAAAAAACGGAACGATTAGGGTGTTCTTTCTTCCCGCGCGCTATTAGAGAATGGAACGGTAGAGAAAAGTTATGAAAGTGGTTAATGAACCCTCTGCCAGGCACTTGAATGTGATTTGCAGAGTATCTATGTAGATTTAGATATGCAGATCTAGGTAGAAAAGCGTTCTTGAAAAAGAAAAATTTGTTAACATCGAATATTGATTTAAGCCTAAGGAAGTCCTTTCTGAAGGCATTTGTATGGAGTGTTGCCTTGAATGGGAGTGAAACATCGACGATAAACAGTGTGGACAGGCCTCTATCGGCTTTTGAAATGTGGTGCTACAGAAGAACGCTGAAGATTAGGTGGGTGGATCGCATAACTAATGAGGAAGTACTGAACAGAATTGGGGAGAAAAATTTCTGGCATACCTTGACTAAAAGAAGGGATAGATTAGTAGGGCACATTCTTTGACATCAAGGAATTGTGACTTTAGCATTGGAGGGAAGTGTGTGGGGTAAAAACCGCAGAGGAAGACCAAGAGATGGATATAGTAAGCAGATTCAGACTGATGTAGGTTGCCGTTCTTATGTGGAGATGAAGAGGCTTCCGCAGGATAGGGTATTGTGGAGAGCTGCATCAAACTAGTCTCCGGACTGAAGACCACAACAACAACAACAGTCATTCAAACTGTCAACAGATGTCCATTGAATCGAGTCCTTGAAATCAAACTGCTTGCTATGAGAAACATATTGTTAAAAGGCTCTGCTGTATTGTAACGCACGGACTATTTGAGGGTACAGAATGCACGGCCGCAACGGCTGTTATTCTAGAAATGGCTAAAAATGGAGAATTTCCTGTAGCCATTAAATTTAAAAGCAACTGGAAGCGACGCCGTGGCTGAGGCATACCAGGTTTGTCCCGCGCTCTAAACAGGTGTCCCAACCTGACTGAGACACTGTGCCGCCCGCAAGGGCTAAGCTTCCCAACGGTTTCTCTCCCCTACCTGTATGGTTGGCTACAAGCACTACATTTGAACAGCGGAAGCACACTGCGGTGCATGCCCGGCGAACAGAAACGCACCGCCATTCGGTTGGAGAGCTTCGAAGTATCCACCTCGCGGACTGTCTAGGGCGAAAGTTACCGCCGTATTAGAAAAGTGTGACTTTGAGTACCGTCCGCGTCTGTTACACTGATGGGCGAGTGGAAGCATCCGGTACACTTACCATTCGGTTTATAGTGAGTTAAGCTTGGCCGTTTGGCCCCTGCTCTGATTTTAGTGTTACGACTTCATGGCTAGCAACATTCTCTCTGATTCAACCACTCTCCGCTCTCTCTAAGGACTGCAAATGTATCTGTATAAAATGTGCTTATTTCTTGACTATTGTTAGTAATTCCTTGTTCTACAGCAAGATGGTTTCGTGGCAAAATAGACTTATTTGTGAAATAACATTAAACATGCAACAGGGCTAGCTCAAATTCGTCATATCTTTAAGAATACAGATTTCAACACAATTCTGCCTATTTGTTCTGTTCTCTTTTCAATTAATGAATCTTCAATAAGGCGACGAAACACCTGCCAAGAGAAGAAGTCCGACGCCTTTACGGTCCAAGGACAGCAGATCAGTAGGTGAGTGTAACTTCTTGTCTGAGAGGAAAGGCGATAGGCAGCAACACTTCTTGCTTAATCTTCTTTCCAAAAACTTCACCAGTTACAGTATTACAAAATGATAATGCATCCACCGAAACACCAAAGTGCAGGCGTGGTTTTTTTTTACTGCATCACGAAGATCCACAGCAAGATCGGCATAAATGAACCGTTACATCTACATGTACATAGATACTCTGCAAATCACATTTAAGTGCCTGGCAGAGGGAGGTTCAGAATAGAGAGTGAGGACCAAATTTACTGCCCCATCATTGAATTAAAATCGAAAATGTTTCTAAACCTACCGGACCAAACTGCTATGGTCATCAGTCTCTAGACTTACAAACTACTTAAACTAACTTAAACAAAGGACAACATACATACACATTCCCGAAGGACGACTCGAACCTTCGCCGGGAGCGACCGCCCAGTCCGTAGCATTATGTCTTAGACTAGGCGGCTACTCCTGCGCGGCCATAATTGAATTGACTGGAAGATGATGTGGCACATTAATGGATAAAAATCTGCTGTGAACACAGCAAAATTCAAATAAAATAAAATACAAAATAAATTTAAAATGCACGGTTATGCATTATATAAATATGAAAAAAAGTTTAGTGCGAAATAAACTGTAGCATTAATGAATCGTCCTTAATCTAATGCAATGATAGTTTCGTGTGGCTTTGGTAACGGGGTGTAAGTCTTTCGATTCGACGCCACTGTGCCCCTAACCTACTTATTATTCAACTGGGAAAATCGTTCCTACAGTTTAACGTGTTAACCGAAGTACGAGTCGTTTCGGTTGACTCCTCACGTCGTTGAGAGGTGAAGACTAATGTAGGTTAAAACTCAAAGTGAAAAATTCCATGATTCCATCGAGTTTCGAACCAGTGACCTTTCGCTCTCTGACCGATAAATTTACTGCCAACACAGAATTCCAACTGAAAGAGAGCACCAATTATCAGACACTAAGCAACCCTAGATAAAAACATTTAATTGAGAATAAAAATAACACTGAGGCTATTAATCTAGATAAAGATTATCCTATCTTTTAAGTTGGACCATATCGCACACGCTGTGTAAAATTTCATTAAAATCATTTCTGGTGCAGCAACAGTGTTGAATAATTAAATAATTCTCAGTCTCTATTGGAATATTTTTATTCTCCAATTAAGCGTTTCGCGCTGTTAGCACATCGTCAGACTGGAAAAAGACAAATGTTTTGTTACTGTCCGTGTACCTGGCAGGCAGCGAATCTAATGTGGCTAAGGTGAGTAAATTTTGAAAAGTCAGACTTAATTGGGCGGAGATGGAGCCACAGAACTATCTATGCCGGCCGCGGTGGCCGAGGGGACTAAGGCGCTCCAGTCACGGTCTGCACGGCCCTACGGTCGGGGGTTCGAATCCCCCCTCGGGCATGGATATTTGTGCCGTCCTAGTTCGTAAGTAGTTCATAAGTAGTTTGTAAGTTTAGGGACTGATGACCCCATAGTTAAGTCCCATTGACTATACAAACATTTGAACATTTTTTTGAACTATCTATAGCTGTGGTGAAGGTAGCTTAACAATTTGTGTTGTCATTGGGCCCCTGCAAAGAGGTAAACGTACTACCGGCAAATGTTAAAGCGTCATCAAATGACACTACCGATGATGGGTGGTGGGAGGCAACTTTGGAATATTTTATAGGAACGCCTACTTTTTATTGCAGATTTGGATTTTTCGTGAAAATATATGTAACTTTCGTATGAAAATTTATTTCATTTGATGACAAATGGTGCTGTAATCGGCAATGAAAGTGTAGCGTACCTAGGACGAGCTTCATCAGCATTTCTGTGGGCCTCGTTGTTGCAAGAACTGATATATGACCTCTTCTTTCTCACTGCAATCGTTAACTTTGGGGAACAATTGTCTAGAGGTGGCTACAATTCAGCTGCGAGAATGGTTTCTTCAGTAAGTGTTTAATTGCACCTTGCCCATCCATTTTGAATAATTAGCACTAAGAACTACCTAAGTACATTGCACACTATGAAATATATAAAACCAATTCAGCTGTTGTGAAACGTAACAAACACACAAACACGCTCTTTGTTGGTTTAAACTGATGCGGAGTTCGCCAAGATCGAGTCGTGTCGTTCGGTACATTTCGGAAGCACTCGTGCTTGTTTTGCAACGAGCGATTCTGAAGCCTTGGTGCGCTGTCGGCCGCACTATCCCAACCCACCCCTCCCTTCCCCTCGCCGTAAGCGAAATCTGCAGCAATGAGCGTCCGAAGCTCTGTTCTCCCACTGTTGGAACGAAGCGAACGAGACATATTCCACACTACACGCTAATTCTTCATGATGGAAACTGGCTTCTATTGCCATTTTTCTTAATTTATAGAATTCTCTACACAATCACCACAAAAAATAAAGATTGAAAATTAAAATTGACTTCGATGATGTCTTAGGTGGAGGTGTGTAAAGAATGAAATCGCAACAGCTGTCAAGACGTGTTTATTCCGACACTAGCGGTTTCTCATCAGTAAAGATGCATCTTCAGGTGGATGACATAAGAAAATGTTTACATAATAATTGGAACAGCATCCAGCTTTCAGGGTACCTTGTTAAAACATTCCCAGAACAGGGTGTGGTCGTCTTTAGGAAATGTTTTAACAAGATACCCTGAAAGCTGGGTGCTGTTCCAATTATTATGTAATCATTTTCTTATGTCATCCACCTGAAGATGCATCTTTACTGATGAGAAACCGCTAGTGTCGGAATAAACACATCTTGACAGCTGTTGCGATTTCATTCTTTACACACCTCCACCTAAGACATCATAGAAGTCAATTTTTCTTTTTAATCTATATTTTTTGTGGTGATTGTGTAGAGAATTCCATAAATATGTATTTAAGCTGTGGTTGCCCTTTTAAGAAAATTAGTTCTGTTAATATTGGTTCTTCATTTCTGGTTTGCTTTAGATATGGGCTTCGGTGATGCCTTTAATAGCCCACAATATACGCCACTGAGTATTTTAGTAGTAGTAGCTGCTATTAGTCACTGAATACTATTCTGTACAGTAAGGACATCAGATAAATTCTGGGGGGGAAAAATCGCACTGACGTGTTTTACGGCCCTCTTTAGATTTGTAGTTTTATAAGTTTTTGCAAACTTTTGGACCAAAATAATAATCTAAACAATAAATAATTAATTAATAAGAGTGTCTGAAACCCTTTTAGGGGAAAAAAATTAGGTAATGGCGGGTTCCGAACTACCGACCTTCAGCGTCAAAGTCCAACGCGTTGCCCACTACGCTACAGCTATCAAACAAGAAATAAGTCCTTTAATTTTAAAGTATTGATGGACTTTGTTAACTGATGCTAATATGGCATTTGTAGACACTAGATTATCATTTATCGTACGAACAACGATGTGTTTGTGTTAATTCTTCAGTGCGCCATTGCTTTGAAACGACAACGTGTAAGTTACAATAAGAAAATTATCAAATACGGAATGTCACGTGACATCTCCGAACGGCTGATTTTCGCTGATTCAATGGAGGGTGTCAAATCTCCGTTATTTTTGCAAATATCTCTCAAAAGATACGAGAAATGAAAAAAACATAAGGAAACAAAGTTGTAGAGAATTTTCTGCTCTACAAATTCGTTTATTCAATTTTCGCGTCAGATGAACAGTTTATTTGCAATTAAAATTATATTACAAACGGCTTTTTTTGGTATTACTAACGTATTTCTTGTCCAAAATATTTCAAAAAGCGAGGTTCTGGTCTCTGGTAGCCAACAATTACGTCTGTAAACTTTGATGCCGATCGGTTGAACGGTTCGACCTAAAAAGTAGGAACACATTAAAGCCAGACAGACATCGTCAAATCGCCGTAATTTTTGCAAATATCTCTGCAACGATGCAAGATATATATATATATATATATATATATATATATATATAAAAACCATAATATGATGAAGTTGTAGATAATTTTCCCCTCTACCAATTAGGCTATTCAATTATCGTGTCAGATGAACGGTTCGTTTGCAATTACAATTATATTACAAGCGGCTTTTTTTTTTTTTTTTTTTTTTTTTTTTTTTTTTTTTTTTTGTATTACTACCGTATTTTGTGTCCGAAAAATTTGAAAAAGTGAGGTTCTGGTCTCTGGCGGCATACAATGATGTCTGTAAAATTTGGTAATGATCGGTTTGAACGGTTCGTCTTAAAAATAGGGAACACGTTACGGACAGACAAACGGATAGACAGACAGACATACATCCCAAAAATCGCCGTTATTTTTGCAAATATCTTTAAAACGCTACGAGATATGAAAAAAACATAAGAGAGCAAAGTTGTAGAGAATTTTCTCCTCTACAAATTAGGTTGTTCAATTTTCGTGTCAGATGAATAGTTAAGCCGTTATTTTCATTTAAATTTCGAGCTATCAAAAGACGATCGCAAAGGCCCACTTTTAGTGTTACTACCATAACCTAAAGTGGGCCAGAAAGCAAAGACGTCTGGAAGACCCTACCTCCCAAACGATGTCCCAGTATGGGCACGTTACAAGAGCTGAGCGGCGGAGCAGCAGGTGTACTCACCGGCGACCTCGAGCGTGGCGTTGCGCGACTTGGCGACGCCGGCGGCGTTGCGCGCCTCGCACCAGTAGACGCCGGCGTCGGAGTCCTTGCGGCCGTGCACGACGCGCAGGAAGAAGAGCGAGCCGGTGGGCAGCAGCACGCGGCTGGAGCGCGCCTCGGCCGCCGACGTGCGCACCGGCTCGCCGTCCTTGAACCACGCGATGCTGGGCGCCGGCTCGCCGTCCGCCTTGCAGTTGAGCGTGGCCGGGTCGTGGCGCGGCACCGTCGCGTCCGTCGGGTGCTCCGTGATGCGCGGCGGCCGCAGCGGCGCGCCCAGCCCTGCCGGCACACGACGTCAGCACGCTGTAACCATGTGGTCTACAGGACATGAGGCAAAAATGTTACCGAAGTATTCGATACCATGTTAAAAGCTGATATTTACTTAAGAAACTGTTTATTAACTAACGTTTACTAAAGTGTATACCGTTGCCTCTCCATCAGCTAGGGCAGTGGAGCAAAACTACTGTAGTGACTTGGTCTACAGGACATTTTAACGACACGTACCAAGGTAAAAACATTACTGAAGTATTCGATATCATGTTAAAAACTGATACTTTCTTAAAAATCTGTTTACGAACTAACGTTTACTGAAGTCAGTGAATACCAAATGTTCAAATGTCTGTTAAGCTTAAGGGACTTAACTACGGGGTCAAAAGCCCCTAAACTTACAAACTACTTATGAACTAGCTACAACTAAGGACGGCACAAATAACCATGCCCGAGGGGGGATTCGAACCCCCGACCGTAGTGGCCGTGCAGACCGTGACTGAAACGCCTCAGTCCCCTCGGCCACCGCGGCCGGCTCAGTGAATACCATTGCATGTCCATTAGTTACGGCAGTGGAGCAAAACTACTGTAGTGATTTGGTCTACAGGACATTTTAACGAAACGTACCAAGGAAAAAAACGTTACCGAAGTATTCGATACCATGTTAAAAGCTGTTATTTACGCAAACATATGTTTGTTAATCAACTAATGTTTTATTATTATTATGGTCTTCAGTCCGGAGACTGGTTTGATGCAGCTCTCCACCCTACTCTATCCTGAGCAAGCCTTTTCATCTCCTCATAAGAACGGCAACCCACATCCACTGGTATCTGCTTACTATACGCGTCTCTTACCCTCCCTCTGCGATTTTTAGCCCACACACTTCCCTCCAATGCTAAATTTACGATTCCTCGATGTCTAAGAATGTGTCCTACCAAGCGATCCCTTCTTTTAGTCAGGGTATGCCAAAAATTCCTTTTCTCGCCGATTCTGTTCAGTACCTCTTCATTAGTTATGTGATCTACCCACCTAATCTTCAGCATTCTTCTCTAGCACCACATTTCAAAAGCCTCTATTCTCTTGCTGTCCGCACTGCTTATCGTCCATGTTTCACACCCGTACAAGGCAACACTCCACACAAATGCCTTCAGAAAAGACTTCCTTACACTTAAATTAATATTCGATGTTTACTAAAATGAATTCCAGTGACCATCCCTCGATTAGGGGAGTGGAGCAGAGCCACTGCAGTGCACATTTTAACGACACCTAACGAAGGGAAAAGATTACCGAAGTGTTGCATACCAAAGCTGTGGTTTACGCAAAAATCTTTTTATGAACTAATGTTTACTAAACTGAATGAATATCGTTGCCTATCCATCAGCTAGGGCAGTGGAGCAAAACTAATATAGTGACTTGGTCTACAGGACATTTTAACGACACGTACCAAGGAAAAAACATCACCGAAGTATTCGATACCGCCGGCCGCGGTGGCCGAGGGGACTGAGGCGCTTCAGTCACGGTCTGCATGGCCACTACGGTTGGGGGTTCGAATACCCCCTCGGGCATGGATATTTGTGCCGTCCTTAGGATAAGCTAGTTGATAAGTAGTTTGTAAGTTTAGGGACTGATAACCCCGTAGTTAAGTCCCATAAGCTTAACAAACCTTTAAAAAAACCTTTATTCGATACCATGTTTAAAAGCTGATATTTACTTTGTTTATGAACTAACGTTTACTAAATTGAGTTAATACCATTGCCTGTCCATTAGTTACGCAGTGGAGCAAAACTATTGTAGTGATTTGGTCTACAGGACATTTTAACGACATATTCCAAGGAAAAAACATTACCGAAGTATTCGATACCATGTTAAAAGCTGACATTTACTTAAAAATCTGTTTAAGAACTAACTTTTACTAAAGTGAGTGAATACCGTTGCCTAGTGATCAGTTAGGGCAGTAGAAGAAAACTACTGTAGTGACTAACTCTACAGGACATTTTAACGACACATAACAAGGGCAAAACATTACCGATGTATTCGATACCATGTTAAGGCTGTTATTTACGCTAACATATGTTTGTTCATCAACTAATGTAATGAATACCAGTTACCATCCCTCCATTAGCGGAGTGGAGCAGAACTATTGTAGTGGACATTTTAACGGCACCTAACAAAGGTAAAACATTACCGAAGTGTTCGATACCAATGCTGTGATTTACGCAAAAATCTTTTTATGAACCAATGTTTACTAAAGCGAGTGAATACCGTTGCCTGTCCATCAGTTAGGACAGTGGATCAAAACTACTGCAGTGATTTGGTCTACAGGACATTTTAACGACACATAAAAAATAAAAAAGTTACTGAAGTATTGGATAGCATGTTTGAAAGCTGTTATATATGTACAAATCTGTTTATGAACTATTGTTTACTGATGTTAATACCACTGCCCATCCATCCATCATCCATTTGGGGAGTGGAGCAAAACTACTGTTGTGATTTGGTCTAAAGGACATTTTAACGACACAAAAAATGGCAGTAACGTTACCTAAGTTATCGATACCATGTTAAAAGCTGTTATTTACGCAAAAATATCTATATCTACTAAAGTTTACTGAAATGAATACCAGTGACCATCCATCCATTAGGTGAGTGGAGCAGAAGTACTGTAGTGGACATTTTAACGACACCTAACAAAGGAAAAACATTACCGAAGTGATCGATACCAAATCTGTGATTTACGCAAAAATCTTTTTATACACTAATGTTTAGTAAAGCGAGTGAATACCGTTGCCTATCCATCAGTTAGGGCAGTGAAGTAAAACTACTATAGTGATTAGGTCTACAGGACATTTTAACAACACGTAAAAAAGGAAAAACATCACCGAAGTATGGGGTACCATGTTTAAAAGCTGTTATATATGTACAAATCTGTTTATGAACTAATATTTACTAATATTAATACCATTGCCCATCCATCCATTAGGGTAGTGGAGCAAAACTACGGTAATGATGTCGTCTACAGGACACAAGGAATAACAATAACTGAAGTGTTCGATACCATGTTAAACAGCTGGTTATTTACGCAAAAGCTGTTTATGAACTAATGTTTATTAAAGTGAATACCATTGCCCATCCCTCCACTAGGATTGGATTGGATAGGATAGAATAATGATTTCGCGCGCACGACAGCTAGGTCTTCAGAGCCCGTACAAATTTAAGGAGTGAAGATTGTGAACAGAAACGGCGATAAAACTAACAATGAAACTAAGAGAAGAGAATGAAACTTTCACTCTGCAGCGAAGTGTGTACTGATATAAAACTTCCTGCCGGATTAAAATTGTGTGCCAGAATCGGGATTCGAACTTAGGACCTTTGCCTTTCGCGGGCAAGCGCTCTACCGACTGCGCTATCCCGGCACGCTTCACTTTACTTCTGCCAGTACCTCGCCTCCTACTTTCCAAATGATCTGTCATGACAGATTTTTTAAATATTTATTTCGTTATCTGCGAATACTTACACAATTTAAAATCTAATGGTAATTTTAGAAAATGTTACAATAAACTATGTTCATAGCTCCGCAGAAAGTGTAACATTTCTTGTGTTGACCTACCGCATTAAAATTTCCCGTCACCTATTATTTTATAAGTTACAGAGGCAAACACACTTATTGAAACAGCATTTAAGATTAGAAGTCTTTCTAACTGTCTAAAATCTAGAGATGGAACCTCATCTCGGTCGGTATGCAGAGACGTCGTCCGCGTATGCGCTCGCGATAAACATTACGGCCTAAGGAGGGTCACGTAGCCCCCGGGCGGATGCGCAGTTGGGCACGGCGATCGCATATTTTACTGCGGTCAGGATTTTTATTTCTACGGCGACCTGGCCGGCACGCGCGCCCTAAAAGGCCACTTGCCGCGATAGCCGGCGCGCACGTAACGCATAAACAAAGCGGGCGTACGATGCGGCGTGGAGGAGGCGGCGCAACCCCCACAATCCCGTAAGCGGCCGGCTGCCAACAGCGGGCAAACTCAAGAGCGCCTCGGCGGCCATTGTGGTGGCGAACTTCCGCGCCAACTTCAAATGTGCGGAAGACTCTTTTGATTGTATTCGAGTTAAATCGCGAGAACTCAAAAATGTTCAAATATTTGTAAATCTATCGGACCAAATTGCGTGGTCATCAGTACGTAGCTTACAGACTACTTAAACCTAGGTAAACTAACCTAAGGACAACACACACACACACACACACCCATGCCCCAGGAAGGACTCGAACCTCAACGGCGAGCAACCGCGAGCTCCGCAGCGAGACGCTTTAGACTGCTCGGCTACTCCACCGCGGCTCGCGAGAACTATGACTCATATAAATATATAACTACAAAACTGCTTCAGACTCCAGAATGAAACTTTCACTCTGCAGCGGAGTGTGCGCTGATGTGAAACTTCCTGGCATATTAAAATTGTGTGCCGGAACCGGGACTCGAACCTGGGAGCCTTGCCTTTCGCGGGCAAGCGCTCTAGCGACTGAGCTATCCCGACACGACTCACGATGCCGCCTCACAACTTTACTTCCGCCAGTACCTCGCCTCCTACTTTCCTTCTACCCAAACTTCACAGAAGCTCTCCTGCGAACCATGCAAGACTAGCACTCCTGGAAGAGAGGATAGGAGGCGAGGTAATGGCGGAAGTAAAGTTGGGAGGCGGCATCGTGAGTCGTGTCGGGGTAGCTCAGTCAGTAGAGCGGTTGTCCGCGAAAGGCAAAGGTCCCAGGTTCGAGTCCCGGTTCCGGCACGCAATTTTAATCTGCCAGGAAGTTTCATATCAGCGCAAATTCCACTGCAGAGTGAAAGTTTCACTCTGGAAACATCCCTTAGGCTGTGGCTTTGCCATGTCTCCACAATATCCTTTCTTCCGGGAGTGCTAGGCTTGCATGTTTCGCAGGAGAGCTTCTGTGAAGTTTGGGTAGTAGGAGGCGAGGTGCGGAAGTAAAGTTGTGAGGCGGCATTGTGAGTCGTGTCGGGGTAGCACAGTCGGTAGACCGCTTACCCGCAGCAGGCAAAGGTCCCAGGTTCGAGCCCCAGTTCCGGCACATAATTTTAATCTGCGAGGAAGTTTCTGCTTCAGACTCCCTGAATATACAGAAACTATCGGTTATGTGTAAATTTATTATACGGTGCAGAAATCGGCCAAAAGCGTTTTCTCTTCCTAACTAAACCTAATTATAATATTTAGTTTATTAGCATTCTAAGTACAGCATATGAACGGTATTTATCGTCAGACACGATTTTTGGCACATTCTGAGTATATTCTACGATGGTAAACGTTTGTACAAACATTAATTTCATAACAGTTTCACAACACTTAAGTCTCTGCTTGAGTGCCTGCTGTATTCTCCAATATTTAGACATTTTATAACATTAAAAACTGAAACAGGGCTGCCTGAAACAGCTGTGTTAAAAATATACCGTGAAAATGAAATATCCCATCAGATACATAATTGTAAAATAGCACTTTACCTCGTGAAAACAGCAAACAGCCACTACCAAATTCCTTTAAGAACACGGCGTATGCCATAGCTTTTCCTTAACTAAGTGCATCTAACATTAACAATAGGGTATCTAGCACGAATATTAGCATTTTTAATGGTGTAGGCAAATACCCTATAGTAGCGTCAACTGCTCAAAAGTCAGTAACTATCATCGTAGGGTTCAACATCGCAATGTGAATCCAGTGTGGCTATGTGTCATTCATATATGGAACCATACACGGTTCTGCAAACCCCTTTCAGTTGTTATACCTATATGTAAAGCAGATGATATTTAAATTCTGTGCTAGAAGTTGCTAATATTAATTTCATGAATAAAAATTCGAACTGCAGTGAAGCAACTGGTCTCGTGACCGCCACAGATATAAATGAAACTTTTTGAACTTCCTGTCCACCAATTTGCCTAAAGTAGCTCTTTTATAAGAGCTACCAGTATTGTAAAAGCCTGTTATTTATTTCATTCAAAATCCTATATTGTCTTCAGTAAGAGGCTGTTAAGCAAGAGTGTTTCTGAACACAAATAGTAGGGCTGGTTGTATTTCTCAGAAATATAAATGGAAAGAGAGTATTCATTCTTTTTATTCCTTTCTTGAACCGTTTCGTGCAGTTAAACGCTAGTAGCTCCTCACCATCGTGCTAAATGTATACCGCAATAGCTAAACAATGCAGACGTGAGTAACAACTCAATATAAATACCGCAATAGCTATGTAATACACGATTTATCTCCTAACAACACTCAGATTTATCTTACGCTTGCTACTATCATGGAGGCCGGGCGAAGGTTCATATTGTCTGACGACAGCAGCGCCGTTGATTGATTGATGTTATTTTTATTGGCTTTTTGCATGAAACAATACAGCCATTACATTTCTTAATTTAGTGTACAATTACTTTTTGTATATACATCTGTTTTAAACATGGATAGAAAATTACAAATTCAAATTTACCAATTTTTAAAATTACAAACTTAAAACTTATAAATTCCACACTTGATGTCAAAGCTGTATATCCGCTTCTTGTAAAAATTTAAATAAAACATCATAAAGGTTTGGCTTGTTCTCATTCATTAACAGTCTTATGTTTGTAGGAAAGGGAATCTTCATTTTTGCGAGCTTCTGCCATAGCTTATTTTGCTGTGGGGCATATTTGGTGCATCCAAGGATGATATGATCAAGATCTCCATCTTCTTCTGGATGAATATTGCACTTCGGGGAGTCTTTCACTCCAATCCTGTAGAGATGTGCAGGGAAGCATGCATGTGCTAACCTTATTCTAATCATTGATGTTACATATCTCCTTGGAAGATTCTTCTGCCAGAACCACGGTTTTACCGGAATGGTACTCTAGCAGCGCCGTTAGTGAGACTAGTTAGTTTTACAAGGTCTTTGAGGCGGCGATGGTGTGGCGCTCTGGCGGCGGGATTAGTCCCTAGCTCTCCGCCCCTCTCCCTCCCACTCCCAGTGCCGTCTCCTGATGAATCACAGACGCCGCACAGCCGACAAAACTGCGTTATTGCGACCGTAATTGAGTCCTGATGGGGCGCAGTTTTGCGCTAACGGGAGTTGCTCGCACCGACAGGAATTACTGAGCCGCTCCTCAGATAATTCCGCAACCCAACGAGTTTATACGTGCAGATTGTGCTATAATTTTCTAGTAGCGAGATTACATTTGTTAACGCCAGCTGTACCTCGAATTTTCGCGTAGTAACTATAAATGAAACAGCACATTATATGTTACAAGACATTTCTCTTGCTTTGAGACCCAATGTTGTAGGTGATGTTACATTTAAATTTATTGTAAAAAAAAAAAAATAATTGTACCCACACGATTGTCTATTTTGGGCCTTTACTAGAAATTTTTATGATCTGCACCATCTTACAGTAACATGCCTTTGAAAGAAATGGCCGGCCGCGGTGGCCGAGGAGACTGAGGCGCTACAGTCACAGTCTGCACGGCCACTACGGTCGGGGGTTCGAATTCCCATTCGGGCATGGATATTTGTGACGTTCTAGTTCGTAAGTAGTTCATAAGTAGTTTGTACGTTTAGGGACTGATAACCCCGTAGTTAAGTCCCATATATACAAACACTTGAACATTTTTTTTTTTGAAAGAAATGACATAATAAACCACAGGATCATATAAAATTAACTGGCTGTCAGATATGATAGCCTCACATGTCAAAACAAAGATATCAACACCTTGTCAACAAGTCTTTCTTGCCGCCATTGTAAGTGTACTGGAAGTTTACTGACTGCTGGTCCAAACTGTGTAGAAATATGGAACTAAAATACGTTGCGCACGTTGCCACAGTCCATCCACGATTGTGTGATGCAGGCCCGAACTTCCTAACGTGAATCACAAAAAATAAATCGAGCAAAACCAAAAACGCACAATTGTGCGTGCAGGGCCTGAAAGAAATAATAATTCATTAAATCTAAGATTCGCCGCGGCGGAGCGACCGAGCGCATTGAAGCGCTATGCTACGATGCGCAAGGTCGTTCCCGACCCGCGCGTTCGAATCCCCCCTCGGGCATGGATGTTTGTGCTGTTTTTCGTGTAAGTTAGTTCGTAAGTAGTTTGTAAGTTTAGTGACTGATGACCCCGCAGTTATGTCCCGTAAGCTTCACAAACATTTGAACTTTGAAATCTAACGCATGATAACTAAAATGTACACCTGTTTCAGTGCTTGATTTCCTACGACAGATGTGATTAATCTGCCGGCAACTTTATAAACATATATAATATGCTTACCTGATGTATTCCCGAGGCAACAAAAAAATTCAATTTCAATATTTCGTTTAATTTCGACCGAAGTTAAATATTTAAAATGCTATTGTAATTAACACATTAAGGTTCAAAATCTTTTGTTAAATTCATGTCGATGATACGTGAGTTACAATTATAAAATATGTAATCTTAGAAATAATTTTTGATTGGAATTTCAGCGATCGGCATGAATTGAAAATATTTAAAAGCACATTCTTGATCGCAAATCAACATGTAAAGGATGCCATTTCATGGCAGGTACACAACATTCGTGACAATATTTATCATGAACTGTGTGTTTGGCTTTAAGCTGACAATGTCGAATATTCCGAATTAATTAATTAATTACTGGTAAATGGGCACAGCGATTTCCAAAAACTTTCCAATTCCAATGTTTGTAAATCTATCTGATTTAACTACTCTGTTCCTCAGTCCCTGGGCTTACAAACTACTTAAACTAAGTACTCGATGGAGGACTCGAAGCTCCGACGGCGACCAGCGGCGCGCTCGGCCACTCCACAGCGGCCCAAAAACCTTCATATAAAATCTCAGACTTTTAAGACTTTCTCGTTGGTATCCTCAGAAAATTATGAAACGAAAAAAGTAATTTCTTTAGTTTAGCTCTTGATGCGCAGAGACGTCATTCTTACTTTCTAACTACTTACTCTATTCGGAACACACTTAACGGACAATATCTGCAGACATTAATGCATCGTAAAAATTGTATCACTGTAAGATATGTAGTTAAGGAGATAAGGTGTGATAAATATATGAAAGCTGCGGTGTCGACCAACCTCGAATGGGTCCTTATAACGGTATTATAAAAATGCTCTTGTACTGTGTAACGATATGACGTACTAATTGAGATATTTTATAACACTTCATGATCCTCAGAATGCTTATTTTTATAATATTCTCTTCATGAAGTTGTCAGTGGATCAAGTGCTGAAACCAGTGTGTGAACACTGTAATATCTAATCTAATTCAACGTACTGAGTTATCGTAAAAATGTTTAAAGAAATGTTAGTTATACCTTTATGCGTTTACTACGATTACATAAAGAAATTTTTCATTACCATGCGTGTTTTGCCTAAATCGAGTAAAAGGCATCGTCAGTGACAAATGTTGTTCTATTTCCTGCTATGTTTTTTCCTGGTTGGTATGCAAGATTTTGTTATTACAGCGCTTGGAAATTAACAGTTATTGCATAGTTAGCGACTTTTTGCTTAGGAGAAGGCAAACTACAGGAAATCAGGGAACAGAAATACATCTATGAAAATTGCCATTAAAAATGTATTTTAAATAATAAAGGCTGTACGTATATAGAGGTCCAAATTCGCATCATTTAACAGTACAAGACAAATAAAGCAATAAGTATCAAATTAATATTAGTGAGGGCGAACACTGCATTTTCCCATGGTTACTGTTACTTTTGATATACAAAGACAAATGTATGACTGAAATCAAATGTTCAAACGTTTGTTAAGCTTAAGTGACTTAACTACGGGGTCATCAGTCCATAAACTTACAAACTACTTATGAACTACCTTATACTAAAGACGACACAAACATCCATGCCCAAGGGGGGATTCGAACCCCCGATCGTAGCGGCCGTGCAGACTGTGACGGCGACGACGCATCGTAGACCGCTCGGCCACCGCGTCCGGCGGACTGAAATCAACATGGACGTTCTGAGCAAATAAAATCTCTCTCTCTCTCTCTCTCTCCCGGCCGGCCGCGGTGGCCGAGGGGACTGAGGCGCTTCAGTCACGGTCGGGGGTTCGAATCCCCCCTCGGGCATGGATATTTGTGCCGTCCTAGTTCGTAAGTAGTTCATAAGTAATTTTCAAGTTTAGGGACTGATGACCCCGTAGTTAAGTCCCATAAGCTTTACAAACATTTGAACATTTGAACATCTCTCTCTCTCTCTCTCTCTCATCTTCTCTCTCTCTCTCTTTATGTGGGGTACTATTCTATACTATTGCGTCGTTTTACCAAGTGCATAACTGAAAAGAAATGAAATGTTGCAATATATCATAAGTGGTATCTTAAGGGGATGAAGAATTGCTCTCAATAAGGAACAGGAAACCTGAAATGTTGTCATCTAAACATAAAGCCTCCAGTCAAACTAATGTATGGGTCGCACCTGAGCCGCATTTCAGGTGACAAATTGAACAACAGCAACCTTCGCGTGTCCTCTAAGCAGCAGCCCACGTGTGAGACAAATTTCGTGCAGACAAATTGACGCGCGCATCGCGACATCTCCGCAGGCTGACAGGGTAATAACTTTTTAAAATTCCGGAGCAATACGGCAAGAAATTTCTGACGACCGCCCGGGAGCGGCGTTAAACGCATTACCGTCGGAATATATTCCGAGCCATCAGTCAGGCCGCGCGAGGCATCCTGGGAAGGAATAGTGCGCGCGAGTTGTTAAACATTTCCCGCGTCGCCTGACGGGCTGCGGGATTCCTCGGAAATGTAAATCGGAATCGATTTCCCATTACTTTGTCTTGCTGAAATATTGAGGAGCCGAGGTCGGGGCTCAATCATTCACCGACCACCTGACGTATCGGGTTAGCGTCTCCCGCAGCTCACCCGCTCCCCTCCACCCAACACCATTGCCGTCCAAAATATGCACTAAATCATCTTGTCTACCTGTTTACGTGCTCCGAGGAAGCACCAAGTGTGCCCATGCTTTCTCACGCATTTTCGGTTTCTTCGTTAAATTCGACCATATTTCTCGCGTATCTATGGTAACCTACTAACAAGTAACCACACCATTTACAAAAACCTTTAAATCTTTATAAATTATTTCTCGATTTTCCCTTCCTATTCCACTCCTAAATAGAACGAGGAAAAAAAGATTGCCTATATGCCTTCGTACGAGCCCTAATTTTTACGAGGCGTGTCCAGAAAGTAAGTTCCGTTTCAATTTATCTCCGCTGCAGCGCTGCGATTGCAGTTCCGCACATGCGCTGTAGACGATGTGTATCAAGGAGAAGAACGTGCGCCATTAGGAGATCGCTGTCAGTTACGTACGCTTTGTTGTGCTTGTTTGAAATGTCGGCGTTGATTGAAAATCCCGCCGCCTGTGAAATCAGGTCGGTGATTCGGTTTCTGAATGCGAGGAAAGTGAAACCAAGTGAAATTTATCGGCAAATTTGCGATGTTTACGGACCAAATGCGATGAGTGATTCGATGGTGAGAAGATAGATCCGAGAGTTCAATGGCGGGCGTAGTGATGTGCACGATGAAGAATGAAGTGGGCGTCCACCTTTGGTTACAGAAGAACTGGTTCACGCGATTGAAGATCCAGGAAAAACATAGGTTTCCAATTAGTGCTCATCACTTCACCAATGACGAACAGCTGAAAGAAACTGTTTCCAATTGGTTGCAGACAGAGGCGGCAGATTTCTATGAAGAAGGTATACAAAACCAGGTGCCACGCTATGACAAATGCCTGCAAAGTTTCGGCAGTTAACGTGGAAAAGTAGCTTAAGAGTTGTAGAATTTTGTGCAATAAAAATTTCTTCTGTATCTGTGTACAATTTCATTTTATTACCAAACGGAACTTACTTTCTGGACGCGCCTCGTGTTATCTTGTCATTGTGATCACTACGCGAAATGTAAGTATGTTGCAGCAAGATCGTACTACACTCAGCTTCAAATTCCGGCCCTCTAAATTTCCTCAACACAAATTCGCGAAAAGAACGTCGTCTTTCCTCCAGCGATCCCCATTTGAGTTGCAGGAGCATTTCGGTGACATTCGCGCGTTGGTCGAACCTACCAGTAACAAACCTATCTGCTCGCCTCTGAACTGCTTCTATGTCTTCCTTTAAACTGATCTGCTGCAAGTCCCAAACACTTGAGCAATTCTCAAGACGTGGTCGTACAAGCGTTTTATACGCGGTCTCCTTTACAGATGAAGTACATCTTCCCAAAATTCTCCCAATAAACCGAAGTCGGCTGTCCGCTTTACTCACAACTGTCCTTACATGTTCGTTCCATTTCATATCGCTCTGCAATGTTACGTCTAGATATTTGAACGACGCGACAGCATCGAGAAACTCACTACTGATGCTGTATTCCAACATTATGGGATTTTTTTTCCTACTCATGCGCATCACCTTACATTTTTTCTACATTGAGAGCTAGCTGCCATTCTTCGCATCAACTAGAAATTTTGTCTAAGTCATCTTGTATACTATGACAGTAAATTAAAGACGACACCCTGCCATACACCACAGCATCATCTGCAAACAGCCGGAAATTACAAGTTAGTCTGACCAACAGATCATTTATACAGATAGAAAATAATAGCGATCCTATTTCACTCCTCTGGAGCACGCCTGACGATACATTTTGTGTCCCAACTTCGTCGCCGCTTTTGTGTCCCAGCCTCGTCGTAGGTGTCGGTGGCCGAGTGGAATGAGACCGACACGCTGGTGCAGGTACGGAGGGGAGCAGCCAGAAACTATAAACACTAGAGTAAATTAGAAAGATATATATATATTGCACAGAATGTAACAATACTTAACTTTTACATAGTACTGCAGAATGTTGATACATAGTTGTTAGAGGCCTGCCTAGTGCCTGTACAATAGCAAAGTCTTCGCTGGTGCCTATCTGATTACGAAGGTCCTAACTCGTTGCTATCTCAGTCCGAAGTGCCGATGTCGTTCACTGGTGGCCACGAGCGAAGTTGTCCCAGAGGGCGCTCGTCGCTGTCGTCGTGAGAACGCCGCGCCGTGCGTGCATGGCGGCGCGCGGCGAAAGCAGGTGGCGCGCACTTTGTACTTGTGCGACACCACAATACACTCGTCTCTGATGAACATTCGCCATCGAGAACAATGTCGTGCGTTCTATTACTTAGGAAGTCTTCCAGCCAGTCACCAATCTGTGTACCTATTCCATAAGCTCGTATCTTCGTTAGCAGTCTGCAGTCTGGCACCGCATCGAACGCCTTTTTGAAGTCGAGAAAAACACAATCGGCTTGTTGCTCTTCATCCATGGCTCACAAGATGTCATGTGAGAAAAGGGCAAGCTGAGCTTCCCATGAACGATGTTTCCTGAACCCGTGCTGGTTCGTAGAAAGAAGCTTTTCCGTCTCAAGGAAATTTACTATATTCGAACTGCGAATATGCTCCAAAATTCTACATGAAACTGATGTCAACGATATTGGCCTGTAATTGTGTTGGTGAGTTCTCTTTCCTTTCTTATAAACGGGAGTCACCTGCGCTGTTTTCCAATCACTAGGAACTTTGCTCTGAATTAAAGATTCGCGATAAATGCAAGCTAAGTAAGGGGCCAATGCCGCAGAATACTGTTTGCAAAACCGAACTGGTATTGCATCCGGACCAGCAGACTTTTTTCGTATTTAGCTTTCTCAGCTGCTTCTCTACACCGAAAATTCCTATTACTATGTCCTCCATTTCGGAATTAATACGTTGATCAAATGATGGTACATTTGAGCGGTCCTCCTGCGTGAAAGATTTTGATGTCGACAGTCTGAAACATTATTTTCTTGTTAAACAACCACAGACTGAGGATGATTCTGTTAGGTACGTCCAAAATAAACAACTTTTACAGCCAAAATACCTGTACTGGCTTTCAATGTGGTCGCCATCTGAAACTATCAGCATCGCGCCATGGAAGCGCCCAACACCGTAGCAACAGTGTTGGTGACCAGCGTCATTATAGTAGCTGAAACCTCGTGTTGCTAATACGATGCGGGGACTACGCGACGCCCCGGTGGAATGACCGAGCACTTTAAGGCGACTTCCTATGGAGCGCGCTGTTTCTCCCCGTCAGAGGTTCGAGTCCTTCCTCGGACATAGGTTTGTGTGTGTGTGTCTTGTCCTTCGGTTAGTGTAAGTAGTTTGTGAGCCTGGAGACTGATAACTGCAGTAGTTAAGTCCAATAGATTTACAAACACTTTAACATTTTTGACGAAGTGAAAGCTAAGAGGCGGAAAAAATAATATGAACACATGCGCAATATTTATTACTATGAAACTGCTCCACCAATGGCTTTGAGAATAGCTGCAAGTGTCTTTCCAGTTTGCAACAGAATGTTATCCATTCTTGTACGAAAAATTCCGCCACAAAGTTTGCTGCAAAATTCCTCATAACGGTTGAATGATAGTAATACATAGAAAATTTGCCATGCAAGGGAGGTGTCATAATTTTTGATGCTGTTTGAAGATGTATGAGAGAGACCAAATATCCTCATACTTAAAAAAAAGTAGTAATTGCCATTGCAAACAAAGGAAGCGCAGAGAGTTGTGAAAATTACAAAACCGTCAGTATAATAAGTCTTGCTTGCAGACTTTTAACACGAATTATTTACAGAAGAATGGAAAATCCAATAGCAGCTGACCTAGTGGAAGATCAGTTTGGATTTAGGACAATGTTGACTAGAATACACTCTTTCAAATTCCGAAGTCGGCAGGAATAAATTATAGAAAACGGATAGTTATTTATAACTTGTACAAAAACCAGACAGCAGTTATTAAAGTCGAGGGGCATGAAAAGAATGCAATGATTGGGAAAGGAGTAAGACAGGGTTATAGCCTTTCTCCATTGTAATTTAATTTGTACATTGAGAAAGCTGTGAAGGAAAGCAAAGAGAAATTTGGAGAAGGAGTTAGAGTTCAGGGTGAAGGAGAAAAAAATCCGTTTTTCTGATGTCATTGTAAAGGACCTGGAAGAACAATTGAAGGGAATGGACAGTGTATTGAGTGTATTGAAAGGAACGTATAAGATGAACATTAACTGCTTTTCTTATGAGGAGATAAGAAGGCTTGCTCAGGATAGAGTGAGGGCTGCGTCAAACTAGTCTCCTGACTGAAGACAGCAACAACAACAATAAAGAATTGCCCCGCCATTGTCTTTAAGAAAAGCTGTAATCCTGAAGGAACAGATTCGCAAAGTGACTTTAAAGTTTGCAACGAAACTTAGTAGAACATCCGCCAATTACTTGGTCCTCATTCTCTGCCCCAAAACTCCCCAGAACGGTTGAATGATATTACATGGCGATTTTTCAATCCAGGCTATTTTTGATGATTTCTGACGCTATACAAAGCACACCTGAACTGTTTCGGTTGTACGTGTGGGCACCTTATAATTTTAGAATATGGCAGTGTTTGTTAAAATTATGTAATTTATAGTAAACAGTATTTTGTCAACGATGGTGAGATATTCAAAACTATTATCTAACTAGTGATGACAATGATAAATACAGTTTTACACCACGATATTGATGTTCAAATCACTGGAGGAAGCAGCCACGTCGTATCGTAAGTTTTTTTGGGGTTTTCAAAAATGTTTAAATGTTTGTAAATCTATCGGACCAAACTACGTGGACATCAGTCCGTAGCTTACAAACTACTTAAACCTAGGTAAACTAACCTAAGGACAACACACACACCCATTCCCCAGGGAGGACTCGAACCTCCACGGCGAGCAACCGCGCGCTCCGCAGCGAGACGCTTTTGACCGATCGGCTACTCCACCGCGGCCTTGGCGTTTCGAAACATTTCTAGGAAGCAGTATAAGAGATGATTACAGAACCATTCCAAATTCTGTCAGTGATCAAGTGTGCAGGATTTATGATCAAGTACCTCTAGATTCACAGTTATGCGTTAGCTTCAGTTTGGAAACTGCAGATTTTCCATGAATTATAAGTTATAGGCGTACTGCTTTTGTCGAAACTGTGTGACTAAAGGTGAGTTATTTTTGCAATCGCTTTTGACGTGGTAATTTTATGTTGTCTGGCCACTGTGTTTCGTACTGCTCGTACCTCTTCGCCGTTGAGGTTTCTCCTAACTTATATACTGAAGATGGGCAGATCCTGATTTTATTACTGATCTAATATAGAAAAAGAGAGAGAGTGGCATACATTAAAGTAAGAAAAATTATTACATTGGTAATAGTGACCGTTTGCTCTATTTGAGTGTCCACTGCCCCTATAGTTAGCGGCAGTCCACTACAGATTTACGTCATTATTCGAGGCATGAAAATATAGGTAAAATATTAACCTTGTGTTTTTTCAATTTTGGAAGTAGCCTAACGGTCGTAGAAATAATTCCTCAAATGATTTCCAATTTTTTCAGACTTTCCCGTCGTGCGGACTTGGTGAGATGCGTGGAAGGTTTTCTCGGAATGTTGTATTTCAAAGTTTCATAAGTAAACTTTCCCGTGTTGAATAATGCGCTCCCTACGGCGTTTGTCGCTGGGGATTTGTGTGTGTGTGTGTGTGTGTGTGTGTGTGTGTGTGTGTGTGTGTGTGTCTACGCTCGCGCGCGCGAGTGGGTTGCGTCTAAACAACCACCAGTCCAAGCAAACAACGTCTTTCAAAAACATTAAACCGCATGGTGAATAATACCAAAACCAAACCTCCAATGTCAATGTTAGCCGATAGGCCCTGTAATATACTGATCAGCAGTCAAGTAACCCACTTCCCAACTGAAACTGATGAGGCAAGATGTAAAAAGGGAATATAAAAACGTATTTTACAAGGAGTTGTGGTTGGCAGATGGCTGCGATGCTAGCGTATAAAACATTTGGATACACTTTGTTTGCGTGTTAGTGTCTCCGAAATGCGGAGGAGGACGGAGGTAATTCTGACCACAGAAGCTAGGGAGGCAGGCCGCAGTGGCCGCGCGGTCTGCGGCGCGCCAGTCAGTCTCCACGGCCGCTACGGTCGGGGGGTTCGAATCCCCCCTCGGGTATGGATGTTTGTGTCGTCTTTAGTATAAGGTAGTTAATAAGTAGTTTGTAAGTTTAGGGACTGATGACCCCGCAGTTAAGTCCCTTAAGCTTAACAAACATTCGAACATTTTGAACAAGCTAGGGAAAGAAATCAAGAGTTACAAACAAAACACCTCGCTACCTGAAAATTAATCCCTATTAGATTCAGTACAATTTTTTCACCATTTGTAAAGCTGTTCATTAGTATCAGCTGGAACTGGAAAGTAAACTTCAACAATATCAGCCAATCGTGTTGGTAACACAACTCAAAGACACCACGAAAGACTCAATGATTGAAATGAACCAATATCGTATGACATCAACATAAATAAAATGTCGCATACAATAAAATTTCAACTCAAATCATACACATTTAAAAAAGATTACTATATTCAAAATATTCAACGATTCCTCTTCTTCATATAACAAATATTGGTTCCTATATTAGGAGTTTTTGTATGACGAACATTCGTAATTCAACAGTTTCTTCTGTAAGAAGATAGAAACTAATACAACGATCCAGAATCTCTTTTATAACAAGAAGCGTCTGACAGTTTGTATGATAATACCATTTGCAGTCATTCAGCAAGCACCTTCGTTAATAATTCCTTTTATTTTGAAGATCAAAATTAGGACAAAAGGTAATAATAAACACTGAAAATAATTAATTATGCAACGAAACACTTTAATAATTAATGACGCCGTGAGACTGCCTTCCAGGTCCAAGCCTTTGGGTTTGACACTTCGTCGGCGGCTTGCGTGACAAATTGGCTCATCCTTTATTCAAGGGGCAGCGCAGTTGGCCTCACCGGGCAGAGATGACACAGTTCCACGCCTCTCCGCTACAGAAAAATCTGAGCTGGACGCTGGAAATAGGAGGCGAGACTTCGGTGTCAGCAAGGAGAAGAAGACCACTGAGGCAGACAACAGTTTGAACTAATTGTAGTGCGACAGTTTGGTAGAAAGAGGAACCGACGGTCCTTTTGACTTTGTGTAAGGTCCTGATGCGCTCTGTATTTTTTTATGGGAGCATCATCTACGGCACTACAGCATAATCAACTCGGCGCTAGTCCTCCACCATAGAGTGCTTGTGTTGTTCTCAAAGCTATGATGTGAACGCCCACTAACGCTCTGCCAGCGGAAGCGTCTGCAATGCCGTCAACTACACGACAGATAATGTCCAATATTTGACTTCTCAGTCGAGCGTCAGTATCTGACTGTGCCTCTCTAAAGGGTGCGTTCCAATTCTGAAAACACCCACAGGCACCTCACAGACGAGGAAGGAACCAAGTTCCTTTACTACTCCATAGGTATGAGAAATGACGACATATCTTCCCACTCGCCACACACACGATACGAAACTCCCTTGCTTCCGTTATTCGTTTAATCTATTTTTCAAAGCGACCTCGTCGACGTACTTGCTGTCTGATTTGCGGACGGGCACGTTTCCATGTCTGGACAATTGAGATTTCATGGGAGATTCGAACCCCCGCCAGGGAATGTCCCTCGAAGTAAATAATGAAAAGACTTTAAAGCTTTAGGCTGGCGTTGTAAATGTATATTTAAAAACTTTTATAAAACAAAGTTCATTATTTTACATGTGTACTGTTCAAGGTCGATTTTGCTCTTTTTTCCTCGTACATTTCGATGGTTCGAGGTGATCCCGGTCAAGTTTACGTAGAATTAACGAGACTACTGTATAGCTACCACATATTTTCCAGTCCTGCATACCTCCTTCTACGAAGATAGTCTTTAGTCTTCAGGCACACAACAAACATGCCAAATGGATACTACAAAATGGTACAGCCTCAACATGACTACCACAATACAAAATACGCAGTAAGTAATAATTTGTTTGCTTCCCTAAGTAGCCTTTACGATTTTGTTATTGAGAGCGCCAGGTTTATATTGGCATCTTCACTTCCGATTTTTGCAATCGACAACGGACTTAGCAAAGCTCGTTTTTGGCATTCCTGATTACGTAACAGCTTCAATCAGCGCTGCAGAAAGTATTTCGAAAAATAAAGGCACAGTTCCGAGTGACGGTATGATTGTTGTCCGTATAAATAACAGGAAAAGTTGTGTACCACATGAGCAATGTTTACTAAAACCGTATTAGTCATTAAAAAAAGCTCCTCGCTTTTAAAGAACCTCATTAATAAAACTTGACAGCTTAGCAATATGATAACCCGTTCCATTATGTATAATCATATATATTATTTCTCATCGATATATATATTTTTTGTGGGGGGTGGGTACGCCAGATCTCCCGTATTACTTACCCAAAATTAATTAATGAGATATCATTTTCAAGGTTTTGTTCTGCACGAATGATGAAAAATACACAGATACTGTAGTTTAAAGTCATTGTTTTTATAAAAAACTTTATTTTAAAAAAAATTGTTCTGTTCGTACAATCTAAGTTGATTCCCGGCGAACGATCGTAAATGGGACATGTATTTACGGTTGCTCAAATCAGCTAGCGCGCCGAGTATCACCTTAGTTTGCGCGGCCGATATAAAAGCAATGTAGAAGGTGCCATCTGTTAACAATCTGTTTAACTAACGTAAACGAGAGCTCTTATAGTTGTTTAGACTCTTTATCCAAGGCAAAGACCTTCTTTGATGCAAGGATAGTTTATCACACGATTTTGGTTATACAAGTCGATGTAACGGCGAGAAATATACAAATAATTTAATTTAGAACGACAGCTCTTGCATTTGTTTACTCACTTTACGCAAGCGTAATTTATCGCGAGATTTCCGGTTTACACGTCGATGCACAACCGTTGTTGGAATTTTTCACTTTGTTCAAGCAAGCGTTGCGTGCTGTGCCCAAGGAGGTTAGAATACAAAGAGACGCCCTTGCGCTGAAAAAGTGAAGCCTGTCTCCGAGATATTGCAGTGTCTTGGAGACGTGTTCGTATTTTAGAGCTGATGTTTCAGGTCACTTAAAACAGGAATAAAACGTCCGGTGGTTTTGCCGTGATGTAAAACATGTTAAAAGACTGCAAATTAGCATTTAAAAGTTAACTTTCCAGTATATTATGAGGAGTATTTATTACTATTTATTCAAGAAAGTATATTGTTTGTAAGTACATACATTACACTGATTGTCCATTCAATGCATTAACAGTAAGAGGCTCGACTTAAAGCATAGTTTTAAAGGGGAAATAGCATTCCACAACACACCAAGATGGTGGACAGGTTTCAACTGACGTATGTGCTGGGCATACATAACGCCATCGCCCTTTATTTTAACCTCCTTGACTGCGCCAATGAACTGAATTACCTCAACGTTCATCATCGTAGGTATGTACCGCTTACTATTGTAACTTATAATAATTTATTCAACTTTTAAGTCTCCGCTACGTTACAGTGCGTGCAATGTTGTTTTTGTCTTTTATACATATGTACTTGCGTCTGCCTTTTTTCCATTATTATCTTACCTATCTGTGACTGATCAGGATAGAGTGAGAATTATTTGCACGGGTCAACTAGTGTTAGTTAAGTTACATTGCTACTAACATAGAATATCAGTATAAAATATGACTGCGTTATACTGTGCTTAACTACAGAATACCCAAAATTTTTACGATAGAAATCTTCCGATTCCATTTTTGCGTGGTGTGGAACAGCAACCGTGTTCAGTTGAATTCTTTAATAAAAGAACGTCTTGATTGCAAATATTTGTATTTCAATGACGCTTTTCGCCCGGTTAGGGCATCTTCAGATACCTGACAAAGAATAAAAATGAAACAGAACTTACAATATTCACATGACAAATATTTACATGACAATATTTCGAAAATTATTAGCTACAAACCAGATTGCTTTGTAGCTAAACATTTTCGAAATATTGTCATGTAATTTATATATAGAGAACAGTGTACAGTGCAATAATTTATTTTATTCAACTACTTTCGTTCTTCTCCGAAAGTAGTTGAATAAAATAAATTATTGCACTCTAGAATATTCCCTATAGATAAGAGTGCTGTTACCAAAAAATAGTGAGCAAAAATGTCTCCAAAAATATGTGATTGTCATGTAAATATTGTAAGTTCTGTTTCATTTTTTTTTCTTTGTGAGATATCTGAAGATGCCCTAACCGGGCGAAACGCGTCATTGAAATGAAAAATATTTGCAATCAAGACGATCCCACCAAGAAGCTAATTGTAGCCAAGTCGAAGATTCGGCTGATTCCTGACCGAAACCAATATTTTGGCCGAAAATGGCCGCAACCGAAACTGAATGTTCGGTCGTCCTTGGAAATGATCAAGCATACCTGTGATGCAACTTGCTGTTCAGAAGAGTTCTCCGACCCTCGCATCTTTACGAGTTTACGTACAGTCCTGAAGGCGGCATGGCGTCAGTTCCCCCCAGCACTACTCCAGACATTAGTGCAGTCCACACCACGTCTGTTGCGGTACTTCTGTGTGTTCGTGGGGGCCATGCGCAACAATAGGTGCAGCAGCTTCTTAGGCTGTTCAGTGGAGTACGTCTGACGATGCAGCCGCGGAAAGAAGCAGGCGGTGGCGTCCCGCGGGAGGGTGGGTGGGGGAATCGATGGCCCACTCTGGGTGGGGGCGGGGGGGGGGGGGCACACGCGATCGTCGCCTCCCGACGGTAGCGGGCAGGGCGGCCAATCTCGGCGGCACGCGACTCCACGCGTCTCCAAGGAGCCAGCCGACACGCCAGCACCGTGTCTCACGTCTGGCTGACCCAGCGGTGGACAAGTGGGCCACATTGTTAACTTACTTCTGTCACTGGGAGGGTCAAATAAATACAGGGTTTAGAAACAAGTATTTTATTTAATTTTTCCATAGTACGATGGGCGATCTTCTTACTTTAAACTGCCAATATCACAATTAATTTATTGTGATTTTTGAGTTTCTCCCGGCGTACTTGATAATCAAAATATCCACGGGTGTACTGCCGGTCTATAGTGTCCAACGGGCACAATATTTCGGCGATCATACATGTCACCATCATCAAGTGAACTGACGGACTGAGCTCCTGGAAACGAGCCGGCACGGAGATCCGCACGCTACGGCTGCTCGAAGGGAACTGGGTTCTAGCCCGGTAGCGGGCCATTTAAATACCCTCGGCCCGCGGAGCGACCCCTCCGCGGTCCGCGCCCCGCGCCGCGGCCGCGCAGTGGAACCGATTGCGACGGCGTCTTGAGATGATGTCGATGTGAGGGCTCTGTCCGCCGTGGTCGTCACTTCGTTACGTTTGCTAGATTTACTCTTAATTAACCCAATCGCTGGTTCCCAAGCTTTGCTAAGATTATAGCCAGAGTCACGGTTTATGAGGTCGTCACTTGTGCGAATTTGGACATTATAGACCGGCAGTACACCCGTGGATATTTTGATGATAATTAATTTATTTTCGACGACCGGTTTCGGTGCACGTAGGGAACCATCATCTGGTCACTGAAGAAAAGGAGGTACATTTAATTACAGTTATGTGAAATACAATAGTACCAAATACAGCAGTAATGCAACAAAATTACACACGCAACATTTCGTGAAGGCGCACGACATTATAACGGTACGTCAATCATAAATCTTTTAACATTTATAAGTGGTGTGTCAAACGAAAAAAACAGTTAAAATATGTTAAAATACTCATTTTCTTGATTTACAACTCTTAATTTTGCCGTGTTTGCAGTAAAAATTTCTGGGTACGAGGTCCGCCTGATATGGGTGCATAATAAAACAGTGTTTTGCATATCAGCCGGACCTCATACCCAGAAAATTTTAAAATACATTCTCCATTTATGTCACGTTGACAGAGCGCCTTCTTTCAACTAACCAGTGGTGTGACGCCTACAATAGGCTTACAAAAGAGTGATCTTCAGATAAAATCGTGTACAACTGTAACGAAATGGATTAAAGTTCGACTATTTATGCCTACGTTGCATTAGCAGACTCACATAAGATTGAAGTTAATCTGAATGCATACAGTGACAGAAAAAAATGTTTAAATAAGAGTATTAAACTTAAATCCGTACACAGCTGTCATGAAGTTGGCAACCAGTCATATTAAAATAATGTTATTTGGTTCAAATGTTTGCATAGCTTATGGGACTTAACTATGGGGTCATCAGTCCCTAAACTTACAGACTACTTATGAACTAACTAATACTAAGGACGGCACAAATATCCATGCCCGAAAAGCTACTCATAAATGAAAACAAAACCAAGAAAGTTAATTTATTCAAATATTTAGGTGAGTGGCTGACAATGAGATAGAAATTCTAGAAGAAAGAGTAAAAAAGATGAACGTAGCATTCCAGAAACATATACCAGAAGAAGGCATTATTATGGAACACCAAAATTAAACACTACAGCACAGTGGTGAAAGCAGAGGCTCTGTATGGTGCTAAAAGCTAGTTAAAAAAAAAAAAAAAAAAAAAAAAAAAAAAAAAGGCCAGCCGCAGTGGCCGAGTCACGTTCTGCACGGCCACTACGGTCGGAGGTTCGAATCCCCCCTCGGTCATGGACATGTGTGCCATCTTTAGTATTAGCTAGTTCATAAGTAGTTTGTAAGTTTAGGGACTGATCACACCGTCGTTAAGTCCCATAAGCTCTACAAACATTTGAACACTTTAGTCCAAAAAGGAGGGATAGAAAAAACTAATTAAGAAGGAAAGGAGACTGGTGAGAAGCATACTCGGCCCAAGGACAACAGGAACAGAATATAACAGACCCCGACCCAACGAAGAAAACTACGAACATACATACCATACGGAAAAGAAGAATGTCATTCTTTGGGGAGAATGGAAAATGACAGGTTGGCAAAACAAATCTTCAATAAAATAATGAAGCTTAAAGGACACCCAGTGTGGTTTACACAGACTTTAAGTGACCTCAAAGAAGGAAACATCAACATAATGGACACACACAACAGAAACTCATCCGGGAACAAAACTCAGAAAGCGATCTTCAGGGAAAAAAAAAAAAAAAAAAAAAAAAAAAAATCCAGGAAGCCACACAACATCGAGGAGCTCTGGAGGCAGAGATCAGATCGCATGAAATAAATGTGGGCCGGGATGAAGCGCTCGACTTGAAACCGAAAGGTCGTGGGTTCGAAACCCGGTTGGATCTCGAATTTTTTCACTCTGCGCTCTAACCCATCCTTCACTTCTCAACGACGTGAAGAGTCGCCAGGAACGTCACGTGGTTCGGATTCAACGTTAAGCTGTGGGTCCCCTTTCCCCGGTAGGATAACTAGGTGAGGCTAGAGACACGCAAGTCGCCGAAGTGGCGCCCAATTGAAAGACTTGCACCAGGCCAATGGGCCACACGAAATTATTATTTTTGTATCCCATCCTCGTCGCCACTTTTGTGTCTCGTTTCCGCCGGTTGTCCGAGGTGTCGTTGGCCGAGTAGAGAGAGACCGACACAGAGAAATAGGATGCACGCGTGTGCGGGTACAGAGTCTGAGGTGACCAGCCAGTGGGACAGCAGAAGCTAGAAACCCTAAGCTAGATTAGAACAAGTTGCATATTTCGTAGAAATATGATACTTAACTTTTATAAAGTTCATGACTGCCAACTAAGTGTACTGCTGAGACATAGGTTAACTACAGAGAAGCCTGCCTACTGATGAGAGTCCTAATCGGTGCCTGTTCTAATCCCAAGCCTTAACTGGTACTTATCTGATTCCCAAATGAACGATGCAGTTCAGTGGTGGCCACGAGCGGAACTGCAGCAGAGGGCGCGGCGAAAGTACGTGTCCCGCACTTCAGACTTGTGCGACACCACAATTATCATTATTAATGTGGGCAGAAAAGAAGAAGAAGGAAGAAAGCAAGAACTGATGTATTGATTTAACGTGTTATGTAAAAGTGCCATTCGAATAATAATAATAATAATAATAAAATATGAGCAAAATGTGTAGATTTCCTAACCGCTTCACTAAAGTCGAAACAGACACTGCCAATAAAGCGTACGAAAGTTAGCTGTGATCCTGGCAAAAACTGAAGAGCTGTTTCTTCCCCTTCTCTAGACGCAAGCATTATGATCCCCGCGCAGCGGTAAGTTACGGTAACGTCTCCGCATCCACTTTTCAATATCGCCGGCCTAAAAGCGGCCGCCGTTACCCGCGAAGAGGAACGTATTGAGAAAAATGTGAGGCTGGCGTCCACTCTTCTCCCTGCGGAAGCCACTTAAGGAGTGCGGTCGCTTCTGGTAGCCTCGCCGCCTCCGCCCTGGGACTCGCCGCCCGTCCTCCCGTAATGTCCTCATCCCCCGGCACCGCCGCTGGTGTGCCCGATTCCGGCGTAACCGAGTGGAAGCGCCTTCCCGGAGAGACCGTAAATAGCGCCCGGCGAAGAGGACGCGAAAAGAGGACGCCCGGCGTCGCGTGCCACGTACCGCGCCCCTATTGATTTATATTCCATCGGGCCGCCTATCAATATTTACATCTCGTCAATCGGACGACACGGCTGCATTAAATATCGAGCAGTTCCGGCGTCGCGGTACACCCGGAAAGCCGAAATTTCACCCCCCCCCCCACCCCCGCCGTCTGGCCTTCTGATTACCCCAGCGGGCGACTGGTAAACGCCCCCCAGCAGCCGGCGATCGGCGACGGAATAAATTATCGGCCGAATTTTATTAATCTAATTTCTAAAATGTCTGCCCTCGAACCGAACACGGGAGGGGCGAAAATAGATTCCAGCCGGAAATAAACGTTACGCAGGACGGCACAAAAAAAAAAAAAAAAATATTTTTTTCGATACTGTAACGTTTGCAGGCTTGGGAGAAACGAATTAGGCAATCCATTACGTAGCCGGGAATGAAAAGTCGAGGAATGACAATTATTTCACCAATTAGTTGGAGAGGTTCTGAAGAAGTGGCGCCGGCGTCTAGCAACGGAAACGGGACGGAATCTCCGTTTTTTTTTCTCCTTTCCTTTCACCCCCCCCCCTCCTTTTCATTCCGTCGTTGTCCTTCGACGAATACGAGATGAGACCGCCCCTCGTTGCTTTGTTAGCATTTTACGCGACCGCTGGGAATCGATTACGCAGTCAGCTAGAGACGAAACTCTTTTGTTAAAAAAAAAGAAGAAAAAAATTACAACAGCTCTATCTGTCAGCATTCCTGAATGCCCGATGAGCTTTATTTTCGACACGAATCGTTCACTCTAAATAGATCCTCGAAAATCGAACGCCTTTCAGCCGCTTCCCGAATCAGTAATGAAACAAACGGACGCTGCGACAACGTCTTTCGGCAAACTTTCGCTGAAAAACGATTAACTCAAGTGAAGCAATCAAGTATAAAGGAATTAGAGAAACCGTTTAATTACTTAATACCTTACGTTTCGTCTCAGGCTGTACGAACGTGTAACGAACTTCGAAACCCATTCTTCCTGCAACCAGGGCCAGTACAACGAGCCACTTGAATCGGAAGTTGATCGCACATATATGTTGATGATGAAAGAAGTTATCACAGATAGGAATTTCCATGGCAGAGGCGTCAACGAAGAACTCTAACGTCTCAGAAGACAAGCTTTCTCACATATGTCATAGCTTAAAACAAGACAACTGTGTAACATTCTACAATAATTCTATTAATGGGCGAACCGGTTTTTGGCTGTTACTGACTAATGAGTTATAAACATATAGGTGTGAAAATTTAGGACTCAAAGATCTTACAGTGGTGTATACAGAATTTCTCAGTTCATTTTTCAATATGATAAGTGACAAAGGTTTAGAACTTAACTGAGAAGAATTATTCAGTTGAAATTGCTTTATAAAACTACTTGGAAAAGATATATTTGACACATTAAATATACAAAATTACAACAATTGTCCTAAAAGAAATATTTTTTGAAATAATACGCTGACATGTTTAATCAAATTACCTGAAAAAATGGTCTTATCTTCAATAGGGAAAATATGTGAAATATCTGAGAGTGAGATTAAGCTGAATGTAATAATTTTGATGCATTAATTGGGTTTGTACTGTAATACTATTCAATGGAGCCAGTAACCATAATTCAGTCAGTTAAAAAAAATTGGAGGATCACATCTATTTAATTAAGCTTAAACTCATCTAACTTGTTTCAAATATCTGACATATTCAAAATGAGATCATTTATTCAGGCAAATATGGTGAAACATACCAACAAACCTTATTATTTAAGTTTATATTTCTTTTTAGGGTAAGTGTAGTACTTCGTCATATTTAATGAGTCACGTATTTTGTATATATTTAGTAGTCTCATGCTGCAATTTCAATGGAATATTTCTTCTTAGTTTAGTTCTACACCTTTTAAACTTATCACCTTTAAAAATGAACTGATATGCTCTGTACAGTACACACCGGTTTAAGATCTCTTTCAGAGCCACGTGTTTATGCCTCTGTTGTCTGTACCTGATGGAAACAGGTTCATCAAATAGTAACAATAATAGATGTAGAATAATACACAAATGTCATTCATTTCATTAATGAATCAAATATTCTATTACGAACCGACGGAACAGTCTCTTAATTCAGTTTGGCACATTTAATATACATGTGCAAAATATGTTATATTATGTAACGTTAGACTTTAAAGAAAATAATGAAGAATGTCAGTTTTAATAAAACGTAAAACAGAACATAATTACACTCTAATTCAGAATGAAAAAGTGTATCAAGAACGGTTCCTCCCACTGGCCTAATGGGATGCAACAGCATTTTGACTTTATTGCGAGATATCTTAGAAATACGAAGAGTGGACATTATTGGTTTGTACATATATTTCAATCATATACCCATCTACTTGGATTCTGGCATTACATCTGTAACTCTGATCCAGAAACTGTACTTTGATTTCGATTTTCCTAGACCTTCTTTCTCCAAGAGGTATAATTATTTGACCAGATAAACAGGTATTCTGGTCATTTCTAGTACTGAAGAGATTAAAGTCGTGAAGAAACACTGCAGACTGTTGCTATTAGAATCCCACATTCATGATTCCTTCTTAACTCAACCATTTCTATGATGTTTGTTGACATTGCCAACGTTTGGTGATGCGATCTGTGATTTCATATACAGACGATGAAATTCCCAAAGTCAGGATCACAATTTCATTTTAATTATTTGGTAACGACTTTCGGATCTTTAACGAGCCGTCTTCAGCTCATTAGTTGTTAGGTAATCATACTAATAAAACATACACTTAAAACGTTTCTTTTTTTTTTAAATGTTTGTTAAGCTTATGGGACTTAACTACGGGGTTATCAGTCCCTAAACTTACAAACTACTTATGAACTACTTACGAACTAGGACGGCACAAATATCCATGCCCGAGGGGGGATTCGAACCCCCGACCGTAGTGGCCGTGCTGACCGTGACTGGAGCGCCTCAGTCACCTCGGCCACCGCGGCCGGCTAAAACGTTTCTGTCATCATTTCTGTAAATTATATTTTTACATCCATGAACCACA
This sequence comes from Locusta migratoria, assembly GCA_026315105.1. Lineage (NCBI taxonomy): Eukaryota > Metazoa > Arthropoda > Insecta > Orthoptera > Acrididae > Locusta > Locusta migratoria. The sequence continues at coordinate 871,290,311 of CM048744.1, forward strand.
AAACACTTTTTGGCAGAGAAATAGGGCAAGTCATGTAACAGAAAATATATATGAATAGTAAAACTGCCATACTGGAAACATCAACTTAAAATCTATTAATATAGGTAAATACCCATGTAAAATTTTTGTTACACGACTTCGCCTGTTTCAAGATTGAAAAATCTTTTATCATTCATCGATTTGAAAATATGATTTAAAGATATGATGGCAGAAAAATGTTTTAACGCTATGTTTTATTTCTATGGCGTCGAGTATTATTACCTAACACATAATCTGAAGATGGGCCGTTAAAGAGCCTTAACTGGTTATCATATAAATAACTTAAAATTGCGATTTTGACTTTTTAGAATATCGTCGTTGGTATGTCATTACCTCTTCTTGGCTTCACCATTCTTGCGTTACCAATCTCTACTTCAGACATTGTAATTATATACAAAATAAGCAATAAACCACAGTCATTTACGCCGCTGTGGAATAGCCGTGCGCACTGGGGCGCCATGCTGCGGAGCGCACGGCTATTTGCCGTCGGAGTTAGAGTCCTCCCTCATACCTGGGTGTATCTGTTGTCTTTAGGTTAGTTTAACACAGTTTAAGTAGTTTGTAAGCTAGGGACTAATATCCAAGCAATTAAGCCCCATAGACATACAAACATTTAAATTTGAACACAGTCCTGAACAACTATCAACGCAGTACTCTTTCTAAAGACATACCAAGCTGAAATCGTCCTCCTTTTAATGTTCTGTGGTGACATTCTCCTTTAATCTGTTATACTGGGATTCTGCAAAATGTTATATCGCAAGTGGCGTTTCTCGTTTTTTGGTGGGACATGCTCTTGAACTATTCTTCTAACCATAAAGTGTTTATTGATAATGTTACTCTGCGTTTTTGTTTCATAATGATTATCCCCATTTTTCCCGGGTACCATTCATCTACAACTTGTACAGAAACAAGAATTCAGCTGAAAAGTAAAGAGTCATTAAATGTCTGAGATAGACGTCACAAGGTACCATACTTTTTCACCATTACAAATGAAATTATTAAAAAACTTTGAGAAAATTTTCAAAATTATAAGTCGTATGGACCAAAATTATTGGGTTTCGAAAAAGGCTCCTTTAATTTTGAAAAATGTTCAAATGTTTGTAAATCTATCGGACCAAACTGCGTGGTCATCAGCCCGTAGCTTACAAACTATTTAAACCTAGGTAAACTAACCTAAGGACAAACACACACACCCATGCCCCAGGAAGGACTCGAACCTCCACGGCGAGCAACCGTGCGCTCCGCAGCGAGACAGTTACTTATCTACCGGTCGCAAGTGATAGAGGACGCATAGCTGCCATCTCGCAATTATGAACGAACGCTTCGGCTGCGTTTTTCTTGTATTGTCCCGAGTACGTTATTACGACATTGGTTATCATTTTTTCAGTCGGTAAAAAAATAGCCTACGTAGATATTTCAACGTTGTTCGGCGATCCCCCTGAATAGACCCCAGCCGGCCGCGGTGGCCGAGGTGACTGAGGCGCTCCAGTCACGGTCAGCACGGCCACTACGGTCGGGGGTTCGAATCCCCCTTCGGGCATGGATATTTGTGCCGTCCTAGTTCGTAAGTAGTTCATAAGTAGTTTGTAAGTTTAGGGACTGATGACCTCGTAGTTAAGTCCCATAAGCTTAACAAACATTTGAACATTTTTTTTGAATAGACCCCGTGGCCCACTAAGTTTGGGAACCGATGTTTTAAAGCCATCTTCAAAAGTACCGCATATACATATTTTTATCACAAGCGTATTTTTTCCATTTAAAACGCCCATGGTATGAATTCTATCTGCTTGCTGTAACTGGCTTTTTATATGCTAATTTTACGTTTCTTTGCAAAATTACACATGTTATTGAAGTAAAACACGAAAACTATTGCACTGCTAGAGCTTTTTACATTCTGATGGTCAAACATATATACGTTTATTCAGAATACCGAAAATAAACGATGGCAGGACAGAAAACAGAACCCGTAATGTTACTCATTCTCTCTCTTTCTCTTGTAAACACGTAAACGAAAACACACACACACACACACACACACACACACACACACACACACACACACACACACACACACAGAGAGAGAGAGAGAGAGAGAGAGAGAGAGAGAGAGAGAGAGAGAGAGAGAGAGAGAGAGAGAAGGGGGCGGGGCTCCAATGCTAAATTCACGATTTTTTGCTGTTTCAGATACCAATCCAGACCTTCTTTTACTCAGATACACCACAAATTTCCTGTGTCCTATTTCTGTTTAATTCCTCCTCACTATTTACGCGATCTACCCATCTAATCTTCAACGTTCGTCTGTAACACCACATTTCAAAAGTTTGTATCATCTTCTTGTCGTCCTTCGTACAAGACAGTACTCCTCACTCATTCTAGCAATGTTGTTTATTGCTAACGAGTATGGAATACGTTATACAGGGTGTTACAAAAAGGTAGGGGCAAACTTTCAGGAAACATTCCTCACACACGAAGAAAATATTTTATGTGGACATGTGTCCGGAATCGCTTAATTTCCATTTTAGAGTTCATTTTAGTATTTCTCTTTAAATGTAAATTGAAATAATTCGTGTAGACAATTGTCAAAATACCCAATTTAGTTGGTATGTACTGTACTTCCTCGATTCACCGGCAGTTGGCCCAATTGGAATTGTTAGTAATGTCTTGATTGGGCCTCATGTTCTTCCACCTACGCTGACTGGAGCACGTTATCATGATTTCATATGGGTACTCTACCTGTGCTACTAGAACATGTGTCTTTACAAGTACGACACAACACGGGGTTCATACACGAAGGAGCTCCTGCACATTTCAGTCGACGTGTTCGTACACTTCTCAACAACAGATTCGGTGACCGATGGATTGGTAGAGGCGGACCAATTCCATGGCCTCCACGCTCTCCTGACCTCAACCCTCTTGACTTTCATTTATGGGGGGCATTTGAAAGCTCTTGTCTACGCAAACTCGGTACCAAGTGTAGAGACTCTTCGTGTTCGTATTGTGGACGGCTGTGATACGCCATTCTCCAGGGCTGCATCAGCGCATCATGGATTCCATGCGACGGAGGGTGGATGCATGTATCCTCGCTAACGGAGGACATTTCGAACATTTCCTGTAACTGTTTGAAGTCACGCTGGTACGTCCTGTTGCTGTGTGTTTGCATACCATGATTAATGTGATTTGAAGAAAAGTAATAAAATGAGCTCTAACATGGAAATTAAGCGTTTCCGAACACACGCCCACATTACATATTTTCTTTCTTTGTGTGTGAGGAATGTTTCCTGAAAGTTTGGCCGTACCTTTTTGTAACACACTGTAAATATATTTGCTCTACGTTTAGCAATAAAAATGACATTTATCTCAGTCTCTGGGAAACGACAGATGCCCGTCTTTGATAATAGGCTACTCATATATTTCCAGCAATCTGATTGACACTGTCTCTAACAGAGGTGGACCCGACATAAAGCAAAGGCTGATGACTATCTTAATCTTTATCTATAAATGTGAATGTCTGTTCGGTGTACGTTTATCACGTCTGAACCACAAGACAAAGAGCTAAAAATTTGTACAGTTACTAATTTATACCTGAGGAAGGTTTTAGGCACGGTTTTATAACGATCTAATAGATATTTAGTAATTTGAAGAATATAACGCGAAATGTGGAACAATAATTACTCTTTGAAAATTATATTTACTGTTTGAAAATGGTTTTATTGGTTGCATTGTTGCTTGAGGGTTGATAATGATAAAAGGATGGAGTATATTGGGATGGAAAAATATCGGTGTATATAAAATTCTACGTGTGTTTGTGTGTGTTAATATTTCGGTCTGAAGCGAAAACTACAGAACGCAAACGAATGGTCTGTGTGTAATTGTTATCCGAAGTCTCCCGTTGTACACCATAGCAGTTCCATGCCGATAGCTATAAAGGGGTGGAAGATATGGTGGTTGAAAGTCGTCAGCTTACAAAAAATTCGGACTGAAGGCCAGCGATGACGTTTGCGACTCTATAGCAAGGAGGTTACAAACAGCAAAACGTGATGCCACAGACCTCTTTGGTCTGTGCGTGCTACAATGTCTTCTGCTCTTTCTCTGGAAAGGTAAGAATACGAATAAGGAAATATAAGAATGAATAAATAAATAAAGCAGTAAAAAAGCAATTTATTTTAATACATATCTTTTAAAAAATCGATTTGAAATTTCGTGCATTATCTATCATAATCAACCAACACGCGAGCGGAGCAGCAGTTTTAAGCTAGTCTCCTCTAATGGCTGTCCGCATACTTTGATGAGACAGTGTACATGTGGCACAACTATTCTGCTGGGAGAAAGATTAAAACAGGAACTCTACTTGCCGCAGTACATTTTCTGTGCGTGTGGAGAGCTTTCACAGAAGCACGAGCAAAGGTCGCCAAGACGCGCAGCTTCGCCGCCGTGTGTTGTCCACGGCGGAAGACGGGTGCCCCGCACGGAAGCGCCACCTCGGCAATAGTAATCAGGGTAATGGAGGAGGCCCTGTGTGCGCCCACTCCTGCGTCACCTTCCCCTACCCCTCCAACCCTCCCCTTCTGCTGCGCCCCCTCCCTCTTCCTGAAAGCTGTGCTCTCGCGAGGTCAGTCGCCAAAGAGGCGCCTTTTCGCCAAAGTTGCTGGCGAGCTGCCTATGAACACTGACATGCCAGTCAACATTCATCAGTCTGATGCAGGCATCTTCAATCTCCCTGCAGCTTGATCGAATTAAAACTGATCGACCAAGGAGCCGTATGAATATCAAGAACTCAGACGGAAAACCAGTACTAAGCAAAGAGGGGAAGGCTGAACTGTGGAAAGAATATATAGAGGGCCTTTACAAAGGTCATAAACTTGAAATCAGTATTCTAGAAATGGAGGAAGATGAGATAGGAAATATGATACTGCGAGAAGAATTTGACAGAACACTGAAGGACTTGAGTCGAAACAAGGCCCCTGGAGTAGATGATATTCAGTCTGAACTGCTGATTTCGTTAGGAGAGCCAGTCTTGAAAAATTGTATCACCTAGTATGCAATATGTATGAGACAGGGGAAATACCTCCGACTTCAAGAATAATATTATAATTCTAATTCCAAAGAAAGCAAGTGCAGACAAGGTTGAAAATTAACGAACTATCAGTTTAGTAAGTCATGGGTGCCAAATACTGACACGAATTATTTACAGACAAATGGAAAAACTTGTGGAATCCAACCTCGGGGAAGATCAGTTTGCATTTAGGAGAAATGTAGGAACACGAGAGGCAATTCTCACAATACGATTTATCTTAGAAGCTATGATAAGGAAAGGGAAACCTACGTTTTTAGCGTTTGTCGATTTGGAGAAGGCTTTTGACAATGTCGACTGGAATACACTCTTCCAAATTCTGAAGGTATCAGGGGTAAATGCCCGCCGCGGTGGTCGAGGGGACTGAGGCGCTCCAGTCACGGTCTGCACGGCCACTACGGTCGGGGGTTCGAATCCCCCCTCGGGCATGGATATTTGTGCCGTCCTCAGTCTTAGCTAGTTCATAAATAGTTTGTAAGCTTAGGGACTGATGACCCCGTAGTTAAGTCCCATAAGTTCTACAAACATTTTAACGTTTTTTCAGGGGTAAAATATAGGGAGCGAAGAGTTATATTCAACCTATACGAAAAGCAGGCAGCGGTTATTAGGGGAAAGAAAGGGACGCAGAGGTTGGGAAGGGAGTAACAAAGGGTTGTAGCCTTTCTCAAATGTTGTTCAATCTGTAGATTGAATAGGCAGTGAAGGAATGGAAAGAGAAATTTGGAGAGGGAATTAAAGTTCAGGGAGGAAAAATAAAAAGTTTGCGGTTTGACGATGACATAGTAATTTTGTCAGAGATTGCAAAGGATCTGGAAGAACAATTGAATGGAATGGAAAGTGTCTTGAAAGGAAGATATAAGATGAGCATTAACAAGAGTAAAACGAAGGTAATGGAATGCAATGTCAGAAAATCAGGCGATGCTGAAGGAATTAGATTAGGTTATGAGACAATAAAAGTAGTAGATGCATTTTGTTATTTGGGTAGCAAGATAACTTCTGATGGCCGAAGAAAGAAGATATAAAATGCAGAATGGCTATGGGAAGAAGCGCCGTTGAAGAGACTGGTGACCCCGTTGAGGACATCGCTGCCTCGGCTCCGTACTTGAGCCACCTATCCTCTGGCACACGAGGCCCAGCAGTTGTGACTGGAGCGGCGAGTAAAGGCGGGAGCCGGCAAACACTGGCCGCTGTTTGCCGCATTACCATTCAGCGCGGGTCTCACGACGGAGCTCAGCCATCGTATTGACTGCCGCGTAAATTGCTTTTTAAACAATCTCTGTGTGTGCCGCACTTTCTGTTGACCGTGCGCCTCCCTGACGTCCGAGAAAAGTGAGAAGGCTGATTCCTTAAGAACTGTAAACGCTACACCAGCTTTATTGTTCAACTTAACATTAAACTGTGTTGATACCGACCTCCGTCTGTTTGATATTTTTAATCTTATAATAGTCATATAATAGTGAAACTGAGAGAGGGACTCCTGTTTTAAGTACTCATTCTTTATATACTCACGGTTACGCCATCTTCAGTGGGCTTTTCATTTATTATCCTGGAGATACGTGTACACAAAATATATATAAGCTACTAAAAATGATATGATATAGGCATTTTAAATGAAAAAAATACTCATTTGATAAAAATAAACATGCATTTGTGGTTTTCCTCAAGATAGCTTTAAAACATAGCCCAAACAACATTAAAATATCTACATAGAATATTTTTACCGTCTGAAAAAATATGAAACTCTACTTACAAAATCGGTCCCAAAAAAGAAACCAATGTGGTAATAACGTACTCGGGGTAATACAAGAAAGACGCAGCCGTGGCATTCGTTTATAATTGCGATATGACAGCTATGCGTCCTCTTTCACTTGCGACCGGTGTCCTGTAAGTAACTTTCCACTAATTTTCTATTTCTAAAACTGCGAGTCGTACGCTACTTTCTTGTTGTTTAGTTTGTGTATTCCTTTTTACAGTGCCGGTTTGCTGTATTTTACGATATATTTGTTGTTGTTGTTGTGGTCTCCAGTCCAGAGACTGGTTTGATGCAGCTCTCCACCCTACTCTATCCTGAGCAAGCCTTTTCATCTCCTCATAAGAACGACAACCCACATCCACTTGAATCTGCTTACTATACGCGTCTCTTGGTCTCCCTCTGCGATTTTTACCCCACACACTTCCCTCCAAAGCTAAATTCACAATTCCTTGATGTCTAAGAATGTGTCCTACCAATCTATCCCTTCTTTTAGTCAATGTATGCCAAAAATTTCTTTTCTCCCCAATTCGGTTCAGTACCTCCTCATTAGTTACGCGATCCACCCACCTAATCTTCAGCATTCTTCTGTAGCACCACATTTCAAAAGCCTCTATCCTCTTTCTGTCCACACTGCTTATCGTCCATGTTTCACTCCCATACAAGGCAACACTCCATACAAATGCCTTCAGAAAGGACTTCCTTAGACTTAAATCAATATTCGATGTTAACAAATTTCTCTTTTTCAAAAACGCCTTTCTACCCATTGCCATTCTGCATTTTATATCATCTGTACTGCGACCATCATTTGTTATTTTACTGCCCAAGTAACAAAACTCATCTACCTCCTTTATTGCTTCGTTTCCCAATCTAATTCCTTCAGCATCACCTGATTTTCTTACACTGCACTCCATTACCCTAGTTTTACCCTTGTTAATGTTCATCTTATATGCACCTTTCAGCACACTGTCCATTCCGTTCAATTGCTCTTCCAGGTTCTTTGCTGTATCTGACAGAATTACTATGTCGTCGGCAAAACGCAATGTTTTTAATTCTTCACCCTGAACGTTAATTCCTTCTCCAAATTTCTCCTTGCTTTCCTTTATAGCTTGCTCAATGTACAAATTGAACAACACTGGGGAAAGGCTACAACCCTGTCTTACTCCCTTTCCAACCACTGCAACCCTTTCATGCCCTTCAACTCTGACAACCGCTGTTTGGTTTTTGTACAAGTTGCAAATAACCTTAAGCTCCCTATATTTTACTCCTGCTTGCTTCAGAACTCGAAAGAGTTTATTCCAATCAACATTGTCAAAAGCCTTCTCCAAATCTACAAAAGCTAGAAATGTTGGTTTGCCTTTTCTTAATCTATCTTCTAGGATAAGCCGTAAAGTGAGTATTGCCTCCCGTGTTCCTACATTTCTCCTGAACCCAAACTGATCTTCCCCGAGGTCTGCTTCTACCAGTTTTTCCATCCTTCTGTATATAATTCGTGTTAATATTTTGCAACCATGACTTATTAAACTGATGGTTCTGTAGTTTTCACACCTGTCTGCACCCGCTTTCTTTGGAATGGGGATTATAACATTTTTCTTAAAGTCTGAGGGTACTTCGCCTGTCTCATACATCTTACACACAATGTGAAACAATTTTGTCATGGCTGGTTCTCCCAGAGACTTCAGTAACTCTGACGGGATATCATCTACTCCAGGGGCCTTGTTTCGACTTAGATCTTTCAGTGCTCTGTCAAATTCATCTCTCAGTATAGTATCTCCTATTTCATCATCATCTACATCCTCTTCCCTTCCTACAATAGTGTCTCGAAGTTCATTTCCTTTGTAGAGCCCCTCTATATACTCTTTCCACCTTTCAGCTTTCCCTTCTTTGCTGAGAACTGGTTTTCCATCAGTGTCCTTGATATTCATAGAGCTGTTTTTCTTATCGCCAAATGTTTCTTTTATTTTCCGGTAGGCTGTATCTATTTTTCCCCTATTTATACATTCTTCTACATCCTTGCATTTGCCTTCTAGCCATTCCTGCTTAGCCATTTTGCACTTCCTGTCAATCTCATTTCTTAGTCGTCTGTACTCCATGTTGCCTGTTTCATTTATTGCATTTTTATATTTTCTCCTTTGATCGATTAAATTTAGTATCTCCTGTGATATCCAAGGATTCTTTGTAGGTCTTGCCTTCCTACCTATTTTGTCCTCTGCTGCCTTCACTATTTCATCTCTCAATTTTACCCATTCCTCCTCAACTGTTTTATTTTCCCCTGTTTCTGTCAATTGTTGCCTGAAGCTCCCTCTGAAATTCTTAAGAACTTCAGGTTCCTTCAATTTATCTAGGTCCCATCTCCTTATTATCCTACCTTTCTGTAGTTTCTTCAGTTTCAGCCTACAGTTCATAACCAACAAGTTATGGTCAGAGTCTATGTCTGCCCCTGGGTATGTCCTACACTTCAAAACCTGGTTCCGAAATCTATGTCTTACCATTATAAAATCTATCTGGTATCTCCCGGTGTCTCCTGGTCTCTTCCACGTATACAACCTTCTTTTGTGATTCTTAAACCAGGTGTTTGTTATAACTAAATTATGTTCCGTGCAAAATTCTACCAGGCGGCTTCCTCTTTCATTCCTTTTGCCCAGACCATATTCACCCACTATCTTCCCTTCCCTTCCTTGTCCTACTACCGAATTCCAGTCTCCCATAACAATTAAGTTTTCCTCTCCCTTAATTGTCTGAATAATTTCCTTTAGCTCCTCATATATTTCTTCGATCTCCTCATCATCGGCAGAGCTAGTTGGCATATAAACCTGTACTACTGTTGTCGGTGTTGGCTTCGTATCTATCTTGACAATGATAATGCGATCGCTGTGCTGGTCATAGTAGTTTACCCGCATTCCTATTTTCTTATTCATTATCAATCCTACTCCTGTGATACCCCCAACTGATTTTGTATTTATAATCCTGTACTCGCCTGACCAGAAATCCTGTTCATCCTGCCACCGAACTTCACTAATCCCCACTATATCTAACTTCAACCTATCCATTCCCCTTTTTAAATTTTCTAATTTTCCTACTCGATTAAGGGATCTAACATTCCACGCTCCGCCCCGTAGAATGCCAGTATTGTCTTTCCTGATGATCACATCCTCCTGAGTAGTCCCCGCCCGGAGATCCGAATGGGGGACTATTTTACCTCCGGAATATTTTACCCGAGAGGATGCCATCATCGTATGTTCACACAGTAGAGCTGCATGTCCTCGGGAAAGGTAACGGCTGTAGTTTCCCCTTGCTTTCAGCCGTTCGCAGTAGCTGTGTGGCAAAGCCACATTAGCTGATGTTACAAGGCCAGCTCAGTCAATCATCCAGACTGTTGCCCCTGTAACTACTGAAAAGGCTGCTGCCCCTCTTCAGGAACCACACGTTTGTCTGGCCTCTCCACAGATACCCCTCCGCTGTGGTTGCACCTACGGTACGGCTATCTGTATCGTTGAGGCACGCAAGCCACCCCACCTCGGCAATGTCTGTGGTTCATGGGAGTGGACGATATATTTATATTTTCTAATTATTTCACTATTGGCGCGTGGATTAAGACGGCAACTTTCCGTATCTAGTGGGGGAGGGAGATTATAGCTTTGAAGGAATTAACGGGAACAACAACCACTTAGTTACAGGAACCCCCGTTTCTCTATTTTTCTTTCGTTTGTTTCTAATATTTTACAAACTTTTGCGTGCTACATTACTTACACCTAAAACTGAAAAATAAAATATTCAAGTCTTTGTAAAAAGGTTCAAATGTTTTTGAAGTTATGGGAACTAATTGGAATGGTTGTAGCTAAACTTACAAACTTACTGAAACTAACTTATCCTAATAACAACACACATACCCATGCCAGACGGAAGACTCGTGCCTCTGACGGAGAACAGCGGCGTGCACCGCAACAAGGTATTTTGCCGCGGCAATAGTTCGTAAATCTATGGGACTTAACTACTAAGGCTATCAGTCCCTACGCTTACGAACTACTTATACTGAGTTACACTAAGTTAAGGACAACTCTCTCTCTCTCTCTCTCTCTCTCATACCCGAGGGAGGACTCGAACGTATACTTGTTCCATAGATCACATATGTGACATTTCGTAATCATGTGGAACGTGTCAGTCTAGTAAATGTTGTCTACACTTGACAATCAATATTTTAAGGATTTTTTTTTACATTTTTTGTTGTTTTTTATTTTTATTTTATTATATATTTTTTAATTTTTTAAAGTTTTATCTAAAAATTCATCTACATTGTAGAAGGAGTTGCCATTCAGAAATTCCTTTAATTTCTTTTTAAATACTATTTGGCTGTCTGTCAGACTTTTGATGCTACTTGGTAAGTGACCAAAGACTTTTGTGGCAGCATAATTCACCCCTTTCTGAGCCAAAGGTAGATTTAACCTTGAATAGTGAATATCATCATTTCTCCTATTGTTGTAGCTATGCACACTATTACGTTTGAATTGGGTCAGATTGTTAATAGCAAATTTCATGGGTGAAGCTACAGTGAAGATCCCTAGATCCCTAAATAAATGTCTGCAGGATGCTCTTGGGTGAGCTCCAGCAATTATTCTGATTACACGCTTTTGTGCAACGAATACTTTTTTACTCAATGTTGAATTGCCCCAGAATATGATCCCATATGAAAGCAATGAATGAAAATGAGCGTAGTAAGCTAATTTACTGAGAGGTATATCACCAAATTTTGGAATGGCTCTGCTAGCATAAGTAGCTGAACTCAAACGTTTCAGGAGGTCTTCAATATGTTTCTCCCAATTTAGTCCCTCGTCAAAACAAACGTGCGCTTCGGTTGCACAGTAGTAGAGTGCCAGACTACAAATCCAAAGGTCGCGGGTTCGATCCCCGCCAGCTCCTAGGATTTTTATGTGTCATTTTCCACTACTTTCACCTATGGCAGTATTGCTCATGTGAAAAATACCGAGTAGCACCGTGGTTCGGAACCCACGTTAAACTATAGGTCCCCCTATAACTGGCTGGGTAAGTCAGGTCGGAGGAAGGCAACGGCATACCACCTCCAAACAGGACCATGCCTAGTAAAGCACTGTGGTGTTCAAACCAATCTTCGGATTGTTGACTGCTTTACCTTTTACCAATGCAAACACCTAAAAATTTTGAATATTCTACCTTAGCTACAGATTTATGTTCAAAGTCTCAAAGCACATAAAGTTTCAATACATATATAGAATGTATCAGTAATCCCAAGCATTTCACAAATTTAATTTATTTAATCATTTAATTTGTACAAAATAATTTTTTATTGGAGAAAGTAATTTTTTTGTTTAATAAATGTTACCTTCACGAATTTCGGAAGTCTTACTCAGTAAACTATTTCCAAATCAGTTTCGTATTGCAAATTACTTTTATGTCTTTATTCATTGCTGTGCAGTGAGTGTAGAATGGGTCGCGAAGGTTTTTCCAGAATAATTGTGGGTTCCACTACAGAAACGATGCCTGGTGAATATAAATACAGGTGGAATCTCTTCCTTCGTTCCGGTCCTCAGCGACAGAAACAAATGAGCAGACGCCCGACGTCTACTGTGCCACACATCGTTACAACAGCCGTTGTTCTGCATTCCGGCGCATCTTTGTTTCGCGAGTGCGACGACACTTTTCATACAGAAAAGAGCAGCGCAGAAAAGGTCAGCCGTCAGCGGTAGGCCCGCTGGGAGGGGGGGGGGGAGGGGGGGGGGGCGCAAGAGCGACGCGAGAATGCGCGCGCCGGCCTCCGTAAATCATGCCGGCGCCGCCAGGGGCGCCCTAATCACCCTAATGGAAGGAAGGCCAAGGCGCCCCAGGCGTCTTCTGCGTCTGCGGTGCGCGGGCGAGGGTGCTCACAACCAGTAGCTGTCGTCACCGCATGCGTAACCTGAAAGTCGCAAAACCTCCCCCAGCAAAAAGCTTGTAGCACCAATATCATGGGCTACCTAACTGCTGAAGGAAGGCACATGTACATCGCAGATAGTCCAGCCCTGTGACAAAGGGAGAGTGCCCTAATAAAATTAATTCCGTGATTTTGACAGCAGATTCGGCCCTTACGTGAAATTACGATTGGAATGATATCCGTCGCTGGCTGATAGGCCCAGTACTTTACAAGTAACATAATTTAATTGCCAATTTAATTACATAAAGTGCATTTTCCCCGACAAGTAAGAACCTCCACAGGCTTGGCTAACACCTTGACTCCCTTCTGGCGGAGGATTTATAATTTTGTCATGTCCTGTTTAATTACTACGGAAATGGAGCAATATGGCATACTCTTGAAAGCCCCGTTTGGCCGTTAGTTCAAATTCGCTTCTTCCTCACCAACGGCGGATGGACACTAGGGTGGGCCGAAAAAAGTGAATGTTTGAGTATCGAGTTGTAATGGGGCTCGAAAGTTGCGTATTTATGTGCTGATTAACGAAAAAATAATTTAAAAAATCTAACTTAATATCTTCAGTTCGCGCAAAGGGCTTAAAGGTTCTAAAAAAACGATAAATTTATAGAATTTCTGAAAGGTCATATAAAAATATATATTTAAGTATCACGTCCTAATAGGACTCGAAAACTGCGTATCCATGTATAGTTTAACATAAAAATATTTTGGATAGTCCTAGCTTATGTAATCAGTTCGCGCTAAAGGCCGTAACTATCGAAATATGACAACATTTCTAAATGTTCAAAATATTACGGGAATTTGCTAATATCTCGAATTTATATCAATGTTTTAAATATGTTAGGTTTTATTTATTGTGATTTGATTATTTAAAGAGATAACACCATAACTTTGCAGCTCTTAGCCCATTTCACCAGCAAATTTGGTTAAAGACCGAGAACTCACCACGAGAAGGTGGCTGCAATTCGAGTTCCACCCACACCCTTCCCAACCAACCAACAATACTAATTATATATTCATATTTACAATATATACATTTATTTACATTTTTATACCTTTATTTGCATACAAGTCAAAGATGTAGTTGGCTTGAATTCTGATTTGTGTCCAAATTTTGGCATTATTGATCTTGACAGCAGAGTCGTCCTAATGATTCCATCTCTGCTATCTTGCCCACATACTTTTCCTGCAGCCTCTGTTACTAATTTTACACATCTTTCTACAGCCTGAGTGTCGCACGGAAAGTTCATTTTGAACATTTAGAAATGTTGTCATATTTCGATAGTTAAGGCCTTAAGCGCGAACTGATTACATAAGCTAGGACTATCAAAAATATTTTTATGTTAAACTATACATGGATACGCAGTTTTTGAGTCCTATTAGGACGTGATACTGAAAGATATATTTTTATATGACCTTTCAGAAATTCTAAAATTTATCGTTTTTTTTTAGAAACTTTAAGCCCTTTGCGCGAACTGAAGTTATTAAGTTAGATTTTTTAAATTAAGTTTTCGTTAATCAGCACACAAATACGCAACTTTCGAGCTCTATTACAACTCTATACTCAAAAATTCACTTTTTTCGGCCCACCCTACTGGACTCACGCCTTCACGCTGTTTGGCGGAAGAACCGCTATTCCAGATGTCCCAACCACCCAGGGCGCCGACCCTTGCCGCGCGGGCCGGAGGAAGGGCGCATAAGGCGCTTTGTCAGGTTGGCTGCGGAGCCCCTCTTCTCCTCGGCGGAGCAATACAGTGTCTTGGAGTGACGGACATAAAACTGACGGGAGACGCTCCCGACGGCTGTCTTGCACAGTTCTAAGCCAGTGCTAGTTGAGCCAGCAGTCAAACGCTATTTTTATCGGTTATGTTTCTGCCGGGACGAGGAAACGTGTTCGCCAAGCAACGGGCGAAAGTGTTCGCGAGGTTACCGTTAGGACTGTAGCCGTTGCCCCTGTCTTGGCTGTTTCCGTTAACTCTCAAAGATACGTAATGTTTCTCAGCGCACTCTCTCTGCTAGGGGTTGGCCTATTCGAGTTTGAATGAGTTTACTGAATTGACTTTCATAGTGACTTGGTCCTGCAGCGAGACTTATTATTATTAGTTCATGTGTGACAGGCTACCTCACATTCTTCTTGCTCAAAAGAACAATACAAGCAGTTATACCGAATAAACCTGTTTGCTTACTTCGTCTGTAACTCCTCCACTGCTATCCTATTAGTAAGGTTCAATACCACTGAAACCCTGCTAAAAGAGACGGAGTTCGATGCCAGCCACGGTCAGGCAGCAGCAAAAGTACAGGTGAGGAGCATGATCGCCACTTCTCCAGGGGGAGGAAATAGCAAGCAGTCAATTCCAAGATTCGAACGTTCCCACCAAACAACCTAAAGGGCTACAAGCTCGTCGTGAAAAAAGTAAATAAATAAAATAAAAAGTGCTTTTAAACTATCATTCTTCGTTTCGTTCTTCTGTCAGATCATATTCAAAGTACTTTTATCGCATGGCAAATGTTTTTCGTCGCGGAGACCACACGTATGCGAGTCGTAGCGGGGCCACTTAATATAGGCGGCTGTGGCCGCAGCGATGCAATGCGCATGCGCGGTTGAGGTGCAAATTCTCTTCTGAACGCCCTGGAGGCAGCATATGGCCGTGCCTGTGGTAGAGGGTGGCGAGGGGAAACGCCGCTTTTAACAATGGCGTTGGAGCTGGTAGAGACGCCAGCTCGTGTCTACTCGAGCTCTGGCGGTTACGCACGAATGGTCCCGAAGCGAAGGCAATGGAGCTACTGCGCATCTCGCTTTGCACAAACCCACCATGAAGGCAACATCCGCCCTTCATATTTGTTTTTGGTGCATTGAAGATTCATCAAAAACATTCATTTGGTAAAATATCCCATAACCATAAATTAAAGACGCATCAACTGTAAAAGTCTTCAGAATATCCGACTGTGAATAATAATGAAGTCACGACTTTTCACCTAGCAAGAAAAGTCGCGTGGTTAGCGGCATCAGGCTGCGCTGTCTAAGGTAGTGGGTTCGAGACCGACGACAAGCAATTTTTTAAACTCAATCTTCTTTTTAACAAATATGGGAACAACAATGACTTTTGTATTGTTACTTACCACAAATATGTGGACGTTTTAGCAAATGTTTGTATAGCTTATGGGACTTAACTACGGGGTCATCAGTTCCTAAACTTACAAACTACTTATGAACTAGTTAACACTAAGGACGGCACAAATATCCATGCCCGAGGGGGGATACGAACCCCCGACAGTAGGACGTTTTAGCAAATGTCTCTATTTTGAGGTTAAATGACATTTATCGTCTTCGTTATAACAAATATTTAACTGTTTGAAAAGAGTTGGGGGAAAGTAGTCTTGGAACATGCATAAGTTTAGGAGGGGGTGCTGCTTACAGTGTCGCGTCTCCTGAAGCTAGCCTGTTTCTTCATTATAACAGATTTATTTTGTTACATTCACTTAACAGTGCAATAAGTTACTGGGTTTTAGCGTTCATGTGCATATTCATATGTTCTTAGTGTTAATTACCAAAGAAAAATGAACAACGTTCAGTATCTTATAGAAACAAATCACTCAGCTTTAAGCTTGGAACAAAACTGTGAAATAAAGAAACTTGGTAGGCCGACGCCTCGGCTTGAGTTGAAGCAAGAGCAAACAAATCGAGGTTAGACATTATACATAACTTTTAACGGAAATATATGTAAAGGGTGTAGGGGGGCAACCTTAGCGCTTTCCCCCGGTGCCACTCGAAGAAGTGCTCCAGATTGTCTCTTTGCACGCCGAAACATCGACGCGTCGAGAGGTTGGGAGGGGGGGGGGTAAATGTTTGTAATTCTGTGGGACCAAACTACGTTGGTCATCAGTGCCTAGTGTTACCGTGCTAGGTGGTGCAGTGGTAAGACACTGGACTCGCAATCGGAAAGATGGTGGTTCAAATCCACCTCCGGCCATCCAGATTTAGGTTTTCCGTGATTTACCTAAATCACTCCAGGCAAATGACGGAATGCTTCCTTTGAAAGGGCACGGTCGATTTCCTTCCACATCCTTACCTAAATACTCCGAGATAAGCTACGACTCTAATGACCACGTTGTCGACGGGACGTTAAACTCCAAGCTTCCTTACTTCCTTCCATTCCCTAGTCTTAGAGACTACTTAAACTAATATAAACTAACCTCCGCGACGTAAAACGTTTGTAATGCGATAAAAATACCTTGAATGTGCATATAACGAAACGAAGAATGACAGTTTAAAAACTCTTTCTGTTTTCCTTATTTATTTAATCACGATGAGATTTTTTTTCCTGGGACTCACTTAACCAGCCGGCCGCGGTGGCCGAGGGGACTGCGGCGCGCCAGTCACGGTCTGCACGACCACTACGGTCGGGGGTTCGAATCCCCCCTCGGGCATGGATATTTGTGCTGCCCTTAGTGTTATCTAGTTCATAAGTAGTTTGTAAGTTTAGGGACTGATGACCCCGTAGTTAAGTCCCATAAGCTATACAAACATTTGAACATTTCACTTAACCAGTAAACACGAAGCACGCGCCGCCACTGTAGTAAACAAAAGTGCAAAATAATAATAATAATAATAATAATAATAAACAGTGCCTGAGTGCTTCATTTGTTGCCTTCAGTTATTCAGTGTCAGGGAAACTCGGACATTCTGACTTTCTTGGAGTCAAAGCTGACAATGTTGCCTATGCTACGATGCGCGAGAACGTTCCCCGTCGGTGGTTCGAATCCCCCCCCGGGGCATGTATGTTTGTGTTGTCATTAGTATAAGTTAGTTCATAAGTAGTTTGTGTGGTGTCGCACAAGTCCAAAGTGCGCACCACCTACTTTCGCCGCGCGCCGCCATGCACGCACGGCGCGGCGTTCTTACGACGTCAGCCACGAGCGCCCTCTGCTACAACTCCGCTCGTGGCCACCACTGAACGACATCGTTGACTTGGGACGGAGATAGGAACCAGTTAACACTTCGGAATCAGATAGGCACCAGTGAAGACTTGTCTAGGACTCATCATTAGGCAGGCCTCTAGCTCATCTATGTGTCAGCATTCTGCAGTACTGAGCTATGTAAAATTTAAGTATTGTTTAAATTCTGTGCAATATATATCTCGTTCTAATTTACTCTAGTGTTTCTAGTTTCTACTGTCCCACTGACTGCTCACCTCCGTACCTGCACAAGCGTGCTTCCTTTATTTCCTGTGTCGGTCTTCCTACTCGGCCACCGACACCTACGACGGAAACGAGACACAAAAGCGGCGACGAGGCTGGGACACAAAAGTGGCGACGAGGATGGGATACAAAAGTTTGTAAGTTTAGGGACCTATGACCCCGCAGTTAAGCTTTACAAACATTTGATTTTGACAACGTTACCGACAGCTCAACATCTATCATACATCCGGCCAATTGAAGAAGCGTTAGTCAAAGAGAATAATATTCGATTCCTCTTTCTGAAATTTTTTCGACAGTTACAGTCGGGCTATTTTTTACAGATTTAAGGTAGATGTCAAGAGGTATAGAGAGTTTGGGTTTTATGGAGTACGCCAAACCGGCCCGTACCGTTCATCTACCGTCGCACCGTTGTGAGGGTTGAGTAGCACGTTGGATCGTTCACGTCCAGATGCACTCAGCTGTCAGAAAGCTGGTAGCAGAGTGCGGCCGGGAGCCGCGGCGCCAGCAGGGTAGGCATCCCGCGGAGCAGAGACCATTAGGCGTCCGTCCAGCGCTGAGCTATTGATCGCCCAAGACGCTGCCAGCAGCCAGGCTGGTCTACTCGGACAACAGCCGCCGCTACAAAGGCACGACAATTGGGGCCGACACAACAGCAGCCGCCGCCTTCTTTCAGGCGTCTGCTACCCACTTCCTCCCACTGCTCCTCTACCAAAGAGGCGAAAACAAATACCTGTTTGCCTCTGTACGACTCCTAATTCTACCTATCTTTTTATTAATATACTAGCTTAAACCCGCGGCTCCGCTCGCGTGTTAATTGATTATGATAGATAAGCTATTTTCCAGTAGTGTGCTATGAGAAGTATGAAATGAAATACAATACCATCTTCAGAAACAAACATTTTTAATCAACATTGAAATTTAAAAAAAATTGAATTATGTGAAGTGCTTAATTTCATTTTATGGCATTCTGGTAAACTACGTTATTTGTAGTATTGTACTTTATGTAAGCCGGTCGCGGTGGCCGAGGGTACTGAGGCGCTCCAGTCACGGTCTGCACGGCCACTACGGTCGGGGATTCGAATCCCCCGTCGGGCATGGATACTTGTGCCGTCCTTAGTCTTAGCTAGTTAATATGTAGTCGCCGGCCGCGGTGGCCGAGGGGACTGAGGCGCTCTAGTCACGGTTTGCACGGCCACTACGGTCGGGGATTCGAATCCCCCGTCGGGCATGGATACTTGTGCCGTCCTTAGTCTTAGCTAGTTAATATGTAGTCGCCGGCCGCGGTGGCCGAGGGGACTGAGGCGCTCCAGTCACGGTCTGCACGGCCACTACGGTCGGGGGTTCGAATCCCCCTCGGGCATGGATATTTGTGCCGACCTTAGTCTTAGCTAGTTCATAACTAGTCGCCGGCCGCGGTGGCCGAGGGGACTGAGGCGCTCCAGTCACGGTCTGTACGGCCACTACGGTCGAGGGTTCGAATCCCCCCTCGGGCATGGATATTTGTGCCGTCCTTAGTCTTAGCTAGTTCATAACTAGTTGCCGGCCGCGGTGGCTGAGAGGACTGAGGCGCTCCAGTCACGGTCTGCACGGCCACTACGGTCGGGGGTTCGAATCCCCCTCGGGCATGGATATTTGTGCCGTCCTTAGTCTTAGCTAGTTCATAAGTAGTTTGTAAGTTTAGGGACTGATGACCCTGTAGTTACGTCCCATAAGCTATACAAACATTTGAACTTCATGTAACGCGTGAAACGTCAAATTGATTTTTTTAAAGAGATGTATTAAAAGATATTTCTTTTTTACTGCTTTATTTATTTATTCTTATATTTCCTTATTCGTACGCTTATCCTTACATAGAAAGAGCTGAAGATATTATAGCCCGCACAGACCAAAGATATGGTCTGTGGCATCACGTTTCGCTGTATTTAATCTCTTGCCTAGAGAGTCGCAAACGTCATCGCTGACCTTCAGTCCGAATTTTTTTATAATTTGACGACCTTCAACCACCATATCTTCCACCCATTTATAGCTATCGGCATGGAACTAATATTGTGTACAACGGGAGACTTCGGACAACAATTACACACAGACCATTCGTTTGCGTCCTGTAGTTTTCGCTGCAGAGCAGAATATTATCACACACACACACGTAGAATTTTATATAAACCGAAAACATTCAAAATGTTCAAATGTTTGTATAGTCTATGGGATTTAACTACGGGGTCATCAGTCCCTAAACTTACAAACTACTTATGAACAAACTTACGAACTAGGACGCCACAAATATCCATGCCCGAGGGTGCATTCGAACCCCCGACCGTAGTGGCCGTGCAGACCGTGACTGGAGCGCCTCAGTCTCCTCGGCCACCGCGGCCGGCCCGAAAACTTTCCATCCCAATATACTCCACCCTTTTATCATTATCAACGCTGGAGCAACAATGCAACCAATAAAACCATTTTCAAAGAGTAAATATAATTTTCAAAGAGTAATTTTTGTTCCGCATTTCATGTTATATTCTTCAAATTACTAAACATCTATCAGATCGCTATAAAACCGTGCCTGAAACCTTTCTCAGGTATAAATTAGTAACTGTACAAATATTTAAGTCTTGTCGTTCGGACGTGATAAGTGTACATCGAACAGACATTCAGACATTCACATTAACATATATAGATAAATAGCTATCCGATCGTCATAAATCCATGCCTAAAGCCTTCCCCGGGTAGACATTAGTAACTGTACCAATTTTTAGTTCTTTATTTCTTGTGGTTCAGACGTGAGAAACGCACACCGAACAGACATTCACATTTATAGATATAGATGGTGACAATTTACAGTGGTTGCTATCATTTTATCTATATTTATTCGCAATAGCAATTTTTAACAACTCCACTGTATGAGGAGTAGATCGTTTACCGTCGTGGTGTTGTAGCCGACCGCTCTAAGGCGCCTTGATGCCTGAGGGGGGGGGGACGGTTTCTCACCGTCGGAGGTTTGAGTCCTCCCTCGAGCATGGGTACGTTTCTACTTAGGTACAGTGGACAGGTATAGTTGGGAACAAACAGACGAGGACGAACGCGATGAAACTTTGATAAATGAAGTGACACCGATGAGACTCAAGATTGATAGGGAAGCAATCCCCCACTGTCATCAACCCAAACCAGACCTTCTATACATTAATATGGATACTAACACCTGAGACACAAGAAAGAAAAAAGAATATAAAGAAAAGTGACTAATATCACCAAAACCATGGAAACTGTGCTGGGTGATCAGTGGCTTGAAGGAAACATTCCAAGGTACTCAACGGCCAGCACGGTACAATGCAGCTAACCATAAGGACAGAAAACCCCCTATAGATATTTTTAGATGTTATTTCTTTCTTTCCTATGACATTGTTAAGACCAGTGAAAGCCGGCCGCGGTGGCCGAGGGGACTGAGCCGTTCCAGTCACGGTCTGCACGGCCACTACGGTCGGGGGTTCGAATCCCCCCCTCGGGCATGGATATTTGTGCCGTCCTTAGTGTAAGGTAGTTCATAAGTAGTTTGTAAGTTTAGGGACTGATGACCCCGCAGTTAAGTCCCATAGACTCTACAAACATTTGACCATTTGAACCAATTAAAACTAACAAATTTCAGAATAGATTGAATTTCGACATATGTATAACAACCATGTAACCAATCATGTTTTTATGTTCTCCAATATATGTAATTATTGTAAAATGCACGAATTGTAATTTGTTATATTATAATTGTAACAACAACTGTAAGCGCATGTATATATGTATTTTCTCTTTGCTTTTATTTTATTTTTCCTTCTTATTTCTATTTATCTTAAATACTCAAATTATGTAACATTAATGAACGAATGTATAACATGTAAAACTGCAAATGTACGTCCTGCTTTATATTAGAAGGCAGCAGGATTATAAATGAGAATTAAATAAATAATAAATTGTCCTTAGGTTAGTTAGTTTAATTAGTTTGTAAAACTAGGAACTGATAACCAGAGTAGTTAAGTCCCATGAACATTTGTTTTACCAAATGGTGGCAGATGAAAACTTGAATTTGTGCCGCAGCAGGACTCGAACCGGAAGTTATTGGAAAAACCAAGTGGTCGCGTTAACCATTACGCTATCCGAACACGCTCCAAGGACTGATCTAAATTTCCATATACCACACCGACTTTTTGAAGACGGTCAATGGGAATATGAATGTAGTTAACTGTCTTCTACGGCGTGAGGCGGGGTGGGAGGGGGGAGTGGCGAGGATGAATGCAGTTTAATGTCTTCTATATAGCTGCAGTGGAGTGGCCGAGCGTTTTAAGGCGCCTTGCTGCGGAGCGTGCGGTTACTTGCCGTCGGAGGTTCTAGACCTTCCTCGGGCATGAGTGGGCGTGTTGTCTTTAGTGTAAGTTAGTTTGAGTAAAATCAAAATGTTCAGATATTTGTGAATCTTATGTTACTTAAGTGCGGGGTCATCAGTCCCTAAACTCACAAACTATTTATGAACTAACTTATACTAAAGACGCAGAAACATCCATGCCCGAGGGGGGATTCGAACCCCCGACGGGGAACGACCTCACGCATCGTAGCATAGAGCCTCAATGCAGTCGGCCGCTCCACTGCGGCCTAGGAATGGAATAGCGCCGTCCTCCTAGATTTCTAATGTAAACCAGATCAGTATACCCAGAAGAAGGCCACTGTAACGTTGGCCAAAACGTCGGCTATTAAAGTAATAGCTTACATTATGACCCAGTACAACACACTGAAAACTTTTATTTTAGTATGAAAGTGGTTTGATGAACCTGCCAGGGGCTTCAGTGTGATTTGCAGAATTGACTGCTTATGGAATATCTCCCCAATTGTGCGAGTGCATTCACGATTTCCTTTCAGAATAGACACAGTTCGTAGTAATTGACGGTAAGTCATCGAGTAAAACAGAAGTGATATCTGGCATTCCACAGGGATGCGTTATAGGTCCCATAGTCTACCTTGTATTTATAAACGATTTAGAAGACAATCTGAATAGCTCAATTAGACTGTTCGCGGATGACCCTTTCGTTTATCGGTTAGTGACGTCAAAAGAGGATCGAAAGCAACTGAAAAGCGATTTAGACAAAATTTCAGCAAAGTGCGAAAATTGGCAATTGACACTAAATAATGAAAAGCGTGAAGTAATACACATGACCACTAAAAGAAATCCGCTGAACTTATATTACACGATAAATCAGTCAAACCTTAAGGTCGTAAATTCTACCAAACACCTAGGAGTTAGAATTACGAACGACTTAGGCTGCAGAGAACACACAAGAAATATTGTGGGGAAGGCGAACCAAAGGTTACACTTCATTGGCAGAACGCTTAGAAGATGAAACAGCTTCACCAAAGAGACTGGCTACACCACACTTGTGCGTCCTCTCCTGGAGTACTGTTGCCCAGTATGAGACCCTCACTAGGTGGGACCGACGGAGGACATTGAGAGGGTTCAGAGAAGGGTAGCTCGTTTTGTTTTATCATGTTATAGGAGGGAAAGCATCACGGAAATGTTGCACGATTTGAGGTGGAAATCATTAAATGAACGACGTTATTCGTTGCGGCGAGTTCTATTTGCGAAATTTCATTCATCGACTTTTACTTCTGAATGTGAAAATATTTTGCTAGCACCCACTTTCATAGGAAGACATGACCATCCAATAAAATAAGAGAAATCAGATCGAAAACGGAACAATTTAGGTGTTGTTTCTTCCCGCGCGCTATTAGAGAACGGAACGGTAGAGAAATGTTGTGAAAGTGGTTAATGAATCCTCTGCCAGGCACTTAAATGTGATTTTCAGGGTATCTATGTAGAAAGGGAAGCTTTGGTTGGGAAGGCAGTAAGACAGGTTTATAGCTTTTCCCCAGTGCTATTCAGTCTGTAAATCGAGCAAGCTGTGAAGGAAAGCAAGGAGAAATATGGCCTGGTGAAGAAATAAAACTTTGCAGTTCGCCGATAACATTGTAATTCTGTTAAATAATGCCGAAGAACTGGAATAGCATAAAACGTGCAATAAATTAGGAAATGAATAAAATATACCTCCTGAAACATCATATAAAGGAAAAGATCCGTTTATACATTGTAACGCTGGTGACAATTGTCCTTAAATAATGACAAGTGTCAAGTAATCGACCACTAAAGGTTAAATTCTATTACGCCATAAACAATACGAAACTGAGGACTGTCAATTCCATTAGGCCCCTGGAGTAGATGCGGAAACCAGCCATGCCAAAACTAGTTCACCTGGTGAGTAAGACGTATGAGACAGGCGAAATACACTCAGAATTTAAGAAAAATGTAATAACCCCTACCCCAAAGAAAGCAGGCGCAGGTGTGATAATTACATAACCATGGATTTAATAAGTTATGGTTGCAATTTTTCAACACGAATTGTTTACAGAAGGATGGAAAGACTGATAGATGCTAAGCTCGGAAAAGATCAGTTCGGATTCAGGAGAAATGTAGGAACATGGGAGACAATTCTCACCTTACGATTTATCTTAAAAGGTAGATTAAGGAAAGGCAAAACTACATTTATAGCTTTTGTAGATTTGCGGAAAGCTTTTTACAATGTTGGTTAGAATAGACACCTTCAAATTCAGAAGTCAGCAAGGGTAAAATATAGAGAACGGAAGGTTATTTACAAAAATGTTCAAATGTTTGTAGAACTTATGGGACTTAACTACGGGTTCATCAGTTCCTAAGCTTACAAACTACTTATGAACTAGCTAAGACTAAGGACGGCACAAATATCCATGCCCGAAGAGAGATTCTAACCCCCGACCGTAGTGGCCGTGCAGACCGTGACTGGAACGCCTCAGTCCCCTCGGCCACCGCGGCCGGCGGTTATTTACAACTTGTACATCAATCAAATAGCTGTTATCAGAGTTGAAGGGTATGAAAGGGATGTATTGATTGGGAAGGGAGCACGGCATGGTTGTAATCTTTCTCCAATGTTATCCAATTTGTACAATGAGCAAGCTCTGAAGGAAAGCCAGTAAAGACTTCACGGGGAAGAAATTAAAACATTGCATTTTACTGATGACATTGTAATTCTGTCAGAGTCAGCAAAAGACCTGGGAGAGCAGTTGAACGGAATGTACAGCAGAGTATAAGATGAACATTAAAAAGAGAAAAAAACCCGATACTGTTTCGGACGGATAATGTGGCATATATCCGACGTTCCAAGGACGACTCTGTAACTCTTTTCGAGCTTTTTCTCTAGCTGCCAGTCTGGATTTTCGTGTGGCTTACTTTCGTTTGATGACACCAGCAGCAGCGGCAGTAATGACGATGAGCTGATTTTGTTGTATTCTTTGGCTTCAAGAAACGAGTGGGTGCATCCAGTCAATAGGAAAAGGAAGGAGCATGACGAATAATTTAAGAGACAGTTAAACTGTTTTCCATGGGGATTTCAATAAAATAAATATTTTTGGTTTGTTTATTTATTCAGTAACTTTCGGGTGTGCAGCCGGTTCCAGTCGTTATTCTGACACGATATTTTGGCCTGAAAAGGCTATTAGAGAATGGAACGGTAGAGAAAGGTTATGGAAGTGGTTAATGAACCCTCTGCCAGGCACTGAAATGTGATTTCTAGAGTATCTATGTAGCTGTAGACAACGATATACAGTAGAACCTCTCAAACTCGATTCCCGACAACTCGACTTTCCGTAAAACTCGACAGGGCTGGTGAATTAATAATTTTTTTTTACACCGCCCATAACATAAAGCTTTCCATCCGTACGTAGGCCGCCCGAGAGCGCTAGAGACTCAGACTAGGTTACTGGGTTTTCCAATGTCCTTCAACGCACCCTTTACCTGCCCAGCTGGGGCGGGCTATTGTTTGCACACGTTCCGTGATTTCTGTGGCCACTTTCATTATCGTGAGGCCGCGAGCTTGAGACCATAACCCTCATTCGTTCTTGGAGGATACTTCTAGATCACGCAGGCAATGATTTGTCCTGTGACGATGGAATCAATTCTGAAAATAGCGACTTGATTGAACCCATGAAAAAAGTCCCTGGGTATGAAGAGTCTTCAAGCAATCATGTCAATGAATGGATGGATCTCGACAGAGCATCAGAACCACTGGGAGAAGATGAAATCATCGCAGCTGTCAAAGGGCGTGACGTAGAAGAGGACGATTCGGGAGAAGAAGAGGAAGAGGACCATCGACAAGAAAGAAACGTTAGCCACAGTGAGGCTGTGAAATTTGTTGAGGGGACATTGCAATACTTAGAGCAGTAAATGCGACTGGAAAGGAGATTCAGTTTCTCAGGCGACTCCGTGATCAAGCTGCAAGACGCCGCGAGGTGACAGAAAAGCAGTCTTCAATCACAGGGTTTTTCAAACGACTTCAGTAAGTTTTCTTTTTCAGTTTTCTTCTAGTGTTCAGAAAACTTCCCATAACTAACTGTGATGGACATTTTATAAGCAGCATAAACAACTTCAGTAGTAATTGTAATGAACACTGTATTTTCAGATTCTACTAGGCCTTTTGTTTCAATTTTTTAAAGTTTTTTTATAAATTATAAATGTTGATATAAATATATAATTGTATATAATAAATCAATAAATGTAAAATTTTAATACTCTACATAAGCGTTTTTATTCAACTGCTAGTTATTTTTAAGTTCCCTAAAACTCGACAACGTCAAAACTCGACAGCCCTTAAGTCCACATTGTGTGGAGTTTGAGAGGTTCTACTGTACATGTAGAAATAACATAACGGGCGCCTCTTGAGAGATAATAGCCTCGACAGTAGACGACAAAGTCGACATACGACATCAGGAGCACGTCGCGCTGTGGGGCAGACACGAGAAGACCCATAGTTCCGGTGATTGCCACTGGGGGGCAGCAGCGGCAGCCGGCCGCAACGAAATTCGGAAGCTCGTTGTCGGCTCATCTCGGACGCACTCTCGTTTAATGGTCCGCGTAACGACGTTAATGACGGGCGAGAGGCCGGCCGGGAATCTGGCAGCTAATTGCAGAAAAAGCCCCGCGAGCGGCGCGGTAATGAGTTCATCTGGAGCCGGCGTCATAATGGAAGGGCGTCGCACGCGAAAACAGGAGCCGCAGTCTTCCCGCTGGAGCGGAGCTTTTTCTGCGCCCGGCGTGTTGTGTTCTGCCGGAGTGTTTTTGCCGCTCTGCTGACACAAGTGGCCCGCCTGACATAATACTCTGGCCTCTGTGCACTGTGGAGCCGGGCGCTCTCGTGATGATGCAGCAGGAGCTCCACAGCTGAAAGACACGCAGCTTGTCGTGCTAGCAAGTGCGGGTTTTAGTCACTATATACACTCCTGGCCATTAAAATTGCTACACTACGAAGATGACGTTCTACAGACGCAAAATTTAACCGACAGGAAGAAGATGCTCTGATATGCATATGATAACTTTTACAGAGCATTCGCACAAGGTTGGCGCCGGTAGCGACACCTACAACGTCCTGACATGAGTAAAGTTTCCAATCGAATGTTCAAATGTTTGTAGAACTTATAGGACTTAACTACGGGGTTATCAGTCCCTAAGCTTACAAACTACTTATGAACTAGCTAAGACTAAGGACGACACAAATATCCATGCCCGAGGGGGGAATCGAACCCCCGACCGTAGTGGCCGTGCAGACCGTGACTGGAGCGCCTCAGTCCCCTCGGTCACCGCGGCCGGCGTTTCCAATCGATTTCTCATACACAAACATCAGTTGACCGGCGTTGCCTGGTGAAACATTGTTGTAATGCCTCGTGTTAGGAGGCGAAATGCGTACCATCACGTTTCCGACTTTGAAAAAAGGTCGGATTGTAGCCTATCGCGATTGCGGTTTATCGTATCGTGACACTGCTGCTCGCGTTGGTCACGATCCAATGACTGTTAGAATATGGAATCTGTGGGTTCAGGAGGGCAATACGGAACGCCGTGATGGATCCCAGCCGACCGCGGTGGCCGAGGGGCTGAGGCGCTCCAGTCACGGTCTGCACGGCCACTACGGTCGGGCCGGCCGCGGTGGCCGAGGGGACTAAGGCGCTCCAGTCACGTCTGCGCGGCCACTACGGTCGGGGGTTCGAATCACCCCTCGGGAATGGATATTTGTGCCGTCCTAGTTCGTAAGTAGTTCATAAGTAGTTTGTAAGTTTAGGGACTGATGACCCCGTAGTTAAGTCCCATAGACTATACAAACATTCATTCGAACTACGGTCGGGGGTTGGAATCCCCCTCCCATCGGTCATGGATATTTGAGCAGTCCTTAGTATTAGCTAGTTCATGAGTAGTTTGTAAGTTTATGGACTGATGACCCCGTACTTAAGTCCCATAAGCTATACGAACATTTGAATCTGAGCTGGATCCCAACGGCTTCGTATCACTAGTAGTCGAGATGACAGTCATCCGCATGGCTGTAAAGGATCGTGCAGCCAAGTCTCGATCCCTGAGTCAACAGATGGGGTCGTTTGCAAGACAACAACCATCTGCACGAACAGTTCGCCGACGTTTGCAGCAGCATGGACTATCAGCTCGGAGACCATGGATGCGGTTACCCTTGATGCTGCATCACAGACAGGAGCGCCTGCGATGGTTTACACAAATGTTCAAATGTCTGCAAATCTATCGGACCAAACTGCGTGGTCATCATTCCGTAGCTTACAAACTACTTAAACCTAGGTAAACTAACCTAAGGACAAACACACACACCCATGCCCCAGGGAGGACTCGAACCTCCACGGCGAGCAACCGCGCGCTCCGCAGCGAGACGCTTCAGACCGCTCGGCTACTCCACCGCGGCGATGGTGAACACAACGACGAACCTGGGTGCACCAATGGAAAAACGTAATTTTTTCGGATGAAGAGGTTCTATATACATCATCATGTCTGAATAATAATTCAGATCAGACCTGTTCTCTTAGTACAGCAATGAAATAACAACCTGATGTAGGAATCCGTTATTTTAGACAGGATATTTTACTTCATATTTTTGTTTTTTATAATAACTTGTGTTAGTACAGAGTCAGTACTTCAGTTAAAATTTTTGAAGTGGTTTTTTTTGTAGAGGATAAAAACTGTCTCTGGTGATTCACAGAAGTACTTGAAAATAGTGACGTAACTTCACTGAAACTAGTTGTACAAAATAAAGAAATGTGATTTTATCCATGAGAAAGTGGGTTTTTTGAAAGCCTGCGATTGTGAGACAAATGGATTTGTTTATAAATAACAATACTGCTACCAGTAACGATTTTTATGCATTTAGCACGACGCGTTTCGAGAAATAATTCCCATCTTCATGTGCGTTTTTTGTGCTGTTTCATATTATTTATGATGTTTTGAGTGGCGGCCTTGGTGGCCGAGGGGATTGAGGCGCTCCAGTCACGGTCTGCACGGCCACTACGGTCGGGGGTTCGAATCCCCCCTCGGGCATGGATATTTGTGCCGTCCTTAGTCTTAGCTAGTTCATAAGTAGTTTGTAAGCTTAGGGACTGATGACCCCGTAGTTAAGTCCCATAAGTTCTACAAACATTTGAACATTTGATTTTTTTTAATGTTTTGAGTGTGCTTTGAGTGTGCTTCATTCTGCTGTCGTTGCTGTAATATATAAATACGCCCAATTTTACTTTTTGGTTACCTTTATATGGAGTTAATGGCGACTTTTTTTGTTTTGTTTTGAAAAGCTTTTTACTTACAGTTTTCGTCTGGTCCATCTGTGGCAGCCTTCACACGTTTCAAAAATCACGCACAATATTTTTGTACACAAGTACATCAGTTGTCATAAAAACAAACATACACATAACGTCTCTGTAACTGTTTATTTATATGTATGTTTGTTGATGGGAATTATACCTCGAAACGCGTCGTGCGAAATGAATAAAAAATCATGACTGGTAGCAGTATTGTTTTTTATAAACAAATGCATATAGAGAAATGTTGTAAGTAATGTAGCGACTGTGGGATATAAGTACTTTGTTTAAATGTCTTCATTATGTTCAAATGTTCAAATGTTTGTACAGCTTATGGGATTATGTACATAGATTATACAAACATTTGAACATTTGAAAGTTACAAACTACTTATGAACTACCTACGAACTGCGACGGCACAAATATCCATGCCCGAGGGGGGATTCGAACCCCCGACCGTAGTGGCCGTGCAGACCGTGACTGAAGCGCCTCAGTCCCCTCGGCCACCGCGGCCGATATATATATATATATATATATATATATATATATATATATATATATATATATATATATATTTGTGTACCACTTGTGGTCCGTGGACCACAGGCTGGGAACCACTGCTCTAGAAAAATTCCTTCAGCTTGCTTCCTATAACGAGCGTAACCATAAATAATTCCATCAGTTGACAAAGCAGGCACTGTTTCGCTTCCAAATCGTCTTGAGGAATTTAACAGGCCTGGAGGGCCCCTCGGTAAATCACTGCAAACGAGGCGCCTCCAGGGTGGCGAAAGGTGAAGGGACGGCGACAGTCACTTGTTCCCGGTCGGTCGCCTCGTCAGCAGTGGAGCCGCCGCCAATAACTATCGAGATGGAGGCGGCGATAGCGCGGGGGCGGACGCGACCACGATCCGCCATTAGCGGGGGCGGGGGCGCCACCTGTTATTTATGGACGGGGCGGCTGGCGCCAGGCGTCTGTCTCACCGAGTAGCGACCGTTCCACACTGCACGCGGACGGACGTACGCTAGCTACTTTTAGAAACATCGCTTACCTTCGCAAAGTCTTCGACAGTCGTCCGTGGAGCTTCGGATGTATCCCAAATTATCCGTGCGAAGCAGCGTCAGTTTTTTTGCTCTTGTTAATGTTCATGTCCGTTTTGCTGATGACACTGTACTTTTAGCCAACAGCGAAGATGAACTTGCTGAGCTACTAACTAGAATAAAAGACATTAGTCTAGCATATGGACTAGACATCAACCTCAGTAAGTCCAAACTCATGTTAATTGATCGAGAACAACAGATCCAGCTCATAGGTCAATTAAAGGAACTGGAAGTCGTGCAGTCCTTCACCTATCTTGGGTCAACCATCTGCAGTACAGGTAGTTCTGAAGAGCAGAAAAGAGGACGGATCACGCTAGGACGGGTGGCTATGAGGAAGCTCACGAAGATCTGGCAGAGCAGAGGAATAACAAATAGCACAAAGATTCGGCTAGTTGAAACACTCGTGTTTTCTGTCTTCTTTTATGGCTGTGAATCATGGACACTCAAGGCCAGAGAAAACAACGTATCGATGGACCGAAAGAAGAACAAATGTGTCCATTATTGAATAACTGAATATCTCTAGACGCCTTTCTTCTCGAGTCGACGAAAAAATTCTCTAGTTCTTTGGCCCTATTGTGAAAAGAGGCGGAGAAAACATAGAAAAAATAATCTTACAAGGAAATATCGAGGGCACAAGACCAAGAAGAAGAGCAGCGAGCAGATGGATAGACCAAATCAAGAAGATCTCCGGTCTACCTCTTCAGCAGGCACTGAGAGAAGTTGACAACCGTCCGGAATGGAGACGTTTGGTTCATGCGGTAACGACGCTCAGCAATAAGCACAACGACTTATGATGATGATGAATGTTCATCTTATATGTTCCTCTCAACAAACTGTCAATGCCGTTCAACTGCTCTTCCAGGTCCTTTGCTGATTCTGACAGAATTATGGAAAGGAAGCTTAGGGTTTAACGTCCCGTCGACAGCTTGGTCAGGAAGAAAATCGGCCGAGCCCTTTGAAAGGAACCATCCAGGCAATTGCCTGGAGTATTTAGAAATACGGAAAATTCTAAATCAGGATGGCCGGCGGTGGAGCTCAATCACCGCCCTCCCGAATACGAGACCAGTGCGTTACCACTGCGCCACCTCCCTCGGTGACAAAATTATGTCATCAGAAAAACGCAAAATTTTTATTTCTTTCTCGTGAACTTCAATCCTTTCCCCAAATTTTCCTGACTTTCGCTGCGGTGGAGTAGCCGAGACGTCTAAAGCACCTCGCTGCGGAGCGCGCGGTTGCTCGCCGTGGAGGTTCGGGTGTGTGCGTTTGTCCTTAGGTTAGTTTACCTAGGTTTAAGTAGTTTCTAAGCTACGGACTGATGACCACGCAGTTTGGTCCGATAGATTTACAGACATTTGAACATTTTCCTGACTTGCCTTCACAGCTTGTTCAACGTCGAAATTGAATAACATTGGAGAAAGACTACAACCCTGTCCTACTCTCTTCCCAACCACTACGTCCCTTTCATGCCCTTCAACTCTAATAACAGCTGTTCGGTTACTGTTCAAGTTGTAAATAACCTTCCTTCAATATATTTTACCAATGCTGAATTCAGAATTTGAGACAGTGTATTCTAATCAACAAGGCAAATGAGGGCGTTCAAAATTGATTTTTTTTAAATTCCACCTCCAACTTCACTGCACATTTGACTTATTTGGTAAAACCACGCGTAGCTCCAGTGAAGCCGTCTTTGTGTTCTTTTTCTCCACCATTCATAATCCGGACGGTAAAGTCGGCAGTTATATTTACTGTTTCTTTGCGATTTTTCGTTTCAATCATCCCTACACACAAAAATACAGAGGTGTAAGGCTCGCGGACTTTGGCAACCCATATCAACCGATCCATTTCCTGGAAATGTTTGCTTTAGGTGACCTGTCACCTGACGACTAGAATATACAGGCCCCATAATGTTGGAAAAGCATTCTTGTAGCCAAAAGAAGCTTTTCCAGTGGTGCCGGATGCTTATTTTGAAGAAAGTGGCTGTCTATCAAACCACGCTACACATTTACTTATAAGAGTGTCTTGAAAATGTCTCTCCACAATAACATGTGGGTTTCCGTCAGAAAACTGATGTGAGTTACGAGTGTTATTGATGCTGTCACGAGTAAGTGGTTCTATCGCTGAAGAGTAAAACTGGTATTACTTGGCTAGTTTCAAGGATCCTCCTGATCGAAGGTACTGAATGAGCTTTGCATGATGCGGATGAAACCATATTAATGTCCGCCATCGTCTGTATGTGGAACTCCAATACGTCGAGAAATTCTACTTGTGCTTGTTGAAGGACTACATTCTACTGACTGCATCACGACTTCTGCTTACACTTTCAGACGCAGTACGACTGCTGGGGACTGTACCAATGTCACCCAGTGTATTGAACACAACAGTAAACACTCTTGCGGTTAAGAAATGGAATGTCGTTGTGAACGAATTTCGCTTTTTCAGAAACGCTTTTCTTCTCATTGCCATTCTGCACTGTATATTATTTGTTCTACGACCATCGTATGATATTTTACTGCTAAAGTAACAAAATTGATCTACCACTTTTATTGTTCGTTACCTAATCAAATTCCTTCAGAATTGTGTGATTTTCTTAGACTACATTCCATTCCCCAAGTTTTGCTTTTGTTAATGTTTATCTTATGCGTTCCTTTTAAGACACCGTCTATTCCGTTCAATTCCTATTCCAGTTCCTCGACTGTCTTTGACTGAATTACAATGCCATCGGCAAACAGCAAAGTTTTTATGTCATCACCCTTGACATAATCCCTTCTCCATATTTCAGAGTTTGCTCGACGTACAGATTGAATAACTTTGGGGAAAGGCTAGAAACCTGTCTTACGCCCTGACCAACCAATGCTTTCCTTTCATGCCCTTCGACTCTTGTAACTACTCTCTGGTTTCTGTACGAGTTTTAGATAACTTTCCGTTTCCTAGATTTTTACCCCTGCTGACTTCAGAATATGAAAGTGCACCTCTACACAATGTAAGTTAGACACATTTTATATAGAATTGTTTTGCAGTTCGTCTATACTGTCATCTCCTAAAATCATTACTATTCGTCCTGAAACATTCTGTACAGTCCTCTTTCCGATACTATTACAACTATGCCAACAATTTTTGAATTCGTTCACCTTAAGTTTTCTTTCTCTACAGCAACTTGTTCCCTGTAGAACAGCACAAATTGCTACGGGAACTTCCAGAAATGTTCCCTCGCCGGCAAAGCGGTGCGTGCGTGGAACGATTCACGTGAGTCAGAAATGCCTCCCTCCCTCTTTCGACAGCCGAAATGAGAGGAGGGAAAAAATGGAGCAACTCCCTCCCCAGATTAGAGCTATGATCTGTACGAGGGAAACCTTTGTTCGTTTGACCCCAGGCGAGTCGGAGGCAGTGCAGCGCAAGCTAGAGGGTCGCCAGAGACACGTGACTGCAGGGGAGGGGGGGGGGGGGCAGGAAGGAGCAGGAGGGGGGACAAGGAAAATAAACGAACCCGTTATTACCGTTGGAGGGCTGCCTGGCCTGTCTTTTTCTCGGCGTGTGTGATAGAAATGTTTTAATCAAGCGGTGACGTCTCGAGAGCGCGCTGCTAGCCCCAGGGTTGTCGGGATGACGTGTGTCACGAGGGTGGAGGGTAGGGGGCAGGTGCCCCTCTCTCTGGGGGAGGGGGGAAGGGGGGGACGAAACCGCTGCCGCAGACGTCCTTAATCACGGTATGCCCGCCAGCCAGCTAGGATACGGGTTTTGCAAGCGTTCGGCGCAATTAATGACCACTGCACAAATACATGTCGGGTCTCTACCCGGATGAAACTGCAATCTTCACGCAGAACTGCTACATCTAATATATAAAGCAGAGTGTCCGTATATTTGTACGTGTTGCATACAAATCTACAGTTTTGTTCCAATCTTTATGAAATTTTGTACACTTAAGCTTCAATCCATGAGGACGGTCGCCGTAAGTATAAGAATCACATACGATATATAGTTCACGAGATATGACGTCATAAACAATGAGATGCGCGAAAAACTGCTGCCTTTTGCCACAATGCTGCTCATTTTCTCCTACACCATTGGACCGATTTCAACCAAATTTGGTGCACACATTCCTTACGGTGAGGTAACAATTGATGCATGGTTAAGAATCACATACGGCACATGGTTCAAAAGATATTACGTCATAACCAATAGAAATCTCAAAAAATGCCCTATAATGTGGCGAAACTTTCGAAATACACTGTATGAGAATGACAGTACTTAGCGACTTGCAACAAACTTTAAACATAATTTCAAACCTTTATTAAACTTTTTCTCGCTGGCAACCATAGTAAAATGATGAAACGAAAAAAAGTATCTCGCTTACTACTTTTTTGCTGTTTATGGAATGAAACTACAGCTTTACACTTTATAATTTGTACACTACAAATTATAGAGGCAGGAAATTTTACAGATAGTATAAACACTCATACTTGAATGTACCTTCTAAATTGTATCATAGTATAACACGTAGTTCATGAGATATGAGTACATAACCAGTAACGTTCATGGAAAGCCGCCCAATCACGCACAAAGTTTTAATCTATAACTTCTTTACTACCAATTGTATTCCTAAGAGATTTTACAGACCTACAGCCCTTATACAAATGAATATATACCTGAAAATGGCAGGAATAAATATATTTCCGGTCAACGCCGGGTTTTCAGCTACTGTTAACTAAAGTGAGCGAATACCGTTGCCTATCCATCAGTTTGGGCAGCAGAGCAAAACTACCGTAGTGATTTCGTCTACAGGACATTTTAACGACACGTAGAAAAGGAAAAACATTACCGAAATATTCGATACCATGTTTAAAAGCTACTATATACATCCAAATCTGTTTAGAAACTAATGTTTACTAAAATGAATACCAGTGACCATCCCTCCATTAGGCGATTGGAGCAAAACTACTGTGGTGGACATTTTAACGACACCTAACAAAGGCAAAACATTATCGAAGTGTTCGATACTAAATCTGTGATTTACGCAAAAATCTTTTTATGTAACCAATGTTTACTAAAGCCAGTGAATACCGTTGCCTATCCATCAGTTAGGGCAGTGGAGCAAAACTACTGTAGTGATTTGGTCTACAGGACATACTAACAACTCGTAATAAAGGAAAAACATTACTGAAGTATTGGATACCATGTTTAAAAGCTGTTATATACGTATAAATCTGTTTATGAACTGTTTATGATCTGTTTATGACGTCGTAAACAATGAGATGCGCAAAAAACTGCTGCATTTTGCAATTCTGCTCATTTTCTCCTAAACCATTGGACCGATTTCAACCAAATGTGGTATACACATTCCTTACCGTGAGGTAACAATTGCTGAATGATTAAGAATCACATAGTTCACAAATTACAACATAGAATGAGGATTCATTTGAGTATAAGCGATACATCGCCAGACTCGTGTAGCACACCTGTAACTTGTTATGTATCT
The DNA here is from genome assembly GCA_026315105.1 of Locusta migratoria. Lineage (NCBI taxonomy): Eukaryota > Metazoa > Arthropoda > Insecta > Orthoptera > Acrididae > Locusta > Locusta migratoria. The sequence continues at coordinate 871,326,573 of CM048744.1, forward strand.
AACCGCCAAGTAACTAGTTCTAGATTTTCGGTCTATTTATAGACCGGCGTAGTAATACTTTTGTGATCTTATAATCTGCACAATTGTTTATAAAACAGCTAGGTCGGAATTTGACACTGTAAAAAAATGTTCAAATGTCTCTAGAGCTTATGGGACTCAACTACGGGGTCATCAGTCCCTAAACCTAAAAACTACTTATGAACTAGGTTATACTAAAGACGGCACAAGGGGGCGATTCGAACCTCCGACCGCAACGGCCGTGCAGACCGTGACTGGCACGCCGCAGACCGCTCGGCCACTGCGGCCGGCTTGACATTGCAGTTAAACTATAGCTTACAATTACATTTTGGTTTATAGAAATTATTGTTTGACGGAAAATTAATAAAGTATCTAGGATCAATTATTGCTACGATCGGGGGTTCCCCAATCCTTTGTGACTGGAAGCCATATAAAATAATTGATTACAGAAAATAATTGAACTTTTTAATTGCTGCATTAATCAGTCAATCAATCAATCAATCAAAAGGAACGGCAACAAAATTATGTAGTCAAAGTCCGGGACCTAACAATAATTTAGGAGTAAATGGCCATGAAAGTTAGTACTGGTACAAAGCATTAACTTTAATTATTACGTAAGTTAACAAATTTTGGATTATTCGAGATACCTTACTATAAAGTCGAATGTTCAACTACACACCGGTATGGTTCATTACATTCAAATATACCGATGCCGTACTCGAAATGTAATAAGGCGAGTTGCAATTACTTCTTCAATTAACAGTATTTCATTATTGTTATAATTCCTGTCTTTACTAATTATCACACTGTTTTCCTGCTGTTACACAGAATAAGCCAAATAATAAAATTACCTTGGAGAAGATTTATTTACGTATTTGGTGTTTTGAAAGTATCTACTGTGCTTACTGCTTATGTTTGCAAATGAATGTTTGTTCAATTTCTAACAGCGAGTGATAGCAGCGGAATAATATGTAAGGGTATCTCACAGTGAAAACACTAAATTTGACAATTACGTATCAGTTAATTATTTAAAGTTCAAAGTGTAGATGACTAATGTAACACACACTGAGCATGACTTCTATTGTGACAAATGTTCAAATGTTTGTAGAGCTTATGGGACTTAACTACGTGGTCATCAGTCCGTAAACTTACAAACTACTTATGAACTACCTAACACTAAGGACGGCACAAATATTCATGCCCGAGGGGGGATTCGAACCCCCGACCGTAGTGGCCGTGAAGACCGTGACTGACGCGCCGTAGTCCCCTCGGTCACCGCGGCCGGCGTAAATGAATGTATGAGATTTTGGAATAACTTATTTAATCTAAAAGGGGTAAATATTGGAGACATATGATGGGAGATGGTACCATTGCTTTGTTACACACTGATAACCATGGAGTCTCGACCTTCGGTTAAATTTATAACGACTTTCGGCCAGCCTTTTGAGATTGCAGACCACTGTGCGGTGTGGCAGTTTCACTTGTGACGAGTGGTCGATTGAGAAAAGAAGCAAGGGTTCTTACGCCTCCCGCGGCAGGGCTTGCTTTCCTCGATGACGTCACTGCAGCCCGGGGCTTCGCCGGGCGCCCTCGTCTCCTCAGGGCCCCAGGGGGCGAGACCGACGCAAGCACGACCGGCTGGAAGGGTTCGATAGTTCATCATACGCCAGCAGCGCCCCAGTTGTCATTAGCGGCCAAGGAGCGAAAACACAATTGTTCCTGCACTCCCCGCCCCTCAGACGCACAAAGCGGCTATTCAAGGCAGCCCGAGCTGGCTGCCTCGCCGGGGAGCGAGCATTAAACCCGAGCGGCTTTCAACCTTAAGATATTCGCGTACTCTCGCAACACACCCACAGTTTTTGTTAATTTCATATCATTCTATCGAAGCCATTAGTTATATCCTAATTGATGATGTATGGGATAGGGATATGCACAAGTACCGATGGTGAGAGTATCGCATACGCGAGGTATAAACGGACGATGTGTTTGTAGATGATAGCGCACCATGACACATGGACACAGTGTTTCCCAAACTGTGGGTCCAGTGATCTACGAGGGCGATTTGATAAGTATGGTAAAACTATAAAAAATATATTCTATTTCTCGACATAGTCTCGTTGCAAGGTTATACACTTGGTTCAGCGAGTTTCCATTTCTTTCAACTCATCGGCAAAGTAGGCTTTGTCAAACTCTGTAAAATAGTCTGTCACAGCGGCGGATACTTCATCATTTGAAGAAAATTTCTTTCTACCAAGCCAAATTTTCAAGTTTGGGAGTAAGAAGAAGTCACTTGTAGCCAAGTCTGGTATTTATTTATTTATCGTATAGTTTTTACAAGTATACAAATTATATATATATTGTCACGTTGCAATGGAAGTAGGCTTGACTTCGAAGGCAACTAAACACAGCACTTATACTGAAAGCACGTTTATTACGAACTCAACATACACGCAGCACTGACTGCCTCTCAGGCAGAGTGCTCTGCTATTTATACACAGACAGAATTTACCAGAAATTAGAAGAACAGTTAACATAAAAAACAAGTAGAATTTACAAGTGAACATAAGAAAGATGTAGAACCTTCTGGAATTGTAAATTACAAGGAAATAAATTTTTGCCGGTGGGCAGGATTGAACCGGCGACCTTCTGCTCCGCAGTCCGTGACGCTGTCCCCTGCGCCACGCCGGCAGTTTTTTTTTAAACAAAAACTTTATTTACTAAATGTGTTTACAAATAGTTATAATTTTGTGAAACAAGTTGTTTTCTTACAAAAAGTGAATGAACGGTGCAAATTTTTCTCTTTTCCATGGATCGTTGAGGATTTCTCTTCTTGCACGGAGGATGTATTGTCGAAAGTCGCTCACAAATCCACCTCCCGCAAGGGCGTAGTTGATGAACGAATATATGAACCAAGTTAGAGTTCTGGTCTTGGACACTGGGAAAGCCTTTACATCCATGTACACCAGTTTCTTCGTGTTGATGTCGTTGACACTCAGAGACAGCAATCCTGCCGATTTAAACTTGATCCATTTCCACAGATCCGCTATTTTGGAGCAGCCTACTACACGGTGGATGGCAGTATCGACCAATCCGCAGTGCTGGCAATACGGGTGACCGGTGAGCTTTATTCTGTGGCGACGGCCAGCAGTCGGGATTAAATCATTTATAAACATGTAAGCTGATGAGCGCAACGTTGAACATATCGATTTATCTGCAAAATTGGACCAGACATGTTTCCAATTTAAGTCTTTGTGTTTCTTTTGGATTGCTGGAGGATATGGAGCTTTTACACCAATGGTCTCGAGTATTTTCTTTGTCGTATAGAACGTTACGTTGGGAGATTTCTCTAAAACACATGTTGCTGTCTGCAATGTACGCAGTAGATTTGCCGGTAGCCTTCTGTCACCTGTATTGCCTGTTACGATACCCCACCCAGCCTTTAGCAAATCTGACTGACTAGCCGGTAATTTTAGGGTATGTATGAGATTTTTCACAATCAGGGCTGAACATTTTGCCTCACAATCAGTTAAAGATAAGCCTCCTTCAGCAAATGGTTGTGTCAACTGATCCCTGGACACCCGGAATAGTTTACCTTTCCACACAAACCAACCTATGTACTTCTTTATTTGTGCAATACATTGTCTGTCGATAGGGATGACTTGTGCAACATACCACATTTTAGAGAGAGCCAGTGTATTTACACATTCGATCCTCTGTATGATGTTCAGTTGCCTTGTACTATTTGCAATAAGAGCTCCCCGTACTTTGTCCACTATGCTTTTAGAATTATTGGAAAGGAGCTCATTTATATACTTTCGGAGTTTTAGTCCTAGCACTTCCATTTCAACAGATTCAGTGAAAGTATGTGCGAAGGGTTGGGCACCTTCATTGAGCCACAGGAGATGTGTTTTCCTGTGGTTAATGGTTGCCCCTGCTGCATTTTTATAGTCGTTTAGTATTGCTGCCACTTTTACAGTATCTTGGGGTTCTGTAATTGTAATGGTAACATCATCAGCATAGGCATTCAAGGTAAACCTTTGGGCACCAACCTGCAACCCTGATAGGGAGGTGCTAACTGTGCGGATTAGTGGCTCCAAGGATATGACGAGCAAAATCATAGCCAAAGGGCAACCCTGTCTAACAGAACGTTGGATTGGGAACTTTTCCGTAAAGTTCCCGTTGATTTGAACTTTGGCAAACATTTGGTATCTTGTCGGTAACAGTAAGTCTATCGTTGCCTGCGGAAATTGGAAATGCCGTAGAACTGTCCTTAGGTATTGGTGACTGACGTTATCAAAGGCTCTCTCGAAATCGATGTTCAGAAGCCCAACCGTTTATTGCTGATTCTTCCATGCGTAGAATGTTGTATCCCTTAACAGACAAAGTCCATCTATAATCCTTTTCTTAGGTACGCTACACGTCTGTTCCGGTCCTATGATCTCTGGAAGTGTGCGCTTTAGTCTGGCTGCCATGACACGAGAGATGATTTTCGAGTCGGCGCATAACAAAGTTATTGGTCGAAAATCCGTAATTCTATGTGACACCGTTTTCTTTGGAACGAGTACAATAATTCCAGGTTCAGTTTCGGAATAGAGACGTCCATACCTTTGTTTCTCTCTCGTCACCTCCATAAACTCTTCCTTGATAACCGACCAGAAGGATTTATAAAATTCATAGGGGATACCGTCTACTCCTGGACTTTTACGTTTCGGCAACCTTTTGATAACATCCTCAATTTCTTCCTCAGATATCGGATCCAACAGCATAGTGACACTTTCGTTGGTTAATTGCGACGCACAGTTTTGCAGCAGTGTGGCTGTTGTAAGAGCATCAGATGGTTGTGATCGGTACAAACTTTCGAAGTGTTCTTTAATGCCTTCCCGGTTAATATATTCAGAGCCATCTGCAGACAGTATGGAACTTACATATCTCTGTTGGCACCTTCTCCTTTCTCTTGCGAGATGATAAATACTCCACTTCTCGTCTGGCAAATGCCCGTGGTCTTTGCAAGTGATGATTTTCCCATCCAGTTCTCTTTCCTGCAGTTCTAAAATTTTATTTTTTATTTTTTTCAAATCACTTGCTCGATCTTCTCCATTGTCGATTTTAGTTTGCAGTTCACGGGCAATAAGATAATAGTACTCCATGTTTTTCCTCCTGGTTTCGTTTATCCTGTAGGCAGCATTGGTAAATAGTTTCCGAATACCGGGTTTTACAAGATTCTCCCACCACTCAATGGAATTCCGGAAGAAGCGTTTACGGCGAACCCACGATGTGTAACGGGCGTTGAACTCCATCTTTACCCATGGTTCGTGGAGCAGGTTGCAATTTAACTTCCAGTATCCCCTGCCAAATATTTTAGGACGAGGGAAACCCTTTATTCGGAGAATCACGCCGTGATGATCGGAAAAGGTCACAGGGATAACGTCGTAATCTTGCACGGCCATACCCGTTGTAATGTAGATTCTGTCAATCCGGGACGATGCGACAGTCGAAACATATGTGTAGTGTGGACGCGTGATGCCAAGTCGCTCAACCACATCTTTCAAGTTCAGTGCGTCAATCAGGTTTTGCAGAGGACCACAAAATGGTGTTGCTCCTGTAGTGTCTATCGCCCTTAATATGCAATTGAAGTCTCCTGCCATGATGAAGTTATCTTTCACTTGCCGAAGAAAATATGGCACATCTTCGGTAAAAAACGTTGCCCTTGCAGCCCTATTATGCGTTCCGGAGGGAGCGTAAAGATTTAAAACAGTCACCCCATTCAGAACACCTTTGACTATACGCCCTCCAGGTTCTTTTTCTACGTCCTGCAACTCCAGTCCGTGCCTGGTTAAAATACAGCAACCCCTCCCTGCCGAGCCAACATTGTTGTACGCGTTGTATGATGAAAAGGAACCCACCTCTTCACATACCACTTCTTGTAAAAAAGCAATATCAATATCATTAGTTCTAAGAAATTTCTCTAAAATTTTAATCTTTTTACCATTACTTATCCCACAAATATTTAGAGTCAAAAACGTGAGTACCCTTCTATTGTCCATGTGGCGGGTAATTTATTGAGACCACCTAGTCACGAGGTTTGTGCTTTGGTCCAGGATCATGTTCTGTTGTCTCAGTTTGTGGGTCGTGCGTTCTGTTGTCTACGTGCTTACGCCTTACGCCTTCACTCCTCATTTTATTGCGTGCCACATTCATGTTTGGTTTTGGTTTCACACGTATAGATTTTGTGGTACTTTGTGGTTTAAGAGATTTCTGACTGCCGGTAATTTTTTCGGGGTCCCGAACGCTGCCCTCGGCTGGGAGGTCAGCGAGAGCAACACGTGATGCCGAGGCGTGTTGCACTCCGCCTCCTGGTGTGAGCTCTGCATCGGCTACTGGGGCCGCGCGCTGTTGACGCTGCGCCGTGTCCCGCTGTGCCTCTGCCTCCGTAGCCGGCTGTTTACTTGCACTAGTGACGTCACTCAGGGGGACAGGTACATCTGCTGCCGGCGTCTGATATACCGTAGCTTCTTCCATGGGCACATCTGGGGGCGGTTCCATTTTAAGTGTGATAGGCATCACGGGCAATACCGTTTCCGGTTTCTGTTTCCTCGGTGTTTGAATTGAATTACCACCGTAGTCGCCTTCTTCCGAGTCCACGGTTTCCGGTTCTAGGGGTCGTTTTTTGGTTTTCTGAGGCTCACTGGTAGGCAGATGAACATCCACGCTCATTTCAGCGACGGATTCTTCTCGAAGAAGTGCAGTGTCATTTAATTTTTTGCCGGTTTCTTGCAATAAACTTACGGGGTTAGCGTTGGTACGACTCGCACCGTTCTCGCCACCTGTCTTCGGAGCGAGTGATGCATTTATTTTTCCTGTCTGCAACGGAGGGAAGTCATCAAAGGTTATAAGAGGTGGTTCGGTATCTTCCTTTGCGGCAACAGTAACGGGTCCGCGTAAAGTGGCTGTGGGTGTTAAATCCTGTAACTGTAATCTGGAACGTTTTTGCAGGGTGTTCTTCAGAACAAATGTCCGCTGCGGACAATTTTCACGGAGATGTCCCGGCTCGTTACAAACATGACATGTTGCTTGCTGCCCAGAGTAGATAACATGAGCCTTGTATCCCGAAACCATAATGTGGGAGGGGATGTCAGATTTTACACACATCTGTACGGACCGTATGCCATTATAGCACTGTATTTTATATCTGCTGGACCATTTTTCAAACTCGATGCGTTTCACCTGGCCATACTTCGAAAGAACCTGTTCTAAGTCAGTATTCTCAAGTTCCGGGGGAAGATTCAGAATTCTAACAGTCTTCAGTTCACAGTTAGCATTGCTAACATCAACCAAACTAACAGAATCATCGCGGTGGAGAAACTGAACCTGTCCCTTAGTTTGCAGTAAAATCTTGTCACACAAAACCGAATTATAGAACTTGACAAAAACACAGTACTTTTCACTGTCAAGCTGAGTAAATTCAGCATTATCTCCTGAAATACCAAATGTTTCATACAACCAGTCATGTATTTCTAAAGCAGTAGGCTGAACATGACGAGTATTCTTGTCAAACGAGAATCTTAACGTGTTTTTCCTGAGAGAATCCGACATGGTGAACAAGCGGAAAGCGGATGCACCGCCTCGCCACCAAAATCAACAATAAGCGGTACTTACAAGCCCCGGCGACGTAAACGACACTGAGACCGCCTGTTGCCGGTGCTTCCAAGATCTTCAAAACAACACAAACACTGGTTAACTGCGACCGCACGTCCGTACCGTTCGCCCGCCGAAAGCGGAATGGCAGTTGGTGTTCGGGATCTCTCGCGGCAATATATATATATATATATATGTGTGTGTGTGTGTGTGTGTGTGTGTGTGTGTGTGTGTGTGTGCGTGGAAATGTCCAAATTTGACAACCAGTCCAGAGCACTTTCTGTCACTTGATGTAAACTCTCCAAGTCACCATTAAATGCTCGCAGTAGACTCTGGTTGACGATGTGCCCTACGGTTTGCTCCTCTGCCCCGCAGTCACAGTCAGAAGATGGAAGGAAACCCCACTTCTTCATGTTGTAAGCACACCTCCCTTGACCAGTCCTGATGTGGTTCAGTCTCGACCAGGTTTGTCGTGGTAGATGGAATCCCTCAACCTTCTTTGATGGATCTTGCACGAGGTGGCCTGCTGAATAGAGCAAGTGAGGAACCAATTCGAATCCCAAGACGTGCATTTTTTCCATTGCGATAGCTGCTGTGTGGATTGGAGCATTGTCCTTTCTTCCGTGCCGATCTTGAACGTTTTTCAGTTAGTTTCTGTTTCAAACTATCCACCAGAGTAGCATAATAGGACCCAGCTATGGATCTCCCTTTTTTCAAATAATCTATGAGGATTATACCATAGGAATCCCAAAAGGCACTGGCCATCACCTTTCCAACAGTCTTCACCTTCTTTGCTGCACTCTCTCCACACTTCGTCCATTGTTTGGACTGTTGTTTGATACCTGGAGTGTAATGGTGGATCCATATTTTACCCAATGTTAAGAATCTTCGCATCAAATCCTGTGGATTGCACCTGAACAGTGTGAGATTCTGAGCAGAATTGCCGGCCGCGGTGGCCGAGGGGACTGAGGCGCTTCAGTCACGGTCTGCACGGCCACTACGGTCGGGGGTTCGAATCCCCCCTTGGGCATGGATATTTGTGCCGTCTTTAGTATAAGGTAGTTTATAAGTAGTTTGTAAGTTTAGGGACTGATGACCCCGTAGTTAAGTCCCATAAGCTTAACAAACATTTGAACATTTTTTGAGCAGAAATGTTCTTTCGTTTTCGTTTTTGGTCCAAAGTAAGAAGGCGCGGCACTCATCGCGCACACACTTACTTCATGGCCAGTTTATCATAGAGGTTGTATTGCACTCGCTCAGTTGAGATGCCTGTAATGTTAGCTATCTCGCGAACTTTTAATCTTCGATCTTCCATTATCATATCATTCCCCTAATCGATGGTTTCCTGTGTTGTTACTTCAACTTCCGTTTAAGCTAATTGATCCAAAAGTAAATGGCCTTCAGTGTTGGTGCAGAACCCACATGGACCACATCCAACTCGGATTTGATTTTTTCAGCAGTCCAACCCTTTAAATCAAAATGTTCAATGACCGCACGAAATTCATATTTTTCCATCCTAACGAACTAAGTAGGTAGTTACCATTTCAGATGGTAGCCAAGAATCAACCAATAACAGCTGCCGTTCGAAATTTGCTGTAATATTCGTGGATATATCAGGCTTACCAACAATAGTGCAGGTTACGAAAATTTACCGCCCTATCATACAAATTTACCAGACTTATCGAACCACCCTCGTATTCATATGGGTCGCCAGTCAACTTTACAATCTCTGGAAATAATTGTGGAACGGTATTTCATAGCCGTTACTATTTTGACATTTTCCGTCCACTGAAGAAAAATAGCAATTGCGTTCTACCGTTGTTTTATTTAAAGTTATGACGCATATGGAGTTATGTTTTGAGTTTAAGGGTTTTACAAACGAAGTTATCTTGTTTATACAGGAATTTTACTTGAAATTTGTTCTTGCTTTAGGATTTGGTTTCCAAGAATTCTTGATGAACTGTCATCGATCACAGATCCCTCTGTAACAGAAAATGTTATTCACTTTCAGCATCTGAGAAAAACCACAATGGAAGTATCGTGGGAGTCTTCTTTGAAAACGTTTGTTTGAAGCCTCAAGCTACGTCCCATACGCGATAAAAATACAAGAAAAGAAACGAGTTCTTGCAAATACAGCTTTGGATGAAGTAATGAGTCTCATTACCACTTTCTTATAGAGCATGTATTACCTAAATAAAGATAAAATACAGATACAGAACAGTCTTTTCGTGAAAAACGATTTACGCCTAAAACTAAAAAACTTCAGTCCAAATACAGAAATCATCATTAACACCAGTCTCATTGAGTTTACCATTTATTCTGTATAAAATAAATTTGTTACTGGTCAGAATATGGTTTCTTTTCTTTAATAATTTTCGGTTTGTAATTTTCAAAATTGTTGCTCAGCAAAGCATTTGTAATTGTAATAATAACTTCAGTTTCAGGTTAAAATGTAATTTTATGGTACTATTAATTGCTATGTAGTCGCTGTAGTGTGTCATGAAAAATTTTCCAGAAAAATTCTAGGTGTAGGTATAAATTAAGTGAGTTTGCGAGTATCAAAATACAGGGTATTTCAGGATGAATAATATTTTGGGATATACTAGTATAGATCTATGCCACTAAAATGCCGTGTTCGTGTGTCCAATTTTTATTGAGCACAGAGAGACAACTGTTACTATGTAACCCAGCCAAACTGATAGCGAAGAGACATGCATACATTTTTATTGATTCTGCCTTCGTTTCCAAAGACCTTAAGTCTCAAGATGGGCTTGTAATAAAAAAACTGATTAACTAAATATAAATTAATTTACACAAAATTGCGCTTTAAATTCAATACGATGACGTTCTACCAAGAACCAATGGAAGAATCATTGAAAAAGTCCGCATTTCTCTTTGCTTTAAGTTTATTTGAATTACATACTAACAGTTGTATCTGTGTCCTGAATAAAAATTGAACACATGTTATATGGCATTTTTATTTCAAATCGTCTATACTATCACCTCTTGACATATTTATTACTCCTTCTGAAACACGCATGTACATGACACAATTGGCCACAAGTTTAGATTTCATTGACTTAGAATATCAATTTCTCCCTTCAAGGGACAGTTGGGCGTGGCATGCAACCAAAACTTCACCTTAGTTCCTCTACCAGTCTTTAGAAAAAGTGGACTGAACAACTGAAGACACAGACAGACTGAAATCTAAGCGATCCTTTTTTTTACCGAACCAGGTGCAGAAACCTAAAAAGACAGTCACATATATTTCTGGAATGTCATTTCAAATCAAATTGATAGTCAGGAGTGAATAAACGCTTAGTAGCTAAAACCTTAATGTAACATACGCTATAATTTATTTCATTCATTTAGTATACGAATCCAGTATAATTTTTCTCGCTGTCGTCACAATTTTAGCATGCTGCATAAAGATAATTGGCATTGTAATGACGTAATTAACGAAAAAAAGAGTGGTGAATCTGGCAGGCCACTGTCGATGGGCTGGACGCCCCAATTACCACAGCAATTATCTGGATACAGTTGTGCCGCCTGATGACAAACAAATTATGCCCAAAACAAATACAATAAATAATTGCATACTACAGCTCGCAGATTTGTAAAAGTCAGCATTGTATATTTCATTGAGAAGCACCGTGAATTTAAAATATCAAAACATACGTTTTTCGACAATATTGTAGTGGCTATTTTAGCAGCAGCTGCATACTATGTAGTTTCACAGTAGTATTTTTAAATGAAAACGCCTTCTGCTACTGCAAATGAAGGGTTTTTATTTTTCCATTTTTACAATTCACCCATACGCTTTTCGCCTTTCTCACAAGGCAACATCAGTGGGTATCCTGAAATATTTACATATTTTTATTTACACAAGGAAGGTTAGAATTGTACATATGTACAAAACATTCAAAACATTTCGTTTATGATTCGAATCAGTTCGTTTTTTTAATAAAATGGTGTACTTACAGCACAGCACAGTATTTTTTCAAATGTTCCTGACATATTTTAAATTCCCTGACATTTACCTGAATATCATTTATTTATAGCTTATCTATCATGTTGAAGAAATAATTTTTTTTGCGTTATTACACCATGTGTGTAATAGTGAGACAAAGGATGGTCGATGAATTGTAGGAAATGATTTGCCGACAACTGTAATTTTGCTTATTTTATTTAACAAACTGTTTAGGTGCCTCATTAACACCATCAGCAGACCCTGAAACAATCCAGGTGGTGTATCCATTTGGTATTTCACATTATATTCAGGCCCTCAGCGTATAAATGATTGGATGGTCCACCTCGATTATTTAAGGAACCTACTGCTGGTGCTCATGAGGACTGAAATAGGGTGCTGAATAAAATACGCAAAATTACTACTGTTGGTAATTAATCTTATCTTAGTATGTATAAAAATTGCGGTGTTTGTGCCTATATTCCACTCTGCGACCAAAACTACGCATCGCAAATGAATAGTGTTTACGTGGTAGCAGGTATCAGTCTCCCATTGTGCACTATGGTGGTAGAGGGCTGATAACGATAAGGGGGTGGAAGATATCTCCACATAGCAAGAGCGACTTGCCTGTGACTCTTACGGGAAACCTGTTTCATTCTTCAACGCGTAGAGGTACTACGCAGTGAGTTTCTCATGAGAGACCTAATGAAAAGCTCTTCACCGTAGTAATGAAGATTACTGACCGCATTACTTATCGACTACGAATAATCATTAAAAAATTATATTGCCGCGGATATTAAAAAAAAAGGAGATTTTGCATTTTTCTGTCTGAAAGCAGAAAAGTAGATGTAAAATAAATTAAATAAAATAGAAAAAGAAGAGATCTCCTTCTAAAGAAGTAAACATGGCAACACTGTGTAATATATTTAGCCAGGAGGGTTCCGTTTGTTTAAATAACTGAAGTATTCGATACCATAATTGGTCGTAGTATTGTAACCTAACATTTCATGTTTATATTACATAAGCATTTTATAGCGCTTCTGTCAAGTTATTTTCATCATTATAATTTGCATTACTAGGGTCTTCTAACAAACTAAATTAATTAAGTATTGAAAGTCGTATCAACAATGTAAACATATATTAACACTGCACTAATTGTTGTTTACTTACGATCATTTCTACTGTTTATTTTGATGTAAAAAACTTATTATTACATCTGTCATACTTTTATGTATCTTTGCGTAAAGCAGGAGTCATTAATGTTTATTGAACAAATTGTTAAATATTTAAATGTTATACTTCCGTGTTCTAGAAAGTTCCAGAAATGTGATTGTGTATTTATACGCGCGAATTGGTGCGAAGTCAGCGAGTCTCAGTAGAGAATCTGTACTAGAAGTCTGAAGCCTTATGGCAATCTTAGTGAAGTAACATTTTATTTAGTATGGAAGTGTGCTGTGAAATTGCTTTATCAGAAATGGATGAATAAACATACTTAAAAATTAAATGAAAGTGTCACAAATGTAGTTTCCTGAAAACCCAAGAACCCGACGTCATAACATAATTTTGTAATGTATTAACGGCAGGCGAGCTACAAGATCTTCGAGACCACTGAACATCTACAACAGGTGATGTATAAAAATGTGGCGTTATGTATGTCCAGTAAAAAACAAATGCGCCACAACTGCAAGACTGATCTCCGCAGTCTGTAGCTCGCTAGGAAGGGTATTTGGAGTGGGGGAACCGAGGTACACCACAGAATCGCGGGATCGACCGTAACAGCGTTTTTCAGGACTTAAGCGACATGGGAACTTTATTTTACGGACAACCTTCGTAGAAGCCGCGGTGGAGTGGCCGATCGTTCTAAGGCGCCTCGCTGCGGAGTACGCGATTGCTCGCCGTCGGAGGTTCGAGTCCTCCCTCTGATTGTAAGAAGATTGCCTGTTGGAGGTCGTCAAAAAATCTCAAAATTCAGAATGCGTAATGATACGCTGTAGTAAAAATAATTTCGTTATTGAATGTTGCAGCAAATCACAACTAATGGGTCGCAACAACACTTTCGCAGTATAAGTTAAAATTTTGAATAAATAAAAATAGATGTTAATTAACTTAAAACAATCACTGTGGTAATTAATTAAGCTTGGCCCTATCTGACTTAGCATTGACTACAGCCTCCAACCAGCACCTCTTACGATTCACGAACAGCACAACTCCACTAATAAATGTGTCAGAATTCATGTAGTGGTGATGGCGTGTTCGTGTTGTAATCAAAATCGTAATAGTTACAGACCCTGATTGCAATGATAATAGCTCAGTATTGTGAAAGTCCGTGGTGCAATGAGCTTCACAAATACTACAGTCAAAGTTCTCAATAATTTTGATAATATTGTTTAAAGCAGTCAACTTCCTTACAAAACTTTACGTGAACTATTTTTGATTAATTGGTTCCAGGGCCTGGGTAGCGTACGCGTGTAACTGGCTGAGCAGTCTCGCATTTAACGTATTTCATAAAAATTACTTTCGTCAAGTCTGGTAAAACTACTATAATACTTTGAATACAGTTAGCCTGGTTACTTTCTATATAAATGAAACCAACTCTACTTTACGTGCAAACTCTCTAGCAAGTCTGCTTCCATCCTGCATTAAAGTTGTACCTTCCAGCAGGTATTTATCCCAGAGGCTAGGGGTGATGCGGTTCTGTAACATATCTGTGTACCGCAACGTTAGTCACAAAGTTAACTTCGCTTATCGTTAATCCGTTACTAAAAAGGTAATGCCGTTCAACGTTAAAACTTTACTGTAGGTCTAGCGCAAGTGACAGTGAATTATTCACTCATAGTAGTAAAAATCATGTTGATGGTTCATATTGTGTACGTAGACACATAAAACGTGCAAAAGGGAAACCATTATGAGCTTATGACAGTTCATGGCAGCAGATCGTATTATTCGTTTCGCACCTCTTGATAAGTATGGAAGTGCGATTACGCATGTCAATCACATCGCGATTACGGGCAGCATGGGGTTCACGCCTGAGCCTCAGAACGTACGCTAGCAGCGCATTTCGGGTTTTTGAAGCGTCAGCTTCGCGTCGCAATATCTCGGGATGTAATTGGAATATTGCGATGCAATCAACGCCATTGTTTATGTGATTTGTCATATTATGGATTGCTGAAGTAAAAATATAAAGTGTCCATTAAAAAAAAAAAAAAAAAAAAAAAAAAAAAAGACATAAGTTTGTGTTAAAAAAGACATTTGCTTTCGTTTTATAATATTTCCAAATATGTACAGTCATGGGCCCCAGCCGTACATTGATACCGGTGAAAGTCGTTTTCCAATAGCTGTTATTGTTCCAGAGTTATTTTGGGTGGGCAAGATAGCTGGGACACCCTGTATAACAAAACACACAACGACCTAAAGGCTGGTCTACACGACGACACTAGGTTGCGAAACTCGTTGCATGAAATGAATTGCGCGCAACTGGTTTCGTGTATGTCTGTGGACACGGCGCTAATTCTATACACTTCAGTTTCGTTGTTTTGTGAGTGCCGTAGTCGCCGTAAAATGAAAGTTTTGGTAGCTGAAAGAGTTGTGGCGAATCTATTGCTTGTCTTTGTGAAGTCGCCGCATAAGACTAAACATAAAAAAGAATAATAAACGTGTTATGTTCGTGAATGAATAAAAAAATGACGTCAGCTCTGTTGTTCAGTTCCTTGCTGAAAGAAAATGTGATTGAAGACCCCAGAAGTTATTTTAATCAACTTAGAATGTCACCAGAGCAGTTAACGTTCCTTTTAAACAGTGTTAGTAATGCAATAAAGAAACAAGTTACCGTTATGCGTGAAGCATTATTACCAGAACTGAAATTACAAATTGCATTACGTTTCTTGTCAAGTAGATATTCGTCTTGTACCAAGTTTTGAAATCCACAATTGCCATACTTCGTTGGTATAGGTATTTCGAATTGGATTTATTGTAGTCTGCAATTCACTAATCGTCAACCCATCAATATTTAATTTCACAAATTATTGCTAGCACGCTAACACGCCATTAAAATGGCACAGACACCTACGCAGCGCATACATGTTCAAAAACCAAATTATTTCCTGCGTTCCTCCCTGAATATTGTATTTTGTTCTGTATTGGCCATAACATAACCTAAAAACGCGTGCAATCAGTTTCGCCAAAGTTGGAAGGTGCCGAAACTGTTTAGTTTCGCCAACGAGTTGCGCGAACGCCTGCCGCGCATGCGCATTGGCCAGTAGCGCAGTTTCTTGAAACGTAGTGTCGTCGTGTAAACTAGCCTTAACACCTGAAACGGATGCAGCGAAACTGAGCGAGAGTCCCTGTTTTGCCCACCCCTGGTAACCTCAGTGTGTTTACAGTACGTCTCTCGTTTCGGTGGTCGAAGTATAGAGCGTCTGTTCAGCGGGGCAGGGACTCGAGAGATAGGACAGCAACTGGTGTGTAGGAAATGACGAGCAGCCGGCAGGAGCGAAGGGGCGGGCCGGTCGCGTGATGGAAGCGGCCGTGGCCCCCGTGGGAGGCGGGGAGTCTGGGCAGAGCGGGTGGGCGGCGCCGCCCATCTCTCCCCGTCCACCAAGACACTCCGCAGGGCCGCCACTGGCTGACAGTTGCCGAAGATGGACTCTTGCTTAAGTTGGACCACCTACGTATTTCACTGTGTGTTGGTAACTTAAGGTACTATTTGGCTCAGACTGCCCGCTTAGTGGCTGGCAGCATGACGAACACACAACACCGTGATTCCAATACTTAACAACCACTGTTTATTTCAGAGAATAATAACACATCACAGAATACATAACATAAATCATGGAACATCAATATATATATATATATATATAAAAAGATTTACAAATATATCAAAAGTTAACCCGCAACATCCTCCCCACCCTGGTCAATTTCAAGAGGAATGACCAGCTGAATGGGCCGTGAGATTATGGTTCCATCTGAAGTTCGTAACGTGACAGTTCGTATCTTCCCATCTCTTCCCTCATGAAGATCTTCTATCCGTGCCTTCTTCCACATGTGACGTGGACGAACATCTTCCTTTAGAAGTACAACATCACCCAAATGTAGTCTCCCAGAACCTGTCCTAGGTTGATGAGTTTCATGGAAGTTTTTGAGCAGGATCAGGTATTCTTTCTTCCACCTGTTCCAGAAATGCTCTACCATGCGTTACTGCCGTTGGAACTCCTTGGACAAATCCTTCCTGACTGTCGGTTCTGTGGGCAACTGTGGGCAACGTTGTCAGTCGCTCACCTACAAGAAAATGTGCAGGTGTCAGTGGCTCAGTTTGTTCTCCTCCTTGTGTAATTGGTCTTGAATTTAGTGCTGCTTCTATGCTGAGCAGGATTGTGCTGAGACCTTCTTCATCTATCTGTGACTGTCCTAAAACCTTTCTCAGGCATCGTTTGACTGAACCCGCCATTCGTTCCCAAAATCCTCCCCTCCAAGGCGCGTGTGGGGTAATGAATCTCCATGTTATAGATTGCTGAGCAAGGTACTTGTATGTTTTGCTGGCCATGAGAGCCTGCCAGAGCTCCTTTAGTTCTGTGTGGGTGGAATGGAAGGTAGTAGCATTATCAGTGTAAATTGTACTAGGCACGCCTCTTCTTCCCACAAATCTTTGTAGAGATTTACAAATATATCAAAAGTTAACCCGCAACAGGCAGTAGCTGCCAGCAGTAACTGCCGACCGCCGCTGCCCGCCGCAACGGCCGCGCGACTCAGTGCCATGCCACCGTGAAAGAACTCGCCTGTACCAACACCATTCTAAGTTTTCTGGTGGACGAGGAAAAAATAGGAAAAGGAAATAATGGTGCTGTTTACGATATCTTGCCCTTGCCCTTACACCATTTCCCAAACACGGAAAAGTGAAGGTTTTTCGCTAACTTAATAACACGCCATTTGTGAAATGATTAAGAGAGGTACAGAGGATTTATCCATCGCAGTTCGACTTTATTTTACGCGTGGTTCCCCACCCCTTCCACCCCAGCATCCTATCAAAATAAAGTTCCAGTCTTCCGCCTAAAATTCACCAATAACATCACTTATTTTTAAAAAATATGACGTAATGTCTAAATGAAAGTAATATAAAGTGTAGTAACAACCAGCTCACATCAGTATACCCAGATGAAGGCCACTGTAACGTTGGCCGAAACGTCGGTTATTTAAGTAATAGCCTTACATCATGACGCGGTACAATATCCAGAAAACTTTTATGTCATCTGACTCTGGCCGCGGAAGCCTACGTAATTATAAACTGTGCTCTGTTACCTAGGAAGTCTTCCATCCAGTCAGAAATCTGTGAACCTATTCCATCTTTTCGTATCTTCGTTAGCGATCTGCAGTGCGGCACCACATCAAATGCCTTTCTGTAATCGAGAAAAAGACAATTTACCTTTGCCCTTCATCCATGGCTCATCATGTCAAACGAATTCGCAAATAAGGAATACGCTATCAGTCTGGCTGCGTTGAATCCTCGCTCATAAGACATCATGTGAAAAAAGACCAAGCTGAGTTCCACACGAGCAATGCTTTCCCAAAGCCTCGCCGATGTACGGTCAGCAGCTTTCTCCGTCTCGAGGAAGCATTACAGGCCCTCGGCTGTTTCTGATTTCTCCAGATCCGACAGCACCAGAAATAACTGGAACCCTGGAGGAAATTGCCTGTGGTGCGGAAAAATAAGAAGAGAGTCGTCGGCGAGAGCTGGCGGTGAGAGATGAAAGGGCGGGATGTCCGGCAGTGAATGGTCGCGTGTCTCAATATCCGCCAGCGCCCAGCAGCCCAGGCCTGAAAGGACGCAGAGGCGGACGCAGACGCGCGCTCCCAATATCCCGCCGGAGACGGGCCGGGCCTCCTGTCCGCCGCTCAAAGCACATTCTTAATACCCCGGCCACGGCGACCATTCTGGCGCAGGCGGCGCCCTTTGATCATTTGGCGGAGCTGCCCGCCCGCTGCTTTCTGCAGATTCCACTTTGTTAATCCCGGCGCCGCCCGCCGCCGAGGAGTGGATTCGCGCCATTAATGCCCTAGAGGAGTCTGCTGCGTCTGCACCTAGACCAGCCAAGTCAGCGTGGGGCGCGGACTTCTCTGGGGCTGGTTGCATACACACCGATTTTGGACGACTGGTAAAATACCGGTTCAGCGCTGCTTGTCGACACGCCGGAATTTTACCGGTCAGACGAGCAATCGCTCGGCTGTCGTGGTCAAGTGAAGTTTGATTCCATTAATAAATTTCAAATATTTCTCCTAATATTATGACAAATTTTGCTGACATGGCTTACAGCCATCATATCAGATCTGAGTTTGTTTCCAGCACATAAAGCTAATACCCGGTAGTACACATTTTGTTAAAGCATCGTTTGGTAAGGCATCGACTACAACAGAGGTGATATCTGGCGTTCCACAGGGTAGTGTTATTGGTCCTCTGCTGTTCCTTATTTACATAAAGGATTTAGGGGAAAATCTAAGTAGATCTCTTAGGTTGTTTGCAGATGACGCCGTCATTTACCGTCTAGTAAAATCATCTGAAGATCAAAACCAACTGCAGAACAATCTGAATAAGATATCACTATGGTCTAAAATTGGAAATAATGAGATGTATGAAGTCGTCAACATGAGTACGAAAAGAAATCCGTTAAACTTTGTTTACGAGATAAATCAATCAAAAGTGAAGGCCGTAAACTCCACAAAATACCTAGGAATTACTATTACTTCAGACTTAAATTGGAAAGAACAGGTAGATAATATCGTGGGAAAGGCGAACCAGAGACTGCGTTTTATTGGCAGAACCCTTAAAAGATGCAACAGAACTACAAAAGAAACTGCATACACTACGTTTGTCCGTCCATGTTTGGAGTATTGCAGCTCAGTGTGAATGTGTGAAAACAAGTCGTTTTTGGTGCAAGGACTAGTAACTTTTGTGGATATTTGATCGCTCAGAGTGCCAGCCGTCCTCCGTAATAAACGGAGTGAAGATCTCAACAACATCATAGAACATAGATACGATCTACCTTAAGCAGTGGCGGATTTTCACATTTTCCGCCAGTAAGCTGTTCAAATTTTGCCGTCCCTACTGACTTCCACAATTCGAATAGACAATCGTACAAATTGTATTTTCTTTTTTTTTTTTTTTTTTTTTTTTGACAATGAAAATGTAGCTTTTTTGTGCACTCTCGTCCTAATTTCACCATATATTTTTCGTAATTAGATCGACTGTGAACTTAGGGGTCGAAGCGTCATTTCCTAGATTATTTTTACAACCCACCTATTTGGTTTCAATTGTACAAGAATTAGTTTTCGTTTATATCTCTCAGTTAATAAAACACCGTCACATACTACTTATAATGTGGGTGTACTGTATGCCTTAATTCTCCTTACACAATAGCTTAATGTACATTCGATAAACGCAATTAAATAACTTTTATTTCACTTACTTACACTTTAAAAATTTTGACCCAATATCTGCCGCCCCTAAAATAGTGCCACACTGTGAATCCGAAGGTCGTGGGTTCGATCCCCGCCAGGTCCTACGGTTTTTATCTGTCACTTTCCACTTCTTTCAGCTCTGGCAGTATTGCTCATGTGAAAAATACCGAGTAGCACCATGGTTCGGAGCCCACGTTAAACTATAGGTCCCCCTATTACTGGCTGGGTAAATCAGTTCGAAGGTCGGAGGAAGGCAACGGCATACCACCACCAAACAGGACCATGCCTAGTAAAGCACTGTGGTGTTCAAACCAATCTTCGGATTGTTGACTTCTTTACCTTACCTTTTGATGCGCTATGTCGGCTGTATGGCTAGAAGACAGCGAGAACTGCGCAAGGAAAAGTTCGGTAAAAATCGGTGCGTGCGCCAGCACAGCACAGCTCAAAGGGTCAGGAGAGCATCGACAGAGAAGACTGTCTGCATATGATTTCGTATGGAGCATGGCGGAAAGTGCCTTAAAAAAGCCTTTTACACCGATTGACTCGAACCTCCGGTGGGAGCGCCTTCGCAATCCCTGACAAGGTGCCTAAAACCGCTCGACTATGTGCTTGCTGTTCTTCGGGGTCGCAGAAAATAAATACATTCTCTATAGTTAAGAAAAGATACAGTAATGCATACGGTCTATTAGCGATCTGAAGTACTTCTGCAAGGTCAATAACAACAAATTTTATGCATCATATTTGAGCAACCTAGTTCATCTCCAACCCATATTTCCTGGAAGCAGATCTAGTAATGTCTATACTGAATAGAAATTCAGACGTTTCTTTGCTATGGTCATCAGTCCCTAGACTTGAAAACTACTTGAAGTAATTTAAACTACGGACAACACACTACGAGGTGACTAAGGCGCTCCAGTCACGGTCAGCACAGCCACTACGGTCGGGGGTTCGAATCCCCCCTCGGGCATGGATATTTGTGCCGTCCTAGTTCGTAAGTAGTTCATAAGTAGTTTGTAAGTTTAGGGACTGATAACCCCGTAGTTAAGTCCCATAAGCTTAACAAACATTTAAAAAAAAAAAAAAAAAAAAAAAAAAAAAAACAACACACTCACCCATGCCCGAATAAGGACTCGAACCTCCGCAAAGAACGGCCGCAGGGACGAAAGTCGTAGATTTTTTTAGAGGAGTCATGTCCGTCACATGACTGAGACCAATATATTTTTTTAAATTTACAATCATGCTTTCGGCCATGCGCCATTTCAGTTGCCACATAAAAATTTTAAAATGTCCACAGAATCGGCGTCATCGTCAAGATATACATGTGATTTTACAAAACCACTTTTCAATTTCCATATTTGAGTACAAATTGGAAATATATCTGCATCATTTCAAAAGATGAAGAATTTACACGATTTGGATGCTGAGAATAGTGTAAAATATTTATTCTGCGTAATAAATTACTTCACTAATATTTGTAATTCACATTTAACCGTCATCAATGCCTGGTTAAGCTAACTTTCCGATCCTTAAATTCGAACAAAGTCGTTTTAATAGTAAGTTTCGTCTCTACATCGAATGATTTCTAGCATTCCACCGTTATAAAGGGTGAGAAATGCATTTCCCACCACATTAATCACTGCTTCTTATGGTCAGCTACATAAAACGGTTTAGTATAATCTATACAGGAAAAGAAAACTTCTATGGAACATTTATCTCAACTAGTATTGCCTGTAGTCGAATTTATGACAGCAGTGTTTGCAAAATCATGAAAATGAAAAAAATAATTGATGTTATTTTGTCAAAAACTGACATTTTGAGCCCGTGGTTGTGTATGAAGTACAGGTTGATTCTTATAAAAAAGATAGCAACCAAAGACTTTTGATTATGCTATTTATTAACTAAATAGCGCCGTTACCGGTTTCGAACCTTTCAGTTCATCATAAGACGGGTGTTCACGTCCACACAAATGTCACCTATCATTTCCTTTTATGCAGATAATTTTTCTTGTGGTGAAAAGTCTTTTGTGTGGTGCCCTACAATACAAAACCTGATTATAATGACTTTATCAATCGTATGATACCGAAATATTGTGAACAACCTTTTATGATAGAATTTTTCTTTTTATTTATTTACTTACGTCGAAATGTCGGTTCCATTACGTTGTGTCGCTGATTACTGCAGCCGTTGCTGCAATAAGCACTTTTTGAAACACTTATATGGAGGAACATAGCACGATTAACCACACATAAGCACACACACAAACAAAATGTTTTCGTCACATTGAATACACAGATGTCATAATGCCAACATAACAATGTCAAAAATGTTTTCTATCAAGATATGTACGTTGATTTAACAATGACGTATTTTACAAAGGAGAGACGTGATGCTGTAAACAGAACCTGCATTGACCCCAAAAAAAAAGACATTTTTGCCATTCGTACAACCTGGTCCGTCGTTGCGTACACCATCGCAAGCGCTCCTGTCTGTGATGTAGCGTCAAGGGTAACCGCAGCCATGGCCGCCGAGCTGATAGTCCATGCAGCTAAAAACGTCGTCGAACTGTTCGTGCAGATGGTTGTTGTCTTGGAAACGTCCCCATCTGTTGACTCAGGGATCGAGACGTGGCTGCACGATCTCTTACAGCCATGCGGATAAGATGCCTGTCATCTCGAATGCTAGTGATACGAGGCCGTTGGGATCCAGCACGGCGTTCCGTATTGCCCTCCTGAAATCACCGATTTCGTATTCTGCTAACAGTCTTTGGATCGCGACCAACGCGAGCAGCAATGTCGCGATACGATAAACCGCAATCGCGATAGCCTACAATGCGACCTTTATCAAAGTCGGAAACGTGACGGTACGCATTTCTCCTCCTTACACGAGGCATCACAACTATGTTTCACTAGGCAACGGCGGTCAACTGCTGTTTGTGTATGAGAAATCGGTTGTAAACTCTCCTCATGTCAGCGCGTTGTAGGTGTCGCCACCGGCGCCAACCCTTTGCATCTCACAGCGTCTTCTTCCTGTCGGTTAAATATCGAGTCTGTAGTTCAAATGTTTGTAAATCTATCGGACCAAACTGCGTGGCCATCAGTCTGTAGCTTACAAACCACTTAAACCTAGGTAAACTAACCTAAGGACAAGACACACACCCATGCCCCAGGGAGGACTCGAACCTCCACGGCGAGCAACCGCGCGCTCCGTAGCGAGACGCTTTAGACCGCTCGGCTACTCCACCGCGGCCGAGTCTGTAGCACGTCATCTTCGTGGTGTAGCAATTTTAATGACCAGGAGTGCAGGTACGTTTCATTGGCCTTCTTAAAAAAATCTGTACACTCAGTTTCGTGTTAGCGTGTTTATATAATGATTATAATCTAGCTCGGACTACACTTTGACGTTGCCACGAGGTTCAGCAACGTTGCGTTACATTCTGGCAAGTACGCACAAAGAACAGTCGGCAAAATGTCCACAGCTTTAAATCACCGCTTTCCACAAAAGCCCGCCGTGTGCGTTTCGCGTTATTCCGAGCACATAGCGCAATCCGCCTACACAGTCCCGCGCCTGTTCCGCTGTCGCGGTTGACCACAAACGCAGCCCGCCCTCCGTCCTCTGGTCCACTCAACTAGGAACGAAACAAAACAAAATCGCAACTGTGCGTTTACACTGCGAAACGCGCGGCTGCCACCATTGTTAAGTCCGTGACGCGGAATTCCTGTCCGCCATTAATTAGACTGAGCGAGCGCAGGTGAACAAAGCTGATGGATACTAAGTTTCATTTAGCGCGACAAATGTGCCGCCCCGCGGTGATGGATGGCATACACAGCCGGACGGAGCCAGTGCGCTCGTAAAATGTAATGACGAGTGCCTGCCAACTTGATTGGCGTGTGTTCCGCCCCCCTTCCCCCCCTCCCCCCCCCCCCAACGACGGCCAGAGGTTCCGGCCTGGCACTCATTTGCGGCGGTCCCCGGATCGACGTCCGACGGCCGTAGGCGGAGCTCGACTCCCTCCGAAATCGATACGGCACACTCGAAATTACGCGGTTGAAATTACTCCACCGTCGGAAGGGTCCGAGCGAACCCCTGCCGTTATTGTTATTGTTGGCGCTATTGTTAACTTCTCGTATTACTAATCAAGATCGATATGGACATGCATTAATTACGCCGTGACGGGCGTGCAGAACGTGATATTTGCGGGCCCGTCGGCGGTGCGAGGCAGCGCAATTCGGCTGATATACGATCCCCTACGTGGCCGCAAAAACTTGCGCTGCCCATATGCGCAGCATCGCATTACTAGTATCTGTGTACGCAAAACATACCGTGCTAATACTGTCATTGCAGGAACTGTCCGAAAGTATAGACTAATGGATTTCCGCAGGGATCCATCCCCGTTCCTCTCCTGTTTATATACGAGGCGCGTGCAGAAAGTAAGTTTTACTGTCATTGCAGGAACTGTCCGAAAGTATGGACTAATGGATTTCCGCAGGGATCCATCCCCGTTCCTCTCCTGTTTATATACGAGGCGCGTCCAGAAAGTAAGTTTTACTGTCATTGCAGGAACTGTCCGAAAGTATAGACTAATGGCTTTCCGCAGGGATCCATCCCCGTTCCTCTCCTGTTTATATACGAGGCGCGTCCAGAAAGTAAGTTTTACTGTCATTGCAGGAACTGTCCGAAAGTATAGACTAATGGATTTCCGCAGGGATCCATCCCCGTTCCTCTCCTGTTTATATACGAGGTGCATCCAGAAAGTAAGTTGTACTGTCATTGCACGAACTGTCCGAAAGTATAGACTAATGGCTTTCCGCAGGGATCCATCTCCGTTCCTCTCCTGTTAATATACGAGGCGCGTCCAGAAAGTAAGTTCCGTTTGGTAATAAAATGAAATTGTACTCAGATACAGAAAAAAAAATTTATTGCACAAAATTCTACAACTCTTAAACTACTTTTCCACATAACTGCCGAAATTTTGTAGGCACTTGTCATAGCATGCCACAAGTTTTTGCATGCATCCTTCACAGAAGGTTGCCGCCTGTGTATTCAACCGTGTGGTAACAGCTCTTTATCATCGTTGAAGTGTTGACAACCAACAACAGAGTTTAGGTGTAAGAAGAGATGAAAGTCGCTAGGAGAGAGGTCCGAGCTGTATGGAGGATGATCAAACAGGTCCCATTGAAATTTCCGTAAGAATTCAAATCAAATGTTCAAATGGTTGTCAAGCTTATGGGACTTAACTACGGGGTCATCAGTCCCTAAACTTACAAACTACTTATGAACTACTTACGAACTAGTACGGCACAAATATTCATGCCCGAGGGGGTATTTGAACCCCCGACCGTAGTGGCCGTGCAGACCGTGACTGAAGCGTCTCAGTCCCCTCGGCCACCGCGGCCGGCCGTAAGAATTGTTTGTTCACATTCGGTGTGTGAAGTCAGGCATTATCGCGAAAAAAAAAAAAAAAAAATCTTTTGACAGATTTCCTCTTCTTACACCTAAAATCTGTCCTTGGTGGACAACACTTCAACGATGATGATGAGATGACGAGCTGAAAGAACATGTTACCACATGGTTGAATACACAGGCGGCAATATCCTATGAAAAGGCATACAAAACCTTGTGCCATGCTATGACAATTGCCTACAAAATTTCGGAAGCTATGTAGAAAAGTAGTTTAACAGTTGCAGATTTTTGTACAATCAATATTTTTTTTTGTATCTGTACCAGTTCGTTTCATATAACCAAACGGAACTTACTTTCTGGACGCGCCTCGTACATTTGATATTCCTCCAACACAGTGCAAAAAGTTTTGCTACGGAGATGACTGGACAACAGCTACCAAACTCTAATCCTGTGCTACAACTGAAGAAATCAAAAAAATTCTGATTTACAGTGTAACACTCCCTAACCGGTTGATTAATCCTGTGACAGATTAATGTTAAAATTGACCCGTGTGTTGCCTACAAAATAAAGTTGGACACGACTATCTTTACCGAAAAATTATTGTGGAAACGAAAAACAACTAGTGAGGGAATGCTGCCACAACGAACTACCACACCAGATAGCCCGTTCCTCCTACTCTACTAATTACTAATTGAACTGCTTCAATTATGGAACAATCTCTCTCACACGCGTATGTATTGCAAATTATAGGAAGTAACAAACAATGAAACAGTAAAAAAATTAATAAATTAACACGGTTTGCCAGCCCAATGGAGCGCTCAGGGTGTGTAATAATTAACCACGACAATTATGAATGGGTAATCACACACGTTAGTGTTGCACAACGGAAGGTTAGCAAACACTTTTGCAATCGAATAACTTCTACGAAAATGGTGCTTTGGTTTTATCAGTTTAAAGGTAAGGTAAAGTAGTCAACAATCCGAAGATTGGTTTGAACACCATAGTGCTTTACTACGCATGGTCCTGTTTGGAGGTGGTATGCCGTTGCCTTCCTCCGACCTTCGAAGTGACTTACCCAGCCAGTTATAGGGGGACCTACAGTTTAACGTGGGTTCCGAACCACGGTGCTCGGTATTTTTCACATGAGCAATACTGCCAGAGGTGAATGAAGTGGAAAGTGACCAAAAAATAAAATAAACCACATAACTATTATTTGATTAAACTGGATTAGTTCGAAAACAGTGTTGGATCGGAGACCAATGTTGCACTCAATTATCAACGTCCCTTCACTAACACTCACCTGCATGAGGATTACACAGTAGGCAGAAAAACACTCGGTTGGCAGAATAATTAATGTTAAGATTACCAGGAAGAAATTACTCAAAATGACTTGCAACTAGATCACAGATGGACAACGCCGAAATACGAACCAACATAGGAATTCAACTTCACAGAAATTTTACACCAATGAAATATTAAATAGTAATGAACCAATAAATTTAGAATTAATATATAATTTTGTTTAGTTACTTAATTGTGCCAACTTTGTTTTAAACAAAACTATTCCTTATTTCCAAAATTGTAATTTGTTGAAATTACCTTTAAAATTCAAAATTTAATTATTTAAAGTTTATAGTTTGGCACTGAATTTAATGTTCTCTCCACTTTCAACGACACTCGGGAAACTTCTGGAACATGCACAGCTATCTTCATCGTTTCTTAATTTGATGTAAAGAGGTAGTCTGGTGATCTTCTTCGATTAATCTAACCATCTGTTGCTGCTCTCCCTCGTAGTCGAAAGCCTTCAATTTTTTCCATGAAAGATGGTCTTCTCTAAATAAGCCCCTTTCCTTCTCAAGATGTGCCCAAAGAACAAGGTGTTTTTCGCTAACACGAGAAGATACACAAACGCTAAAAACGTACGTTTCCCTTTCCTTAACCTACCTTCTAAGATAAGTCTGCTATATCCAAACTGAACTTTCCCAAGATCGGATTCCACCAGTTTTTCCATTCGCCTGTAAATAATTCGTGTTAGTATTTTGCAACCATGACTTGTTAAACTGATAGTATGGTATTTTTCACATTTGTATGCACTTGCTTTCTTAGGAATTGGAATCACTATATTATTCTTGAAGCTGTGTGTATTTCCTCTGTCTCATACATCTTGCATACCAGGTGGAACAATTTGTTTATGACTGGCTCTCCTAACGATCATAGCAGTTCCGACGGAACATAATCTAATCCATGGGCCTTGTTTCAACTCAAATCTTTTAGTGCTCTGTCAAACTCTTCTTTCAGTGTACTATCTCCTATCTCATCTACATAACCTTCGTCTTCCATTTCTAGAATACTGCCTTCAAGTATATGTCCTTTGTACACACCCTCTATGTATTCCTTCCATCTTTCAGCTTTCCCTTCTTTGTTTAGTACAGGTTTTACATTTGAGTTATTGATATTTACACCGCTGCTTTTCTTGTCTCCAAATATCTCTTTCATTTTCCTGTAGGCGGTGTCTATGGCATCGGTAATACTCGTTAATTCACATCAGAGGTCCTCAGATAACACACATGCGAATTTGTAGACACATTTAAAGAACGCTATTTGTAAATGTGTGGTGTGGTTTTATAGACAATCCATTGATTGCGCAAGTTGTGTTATCGCAGCGTCTTACAACACACTGTTACCCACACATTTTGAAAATGAACTTCAGGTATTACTGGAAGAGATTCATTTTTACAAGAATGCGTGTGTTCTTCCAGCATGACGGAGCTCTACACATTGTAGTCGCCAGGCGATACGTCAGCTAAACAAAACATTCCCCGGAAGATGGGTCGGTAAACAGGGGCATGTTTATCGTTCAACGTGTCCCCCACGTTACCCCTTTGGATTTTTATCTGTGGGGATGGTTGAAAGGCAAAGTTTACAAAGAAAAAGAAAACACAACAACATAGTTAATCATTCGGGTTATGAATAGCGCAGACCTCGTAAAAGAAGGCAAAGAAGAGCGCAGAAGAACTAAGAAGAGTCTAAAATGCATTCAAGTTGGGTGTTGTAATTTTTTTAAATCAGTTTTGAAGGTCCTCATTTACCTTTGAATTAATTATTTTTCTGTTACATACTGACAGCTGTATCTCTGCTCTGAATAAAAATTGGATACGTATTATATGACATATTATAGCAATTCGTCTCATACCAGCTGTCGACCTCGTCAGCCAAGAACTCCACATTGATGTTACTTCCAAACTCAAACAAAACAGATATTGCAGGTTTTCTTGTGCATCAGATCATCCCGCAGAGATCTTAATGTTTATTTTAACGGGGCCAATGGGCCATTGATTTCCTTTCTCTGTTATTAAATACGTTACGAAAACATGTCGGTCGTTCCCTCACTGCCTAATGATACCTAAACACGTTGGCCACTGTTTAATAACCCCTTTGTGACCCGGGGTGGTAATTTACCTTTGAAAGGTAGGTTCACAAATAATTACGGTTAAGCTTTCTGTCGTTCACAAAGTACTTTTCCACAGCTTTAAGCTACAGTTTGTGACCAATTTGTTCCACTACGTCATTCAGCAGGAATCGAGCAGTGCTTTAACCAGGTCGTACTTCTCTCCTCTTTGGTATGCTTTTGTGGAATTTCACTTGATAACGAGTAAGGAGGAACTGTGGTAGTGGCTATCGTTGTTTTGTGTGTTGCACCTGCTCGCAAGACTAGCAGTTGTGTATAATGACAACTAAATAGAGGCGTTTCCTGTAATAAATGATAATATTTGAGGTGTTGTAATGGGCATTTGCGATAACAGAGCAGCCAATATCGCTTGTTTAAAACTTTAAATAATCGATCTTGACTCCTCTGTTTATGCAGATTATTACAAGTTATTACATCCCACCCCTGCCTAGAATGATGTCAAGCTCATACATTTATGGTATTGATTGCAACGTTTCACAAACATAGCTGTATTCGCGGTTGGGGGTGGGGGGTTAATGAGTTTCGTAAACAGCAGGAGTAGATGGCATCAGATGAGACAAGAAGGTGAAGCTAACCTTGACAAGAGCCAGGCCGTGTTATTTTTCAACTGTATTGGCAATAGCGTATCAACCGTGGAGCAAGACACGATATCTATCCCCCCCCCCCCATATTCACTTAGTTTTATTTGGTTCTTTAGGCAGAGCCAGTGAATAAACTATGCTGCCGTCAGGGGGCATTTTTACCTTAGACCGAAGCATCTCGGAGCATCTTGGAACTAATTTTTTTTTTTTTTTTTTTTTTTTTTTTTCTTTAGAAAAAATCACAGTTGGACGACGAAGTCAGTAAATTGGTTTTCTTGCTCACCCTCTAAAGAAACAGTTGGCACGCCACTCTGGATTGGAGTTCCACTTTATGGAAGACACCATTCTGTAGTAATTCACGCAAAGATGTTTCTGCCAATATGTGCTACCTGCTTTTAATATCTTACATGAAGTTATTGGTAGAGTTTATTTATGGATTTAATTTGGTTTACAGTTTCTCTCTTGTATGCTCTATTGTTCTTTTCCTTTTTTGCAACAACCTAAAAATAACAATATCAATAGAAGATAAATAGTGGTAACACGACGAAAATGAAAGTAAAGAAGACCACAACAACAACAACAAAAAGCCCTAAGGCATATTACTGCACACTTCATGCCATACATAAAGTAAGTCAATAACTCCCCGATGTGTGGAAAGTTTAAAAGGCATAACTGTGTTATCTGGGCTATCATACAACCATTCGATGATGTCGAATCCTTGCGAGAGTCTCCTGAGGTTAACGTTTTGAATGGGTACACGAGGGAGACGGATTGGATGCCCTAACACCGATGCACCTACCTGTATGGGGATCGCCCCGCGGAAAAGGTCGCGTGGTCTCAGGCATTGTGCTACAGACTGGGTGACCTCCCTCGGGCATGTGCGTGTTTGTGTGTGTGTGTGTGTGTGTGTGTGTGTGTTGTCCGTATGAAATTAATGTGTAGGCCTAGGGACTGAAGAACATAGCAGTTTGGTCCAATAGGATAACAAACATTAGAAAATATTTTTGTTTGGGGATTTACCAAAAGACAAGTGTTTACTTGACACCGTACTAGATTGCAGCGGCTCGGGAACCTCATTACAGTAGCTGCTCCAACCACAAAACCAGTAATGCTTAAGAATGAGTTTCGCGCTATTGTTGAAAACTGGGAACTGTGTCGTAATGTTGATGATGAACGTACTGAAAGTAATCACCATACAAAACATGGCAGGTAACACCTCAACAAAACAGATACTTAACAGATACATAATTTCTGGTCACCCTGTATTTGAAGGATCAACATTTGATGTGATATTTTGCTTACATATGCAGCTACATATATATATATATATATATATATATATATATATATATATATATATATATATATATATCTATCTATATATATATATATACTCCGCAATCCATCGTAAAGTGCGTGGCAGAGGGTGCACTGTACCAGTACCAGGCATTTCCTTTCCTATTCCACTCCCAAATAGAACGAGGAAAAAAATATGTATTTACCTCTGTGCCAGCCCTAATTTCTCTTATTTTGTCTTTGTGATCTTTACGCGAAATGTTATTAGGTGGCAGGAAGATCGTACTACGCTAAGCTTCAAATTCCGGCCCTCTAAATTTTCTCAACAGAAATTCACGAAAAGAACGTCGTCTTTCTTCCAGAGATCCCCAATTGAGTTCCCGGAGCATTTCCGGGACACTCGCGCATTGGTCGAACCTTCCAGTAACAAACCTAGCTGAACTGCTTCTATGTCTTCTTTTAAACTGATCTGCTGCGGGTCCCAAACACTTGAGCAATACTCAAGACGTGGTCGTACAAGCGTTTTATACGCGGTCTGCTATACAGATGAAGTACATCTTCCCAAAATTCTGCCAATAAACCGAAATCGGCTGTCCGCCTTACTCTTAACTGTCCTTACATGTTTGTTCCATTTCATGTGGCTCTGCATGTTACGCCTAGATAATTAAACGACGCGACAGCATCAAGAAGCTCACTACTAATGCTGTATTCCAACAGCACTCTTGTGCGTCACATTATATTTTTCTATAATTAGGCTAGCTGCCGTTCTTCATACCAACAAGAAATTTTGTCTAAATCAGCCTGTATGCTACTACAGTCAATTAAAGACGACACGCTCCCATACACCACAACATCATCAGCAAACAACCGCAAATTACAAGTTACTCTGACCATCGGATCATTTATATAGATAGACAGTAATATCGGAAGTATCACACTCCCCTGGGGCACGCCTGACGATACATTCGTCTCTGATGAACACTCGCCGTCGAGAACAACGTGTTGCGTTCTGTTACTTTGGAAGTCTTCCAGCCAGTCAGAAATCTATGAATGTATTCCATAAGTTCGTATCTGCGTTAGCAGTCTGCAGTGTGAAATCGAGGAAAGCACAGTCTGCAGTGTGGCACCGCGTCGAACGCCTTTTTGAAGTTGAGAAAAACACAATCCGCCTGCTGTCCTTTATCCATGGATCGCAAGATGTCATGTGAGAAAAGTTCAAGCCGAGTTTCACATGAACGATGTTTCCTAAACTCGTGCTGATTCATAGAAAGACGCTTTTCCGTTTCAAGGAAATTTACTATATTCGAACTGAGAATATGCTCCAAATTCTACAGGAAACTGATATCAACGATATTGGCCTGTAATTATGTCGGTCCGTTCTCTTCCTTTCTTACAAACGGGAGTCACCTGCGCTGTTTTCCAATCACTAGGGACTTTGCGCTGAATTAAAGGTTCGCGATAAATGCAAGCTAATTAAGGGGCCAATACCGCGTAATACTCTTTGTAAATCCGAAGTGGTATTCCATCCGGACCAGGATGCTTCTCTACACCGGAAATACCTTTTACTATGTGCTCAATTTGGGAGTTAGTTCGTTGATCAAATAATGGTACGTTTGTGCGGTCCTCCTGCGTGAAAGATTTCTTAAAGCTTAATTTTAGAACTTCAGCTTTCCGTTTGCTTTCTTCTATTATTGCCTCGGAATGATAACGAGTGACTGGATAGCGGATGTAGGGCTCAAATTTATACTAATTAATCCGTTTTGGCAGTTAATGACGGCTTATAAGGATGCAACCTGTAGCTCCTGATATCCAGATACAGCATATTAAATTCTGGCCGGCTGGAATACGAGACTTGCCACGTATTTAATATTAGCCACACTGACGTCGCTGACTGGCAGAGTGGGCGATGGAAACTGATAGGTGGCAGGTATTCTGCGGTAATGATGTGGGGGGGGGGGGGGAGGGGCGAGCGCGGGGCATTGTGGGCGCGCTCAGGTTACCTGCCTGCGGTGTGGGGGATGATCGGAATGGAGGCGGTGGCTGGTCGCTCATGTGCTCACCGATCCTCCGTGACCAACGGACGGCATCTCAGGCTGAGCACCCACACTTTGACAGTAAAATATTTTTAAGTAACAATACTTTAGTAAATAAATACTGAATCCAGCCACAATCTATATCTATAAATGTGAATGTCTGTTCTGTGTACGCTCATCATGCTCGAACGAAAAGACGCAGAGACTTAAATATCTGTACTGTTATTAATTTGTAAATGCGACATAAGTCTGAGTCTGCTTTTGTATGTATATTGAAGAACATCTTCCATCTGTTCACGTGTGCACATGGCACGGAAGAGATGCTAATCTGATGATGGTAATTCCGAAACGCGTCATTTTTGA
Source organism: Locusta migratoria (assembly GCA_026315105.1). NCBI lineage: Eukaryota > Metazoa > Arthropoda > Insecta > Orthoptera > Acrididae > Locusta > Locusta migratoria. Next base: position 871,359,783 of record CM048744.1, read on the forward strand.
GAGCACGCTGTACATGAAGTGTGACCAATAACAAAGAATTTGCGACCTAACCAGCTTCACAGCAGTACTACCTAATTAGTTATTAATTTATACCTGAGGAAGGTTTTAGGCACGGTTTTATAGTGATCTCATATATAGTAATTTGAAGAATATAACGCCGGCCGCGGTGGCCGAGGGGACTGAGGCGCTCCATTCACGGTCTGCACGGTCACTACGGTCGGGGGTTCGAATCCCCCCTCGGGCATGGATATTTGTGCCGTCCTTAGTATTAGCTAGTTCGTAAGTAGTTTGTAAGTTTAGGGACTGACGACCCCATAGTTAAGTCCCATAAGCTATACAAACATTTGAAACATTTTTTTGAAGAATATAACGCGAAATGCGGAACAATAATTACTCTTTGAAAATTATATTTACTCTTTGAAAATGGCTTTACTGGTTGCATTCGTGCTTGAGGGTTGATAATGATAAAAGGGTGGAGTACTTTGGAATGGAAAGTTATCGGTGTATATAAAATTCTAAGTGTGTGTGTGTGTGTGTCTGTGTGTTATTATTTCGCTTTGCAGCGAAACCTACAGACCGCAAACGAATGGTCTGTGTGTAATTGTTGTCTGAAGTCTGCCGTTGTACACTATAGCAGTTCCATGCCGATAGCTATAAGGGAGTGGAAGATATGGTGGTTGAAAATCGTCAAATTATTAAAAAAAAATTAGCAACTGATGACCCCGTAGTTAAGTCCCACATGCTCTACAAACATTTTTTAAGGCCTGCAATTTACCTCTTTTAAGTTGTTTGGTTCTACATTCAGATAAGATTTTATTAATCGTTATTCTAGAAAAGATGTGAAAGCTATAGTTACTTAAGGTGTAAAGCGTGAATTTAGTAAATGGCCGCTTCTTTCAATTATTACCTCTGATTGGCCTGGATTTCCGGTTTTGGAATTAAATGCAATTTTTTTTCCGTTTACATTGGTTGTGAAATAGTTTTGCAGTAAGTTACCAGCCTAAGCCAAAGTTGCATTCTAGCTTCGGCTTGATGTGGTTGATTTTCGTGAGAAAGAATTCATGAAAATAGGGAAAAAAGGTCTCTGCGAGGAACCCATGGGTAAAGAATGTATCGGATTCTGAATTAAGAAATACAGTGTGTAAAACCTGTAGATTAAATTCACGTTTATCAATCAATGAAGTCGGCTGATTGTAATTCAAACCAAGTGTAAGCTTTTACTGGTAAGTTTCACAGAGGCCGAGAAAACTGCAGCTTCTCACTTTTAAAGTTAGATATTGCAGGATCGGGCTCTGGAATTAATCATATTACGACGTAATAACTTTTAATTGTTTCAAGAATTACTCAAATACATTTATTTTCGCCGGCCGCGGTGGCCGAGGAGACTGAGGCGCTCCAGTCACGGTCTGCACGGCCACTACGGTCGGGGGTTCGAATCCCCCCTCGGGCATGGATATTTGTGCCGACCTTAGTATAAGGTAGTTGATAAGTAGTTTGTAAGTTTAGGGACTGATAACCCCGTAGCTGAGTCCCAAAAGCTTAACAAACATTTGAACATTTATTTTCCTGAATCACTTCAAAGCAGGAGAAACAAGAATAAAAAAGGGTGTGGTAAAGTACAATATTTCTCGTTATAATTTAATATCCTCAAAGCAACCTAAAACATATTTGAAACTTCCTGGCAGATTAAAATTGTGTGCCGAAACCCGAACCTGGGACCCTTTGCCTTTCGCGGGCAAGCGCACTACCGACTGTGCTATCCCGACACGACTCACGATGCCGCCTCACAACTCCACTTCTGCCAGTACCTCGCCTCCTGCTTTCCAAACTTCAAATCAGCGCACACTCCGCTGCAGAGTGAAGTTTCATTCTGGAAACATCCCTTAGGCTGTGGCTAAGCCATGTCTCCACCATATCCTTTCTTCCAGGAGTGCTAGTCTTGCGTGTTTGCAGGAGAGCTTCTGTGAAGTTTGGAAAGTAGGAGGCGAGGTACTGGCAGAAGTAAAGTTGTGAGGCGGCATCGAGAGTCGTGTCGGGATAGCACAGTCGGTAGTGCGCTTGCCCGCGAAAGGCAAAGGTCCCAGGTTCGAGTCCCGGTTCCGGCACACAATTTTAATCTGCCAGGAAGTTTCAAATCAGCGCACACTCCGCTGCAGAGTGAAGTTTCATTCTGGAAACATCCCTTAGGCTGTGGCTAAGCCATGTCTCCACCATATCCTTTCTTTCAGGAGTGCTAGTCTTGCGTGTTGGCAGGAGAGCTTCTGTGAAGTTTGGAAAGTAGGAGGCGAGGTACTGCCAGAAGTGGAGTTGTGGGGCGGCATCGTGAGTCGTGTCGGGATAGCACAGTCGGTAGTGCGCTTGCCCGCGAAAGGCAAAGGGTCCCAGGTTCGAGTCCCGGTTCCGGCACACAATTTTAATCTGCCAGGAAGTTTCAAATCAGCGCACACTCCGCTGCAGAGTGAAGTTTCATTCTGGAAACATCCCTTAGGCTGTGGCTAAGCCATGTCTCCACCATATCCTTTCTTCCAGGAGTGCTAGTCTTGCGTGTTTGCAGGAGAGCTTCTGTGAAGTTTGGAAAGTAGGAGGCAAGGTCCTGTCAGAAGTGGAGTTGTGAGGCGGCATCGTGAGTCGTGTCGGGATAGCACAGTCGGTAGTGCGCTTGCCCGCGAAAATCAAAGGGTCCCAGGTTCGAGTCCCGGTTCCGGCACACAATTTTAATCTGCCAGGAAGTTTCAAATCAGCGCACACTCCGCTGCAGAGTGAAGTTTCATTCTTAAGACATATTTGTCTTACGTATGTTTACTGCCTTCATAATAGCTACTCTGAAAAGCTATGAAGGTAGGCATTGTGGCTTTACTCTACACGTTTTATGATAATAGCAACAGAAATCTTACTCATAGAGTTAGGTCTTACAGTTTAAAATAACGAACACAACAGGCTTGTATTCACACACCTAACCATGTCATTTCAAATTAGTACCTACATTAGAGGTAAACTGTACGTTGCCATCAGTTAAACGAAGGATGTTTGGTGCGTTCCATTTCACACGCATTTCTTCTAATTTTTCTCAGTTCTGAAGCCCCCAAGACTTACACTAAAGCTATGCTTGTTATTCTGGTACAAAATCCTGTACCAAAATTACACAGCGAAATTCATATTTCATCAAAGACTTGCCGTACATGGACGAGTTCCAGGAGTTATGCTGCTGTGATTATTTAGAGACATTTCTTCATTGGATATTCCGTTGGATGTCACTCAACGGAAGTCAAAGGAAGGCAATCTGTGTCCCCAATAAAGCGTCGACCGATAGGGACTGACCTCATCTGCCATTTATGGAGCTGTTACTGACAGCTTGGTACTGACGTGGCGTATGGGAAGCAATCGATGCTCAACTCCGTAAAAACTGACAAAGGTAAGACTCAAAATTTGGGCTACGCGTCACCAAGAATGGAGGTTTTGGCACTAAACCACAATTACTTGCCAAGGAATTTTGTTTAGGAGTATTGTATAGCTCAAAATGTCAATCATTCTTCCCTTACACATTGAAACCTTTTATAATAACAGGGAGTTGATTACGCTCATTATGAAGCGCTTTCTGTTTTTCTTAGTACCTCAGTACCTCTGGCGTTCCACAGGGAAGCGTTATAGGTCCCCTACTCTTCCTCGTGTTTATAAACGATTTAGGAGACAATCTGAATAGCTCCCTTAGACTGTTCGCGGATGATGCTGTCGTTTATCGGTTAGTGAAGTCAACAGAGGATCAAAAGCAACTGCAAAGCGATTTAGACAAAATTTCTACTTGGTGAGAAAATTGGCAATTGACACTAAATAAAGAAAAGTGTGAAGTAATATACATGACCACTAAAAGAAATCCACTGAACTTCAATTACGCGATAAATCAGTCAAACCTTAAGGTCGTAAATTCTACCAAATACCTAGGAGTTACAATTACGAACAACTTTGACTGGAGAGAACACATAGAAAATATTGTGGGGAAGGCGAATCAAAGGTTACGTTTCATTGGCAGAACGCTTCGAAGATGCACCAGCTCCACCAAAGAGACTGCCTACATCACACTTGTGCGTCCTCTCCTGGAGTAGTGTTGCCCCTTGTGGGACCCTCACCAAGGGGGGGGGGGGGGACTGACGGAAGATATTGAGAAGGTTCAGAGGAGGGCAGCTCGTTTTGTTTTATCACATTACGGAGGGGGGGGGGGGGAAAGCGTCACGGAAATGTTTCACGAATTGGGGTGGAAATCATTAAAAGAAAGACTTATTCATTGCGGCGTGATCTGTTTGCGAAATTTCAATCACCGACTTTTACTTATGAATGTGAAAATATTTTGCTAGCACCCACCTAATTAGGGAGACATGACCATCCCAATAAAATAAGAGAAATCAGATCGAAAACGGAACGATTTAGGTGTTCTTTCTTCCCGCGCGCTATTAGAGAATGCAACGGTAGAGAAAAGTTATGAAAGTGGTTAATGAACCCACTGCCAGGCACTTGCAGAGTATCTATGTAGATGTAGATGCTGACATTATCTACATATGCTATTGGTGTGTAATCAATTATGTAAGTGACTACTAAAGGCATAATTTTGCTGTGGGAATTTCGCTCACTGCAAAGTATTCAGAGTTTTTTTCGTAAATATTCAATCATATGACAAATCACTTCTTCGGGGACGTCTGAACATGAGTCCAATGGTGTGACAGCTAGATCATTAAAGTTCTATCAAGCCTTTCACGAATGCTTTCGTAATTAAGGAAGGGAGAAAAGTGCTAACCTCCGACAACGATGAAGTAATTAGTCGTAAATATCGATTGAACTTAGGGGGGCATTAAATGGATTTTGTAAGGCGCTATAATGTATTTTGCATTGCTTTCTGAAGACCCCGTGACGGACAGCGGTCGAGGCTTTATAACGTTCTACATTAAATATACGGAGTGCCCTATTTATATTGACGACTCACAATAACTCTGGAATACCAACAGCTATTGTGAAACGACTTTCACCGGTATCGATGTAAGGCAGGAGATCATAAATGAAAATATTTTGAAACATTCTAAAACGAAAGCATAAGTGTTTTTCCTTAAAATAAACTTATGTGTTTTAAATGGACACCCTATATTTCATCAGCAATCTATAGCATGACAAATCATGAAGAATAGCGTTGATTGCATTGCAATACGCTAGTTACATCCCGAGATATTGCGAAGTGAAGTTGACGCTTGAAATACGCGAAACGCGTGACTAGCGCACGTCCTGAGACTCAGGCGAGACTCCATGCTGCTCAGGACGAGCACTAGCCGCGCGTTTCGGGTATTTCAAGCGTCAACTTCACTTCGCAATATCTCGGGATGTAACTAGCGTATTGCGATCCATTCAACGGCATTGTTAATGTGATTTGTCATGCTATAAATTGATGATGAAATAACATAGGGTATCCAATTAAAACACGTAAGTTAGTGGTAAAAAAACATATGCTTTCGTTTTAGAATTTTTCAAAATATTTATATTCATGAGCCCCTGCACTTACACTGATACCGATGAAAGTGTTACAATAGCTGTTTTTGTTCCTGCGTGGTCAAGGTAAATGGGACACCCTGTAGAAATGGGGCTCAAAATTTCAGTATCCGAACTAACAGGGATGATAAAGAAGATAAAAACTAATTTCCTAAAGCTTGGTGAAACGTTGTTGTGATGCCTCGTGTAAGGAGAAATGCGTACCATCACTTTTCCGTGATGTCGGATTGTAGCCTATCGCGACATTGCCGCTCGCGTTGGTAGCGATCCATTGAGAGCAGAATATAGAATCGGTGGGTTCAGGAGGGCAATACGGAATGCCGTGCTGGATTCCAACGGCCTCGAATCACTAGCAGTCGAGATGACAGGCATCTTGTCCGCTTGGCTGTAACGGATCGTGTAGCCACGTCTCGATCACTGAGTCAACAGTTGGGGACGTTTGCTAGACAACACCCATCTCCAGGAACAGTTCGACGACGTTTGCAGCAGCATGGACTATCAGCTCGGAGACCGTGGCTGTGGATACCCTTGCCGCTGCATCAGAGACAGGAGTGCCTGCGATCGTCTACGTAATGACGAACCTGGCTGCAAGAATGGCAAAACGTTATTTTTTCGGATGAATCCAGGTTCTGTTTACAGTATGACGATGGTCGCATCGGTGTTTGGCGAAATCGCGGTGGACGCATATTGGAATGGTGTATTCGTCATCGCCATACTGGCGTATCACCGACGTGAAGGTATGGGTTGCCATTGCTTACACGTCTCGGTCACCTCTTGTTCGCATCGCTCGCACTTTAAACAGTGGTCATTACATTTCAGATGTGTTACGACCCGTGGCTCTACTCTACCCTTCATTCGATTCCTGCGAAACCCTACATTTCAGCAGAATAATGCACGCCAGTGTGTGTGTGTTGTTCTTAGGTTAGTTTACCTTAGATTAAGTAGTTGCTCGCCGTCGGAGGTTCGTGTGTGTGTGTGTGTGTGTGTGTTGTTCTTAAGTTAGTTTACCTTAGATTAAGTAGTTTGTAAGCTACGGACTTATGACCACGCAGTTTGGTCCAATAGATTTACAAACATTTGAACATTTGAACAATACGCCAGTCACTACCCTTGATAAACTGTGGTATCGTGTTGAAGCTGCATCGGCGTCTACCTGTACACGCTATTCCAGCTCTGTTTGAATGCCTAGGCGAATCAAGGCCGTCATTACAACCAGAGGTGGCTGTTCTGGGTACCGATTCCTCGCCGGTCGCGGTGGCCGAGCGTTCTGCGGCGCGCAATTCTCAGTCTGCTCGGCCACTACGGTCGGGGGATCGAATCCCTCCTCGGGCATGGATAATTGTGCCGTCCTTAGTATTAGCTACTTCATATGTAGTTTGTAAGTTTAGGGACCGATGACCCCATAGTTAAGTCCCATAAGTTCTACAAACATTTGAACTGAATTCTCAGGATCTATGCACCATAATTGCGTGAAAATGTAATCACATGTCAGTTCTAGTATAATACATTTGTCCAATGAATACCCGTTTATCATTTGCATTTCTTCTTGGTGTTGCAATCTTAGTGGCCAGTAGTGTAGTACTGTTAACGAATATTACTTCCGAGTTAAACGAATATGTTGGATGTTTTGATTTTCGATTGACTCTATTTACTTTTCAGAACCTTGTGATCAGGGCTCACGGAGGAGGACTGAAATTGGTCCCTGGTGCACGAAAGTTTGGGAGCCACTGGTGGTAGCGGCAAGCGGCAGACACTGTCCCGCCGCCACCAGGGTATCTCGTGACGTCGTTTCCGCCGGGGGGAGCGGCAGCAGTGCTGCCACCACTCGAGGCGCCGTCGGAATGCAAATGGCAGGCTCCCCCTCTAATGACCGGGGGATTTGCGACGCGGTCGCCGCAGGCTTGTCGCCGGGTCGCGGCGCCGTTGTGTTTTCATTGCTCATACAGGATGGAATTTGCGCGTATTACGGCCGTAAAGTTGGCCCCCCTGCTGCCGTAAACCGACGGCTGCCTCGCCGATCCCAGGGCGCCACTGTGCGCGCCGGCGAACTGCCGCCGCGTGCGTCACCCAGGCGGAACCGGCGGTGGTCTCGTTAGCCACTCTATTCAGCGGGCGCAGCTTGCGGCTTTTGTAATAGAATTCGCGGCTATCTGCGCGCAAGTGGCGCGGCTGCCCGCGGCGGTTCGTCCGGCACGGTGGGCGCGCACGGCGTGTGATCTGGCAGTCCCAGCCGCGCCGCGTCGCTTTGGTCGCCGGCGGACCGCTGCGGGCAGCACGCGTTTGTGACGCTGCGGCGCCGCCGCTGTTGTCTCTGCAGCGCGCGGCGGACCGCCAGCTACAGTCGCTCAAACGCGCACACTGCCGCCATTGTGCTGCTCCTCGTTCGCCACACTGCTGCTGATGTACATCTGGTTTGATTCAGCTCTCCACGCCTATGTCCCTCGAGTGCACCGCTTTTCATAACTGGATAATTCGAAGCAGTGGCGTAACTAGGACTTGGCTTTGGGGGGAGATAGGTCTGCTTGACGAGCAAAATTTTAGCCAGTTTCGGAACAGACTACCATCTACCACTCCCATTGACGAAACTAATTCACTTCCATACAGTGAAAGCTTATGGTAAAACACCCCAAGTTTCCAATCTTAACCTTTACCAAATTGCTGTTATACGATTTTTCTTCCTTTCTTCCTCTCTCTCTCTCTCTCTCTCTCTCTCTCTCTTTTTTTGGTTCTGGGGGGGGGGGCGGTTCTATCCCCCTCATCCCCCCCTCCATAGTTACGCCACTGATTCGAAGAGAGGATGCCCACTCGTCATCGCCGAATTCGCCCAAATGTACGGCATACGGTGTAACGAAGCATGTCGGGATTTATTCCCATTCGCTTGCATTACGGAACCTCCCAATACCACTGTTGCATATTAATGGATATTAATGTAAAATTTTAATTCAATGCTACAGATTTATCAATACTGTCTTTGACGTATTTGAGACGTAAATCCGTCTCTGGGATTGTTTATTTGTATTAACTGATATAAATATCACCTTAACAGGATTGTTCCACCATGTGCATTGCCGAGGTGCTATTCCGCTGCTTGGAGAGCCTTGGCAGTAGTAGCAATAATCTTTGGAAGGCAGACCTCTCAATACCACTGTTGCATATTAATGGATATTAATCTAATACTTTAATTCAATGCTTCAGATTTATCAATAATCTCTTTGACATATTTGAGACGTAAATCCGTCTCTGGGATTGTTAATTTGTATTAATTGATATTTATATCACCTTAACAGGATTGTTCCACCATGTCCATTAACAGGAAGAAATAAAGAAATCCTGGTTGCTGGTGACTTTAATACAGATTTTCTTATGCAGTCCTCCAGTAAAAATTTATTGCAGTCAGTAACTTTGTCTTTCAATCTAACACACACCGTAAACTTTCCAACTAGGGTAACTAAAACCTCTAGGACAGTAATTGATAATATTTTTATAGACAAATCAAAGGAACAAAATCATATCATAAAACCAATAATAAATGGCCTGTCAGATCATGATATGCAGCTCCTTGTTTTAGGTATAGATTCTAAACAGATTATGAAGACTGCAAAATGTACATACAGGAGAGTAGTCAACCCACCAAAAATTGAAAATTTTAGAAAACTCCTCAAAGACATGAACTGGAAAGATGTATATAGTGCTAATGGCATGAATGAAAAATATAATGTATTCATTAATAATGTTAGTATCATGTTTGAAAACTGTTTTCCTCTAAAAGTAATGCGAATTAAACAGAAGTCTATAATAAAACCTTGGATTACACAAGGAATAAAGATTTCATGTAAGACAAAAAGGAAAATGTATCTATCAGCCAAGAGTAGTTGCAATGATGATGATTTAACTAAATATAAGGAATACTGTAAAATATTAAAAAAAAGTTATTCAGGTATCTAAACAAATGCACTATGAAAAGAAGATAGCAACATCAGGAAACCAAATAAAAACAATATGGGATATAGTGAAAGAAGAGACTGGTAGAACCAGAAAGGAACAAGAGCAGGTACGATTAAGAGTAGCTGAGACATTAGTAACTGATGGGCATAGTGTGGCAAATCTATTTAACAAGTACTTTATATCCGTTACTGATAGTATGGGATTGTCTGGGTCAGTAAATAATGCGCTTGAATATTTGAAACTAGCATTTACAAATAACTTCACACACATGAATATGTCAGTCACTTCACCACAAGAAATATCTTCCATAATAAAATCTTTAAAAACAAAGAATTCCAGTGGTTACGATGAAATATCAACAAAGTTAATTAAAGCTTGTTCTTGTGAACTTAGCACAATCTTAAGTTATTTGTGTAACCAGTCTGTTATAACGGGAACATTTCCTGATTGGCTAAAATATGCAGATATTAAACCTCTCTTCAAGAAGGGGGATAAAGAGATACCATCAAACTACAGACCCATTTCACTTTTGCCAGCATTCTCAAAAATTATAGAAAAGGTAATGTACAAGCAGCTTCTCAACCACTTAACCGCAAATGGCATATTGTCTAGAACACAGTTTGGATTTCTGAAAGGTTCCGATATTGAGAAGGCTATTTACACTTTCAGTGAGAATGTACTTAATTCATTAGATAATAAATTGCAAGCAGCAGGTATTTTCTGTGATTTGTCAAAGGCATTTGATTGTGTGAACCATAACATCCTTTTAAGTAAATTAGAATTCTATGGGGTCACGGGAAATGCTGCAAAATGGTTCAAGTCGTACCTCATTAACAGGAAACAAAGGGTGTCAGTGCAAGTGACTAGTGAATTAGGCCAACAGTCATCATCGGATTGGGAAGAAATTACATGTGGTGTCCCACAAGGATCCATCTTAGGGCCATTGCTTTTTCTTGTGTACATTAATGATCTCTCATCAGTTACACTACCAGAAGCAGAGTTCGTTTTGTTTGCAGATGATACAAGTATTGCAATAAAGAGTACGTCAAGTATAGTGATAGAAAAGTCTGCTAATGATATTTTCATGAACATTAATAAATGTTTTAAAGCCAACTCATTGTCATTAAACTTTGAAAAGACGCACTACTTGCAGTTCAGAACATGTAAGAGATTTCCTGACAGCATATGCATTAAGTATGAAGAAGAGCAGATAGAAGAGGTTGACAGTATTAAATTCCTGGGATTACAGCTTGATAATAAATTTAGTTGGGAGGAGCACACCACAGAACTGCAGAAACAACTCAACAAATCTGTATTTTCAATACGAGTGTTATCAGACATAGGAGACATAAAAATAACAAAGCTTGCATACTTTGCTTACTTTCATTCCTTAATGTCATATGGTATAATATTTTGGGGTAACTCTTCAAGTCAGTCAAAAGTCTTCAGAGTCCAAAAACGTATAATACGTATTATTTGTGGAGTAAATTCACGGACGTCTTGTAGAAGCCTCTTCAAAGAACTGGGTATATTAACTACTGCCTCTCAGTATATTTATTCCTTAATGAAATTTGTCATAAATAATATATCCCTTTTCCCAACAAACAGCTCAGTTCATGCATACAATACTAGAAATAAAAATGATCTACACAAGGATTTAAAAGCACTTACTTTAGTTCAAAAAGGGGTCCACTACTCAGGAACACACATTTTCAATAATTTACCATCAAGTATAAAAAATTTAGCTACAAATAAAGATCAGTTTAAGAGGAACCTAAAAAACTTTCTAGTGGCCAACTCCTTCTACTCCATTAGTGAATTTATAAATTGTACCAAATGATGCATGCACTCATACTATATTAGTATTATTATATTATCAGCAAAAAAAAAAAAAAAAAAAAAAAAAAAAAAAAAAAAAAAAAAAAAAAAAAAAAAAAAAAAACCTTAAAAATTATGTATCTGTATTTATAAGTGTATGTATTTGTATTTATATTATCAGTATTATCTGTTATTCAACTTGTAAATTTTGTTTCTTGACATGTTCCACATCCACGAGGATCCCCTCAATATGGATCTACGGAACAAATAAATAATCTAATCTCTAATCTAATCCATTGCCGAGGTGCTATTCCGCTGCATGGAGAGCCTTGGCAGTAGTGGCAATTATCTTTGGAACGCAGAAGCTGAATTAAAGTTTGTGATGTGGAGGGAAATCGTACATAGACTATTCCAAGGCGTGTAAATCGTTAGTGGTATGGTAGTCTAACGGTTAAGACGTCTACCTAGTAAGCATGAAGGTCCGGGTTCGATTTCCAGCCGCTCTACAAATTTTAATTCAATGCTTCAGATTTATCAACGTAATTAGTCTCTCATCATTTTCTTTTCCAAATTCTTTTTTATAACGTGACCAGCTGAAGTCGTTTTCTGTTATTGGGTGTTGCAGAAGTTTGTTTAATTAAGAAACCTTTGTTATTTGGGTAGCAAGATAACTTCTGATGGCCGAAGTAAAGAAGACATAAAATGCAGAATGGCTTTGGGAAGAAAAGCGTTTCTAAAAAAGCGAAACTTGTTAACATCCAATATTAAATGTTAGGAAGTCTCGTTAGCCACTCTATTCAGCGGGCGCAGCTTGCGGCTTTTGTAATAGAATTCGCGGCTATCTGCGCGCAAGCAGCGAGGCGAGAGCGCGCGGCCGCCCGCGGCGGAGCGTCCGGCACGGCGTGTGATCTCGCAGTCCCAACTGCACGCGGCGCTTTGGTCGCCGGCGGACCGCTGCGGGCAACGCGCGTTTGTGCCGCTGCGGCGCCGCCGCTGTTGTCTCTGGAGCGCGCGGCGGGCCGCCAGCTGCAGTCGCACAAACGCGCACACTGCCGCCATTGTGCTGCTCCTCGTTCGCCACACTGCTGCCGATGTACATCTGGTTTGATTCAGCTCTCCACGGCCGACCGCGGTGGCCGAGAGGACTGAGGCGCTTCAGTCACGGTCTGCACGGCCACTACGGTCGGGGGTTCGAATCCCCCCTCGGGCATGGATATTTGTGTCGTCCTTAGAATAAGGTAGTTGATAAGTAGTTTGTAAGTTTAGGGACTGATGACCCCATAGTTAAGTCCCATAAGCTAAAAAGCTCTCCACGCCTGTCTCTCGGGTGCACCCCTTTTCATAACTGGATAATTCGAAGAGAGGACACCCACTCGTCATCGCCGAATTCGCCCAAATGTATGGCATACGGTGTAATGAAGCACCTTGGGATTTATTTCTATCCGCTTGCATTACGGAACCTCCCGAGACCACTGTTGCATAATAATGGATATGAATGTAATTAGACTATTATAATTTTTTTAATTCTTTAGTGTTGTTAATTATACGATATCAAAAAATGTTCATATGTTTGTATAGCTTATGGGACTTAACTACAGGGTCATCAGTCCCTAAACTTACAAACTACTTATGAACTAACTAAGACTAAGGACGGCACAAATATCCATGCCCGAGGGGGGATGCGAACTCCCGACCGTAGTGGCCGTGCAGACCGTGACTGGAACGCCTCAGTCCCCTCGGCCACCGCGGCCGGCTACATAATATCACCCAATTCCTATGATTATAAAGGGGCGTTTTATGCTACTATGTTACAGTGAGTTTTTATAAAGAGAGTGTTACATTTCATTTATTACAATATTGGTTACAATGCTAATTTGATACTATTCTAATATTAGACATAAAACTGCAGTGGTACAGGTTGTGCCAGTTTGTACAATCCTACACTCTTCCTTCGTCGTGCCCGCTGAGCTAATCCCAGCGGACGTGACCCTGACACTGGGCAAACGCTCTCCCCCCCCCCCCCTCACTGCAGTTGCTCTTGAATTTTGTTATTGTCTTTTCTAACTACACTATTCTACGCACTACACTACAACTAGACTACTTCTAACCTACGGAAGTCTTATGGACTTGTGGAATTGTCTCTTTCGGTGCCGCCCCCCCCTCCTCACCTACATCCAGACCACGGCGGATTGCAGCCAGAGGCGTCCTGTCCGTGCCCGGCGGCATGGCAGGGAGTGGGAAGTCCGGTATGTGTTTATACCCATTTCTGATGTGTTTAAGCCCATGAAGGTGTCCCTGATTGTTTTAGAAATCACATCCGTTAGTTTGTTTAGGACATGGAATTTTTCTTTACTTCTTAGTAGTTCGTATGTGCGGCAGATCAAAATTGTGTGCCGGAACCGGGACTCGGACCTGGGACCTTCGCCTTTCGCGGGCAAGCGCTCTACCTACTGAGCTATCCCGACATTATTCACGATGCTGCCTCACAACTTTACTTCCACCAGTACCTCGCCTCCTACTTTCCAAACTTCACAGAAGCTCTCCTGCGAACCTTGCAAGACTAGCACTCCTGGAAGAAAGGATATGGTGGAGAAAGGATATGGATGTGGCTTAGCCACAGCCTAAGGGATGTTTCCAGAATGAAACTTTCACTCTGCAGCGGAGTGTGCGCTGATATGAAACTTCCTGGCAGATCCTTCCTGCAAATTTCGCAGGAGAGCTTCTGTGAAGTTTGGAAAGTAGGAGGCGAGGTACTGGCGGAAGTAAAGTTGTTAGGCGGCATCGCGAGTCGTGTCTGGATAGCTCAGTCGGTAGAGTGCTTGCCCGCGAAAGGCAGAGGTCCCAGATTCGAGTCCCGGTTCCGGCACATAATTAAGATCTGCCAGGAAGTTTCATATCAGCGCACACTCCGCTGCAGAGTGAAAGTTTCATTCTTGTGTTATTCTTTTTTATAACCTGACTAGATGAAGTCATTTTTTATTATTTAGTGTTGCAGAAGTTTGTTTAATTAGCAGATATTAATTAGTTAATGCCAGACGTATACTGTTATATTTCAGATATAATACTAACTAGTATTTCTGTTAACAATAATTAAATATTTTCTCAAAATATTAATTAAGCATTACTATGTTTCACAAGTACTATTAGGACAGTTTTGCCCTCTGTATAACTACCGTTAATTACGAAGGTATTGTTGATAAACCAACTTTGTTAAATGCGGAAATGAAAACTATTAACTGAACCGAGATTTGTATATTAATTTAATCAGTATTATTTACGCAATCTTTTACTATAGCCAGTTACATGTAATTACTTATGTTTCCATCATTATTAATTTAATATACTTAATTAATAATGAGTAATTTTCAGTGACATTGTTTGGAAGATATAAATAGGATGCGTTCGCGGCATGTAATAAAAGTATTATTTCGTCCGCGACTAAGCTACAATCCACGCCAGTTTGGACTTTAATATTGAAAATTTACTCATGTGGAACGTGTTTATACTGGTATTATGAATGGACTATAAATATTCGTGCCACATTAAGATGTACACCTCGAACTTTTGTATTCCACACACGAACTGTGTTTATTTGTAATATTGACGTGTGGAATGTACAAAAATGTTCTAATGTTTGTAATTCTATGGGACCAAACTACGTTGGTCGTCAGTCCCTACTCTTACAAACTACTTAATCTAACCTAAGGACAACACACACATCCATTCCCGAGGAAGGATTCGAACGTGGCGCTCCAGACCGCTCGGCTACTTCCGTGCGGCGTGGAACGTACTTACCGGGCTTTGGAGACTATAATTAATGAGAATTGTACGCTGTCCATAAATGGAGACAATTGGGTTCTAATAATAAATCGTTAAAGTGTCAAAGAACTGCAATTATGTGTGGTTCCTACGTTATTTGTAGAGGATTAGTATTGACCCATGAAATGTCAGTCAGCCGCTACCGAGAGTATCGACCAACAAGAACATGAACGATCTACGACTCGGTAAGTCACGATGTATCACATGAAAGTGCCCCAAATTGCAATTCCAGATCGCCAAGTGTTTAAGAAGTAAAAGGAATTTTGATACGGATCTGTCACCATCTGCACCTTATCAATTGGCCCTTACACACTGTGCTTCTAAAGCAATGTGAGACTCAGTGGTAAGAGATGTATCGATGCATGACGACGATCCTTTCTCAGAAAAATCTATTCAAGCAGATGAAGAGATCCTGCAAGCAGTATTGACAACGCGAAGGGAGAGATGGTCCAAACTGGTAACGAATCTCGACTCGAAGCAAAACAGCCGGCGAGCTTGCCACTTATTAGAAATTCGAAATACTTCAACTTTTCGAGCGTTTCACGGCATTGAAATAAATCCAGTGGCAAAGATGGAAATTTGTGCAGGACCAGGATTCGAACCCGGTTTTCCCGCTTTGGGCCAGCGGTCGCCCTAACCAATTATTCTATCGAGGCAAGCTTCCATTCCAACCCAATCTCATCTTGTAGCACACTACGATTGTAGTGCCGCTTGCCCATTTGATTCCACTTGCTCGCAGCCTATACTGGATTCTGAAACTGGGTCGAACGTATTAATGCGTAAAAGTAAAGCAGTCATCAATCCGAAGATTTGTTTGAACACCACAGTGCTTTACTAGGCATCGTCAACATGTCGTTCTGCAATTATCTGAAAGCTGTTATGCCCCATCTATTCACCTTTCTACACTCACCATAAACTATACCTTTCTTCATCTGTATCAGTGCAGTTGGATACCCCATAACGTCTGTCACCTGGGTATGGCACCTTCATGTTGTAACGTTTCGACCAGGAGCAGAAGCCCGGTAGGCGCCCCCTGTATGTGCTTTGCCTACCCCAGCGTGTCGTGGCAAAAACGCGCCAGTGCTTGCTGGGTCCCCACAGCAGCGTCCAGGCACTCCGGAATGCGCGGCCCGCGACCGCCCCCACCGCCAGCAGCCAGGACACCACACTTTATTGGCTTTCTTGCCGCGAGCACCACGTGACCACCCCACGTGGGGGGAAACCTCCCGAAACTTGCCGGTGCCCCACCCCTGTTCTTTCATCTTTGTTCTTCGGAAGGAAGCCTACGAGGCGCAGGTGTGGGCTCGGAATGAATGTGTCCGAACTTTTCACACGGATCAATCCAGAAGGAGCGGGCTACAAAAATCCGATTCGTTCTACAGGGCTGGCCGTCCAAAATGCGACACTGAAAATAACCTGTCTTAGTGCAGGTAAATTTATTTACAGACTAGCTTAAACCCGCGGCTCCGCTCGCGTTTTGGTTGATTGTGATAGATAATGCGCGAAATGTCAAATCGATTTTTTTTAAAGAGATGTATTAAAAGAAATTTCTTTTTACTGCTTTATTTATTTATTCTTATATTTCCTTCAAATGTTCAAATGTTTGTAAATCTATCGGACCAAACTGCGTGGTCCGTAGCTTACAAACTACTTAAACCTAGGTAAACTAACCTACGGACAAACACACACACCCATGCCCGAGAGAGGACTCGAACCTCCACGGTGAGCAACCGCGCGCTCCGCAGCGAGGCGCTTTAGACCGCTCGGCTACTCCACCGCGGCTTATATTTCCTTATTCGTATGCTTATCCTTACCGAGAAAGAGCTGAAGACATTGTAGCACACATAGACCAAAGATATGGTCTGTGGCGTCACGTTTCGCTGTATGTAAGCTCCTTCCTATAGAGTCGCAAACGACATCGCTAGACTTCAGTCCGAATTTTTTTAATAATTTGACGGCTTTCAACCACCATATCTTCCACCCCTTTGTAACTATCGGCATGGAACTGCTATGGTGTACAACGGGA
Source organism: Locusta migratoria (assembly GCA_026315105.1). Lineage (NCBI taxonomy): Eukaryota > Metazoa > Arthropoda > Insecta > Orthoptera > Acrididae > Locusta > Locusta migratoria. The sequence continues at coordinate 871,376,917 of CM048744.1, forward strand.
GACCTCGGACAACAATTACACACAGACCATTCGTTTGCGTTCTGTAGCTTTCGCTGCAGAGCTAAATATTAACACACACTCACACACACACACACGTAGAATTTCATATACACCTTTCCCAATATACTCCACCCTTTTATCATTACCAACCCCCATGCAACAATGCAACCAATAAAACCATTTTCAAAGAGTAAATATAATTTTCAGAGAGTAATAATTGTTCCGCATTTCGGGTTATATTCTTCAAATTATTAATATCTACCAGATCGCTATAAAACCTTCCTCATGTGTAAATTAGTAACTGTACAAATATTTAAGTCTCTGCGTCTTGTCGTTCGGAGGTTAATAAGCGTACACCGAGCTATCCGATCGCCATAAAGCCGTGCCTAAAGCCTTCCACTGGTAAACATTAGTAACTGTACAAATTTTTAGCTCTTTATATCTTGTGGTTCAGACGTGATAAACGTACACCGAACAGACATTCACATTTATAGATATAGATTGTAGTAAGACTACGTGATTGAAAGTACGCCATGTCAAGTAAAGATAGTGATGAAATCAGCTTTGAGTCTTGCCGACACTGGATGTTTTTATCTTAAAATGCGGACGTCAATAACCAAATGGTGTCATTGTGGAGATTAAGTCCGCTCTGACAGCAACAAGCTTTCATTTAAAAAGTACAACAGGTTTCGCGTCTTATACACGCATCATGAGGTGCTTAATTTTTAAAAAAAGGTCTGTCTTCATGTCGGATGTTTAAAATATTTACGCCACGTTACGTTCACGTTCTCGTTACAACAATTAAAACACTGAGCTCTGTTGCTATAGTCATAATTAAAATATACTGGTAGTGGAGGGAGGGCAAAGCCGTGGCATGTGTAAGCGGTGGTCACCTAGGACACCTAGGACAACCGGCGACAACGAGACACAAAAGATTCTAACACCTGAGACACGATAAAGAAAAGAGACTAATATCACCAAAACTATGGGAACTGTGCTGGGTGATAGCCGGCTTGAAGGAAACATTCCAAGGTACTCAACGCCCAGCACAGTATAATGCAGCTAACCATAAAGACAGAAAACCCCTTACTTTTTAGACATAATTTCTTTCTTTCCTATTACATTTTAGCCCATAATTACAATTAACAAATTGTAAAATGTACGAATTGTGATTTGTTATAAATGTAGCAACAACTATAAGCATCTGTATGTATGAATCTTCTCTTCCCTTTTATTTTTTTCTTCTTATCTGTAGCTATCTCAAATACTTCAATTATGAAACATAAATGAACTAATGTATAACATGTAAAACTACAAAAGTACGACCTGATTTATATTAGAAGGTAACAGGATTATAAATGAGAAATCTAATATATAAAGCAGAGTGTCCGTATGTTTGTACGCGTTGCATACAATCTACAGTTTTGTTCCAATCTTTATGAAATTTTGTACACGTAAGCTTCAATCCATGAGGACGGTCGCCGTAGCTGTAAGAATCACACACGATATATAGTTCACGAGATATGACGTCACAAACAATGAGATGCGCGAAAAGCTGATGCATTTTGCGACAATGCTGCTCATTTTCTCCTAAACCATTGGACCAATTTCAACCAAATTTGGTACACACATTCCTTACCGCGAGGGTAACAATTGCTGCATGGTTAAGAATCACATACGGCACATTTTTCAAAAGATATTACGTCATAACCAATAGAAATTGTAAAAAATGCCATATAATGCGGCGAGACTTTCGAAATACACTACATGAGAATGACAGTACTTAGCGACTTGCAACAAACTTTAAACATAATTTCAAACCTTTATTAAACTTTTTCTCGCTGCAACCATAGCAAAATCATGAAAGGGAAAAAGTTTCTCGCTTACTACTTTTCCGCTGTTTATGGATTAAAAACTACGGCTCTCGGTATGACGTTACAATTTATAATTTGAACACTACAAATTGTAGCGACAGAAAATTTTACAGACAGTATACACATATACGGTTGAATGTAGCTTCTAAATTGCATCACATTCCGACACGTAGTTCATGCGATATGAGCAAGTAAACAGTAACGTTGCGCTGTTCATGGACGAAAACTACGGCATTCGGTTTGACGTTTCAATTTATAATTTCTACACTATAAATTGCAGCTGTAGGAAATTTTAGAGATAGTATACACACATACAGTTGAATGTACCTTCTCAATTCTATCACATTACGTCACTTAGTTCATGGGATATGATCACATAAATAGTAATGTTCATGGAAAACCGCCCCATCCCGCACCAAGTTTTAATCTATTACTTCTTTACTAATAATTGTATTCCCACGAGATTTTACATACAACCCTTATAAAAATGAAAATATACCTGAAAAATGTCAGGAATAAATAAATAAATACCCGGGCAGCGTCGGGTTTTGAGCTAGTAAATGATAAAATGTGCGGAAATGGAAATGAGAGTGTGGCTTTCTTGGCCGGGAGATCCCTTACGGGATTGTTCGGCCGCCTGAGTGTGAGTCTTTCAATTTGACGCCGCGTGGGCGACTTACTTGCCAATGATGATGAGATGATGATGATGAGGACAAGACACAGCACCCAGTCCCCTGCCGGGAATCGAACCGCCGGCCGCGGTGGCCGAGGGGACTAAGGCGCTATAGTCACGGTCGGCACGGCCACTATGGTCGGGGGTTCGAATCACCCCTCGGGCATGGATATTTGTGCCGTCCTAGTTCGTAAGTAGTTCATAAGTATTAAATCTATGGCTTTTTTGCCATATGTTGGGAGCCTGTCGTCGAAAATCGGACGGATTATGAATAAACACGACGTAACAGTAATTTTTCGACCCCCACCAAAGACAGCAGCACTTTTGGGTTCTATAAAGGATGATTTGGAGCTCCGGAAGGCCGGGGTTTACAAGATCCCCTGTGAATGTGGTCTTTCGTACATAGGACAGACGACACGTACAGTCCAGGAAAGATGCACGGAACACCAGAGATATACCCGTCTTTTACAACCAAATAAATCGGCAGTGGCAGAGCACGGTATTGATACTGGACACACTATGACGTACGAAAACGTCAAAATTTTAGCTTCCACTTCATCTTTCTGGGACTCAGTAGTGAAAGAAGCAATAGAAATTCGCTTGGGGACCAATTTAATTAACAGAGACAGTGGCTTCAGTATAGATAAATCATGGAATCCGGCACTTTCTATAATAAATTTACAAAGACGCCGCCACAGTACAGATCGTAATACATCGATTTTTCCACAGTAATCGACCATGCAGCCACAGACATAATTTACACATACGTGTACTTCCTTGCCGCCGAGTAACGTCTTTGGCGCCTTGTTGTATCTGTGGCCGCATGCGCAGTAGCGCGGCCCGCGCGTATATAAGGACGAATCGTGTGCTGGAGCGTCAGTCTTCGACTCGTCTCTGAAGATGGCTGAACGTTTCTCAGCCGAAATATTAGAAGACGTAAACTTTATGCGGCTGCACCCCCGAAACTTCTTTGAGCAGTTCATAAGTAGTTTGTAAGTTTAGGGACTGATGACCCTGTAGTTAAGTCCCATAAGCTGTACAAACATTTGATTTGGAATCGAACCCGGGCCCCCTGCGGGGTAATCAGCGACGCTGCCACTGTGCTACGGAGGCGGACAAATGTGCGGAAAAATTGCCAAACAGAAAGAAAAAGTGATAACGAGATTGACGTGTGTGTGTGGTGGAGGTTGGCGAGTGTCGTCTGGGCTTCCCCGCGGCCGGCGCATCGCTGGTCCCGGCCACCTGGTATCGACCAGCTGGCTGGCAGGCCGAGCTGAGAGGACCAACCAAGTAGCCAGTAGCCAGTAGCCAGTAGCTGAACTGTGCCGTGGGCCGAGGTGCCACTGTGCGCGCCCCCGCTGCACGTGGTAATAGCCGGGATAAACTGGCGCCATTATTTCAACAATATGCTGTTTGGCGCGCATCGCAATTTAGGAGGGCCGGCGCAGCCCTCGGCCGCCGCCCCCGCCGCCCCCGCAGTATAAATCTCCGGCCGCCCCTCGCGCTGCTTACAATGCTGGATGCGCGCGCACGCCGGATCAACTTACAATGATATTAAACCCATTACGGCCGGCAATCTCTCCCAACTTGCCGCCTCTCCCCCAGCACCGGTCGCAGACGAGCTGATGCTGCGCCGGTTCGATCTGCAGGGGGCGGCGCTGTGGCAGAACTCGGGTCCAGCTCGCGTTACAGCTTTTATTTACTATACTGTACTGCGTCCCACATGCAGCCAAGATTATGTTAACAATCATTAATGGAAATGAGCGTATGGCTTTCTTGGCCGGGAGAACCCTTGCGGGTTTGTTCGGCCGCCTTAGTGTAAGTCTTTTTATTTGACGCCGCGTGGGCGAATTACGTGCCAATGATGATGATTAGGACAACACACAACACCCAGTCCCCTGCCGGGCATCGAAACCGGGCCTCCTGCGTGGTAGTCAGCGACGCTTCCACTGAGCTACGGAGGCGTACTTGGACTGCTCAGAGATGTAGAGACGAGATCCTCCCACCTTCTGTTGTCCGATACGCTGGTGCCCTGGGAGATGGCTTCCCTTTGGTGGACGACTTACATGCCAGTGATGATGAGATGATGATTAGGACAACACACAACACCCAGTCCCCTGCCGGGAATCGAAACCCGAGCCTCCTGTGTGGTAGTCAGCGACTCTACCGCTGAGCTACGGAGACGGACAAGAATTATTAATAAAAAGACTGGAAAAGGGTATTGGGGAGAATCTGTCTGAAGAGCAGTTTGGATTAGACGGAATTGAGGCAGACAATAATGAGAAATAAGAAGCATAGAATTAAAATTTGTGATGCGGCCGGGAAACGAATCCGGACCTCCACGTTTACTAGGCAGACGTCTTACCGTTAGACCACCACACCACTAACGATTAAAGCGCTTCGGAATAGTCTAAGTACGATTTTCTTCCAGGTCACAAACTTTTAATTCAGCTTCTGTGTTCCAAAGATAATTGCCACTGCTGCCAAGGCTCTCCATGCAGCGGAATAACACCTCGGCAACGGACATAATGGAACAATCCTGTTAAAGTGATATAAATATCAATTTAATACAAATAAACAATCCCTGAGACGGATTTTCGTCTCGAATATGTCAAAGACAATAATGATAAATATGAAGCATATAATTAAAATTTCGCTGCATGGAGAGCCTTGGCAGTAGTGGCAATTATCTTTGGAACACAGAAGCTGAATTAAAGTTTGTGACGTGGAGGAAAATCGTACTTAGACTATTCCGAAGCGCTTTAATCGTTAGTGGTGTGGTGGTCTAACGGTAAGACATCTGCCTAGTAAGGTTGGAGGTCCGGGTACGATTCCCGGCCGCATCACAAATTTTAATTCTATGCTTCATATTTATCATTATTGTCTTTGACATATTCGAGACGAAAATCCGTCTCAGGGATTGTTTATTTGTATTAAATTGATATTCAGGCACAAGAGTTGCGAACTGTGGGGAAAGATTTATTGAAGAGGGACTGGTTGGTTGTTTGGGATAGGAGAACCAAACTGCTAAGGTTTTCCGTTCCCCCGGTACGGAGGGGAAGGAGTGAGGATAGGAAAAGAGAAGAAAGGAAATGAAGTTTTGTGTCTCGTTTCCGCCGGTTGTCCTAGGTGTCGGTGGCCGAGTAGAGAGAGACCGACACAGGGAAATAGGATGCACACGCGTGCGGGTACAGAGTCTGAGGTGACCAGCCAGTGGGACAGCAGAAACTAGAAACATCAAGCTAGATTGGTACAATATATGTATTTCGAAGAAATATTACAATACTTAACTTTATTAACTGAAGACAAGTGGAATGCAGATACATAGTTTAACTAGCTAGAGGCCTGCCTACTGATGAGAGACTTTTCTAGTGCCTGTCTGATAGCCAAGTGACCGATGCAGTCCAGTCGTGGCCACGAGCGGAGTTGCAGCAGAGGGCGCTCGTGCGACACCACATTCAGTTCAGGGATAAAGGAAGTAAGAAAGACTGCATTAGCTAGGGGGCTCGTGCTCGCCACACATGTACTCACGAAAGAAGTGAGTCCATTGGGGGGTTGAAGAGGGAAACATGTGTTTCACAGCTCTGGAAAAAACCTTTGACAATGTGAACTGGTATAAGCTTGCATCCATAACCATGGAAAACGGCGTAGAATGGAAACCAAGAAGACTGGTAAATCTTTACATATTAGTAAAAACGTCTCTATGTGTTTATTTATGTCCCACATGTACTGCAAAACTACTGTATAGATTACAACCAAATTTGGTACGCAAACTGTTTACAAAATGAGAATCGTAGGGATCATAACCTTACACAAGAGCGGAGACATGAGCAAATATATTTTTCTACATTTAAGGTTAGTTGCTATTCCTGACACCAGCTAGAAATTTGGTCCAAGTCATCCTGCATCCTACTACAGTCATCCAATGACGACAACCCCTTGTATCCAACAGCAAACATCCGCAGGTTGCAATTCACACTGTCCGTCAGATCATTTATATAGATAAAAAATAATAGCGGTCCAATCACACTTCCCTGTGGCACCCTTGACGATACTATAGTGTCGAACACTTACCATAGCGGACAACATACTGGGTTTTATTATGAAAGTAGTCTTCGAGCCACTCACAAATTTGGTTACCTATTCCATAAGCTCGTACCTTCGTTAGCAGTCTGTAGTGCAGTACTGCGACAAACTCCCTTTTTAAAATCGAGAAATTTGTAGTTTACTTGTTGTCCTTCATCCGTAGCACGAAAGATGTCATGAGACGAAAGGGCAAGCTGGGTTTCGCACGATTGATGCTGACTAAAGCCGTGCTGATGCAAGGATAGAAGCTTTTTTGTCTCAAGGAAATTTACTATTATTCAAATCAAGTGTTCAAATGTTTGTAAATCTATCGGACCAAACTGCGTGGTCATCAGTCCGTAGCTTACAAACTACTTAAACTAAGGGAAACTAACCTAAGGACAACACACACACACACACACACACACACACACACACACACACACACACACACACACACACACCCATGCCCCAGGGAGGACTCGAACCTCCGACGGCGAGCAACCGCGCGTTCCGCAGCGAGGAGCCTTAGACCGCTCGGCTACTCCACCGCGGCTATTATTATTAGAAGTGAGAATATGATCAAGAATTCTGCAAAAAACTGATGTTTATGATGTAGGTCCATAATTTCGTGGGTCTGTTCTTTAGCATTTCTTATACATGGGATTAGGCTGCATCCGCTATTACGATTATCACACGACATTTCTTGAATTTGTTTTCTTTTCGTACTTTCCGTGCCTACAGTCACGAATAATGGGTAGACAGATTGTAACATCCATAAAAGGAAATTTGTTAACGAATACCAAACACCGCGTGCGTTGACGCGGGGAAGGATAAAAAAGAGCAGGATCTGCGGATAGGAAAGAAGTTTCTAAGGCGCCCCGCTGGTTAATGTGGGTCGCATATTTTAGGATTTGCCGGAACGTTAGGGGCAGCTTACGGGAGACAGCCGGGGTCATGGGGGTGGAAAATGGGGGGAGGGATGGAGGGGGCTGCGAAGGACAGCTGACGCTCGCGGGATTTGCAGGACGACGTCTCTGGTGGAGTACAGGACCACTAGTGGGGGACTGCAGTGAGATAAGACAAAGGCGAGCGCCTGGGGGCTTCCGTAGGTGTGTGCGCGAGGGAAACTTTATTCTTGATAAATATTATCGAGGTGTACATGTGCGTCAGGTCCTGCAGTGGAAAAGGGTGGGAATTGACTCCTTTGGAGTATAAGCCGCATCGTTAATAAACATAAAACAACTCCTTTCAGCAGTCTTCTTCAGGGCGACTGAACTGCTCATTCCTGGCCTATATAAAACCAAGTTTAGGTTCTCAACAACTGATGTCACATACCTGAATCTCATTAGTTCAGTGTGGGGAATATGTATCTTGGCCCACTTCAACGTTTCAGCAAAAATATCTGTCGAACGACAATAAATATAGAAAAATGAATTTCATGGGTAAGAAAACATATTTAGAAACGAGTTTAACTAGTTAAACTAGTACCAGGGGCTCACGAAATAAATACTCTGATACCTTCTAAATCAAAATAGCCATCATCATCATTAGTGACTGATTATGCTTTTCAACGGTCAGTCGGTAGCATAAAGCCACTAAAAAAATTCTCCCATAATCCTCTGCCCAACGTTAACATTGCTGTCTCGTCTGATATTAATCCTGTCACTTCAAAATTATTCGCGAGCGAATCCATTATTTTCAATACAAACTACTCCAGAGACTCGCCTGATGCAGCTCTCCACCCTACTCTATCCTGAGCAAGCCTCTTCATCTCCTCACAAGAACGGCAATCTGCTTACTATGTTCGTCTCTTGGTCTCCCTCTACAATTTTTTCACGCACAATTTCCTCCAAGGCTAAATTTAAGATTCCTTGATGTCTAAGAACGTGTCTTACCAACCGATCTCTTCTTTTAGTCAAGGTGTGCTAAAAATTCCTTTTCTCCCCAGTTCTGTTCAGTACCTCTTCATCAGTTATGCGATCTACCCACCTAACCTTCAGCTCTTTCTGTAGCAACACATTTCAAAAGCCTCTAGCCTATCATCCAAGTTTTACTCCTGTACAAGGCAGCACTTCACACAAAGGACTTCAGAAAAGACTTCCTCACACTTAAATATTTGATGTTAGCACATTTCGCTTTAAAAAAAAAAGCTTTTCTTCCCAATCCAAGTTCTGCCCTTTATATCCTCTGTACCGCGACCGTCGTATGTTATTTTACTACCCAAGTAAGAAAACTTACCTACCACCGTTATTGTTAATCCAGTTCCTTCAGCAACGCCTGTTTTTCTAAGACTGCATTCCATTACCCTATTTTGCTGCTGTTAATGTTCATCTTATACGCTCCTCTCAACAACTGTCCATTACGTTCAATAGCAATTCCAGGTCCTTTGCTGTCTCTGACAGCATTACAGTGTAACCAGCATAATGCAATGTTTTTATTTCTTCACCTTGAACTCTAATTCCTTCATAAAATTTATCTTTGCCTTCCGTCACAGCTTGCTCAATGCACAAATTGAATAACATTCGAGAAATGGTACAACCCTGTTTTACTTCCTTCCTAACCACTGCATTCCTGTCATGCCCTTCAACTCCAGTTACACCAGTTTCGTTAACGTACAAGTTGTAAATACCTTCCGTTCCCTATATTTTACTCCTGCTGACTTGTGTATTTGAAATAGTGTTTTCCAATCAACACTATCAAGAGCTTTCTTCAAATCTACAAATGCTGGAAATGTAGTTTTGCCTTTTCTTATATATCTTCTAAGATAATTCGTAAGGTGAGTATCGCCTCCCATTTTCCTACATTTCTTCTGAATCCGAACGTCAGCACCCATCAGCCTTTTCATTCTTCCGTAAGTAACTGGTTTTAAAATTTTGCAACCATAACTTATTAAACTGATGGTTCTGTATTATTCACACCTGTCTGCACTTGCTTTCTTCGTAATTGGAGTTACTATATTATTCTTGAAGTCTGAGTGTATTTCGCCTGTCTCATACACCTTACTCACCAGGTGAAATACTTTTTTTGTGGCTGTTTCTCCCATAGACTTCAGTAGATCTGAGGAAATGTGATCTACAAACTACTTATGTTGTATTAAATGGACACCACGTATTATTTCTTACTTTTGAAATAAAGAAAATCCGCTTCTACAGCACATCTCGACATTCAAATGTTGTTCATAATCGCTATGTGAATGATGTACGTAATATTAATTTCACCTTTGCCACAAACATGAATATTTACATAACAGTTTCTCTCTTGTCTGTTTTATTTATCTAATGTCAGGAGTGTGGTTGTGTACCGGAGGACAATTACGTTTTTCTGTGAAAGCATATGTTTATTTTGCAGCTTCTGGTGGTATCGTACGTTTATGTAAGCTTTTCATTAAGTACAACCGGATTTGTAAATACCAGTTTGACCTGCGATTACAAGTATGTTACCATACGAAAAAGAACCACTTGACCCACGGTTGTATTGTTGGACTTAAACTTAGTTGATTAGAAAGTGTACTGAAAAGTCCGAAACTGATAATCAAAAATTAATTTAAAAAAACCTTGCTGCTGTACGACTTCAGCTGTAGAAAATTTGTCAAGTAAACAAGTTTCTGCTTACCAGAATGTTGGAAATAAGTAAAATAACATAGCCTTTTGTGTGTATAGTTATCGTTCCTGTCACACTTATGACACTTCCCGGTAGACCATACATATGTCTTTATAACTGGTTTTTACACTGACGCATGACGGCAGGTACTAGCAACTGTGTTTTGATCTTAGATAAGTAAATTGCGGGAGGTATAATTCCCTATTCTCCTTAAATCATTATTCTCTTCGACACCACGAAGGAAAACACCAATAGTAGCATGCACATGGTCTTATAAGCAATAAATATTTTCATGAGTTAACACACATGGCAAGAATCTTAGAAGGCAACGGGTTAATAAAAGCCCCTTCACAGTATTTCGAGATAGGTACGGAAATCAGATATAAACCATAGCGCCTTGTGATAAATGGAGTATCAGTGACTGGAATAGGTATGATGGCCTCTTGCGTCACAGTTTCGCAGGACGCCAAAATATTACATTTAAAAACTGAGAAGTGAGTCGCGAACCAGTTGACACCACGTAACATTACCATTGATACACCTGCCGTGGGATTCCCCTGACTGGTAGCGCTCGATCGAACAGCCGACCAGATGATGCAATAAAGTCCACACACACACACACGTCCTACAGGCAGTTCGAGTTGACGTGGGCGGCTATGCACCTACCACTTGCGATGCGTATTCCATTGCCTGACGCCGTATAAAAAGTTTTGCTCGTAACTAGTGATGACGCAATCTCGCTGTGAAAATTTCCAAGGCAAGGTGTGTACGTGACGTGTTAACGCAGCGAATAAATGGAGTAGCGAAATTTTCCGATTACGATGTTCGCTGTTAATTAGTGCGTTATGACAGGCTAAAGTTAGGTAACGCAAACGGAATACTTCGGTACCCAAGGGCGCGTTTAATTGACTAATCACCTGTCAAGCGCAGCAGCTTGCATTCGACAACCGAAACGTCATGCAGTTGCTCCAACTGATTATCCCGAAGTGCATGTATTTTCACCAATACCGGCTCCCTCAGAGATCACGTTATTTTACTGCACCGGACTATAATGTATTTCATTTAGTTTTACGAATACCTGATGCTGTGAAAGTAACACCACCGTGAACATTATTTTTACGAACTGTTTAATAAAAAGAACTGCAAATAGAATCTAAAGTATGAATAGCAGTGGCATAAATGGCGATTAATGGAAATGAGATTTGGTTTGAAATTTCGATGTCGGAAGTTTGACGTTTGAATGTGGGAATGATGAAAACAAAACAAAAATTACTAGTGAGATGCTGGTGAGAATAGAAGTTCGGCATCGCTGGTTGTAACTGAACACCGAAAATGAAACTGTATTGGACATTTAACGGAAAAAGAAGAGGCGAATTTAAAATCGTTTAAAAAAGATACATGGTAGTGAATAGAGAAAACAATGGTGATTACGATCTGCAGAAGCTGTATTATCTGTTCATCGGACGTACACGAGACAAGATGAGGACATCGAATGTCAGCTGTGATCCCTCGTGAACGATTGATGTCTTCTGATTGCTTTATTGCAAAAAGTGGACTCAACAATTTTGCACCTTCTCATTTATAACGTGACCGCGGCGGAGTGGCCAAGCGCATTGAGGCGCTATGCTCCGATGCGCGAGGCCGTTCTCCCTCGGGGGTTCGACCCCCCTCGGGCATGGATGTTTGTGTCGTCTTTAGTATAAGGTAGTTCTTAAGTAGTTTGTAATTTTACTGATGACCCCGCAGTTAAGTCCCTTAAGCCTTACAAACATTTGAACTTGTGATGTGTTGCGAACTATTGATTATTCCGACTGTTTTGATGCAACCCTCCTCTACTTCTGCTCCATCACTAACCTCTTCCTCTGAAGGATGAAGTCTCCTCGGCTCATAAGCTAAGAAATCATTTTGCGGGAACGTTTCGACAAGTTTTCTTATCGTAATCTTCAGCCAACTGTCTTTCATCGACGTCGACATCCTGATGAGAAAGAAAATAAATGACACTCCGGGACACTATGACTATGGGACAGACAAACACACGATCCTGTATTTAAAGTCAATTGCAACTAGCACCCAGCACATAGTAAATCGGTGTTTTCGACCCCAGTTCATGGTGGCACGAACCATATGCGACAAGGAGAGTCTATTCATCGAGACGCAGCATATTCCAACAGTTCGAAAATAAACTATTCACAGGAAAATCCTCTAAAATTTCAAAGACCAAAGTTCTCACTTAGATGAATTTCAGAATATACCGGACGTGACCAACTTGTTGCCCATTCGAAATTCACATACGATCGCTTTCAAACTGAACAAAGGCACCATGCCTGCCGATTAATTAAGACCTCATATATCACTAATGACTCAGATCACGTATATTCAATTCGCCGTAATGTACAAAATTTCTAAAAACTTGAGGAGCTTATTTTTTAGATATTCCCCACTTATGCTCGATGTTTGCTAACTAAAACGACAAAGAAAGACAACAATGGATTTTAATACCACCATTAAAGTAATCTTAGTAAGTCTAAAATAACCTCGATATATTTCATGTTCTGAACTATACAGAATCGATTTATGAGTTTAAATAAAAGGTCGATTGGGGAGCGGAATGTTTGTATTGCTAACAGAGTATCTCCTACTGATATGAGCAGGATGGGGTGCAAGGATTTTCGTGTCACAGACAGTAGGAAAACGCCGTTAGTCATAGCTGTATTCGCACGGTTATGGTAGTCAGAATGGGAAAAAATTTACTGTTTCTTCACTGGAATTGGAAAAAATCCATAAATCCAGAAGATCCCAAATTGCAAATATTTAAGCGTGCATGAGTCGTAAGGTCTTAAAACATGGCGAAGAAAGACTGCACAGTAAGACATGACATATAATTATAACACATATAATGTAGGCTACTTTTTGAAATTGCTATATTTGAACTCTGAAGTTTGATACTTGCACAAGTTACTAGCTGATTTGTTGTCACTTAACAGTTCACACGCTACACAAAAATGAGCTTTTCTGCAACCCATAATATGAATGGAAGTGTCAAATCTACTAAACTGAACATTTACATCACAAAAACACGAACAGAATTCGAAGTTTCACCTGTCCGCGATCGCGTTATATGCGGAAATTCGACAATAAACATCCCTGAAAGACATAATATCTTTTCTTTGTTGAAAACACTAAATCGCACAAAAATTCGTCACACATCTGCACGAATATGAAAACCACATCTAAAAGTGAATAAAAGCAAGCATAGCTTTTCAGATAACATGCAGTCGATGTGTGAGATGTGATTACTAATAGAACGATCGATTGGCTTCACAGAGGTAGTGACAAAAACGGATCATATTCTGCGAGAAGGGATTATCGATAACATTGTCAGCCGACTTTCGATTAAATTTCAAACACTCACCTCTCAGAACAACAGCTATTATCGAAAGTCGAAACTGAACTACGATATCAATGCAGAGGGTGGGAAAATTGGGCAGGTATGCTTCATGTAAATGAAAACATTTTGGTACGGGCTTTACCGTGACTGTTGTTTGAAACTGATTAAAATACAAGGTATTTCTGTTACCAGTCACTTTGTTTATTGTACCCACAAAGCGTTTCATGGGCTATAAACCCCCATCAGCGGATGACATAACATTAAGCTGCGTACATGTAGGTTTGGTTGACATGTTGCACTGTGTACAAGAGAAGATACAAAACATTACATCAGAATGTAACTTCGTACAATTTCCCAAGTGAAATTAAATGCAATCAATTAAAATATCATACCTCCAGTGGCTACAGGTCCCTTGCATTGTCTCAACCTCACTTATTTTTAACAAATCACAGCCACCATCTTTGTTTATTGCTAACAGAAGCACAGAACTTACATTAAAGATATATGTACCAAAGATGGACTAACATTATCCTTTAAATAGTGATAAATTGAAGACGAGTACACAATGCACACTACAAATTAATATATACACATACACACAATTTGGGGTTAATATAGAATCTAACATTTTATACAGAGATTGTTATTCACTCAGTAAGAGCTATAAAAATATAATAGTGTGTAGACAGATAAATGGTTATGCTTTAAACGATGAATATATATTTAAAGCGTAACCATTCATCTGTCTACACATTATTATATTTTTAAAGCTGTTTCTGCGGTTCTGCTTATGTATAGGCCTAAATGTAAGCCTCGGTTGCAGAGTGGTTGCATGCCACACTACAAATCCGAAGGTCGCAGGTTCGATCCACGCCAGGTCCTAGGATTTTTATTTGTCACTTTCCACTTCTCTCCCCTCTGGCAGTATTGCTCATGTAAAAAATACCGAATAGTGCCGTGGTTCGGAACCCACGTTAAACTATAGGTCCCCCTATAACTGGCTGAATAAGTCAATTCGAAGGTCGGAGGAAGGCAACGGCATACCACCTCCAAACAGGACCATGCCTAGTAAAACACTGTGGTGTTAAAACCAATTTTCGGACTGATGACTGCTTTACCTTATAGGCCTATATATTAATTTGTAGTGTGCATTATGTACTCGTCTTCAGTTTATCACCATTAATGTTTAATGTTAGAGTCCACCTTTGGTTCATTATGTCTGTAGTGAAAATTCTTTGCTTCTGTTAGAAATAAAGATGGTGACTGTAAATTGTTAAACATAAGTGAGGTTAAGACAATACAAGGGACCTATGGCCAATAGAGGTATGACATTTTAATTGTTTACATTTTACTTTATTTGAAAAATTCTACATATTACATTCTGATGTAGTGTTTTGTATCTTCTCTTGTAGACCTACATGAACACAGCTTAATGTTATTCCACTGATGATGGGGTTTTAACCGTCGAAACGCTTAGTGGGTACAATGAAACAAAGGGACTGGTAACAGTAATACCTTTTTTTTTCCTTCATTGAACGCTTTACGGATTTTAGGAGACCAGTGTAATTGCATTTTCAGTCGCTCGCTAGTTTCAGCCAGCGACTCGATACCCTCGCAGCTCGTTTAGCTGCCGGCGACAAGCGTGGAAGTAATATTCAGGAGCGGGAGTGTTTACCGTGCCGTGGAAGGGCTCAGCTAGCGAGACCGTTTTATTAATGAACGTCGCCGCAGGAAGCTGCGTGGCAGTAAAGCAGAGATACTTGCCGGCGTTGGTGCGCTCCCCGCGGAGAAGCGCCAAGACTGGAAGAAGTTGGCCGGCTGGTAACTGCCAATTAACAGTGTAGCGGGCCGGGCCAAGTGCTCACGTGCTGGCGGCCCGGCTCCCAAATTAGATAATAATACCTGGCGTAAGCGCTCCCCAGGCGCCACGGGAGCGAGCAGCCACGGGAGCGAGCAGCCGCGCGCGGCAGCCGCCGGGAGCGGACGTACCTGCAAAAGAGAACCGCTCTCACACATCTCTTCCCCTGTCTGCAGTTTCATCAAGTAAAGGCGAGGGTTCTGCAAGTAGCAAGCGTGCCAAGTCCTGCTCGTTCTCTGCGTCTAGTGTAATATTGCGTTATCTTTCTTCCGATCAGGTCTTGGAGTAGTAGTTACTGTTCATAGCCGCTATTAAAGTTCACTAACGGGACAATAATACAAGAAAATAATTTGGTGGATCTGACACATTATAACGTTCCCCTTGCTTCGTATGATGCCATAATTGTTAAAATAAGATTCTGCAATTATATTTTTTTAACAAAGAATTGATGGTACCAAATGTTTGAACTTGAAATAAAGTACAGCACAAAATGAACATTAAAGCAAATAAACCGTGGATTGCATATTAAAGTTGGGCACCATACAAGCAACAGAACGTTATAAAACTTACGGAAAGCATCTAGCTGGATCCTGCACTTCGTATTGTAGAAGCTGGAAATGATAACTTTCATGTCTTATTTAATAAATGAATGTTCGAGATACTTTCCGTAGGAGTTCAGTGTTCAGACTGTTCAATTCGCTTTTCATTGTTGTGTGACCATGGGTGGAACATAAAGCTACTGATAATGATAAAAAAAATTAAAAAAAAAAAAGATCGGACTTCGTGAAATTACAAAAGAAATGACTGCAGGTTCTAAAATCAAGCAAAGTATAGTATAAGGATGATTGATTGAAATTTTGCAGACAATGCGAAGCGATTGTAAGGCGTCTGAACATTAAACTATTACGGACGTAGAGGAGCTGAAAACAATAGAAAATAAGTATTTGACGTGGAGGGATTCATTTAAATAAAAGCCAAAGAGAGGGTATGATTTTAAATTTAAGTAATATATTTTTACTAATTGCATGACAATACCTGAATAGATACGTGAATGGAAGACGTCCGTACACAACGAACGTAGACAAGAGAGAGAGTCAAACTACTATCTCGGTTCCGTCTTCTCGCTTGTTTTTAAGTAAAAAATGACGAACGAAATTAAATTAAGTTGTATTACGAGTCAGAGGGAACCGGAGGCGATAAGTATCGCTGATCAAAGATAAACAAAAAATAAACAAAAATCTCAATGTATCGTTACAACATTTAGGTAACTTTATAATTAGAAGAATCAAAAAAGGAAGCGGAACCTGACTTTAAAGTTTAGCGGCAGTAGTAATTTTGAATGAAGGCAACATCAGAGCACAATATTACACAAAGAAACTAGCAGCTTCCGCGATGACCTTTCTTACCATGATGATTTATATTGACTGGATGTAGTAGGTGAAGCTGTAAAAACTGTTGCTGAAGTGTGTAAAATGATGCTTGGTTGACTTGGAGCAAATTGTACTAACTGAATGACCGTTTAAAAAAATGTTAAGTTAACTTTCGTGACAAAAGGCTCTTTAAATCGATCGGATTTCGTTTAATTCCGAAGATTTCTTTGCAGGCATTATTAGAAAGTCACATTCATGAAAATTACAAATAATGAGATCTCGAAGTAAATCTAGTAAATTATAGATACAAGTCCAACAATGGGTCCAAGCATCATATTACATAATCAAGATTACTGCTGGAAATATAGAAACACTTCATGAATTATTAAAGGTTGGTCATTTGAAATAAGTGAAAGATTTATACGTAACTAAATATATTTTCATCATACTTCATAAGAAAAACGATCTCACACATACTTACAATTAATAATGGAGAAGTCCCTGGCGTGCGACTGTTCTCAATGAGGTAAGAAAGATGAAAGACCTAGTTCACAATCGCGTTCTGGGCAGCTCGTAAAAGACAGATGACATTCAGAAAAAAATGAAGAACGTAATTAGCTGCCAGAGAAAGCTGTGGTCAGCGATAAGTATCGTAAATACATTATTTATCGAATGAAAATTTTTAATGTAATACTACACTAGGAGATCCAGGAAGTAGAAAACACAGGCGCTCGATAGAAGCAGGTTCGCTCTGCCATCTAGCGAATAAAATACGAACGAACAGCATATCAGGCCAAATATGCAACTAGACCGATGACTTTCCATTTTCAATGGAGTTAGATTAGATTAATACTTGTTTCATAGATCATTATACAACACTAGCTGCAAGTATCGGCTCTGCCCAGGTTTAAAACAAGGTTTTCTGTAGAAGCTTACAAAACCGTTTATTTGCATGTAATAAAAGGGTACATTTTTGTTAAAGCAATGTGATAAACAACATTTTTGGCAGTTCCATTTGGAGTATGTACAAACAGATTTTCGTCTTTGCCCACTCTGGAGCAGGCCGCATACAACTGTCCATGAGAGAAGCATGGTGTCTGCAAGTCTATACCAGCAATCCCAAGAGACTGGCTCTGTGACTTGCGTCTTATATGTATAAATGCGACATATATGCATATATATTGCAATCGAAGTCTGTAAGTAAAGTACTCTCTCCCATGCATCGAACGAAATTTTACGTAGACAGTAACCATCTTGTTTTCAAGGTCAAGTGTACAAAATTTCATCAAGAACCATCTTGTTTTCAAGGTCAAGTGTACAAAATTTCATCAACATCGGAGGATTTTGGCGAAATCCAGAAGTACCCTCCACCATGCACTGAACGAAATTTTATGTAGACAGTGGCCTTCCTCTTGTTTTGAAGGTTAATAGTGCAAAGTTTCATCAATATCAGTGCGAAGATACAGATTTTCACGGACACACTGAAAACACACTTTCAGTTTTTCTCAAATTTTCCGGTTGGTTTTCCAAAAAATGGAACGAAACCTGTTTAAGAACCTCCCCCGTGTAATTTTGTGTACGTGTACCAAATTTCATGTTATTTGGCTGTCTGGATCTTGAGTTATAGGAGAGTAGACAGACAGACAACAAATGCGTCTTGTAAGTATAGAGATTTCGTAATGATGTGGAATGTGTCAATTTAGTGAATGGTGTCTCTACATGATAACCGCGGTGGAGTAGCCGAGCGGTCTAAAGCGTCTCGCTGTGGAGCGCGTGGTTGCTCGCCGTGGAGGTTCGAGTCCTCTCTGGGGCATGGGTGTGTGTGTTGTCCTTAGGTTAGTTTACCTAGGTTTCAGTAGTTTGTAAGCTACAGACTGATGACCACGCAGTTTGGTCCGATAGATTTACAAACATTCCAAACATTCTACATGACAATCAATATTTTAAGGACTTTTTATTTTCATTCTGTTCACAGATGGGCCAAGATCTGTCTTCAACCTGAAAATCGTCGTTCTCTGATGTGGAGAGAACGTCGAACCCGGAAGAATCCTGCTTACGTGCGGGAAACTTCACCATATCATAGTTGTAGACGAATGGTGTGAGCAGGAGTCAGTATTGGCGGAAATGATATGTTTGTTAAGCTTGTGGGACTTAACTGCGAGGTCATCAGTCCCTAAATTTACAAACTACTTATGAGCTAACTTATACTGAAGGCAGCACAAACATCCATGCCCGAGGGGGAATTCGAACCCCCGACGGGGAGCTGCCTCGCTCATTGGAGCGTAGCGCTTCATTGCGCTTGGCCACCTATTTGCGGACGTACGGACCTCTATGTCGTTCAGAATGACTGACTGTTCAGAGGTATAGAGATGAGATTTTCGACCTTTTGTTGTGTCCTACGCTGGTGCCATAGGAGATGGGTTCCTGAATTGCAGTAGTCTCCAACAAGCTTGAAGCTGAGGGAATTGAACGAATCAAGTGGCCAGCTTGTTCTCCGGACATAAATCATATTGAGCATGTCTGGGATGCACTTGGGAGACGCATTGCAGCCAGACCAGCACCTCCCAAATCGGTTTCACAACTGGCTACTGCACTCATGGAAGAATGGCCAAATATCCTTCAAAAGCTGATTGCCACACAGGTGTGCAAATGTTCTGGCCGTCCGAGGTGAAAGCACGCCATATCAGAGGGCAACGAGAATGACTTTTTCACTATTATGGTAGCCCCATGGTGCCTCACGCAAACGCAATTTAGATCTCACGTAAAGAGTTGTGACAGCAAAATATCGTACTATATTGCACATACATTACATTTGTAACGAATATGTGAATGAAATACATTACTATATACAGGGTGAATCTAAATTCGCGAACTCGCGATTCCTCACATGCTAGCAATAAAAAAATGTCTCTCACAAAATTTCGTCCTGCGCCTATTTCCGGCAATAAAAAATGACGTCGAAGACTGAGATGGGTGTGTGTCCCATATGTCACTGTGTTTCAAAATTACACTACTGCACCAACAAACTTGTAAGGGATGTGGGAGGTGTCTTGAGGAACAAAGTGAGCATATAAACCCATGCCCGGAAACGCCACAGAGCGTCGAAGTTCCTGGAGGGTATGTATAGTGGCAGGAGCTGGTGCCTGTAACTTGGACTCTCCATAGCGTCGTCGAATGGCGATTCCGGGCGGGGATTTCCATGTTCACTTTGTTCCTCAAAGTTACGCTACTACACCAACAAACTTCTAGGGGGATGTGGGAGGTGACTTGAGGAACAAAGTGAGCATGGAAATCCCTGCCCGGAAACGCCATTCAACGACGCTACGGAGAGTCCAAGTTACAGGCACCAGCTCCTGCCGCTAGACATCCCCTCCAGCAACGTCGACGCTATGTAGCGTCATTGCATTACCATTTCCGGGCATGGATTTCTATGTTCACTTTGTTCCTCAAGACACCTCCCACATCCCCTAGAAGTTTGTTGGTGTGTTAGTGTAATTCTGACACACACTGACGTATGGGACACACACCCATCTCAATCATCGACGTCCATTTACTATCGGAAATATGCGCAGGACAAATTTTGTGACATATATTTTTTATTGCTGACATGTGAGGAATCGCGCTGCGAAGCGCGCATTTAGATTCACCCTGTATATGTTATGTATGATATCTCACCAGATCCTCTAAATGTTTTGAGTAGTGTATGTTATAAGAAGTAAGTCGTCTTGAGCACTTTTTACTTCACATAATCATGCCAACCGTCACCAATGGTGTCCTCTATGTATCTGTTTCGTGGCTATGAGGGAGAGCGCGGCTGTCTGCCTTCAGCAGGGCAGAGACTGGGGTGGCGGTGTGACGTCACTGGGCGGCTTTGGCCCCGGCTCGTGGCTTCCCTTCGCTCAGACAGAGGCGCAGATATTGGTCGTAACTCAGCACAGGTTAATTACTGCTGTGGCCCTAATCTGAGCCGCGAGGGCGCATTGTCTTGGCCGCTGGGGCTCGCGTTCATGCATATGGAAGGCCAGCTAGCGGCCGCTGCCCTTCCGGCCACAATGTCTGCCACTCAGACACACACTAACTCGGCTCTCCCATTCTGCAAGGCGCCGGCAAGCTGCCTGTACCTCCAAATTTTCGTCTCTTCTCAGAACAGTCTCTCGTCGGCTCCTACTTCTACATCTACATCTACGTCGGATACTCTGCAAATCACATTTAAGTGCCTGGCAGAGGGTTCATCGAACCACAATTATACTATTTATCTCCCATTCCATTCTCGAATAGTGCGTGGGAAGAATGAACACCTGAATCTCTCTGTTCGAGCTCTGATTTCTCGTATTTTATTCTGATGATCATTTCTACCTATGTAAGTGGGAGTCTACAATATATTTTCGCACTCGGAGGAGAATGTTGGCGATTGGAGTTTCGCAAGTAGCCCACGCCGCAGCGATAAGCGCCGTTGTTGTAATGATTCCCATCCCAGATCCTGTATCATTTCCGTAACGCTGTCTCCCCTGTATCGTGACAATACGAAACGAGCTGCCCTTCTTTGGACTCTTTCGATGTCCTCCGTCAAACCCACATGATAAGGATCCCACACTGGGCTGCAATACTCCAAAAATTGACGGACAAGCGTAGTGTCTGTTCGAGCTCTGATTTATCGTATTTTATTCTGATGATCATTTCTACCTATGTAAGTGGGAGTCAACAATATATTTTCGCATTCGGAGGAGAATGTTGGCGATTGCAGTTTCGCAAGTAGCCCACGCCGCAGCGATAAGCGCCGTTGTTGTAATGATTCCCATCCCAGATCCTGTATCATTTCCGTAACGCTGTCTCCCCTGTCTCGTGACAATACGAAACGAGCTGCCCTTTTTTGGACACTTTCGATGTCCTCTGTCAAACCCACCTGACAAGGATCCCATACTGGTCTGCAATACTTTAAAAATGGACGGACAAGCGTAGTGTATGCAGTTTCTTTAGTAGTTCTGCTGCATGTTTCAAGGGTTCTGCCAATAAAACGCAGTCTCTGGTTCGCCTTTCCCACGATATTATCTACGTGTTCTTTCCAATTTAAGTCTGAAGTAATAGTAATTTCTAGGTATTTTGTGGAGTTTACAGCCTTCAAATTTGATTGATTTATCTTGTAAACAAAGTTTAACGGATTTCTTTTCGTACTCATGTGGATGACTTCACACTTCTCATTATTTAGAGACAATTGCCAATTTTTACACCATACTGATGTCTTATTCAAATCGTTCTGCAGTTGGTTTTGATCTTCAGATGATTTTACTAGACGGTAAATGACGGCGTTATCTGCAAACAACCTAAGAGAGCTACTTAGATTTTCCCCTAAATCGTTTATGTAAATAAGGAACAGCAGAGGACCAATCACACTACCCTGTGGAACGCCCGATATCACCTATGTTTTAGTCGATGCCTTGCCATCGATTACTACGAACTATGTCCTCTCTGACAAGAAATCCCATATCCAATCGCAAATTTGGGGCGATATACCATAACCACGCAATTTCATTAAAAGCCGTTTGTGAGGTACGGTTTCAAAAGCTTTCTGGAAATCAAGAACTACGGAATCGATTTGCGAACCTTTGTCGATAGCACCCATCACTTCGTGTGAATAAAGACCTAGTTGTGTTTCGCATGAATGATAATTTCTAAATACGTGTTGACCTTGGGTCAATAGATTGGTTGGTTTACGGGGTAATACCACTTACGTACACGGAACAAGTAAATCAGGGGGCATTTTATACTGAAACCAACACCAGTACACAAGATGTACTTAATTATGGGGATCGCAGCGCCCAACATCCGACGTGACATTGCTGCCGAAGCTGAAAAAACGAAGCAAGAAAAGGACACGCGTCACCCTCTATATGGACACCAGCCTGCTGACCGACGGCTTCGTTCGAGGAAGAGCTTCCTGTCACGTACCTGAGCACTGGAAGGGTCGGCCGCAGAGAACCGTATTGCAAGGTGGGAAATGGATTTGAGAAGCCCCCATAAAGCAGCAAAAGAAGAACTGGCACCTGGTGGAGACCTGCCATACACAATCTGGAGAACCCTGAACCGTATGAGGGTGTGTTATGGTCTTCAGTCCGGAGACTGGTTTGATGCAGCTACTCTATCCTGAGCAAGCCTTTTCATCTCCTCATAAGAACGGCAACCCACATCCACTTGAATCTCCTTACTATACGCGTCTCTTGGTGTCCCTCTGCGATTTTTACTCCACACACTTCCCTCCAATGCTTATTTTACGATTCCCCGATGTCTAAGAATGTGTCCTACCAAGCGATCTCTTCTTTAGTCAGGGTATGCCAAAAATTCCTTTTCTCACCAATTCTGTTCAGTACCTCTTCATTAGTTACGCGATCTACCCACCTAATCTTCAGCATTCTTCTGTAGCACCACATTTCAAAAGCCTCTATTCTCTTCCTGTCCGCACTGCTTATCGTCCATGTTTCACGCCCGTACAAGGCAACACTCCACACAAATGCCTTCAGAAAAGACTTCCTTACCCTTAAATTAATATTCGATGTTAGCAAATTTCTCTTTTTCAAAAATGCTTTTCTTCCCATTGCCATTCTGCATTTTATATCCTCTGTACTGCGACCATCGCATGTTATTTTACTACCCAAGTAACAAAACTCATCTACCACCTTCATTGTTTCGTTACCTATTCCAATTCCCTCATCATCGCCCAACTTTCTAAGACTGCATTCCATTATTTTTTATTTGCTCTTGTTAATGTTCATTTTATACGCTCTCTTCAACACACTATCCATTCCATTCAACTGCTCTTCCAGGTCCTTTGCTGTCTCTGACAGAATTACAATGTCATCAGCAAAACGCAATGTTTTTATTTCTTCACCCTGAACTTAAATCCCTATTCCAAGTTTTTCCTTGCTTTCCTTCACCTCCTGCTCGATGTACAAATTGAATAACGTCGGAGAAAGGCTACAATCCTGTCTTGCTCCATTCCCAACTGATGCTTTCCTTTCATGCCCTTCGTGTCTAATAACTGCGGTCTGGCTTTTGTACAAGTTGTAAATAACTCTCCTTTCCCTGTATTTTACCCCTGCTGACTTCAGAATTTGAATGGGTGTATTCTAGTCAACATTGTCAAATGCTTTCTCCAAATCTACAAAAGCCAAAAATGTAGGTTTGCCTTTTCTTAATCTATCTTCTAGGATAAGACGTAAAGTGAGTATTGCCTCCCGGGTTCCTATGTTCCTCCTGAATCCAAACTGATCTTCCACGAGGTCAGCTTCTACCAGCTTTTCCATGAGGGTAGAAGTGCCGAAGTGCAAGACAAACATGCAGCGATGGGTCTTCCTAAAAGATAATGAGAACACTCTGTGTCTTTGTGCTGCTATACAGGATCCTCAACGCCTGCTTATCTGTCCATATTTAGAAAAGCCCTGTACAATGGAAGACTTATGGGAGGCTAACGACGAAGCCATATCGGCTGCTAATTTTTGGAAGTTAGAAGTCTAGTTCCGGACACGGAAATTAAGTAATGCTCACATTCAACACAGAATCCGTAAGGCACTTATCCCATTTCCTTCCTACTTCATCTTCAGACAACACAGGCGTGGAAATTTTGTGGTTGCAACTGCAAAGTTCACCCGATAATCGACCGTTCGGCTACTCCCGCGCGGCAATTGAAGTGTCTTGTGTTGTTGTTGTTGTTGTTGATGTGGTCTTCAGTCCGGAGACTGGTTTGATGCTGCTCTCTACAATACCCTATCCTGGGCAAGCCTTTGCTGTATCTGACAGAATTACTATGTCGTCGGCAAAACGCAATGTTCTTAATTCTTCACCCTGAACTTTAATTCCTTCTCCAAATTTCTCCTTGCTTTCCTTTATAGCTTGCTCAATGTACAAATTGAACAACATTGAAGAAAGGCTACAACCCTGTCTTACTCCATTCCCAACTTCTGCATCCCTTTCAGGCCCTTCAACTCTGACAACCGCTGTCTGGTTTTTGTACAAGTTGTAAATAACCTTACGCTCCCTATATTTCTATATTTTACTCCTACTTGCTTCAGAACTTGAAAGAGTTTATTCCAATGAACATTGTCAAAAGCCTTCTCCAATTCTACAAAAGCTAGAAATGTAGGTTTGCCTTTTCTTAATCTATCTTCTAGGATAAGCCGTAAAGTGATTATTGCCTCCCCGTGTTCCTACATTTCTCCTGAACCCAAACTGATCTTTCCCGAGGTCGGCTTCTACCAGCTTTTCCATCCTTCTGTAAATAATTCGTGTTAATATTTTGCAACCATTACTTATTACACTGATGGTTCTGTAGTTTTCACACCTGTCTGCACCTGCTTCCTTTGGAATGGGGATTATAACATTTTTCTTAAAGTCTGAGGGTACTTCACCTGTCTCATACATCTTACACACCAGGTGAAACAATTTTGTCATGACTGGTTCTCCCAGAGACTTCAGTAGCTCTGAGGGAATATCATCTACTCCAGGGACCTTGTTTCGACGTAGGTCTTTCAGTGCTCTGTCAAATTCATCTCCCAGTATAGTATCTCCTATTTCACCCTCATCTACTTCTTCTCCCCTTTCTACAATATTGCTCCTTCATAGAGCCTCTCTATATACTCTTTCCACCTTTCAGCTTCCCCTTCTTTGCTGAGAACTGGTTTTCCATCAGTGTCCATGTGTCTTGTATACAGCGGGATATCCAAGCTTGAGATAATGTAATAGCGATATATGGTCGGGAACTCTTTCGCTTCCCCTGGATGCTTTCAGAGAAACTACGCTTTCGGCTACATCGCTGAACATGTACGGCTGTGGCTACCAGCCGACTTCTGGCCACGTGGGTGTTCTCTCACATGACGCGCACACCGCGGCCGTCGATGGCGCAAAACGTGCTGAGAGAGATAACTGCGGCGTTACATCGCGTTAACAACTGCAACGTGAATCATTGTCATGTCCTCGTTGTCATGCAAATCCAGCCAGCCAGCTGCTGACGCCGAGTTTCTACACGCGCTGACGGCCATTCTGCGCGAGTTATGCGTCGCTCTTGCACACCGAGTCTCATTTAATTATTACTGCGCATTTCGGACGTCGGTGGTTCAATATCAATGAGAGTTACCGCAACGAAGACGGTATCCAACACCCCATTTGGAATACGCATTGCCTACGTTGAGAAAGAAGAAATAATTTTGCTTACAATTTACGCAAAATCTTTCATTCTCAATTTCAACTACAATAGTATCAAAACGTTCCATTATAGGCATCATAACCACAGATTCCGTCCCGAAATAGATATATAAACCAATGTTTTTTTGTGTTCGTAATGTAATAAACACAGCCTGTTGATATAATTCAGAAAGTAAATTAATGCCCTGAGTATTTGTTCGGGGTTACAGTTACATTTCTTCAGAAAAATGTTCAAATGTTTGTGGACTTTATGGGACTTAACTACGGGGTCATCAGTCCCTAAACTTACAAACTACTTATGAACTGGCTACTACTAAGGACGGCAGAAATATCCATTCTCGAGGGGGGATTCGAACCCCCGACCGTAGTTTTCTTCAGAATGTTGTAATTTTCACTTCACTAACTGGTATACTGCAGCTCTACATACTATTCTAACCTGTGCAGATATTTTTCATCTATCCATAAATACTGCAACGTACATCCAGTTGAATTTCTTACTGCAAATAAATATTAGATTTACTAATTAACCGCCTTCCCGACACACACACACACACACACACACACACACACACACACACTTGTCTCCACTGTCAAATTAACTATTGCTCTGGACAATTAACATCACTTCACCTATTCGATTCAGACGCTCCTTATTGATTATCTAACCTACTAATAAAATTTTCTGCACTTTTATTTGACATCACATTTAAAGAAATATTAGTCTTCCTTCACTGCTTGGGAGTTGCTCTATGTTTATAAATGCATATTTATAACATATCTCTCTCCAATGCTTTAGACTGTGCATTGTCTTTCATTAAGTCAATCAGGTCGTCTAGAAGGAATTCATACAGTAGAATATTTCCTACTATTTATGTGAAATGTGCAGAATAATTTCAGTACCATCATGAAGTTATTGAAATTTAACTTAATCGGAATTCATTGTTTTTGTCGATAATTTGTTTTTGTTTTTAAGGCGTGCTTCGAAGCTCTTGATAATGAACAATAATTTTTGTCTTTCCATCCGTCATTTTTTCCGATGTTCTGTCTCCTCTTCCCTGTTTTCCCTGTCCATACCCTCCTTTCGCTCCTCGTGATATAAGCCATGGTATGTGTAATTCACTGTTTTTCCATCATTTTGCATTTATCCCAACCTTCTCCTCGATCTCTCTCTCTCTCTCTCTGCTGACCTACTCCTAACCCCTCCGCCACTAATCCGTCTCTCTGTTTCGTCCTTCCTCTTTCTTTCTCTCCATTTCTCTTCCTGCTTATCCTCTCTCTTCTCATATCTTCTTCTAAACTGTTTGTCACCTCCACCCTTCTTTCTATCACTTTTCTGCCTCCCTTTACCAGTCCATCTCCTCCTCGTATCTATGAGAAATAACAAACTTCCATACTGATCGGTCAAACGGCCGGGCGATCCTGCCAGAGGTCTGAGTCCTCCCTGGGTTGTGGATGTGTGTGTGTTGTCCTTAGTAAAAGATAGTTTCAAGTAGTTTGTTCCTATCAGTTTGGTCCCTTAGTTACACAAACTTTGAACTTTGATTAAACGGTGTCGGAGTCTATTGCAATGTACTTTCTCTCATTAGATGCTGACATGCCGAGAGTACAAGCCTTCTCCAAGAAAACATTCATACAAATGCTAACATTTTTGGTAATGGATCAAATGGAGTAGAAGTCTTCTGTGAAGTACCCTCCGTCGTGCACCATACGGTGTCTTGTGGAAAATGAAAACGTACTCCATGAATGACTTCATGTATGTGGCAATAATCGTGGTGAGATCTTGCGTTTAATTTAAGAACGAACAGCAAATGGAAGTATCCATAAACTATACATTTTCATAATCGTCACGAAATGGTCTTTTCAACAGACCAAACCTACTTTTTCCAATTTTTGGTAAATTTCACGGTCTTCTCGCCTTAGATGGGCAACCCAGTTTACTTCATCTGCTTCGGTTGTGAATGATGTTGGCTGTGTTACGGAGCGTCAAATACTTTCTGAGACAAATAAACTTTGGCCACCCTGTAGGGGCTAATCGCTATATATATGCGAAATGTGTGTATGCTACTCTTTTACGATGAAACGGCAGGACGAATTAGGTTTCAATTTGAAATGGAGAACAGTTATAACCGGGATTAACAAAAAATGTTCAATTGTTTTTATACCTTATGGGGGTTAACTACGGGGTCATCAGTCCCTAAACTTACAAACTACTTATGAACTAGCTAATCCTAAGGACGTACAAATATCCATGCCCGAGGGGGATTCGAACCCCCGACCGAAGTGGCCGTGCAGACCGTGACTGGAGCGCCTCAGTCCCCTCGGTCACCGCGGCCGGCAGGATTAACACATAGACTATCTTTTGTAATCAACTATATGGTAGAGAGGAAAGGGTACTTTTTCAAATGTTTGTAAACTTACGGGACCAAAGTGCTAAGGTCATCGGTTCCTAGATTTAAATGCTACTTAACTTACGCTAAGGGCAACAAACACATCCATGCCCGAGAGATATCTCGTACCTGCAGTGGGAGCAGCCGCTCCATCCGTGACATGGCGCCTTGGACCACGCTGCCATTCTGCGTGGTGAATTTCGTGCATCAGATTAATACTAATTCCACAGATCATGAATACGACACATTACACAAAATATTACATCACACACACACACACACACTATATATATATATATATATATATATATATATATATATATATATATATATATATATATATGGCGACTATTCCGAAAGAACACACGCCACTTCTGATCCTGCAGTTGTTACTCTTTCATAATCACAGAATAATATATGACATCAACTGCGAATGGGCTAAGCTGAAAATGTGTACCCAGCTGGGATTCGAACCCGGGTCTCCCGCTTTCTAGGCAGTTGCGCTGACCTCTACACCACTGGGGACACAGTAATCACACCACCTTGAAGGCCTATCTAAGCACACCTCCCTTTAGATACAAATTCCCGGATTTTTGGGTGTAACTAACGTATTGTTTGTCCGAAAAATTTGAAAAAGGGAGGTTCTGGTCTCTGTCGGCCTACAATTATGTCTGTAAAATTTGGTGCCGATTGGTTGAACGGTTCGACTTAAAAAGAGGTAACACGTTACGGACAGACAGACAGACATCCCAAAATCTCCGATATTTTTGCAAATATCTCTGAAACGATACGAGATATGAAAAACATAAGAGAGTAAAGTTGTAGAGACTTTTCTCCTCTACAAATTAGGTTATTCAATTTTCGTGTCAGATGCACGGATAAGCCGTTATTTTCATTTAAATTTCGAGCTGTCAAAAGATGATCGCAAAGGCCCACTTTTACTGTTACTATTGTAACCTAAAGTGGGCCCAATTGCAAAAAAGTGATCTTTGGCATCATTTCTCTATGCGGAAGGTATATTTGAACAGAGGGAGAGAGAGGAGGGAGAAGGGCCATTAGTAATAGAGGTTGGGAGCAAATAAATAGCCAGACTACGTCGAGTTTTGTGATAGTAAAAACTCGCACTGACGTGTTATACGGCCCACTTTAGATTTGTAGTTTGCTAAGTTTTTACAAACATTTTGGACAAAAATAATAAACAATAAAAAATTAATAAGAGTGTCTGAAACCCTTTTAGGAAAAAAAATTAGGTAGTGGCGGGTTTTGAACCACAGATCTTCAGCGTCACAGTCCAACGCATTGCCCTCTACGATACGGCCAACAATTAGAAGTTGCGTTCTTAAATTTCATACTATTCATGACCGTTGTTAACTGATGCTAATATGGCATTTGTAGACGCTAGATTATTATGTATCGTACGAAGAACGACGTGTTTTTGTTAATTCTTCAGTGCGTCATTGCTTTGAAATGAAAACGTGTAAGATAAAACAAGAAAATCATCAAATACGCAACGCAAGATGGTTTATGCCAGAGAGAGTTCTGGGCGATGAATGTCACGTGACATCTGCGAACGGCTGGTTTTCGTTAATTCAGTGGAGGGTGTCAAAGCTCTAATTTTTGCAAATTTCTCTCAAACGATACGAGATATGAAAAAACATAAGGGAACAAAGCTGTAGAGAATCTTCTCTACAAATTCGGTTATTCAATTTTAGCGGCAGATGAACGGTTTATATGCAATTAAAATTACATTACAATCGGCCCTTTTTGGCATTACTAACGTATTTCTTGTCCGAAATATTTGAAAAACCGAGGTTCTGGTCTCTGGTAGCCAACAATTATGTCTGTAAAATTTAGTGCCGATCGGTTGAACGGTTCGACCTAAAAAGTGGGAACACGTTACAGCCAGACGGACATCGTCAAATCGCCGTTATTTTTGCAAATATCTCTGCAACGAAGCAAGATATGAAGAAAACATAATAGGGCGACGTTATAGAGAATTTTCCCCTCTACCAATTAGGATATTCAATTTTCGTGTCAGATGAACGGTTCGTTTGCAATTACGATTATATTACAAACGGCTTTTTTTGGCGTTACTACCGTATTTTTTGTCCGAAAATTTTGTAAAAGGAAGGTTCTGGTCTCTTTCGGCCTACAATGATGTCTGTAAAATTTGGTGCTGATCAGTTGAACGGTTCGTCTTAAAAACGGGGAACACGTTACGGACACACAGACAGACGGACAGAAAGACATACATCCCAAAATCGCCGTTATTTTTGCCAATATCTCTGAAACGATACCAGATATGGAAAAAAAATCATAAGAGAGCGAAATTGTAGAGAATTTTCTCCTCTACAAATACGGTTTTTCAATTTTCGTGTCAGGTGAATGGTTAAGCCGTTATTTTTATTTAAATTTCGAGCTGACAAAAAACGATCGCAAAAACCCACTTTTAGTGTTACTACCGTAACCAAAATTGGGCCCAATTGCAAAAAAAGCGATCTTTGGTATCATTTTTCTATGCGGAAGGTATATTTGAACAGAGAGAGAGGAGGGAGAAGGGTCATTAGGTTGGGAGCAAATAAATAGCCAAACTACGTCGAGTTTTGTGATAGCAAGAAACATGATAAAATGTTAATATCAATTATGTATACACGTATATGCATCATTGAAGTCTATGACCTACTTTTATGGGGAGAAAAAAAAATACCTCCGTCGCGCATGTGACGCTCCTGTCCGCCTCGGGGCTGTTGACTGGCTTGCACAGTGATTCACCGTGATTCAGCCGCCTGGCGCAGACTTTTAAGAGGCGGCGTGCCTCTTCCGGAGCTATCGAGCGCCTGCGGCAGCCACAACATCTGGCCGTGGCATTTGGCGCGGCTGACTCAGCGCGCTCGCCTATTCCTGCCCAGCCTCACGGTTTGGCGGAAGTCTCCCCCCGTCCCTTCCCAGCTGACTGCACCAAGCATTTATAGCTGAGCTGCAGCCAACAGGGTCGCGTGTCGCGCACCTCCATTTCCACATCTGCATCCACACGCCGCTTGTCACCTCAAGTGTGTCGCGGAGAATACGTGGTGTACCACAGTCACATACTCTCACTATTCCAGTCGCATATGAATTGTAGGAAAAAGCAATATATTGGCTACTCTTCGAGGATAATCTTGAAACTTTGATAGAACTCCGTACCACGTTACAGAACGTCTCTCTTGCAGGGTCTGCCACTGGAATCCTAATCATCTCTCTGACGGTTCCGCACTTAATGAGCCTCTAACAGAACCTGCCGCTCTTCGTCGGAGCTTTCGTATGTCCTGTACAATACTCAAGTGCTACTTGCTTCCTTTGTTGATTGACCACACTTCCTGGGTATTCTTCCAATCTATCTCAGTCTGGCGTTTGCCTTACCACGTGTAATAGGCCCATTTCAAATAGCCCTTTATGTCTTTCCCTACACTATGCGATCAAAAGTATTCGGACACCCACGTGAAAGTGTTGCCGCTTCTTTGCAAAGCTGGTCATAGCTCCAAAAACGAACTGTAATACTGTGCACATGTGGTCTACCGTAGAGGAACGTAATGCGTTTGGGTAACATCATCACAGTCGCACATGAAAATCACCGTAGCTTTCACCATACTGGGCATCGATCACTATGCAGTATGATGAGATATCGTCAGATTTTGCTCGACCACTCCCCCCTCCCCAAATCTCACGTCAAAATGCGTATTTTAGTGTAAATATTTTATTCTGTGCTTGATTACGTTGGATTTATTAAAAAAAACACATTATTTGCTTTTTTTTAAATTTTAGAGTAGTTAAACCTTGTATTTAACCCATTAACATGCAGTATCCTAATTTGGGGACAGAGCACGTATTTATTTATGAATACATAATAAATTATTAATTAACAAATGTTACTGTTCTATGTCATTTATTGATTCTTCTTATAACAATTTTATACTTACAGGGAAATACAAGCAAGCAATCTTATGTACATTATAAGTAAGGTATAAAAATTCAATTTAAAGAAAAAATAGTTTGCGACTTAATGGGTGAACACAGAAAAAATCGAACAATGAAATACTTGAAGAAAAGGAACTACTACAACTCTTATAACAATATCCATTCAAGTTCAGTCCACGGGCATGCATGTGTGGTCCAAGAGTCACTATTGGAACCAAAGTGTCCACGTAACTTTTCACAAAAATATCTGCTCCTTCAACCTCGCTCTCCTTCAGCCATCTAAACCGTTCTCGCTTGCACACAGAAGCTCCGTACCCTGACGTGTGACAATCCGTGACGACCTCAATTTGCGGCACTGGTGCGCCGTTATTTGCAATATGTATTTTAACACCGGCATTTGCCTACTATGTTACTGTGTGATGTTTGCATAACAGCGATAAATATTACTGTAAGATTTAGCCATATTTTAGACGTGAAAAATGTTTTATTTAATTTAACCCAGTTATCTCGCGGGAAAAAATTACATGAGATTTGCCGAGTCCCCCTTGTCCCCCACATGAGATTTCGTGTGATTCGGGTCGACCTCCTCCCCCCCCCCCCTAAAAACCTCACGTAATTAATGAACGTCCACTAATGCGGCAACAGTGCGCAATTCGTCTTCAGACGCGCTAGGACGATGTGCCCGATGCATGTCTGCCACAGTTTGCCGACCTTCGTTGAATGCTTTTACCCAACGTGTCACTGTTGTGTACAGCAGTGCCGATTCCCCGCACGCCTCTTCAAGACCTTGATGACACTGTCGTGTTGTACGACATCTGACACATTCAATCTGGATCCAGCTCCGTTGTTCCTGTTTCGAAAACATAGTGACACCGTTACGTGGAACGGGCGAGTCCATTCGCACAGAGGGCACAGAGGTAAGGTAGGCATGTCAACAAAGTGTGCTATCAGCGACAATAGTAGATTCCATTGCATTGTGTCTCTACAGCAGTGTTGCCACTATTTCAGTTCGCAACTCTCGTATATTAAAGGATCTTTCTTTCGTCGCGGAGTTTCTAGTCCTCTCCGGGCATAGGTGTTTGTGTTCTCCGAAGCATGAGTTAGTGTAATGTAAGTAGTATGTGAATCTAGGGATTGACGACAGCTATAGTTAAGTCTCGCAGATTTAAAAACATTTGAAGATTTTTCTGATTTGGTGTAGTAGTGAATGCAATTATACAGCAGGCAAGAAATTGGCAGAATCGTGAAGTCAAGGTAGCAGTGGAATCCGATGGGCTACAAAGAAGTCTTGAACACACTGCGTGCCACTTGTGGCCACTTACTGTACTCTTCCGATAGGGCTGTCGGCAAGCTTGGAAGTTATAGGACAACAACAGGCTGCAAGACTTCAGAGACGTAACTCTGTCTAGTTAGTGTACCTGCAATGCTTTCAAGGAGATGGGGGGGGGGGTGGATTGCGCAACCGATAGTACCTGCTGATGGACTCGTGTGGCGGTACACAAGGAAATAGTTCAACCACCTCTCATCACACTGTCTCTAGACTAATCCGATCTTCGTGTTGGTATTGGAACATTATTTTTACCCTCAAATCATCACTGTACCTTAACCATACGATGCTGTTATTAGAATCTGGAGACAGCGTGTTGAGAGTGTGGAACTATTGCCTTCATCGTATTTGATGAAATCTCCATCGTGGCTCATACTGACGGCTTCTGGGACTGTGTAATGGCATCATCCTCTATAGAGACGTCGTATTACAGCTCAGAGTGACATGGGATCCAGCGATCACGTAGCTGAAGCAAGCGCATCGAACGCTCAATGAATGCATGCCCATATATGGCAATATAGTGGGCGTGTACGAGTCCGTACTGTGGCCAACGAAAAAGGCATGTGTGGTGCACACGTCACGTCATCATAGCTGGCTCGTGAACAATGAGTAAGATAGGCTGAGCCACAAACCTCACGTTATCATAGTTGGTTCATGTCCAATGGGAAAGATACACTGTGGTGCACACGTCACGCCACGTCATCAAAGAAGGGTTGAGACAACACTGATTGGCTGGCCCCTACAGGACGGTGTTCTGGGCCCCAGTGCCAACTATTCAGCTACTGATTGCATTTTCTCAAGTCTTCTCTGAGGAGGTGAACGTTTTGTACGCGCCAGAGCCTATCTTTTGTCATTGGCCTCGAGACGGAATGTGACAGTGCATTCGCTAGCTGACTGGCTGGCTACTGGGGCACAGCCCACTGTCTCATAGTGGCCAGTCAGGCAGCTATCCAATGCCTTCTCGAGGCCAACGAGAAAGACAGGCTGTGGTGCGTAGTCTTGTCACACCGTCAGAGAAGGCTTGAGAAAACGCGATCGCTAGCTGTTTGGTTGCCCGCTATGAGACAGTGTACTACGCTCCAGTGGCCAACACATCAGCTAGTGATCACATTGTCTCAAGCCTTCTTCGATGACATGTCGTGTCGTACGTGCCAGAGCCTGTCTTTCTCACTGGCCTTTGGGCGTACCAGCATCCACCAGACAGTGATACCACTTGACAATGGCCAGAAAGTGCTAGGCCGAAAGCTTGTGGAGTTTTAAACCCATGATGCCAACGGAAGCCCGATAACTTCTTACTGAATGTTATCGCCGCAAGATTCAGAATTTTCCAGTTGAGATAATGAAGGAAGACTTCCTTATTCTCTGAAGAAAAAAAAATTACTGATTTACAAAAGCACTGTTGTGGTGTCGCACAAGTCCAAAGTGCGCGCCACCTACTTTCGCCGCGCGCCGCCATGCACGCACGGTGCGGTGTTCTTACAACGTCAGCCACGAGCGCCCTCTGCTACAACTCCGCTCGTGGCCACCACTGAACGTCATCGTTCACTTGGGACTGAGATAGGAACCAGTTAACACTTCGGAATCAGATAGGCACCAGTGAAGACTTGGCTATCGGACAGGCACTAGGCAGGCCTCTAGCTCAACTATGTATCAGCATTCTGCAGTACTGAGCTATGTAAAAGTTAAGTATTGTATAAATTCTGTGCAATATATATCTCGTTCTAATTTACTCTAGTGTTTCTAGTTTCTGCTGTCCTACTGGCTGCCCACCTTCGTACCTGCGTCCTTTATTCCTGTGTCGGCCTGTCTACTCGGCCACCGACACCTACGACGGAAACGAGACACAAAAGCGGCGACGAGGCTGGGACACAAAAACTGTAACGCATCCCTACGTTCATCTTCGGTCTAATTTCATGAATTTATGAGAGCGATACCAATAGCTCTTCGGATTACAGTCTTCATAGCACAATGCAAACGCTTCACTGCGACAGTTTCCTTATACATTCTTTCCGTGTCAGAAAAACAATTGCACTCTGACGTCCACGAAGAAAAGAAACACCGTATTTCAGTCGGCGCTGTATATAATATTACGGGTGGAGGGCATATTTATAGGTAGGAGGAGAGATCGTTGAGGGCATTACGTCGGAACCAAAGCGGCTTACCGCCGTACGCCGCGACAACGTGAGGGTCGTGGGACACGGATGCCTGTTAGGGCAGCACCGGCGGCTAATGATCTTCTGGACGTGCAGACACCGCCGCTAATTAGCCGCTACCTGCTGCCAGGGTTGCCAACCCTACCCCAACCAGCTACACGTACCGAAAGTCGCCAAGCTCGTACCTGATAGCCGAGCAAGGGTACTCAGATAAGCACATACATTTGATTTCTGCTGTAATAATAATAATAATTTCGTATGGCTCATTGGCCTGCTGCAAGTCTTTCAAGTCGACGCCGCTTCGGCGACTTGCATGTCCCTAGCCTACCCCAGTTATCCAACCGGAGAAAGGGGACCTAGAGCTTAACGTGGAATCCGAACCACATATCGTTTCTGGCGACTCCTCACATCGTTGAGAGGTGAAGGATGGTTTAAAGTGCAGACTGACAAAATCCGAGGTCCGACCCCGCGACCCTTCGGTTTCCAGTCGAGCACTTTATCCCGACACTTTCTGCAGTACTAGTACGAAAAATAAATAAATAAATAAATAATAAAAAAAATTCTAGGAATCAGCAAGCACACATTTCATAGTGGCAACCAACGTAGCTCCGGCGGCTTTTTTAACAGTGGTCACATCACTGCCGGCCGCGGTGGCCAAGGTGACTGAGGCGCTCCAGTCATGGTCAGCACGGCCACTACGGTCGGGAGTTCGAATCCCCCCTCGGGCATGGATATTTGTGCCGTCCTAGTTCGTAAGTGGTTCATAAGTAGTTTGTACGTTTAGGGACTGATGACCCCGTAGTTAAGTCCCATAAGCTTAACAAACATTTGAACATTTTGTCACATCACTGAGAGTAACTATTCCATGATTTATTGAGACAGTTACATGCTTTATTTGCTGCAATACTTTTGTTTTTTTCTGCTTTTTTTTTTTTAAACCAAATGTAGATTAATCGTTCCTAAATACATTCAGCTAGTAATTGAACGAAATGAAGTGAGAAAAACATCAAATATTACTCATTAAAAGGCAGAAGAAGAACCATAAGGAATCTAAAACCGCATAGTAAATTCAATTATTCCTGAAATAAGTGCTGTAAGGAATTTTCAGTAATTAAATATTTCCTTTGTTAGATAAGACGCAAACAAAGTGATGGGTATAAAATATTAAATAGGAAAAATGATTTAAAAGTAGGACATATATATATATATACAACACAAATGAGACGTGTGTTTTGTCCAAAGTAATCTCAACTGCTGCACACACACACACACACACACATACAACTGGGACTCGAACATCGGACCTTTACCTTTCGCGGGCAAGCGCTTTACCGACGGAGCTATTCTGAAACGACTCACGATCCCGCCTCACATTACTTCCACCAGTACCTCGCCTCCTACTTTCCAAACTTCACAGAAGCTCTCTTGCGAACCTTGCAAGACTAGCACCCCTTTCTTCCAGTCTTTCTTTTCTTTTCTTTTTTTTTTTTTTTTTTTTTTTTTTTTTTTTTTTTGCCTTTAGTATACCTTACATACGACCAGAATTTCTTCGGATTTTGTACCAGGTTACGTGACAGGGCTTCGTTGTGGAGTTGGAGCTAAATTTCGACTATTGAATACATACATTTTTCATTGAATTTTCATGGATTTGGGAATTTCGATATTTATTCCCGCTACTACAGCTCTATGTTCACTAAACCCTGTGTCTGTTTTTATGATCTTTATCAGCTCCGGATTATTTGTTGCTAGGAGGTCATGTATGAAGAACAATCTCTGGAGTTTGAAGGATATGGAAGGAACTCGACCGTGTCCTTTTAAAGGAACCACTCCTGAATTTATCTGAAGCGCTTAAAGATAACTGCGGGATGAACCAAATCTGCCTGCCTGGTCACGGAAATGAACCATCGTCTTTTCAAATACGAGTCCACTGTGCCACCTCGTCAATTTGACAAGAAAAGTGTTTTAGTACGATAGAATAGGCAGTTTCTGGTTTACAAAGCTTATTGCTAGTGCAATCAGTTATTGTATTTTAAAATATGAAAAAAAACTTAAGTTCTTTAGATGGGCGAATGCTGAGATACGCATGATGGTAAACAGAACACTAAAATGAAGTATGTTCCAACTTCAGGCCAAAATCAGGTGTTACTGCATTTATATAGTCATTTTATTTTACAAGATGAGGTAGTCCAATTTTTATGTTCTTTATTGTCGTTATCTGTATCTATAAATGTGAATATCTGTTCGGTGTACGTTTATCACGTCTGAACCACTAGACATAAAGAGCTAAAAATTTGTACAGATACTAATGTCTACCCTGGGAAGGCTTTAGGCATGGTTTTATGGCGATCGGATAGCTTCCTACCTATACAGTATATATTAATGTGAATGTCTGTTCGGTGTACGCTTATCACGTCCGAACGACAAGACGCAGAGACAGCCGGCCGCGGTGGCCGAGGGGACTGAGGCGCTCCAGTCACGGCCTGCACGGCCACTACGGTAGGGGGTTCGAATCACCCCTCGGGCATGGGTATTTGTGCCGTCCTTAGTCTTAGTTAGTTCATAAGTAGTTTGTAAGCTTAGGGACTGATGAACCCGTAGTTAAGTCCCATAAGTTCTACAAACATTTGAACATTTGAACGCAGAGACACAAATATTTGTACAGTTACTAATTTATACCTGAGGAAGATTTTAGGCACGGTTTTATAACGATCTGATAGATATTTAGTAATTTGAAAAATATAACGCGAAATGCGGATCAATAATTACTCTTTGAAAATTGTATTTACTTTTTGAAAATGGCATTGTTGCTTGAGGTCTGGTAATGATGAAAGGGTGGAGTATATTGGGATGGAAAGTTATCGGTGTCTATAAAATTCTAAGTGTGTGTGTGTGTGTGTGTGTGTGTGTGTGTGTGTGTGTGTGTGTTAAAATTTCACTCTGCAGCGAAAACTACAGAACGCAAACGAATGGTCTGTGTGTAATTATTGTTCGAAGTCTCCCGTTGTACACCATAGCAGTTCCATGCCGATAGCTATAACGAGGTGGAAGATATAGTGGTTGAAAGATTCCGATGACGTTTGCGACTGTGTAGCAGAGAGGTTACATACAGCAAAACGTGATGCCACAGACCATATCTTTGATCTGTGAGTGCTACAATGACTTCAGCTCTTTCTCTGTAAGGATAAGCATACGAATAAGGAAATATAAGAATAAAAAAAGCAGTAAAAACAAATTTCCTTTAATACATCTATTTAAAAAAATCGGTTTGACGTTCGCGCATTATCTATCATAATCAACCAACACGCGAGTGGAGCCGCGGGTTTAAGCTAGTACTGCATATATGTCGATCTGTAAAATTAAAAATCTAGTTAGTTAAAAAATTCATATAGTTTGAGCAAGATATACAATCAGGATTTGTTAATTTGGCTAAAGTTTACAGAGAATGTAGAGAAAAATTAAGAAGAGAGACTAGCCATTCTGCAATGGTTTTGCATGCAGTCCATGTCACAATTTTGACAGAGAAATAGAATGACCCGTAAAAAAGTAACTTAACAGTCTACTCACGTTAGGCCCACTTTTCGGACGTATGTAGAATATATTAACATGTAACTACGTCCTTTATCACCGCCATATGTCAGAACGTTACACGCTAAGATATGTCAAGATCTACGACCAGAATCCATGAGATTAAAACCCCATGTTCACCATTGAGCTTATCTTGGTTCTTTGTATATTTATAATGTGATGAACACAGCGAGCGTAAGAATTGCACGAAAGTTTATTAAACACCAGAGTTCCAAAAGACTAAAAGTTTTTGTCATCTGTTGAAGCAGGAGAGTCGCCGGTCCCGTACATATACAACTGCGGTTTGACATTATCATCGCGACTCATAAATCGCAGGAAACATGTATATTTGCTGGCAATAAATCAGTCCCTTCTAAGATCATTAAACGATGGGAGAGAATTGTTTTCACAGCGGCTAAAACTAACCTTTCTCCCCACTAAGGCGCTACCGCAGTTTTCATAACAAATTGCGTAATACCTGCCAGAGAGAAAAATGGTATTATCTGCCGCCACTGTTACTTTTATTGCCAGCCCAGAAGGGGACGATCCATTCATTAGCAGCTGAATGGGAGGAATCGCGTTACAACTTCTCCAACAAAAGCAAGCAGTTATTTTTTTCCGAGCCAAAGTGTTGCGCGGGGAAGTTGAGCCATTAAAAAGTTCGAAGAATGCGATAAGACCGTGCCTGGAGTGTAGAGGGTGGAAGCTGGAGGCAATCTAAGAGTATTGGAACATTTATTCGAAACACACAAGTCCCATTTAGAGGTTCTTCCCAGGCCTTAGGACGAACTCTGAAGATGGCTACCTGATGCGAATCGGAGTTCTGACGTATAAGGGTGCCTCATACGGCTACTTCAGACACTGGAGATACGTGAAACATTTCTAGCAACTTTTAACAAATTTCAGAATCTCGAAGACGCAAAGATTTCGCTGTACGTGCTGTAAGTTGTTCTCAAGTGAACATACTTCACCTAACAATATTGTTCAGATAGGGTAAAAAATGTTCAAATGTTTGTATAGCTTATGGGACTTAACTACGGGGTTATCAGTCCCTAAACTTACTAACTACTTATGAACTAACTTATACTAAAGACAGCACAAATATCCATGCCCGATGGGGGATTCGAACCACCGACCGTAGTGACCGTGCAGACCGTGACTGGAGCGCCTCAGTCCCCTCGGCCACCGCGGCCGGCGATAGGTTAAAAGAATTCATTAGAGACATTTCTGACGAAAACAAAACTGTGAGTTCACGTGATACGACCAACGTGAATCTATTTGGAGGCCACAGAGGATATAGTTATGATTTCGCAGACTTTTGGTTAATTTGTGATGAAATAAGGTACAAGCTAACATACATGGAGTACAACGTTGAATTTGATAATGGAACAAATACTTAAGAAAAATCAATAGAAGTCTCATTCCTGAAAAAGTGATGCAAGATATTGAAAATTCTCAAGGAAGTTATACCTTAAAGGAAATAATACGCAGCAAGTACAAGAATCAAAAGGATTTAGTAAAGCCGCGGTGGAGTGGCTGAGCGCATTGAGGCGCTATGCTCCGATGC
Source organism: Locusta migratoria (assembly GCA_026315105.1). Classification (NCBI taxonomy): domain Eukaryota; kingdom Metazoa; phylum Arthropoda; class Insecta; order Orthoptera; family Acrididae; genus Locusta; species Locusta migratoria. The sequence continues at coordinate 871,417,892 of CM048744.1, forward strand.
GCGAGGACGTTCCCAATGAGGGGTTCGAGTGCTCACTCGGGCATGGATGTTTGTGCTGTCTTTAGTATAAGTTAGTTTATAAGTAGTTCGTATGTTTAGGGACTGATGACCCCGCAGTTAAGTCACATAAGCTTAACAAACATTTGAACATTTGATTCCGTAAAACTGGCTGATCAGGTTAGTCATGGATAACAAAAAGTGTAATTGAAGAATACACTGTCTCACCTGTGTTATTCAACATTTGTGTTGAAGGATCGAGTAAGGAAATGGGAAAATATTCAGAACTGGCCTTAAAATTGGGGGAGAAAGGGTGTTATAATTGCCCAGAGATCCGTTAAAGTTCTAGTATTGTTCAAATTCGATCTTTAGTCATTCCTTTTATTGCAAGAAAGTACTTGTTGAGTTACGAGAAATTAAGTCTTCTTTCACGCAGCTCAGGTGCTTTTCTTTATCTTCATGTTTTTCTGCACGTTTGAGGCAAAAGGTCCGGATTTTTAAATATTACTATAAAGATCCAAAGTAAAATTCCGAGAAAATTTGATTTTAATTCAATTTTGTACACAAACTGAAACATTCGCGTATAAACTTTATAAACGATTTTAAAGACAATCTGAGTAGCTCTCTTAGACTGTTCGCGGATGATGCTGTAATTTATCGGTTAATAAAGTAATCAGATGATCACGAGCAACTGAAATGTGATTTAGATAAGATATCTGTAAGGTGGAAAAATTGTCAACTGACCGTAAACGATGAAAAGTGTGAATTCGTCCATACGAGCACTAAAGAAATCCGTTGAACTTCGTTTACATGATAAATCAGTTAAATGTGAAGGCAGTAAATTGAACTAAATACGTAGGAATTAAAATTACGAACAACTTAAATTGGAATGACATATAGAAAATATTGTAGGGAAGGCGCACCAAAACTACGTTTCATTGGCAGAACACTTAGAAGATGCAACAGTACCAACTAGATTCCTCTCAGAGTATGCTAATGCAATAGCTCCATACTTAGCTATTATATTCAACCGATCTCTCAGCGAAAGATCCGTACCCAAAGACCAGAAAGTTGACCAGGTCACGCCCATATCCAAGAAAGCCAATAGGAGTGATCCCCAAAATTACAGGCCAATCTCATTCAAGTTGATTTGCAGTAGGAGTTAAGAACATGTACTTTGTTCGAACGTTATGAACTACCTCGAAGAGAACGACCTATTAACCAATAGTCAAGACGGATTCAGAAAGTATCGCTTTTGCGGAGCAGAACACATGAAGTGATAAGTGCCATCGACAAAGAATCTCAAACGATTCCATTTTTCTGGATTTTCGGAAGGCTATTGACACTACCTCATAAGAGGCTTCTAAAGAAATTACGTGCTTATGGAATATCACTCCAAATGTCCGATTTTATTCACGATTTCCTATCAGAAAGGACACAGTTCTTAGTAATTGATGGTAAGTCATCAAGTAAAACAGAAGTGATATCTAGCGTTCCCCAGGGAAGCGTTTAGGCCCCTACTCTTCCTCGTGTTTATAAAAGATTTGCGAGACAATCTGAATAGCTCCCTTAGACTTTTCGCGGATGACATGTTCAAATGTTTGTAAATCTTATGGGACTTAACTACGGGGTCATCAGTCCCTAAACTTACAAACTACTTATGAACTAGCTACAACTAAGGACGGCACAAATATTCATGCCCGAGGGGGGATTCGAACTCCCGACCGTAATGGCTGTGCAGACCGTGACTGAAGCGCCTCAGTCCCCTCAGCGTCGTTTATCGATTAGTGAAGTCAACAGAGGAGCGAAAGCATCTGCATTGCCGGCCGCGGTGGCCGAGGGGACTGAGGCGCTCCAGTCACGGTCAGCACGGCCACTACGGTCGGGGGTTCGAATCCCCCCTCGGGCATGGATATTTGTGCCGTCCTAGTTCGTAAGTAGTTCATAAGTAGTTTGTAAGTTTAGGGACTGATGACCCCGTAGTTAAGTCCCATAGACTATACAAACATTTGAACATTTTTTGCAACTGCATTAGCGATTTGGACAAAATTTCTACGTGGTGCGAAAATTGACAATTAACAGTGAATAATGAAAAGTGTGAAGTAATACACATGACCACTAAAAGAAATCCGCTGAACTTCAGTAAAACGATAAATCAAACCTTAAGGTCGTATATTCTACCAAATACCTAGGAGTTACAATTACGAATACCTTAGACTGGAGGCAACACATAGAGAATATTGTGGGGAACGCGAACCAAAGGTTACGTTTCATTGGCAGAACGTTTCGAAGATGCAACAGCTCCACCAAACAGACTGCCTACATCACACTTGTGCGTCCTCTCCTGGAGTACTGTTGCCCAGTGGGGGACCCTCACCAGGTGGGACTGACGAATAACATTGAGAAGGTTCAGAGAACGGCAGCTTGTTTTCATTTATCACGTGACAGGGTGGAAAGCGTCACGGTAATGTTGCACGATTTGAGGTGGAAATCATTAAAAGAAAGACGTTATTCGTTGCGGTGAGATCTATTTATAAAATGTCAATCACCGACTTTCTCTTATGAGTGTGAAAATATTTTGCTAGCACCCACCTACTTCGGGAGACTTGACCATCTCAATAAAATAAGATAAATCAGATCCAAAACGGAACGATTTAGGTGTCCTTTCTTCCCACGTGCTATGAGAGAATGGAACGGTAGGGAAAAGCAATGAAATTGGTTAATGAACCGTCTGCCAGGCAGTTAAATGTTATTTGCAGAGTATCTACGTAGATGTACTAAGGAAACTGCCTGCACAACGCTTGTACGTGCTATTTAGGTGCATTGGTGCCCACTGTGGAATACCTGTTAAGTGGGACTGACGGATGATATAAAGTTCTGAGAAGGACAGCTCGTTTTGTATTATCGCGATACAGGGGAGAGAGTGTCACAGAAATGATACCCGACATGGGGTGGAAATTATTAAAAGAAAGATGTTACTCGTTGCGGCTAGATTTATTTGAAAAATTTCTTTCACCAACTTTCTCTTACGAGTGCGATTATATTTTGTTAGCGCCCACCTACATAGGGAGACATGATCGTATTAATTAAATAACAGAAATCCGATCGTAAACGGAAAGATTCATGCGTTCTTTTTTCCTGCGCGCTGTTAGGAACGGAAAATTAGTTAATATCATAACAGCGATTTGATGAACCCTTCGCCACACACTTAAATGAGATTAGCTGATTATTTATTTAGATGTCGATTATGTAGACTTAGACATATCTACCACCCCAATGTACGAAATGTTAACCCTCATATTGCTGGCCTTTTTTTTTTCTTTTTCTTTCGCCGTTGAAACACTTCGGAAGAATGAACGGACACCTTGTGTTTCTTCTGGCAGACGAGTACCCGAGCACTACGTCACGTCCGTAGCGGAAGTACAGCACCGAGGCAGTGCTGGTCGCCGCTATGAGGCGAGCGCATTAAACATTCAGTCCTCCGACGGCTAATCTGCTGCTAACTTCCGCCCTTAACATTTTTCCCCCTCTCCTTCTTACTATTTCTCTACAAAATTAAATTCTCACCGGCAATGGAGTTGCGCGTCGGCAAACAGCAAAGTGTAAAAAATGGCCCAACTTCGGTCCTTAAATTCTTAATCTGGTGAATATTTAAAAACTTGCGCGGGACCTCCAAAGTGCCCCGGCGCGGGCCTCGTGTCTCGAGGTTAAGTGAATAGTATAGGGGGGCGGGGGCGCCCTCTTGTTTACATGCCGCTGTTACAGCCATCCGTCTGCACGTTACTAAATTACGTATCCACATCTACATGCGTACTCCGCAAGCCACTTCACCGCAAGGATTCTTTGTGTAACTTTGACATTTTGTGTCCCAGCCTCGTCGCCGCTTTTGTGTCTCGTTTCCGTCGTAGGTGTCGGTGGCCGAGTAGAACGACCGACACAGAAAAAAAGGATGCACGCTTGTGCAGGTAGGACGTGACCAGCCAGTGGGACAGCAGAAACTAGAAACTCTAGAGTAAATTAGAACGAGATCTATATTGCACAGAATTTATACTATACTTAACTTTTACATAGCTCAGTACTGCAGAATGCTGATACATAGTTGAGCTAGAGGCCTGCCTAGTGCCTATCCGATAGCCAAGTCTTCACTGGTGCCTATCTGATTCCGAAGTGTTAACTGGTTCCTATCTCAGTCCCAAGTGAACGATGTCGTTCAGTGGTGGCCACGAGCGGAGTTGCAGCAGAGGGCGCTCGTGGCTGACGTAAGAACGCCGCGCAGTGCGTGCATGGCGGCGCGCAGCGAAAGTAGGTGGCGCGCACTTTTGGACTTGTGCGACACCACACATCAACAGCGAATGGTTCGCGGGAAAAACGAATGGCAGGAAGCCTCCGTGTGGGTGCTATTCCCCTAATATTATCCTCGTGGTCGTTTCGCGAAACATACGTAGCTCGAAGTAATACACGGTGTCCCAAAAAGAATGAACCGATTTTAAATTGTAACAACATTGAGACCAGTGGCGGGGACCCTGGGCGGCGGCAAAACAAAATGAGGCCCCCCGTTTACTTGTAAATACATGTATTACTATAAATTTTTTTGAGATTTGGAGGCCCCCCGGTAGACAGGCACGGGACAGTCTAAAAAAATAATAAAAAAATTAAATAAAATAAATAATTTCGAGGCATTTGAAGCCCCCCCCCCCCCAAGACGAAAGGCCAGTGGCGGTCCGACCCCTCCGCTCCCCCCCCCTCCTGCCCATAAGTCCACCAATGATTGAGACGAATCTCATTAGGTGACAGAAACAGCGCTAGATGTAATCCGCATGGCCGGCCGCGGTGGCCGAGGGGACTAAGCCGCTCCAGTCACGGTCTGCACGGCCACTACGGTCGGGGGCTCGTATCCCCCCTCGGGCATGGATATTTGTGCCGTCCTAGTTCGTAAGTAGTTCATAAGCAGCTTTGTAAGTTTAGGGACTGATGACCACGTAGTTAAGTCCCATAAGCTATACAAACATTAGAACAATTTAATCGGCATGGTTTAGAGTTTCAGAAAAAATTCGTTAGATGTCACTACGAGCTACTTTCGATATATATCGATTCCGGCCGTACAACTTCGAGTGTAAGCTTTCTTGGAAATTACCAAGAAGCATACTCAGACTACCACCGACCACACCCAGACAAGAAGCGTATGAAGAATCACACGCACTCCTCTGCAAACTAGACTAGTAATCCTGAGAGCTCGATATGGAAAAACGTGTCCCCCATCTTCACCAAGAATCCATATCGTCTATGGCTCGTCAATGGGTCATTCTATTCGAAGTAGTCCATGATGTTTGAGGAAAGTAAATGTTCTAAAATCCTGCTGCAAACCGACGTCAACGAAATAGGCCTGTAACTCTGTACACCACTCTCTTTGTTTTTATTAAATATTGCAGTGACCTGGTCAACTTTCCAGTCGTTGGTTTCGGAACTTCAGCTGAGGGAGGGATTGTATATGATAGCTGGGTCTGTGACTATTGCATCATCATACTCTGAAAGGAACCTAATTGGTTTACAATCTGGACCGGGAGACTTGCATTTCTTAAGTGATGTGAGTTGGTCTAATACTCCTGAGATATCTAATAATCAGTTACTCATGCTGGCGGTTATTCTTGACTCGAATTCTGGATTACTTGCTTCGTCTTTTTTGGGGAAGAAAATTCTGGAAGTTGAGTTGAAGAACTCTGCTTGAGTACCACTATCTGTTCTCCCTCCTATTCCAGTCTCGTATTGTTCGCGGAATCAAAGGTTCAAAGGTCTGTAAATCTATAGGACCAAACTGCGTGGTCATCAGTCCGTAGCTTACAAATTACTTAAACCTAGGTAAACTAACCTACGGACAAACACGAACACTCATGCCCCAGGGTAGACTCGAACCTCCACAGCGAGCAACCGCGCGCTCCGCAGCGAGGTGCTTTAGACCGCTCGGCTACTCCAACGGTTCGCGGAATGAAAGATTGTCGGTATGCCTCTGTGTGGGCTATAATCTCACTGATTTTATCTTCATGATCTCTTCGCGAGATATACGTAGTAGGGAACAATATACTGCTAGACTCCTCGGTAAAGGTATGCTCTCGAAACTTCGACAAAAAGCTTGTACTGAACGACAGAGCGTCTCTCCTGCAGAGTCTTCCACTGGAGTTTATCGATCATCTCCGTAACGCTTTCATGATTACTAAATGATCCTGTAACGAAGCGCGCTGCTCTCCGTTGGATCTTCTCTAGCTCCTCTATCAACCCCTACCTGGTACGGATCCCACACCGGTGAGCAGTATTCAACCAGTGGGCGAACAAGTGTACTGTAACCTACTTCCTTTGTTTTCGGACTCCATTTCCTTAGGATTCTTCCAATGAATCTCAGTCTGGCATCTGCTTTACCGACGATCAATTTTATATGGTCGTTTCATTTTAAATCACTCCTAATGTCTACTCTCAGGTAATTTATGGAATTAACTGCTTCCATTTGCTGGACTGCTATAGTGTAGTTAAAGGATCTTTATTTCTATGTATTCGTAGCACATTGCACTTGGCTACATTGAGATTTATGAAAAAATGTTCAAATGTTTGTAAATCTATCGGACCAAACTGCGTGGTCATCAGTCCGTTGCTTACAAACTACTTAAACCTAGGTAAACTAACCTAAGGACAACACACACACCCATGCCCCAGGGAGGACTCGAACCTCCACGGCGAGCAACCGCGCGCTCCGCAGCGAGACGCTTTAGACCGCTCGGCTACTCCACCGCGGCGAGATTTATGAATAAAGAACAGTCTAGAGTGCAATAATTTATTTCATTCAACTAGTTTCAGTCTTATTTAGACCATCTTCAGGAAATTTGACTCCATCGATGTTGTGGAGCTGGCACGTAACTGGGAGCCTGGGAATGAAATAAATTATTGCACTCTAGACTGTTCTTTATTCATAAAATTAAATAAGAGTGCTGTAGACCCAAACATAGTGAAATGAAAATGTTTCCAAAAACATGTACATTGATATTCAATTGCCACGCGTCAATAGTGAAGGTACTGATTGTGTTTTGCCGCTTGTATGATTTACATACAACCAGCCAGGTAGTAAACTGTAGTATAACTGTAGCCTCTACGCAAGTGACGTTGTTATATGGGTTAGACTTTTTCCACAGTACGACTGATGCGATCTGCCAAGACATAAATGAAAAATTTGTAGATAGGGGTTAAGTGGATGGGATAACATCACGAATATTTTCTTTTTGCGTTTATCCCCAAGAAATACTGCCTGACACGCTCGCATCTCCTTTCTGTGAATGTATTCTACCTAATATAAACTCCTGCTGTAAGCAGGACTCATTCCAAGAGTATATCGGAGCCGATAGAATCGCCGACTGGTTTAGTATGATTATTTCATACCTTGGGTATAATTTTATTGATTTAGAGGATGCCAGGAGGCGGAAGATTTGACAGCAGTTCTTGAAGTTTACGGGCAGAAGCATCGGCCGCTGGAAGCGAGCCGGCCTGGACGGCTTAATCGTGCCAGTTAGGGCCTAACTGCCGCTAACTGCGGCGCAGCTGTTTGTCGAGTGCTTTACGAGTGAGTCGCGCCAGGAGGACCGCGAAATGGAGCCCTGCCCGGATAACCGCCGCAATCTTCCCGTCAGGGAAGTCACCTGCGTCAAATACCGCAGCTGGCGGATGCTCTGTCAAGACGGCGCCAGTTACGTCCTCCCATTAGAATTTGACATTGAATTTTATGCAAATGGATCTTGTTGCTACCCAGCAGTGCTGCTACGGCATCACAACCCGGTAACATATCACGGAGAATTTGACGTACAAATAACGCAACTTTTTAATAGAGTAATATGCATCATGAAAACTCCAGAAAAAGATTAGAATTATGATAGAAAATGCACAAAAAGTAACTATAGTCTCTATTAAAAAGTGTATCTATACAGCGATTCGGACGACAGGGTGATTTTCGATAGTTGCTGACAGTGAGCATTGAGTTTAATAAATGGTGAAAGATAAAAAGTTGTCCACTCCCGGATTCGATCCCAGGTCTCCTGATTACTAGGAAGTCCGCTGACCACTACGACATCTGGACACATTTATCACCACGCCTACCTGCCAGAACCAAAACTTCAACCTATCCACACACTGACGTAGTGCCCCTAACTATTTTTGTTGAAAATTTGGAAGGTGCGGGAGGTGTGTTATTGCAGTTTGTAAGGTCGTGGTCACCACTTTGCCCATGTGGAGACATGGTCAGCGCGACTATTGAGTAAGCAGGACACCGCAATTCGATTCCCGGCTTTGCACAAGTTTTCAATCATCCTCAATGATTTAATTGAATGCCCACTGGAAGCTAATGTCGTAAATGCAAGAACAGACAACACACACATACACACACACACACACACACACACACACACACACACACACACACACACACAAACACACACACACACACACACACAAACGTCATTCTATACATCGAATAAGAGCGCTTGCGACGGTGTACGTAAACGACGAACCCATGTGCACGAATGACAAGCCATCATTTTTTCGGATGAATCCAGGTTTACAGCATCATGATGGTCGCATCCGTGTTTGGCTACATTGGAAGCGTGTATTCGTCATCGCAATACTGGCGTATCACCCGGCGTGATTGTATGGGGTGCCATTGGTTATACGTCTCGGTCACCTCTTGTTCGCATCGACGGCATTTGGAACAGTGGCCGTCACATTTCATATGTGTTACGACCCGTGGCTTTACCCTTCAATCAATCCCTGCGAAATCCTACATTTCAGCAGGATAATGCACTACCGAATGTTGCAGGTCCTGTACGGGCCTTTCTGGATACGGAAAATGTTCGGCTGCAGCCCTGGCCAGCACATTCTTCAGATCTCTCACCAACTGAAACGTCTGGTCAATGGTGGCCGAGCAACTGGCTCGTTCACAATACGCCAGTCACTACTCTTGATGAACTGTGGTATCGTGTTGAAGCTGCATGGGCATCTTTACTTGTACAGGGCATCCAAGCTCTGTTTGACTCAATGCCAAGGCGTATCAAGGCCGTTATTACGATCAGAGGTGGTTGTTCTGGGTACTGATTTCTCGGGATCTATGCACCCAAATTGCGTGAAAATGTAATCACATGGAAGTTCTAGTATAATACATGTGTCCAATGAATACCCGTTTATCATTCGCATTTCTTCTTGGTGTAGCAATTTTAATGGCCAGTACTGCAAATTTTGATATGCCCAGATCATAGTCACATAGTCCACTCAAACCCGTAGTCATGAAATAAGTTTTGCAATCTTGGCGTTTGACTTTTGAAGAATATTTTAGAGTTTGTACTTCAATCACAAGAACGTATAATCAAGGGAAAAATAGATACCACCTATAGGAAAAAATAAAAGAGACAATTAGAGACAACACAAGCAGCTGCATGAATATGAAAAACTCAGATGGAAAACAAGTCCTAAGCAGAGAAGGGAAAACTGAAAGGTGAAAAGAATATGTAAAGATCCTATGCAAATGAAACAAACTCGAAGGCAGTCAAGCTGTCATATGCGATACTAAAACGTTAAATAAAATATTACGAATGATAAGTTTGACACCGAAGCTCACCTTATTGTTATAACAGCGGCACATTGCCCATTGTGTGATATGGACGGAAGTACAAAATGTATTTATAATAAAGCCTATTACTAAAAGTGTTCCGCACGGTAGTAGCCGAGCGGTCTGGAGCGCCACGTTGTGGATTCCGAGACCTCCGTCGTCGGAGGTTTGAATCCTCGCTCTAGCATGAATGTTGGTTTATCAATATTTTTTTCGCAGTAGCGAATTTCAATTAGCGTCATTGTATATGGTATAGATGTTCTACCTAATGGTGACATGAAGATTTGTGCCGGGCCGGGACTCAAACCCGGTTTTCCCGCTTTTCGCGAGCGATCGCCTTAACCACTCCAGGACCGTCCCAAATTTCCATATGCCACACTAACTGCAATTATGAGAGGCATATGGAAGTCTGGGACGGTCCTGGAGTCGTGTTCGGGTAGCCTAGTGGTTAAGGCGACCGCTCGCGAAAAGAGGGAAACCCGTGTTCGAGACCCGCCGCGACACAAATTTTCATATGTCACCATTCGTAGAACATCTATACCATATACAGTGACGCTAAGAGAAATTCGCTATTGCGAAAAAATATTGATAAATATGTCAACACTGTAAATCGTCACCATACAGTAATTTATAAATGTTTGTCTTGTCTTTAGTGTAAGTTAGTTCATAAGTAGTTTGTAAGTTCAGGGACTGATGACCCCGCTGTTAAGTCCCATAAGCTTTACCAACAGTTGAACTGAAAGTATATGTACATAAAAACAAAACGGTAAAGTTACGTAATAATTTTATGTATCTTTCGCAGATTGTCTGAAGATGGAACTTTAGCAGCAATACAAAGAACACTACATGACAACAAATGCAAAGTAGCCACTAGAAATAATATTGTTCGCAAGCTCTCAGGCTCAAACTGGGGTGCACAACCCAATACATTAAGAACCACAGGCCTGTCCCTGTGTTGCTCAGTTGCAGAATACGCGTACCCAGTATGGTACAACTCATTCCACGCTAAACAAGTGGATGTCGCTCTAAACGAAACCTGCCGCATTGTCACGCCAACGCCAGTTGAAAAACTATACTGCCTGGCTGGTATAGCGCCACCTGGGATTCGAAGGGAAGTCAGCCAGAATGGAACGAGCAAAGGCATCGAAATTATCAACACATTCCGTTTTTGATTATCAGCCAGCCCATAGTAGACTCAAATCAAGGAAAAGCTCTCTGCATGCAACGACGGAGCTCGACAAATCATCACAACTGACCAGGCTGGAGACGTGGAGAGCAAAGGTCGGTGGCTGGATGACTCCACAGGAAGCACTCCCACCTGGCTATCAGGAGGACTGGATAACGTTTCCCTCAATAGACTGCGGACCAACGTAACAAGATCCAAGGTGGGGCCTCTCCGATGCATCTGTCGTGTGCGAGTGTGGAAAAGAACAAACTATCGAGAATCTGCTACAGTGTGAGCTCTGTCCAGCCTGCTGTACCATGCAGGACCTGACTGGTGCTACCCGTGATGCATGTGATGTAGCCAGATTTTGGGCTACCATAGTTTAATGTTTAATCACTGGGAAAACACCTTTCGGACTGTTACCACTGTTACTTGTAAATATGTGTACTATTAATGGCTGATTTGTATTTATATTTATTGATCTTCATTTTTGATTTTGTGTTTCATGTTATGTTTTGTACACGATGCTTCTGACACGAATAAATAAATAAAGCAGAAATAGATCCTTCACAATAATAAAAACCGTAAAATAGTAGGACATTTGTATATTTATAAAATGTCTGTAGTGTCATTACAGGAGCACCTCCCATTTTAGACATACAGATGTCGGAAGAGTGGAGTTGTTTCTTGATAACGAACCGCCACGAATCCGTGTATATCAGCAGACGTGGGGACTTTGTAAAAGTGGCGGCTAAGTGGGGGCGGCGTTTTCCTTGAGCTCAAAGGCGTCAGAGCAGCCCATTTAGTACAAATATGGCTGCTGTGATGGGACGGGCGCGTAATAACACGGCTATTTGGCGCCAGCTGCGGGGCATAATGTAGTCCAGTGTCAATATTTTACTGAGAAAAGGCTGTTAGCGGGCTTCGTCGCACGCGGCAGAAAAAAACGCACCACGCGGGGGGAAATTCATTAGGCCGTAAATTCAGTTGGCTGACGAGAAGAGCGTGTGCAGTATTGCAATTTTCAGCGTGGCGGCGCAGGGAGACGGCACCCCTTTGAAGGAGATTATAACATAATTTCTGGACGCTCTGCCTTCCCACCGACCCGCGGCGGTCTCGCAACCCTTCAGTGCGCCGTGAGGGTGAGTCGTGTTCGCAGTTATGTTGTGCATCAAAACAGTAAAGGGTGAGAAAGGGAAACTTTCCTTAGTACCCGGTGGCAGTAATCATTGTCAAATGGCGGCCATGGCGACAGAATCGATAAGGGCGAGTGTAAAAGAAAATATAATATATTAGGTAGGGGTGAGTTTAACTTTGACTTTAATTGGGAGAGCTAGCTGCTGCTTCTCTTCCTACTTTCATCATAGGTGAACATCCCTACCTATTCTCTTCTTAATTTTCTTTTAATTGAAGCTTATCCATACAACTATGGTCACCCAGTGGCGCGGCTATGTCACCAAGGGTCCCGGGGCAAAAATGATACTGGGGACCTTCTTTAAACTAAAACTATACAGATGCAAAACTACTCCAAAATGTTCAAATGTTTGCGAAGCTTATGGGACTTAACTGCGGGGTCATCACTCCCTAAACTTACAAACTATTTATCAACTACCTTATACTAAAGACAGCACAAACATCCATGCCCGAGGGGGGATTGCAACCCTCGACGTGGAACGGCCTCGCGCATCTGAGCATGCGAAACACAACTAGCTATTTATTCACACGAAGTGATGTGGCGCTATCGACAAGGGTTCGCAAATCGCCGGCCGCGGTGGCCGAGGGGACTGAGGCGCTCCAGTCACGGTCTGCACGGCCACTACGGTCGGGGGTTCGAATCCCCCCTCAGGCATGGATATTTGTGCCGTCCGTAGTATTAGCTAGTTCATAAGTAGTTTGTAAGTTTAGGGACTGATATACCCCGTAGTTAAGTCCCATAAGCTTAACAACATTTCAACATTTTTGATTCGCAAATTGATTCCGTATCTCTTGATTTCCAGAAGGCTTTTTGACACCGTACCACTCAAACGGCTTTTAATCAAATTCCGTGGTTATGGTATATCGCCCCAAATTTGCGATTGGACAGGGGATTTCCTGTCAGAGAGGACACAGTTCATAGTAGTCGACGGTAAGGCATCGACTAAAACTGAGGTAATATCGGGCTTTGCACAGGGTAGTGTTGTTGGTCCTCTGCTGTTCCTTATTTACATAAACGATTTGGGAGATAATCTAAGTAGCTCTCTTATGTTCTTTGCAGATCACGCCGTCATTAACCGTCTAGTAAAATCATCTGAACATCAAAACCAACTGCAGAACATCTCAATAAGGTATCACTATGGTGTAAAAATTGGCAATTGACTATAAATAATGAGAAGTGTGAACTCGTCCACATGAGTACGAAAAGAAATCCGTTAAACTTTGTTTACAAGATAAATCAAAAGTGAAGGCCGTAAGCTCCACAAAATACATAGGAATTAATATTAATTCAGACTTAAATTGGAAAGAACACGTAGATAATGCCGTGGGAAAGGCGAACCAGAGACAGCGTTTTATTGGCAGAACCCTTAAAAGATGCAACAGAACTACAAAATAAACTGCATACACTACGTTTGCCCGTCCATTTTTGGAGTATTGCTGCCCAGTGTGGGATCCTTATCAGGTGGGTTTGACGAAGGACATCGAAATAGTTTAGAGAAGGGCAGCTTGTTTCGTATTGGCACGATACAGGAGAGACAGCGCTACGGAAATGATACAGGATCTGGGATGGGAATCATTACAACAACGGCACTGCGGCGTGGGCTTCTTACGAAAGTACAATCGTCAACATTCTCCTCCGAATGCGAAAATATATTGTTGACTCCCACTTAAATAGATAGAAATGATCATCAGAATAAAATGCGAGAAATCAGAGCCCGAACGGAGAGATTCAGGTGTTCTTTCTTCCCGCGCGCTATTCGAGAATGGAATGGGAGATAAATAGTATAATGGTGGTTCGATGAACCCTCTGCCAGGCACTTAAATGTGATTTGCAGAGTATCCCATGTAGATGTAGATGTAGATGTAGACAGCGCCTCAATACGCCCGGCCGCTCCGCCGCGGCGAGCACTTATCGCTGAAGTTAAAACTTCTAATGTAATTTGATTTTTTTTTTTTTTTAATATTTATTTCTATGAAGACACCCTTAATTGCTGCTGAGATCTGGTAAAGGTTTGTGCTATTTTAGTAAACAACTTGTGGGCCTTAAAATTTATTGGAACAATAACATTCCCTTCAGACCCAAGGTTGTAGGTGATGTGACAATATAGAGGTTTACCTTAACATAAACTTACCCATTACCAAAAAGAAAATAAATTTATTTAAAAAATTTTAACAAAATAACTGTCTTTTTTGGGCCTTCAGTACAAATTTTTATGATCTGCGCCACCTTTCAGTAACATGCCTTTGAAATAAATTACAGTAACATCACAGAATCGGATAAAACTGGTTGTCAGATACGATAGCTTCACATGTCAAAACAAAGATATCAACACCTTGTCAACAAGTCTTTCTTGCCGCCATTGTGAATGTACTGGACGTTTGCCGACTGCTGGTGTCACCCAGTGTAGAAACATAAAACTGAAACACGTTACACCGGACGAGGTGGAGCAGTGGTAACGCACTGGACTCGCATTCGGGAGGACGTTGGTTCAAATCCACGTCCTGCCATCCAGATTTAGGTTTTCCGTGATTTCGCTATATCACTCCAGGGAAATTCCGGGATGGTTCCTTTCAAAGGGCATGGTCGATTTCCTTCCCCATCCTTACGCAAACAATCCGAGCGTAAGCTCCGCCTCTAATGACCACGCTGTCGACGGGGTGTTAAAAAGTAATCTCCCTTTCTTATTCATCCTTAAAACACGTAGCGCACGTTACCACAGTCTATCCACGATTGTGTGATGCAGGTCCGAACTTCCTAGCGTGAATCGCATAAAGTGAGCAAAATCAGAAACGCCGGCCGCGGTGGCCGAGGGGACTGAGGCGCTTCAGTCACGGTCTGCACGGCCACTACGGTCGGCGGTTCGAATCCCCCCTCGGGCATGGATATTTGTGCCGTCCTAGTTCGTAAGTAGTTCATAAGTAGTTTATAAGTTTAGGGACTGATGACCCCGTAGTTAAGTCCCATAAGCTGTACAAACATTTGAACATTTGAAACCAGAACCGCACAGTTATCCATGCAGGGCATGGTGGGATATAACTATAATAATAATAATAATAAATGTAAATACACAAATCCTTAGGTACTTTATTCTTTTAAATAATTAGCAGAACAGGAATAAAAAGAAAAGCGGTTTAAAAACGTTGAACAATAGCTCGAGAAAGGAAGAAAGGGAAAGAAAGAGATATTAATGTGTATGTAACGACGCCCAGCAGACGCTGCAGTACAGCGAGGACACACTGTTGAATAAACAGGAACGGGGAGTTTACCGGGGGCACTTTCCCGGCGCTCGCGCGCGCGGCCCTTGAAAACATTAGCTTTTTTTCCGGCCGGTGTGACACGCAGGGCTGGGCCCTTTCCCTCAGCATTCCGCGGCAGTGGGCGCCACGGGACCGGCCGGCTGAATATTCATGGCGCCGCTATCGATGTAAATACAAACACTACACGTGGCCGCGCTCGCGTCTTCCCGCTGGCAGAGTACGCTCGGGTCGATAGGCCTTCTAATTAGCCTCGCCTACAGCCGTTACTCCAGATGCGTCCGACCGCTGCACGGGGGCCCCGAGCTGCGATTGCGATGGCGACGGCAACTTTACTTATCCGGATTAAAGGCAGTAGCGGCGCGGCGCATGTGTTCAGCTGGTTCCGTGGACCCCCGGAATAAAGCTCGTCGAGAAAAAAAAGTAATTAAATAGACGAAAAATAAAAAAAAAATAATTGAGGAATGGTGTAGAACGGGATACAACCAGTCAGCTTTGACCAATTACGTCATCAATGACGTCATACATCGACTAAGTCTGAGATATAGGTCTGATGATATTTCAAAGATTAAGCGTGGGGACAGTATTGTAAACATTGTACCCGAGGGTGAAATGACGTCTATGATTGACAGATTAACGAAATGTAGGATTTTTAGATATGTATCCTATACTACAATTGAGAAGGGGGGGGGGCTGTAGTGTAGAATAGGATACAGATATATTAATGAATTTTAGGATATTTCCATATTTATATGTGTATCCTATACTACAATATAGCAGCGGGGGGGGGGGGGCTGTAGTGTAGAATAAGATACAGGTTTATTAAGGAAATTTAGGATTTTTCGATATTTAGATGTGTATCCTTTAAGAAAAGGCAAACCTACATTTCTAGCTTTTGTAGATTTGGAGAAGGCTTTTGACAATGTTGACTGGAATAAAATCTTTCAAGTTCTCAAGCAAGCAGGAGTAAAATATAGGAAGCGTAAGGTTATTTACAACTTGTACAAAAACCAGACAGTGGTTGTCAGAGTTGAAGGGCATGAAAGGGGTGCAGTGGTTGAAAAGGGAGTAAGACAGGGTTGTAGTCTTTCTCCAATGTTATTCAATTTGAACATTGAGCAAGCTATAAAGGAAAACAAGGAGAAATTTGGAGAGGGCATTAAAGTGCAGGGAGAAGAAATAAAAACATTGCGGTTTGCCGATGACATAGTTATTCTGTCAGATACAGCAAAGGACCTGGAAGAGCAATCGAACGGAATGGACAGTGTGCTGAAAGGCGCATATAAGATGAACATTAACAAGAGCAAAACTAGGGTAATGGAGTGCAGTCTAAGAAAATCAGGTGATGCTGAAGGAATTAGATTAGATAACGAAGCAATAAAGGAGGTAGATGAGTTTTGTTACATGGTCAGTAAAATAACAAATGATGGTCGCAGTACAGAGGATATAAAATGCAGAATGGCAATGGGTAGAAAAGCGTTCTTGAAAAAGAGAAATTTGTTAACATCGAATATTGATTTAAGCCTAAGAAAGTCCTTTCTGAAGGCATTTGTATGGAGTGTTGCCTTGTATGGGAGTGAGACATGGACGATAAAAAGTGCGGACAGGAAGAGGATTGAGGCTTTTGAAATATGGTGCTATAGAAGAATGCTGAAGATTAGGTGGGGGGATCGCGTAACTAATGAGGAGGTGCTGAACAGAATTGGGGAGAAAAGAAATTTCTGGCATACCTTGACTAAAAGAAGGGATGGATTGATAGGACACATTCTTAGACATCAAGGAATTGTGAATTTAGCGTAGGAGGGAAGTGTGTGGGGAAAAAATCGCAGGGGAAGACCAAGAGATGGATACAGTAAGCAGATTCAGACAGATGTAGGTTGCCGTTCTTATGTGGAGATGAAGAGGCTTGCTCAGGATAGGGTATTGTGGAGAGCTGCATCAAACCAGTCTCCGGACTGAAGACCACAACAACAACATCCTATACTACAATTGAGTGGAGGTGGCTGTAGTGTGTAATTGGATACAGGTTTATTAACGAAATTTAGGATTTTTCGATGTTTAGATGTGTATCCTATACTACAATTGAGCGGAGGGGCCTGTAGTGTATAATTGGATACGGGTTTATTAACGAATTTTAGGATTTTTCGATATTAATTTCGTACTTAAATATTTACCTGTTGTATGATACATTTTCACGATCACTATTTAATATGCATTTCTTTAGATCCACACATAGACGTATGTCTTAGGTGCGTCTACATATAATCGCTGAAATGACGTCATTTATGACGTCATTGTCAATGTTCAAATGTTTGTATAGTTTATGGGACTTAACTACGGGGTCATCAGTCCCTAAACTTACAAACTACTTATGATCTAGCTAAGACTAAGAAGGCACAAATATCCATGCCCGGGGGGATTCGAACCCCCGACCGTAGTGGCCGTGCAGACCGTGACTGGCGCGCCGCAGTCCCCTCGGCCACCGTGGCCGGCACACCATACCCAAAAATTATATAAGGAACTTAAAGCTTCTTGTTGTAAGTTTATTAAGTGAGAGTGAAAGTTTCCTATTCTTTTAAGTCTTTCTATTTAAATCAAGCAGTTTCTCTAATCATTATGTGGACAACGGATTTAACAAACAAAATTAGGCCCTGTAAGTAAAACAATCTGTACTTCTTTGAATATTATTTCTGACAGTCAGATTCAGTGGCATGTAAGGACTGATTACTTTACTGGTACGTGAACATTGACATTTAAAAGGAAATCTTTTTCTCAAAAAACTCAACACGTACCATACAACAAAATAAAAAATGCCGCAATCAGGAAATTGAGGGATGAGGTTGAGCTAAAAAAGAAAAATTAAAATTAAGTTATTTATTGAATTAAATAAACATATCTTTGTTGAGTCTTCACTATAATACAATGGTCTTATACAATTCCGTTCCATACAAATATTCTCTTCCTCTTGATACAGAATCCACTGTTCAATATAATACGTTTGTATTCATAAATATAGAGTGAAATAAATCAAACTCAATACAATCATTGCTGACCAATTCAACCTTAGTACACAACACAGTTGCCATACGTCTGTCAGCTAGCCTAGCCCACAATCGACTCTTCTGCTCAACAGCTCACTCTCTACTACTCGCCTCAGCAGTCAAAGAAGCTGCTGTAGTGCAGATGCTATATCGCAGTTGCAAAGACATTATAATGTGCAGTAGTTACAAACATGGACTGAGATTATTGATCATGGATGACTTTCAGATACAAAATAAAGCTATAAGGCGGATACATGTTCAGATTCACCAAAAAATCCATAAATAATGAACTTCAGCCTATGGCTGCCTACTTTCAAACTCATTGGAGCGATCTAGAATTGTTTCCGTCTCTAATGACCACGCTGTCGACGGGACGTTAAACTCCAAGTTTCCTTCCTTCCTAGAATTGTTTAAAAACAGGTTTGCAGCCAAGATTGCTTTCTTCATTTAATTACATTACCGGTTTCGGTGTGCTAGACGCCGTCTTCAGACCTAATATACAAAGTTTTTTACAAAATGAGCTGCAATACATAATAGAAAAAAACTTATCTATCTACAATTACATAGTTACATACCTGTAGTAATTTTACATCAATTCACTGTTGCTACATAGTACAACGGTGTACATCCACATTGATGTGTCATCAGTATAAAATTTACAAGTCTTTCTTACGGTCATAACCAGAGAATCCAAGTTCAATACTGACTGAAGACAAGAAGTACAATACTGACTATTAGGCGGAAAGCCATAGACAAAGATGTTACGTGTAAAGTAGAACATATTACATAATATACATTATATACCAGATATACACAAAGTACATAAAGTACTATTTTTTTATACATTGAATGTCATACATATACAATTTGTATGAAGTACAATGCTAAGCACCATAGAGTATGAGGTGCTCTGTCAGGTATCAAACATAGAAGTAAGTACCATGTCAAATGATCTACAACAAATTTAAGTTATTGTATATATACAGCTGTAAAACCCTTGGAAAGTAGTTTCCATGGGAAAAGAAACAGACAGGAAAGAATGTGTTGACCACCTTCTTCCCTCAGACAATGGCAAAATAAGACTATATGTATAGATTATTGGTAAGTGGGTGTATAGGTCATTGTCCCAGATGGACTCTAATAAGGCATAGTATCCCACAAAGTGCAATACTTTGTGTCATCTATCTCGCATGTATAAGAAGAAGGGCCTGGTCTATTAGCATCTCGGGAATGTAACTATGTAATTGTAGATAAGTTTTTTTGGTATTATGACAGCTCATTTTATAAAAAAAACTTTGTGTATTAGGTCTGAAGATGGAGACTAGCACATCGGTTGGAAACACCTACAACATCGGTTGTAGGTGTCGCCACCGGCGCCAACCTTGTGTGAATGCTCTGATTCAAAATGTTCAAATGTTTGTAGAACTTATGGGACTTAACTTACGGGGTCATCAGTCAAATGTTCAAATGTTTGTTAAGCTTATGGGACTTAACCACGGGGTCATCAGTCCCTAAACTTACAAACTACTTATGAACTACTTACGAACTAGGACGGCACAAATATCCATGCCCGAGGGGGGATTCGAACCCCCGACCGTAGTGGCCGTGCTGACCGTGACTGGAGCGCCTCAGTCACCTTGGCCACCGCGGCCGGCATTTGCATATCACAGCATCTTCTTCCTGTCGGTCCTATTTCGCGTCTGTAGCACGTCATGTTCGTGGTGTAGCAATTTTAATGGCCAGGAGTGTACGTTATAGAACTTCAGACACTATACGGTGCGTATACAAACACAGCTGGTGTATACCTGCGCGCACACGTAGCTGGCAATAACAGCGCCGCCCGGTAACCCGAGCGCGTTCTCCGCGTGACGTCACAGCACAGTGTCGGCGGCTTACAGAGGGAGTGGGGCGCGGCGGCACAAGGCAAATGGAGTTAGGCGGTGCTAATGAAACGCGCTGTTGTGGGGCTCACTTTACGGCCGCGATAACCGGCCCCAGGAATGCCGCGTGCGGGCCACGTGTGCTGCTGCCGCCGCCGCGTCTCTGTGTAGCGCGAGGGACGACCCGCCCCAGCGCCGTGTGTGGAGCGAACAAGGCCGGTGTATAAGCGCACGCTACGAGATCTAGGGCCGCGCCACAAAGCCACCTGCTTCATGAAAACTATTAAAAAAATCGCACTGACGTGTTTTATGACCCACTTTACATTTGTGGTTTTATAAGATTTTGCAAACTTTTGGACCAAAATAATAATGTAAACAATAAAAAATAATTGATAAGAGTGTCTGAAGCCCTTTTAGGGAGGAAAAAAATTTAGGTACTGGTGAGTTTTGAACCACTGACCATCATCAAAGTCCAAAGCATTGCCCACTTTTTTTTTTTCTTTTTCTTTTTTTTTTTTTTTTTTTTTTTCTATTGGTGGGTCTCTTCGTTGCGGACGCTGATCGTTTTTCTTTTTTGGTCGTTCTTGTTCGGTGTGTTTTTGGCTCAGCTTTTTTACTACGCTACAACCAACACTTAGAAGTTGCGTTCTTTAATCTCATACTATTGATGGCTGTTGTTAACTGATGCTAATATGGCATTTGTGGACACTAGATTATCATTTATCGTACGAACAACGATGTGTTTTTGTTAATTCTTCATTGCTTTGAAATGACAACGTGTAAGTTACAGTAAGAAAATCATCAAATACGCGACGTAAGATTGCGTACGCCGGAGAGGGTTCTGGGCGAGGAATGCCACGTGACATCTCCAAACGGCTGGTTTTCGTTAATTCAATGGAGGGTGTCAAATCTCCGTTATTTTTGCAAATATGTCTCAAACGATACGAGATATGAAAAAAAACATGCCGGCCGCGGTGGTGACTGAGGCGCTCCAATCACGGTCAGCACGGCCACTACGGTCGGGGGTTCGAATCCCCTCGGGCATGAATATTTGTGCCGTCCTAGTTCGTAAGTAGTTCAATTTCCGTGTCAGATGAGTAGTTAAGCCGTTAATTTCATTTAAATTTCGAGCTGTCAAAAGACGATCGCGAAAGCCCACTTTTAGTGTTACTACCGTAACCTAAAGTGAGCCAATAGGTATGCAGGTTGTCCGTCTTAAACTTCTCCCCCCAAATATCTTAAGAAAAACAATAGATATTGAAAAACGACTTTCATGGGCTTGAACATATGGGAGAGGTTTATCAAAATAAATGCTATGAGACAATCTAAAACGGAAACAAATATTATTTTCAACACAAAATTATCAAATTTCAACATGTTGGATGGTTTCGGGACAGAAACGTACTATTTTTATTAATAATTTCAAAAAAACAGCGTAAGTTGGACACATCTGGTTCTCTTTATTGACGACCAGTTTCGGGCCTACCTGTGCCCATTATCAAGTCAAACCAACTCATTGTCATCACCAATATACAAACGCTTCATCACATGTACAAATTTTTTTTTCTACTTTGTGTTATTACGCTTGATGCCTGGCGTTGAAAGAGGAATAATGACACACTAAAATAAAAAAACAGGAATATACATTTTTTTCGTATATGTGACAGTGCGGTAATGGAGAGGGATGCGCAGAACTGCTGAAAAGTGGTCCGCCTTCCTACGTGAAGCGGACTATAACAGTCGAGTCCTGGTATGCGCTAGTTGAGCGCTTCATTTACTTCAAACGTGAACTTTGTTTCACATTGTTTTCTCCCGATGTAATTGACCTATTGGAATGCAGCCAGCGCGTTTCTCCCGTGGTTTTTCATACTATTGATAACACAAGAAATAAAATGTGGTAGCCAATAACATACTATAATTTTGTGTTTAAATAATACCTGTTTAAGTTTTAGACTGTCTTATATTATGCCATGCGAGGAGGCCCATTCTTTCCTGGATTTCTCATGCTACTGATTGCATAAGAAACAAAATGTGGTATCCATTAAAAATATATGTTTGTGTTGAAAATAATATTTGTTTACAGTTTAGTCTGTCTCAAAGTATTTATTTTCATAAACCCCTGCAGTACAATCATGCCGATGACTTTTTTTCCCTCCAAGATCTACTGTTTCATCAGAGATATTTGGGGTGTAAAGTTTATGTAGGACAGCATACATATTATCTAGTGTGTGTGTGTGTGTGTGTGTGTGTGTGTGTGTGTGTGTGTGTGTGTGTGTGTGTGTCCTCCTAAACTAGCCAATCTCTGATGACCAGGATGTCGATGTGACATCCTTCCTTCCTTCCTTCTTAAACTGCTGGACTAGGCACACAAAATTCCTTACTATTAGAAAACAATCGCAGTAGTGGTAAAAACCACATTTGGCAGTCACTGTACAGAAGGAAGTTGCTCACAAGGGAAAACCATGATCAACTCCTCCCCCCTCTGAGATTTATTGGTAAGCTGGCGCAGTGGATAGCCCATCAAAAAATGAACACAAATGTTTTTATACTTAAGTGCCACGGCCTTATGAACTACGTAAATTAAGTTATGCTAAGGATAACACACATGGCTATTCCCAAGGGACGACTAGACCTCCGACGGGAGCTGCCATGCATTCCGTGACATAGCGCCGTAATTCGCAGTGCCATTCCCGCATGGTTAAATGAACGCAGATCCAGCATTTAAAACAGGAAGAAGGCGTAAGGAATTGTGAAGAGAGAACCAAAACAGAAATAGTGAGCTGTAAGATCTGGAACATAAAGCCAGATTCAGCATCCATGGCGTCGTGATCACGAGGTCATAGCGTTAGCGTGTTGCTGGAGTTCTGTATTCAAATCTTCTGATGTTCTACGTTTTTATTGTTTGTTTTTCACAAAATTATGAACCATTCTTTCGGTCATTGGAGTGTCTGATATTCATTTCTGTATCTGTGCCGTGGTGTACTGAACTTTCGCAAAAGCGAGTTGTAATGAAGGGATCTATAATTTCTTTTACACAAGTAATACCTATTATCTTTTACGTGTAACGTTGCTGGCAGTCATTGCAAGTTAGTAATAGGAAAGAAGGAAGTGAGGAAGATTTGGATTTAACGCCCCGTCCACATAGTGGTTATTTGAGATGGAGTACACGGTTGAATAGTTTTTGTGGGGGATGGGGAAGGAAATCGGCCGTTCCCATTAAAAGGAACCAATTCCACATTGTCCCAGAGTGGTTTAGCAAAATCCGGAAAACCTAAATTAGGGTAGCCGGGAGCGACTTTGATCCGCGTTCCTCCCACGTGCAAGACCAGTGTGTTACCGTCAACTAGTCATACACGTTATAACTGTATTATAAGGCCCGCCAGCACAGAATGTGTTCTGGTGGCTTATCTATCAGGCAATCATCGTAAAATTAATTATTTCCTGTTCATTTAATTCACTATTATGTATTTGTTAGTGTTATTAATTATTTCCTGTCATTAGTAACAGATCACTACGGTATACGAAATCTATGCTGATAGGTGCTGTATGTTTAATTAATACAACCTCTTTATTACCGATTAATATTAATATTAAAAGCACTGACAGATGAGATACCCACCAAACTATAGGCTTATTTCATTAACGTCAATTTGCAGCAGGGTTTTGGAACACATCATTTATTCAAATATTATGAATTATCTCGAACAGAATTGACCCAAGTCTACACGGATTTAGAAAATATCGTTCATCTGAAACTTAACTAGCTCTTTATTCACACGAAGTGAGGAGTGTTATCGACAAGCGATCTCAAATTGATTCCGTATTTCTAGATTTCCAGAAGGCATTTTGACTCCGTACCTCACAAACGGTTTCTAATCAAATTGCGTGGTTATGGAATATCGCCCCAGATTTGAGACTGGATAGGGGATTTCCTGTCAGAGAGGACTCAGTGTGTAGTAATCGATCGTAAGGCATCGACTAAAACAGAGATGATATCCGGCGTTCCACAAGGTAGTGTTATTTGTCCTCTGCAGTTCCATATCTATACAAACGATTTAGGAGAAATTATGAGCAGCTGTCTTAGGTTGTTTGCAGATGACGCTGTCATTTATCGTCTAGTAAAATCATCTAAAGATCAAAACCAACTGCAGAAATATTTAAATAAGATATCAGTATGGTGTAAAAATTGGCATTTGACTCTAAATAATGAGTATGAAAGGAAATCCGTTTAACTTTATTTACAAGATAAATCAATCGAATGTGAAGGCCGTAAACTCCACTATATACCTAGAAATTACTATTACATCTAACTGCAACTGGAAACAACACGTTGATATTGTCATAGGAAAAGCGAACCAGAGACTACGTTTTAGTGGCAGAACGCTTAAAAGATGCAACAGAACAACTAGACTGCATAAAATGCCTTTGTCCGTCCTCATTTGGAGTATTGCTGCCCAGTGTGGAATCCTTATCAAATGCGAAAATATATTGTTGACTCCCTCCTACATATATAGAAATGGTCATCAGAATAAAATTCGAGAAATCAGAGCTCGAACGGAGAGATTCAGATGTTCTTTCTTCCCACGTGCTATTCGAGAGTGTAATGGGAGATGAATAGTGTAAAGGTGGTTCAATGAACCCTCTGCAAGGCACTTGAATGTGATTTGGAGAGTAGATGTAGATACACATCCAACGAAACCAGCGAGCCGGCCACGGTGGCCGAGGGGACTGAGGCGCTTCAGTACGGTCTGCACGGCCACTACGGTCGGGGGTTCGAATCCCCCCTCGGGCATGGATATTTGTGCCGTCCTTAGTTGTAGGTAGTTCATAAGTAGTTTGTAAGTTTAGGGACTGATGACCCCGTAGTTAAGTCCCATAGACTATACAAACATTTGAACATTTTGAACATAGTGCACCGAAACCGGTCGTCACTTAATAAATCGGTAGTTTGCGATCTTGGCTTATCATTTGGAGACTATGAAACGAATTGATCGCCTCCACACCAGACGATGTCAGGTAATCTTAAAACATTTGAACATTTGAAACCAGCGAAGTCAATTTTACGGTTGTTAATAACAGGTGACGATATTGAACAACCATAGGCGTAAAATCAGCACGAACACGAAAGCTGGTGGCGATGGTAGGTTAAAGAATATACAACACACGAGAGTAACATTTAAGTATTTTGTAGTTATCTATCAGCTGCAAAACCCCACATTTTCTCTTATTTAACATCAAAGCATTACAGGAGTCCAGAAATACGTATACGGCTGTAGAAACTTCTACCTCCCGATAGCCACAGCCGTCTCGACACAGCTCCGCGAAGGAACTCCAGCTTCGTAGAAGCCGCCTATTCGTGCGGCAGTTAATTCCAGAAAGCGCACCCAAAGAGCAGTTGTTTCTCAGGGCCGGGACAGGTGTCAAACACGGGACGGAAATGAAGTCACAAAGGGTGCAGGCCAGCCCAGTAAACAGGCCTGCGATCGCATTACAGTGGAGAACAATGCCCCTTACACGGCGCACACAAATTTCCGTATGTAACCACTGTGTTTACTGCCCTGTCGTGTACACAATGGTCGCCCGCGCGCCGGTTTCTTCCTTCTTTTTTCCTCTCCTCCTTCTTTCGTTCTGGGTAACTCGACCCAAAAATTCCCAGCAGCGGCGCGCGGCCTGCGAGGCAAACATCTGTATAAGGGACCGACGGGTAAATATTAAGGGCGGGTAAACAGGCGCCGTTAGGTGCGTTTAACTTTTCAAACCACGGCGGCCGCGCGGGGACGGTGTTCGAATGCCCCGGGCGCTGCTCCGGTTAACGCTTGCTAAACAGACCGCCGAGTCGGAGAGCGATACTCCACTACAAGGGGCAGACCACGCCTGCTAACAGCCCTGCCAATGTGCGTCCAATCTGCACTCTGCGAGGGGACTAGAGTCCAAAAAAAGGCCTCGGTAGCTCTCATAGGCCTAACAGCTGCCTATGACACTGTATGGAAGGAGGGACATCTACACAAGCTGATAAAAGTAACCCCCCTACCGTACGACACTGGGCCTTATCAGCAACATGCTTTCGGATAGATACTTCCAGGTGATACAGGGTAATGACATGAGCAAACAGAGGAAATTGAATAATGGACTGCCTCAAGCATCAATGTTAACACCGATGCTCTTTATTCTCCACTTCTCTGACCTGCCTGAAATCATTTTAAGGAAGTTTAGCTGTGATGATGATATGGCTCTATCTATCCAAAGCAAGCAGTTTGAAAAACATGAGAACATCCTCACAACTGAAACTAAACAAAATGCACGAATGTTTCACCGAATGGAGGCTAATACCATGTCCTACCAAGACTTAGATCAGCTGTTTTCATTTGAACAACAGAATGGCGGGAGATGCGCTGCCGCGGTGGAGTAGCCTAGAGGTCTAAAGCGTCTCGCTGCGGATCGCGCGGTTGCTCGCCGTGGAGGTTCGAGTCCTCCCTGGGGCATGTGTGTGTGTGTGTGTGTGTGTGTGTGTGCGTGTTTGTCCTTAGGTTAGATTAACTAGGTTTAAGTAGTTTGTAAGCTACGGACTGATGACAACGCAGTTTGGTCCGATTGATTTACAAACATTTGAACATTTTTGAATAATGGTTTCGTGTGACTCAGAGCCCTGGTGCAAGTCTTTCAATTAGACGCCATTACGGCGGCTTGAGTGTCCCTAACCTACCCAACTGGGAAAAGGGGACCTACAGCTTAACGTGGAATCCCAACCACGTGTCGGTTCTGGCGATTCCTCACATTCTTGAGAGAGGGAGACTGGCTTAAAACGCAGACTTAAAAATTCCGAAGTCCGACCAGGTTTCAAACGGCGACCTTTCGGTTACCAGTCGAGCGCTTTACCTTTCATTTAGTTTCACGCCCTCCTCCACCCTATTGAAATTATTGGGGTGTGATTTACACCCCAATAATTCCAATAGGATGGACGAGGGCTTGAAATCTGGATTCCGGTTTTGAAGAAGAAATGTAACAGTCTTCCACCATGGGACGATATTAACGGACGGAGGCAATCGGCAACGTCGAATTGCGCGCGCATGCCAAAAACATCTGACGTCACACCTCTGTGCGCGAGCCCTCGTAAACGGAATTTGGCTTCAGTCAGTAGCGAGCCAGGGTGTGGATCGGACATTCGAAAGCGCCACGATCCCCCTTGAGAATGTCCTCCGCTGTCGGGGACGAAACGTTGGGTGTTAATAATAAATCCACTAGACCACGGCATAACAGCCCGGAAATTCTTAGTAATTATGACCATTCCGGCCGTGAAAGTTTACATTTTACAAAATACTTCATCTTCTCGTGATTTCCGTGTGTGCCAAATAAAAGGGTAGGGTGTTATACGAGTATTTCGTTCCACTTTTTGAAGGAAGATATGAGTAGTGTTATAAAATTTGTTCAGTTTGAAGACAGATATAATATCCTGAATGTGGAGGGCCTGTGCGGTGTGAAGCCAGAGCAGGCATTAGAGAACTGGTAGGCTACAAGAGACCACCTGCCTACACAGGGCAGACAGCAGGCGGGGGCAAAAAGCGGTGGTGAGCTTTCTCAGGGCGCGCTGACAGCCGCGGCGGCGCGTTCCACAAAAACAGCCCAGCCAGCCAACCACTCAGGGCGGGGCGGGGCGGGGCGGCCGCTGGGGTTGTGCAGCTATCGCGTGTCGCCGCAACACGAGACGACCACTTCTCTGACGAGCGGTTCAAATAATCACACCACACATCATCCCCGACGTTCGTCTTGAGGAATCGTAATACACACTAGGGGTGTTACGGAGTTTCGATTCCGATTCGGAACTTCCGATTCATTTTGCTCCTCCGATTCCGATTTCGGTTCCGATAAATATTAAACGGAAGTATATCGGAGATTGATATATATAGTGGCGGCGGCTACCGCAGTCAACGTGAACAACCATTTTCTTGTCCAAGACAGTCTAAATTGAAATTGCAGACTGTTGTTTCATCAGTAATGACATCTAGGACTAACGCTGGAATTCTATTATTTGTCAAAATGTACTGCTTTGTACCAGGGACGGCCAGAAATTCTGCACACGTGCATTGCTGCTGCACACGTGCAACTATCGGGTCCAAGTGTGAACCTGAAACCGTCGGCGCTAACGTAGTGTGTCTATGCACAGATGTCACTGCTCTCCCTTTATCCAGTATACCGACTACAGCGTTCTAGTGTGAATTTGGTACACGTGTCTAATCACATCTGACAAACATGCTGTTTTGAACAGTTTTTTTCCCTATTGAAGAATTTACTTAATGAGTACAATAGAGAAAAACGTAGTCCACCCAGTGACGATGCTTCGTTACGGTGGAAATTGAACACAAGATTTCAACACCTGTACTCGATTGTCCGCTAATATTTGTCGTCTTCACCAAGCTCAGTAGCCAGCGAACAACATTTTAGTGGTGCTGGCCTAATCTATGACCAGTTGAGGAGTAGATTGGACGGAAAAAAGCTGTAAAGCTTTTGTTTATATAATATAATTAACTTCCTTTGGAGTCACTTCATTTGGTATGATTTATTATTAAAGTTTAAGACTTTTGTTTTTATTTTCATCTCGCAGGTATACAGTATGAACCTAACTATATTACTTTTTAAACTAATAATAAGTATGTAACTGATGAATAAAGTGTGTAATTTTATTAAACCCGCCCTTAACAGTCTTCTGTCCCCAGTTCCTATTTCAGTTCCGATAAACCAAATTTAAAAACTCCGCTTCCGAAATCGGTTCCGATATAACCACTTCGGTTACATCCCTAATACAGACTCATTCTAGACAAATAACACAACTTCAAAATCGAGAACTCTGCGAAGAAGGAAAAGGGAGTCGACCTATTTCTGGCACCGATTTAATGAAGCTCTGAAGTTTCATTTGCTTGTGCAGTGGTCACCAGGAGCGTCGTTGGCCCGTTTCTGTAATAAGTGCAAAGATGGCGACTGCTCAGCATAAAGTTTTTTTGTGTTATCGAGTACGGTAGAACTGAATCGACGACACTTGTTCAGCGAGCATTATGAACCAAATATGGTATGTTACTGATGGTGGTGTAACGTTTGTTGGTACTAACAATTCACATATTTATTTATCGTGTGGTACATGCATGATCAGTACATTAATTTACAGATTCATCAAGACCAGTCTGAATTCAGGAGACAACTAGAAGTCAGTCCCATGCAGTGGAAGTCAGTATGGCCTGGCGCATTTACTTTTGGCCCACGTAAGGCAAAACAGAAAACGTCAGTTTGGAACGTTTGTGTTTGTTGTGTTAGGCGACTGTTCGCCACGAATAAAAACGACCAACACACTGTCATCTGTAAATATTAAATTACCCTACATAAAATTATTTGCGTCATGTAAGTGGTGACTAATAAAATAATTCTCAGTCTCTGTTGCAAAATTTTTTTATTCTCCAAAGTCTGACGAAGAGCTAACAGCGCGAAACGCGTAATTGGATCAATGGTTGTATAGCTTATGGGACTTAACTACAGGGTCATCAGTCCCTAAACTTACAAACTACTTACGATCTACCTAATAATGACGGCACAAATATCCATGCCCGAGGGGGGATTCGAACCCCCGACCGTAGTGGCCGTGGAGACAGTGACTGGAGCGCCTCAGTCCCCTCGGCCACCGCGGCCGGCCGCGTAATTGAAAAAAAAAAAAAAGCAACAGACTGAGAATTATTTTATTATTCAACACTGTTGCTGCACCAGCCGCCACCACCACCACCATCATGGAATGGAACGAAATGTAAGTGCTGTCTGTTGTTCAGACTTTCGGACGATAATGCCCGTGGCTTCCGTTTGCGCCCCTTTAAGGCTCATCAGCAGTGTTCTCTTCACGTAGGCTAGCGAAGAGCGATCGTCCGGAGTGTCGTGAGGAATCAATTGTGTCCTCTCGTCGCTTTTTCGGCCCACCAGAGCGCACCTGGTGATGCAGTGGGGCGTTCTCCGGCGCATTTGCGGAGCGTCCGCTCTCTCTCTCTCTCTCTCTCTCTCTCGGCGCCAGGTGTGGCCCACAAATCAGGCGGGGGCGTAAGTCCGGGGGCGGAAGAGCGCGGGGGCGGCTATTTGTAAAGTGTCCGCACCACCCCCTGCCGCCGTCTGCCTCCCCAGCAGCCAGCGCGCCTGCCGACAACTCGTACGCTGCTGTGTGGCCACCGACTGCATTGTTTAAACTTTAATGCGACACACGAATTTAATTTCAAACATAAATAAACATCACTGACGTATGTTGTCTGTTGTTGTGGTCTTCAATCCGCAGACTGGTTTGATGCAGCTCTCCGCGCTACCCTGTCCTGTGCAAGCCGCTGAGAATACGAACGGCAACCTACAGCCTTTTGAATATGCTTACGGTATTCGTCCCTTGGTCTCCCTCTACGATTCTTACCCTACGGTGCGCCTCGGTGGCGCAGTGGTAGAGTACTAGACTACAAATGCAAAGGTCCCGGGTTCGATCCCCACCAGGTCCTAGGATTTTTATCTGTCACTTTCAACTTCTTTCACCTCTGGCAGGGTTGCTCATGTGAAAAATACCGAGTAGCACCGTGGTTCGGATCCCACGTTAAACTGTAGGTCCCCCTATAACTTGCTGGGTAAGTCAGTTCGAAGGTCGGAGGAAGGCAACGGCATACCACCTCCAAACAGGACCATGCCTAGTAAAGCACTGTGGTGTTCAATTTTCGGATTGTTGACTGCTTTACCTTTTTAAATAAACATCACTGACGTGTGTCACCAGTTATTGTCTTCAATCCGCAGACTGGTTTGATGCAGCTCTCTGAGCTACCCTATCGTGTGCAAGCCTCTTCATCTGAGAATACGTACGGCAACCTCCATCCATTTGAATCTGCTTAATGTATTCGTCCCTCGGTCTCCCTCTACGAATTTTACCCCACACACTTCCTTCTAACGCTAAGTTGATACCTTGCTGTCTCAGAATGTGTCCCACCAACCTATACCTTCCCTTATACAGAATATGCCAGAAACTCCTTTTCTCTCCAATTCTGTTGAGCACCTCCTCATTAGTTACATGATTTACCCACCTAATCTTCATCATTCGTCTACAGCACCATACTTCAAAAGCTTCTATCATATTTTTGTCTGAACTCCTTGTCGTCCACGTTTCACTCCTATACAATGCTACCCTCCAGACAAATGCTTTCAGAAAGGACTTCCGAACATGTAAACTAATATTGGATGTCAACAAATTACGCTTCTTCAGAAACGCTTTTTTCCCATAGCCATTCTGCATTTTATATCTTCTTTACTTCGGTCATCAGAAGTTATCTTACTACCCAAATAACAAAATTCATCTACTACTGTTATTGTCTCATTACCTAATCTAATTCCTTCAGCATCGCCTGATTTTCTGACATTGCATTCCATTACCATCGTTTTACTCTTGTTAATGTTCATCTTATATCTTCCTTTCAAGACACTGTCCAACCCATTCAATTGCTCTTCCAGATCTATTGCGGTCTCTGACAGAATTACTATGTCATCGGCAAACCGCAATGTTTTTATTTCTTCTCCCTAAACTTTAATGCCCTCTCCAAATTTCTCCTTCCATTACTTCACTGCCGGCTCAATGTACAGATAGAACAACATTGGGGAAATACTACAACCCTGCCTTACTCCCTTCGCAACAACTACGACCCTTCGACTCTAATAATTGCTGTCTGGTCTTTGCACAAGTTGAACATAGCTCTTCGCTCTCTATATTTTACCCCTGCTACCTTCAGAATCTAAAAAAGTGTTTTCCAGTCAACATTAACAAAAGCTTTCTCCATATCCACAAATGTTAAAAACATAGGTTTGCCTTTCCTTAGCCTATCTTCTATGATAATTCGTAATGTGAGTAGTGCCTCGCGTGTTCCTACATTTTCCTAATTCCAAATGTATCTTCCCCAAGGTCTGATTCCACCAGTTTTTCCATTCTTCTGTAAATAATTCGTGTTAGTATTTTGCAACCGTGATTTATGTTAGGTTAGTTTACCTAGGTTTAAGTAGTTTGTAAGCTACGGACTGATGATCACACAGTTTGGTCCGATAGATTTCCAGACATTTGAACATTTTTTTTTTGTACTTTTCTGTGCTTCTCCATCATTTGCATTAATGAAATGATACCATCAACTAGCATAACTAAAATAAAGGTGTATAATAAACCTTTAAATATTTGTATAGCTTACAACTACTTATGAACTAGCTAAGGACGGCACAAATATCCATGCTCGAGCGGGGATTCGAACCCCCGACCATAGTGGTCGTGCAAACCGTGACTGGCACGCCGCAGTCCCCTCGGCCACCGCGGCCGGCAAACCTATAAAACCCCTCCTTCATATTATGTTCCCCTCTTCAAATTATTCTTAAAGGTAAAGCTAGCAACGAAGTTACAAAAGAGAGCATAAATGATCGGTTTAGTGTCTTCAAGCAGCTGGACGTCAAAAGCTTCTCTAGAGCGAGGAGCCTCCTGCATGTGACGTCACACGGTGGAATTCGCGAGCAGAAAGGCCCCGCTAACAGGCTCGCCGTTATACGGGCTGCATTACGAGCCGTAATATCTCAGCAGAGACTCACAAGTTTGGCGCTCCCCAAGAAGGCGCGAGGCGGCCGCGGAACAGGCAGGCAGAATCCACGACTTCCCTCCCCGGCAACGCGTTCCGAGACTCAGAAATTCGCCCCGCGGTCTGCGGCGCAAAGCCAGCCCCGCCAACGCCTGCAAACTGTTCCGCCAACACCGGCTTAAAGCGGAGAGGCCCGACCGCCTTTAAAAGGTAATTCGCGTGTAATTCTCAAAGTCCTTTGTAAGTATACGGAGAGGCTTTCGGCGTTCTTGAACGTTCTGGAATTTCTATTACGGTTCCTTAAGGGATTACACTTTCCTATTTCTGTGCTAACAACGGCATTTCGGTACGCGACGGCGTTGTAACTAAACTCGGAGCCGGCTTTGAACAGCACAGCGCCTCATCAGGCACGTTTCCACAGAGGGTAGCACACACTTGCTTCCTCCCACTACCTGCTTGTGCGCTGAATCTGCGACGCATCTTTCCAGGCCCAGCTTACGGAATCGCGTCTCGGTTACTCTGGGAGTAAGAGCTAGTTTCTGGCTTTACAAAAAAAGAGGTGATATTTTAAAATAAATATTTTATATAAAACCACTAAGTGGAAATTTTTTATTATTATTACGATGATAATAAATGTATTTATTAGATCTAACTAAAAGTGTCAAATAAACGCAGAGGTGAATACCTGCAAATAATCAAATAATACGGAACTTAACGATTATTTTTATCATCATCATCATCATTAGAGACTGATTATGCCTTTCAGCGTTCAGTCTGGAGCATAGTACCTCTAATAAAATTCCTCCATGATCCCCTATTCAATGCTAACATTGATGCCTCGTCTGATGTTATGCCTTTTACTTCAAAATCATTCTGCACCGAATCAAAGTACTTTCTTCTTGGTCTACCTTGACTCCTCTTACCCTCCGCTGCCGAGCCCATGAGTCTCTTAGGTAACCTTGCTTCTACCATGCGTGTATCATGACTCCACCATCTCAGTTCGCTCTAACAGCTTCATCTATGGTGTTCATTCCCAATTTTTCTTTGATTTCCTCATTATGGACACCCTCCTGTCATTGTTCCCATCTATTAGTACCTGCAATCATTCTTGCCACTTTCATATCTGTAACTTCTACCTTATGAATAAGGTAACCTGTATCCACCCAACTTTCACTCCCATACAACAAAGTTGGTCGAAAGATAGAGCGGTGCACTGCTAACTTAGTCTTGGTACTTACGTCCTTCAAGTAAAATCAAATGTTTGTTAAGCTTATGGGACTTAACTACGGGGTCATCAGACCCTAAACTTACAAACTACTTATGAACTACTTACGAACTAGGACGGCACAAATATCCATGCCCGAGGGGGGATTCGAACACCCGACCGTAGTGGCCGTGCTGACCGTGACTGGAGCGCCTCAGTCACCTCGGCCACCGCGGCCGGCCTTACGTCCTTCTTGCAGAAGAGAGTAGATCTTAGCTGAGCACTCACTGCATTAGCTTTGCTGCACCTCGATTCCAGTTCTTTCGCTATGTTGCCATCCTGTGAGAAAATACAGCCCAGGTACTTGAAACTGTCTACCTGTTCTAACTTTGTTCCTCCTATCTGGCACTCAATCTGTTTGAATCTCTTTCCCACAGACATTTTGGAGATGCTGATCTTCATATTTTTATAATTAGCTAAAAACGTTGAATGTCGTAGCTTTTTCTCATAATCACTCTGGAGAATTATCTTCTTAATGAACGTCACATTATCAGGCTTGATTCCATGATGGAACTTGTACTCAACGACTGTATTTGACTTTTAGAAATTTTCAGCAATCAGTCGAATGTATTATTTATTGGCAGATATAGATTTCGATCACTGTGTGGTCATTATCAATGCTTGAAAAACGATTAATGATGGAAATTCTCCACAGAGATGATAAATTATTTATCAGAAGAGACAGATAGGCTGGCCAGTACTTACCTTGTTGCTGTACCGCCGATAGTTACACATACAAATAAAAAGGAACGAAAATAAAACAAGCTTTCGGAACTGTGTTCCTTCTTCAGGTAAGAGAGAAGAGATAAAAAGAAGAAAAAAGGAATGGGAAAGGAAGGGGAAGGTAATTCAAGACCTAGGCCATGAGGATGGTATTAAAGGATTGTGAAAGTCAGGGATACTGTGTAGTAGTACTAAGCCATGCCAAAGAGCCATATATATATATATATATATATATATATATATATATATATATAATCTTTGGCATGGGTCAGTACTACTACACCAGAGAGGAAAGATCATGCAGTAAAAAGAAGAAAAGATGAGTGAACTAGTGAACTGAACGAAGCTGAGGGGTGTAGTAGAACGGAGGGAGGGGGTTGTCTAAAACGTTTTTGATTAACTGGGAAAGATAGAAACACACACACACACACACACACACACCCACACACACACACACACACACACACAGAGAGAGAGAGAGAGAGAGAGAGAGAGAGAGAGAGAGAGAGAGAGAGAGAGAAAGGGACTGACTGCTGAAAATTTCTAAAACAATCAGTTGATTCATCTTAAAACTTGTGGATTTACTGGTGTTTTAAGACCGCTTTGATGAATTTAATGTGTAAGACTGTGCGCATGTACAAGTCTGAATCCAAAATGTCGACTGTGGTTAAGATGACGAATCATGCAGTTCATAAGGAAGACAGGGTGACAGAAATAGAGAATCACTGAAAGAGGCAATGCAGCGCGTAAGAAATGGTAAGCTTGTTAAAGGCGCCGCTAGGAAGTTCAACATCCCTGAAGCTACTTTGGGTCACTATGTAAAAAAAAAAAAAAAAAAAAAAAAAAAAAAAAAAAAAAAAAAAAAAAAAAACCACACACGTTGATGAAGAAATTCGAATGTTTGTTAAGCTTATAGGACTGAACTGCGGGGGTCATCAGTCCCTAAACTTACAAACTACTTTTGAACTATTTTATACTAAAGACGACACAAACATCTATGCCCGAGGGGGGATTCGAACCCCCGACCGTAGCGGCCGTACAGAGTGTGACTGGTGCGCCGCAGACCGCCCGGCCACTGCGGCCGGCTGATGAAGTAGGCTCTGCTCAATGTACGGGCATAAATTAAAGGGGTGCAATGGAGAAATTTTATGAAAGGGTTTCTTTTGATAGTTAGATAACCATCCATAAAAGTCTTGTTTTCTAAATAAAAAGTTCATTTCCTCATCTTACCCGACCTGTAGGACAAGTCGACAAATGGTACTAGTCAACAACAAAACAAGTCTAGCTAAAAAATCTTCAGTCTTAGGAAACGCTTAAGAGCTTTATTATAAGGGTGATACATGAGGCAATCGTTTATCCATAAATAAAATATCTGATTTCAACGTAAGAGCCAGAAAAAATACAAAAACGTTAATGTCGCCGTCTTAGCCGACATTTCCCTACATCTACATCTGCATGGGATCATGGGATACTCTGCAAATCATATTTAAGTGCATGGAAGAGGGTTCATAGAACCACCTTTATACTATTTATCTCCCATTCCATTCTCGAATACCGCGCGGGAAGAAAGAACACCTGAATCTCCCCGTTCGAGCTCCGATTTCTCGTATTTTATTCTGATGATCATTTCTACCTATGTAAGTGGGAGTCAACAATATATTTTCGCATTCGGAGGAAATGTTAGTGATTGGAGTTTCGTAAGTAGTCCCGCCGCAGCGATAATCGCCGTTGTTCTAACGATTCCTCTCCCAGTAACGCTGTCTCCCCTGTATCGTGACAATACGAAACGAGCTGCACTTCTTTGAACTATTTCGATGTCCTCCGTCAAACCCACCTGCTAAGGATCCCACACTGGGCAGCAATTCTCCAAGAAAGGATGGACAAGCGTAGAATATGCAGTTTTTTTAGTAGTTCTGTTGCATCTTCTAAGGATTCTACCAATAAAACGCAGTCTTTGGTTCGCCTTTCCCACGGCATTATTTACGTGTTCTATCCAGTTTAAGTCTGAAGTAATAGTAATTTCCATGTATTTTGTGGAGCTTACGGCCTTCTATTATTACTGGTTATAAGAGGAATGTCTGAATGCTTCCAATAGCAGTTAATCATTTCAGAAGGTCCGGCTTAGTTTCGTACCACAGTTTCACAAACATTACAGGCCTGAACTTCCCAGCGTCAATCACAGAGAAATAAAGCGAGCAAAAGCAGGCCCGCCCAGTTAAATTTGGACAGCTGTGTACAGATCATTGCTCACACGAGGCTGTAGTGTTCGAAGTCACTAACTGCGTCTAAACAGCACCAGGCAACGTCTTCCGAGAAGAAACTTTTCATTACTCAAGTAACGATTTCTTAAGGGGGTGAGAGATACTCGCAGACGGCGGGGTATCGTCTCGAGGAGCGACTATAAGCAGCGGTTTTAATTTACGACTGTACGGGGGCGGATCTCCGCCGGGGGTGGCAATTTGGCGGAGATCTCCGGGCGGCGGCGGCGCCAGCCACGGAGACGCCGACGTCGCCCAAGATGGCGGCCGCAGATACGCCGGCCGGCTGCATCCATCACCAGCCTTTATTTCCCAGCAGCTATTATCTCGCGCCGCATTCTCCAAAGCTGTTAATCTCCCCGGCCAGGGGGCGGGGGTGGCTAATTTTAATAACGGCCCGTAATTTAATTGTGGACAGATTGGATTTCGCCTCTCGCCGGATAGACGCAATTCCAATCCACCCCCACTTTCCTCCCCTTTCTAGCCCGTCAGACTGTCGCCACTTCGCGGGCGTCTCCGCGCGTCGGCAGTTCGCAACAAGGCAGCGACGGCGGGGTGGTGGGGGGAGAAAGGGTGACGGAGAGAAAGCTGGTCCCGCCCCTTATTGGAGGCGCGGCTGAAGGAATTACGTCACGGCGAGACGCGATCGCTGTCGGCTTTCCCGTGAGAGGTGGCGTCTGACGCGGCGCTACCTTGCGCGGATACTTAAAACTACGGGAGTGATCCTCTTTGGGGGCGGGTGGCTGAAGAGGGCGGCACAAATTCACTCAGGTGGCTGTGCCGCTCATCATTTGTCACCGCAGGCTAAGTGCTCCGCCCTACTTACTGACGGCACCGCGAGGTAATGCGTCTTCTGGAAGCGTTGCTCTATTCGTCAATGAGATGCAAAGACGCTGTAGTGCTGTTTTTGAGGCATATCATCTAGTGAGAAAAATACTACCTTAATATGGGACTGCAACACACTAGTGGAGGCAAACAAACAATTGCTAGAAGGAAATATGGCACAGAGGGTATCTGATGGGGCTAGCATTCGGGGGAAAAAAAATCTGCGGAAGAGACGATGCCGGTCATGAAGCGCGAATCGTGCTTACGTATTGGTTGGAAAGGTCTTCGTGTGTGCTCTTTTTCCCTGACGAAGGCTGTGTCTGAAAATTTTAGATGTTTGAATAGAGAGAGAGAGAGAGAGAGAGAGAGAGAGAGAGAGACAGAAAGACAGACAGAGAGACAGAGAGATCGGGAGAAGAAAGATTCTGAGAGGATGAAGAGGTTTTGGAAAGCAAAGAAGAGAAACATCCGAAGATGAAAATACGAATACAAGTTCAATCGCTCTCCTAAAGGGAAACAGTCGCTATACAGGGTGAATCTAAATTCGCGCACCCGGGCTTCGCAGCTAACACAGAGATGCAGCCAAAGCAACTACACGGACTGTCTTAAAGCACATCGCCGGCAGCGGTGGCCGAGGGGACTAAGGCGCTCTAGTCACGGTCTGCACGGCCACTACGGTCGGGGGTTCGAATCCCCCTCGGACATGGATATTTGTGCCGTCCTTAGTCTTAGCTAGTTCATAAGTAGTTTGTAAGCTTAGGGACTGATGACCCCGTAGTTAAGTCCCATAAGTTCTACAAACATTTGAACATTTTATAGCACATCTCCCTCCACACCACATACTTTAGTTCTGCCTCAATGTTGCCTGTGAAATGCGTATCAAAGTATGTGGTGTGGAGAGAGACGTGGTTTAAGACAGTCCGTGTAGTCGCTGTGGCTGCATCGCTGTGTTAGCTGAGTGGTCTAAACCGCCTACCTAGTAAGCTCGGTGGTTTGAAGGCCCGTGTGGGCGTACTACTACCTAACAAATTACTATTGGCCACTGATATGTTAACCAATCTGTGGCTTGTCACCTTCTCGAGTCCTCTACCGAACCAAGTTTCGGCCATGTTCCCGCTGCCATTCCCTGGGTATGGATGTGACTCGTTTTTGCGTTAACAAACTCCACACTTGGTAGCAATATTGTTCAGCTGAAAGGCAAACGTCACGGTGCTACCCAGTATGGTCAGCAACAACAATGTTTTACGTCAGTTGGCCACGCCTTACGCCCTCTGCAGAGTGGGGAGCTGCAACTAGCAGTTTTGTAAGGGGACTACTGAATGGAAATCTCGAATCCTATATAGGTTGGCAACAACTTATACAGCCATCTTTGTTTCAGTGAAATAAGATTATCTTTGGCGGCCGGTAGGCAGTGGTTTTGCCTCTGAGTAAGCAGTAGTAGCAGTCTGGAGTCGGTCGGGGAAGGATCGCGTCTGGTAGCCGAGCGAGAGGATTGGGTGGTAGATGGAGAAATTGAAGCACCTGATGAGGTTTGGAATCTATCAGTGCAAGATAAGTGTTAATACATTTATTTACTACTTTAATGAATTTTTGGGTTTGTTTTTCTTTTATTATCAAGATAGATTTTCACTCAGACTCCATTTAATTAACTTATAACAATGATTTTTGAGCGCGATTAGTGTAAAGATAAAGGGGTTCAAGGTATAATAAACTAATCATTCATATATCGACGTTGTCAATTCTAATACCACTACCTGGGATAGGGTTTCCTTAAGTTTCGGAACATCCTCATTGCACACTTCGCAATATTGGCACATTCTTCGTTTCTGTGGTTTGTGATAGTTGAGGTAAATTTATTACTTATTATTCTTAATATTTTACATAAAGTGAATTTAATTAGTTTCATTGATTATTTCTTTTGGAAAGTAAAGGTGGGATCAAGTTTAGTATTACATGGATTTATAGTTTAGTGATTATTGAGTGCATTGTAGAAATTTAGTCTCATGAACTAATTGAAGTGAATAATGTGAAGTACTGCGAAGCGAGGTGTCACTTTCCAGAATTGAATATTTGCTTCATTTATTTCATTGTTAATTGAGAACGGCGTCGGCTGGATTTAATACAGAACATTGCTAATAGGTATTTTGCCTTTATATAACTTTTGTTAGTAAGACAGACAGATAGCGTTAAATTAAATAATTCTTTGCCAGTATATAAAGTAACTAAATCAATAAGTGGCCACCCGTTGCTATTATTGCCAAACCTCTTAGAGTAGACACATCACCCAACCGCCCGTTGCAGTTTTCCTCCTTTACCCTCTCACTCTAGCCTCGTGAAACCACTAACGTTGCTGTTCCAGGGACTGGTATCAACTTCGCTACGTACATTAAGACGTGACTTTTGGCAACCAAGTACTAGTGTAACATCTTACAACAGCGACTAGACGCTGTATGAAGTTACCTTGCTATTCTCCGAAAGGAAACTCTCCACCTGCGGAGCGCGCGGTTGCTCGCCGTGGAGGTTCGAGTCCTCCCTGGGGCATGGGTGTGTATGTGTTGTCCTTAGATTAGTTTACCTAGGATTAAGTAGTTTGTAAGCTACGGACTGATGACCACGCAGTTTGGTCCGATAGATTTACAAACATTGGAACATTTCAAACTCTCCACCCTGAGACGGTGGCTGAGGACATCTGCAGTTCTTAAGGAGATTACTGTACCGCATACTTCCCGTAAGCTATATGGGTCAATTTTAGGCTGTTATTTGGGAGGTGTGAAAATTACAGAACCATCAGTTTGATAAGTCATGGGTACATAATTTTAACACGAATTATCTACAGCAGAATGGAAAAGCTGGTAGAATCTGACCTTGGGGAAGATCAGTTTGGATTCAGGAGGAACGTAGGAACCCGGGAGGCAATACTCACTTTACGACTTATCTTAGAAGATAGATTAAGGAAAGGCAAACCTACATTTTTAGCTTTTGTAGATTTGGAGAAAGCTTTTGACAATGTTGACTGGAATACACTGTTTCAAATTCAGAATTCAGAAGGGGTAAAATACAAGGAAAGGAGAGTTATTTACAACTTGTACAAAAGCCAGACCGCAGTTATTAGACTCGAAGGGCAAGAAAGGGAAGCAATACCTGGGAAGGGAGTAAGACAGGATTGTAGCCTTTCTACGATGTTATTCAATTTGTACATCGAGTAGTCGGTGAAGGAAATCAAGGAAAAATAGAATAGGGATCAAAGTTCAGGATGAAGCAATAAAAACATTGCGTTTTGCTGATGACATTGTAATTCTGTCAGAGACAGCAGAGGACCTGGAAGAGCAGTTTAATGGAATGGACAGTATGTTGAAGAGGGCGTGTACAATGAACATTAACAAGAGCAAAACAAAGATAATAAAATGCAATCTTAGAACATCGGGCGGTGCGGAAGGAATTAGATTAGGTAACGATGAAGGTAGATGGGTTTTGTTACTTGGGTAGTAAAATAACAAATGACGGTCGCAGTACAGAGGATATAAAATGCAGAATGGCAATGGGAAGAAAAGCCTTTTTGAAAAAGAGAAATTTGCTAACATCGAATATTAATTTAAGTGTAAGGAAGTCTTTTCTGAAGGCATATGTGTTCAAATGTTTCTAGAACTTAAGGGGCTTAACTAGGGGGTCATCAGTCCCTAAGCTTACAAACTACTTATGAACTAGCTAAGACTAAGGACGGCACAAATATCCATGCCCGAGGGGGGATTCGAACCCCCGACCGTAGTGGCCGTGCAGATCGTGACTGGAGCGCCTCAGTCCCCTCGGCCACCGCGGCCGGCGGCATATGTGTGGAGTGTTGCCTTGTACAGGAGTGAAACATGGACGATAAACAATGCGGACAGGAAGAGAAGAGACGCTTTTGAAATGTGGTGCTACAGAAGAATGCTGAAGATTAGGTGGGTAGATCACATAACTAATGAAGATGTACTGAACACAATTGATGAGAAATGAAATTTTTGGCATACTTTGATTAAAAGAAGGGATCGCTTGGTAGGACACATTCTTAGACATCGAGGAATCGTAAATTTAGCATTGGAGGGAAGCGTGTGGGGTAAAAATCGCATAGGGAGACCAAGAGACGCATATAGTAAGCATTAGAGCTTATTATCAGTTCGAATTTAGTAAATTTCCTTGAAACGGAAAAGCTTCTTTCCATGAATCAGCACGGGTTTAGCAAACATCGTTCATGTGCAACTCAGCTTGCCCTTTTCTCACATGACATGACATCATGCGAGCCATGGATGAAGGGCAACAGGCGGATTGTGTTTTTCTCGACTTCAAAAAGGCGTTCGACGCGGTGCCACACTGCAGACTGCTAACAAAGATACGAGGTTCACAGATTTGTGACTGGCTGGA
Organism: Locusta migratoria; assembly: GCA_026315105.1. Classification (NCBI taxonomy): domain Eukaryota; kingdom Metazoa; phylum Arthropoda; class Insecta; order Orthoptera; family Acrididae; genus Locusta; species Locusta migratoria. The sequence continues at coordinate 871,460,119 of CM048744.1, forward strand.
AGACTTCCTAAGTAATAGAACGCAGTACGTTGTTCTCGACGGTGAGTGTTCGTCAGACGAGTGTATGGCCAGGCGTGACCCAGGGGAGTATGATACGACCGCTATTATTTTCTATCTATATAAATGATCTGATGGACAGAGTAAGTTGTAATTTGCGGCTGTTTGCTGCTGATGCTGTGGTGTATGGGAGGGTATCGTCTGTAACTGACTGTAATAGATATAGGATGACTTAGACAAGATTTCTAGTTCGTGCGAAGAAAGGCAGCTAGCTCTCAATGTAGAAAAATGTAAGGTGATACGCATGAGTAGAAAAAGCAATCCCATAATGTTCGAATACAGCATTAGTAGTGAGCTTCTTGATGCTGTCGCGTCGTTCAAATATCTAGGCGTAACATTGCAGAGCGATATGAAATGGAATGAGCATGTAAGGACAGTTGTGAGTAAGGCGGACAGCCGACTTCGGTTTATTGGGAGAATTTTGGGAAGATGTACTTCACCTGTAAAGGAGACCGCGTATAAAACGCTTGTACGACCACGTCTCTTGAGTATTGCTCAAGTGTTTGGGACCCGCAGCAGATCGGTTTGAAGGAAGACATAGAGGCGGTTCAGAGGCGAGCAGCTAGATTTGTTACCGGTAGGTTCGACCAATGCACGAGTGTCACGGAAATGCTCCGGCAACTCAATTGGGGATCGATGGAAGAAAGACGACGTACTTTTCGTGAATTTCTGTTGAGTAAATTTAGAGGGCCGGAATTTGAAGCTGAGTGTAGTACGATCTTGCTGCCGCGTACTTACATTTCGCGTAAAGATCACAAAGACAAGATCAGAGAAATTAGGGCTAGTACGGAGGCATATAGGCCTTCTTTTTTTTCCTCAGGGGAATAGGAAAGAAAATACCTAGTAGTGGTACAGTGTAACCTCCGCGACGAACCTTACGGTGAATTGCAGAGTATGTATGTAGATGTAGATTCAAATGGATGTGGGTTGTCGTTCTTATGAGTAGATGAAAAGGCTTGCTCAGGATAGAGTAGGGTGGAGAGCTGCATCAAACCAGTCTCCGGCCTGAAGGCCATAACAACAACATCTGCGATGGACTCAGTTTATCAACACGGAGTGCGTCCGTTTGGTTTCATATAGTTTCTCAGAAATGGCGACAGTAATAATCGATATATGACACTGCCCTCCGCTAGAAAGCGGTACTTGTGCTCTGGCTGGAGACGAGAGGCGGGTGGCGGCGCCTCGGTAAGGCAGTGCCCTTGCAGCGCGTCATGTCCTGTTTGCGGCCTAATCTCCCGGCCGGGTGTCCGTGGCACGCGCCGTCGCCCGATAAGAGGCGCTGCCCGTAAATACTAGCAGGTGGCGCTGGAGGTGGAGGTGGCCGCTTGTGTACACAGTCCAGCGCGCCACCGCCACAGAAACCGGGCCACCAGTGATTCACGAGATGCCCACTAGTGGGCACTGCTATCACGCGCATACAGTCTCCTCCTTATGGAGGCTGCAATACACCAAAGGAAACGCAGTAAGTTAAATGTTCAAATCTTTGTAAATCTATGGGAATTAATTGTGGTGTCGCACAAGTATGAAGTGCGCGCCACGTACTTACGCCGCGCGCCGCCATGCACGCACGGCGCGGCGATCTTACGACGTCAGCCACGAGCGCCCTCTGCTGCAACTCCGCTCGTGACCACGACTGCTGCATAGGCCACTTGGGAATCAGATAGGCACCAGTTAAGACTTGGCTATCGGATAGGCACTAGGAATCATCCGGAGGCAGGCCTCTATATAAACTATGTATCAGCATTCTGCAGTCAAGAACTATGTAAAAGTTAAGTATTACCACAACTCCATGAAATATATATCTCGTTCTAATTTACTCTAGTGTTTCTAGTTTCTGCTGTCCCACTGGCTGGTCACCTCCGTACCTGCACACGCGTGCATCCTACTTCCTGTGTCGGTCTCTCTTTACTCGGCCACCGACACCCAAGACAACCGGCGGAGGGTACCTCTACTACTACTACTACGACTACTGTGGTTACCATTACAAATACTTAAACTTAGGTAACATAACGTAAGGACAAAACACACCAGACGCACATACTGTAACGTGGCATGTTGGGATTTATTTTCATTTTCTTGCATTACTGTACCTCCCGATACCAGTGTTGCATATAATAAGTATGAATGTAATTAGTCTATTATCATTGTTAGGTTGCAAAATATTAAGACTAATTATTTACAGAAGGATGGAAAAGCTGGTAGAAGCCGACCACGGGGAAGATCAGTTTGGATTCAGGAGAACTGTAGGAACACGGAAGGTAATACTCACTTTACGGCTTATCGTAAAAGATAGATTAAGAAAAAGCAAACCTAAATTTTGTAGATTTGGAGAAGCCTTTTGACAATGTTCATTGGAATAAATTCTTTCAAGTTTTGAAGCAATCAGGAGTAAAATATAGGGAGCGTAAGGATATTTACAACTCGTACAAAAACTAGACATCTGTTGTCAGAGTTGAAGGGCATGAAAGGGATGCAGTGGTTGGGAAGGATGTAAGACACGGTTGTAGTCTTTCCCTAATGTTATTGAACAAGCTATAAAGGAAAAATCTATAAAGGAAAGCAAGGAGAAATTTTCAGAAGGAATTAAAGTTCAGGTTGATGAAATAAAAACCTTTCGTCGGAGGTTCGAAACCTCCCTCGGGCATGGGTGTATTTGTCGACCTTATTTTTAGTTTAAGTGGTTTGTAAGTCTAGGGACTGATAATGAGTGCCATAGGATGACCAACTATTGAACAATTGATGTAGCTTCGTAGGCTTTCCCGGCGCAATAGTTCTTCATAGTATCTTCGGGTTTGCTGCCAGATTTTGAAGTCAAACTGACCCAATATTTCGGCGGTACACCTGTCCGCCATCCTCAGGGGAACTGCTGCTGCTGAACTCGCCGACAACTCGCGTGCAATTTATCAGGAATGGGAGCTAGAAGTGTGCCATCACAGGCATACATGTGGTACTCTAGGGCGGAAGCGGAATGCTTACTTCGCGGTTTGTGTGAACTGTGACCTCTGGCAGGAGCAGCTGGTGCCTAAAAGGACTGGGGGCTCAGTGCTATTACTACATTATGCAGTTACCCTGCCAAGTGATTCAATAAATGAACTACAAAGTGGGTCATCTCCACTTTTTTCCCTAGTATCCGTTAATGCTAAACGTAACTTACAGTGCACAGATGACTGTCGATCAAATTTATGTTAAAATTGAGTAGTAAATAAACTGCAGAATCGTGAATATATTACTACTATTGCATGCTGATTATATATCATATCTGCCCCTCCTAGGCATTCCTGTCCAAGAAATTATTCATTATGAGCAGTTATGGCTAAACGAATTTCGTACTTGATCTAAAATTGAGTAGGTCTGTCTTCTATTTCTAAGTTGTATAAATAGCCAACAAAGGGCCAAATTAAGTTTCTTGTTTTTTGTTAGATTAGATACAGAAAAGCTAACGCAGTTTGTGCACAGCTACGATATACTCTCTTCTGCAAGAAGGAAGTCAGTACCAAGACTAAGTTAGCAGTGCACCTTTATATCCTTCAGCCAACTTTGTTGTATGAGAGTGAAACCTGAGTGGATCCAAATGACCTTATTAATAAAGTTGAGGTTACAGATATGAAAGTAGCAAGGATGATTGCAGATATTAACAGATGGAAACAATGGCAGGAAATCCATAATGAGGAAATAAAAGAAAAACTGGTCATGAAGATAATAGAACATCCGCAGCGGAGTGGCCGAGCGCATCTAGACGCTGTGCTCCGATGAGCGAGGCCGTTTCCCGTCGGAGGTTCGAATCCTTCCTCGGGCATGTATGTTTGTGCTGTCATTAGTATAAGTTAGTATATAAGTAGTTAGTAAATTTGGGACTGATGACCCCAATGTTAAGTCCCATAAGCGTAACAAACATCTGAACATTTGATTTTTAAGCAATTAGAGCTGATAGGCTTACATGGTGGGGCCATGTTACATGTATGGGCTAAATATGGTTACCTAAGAGATTCATCGGTTTGGCAATAGAAGCTGGAGTCGAGGTAGACGAAGGAGAAAGCAATTGGAGTTCGGTCAGAAATAATTTATATTATCAGTCATATCATGAGACGAGGTATCAATGTTAGCATTCAATTGATCGTGGAGGAATGTTATTAGGGGGACAATGCTTCAGACTGAACGTTGAAAGCCATCATCAGTCTCTAATGATGGCGATGTAAATGGTTTCAAAAAAATGTAAACGACATTGAAACGCGAAATTGCGGCATGTGCAGAAAAAATAGCCAAACATTTTTGACAAGTAACAATGAATAATATTACTGGTTCCACAATCGCTTATAAACACGAAGATAGGGGAAAAATAACGAGACTTCTTCCTCTTAGCCCAGAATGCGATGTCTTCAGCCAGAAGGCCATTCTCACAAATTGTGAAGGGTAACATTATTACTGATTTTAGTTTTTACACTTGATGCACCATTAGCTGACATTTAGTCATAACAAATTTTAATAAAATCTGTTTATAATAAATATTCAAAAACAACTGTGAAGCACAAATGTTGCCTTCTGGGAGACTTTGCATATGCGCAACGTAAGGTACGGGAACTAGCTACATTGTCTTGTGTTCGGTCGAATTTGTGAGTCTCCGTCGAGTAGCATAGCAGCTGGTGCCTTAATGAGAGCAAAGGTATGAGTTACGTGTGACGCTTCCCCCCTTTCCCATCTGCCGAAGGAACGCGCATACGGTAACTAAGGAGGTTCACAAAACAATCTGAACCTCCACAGCGCCACGGCACTTGATGCTTCGAAAATGCAGACAAATAATTTGACACGATTATGAAACGAAGAATGCTCGATTAAATATGCATTAATTCCTTTTTATTTCCTTGCGTTCGATGAATCATTGAACATGTAGGACTTTCACATGGTAACCTGATGAACATGTAGTAGTGCTCCACGCCTTATCGACGTCAATCAACTACTGCGGATCCGAGGGAGCAGGCGGCTTCTGAGGGGGAGACCTGGAAGAGGAAATTTCTTGTAACTCGTTTATTGGAAAATGAAAATAAATCAATCCGATACGAGACAATTCCGGGGGAAATTTGGAGGAAGAAATTGGGAGGTGGTAGCATGTGGCGTCGACAAGACGTGTCGGTGGGGACCGAGGCAGTGGGGGAGGAACCGGCTGGTGCTGACGCGAAGCGCGTCACCGATTGGAGGGGTAGTGGAGGGGGGGGGGGGGCTGGCACCTCATTTGTCCTCTGGCTGCGGGCTGTCATCTAACGCCGCGCGTTCATGCGGCAATAGCTCACTGTCTAGTTTCTGAAGGGAGGTGAAAAGCAATATGGAGTCCCTCTCCATGTGAAGGAATTGGGAAGAAAGTATCAGCTGCCAAAACAAAAGGTAAATCCCACTAGGGTGGTAAGAAATTCTCGTTACAAACTTCTAGGACTTGTAGAGGGTAGTGAGTACATGACATTTTGAGTAGGAACCCATGTCTTGAAAGGAAGTTATAAGATGAACATTAACAAGAGTAAAACGAAGGTAATGGTAATGTCAGGAAATCAGGCGATGCTGAAGGAATTAGATTAGGTAATGAGACAATAAAAGTAGTTGATGGATTTTGTTATTTGGGTAGCAAGATAACTTCTTATGGCCGAAGTAAAGAAGGTATAAAATGGAGAATGGTTTTGGGAAGAAAAGCGTTTCTAAAGAAGCGAAACTTGTTAACATCCATTATTAATTTAAATGTTAGGAAGTCCTTTCTGAAAGCATTTGTCTGGAGTGTAGCATTGTATGGCAGTGAAACGTGGACGATAAGGAGTTCAGACAAAAAGATGATAGAAGCTTTTGAAATGTGGTACTGCAGAAGAATGATGAAGATTAGATGGGTAGATCACGTTTCTGATGAGTCACGGTCTGCACGGCCACTACAGTCGGGGGTTCGAATCCCCCCTCAGGCATGGATATTAGTGCCGTCCTTAGTAGTAGCTAGTTCATAAGTAGATTGTACGTTTAGGGACTCCGTAGTTAAGTCCCATAAGCTCTACAAACATTTGAAAATTTTGAAAATCTGTCGGTGTAGCTCATGTGGTAGCATTATGACTGTCCAACCATAGGGTCGATGGTTCGAGTCCTGTCATGACAGTTCTTTTTTTCTTTGGTTCGAATACTTACACAATTTTAATATTTAATGACATTTTTTGTACGAAAAACGTGGACGATAAGGAGTTCAGACATAAATATGACAGAAGCTTTTGAAATGTGGTGCTACAGACGAATGATGAAAATTAGATGGGTAGATCACGTAACTAATGAGGAGGTTCTTAACCGAATCGGGGAGAAAAAGAGTTTCTGGCATATCCTGACTAAGAGAAGTGATAGATTGGTTGGACACATTCTGAGATATCAAGGAATTGTCAGCATTAGAAGGAAGCGTGTGGCGTAAAAATCGTAGAGGGAGACCGAGGGACGAATACAGTAAGCAGATTCAAAAGGATGCAGGTGGCCTAACGTATTCTCAGATGAAGAGACTTGCACAGGCCAGGGTAGCGTGGAGAGCTGCATCAAACTAGTCTGTGGACTGAAGACCAGAACAACAACAACAACAAGGGCCCAATTCAAGAAAGAAGCTAGTAAGAATTATTTAGATTATATGGGTCACCGAAGAAATTCCCGAAGATTGGAAAAGTGACTTAATACACCCTTTACATAAAAAAGGGGACAAACATGATGTGATAATTACAGAGGAATTTCACTTCTCCCTATCACATATAAGATATTATCATCCTGTATTCTTGAAAGATCACGAGAACTGATGAAACCCGAAATATCAGATTTCCAAGCTGGCTTCAGGCCAAACAGATCGTGCCCAGAGCAAATTCTAAACCTAAAATTAATCACAAACGAGGCAAGCCTACAGTATATAACTTTGTTGACTTCAAAATTGCCTATGACTCACTCCACACACCCACGGTATTTAGGATTCTCGAAGAAAAATGATTGGATCGGAAAATACAGAATATGATTCGGCAGACATTAACAAATACAAAATCCAAAGCGAAATTTATGGGAAAACTTGGCAAACCATTCGAGATATAATCTGGGGTTAACAAGATAATTGGTTATCGCCTTTATTCAATGTAGTTCCTGACAGGGTCATGGATAATGGGAAAATAAACTCGAAAAAGAAGATAATTGCTGGAAGCCAGTTTCATTAGGAAAATAAATAAATAAGAATTTTAAAAACCATGAATCCCCTACTATGTAGGTTGCCATTCGTATTCTCAGATGAAGAGGCTTGCATTGGGTAAGGTAGCGTAGAGAGCTGCATAAAACCAGTCTATGGACTGAAGACCACAAGAACAACAACAGACAGTCATGAGGAAGAGACACCTCAAATTCTATGGCCACATAATAGGCTTACCGAACGCATACTAACAAAAATAGTAAAATACGTAGGTTCCTTTGCTAATGGAGGAGAATGGATCCAAAATGTTAAAAAAGACTGGAATTAGCCAAAATCACGAAAGAAGAAATAGACGCAAGGAACAATTTTAGAATAAAAGTAGAAAAATGGGAAGTTGAACCAAAGACAAAAGTCCGAAGAACCGGAACAAAATGGAGCGAAGAAAGAAGAGTTAAATTCTCAGAAACAATGAAAAACCAGTGTGGGTAAATAAAAAGAACCAGAAAAACAAGAAGAAAATAAACCATAGTTACTTAGCGATGGATGCTTAGGGTTTAACGTCCCGTCCACAGCTTGGCCATTAGAGACGGAGCTAACGCTCGGAGTTTTTGGGTTAGGATGAGGAAGGAAATCGGCCGTGCCCTTTGAAAGGAACCATCCCGGCATATGCCTGGAGTGATTTAGGGAAATCACGGAAAACCTAAATCTGGATGGCCGGAGGTGGATTTGAACCACCATCCTCCCGAATGCGAGTCCAGTGCGTTACCACTGCGCCACCTCGCTCGGTATAGTTACTTAGCGTCTTCCACCCTGGGAGCTTTGCGACTGAGAATAATAGGATGTAAATAGAAGGGGCACCATAACACTGTCATGTCGCGTTCCTAAAAAGGTCACATTTGTTGAATTTTGTACCGTTATGAACGACTGTTATGTTCTGAATGAAAGAAGGTCCTGTATTCAACTGGTGAGATATGCGATTAGTCTGAACCTTGTTCACTAAACGACAATGAGGAAGCGTATCGAATGCTCGTATCATGTAAAAAGGAAGAAAACGCATACACAAAAAACCACTATGGCTCCGTGAAGTAAAGGGAGGTCATTACATAAAGGCGCAATGCGTTTAACAGTAAGAAGCAGCAGGGAGATGTATAATTTTCCTCTCGGGTAAGCGAGAAAGAGCAGCGCATTGTATACCTCTTACTCAAAAATACATAACGGAAATCTAGAATTGAATTCACAATTCACTTTTCTCCGAAGAAAGAGCGCCCCCGTCTCCTTTGCGCTCGCCGGCGCAGTAACGAATCTAATTTGGCCGCCTCTTGTGACTGCGTTAGGCGGGGCGAATTATGGCGCTTTTGTCGCCGCCGGCCACGAGATAAGGGCTAATTGAGCCATTGTGAAAGGCGGGCGGGCGATATTGAATCCCGCTGTCGGCCTCGCAGTTAAGTACTCAGGGTGTTTACCGCCGCAAACAGGACGCGCACGAACGCGGCCGGGGCAGCTACCGCGCCGCACAACAAAGCCTATTTACGGGGCTTGTCGAGGATCACGTGTGAGATATGTGAAGGTGGAGTCGCGCGAGGTGGCGGGAATAATAGGAAAATGAAGGGCGGGGCGACGAGTGTGGCGCGCGAACAATGACGCGGGAATGGAAATGGTGGGAAGCGAGGAAAAAAAATGGACCGAACATCGATGCCCGGGGTAGTCCCGGCTGGCAGCGGCTGAGGGACAGCGGAGGCGCGGGAGGAGGAAGCAATCTAGATAGGGAAACTACTCGCACAATGCGGCGGCGCGCTGAAAGGACCGCTATGAATCTATGGATTAGAAAAGGCGACGGCGTCTTCAGGGACTGGCCGGAAGATTGGGCGTCCGATAAGGGGAGGGAAACAGGAAGCGGTCGTCCAGCGAGGGGGGGGGGGGGGGGGGAGGCGGAAGGATTGCCGGCAATCCCGCGCTGAATGAAGAGCAGAGGGCGCGCCTGTTTCGCATTCGCGGCGGCGTCGCCTCGCGCAGTGGAAGACTCGTGCACTGGGGCGTAGCAGCAGTGTTTGCCAGAGGGACAACTCGTACTTGCTGTGCACAGACCTGTGGCCAGCATATGTACATCTACACTCAACAAATCACCTAACGGGATGTAGCGGAGTGTTCTTCGTGTACCATTATCGTTTCTAAATCTACATAAATACTCTGCAAATCACATTCGAGTGCCTGGCAGAGGGTTCATAGAACCACCTATACAGGGTGTTACAAAAAGGTACGGCCAAACTTTCAGGAAACATTCCTCACACACAAAGATAGAAAATATGTTATGTGGACATGTGTCCGGAAACGCTTAATTTCCATGTTAGTGCTTATTTTATTACTTCTCTTTAAATCACATTAATCATGGAATGGAAACACACAGCCGCGGTGGAGTAGCCGAGTGGTCTAAAGTGTCTCGCTGCGGAGCGTGCGGTTGCTCGTAGTGGAGGTTCGAGTCCTCCCTGGGGCATGGGTGTTTGTGTTGTCCTTAGGTTAGTTTACCTAGGTTTAAGTAGTTTGTAAGCTACAGACTGATGACCACGCAGTTTGGTCCGATAGATCTACAAATATTTGAACATTTTTGAAACACACAGCAACATAACGTACCAGCGTGACTTCAAACACTTTGTTACAAGAAATGTTCAAAATGTCTTCCGTTAGCGAGGATACGTGCATCCATCCTCCGTCACATGAAATCCCTGATGCGCTGATGCAGCCCTGGAGAATGGCGTATTGTATCACAGCCGTCCACAATACGAGCACGAAGAGTCTCTACATTTGGTACCGGCGTTGCGTAGACAAGAGCTTTCAAATGTCCCCATAAATGAAAGGCAAGAGGGTTGAGATCAGGAGAGCGTGGAGGCCATGGAATTGGTCCGCCTCTACCAATCCATCGGTCACCGAATCTGTTGTTGAGAAGCGTACGAACATGTCGACTGAAATGTTCAGGAGCTCCATCGTGCATGAACCACATGTTGTGTCGTAATTGTAAAGGTACATGTTCTAGCAGCACAGGTAGAATATCCCATATGAAATCATGATAACGTGCTCCAGTGAGCATAGGTGGAAGAACGTGAGGCCCAATCAAGACATCACCAACAATTCCTGCCCAAAAGTTCACAGAAAATCTGTGTTGATGACGTATTGCACAATTGCGTGCGGATGCTCGTCAGCCCACACGTTGATTGTAAGAATTTACAATTTGATCACGTTGGAATGAAGCCTCATCTGTACTAAAACGAGCTCTGACATGAAAATTAAGCGTTTCTGGACACATGTCCACATAACATATTTTCTTTCTTTGTGTGTGAGGAATGTTTCCTGAAAGTTTGGCCGTATCGTTTTGTAACACCCTGTATATCATTTAACTCCCATTCCATTCTCGAATAGCGCGCGGGAAGGAAGAACACTTGAATCTCTCCGTTCGAGCTCTGATTTCTCGTATTTCATTCTGTTGATCATTTCTAGCTATCTACGTGGGAGTCAACAATATATTTTCGCTTTCGAAGGACAATGTTGGCGACTGGAGTTTCGTAAATAGCCGACGCCGCTGCGATAAGCGCCGTTTTTGTAATGATTCCCATCCCAGATCCTGTATAATTTCCGTAACGCTGTCTCCCCTGTATCGTGATAATACAAAACGACCTGCCCTTCTTTGTACTCTTTCGATGTCCTCCGACAAACACACCTGGTAAGCATTCGATACTGCGCAGCGATGCTCCAAATGAGGACGGACAAGCGTAGTGTCTGTTGTCGCTCTATTAGTTCTTTTGCATCTTTTAAGGGTTCTGCCAATAAAACGCAGACTCTGGTTCACCTTTCCCACGTCATTATCTACGTGTTCTTTCCAGTTTCTCTACGGTTCAATTCTCTAATAGCTCTCGGGAAAAAAGAATACCTAAATCTTTTTTTTTCAATATACAAATGTTGGACACGAACTGCTGCTGTAGCGTAAATTGACGGTTTATTTTCGTGAAAAGAATTGCAACCAGCTGCCTTCTTGCATGTTTTTTATTTAATCCAGAACTAGTTTTCGAGCCACTGCAGGCTCATCTTCAGTGGATACTTTACAGGAACATTTATCTTCCACTAAGTGTAGGTTATGCTGTCATGTTGGTTCTGGTGACATAACTGAACTTAAGTAAGCGAGTACAGAATAAACCGGAATTAAACGTATTGTAATTTTGTGTACTTCCTGTGTTCTTATTCTAGGTGTAGCCAAGTTGTGCATTGGGCACTGACGTTTTTTAACACATTAGAGTATTTTCGCTACACTTAGCGTTAAAAAATTGTGTACTCCCACATAGTTGATAGAAGTAACGCTACCGCGAGGGAGTGGCCGAGCGGTCTGGAGCGCCACATTACGGATTGCGCGGCATTCCGCGTCGGAGGTTCGAATCCTCCCTCGGGCTTGGATGTGTGTGTTGTCCTTAGATTAGTTTAACTTAGTTTAAGTACTTTGTAAGTCTAGGGACTGATGACCAACGTAGTCCCATAGAATTACAAACATTTCACTTTTGAAGTAACTGCTTCAAAACAGAATAAATAAAACAAATTAACAGTTCTGCTGTTGGTGCATTCCATTCTACTTAAATCAGAATGGTCGAATGTATGTAAACCAAACTGCTTAGGTCATAGGTTCCTACAATTACAAATTATTTAACCTGGTATCACTCGCGCTATGAGCATTTTGCTCACTGTAATTTTAAAGCTATTAGCATTTTGTCAGTTTTGAACAGTAAAATAAGAGCTTTATATTATTTAAAAAAATTTTATTATCACAGAGGCCGATCAGCCCTCTGACTGAACGCACTTAAGGCAGCACGCCGGCATCTCTGAACTGCGGAGGAAGATGGCCAAGCGGCAAATATATGCTACGTATGTTACAAAACGTCCTGTTATTCAGCTCAGATTTCTAGTGCGAGTTACACATAATCCATCACGTAACTGTTTTAAATGACGTCGTCCATAATTTCAACATTTTATAAAGACAATGTCTCCCTCAAATGCTGCAAAGAGTACACGGGACGAGTATACAACCCTGATCAGCATATGTAGTAACGATGTTAAAGATCTGAAAAACCACTATGATAGCATATCAAAGAAAAAAGGTATAACTCCAGCCTACGTCAGTCCTAGAAATAACGGTCAAAAGTTTAGTCCTAAGGATAAGTCGGAAAGTTAGTTTTTTAAAGCTCCGGGTGTGTATAGTGCTTCTTGTGACGCCTGTTCTTTGTAATACAATGGCCATAATGTCAGGGATTTGAAGTGAGATTTAGGGAGCAAGATAGTACTTCTAGTGCTAAGTCCGCTTGGAGTGCGCACTTACAGCAAACGGGGCACACAGTCTCGGATATTTCCTGTAAACTCAAAGTACTTTGAATGGTAGTGATTTTCCGTCTTTTGCAACTACAATAACATGCGATTTTTTCACACCAGACGCGTTTCGTTTTATTGACTGTAAAACATCATCAGTGGTCTGAAATAGTAGAAATCTACAGTTTGGTTTTTGTTTAGATCGAAAACAGTTCTTAAATGGACCCTGAAAAGTAGGCCTAATGTTTGGTACTTACGGAAATTTTGTCTTCTTTTCGCTTCACATCATGAATGCCGGTCTGTTTAGTGCAATACCGCCGGTTCTTCATGTTGTGTCGTTTTCTCACTACTTTCACTGTCACTGTTTCACTGTTTATGGTTGTTTTTCACAGATCAGAAGTGTTTGTTTTTGTTTTTACTGATTCTGCTCATTGTGTTATTGGAGTGTTGCCAACCTCACAAATGTAGTTCTTTCTCAGTTTTATAATAAATTATGTTTCGATGTATTTAGTTTTGATGTAAGCAGATTGGAATAGTGGCAGAATAATACATGTATATATTTTGAAAAAATCGCATTTTATTATAGTTGCAAAAGACGGAAAATCACTACCATTCATAGTTATGAAAGCAACTACGGACATTATGGCCACACAAACGAAGAATTTTTCGCCGCCTTGTCAAGCATTTCAAAGTACTTTGTCTGAAGAAAAGGGACTATCCTAAATATTTTAGAAGAACTCTAAGCATTTCGAGCCCTGAGAAGAGCACTATTTGTTCTTATAAGATGTGATGGTTTCTTAGGTGGTAATCAGGTGGCAACATACCAATCAGAGATTAAAGAATGTATGACATAGACCGTAGCATTTTGTCAATTTGACAGTTGATCCCAAACACGTAAAACAATTAATTTTCAAAAATTTTCCATGACAGGCTGTAATACGTAGCTTGGCACTGTCAGACGAAGACAGTCGCAGAGGTTTGTTACGTTGAGATAACATTACCATAGCATACCATATGATGGAGAACGACACAGTCTCAAAAAAACCACTGTATTAAATTAAGTATTGATTAACGTAACATTACTTGAGAAACAATAGCGAATAAAGATATGAATGGAAATTTAGTGTTGAAACGTGAATTAAATCAGTCTAAGGACACTAAATTTGCCCAGTTTCCACAATTAAAGAACAAAACTGTCCAATAAATATGAATTTTAATGAGAAGAATACTTCGTTGGTACTGCTAGAGCAGGCGTGAGTAAAGTCCTTGGTTCCATTTTTGCGTGCTCAGTGCTGCCGTAGTGGAGGTAATTACGCGGGCGAGGGACCTATCGAGATAAAAAGTGAGTTATGGTTCCCTCTCCGACGAAGGGACAAAACACGCCAGTGTGATGGACTGCCGCCAATACAATTACCCCTGGCCGATCAATTTGGCTGCTCTATGGCCGATGGATTACAGAGTATTTTGAGCTCGGTACCACCACTCCAACAGTCGTCCTTTAAGCAAACTAGGAATTCTTGTTTTTAAACGATTTCGTTCTTATTTCTGTGCGGGAAACAGATTTGAACGATTGTTCAGAAACCGAGTAAACGCGCAGTAACGGATACTGCCTTCTATTTAAGCATAATACTTTGTTTATGCTGAATGTTAACTTCCATTCCATGCCCGAAACTTCTATCGTCTGCAGGTATTCTTGCTGTTTATGTAATTTTCTAGTATTATGGCGTCTCTGTATATTCCCTAAAACCTCCACAGAACTTCCAATGCTTCCGTTTCTTATGTATTACACATAGTAGTTGAAGTTACATTTGCTTCTGAAAATTTCTTACTTTCAAGCTATACATCCAAACAGATGTTCTTCCAGGAGTGCTAGTCTTGCGTGTTTGCAGGAGAGCTTCTGTGAAGTTTGGAAAGTAGGAGGCGAGGTACTGGCAGAAGTAGAGTTGTGAGGCGGCATCGTGAGTCGTGTCGGGATAGCACAGTCGGTAGTGCGCTTGCCCGCGAAAGGCAAAGGTCCCAGGTTCGAGTGCCGGTTCCGGCACACAATTTTAATCTGCCAGGAAGTTTCAGATGATGAGAGTTTTTGTGCATTCGTATTGTGTTCATTACGTGGCATTGAGTAACTGTATCTTCGGAAAATCAGGGAACATGGAATCAACTTGGATGTCGGTATGTAAGACCTTCTAGGACTCGTCGGCGAATAGATCGAGTTAGCTTTCACTTAACACTTGTTCTTGCAATAAACATGCCGCGCAGGAGTAGCCGAGAGGTCTGGAGTGCCACGTTAAGGATCGCGCGGCCTCCCGCGTCGGAGGTTCGAATCCTCCCTCGAACATGGATGTATGTGTTCTCCTTAGGTTAGTTTAAGTTGGTTTAAGTAGTTTGTAAATTTAGGGACTGATGACCAACGTAGTTTGGTCCCTTAGAATTACAAACAATTGAACATTTTGCGCTAAACATATCAATTCATACAAAGGAGAAGTTGAGTTACCAGAAACGGTAGCTCGTTTTGTACTATACCGATAGAGGGAGGAAGGAGTTTGCAGTCTGCAGTGGGTCCCCCTGTCGAAAGACATTCAGATATTATCGAATACGGTGTCTGCCTCTTGCCCTTCATCCAAAGCTGGCAAGATACGTTGCGGAGCGCGCGGTTGCTCGCCGTCGGACGTTCGAATCCTCCCTGGGGCATTGGTGTGTGTGTTGTCCTTCGGTTAGTTTACCTTAGTTTAAGTAGTTTGTAAGCTACGCAACCTTTGAATTCAGAGTCTGGCACTCTACCACTGTGCCCCACCTACATACGGAGAAATGATCATCATAACGGAGAGTTTCACTGGGTATTTCTTTCCGCGCTCTATTAGATAAGTGAATAGTAGATAATTGGTATGAAGGGGGTTCGATGATCTCTCCGGCAGGGAGTTAGATGTTATTTGCAAACTACCCCGTATATAATTATGTATATTTGGAGTTTACTGCAGCCGTGTTAGCGTGTGCGCGGATCTGCTGGTGGGAGTGCTTCCACCTCTGACACTTCCCGCTTGTGTCGGCGTCGACGGATGCGAGAAAAAGCCGACCTCGAGCTCAGGAACGGCCAAACTGTTGTCTCTGGCCCCGAAACGTCAACGCGCGTCCTTTCATCGGCTGTTTCCGCCGTGTGTTTAGAGCTTCTCCCTGAGGCATCTCGCGCCGAGATGACGGCCACCGTAAACCAGCGCCAGTCAGCGAGGCGACGAGGAGCTGCCGAGAGTCCATCAGCCGGGGGGGATGTTCAGCGGCTGACAGACGGCTAACAATGTGCGAGGCGGTGGCGCGCGGCGCTGAGCGACGCGTCACAGCGAAATGGTGCCACACTGCTCTAGCAGCCGAGGTGCTAAAAAGATGTTCAAATGTTTGTTAAGCTTATGGGACTTAACTACGGGGTCATCAGTCCCTAAACTTACAAACTACTTACGAACTACCTTATACTAAGGACGGCACAAATATCCATGCCCGAGGATGGATTCGAACCCCAGACCGTAGTGGCCGTGCAGACTGTGACTGGAGCGCCTCACTCCCCACGGCCACCGCGGCCGGCGAGGTGCTTTAGGAACTGCTGCACACCCACTACTTACAAACCGTACTGTCGACACTTACACTTCTGGCCATTGCTACACCACGAATATAACGTGCTACAGAAGCGAAACTTAACCGATGGGAAGAAGATGCTGTGATATGCAAACTATTAGCTGTTCAGAGCATTCACACAAGGCTGCCGCCGATGGCGACACCTACAACGTGCTGGCACGAGGAACGTTTCCAACCGATTTCAGTTGACCGGCGTTGCCTGGTGAAACGTTGTTGTGATGCCTCGTGTAAAATGTTCAAATGTTTATAAAGTGTATGGGACTTAACTACGAGGCCATCAGTCCCTAAACTTACAAACTACTTATCAACTACTAACGAACTAGGTCGGCACAAATATCCATGCCCGACGGGGGATTCGAACCTCCGACCGTAGTGGCCGTGCAGACCGTGACTGCAGCGATGCCTCGTGTCAGGACGAGAAATACGTACCATCACGTTTTCAACTTTGATAAAGGTCGGATTGTAGCCTATCGCGATTACGGTTTATCGTATCGCGACATTGTTCAAATGTTCAAATGTTTGAATGGTTTATGGGACTTAACTACGGAGTCATCAGTCCCTAAACTTACAAACTACTTATGAACTACTTACGAACTAGGACGGCACGAATATCCATGCCCGAGGGGGGATTCGAACCCCCGACCGTAGTGGCCGTGCAGACCGTGACTGGAGCGCCTCAGTCTCCTCGGCCACCGCAGCCGGCTCGCGACATTGCTGCTCGCGTTTGTCGCGATCCAATAACTGTTAGTAGAATATGAAATCGGTGGGTTCAGGAGGGCAAAACGGAACGCCGTGCTGGATACCAATAGCCTCCTATCAGTAGCAGTCGAGATGACAGGCATCTTATCCGCATGGCTGTAACGGGTCGTGCAGCTACGTCACGAACAGTTTGATGACGTTTGCAGCAGCATTGACTATCAGCTCGGAGACCATGGCTGCCGTTATTCTTGACGCTGCACAGACAGGAGCACCTGAGGTGGTGTACGCAATGAAGAACCTAGATGTACGAATGGCAAACCGCCATTTTTTTGGATTAATCCAGATTTCGTTTACAGCATCATTATGGTCGCATCCGTGTTTGGCTACATCGCGGTGAACGCACATTGGAAGCGTGTATTCGTCATCGCCATACTGGCGTATCATCTACCGTGATGGTATGGGGTGACATTTGGTCACACGTCTCGGTCACCTCTTGTTCGCATCCACGGCACTTTGAACAGTGGCCGTCACATTTCACATGTGTTACGACCCGTGGCTCTACCCTTTATTCGATCTCTGCGAAACCCTATATTGCAGCAGGATAATGCACGACCGCTGTACGGGTCTTTCTGGATACGGAAAATGTTCGACTGCTTCCCTGGCCAGCACATTCTCCAGATCTCTCACCAATTGAAAAGGACTGGTCAGTGATGGCTGAGCAACTGGCTCGTCACAATACGCCAATCACTACTCTTGATGAACTGTGGTATCGTGTTGAAGCTGCATGGGCATCTGTACCTGTACACGCCATCCAAGCTCTGTAAGACTCAATGCCCAGGCGTATCTAGGCCGTTGTTACAGCCAGAGGTTGTTGTTCTGGGTACTGACTTCTCTGGGTCTATGCGCCCAAATTTCGTGAAAATGTAATGTCATTTCTAGTACAATATATTTGTCCAATTAATACCCGTTTATCATCTGCATTTCTTCTTGGTGTACCAATTTTAATGGCCAGTAGTGTATAACAATACAGTAAGGTGGTTGTGTTGTCGCGGTGGCCGAGGGGACTGAGGCGCTTCCGTCACGGTCTGCACGGCCACTACGGTCGGGGGTCCGAATCCCCTCTCGGGCATGGATATTTGTGCCTTCCTAGTTCGTAAGTAGTTCATAAGTAGTTTGTAAGTTTAGGGACTGATGACCCCATAGTTAAGTCCCATAAGCTTTACAAATATTTGATCATTTTGGTTGTGTTGTTAGTTTACCCCTAACAAGCTAGCACCATGTTATGAACTCAAGCTAGGCGGGACAGCCGAATCAATCGCTAGCAGGCGTTATACCGCGACAAACACTATAAATAAACTAAGTATTTTCGAGCCTAATTTGGACCTTCTTTTACAAAGAAGTATTCCTACGCCGGCTCTTAATTGTTCGGGGATCGTCTTTTAGGAACCATCTAGGCGACTCGCCAGTCAATCTCGCATCAACCAAGCAAACGATAGCCTCGTGGAAGACTCAGAAGGCCGGCCGCGGTGGCCGAGGGGACTGAGGCGCTCCAGTCACTGTCTGCACGGCCACTACGGTCGGGGGTTCGAATCCCCCCCTCGGGCATGGATATTTGTGCCGTCCTTAGGATTAGCTAGTTCATAAGTAGTTTGTAAGTTTAGGGACTGATGACCCCCGTAGTTAAGTCCCATAAGCTATAAAAAACATCTGAACATTTGAAGACGCAGAAGAAGAAGAAGAAGAAGAAGCCCGTTACGGAAGAAGTCACCGGAGACCATAGCACGCCATACTGTGGAACCACTCCGACTGCTCCAATGGACCTCTGTAACCACCGTCGCAGCAGCCACCATTGTAAATAATGTAGAAGAAGTTTATTTGTAATAGGTTAGTTCTTTAACAAGACGGTTGTGTTCACAATAGTGAAAAAAGTCATGGTATAGCGATATGTACATGGCGGTGGTATCACGTTACAAGGTACAAAAGTCAGTTGATAGGGGTGTCTCGTTTACTCCGATGATCCACGTGACAAATGTTTACGACGTGATTATGGTCGCATGGTGGGGAAGCACAGACTACTAAGGAGGAATTTACACTCTGGGAAAATGAAAAGGGAACACCACGAATTTATGGACACAGCAGAGGGAAATTTTATAGGCATATTGGTGAGAATGCATACAACACAAGTTTACACAGACAGAGCCGTGCGGACGTGAGTACAGTCACCAGAGCGTGCGCAATGGCGACGCTAATACTGTGTATGCTCTCCCATGGAGACGATCGTAGGCGTTCCAAATGTAGACTTGGGGAATGGCTTGCCCTTCAATTTCCACCTGGTGCTTCATTTGGGACTGGTTTTGTGCTGGTTGTGCAGACCTCACAAGATTCCGTTTCATCCGGTTCCAGACATGCTCAATAGAAGTCGTATCTGCGGATCGGGGTGACCAAGGTGGTTGACGTACATCTTGAAGAGCATGTTCGGTGGTGCAAGAAGCCGCGGTGGAGTAGTCGAGCGGTCTAAAGCAGCTCGCTGCGGAGCGCGCGGTTGCTCGCCGTCGGAGGTTCGAGTCCTCCCTGGGGCGGTTAGTGTACCTAGGTTTAAGTAGTTTGTAAGCTACGGACTGATGACCACGCAATTTGGTCCGATAGATTTACAAACAAACATCGTGTAAGAAAAATTTACAAAGGGAAACAAAGAAACCACTGTAGATATCATAGTGCTGCAACAGATGTTGGTACAGAGCTCTCCAGATTTTGTTTGGAAACGCAGAAAACAAGAAGACTGACATATTCAAATGATGACAGTATCGTTGTACCTATGAAAAGAAAACGTGCTCACCTTAGACTGACAAGTGACAAGGCGCGGAATCTTTACCAAACCACACCCACCGGTCGCCACTGCCTGCACTGTTAAATCTGCAAGATTTTACTCTAAATTGAAGCCGTTAAGCACTCCTGTATAAGACACGAGAAACACGAATAAAATATTCTGAGAAACGAGTTACAGCTTAAGATAATATACACCATTCCTACTTCTCAAAGTTTCATTTTCATCTGACTAAAGAAAAACAAAGCCACAGATTCGTTTAATAGCACGAGGCAGAGAGCATCACTGGCGCTCCGACTGAAATTTCACGCCTGAGATGCCTGCGTGAGAATAAAGAAGCTTCGCATTATTTCCCTCTTCGTGATGTTCCGCCGTAACATTCGGCGAATTCCTGCGGAAATTCAGAAACACGAAGCCTCCAGTAATAACAACATGTTCTGAGGATAATCTGCCCCCTTGATGGAAGAAGTAAAGGAAACTTTCCTCCTTCATAACCCAAACACGCTAGGCTACACGTTCACCGTAAAAAAAAGAAAAGTTTTATTAATCGAAGTTCACAGTCGTGAACTTGGGCGGACATCACAAGCGCGCGATGTACCGCCGAAGCGGCTATAAAAGAACGCTGCGCAGAAATTTACGGCGAACGGCTACCTATACTGCTCTGACGAAAAATTACTTTCTCCCTAGAGGCATCACCTTTCCGTTTTCCGGGTAAGCACTTATTTCTGGCCTTAAAATATCAGAACATAAGGGACTAGCGCGTCAGAGAAAATCTTCCGTGAAAAGTTTTGTTTATAAATGCAGTAAGTATCTCTTAATTGGTTATGTAACGTACGGTGGACGAACTCACTGTATTGTCCACAATAAAACTACTGTTTTGGATTCTGGGAGAATTTTTATCAGGCATTTAATGCAACTGATATCTTATTTCGAAACTTATTTGTTACGTTGTCTACTGTCAGACGTAGAGAGAAGTCGGGATCGTTTTGCGTTATACTAGTAGTTTCGAAACACGCTGGGAGAGAGAAAGGAAAAGAATAGGAAAGAAGAGGTTTTTTTTGTTGTGGATTACTGATTCAGTGGATAGTCCAATTACAGGGACTGAGATTGCAAAAACTGAAACATTGGTATTGAAAGAGTGTAATAATAAATATTTTAAATAATGACGAATGTGTATGTTATAATAAATATTTTGCATAAATATGGGTCGTGTATATTAAATGTCTGTTTTATGGAACAATCTGCGTGTATGTGTCTGAATTATGATTATTATCACAGTTAATTGCAACAGACAGATGTCGAGACCGAGTATAAATATTTCCAATTGCTGGTAAACTTTTTCTCTCTTCGAAATGTTACAGCAAATCGTTCGTTAAACTTCTCTATTACAGAAAAGTGATTCCTAGAAGGATGGGTGTGTTCTGCCTAGTTTAAGCAATCAAAAAGAAAATATCAAAGTCATGTAATCACAGAAAAGTCACTGTCTGCATACTTCCTACGATTTTTTTCAAAGATTGGCCCTGCGCAACGAATAGATGCACAATAACTACTGTTATTGTGGTCTTCAGTCTGGTAGCTCACCACCCTACTCCATCTCCTCACAAGAACGACAACACTCATCCATCTGAACCCGCCTACTATATTCATCTCTTGATCTCCCTTCACGATCATTACCTCACACGTTTCTCTTCATTGCTAAACTGATGATTCCTTTATGTATAAAAATGTGTCCTATCAATCGAACCCATCTTTTCGTCAAGGTAAGCTAGAAATTTCTTTCTTCCCCAATTCTCCTCAATACCACCTCATGCGGTCTGTAGTAGCACCTCATTTCAAACGCTTCTATCCTCTTCCTGTCTAACGTATTTATCGTCCTCCCCAGAACCACTATGTAATATAAATAACGTAAATCATGAAAGTATAAAAATGCTCACTTGCCCTCGCTGTTTTAGAAACCATCGCTTCAAACTTAACATGTAATGCTATAATGTACAAACATCTATGAACAGTGAGGTGCAATACTGCGCTACTAAAAGATTAATCTGAAAAGTGATTCACTGCCATTTAACAATACTTTCAGCCAATCGTAACTTACAATCTCCGGTTGCAAAAATGGTAAGGCTGAGATACTCTTTACAAAGAGTTTGGAGTTTCTTAAAGAATAAATGATATCGGGTAAAGACATTAGAATACTTCCGTATTAAGTTCGTCACCACAAGCTTTTATTTCGATGCCACCTCATATTCCAATACTGAACGAAATAAAGAGTTCTTGCTTCTGTGCTATTCCAGGCAGAAATTCATCAACATGAACTTCAAATCATGACCAACATATTCATATGTTTCCAATACAAGAACTTTATCGACTTGTGTAACTCCATCCATCGTTCTACATCTATATCTGCATGGATACACCGCAAATCACATTGAAGTGCATGGAAGAGGGTTTATCAAACCACTTTTATGATATTTCTCTATAGTTCCACTCTCTAATAGCACGGAAAAAAGGATGACCTAAATCTGGTTTCTATCTGATTTCTCTTATTTTATTATGATGGTCATGTCTCCCTATGTAGGTGGGTGCTAACAATATATGTTCGCATTCTGAAGAGAAAGTTGGTGAAAGGAACGATGCAAATAGATCTCGCCGCAACAAATAATGTCTTTCTTTTAATGATTTCCACCCCAACTCGTGCATAATTTCCGTGACATTCTCTCCCCTACATCGCGATAATACAAAATCAGCTGCCCTTCTCTGAATTTTCTCTACATCGTCCATCAGTCCCTCCTGGTGTGGCTCTAACATTACGCAGCAATACTGCAAAATAGGACACACAAGTGTAGTGTAGGCAGTTTCTTTAGTACAACTGTTGCATCGTCTAAGTGTCCTGTCCATGAAAGGTAGCCTTTGGTTCGCCTTCCGTGAAATATTTTCTATGTGTTCTTTCCAATTTAAGTAGTTCGTAATTGTTACTCCTAGGTATTTAGTTCAATTTACGGCCTCGACATTTGACTGATTTATCGTGTAACTGATATCTACAAACAGTTTCACTGCAATCGCACTATATTATTCCTGTCTCTACACCATTTCTCCTCACTCTCAAGTAACCAGAAACGCGCAATAGTGCCGGGCCTCCAGCGATGTTAGAACACCGTCTCCAAAGATGAACTAGCTCTGTTGTTACCAACATATCTAAACGTAAAACGAAAGCAGGCATACAAACAAGATTTAATGCCTCTTGGTGGAGTTTCGGCCACATGTCTGGATAAGGGAAGTACAGCTTATTTGTTCTACATGAGCCAAAAGTAGACGGAAAAATAGTTACCATTTGGGCAGCCAACTTTAAAAGGGATGATATCCAACTGCAGTTGACGCCTGCTCCGGACACCGCCACCGTCCACCAACAAGGTGCCAAAGGCCTGAAGATCGTTCTATAGAACCGAAACCGGATGCCAGCAATAAACGCAACAAATTGCGAGCTAGACTGTCTTATTTTAATTATTAAATTTTTTAAGATCGCATTAAAAAAAAAAAAAAAAAAAAAAAAAAAAAAAAAAAAAAAAAAAAAAAAAAAAAAAAAAAAAAAACCTTTCAATAATGAACGATATCCAGACTGCGCTTTGCTGGATTTCAGTCGGTGTCCAACTACATGGTTTACTAAAAGACGGGCAACTTTTAAGCAAGTTTTCTGCCGAAAGGCGCAGCTTTCTCTTCTTTTTTTGGCCCACTTTAGGTTACGGTAGTAACACTAAAAAGGGTCTTTGCGATCGTCTTTTGACAGCTCGAAATTTAAATGAAAATAACAGCTTAACTACTCATCTCACACGAAAATTGAATAACCGAATTTGTAGAGGAGAAAATTCCCTACAACTTTGCATTTTTACGTCTTTTTTCATATCTCGTAGCGTTTCAAAGATATTTGCAAAAATAACGGCGATTTTGGGATGTCTGTCTGTCTGTCCGTAAGGTGTTCCCTGTTTTTTAGACGAACCGTTCAACCGATCAGCACCAAATTTTACAGACATAATTTTAGGCCACCAGAGACCAGAACCTCCCTTTTTCAAATTTTTCGGAGAAGAAATACGTTAGTAATACAAAAAAAAAAAAAAAAAAAAAAACCGTTTGTAATGTAATTTTAATTGCAAATAAACGGTTCATCCGACTCGAAAACTGAATAACCGAATTTATAGAGGAGAAAATTCTCTACAACTTTGTTCCCTTGTGTTTTTCTTCATATCTCGTATCGTTTGAGAGATATTTGCAAAAACAACGGAGATCTGACACTCTCCATTGAATTATCGAAACCCAGCCGTTCAGAGATGTCACGTGACATTCCTCGCCCAGAACTCTCTCTGGCATATGCCATCTTGCGTTGCGTATTTGATGATTTTCTTATTGTAACATACACGTTGTCATTTCAAAGCACTGGCGGACTGAATAATTAGCAAAAACACATCGTTCTTCCTATGATAAATGATAATCTAGTGTCTACAAATGCCATATTAGCATCATTTAACAACAGCCATTAAAGTATGAACCTAAAAGGCACAACTTTTGGGTGATAGCCGTGGCGTAGTGGGCAGGGCATTAGACTATGACACTGAAGGTCAGTGGGTCGGAACTCGCCACTACTTAATTTTTTTTATTTCCTAAAAGGGTTTCAGACACTGTTATTAATTAAACTTTTATTATTTAGATTATTTTTCGTTCTCCCGCAGTGTGGAGTATGTCTTTGATTGACATGTTTAATACCACAATAATTATAAATTATTTTAACACTGCTTTAAACTTTATTGACTCACTATAAGCTTATTTCGGCCTTAGGCCATCATCAGGTGTTCTGTAATACAAGTAATATAGAAGAGTTGTTACACATATTCTTATAACATAATTACATAAATTTTTACAAAGTTTTACTTACATTACTTATAATATTGTTGTTATTTGTTTGCTGCTCAATTGATTATAGAAGCTAATGTAATACTTATCTGTATATGTGCAGCAGCACTGGTTATATGATTAGATTTTTTATCAGTTTTTCGTAGTGGCAGCATCCAACGATATTATAAGTTTACATGGTTACCAGTAATTTATACATTAACAACTTTGGTTTATTGGTTTTTGTATTGAAGTTTTACTATGGATTTGGAACCTTTGGTGTTTATCCAATGTCTTGTTTGTTTATAATGTAAATAAAAGTTTCGATGTATGATTTTATGTTTGAGTTCGGTTTGTTCATTTAGTACATCGTTCTGGTTGTTGTGTATATGTGGATATAGTTCGATTTCCTCGAGAATATTCATTTTTGGCCCTTTTTGTATAATGTGTAAAATTTTTAAGGCTTCCTCTAAAGGTTTTACATCGTGTTTTCCGTGATTAAATGTTGATAGAATTTAGATGGATTATTTTCACTGTCTCTTGTGTGTTCTTTGTATCTAGCTTGAAAATTCCTGCCACTTTGGCCTATATATGATTTCTGACAGGTGTTACACGTCATTTTGTAGATACCCGGATTATTGTATTTTAGTGTGTATCTGGCTCCTTTAAAAATTTTATGGTTCAAAACAAGCATTATACAATTATACAAAAAGGGACAAAAATGAATATTCTCGAGGAAATCGAACTATATTCAAATATACACAACAACCAGAACGTTGTACTAAATGAACAAATCGAACTCAAACATAAAAATACATCGAAACTTTTATTCACATTATAAAGAAACAAGACATTGGATAAACACCGAAGGTTCCAAATCCATAGTAAAACTCCAATACAAAAACCAATAAACCAAAGATATTAATGTATAAATTACTTGTAACCATGTAACCTTATAATATCGTTGGATGTTGCCACTACACACTGCCACTATGAAAAACTGATAAAAAATCTAATCATCTAACCAGTGCTGCTGCACATATACAGATAAATATTACATCAGCTTCTATAATCAATTGGGCAGCAAATAAACAACAACAATATTATAAGTAATGTAAGTAAAACAATGTAAGAATTTATGTAATTATGTTATAAGAATATATGTAACAACTCTTCTATATTACTTGTATTGCAGAACACCTGATGATGACCTAAGGCCGAAATAAGCTTATAGTGAGTTAATAAAGTTTAAAGCAGTGTTAAAATAATTCATAATTATTATGGTATTAACATTTAGATTATTATTTTGGTCCGAAATGTTCGCAAAAACTTATAAAACTACGAATGTAAAAATACGTCAGTGCGATTTTTTTTTCTTTGGATGCTTGCTCCAACGAAACTGTTAGTTCTAGTCGTAAACAACATCACAGCGCGACAGATGTCACTGCGTGCAGCCGGAACCTGATTATCGGGGTCTGGACTGAAGTTAGAGCGAGCAGCTGGAGAGAGGGCGTTCCGCCTCAGTGGAGGCCAAAGAGCCGCCGACGCCGCGGCTGACGGCTGAGGGCCGATCAGCAAAAACGCCGGTCTCCAGGCCTGAGCCGCAGCCGAGCCACTGAATGGCGTCACGGCCAATATTTCACGTGGGGCCACGTGGCGGCCTGGCCACAAAAGCCGCCAAACCCCGCGGCTGCTCTGAGTCACCAGGCAGCGCGACCGATTTTTTTTTCTTCAAATCGGATCTCATGCCAGACTTTTTCTTACCTACAAATAAAATCTGCAGGACAACAGGTCTCGGTCGAATAGTAAAACTATCCCTCTAACGTTTCCAGACGCGGAAGGAGTCATCGGAAATAAAGCGGAAAACTGCAACCAGAAGTCCTACTCTTTTTATTTATTTATTTATTTTTATTTTTCTCGATGCAACAATGTTTAAGAAGTACCATCGTCCTTCAGGCGTTAAGCTGCAGACTGCTAACGAAGATACGAGCTTATGGAACAAATTCACCGATTTGTGACTGCCTGGAAGACTTACTAACAAGAAAAGTACTTTGGCTCGAACAAACACATATACATCAAAATCGTACGCGTGATAATGGAAAGGTCCCTTATTGCACTACTGACACTCCCGCATCTGCAAAACTCTGCAGTCGTCCGTTAGAGGCCTCTGCGTGTGCCTTGCCCCATTGCACTTTGACCTGTCGGTTCGCCAGTAGGGACGGTGCAGTGTGCCTCCGAAGTTGCGTTTTGTGACATTTGTGTGGTGAAGCGTCAGATGGAGCGGCGACTGATAATCAATCCTGCTAAAGCATTGCGATTGGTTCAGATGAAGTTACGAAGAACCCCTCTTCGTGAAGATGGTATTAGTGTAGAAAATGAATCATTCCCATGCTTTCTCTTATCTGTTATGGTACAGAAATATGAGCATAAGTTAGATACTGTTTTAACACTAACACATAACGATGATAATATGGATGATGACGAAGAACTCATTGCCAGCGGTAGTGCTACGGTAAGTGCGGGAAGAGGCGATGGAAGCAGTGGCAGTGAATACCAACAGTCTTTCGGGAAGAAGGTTAAAGTTGCTACTATCAGCACGGCTTTTGATGACAGTTTACTAGAGAACATGTACGTTGATTATTACATAAGTTATAGTTAAGATATCTGCATTACGTATGGCGTCTACAATTACATCTACAGTATTATCTAGAGCATGATTGCAAAGTTTTGCATAAAAACGACACACACCAGCACATTGAAGTGTACGTAGAGATACTGTAACCAAACGTTCATACAGATATGTTTGTTGGAGCCCAAGTACTTTCCTTGTAAGTGATAGAACACAGTACGTTGTTCTCGACGACGAGTGTTCATCAGAGACGAGTGTATCGTCAGGCGTGCCCCAGGGGAGTGTGACAGGACCGCTATTATTCTCTATCTATATAAATGATCTGATCGACAGAGTAACTTGTAATTTGCGTCTGTTTACTGATAATGCTATGGTGTATGGGAGGGTGTCGTCTTTAATTCAAATGTTTGTACAGCTTATGTGACTTAACTGCAGGGTCATCAATCCCTAAACTTACAAACTACTTATGAACTGACTTAGACTAAAGACAGCACAAAAATCTATACTCGAAGGGGGGATTCGAATCCCCGACGGGGAACGGCCTGGAGCATCGGAGCACAGCGCCTGAATCCGCTCGGACATTCCGTCGCGAACGTCTTTAATTGACTGTAAAAGAATACAGGATCACTTAAACAACATTTCTAGTTGGTGCGCGGAGCGCGCGGTTGCTCGCCGTGGAGGTTCGAGTCCTCCCTGGGGCATGGGTGTGTGTGTGTTTGTCCTTAGGTTAGTATACTTAGGTTTAAGTAGTCTGTAAGCTACGGACTGATGACCACGCAGTTTGGTCCAATATATTTACAAACATTTGAACATTTCTAGTTGGTGCGAAGAATCGCAGCTTGCTCTCAATGTAGAAAAATGTAAGGCGATGCGTATGAGTAAGAAAATCAATCCCATAATGTTCGAATGCAGAATTAGTATGCAGTCATGTCGTTCAAATATTTAGACGTAACATTGCAGAGCGATATGAAATGGAACGAACATGTAAGGACAGTTGTGAGTAAGGTGGACAGCCGACTTCGGTTTATTGGGAGAATTTTGGGAAGATGTACATCAACTGTAAAGGAGACCGCGTATAAAACGCTTGTACGACCACATCCTGAGTATTGCTCAAGTGTTTGGCACCCGCAGCAGATCAGTTTAAAAGAAGACATAGAAGTAGTTCAGAGGCGATCAGCTAGGTTTCTTACTGGTAGGTTCGAAAAATGCGCGAGTGTTACGGAAATGCTCCGGGAACTCAATTGGGGATCGCTGGAGGAAAGACGACGTTCTTTTCGTGAATTACTGTTGAGGAAATTTAGAGGGCCGAAATTTGAAGCTGAGTGTAGTACGATCTTGCTGCCGCCTACTTACATTTCGCGTAGTGATTACAAAGACAAGATAAGAGGTATTAGGGCTCGTACGCAGGAATATAGGCATTCTTTTTTTCCTCGTTCTATTTGGGAATGGAATAGGAAAGGAAATGCCTAGTAGTGGTACAGTGTACCCTTCGCCACGCACCTTACGGTGGCTTACGTAATATGTATGTAGATGTAGAACATACGATTACACATTAACTTTATTTATAGGAACAGTAACATTTGGGGTGAAAATCCAAGATCCCCATAATAGAGTTCATATGGTACCCCCCCCCCCCCCCCTTGTTGTCTTTAAACAAAATCAATTGTAATTTATAAACATAACATAGTTATTTACGAACTGAACAATGTTATTAACGAACCCAACTTTGTAATTTTACAACATTACAAAATAACAGCCGACCGCGGTGGCCGATGAGACTGAGGCGCTTCAGTCACGGTCTGCACGGCCATTACGGTCGGGGGTTCGAATCCCCCTCGAAAATGGATATTTGTGCCGTCCTTAGTCTTAGCTAGGCCATAAGTAGTTTGTAAGCTTAGGGACTGATGAACCCGTAGTTAAATCCCATAAGTTCTACAAACATTTGAACAAAATAACTATTATAAATAGAACTGTCTTGTGCAATAACAATAAAATTAATTGAATTTTCCGTAGGTGCTTGACAGAACATGATACTAACAACAAAAAGGGACAACTTCCTAATGTTCTGCAAAACTTATTTATTCGTCACAAATCGGGTTTCGGCTTTTAAGGCCATCATCAGGTGACAACTGACTGTATTAAACACGTTTTCAAAGAAGTTACAAACATATTACGATTTACAAGGATGTTATGACAGAAAATCGAGGGAAGTACATTACAACTGCATGTTGATGAGCGTTATTAACATGTATATAAAAATATGATAAGTATACGTAAAGGATGAAAACTGACATGATTATTTTGAAAAGGAAAGTTGGAAACTAAAACTTATTTCAGTAGAGGTGCAAAGGGAAACTGGGTCTGATCGTTTAATACTAAACTGCAATCCTCAGCCAAATTATTGTTGATTTATCCAGTAGTATCATCCAGTAGTATCCAGTAGTATCATCTTTCTGCTTCTCTTCAGGGAATGTAGGTTTTCACAGTGGACATCGTAGTAGTTTATTTTGCACTAGCTGAAAGCCCGTCGTTGCCTGGGTATTTATTTCTTCCTGCCATTTTGCGGGTGTATATTCATTTGTACAATGGATGTATGTCTAAAATCTCTTGGGAATACAGTTAGTAGTAAACAAGTAATAGATTACAACTTTGTGCGTGATGTGGCGCTTTTCGATGAACGTTACTGTTTACGTGCTCATATCTCAAGAACTACATGTCGTACTGTGATACAATTTAGAAAGTACACTCAACTTTATGTGTGTATACTGTCTGTAAAATTTCCGGTCGCTACAATTTATAGTGTAGAAATTATGAATTGTAACGTAATACCGAAAGCCGTAGTTTTACCCCCTAAACAGCGGAAAAGTAGTAAGCGAGAAACTTTTTTCCTTTTATCATTTTACTATGGTTGCCAGCGATAAAAAGTTTAATAAAGGTTTGAAATTATGTATTTTCAACACATCGCAGAATTATTATAACATCGAAACTTCTGAATTTACAAGATCAATATTAAACTATTCGTACAATAAAGATTTTAATTCTGTTTTAAATATGAAAAACTAGTTAGTGTAATAGCAATACAAATTCTTTAACATTAAACGTACTCACAAAATCCGCGTTTGAAATATGACATCGTAACTAATGCTTTTTTTTCTTTAGCCGAGAAATACGATGCCATGACTTGTAGAACGTCACCGGGAGAACACAGTCTTTTCTGTTTCATTACAACTGGTAATGAGTTGCGTTATACACGTCTAGCGCAAAAAATGCGTACTACAAAAGCTGCACTTACATCAATGTTATTTCCGATTGTATTTATTTCTTAATTGAGTTATTTCTTATTGAAGCAGTAAGGTAGGAGATAACTGCAGGAGCCATTCCTTATTTCCTGCACGTGGGTATCCGATTGCATGACCTGACTTTTGTGACACGGGTTCCGTCGCTGTATTTTCTTTAAAAAAAAAAAAAAAAAAAAAAAAAAAAAAAAAAAAAAAAAAATTCCTCTCGTCCCGTCTTACCGGATGAATAGAAAGCGTAGGGGGAAACTGGAACGTCAAAGAGAGAAGCGTGGCGCTCATCTCTGTAATGCCGGTGCAGTATGGATGGGGGCGGAGGACAGGAGAAAGATTTAATTTATTTTTCACATCTGGCGGAATATTAAAGAACACAGAGCGCGAGGAATGGAATCCGTGCGGCGGCGGTGGCGGAATTTCATCGCTGCGGCAGACACGGTCGCATATCGGAGGCGCGCTTTTCCGATACGCAAACTCGCCCCCCTAGCCACGGCGGCTGCGTTGATTCGGGTGCTCCACAATGGAGAGGGTAGAGGGTAGCGGAGGCGCCCCGCGGCTATGAATATTTCACAGGTGTCCCAAGGAGGCGCTCTGATTAAATCCAAACGCGACCCTTGTTTATAAGACGTCGCCGCCAGGGGCAGTAATATCGACAAGCGGCCGGGCCGGTGTTATTGGAATTTCCATCAATGGCCGACACATTCTTGGCTGTCACTTGGGGAACAAGTTTATGGCACGGTCTGCAGGGGGGGGGGGAGGCAGAAATGCAGAGGGCTAGAGTGACACTGGTCGTGCTATGGCATTCTTGGCTGATGCGTCTGTGGTTTGCAAGACACCTAATGGCGTGTGGTGTACAGTGGCTAATTCACGATTTTGGTCTAGGAGAAGGGGCTGAGGTCATATAAATTTTGTGGCATCGCACCTGATAGGTCTACTGATGTCTGAAGAAAATGTTGTTGGATGTCCCGTGAAATATCACATATATATTTTTAAATTGTTAATAAAAATTAGCAAAGAAGAACTGCAGTTTAAAAATTATTTGAATGATTATTTATGTATCACGTCCAGTTTAACGTCAATGTTAATAAACTTCAGAGAAACTTTAGAATTAACTCATGTAAAAAAAATTACCGACAGTATTCTGAAAGTCTTCTTATTGTTGATTGCTTCATCACATCTCAGGTCATTATGTGGTTTACTTTAAGGCCTAAGTAATAAACTAAGACGAAGCCTCTTCACTCTTGAGAAAGATCTGTATTTTTCTAAAAACATTTACATCACAACTGAAAGTTCACAAAAAAAAAAAAAAAAAAAAAAAAAAAAAAAAAAAAAAAAAAAAAAAAAGAAAGCGAGACGAGACAGCTCATCACTTCTAACTACTCGAGAAGACAAGACAAGACAAGACTGACCGGTAATTAACAAGCAAAGATACTGCTCTTCCACTTTTTTCTTATAGTTCCACAGATGAATTTTTTTCTTCACAACATTAATTAATAATTGTCTATTATTATTATTTTTAATAATAAAATATGAAATTAAAATAGAAATTCACTTCTTACTGTTCTGATACCCCAACACTCCATCCCTGGTAACAGCACATCCGATTTGTGCTGTTTTCGCCGGCCGCGGTGGCCGAGGGGACTGAGGCGCTCCATTCACGGTCTGCACGGCCACTGCGGTCGGGGGTTCGAATCCCCCCTCGGGCATGGATATTTGTGCCGTCCTTAGTGTTGGCTAGTTCATTAGTAGTAGGTAAGTTTAGGGACTGATGACCCCGTAGTTAAGTGCCATAAGCTCTATAAACATTTGAACACTTTTTGTGCTGTTTTCTAAAGAGGCATAAAATTATCGACCTGATTTCTAAAAAAGTAAATAAATCGTATTATATACTAGTTTTTCCTCGTGCTCTGCCCCCGGATTACAGTGAAAACACACTGCACTCGCATTCTGGAAGATGGCGATTCAAATCAAATGTTCAAATGTTTGTTAAGCTTATGGGACTTAACTACGGGGTCATCAGTCCCTAAACTTACAAACTACTTATGAACTACTTACGAACTAGGACGGCACAAATATCCATGCCCTAGGGGGGATTCGAACCCCCGACCGTAGTGACCGTGCTGACCGTGACTGGAGCGCCTCAGTCGCCTCGGCCACCGCGGCCGGCGATGGCGATTCAAACCTGCCTCCTGCCATCCAGATCTTCGTTTTCTGTGATTTCCCTAAATCGCTCCAGCAAAAGTCAGGGTTTTTTATTTCGAAGGGGTTGGCTCACTTCCTTCCCCTTTTCTGACAAACACTATCCGAGCGCGTGCTCTGTCTCTAATGACCACGTCGTCGACGGGACGATAAACCCTAATCTTCATCCGATGGGTAGGCCAACTGAAGCACGGGATACCAACCGTAAGCTCTGACCCCTGACCACGGAGTGTTATGTTGTATGACTCGAAACATTGGCCATTTTTCTTTTGTTCTATGTCATTACTTTTTACAATGTCAACCAATTTACGTTCACCAATCTACTTTACCTGAGTCCCATGTTTTATTTTAATAACAACCATCCCTTGTTGTATATGCATGATATTATTCAAAGCAAGGGGACGATATAAATCAATAGCATGAGAAATCACAAAAAGAATGGCGTTGGTTGCATCGCGATGCGCCAGTTACATCCGCAGAAACTGCAAAGCGAAGTTGACGCGTCCCGAGACTCAAGCAAGACTCACAGTTGAGGTTCGGACACGTGCCAGTAGCACGCCTAATGTATTTCAAACGTCAACTTCGCTTTGCAGTTTCTCCGTATGTAACTGCCATATCGCGATGCAACCAACCCCATTCTTTTTGCGATTTCTCATGCTTTTTATTGCTTAAGAAATAATGTGGGGTATCCATTTAAAAAACGTAAATTTGCGTTGAAAATAACACTTCTTTACGTTTTAGGCTGTCTCGTAGTACCTACATTCATAAGCCCCTTCTGTTCGTTCATAACCGTGAAAGTCGTTTTTCAATATCTCTTGTAGTTTCAGAGATATCTGGGGTGACAGAGTTGAGTGGGACATCCTGTATATCCATGTATTTGCTTCGCAAATCGCAAAATTTGCCGACATCGGCTGCTCCTGTGAGATTAACAAACGATCTGCAACACATGAAAAGCGGGAGACCCGTGTTCGAGTCCCGGTCCGGCACAAATTTTCATGTGTTGCATCGTTTGTCCATCTCACAGGAGCATCGATGTCGGCAAATTTCGCGATTTGCGAAGCATATACATGGATATATTTATCTCTGCTGCGGATCACCGCCAAAGTCTGTTCTCTTGGAACAGACATAACAATATACACCCTGTATATATTGTGAAAAGTAATGGCCCTAATAATCTGCCTTCGGACACGCCACAAATTACTTTCACATCGTTAGACATCTCTCCGTCGAAATTGATGTAATGTGTTCTGTTTTCTAGACATTTAAACCCAGTTTCACAGTTGGTCTCAAATGTTCAAATGTTTTTTAAGCTTATGGGACTTAACTACGGGGTCATCAGTCCCTAAACTTACAAACTACTTATGAACTAGCTAATCCTAAGGACGGCACAAATATCCATGCCCGAGGGGGGATTCGAACCCCCGACCGTAGTGGCCGTGCAGACCGTGACCGGAGCGCCTCAGTCCCCTCGGCCACCGCGGCCGGCGCAGTTGGTCTGATGATCTGTACGTACATATTTGTTTAATAAAGCGACAGTACTGAAAAGTATCGAAAGCCTTCCGAAAGTTGAGGAACAGAGTTTCTAGGTGGACGATTCTGATACAAAAATACTAGGGATAAGCTTGAATTCCTAGCGTATTTTCAGTTTTATACTTAGCCGGAAATTTAACGCTGTTTTTCTCCCAACCGTCAATACGGAATGTGTTGCCCCTAGAGCGCATTTGCGCGGAATGCTGTTTTGCAAGGGACGATTAAGTGGAAAAGTAATCGGACGGACCTCGGAATAAACGTGCTCTCAAAACAATGACTCCGAAAACAGCAGGTGTTGCGTAAGAGTCGACTGCCGCAACAGAGGGAGGAAATTCACAGCGCAGGCTGCTCTGTGTAAATCTACCACCAGGGGCGATTCTTCCGGAGCAGACCCTCTGCCGCGGCTGCAATCACAAAGCGAGGAATAGACAACTGTCAGAGTTCCACATTATCCAGGCTTTATGACAAACAGAGTGTGCATATTAAATTTCTGATTATGGATTCGGACAGTATAACTATCCGATCTCCATAAAACCGCCCCTAAAACCGCCCGGGTAGACATTAGTAACTGTACAAATTTTTAGCTCTTCATGTCTTGTGGTTCAGACATGATAAACGTACACCGAAGAGACATTCACATTTATAGATATAGATTACCTAATCTAATCCCTTCAGCGATACCTGACTTTCTGACATTACATTCCATTATTCTTGTTTTACTCTTCTTCATGTTCATCCCATACCCTCTTTTCAAGACACTGTCCATTTCATTCAACTGCTTTTCCAGATCCTTTGCGGTCTCTGACAGAATTACTATGTCGTCGGCAAACCGCAAAGTTTTTATTTCTTCTCCCGGCCGGACGCGGTGGCCGAGGAGACTAGGGCACTCCAGTCACGGTCTGCACGGCCACTACGGTCGGGGGTTCGAATCCCCCTCGGGCATGGGTATTTGTGCCGTCCTAGTTCGTAAGTAGTTCATAAGTAGTTTGTAAGTTTAGGGACTGATGATCCCGTAGTTAAGTCCCATAGACTATACAAACAAACAGACTCTTCTCCCTGAAGTTTTAATTCCCTATTGACCGTTTATTTTAAATGAAATATCCGCTACCCCTGCTGCTACCAGTTCTGTTCAGTTCTTTATTCACACGAAGTGATGGGTGCTATCGACAAGGGTTCTCGATTCCGTATTTCTTGATTTCCAGAAATCTTTTGACACCTTCCCTTACAAACGGCTCTTAATCAAATTGCGTGGTTATGGTATATTGCCCCAGATTTGGGATTGGATAGGGGGACTTCTTGTCAGAGAGGACACAGTTCGTAGTAATCGATGGTAAGGCATCGACTCAAACGAAGTTGATATCGGGCGTTCCACAGGGTAGTGTTATTGGTCCTCTAAACGATTTAGGGGAAAATCTAATTAGCTCTCTTAGGTTGTTTGCAGATGACGCCGTCATTTACCGTCTAGTAAAATCATCTGAAGATCAAAACCAACTGCAGGCCGATCTGAATAAGATATCACTATGGTGTAAAAATTGGCAATTGACTCTAAATAATGAGAAGTGTGAAGTCTTCCACATGAGTACGAAAATAAATTCGTTAAACTTTGTTTACAAGATAAATCAATCAAACGTGAAGGCCGTAAACTCCACAAAATACCTAGGAATTACAATTTCTTCTGACTTAAGTTGGAAAGAACATGTAGATAATGTCGTGGGAAGGCGAACCAGAGACTGCGTTTTATTGGCAGAGCCCTTAAAAGATGCAAGAGCTACTAAAGAAACTGCATACACTACGCTTTTCCGTCTTTTTATGGAGTATTGCTGCCCAGTGTTGGTTCCTTATCAAGTGGGTTGAACGGAGGACATCGAAAGAGTCCAAAGAAGGACAGCTCGTTTCTTATTGTCACGATACAGAGGAGACAGCGTTACAGAAATGATACAGGATTTGGCATGGGAATCATTACAACAACGGCGATTATCGCTGCGGCGTGGGCTACTTGCGAAACTCCAATCGCCAACATTCTCCTCCGAATTCGAAAATATAGTGTTGACTCCCACTTACATAGGTAGAAATGATCATCAGAATAAAATACGAAAAATCAGAGCTCGAACGGAGAGATTCGGGTGTTCTTTCTTCCCGCGCGCTATTCGAGAATGGAATGGGAGATAAATAGTTTAACGGTAGATCGATGAACCCTCTGCCAGGCACTTAAATGTGATTTGCAGAGTATCCCGTGGATGTAGATGAATAGCGAACTCAAACCTCTGCTAGAAGAGAGGAGAGGTCCGATGCTGGCAACGGTCATAGCAGCAGAAGATTCTCGGGTAAGAGAGGAGAAGTTAGGCAAGTCTATCAATTCTGATGTCGTCTCCCACTTCCATAGGCAGAAATGATCATCAGAATAAAATACGAAAAATCAGAGGTCGAACGGAGAGATTCAGGTGTTCTTTCTTCTCGCGCGCTATTCGAGAATGGAATGGGAGATAAATTGTATAATGTTGGTTCGATTAACCCTCTGCCAGGCACTTAAAATGTGATTTGCAGAGTATCCCGTAGATGTAGATGTAGATGAATAACGAACTCAAACCTGTGCTAGAAGAGAGGAGAGGTCCGATGCTGGCAACGGTCATAGCAGCAGAAGATTCTCGGGTAAGAGGGGAGAAGTTAGGCAAGTCTATCAATTCTGAAGTCGTCTCCCACTTACATAGGCAGAAATGATCATCAGAATAAAATACGAGAAATCATAGCTCAAACGGAGAGATTCAGGTGTTCTTTCTTCCCGCGCGCTATTCGAGAATGGAATGGGAGATAAATAGTATAATGGTGGTTCGATGAACCCTCTTAAATGTGATTTGCAGAGTATCCCGTAGATGTAGATGTAAAAATGTTCAAATGTCTGTAAATCTATCGGACCAAACTGCGTGGTCATCAGTCCGTAGCTTACAATCTACTTAAACCTAGGTAAACTAACCTAAGGACAAAACACACACCCATGCCCCAGGGAGGACTCGAACCTCCACGACGAACAACCGCGCGCTCCACAGCGATGCGCTTGAGACCGCTCGTCTACTCCATCGCGGCATGTAGATGTAGAGGAATAAAGAACTGAAGCCTCCGCTAGAAGAGAGGAGAGGTCTGATGCTGGCAACGGTCATAGCAGCAGAAGATTCTCGGGTAAGAGAGGAGAAGTTAGGCAAGTCTATCAATTCTGAAAAAAAAAAAAATAAATAAATAAATAAATAAATAAAAAAAAAATCATCTTTTTCGTGCTTCGACGAGTAACGAAGGTCACAACAGCTGCAGGATTTACCTGGAAACTGCGCGCATTGCAGGAGCTAAGCCAGAGTCTCAATTGCACAATCAGTAATCGTTCCATTACAGTTGCAGCGCCCTGTGTTGGCAGTCGCGAGCAGGCGTCTGTGGCGCGGGGACAAAGGAGTCCCGACGCGGGCAGGTAATTGTGGCCCGGACTGGCGCCAGCGGACTGGCGAGGCACGTGAAAAGCCGCCGCCGTATCATAACCGGCGCACGCGCACGCCAGTAATTGTAGCGCCGCGCGCAAACACGCCGTGCAAAAATGCGGCCCGTGTTTTGTGACGCTCGAATTACTGTTGACATTGACATCCAAAGGGTTTATCGTAAAGTCCAATCGCAAGCAATACCACGCACGATTGATTACGCGCTCGTATTTTCGCCGTCAATGGGCGTTGTCCCGCTGTTTCCCTGTTTCGCGTAATTCCTCTTTATCCATATTTATAATGCCGGTGGCTTACTGCGCAGGCGGGCTTGCGTTTGAGCTGCCGCGACACAGTCGATGTTTGCTCTCTCTCTCTCTCTCTCTCTCTCTCTCTCTCTCTGTCCCGCCTTACTGCTCGTGTTTGCTTAACGTCATTGTACTGGGACAGAGGTGCGTACTACATAGGTAAAAGGTGCAGTGAACTTCAGAGGTAACGCCTACTCTATTACCCGTAGGAGTATCAAAGTGTACCCTAAGTGTAACAAAACCGGTCGTCGAGAAAGAAATTAATTAATTCGCGATCTTGGTAATTTAATACTTTAAAGAAAGAAGATCGACCGTTGTACCATGGAAAAATTAAAAATAGATAAATTAAATAAAACAAGGTGTCTTGCAGAAGGCCGATTACTTCACCATTCTATTTTTTTTTCTCCCTCCTTTGTATGGGACTTAACTACGGGGTCATCAGTCCCTAAACTTACAAACTACTTATGAACTACTTACAACTAAGAACGGCACAAATATCCATTCCCGAGGGGGGATTCGAACCCCCCACCGTAGTGGCCGTGCAGACCGTGACTGGAGCGCCTCAGTCCCCTCGGCCACCGCGGCCGGCCATCTATTAATATTACTCAGGATATACAGGGTGTTTCACTAAGTGTGTTTGCCTCTGTAACTTATAAAATAACAGGTGACGGGAAATTTTAATGCTGTAGGTCAACACAAGAAATGTTACACTTTCTGCGGAGCTACGAACACATTTTATTGTATCATTTTCCTAAGAGTTACAGCACAAAGATATATTTTTTTTAATGGAACAATAATTTTTTTCTATCGCGCATTGGATTCGTTGAAACCAGCTGCGTCCAAATCAATTTAAACTACATTCCTATCACTGTTAGTTTGGGAGCTACAACCCTTCAAAGTTTAGGGGCGGAGGCTACGACAGCGTAGCTGACTGGATGGTGGTCATGAGACAGTGGGCCGTGCCCCAGGGGATAGCCACTCTGACAGTCAGATACGCTACCGCAGCCTCCGCCCCCGGAACTTTGAAGGGTTGTAGCTCCCAAACTAACAGTGATAGGAATGTATAAATTGATGGTTTCAACGAATCCAATGCACGATAGAAAAAACTATTGTTCCATTTAAAAAATTATAACTTTGTGGTGTAACTCTTTGGAAAATGATACAATAAACTATGTTCATAGCTCTGCAGAAAGTGTAACATTTCTTCGGTTGACCTACCGCATTAAAATTTCCCGTCACCTATTATTTTATAAGTTACAGAGGCAAACACACTTAGTGGAACACCCTGTATATATAGGGTGTTACAAAAAGGTACGGCCAAACTTTCGGGAAAGATTCCTCACACACAAAGAAAGAAAATATGTTATGTGGACATATGTCCCGAAACGCTTAATTTCCATGTTAGAGCTCATTTTAGTATTTCTCTTTAAATGTAAATTGAAATAATTCATGCAGACAATTGTCAACATACCCAATCGTTTCGTTAGTATGTACTGTACTTCCTCGATTCACCGCCAGTTGGCCCATTTGAAGGAAGGTAATATTGACTTCAGTGCTTGTGTTGACATGCGACTCATTGCTCTACAGTACTAGCATCAAGCACATCAGTACGTAGCATCAACTGGTTAGTGTTCATCACGAACGTGGTTTTGCAGTCAGTGCAATGTTTACAAATGCGGATTTGGCACATGCCCATTTGATGTATGGATTAACAACAACTTCTCAAGAAAAGATTCGCTGACCGGTGGATTGGTAGAGGTGGACAAATTCCATGGCCTCCACGCTGTCCTGACCTCAACCCTCTTGACTTTCAATTTTGGGTGGAATTTGAAAGCTCTTGTCTACGCCACCCCGATACCAAATGTCACTCGGGCATGAATGTTTGTGCCGTCTTTAGAATAAGGTAGTTCATAAGTAGTATGTAAGTTTAGGGGCTGATTACCCCGTAGTTAAGTCCTAAAAGCTCTACAAACATTTGAACATTTTTTACAGTACTAAAATTTCTCGCGTTTTCCCCATTTCTATTTATTGTTCAGTATCTCACATTTAGCCCAATGAAACAGACAACTTCTTTTGTACATAGACTGTTAAATATTTGCCGGCCGCGGTGGCCGAGGGGACTGAGGCTCTCCAGTCACGGTCTGCACGGCCACTACGGTCGCGGGTTCGAATCCCCCCTCGGGCATGGATGTTTGTGCCGTCTTTAGTATTAGCTAGTTCATAAGTAGTTTGTAAGCTTAGGGACTGATGACCCCGTAGTTAAGTCCCATAAGTTCTACAAACATTTGAACATTTTTTGTTACATATTTCTGCAATAAAATTTCGAACTACAGTTTGGGTTAGTAGTGAGCGTTCGTGTTCTGCAGCGATTCCGGCTGAAACGATTTCGCATGTGTATGATCCATGCACGCGGCCGCTGCTGGATTTATGTAATGGGCGCCTATATTTGGAGGACCATATCGGTAAATGCGATTCCGAATTCCAGCCATTTATTCACATAAATCAGGGCCAGAATGAGTCTGCATGTATTTTCCGGGCAGACTCGCCAAAATGGGACACATCTAGCGAAATTATAGCCAACCGT
The DNA here is from genome assembly GCA_026315105.1 of Locusta migratoria. Taxonomy (NCBI): domain Eukaryota; kingdom Metazoa; phylum Arthropoda; class Insecta; order Orthoptera; family Acrididae; genus Locusta; species Locusta migratoria. The sequence goes on from CM048744.1 coordinate 871,500,695, forward strand.
TTGAGCAATAATTTAGCACTGTAATTTTAGTAGACGGGAAATGTATGTTGGTAGAAATGGCGCACCGTTTAAAAGGCATTCAAGTTTTTTTTACTGTTTTACATAGATACGAATGGCCAGATTTGGGTTTGAACTCTTCACCCTCCACATTCACTGTTGCTCTGTTTCTTTTAGTCGAAGGCAGAAATATTATGCAAGGGGGCTTTATGGACTAGCCGTCTTCCATGTTCCTTCATACTTAAAGGATTGCTAGCTCAGTACTAAATCATTAATTTCCTTAACCAATAAAACATAAAGGATCGCTGGTAACTGAATGACCAGTTGACAATGGCCGTGGAGATCTCGCCTACAAAAATAAAATAATAATTTCAAATATGTTTAAAATAGTTGTGATCATTTATGGCAAGATAAAATTAACTTCTAGAACTCTGTTTTAAGATCCAGAGGCTGTGGACTCAACTACATATTCGAGTGTTTATTTATTTTATTTTATCTACCATTTACCGAATCTTTAATTAATGGTTCTTTAAACTTTATTTCAGTAGGGAAACCGACGGACTATCCCCAATCCTTTTCAATATTGTTCTAGGAAAGGTCACCAGGGAATGGCAACCTCACGTAAAAGGCATCAAAACCGGTATCAAACAATTGCAATTATCACCAATAGCAGAGAGGAAGCGATTCATGCAGTGAAAAAACTATTTGAAATAAAAAAGAAAAAGAAAAACGGACTACAGATATCTTACGAAAAAACCCAATATATGGAATGACATCCAGACAACAAATCCTCTTTAATTACAAAATATGGTAAAACGGCACAAGGCTGTCACTTTAAATACCTCGGAGAAACTATACAATCCTCAGGATTAAACCGAATTGCCAATGAACGAAGTGTCGCTAGGCTCCAGAAGGCCTACAAGCTAACATGGACGCATGAAAACAAGAAGCGCATTTCCACAGACGCAAAATTAAGACACTAGAGAACAGTGATTCTTCCATAAGCAATGGTCATTCGGGTATTAGGGAAATAGAAAAGCAGGAAAGAAAAATTCTCAGGAAGAATTTGGATGAAGAGACCACAAAACGAACTGTATAGCAAGAACAACACAATAACAGATGAAATCAGAAAACGGCCAGCGAAATTTTATACACACATCTACAGGATGGAAGATTCCAGAGCAGTGAACAAATTATTCAGTATTATAACACAGAGTAAAAAAATTCAAATGTTGTAAATCTTAACTAAGTTGGTCTTCAGTCAAAAAAATGTTCAATTGTTTGTAGAGCTTAAGGGACCTAACTGCGGGGTCATCAGTCCCTAAACTTACAAACTACTTATACTAAATACGTCGCAAATATCCATGCCCGAGGGGGGATTCGAACCCCCGACCGCAACAGCTTGCAGACCGTGACTAGCGCCGCAGACCGCTCGGTCACTGCGGCCGGCTATAGTCTTCAGTCCCTAGGCTTACAAACTACTTACATTAACTTAAAGTAACTTATGCTAAGGGCAACACTAATACCCATGCCCGAGGGACTCGAACCCCTTAGTGAGCACAGCTATTCAGCCACGGCCATAGAGTAAATACGGCACAGAATGTCTGAAAGACGTCAAGAGGGATCTACAACATATTAATATAAAAAAAAATCTCGAGGATCGCACTGAGTGCAGAATATATCACAAGTGTGAAATTTGAGGAAAGAACGTCGCTCCAGCCTAGTAAAAAATAGACAGAGGAACGGAAGAAGGAGCATTCTGAAAGGAAGAAGAGTTTTTGGGAAGCAAAGAAGAAAAACGTCCGGAGATATAATTGTGAATTCAAGTTCAATTTTGTAAATAAATGTAACTCACTGGCACACATTGTTGAATCAATACAAATGTTCAAATGTTTGTAAATCTATGGGACTTGACTACCCTGGTCATCAGTCCATAGGCTTACAAACTACTTAAACTAAGTTACGCCAAGGACAACAAATACTCCCATGCCCGAGGAAGGACTCGAGCCTCCGAAGGCGAGCAGCTACGCGCTCCGCAACTAGGCGCTTTGGAAAGCTCGGCTTGTAAACTTTGTTTACAAGATAAATCAATTAAAAGTGAAGGCCTTAAACTGCACAAAATACCCGGGAATTACTATTACTTCAGACTTAAACTAGAAAGAACATGTAGGTAATGTTGTGGGAAAGGCGAACCAGAGACTGCGTTTTATTGGCAGAGCCCTTAAAAGGTGCAACAGAATTACTAAAGAGACTGCATACACTACGCTTGTCCGTCCTAGTTTGTAGTATTGCTGCCCATTGTGGGATCCTTATCAGGTGGGTTTGACGGAGGACATCGAAAGAGTCCAAAGAAGGGCAGCTCGTTTTGTATTGTCACAATACAGGGGAGACAGCGTTACGGAAATGATACAGGATCGGGGATGGGAATCATTACAACGGCGCTTATCGGTAGGGCGTGGTCTACTTACGAAACTCCAATCAACATTCTCCTCCGAATGCGAAAATACGAGGTGCGTCCAGAAAGTAAGTTCCGTTTGGTAATAAAATGAAATTGTGCACAGATACAGAAGAAATTTTTATTGCACAAAATTCTACAACTCTTAAACTAATTTTCCAAATAACTGCCGAAATTTTGTAGGCACTTGTCACAGCGTGCCACACGTTTTTGCATGCATCCTTCACAGAACGTTGCCGCCTGTGTATTCAACCATGTGGCAACAGCTCTTTATCATCGTCGAAGTGTTGACCACCAAGGACAGATTTTAGGTATACGAAGAGATGAAAGTCGCTAGGAGAGAAGTCCGAACTGTATGGAGGATGATCAAACAGGTCCCATTGAAATTTCCGTAAGAATTGTTTGATCACATTCGGTGTGTGATGTCAGGCATTATCGTGAAAAAAAAAATCTTTTTACAGTAATCCTCTTCTTACACCTAAAATCTGCCCTTGGTGGACAACACTTCAACGATGATGACGAGCTGAAAGAACATGTAACCACATGGTTGAATACACAGGCGGCAACATTCTATGAAAAAGGCACACAAAACCTTGTGCCATGCTATGAAAATTGCCTACAAAATTTCGGAAGCTATGTAGAAAAGTAGTTTAACAGTTGTAGATTTTTGTACAATCAATATTTTTTCTGTATCTGTACCCGTTCGTTTTATATAACCAAATGGTACTTACTTTCTGGACGCGCCTCGTATATTGTTGACTCCCACTTACATAGGTAGGAATGATCATCAGAATAAAATACGAGAAATATAGAGCTAAAACGGAGAGATTCAGGTTTTCTTCCTTCCCGCGTGCTATTCTAGAATGGAATGGGAGATAAATAGTTTAACGGTGGTTCGATGAACCCTCCGCCAGGCAATTAAATGTGATTTGCTGAGTATCCCATGTTGATGTAGATGGATCAGTAGCACTCCTCTGCTACCAGGTGTATCGTGTATGAGACTGGCAACCGTTTTCCGAAGGGCTCAAATATTTGTTTTTCCGGTACCTGAGGATGGCAGCGGAGACAAGGTCCGAAACGTTGACGCGTTTCCCCTGGCGAGGCGCGGCTGGTGGCTTTTAATTACACCTGCGGCCTGCCATCGCGCCTCCTTTGTCGGCGCTGCTGGAAATTGTGCCGGCGACGGCGGCGGCGGCGGCGGACCAGCAACGGATATGCATATTCAATTGGCGCGCGACACGCTGATGAATCGATAAATTTCAATAGAGCAGAGCAGCATTCCAGCCAGCCCGCGCCGCCGTGTTCGGAATGTTCGCGCGGCGCACAAAACCATTTAAAACCGTAATGCGAAATATATCACCAAGAATTCAAATTAAACGCGGCGCACCTAGCGCTAAAACAATTCGTCATTCGGCATTAAAAGGGGCGGCAGCGGCGCGAGGACGCGCACTCGGTGAGCGGAACTCCGAAGACAGGTGGTATGTAATTAGATTTATTAAACTGTGTTGGGGCAGAGCCGGCCGCGGTGGCCGAGGTGACTGGGGCGCTCCAGTCACGGTCAGCACGGCCACTACGGTCGGGGGTTCGAATCCCCCCTCGGGCATGGATATTTGTGCCGTCCTAGTTTGTAAGTAGTTCATAAGTAGTTTGTAAGTTTAGGGACTGATGGCCCCGTTGTTAAGTCCCATAAGCTTAACAAACATTTGAACATTTGATTTGTTGGGGCAGAATCGAAGCATTGGAAATATGGTGCAGGTCTGCACATCATCGGCGACGACAGGAACAGGTAGGAAATACTGGCGCTGGGGGAGTCTTGTGTTAAGGTACGAAGTAATCTACATCTACATCTACATAGATACTCTGCAAATGACATTTAAGTGCCTGGCAGAGGGTTCATTAACCACTTTCATAACTTTTCTCTACCGTTCCATTCTCTAATAGTGCGCGGAAAGAAAGAACACCTAAATCGTTCCGTTTTCGATCTGATTTCTCTCATTTTATTGGGATGGTCATGTCTCCCGAAGTAGGTAGGTGCTAGCAAAATATTTTCACATTCATAAGTAAAAGTCGGTGATTGAAACTTCGCGAACAGATCACGCCGCAATAAATAACGTATTTCTTTTAATGATTTCCACCCTCCCCCCCGCTCTTTACGTGATAAAACAAAACGAGATTCTCCCTTCACTGAACCTTCTCAATATCTTCCGTCAGTCCCACCTGGTGAGGGTCCCACAAGGGGCAAAATACTCCAGGAGAGGACGTACAACTGTGGTGTAGGCAGTCTCTTTGGTGGAGCTGGTGCATCTTCGAAGCGTTCTGACAATGAAACGTAACCTTTGGTTCGCCTTCCGCACAATATTTTCTGTTTGTTCTCTCCAGTCAAAGTTGTTCGTAATTGTAACTCCTAGGTATTTGGTAGAATTTACGACCTTGAGGTTTGACTGATTTATCGCGTAATTGAAATTCAGCGGATTTCTTTTAGTGGTCATGTGTATTACTTCACACTTTTCTTTATTTAGTGTCAATTGCCAATTTTCGCACCAAGTAGAAATTTTGTCTAAATCGCTTTGCAGTCGCTTTTGATCCTCTTTTGATTTCACTAACCGATAAACGACAGCATCATCCGCGAACAGCCTAAGGGAGCTATTCAGATTGTCTCCTAAATCGTTTATAAACACGAGGAAGAGTAGGGGACCTAAAACGCTTCCCTGTGGGACACCAGATATCACTTTTGTTTTATTCGATGACTTACCGTCAATTACAACGAACTGTGTCCTTTCTGATAGGATATCGTGAATCCAATCGCACAATTGGGTAGATATTCCATAAGCACGCAATTTCATTAGAAGTAATAACTTACGTAGTAGAGAAATGATGCGAAGTGTGCACTGTTTATGAAACTTCCTGGCATATTAAAACTACTTGCCAGTCCGGGTTCCGAAACGGGGACCTCTGCCTTTCGCGGACTTTCGCTGTGCTACAGTGGCCTCACTTGTCATCACATACCGGATGCTCAATAAGTCAGTATAAATTTGAAAACTTTATAAATCACGGAAAAATTTAGATAGAGAGTTAAAAATTGACACACATGCTTGGAATAACATGGGGTTTTATTTGAAAAAAAAAAAAAGAAAAAGAAAAAAAAAAGTTTCGACAGATGGCGCTTCATCTGATCAAAAAAGCAATAATTAGCACAACAAATGAAGGCAAAGAAAATATAATGTTCTTTACAGGAAATGCTCAATATATTCACCATCATTCCTCAACAATAGCTGTAGTCAATGAATAATGTTGTGAACAGCACTGTAAAGCATGTCCGGAGTTACGGTGAGGCATTGGCGTCAGATGTTGTCTTTCAGCATTCCTAGAGATGGCGGTCGATCACGATACACTTTCTACTTCAGGTAACCCCAAAGCCAATAATCGCACGGTCTGAGGTCTGGGGACCTGGGAGGCCAAGCATAATGAAAGTGGCGGCTGGGCACACGATCATCACCAAACGACGCGTGCAAGAGATCTTTCACGCGTCTAGCAATACTTTTTTTTCTTTTTTTTTTTTTTTTTTTTTTGTTCTAATAAAACCCCATATCATTCCAAGCATGTGTGTCAATTTTTACCTCTCTATCTACATTATTCCGTGATTTATTAAGTTTTTAAATTTATACTGACCTTTTGAACACCCGGTATTTTGTTCCTTCAGTAAAATGTTCTAATGTTTGTTAAGCTTACGGGACTTAACTGCGAGGTCATCCGTCCCTAAACTTATAAACTACTTATGAACTAACACAAACTAGCACAAATATCTATGCCCGAGGGAGGATTCGAACCCCCGACGGGGAGCGGCCGCCGCGCAGGAGTAGCCGAGCGGCCTGGAGGGCCACCTTACGGATCGCTCGACCTCCCTCGTCGGAGGTTCGAGTCCTCCCTCGGGCATGGGTGTATGTGATTTGTCCTTAGATTAGTTTAACTTAGTTTAAGTAGTTTGTTAGCCTAGGGGACTCATAACCACAGTAGTTTGGTTCCAAAATAATTACAAACTTTTGAACATTTGGGGAGCGGCATCGCGCATCGGAGCATTGCGCCTCAATGCCCTTAGTTACTCCGCTGCGGCAGTTCCGCCAGTACTGTAAATCAAAGAACACCAGTATATAACAAAAGTGCAATGGTCATGTTAATATGCGGGAAAGCAGAGCGACAGCAGCACTACTGGTGTCCTGACAGTGAACTTTAAACAGAGAAATATGTGTCGCTAACATCCATACGTTTATTTATAAATAAACGAATTAGATGACAATATTTTTCATTCGTTCTCTGTGATTGCTCCTCGTAATACAGCAGTAAATGTAAATGTCTCTGAGACCTTGTGAAGTAATATATATGAGAAATCGAAATCAAAAACTAACATTAACTATTTTTTTTAAACTGAGATGTGTGGTAACAGCAGTAATATACGTTAAACAATACATATTGCCAACCATCAGCTGTTTATTATACTGACAACTTCACCGGTTTCGGTTATGAACCATCATCTGTAAAGTAAATTAAACAGACTGATTACGTTGGTACATTGTCTGTCACCTTATTACGATCAAGTCTGAAATAACAGTTGGGCTAAGGTAAGGCATAATGATGATAGGTGATAGGGTGTGTACAGTTATGTAGTAAGGATATATGAGGTTATATTAAATGTGGATACAGCATCCACTCACAGTATCATAATACAGTTATGTCAAGAACATAAGCAAATGAGTTACATCTGTAAATGAACTTGCTGTATGTGGATGCTGCATCCACGTTTAATATAACTTCATATATCCTGTATTACATAACTGTACACACCCTGTTATTCTTATGCCTTGCCGCTTGTGTTACATAGCACTGTTGTTTTAGACTTGATCATAATAAGGTGAGAACAGTTTTACAGTTTTAAAATTCACGCTGATAATGTACAAAAAATACAAGATAGAATACCCATTCGGCCTCCTTTTTAGAGTGTACTTGATCTCATCCCGATTTGTATGCTGATGTGAATAATTTTGTATAGCTGGTGAGATTCTATATCCCGAAACTGATTGTTTATGAAAGAAATTTTCGTGGTAAATTAAACAGACTGATTACTTTGGTACATTCTCACCTTATTATGACGAAGTCTAATACAACAGTGCACGAAATAGACAGGTAAACCTTGGGCTAAGGTAAGGCATAAGGATGACAGGGTATGTACAGTTATGTAGTACAGGAAATATGAGGTTATATTAAATGTGGACTTTTTCCAGTTTACATTATAACCGCCGTCACGGTGCCGGCCGCGGTGGCCAAAGGGGACTGCGGTGCGTCAGTTATGGTCTCCACGGCCACTATGGTCGGGGGTTCGAATCCCCCCTCGGGCATGGATATTTGTGCCTTCCTTAGTAGTAGCTAGTTCATAAGTAGTTTGTAAGTTTTCGGACGGATGACCCCGTAGTTAATTCCCACAAGCTCTACAAACATTTGAACATTTTTTATTATTTTTATTTTATTTTATTTTATTTATTTATTTTATTTATTATTATTATTATTATTATTATTTTTTTTTTTTTTTTTTTTTTTTTTTTTTTTTTTTTTTTTTTTTTTTTTTTTTTTGCCGTCACGGTTACATTATTAGTCTACAGTGCATTCTGATCTCAGCACCCTCCCATATTAACTACTTTTTATGAATGAGAACATGGTTTTTAGTTTTGCTAAGAGGAAGAACAAAAAGATGATGCTATGAAGCGTCTGAAGTAGTAGTTTGAAACATTAAAAACTGTTTCTGCATGATCAACAGACGATCGTAGGTACGGTAGAGGAGGACCTCGGAACTGGCTCTCCACATAACCGCAACAGATTGTGCTAGTGAGCTAAATTTGGTCTAGAGGGACGTAAAAAAACCCGGTGGGCATGAATTGTAGGTGGGAAGAGTCGGCTGCGGCCGACCGCACTGCGCGGCAAGATTTGTGCGGCCGCGGTATTCACGAGGCATCGAGGTATCGATCACTTGTCGATGCAGAAAGCGAGAGCGCGCGGCCGCCGCGCCGACCGCCGGAATTTATTAACAGATAAAACAGCCGCGCCGCCGCACCGGCCTCCCCGCGGCCGACCCAAAAATACGGTGATTGTGCCCTCAAATTCACTGCGACCTCGAGTTATTTTTTTGGCGCTACCCAGTTCGATTCTTTTTTTTTTCCGCTGAACCTCTATTTTTTTGCCTGCCCTGACACGAGCGTTCTCTGCATCTCTCTGGCGAATGTCCTAAATAATGACCCGGGAGTAGATAAATTTCGTGCAACGGCACGTCCGGCTACGAGCAGCCCGGCAGCTGCGAGGGTTGGGGATGGGGGAGGGGCATGGCTTCGATAAAGCGACCGCGCAACAGGGCAGCCAGCCGCAGATTCCACAGCCATGCCTCGTTGTTTATATATTTATTTATGAGCCGGCCGTATTTCAGTGTCCAGTTCTTAATGCACTGTTGAGACGTCCACATCTCTAGCCTGATAGCGAACCCAGTGCACGCCAGAACCGTATGTGATGCTGTGAGGCAGGAACGCTGTAATTATACAGAGCCGGACGTAATATCGATACCTCTGATACTCCATAAAAATGTAGCGAGGCACCATATGGCTCTGAGAAATGGACGTTGAGAGAAGAGGGCGAAAGAAGAAGCATTTGATATGTTGACTTGGAGGAGGATGGAAGGAATTAAGTGTGCAGAGAAAGACAGAAATGAGGGGGTTTGAGAAGAATGGACCAGACTGTACTAGGCAAAGAATCACCATCACCTTAGACGCACCAAAAATTAATGTAATAAATCGCAATTTGCGATCACTTATGGCTTCACTGTACTAGGTTTACATGTAATACCAATGGACTGATGACCACGCAGTCTAATCCCCTCTAAACAACAAAAACAACAACACTAATACCAATGTGCGGTAGATGAAAATTTGTGCCCGGCCGGGATTCGAACCCGGGATCTCCTGCTTAGTAGGCAGACGCGTTGACCACTCCGCCACCGAGGACACAGTGACCAGCCCGACTGCAGAGGACTCTTCCCTGCACGTTTCCCGCCACAACCAAATCTCCATTCGCCACGCTGACTCTTTCCTATACCACAGCCTATTTATTCTATAATGCTCACAGCCACAATACTGTATTCGTCAAAAATATATAATTGTATACAAGGCGAGGCTGGGCTCCCGGCGACGATTAATTGTGCCTCGATACCTAATGGTCTGTTCTCCTAAATGCGGGAACCCATTATTGTGGCTGCGAGCATTACAGAACAAATAGGATGTGCTAATGGGAAAGAGTGTTGCGATCGGAGATTTGGGTGTGGCGGGAAACGTGCAGGGAAGAGTCCTCTGCAGTCGGACTGGTCACTGTGTCCTCGGTGGCGGAGTGGTCAACGCGTTTGCCTAGTAAGCACGAAATCCCGGGTTCGAATCCCTGCCGGGCACAAATTTTCATTCGCCGCACATTGGTATTACATGTAAACCTAGTACAGTGAAGCCATAAGTGATCGCAAATTGCGATTTATTTCATTAAAATGAACGCTGTAACGTCGTCAAAAATATATAACACCAAAAATTATTTTATATGAAATAATAGTGTGTAATTTTTAGTATGTTCTAAAATCTGTTTATATAAATAAAAAATTGTACTTTTTCAAGGGTGGATAACGCGACTTGCTACCATAAAGGAAATCCCTGGTTCGAATCCCGACTGTGGCACAAATTTTAATTCAGTGTTTCACCTTGTAATCAATATTTGTGAAGTCAAACGGTTCCATTGAAGTTATATGGATGACCCTCACTTTCCATTATTTAGGATCAATTATCAATTTTTACACCATGCAAATATCTTATCTATTTCGTTCTACATTTGTTTTTTATCTTCTAATGAGTCTATTAGACGATAAATATTGGCGTAATCTGCAAACAACGTAAGAGAACAGCTTAGATATTCTCATAAAAAAATAAAAACATTAAAAAAATATGTAAATCTATCGGACCAAACTGCGTGGTCATCAGCCCGTAGCATACAAACTACTTAAACCTAGGTAAACTAACCTAATGACAACACACACAAACCCATGCCCCAGGGAGGACTCTAACCTCCACGGCGACCAACCGCGCGCTCCGCAGCTAGACGCTTTAGACCGCTCGGCTACTCCACCGCGGCCTTCTTTTGTGTCGATAAGGAGCAGCACAGGACCTATAACATAACCCTGGGGAACGCTAAAAATGTTCAAATCTTTGTAAAGTTTATGGGACTTAACAACGGGGTCATCTGTCCCTAAACGTACAAACTAATTATGAACTAGCTTACACTAAAGACGGCACAAACATCCATGCCCGAGGGGGGGGGGGATTCGAATCCCCGACTGGGAACGGTGTCGCGCATCGTAGCATAGCTCTTCAATGCGCTCGGCCGCTCCGCCGCGGCTGGGGAACGCTAGCTCTCGTTTATGTTTTAGACGATGAATTTCCGTCAGTTAGTACCAGCTCAGTACGCTATGACAATCAATGACGAATTCAGTCACGTAACTGACACTATATCCCATGAGCACTCAATCAGATTAAAATCTGTTTGCAAGGTAGCTGTAAAGAACCTCCTGAAAATCTAATCTTACGGAATAAATTTGAGATCCCTTGTCACTAGCCTTCATTTTTTTCCCCCTGTATTTTTATCCATAACTAACAGTTATACGTCGTTCTACATGAGGTGGAATGATGTTGCCTATCACCAGGAGGTACTAAAATGGCGAGGGAAATGCTAGAGCGAAAATACAAAAACCCGGTTTCAGTTCCAGCAAGTGTCTGGCGCGAGAGCTCCCGTTTGTTAGCCTCCGGACAAGTATCAACTGCTCCCTTTGCCAGTCCACGCAGCCAGAAAATCGCAGGACGCGACACGGAAATCCGGATATCTGCTCACGGCGAGTCCGGGCGGAATGGAATCCGCGCAGCCTTAGCGCATGCAAATGAAGATCCCCGGGTAATCCGGCCCGTATGACCGCGGCGGACAACGGCCAAGCCTGACCTGGCCGAACCGGGTCTCTACTCGGCAGCAAGTGGCGGCGAGAATGGGCGAGGCGGCCAGAATCTCTGCAGCTGCAGAGCGCGACGTACTGCAGTGCTCTCGGCAACAAACGCCCCTACACGCCGCCTAATGCTCTTCATTGACTTTACTCGCGGGAGAGAGCCAATTGGAACGTTCCAGGGCACGGTAATCGCTTGCCGTAGAGCCCGACGCGAAACTTGGCTGTGGAGGGCTTTCCGTGTAGCACCCATTGACCTCTTGATTGGAACCGAACGGCCTCGGAGGTCCTGGCACTGTCTTTGTCCTCTATTTTACATTTAGCTCACGGACTTTGAAATGCTGTATGAAACCTTCTACGAACTGGACGTGCCTATCCTCGGAAATTATCAATTATCAAATTATAAAAAAAAAAAAAAAAAAAAAAAAAAAAAAAAAAAAAAAGAAAAAAAAAAAAAAAAAAAGATTGAGTGCCAGACTGTAAAGCCAAAGGTCGCGTGTTCGATCCTCGCCAGGCGTCAGGTCCTAGGATATTTATTTGTCAGTTTCCACTTCTTTCACCTCTGGCAGGGTTGCTGACGTGAAAAATATCGAGTAGCACCGTGGTTCGGAACCCACGTTAAACTGTAGGTCCCCCCTATAAGTGGTTGGGTATGTCAGTTCGAAGGTCGGAGAGTCCTAACAGGACGATGCTTAGTAAAGCACTGTAGTGTTCAACCTAATCTTCGTGTTGTTGACTGCTTTACCCTTTTTACAGCAGAGGATGCCAAAATCTTTTTAGACCAGGGACTATTTTGATTTTTTCCCCCCTCATTTGTGAGTAGGGACCACAGGGTAAAAGAAAAATAAACACAAATACACACACAAATACACACGCACAAAACATTGCCGATAACAAAACTATTCAAAAAAACGCACGCCACATCAGAGACACACCATACAAACAAATGGACACAGTACAGCTACCACAACAAGACATATTACGATAAAACAGTACCAGTTCACAACAAAAAGCGCACTAAATATCACATTACATTAAGAACATGCCACAAACAAGCAAGCAGCAACACCACAGCTCGAATGTATGGCTAAGTAAGCTACTAAACAGCCACACAGAATCATATTTCCACGTAACTTCCAGGCGAATGAACAATAAATCAATCAGTTTTCGTAAATAAAAACGTCTCGTTGTTTGCAGATGACAAGCTGTGAACCCTTTTCATTCCTCAAACGAAGCAGATTCAAATTCTACGAATTTGTATCGTAAATAAATTAGGCCTAGTATCTAACAAAATTGCCAAATCAAACAACTCGTCCAAATGACTGTGTAACCAAACTCTGTAACATTTTATTCTACAAAATAAAACCCGAAAACAACGGAAGATGGCACAATAAGTGGCGAAACACGTTTGGGTGTTAAAACAAAACATAGTGTCTCGCTTAAAGCGGATTTAACCACACATCTAATACAGCAAGCTCGGCAGATACAGAAGCTGCACCATCACAAGATGATCATCACATTTAGTGCCAGAACAATGACATTCTCAGCAAACGAAGAATCTTTAGAATCTTTCTTTTTAAGTGTCCAGCTCCTTTCATGCTCGGATAGTCTAGCTGTTACAGCTTTACCTGAGGCGCCTACATATAATTTTCTACACTGATTGCAGATAATTTTATAAACTCCATTCTCAACTAAGGGTGGGATTTGTGTGTACTGTTGAACAAAATGTGGGCAATGGTATTTCTAGTGTAAAATACTGGAGTATAGTTCCCAGATTTCAGTTTACCAACAAGTACCTATGAAATCATATCTACATATTTTTTATTAGTATGGAATTATGATTTCTGTGGAAGATACAGAAGTGCTGTTATCTCTTTTTCCTAGTAAGCATGTTGTCAATTAGGAATGGATTGTAACCATTTCTGTATGCTATTTCTTTAATTGTTTTGAACTCTTTTTCGAAATCTTGTATCGATATTTTGTGAAAAATATTCACATATTTTTGGAATACCACTTTGTAAATCGAAGAACTCATACCGTTGTGTGGACTACCTCTTCAGCACTAAGTTATCTGATAATACGAGGCGCATCCAGAAAGTAAGTTCCCTTTCAATTTATCTCTGCTGTAGCGCTGCGATTGCAGATCCGCACATGCGCTGTAGACAATGTGTATCAAGGAGAAGAATGTGAGCCATTTGGAGATCGCTGTCAGTTACGTACGCTTTGTTGTGCTTCTTTGAAATGTCGGCGTTGATTTAAAATCCCGCCGCCTGTGAAATCAGGTCGGTGATTCGGTTTCTGAATGCGAGGAAAGTGAAACCAAGTGGAATTTATCGGCAAATTTATGATGTTTACGGACCGAATGCGAAGAGTGATTCGATGGTGAGAAGATGGGTCCGACAGTTCAATGGCGGGCGTAGTGATGTGCACGATGAAGAACGAAGTGGGCGTCCACCTTTGGTTACAGAAGAACTGGTTCACGCGATTGATGACAAGATCCAGGAAAACCGCAGGTTTACAATTAGTGCGCTCGCTATGGATTTCCCCCAAATTTCACGATCACTGATGCATGAAATTGTTACCAAACAACTGAAATTCCGTAAACTTTGCTCGCATTGGGTACCAAAGATTCTCACTGAGCAACACAAAAAACAACGGATGGGTAGTGCACTTGAGTTTTTGACCCGTTATGCTGAAAGCGGCGAAGAATTTCTGAGACGGATAGTCACAGGAGGTGAAAGGTGGGTTTCTTACGACACCCCTGAGAGTAAGCGGCAATGAATGGAATGGAGGCACACTTCATCCCCACCAAAGGTAAAACCGCAGCAAATCATGACACCTCGGAAAATGATGTGCACAGTGTTCTGGGACTGGAAAGGCATCTTACTCATTGACTTCTTACCGCGTGGTCAAACAATCAAAGCAGATGCTTATTGCGCGACACTGCGGAAATTGCGCCGTGCAATTCAGAATAAGCGCCGGGGACTGCTGTCAAAAGGTATTGTTTTGCTTCACGACAACGCACGACCACACACTGCAAATGTGACGAGAAACCTGCTACAGGGATTTGGCTGGGACGTGTTTGACCATCCTCCGTACAGCCCTGACCTCGCTCCTAGCGACTTTCATCTGCTCTTACATCTCAAGTCTTTCCTTGGCGGTCATCACTTCAACAATGACGACGAGCTGAAAGAAACTGTTTCTAACTGGTTGAAGACACAGGCGGCGGATTTATAGGAAGAAGATTTACAAAACCTGGTGCCACGCTATGACAGATGCCGGCAAAAATGTCGGCAGTTCTGTGGAAAAGTAGCTTAAGAGTTGTAGAATTTTGTGCAATAAAAATTTCTTCTGTATCTGTGTACAATTTCATTTTATTTCCAAACGGATATTACTTTCTAGGCGCACCTCGTATACAACCGGTTCATAAGAAACTGACTGGCTGGAAGACTTCCTAAGTAATAGAACGAAGTACGTTCTTCTCGACGGAGAGTGTTCATCAGAGACGAGTGTATCGTCAGGCGTACCCCAGGGGAGTATGATAGGACCGTTAATATTTTCTATCTATATAAATGATCTGATGGACAGAGTAAGTTGTAATTTGCGGCTGTTTGCTGATAATGCTGTGGTGTACGAGAGGGTGTCGTCTGTAACTGACTGTAATAGCTTACAGGATGACTTAGACGAAATTTCTAGTTGGTGCGAAGAATGGCAGCTAGCTCTCAATGTAGAAAAATGTAAGGTGATGCGCATGAGTAGAAAAAGCAATCCCATAATGTTTGAATACAGCATTAGTAGTGAGCTTCTTGAAGCTGTCGCGTCGTTCAAATATCTAGGCGTCACATTGCAGAGCGATATGAAATGGAACGAGCATGTAAGGACAGTTGTGAGTAAGGCGGACAGCCGACTTCGGTTTATTGGGAGAATTTTGGGAAGATGTACTTCACATGTAAAGAAGACCGCGTATAAAACGCCTGTACGACCACATCTTGAATATTGATCAAGTATTTGGGACCCGCAGCAGATCACTTTAAAGGAAGACATAGAGGCGGTTCAGAGACGAGCAGCTATACCCGGGTCGCTGAAACATTGCACTTGACGTTTCGCCTTACGGCGAGTTAAGTTGGCTACACTGCTTTAGCGACGTTGCAACACTAGCCTCTATACACACAGCAGACGAAACGGTTTTCAGTTGCATCTCGTAAATGTATGCTGTTGAGCAATAAAAGTGCATATAATAATTCGTTCTTGAGCAGCAATTAATTAACGGCATATTAATGAAGAGCAGAGCACAACAATGCATACGCTTTCAATAACGGAGCAAAGCAATATAGAAAAAAAGCATTAGATCACGACTGATAAAGTTAGTAACTTCTCTCACTACGTTTTATAATCAGAATGCTTTCCACTCACCAATTTACGGCGACAATGGTACAATTACATTCAGCACCTTATCTTCACTGATGTCGTCAGTGCCAAAATCGTTGTCATCACCAAGACAAATCATTAACTGTTCATGATCCCTTCCATTGTTTGCGCTGCCCGAATCAGTTTTTCAACGTGCTCGACCCTTTTTTTTTTTCCCAAGATGCAGCATCCACATTGGCAACAGCTTCATGCAACAGCTTTTCCACATCTGTTATTGTGAAAGACTTATTGTTCCTTAAATAATTCTTCTCGTCACACCATACAAATTTTATAGGGTTAAAACGGCAGTGAAATGGGAGCAGATTTATTTCATTGTGACGCCGCTCCTTTGCGATTTCGTCTACTGCGTAAGTGGGTGTAATAGGCTTATTTTGTTTCACGAGTGAATAAAAAAGTTTTGACATTGACGTATCTGCAGCATTATTTCTTTCTTATAACCACTACACATAACTTCTTTCGGATCGTTTGAACCGAGAATGAACTTCCTGCTCAGAGCATATGCTTCGTTTATTGATAACTTAGAAAACGTCACTAGAGAAACGTCTTTTCTATGATATTATCCAATTACTTGAACTCGGAAAATCAAGTTAAACCACTCACAGTAAAACAAATCGCAGCGAAAAAAGCACACACATAACATAAACACGCGATAACCACGATACACAATTTTGTTTACGGTAGAACTGAACAAAGCCGGCAACGCAGGAACGTTGACGTCACGGCACGTGATCACTGGAAGTGTTTATCGCGTTCTGATTGGATCGTTCCTAGCGAGTAGCGCCTCGCGCTTCTTGCTCTTCACTTGTTATTTGTAAACGTCAAGTGCAAAGTTTCTGCGGCCCGGGTATAGGTTCGTCCAATGCGCGAGTGTCACGGAAATTCTCCGGCAACTCAATTGGGGATCGATGGAAGAAAGACGACGTTCTTTTCGTGAAATTCTGTTGCGGAAATTTATAGGGCCGGAATTGGAAGCTGAGTGTAGTACGATCTTGCTGCCGCCTACTTACATTTCGCGTAAAGATCACAAAGACAAGATAGGAGAAATTAGGTCTCGTACGGAGGCATATAAGCATTTTTTTCCCTCGTTCAATTTGGGAGTGGAATAGGAAAGGAAATGCC
Organism: Locusta migratoria; assembly: GCA_026315105.1. NCBI lineage: Eukaryota > Metazoa > Arthropoda > Insecta > Orthoptera > Acrididae > Locusta > Locusta migratoria. The sequence continues at coordinate 871,517,749 of CM048744.1, forward strand.
TAGTAGTGGCACAGTGTACCCTCCGCCACGCACCTTACGGTGAATTGCGGAGTATGTATGTAGATGTAGATGTAAATATCGTGGAACAGAAACACGAAGTGTTGAAGATTTTAAATGAGAAGAATCGGTATAAAAGTGCCCTGTGCCGCAAATTAAGGAGTACAACTTTTTATATTTGTTGTTTACGTTGTAATGTGAAATATGCATTACGTTTCCGCCTTTTCTACCCTCTGGTAGACAAATGGTAATATTGGGGGAGATTTGCAACCGCAAACAAGAGACGTAAAAATTTTCACGTCGAGATAACTTCATGGCGGGCTTCCATCCTGTAAGCACGTAGTGGGACGGAAAGACAGACGAGCCCGGCGCAAACTCAGCGGAACGGCCGCGTTTTGATATATCGCGACGGCCGGAACACAAAGCAGGCGAGACGGCGGAATTTTGCCTGCGAACGCATGCGTGTCGGTGCGTGCTCGTATTTGTTGTGCGCAAGGGCCGGCGCAGTCCGCATCAAAAATGTTCCGTGTGTTTCCAGGGAGAGATAAATTACACACGACTGCCCGACAGGCCGGACGTTGATTAATACTGGGCAAGACGCCGCGCGGTTGGCCGCCCTGCTCCTGCGTCTGGTGGCAGCCCTGCGCGGCGGGGTTCCCCCTCTGCCGGCTGTCGCCGCCCGCCGGTTATTAAGGCCCTCTTAGGGAGAACAAGCAAACATCGCGCGCCGCCTTCCACAGCTCTAGAAATATTTCTCCGGCGTTCCTTAACACAATAAACGTCTCGCTTGATGGACCTCCCATAGTGCGCGTAATGACCCATTTCTATCTACGCCCGCAGCTCCAAAGTAACTGCTGGCTCGTCTTCCCATTACCTTGGCCACTCGAGATCTGCCCTCCCTCATGTCCTTGCTCGAGATTCCAGTTTCATCAACGATATGGTAATGTACAGTAGGGTAAGGTGGTACAAATTCGATATAGGTACATCTACATCTACAACCATATTCCGCAAGCCACCCGACGGTGTGTGTCGGAGGGTACCTTGAGTACCACTATCGATTTTCCCTCCTATTGCAGTCACGTATTGTTCGCGGAAAGAAGGATTGTAGGTACGCCTCTGTGCGCGCTCTAATCTCTCTGATTTTATCCTCACGATCTCTTCGCGAGATATACGTAGGTGGGAGCAATGTACTGCTAGACTCCTCAGTAATGGTAAGTTCTCGAAACTTCGACAAAAGCCCGTACCGAGCGACAGAGCGTCTCTCCTGCAGAGTCTTCCACTGGAGTTTAGCGATCATCTCCGTAACGCTTTCACGATTACCAAATAATCCTGTAACGAAGCGCGCTGCTCTCCGTTGGATCTTCTCCACTTCCTCCATCAATCCCACCTGGTACGGATCCCACACCGGTGAGCAGTATTCAAGCTGTGGGTGAACAAGTGTACTGTAACCTACTTCCTTTGTTTTCGGATTTCCTTAGAATTCTCCCAATGAATCTAAGTCTGGCATCTGCTTTACCGACGACTGATTTTATATGGTCGTTCCATTTTCAATCCCTCCTAATGACTACTCCCAGATAATTTATGGAATTAACTGCTCCCAGTTGCTGACCTGCTATAGTGTAGCTAAATAATAAAGGATCTTTCTCTCTGTGTATTCGCAGCACATTACACTTGTCTACATTGATCTTTAATTGCCATTCCCTGCACCATGCGTCAATTCGATGCAGATCCTCCTGCATCTCATTACAATTTTCCATTGTTACAACCTCTCTATATACTACCGCATCATCCGCAAAAAGCCTCAGTGAACTTCCGATGTTACCCGCAAGGTCATATATATATATATATATATATATATATATATATATATATATATATATATATCGTGAACAGCTAGGGGCCCACGACACTCCCCTGTTGCACCACTGACATCACTCTTACATCGGAAGACTTCTCTCCATTGAGAATGACTTGCTGCTTTCTGTTATCTAGGAATTTCTCATTCCAATCACACGATTGGTCTTATAGACCATATGCTCTTACTTTGTTCATTAAACGTTTGTGGGGAACTGTATCAAACGCTTTGCGGAAGTCGAGAAACACAGCATCTACCTGAGAACCCGTGTCTATGGACCTCTGAGTCTCGTGGACGAATAGCGCGAGCTGGGTTTCACACGAACGCCTTTTTCGAAACCCATGCTGATTTCTACAGAGCATATTCCTAGTCTCGAGAAATGTCATTATATTCGAACATAATACATGTTCCAAAATTCTACAACTGACCGACGTTAGAGATATAGGCCTATAGTTCTGCACATCTGTTCGAGGACCCTTCTTGAAAACGGGGATGACTTGCGCCATTTTCCAATCTTTCGGAATGCTATGCTGTTGTAGAGACCTACGATACACCACTGCGAGAAGGGGGGCCAGTTCCTTCACGTACTCTATGTAAAAACGAATTGGTATCCCATCAGGTCCTGCGGCCTTTCCTCTTTTGGGCGATTTTAATTGTTTTTCTATCCCTCTGTCAATTATTTCGATATCTGCAATTTTGTAATCTGTGCGGCAATCTAGGGAAGGAACTACAGTGCAATCTTCCTCTGTGAAACAGCTTTGGAAAAAGATATTTAGTAATTCCGCCTTTAAAGTGTCATCCTCTGTTTCAGTGCCATTTACGTCACAGAGTGTTTGGACACTTAGTTTTGATCCACTTACTGCTTTGACATAAGACCAAAATTTCTTAGGATTTTCAGCCAAGTCAGTACAAAGAACTCTACTTTCGAATTCGTTGAACGCCTCTCGCATAGACCTCCTCACACTACATTTGCTTAGCGTAATTTTTGTTTGTCTACAAGGCTTTGGCTACGTTTATGTTTGCAGTGAAGTTGTTCGGTTGTTGTACAATTCTGATCAACATAAATTTTGGCGCCATTTGTCAGTCTCGTAGTGTCTCGTTGTGTGGCATTGTGGCGTAGCAAGTTTCTACAGCTCCTCCTGTCTTTTCCAAGAATATACCACTTTGTACTAAGGGCAGAGAAATTTTTTCACGTTAGGAGGAAAGTGAAGCTACTTAGTCTAAGGAGCTCTTATAAATTTTCTATTTCAGGGTGACTAGATTGTCTACCCAAAATGCAATATTTGGTACAACGAAGTATGCGTTGGTGCCTGACGGAAAAAGTGCTTTTTATGTGGAAAATGCCCTTAGTCAAAATTCTACTAGGAAGTGATCACAATTGTACCTAGTGTGGTACATTCTCGATCGATTTTTCTCAATTCTGTAACTTTACTTTTGTGTTTGTCTATACCGACATTTGTAATTGTCTAATATTTCTGTTACATATTAGTTAAACATCGAAGAACAAGTGCTATAATTAAAATTACATCTTTTCTCAATATATTTCCAGTTACGATAACATTTGTCCGAAATGATCGAAATTGTACCACCTTACCCTATACAAGTTTGAAGATTTTTCCTCTATATGACTGTGTTTTATCCGTGATGGATATGTTTTACTACGTGACTCTTCCTAATACAGGGTTGACAATGAAATGCGCTACCAGTCACATTAAAGATCGTGTAACGATACACTAATTTTATTTATTTATTTATTTATTTTTTGTTTATCTTTGATCAGCGATGTTTATCGCCTCCGGTTCCCTCTGACTCGCAATGCAAGTAATTTAATTTCGTTCGTCATTTTTTACTTCCGAACAAGCTAAACGACGGAACCGTAATAGTAGTTTTACTCACTCTCGTCTGTATTCGATGTGTCAAGACGTCTTTCATACCTGTATCCACTCATGTAAGTAAGAATAATGCAAGCTGTTGCTGAAGATATATTATTTAAATTTAAAAGCATTCCCTCTCCTTAATTTTCATTTAAATCAAACTTCTCCACGTCAAATATATAATTTCTTAATGTTTTCAGCTCCTCGACTTCCGTAATAGTTTAATGTTCAGACGCCATTACAATCGCTTCGCATTGTCTACAAAATTTTAATCACAATCAATCATCCTTATATTATACTTTGCTTGATTTTAGAACCTGCAGTCATCCCTTTTGTAATTTCACAAAGTCCTATTTTTTTTTTAATTCTATCGTTACCAGTAACTTCATGTTCCACCCACGGTCACACAACAATGAAAAGCGAAGTGAACAGTCTGAACATTGATCTCCTACGGAAAGTATCTCGAACGTTCACGTATTAAGTACTTAAAAGTAATCATTTCCAGCTTCTACAATACGAAGCGCAGGATCCAGCTAGATGCTTTCCGTAAGTCTTATAACGTGTTGTTGCTTGTATGGTGCCCGACTTCAATATGCAACACGCGGTTTATTTGCTTTAATGTTCAGTCTGTGCTGTACTTTAACTAAATTGTTTCAAATTAAAAAATTCGGTTCCATCAGTTCCGTGTCCAAAATATAATTGCGAAATCTACTTTAACAATTTTGGCATTATACGAAGTGAGGGCAACGTTATAATTGTATTATTTATTTATGACACAACCGGTTTCGGGCTTGTGCCCATCTTCAGGCGCTTAAAACATGCAGAACTTTACATATGTAGCATGTTGGTGGAGTTCACTGTTTGAAAAGAAATTATTTGGTATTAATAATAGGGAAACCAATTGCAAGTGGCGAGATGACATGAACAAAAACACTGTTCACTTTCATTTAATATTGTATACAAATCGCGATTGTGAATGTGATGCACTTTTTACACACTTTTGCGAAAGTACTTTCCTTTGGTAACCTCCTTACTCTTATTTCTATTCTGCTTGCCATATTTAGCACAAATTATCATGATGATAGGGTTCTGCATTGCACTTTTTTTAATGCAAAGTGCAAAGCGCTACGAGAACGTTTAGGAGAATAGTTTTACTAATAACAGGTACGAGGTATTCGTATGCTCTGGCTCACAAATTGTGTTGTGTTGTGGTCTTCAGCCCGCAGACTGGTTTGATGCAGCTCTCCACGCTACCCTGTCCTGTGCAAGTCTCTTCCTCTGAGAATACGTACGGCAACCTACATCCTTTTGAATCTGCTTACCATATTCGTCCCTCGGTCTCCCTCTACGATTTTTACCCCATACGCTTCCTTCTAATGCTACGTTGACAATTACTTGATGTCTCAGAATGTGTCCCACCAATCTATCCCTTCTCTTAGAAAGGATATGCCAGAAACTCCTTTTCTCCCCGATCCGGTTAAGCACCTCCTCATTAGTTATGTGATCAACCATCTAATTTTCATCATTCGTCTGCAGTACCATAATTCAAAAGCTTCTATCATCTTTTTATCTGAACTCCTTATCGTCCACGTTTTACTCACAAGTGGTTGACTTAATATTCGTAACTACCAAGTGGAACGTTTAGGCCAGTAAATCTTTACGCCTTCTATGTCATCTTCTACAGATTCTTGGCTAGACTTACATACACACTCAAGATTAGCTACAGGGAGGGGATTAAGAAAAATGTGTGAATACTACTAATTTTACGGTGTAAAGTAAATTTAACGTAATTCTAACTTAATTACGTAAGTTTATGTATCGGTTACGTTTTCGGCCGAAACTAGAAGAGGGGCCGAATATTCTCTTACGGTTACGGTTTCGGCCGGTCTCTAATTGAATCGGTCATTTCTAAAAGGTCATTAGTCATGAAAGTAAAATTTTACAGGAGAAGGAAAAACCGTTCTACAGGATAAACAATGTACTTATTTATTTTTATTTTAATATCAATATTTTGTAAGGTGCCAAGCACTGTGTTGTACTGTGTATTTTTGTTTTGTAATTAATAGTTTAACCACAACATTAATTTAAAAATTGCTGACCTATTTGCAATTAACGACCGTGTGTTGCAACAAAAGAAAGCATTACTTGCAAATAATTGCCTATTTTATTAAAAAATCAGTTAATATTTAACACAGTAAAATGAAATTTGAATATTATTATCTGCAGTAACATTTTTCGCAACATGAAAATAAGGTTCAATAAACCAAGTCAATCTTCTTGGTCATCCTCATTATTTCCCACGCTTGATTCTGAGAGGCAAGCCTTTTTAAAATAAGCAGGCCACCAGTTTTTAAAGGCTAATACAGCAACATTATCAATAGTTTCCACGGAGTATTTACTTCATGCCTTTTTGATCATTATGGCATACTCTTCAAGGAAGTAGATCTGGTCATGACGTCTTACAAATTTTCTATGGTCACAAAATCTCTATTGTTTGCAAGGAAATATGTCCGCGTATAGGGAAGTAATGTTTCATCGTCATAAATCTCCTAGTTGATACAAGTGTTAAACAAAAGCGAATCATTGAGTGATTTTTGTTTTGACCAGCACACCCGTCAGAGAAGAGATGAAGCTCATTCACATCTTGTGAGATATACTTCTCGATGTAATTATACAGAAATGAGCAAACCTCATTGGTGCCTTTCTTCGCTTCGCTTTCATGGTACACATAAAACTGTGACTGCTTGGTTTTCATATTAATTCTTAATTTAGGATCCTCTTTTCGCGGTTTTCTGCTCTTGACATCTTGAACTTCCATTAGCCCTTGCAGGAAGATATCTTGTTGATACTTATCACTGAAACTGTTCAAAAGCAATGATATCTATCTTCGCGTCGTCATCAAACAGAGAAAAACAGTCCTTTTTGCACCTGAAGGAGTCGACGTTATCAATTACGATAATGCTTACATTGCGTACTATGCAGGTATATGAATTTACTTCCATACAGAAATCAAGTACACGTATTTTACTCACTTGCAGTCATCTCCTGTACTCCTGAATTTTCTCACCTTTCCAATTCACGTATTCCACTCCATTTACTTTTGAATCACGAATAATATTCCTTTTGTACTTATCAGCATTTCTTGTCCGTTTCTTGCCTATAGGATGCATTTCAGAATCCGAAGAAGACGCAGACATAATTACACCTCGACAAGTAAGTGGCTTCTGAATGGGACAGTAATGACCTATTATTTGAACCTACAATGCTGTAAACACAACAATGGATAGTTGCAGTGATGCTAACCTCAGACGACAAAATACGCGGGAAAGCAGCGCAACACCGCCAATAACTTCTGTGTTTGATTAAATACACCTCCACACAGTCATTGCAAAAAAGGCACGAGTCAATGACTCATGACCTTTTTGCAATGAACGAAGATTTCAAGGGTCGATAGTGACACCATTTGAAAGCTGACTTCTGCCATTATTGTACATAAGAATCCGGCTACACTTTCCCATCCTTTTCCAATGGATAACTCATTTTCGTGAAAAAGTTGACTTGTGATTTTTTTGCAATGACCGATTCAATTCTAATAATACAATTCTTTATTTATTTCAATAAGTTTGTGTAAAAGAAGTAGTAAAGTAATATTATCTTCCTCATTTTAAAATCTTTTATAGCAAAAATTAATCTGTCTTACTGTCACCGAGATCCCATACTACTGTACTGGAGAACCAGAAGAGTACACAAATACGCATGCAGATCTGCTCGTGGAGGGCGCAGCACGTTTTAGTAACTCTTCCGTACACCGCCTTTGGTCGATCGTTACATTTCTGGCGAAAGGAGCAGAGTCGCTATATTTCCATCAGAGGCATTTTTTTATGGTGTGTCCCCGCTTGTTCGCGGCGACGTCAGAAGAAACATTACGAGTGCACTCAGCTGGCTCGGGGGATTTATCTGGCGGCCACCAGTAATGTCCATCCGAAATGTGTCCCTCTCTGCCCCCCTACCACCCCCTCCCCCTCCCTCTCCCGCAGGCCAAAGTCCGAGCAAAAAGCCGGGCCGAGCGCCCGCGCATTCTCTGTCAAAACCCTTTTTGCGCCACTCGTCCGCAGTCTGCCCGCCGCCCCTTACTTGCCAACAGCGATAGCGCCATCATAACCTCGTCACAATTCATAAGCGTCACGCGGGGCAAGGCAAAATGTAATCCGCTTGCCAGTCGCTCTCTAAATTATTACTGACTGGATTTATTTCGACAAGAGCCGCCGCCACTGCTGAAAGGTATCGCCGGACTTGGCGCGAGCATTTCATCAAGTCACGTAAACTTGTTTTTGTTGATGCGATCTCCACAGAGAACACTGCTTTGATACAGTTCTCTACACTGCTCTATCCAGTGCAAGCTTCTTCCTTGTCTGTAGAGCAGAGGTTCCCAAGCTATTGCTCGAGGAACAGTTGCGAAAGTGCGAAAAAATGGTAAATAATAATGTTATTGTTGTGATCTTCACTGACAAGGGGAGGCCGCCAATTGTGAAATTCAGATTCGATTCATACTGCGCATAATGAAAGCTCATGGCCAGAGGTGTAATTTGGCAAAGCACCAAGATGCACTTCTCAGCCGTTGTCGAGAAAATCGACAGTTAAAAAGATCCGTTGCGGTGAAATACTCTCTACCATCTCGACGATTAGTAATACTGTACAGAGGCGTGGCGTAGCGGTTGGCAATCCGAAGGTCGCCGGATCGAATCTCGTGGCAGGCACCTTTTTTTTATTATTTGTTTATATATATATATATATATATATATATATATATATATATATATATATATATATGGTTGCACAGTGGTAGAGTGCCAGACTACAAATCCAAAGGTTGCGGGTTCGATCCCCGCCAGGGCCTAGGATTTTTATCTGTCATTTTCCACTTCTTTCACCTCTGGCAGTATTGCTCAAGTGAAAAATACCGAGTAGCACCATGGTTCGGAACCCACGTCAAACTGTAGGTCCCCCTATAACTGGCTGGGTAAGTCAGTTCGAAGGTCGGAGGAAGGCAACGGCATACCACCTCCAAACAGGACCATGCCTAGTAAAGCACTGTGGTGTTGAAACCAATCTTCGGATTGTTGACTGCTTTATCGCACGAACCAGAGTGATACTTATTATAGAAATATGGAAAGCAGAAAACAGCACGACATCGAGCACATCTGATAAACGATGCGTTTATACAAGAACAATTGTTTTTTAAATTATCTTTTGGGAAACACACCTGATTGACATTCTGAAAAATTGTTCTATCGTTCGTCAGGTTTGACTTACACTATACGTATTCGTTTCGGAATATCGTTTATACTTCTTCCGTTAACTATAGGTGGTAAACATTATGAAGACATTATTAATAACGTTTGTGAAATACAACTTTGTTTGCGGAAATCATAATGATGTTGGAAGTCGCCAGTTGCATATAATAAGTTGTTTGAAATTCGTTTGTCGTAGAAAAACTGGCGACTTCGAACAACGCCACGCCTCTGTAGAATATTACTAATCGTAGAGATCGCCGGCCGCGGTGGCCGAGGTGACTGAGGCGCTTCAGTCACGGTCAGCACGGCCACTACGGTCGGGGGTTCGAATCCCCCCTCGGGCATGGATATTTGTGCCGTCCTAGTTCGTAAGTAGTTTGTAAGTTTAGGGACTGATGACCCCGTAGTTAAGTCCCATAAGCTTAACAAACATTTTTTTTTTTCGTAGAGATCGTAGAGAGTATTTCACCGCAAGGGCTTTTTTAACTGTCGATTTTCTCTACAATGGCTGAGAATTGCATCTTGGCGCTTTGCCAAATTACACCTCTGGCCACGAGCTTTCATTATGCGCAGTATGAATCGAATCTGAATTTCACAATTGGCGGCTTCCCCTTGTGAGACTGATTTGATGCTGCTCTCCACCCTACTCTACCTTGAGCAACCCACTTGATCTCCTCACAAGAACTGCAGCCCACATCCATTTCAACCTGGTTAACGTATTCGTCTCTTGGTCTAGATCTGCAATTTTTATACCACACACTTCCTACCAATGCTAAAATGACGCCGGCTGCAGTGGCCGAGCGGTCTGCGGCGCGCCAGTCAGAGTTTGCACGGCCGCTAAGGTAGGGGGTTCTAATCACCCCTCGGGCATGGATGTTTGTGTCGTCTTTAGTATGAGGTAGTTCATAAGTAGTTTGTAAGTTTAGGGACTGATGACCACTTAGTTAAGTCCCTTAAGCTTAACAAACATTTGATTGGTACTTTAAAAATTTCCAGTCGAATTTCTTGATTAAAATAGTGTCGTGCGTGACATCCGACTGTACCACGACATTATTTTAATTAAAACATTTGATTTAATTTGCTAAAATAACGATTCATTGAAGTCTAACAATGTGTCTTACTAATCGATCCCTTCTTTTAGTCAAGATATACCAGAAAGTTTTCTTTCCAAATTCTATCCAGTACCTTCTCATCAGTTACGCGATTTACCCACCTAATCTTTAGATTGACAAAATTTATTTGCCTTAAACCTCGTGGCCCCTGTTCACAATAAAGAAATCAAAGTGTGTCGCATATCTAAAAAAATGTTGCAAGTCAGTACTGTAGAGCTGCTGCAAAGTCCTTTTACTTGAATCTCACTTCTGCCGTTAAGTAATAGATTCCTACGATGCCTGCTTCAAACATACACACACACACACACACACACACACACACAATCACACACAAACACACACACTCACACTTCTCTCGACTAAATAGCTTATGAATTATACTTTCTAGTTTCGTAATAATTTCAGGTTTTGCAGTGTAGGACCAGAGAATCACATCGTTAAATTACGTAAACCACCTGGTTCTTCAATCGCATAAATATAAACAGTAAAAATAAACGAAAATAGCTGAATAGCGTACTCTGCGGATGTAGCAGCAAACGGGTTATATGGTATTGCTATTGGTATTCGTCACAAACTCTGGAGTGGCTCGTGGAATGCTGAAGTAGAGACAGAAGCAGAAGCTTGAGGAATGATGAGGTTATAATTTTTCGATTCGTTCATGTGAGGAAATTGTAGGCCCCATACAGAAAATAAAATCGCGGGATATGGGTGAACATATGGTGAACATGAAAGTACATACCTCCTGGGCAGCCAATACCACTTCCCCCTTTGTAAACACGGGTAACTCCTGACAAACCGGAACTCACCTGCAACAAAACAGAAAAGCGAGTAAGCTATGTTTTCAGCAAATCATAAATCTCATTTACATTCAAACTACAGTTCAATTTATCAGCTTTCATTGTATAACTGAAATAAACAAGAAAGAACTAACTGCTGTACAAAGAAAAAAATCCTCAAGTATTAATAAGTTCGACAACGCTTGGTGGGTAATTTGGAAGAAGCGTTGCACATCGCATTAACGGTCGACTGTCGATAGCGGCTTACTATCGATAATGGCCTGCTACCAATATGTATCGAATACGCGAGCATCCGAACGGTATCGTAGCTTGTTTACTCGTAAGAATTTTAGCTGTACTTTTTAAGTTCCTGCCTAACCACATCCTTTAAAATGACATATTCGTAGAAAATAGAAGAGTACTGTTGTCAATCGGAATTGACATATACAGTCTAGCTTGTTGAAAATACTTCGGCGTTTCCTTCGAATAGCTCATACAAGACCGGAGTGAAGTACTTTTGAAAAGCTAGACTGTAGACGTATATTCCGTTTGACAGCAGTAGTTCATTATTTTCTACCAATATGCCATGATTTTAAAGGATGTGGTTAGGCAGGAAACTAAGAGCAGCTTAAATTCTTGTGAGAAAATATTTTCCGTTTCTGTCTGCGTCATTACGAACATTTGTCTCTTACTACATTGCGACGTTCTTGTGATCGATGCATGACACTGCGATGATCGCGCTTTCGTTAGATATTGACAGTAGGCCGTCAATGCGATGTGAAGCGCTTCTTCCAAATTATTCCTAATGCGAAAATTCTATTCTTTAAACGGTCATAGCGCGGGTTCTGTTTCATCACATAGATACTGGGTGAAGAGTTCTGGAAAGCCCTTGGCCAAGTGACGTTTATTTAATAATTATGAGAAGAATTTGCATTCTGTATTTATTCTACAGTGCTCATCGTTTCGTAACCGGTGGACGAAAACGTCCGGCGTGCCCACTTCTGTCAGAGCTGACTTGACGGCCGTTTCGAAATACATCTCAAACAGTTTGACGAAAACCTATGAAAAATATACCTCTTGAATAATTCTAGTAAATTCCTCCTCCTGAGACAGAACAAGTCTTTATTTTATCTCAGATAATAAGAGGCAAAATATTAAATTAAAATTTATGCCAAGGACGAGATTCGAACCCAGGTCTCCAGTATGCTAGGCAGATGTGCCAGCCGTTGCAGCATCCTGTCTCCCTCCCTAACACAAATTTCAATTACGCTTCTATGTTCCCCTCTGAGATTCCCATTAATATTTCGCAGGTTTATCAATATTGGAAATGCACCACAGCATTAAACGTAATGGGCTATAGGGGTAAGTGGTAATAAGATCTAATAAACACATCTGCCTGAGACATCTGTATGTACATGTCCGCACTACAAAATCTGTTCGGCAGATTCTGTAGTGGAAGAAAAAAGTCCTGCGTATGTACATTTCAAGATGAATATTTACCTATATTAGATTCCTGGGAAGAAGACCGAGGTTCGAGGGCATGTTCCTGTGCCTGAGGTTTCGTCTTCCACTGATCAAGACATCTTTGGAGACTTTGCAAACATTATCAATAACAGTCTTCTGGGTATGACACCGCGTCGTCATTTTATAAACTATACCGACGTTTCGGCCACTGTTGCAGGCGGCCTTCATCAGGGTCTGTGTCTGGCTGACAGTGGCCGAAACGTCGGTACAGTTTATAAAATGACGACGCGGTGTCATACCCAGAAGACTTTTATTGATAGTGACAACTGCCGTGGAAGCCTACGTTTGTATTTTACAAACATTGGTTACCAATTAAGCTTAGCACTACAGAGCGAGGTGGTGTAGTGGTACATACTGGACTCACATTCTCCGGACGTCCGGATTCTGGTTTTCCGTGATTTCCCTAAATCACTCCAGGCAAATGCCGGGATGACTGCTTCCGAAGTACACGGCGGATTTGCTCCATCATCTTTCAGCTCTGTCTCTAGTGACCAAGCCGTCGCCGGCCGTTAAACCGAAAGCTTCCTTTGTGCTCCTTTACCTCAACAAGCTGTACTGTTTATGCGTATCCTAGCAACGCTCGGTTTGTGACGTTATGAGGCCGCAACCTATGCTTGTCGCGTCTACGTATGCTATGTAGCTTGTGCTGAAGTGTTTAAAGGCCCCCAATTTGTCTAATTTAAGACCTTCTTCCTTTGCACTGAAATTGTTTTTGTAAACCAGTGTTTGTAAAGCCCCCAAAGATGACCATAATAACAGAAGACGAAACGTCAGAGGATCATACCCTGGACCACGGCCATTTTCCCGGGTATCTAACTTCGGCAAAAATTCAAGAAACAGCCAGGAAACCTACATCTTTGAAATGGTCACTCCAATATTCAAGAATGGTGATAGGAGTGTTCTGCAAAATTACAGGCCTGTATCATATACGTCAGTTTGGAGCAGGATTTCAGAACATATAGTTTCCGCAAACATTATGAACTACCTAGAAGAGAACGAACTATTGACCCATAGTCAACACGGGTTCAGAAACTATAAACTATCGTTCTTGTGAAACACAGCTAGCTCTTCACTGACATGAAGTGATGTGTGCTATCGACACGTGATCTCAAATCTAATCCATATTTGTAGATTTCCGGAAGGCTTTTGACACAGTACCTCACAAGCGTCTTCCAAACAAATTGCGAGCTTATAAAATACCGATACAGTTGTCCGATTAGACTTTCTGTCATAAAGGACACAGTACGTATTAACTGATGGACAGTCATTGAGTAAAACGGAGGGAATATCTGGCGTTCCCCAGGGAAGTGTTATAGTGTTTCCTCATGTAAGATTACCGCCCAATAGAAATATTGGTAATTAATAGCATTTGATAATTAAACAGTATGAAGTTCACTGTAAACATTGACCATGCCAATGCACTAAATGTTACACAATTTTAATCTTATTAATTATGGTAGCAATGTATGTACATAGTTGGGTGACAACGTTTATAGTTAGGCCATAGGTAGAAATTCTCCACGTTGAGATTTGCTTTGTGCTTGTAGCTGACGGGAGGCCAGCGAGCAGGCCAACGTTGGTGGCTTGTTCCAGCTTAGGATTTTCCAGTTCGTTTCCGGTGAGGGGAGAGAGGGACAATGGCGAGTGCCAGGCACAGTGCAGTGCACAACGTGAAATAAAATATTCGAATACTACTGGCATTTGAAGTAATACGATGCAGTTAGGAATCTTTAAGGCCCTCATTACAAAATAGCCTGTTGATAAAAAAACAATATATTAGCTGATATAGTCACATCTGGCGTAATATGTTTAATTGACAATGAAAAGTAATAAATTACCAACGAAGACAAGACAGTTACACAACTAGCATGGCAATGTTCGTTTATAAAAATAATATATTAACTATTTCTCATTTTATTTTCAATTAATCTTGTGTATTTTACCTTGAAATATTCAGTTAAATCACTTATCTGTGATATAAGAAACTGCACGATTATAATAAATAGTACAAAGGATGTTTATACTAATATAAAAACGTAAGAAGATATTTGTTTATTGTGTAGTGTAATTATTTTGATTTTAAGTAAAGTTTTAGAAATGTATTGGCTGAGCGCTGTACGTTGACAAATCGGTTAGAACAGCTCACATGGGGAAGTTGATGACGTAGGGGAAAAAACCCCGGCAGTTGAACTTTTAGCGCGCGCGCGCGCGCGCGCGTGCACACAAGGGCAGGAAGTGAGGAGTCGGGAGCACGTGGGGTAGCTGGCGGGCGGCGTCACTCGGCATCAGGCGGAATGTGTATCTCGAGGTGGAGACTTTAGATTTTTGGTGTGTGGCAATCGCCACGTGTGGTTGCTCGTCGTAGACTGCACCAAGTTGAATCGAGTGCTACTGTGTGTTTGTGGAACAAGGTGTGCATCGCATTGAATTAAAGTGACTGTGATTTGTTAATGTAACACGTGTCGTCGCATAGGCATGAACATAAACGGTGTCAGAGAAAGCCACATGGTGTAAAAACAATTTGCGACAAATATTCAATTTTGTCTGGGGGCTCACGAGCTATAACTTTATTTGATAAATGTGTCGACGTACAGACGTATCAGTCACAGGGTGCTAATATTGTGAAATAAACAACATAACGTGAAATTTCACGTGTTTTCAAAAATAGTAGTTAGTACACCCCTTTCTCTCATGAACTTGACTTTATTATGAATTTTTTTGTTAATCATATGCAGGGAAGGAAAGCTGCGAACGTGTGATATCCCCTAGAAAACGAGTCAAACAGTAGCAATCACTGTTACAGCGTTTTTGCATGTTTAGGAATTTGGTTCGCAGTTGGTGGTTGTGAGTTTTAAAAATTAAACTTTCCATATTTTCAACTCTCACCCCGATCTTTACTCTTGCACTCACCTTTATAAACGATATAGGAGCAGCTCACTTTGTTCGCGGATGATGCCGTCGTTTATTGGTTAGTAGAGTCACGAGAAGATCAAAAGCAGCTGCAAAATGTCTTAGATAAGTTATCTGAATGGTGCAAAAATTGGCAAGCAATCCTCAACTATGAAAAGTGTGAAGTCACCCATATGAGCACTAAAAGAAATAGGAAGAATCTTCATTTACACGATAAATCAATGAAATTTAAAGGCCATAAATTCAACTAAATACTGAGGAATTACAAACAACTCAAATAGGAAAGAGCACATAGAAAATATAGTAGGGAAGTCGAAACAAGTTTACGTTCCATTATCTGTACACTTAGAAGACGCGAATAGGGTAGATAGGATAGAATGTTTTGGATGCACAACAGCAAGGTATTTAGCGCTCTGACAAAAGAATTAGGCAATAGTAGACAAATAAGAACAGGCCATAGAAGAATGTAGGTCTTGGCAACAACACGAACACATATTGCTAATCAGCGATGTAAGATGGCAGACTGAAGTACACAACCTTAGAAGTCCTTAAAAGAAAATGTCGAAGTATAGAGGGACGCTGATCGCTGACGTTAAAGGCATCAGCGAGCCCTCAAGTAACACACTAGAACCTTCAGCCTAAGAGCTTAGGCCAGAGTCAAAAACGTTCACAAAATTGTAAAACGTTCGTCACACTCGCCTCGTCGTCAGCTAAAACAGTGGGTAGGGCACGACCAAGATTAGCCGCTGCCCTCTCAGCACGATATAAAATACACTCAATTAAAATGTGCACGCCACAAGCATCACAGATCGGTGGATCCTCTCGACGGAATAAAAAGCTGTGGGTCAAAGGGCTGTGCCCAATGCGAAGGCGCGTCAGTCTCACTTCAAAACGCCTGAATGGCTGGCAGGAGGTTCGTCAGGGTCGGATAGTTGGTTTAACCAACCAGTTTATTACCTGTCATTGCCAGCCACGTCTCCTCCTACAACTGAAGGGACGCAGCACAGAGTAGACGTCCCGCAAGGGAATGGCACACTCTGTGACATTTGGGTCAATGCAGGCCGCCTTGGCATCCACATCAGCCGCTTAATTTCTCCATATCCCAACATGCCCAGTTACCCAAAGAAATGACACCTCTTTACCCCGACTTTGGAGGAGGTACCGTTGGTCATGGATCAATTGTATTATAGTTTCAGCCGCGTACATGACCAGCAGTGATTGTAGGGCACTAAGGGAATCGAATCAGAGTAGAAATTTTGTACCTCGAGCACGCCGGATGTGTTCCAGTGCCTGGAGGATGGTATGCAGCTTTGCCGAAAAAACGGAATAGGCAGTGGACAGGCGAATCCCTATGATGTGACCTAGAAACACTGCAGAACACTTCACCTTAGAAGACTAAAGAAACTGCGTACACTACACTTCTGCCTCCAATTTTGGAGTATTGCTGTCCACCAAAGGTCGCTTTGTATCGCCATATAGGGGAGAGAGTGTCACAGGAGTGATGCACGAGTTGCAGTGAAAAATGATTAAAATAAAGGCGTTATTATTTTCTGTGAGATTGATTTGCGACATTTCTTTCACCAACTTTCTCTTCCGAAGGCAAACACATTTTTATTGCATCATTATAAGACAAATCAGATCGGAGATTCAGGCGTTACTTTTTCTCGTGCGCTATAAGAGAATGGAACACCAGAGAAGTATAAATGCGGTTCGATGAACACTCTCCCATGCACTTAAATATGAACAGCAAAGAATTTAGGTATATATAGATATTGTAGGAAAGTGTTTTTGCAATAATTCGACCACCCGATGTATCACAGTGCGCACCTGTGGGATGGAGTCATGTCTTCTAATGGTTTTCAGTCCAGTGGACAGCGTGGTAGATTGCCAGGCAGAGGGCCTGGGTTCGAATCCCGGTTGGGTTGGAGATTTTCTCCACTTGGCGACTGGGTGTTGTGTCGTCCTCATTATCGTTTCTTCATCATCTACATGGAATCGAGAAATTTCCTGACGAGGAAGATTATAATTCTGTAAACATCGAGAATTTAAACCCGGAAATCAAGTCGCATTCCCCAAATAAGTAAAAAAAAGTTTGTAAATCTATCGGACAAAATGCGTGGTCATCAGTCCGTAGCTTACAAACTACTTAAACTAAGGTAAACTAACCTAAGGACAAACACACACACCCATTCCCCAGGGAGGACTCGAACCTCCGACGGCAAGCAACCGCGTGCTCCGCAGCGAGGCGTCTTAGACCGCTCGGGTACTTCACCGCGGCCGAATAAGTACCCGCATATAATAAGTTTACAACTCAGGGAATGTCGAAGGAAAATTTCAAACATTACGAAACCAATAGCTTTATTTCTTTTCATTGTTATCATTAGTTTCAAAACTTATTATTATCTTTTATTATCATTTATTTAAAGATGATTTCTTTTTATATTGTAGTAAATTTATAAAATATTTCATTTTTATTTAAAACATGCAATTTGTAAATAATATGTATGAGGATTGTTATAAATTGTTGATGAAAGGAGAATTCTCCTCGTTTTAAAAAGACGAAATAAAAATATAGAAATTAAATAGTCCCTACCCCAACGTGGCCCTATCCTTTGGGGATGTCTTAGTTTAGCATAGGAATAAAGTGGCGGTGGCGTAAGTGAGTGTGAGTGAGTGATTGTGTGTGTGTGTGTGTGTGTGTGTGTGTGTGTGTGTGTGTGTTTGTGTGTGTGTGTGTGTAACAATTTATTTTTTATTTTTTATTTATTTATTTATTTTAGGCGAGATAGTTTCTGGGGAACAGTAGTGCCAACGACTGAAATGAAAGAGCTTAGGATAGGTGAAAAAAAGACGCGCAAGTCGCCCATGTGATGTCACCTAATGAGTTGACGAACATGATGCCAACTGGGGTCTAAGGGCCAAAATTGCCACACGAAATCATTGTAAACATCATGGTCTATACAGTGCCGGACTAAGCCCTGTGTAGGCCCCTAGGCAATCCAAATCTTGGAACCCTACTCCAAACTCATCCCTTAAAAAGTTACTCATTTTCCATCAATAACAACAATATATTGCTAATAATAATAATAAAATTGTGGTATTTCACAACCGAAGCATTCGTTTCAAGTGATTAACATGTTCAGCCATCGTGTGACATGAGCTACAAAAAACTCAAAATTGGATATAAGAATAATAATAGCAAAGTGAAATGAGACATTTTCGTGCAACATGTAAACGTATTTATTCAACAAAAGAAACAATTATGAATAGATTAATATACGATGATTAATACAATCATATTCCAGACACTATTTAACAAAAATATAGAGATTAATAAAAATTAATTTTAATAATAATAATCAATTTTTTCCTGCATGTCCTTTTCCATCCGACACTGAAACATCTAAGTACAACATTCAGTTGGTCAGTGCGAGAGATACCCGGTGTAGAATCAACACTTATAGAGAATAGTTTGCTGAATTTCTTTCACAATAAATTGCAGAACCTTGTTTCCCATTATTTCTATAATTTCGTCGCAAATTCTGGAAGACAAACCAAACATGAATGTTTCCCTCGACCTTCATTGCCGTATTTCGATAAATGAGAGCTTAACAAATGATCGTACTCCGCTATCAACTCTTGCACTTACCAGAAGGGATTAGTCTGCTGCAGCTCTTCTTTGGTGTGGACAACTTCCTATGAAGATTAAAAAGGGCCTCAAGTCACCGTCTTGTACTCCTCAAATTCTTCAGAAGTATTAGTATCCATTTCCTATCATATATAGTTTCTTTCACTCGCCTACAGAAAAACAACGAAAAGGCAACTAATTTGTATTTAAAACGCAAAAGTCTTTGTAAAAAATTCTCATTGTTATATCGGTGCACACGGGGCCCGTAAAATGCGCGGGGCCCCTAGGCAGCTGCGTACTCTGCCTTATGGGTAATCCGGCACTGGTTCTATAGCTGGAACCAGGCATTAGTTAGACTGTAGACTAACCTGTCACCGTAAGCAAGTGGTGCCTTCAGATTTATTCAAGTGACCAATGTTTCCGCTTATTAAACATCAAAGAAGCGAAGTGAGTGCAATATGGAAGTACATCTACATCTACATGGGATACTCTGCAAATCACATTTAAGTGCCTGGCAGAGGGTGCATCGAACCACCATTATACCATTTATCTCCCATTCCATTCTCGAATAGCGCGCGGAAAGAAAGAACAACTGAATATCTCCGTTCGAGCTCTGATTTCTCGTATTTTATTCTGATGATCATTTCTACCTATGTAAGTGGGAGTCAACAATATATCTTCGCATTCGGAGGATAATGTTGGCGATTGGAGTTTCGCAAGTAGCCCACGCCGCAGCGATAAGCGCCGTTGTTGTACTGATTCCCATCCCAGATCCTGTATCATTTCCGTAACGCTGTCTCCCCTGTATCGTGACAATACGAAACGAGCTGCCCTTCTTTGGACTCTTTCGATGTCCTCCGTCAAATCCACCTGATAAGGATCCCACATTGGGCAGCAATACTCCAAAAAATGGACGGACAAGCGCAGTGTATGTAGTTTCTTTAGTAGTTCTGTTGCATCTTTTAAGGGTTCTGCCAATAAAACGCAGTCTCTGGTTCGCCTTTCCCACGATATTATCTACGTGTTCTTTCCAGTTTAAGTCTGAAGTAATAGTAATTCCTTGGTATTTTTCCGGCCGCGGTGGCCGAGGGGACTGGGGCGCTCCAGCCACGGTCTGCACGGCCACTACGGTCGGGGGTTCGAATCCCCCTGGGGTATGGATATTTGTGCCGTCCTTAGTCTTAGGTAGTTCATAAGTAGATTGTAAGTTTAGGGGCTGATGACCCCGTAGTTAAGTCCCATAAGCTGTACAAACATTTGAAAATTTTTTCCTAGGCATTTTGTGGAGTTTACGGCCTTCAAACTTGATTGATTTATGTTGTAAACAAAGTTTAACGGATTTCTTTTCGTACTCATGTGGATGACTTCACACTTCTCATTATTTAGAGTCAACTGCCAATTTTTACACCATACTGATATCTTATTCAGATCGTTCTGCAGTTGGTTTTGATCTTCAGATGATTTTACTAGACGGTAAATGACGGCGTCAGCTGCAAACAACCTAAGAGAACTACTTAGATTTTCCCCTAAATCGTTCATGTAAATAAGGAATAGCAGAGGACCAATAACACTACCCTGTGGAACGCCCGATATCACCTCTGTTTTAGTCGATGCCTTACCATCGATTACTACGAACTGTGTACTCTCTGACAAGAAATCCCATATCCAATCGCAAATTTGTGGCGATATACCATAACCACGCAATTTGATTAAAAGCCGTTTGTGAGGTACTCGCTAGCGCCAAGTGCGACCTCCGCGTGAAGCAGTGTGTCTGTACCCAGCGCAGGCGGCGGGCAGGCGTGTTATTCCGGCCACGTATCTTTCCGCGCCAACGACCCCCCACCCCAGCTAACCCTCGGCAGCTCCCCTTATTTAATCCCCGGAATTGGCGGCAACTTTGCGCGGCCGCGGTAAGCCTGCGGATTTGGCGGTCGGCGGTGTCTCGCGGCAAACGCCCGCTAGTTACAACAAAAAAGTCCCCCGTCTCGCTTTTACTGCGTCCCAGACCTTTTTAAAAACAGCGCTCCCTTCTGCGGGGGAGGGGAAGTATTATACGACTTAAGGGCTGTTGTCTTTGTTGCAACTAACATTCCTGCTAGTGGTAACGCCGCGGTGCAAAAAGCTGGTTATTCTTTTAGACTCGGTTTTATCCTCTGGACTAAAAAAGTATTTTACGACAAGTGTGGATTCTGGGCGTCCCAAAGTCATTGTCAAGTACTCTGAGCTACGTAGCACCGAATAACAAAAGTAGTTGGGATCACCCGTTTACCGTCCGGAGTTATGACGTTATCTCAAAAAGAGCTTTTCGGCGATAGAGAATTCACTTTTACCCTTATCTATAGGCTACCACAATCAAGCAAAGTACCTGTGGTGCCTAGGTACCAGAACACAAGGGACATCCAGTTCTGGAGTCTCTCACATCTATATTTATATTGGTATAAAATTAACTGAATCCAATAACAAGATGGCAGCCGTAGCCAAATTGTAAGTGTAACTGGGTCAAATGAAAGTAATGTTGACATTTAGTTTGGTTCCAGCGACAAATGTGTGCCATCCTCACCCCAACCAAGTAGTGAAGGTGTGTTTTATATTTAAAACGACATAAATGTGGCTAGAAATGGCGTAAAGTATTCCCTTTGTGCCATCCTCACCCCAACTAAGTAGCGAAGGAGTGTTTTATATTTAAAACTACACAAATGTGGCTAGAAATGGAGTAAAGTATTCCCTTTTTGCATGCGATAATTTAAATTTTGTATTATACAAAATTGAAGTAGCTACGTGATGGAATGCTGTGCTACCGTCTTAGTGGTGAACTGTGAACTACATGGCGAAATAAAACTATCGATAGAAACATGTTCTTTACCGATTATTACAATCATTAAAATCGAGGACGTTTTCAGTTTCAGGTGGAAATGAAACGTGATAATTACTTCTGGCTTGACAGTCTAACATAAGTAAGTAAATAAATAAATAAAATTAAATTAAAAACAAGAGAGAAGTTGGACTACCAGTGGTTTTTATGAAAATGAGAATCATGAAAATAAGAAAACAGAAACCCAGTTAATGCAGTTTAAGTATAACCCCAACGATGGTGTGGAATACTGTGAAGTTAGTTCCTCTAGATAGCTGGAAATGCCAGCGAAGATAGGTTGTCGGAAGGTCAATGAAATTCCCTAAAATTCTTTATGAAAGGTACAAGACACTGTTACCTGATAGTAACTGACGTTTCATATTGAGGATTGAACTGTAACTTCTGTAATGAAAGTAGAGTGCTGTAAACACTACACCTGTTACATTAGATCAGATCAATACTTGTTTCCTAGATCATGAAAACGGATGGAACGTGTCAGTTTAGTGAAAGACAACATTACATGACATATATTTTTGTATTATTTATTGCAAAGGAACTAATTTCTATGTAAATATTCATCTACTGCGTAGAAGTTGTCATTCAGAAATTCTTTCAACTTATTTTTGAATGTTGGTTGGCTGTCAGACATTTGCTGTTATCTGGTAAGTGACCAAAAACTTTTCTGGCAGCATAATTTACCCCATTCCGCACCACAGTTAGATTTAACCCTGAATAGTGTAGATCATCCTTTTTCCTTGTGTTGTAACTATGCACATTGCTATTACTTTTGAATTAATAACAAATTTTATAAGGGAAGAAACTGTGAAGATACCTAGATCCTTTAATAAATATCTGTAGGCATAGCAAGTTAATTTAGTGAGATGTCTGTCACCAAAATTTGCGATAACTCTAATACCATAATTTGCTGAACTGAAATATTTCAGTATATCGTCAATGTGTTGCTTCCAATTCAACTTCTGATCATTGCACATACCTAAAAACTTTGAATATTCTATCTTAGTTACAGACTTCTGTTCACAGAGTATAATTATCAACGGTGTCATGCCGTTTACCGTGTGGAACTGTATGCAATGTATTGTATAAAAGTTTTATTAAGAGTCCATTTGCAGAGAAATACTTAGTAATTTTATGAAAGAGATTATTTACAATGTCATCAGTTAATTCTTATTCGTCGGGAGTGATTACTGTGCTTGTATCGTCATCAGAAAGAACTAGCTTTGCATCACGATAAATATAGAATGGCAATTAATTAATATATGTGTTTCCTATTATCAAAGACGGATATCTGTCGTTTGACAGAAACTGAAATAAACGTCACTTTTTACTGCGAAAGATAGAGTTAATATATTTATAATCTGATCTGAGCATTATCAACTGTAATACTTGAGGATTTATACCTGGAAGTGGCTAACATCAATTTGATTCCTTAAGCACCTTCACATTGTGTTTGAAAATACAGATGTCCGTCTTTGAAATCAAAACGTGTAGGTGTCCGCTTTTGATGTGAACACGCTTTGAGATGTGCGTTTTTGATACACAGAGATTCACTTTCGAGAATCTTTTACAGGGCTATAGGAATATCGACATAAAGTGGAAAATATGAAATTCTGGACTCTCTTACATATTGGGAAAATTAAGTACTACAATAATTGTAATAATCTTGTTAATTTTATATACAAAATGAAATACTGTGGCACTGAATCTCTAAAATTATTAGCATAAGGTCAGTTGAAACTGTCGCCAGACCTTTCCGTAAACATCCTTACGTTATTTCTAACATCGAACTTCTTTCCAACAAGTGATAAATCGTACAACACACCTTACAATAGAACATCGTAGTTTACAAACTGGTCTTACCTTTGTTTCTTTTCAATGTTTATTTTCCACTTTACAGGTTGTCTCAACCGCTTACTAGCTTTTCATTTGGACGCTGGTGATATGTTCCTTTTTGCCGGACGTGGTGGCTGAGGAGACTGAGGCGCTCCAGTCACGGTCTGCACGGCCACTACGGTCGGGGGTTCGAATCCCCCATCGGGCATGGATATTTGTGCCGTCCTAGTTCGTAAGTAGTTCATAAGTAGTTTGTAATTTTAGGGACTGATGACCACGTAGTTAAGTCCCATAGACTATACAAACATTTGAACGTTTTTTTTGTTCCATTTCATTCGCTTTATGATGGTTATAATACTATAAAAATTACTGAAAAACTTAAGTTCGGGCTAATACGTGTTAGTCCCTGGCACATACTGTCGCCAAGTCTGATTATCGAGGTCATGTGATCATATATTGTGTACCCATTGGTGCACACTGATTCATTCAACAAGTGTCCGAATTTGATATCAAACTCTTATGTAGGTGTCCGCTTTTGATGTGAACAGTCGAATTTAACGTGTGATTTATCACATTTACGTCAATTTTTGGGGAGGAAAAAAAAAAAAAAAAGGACTTCACCAATGAAAATAGTGGAAAAACTTCCTTAAGATCGACTGCTAATTAAATGTCGACCTTTAGTTCAGATGTCCAGGTTTGATATTAGGCTACTCATATAGCAAGAACAGCAAAGGACTCAAGACAACCCTGTGGTACCCCATTGAGAACCACCCCCCCCCCCCCCAGTTTGAAGAACATCGGATTTTTGCAGTTTATCTGAATCAATTACTTCAACTTTCTGCACTCTGTGATGATACAATGTACTTATTGAAGCTTTTTTTTTACTTCCTTGTAACCAATATAATTTTTTTCAGTCAAGTAATGTGTGAACTTTGTTTTGAAAATCCAATAAACAAGATTCAGTGAATAAGTATCCTAATTGCCGCTTAATACTCTCAGTATCTCACCAGATTTTTTTCTGATCTCTTCGTCGTTTGAATGAAATTTAGAGCTGATTCACTGGAAATAGACAATTTTAGTTGGTTCACTGTGGTATAGGACCCTCCAATTGCAGTCAGCATCAGAGAGAAAACTATAACAAATGCCTCCTGCTTCCTTTCTGGCATTTGTTACGGCGCAATTATGCTGGGGTGTTTTGTCATCAGCCCCGTCATATGACCGTATGGAAGAACTGCTCGACTCAGCGTGGTGTTGTGTTTGGAGGAGGCGGCTGTTGGCACGCGCTGTGTGGAGCGGCAGAGGGCTGGAGAGCACGGCCATAGCGTTGCGGCGTCACGCGCCCTTCTCCAGGTCGCCGCGGGTGCTCTCAGCGAGACAGGGGTGTCGAGGGCCACCGCGACTGCTGCATCACGCTACAACTTACCACCAACTCACGCGAACTTCTGTCATGCAGTACATCTGCATCTACATGGGATACTCTGCAAATCACATTTAACTGCCTGGCAGAGGGTTCATCGAACCAACGTTATACTATTTTATCTCCCATTCCATTCTCGAATAGCACTCGGCAAGATTGAACACCTGAATCTCTTCGTTCGGGCTCTGATTTCTCGTATTTTATTCTGATGATCATTTCTACCTATGTAAGTGGGAGTCAACAATATATTATCGCATTCGAAGGAGAATGTTGGCGATTGTAGTTTCGTAAGTAGCCCACGCCGCAGCGATAAGCGCCGTTGTTGTAATGATTCCCATCCCAAATCCTCTATCATTTCCGTAACGCTGTCTTCCCTGTATTGCGACAATACGAAACGAGCTGCCCTTCTTTGGACTCTTTCGTCAAACCCACCTGATAAGGAACCCGCACTGGACAGCAATATTCCAAAACTTGACGGACAAGTGTAGTGTACGCAGTTTCTTTTGTAGTTCTGTTCCATCTTTTAAGGGTTCTGCCAATAAAACGCAGTCTCTGGTTCGCATTTCCCACGACACTATCTACGTGTTCTTTCCAAGTTAATTCAGAAGTAATTGTAATTCCTAGGTATTTTGTGGAGTTTACGGCCGTCACATTTGACTAATTTATCATGTAAACAAAGTTTAACGGATTTCTTTTCGTACGCATGTGGACGACTTCACACTTCTCATTATTTAGAGTCAACAGCCAATTCTTACTCCATACAGATATCTTATTCAAATCGTTCTGCAGTTGGTTTTAATCGTCAGATGATTTTACTAGACGGTAAATGACGGCGTCATCCGCAAACAACCTAAGA
Organism: Locusta migratoria; assembly: GCA_026315105.1. Lineage (NCBI taxonomy): Eukaryota > Metazoa > Arthropoda > Insecta > Orthoptera > Acrididae > Locusta > Locusta migratoria. Next base: position 871,543,694 of record CM048744.1, read on the forward strand.
GAGCTACGTAGATTTTCTCCTAAATCGTTTATGTAAACAAGGAACGGTAGAGGACCAATAACACTACCCTGTGGAACGTCCGATATCACCTCTCTTTTAGTTGATACCTTACTATCGATTACTACGAACTGTGTCCTCTCTGAGAGGAAATCCCCTATTCAGTCGCAAATTTGGGGCGATATACCATAACCACGCAATTTGATTAAAAGCCGTTTATGAGGTACGGTGTCAAAAGCCTTCTGGAAATCAAGAAATACGGAATCGATTTGCGAACTCTTGTCGATAGCACTCATCACTTCTGGTGAGTAGAGAGCTAGTTGTGTTTCGCAAGAACGATATTTTCTAAATCCATATTGACCTTGGACCAATAGATCATTCTGTTCGAGATAATTCATAATATTTGAATATAGTATATGTTCCAAATTGCAAATTGAAGTCGATGAAATAGGCCTGTAGTTTAATGGGTTACTCCTACTGCCTTTCTTGAATATCGGTTATAACCCGTGCAACTTTCCAATCTTTTGGTACAGATCCATCTTTGAGAGAGCGGTTGTATATGGCTGTTAAGTAAGGACAGCAGAGCGCTAGCTGAGCAAGTTCTGTCAAAGATGCTGACTGACCTCGGTGATATAAACAAGACAAAACGAGATCGATTTTCATCCAATGTCGGCAGATACCGCCTGGAGGATAGTAGATGTATTGATAATACTTTAAACACCGTCCGCCAACAAACATCTTAGTGACATAGCTACAAGTGCGCCGTCTGTGTACCCTTCAATGAGGAATGCTTACAGCCATAAGGCTCAGTGTCATATCGACGTGTGAAGTCAACAGTAGTCAAGCCAAACTGTAGCTCTCCTCCAGAATGAAACTTTCACTCTGTTGCGGAGTGTGCGCTCACATGAAACTTCGTGGCAGATTACAATTATGTACCGGAACCGGAAGTCGAACCTGGGATCTTTGCCTTTAACGGGCAAGCGCTCTACTTCTTAGCTATCCCGACACGACTCACGGTGCCGCCCCAAAACTTCAATTCTGCCAGTACTTCGCCTCCTACTTTCCAAACTGCACAGATGTTCTCCTGCGAAACTTGCAAGACTAGCACTCCTGAAACAAAGGGTATGGTGGAGACATGGCTTAGCCACAGCCTGAGGGATGTTTCCAGAATGTTTCCTTAGGCTGTGGCTAAGCCATGTCTGCACCATATCCTTTCCTGCTTATAAAATAAAATGCACTCTGAGAAACCCTTATTTCATGTGGCAGAAAGTTTTTGGTTTTTGTGTATGGTGGTTTATTTTGTTCTGTATAAGTGATACAAGTGCTTCACAGAGTACACTTTACTTTGAGCAGAAATCAGACACAATAAAAATGAAACAGGATTTGCGATGTAGCCTAAACAAATAAATAAATAAATAAATAAAATAAGAACTGAATATTCGTTTCGAGCGTGTAACATCCTTATTAGTGGAAGTTACGTTTAAATAAGTCATTTCAATCACCTTTTGGTTACTATATGGCACCACATTCCCTATAATATTTCGTCACAAGGGACTGTTCAGAACAGTATCAGGAAGCGAATTATAATAAATGTATTTGGACTTGAACAGCCAAAATGTTTAAACGAAATAAATCGCAATTTGCGATTTATTTCATTCATTGTACGCTGTAACGTCATCAAAAAATATATAATTGTATTCAAGCCGAGGCTGGGCTCCTGACGACAATTAATTGTATCTCGATACCTCATGGTCTGTTCTCCCTGATGCGGGAATACAGTATCGTGGCTGCGAGCATTACAGAACAAATAGGCTGTGATAATAGGAAAGAGACAGCTTGGCAAATGTAGGTTTGGGTGTGGCGGGAGACGTGCAGGGAAGAGTCCTCTGCAGTCAGGCTGGGCACTGTGTCCTCAGTATTCCATCTAAACCTGAAACCATAACTGATCGCAAATTGCGATTTATTTCATTCACTGAACGCTGTAACGTCGTCAAAAAAATTTTTAATATGTTTAAATGTTTGTAAATTTAAGGGAGTTAACTTCTTCGTTTATCAGTCCCTATGCTTCCAAACTTCTTAAATTAACTTACGGTAAGGATAATACACACACCTCCATGTCCGAAGGAATACTCGAACCTCCGATGGTGAGCAACCGCATGCTCCGCAGCAAGGCGTCTTAAGAGCGCTCGGCCACTCCCCAGCCATGTGATGATGAATCTGTAGGTTCGAAATCGGTAACGGCGCTATTTTCCAAAGAAATAGAGGCCGGTTCGTGTTTTCTTCATTGCGAGAATCAATCTTTACTGGTTAAGTGTTCCAGACACCGATGTTACAGATAATTCAACGCTTCGGTCTTATCGCCTGATAGATTGCTTTCCGCTTCTGCCGTAGAAAGATAAGGGCTACCTGGGGCCGTGCGGTCGCTTCCATCCGTCGGCGTCACATTTGGCTCAGGAGCTGGAGGGGCTCTGACACGAGGGCCAGCAGATAGCGCCGAGAGGGAAGGACACCAACCAATTATCCAAATTGTACGGCGCCGGTCCTCTGGGACGAAGAAGTAAAAGGAATGGTCGGTCCACGCGAAGACAGGCGCCGGCGGGCTTAAAGCGTCGAGGTTAACAAATAGCCCGCGTCGCTACTTACAGCGATAAAGCAATACATTTACACGGCTGTAAGGGAGGAGGACAGCGAGGCAGAGGAAAAAAGGAAGGCCGGGAGAGGCCGGTATCTGGTGAGAGGCTCGCCGGACGCGCCACATACATCTTCGTTACCGGAACGGACGCCGGCTGCCCCGTCGCGGTTCTTCCCCGCCGCCGGGCCGGCCGCTACCTGCCGGTCCAGGGCTGCCAACCTCGCGCCGGCGGATATTTCAGGCTCCATTAGCGGCCGCGGAAATTCTCCGGCTGCGGCGCGCGTCCGCGGAAGTGGAAAGATCGTCCACTCCTCTCCCACGGCTTTTTCTCCGCCCTCTGCCTCTCCCGGGAGAGCGAGGAGGAAAAAAAGGAGGCGAGAGGAGACAAAAAAAAAAAAAAAAAAAAAAAAAAAGGAAGCGTTTCTCGTGTCTCCGTGACAACCGCTCGGACGTAAATCGCCGCGGCTCGATAGGGAAGAGAGATCTCCGCTGTGGGCACGCGCGGAGGCCCAGTGGGATTATCTCTCGCGCCTTTAAGGGCCTTATCGCTCTCGAAGGGACGTGGCTACAGTTAGGGGGTAATTGAATCTGTATCGTCCCGTACATCGCAATGGAGAAAGTGAAAAATCTTTATTACAAAGCTCGTGTCTTCTTAAAGGTACACAAAACAAAGTACCATTAAGTTGCGTATTGAATGTCCCAAGACTACATCTACATCTACATGGGATACTCTGCAAATCACATTTAAGTACCTGGCACACAACTATACTATTTATCTCCCATTTCATTCTCGAATAGCGCGCGGGAAGAATGAACATCTGAATCTCTCTGTTAGAGCTCTGATTTCTCGTATTTTATTCTGATGATCATTTCTACCTATATAAGTGGGAGTCAACAATATATTTTCGCATTCGGAGGAGAATGTTGGCGATTGGAGTTTCGCAAGTAGCCCACGCCGCAGCGATAAGCGCCGTTGTTGTAATGATTCCCATCCCAGATCCTGTAGCATTTCCGTAACGCTGTCTCCCCTGTATCGGCTGCCCTTCTTTGGACTCTTTCGATGTCCTCCGTCAAACCCACCTGATAAGGATCCCACACTGGGCAGCAATACTCCAAAAATGGACGGACAAGCGTAGTGTATGAAGTTTCTTTTGTAGTTCTGTTGCATGTTTTAAGGTTTCTGCCAATAAAACGCAGTCTCTGGTTCGCCTTTCCCACGATATTATCTACGTGTTCTTTCCAATTTAAGTCTGAAGTAATAGTAATTTCTAGGTATTTTGTGGAGTTTACAGCCTTCACATTTGATTGATTTATTTTGTAAACAAAGTTTAACGGATTTCTTTTCGTACTCGTGTGGATGACTTCACACTCCTCATTATTTAGAATCAACTGCCAATTTTTACACCATACTGATATCTTATTCAGATCGTTCTGCAGTTGATTTTGATCTTCAGATGATTTTACTTGACGGTAAATGACGGCGTCATCTGCAAACAACCTAAGAGAGCTACTTAGATTTTCCCCTAAATCGTTTATGTAAATAAGGAACAGCAGAGGACTAATAACACTACCCTGTGGAACGCCCGATATCACCTCTGTTTTAGTCGATGCCTTACCATCGATTACTACGAACTGTGTCCTCTCTGACAAGAAATCCCCTATCCAGTCGCAAATTTGGTGCGATATACCATAACCATGCAATTTCATTAAAAGCCGTTTGTGAGGTACGGTGTCAAAAGTTTTCTGGAAATAAAGACATACGGAGCGCCTCAGTCCCCTCGGCCACCGCGGCCGGCGGATATAAATACTGTCTAAAAGGGGGCGTGGTCAAGTGTTCCCGTACGCAGCAAATATAAGCCTTGTCAAAGATAAAACATAACTTTCGATAGTCGATGGTCAACGATAAAAGCGTAACTACCTACTCTGAAGAGCCACAGTGCATATGTCATTAACTTTCATTGCTTCTTCCTTTCTATTAAAATTATCCCCATGTTTGTATATTTCGATTGCTTCTCTGTACAGTCGTGGATAATAGTTCGTCGTCGTAGATAAAATTTCCGTTTAGGAAAACTTCACATCATGATTTCATGATTGCAAAACATGTTCAGCTACAGCTGATTTCTAAAGTTTACCCAGTCGGCAAAGACTTTCGTGTTCTTTCAGTCTTGTATTTACACTCCTTTTCGTAGTACCAATATACAATTTTCCGCAAGAATACGGAATTTTGTACACCCCACTTGATGATAGAGGTGGGCGTTTGTTCTTTACAGATCGGAGTGCCTGACTTATCTTATTTGATGGTTTAAAAACCGGTGTGATATCATGTTTACGTATTTATACCGCTCTCTGACGCCCGACTCGTCAGTCGGCAGGACTCACTGCTACCAGTAGCACCTCTGAAGATGTCCATCTCAGCTCTGGACGAAACGTCAGGAGCAGATATGTTTCTTCGACCACGACCATATAACCCGGAAGATTCAATAGCAATTATATGTTTGCCCGCCTCCATAGTCCAGGGGACAGCGTGGAAAATTATCACGCAATGGTCCCGGGTTCGATTCCAGGTCGGGTACGGGATTTTCTGCACTTGGAGACCTGGTGTTCTATCGTACTCATCATCATCCCATCATCACTGAAGCACAAGTCGGTCAAGTAGTGACACCTGAAGAGACTTACACCAGAGCCAGACTGAACACGATCCCTGCTTGGTTCTAACGGCCAAAAATGTTCAAATGGTTGTAAATTTATCGGACCAAACTGGATGGTTATCAGTCCGTAGCTTACAAACTACTTAAACCTAGGTAAACTAACCTAAGGAAAAACACACACACCCATGCCCTAGGGAGGACTCGAACCTCCATGGCGAGCAACCGCGCGCTCCGCAGCGAGACGCTTTAGACCGCTCGGCTACTCCACCGCGGCGGCCAAAAGTGCCACACGTAATCATCACCATCATTAGAATGTTTTACGAAATTAATTTTTGCCAAGGACTCCGCGCTTCATATAAAAAAAATATCAATCTCACATGCACAAGAAACGATCTACCCGAATAAAAGTGGTGAAATGCTAGACTACGTTCCTAAGGTTGGAGGCTCTGTCTCCGGCGAAGAGTTTTATGTCTATTTTAACTTCCTTCAGCTCTAAAAGTGCTATGAATACTCTAAACGTGCTGTGAATATGAGCCGCGGCGGATTAGCCGAGCGTACTGTAGCGCCGTGTTGCGGCGCGCGCTGCCGTTCGCCATCGGGTTCGAGTCCCCCCCCCCCCCCCAGGTCATGGGTGTTTGTGTTGTCCTTCGGTTAGTTTACCTAAGTTTAAATAGTTTGTAGGCTACGAACTGATAACCTAGAAGTTAAATCCGATAGATTTACAAACATTTTTTGTGAATATGAATACCGCATTGTACGTGGTTCGAAATCCACATTAAATTGTAGATCCCCCAAGTTAAGTTTGTTCAAAGGTCGCAGAAAGACAACTGAATACCACCGCAATCAAGGACTATTCCTAGTAAAGCACTATGGTCTTCAAAGAAGTCTTGGAATTGATGACTGCTTTGACCCTGCTGTAGTAGGTCCTTGTTCCACATCTCGTCACATGCCCTTTTTAATTTCATTAAATGTTTTGTAACAATGTTATTAATTTTTATAAATTGTGTACTTAAAAATTTGTATTTGTTTTTCTGTTTCGTGTCTCTTCGAGAGCGTCACAGCGCGGTCAGCAGAGTCCACGCCTGAACCAAAGATTGCTGACCACCAGTCGTCGAGTCGACGGCCATGCGGCGTAAGCAGAAACTGCAGCCCGTTGTTGCGCCGTAATTGAAGACGACATTTACTTAGAAATTAATAGGTTTACTCTTTGTAAAAAGTTACGGAGAAAATTCTTTGAAAACAAAAATGAGTTAGTTCCGATCGTCATGTCTAGCTGTACATATCATGTTATATTAATAAATGTGAAAGTTTGTTAAAATATATAATTGCATATGAATTTTATTGAAGTGTATAGATGTTTAAATGGAAATGAATATCACTTCTATGAAGAGTACACTTCAGAAATCTTCTGGAATAAAAAGGACTTTAATGGGACTTTACGTTTATGTGAACAGTTTAATTAGATGTCATCGTTGGTTATTTAAATTGAACGGTAACCAACTTTTGAAACTCTTGCAATAACTTACGTGAATTTTCACTTGGTGGATTATCTTGTGACTTCTGGCTCTTGTGCACATGGACCTAAGTGTTAAATGAAACAAAAATCCTCTTTAAATGTGCGAATTTCTCAGAGCGGAAGATTTTAATGATATTTGTCGTGTGTTAGTGGGCGACAAATCGGAAACGAAGACTATCCATGATTAAACAAAGTTTAAGTTCTTGGGCCTGCCATAAACAACTTCTATGCTGTTATAGTGAGAACCGTAATTTGCTTAGCAGTAAAAAATAATTAACAGTTTTACAGGCAGCCTCTTACTCAATAAAGACTTGTGTTCGCCCGTCGCACTACAGTGCGAAGGAGGAAGAGGCTGAACGGATGAGTGACAGTGAAAAACTATGGCGCCTACCCCATCACTTTTCCAATTGACTATAGACTATTCCGCGATAGCTCGAGGTACTTCGATAAATCAATGCCTTCTTTTACTGAAAATACAAAACTCTTCTCTCTCTTTTCTTTTCTTTTATTTACCTTTTCGTTTGAAAGGCTGTTTACTTACACAAAGCCATGTACATGAAGGAAAAAAAAATTCGGACTTACGGGCTGTTACAGAGCGTTGAATTGAACTCATCGTAGAAGCGGGAAAGGATTCGAAACCGAATTGTCCGCCTTTCGCGAACGATTGCTTTAACCGTCTCGGCTTCCCGGACAAGTTTGCCGTCCGACCAATATTCTCAAATTATCTCACACTGGTATTGCCGAGTCCACCGTCCATTCTACCTTTTGCCTACAGCCCCGACTGAATCCCCTCAAGAGCGTGCACTCCGTTTGTGCATCCGCACAGAAATTGTCTGCAGCCTATCAACGCATATACAATATGCAAGGTGTCAGTGATTTCGGATACGTCTCTATATAACTGCTACATTTTACATTTGTAACAATAATCTGTTTCACACATTGTAGCTGCTGTCTACGCCTATTGCTCCGGCCAGCTCCATGTTTATTCTTCTAGCAACTGACCTCCCTCCAAACCTGTATCTTTTCCTATTTAGGATCTTCTTCTTCATTTCTGTACTACTACATTTTCTACTTCACCAAACCACGTAGTTTTTGTCTTCAGAGAATGTGGGATCAATAGATCTATAAAGAGATCAGAGATCCGGTTTCTAAAACGTTATTTAGACAAAATTATGTATGCAAACACTTGGTGATCCAAGAAACTGATTCCTGAAAGACCTTCAATTATTGAAATATTGAAAGTTACAGTGATTTAATATTTACGTATCTATTATATGTTAATAACCCGTTAATTGCTTTGTGTAATCTGACCTCCAAGTGAGCATTAATAAATACGCAACAGCATATCTGATACAATCTGCTAATGCCGTTTACATTTCACAGTGTCTTGTGAAATATTAATAACTGTTAATAATGCAATATGTGTGAAATTGGACGCGAATATTTCAAACAGATATGCAGATAAATTACTTGATATCATTAAGTTGTGACATAATTTATCAAACCGTTACTTCGTAACACGTTGTGTGATATGTATGACTCAAAGAGACACGCGATGCCGTGCAATGTTAAGAAGCCGAACTCACTTTCTGTAATGTGGGCCAATAAAATTGCTGGTAAATATTTCACACCTCAAAGACAGGCAACCTGACGTACAGCTGGGATAGATGGGATGCCTAAATAAAGGTGCGTGTAATATTTTATAGGCCAGTTCTCTTCCATTCACGTATATACTCAATATACAGTGTACACCCGCAAGTTACATCAAACAGATTTTCGGATCTTTTTCATTCGCAAAACGGACGAGGGACAACTGTAATCATGTGTATGTGCACTAATCTATTGATAAAAAGTGTGCCCCAAAAATGTTACAACTGACTGAGTGTGAGAATTAATATATTCGAAATTCCGAATATGAATTAACATTAAGTGTATACGTAACTAGTTGACTAAATATGAAAATTTATGCCGAACTGTTATTCGAACCCGGATATCCCGCTTCTCCCGAGCGATCGTATTACTCATCATGCTATCCATGCACGCCTCTCAACTGACTCAAACTTCCGTAGGTCACATATTTCTGCTATCCATGACTGATCACACATTCCAGTCCTCATTTCCAAAAGTCGCATGCATTGCTTTGGCTGTAGATAGGCCTACGGCGTGAAGGTTCGTGCTTAACGACGTAATGTAAACACATATTCAGAGTCACCTAACATTACTACTGGAAATATTTCGTAAACCACAACAAATACTGATTAATTAATTGCACAGATCGAAAGTGAGGAGTGGGGTTATGTAATTGGTTAATACAAACCATTAAAACTCCACGAAAGTATGATTCTTAACACAAATCTGTGTTTTTATTTATTTATTTTATATGGATACATTTTATTATCTGTAGCAAAACTCAAAATATAAAAAACTACTTAATTCCGTCTTTTACACTGTAAAATGTTAATTACATCCATTTGGCGCTTGAGAAGCTCCTCAGTAGTTCAGTCAAGTGTACGAAATAAGCGCATTACACCACTTTGCCTCCAGCAATGTCACGTGAAATCCTGTGTGGTTCCAGGGCAACAGCAGCTAACACACCAACATCAACTGCACCTGCTTCTCCTGTGATGAGTTTTTTGTCGACCCGTTTGCATGCTACAACCGTACCTGTTGCTCCAACTGTTTGTGGATATTTTCACATGTGCTGCGCGTTGGATGATGTTTGGGTATCTTTCTGCATACAATCTGCAGGTTCAGCTGCATTTTTTCTACTCTTGCCATAGACGAGTAGCTTGTCTGCCTTTTCAGAGTCAGAATAACTATTTTCACAGTTCTTACAACACTTTACGGACTGTTGTACTTCCGACATGGTTAAAATTATTTAGCTTCTCACTTTACTACTGTGCGTACTTCAGCTGTTACAGACGTCTGATAACACATACACTGAAGTTATTCGGAGTCAAATTTAGAATAAAAATAACTTCAAGCGGTAGATGCAGACACTGAAACAACTAAAACCACAACATTGCATTGCAGCCAAACTCGTAAACACTGCAGTCTTCGTAAACATACTCCTACAGATGCTGATCATGGATGTTGTTTATTATAACAGGTAACTGTACGTCTGGGGGTTTCAAGTGTCAACTTCAGGTTACATTAACTCTGGATGTAATTAAAATTATACAGTGTAAGAAACGGCATAGATAAGTTTGTTTTCAGTTGTGCTAAAATTAATAACAATTTTCCATTAAAAAACTAAGGATTGTGTTAAAAATCATTTTCCTTGCTTTTTTAATGGTTTGTATTAAGTACACCAGACCCATCCCTCATTTTATCTCCGTGGAATTAGTTAATCAGTATTTGTAGTGGCTTACGAAACATTTCCAGTGGAATGTTAGGTGATTCGCCTTGTGTATTACGGTGACATACGTCATGGGATACCTAAAAATATCGAGTCTGACCTTCTTTTGTCATCGGAAGTTCCTTGCAGGAATACTGTTATAATTGGAGCAGCAGACATAGCTTTCCCACGAATAAATAATACAAGATTTTGATTCCTACCACCATCATTAACACTTCTCCTTCCATCCTTTATAGTGGACAATGGAGCTGGCACAGTATGCTGCCTCTGTTCCATGCCATGATCTGCAAAGTGTTGCCGATGCTAAATTTTGTGACCCACAAATGTCCTGTGGAATTCATGTGAGTCGATCTTGGTAGCGAAATCATGGGCTGAAACTGTCCAAATTGTTCCACAATCCAGTCCGGAACAATTGTGGCGCAGTTCCACATTGTCACCCACAAAATCTACATCGTTCTTTGGGAACTTTAAGTTCATAAGTGACGGAAAATAGTCTCCAAGTAGCCGAACATTACCATTTTGATTCAAAGATTATTCGGTTTGGGGAGAGAACTCAGTCAATTACTTGTAAGGACAGCTCTAGACACTTTGGAGCCACTACCAACTTGCACAATGCCTTGTTGACATTTTTTATCCATGGCTTTGGGGGTGTGGGCCATACTTGAACCCTACCATCAGCTCCTGCTGATTGAAATCTGACTAGGACACAGTGTATCTGTCGTGTACACGTATGTGTAATCGAAATGTCAGCTTTCGTCAAATTATGTGTTAGAAATGGTAACATCAAGTTGTTTTCTACAAACCATGAACTTATCTCTTGAACTGCATTATTGGATACTGTGTCAATATTACGAGCAACATCCTTCACTACCAAGGTGGTGTCATCAGCAAACAAAAATATTTTACAGTCACCTGTTATGCTCGAAGGCATATCATTTATATAAATAAGAAACAGCAACGGTCCCCTGGGGCACCTCATACTTAATTGTGTCCATTGCGATTGTACGTCATAGCCATTTTCTACACTGCGGAGACTTACCTTCTGTTGTCTATTATTAAAGTAAGAGGTGAACCAGTTGTTAGCTACTCCCCGTATTCCATAATGTTCCAACTTCTGCAACAATATTTTGTAATCAACGTAATGGACTTTCAAGTCTGGTATAACCAGTGAGTAAGTAAGTACATGTATCTCTTAGGTTTGTTTGCAGATGACGCCGTAAAGTCATCTGAAGATCAAAACCAACTGTAGAACGATCTGAATAAGATATCAGTATGGTGTAAAAATTGGCAATTGACTCTAAATAATGAGAAGTGTGAAGTCGTCCACATGAGTACGAAAAGAAATCCGTTAAACTTTGTTTACAAGATAAATCAATCAAAAGTGAAGGCCGTAAACTCCACAAAATACCTAGGAATTACTATTACTTCAGACTTAAATTGGAGAGAACACGTGGATAATATCGTGGGAAAGACGAACCAGAGACTGCATTTCATTGGCAGAACCCTTAAACATGCAACAAAACTACGAAAGAAACTGCATACACTACGCTTGTCCGTCCATTTTTGGAGTATTGTAGCCCAGTGTGGGATCCTTATCAGGTGGGTTTGACGGAGGACATCGAAATAGTCCAAAGAAGCCGGCCGCGGTGGCCGAGGGGACTGAGGCGCTCCAGTCACGATCTGCATGGCCACTACGGTCGGGGGTTCGAATACCCCCTCGGGCATGGATATTTGTGCCGTCCTAGTTCGTAAGTAGTTCATAATTAGTTTGTAAGTTTAGGGACTGATAACCCCGTAGTTAAGTTCCATAGACTTTACAAACAAATGAACATTTTTTTTTTAGTCCAAAGAAGAGCAGCTCGTTTCGTATTGTCACGATACAGGGGAGACAGCGTTACGAAAATGATACAGGATCTGGGATGTGAATCATTACAACAACGGCGCTTATCGCTGCGGCGTGGGCTACGTGCGAAACTCCAATCGCGAACATTCTCCTCCGAATGCAAAAATATATTGTTGACTCCCACTTACATGGGTAGAAATGGTCATCAGAATAAAATACGAGGAATCAGAGCTCGAACAGAGAGATTCAACTGTTCTTTCTTCCCGCGCGCTATTCGAGAATGGAATGGGAGATAAATAGTGGTTCGATGAACCCTCTGCCAGGTACTTAAATGTGATTTGCAGAGTATCCCATGTAGATGTAGATGTGTGTCTGGGCGTATCGTTCACCTCAGCGTGGCTCTCCGTCGGCCAAGACCAGTGGCGGAAGGCGCTGCTGCTGGTAATGCCACACTTTGCGTGACGTCAGCGTGACGTCACGAGGAGGCGCTCCCGTTACGGCCGCAATCCATCACCCGTAGCCAGGGCCTGCTCCATCACCCGCCGTCCCACAACCACGCGGACGACCCGCATTTTTCTCGCCGTTTCCGCCATTGTCTCCGTTGTAATGAAACTTTTGCCTCCCCCGCAGCAACTACGACTATTGTTTCGCCGCCACTGGGAGCTCGCAGCCACGGGGGCGTAGCCGTGCTGTGTGTGAGTGTGTGTGTCTCGTCGGATGAAATTTTTCGAATGCTGACGAGAAGTTTTTCATCAACAAACATGCGACCAGAGGCCAGATTCCGAAGTGTAAACGTGAGTAGCTGCATCAAAACATTGTAGGATGTCTCTAGAGGCACATTTACACCTATATTTACACACATAATCGGTAAGCCAACTAGGCGAAGAATCCATGCGAAAAAATCGCACTGACGTGTTTTACGTCCCACTTTAGATGTGTAGATTTATAAGTTTTTGCAAAAGTTTTGGACCAAAATAATAACAAATTAACTAATACGTTTGTCTAAAACCCTTTTAGGAAAAAAAAAAAAAAAAAAAAAAAAGAAAATTGGGTAGTGGCGGGTTTCGAACCACTGACTTTCATCGTCACAGTCCCACGCATAGCCCACTACGCTACAGCTGACAGTTAGGAATTGTGTTTTTAATCTCATACTATAGACGGCCGTTGTTAACCAACGCTAAATTATCATATATCGTATGGAAAAAGACGTGTTTTTGTTAATTCTTCAGTGCGCCATTGCTTTTAAATGCCAACGTATGAGTTAAAATAAGAAAATCATGAAATACGCAACGCAAGATGGCGTATGCCACAGAGTTCTTGGCGAGGAATGTCACGTGACATCTGCAAACGGCTGGTTTTCGCTAATTCAGTGGAGGGTGTCAAAACTCCGTTATTTTTGCAAATATCTCTCAAACGATACGAGACATGAAAAAAAAAAACAAAAAAAAAAAAACAAAAACAAAAAAACATAAGGGAACAGAATTGTAGAGAATTTTTTCCTCTACAAGTTAGTTTATTCAATTTTTTCGTCAGATGAATGGTTTATTTGCAATTAAAATTACATTATAAACGGCTTGTTTTGTTATTACTAACGTATTTCTTATCCGACATATTTCAAAAAGCGATGTTCTGGTCTCTGGTAGCCAATAATTATGTCTGCAAAATTTGGTGCCGATGGATTGAACGGTTCGTCTTAAAACAGGGAACACGTTACGGACAGACAGACAGACATCCCAAAATCGCCGCTATTTCAGCAAATATCTCTGAAACCATACGAGATATGAAAAAAACATAAGAGAGCAAAGTTGTAGAGAATTTTCTGCTCTACAAATTCGGTTATTCAGTTTTCGTGTTAGATGAATGGTTAAGCCGTTATTTTCATTTAAATTTCGAGCTGTCAAAAGAGGATCGCAAAGGGCCACTTTTTGTGTTACTACCGTAACCTAAAGTGGGCCAAAAAGAGCGCCGAAAGACCACTGTCGGTACAAGTTGTTCAGACCTTCCCATTACAAACTTCATATTTTTGATGGAGTAGTATGGACCAAAGCAATGTGAAAGGGCAACGTAGTAATTCTACTTCCAAAGAAATCAGGTGTGAAAATTACAGAACTGTTAGTTTCAAAATATACTGTTCTGAAACACAGGAGTTATCAGTAGACAAATAGAAAGAGTGGTAGAATACTACCAAGAGGATAATCAGTTTGTTATGGTTAAGCGCCACTTCAGGCAAGATCGCTAGTTTATTTGTTGGTTTTTTTTACCGGTTTCTATGAACTATGTCATCATCTTCAATTTTGTTTATAATAATACTCTCCTATTTTCAATGCAAAAATTTATAACGATAATTAAAATCTGCCAAGTCCTTGTTTGTATACAAATAAGATAAAAGTTAATAAAACATGTACAAAACCTATGGGACTCACATAATACAGTTACTTGTGAAAATGAAATATAAGAAAAAGAGCATTGTCCAATGACTCAAATTTGCATCACCAAAGTTTATCGTCATCTGCATTGCACGTATCGAAATTTTTAAGTGTCCTATTTGATAAATTCACCAACAAAAATCAAATAATTGCAGAAATTAAAAAGATCCATTTCTCAGATTCTAAAAAACTAAGAAAATATTAATTAACAATATGTTCAACTATTTTTCAAAAAGCAACGTATATATTAAAATATGGGCGTAGTTACTTCGCAGTGTTATTTGGACTTGTGAGAATGTTGTGGCCCACTTCAAATAAAACTTTCGAGAATTTGGCCCAAGGAGGAAACACTTTGAGTATGGCTGCACTAACCTATCCCTTCTCTTAGTCATGATATATCAGAAAACCCCTTTCTCTCCAATTCTGTTGAGCACCCCCTCATTAGCTACGTGATCTACTCATTTAATCTTGATCAATCGTCTGTAGCACCACATTTCAAAAACTTTTATCATCTTTCTGTCTTACTTCCTTATCGTCCTCGTTTCGCTCCCGTTCAATGCTACGCCACAAAGAAATGTTTTTAGAAATGAGTTCCTAAGATTTAAGTTAATACTGGACGTCAACAAATTTCGCTTCTTCAGAAACGCTTTTATTCCCATAGCCATTCTGCATTTCATATCTACTTTACTTACATCATTAGAAGTTATTTTGTTCCCCAAATAACAGAAGTCATCTATTACTTTTATTGTGTCATTACCTAATCCAGTTTCTTTAGCATCGTCTGGTTTGCTGACACTACATTCCATTATTCTTGTTAAGCGTTTGAAATGTGGTGCTACAGAAGAATGCTGAAGATTAGGTGGGTAGATCTCGTAACTATTGAAGAGGGTACTGATCAGAAACGGGGAGAAAAGGAATTTTGGCATACTTTGACTAACAGAAGGATGGATTGGTAGGACATCAAGGGTTCGTATATTTAGTATTGGAGGGAAGTGTGTGGGGGAAAAACCGCAGAGGGAGACCAAGAGGTGAATATAGTAAGCAGATTCAGATGAATGTTGGTTGAGGAGATAAGGAGATGAATATAGTAAGCAGATTCAGATGAATGTTGGTTGAGGAGACAAGGAGATGAAGAGGCTTGCTCAGGATAGAGTAGGATGGAGAGCTGCATCAAACGTAGTGACCGAACGGAAGACACAACAACAACAACAACAACAACAACAATGTTCATCTTATACCCTCCTTTCAAGGCTTTGTCCATTCAGTTCAACTGCTCTTCCAGGTCCTTTGCGTCCCTGGAAGATTTACCAAAGACTCAAATATAAGTCCACTGTTCAAACAACTTACGGGTATGCTGCCGGGTGAGGTCGTCGACAACCGCCGATATTTCGGCAGGAGAACACCCTGCCATTCTCAAGGCACAACTGCACTTAAGGGAGCAATGTGCAAGCGTATTTAATACCTCGGTTTCCAAAGGGTAAACAGGGAAGATAACACACACAGTACAAGTCACAGCAGACTCAACACAACCAAAGATGACCAAACATAAATATCGATAGGTGAGGCAGCATTAATTTTGTCCTGTTTTCTGAAGAGAGACAGTGCCGCATTCCAAGCAGAATTTAAACAAAAACCACCATCTCTGTTTATAAGGACGCGTGCTAGTTTAATTTTTAACAGCTTCCTTAATAACACTATCCCAATAGGTGGAAGTGCATGCCAAGATCTCCGTGTTGTTGTATTCCATAGGATGACCGGTGCCAAGACAATGTTCTGCAACAGCGGATTTGTTTGGCTGTTGTAAGCTCGTGTAACGTTTATGTTAAATACACCGGTCTTCCTCAGTCCTGATTGTCTGACCAATATATGACATGCCACAACTGCAAGGAATACGATATACACCTGCCTTACGCAAACCAAGATCACCCTTTACGGACCCCAACAAGGCCTTTATCTTAGAAGGTGGTCGAAAATCACATTTCACATCATATTTCCGCAAATTAAGTCACTATCGATATTTTTGATGTTTGGTCATCTTTGTTTGTGTTGACTCTGCTGTGACTTGTACTGTGTGTGTTATCTTCCTCGTTTACCCTTTGCAAACCGAGGTATTAAATACGCTTGCACATTGCTTCCTTAAGTGCAGTTGTGCCTTGAGAATGGCAGGGTGTCCTCCTGCCGGCGGTTGTCTACGACGTCACCGGCAGCATACCCGTAAGTTGTTTGAACACTCATTACGCCGGGAAAAGTTAAAGTCTCATAAGTCCACTGGTACCATACAAAATGCCTGTGGAAGGAATGTTCAAGAATGTGCGGTTGGAACTGAATGATGAACAGTGGGACACCAGAACATAGGTGTATCGATCCGTTTGAGATATGATGCCCCAGAAAACTCTTCAGAATTAGGTACAGACTGATAAGGAAAGAGGAGATTCTCCAAACAACGGACAGAAATAGAAGCATACGGAAATCTTTGGCAAGATATCAGGGAATAACATGCACGTTGCAGGTGCAGAGGAAAAACAGCAAGGGAGGGCATATTAGAATACTTGCGGCAAATAGTTGAGTACGCGGGTTTCAGGGGAGGAATTTACTAATGACACGAAAACGAGTATTTCGGGATGGATGTTTTCTCTGGGAGACATTTGAATTTAGTTGGCAGAGACTGTGGCCAGAGTAACGGATGTGGAGAGTAAGCTCGGGCGAACTTTACGGGACACGCAGAAGTCCAGTGCTTAAATGCCGGGAAATGGGCGAAACACGACGTCCACGTGATGCGACAGCGGCAGCAACTTTGAGCGGCGTCTGGGAGGACAGTTTGCCAGCAGGGTGGGAGTTATGAGGTGGCGTTTAGAGCCCGCCTGACCTGGATACGTGACGGCGCGCCGCTGCACTCTGCTCAGAAAGCCGGCGTGATTTATGCGAGGGTCTGCCGCGCATGCGCAGACAAACCGACGCGCTCCGCGCTGGCCTACATACGGTGGTCAGTCTGGGCGGGGCGCGCTACGTGACGTCACAGGGCGACGGCCGGAAGAACCACGAGCGGGGGCTGACTGGCAATCTCCGGGCCGACTCACTGGTTAAAACTCGTTCCGTCATACGTACTCGGGGTGAATCACCTAACACTTGCACTGCAAATATTGCATAAACGGAAAGTGCCATTGTTGTGCGGTTTTCACAGAAAGGATTGGTACATCTACATACATACTCCGCAATTCACCGTAAGGTGCGTGGCGGAGGGTACACTGTACCACTACTAGGCATTTCCTTTCCTATTCCACTCCCAAATAGAACGAGGAAAAAAAGAATGCCTATATGCCTCCGTACGAGACCTAATTTCTCTTATCTTGTCTTTGTGATCTTTACACGAAATGTAAGTAGGCGGCAGCAAGATCGTACTACACTCTGCTTCAAATTCCGGCCCTCTAAATTTACTTAACAGAAATTCACGAAAAGAACGACGTCTATCTTCCAGCGATCCCCAATTGAGTTGCCGGAGCATTTCCATGACACTCGCGCATTGGTCGAACCTACCGGTAACAAATCTAGCTGCTCGCCTCTGAACCGCCTCTATGTCTTCCTTCAAACCGATCTGCTGCGGGTCCCAAACACTTGAGCAATACTCAAGACGTGTTCGTACAAGCGTTTTATATGCGGTCTCCTTTACAGGTGAAGTACATCTTCCCAAAATTCTCCCAAGAAACCGAAGTCGGCTGTCCGTCTTACTCACAACTGTCTTTACATGTTCGTTCCATTTGATATCGCTCTGCAATGTTACGCCCAGATATTTGAACGACGCGACAACATCAAGAAGCTCACTACTAATGCTGTATTCGAACATTATGGGATTGTTTTTTCTACTCATGCGCATCACCTTACATTTTTCTACATTGAAAGCTAGCTGCCATTCTTCGCACCAACTAGAAATTTTGTTTAAGTCATCCTGTATGCTATTACAGTCAGTTACAGATGACACCCTCCAATACACCAAGCATGATCAGCAAACAGCCGCAAATTACATCTTACTCTGCCCATCAGATCATTTATATAGATAGAAAATAATAGCGGTCCTATCACACTCCCCTGGGGCACACCTGACGATACACTCGTCTCTGATGAACAGTCAGGGACTCAATTGTTAGCCAATGAACAGATTGTAAAATTACCTAAAAAGAGTATTTTTTTATGCTATCATACAGTTTTTCAAATGGAACATTGGTTGCAACTTCTTGGCAGATTAAAATTGTGTGCCGGAACCGGGACTCGAACCTGAGACCTTTGCCTTTCACGGGTAAGCGCTCTACCTACTTTTTTTCTGGTCTCCTTCCTCCTCTACAACCCGTCCTTCCGCTCACCAAATTCGCCTTCATCGGCTTCGGCTTACGTAGTAGTTTACAATTCTTCTGCACGTTAAGGTAGTGGATCTCTTTCCGTCTTGAAAGTCCTCCGCAGGTGTGGAACCTTCATCCAGAAGGGAAAAAAAATACATCGACAACTTCTGTCACATGAAAATAATAATAATAATAAATAAAAATAAGAATAACTGAAGGAATATGATAAAGAAAATGACACTTCTGTCATCACACATGTCATTTTCAGCACGCTGTCTACTACCAGAGTTCGTCTTCTCGTGAATTGTGTTTGGGTGTTTACCGCTGGGGATCAAATCTTCTTTTCGTAAAAACCACTAATCTCTGCCATTTTGAAGCAGTTATATTTTGTCCTCTCTTAACTCCGATAGCGCCACGCACCGAAAAGACCGTGCGTCATGCTTCTTTGACATCCTCTTTCTAATGTTTCAGTAGTGTCGTCAGGTTCACCTTAAACTTTTTTTCCCCATTATCGTTCGTTGCTCTTCGTTCTTCATATCTGCGTCAATTCTAGCGTCACTGGGTAGTTTGCAAATAATGTTTTGTGTCGTGGATTGTTTAGGAGTTTCATAGCCTGATTTACCCTATAGAATCGAAAATCGTGGTAAGTGCCTTACGCCGGTTTATTAATTATATAATGTAATGTGTTGCTGACTAGCAAGGTGAACATGTTTTCCCGACTGAGCTATCCGGACACGACTCACGATACCGCGTCACAACTTTTCTTCCGCCAGTCCCTCGCCTGGAACGTAGGAGGCGAGGTACTGGCGGAAATAGAGTTGTGAGGTGGCATCGTGAGTTGCGTCGGGGTTGGGATAGCTAAGTCGGTAGAGCGCTTGCCCGCGAAAGGCAGAGGTCTCAGGTTCGAGTCCCGGCGCACAAATTTAATCTGCCAGGAAGTTTCGGAACATTGGTTGTTTCTATCATGCAGTGGAATTTTTGACACCAGCTGTGTACAAAGAATTTTGAGTAACATTTTTATCACGTTTAGTTTGGAAGGTACAACCGTTCAGCGGAGGCTGCGATAGCGTAGCGTACTGGTGGAGCGGCTAGCCCCTGGGGCACGGCCCACTGTCTCATGACCACCAGCCAGTGAGCTATGCTGTCGTAGCCTCCGGCCTCCGGCCAAACTAACTCTTTGTACACAGTTGGTGTCAAAAGTCCAGTGCATGATAGAAAGAACCAATGTTCCATTTGAAAAATTGTATGCTAGCATAAAAAGTACACTTTCTAGGTATTTTTACATTCTGTTTATTGGCTAACAATACGAGTCCTTGACCACCAACCCTTTCTGTGAAAACCGCACATCAATCGCACTTTCCATTTCCGCAATATTTGCAGTGTAAGTGTTAGGTGATTCATCCTGTATACGAAGATGTTTCCCAACCCATAGTAAGAGCATCTCGCAATAGTAATATAGCAGCGTCACACAGGCTTGTCACTAGAATAAAATGCTGTGTGTGAACGATTCATAGCTCAATGTGTAAAGGCGGGTTCGTTCTCATGTATGTGACATATCAAGTGTTACAAGCACGCAGTACACGTTACACTGGCATCTATAGCGTTCGCCAGAGGAAAAAAATGCTGGAAAATGCTTATTTGTTAATGAAACACATTCCAGTTTGTATTTATTACGATTTATTCGCGAGTTAGAAAATATCTGAAGTACGCGCAGTTCGGGAAAAGTAAACCAAGGTAGGGCATGCTTGTCCTAATATTTAGGTCGTGTATCTCAGTTAGTGCCGCATGATTTGTCTCAACACGATTACCTACTTCTGTATGCTCACTGAACCGGCAGAAAAGGCGTCGAATTGGTTCGAGTGACGAGGGAGTGGCTGGCAGGACACAGAGACTGGGAGAGTGGAAAGCAACGGAAGCAGCGAGATGTCGCTAGTATCTCGCAGGAAACATTACTAATACTTGATGTTTAAATTAGTGATAATGCCAGGTACTGCATAATACACGGGAAGTGAGAATGCATCCCGGCCAGTCTGTGAGAAGGGCATGAATTATTCACAGGACTCTGAAACACGTGCTGATAAGGAGCTTACAGGACTCGCCGCGTCTAGCATTAGCAAAAGCAAGGAGAGGGGTTTCTCCAGCGACACAGCGGGGCTCACTTGTTGCTGTTTTGAAACTTACGCAGCGAATGCTTCGTATTTTAGGCGCACGAATAAGAGAAGCATTGTGAAATTTACAGTGAAGACTCTGTAGGGCAATGCAAAAACAGAGGTTCTTACCACTTATGAGAATTGCGCTCATTAGCCGAGAGATATGAGCGATGGATAGTCACATTCTCGATCTCATATACAGCGTTCGGACGTTATACAGGTATCACAAATAAGGCACTAAATAAATTAATTCATCTACATCTACATAAATGCTCTGCAAGCAACATTGAAGTGGGTGGCAGAGGGTTCATCAAACCGCTTTTATGATGTTTCTCTACGGTTCCATTCTCTAATAGGTCGCGAGAAGAGCCCCCCGCGGTGGCCGAGGGGACTGAAGCGCTCCAGTCACGGTCTGCACGGCCACTACGGTCGGGGGTTCGAATCCCCCCTCGGGCATGGATATTTGTGCCGTCCTAGTTCGTAAGTAGTTCAAATGGTCAAATGTTTGTATAGTTTATGGAACTTAACTACGGGGTCATCAGTCCCTAAACTTACAAACTACTTATGAACTACTTACGAACTAGGACGGCACAGATATCCATGCCCGAGGGGGGATTCGAACCCCCAACCGTAGTGGCCGTGCAGACCGGACTGGAGCGCCTCAGTCCCCTCGGCCACCGCGGCCGGCCGTAATTAGTTCATAAGTAGTTTGTAAGTTTAGGGACTGATGACCCCGTAGTTAAGTCCCATAAGCTTAACAAACATTTGAACATTTTTTCGTGGGAAGAAGGAACACCTAAATCTTTTCTCTTTATTTTCATGATCATGTCTTACTATGTAGGTGGGTGCTAACAATATATGTTTGCTTCGCTTGGTGAAAGAAATTTCGCAAATAGATCCGTCCCAACAAATGTTGTTGTTGTTGTGGTCTTCAGTCCGGAGACTGGTTTGATGCAGCTCTCCACAATACCCTATCCTGAGCAAGCCTCTTCATCTCCACATAAGAACGGCAACCTACATCTGTCTGAATCTGCTTACTGTATCCATCTCTTGGTCTTCCTCTGCGGTTTTTACCCCACACACTTCCCTCTAATGCTAAATTCACAATTCCTTGATGTCTAAGAATGTGTCCCACCAATCTATCCCTTCTTTTAGTCAAGGTATGCCAGAAATTTCTTTTCTCCCCAATTCTGTTCAGTACCTCCTCATTAGTTACGCGATCCACCCACCTAATCTTCAGCATTCTTCTGTAGCACCATATTTCAAAAGCCTCAATCCTCTTCCTGTCCGCACTGTTCATCGTCCATGTCTCACTCCCATACAAGGCAACACTCCATACAAATGCCCTCAGAAAGGACTTCCTTAGGCTTAAATCAATATTCGATGTTAACAAATTTCTCTTTTTCAAGAACGCTTTTCTACCCATTGCCATTCTGCATTTTATATCCTCTGTACTGCGACCATCATTTGTTATTTTACTGCCCAAGTAACAAAACTCATCTACCTCCTTTATTGCTTCGTTACCTAATCTAATTCCTTCAGCATCACCTGATTTTCTTACACTGCACTCCATTACCCTAGTTTTGCTCTTGTTAATCTTCATCTTATATGCACCTTTCAGCACACTGTCCATTCCGTTCAATTGCTCTTCCAGGTCCTTTGCTGTATCTGACAGGACTACTATGTCGTCAGCAAAACGCAATGTTTTTAATTGTTCCCCCTGAACTTTTATTCCTTCACCAAATTTCTCCTTGCTTTCCTTTATAGCTTGTTCAATGTACAAATTGAATAACATTGGAGAAAGGCTACAACCCTGTCTTACTCCCTTTCCAACCACTGCATCCCTTTCATGCCCTTCAACTCTGACAACCGCTGTCTGGTTTTTGTACAAGTTGTAAATAACCTTGCGCTCCCTATATTTTACTCCTGCTTGCTTCAGAACTTGAAAGAGTTTATTCCAATCAACATTGTCAAAAGCCTTCTCCAAATCTACAAAAGCTAGAAATGTAGGTTTGCCTTTTCTTAATCTATCTTCTAGGATAAGCCGTAAAGTAAGTATTGCCTCCCGAGTTCCTACATTTCTCCTGAACCCAAACTGATCTTCCCCGAGGTCGGCTTCTACCAGTTTTTCCATCCTTCTGTATATAATTCGTGTTAATATTTTGCAACCATGACTTATTAAACTGATGGTTCTGTAGTTTTCACACCTGTCTGCACCTGTTTTCTTTGGAATGGGGATTATAACATTTTTCTTAAAGTCTGAGGGTACTTCGCCTGTCTCATACATCTTACACACCAGGTGAAACAGGTTTGTCATGGCTGGTTCTCCCAGAGACTTCAGTAGCTCTGAGGGAATATCATCTACTCCAGGGGCCTTGTTTCGACTTAGGTCTTTCAGGGCTCTGTCAAATTCTTCTCTCAGTACAGTATCTCCTATTTCATCTTCATCTACATCCTCTTCCCTTCCTACAATATTGTCTCGAAGTTCATTTCCTTTGTAGAGCCCCTCTATATACTCTTTCCACCTTTCAGCTTTCCCTTCTTTGCTGAGAACTGGTTTTCCATCCATGTCCTTGATATTCATAGAGCTGTTTTTCTTATCTCCAAATGTTTCTTTTATTTTCCTGTAGGCTGCATCTATTTTTCCCCTATTTATACATTCCTCTACATCCTTGCATTTGCCTTCTAGCCACTCCTCCTTAGCCATTTTGCACTTCCTGTCAATCTCATTTCTTAGTCGTCTGTACTCCATTTTGCCTGTTTCATTAACTGCATTTTTATATTTTCTCCTTTCATCGATTAAATTTAGTATCTCCTGTGATATCCAAGGATTTTTCGTAGGTCTTGCCTTCCTACCTATTTTGTCCTCTGCTACTGTCACTATTTCATCTCTCAATTTTACCCATTCCTCCTCTACTGTTTTATTTTCCCTTGTTTCTGTCAATTGTTGCCTAAAGCTCCCTCTGAAATTCTTAAGAACCTCAGGTTCCTTCAATTTATCCAGGTCCCATCTCCTTATTTTCCTACCTTTTTGTAGTTTCTTTAGTTTCAGCCTACAGTTCATAACCAACAAGTTATGGTCAGAGTCTATATCTGCCCCTGGGTATGTCTTACACTGTAAAACCTGGTTCCGAAATCTATGTCTTACCATTATAAAATCTATCTGGTATCTCCCGGTGTCTCCTGGTCTCTTCCACGTATACAACCTTCTTTTGTGATTCTTGAACCAGGTGTTTGTTATAACTAAATGATGTTCCGTGCAAAATTCTACCAGGCGGCTTCCTCTTTCATTCCTTTTGCCCAGACCATATCCACCTACTATCTTCCCTTCCCTTCCTTGTCCCACTACCGAATTCCAGTCTCCCATAACAATTAAGTTTTCCTCTCCCTTAATTGTCTGAATAATTTCCTTTAGCTCCTCATATATTTCTTCGATTTCCTCATCATCGGCAGAGCTAGTTGGCATATAAACCTGTACTACTGTTGTCGGTGTTGGCTTCGTATCTATCTTGACAATGATAATGCGATCACTGTGCTGGTCATAGTAGTTTACCCGCATTCCTATTTTCTTATTCATTATCAATCCTACTCCTGTGATACCCCCAATTGATTTTGTATTTATAATCCTGTACTCACCTGACCAGAAATCCTGTTCATCCTGCCACCGAACTTCACTAATCCCCACTATATCTAACTTCAACCTATCCATTTCCTTTTTTAAATTTTCTAATTTTCCTATTCGATTAAGGGATCTAACATTCCACGCTCCGACCCGTAGAATGCCAGTACTGTCTCTCCTGATGATCACATCCTCCTGAGTAGTCCCCGCCCGGAGATCCGAATGGGGGACTATTTTACCTCCGGAATATTTTACCCGAGAGGATGCCATCATCATATGTTCATACAGTAGAGCTGCATGTCCTCGGGAAAGGTAACGGCTGTAGTTTCCCCTTGCTTTCAGCCGTTCGCAGTAGCTGTGTGGCAAAGCCACATTAGCTGATGTTACAAGGCCAGCTCAGTCAATCATCCAGACTGTTGCCCCTGTAACTACTGAAAAGGCTGCTGCCCCTCTTCAGGAACCACACGTTTGTCTGGCCTCTCCACAGATACCCCTCCGCTGTGGTTGCACCTACGGTACGGCTATCTGTATCGTTGAGGCACGCAAGCCACCCCACCTCGGCAATGTCTGTGGTTCATGGGAGTGGTCCCAACAAATAACGTCTTTCATTTAATTTCCACCCAATTTCTGTGACGCTCTCTCCCCTACAAAGCGATAGTACAAAACGAGCTGCCCCTCTCTGAACTTCATCTAAATCGTCTGTCAGTCCAACACCACCTAGAGAGAAGGCCGCGGCGCTCTCGTGTGACGTCAGGAAGAGTAGGTTGCACGCGAATAGCTGACTGGCTCGCTGCTTCGGCATAGTGGGTCGTGCCCCAGCGACTACCCAGTCAGCTATGCGCGCGCAACCTACTCTGCCTGACGTCACAAGAGAGCGCCGCGGACTTCTCTCTAGGTGGTGGTGGTCAGTCCCATTTGATTGGGATCCCACAATACGCAGCAATACAAAATAGGACGCATAAGTGTAACGTAGCCAGTTTCATTACTAGAACTGTTGCATCTTCTAAGTGTTCTGCCAACGAAACGAAAGTCTTTAGTTCGCTGTCCCTACAATATTTTCTATGTGTTCTTTACAATTTAAGTTGTTTGTAATTGTTACTCCTAGGCATTTAGATGAATTTATGACCTGTAGTTTGGACTAATTAATCGTGTAAATGAAGTTTGATGGGCTTCCTTTAGTGGTCACATGGATGACTTCAAACTTCTCATTATTAAGGGTCAATTGCTAGTGTTTGCACCATGCAGATATCTGCAGTTTGTTTTCGTCATTAAAAAAATAATATTATATATATATATATATATATATATATATATATATATATATATATATATATATATATATATATATATGTTTGTAAGGCTATGAGAACAAACTGCAAGTGGCCATCAGTCCCTGGATAACATTGTCTCGTTATACCAGAGGTGTTAAACATAAGGAGAGGCATTGAATTAAGATTTGTGCCGTGGTCGGGATTCGAACCCAGGACCTCCTACTCACTAGATAGGCGCTTTAGACCACTCAAGTAACACAGCATTGCAGACAAAGCGATTACACAGACTGTCTTAAGGCACGTCTTCCTCCACACAACATACTTTAATTCTGCCTCAATGTTCCCCGTGTAAAGCGTAGGAGGTCCCGGGTTCGAATCCTGGCCAAAGCACAAATTTTAATTTAATGACTCACCGCTGGACGAGACAATGTTGTCTCAAGGAAACGTGTTACTGTGAGATATTTATATCACCTCTGCCTGAGGAACAAAGCGGGATTGTTCCCATTCGCGTTCCTTGCTAAGGTGCTATTCCAATATAGGAGAGCCTTGGCAATTTCATACGCATTTCACAGGGAACACGGAGGTAGAATTTTAATACAGTCCGTGTAGTTACTGTGTCTGCAGTGTTGTGTTAGCTGAGCGGTCTAAAGCGCCTAACTAGTGAGTAGGGGGTCCCGTGTTCGAATCCCGGCCGCAGCACAAATTTTAATTCAGCGCCTCTCCTTATGCTTAATACCTCTACTCAAACTAACTTATGCTAACGACAACTCGCACATACACCCATTTCAGAGGGAGGACTCGATCCTAGGACTGGGAGCAGATGCGCACTCGACAGCAAAGCGGATTATAACGCACGGCCACTCTGACGCGGCCAGAAACGATTCACAGTAGTAATATCAAGTAGTATGGTTCATTCGGTATGACTTTCTAATCCACCAGAGGTGTACAGGACAACAGAGAAAGGGCAATTCACAACAAGTGGAAAGGTGATAATTAGAAAACTTAGAACTGCCACTACCTGAAGATCCGTTTGAATACCGTAGCTCTGAAAAGGTATTGTCCTGTTTAAGAGGCTTTGTCGTTGTCTTCCTGAGCGGAGAGAAATTACAAAGGGATGTCCACAATGTTCATATTTGGGACCAGTTCTATTCCTTCCATACCTGAATGGCATTATACAAAAAATTCAACCACTGAGATCTAAAAATTTTCCACATTGTAATAAATAATCGCACAACAAAAGGGATTGTAAATTATGTTGTTTTGAGAATTATGCAATGGTTCTTCAAAAAAGGTCTCTCTTTAATTTCGAGAAAACACACTATATTCCATTATGTACAACTACTGAGTGAAATTCAAAATGTTCAAATGTTTGTAAATCTATCGGACCAAACTGCGTGGTCATCAGTCCATAGCTTACAAACTACTGAAACCTAGGTAAACTAACCTAAGGACAAACACACACACCCATGCCACAGGGAGGACTCGAACCTCCACGGCGAGCAACCGCGCGCTACGCAGCGAGACGCTTTAGACCGCTCGGCTACTCCACCGCGGCAATTGAGTGAAACATGAACATGGCCAGTACACAGAGTAGAAAGTTTCAAATTGTAGCTTTAGCTTGGTGAACAGGAGACACGGAGCGAGCGAGGTAGCGCAGTGGTAACACACTGGACTCGCATTCGGAAGGATGGTGGTTCAAATCCACCGCCGGCCTTCCAGATTTAGGTTTTCCGTGATTTCCGTAAATCATTGCTGGCAAATGCCGGGATGGTTCCTTTCAAAGGGCACGGCCGATTTCCTTCCATATCCTTACCCAAATATTCCGAGCATAAGCCCCGTCTCTAATGACCGCGCTGTCGACGGGACGTTTAACTCCGAGCTTCCTCCTCCTCCTTCCAGGAGACACGGCTTCGAATCCCGGCATTTGTAAAAATCCTGCTAATCGTTGTGACTTGTAAACGCATATGAATCACATAGAATAAATTAATATGTTTAGTACTGTTAACACTAATTAGGTATACATATCATAGATAGTTGCACATTCCTCATTATAGGGATAGAAGAGTCGTTCAGAGGTTGTTGAAATGGACAAGCAACTAATGACAGTACTTGCAAACATTGTGTCACAGATAATGGATGAAATTTGCAGTGTTACAACGTTACAATCTGCAAGATATGGCAGATATTCTCCTGTAGTTCCGATAAGAAATATGCCTATTCGCGGCTTTCTGAACTGTTGGCGACGGATTATTCATATCCACGGAACTTTTTTGTGTCGATCGTAGCAAGTGCTTATTACGCGTAGTAGTTCTAAGCGTAGTACCTACGGCACTAAAAGCAGAATAAGGAAGCGATGAAAACATCAACATGCCATCAGATCGAACGAAATTACCACCCACTCGTTTGTACTCCACTGTAAACACTGAAAAGCAATTTTCGCCAGAATTATTGATGACGAGTGAAAGGTTATTTCAAAATCAATACTGCCGTATAACAGAGACTGAAACGCCGGACGTGATAAATTTCCAACGTGTCGAAGTAGGCAGTAAGGACGAAGCCAGAACAGATTTTTACTTGTTTATACCATGGAAATTCCAGACGGAACTCAAGCTCATTCTGAAAATAAACACGCCTCGGAATTCTAAGGCCCGGCAGTAGCAAGAAATTTTCCAAGGAAACTCTAATAAATATAGAGCATATAGAACAGATGGGTAAATGAATCCTGCTTCTAAGAATACGAGTCTACTGTCTTAGAAACTGCACCTTATCGCTGACAACGTATAAAAACATCTGAAACGCGAAATGGTTTCATCAACGGAAGCGTACACTCTAATTATTCTTTAAAAATATGCTGATGATCAAAACAAGTTAACAACGGGTGTTGAGATTTCTCACACAAAATTATAAACATTTCATAGAAATATAAAATTTATATTGCAACGCAGACTGCAACTAGCAAATAGGAATATACTCAGGGATAGCGACCTATCCTCATCAAACTGCATTTGCCATCCACTGAACGCTGGGAACCCACTGAACGCTGGGAACCTCGTCCGGGCTTCTTCCTTAGGCGATACTTTCTTCAGTAGACTCAACCATGTAGCTGTAGCTATTGGAATTAAAGACCAAGGTCATCATTTACTCAACAACGGTTATATTAGATAAGATTAGTACTTCTTCCATAGATCATAAAAAGAAATTTCGTAATGTTGTCGAGCATGCCAGTTTAATAAAAGGTATCTTTACATCACACGCAAATATATTTAAACAGCTTATTTATTTATTTAATTTCCATATTCTGCCCTTTTATGTGTAACATTACTGATTTATACCTAACTTTTTTTATTATTTATTTATTTATTTTTTTTTTTTTTTTTTTACGCATGGAACACGTGGATTCGTTGGGACGATCTGAAATAAATTTACAACGGTTTCCAGCCAAGATAGTTATTTACTTAATTTGATGTCAGGTTTCAATGCTATTTATCCATCACCTTCTGATCTCCATCATTCATCATAGCAGAAATTGTGGACCTGAGATACACCGTCAACATTTCTTTTAGAATGAATTATGGAGATCAGAATGGATGATGGTTCTAACGTACTCACCGCCATGCACATACAGAGGCTTAAGAAAGGTGGCCTTTGTATTATTTCCTGGTTTTAGAAATCTTCATGCCACATTTAATTCAATTTTGTCCAGCCATTTCAGCGTAAAAAGGCGGCCGAGGTGACTGAGGCGCTCCAGTCACGGTCAGCACGGCCACTACGGTCGGGGGCTCGAATCCCCCCTCGGGCATGGATATTTGTGCCGTCTTTAGTCTTAGCTAGTTCATAAGTAGTTTGTAAGCTTAGGGACTGATGACCCCGTAGTTAAGTCCCATAAGTTGTACAAACATTTGATTTTCAGCGTGAAGAAAAACAAACGTACATGTTATATATGACGGGCAATGATGCTTTCTTCAGTGCGGAGGCACTCCTAGGCCATTACTCTTACGGGAATTAGTACAAAGTGACTACGAGTTTGAGTTCTAGTGGGCAGGGTAAAGCTGCAAATTTGTATCGGATGGGAGGCGTGCTTGAGTAATTCCGTGCAGGTGTGATGATCATTGTGTCTCCAGTGGTGTAGGTGTCAGCGCAACTGCCTAGAAAGCAGGAGACCCAGGTTCCAATCCCGGCTGGGTAAACATTTTCAACTTTATCCATTCCGTGAATATGAAGAAACAACCGTATTAACTCATTGTAAGGTACCCTCCGCCACGCACCTTACGGTGGCTTACGAAAGGTAGCTCATATATTAATCAAGATATAAGCTACCTCTGTTCCAAATTTCACTCATATCCATCCATCCATTTCCGCCATGGACCATACGAAGCTAATTTTAGTCAGCCTATAACCTTTGTGCGAGTGCAAGCAGTGCATTGACAAAGTTTTAAAGCAATCGAATGCACGGTATGGTTGTTGTTTGTTGTTGTGGTCTTCAGTCCGGAGACTGGTTTGATGCAGCTCTCCACAATACCCTATCCTGAGCAAGCCTCTTCATCTCCACATAAGAACGGCAACCTACATCTGTCTGAATCTGCTTACTGTATCCATCTCTTGGTCTTCCTCTGCGGTTTTTACCCCACACACTTCCCTCCAACACTAAATTCACAATTCCTTGATGTCTAAGAATGTGCCCTACCAATCTATCCCTTCTTTTAGTCAAGGTAAGCCAGAAATTTCTTTCCTTCGCAATTCTGTTCAGTACCTCCTCATTAGTTACGCGATCCACCCACCTAATCTTCAGCATTCTTCTGCAGCACCACATTTCAAAAGCCTCAATCCTCTTCCTGTCCGCACTGTTTAACGTCCATTTTCACTCCCATACAAGGCAACTCTCCATACAAATGCCTTCAGAAAGGACTTCCTTAGGCTTAAATCAATATTCGACGTTAACAGATTTCTCTTTCTCAAGAACGCTTTTCTACCCATTGCCATTCTCCATTTTATATCCTCCGTACTGCGACCATCATTTGTTATTTTACTGCCTAAGTAACAAAACTCATCTACCTCCTTTATTGCTTCGTTACCTACTCTAATTCCTTCAGCATCACTTGATTTTCTTAGACTGCAAGTAGAGCAAGTAGAGCTCGGGAAAAGTAACGGCTGTAGTTTCCCCTTGCTTTCAGCCGTTCGCAGTAACTGTATGGCAAAGTCACATTAGCTGATGTTACAGGGCCAGCTCAGTCAATCATCCAGACTGTTGCCCCTGTAACTACTGAAAAGGCTGCTGCCCCTCTTCAGGAACCACACGTTTGTCTGGCCTCTCCACAGACAGAGCGTGATATGTAATAACAATTACTCCTACCAAGACCTTTCTTGCAAATTAGTATTGCTGGTAGGTGAAGGAATGAAAACAGTGTGTTGCTTCAATGTCTGTAGCTTCGTATGCAGTCGAAAAGTGGCCGATCTACAGAGCAGACACGAAATTGATACACTTTTGATAAGTGGTGCTACAGTAGGATGGTGAAGAATAAATCAGTATCAAACATCTTAAGTTTGATCCTGAGAGAAGGTGCAGTCTACAGGAACCAAGTTGAGTGGATATACAGAAGCTTCCGCATGACCGACTGGGCGTGGAGTAGCATTAAAGCTGTCTTGGGGCTGAAAGCCAGAACAGCAACACAAATGTAGAAAGATTTATTGCTTACCTTCGACAAGGAAGTGGCAGCTTAACCACAAATGACCTCGACACTGCCAGTAAAGTACTTCGTTATTTAGCACCATATACATTCGGGACGACAGTTCCTAAAGAGCAGAATTTAAGAGAGGAAGCCGGGAGGGCCCAATTCTTTGTCGTTTTTGATTTACTTCCACATACCGGTGCATTCCATTCACAATATTCCCCGTATTTATTGCGTAGTCCCACTACGTCTGGCGTCTGGTTACCGTTATTGTGTCCACGAAGCCGTCCCGGCATTCCTTTACGCACAATACGGGCCACTAAAACGACGCGACCTATAAGCGATCTATAAATAATGGTGTGTCACCTCGGCACCACATTACTGTACAGACGCAGGGTGCGCCGAATCTCTGTCTGGACGGCCCTTCATAACTCTAGCCGGGCGGAGCTGCCCCAGTGGACTCTCCGGGAGACATGTGTAGCCCTGTGTAGGGGGGGCTATTGTCCGTGGAAGCCGCACCCCCCGGTGACTTGTGTTGGCTCGCGCCGCGGGGTGCCTCCCCCCCTCCCCCCACCCAGCGGTCGAGCTACCTGCGCGCTGCCCCAGTTGACTAAACACCCGAGTTACGCCACGTTACCGCACCCGAGGGGGAGGCGCTGCAGTCGGCCTCAACGGAAAGCCCCGGCAGGCCAGAAGGAAAACGCCGGCATGTGGGGACGGGGCGGGGGGTGCTAGGCTAGGCGTTTTATTCGCGGGCGGTGGCGCGGAACGAAAGCTCCCGCCATCCACTCCTCCTCGCTCTTCCCCAGGTCCGGGTTTACGCCGGCTGTTTTCGGCGCGGCCATTCAGATTCGAGTGGGCTTTGTCGGAGCTAATGATGCCAGAGCGCGCCGCTCTCAACGTCAGAGGAGGGCCGGCCGGCCGCGGGTGCGTGGAAACGCCCCGTCCGGGCGGGACGGCGGAAAATAATTTACGTGGGAGAAAAAAAAAAGAGCTGCTCACCCCTCACCCCCCGGGGGGATGAAAAGCGGCGCAGCGGCCGACACGCCAGAATTCTCAGCGGCCAGCCGGCGTCACGATTCGGGGCCTCTTTTCATCCCGTTTTTCGACAGAAGGCACAAGAAATCACTTTTCGTTTGAAGGGCTGCTGGGCAGCAACCGCGGAATGATGGAGCAAGACAGGAGAAGTACGAGTACTGAACGTTACCTAGTCATTGCAAATGCGACATAAAGTCATTGAGGAGGCAAGCGAAATTTTGTTATTTTTTATGTTTGTAGATGCTAATCTGATGATGGTAAAGCCGAAACGCGTCATTTTTGAGGGCACGCTATACATGAAGTGTGACCTTTAGAAAGAATTTGCGACCTAACCAGCTTCACAGCAGTACTACCCAATCAATCAATTGTTACCTAGTCTTTTCGTGATGAGAGTTGTAGTTCAACAGTACTGCAGAAATCGTCTGTTTTATAAACAACTAGCTTAAATCCGCGGCTCCGCTCGCGTGTTGGTTTATTATGATAGATAAGCTATCTTTCAGTGGTGTGCTATGAGACTGGTTTTGAAGGATGAAATGAAATACAATACCTTCTTTAGAAACATTTTTAATTAACATTCAAAAAAGAATAAAATTATGTGAAGCGCTTAATGATCTACAATAAATAACACATACATTATTCCTTATAGCCTGTGTTGCAATATCTCAACACGTATAGTGAGAGTAATGTCCAAATTCACTTTAATTTCAGCCGGCCGCGGAGGCCGAGGGGACTGAGACGCTTCAGTCACGGTCTGCACGGCCACTACGGTCGGGGGTTCGAATCCCCCCTCGGGCATGGATATTTGTGCCATCCTAGTTCGTAAGTAGTTCATAAGTAGTTTGTAAGTTTAGGGACTGATGACCCCTTAAACTTAACAAACATTTGAACATTTTTTAACTTTAATTTCATTTAGGGCATTTTGGTAAACTACGTTATTTGTATTAAAAGAAATTTCATTTTTTGCTGCTTTATTTATTTATTCTTATATTTCCTTATTAGTATGCTTATCCTTACAGAGAAAGAGCTGAAGACATCGTAGTACGCATAGACCAAAGATATAGTTTGTGGCATCACGTTTAGCTGTAAGTAACCTCCTACCTATAGAGTCGCAAATATCATTGCTGGCTTTCAGTCCGAATTTTTTTATAATTTGACGACTTTCAACCACCATATCTTCCACCCCCTTATAGCTATGGCATGGAACTGCTATGGCGTACAACGGAAGATTTCGGACAACAATTACACAAAGACCATTCGTTTGCGGTCAGTAGTTTTCGCTGCGGAGTGAAATATTAAATTAGAATTTTATATACATCGATAACTTTGCATCCCAATATACTCCATTCTTTTATCATTATCAATCCTCAAGCAACAATGCAACCAATAAAACCATTTTCAAAGAGTAATTATTGTTTCGCATTCCGCGTTATATTCTTGGAATTACTAAATATCTATCAGATCGTGATAAAACCGTGCCTAAAACCCTCCTCAGGTATAAATTAGCACAAATATTTAAGTCTATCCGTCTCGTCGTTCAGACGTGATGAGCGTAAAACGAGCAGACATTCACATTAATATAAATAGATAAATAGCTATCCTATCGCCATAAAACCGTGCCTATAGCCTTCCCCGGGTAGACATTAGTAACTGTACAAATTTTTAGCTCTTTATGTCTTTTGGTTCAGACGTGATAAACGTACACCGAACAGACATTCACATTTATCGATATAGATATTCTGAGAAGAACAACAAAAGGTTAAATATATTTTGATAAAATTCACCCTAAAGAGGCTCGCTGAGCTGCTGCCAGACACGAAAATAGATAATCACATTCTGTTGTTGTTGTGCTCTTCAGTCCGCAGACTGGTTTGATGCAGCTCTCCACGCTACCCTGTCCTTTGCAAGTCTCTTCATCTGAGAACACGTTCGGCAACCTACATCCTTTTGAATCTGCTTACTATATTCATCCCTCGGTCTCCCTCTACGATTTTTACCTCACACGCTTCCTTCTAATGCTGACAAATCCTTCATGCCTTAGAATGTTTCATAAAATGCATTTTTATAAAAACCATCAGCTGTTTATTAAAAACCTTATTCATCTACCAGTTTCGGTCATGGACCATCTTCAAGGATAAACTATACAAAAAATACAAAATAAACGTAATTGATGTGCACAAACACAGAGAGGACATAATCAGGGAAATTACATATAGAGAGACTGAAAATAGAGAATCATGTCAATTTAACATATAGTTAAAATACTTACAAGGTGTTAACACAGAATGGTAAAATGCATCAAATAAAATACATACAACTGAGATAAACAGGAGTCAGTATAACTAAAAGTGTAAAAAATTACTATGGTCATCTTAGATAAAATCTATCAGTCAAACATGACATAAAAGGTGAGAACGGTCTATGAATAAAAATGGAGGAAGTGGCTTGTGCTAATTGCAAGAGTGAGAGACGATAAAACATATGTTATCGATATTAGTAGAACAATTCAGGGATGTATACTATCTTTGGATGAACATCTTTGGATACACGTGTAAACAAAGTTACAAAGTTTAGTCATCAACAAATTACGACGACATTTGTGTATACAAAGGTTAACAATAACAGATAAAGTGTGGTGTAGTAAAATACAGTGTCACAGCATACAAAACAAAACATAAGAAGTTATTACATCAATATATCGTGTTATAATTAAGAAAATAAAAGTGATCATCATTATAAACAGGTTTCATGTGTCAAGATCGAAGATTATACAAACAGCATTGTACACACAAGTGTGCAGATCGAGTCCCAGATGAAAAAGGCAGGGCAAAACGTACTATTATGATAATTTCATATATAGAGTAGAATGCCAAAGTAAAGTCCTAATCAAATGTTCAAATGTTTGTAACTCTATCGGACCAAACTGCGTGGTCATCAGTCCGTAGCTTACAAACTACTTAAACCTAGGTACACTAACCTAAGGACAACACACACACCCATGCCCCAGGGAGGACTCGAACCTCCACGGCGAGCAACCGCGCGCTCCGCAGCGAGACGCTTTAGACCGCTCTGCTACTCCACCGCGGCCCGCAAAGTCCTAATCGCTGTGAAGACAGTAGTGATAAATGTGAAGTGGGTTTAGAGTAGCATAATTATGAACAAGCAGGTATTGTAACTTTAGTACAGAGTAGGACAACATATGCTTCTTGAATTATATAGTAAGGTAGCATATACCGAGACATGGGGCTGCTTGTCACTTACACAAGGATGTTGTTCAGAGGGGGGGCGGGGGGGTTCTATCTTGTGTAGTAAAAGTAAAATATAGAAATATGAAATGACAGGTACCTTAGAATGTGTCCAACCAATCTGTCCCTTCTCTTAGTCAGGATTTGCCAGAAACTCCTTTTCTCCCCGATTCGGTTAAGCACCTTCTCATTAGTT
The DNA here is from genome assembly GCA_026315105.1 of Locusta migratoria. Taxonomy (NCBI): domain Eukaryota; kingdom Metazoa; phylum Arthropoda; class Insecta; order Orthoptera; family Acrididae; genus Locusta; species Locusta migratoria. The sequence goes on from CM048744.1 coordinate 871,579,627, forward strand.
ACGTGATCTACCCATCTAATTTTCATTATTCGTTTGTAGCACCACATTTCAAAAGCTTCTATCATCTTTTTATCTGAACTCATTATCGTCTACTTTTCACTCCCAATACAATGCTACACTCCAGACAAATGCTTTCAGAAAGTACTTCCTAACATTTAAATTAATATTGGATGTTAACAAGTTTCGTTTCTTTAGAAACGCTTTTCTTCCCAAAGCCATTCTGCATTTTATATCTTCTTTACTTCGGCCATCAGAAGTTATCTTGCTACCCAAATAACAAAATTCATCTACCACTTTTATTGTCTCATTACCTAATCTAATTCCTTCAGCATCGCCTGATTTTCTGACATTGCATTCCATTACCTTCGTTTTACTCTTGTTAATGTTCATTTTATATCTTCCTTTCAAGACACTGTCCATTCCATTCAGTTGCTCTTCCAGATCTTTTGCGGTCTCTGACAGAATTACTATGACATCAGCAAACCTCAATGTTTTTATTTCTTCTCCCTGCACATTAATGCCCTCTCCAAATTTCTCCTTCCAATCCTTCACTGCCTGCTCAATGTACATTCACATAACTCAAATTTACGACCATGGCCTTCGCCAGAAGATGTGTGTGTAGATTTGAGTCATTGGCTGAATGTATGTGTCTCTTATTCTGACGAAGACCTTGACCGAAAATTTAAGTTGTGTGAATGTGATTATCTTTCTTCGCGTCTGCCAGCAGCTCAGCGAGACACTTTACAGTGAGTTGTTACCTATCCTCCATTATTGACATTGCTATCGGATTTTCCATTGTTAAAATTTCGATAAATTTCAATACACAAACACCACAACTAAAAATTAACTTCAATAATATAAAATCCTGGGTGCAGACGTGTTGAGATAAAATCGCATAGCTGTTACGACGTGTTTATTTAGACAAAACCAGTTTCACACTGATATAGATGCATCTTCAGGTAAAGGAAAATGATTTCTTATTTTAAAATAATCCAGCTTTCAGGAGGCCTTGCTAAAATACTCTCACAATAGGGCGTTATTGCGTGATCGTCATTTGATGAATAACATCCCCGATTTATCCATTCCGAAGAAAAATCGGGGATGTTATTTATCAAAGAGGACCACACCCTATTGTGGGAGAACTTAAACAAAGCCTCCTGAAAGCTGGACGCAGTTTTCTAAGTAATCTGTAATCATTACCTGATGATGCAGCTATGTCGATGTGCAACTAGTTGTGTCTAAATAAACACTTCTTAACAGCTATGCGATTTTATCTCAACACATCTGCACTCAAGACTTTACATTATTGAAGTTAATTTTTAGTTTTTGTGTTGTTTGTGTATTGAATTTTATGAAACCGTCATTTTTGTGTTTGTAATAAAAAACATCTACCAACCACAACTATGGATATAAAATATTAATTTATTTTAACTATGACCGGTTTTGGATTTCTTTCACAAAACCATCATCAGTTGTTGTACTCTTAAAAGCTGTGGCCTCGTTTTTATGTAAAAGATTTGCTGCCCTAAGATAGACCAAACAAATTTTTTAACGCGTTTCATGTGTCTTCTTATGGCGATTTTGTCTTCTGTTTTTATCAGTTGTTTTTACAACTGTCTTCTTCCGCACATGTATAGCGTGGGCGCTGTTAAATTGTGATTTATTCAAGTAATGTAGCACCATTCTTTGGAGGCAGCACAAGCAATAAACACATAGAAAACATGACACAGCTTCACAACGAAAATGTGAACAATGCAAAGATGTTACTGTTATACAGATGCAATGCTACAGATACATTTCGACTTTATTGCCTGTTAAAATATGTCTCTGCATTAGACTGAAATTCATTTAAACATAGAGTATTGGATTAAAATTATTTACATTATTTTATAATACGGCATTTTTCTAAGTGGCTGACACAACATATACAAAGATTACATATGACTAAAATGAAAAACTAGGTGTAACGTATGGGCAGGAACAATTTCATTGACATGTAAACCCATGATTATACCGATGATTATTTGTTCAGATTTACTGTTGTTAGGGTACTGATACACTATACTTACATGGGTATGATGAAATTTCTCTTTCCTTGAGTAATGAAATTAAAAATGAAATTTTAGGAATGAAACTATTATCAACGCCTCATAATATGGAATTACATTAAGTCGCTGAAACAATATATATACAGATTGTTTCTCGGCCAAACAAAATATTGGTATATTACAGAAGTAGACCCAGTTGTATTGTATTAAACTTAAGACTGCTCTTTGGATTAAAAATATTAGTATATTAAATTTTACTGATCAGTGGCTTAGCTTGTAACAATTTTTATTATAATCTATCAGATTATGAACTTTATTTGAATGTAAGCATTACAGAAAGGTAGGTTAAAATAAATTAATATTTTATATCCATACCTGTGGTTGGTAGCTGTTTTTTTATTATAAACATTTTAATACCACAACCACGTTTCTCAGAATGTCAACATTTGACAAATTAGCCTTTTTTATGGTTAAGATATTCCGCCGTATGCAAGACACTTAATTTAATTATTTTTCCCGAATATGTTTCAGCACATTTTATCTATCATCAGTGGGGTGATTTATTTTTGTTCTGAAAAATTATAGTGCACTATACAGTTGTCTTTTAAGATACATCTGAAATGTTTTTACAGGTACGTCCACTATGTATTTCGCTTAGGTTATCAGACAAAAATAACTGTTTTAGTTACGTGAAATACGAGTATCACACTTTTTTACATACTTTTACATTAGGCTACGTATAAAATTACTAAGTAGCCTACTTCTTATTCTTTGTTCTGATAATAGTTTTTGTACGAACTTGTTATCTGCAAAACATAACAAACGGTTTAAATTTCTTGCTTTCCAATTTTGGGTTCGAAACAAGAGTCATTTCTGTTAGTGCTCACGATTCGTTTTCTTCTCTTTAGTTTCTGGTTGTTGCTGTTGCCTCTGTAGTATGCTTGTTATATGTTTTCCACGGTTTGCTCGTGGTATACATTACGCCAGTAGTAATATTCGGCGAATGCATACGGCTGAAAGCTGTTCATTTGTTCTTTGGGCGTTTTTGTTTTGGAGAGTTGCGCGCGAAGTACGAGTGTTTACCGTTAGTGTCGTCTAACATTTATCAGTTGATAGCCGAATGTAGAAGTGAATCATTATTATGGATGTTTTTTTTTATGATTTCATTTCGTATATGCATATACATGTGTGTGTGTGTGGGAGAGAGAGAGAGAGAGAGAGAGAGAGAGAGAGAGGAGAGACTGATTTGGATACTAGGATTAAAATTATTGATACATCTCCTCTATTGCGGTAGATAGACTTTTGTTGCAGAGTGATGTGTATTCACTGAGTACAGTTCTTCCTTGTGATATTGCGTTTTGATAATTCTCTTCTATTGTTAATTTAACTAAATTACGTTTCTTGCATACGGTGGAATATCCTTACCCTATAACACTCCAGCAATTTATGACGCAAGGACTATGTAAAGGTGCGTTACAGGGAAACAAATTGTTTTCGATGTTCATGAAATGGCTAACTTCTTACGTTTGTTCCTTTGTTTTATTTAGAATCTTGACTCTACTGAATTGCATAAAAATGTTAACAATAATTTCTTAATAAACGTTGTTTGTGGCATTTCCTTTCCACAAACCAAGTAATTTACGTTGTATAAAATTATCTGTCCTACATACAGGTAAATATGTCCTCCATTAAACGTTCTGGTAGCTCTCAAACTTATGACCTGGTTAAGTAGAACTGCACTTGTCACGAAGTTGCTCTACAAATAGGTACCACTTTGGACGACCTGTTGTTTTTGTTGCTGTGGTTTTCATTCCCGAGACTGGTCTGATGCAGCTCTCCACCCTACTTTATCCTGAGCAAGACACTTCACCTGCTTATAAGACTGGCAATCCACATATATTTGAAATTCTTATTGTTTTCGTCTCTTGATCTCCTCTCCCATTTTTACGCTATACACTTCCTTGATATCTAATAATTTGTCCTATCGATCGATCGCTTCTTTTAGTTAAGGAATGCCAGATGTTTCTTTTCTCCCCATATCTGCTTAGTACCTCCGAATTAGTTACCCACCTAATCTTCAGGATTCCTCTATAGCACCACATTGCAAAAGGCTTTGTCCTCTTCCTGTCAGAACTATTTATTGTCCCTGTTTCACTCTCGTGCAAGACAACATTCCACACTAAAGTACCCAAAAAAGACTTCATTACACTTACATTAATATTCGATGCTAACAAATTTCGCTTTTCCAAAAATACTTCTCTTCCAGTTGCCATTCTGCATTTTATACCCTCTATAATGCGACCATCATATATTATTTTACTGCCTAACAAAACTCATCTACCACCGTTATTGTTTCATTACCTAATCTAATTCCTTCATTATCGCCTGATTGTCTTAGACCTCATTACATTACCCTTGTTTTGCTCTTGCTAATTTCATCTGATACGTTACATTCCGTTCAATTCTTCTTCCAGGTCCTTTGCTGTCTCTCACAGAATTACAGTGTCATCTGGAAAACGCAATGTTTTTATTCCAACACCCATAACTCTAAAGCTTTTCCAAATTTGTCTTTCCTTTCCTTCACAGTTAGGTCAATGTAAATATTGAATAACAATGGAGAAAGGCTACTACCATATCTTACTCCGTTCCCAATGAGTGCTTCCCTTTCACGCCCTTCCATTCTTATAACTGCTCTCTGGTTTCTGCACAAGTTGTAGATAACCTTCCGTTCCCTATAATTTACCCCTGCAGAGAATTTGAAAGACTGCATTCCAGTCAACATTGTCGAAAGCTTTCTCCTTAATGTAAGATAAGTCGAAACGTGAGTATCGAAATAAAATGATCGTATGGCTTTTCGTGGAAGGGATATCTCCGGCTACTAATTAATAAAAACAATAAATGTCAGATGCGATAATTAAACAATAAATTGGTAATATTGAAATTTCACTGTGCCCCACAGAAAAAAAAGTCACAGGGAGTCGAATCCGGCAAATATGGTGGCCAATCCATGCCTGCACCAGTAAATTTGGGATATTCCAAAGCAATGACTCGATTCCCGAAGTATTGCTCAAGAAAGCGAAACACTTGTTCGGTCCGATGTGGTCAGCTCCATCTTGCATAAACCATTCAGTACCTGGCCGATCCTGTAACGCTTGCTGTGTGGCGACAAATTGTTCCAAAATTGCTCAAAAATGTGAGACTTTAACTTTTCCCGGCGTAAGGAATGTTCAAACAACTTACGGGTATGCTGCCGGGTGACGTCGTCGACAACCGCCGATATTTCGGCAGGAGAACACCCTGCCATTCTCAAGGCACAACTGCACTTAAGGAAGCAATGTGCAAGCGTATTTAATACCTCGGTTTGCAAAGTGTAAACAAGGAAGATAACACACACAGTACAAGTCACAGCAGAGTCAACACAACCAGAGGTGACCAAACATAAAAAATATCGATAGTGACTTAATCCACAGGTGAGGCAACATTAATTTTATCCCTCTGTTTTTTGACGAGAGACAGTGCCGGATTCCAAGCAGAATTTAAACAAAAACCACCATCTCTGTTTATAAGGTCGCTTGCTAGTTTAATTTCAACAGCTTCCTTAATAACACTATCCCAATAGGTGGAGGTGCATGCCAGGATCTCCGTGTTGTTGTATTCCATAGGATGACCGGTGTCAAGACAGTGTTCTGCAACAGCGGATTTGTTGGGCTGTTGTAAGCGCGTGTAACGTTTATGTTCAATACACCGGTCTTCCACAGTCCTGATTGTCTGACCAATATATGACATGCCACAACTGCAAGGAATACGATATACACCTGCCTTACGCAAACCAAGATCATCCTTTACGGACCCCAACAGGGCCTTTATCTTAGAAGGTGGTAAAAAAACACATTTCACATCATATTTCCGTAAAATACGACCAATCTTGTTGGAAATACTTCCAGCGTAAGGCAAAAAGGCCATAGATTTAGGTGCCACTTCATTACTATCGTCACTCACCCGTTGCACAGAAGGCTGATAGCGCAATGCACGTTTTATTTGTCTCTCTGGTTGTGTTGACTCTGCTGTGACTTGTACTGTGTATGTTATCTTCCTTGTTTACACTTTGCAAACCGAGGTATTAAATACGCTTGCACATTGCTTCCTTAAGTGCAGTTGTGCCTTGAGAATGGCAGGGTGTTCTCCTGCCGAAATATCGGCGGTTGTCGACGACGTCACCCGGCAGCATACCCGTAAGTTGTTTGAACATTGCTCAAAAATGTTCAAATGTTTGTATAGTCTATGGGACTTAACTACGGGGTCATCTGTCCCTAAACTTACAAACTACTTATGAACTACTTACGAACTAGGACGGCACAAATAGCCATGCCCGATGGGGGATTCGAACCCCCGACCGTAGTGGCCGTGCAGACCGTGACTGGAGCGCCTCAGTCTCCTCGGCCACCGCGGCCGGCCCCAAAATTGCAACGTAACGTGCACCAGTGAGCGTTTCTCGAACAAAAAAAAAAGGGCCAATAATGACTCTGCTGCAAACTGCACCGCAAATAGTAACTTAGGAGAATACAAGAGTTTCGCTTCACACCAATATGGCCTTTCGGAATCCCAAAATCGCCAGTTCTGCTTATTCACGTATCCATTCAGGTGGGAGTGTGCTTCATCTATAAACCAGATGCAGCCAACATCAAATCCTTTAGTATCAATCATTGTGAGCATCTGATTAGCAAAGGCAACCCTTTGTTGCACAGCTCGTATGGGTATGGCCTGGTGCGTTTGAATTTTGAATGGAAACATGTGTAGGCTCTTTCTCAGTATTTTCTGCGTGCTAGAACGCTACAAACCAGTCTCAGATGCAATTCTACGGACGGATGACATTGGATTTTGCTGAATAATTCCAGAAACTATGGCGATATTTTCAGGCGTAACTGCGGTTTACTTGCGGCCAACATGCCCTACTAGACCATCAATTACGCTGCCTGTTCGTTGAAATTTTGCGAAGAGCGTACGAATGGTTTTCGCATCGGGTCGTTTTAGAATATTAAATCGTGTTTGAAAACTTGGCCTTGTTGCCGTAGGACTCTCTTCTGACCTGTGGTACTGTAGCACCAGAAAAACGCGTTGTTCAATGGAGTACATGGTTTTAATCTCTTCCTTCGATACGCTAACCTTCTTTCACGTTTCAGTAGTGGAACGGATCGCTCTGGGCTTCGGATCACTATTTATACTAGGCATTACGTATGGAGATTACAGCGCCATCTGGTAGCAGCTTTTGTAACTATTATTTCAAACTGCTGTATAAACTTCTTACAGCTTTCACAATAAACATACCGTTTACTGCATTCCTCTGTCGATCTTTGTTTTCGAGATATTTAATTTTGAAAACAGGGAGTCCTTTTCTGGATACCCTGCATTATTTCGAAAAGTACATTGCGTAAGTGAACACGCATTCTGTGATCCATGTTTACTTCGGAAGCCATCTCCGCTGGAGTGGGTCCTTGGCCACGCTGTATAAGCGGAGCAGCTGCAGCTAACATAAGTTGGACGCGACGAAAGCGGACACAGTGAGGGAGGTGGCAGGCAGCTGGTGTCCCACAGGCTGCAGCTGGGCGTGCCTGCAGAAGGGCAACGCCACACAGCTCGGCTCCGCGGCCTTGGGGTCTGGGCTGTGGGCTGGCGGTGCCGCTTTTGGCGCTCGCATGCGCTGGCGATCACTGGAAATAGCACCGGCACGTCTTTTCACGGAAGTGCCGTGATTGATGAGGGGCGGTGGGGCCCATTCGGCCTCTGGGAGGAGCAGGACAATGCCAGGAGCGCCTCAGCGGGGGCCCGTTATACCTGCTGTCTGCTGGCGCTCCGCACCTCGCCTATTATCCCACAGACGTCTCTATTGTTTGTATAAATAATAACGGACCTACACCGAGGTACCACTATTATAACATCCACCTCTCAAGCTACAATCGCTTGCAGATGATCGTGAGCACTTAGAAAACTGACGGAAGAAGACACTTTCGTCACGGACATTGAATCAGAAATGGAAGATACAATACTATACAGCTCATCATCACCATATTCTATTCTAACATCCTTAATCAATGGATTCTGCTTTCTTTGGAGCTACGCTATCTACATTTACGACAGTTTCAGGTTTCTATATTGGAATACATGATTTTAGGGTTGAGAATAGAAACAACTACCAGTCACATTAAACGCCGGCCGCGGTGGCCGAGGGGATTGAGGCGCTCCAGTCACGGTCCGCACGGCCACTACGGTCGGGGGTTCGAATCCCCCCTCTGGCATGGATATTTGTGCCGTCCTTAGTTGTAAGTAGTTCATAAGTAGTTTGTAAGTTTAGGGACTGATGCCCCGTAGTTAAGTCCCATAGACTCTACAAACATTTGAACATGTCACATTAAACGTCGTATTATTTACTTATGACACGACCGGTTTCGGGCTTGTGCTCATCTTCAGGTGCTTAGAACATTCTAAATTTTCCAATGTAGCTTGTTGGTGGAGTTCTGTTTGAAAACAAATTATTTGGTATTAATGATAACGAAAGCAATTGGAGGTGGCGAGATGACATGAAACAAAAACACTGTTTACTAATATTTAATATTGTATCCAAATCGCGATTGTCCATGTGACTCACATTGCAACGGGACTGGTTGATGAGTGTGTAACGGGGCTACTTAATATGTGTGTGTGCGTGTGTTGCCTTCAGTACTAACAGCGGTCTACAAAACTGAAAGATCGTATCGGGCTACTAAATTTATGGATCTGACTGCAATACTACTAGCAAAGTAACTTGACAATTAGTGCGCAACGTAATGCTGACCTACGTAAGGTAAGCTTGGGCACGTCGAAACTTACGCTATCTGACTGCAATATTAGGATTAAAAAGATGCAAAATCTTGGTTGGCTGATAGTCACTTTACGAGAAAAATAAAAGAATGTCGTACTGTGTTGTACTTGTTGGCCCTGTCTTAGTATTACTACACAATCAGTCTGCATACACAAATAATGAATGCGTGCAAGAAAAATTATTTTGTTGCTGGTTCACACCAGCTCACATTCCTCACTTCATATCGTTCATGTCACTCACTTGCTACAATGTACTTAATTACCATTAACTTACAATCACTTACAGCATCAAGAATAATCACAAACAAAATTAAACCAATCAAACTGAATAAATCTGTATTAAAGAAAATTAGCAATCAGCAAATTCGACACGAGTAACATAAACTATAAAAATGAAGAATGTGCATATTATTGCGAAGTCGTGCAATGAGGCAGTTTCTAAAACAGGGATGCAGCCCTACCCTCAGGAAAGGATTAATTATAAAAAAATCAAAACGTCAAAAAGTGAAAGGAACCGCTTTTTTATTATTACGTTTGGTTAATGCCCTATCCATGTTATTACAACAATTACAGTGACGAGCCACGAATTAATCAAGGTTGTGTATATGTTCCTACTGAATGGAAAGTGATATAAAATAAAATAAAATGAAATGAGCGACCGTACGCAATGCGAAAAACATTTAAAGTAAATTACCAAAAAATTAGCAGCATCATGAAGAACTCCGGGCTGTGTCCACCGAGAGCTCCAGTGCAACCGTCACGCTCCGCTACTACTCTCCGACTCTACGCCCGGTATCACCGAGCAAACCCGCCTACCGGCCGCCAAAGATAATCCTTGCGGACCCAACAAAGAAGTTTATATATATGTTGCCAACATATATAATCCCAAAATTTAAGGTAGGAAATTTCCATTCAGTAGCCACCTTACAACATTTTACACACTTTCCTTTGAAAACCTCCTTACTTTTATTACTTTTTTTTTCAGTATAATTTATTGCCATCACTGCACAGAAATGAAAACTCACATCATACACTTTGTTTTTGTTCTCAATCCTATATTAGGAACAGTCACTGAGTTCAAACACGTCCATAACGGATGAAACATACACGATTTTTATCGCTTATACTGGTTCGATCCAAGCCTCGACGACACCCTGTCCTGCGCAAACCTTTTCATGTCTGAATAAGACGGAAACTTATATCCTTTTCAAACTGCTTACAGTATTCGACTTTCCTCCACCATTATATTGACAGATCTTTTGACTAATGATGTGTCCCATCAATCAATCCCTCTTTTAGTCAAGATATACCAGAAATTTCTATTCTCATCAATTCTGTTCAGTAGTTCCTCGTTAGTTACACTATCTACTATTCTAATCTTGAGCATCGTCTGTAGCAACACATTTCCAAAGTTGGTATTACCTTTTTGTCTCAGCTCTTTCTCGTCCATGTGGCACTCTCGCAAAATTGTACACACAATATAAATGATTCCACAAAGGACTTCTCAACATTTAAATTAATACTGGATGACAACAAATTTCTGTTCTTCAGAAATGTTTCTTTTTTTTCACTCATGGGCATTCTGCGTTTTATGTTTTCTTAGGCCATCAGAAGTTATTTTCTTTCGCAAATAACAAATTTCGTATACTACTGTTATTGTCTCGTTACCTAATCCTTTCAACATCTCCTGATTTCTTTAGACCCGTTATTCTCTTCTTAATTCAAATAAGAAATAACCTTTATTAAACGAAAAATTCAATAGCCACCCAAATTTAATAAAATACCAGCGAAAATTATTCTACCAGAAATAGGAGCCTCAATATGAGCCTTAGGAAGTCAAAGATGAAATAAAAAAACCGGCATTTTAACTAAAAAAGCAAAAATAGAGAAAACTTAAAGCACAAAAAAAGCAAAATCAAATAACAAAGGATAATAAAGAGTATTAAATACATCATCATTCCTAAATAAAATCAACAATCAAGGTATTCATCTTACACCCTCCTTTCAAGACACTATCCATTCCTTTCAACTGCTCTTCCAGGACCTTCGCTGTCTCTGAAAGAATTACAAAGTCATCGGAAAGCCTCAACGCTATTATTTCTTCTCCCTGAAAATTATTTCTCTTTTCCTAATTTTTCTTGGTTACGTTCACAACTTCTTCAATGTACAGATTTAATAATATCAGAGAAAGGCTACAAGTCTATTTATCCCTTCGCTGCCACTGCGTCTATTTCATCCCTTCGACTTTTGTAAGTGAATTAAAATTTGCTTCATCGTTATCATTAATGTCCTTGACATGTTCGAGACGGGAAACCGTCTCAGGGTTTCTGAATTTCTATCAACAATGATATTTATATCGCACAATTTCGTTCATCGATGCATGCTTGTAACACAATGATTTCCTTATGCTTATTCCTCACTGCCTGACCATCCCAGAGATGTCGTGATCATTCAGTCGCAGACGTAGAGTATCAACTTGCTCTAGCCCCGCAGGCTGTCAGTCTTGACATCGTTGTCAAAACATAAAAACATTTCAACCATCGCGGAACTGTGCGTTCCGTCGACGACTGTCCGCCGAAACATGGAAGACAGCTGTGTCGGGTTTGAGCAGGACTCAAGATAAAAGCAAGCCCGCCGGCTTCTGTGCTGCGGGTTGCCTCCGTAGCAGGCGAGCTGCGCTGTTTGCACACTTGAGGCAGTTACAACACTCGGCAAGCGGCTTCAGTACACATACAGCTAACGGATAGGAGCTTCTTTCAAAACGCTTTGACGAGCGCGAAACCTCCATACTAAATCATGCACAGAATTTTACTTAGCGGAGTGACGTATCAAAAACTGGTCGTTGTAAAACAGAATTTTTCAACGTTTTTGATCAAACTGCAAACGAGCTGACGATATCGAGCGGTTGACAAAGAAATTTAACGTAGTGTAGTCGCCATACTACGGCATATACGGGTACATAATTTAGGGAAAGGCAAAGCTACGTTTTTAGAGTTTGAAGATTTGGAGAAAGATTCTGAAAATGTCGACTGGAATACTCTCTTTCAAATTCTGAAGGAAGCAGGGATAAAATATAAGAAGCGTGGAGTTACATTCAACCTATACAAAAACCAGACAGCAGTTATTAGAGCCGAGGAAGACGCAGAGGTTGGGAAGGGAGTAAGAGTTGTAGCCTTTCCCCAATGTTGTTCAATCTGTACATTGAGCAGGCAGTGAAGTAATGCAAGGAGAAATTGGGAGAGGGAATTAATATTCAATGGCAAGAAATAAAAACTTTGCGGTTTCGCGAATGACCTAGTAATTTTGTCAGAGACCGAAAAGGGTCTGAAAGAGCAAGTGAATGGACTGGACAGTGTCTTGAAAGGAAGATATAAGATGAACATTAACAAGAGTAAAATGAGGGTAATGGAATGTAATGTGAGAAAATCAGGCGATGCTGAAGCAACTATCCTAGGTAATGAGACGATAAAAATAGTAGATGCGTTTTGTTATTTAGGTAGCAAGGTAACTTCTGATGGCTGAAGTAAAGAAGATATAAAATGCAGAATGGATATAGGAAGAAAAGTGTTTCTGAAGAAGCGAAATTTGTTGACATCCAATATTAGGCGTGTACTTAATGGTGTCCCATATAAACCCAGCTAACAGCTTTGAGGAAATCCCCCATAAAACCCGGCACCCAACATGAATATTGGGACGCCGCATTCAGCCATTCCACCTCAAGCAAATTAAGATATCTAAAGACGCACCTTCAATGGTGCGAAACCGGTTGTAACCCAATAAAGGCATATAACACAGCCAAAGAGGGTTACGATAATTCATGGAAAGGAATCCTGGCTTAACGTCTGTCTTACTCTCTAGAATTGCTTAATGATTAGTTTAAGTAGTTTGTAAGTCTAGGGACTGACGACCACTGCCGTTGGGTCCTACATAAAGACATTTGAACACTTGAACTGCTTCGAGCGGTCCGGTACAGCTTCATGGATGACATTATCCATACTACAGAGCGGTCACTGTGGGACATCAACTGAAATAATAAGAAAGGAAGATCAGGGATGAACGTCGCGTCGACATCTTGGGTACTGGAGAGGTACTATATGATCGGATAGATTTGTCAGAGATAGGGAAGGAAATCAGTCGTGCCATGTGAAAAAGAGTCATCCCGCCATATGTATGGAGTTACTTAGGGAAATCTTAGTAAACTTAATTCTCAATGGCAGAAGCAGATTTGAACCTCCGTCCTTCCGAATGCAAGTACGGTGTGTTACCACTGAGTCTCTTTGCTCAGCTCTCATAAACGGAAATAGAGCGCATATAGTATACGACGCCTTCCGCAGATTTTGCGAAAGGCGATAAACAGCTGGGGCGATTATATGAAGGTTTAGCATTGTAATCTACATTGTGTGATGTCCGTTCTTTCAAGCATGTCCGAAAGAAAGGACACCACAACAGTCATATTAAATTTGTAGATACTTTATTAAGGAGATAAAGGAAGGAAGTTGATGAAGGAAATGAATGACTAGACCCACTGCGGCATTCAAATCACTTAAAAGCGACATGTGAAGATGTGAGCCGTGCCGGGATTCGCATCCAGGTCTCCCGCTTGGGGGCCAGCTGTCACTTTAACCACTTGGCTACCCGCGCGAACCTCCCGTCCGTCTCAAATTGTCGCAAGGCGCACAGTCGCCATTCCGGATTCCAGTACGAAGTCGAATGTAATTACATCATCATCGGTGAAGTAGATGAACCATTATACATGGGTTGGATTACGTAATTTGGTTCACCAATTTTCAGGTGCATGAAATACTTTCCTGGGCAATTTTCCTTTTGCCCGTCCTACGCATGTTTCACGAAATTTTACGCTATGAAAAATGTGAGCAGGCGTCCACGTCAAAAACATGAAAATTAATTCGGTTGAAGCAAATTTTTTGGGTGTCACACATTTATTCAATTGCCTGTAATTTTAAAAGTGGCAGTTAGTCACAACCAGTTGTGGCTAAAAAATAAACTACTTCGAATCAACCCTCGATGAAAACGATATTTTTAGTGATACTGTGGCTATGTTCTAAATTAACATTACTTACTGCACATGTCTAGCAGCAAGTTCCAGAAACTCGGCACTCACCTGAAACAAAATAAAAAGCATAATTACTATGAATAATCGTTAATTATTCATTAAATGTATCGTCAAATGAATGACAGTGTGAGTGTGATAGAGACAAAGATATTGCTAAGAAACAAGTAAATTCGCCGCTGACCACTAAAGTAGCGGGGATAGTTATGGGTTCGGGCACAAAAATGACATTCATTTGTGTATATTGCAATGGAAGTTCCAGGAAGGATTTAACAATATTTTTTGAGAAGGATAGATTGTTACTCACCACAGAGACGTTCGGATGAGTCGCAGAAAGCCACGCGTACCAAACCAACGTAATACAAAGCAGATCGATTGTCGATCTTTAGAAGAGCAGCAGATGTCGGAAAATTTCGCGATTTGCGATGTATATAAGTAAATAATTATCACTGCTATGGACCACCGCCAACATCTGTTCCCTCGAAACAGACAAATTAATAAAAAACATCAATGTCCTGATAGGCTTAAGGTGGTAGTATGGTGTCTCTCCCTCTCGCAGGACTTACACTGTAATGTGTACAAGCATTTGAGGGTTAGAGACAAGTGCAACACATGGAAGTTTGGGTCTGGCCGGGGAACGTGCGTGGGTGGCCGAGTGGTTAAGGTGACCGCTCACGAAAAGCGGGAGTCCCGGGGTCGAGTCTCGGCCCTGCACAAATTTTCATGTGTTACAGATCGATTGCCCATCTTTAGAAGAGCAGCATATGTACGAAAATTTCGCGATTTACGATGTATATGTAAATAATTACTACAAAATTTCGACCGTTACGACCTACGTCAGATGACGAAACGCGCACTCTCTTTCTCTCTCTCTCTCTCTCTCTCTCTCTCACACACACACACACACACACACACACACACACACACACCAAATTGACATAAATCACAGAGTAGGAGGTAGCAACTTATCCTCAAAAACATTGTTGAATAAAATAATGTCTTGGTTGCAAAATTTTGCATTTAAATGACGCGTTTCGCCCAGTTAGGACGAAACAAATTCTACCACACAACTATGAAACAGCCACACGCAGCTTAGGGTGTTTGTAAGCTTAAATTTTGCATTTAAATGACGCGTTTCGCCCGGTTAGGACGAAACAAATTCTACCACACAACTATGAAACAGCCACACGCAGCTTAGGGTGTTTGTAAGCTTAAATGTGTGGCCTGTCCAGCGAGTATGTGGGACGATAGGATATTCAAAACACGTTTCACTGAACATCTGTTAACAAAAAAGGGCCTAAAAACGAAATACTCTCCTTTTTCCGAGAATTCTTCTGTGCATCAAGCTCCCACCCTAGATATTTTAGAAAATTTGCATTATGCCCCAAAAGGACGGAAGTTAAACATCTTGAAGAATTTAAGACATCTAAGCGGGTTTATTTTAAACACACGAGATTTCTAATCGATCAGTTGACCTCAAGAGACCAAACATTTTCGACACTTTTATGGAAAATTTCAAGTAATATTTCTGTTATAAACCTTGGCATTCTTTCAAATTTCTTTCATGTGATATCGATTATTTTATGTAAATGGTGTTTATATTTGAAATTAACAACTGTTACCCAAACAATAGAACACCTATAGTGTTGAGGGGCACTACGCTTTATTGGTGGTTACTCGCAGCACACATCTGAACGCTGCCCCAGGCAGTACAGTACCAAACCGACACATGTCGTATTAATGAGTTGAAGACCCACTCTATAGTACAGGGACATCAGACAAGTAAATCTCGGAATATAACTTAAATAATTCTATAGCAATTCAGCTAAACATTGTATAAAATTGTTTTTAACGCTCAATGTTACAACAGTTCAAGAGATTACATTATTATTGTCTCCGTAAGATATCCCATGGCTGCATTTTAATCTAAACACTATCACAAAAACATTTGTACCGTACATTACTACAATTCCTTATTACCGATTACCGCACTGTTTTGTAGCTAAAAAATTAAAAATTTTGAAATATTGGCATGTAAATATTATAAGTTCTGGTTCATTTTGTTTTTTTGTCAGATATCTGAAAATGTATTAATCGGTTGAAACACGTCATTTTAATAAAATTTTTGGAATCAAGACATTACTTTATTCAAGAATTCGACTTAATACGATTGTGGTACCACACCACGCAACAATGGATTGGGAAACTTTTCAAAAATATTGTATATATATACATATGGCGTCTATTCCGAAAGAACAGACGTCACTTCTGATCCTGAAGTAGTTATTGTTTTCATATTCACAGAATATATGACTTGAACTGCGAATGGGCAAAGCTGAAAAGTCCCAGCTGTGTACACATTTTCAGCTTTGCCCATTCGCAGCTGAAGTAATATATTCCGTGAATATGTAAATATTGTGTATAATATACGGCGTATTGGCACTCTGTGTGCATGGGCTCTCTAACCTATAAGGAAGGCCGTGTAATACCCCTGGTGGCTGGCAACCCCGCCGCCGTCGGCATGCGGAATTCCTGTGAGGCGGCTCAAAGCGCCCCTGCTGGCGGTTTATCAGACGGACACAGGCAGCGGGCGGCATTGAGCGGAGATGGCAGATAGCGGCGGGAATGCGCGGCCGCCCCGGCGCGGACGACTTCCGCCTCCGCCGGCGTGATTACGCCGCGCTTCCGAGCCAGATTAAAGCCGCCGGCCCGCAGAATGAAGCGCGCGCGTGTCCCGGTGGCGGAGCGGGACTGCGCGGCGCGCGGAAGGCCGCGTGGCGGACACAGCAAAGGAGGCCAGTCACAGCGCTTTCTCTTCATCAAGAGCCGACCGCCTGCTCGGACATTTTCTGTCGTATCATTGCACGTTATTCATTAAAGCTAATTTGTGTAGCACGTGCTACATCTGACGTCTTCAGTCTCTGTGAGAACGGAACTGGAAAGGGAATGAAACTAGAAAGCGACCTCTGGGCAGGCATGTAAAGCCAAATCTACTTCAGCATCTACATAGGGTAAGGTGGTACAAATTCGATGTAGGTACAATTCCGATTAACATAAGTTTTCAGTCTCGTAGTGTTGGTAGCACTTGCCTTTGAATGGCGTGTATCAGGTTTTGTACAGCTTCTCCGACTTTTCCAAGAATACACCACTGCTGCGGTGCAGTAGCCGAGCGGTCTAAAGCGTCTCGCTGGGGAGCACGAGGTTGCTGGCCGTGGAGGTTCCAGTCCTCCCTGGGGCATGGCTGTGTGTGTTTTTCCTTAGGTTAGTTTACCTAGGTTTAAGTAGTTTGTAAGCTACGGACTGATGACCACGCAGTTTGGTCCGATAGAATTACAAACATTTGAACAAACAATACACCACTTTGTGCTACAGAGATAAATTAAAAAAAAAAATAAAAAAAAATAAAAAAATAAAATAAAAAAAATAAATAAAAAAAAATAAAAAAAATTAAAAAAAATGTTCAAATGTTTGTAGAACTTATGGGACTTAACTACGGGGTCATCAGTCCCTTAGCTTACAAACTACTTATGAACTAGCTAAAACTAAGGACGGCACAAATATCCATGCCCGAGGGGGGATTCGACCCCCGACCGTAGTGGCCGTGCAGACCGTGACTGGAGCGCCTCAATCCCCTCGGCCAACGCGGCTTATTAATTTTTTTTTCTGTAAAGATGAACGCGCTCTTATAAATTTTCTAGTTTCCGCGCGCTTGTAAATTCATTATTCTGCAAAGTTTGGTACCAGAAAGTATGTGTTGGTGCCTGACGAAAAAAATGCTTTTTATGTGGATGATGCCCGTAATCAAAATTGTACGAGGAAGTGATCACAATTGTACCTAGTGTGGTACATTTTCGATCGATTTTTCTCAATTCCGTAACTTTTTTTTTTTTTTTTTTTTTTTTTTGTGTGTGTGTGTTTATACAAACATTTGTAACTGTCTAATATTTGTGTTACATATTCAATAAACATTCAAGTACAAGTGCCAATAGTTAAAATTATTTCTTTTCTCAAATTATTTTCAGTTACAATAACATTTGCCCGAAATGATCGAAATTGTACCACCTTACCCTACGTCCTCAGAGGTAATGTCGCTGTCGTAAGCTGACGTGTCAATTTTCAAGGTCCGACCTACGGCGCAACAGCCTCTCATCACGGTGCTTCTGTCCCGACCATCAAAATGTTCAAATGTTTGTAGAGCTTATGGGACATAATTACGGGGTCATCAGTCCCTAAACTTGCAAACTACTTACGAACTAGTTAATACTAAAGACGGCACAAATATCCATGCCCGAGGGGGGATCCGAACCCCCGACCATAGTGGCCGTGCAGAGCGTGACTGTCACGCCGCAGACCGCTCGGCCACTGCGGCCGGCTGCCGACCATCCTGGATGGCAAAATAAGTATTCGTCAGTAAAACCAATATTATACCAATCCAAATGACGAACCACCCACTATATCACAAGAAATTCCGTGTATTGCCCAACAACCGGTGTCAGCGCGTACCTTCAAGGGTCGTTTGCAGCAAAGTTGACAGTGTGCAAAGCGTCCATTGCTGCGATTACCCAAGCGGTCTAAGGCGCTTCGCTGCGGTGCGCGCGGTTGCTCGCCGTCGGAGGTTCGAGTCCTCCCTAGGGCATGGGAGTGTGTGTGTTGTCCTTAGGTTAGTTTATATTAGTTTAAGTAGTTTGTAAGCTACGGACTGATGACCACGCAGTTTTGTCCGAATAGATTTACAAACATTTGAACATTTGCTGCGATTACCAATGAGTCAACGCTACAAGTGTTAGCGCAATGAACAAACCGATGGATGAAACGACCCCCCCGACTATGATGTTTGTTTCTCCAGTGCGTTGCTCGAGATGGTACCTGTTTCTTATTTTCTCTTCATATGTGATTTGCTTTAAATGGCCCCACAGATACAAGTCCAGTGGTGTGGATTGAGGTGATCTGGGCAGCCGTTCCAAAGAACCACGTCGGCTAATCCGACGAGCAGGAAATTGACCATGCTAACGACTGACGAACAGCTGCTCCGCGGCGAGGTGCAACCCCTGATGAAACAAAGAGGGAAAGCTGCCATCTTCATTCAGAACAACGACGAACACCAATTATTGTGACGTTTTCAGATAGCTTTGAACATTTAGGTTATGGTTAGTGAAAATTGACTCAACTACACAAAACCATAATCTTTACGGCGCCATTACCGTAGAAAGTTCCAGCCAAAGTGAATGCTAGTCACACAAGTGTCTGTGGTTGTGACGCTTCACATAAAAAATTGCTTCACCACTGAACAAGATACCTTGTGCAACACAGTTTCTTTCGAACCATAACTGCTAAGTCTAATCTGTTTACAGGAATGAGCTTCCTGAAGCATTTGATGTATCAGATGCGCCCCCTCGCGGGTTTCAAAGGCTTGTCATTGTAAGGCATATAAACAGTATCTCAATCTTTTGCAAAAATGAAAGTAATAAGAAACATAACAATAACAAAGAGAAACAGAAAATGTAGCAGAACGTGGGCTAGCATCTTACACCAGGACGTTTCGACTCTAATCGTACAGCTGCTCCGGATATTTGTGAGAAGATCCTTCCGCTGATGTTTTAGACGCTTAGTCTAAGTAATTTCCAATATACAGTTTTAAAAGTAGCTTATGTGTTAATGCAGGACATAAGCTATCACCACGTGAAATTTCATCCAGAACCGTGCTGCAGTTTTAGCGTGATGAGATAACAAACATACAAACTTTCGCATTAATAATATGTATAGGATTGTATACAAAGCATAAATGCGAAAGTTTTTATGTTTTAATACCGCATCACGCTAAAACTGCAGCACGGGTCTGGATGAAATTTTACGTGGTAGTAGCTGTGTAGGCTTGTGGATAGTTAGCACAGTGGTAGAGTGCCAGACTATTAATCTAAAGGTCCCGGATTCAATCCCGTCAAGTCCTAGGATTTTTATGTCACTTTCCACTTCGTTCACCTCTAGTAATGTTGCTGATGTGAAAAATGTCGTGTAGCACCGTGGTTCGGAATCCACGTTAAACTGCAGGTCCCCGCATAACTGGGTGGGTGAGGTAGAAGGTCGGAGGAAAGTAACGGCGTACCACCTCCAGACAGCACCGTGTCTAGTAATGCACCGTGGTGTTCAAACCAATCTTCGTATTGTTGACTGCTTTACCTTTATGTATAGGATTATCATTTTTTAATTTACTTTCGGATTTTAAAGTATCTCGCTGTCTGCTACGAATTTCTTCCGCGGGCCGGGTGCGTTATCTATTATTTTGATTATTTTAGTTATGGGTTTCCTGAATTGATTATTCCTGTTATTCCGTATTTTTAGATTTCTGGAAGGCTTTCGACACTGTACCTCACAAGCGTCTTCTAATCAAAATGCGTGCTTTCTGAATATAGCTGATAAAAAATAAAGATGAGTGTTAGTAAAATCTGATTTTATTCCGAGTAGGTAGAACTATTTGTACATTCTGCCATATTCTAGCAACACGCACATTGTTAAGAGTCCGTGGCCTGGGGACATCTTAAATTGGCAGTAAGTAAGCAACCCTGAACTGTGTTCATGAATTAGTGATTGGGAGATGGCACACGCCACTGTCAACTAGAAACAATTAGTGACACTGGTGTTTGTTTAGTGTGTGTCCGCAATACAGCGTAACGCGGCAAATATATAGGTAGAATTTTTTTTTTTTTTTTTTTTTTTTTTTTTTTTTTTTTTTTTTTTTTTTTTTGTAAATCAGTGGGTCTTAACGGCTCTGGTCATCAGTCCCTAGGCTTACAAACTACTTGAACTAAACTAAACTAACCTAAGGACATAATGTTCTAATGTTTGTAAAGCTTATGGGACTTAACTACGGGGTCATCAGTCCCTAAACTTACAAACTACTTATGAACTACTTACAAACTAGGACGGTACAAATATCCATGCCCGAGGGGGGATTCGAACCCCCGACCGTAGTGGCCGTGCGACCGTGACTGAAGCGCCTCAGTCTCCTCGGCCACCGAGGCCGGCACCTAAGGACAACAAACACACACACACACACACACACACACACACACACACACCCATGCCCAAGGGAGGATTCGAACCTCTGATGGCGAGCAATCTCGCGTTCCGCATCGAGGCGCTTTAGAGCGCTCGGCCACTTCACAGCGGCAATATTTACTTCCTATACGTTCCTGGTATGGGTGCCATCCATTCATTAAATTAATAGGTTATGATGTGGGACTTTAAAATTAATTAAATAAAAAAACATGGCAACCTCACTTCAGAGAGCGCCTCCCACTCGCTTGCCCACGCATGTTGTATGTTACGAGCAGCTGTGACGCCTCCTTTCTTAGGACGTCTTTGAGCAGCGGTCCCGGGCGCTTTCTGGGAGTGACTTGTGTAGAGCTGGGCGGGTGACAGGCGTCGACGTGGGCAGGCCCTCTCCAAAGGGTTGAGCCGTAAAAACGGTCGTCTGCGCAAACACAGGTGCGGGCGGCGGCGGCGGCGGCCACCCGGCTGGCTAATAGGTTTTTATTTGCCGAGTAACCCGAGGAGGCGGGAATGCGCCGCGCCGTGCCGGCAGCGTCTCGGGTGACCGAGCGGCGGCGGCGCGGGAGCCCACTGCGCATGCGCGGACCAACCACCGGCGGCGGCGCGGTGGCTCACTGCGCATGCGCGGGAGAGGCCGGCGGCGCGCCGCGTCCGGTCGCGTGGATAGCCGGCCGCAGGGGAGGCTGCTAGCTACACGTGTTCTGCCGTGTACAACCACCGCTGCTGCACACATTATCTCTGAATAGCGGACACAGGTAAACGGACATGCACTTGTGGGGAAGCGGGCGCACCCTGCTCTCCCAAACGCCAACTGAATATCACGTCACGTAGCCGCACCCACGACCAATCACTGCTCTTCGTACTGGAAGTGGCCTTTCGCGGAAGGACATTGCGAAAGCCTTACAGGGTCACCAAAACTCAGTTACACCTTACAGTTACACCTAGCGATACAGCGAAGTGTTCGGTGATTTACATCGATTCAGTTAGTGTGACTAGCTTCAGTTAGATCACTTTGTATACTTAATCACAAATGATAGTTAACCCTTTTAGGCATAGTGGCTTCATTTGCGTTCACTTTAGCTATTATTTATTTACTAGCTTATACTCGCGAATCCGCTCGCGTGTTGGTTGATTATGATAGATAATGCGCGAAACGTCAAATCGATTTTTTTTAAAGAGCTGAAGACATTGCAGCACGCATAGACCAAAGATCTCTACATCTACATCTACATGGGATACTCTGCAAATCACATTTAAGTGCCTGGCAGAGGGTTCATCGAACCACAATTATACTATTTATCTCCCATTCCATTCTCGAATAGCGCGCGGGAAGAAAGAACACCTGAATCTCTCTGTTCGAGCTCTGATTTCTCTTATTTTATTCTGATGATCATTTCTACCTATGTAAGTGGGAGTCAACAATATATTTTCGCATTCGGAGGAGAATGTTGGCGATTGGAGTTTCGCAAGTAACCCACGCCTCAGCGATAAGCGCCGTTGTTGTAATGATTCCCATCCCAGATCCTGTATCATTTCCGTAACGCTGTCTCCCCTGTATCGTGACAATACGAAACGAGCTGCCCTTCTTTGGACTCTTTCGATGTCCTCCGTCAAACCCACCTGATAAGGATCCCACACTGGGCTGCAATACTCCAAAAATGGACGGACAAGCGCAGTGTATGCAGTTTCTTTAGTAGTTCTGTTGCATCTTTTAAGGATTCTGCCAATAAAACGCAGTCTCTGGTTCGCCTTTCCCACGATATTATCTACGTGTTCTTTCCAGTTTAAGTCTGAAGTAATAGTGATTCCTAGGTATTTTGTGGAGTTTACGGCGTTCGCATTTGATTGATTTATGTTGTAAACAAAGTTTAACGGATTTCTTTTCGTACACATGTGGACGACTTCACACTTCTCATTATTTAGAGTCAATTGCCAATTTTTACACCATACTGATATCTTATTCAGATCGTTCTGCAGTTGGTTTTGATCTTCAGATGATTTTACTAGACGGTAAATGACGGCGTCATCTGCAAACAACCTAAGAGAGCTACTTAGATTTTCCCCTAAATCGTTTATGTAAATAAGGAATAGCAGAGGACCAATAACACTACCTTGTGGAACGCCCGATATCACCTCTGTTTTAGTCGATGCCTTACCATCGATTACTACGAACTGTGTCCTCTCTGACAAGAAATCCCCTATCCAATTGCAAATTTGGGGCGATATACCATAACCACGCAATTTGATTAAAAGCCGTTTGTGAGGTACGGTGTCAAAAGCTTTCTGGAAATCAAGAAATACGGAATCGATTTGCGAACCTTTGTCGATAGCACCCATCACTTCGTGTGAATATAGAGCTAGTTGTGTTTCGCATGAACGATATTTTCTAAATCCGTGTTGACCTTGGGTCAATAGATCGTTCTGTTCGAGATAATTCATAATATTTGAATACAGGATATGTTCCAAAACCCTGCTGCAAATTGACGTCAATGAAATAGGCCTGTAGTTTAGTGGGTTACTCCTACTGCCTTTCTTGAATATAGGTGTGACCTGTGCAACTTTCCAATCTTTTGGTACAGATCCTTCTATGAGAGAGCGGTTGTATATGACTGTTAAGTAAGGAGCTATCGCTTCAGCATAATCAGATAGAAATCTAATGGGTATACAATCCGGACCAGAAGACTTGTTCTTATTAAGTGATTTTAGTTGCTGCACTACTCCGATGATATCTACTTCTATGTTACTCATTACGGCATCTGTTCGTAATTCGAAATCTGGAATATTGGTTTCGTCTTCTTTAGTGAATGAGTTTCTAAAAGCTAAGTTTAGTAACTCTGCTTTAGTAGCGCTGTCATCGGCAGGATCGCCATTACTATCACGTAGTGAAGGTATTGTTTGTGACTTTCCCCGAGTATATTTAACATATGACCAAAATCTCTTTGGGTTTTCAGTCAAATTACGAGAAAGAGTTTCGTTGTGATAAATGTTGTAGGCATCTCGCATTGAAATCCTCGCTAAATTTCGAGCTTCTGAGTACAATCGCAAATCCTGGGGATTTCGTGTTCGTTTAAATTTAGTATGCCTTTTCCTTTGCTTTTGCAACAGTGTCCTAACCTGTTTTGTGTACCAAGGGGGATCGCCTCCTTCTTTTATTAATTTATTAGGTATAAAACTTTCAATTGCTGTCGATACCACTTCTTTGAATTTGAGCCACATCTGGTCTACACCTACGTTTAGTGTTAGAAACGAGTGGAAGCTGTCTTTCAAGAAGCAATGTATTTTGTTTCTATCTGCTTTCCTGAACAAATATACTTTGCGTTTATTTTTGGTAACTTTGGGACTTTCGATATTCAATTTCGCTACTACAGCTCTGTGTTCACTAATACCTGTATCCGTTTTGATGCTCATTATGAGCTCAGGATTATTTGTTGCTAAGAGATCAAGTGTGTTTTCACATCCATTTACAATTCTAGTTGGCTCGTGAACTAATTGTTCGAAGTAATTCTCAGAGAATGCGTTGAGTACAATTTCGGACGATGTTTTATGCCTACCTCCTGATTTGAAAATATAATTTCGCCAACAGATCGAGGGTAAATTAAAATCACCACCTACTATTATCGTGTGAGTCGGGTACGTTTTTGTAATTAGACTCAGGTTTTCTTTGAACCTTTCTGCTATTGTATCGTCAGAGTCGGGAGGCCGGTAAAAGGAACCGATTATTAACTTCTTACGATTTTCGGGTACAACCTCTACCCATAATAGCTCGCACGAACTATCAACTTCAACTTCGCTACATGAAATACTACTTTTGACGGCGACAAACACGCCCCCACCTATTTTGTTTAATCTATCCTTTCTGAATACCGTTAGATCTTTTGAAAATACTTCTTCTGAACTTATTTCCGGCTTGAGCCAACTTTCGCTGCCTATAATGATGTGTGTTTCGGTGCTTTCTATTAACGCTTGCAGTTCTGGAACTTTCCCGACACAGCTACGACAATTTACAACTGTTATACCGATAGTTTCCGGATCTACATTTCTCCTGTGATCCACCTGAACCCTTTGAGATTGCCCATTTTCTATTTCCCCGAAGCTCTTTATCCTAAAAAACCGCCCAGATATGGTCTGTGGCATCACGTTTCGCTGAATGTAACCCCCTTGCTATACAGTCGCCAACATCATCGCTGGCCCTCAGTCCGAATTTTTTTTATAATTTGACGACTTTCAACCACCATATATTCCACCCCCTTATACCTATCGGCATTGAACTGCTATGGTGTACAACGGGAGCCTTGGGACAAAAATTACACACAGACCATTCGTTTGCGTTCTGTAGTTTTCGCTGCAGAGCGAAATATTGACACACACACACACACACACACACACACACACACACGTAGAATTTTATACACACAGATAACTTTCCATCCCAATATACTCAACCCTTTTATCATTATCATCCCTCAGGCAACAATGCAACCAATAAAACCATTTTCAAGGTGTAAATATAATTTTGGAAGAGTAATTATTGTTCCTCACTTCGCGTTATATTCTTCAAATTACTAAATATCTATCAGATCGCTATAAAACCGTGCCTAAAACCTACATCACGTATAAATTAGTAACTGAACAAATATTTAAGTCTCTGCGTCTTGTCATTCGGACGTGATAAGTGTACACCGAACAGACATATAGCTATCCGATCGCCATGAAACCGTGTCTAAAGCCTTCCCCGGGTAGATATTAGTAACTGTACAAATTTTTAGCTCTTTATGTCTTGTGGTTCAGACGTGATAAACATACACCGAACAGACATTCAGATTTATAGATATAGATTTTAACAATTTTTATATTAGCCAACCGGTTGCGTAATTTTTAAGTGCTTAACCTAGGTTTCGTTGCCACAATGGTCATTTTTTTTCTTTATTGTGTTTTAACACCAGCGATACAGCCAGTAGGCTAGCAGCAGCTCCATAGGCTGCTCTTCAGCCGAGAGATAAAACATGGATATGATGACATAAAAGTACATATTAGGAGATAAAATACGGAGAATTATGACATACCCATGGTGACAATTCGGAGTACAAACAGTTTGACAGGCGATTAAAAACGCATTTAGTCAGTTAAAAACGTGGACCCACGGTGACATAAAACCATATAATACGACAACAAACACTGAATGGCGAGTACACGGAGACACTAACAAAACACACGGTGCGACACTTGTTTGTTAGCGGCGGAAGCAGATAAAAATATTTTCTGGAGCACTGCACACACAACACTGGACGTAGCACTATTAAAACTGTCGTTGCCACAAGGGACAATTTCATCAGAAGAATAAAAACAGTTACATGAAACACTGTTACACGAAAACTGTTTTTATTCTTCTGATGAAGTTGTCCCTAGTGGCAACGAAACCTAGGTCAAGCACCTAAAAATTACGCAACCGGTTGGCTGATACAATTTTTAAAAAAAATTGGATTACGGTTGCTGTTAATCAGCAATGTTCAAAGTTGTTAGCTTTTTTTATTTTCCAGCCGACTGACACAATGGTTTCAGCTGGAGAGACCTTCTGTCCGTCCTGCGTTGTGTTGCCATCTGTAATAATTTGTTGTAACTACGTCCAGAGTCTGTTTAGTTGTCATAAGAAAGTTGCTAATACTTGTTTTTGCTTCAGTTATTGTGACTGCTTTTCAGTTTACTCCGGTAAATATTTCTTGACCATATATATGTTCACAGGAATTTATTTCTGAAAATATTCTCTGAAGTATAGAATAACCGCATATCCATGGTGGCTTCAAATGGGGCCACTGTGCTTGTGTGCCATTAGTAGGAGAGCTACAACAACGTGGGTTGCCTAGTTGTGGTACTGTCAGATGTGATTGCAAAGACTTGCCACAATTGAAACAAAGAACTTAGTAGCGGGGATACTGATTGGTATGTAAGGAATGATGGAATAGCCTGTAAAATGGATAGACAAACGCACTGTAATGTTTTTATCAACCACCAATTCTCCAAATGTCGTTTCATGCAGTAACAGCAAACTGCTTGTCTCGCCGCATGTCATGCGAATGTGGGATGTGTTGACAAATCTGACATGTTTCGATCTTTCTATGCAACTGATAGAAAAGCAATAGCCGCCCGCGGTGGCCGAGGGGACTAAGGCGCTCCAGGCACAGACTGCACGGCCACTACGGTCGGGGGTTCGAATCCCCCCTCGGGCATGGATATTTGTGCCGTCCTTAGTTGTAAGTAGTCCATTAGTAGTCTGTAAGTTTAGGGACCGATGACCCCGTAGTTAAGTCCCATAGACTCTACAAACATTTGAACATTTATTTTCCACACATCGTGCAACACCGATAAAAGTGTAAGACGCAAACAATTTAGAAAGAGTTTTGTAACTGGTTTACTAGGTACTAGAAATATGACAGGTTTACCCCCTAAGAGATTCAAACGACAGGTGGCCACAAAAAAGAGAGTCTGAAAAAAAAAAAAAAAAAAAAAAAAAAAAAAAAAAAAAAAAAAAAAAAAAAGCAACAACATGCCGCAGCATGGGCCTCCAAAACGTTATACGTACTATTATAGTATGAAAAAGACCACTCATAGATCAAGATTGCATAGATTGCATTGTAAAACATTTGATGTAGGCTTACATTTGTCATCTGATAGAAATTGTTTCATTCTTTTCCGTAGGTAGTTATTTTGAGTCTATTCGTGGTATATTGTTTGTTTTCATACGTATTGCTACACCACAAAAATTGTGACAGGGAAAGGTGTTTAAAATCTTGGATTGCTCACCTTAGCTGGTTAGAATCAGGTTAGCAGGTCTGTAGTAGATATGCTCGCTTGTCTTCGTGACGACGGCAGACGCTGCGTCGGCAAGTTGGAAAGCCTACTGTCATTGAACTGCTGAGTGAGTGAGACGGCTGCCAGACAGAGAGGCAGCTAGGAAACATTCCATAACTACATGTCTGTCACAAGCGTGAACAAGGCCGCGGATGCATCAGCGGTAAAGGGACTTTGAGTGAAAACTGCATTTTCAAGTGGAACACATTCGAACCGCTTCATACGTCATAGCTTCAGCAAAATTTATGTATATATATACTCCCGCTTTTAGAAGTAGCAGTCACTTAGTCTTCGGGATAGACGATGTTCAGGAGGTAGTCGTCGATTCACTGGCTTAATCATTGTGCTCAGTCTTTGTCACTGATAGCAGTACATACTGGTAGGTGCTAGAGGCAGGTAGGAGATGGAATCTCGTCGATGCCATACTTCGCACTAACCGTGGTCAGGGGAAGATGGTGATCCGATGTGCAACGACTTCACAACCCTATGGTTGCTACATGAGGCCAGCCCAGTCTTCAGTGGTTAGTCACCGAACGCCAATGTTCCTGTCGTCGAGTTACCACTCTGGTGCTAATCCTGCCAGCCAGCATCCAGAGTCGGGTATCAGCACGGCATCAGACTTCAGGGAGGTCCACACATGGTTCCACTAGCAGCTGCGTAGATTAGAGAAGGGGCAGAGTACTTTCCAATAGCAGTCCTTGCTTCGATTCCCAGACGTCGCGGTGTGGGTACTACCGCCCAGACGGCTCACATCAGTCGCAACACCGAGGTCGCAGCGTGCCGGCGAGTGGACGCGCCCGAAGGCGACGCCACCTACTGCTCTAGTTCCTGTCCAACTGGCGCCTTCATCCGAATTATTTTATGCTATGGAATAAACGTGTAAACTTTAATTCTGTTTTATTAGCGTCCTCTGGGGCTCCTCCAGTTTCCACGCCTCATCCTGACTTAAAGCTGGAAACCCACCGCTCGGCTCCAGCAGTTTTGTGAGCAATGTCATTATTTGCCACAGTGGCTTCAATGATGCCACCCCGTAAGTTGTAATCAAACGAACAAAAAAATTAATAAACCGTTATTTTTAATTTCTAATGTATATTTGAACTATTTCAATCTGTTTCCACATGAAATTCAGTGGTTTTATTTTCTGTGCCTCAAAGGGTTAAGCGCATACATCACAATAAGAAGTTCACTATACTGAAAAGAAGTACTTTTCGAGCAACGAGCGCTAGATCGCTTCTAATATGACAACAAATAGCATTAGGAAGTCGCTTTTCATAGGAACATCACTTACTGCTTCTCTGATGGTTATTCGGTACTTGTTTATAGTCAATCCCTTCACAGGGTATACAACAAAATCCATTATCATTTACAACTTATGTGATTTACTTGACATACATTTACTTGCGGGGTTATCCCCATTTTAAGTGGTTATACGCTAACTGTCAGAGTTCACTATTCAGTAAAGAAAGAAAAAAAATTCGAATGACGCAATGATTAGTTAAAAAATGTTTTTAAATCTATCGGACCAAACTGCGTGGTCATCAGTCCGTAGCTTACAAACTACTTAAATCTAGGTAAACTAACCTAAGGACAACACACACACCCATGCCCCAGGGAGGACTCGAACATCCACGGCGAGCAACCGAGCACTCCGCAGCGAGACGCTTTAGACCGATCGGCTACTCCACCGCGGCAATGATTAGTTAACAGACGGTAGAGATCGATTGGTCGAAGCCATTGTTAGGCATCAAAGAAGCGTAAATTTAGCACTAAAGGGAAGTGCGTGGGGGGAAAAATCGCGGCCCCTACGGTCGGCCGTTCGAATCCCCCCTCGGGATGGATGTTTGTGTCTTAGTATAAGGTAGTTCACAAGTAATTTGTAAGTTTAGGGACTGATTACCTTGTAGTTAAGTCCCTTAAGCTTCACAAACATTTGAAAAATCGGGGAGGGAGACCAAAAGACTAATATAGAAAATTCAGATAGATGTGGGTTGCCGTTCTTATGAGGAGATGAGTATAGTTTAGGGTGGAGAGCTGCTCAAAAAATGTTCAAATGTTTGTATAGTCTATGGGACTTAACTACGGGGTCATCAGTCCCTAAACTTACAAACTACTTATGAACTAGCTACAACTAAGGACGGCACAAATATCCATGCCCGAGGGGGATTCGAACCCCCGACCGAAGTGGCCGTGCAGACCGTGACTGAAGCGCCGCAATCCCCTCGGCCACCGCGGCCGGCGGAGAGCTGCATCAAACGTCTCTGTGACTGAAGACCACAACAACAGCAGCAAATTTTATTGTTGTAGGAAGAACGAAGTGTGTTATCTGTGTCTGAAACGCAGCAACAGCACGGACTGCGACCTCGGGTCGTTGATCCTTGCTGGCCCGCCCCCGGCATCCAGTGCGGATATGCATCGCCTCCCCCCCCCCCCCCCACCCCCGGCAATCAGCAGCGGCCTTCCGCGTCACAGGCCGTGCAAGTTGCGCCCGCGGCGCTGCATGCCGATGAGCAGCCTGTGCTACCCCCACTACACGCTAACCGCCTCACCTACACTTCCCCCACTCTTCCACGTCAGGGGTCGCTTCCTACACAAAAGGAGTTAGTTTGTCTTGCCCAACGACTCGCGAATTATTTCTGGTTCGTTTTGTTGCACCCTGCTGGCCGGCCACTGCTCGCCAGAAAATAAAGCAGAAAAATGTTACATCAGAAACGGAGGGGAGAGTGGAATGCAACTGCGTGGTTTTTCACCGTTGTCTACAGCATTGTGGGTATTTATAAAAAAAAAAAATCTTGAAATGTCTTGGTCGCAATAAACTTTATTTTACCATTACGCGTTTCGACACATCATAAGATCAACTTTTTTCTTAAAAACGATAGGAATTAAAATACATCTTACTGGAGATGCATAACTAAAACATAAACCACCATTGTCGATATCTAGTCAAGGTGTTCAACTAGATTCATATGTGACAGTTTGGCTTGTGATTCTAGTTAATACCTTCACTAGACGATGGTGGTTTATGTTTTAGATACGCATTTCCACTAAGATGGATTTTAATTCCCAACTCTTTTTTTTTTTAATCGCACTGATGTGTTTTACGGCCCACTTTATATTTGTAGTTTTATAAGTTTTTGCAAACATTTTGGACCAAAATAATAATCTAAATAATAAAAAAAATAATTAATAAGTGTCTAAAACCCTTTTAGGAAAAAAAAAAAAAAAAAAAAAAAACACCTAGGTAGTGATGGGCTCCGAACCACAGACATTTGGCCTCATAGTCCTACGCCTTGCCCACTACGCTGCAGCTATCAATCAAAAGATGAGTCCTTTAATTTCATACTATTCGTGGCCGTTGTTATCTGATGCTAATATGGCATTTCTAGACACGAGATTATCATTTATCGTACGAAGAACGATGTATTTTTGTTAATTCTTCGGTGCGCCATTGTTTTGAAATAACAACGTGTAAGTTACAATAAGAAAATCATCAAATACGCAACGCAACATGGCGTATGCCAGAGAGAGTTTGGCAAGGAATGTCATGTAACATCTCCGAACGGCTGGTTTTCGTTAATTCAATGGCGGGCGTCAAATCTACGTTATTTTTGGAAATATGTCTCAAACAATACCAGATATGAAACAGACATAAGGGAGCTAAGTTGTAGAGAATTTTTCCCTCTATCAATTAGGTTATTCAATTTTCGTATCAGATGAACGGTTCGTTTGCAATTACAATTATATAACAAACGGCTTTTTTTTGTATTACTACCGTATTTTTTGTCAGAAAAATTTGAAAAAGGGAGATTCTGGTCTCTGACGGCCTACAATTAGGCCTGTGAAATTTGGTGCTGATCGGTGGAACGGTTCGTCTTAAAAACAGGAATTACGTTACGGACAGATAGAGAGACGGACAGACATACATCCAAACATCGCCGTTACTTTTGCAAATATCTCTGAAACGATACGAGATATGAAAAAAAAACATAAGAGAGCAAAGTTGTAGAGAATGTTCTCCTCTACAAACTCGGTTACACAATTTTCGTGTCAGGTGAATGGTTAAGCCGTTATTTTCATTTAAATTCCGAGCTGTCAAAAGACGATCGCAAAGGCCCACTTTTAGTGTTACTACTGAGTGGAATGCAACGGCATGGCTCTTTACCGTGAAGTTGTCTTCAGCAATAGGTATTCATAAAAAAAAAATAAAGAAAAGGTAAAGCAGTCAAGAATCCGAAGATTGGTTTGAACACCACAGTGCTTTACTAGGCATGGTCCTATTTTGGAGGTGGTATGCCGTTGCCTTCCTCCGACCTTCGAACTGACTTACCCAGCCAGTTATAGGGGGACCTACAGTTTAACGTGGTTTCCGAACCACGGTGCTCCTCGGTTTTTTTCACATGAGCAATACTGCCAGAGGTGAAAGAAGTGGAAACTGACAGATAAAAATCCGAGGACTTGGTGGGGATCGAACCCGCGACCTTTGGATTTATAGTCTGGCACTCTACCACAGTGCTACCGAGGCGCACAAATAAATAAATAAATAAATAAAAATTGAAATGTCTTGGTCGCAATAAACTTTATTTTACCATTACGCGTTTAGACACATCATAATAAACTTATTTCTTAAAAACGATGGGAGTTAAAATACATCTCAGTGGAGATGCATAACTAAAACATAAACCACCATTGTGGATGTCTAGTCAAGGTGTTCAACTAGTTTCACATGTGACAGTTTGGCTTGTGATTATAGTTAATACCTTCACTAGACGATGGTGGTTTACGTTTTAGATACGCATTTCCTCTAACAAGGAAAGTACTTGGGCTGGAACAAACACATATACACCAAAGTCGTATGAGAGATAATGTAAAGGTCCCTTATTGCACTAGTGATACTTCCGCATCTGCAAAACTCTGCAGTCGTCCATTAGAGGCCTCTGCGTGTGCCATGCCGCATTGCACTTTGGCCAGTCGATTCGCCAGTAGGGACGGTGCAGTGTGCCTCCAAAGTCGCGTTTTGTGATGTTATTTATGTGGTGAAGCGTCAGATGGGGCGGCGATTGCTAATCAATCCTGCTAATATATTGCGATTAGTGGAGATGAAGTTACGAAAAACCCTTCTACGTGAAGACGGTATTAGTGCAGAAGATGAATCATTTGCTTGCTTTCTCGTATCTGTTATGGTACAGAAATATGAGCATAAATTAGATACTGTTGTTACTAACTCATAATAATGATAACTCATTGCAAGCGGTAGTGATACGGTAAGTGCGAGAAGAGGCGATGGAAGCAGTGGCAGTGAATACCAACAGTCTTTCGGGAAGAAGGGTAAAATTGCAACTATCATGACGGCTTTTGATGACAATTCGCTAGAGAACATGTACGATGATTATTATATAGTTATATTTAAGATATCTGTATTATGTATAGCGTCTACAATTACATTTACAATGCTATCTAGAGCATGGTTGCAGAGCTTTGCAGAAAAATGACACCCACCAGCACATTGAGGTGTACGTAGAGATCCTGTAACCAAACGTTCATACTGATATGTTTGTTCCAGCCCTTGTACTTTCCTTGTAAGATTGATTTTAATTCCCAACCTTTTTAAGTTTACCTGATGAAGAAGATGTGACGAAACGCAAAATGGTAAAATAAAGTTTATTGCCACCAAGACATTTCAAGAAAAATATTTATGCATGCCAATGTATGGTCCCTTGTCCGCAAAAAATGGAAGGTTTTATGAATATATATGTTTGTCAAGCTTAAGGGACTTAACTGCGGGGTCATCAGTCCCTAAACTTACAAACTACTTATGAACTAGCTTATTCTAAAGACGACACATACATCCATGCCCAAAGGGGGATTCGAGCCCCCGTTGGGGAACGGGCTCGCACATAGCGCCTCAATACGCGGGGCCACTCCTCCGCGGCTTTTATGAAGCAAGTGATAAAGTAGTTATTGGGAGCCATCAAAAAGTTTCCATTCGAAAGCCGTCTAGAATCAGTACTCCAGTTAGGAAAAATCACCATTAGTAATGAGGCAGTCACTCCTCGACTCTTCAGGATGAACATCCCAATTTGATAAATAATGTGTCCTACAGCATGAAAGTACGAAACTGCCTTCTCCTCATCTTTGTCCAACAAAGACCTTCCGACTTAGATTAGATTAGATTATTACTTGTTCCATAGATCATATATACGACATTTCGTAATGATGTGGAACGTGTCAGTTTAGTAAATGTCGTCTATACTTGACATCAATATTTTAAGGATTTTTTAATTTTTTTTATTTACTTTTCTTAAGTTTTATCTAAAAATTCACCTACATTGTAGAAGGAGTTGCCATTCAGAAATTTCTTTTTAAATACTAGGTGGCTATCTGTCAGACTTTTGATGCTACTTGGTAAGTGACCAAAAACTTTTGTGGCAGCATAATTCACCCCTTTCTGAGCCAAAGTTAGATTTAACCTTGAATAGTGAATATCATCCTTTTTCCTAGTGTTGTAGCTATGCACACTGCTATTACTTTTGAATTAGGTCGGATTGTTAATAACAAATTTCATGAGTGAATATATATATTGTGAAGCTACAGTGAGTATCCCTAGATCCCTTAATAAATGTCTGCAGGATGCTCTTGGGTGGGCTCCGGCAATTATTCTGATTACACGCTTTTGTGCAATGAATACTTTTTTACTCAATGTTGAATTGCCCCAGAATATGATCCCATATGAAAGCAGTGAATGAAAATAGGCGTAGTAAGCTAATTTACTGAGATGTATGTCACCAAATTTTGCAATGACTCTGATAGCATAAGTAGCTGAACTCAGACGTTTCAGGAGATTTTCAATATGTTTCTTCCAATTCAGTCCCTAGTCAATGCAAACACCTAAAAATTTTGAATATTCTACCTTAGCTACAGATTTATGTAGAACCTTTTCTTAGGGATCGCAGCAAGGGGGGAGGGGAAGTAAAAAAGGGTAGGTAATCAAGTAATGTCGCCCGTAATGGGAAAGGCTGGCCTCCCAGATCGACCGACGTCTATTGTCGAAACGCGACTAGCATTGACGCACCTTTCCACAGCCGGCGAGCAACTGCGCACTCTGCAGCGAGACGCTTTAGACCGCTCGGCTACTCCACCGCGGCATAGGTGGTTTTAGGGGCAAGTCTGTTACAATTCTAGAATGACGGGGATCATCTAAATCAAAGTCAAAGAAACATATTATGGTTAAGACCTAAATGAAATAAGCACCCGATGATGCAACTTTAGTCTGCGAAACCGGTCGCGAGTTCTTAGTAAAGAATTTCCAACAGTCGCAGCGGTGTGTTTTCAAGAAAGTTATCGATGTAGTTGTCGTCGTTATTGTTGATGGTGTTACCGTTGCTTTTGATTGTGACGATGATGCCAGTGGTGATTGTTGATGATCTGTCTGTCATGGCAACTGTTAGATTATTGCCCAATAGAAATATTGGTAATTAATAGCATTTGATAATTAAACAGTATGAAGTTCACTGCAAACATTGACCATGACAATGTACCAAATGTTACACAATTTCAATCTTAATAATTATGGTAGCAATGTATGTACGCAGTTGGGTGACAACATTTATAGTTAAGCCATAGGCAGAAATTCTCCACGTTGAGATTTGCTGTGTGCTTGTAGCTGAGGGAAGGCAGCGAGCAGGCCGACGTTGGTGGCTTGTTCCAGCTTAGGATTTTCCAGACTCGTTTTCGGTGAGCCTAGCGGAGTGCAGTGCACAGCATGAAATATAATATTGTAATACTACTTGCATTTGAAGTAATACGATGCAGTTAGGAACCTTTAAGGCCCTCATTACAAAACAGCCTGTTGATAAATAAACAATACATTAGCTGACATAGTCACATCTGGTGTAATATGTTTAATTGCCAATGAAAAGTAATAAATTACCAATGAATACAAGACAATTATACAACTAGAATGGCAATGTTTGTTTATAAAAGTAATATATTAACTATTTCTCATTTTATTTTCAATTAATCTTGTGTATTTTATCTTGAAATATTCAGTTAAATCACTTATCCGTGATATAAGAAATTGCACGATTATAATAAATAGTGCAAAGGATGTTTATACCAATATAAAAAACCTAAGAAAACATTTGTTTAATGTGTAGTGTAATTATTTTGATTTCAAGTAAAGTTTCAGAAATGTATTGGCTGAGCGCTGTACTTTTGCAAGTCTGTTAGACAGCTCACATGGGGAAGTTGATGATATAGGGAAAAAACCCGGCAGTTGGGCTTTTGGCGCGCGCGCTGCCCAGGTAGGCAGTGACGAGTCGGGAGCAAGTGGTGTAGCTGGCCGGGTGGCATCGCTCTACGGCAGTCGGCATGTGGATCTCCAGGTGGAGACATAGATTTTTGTGTGGCAAGTGCCAAGTGTGGTTGCTCGTCGTAGACTGCACCAAGTTGTAACGAGTGCTGCTGTGTGTTGTGAATATTTAGCCGGTGGAACAAGGTGTGCATCGCACTGAATTAAAGTGACTGTGTTTTGTTAATGTAGCACGTGTCGTCGCATAGGCATGAACATTAACGGTGTTTGAGACAGGCACATGGTGTGAAAACAATTTGCGACAAATATAAATTTTGTCTGGGGGCTCACAAGCTATAACTTTATTTGATAAATGTGTCGACGTACAGACGTATCAGCTACAGGGTTTTAATATGGTGTAATAAACAACATAAAGTGAACTTTCATGTGTTTTAAAAAATAGTAGTTACTACACCTTTTTCTCTCATGAACTTGACTTTATTATGAATTTTTTTGTTAATCATATGCAGGAAAGGAAAGCTGTGAACGTGTGATATCATCCCCTAGAAAACGAGTCAAACAGTAGCAATCACAGTTCCAGTGTTTTTGCATGTTTAGGAATTTGGTTCGCAGTTGGTGGTTGTGAGTTTTTAAAAATTAATCTTTCCCTATTTAAAATTCTCACCCCGATCTTTCACCCTCGCATCTTTACAAAACACCACATTATTGTTTAAAGTTTTTGCCAGTGTTGTTCATTGCATTGACACACCTTTCCACAGCCGGCGAGCAACCGCGCGCTCCGCAGCGAGACGCTTTAGACCTCTCGGCTGCTCCACCGCGGCATAGGTGGTTTTAGGGGCAAGTCTGTTACAATTATAGAATGACGGGGATCATCTAGATTAGAGTCAAAGTAACATATTATGGTTAAGACCTAAATGAAATAAGCACCTGATGATGCAACTTTGGTCTGCGAAACCGGTCGTGAGTTCTTAGTAAAAAATTTTCAACAGTGGCAGCGGTGTGTTATCAAGAAAGTTATCGATGTAGTCGTCGTCGTTGTTGATGGTGTGGTGTATCGATTCCGTATTTCTTAATTTCCAGAAGGCTTTTGAGACCGTACCTAACAAACGGCTTTTAATCAAATTGCGTGGTTATGGTATATCGCCCCAAATTTGCGATTGGATAGGGGATTTCCTGTCAGAGAGGACACAGTTTGTAGTAATCGATGGTAAGACATCGACTAAAACAGAGGCGATATCGGGCATTCCACAGGGTGGTGTTATTGGTCCTCGGCTGTTCCTTATCTACATAAACGATTTGGGAGAATATCTGAGCAGCTCTCTTAGGTTTTTAGCAGATGACGCCGTCATTTAACGTACAGTAAGATCATCTGAAGATCAAAAACAACTGCGAAACGATCTAAATAAGATATCAGTATGATGTAAAAATTGGCAACTGACTCTAAATATTGAGAAGTGTGAAGTTTTCTCCATGAGCACGAAAAGAAGTTAAATCAATCAAAAGTGAAGACCGTAAACTCCACTAAATACCTAGGAATTACTATTACGTCAGACTTAAACTGTAAATAACATGTATATAATGTCGTGGGAAAGGCGGCCCAGGGACTGCGTTTTATTGGCAGAACCCTTAAAACATGCAACAGACGTACTAAAGAGACTACACACACTATGCTTGTCCGTCCTTCAAATGTTCAAATGTTTGTTAAGCTTATGGGACTTAACTACGGGGTCATCAGTCCCTAAACTTACAAACTACTTATGAACTACTTTATACTAATGACGGCACAAATATCCATGCCCGAGGGGGGATTCAAACCCCCGACCGAAGTGGCCGTGCAGACCGTGACTGAAGCGCCTCAGTCCTTGCGGCCACCGCGGCCGGCTATTGATTGTGGACGATGATGATAGTGGTGATGTGTTGATGATCTGTCCCTCATGCCAACTCTCACTTACTTCCCCTTCCAAAGTAGAGAGCCACAGGAAAACACGGTGAGTCAAGGAGTGTAACACAATCTGGCATCTCAGGAAGCGAAGAAGTCGCAAGCAGTGTGCGGAGTTGTGTGACGGGCGGGCTGATTGCGAGGGATCAGCGGTCAGAGGGAGACGTGTTTACCCTGGAGCCGGTTGATTTATGGAGTGGCCGCCGCCGGCCGCCGCGCCACCGTCGCCGGCCACTCGGCTATGCTCACGTCTGACCGCGGCAGCCTCCTAGCGCCCGGGGCTCTCCACTTGCCGCGAATGATTTATGGAGAACGTCAGTGCGGCGGCGGTGCTTGTCCGCTTAGCTTACCGATAACACTACACGACGCGTTATTATACCGCGCAGGCGGCCGCCCACGTCTGAGGAGTCTACATCTACATACAGGATACCGTGCTCCTGGCTGTCGATGCTCCGCGCAGAGGCTCGACCATTCAAGCCGAACTAATCTCTGCGAGTTGTTGTTATGGTCTTCAGTCCGGAGACTTGTTTGATGCAGCTATCCACCCTACTCTATCCTAAGTCTTTTCATCTCCTCATAAGAACGGCAACCCACATCCATATGAATCTCCTTACTATAGGTTCACAGATTTGTGACTGGCTGGAAGACTTCCAAGTAATAGAACGCAGTACGTTGTTCTCGACGGCGAGTGTTCATCAGAGACGAGTGTATCGTCAGGCGTGCCCCAGGGGAGTGTGATAGGACCGCTATTATTTTCTATCTATATAAATCATCTGATGGGCGAAGTTGTAATATGCGGCTGTTTTCTGATGATGCTGTGGTGTATGAGAGGGTGTCGTCTGTAACTGTAATAGCATACAGGATGACTTGGACAAAATTTCTAGTTGGTGCGAAGAATGGCAGCTAGCTCTCAATGTAGAAAAATGTAAGGTGATGCGCATGAGTAGAAAAAACAATCCCATAATGTTCGAATACAGCATTAGTACTGAGCTTCTTGAAGCTGTCGCGTCGTTCAAATATCTAGGCGTAACATTGCAGAGCGATATGAAAGAGAACGAGCATGTATGGACAGTTGTGAGTAGCGCGGACAGCCGACTTCGGTTTATTGGGAGAATTTTGGGAAGATATACTTCACCTGTAAAGGAGACCGCGTATAAGACGCTTGTACGACCACGTCTTGAGTATTGCTCAAGTTTTCGGGACCGGCAGCAGATCAGTTTAAAGGAAGACATAGGGGCGAGCAGCTAGGTTCGTCCAATGCGCGAGTGTCACGGAAATTCTTCGGCAACTCAATTGGGGATCGCTGGAAGAAAGACGACGTTCTTTTTCGTGAAATTCTGTTGCGGAAATTTATAGGGCCGGAATTAGAAGCTGAGTGTAGTACGATCTTGCTGCCGCCTACTTACATTTCGCGTAAAGATCACAAAGACAAGATAAGAGAAATTAGGGCTCGTACGGAGGCATATAGGAATTCTTTTTTTTCCTCGTTCAATTTGGCAGTGGAATAGGAAAGGAAATGCCTAGTAGTGGTACAGTGTACCCTCCGCCACGCACCTTACGGTGAATTGCGGAGTATGCATGTAGATGTAGATGTATATGCGTATCTTGGTCTCCCTCTGCGATTTTTACCCTACACTTCCCTCCAATTTACGATTCCTCGACATCTAATAATGTGTCATACCAAGCGATCCCTTCGTTTAGTCAAGGTATGCCAAAAATTTCTCTTCCCACCAATTCTGTTCAGTACCTGTTCATTAGTGATGTGATCTACCCACCGATGGGTACCGATACTCCAGGCAGAGGCTCGACCATTCAAGCCGAACTGATCTCTGTGAGTTGTTGTTATGGTCTTCAGTCCGTAGACTTGTTTGGAGCTCTCCACCCTACTTTATCCTGAGCAAGCCTTTTCATCTCCTCATAAGAACGGCAACCCACATCCATTAGAATCTACTTACTATAATAATCCCCATTCCAAAGAAAGCAGCCGCAGACAGGTGTGAAAATTACAGAACCATCAGTTTGATAAGTAATGGTTGTAAAATTTTAACACGAATTATCTACAGGAGAATGGAAAAGCTGGTAGAAGCTGACCTCGGGGAAGATCAGTTTGGATTCAGGAGGCAATACTCACTTTACGTTTTATCTTAGAAGATAGATTTTTAGCTTTCGTAGATTTGGAGAAAGCTTTTGACAATGTTGACTGGAATACATTCTTTCAAATTCTGAAGTCAGCAGGGGTAAAATACAGGGAAAGGAGAGTTATTTGCAATTTGTACAAAAGCCAGGCCGCATTTATTAGACTCAAAGGGCATGAAAGGGAAGCATCAGTTGGGAAGGGAGTAAGACAGGGTTGTAGCCTTTCTCCAATGTTGTTCAATTTGTACATTGAGCAAGCTATAAAGGAAAGCAAGGAGAAATTTGGTGAAGGAATTAAAATTCAGGGGGAAGAATTAAAAACATTGCGTTTTGCCGACGACATAGTAATTCTGTCAGATACAGCAAAGAACCTGGAAGAGCAATTGAACGGAATGGACAGTGTGCTGAAAGGTGCTTATAAGATGAACATTAACAAGAGCAAAACTAGGGTAATGGAGTGCAGTCTAAGAAAATCGGGTGATGCTGAAGGAATTAGATTAGGTAACGAAGCAATACAGGAGGTAGATGGGCAGTAAATTAACAAATGATAGTCGCAGTACAGAGGATATAAAATGCAGAATGGCAATGGAAAGAAAAGCATTTTTGAAAAAGAGAAATTTGCTAACATAGAATATTAATTTAAGTGTAAGGAAGTCTTTCCTGAAGGCATTTGTGTGGAGTGTTGCCTTGTATGGGAGTGAAACATGGACGATAAGCTGTGCGGACAGGAAGAGGATAGAGGCTTTTGAAATATGGTGCTACAGAAGAATGCTGAAGATTAGTTGGGTAGATCGCATAACTAATGAAAAGGTACTGAACAGAATTGGTGAGAAAAGGGATTTCTGGCATACCCTGACTAAAAGAAGGGATCGCTTGGTAGGACACATTCTTAGACGTCGAGGAATCGTAAATTTAGGATTGGAGGGAGGTGTGTGCGGTAAAAATCGCAGAGGGAGACCAAGAGACGCGTATAGTAAACAGATTCAAGTGGATGTGGGTTGTCGTTCTTATGAGGAGATGAAAAGGCTTGCTCAGGATAGGGTATCGTGGAGAGCTGCATCAAACAAGTCTCCGGACTGAAGATCATAACAACAACATACTATATGCGTATCTTGGTCTCCCTCTGCGATTTTTACCCCACACACATCCCTCCAATTTACGATTCCTCGATATCTAAGAATGTGTCATACCAAGCGATCCCTTCGTTGAGTCAAGGTATGCCAAAAATTCCTCTTCCCGCCAATCCTGTACAGTACCTCTTCATTAGTTATGCGATATATCCACCTAATCTCCAGCATTCTTCTATAGAACCACATTTCAAAAGCGTCTTTTCTCTCCCTGTCCAATGTTGTAGGAAGGGAAGAGGAAAAAAAATTCAAATGTTTGTTAAGCTTATGGGACTTAACTAAGGGGTCATCAGTCCCTAAACTTACAAACTACTTATGAACTACTTACGATCTAGGACGTCACAAATATCCATGCCCGAGGGGGGATTCGAACCCCCGACCGTAGTGGCAGTGCTGACCGTGACTGGAACGCCTCAGTCACCGCGGCCACCGCGGCCGGCGAAGGGAAGAGGAAGTAGATCAAGATAAAAAAAGGAGACACTATACTGATAGATGAATTTGACAGAGCCCTGAAAGACCTAGGTGCCGGCCGCGGTGGTGAGGAGACTGGGGCGCTCCCGTCACGGTCTGCACGGCCACTACGGTCGGGCGTTCGAATCCCCCCTCGGGCATGGATATTTGTGCCGTCCTAGTTCGTAAGTAGTTCATAAGTAGTTTGTAAGTTTAGGGACTGATGACCCCGTAGTTAAGTCCCATAGACTATACAAACATTTGAACATTTTTGAAAGACCTAGGTCGGAACAAGGCCCCAGGAGTAGATGACATTCCCTCAGAGCTACTAAAGTCTCTGGGAGAGCCAGCCATGAATATAGTTCAACCGAGTATCTTCTTAGCGTGAGTAACATTCTCCGATTTCGTATGAATAAAATTAGAGAAGTTTCTCACGACCGGAGAACATTCTCCGTTTTCCGAAGAGAGGTGTCTAGCATACTTCGTGTTGAGTAACATCTATTAAGGTTACGTTTCCCTTCCTACACAAATTTTTAGCCTACCGCACACTCCCATTGCAGAGTCTCTAGCCGGCCGCGATGGCCGAGGGGACTGAGACGCTCCAGTCGCGGTCTGCACGGTCACTATGGTCTGGGGTTCGAATCCCCCCTCCTGCATGGATATTTGTGCCGTCCTTAGTGTTAGTTGATAAGTAGTTTGTAAGTTTAGGGACTGATGACCCCATAGTTAAGTCCCATAAGCTGTACAAACAGAGTGTCTCGTTAATTCTCCCATTTGTCCGCAGCCCTGTCGGACTATGTTTTTCCATCGGCAATGAAAGCCTATCAAAGCATATAGAATTTTATGAATGGTGCTGTGTTTTCGGAAGAGCACGAACTGCACTTCCATATGCCTTGGCGAGGTGATTCTGGTCGTGGACGAATCAGTGAGTGAGTGGATGACTCGCACTTTGACTGCGTAACAGTAAGATGCCACTTAGTGCCACTTAGCGGTGCCTGGGAATCCCCTTCAGTATCACAGGTCGGGGTGGATGGTGCTTCAGGCTGTCTTGCGATAATCAGCCACGAGTCTGAGCCACTTGTCGGCAGCGGTAGCCCTTAATAAAGCTCCTTGTGCGCTAGCTAATCCCAACAAGCATCCTGTATCGCCCCCGATACCAAGAGGGTTAATCCACTGGCATGTGATCACGTAACTACGGATTTCGGAAGCAATACTGTTGGTTCCGAATACTGCCGAAACGAAATAGGCAAATTTATAGGTCTGCTCTTCCTTGTTGAGAATATGAATGACAATTCATATTGAACATTAACGTTTAAAAGTATTAAAATTGGTACCGATCTCCTATAAAAATAAATAATTATATTTTTGAAATGGTCAAATGTTTGGAGGGCTTACAAGGCTAAACTAGGTGGTCATCAGTCCCTAAACTTACAAACTACGTGTGATTTAGCTTATACTACAGACGGCACAAACAGCAATGCCCGAGGGGGGTACGAACCCTCCACCGCAGCGGCCGTGCAGACCGTGACTGGCACGCTGCAGACAGCTCGGCCACCGCGGCCGGCTTTTTGAAA
The DNA here is from genome assembly GCA_026315105.1 of Locusta migratoria. Classification (NCBI taxonomy): domain Eukaryota; kingdom Metazoa; phylum Arthropoda; class Insecta; order Orthoptera; family Acrididae; genus Locusta; species Locusta migratoria. The sequence continues at coordinate 871,623,028 of CM048744.1, forward strand.
TGAATAATTTTTTAGCAAATACGTAAGGGCAATCGGAAAAATTCCATTACAAACTTACCTGTTACAACACTGGTGTTGTGAAATCTGTGACGAAAAGCAAACGTCACTCATGTAAATATTACCAGTGGTTAACGAATATAGCAAGTTTGGATTATTGCAGTTACCATAACATCGAAATGATCGTGAAGATGACAGTGCTTGTACGTCGCAGCATGCGTATAAGTCGCAGTTAAATGCACTGGTATCGCACGTTAAATTTTCTACTGAACTTGATTATCACACCGACGATCCTGGACGGCGGTAGAAGAAATTGTAATAATTCTGATCTCAATAAATTTTACATAGGTATGTCTACGGACCAAACTGAAGGGATTCATATAAGTGTTTCTTTCTGTATTGTGGCTTGGACAGATCTTAACAACAATTGTTGGTCTCATAGGCAATTCTCATGCTTAAAATTACAAACTGAGTCTAGCCAGTGATCAGTGAAACCATTCCTTTTTTTTTTTTTTTTTTTGTTCAATATACTGTTTCTTCAACTTTTTACATAATACTTACGAAGTAAAGCCTTAAATATTTTTATTAACATCAATTCTTTAGCTAATGCGCTCTAGTTGCAATAAAAATGATATTATAATGTAATATATAATAGTTCAGCAAATTTCAGTTCAAGTAACTGTACACCACATTTTGTATCATTATTATTATTTTATTTGCTAGAACACCATACGTGTTTTGTAAATGGGATCATTCCCTGTATCCCACACGCACTATTTCAGAAATAAATCTTCAGTGATTTCAGAAACTGGGAGAGGGTGTACTAGTTTTTATCCGCGGTTGTGTATTGTGATAAGAAACCCACGAACGAAAGACCATCTAGTATGCTACGAGCTCTTATTTACCTATTAAGAAACAAATATCTTACTCTGCAAGCTCTTCTTTCCACGTTTCGGAAGGAGGTAGTATACACCTGAAGAGGAGCAATATATTTAATAAACTTGTGCTCTAAATTGCATTCCTTAAGAACTATGAGCACATTTTATCCTAGATACTGTAAACATATTTCTTCCGTTAGTCAGGTGCTCAAAGCTCTTGAGGAATGAGTCCAGGTTACTGGGAATTTTTCTTGTTTTCGTACTTACTGCCTCCTCCCAAAGTATGAACAGAGAAAACGTTTGTTTCACAGTGTCAAAGAAGAAGAGCACGCATAAGCTGTGGATGACATTTACAGATATGGGTTCCTTGTCAAAAAGTTATGTATGGTTTCGTTTATAAATAACTATTCTGGTACCAATCACGTTTTTTTTTTATATTTTATCTTACTTAGCACGAAGCGTTTCGGGAAATAATTCTCAATGTAAAGTGCGTTTTTGTGCTGTCCCATTTAGTTACAGTGATTTTGATACGTGAGGTTCTGCATTATTTTTTTGTCTTTACTGCAATGATTAAAAACGTGTAAATTTTAGTTGCTGGTAGATCTTTACAAGTTAATGGCGAAATCTTTCAAAAAGAACGTCTACTTCAAAACAAATGTTCAAATGTATGTAAATCTGTCGGACCAAACTGAGTGGTCATCCGTAGCTTACAAACTACTTAAACCTAGGCAAACTAACCTAAGGACAAACACACACATCTATGCTCCAGGGAGAACTCGAACCTCCACGGCGAGCAACCGCGCGCTCCGCAGCGAGACGCTTTAGACCACTCGGAACTTCTACTTACAGATTCCTTATGGTGCATTTGTGTGTAATCTCACAATGTCGTCAATTTTCCCTCCTCACTAGTATTCAAGGTTGCAATTTTTTCAAACTGATTCCAGTAGGAGAAAGGGCCTAAGAGTGCCTCCACACTAAAAACAGGATCATTGTACGTGATCGGCTTATTAAATAAGTTCTATACGTGTCGAAAAGAAATTCAAGCACTCTGGCTTGACCGCACGATTTCTCGGATGACAGCAATTAAAAAAATGCTCTCACAAAATTTCGTCACGTGCATATTTCCGGCTGTCGAGGAGTGAAATGGGTGTGTGTTCCATACGTTATGGTGTTTCAGAATTACGCAATTACACCACCAAACATCTAGGGCAGGGGTTACAAACTTTTTTTGTCTCGAAGACCCCTTACCAAATTATTATACCCTGTGTTGGCCCCTTCCTATTTTGTACTTCATTTATTAACTTTAACTTCTAATGTGTTTTCGCGTCTGATATGGTAACTTTAACTGTAGAATGGTGGAGTGAAAACAAGAAAATAGAAAAGAACGATGTTAAGTGATGTCAAGTATTTTCCATTTATTGATTTAAATGACACAAATGTATATTTAGGAACACTGATACATATAGGCTTTTAATGGGAGCGATGTGGCTGATGCGTTTTTGGTAAACTATCAATATTTGGTTTCAGTTTTGTTAGATTCAACCTTAAAACTCCTCTTTCAGTGAGTTTCAATCTGTTTCTTCATTTTGTAAGAAGATTGTTAACACTGCTGAGACCTTTTTCACTAGGTATGAAGTTGGGAAAGTTATCATAAACTTTCTTGCTATATGACATAAAAGTTTTCTGGGTATGGTACCGCGTCATGATGTAGGCTATTACTTATTTAACCAACGTTTCGGCCAACGTTACAGTGGCTATAGTCCATAACAAAAGGTAAGTAACAGCTATTTCTCTGGAGCCAGAATTGTTAACATCCATTTCAAAACTGGACCGTAATTTGTCCGTTTTCCAGTCGACCGCTTTACCCCGAGACCACGAGGAGTATAATAAAAGGTAATCAACCTATGTCTCTTTGTCCGCTCTCCCAAATGTAATAAACGACTTACTTTCTGTGCAGTAGGAACTGCTACACAAAATGCATAAAAGCTGAAGAAGCGCACATTCACGCAGTCCATAATATGTTAATATATTCCTTGATGAATAACAAAACGTTTGCTGGCCTCTCACGGGCAGCGTCCAATACTAGTCCCACTATTCGCAAAAGGGCAAGGGATAGTATTTTACGTAGTGGAGCTATGAAAATAATCAAGAACGTAGCTGATGGTTTCGTAGTTGAAAAGTATACTCAAGTTCATCCTTACAGATTAACACATATATGTCATAATTCGCCTCCCACGCCTCCTCCAAAGAATAGGGGAAAGAGTTGTACCTTAGGACAATTTTTACATTTTAATTTTTTTATACTATAATTTTTTTTACAAGAAATTTGAAAATTTACCCCATCACAGGCACCAATTTTAGGTAATGTTGAACGAACAGCAGTTTAGGCTAGCTCCAATATTTACACAATTATTCACCAATAAAGACCTTTGTGTCACTTGTCCCAAGGTACAACCTGTGGTTTCACCTTGGGACAGTGGTAGTTTTACCTTGGGACACGGTGATGTATTTCTATTTCTTAGTTTTATGAATGAAAAAATCGTTTCGGAATCAGGTAGTAAATGTTTGTTAGTCCAAATACAAAAGTTATTTTACCTTAAAACAAGAAAAGGTGGGAATAAAATCGTAAATGAATGAAACCCACAAAATACCACTGGAGCCGGTAGTTCTTTCACTATATTACTGTGATTAACAGTGCTGATGTTCTCAACATTAGGGAATACAAAATGGTTCTTTGCTTCCTTATGAATTTCACAGCTATATCTTGTTCTGTGTTTTCTAAAACTACTCCAGCATAGTGCACATGAGATCTGCCACTGGTGTCAACTTTTACCAAGACCCAACCACTTTTCTTTATCATTTATTTGGCCTTCTGAGTGTTAACTCAATGTGGCCATCTACAACACACAGAGGAAATGTACATATATTTAAATAGACAAAACAGAAGTACATTTTGTCAAAATGGGAAAGTGGAAACAAAGCGAAAACTGCATTACATTACAAATTAAATAATGTTGGAACATATTCACAAGAAAAACCTTATATTACCAACACACTTGATGCTTAAATATTTTGACAACAAGAAAGTTTTACTTTTCCAGATGAAAGGAAGGATGGAAAATCCTCTTCTTCAGATGACAAAACAAATATGCTACCTCCAGAGCTACTGCCAAGCTGGGGAATTTTTTCATCAGAAGAATTGGAAGATGAAAACTCCTTTGTTCGTTTAGAGGCTTCTTTATTTGGAAAAATTCTTTTTTTTTCCTCTTCAATTATTTATTTTTCTGGTGTATCAGTGACAATCATACACCTTCCAGATGTCCCAAGGTGCAAACAAACCTTCTCAATGTATTCCCTCAGTCCCAGCTGGTGAGGGTCCCACACTGGGCAACAGTACTCCAGGAGAGAACGCACAAGTGTGATGTAGACTCTCTTTGGTGGAGCTGTTGCATCTTCGAAGCATTCTGACAATGAAACGTAACCTTTGGTTCGCCATCCACACAATATTGTCTAAGTGTTCTCTCCAGTCTAATTTGTTCCTAATTGTAACTCCTAAGTATTTGGTAGAATTTACGACCTTACGGTTTGATTGATTTATCGTGTAATTGAAGTTCAGCGGATTTCTTTTAGTAGTTATGTCTATTACTTCACACTTTTCATTATTTAGTGACAACTGCCAATTTTCGCACGATGTAGAAATTTTGTCTAAATCGCTTTGCAATTGTTTTTGATCCTCTATTGCAGTTTTGTTCAAATCTTTATGATATTTTGTACACGTAAGCTTCAATTCATGAGGACGGTCGCCGTAAGTGTAAGAATCACATACGGTATATAGTTCAAGAGATATGACGTCATAAACAATGAGATGCGCAAAAAACTGCTGCATTTTGCCATAATGCTGCTCATTTTCTTCTAAACCATTGGACCAATTTCAACCAAATTTGGTACACACATTCCTTACCGTGAGGTAACAATTCCTGCATGGTTAAGAATCACATACGGCACATGGTTCAAAAGATATTACGTCATAACCAATAGAAATCGCAAAAAATTCCATATAATGCGGCGAGACTTTCGAAATACATTGTATGAGAATGACAGTACTTAGCGACTTGCAACAAACTTTAAAAATAATTTCAAACCTTTATTAAACTTTTTCTCGCTGGCAGCCATAGTAAAATGATGAAAGGAAAAAAGTTTCTCGCTTACTGCTTTTCCGCTGTTTATGGAGTAAAACTACGGCTCTAGGTATGACGTTACAATTTATAATTTATACGCTAAAAATTGTAGCCGCAGGAAATTTTACAAACAGTATACAGACATATAGTTGAATGTACCTTCTAAATTATACAAAAGTACGACACATAGTTCATGAGATATGAGCACAAGTTTTTATCTATTACTTCTTTACTACTAACTGTATTCACAAGAGATTTTACAGCCCTTATACAAATGAATATATCCCTGAAAAATGGCAGGAATAAATGAATAAATAACCGGGCAACGCTGGGTTTTCAGCTAGTCGCGTATAAACACAAGGAAGAGTATGGGACCTACAACGATGACTTACCGTCAATTAGAAAATCACGAATCCAATCGCACAGCTGGGGTGATATACCATAAGCACGCAGTTTCATTAGAAGCCGCTTGTGTGGTAATACACGCGGAAAACGAATTTATGTTTGCAGCTCAATGTGTGTCAATTTGCACGAAATATTTTTCCTCGTTTATGTCTCACCCTGTACATCTTATAATGTATTATAGTCGGTTCTTAAGCATTGTCCGAAAATAGTTTTAATTTGCACCCCATCTTATCTGGTATTCCGGAACTCTGGCGGTTATTATCAGCAAAACTAACGGATAATATTTATCTCGGGTATGCAGCCGGATTTTTCAGCAGACCAACTGGCTGCCATCTTCAGGTGAGAGCGCAGAACACTAACTCGCCGGAAACTGATAAAGAGCAAGAAACAGCGGCCCCTTATACACTGCTGACGACCCACCGCGCGTGCGCGAAACCAAAGTAGAAGCCACCTAGGCGCAATAGAACCAGTAGCGCTCCGGTGGAGAAAACGGCAAAAACGATGGGTCGAAAACAAGGCTAGTTAAAAGAAACAGCAGGTCGAAATGAAGACCGTTGTTGCTTGATGTCAGATAAAATCGGGTTCGAAGTTTTACTTAGTGGAAAACCCTTGTCCCTATTAATAATATTATCGGCCATACCAATTTCCATGGATTCTTTGAACACACATTCCCAGTAGCGGGAAGCAGGAGCAATCAGTTTAGTTTCATCGTATAACATCTTGTGTCCCTCATTCAAACAATGTCCAGCAACAGCCGACTTTTCAGGTTGGATCAAACGAGTATGACGGTGGTGTTCCACACACCGATCAAAAATGTTCAAATGTTTGTAAATCTATCGGACCAAACTGCGTGGTCACCAGTCCTTAGCTTACAAACTACTTAAACCTAGGTAAACTAACCTAAGGACAAATACACACACCCATGCCCCAGGAAGGACTCGAACCTCCACGGCGAGCAACCGCGCGCTCCGCAGCGAGACGCTTTAGACCGCTCGGCTACTCCACCGCCACACACCGATCCTGAACTGTGCGGATCGTTTGGCCAATGTAAGTTTCACCACAATAACACGGAATACTAAAAACACCGGGTTTCCTCAGTCCTAAATCATCTTCGACTGACCCAAGGAGGGCCCTAGTCTTAGGTGGGGGCATAAAAAACACTTTTAATGTCAAATCTTCTTAAAATTCTTGAAATTTTCGAGGAAATATTCCCGACGAAAGGCAAAAAGGCAATAGACTTGTAATTGTCTTCTAATGGATCACCTTTTGGACCAAATTGAAATGCACGACAAATTTGTTGAGCAGTGTACGCAACCACAAAACTAACGGATATCGAAAATACGGCAGGTACCGGCCGTCCACCGTAAGAGCTCGCAATTGGGAAACAAGTTCTCCTGGGTTCGCGGCGCGTCGGTACAATTTAGCGGGCGGACTCGTCGACCTCTCGAGAAGCGTGGCGGAGTAGGTGGCGCCGAGCGGGCGCCATTAGCGATTAATCAGAAGTGCGTCAAATAATGATGCAACTTCCGTCCGCGCCTCATTTGCCGATATTTCTCGAGCCTCTTCAATTATCGGCGGAGCCGCCGTCGTTGGAGAGTTTCGGGTGCCGGAGGGCGGCGGAACGACCTCTCGCTCCAGTTATAACCGCCGGGCACCGACAGAAATGCGCCGAGTCCTCGTTCTGAATTTGTCTTATCTGTCGGAACAAGTGTCTACCGTAATTGTTTGTATTCCCGAGCGATTTACCTGCACTTTCATTTTGCTTCGCATTCGTAGTTCTACAAGAACCGTTCCAGTTTAAAGGACATAGAAGTGAGATATAACTACAGCCATTAGTTTATCTTCCGCGTTGCTTCGTTTATAGAGTTCCGTTCCTCAGTCAATGAAAGCGGCAGTATACTAGGATCACGTTGTTGTCCGTTTGTCTTTCAGTCCGACTGTTAAGACCCCTTTCTCTCAGTTATAAACAGATGTATCTAGTTGAAATTTAAGTCACATACTAAGATATTTGTTGGATTGGTAATGTAAAACGTTACGATTACACGTTTTGTTGTTGCTGTTGTGGTCTTCAACCAGCAGCCTAGACCTACATCCTTTTGAATCTGCTTACTGTGTTCGTCACTCGGTCAACCTCTATGATTTTTATGCCACACACTTCCTTCTAAGGCTCAGTTGACGATTCCTTAATGCCTCAGAATGTGGCCCACCAACCTAAACTTTTTATTTTAAATGTGTTTATTTCCGTCAATAGTTGCAATATAATTGTTTAATAACATGTTTCGATCACTTGGATCATCTTCATATCTTATAGTTGCGTCCGCAACTCGAGTAGCAGACGTAACTATAAGATCTGAAGATGATCCAAGTGATCGAAACATGTTATTAAACAATTATATTGCAACTGTTGACGGAAATAAACACATTTAAAATAACATAGTGCGGTTGCGGACACTCTCCAGTCATCATGTCGACTATAATAAAAACCTAAACCTTCTCTTAGTATATGGCCAGAAACACGCGTTCTACGCATCTAATCTTCGCCATTCGTCTGTAGCACCACATTTCGAAAGCTTCTATGAACTTTTTGTCTGAACTCCTTAACCCTCATGTTTCACTCCCATACGATGTTACACTCCAGAAAAATGTAAAAGATTACGCTTATACGTTTTGTTGTTGCTGTTGTGGTCTTCAGTCACTAACCTAGACCTACATCCTTTTGAATCTGCTTACTGTATTCGTCACTCGGTCTCCCTCTATGATTTTTATGCCCCAAACTTCCTTCTAATACGCAGTTGACGATTCCTTAATGACTCAGAATGTGTCCCACCAACCTAACCCTTCTCTTAGTCAGGATATGCCAGAAACACCTTTTCTCCCCAATTGTGTTAAGCACCTCCTCATTAGTTACGGGTTCTACCCATCTAATCTTCGGCATGAGTCTGTGACATCACATTTCGAAAGCTTCTATGAACTTTTTGTCTGAACTCCTTATCGTGCATGTTTCACTCCCATACGATGTTAGACTCCAGGAAATACTTTCAGAAACGACTTCGTAATGTTTATACTAATATTGGATATATCAAATTACGTTTCTTCAGAAAAGCTTTACTTCCCATAGCCATTCTGAATTTTATATCTTATTTACTTCGTCCATCAGAAGTTATCTTGATACCCAAATAAAAAAACTTATGTACTACTTTTACTGTCTAATTGCCTAATCTAATTCATTCAGCATCGCCTGATTTTCTGACACTACATTCATTACCCTCGTTTTGTTAATGATCATCTTATACCTTCCTTTCAAGCACTGTCCTTTCCATTTAATTGCTCTTCTAGGTCCTTTGCTATCTCATACAGAATTACTATGTAATCAGCAAACTGCAGGTTTTTTATTCCCCCTTCCTGGACTTTAATTCCCTCTCCAAATTTCTCCTTGCATTTCTTCACAGCTTGCTCAATGTACAGATTGAACAACATTGGGGGAAAGGTTACATCCCTGTCTTATCCCCCTTCCCAACAACTGCGACCCTTTCATGCCCGTCGACTCTAATAATTGCTGTCTGGTTTTTGTAGAAGTTGAATGTGACTCTTCGCTCCGTTATCAAGAGACAACAGAAATACTGTGATGTTTCTTTATCAAAAGTTTGTAAATCGATAGGACTTAACTACTCTAGTCATCAGTCCCTAGGCTTACAACTACTTAAACTAACTTACGCCAAGGACAAGAAATTCACTATTGCTCGAAGGAGGACTCGAACCTCCGACGGCGAGCAGCGGCGCGCTTCGCACTAGGCGCCTTAGGACGCACGGCCACTCCACCGCGGCGAAAAACCATCTGGCCAATGTTAATATTGTAGGACGTAGCTTGGTATAAATAGAATTTTGTCAACATATCTATACTCTGGAAGTGTCTTACTGTACATACAGAAATGAAATATTTTCTATACCAAGAGATTTATTTGAAAATGGACTAAAGGATACGAATCGGTAACAAAAAATAAAAGTTAAACCTTACATTTAAACAATTTCAGATGATAATTAATGAAGACTGGTGCTTTGTATAATGTTAATTACTAAGCACTGTGATAGATTTTTTTCAATATAACTGGTACTATGCGAACGATATTTGTTTGATGGCCAAGTCTAAGCATGCCCGATAAATCTATTTCGCTCACTACTACTATATTCAAGTATACCATTAACTGTACCTGGAAAATTATATCATTGTACGACCATATTTTAGGAAAAGCGACGTTGTGACCAATACCAAGAGTGAAAACTGGAGTATTCTTTTTTAATTGAACTATCGGAGCTGTTTTCTAAGGGTTATTTCGATTTGTTAGAGTATCTTGTTTACTAGGAAACATATTCTGCTTCTGTGGGCTCTGTTAAAACGCAGACTTCTAACACTACTGCAATCTTTTTGTAATTTTCTTTATTTGAAATTCTAATAAGTGGTATCTGCCTGTGATACTCCGTTACATAAACTACAGAAGAGCATTATAAAATTTTAATGTAACAAAAAGCAAACATTTGCAAAGAACTGGTTTTAGTACATAATATTATCAATGTGCTTTATAATGTGAGCGCAAATTACATTGCGGTCATGACGCCGAGCTAATCTGCATTCTAATTGCATTGCTTAATTGATAAATCTAATCGTATCGATGTACAAGTTAACTAACCGGTTTATCCGAACACGTGCCTGTCACCTCTCTAGTAATTGGATTTACAGTGTCAGAGTATGCTGGCCACAATTCATGTAGCACAATACGGTTGCCAACAGAATATGTGTTTCTGAACACACAATTTATTTTCGTTTTACAGCAAAAGGTAGAGCTCATGGAGTATTAGAAAGAAAAATTCACAAAATTTTATCGGAAGTTCACTATTGTAAATACAGGTGTTTCGTCGTCGGGATTTTTTACATTTTAAGAGTAAGCATTGTATTTAGAAAAAATACGATGTAGCTTTACGCCAACTATTGATGGGACATGAGTGAACCATATGCTATCGACTATAACTGGGTTTTAAACTGAAATGGATAAAAAAAGTTACTGAAACTTTATCTACTAATATATAAAGCAGAGTGTCCGTATGTTTGTGAGTACGTGTTGCATACAAATCGACAGTTTTGTCCCAATCTTTATGAAATTTTACACACGTAAGTTTCAATTCATAAGGACGGTCACCGCAAGTATAAGAATCACGTACGATATATTGTTCACGAGATATGACGTCATAAACAATGAGATGTGCGGAAAACACTGCATTTAGCGACAATGCTGCTCATTTTCTCCTAAACCACTGGACCGATTTCCACCAAATTTGGTACACAATTTCCTTACCGTGAGGTACCAATTGCTGCAGGGTTAAGAATCACATACGACACATTGTTCAGAACATATTATGTCATAAACAATAGGAATTGCAAAAAACTGCCACATAATGCGGCGACACTTTATAAATACTCTATATGAGAATGAGAGTACTTAGCGTGTTGCAACAAACTTTAAACACAATTTCAAACTTTTATTAAACTTTTTCTCGCTGACAACCATAGAAAAATTTTGAAAGGAAAAATGTTTCTCGCTTACTACTTTTACGCTGTTTATGGAGTAAAACTACAGCATTCGATATGACGTTGCAATTTACAATTTTACAATTTCTACACTACAAATTGCAGCCGTAGGAAATTTTACAGACAGTATACACACATATAGTTGAATGTAGCTTCTAAATTGTATCGAAGTACGACACATAGTTCATGTGATATAAGCACATAAACAGTAAAGTTCATGAAAACCGACCCATCACGCACGAAGTTTTAATCTATTACTTCTTTACTACTAATTGTATGCCCAAGATATTTCACAGACATAAGGCCCTTATGTGCCCTTCCAAAGATGCCACCAAATAAACATAGCCTCGATAAGCAACGGTGGTGCCATCTTTTGGACTTTGTGTGGACTTTTCAAACGTCCCTCGAATATCAGTTCGAAGTAACTAAATGTAAAGAGTCACAGAAAACGTCTATCTTGGGTAACTCATAACCATGAAAGGTGATTTGAAACCAGAAATATTTCGGCGTAGTAAACTGGGGTGGCAAACATACGGGAGATACTCTTTAAAGTTTAAGATGTCGGTCGAGCTGAAGAAACTATTTTTGAGTGATATATACTTCCAGTAATAACCCATGACTATGAAATATAAACATTAAATGAATACATTGTCAGGAAATACGTTTCCCAGTAAACAAGATATTCTAAAAAATCAAAACCACCTGTAGAAAACAACTCCAATAGTTCAATTAAAAAAGAAAACTCCAGTTTTCACTCTTGGTATTGGTCATAACGTCGCAACTCCTAAACTATGGTCGTACAATGATACAATTTTCCAGGTACATTTAGTGGTACATTATATATGGAAATGGTAGTAGTGAGTGGAATAGATATATCGGGCATGGTTAGATTTGGCCAACAAACAAATATCGTTCGCACAGTAACACTTAAAAAACTATTAGTGCGCTTATTAATTAACAATATACAAAACAATTTTCAGCCGGCCGCAGTGGCCGATCTGTCTGCGGCGTGCCAGTCACGGTCTGCACGGCCGTTTCGGTCGGGGGTTCGGCTCCCCCCTCGGGCATGGATGTTTGTGCCGTCTTTAGTATAAGCTAGTTCATAAGTATTTTGTAAGTTTAGAGACATGACCCCGTAGTTAAGTCCCATAAGCTCCACAAACATTTGAACATTTTGAACCAATTTTCATTATCATTCAAAATTGTTTAAATGAAAGGGCCGCGGTGGAGTAGCCGAACGGTCTAAGGCGCCTCGCTGCGGAGCGTGCGGTTGCTCGCCGTCGGAGGTTCGAAATGTTCAAATGTTTGTATAGCTTATGGGACTTAACTACGGGGTCATCAGTCCCTAAACTTACAAACTACTTATGAACTAGCTAACACTAAGGACGGCGCAAATATCCATGCCCGAGGGGGGATTCGAACCCCCGACCGTAGTGGCCGTGCAGACCGTGACTGGAGCGCCTCAGTCCCCTCGGCCACCGCGGCCGGCTGTAAATGTAGTGGACTGGTTACACTGCTCGTACAAAAGATGGAAGATGGTCAAAACAAGTTCTAAATTGGAGAATATTCTACCAAAAATGAGGAAGAGCACCAGATCGATGAGACAGAGATGTAGGCTGGGTTCAGTTGACAACAGAAAGCTCAGGATCGAAAAAGCGGGAAGCACTTACTGAGATCCTATCTTAAATGCCTACGCAAAGTGACCACGTCACTAAGTACTGGCTGATGGTGACAGATGTACTGCAATGTTTCGAGGTTCCTGCTAATGTCCCAAGTAATGAGCACAATGCAAATGAGCGAGTTCGGCAATTTGCTCCAGAGAGAGGCCTTCTCCGGCCCTACTGTCTGTCTGGCGGCTCTGCAAGGCGGTGGCACACACAGTGTGGGCTTTCATTAAATTTTACGCAGTCGTAACGCATTTTATAGCTGTTTTTATTACGCATTAATGCTACAAAGTTTCTCTTCGGGGAACTCCGATGTCGGCACGAATGCTATCGTAAACAACTGGCAGTGGATACTCGGGCAAGTTTTCCGCGGAACCACGTGGAAGCGTCGCCAGTAAATTTGCCGGCGTGTCCTTCACACCCTGGAGACACTCGCTTATACAGAAGGCCTCCCGGCTAAACCGTAAAAGCCGGCAAAAGTGGGTCGCGCTCGAACCGAGGCGAGTAAACACGTCAGCGACATCTCGCCTGGCAAAAAGTCGCCGCTGCCCCAGCGTTGGTGCTGCCGCGCGGCGGCAGTGCCTGGCAGAGAGTGCTTGGCGCATCGCAGGGGCAATGGTAGCGACAAACGCACGAATGGAGCGCCGAAAGATGGGTAAACTCGGTCAGTTTGGGAAACTAGTTCACTAATTCCTCACCATTAGTTCGCCATTCATTTTTTAGTCAATTACATACCAATAACAGATGGAAACTGAATAAACTTTTTATATATTAAGCGACCATAGAATGTTAATTTACTACCCAAGTAACAAAACTCATCTACCACCTTAGAAGGAATTAGATTAGGTAACGAAACAATGACTAATCAGGCGATGCTGAAGGAATTAGAGTAGGTAACGAAACAATGAAGGTGGTAGATGAGTTTTGTTACTTGGGTAGTAAAATAACATGTGATGGTCGCAGTAAAGAGGATATAAAATGCAGAATGGCAATGGGAAGAAAAGCATTTTTGAAAAAGAGAAATTTGCTAACATGGAATATTAATTTAAGTGCAAGGAAGATTTTTTTGAAGGCATTTGTGTGGAGTGTTGCCTTGTACGGGAGTGAAACATGGACGATAAGCAGTGTGAACAGGAAGAGAATAGAGGCTTTTGAAATGTGGTGATACAGAAGAATGGTGAAGGCTAGGTGGGTAGATCGCATAACTAATGAAGAGGTACTGAATAGAATTGGTGAGAAAAGGAATTTTTGGCATACCCTGACTAAAAGAAGGGATCGCTTGGTAGGACACATTCTTAGACATCGAGGAATTGTAAATTTAGCATTGGAGGGAAGTGTGTGGGGTAAAAATCGCAGAGGGAGACCAAGAGACGCGTATAGTAAGCATATTCAAGTGGATGTGGGTTGCCGTTCTTATGAGGAGATGAAGAGGCTTGGTCAGAATAGAGTAGGGTCGAGAGCTGCATCAAACCAGTCTCCGGACTGAAGACCATAACAACAACAACAACACATATATAAAGCAGAGTGTCCGTATGTTCAGATCCAAAATATTACGAGAAATATCATTATTTATACGAGGCGCGTCCAGAAAGTAAGTTCCGTTCCAATTTATCTCCACTGCAGCGCTGCGATTGCAGTTCCGCACATGCGCTGTAGACGATATGTATCAAGGAGAAGAACTTGCGCCATTTGGAGATCGTTGTCAGTTACGTAAGCTTTGTTGTGCTTGTTTGAAATGTCGGCGTTAATTGAAATCCCCCCGCCTGTGAAATCAGGTCGGTGATTCGGTTTCTGAATGCGAAGAAAGTGAAACCAAGTGAAATTTATCGGCAAATTTGCGATGTTTACGGACCAAATGCGATGAGTGATTCGATGGTGAGAAGATGGGTCCGACAGTTTATTGGCGGGCGTAGTGATGTGCACGATGAAGAACGAAGTGGACGTCCACCTTTGGTTACAGAAGAACTGGTTCACGCGATTGATGACAAGATCCAGGAAATCCGTAGGTTTACAATTAGTGCTCTCGCTATGGACTTCCCCCAAATTTCACGATCACTGAAGCATGAAAATGTTACCAAACAACTGAAATTCCGTAAACTTTGTTCACGTTGGGCACCAAAGATTCTCACTGAACAACACAAGACACAACGGATGGGTAGTGCACTTGAGTTTTTGACCCGTTATGCTGAAAGCGGAGAAGAATTTCTGAGACGGATAGTCACAGAAGATGAAACGTGGGTTTCTTATGACACCCCTGAGAGTACGCGGCAATCAATGGAATGGAGGCACATTTCATCCCCACCAAAGGTAAAGCCGAAGCAAATCATGACACCTCGGAAAATGATGTGCACAGTGTTCTAGGACTGGAATGGAATCCTACTCATTGACTTCTTACCGTGTAGTCAAACAATACAAGCAGATGCTTATTGCGAGACACTTCGGAAATTGCGCCGTGCGATTCAGAATAAACGCCGGGGACTGCTGTCAAAAGGTGTTGTTTTGCTTCACAACAACGCACGACCACACACTGCAAATGTGACGAAGAACCTCCTACAGGGATTTGGCTGGGACGTGTTTGACCATCCTCCGCACAGCCCTGACCTCGCTCCTAGCGACTTTCATCTGTTCTTACATCTCAAGTCTTTCCTTGGCGGTCATCACTTCACCAATGACGACGAGCTGAAAGAAACTGTTTCCAACTGGTTGAAGACACAGGCGGCAGATGGTCCTACAGTTCAATGGCGGGCGTAGTGATGTGCACGATGAAGAACAAAGTGGGTTCCCACCTTTGGTTATAGAAGAACTGGTTCACGCCATTGATGACAACATCCAGGAAAACCGTAGGTTTACAATTAGTGCGGTCATCACTTCACCAATGACGACGAGCTGAAAGAAACTGTTTCCAACTGGTTGAAGACACAGGCGGCGGATTTCAATTAAGATGGTATACAAAACCTGATGCCACGCTATGACAAATGCCTGCAAAATTTCGGCAGTTATGTGAAAAAGTAGTTTAAGAGTTGTAGAATTTTGTGCAATAAAAATTTCTTCTGTACAATTTCATTTTATTACCAAACGGAACTTACTTTCTGGACGCGCCTCTTATGTCTAAGTACGGTTGTCTTTGTTAAAAAAATACGAATAAAAAATACGAACGCTAGTAATGGAGAGTTGATAGAAGAATTTATGGTTGCTGGCAAACCCCAGTCCCCGGCCACAGAGAGGAGATTGTGAAGCGACGCGACCAGCGCCGGCAATTGTCCTCGGCTATCGTCCCCAGATGACGTCACGGCACCTGGAGCGGCAGCGGCAGCGGCTACACGCATACCGGCGGCCCATTGCAGACAATCAGGCTGGTCCCTTTGATCCGGCGGACCGCGGAGGCAGCCATTCGGAGCGCACAATGGCGGCTGCAGATGTCCCACTGCGAAGCAATTAGAGTGTTGGCCGCACACGACAAAGGCCGCACGCCGACCAGGCGCACGGCTGCGCGGCGCTGTTGTTTCTGTCGCTTAGCAACCGCGGCTGCCTCCAACACACCGCGCGACTGCTCCGTCCGCCGCGTCAGAGGTGACCAGCTCCGGGGATTTCACAGTCGCACTTAAGGGCTGAAACTTCGATGATCAGGTAGAGTGGACCGCGCGATTTTTCGCTGTTTCAATTTCTTCCCGGCCTCAAGTTTTTGCAGGTCTTCTCTTATCCCGTCCATCCACCTCCTCCTTGGTCACCCCAGTGGTCATTTGCCTGTTGGTGGATTATTCGCTGACTGTTTCAAGTTCTTCCCGGCCTCAAGATTTAGCAGGTCTTCTCTTATCCCGTCCATCCACCTCTTTCTTGGTCGTCCCAGTGGTCTTTTGATTGTTGATGGATTTTTCGCTGTCTGTTTCAAGTTCTTCCCGGCCTCAAGATTTAGCAGGTCTTCTCTTATCCCGTCCATCCACCTCTTTCTTGGTCGTCCCAGTGGTCTTTTGATTGTTGGTGGATTTTTCGCTGTCTGTTTAAAGTTCTTCCCGGCCTCAAGTTTTTGCAGCTCTTCTCTTATCCCATCTAACCACCTCTTCCTTGGTCGTCCCAGTGGTCTTTTGCCTGTTGGTGGATTTTTCGCTGTCTGTTTCAAGTTCTTCCTGGCCTCAAGTTTTTGCAGCTCTTCTCTTCTCCTGTCCATCCACCTCTTCCTTGGTCGTCCCAGTGGTCTTTTGCCTGTTGGTGGATTTATGACTGTATCAAGTTCTTCCTGGTCTCAATTTTTTGCAGGTCTACTCTTATCCTTGGTCGTCCCTGTGGTCTTTTGCCTGTTAGTGGATTTATAACTGTATCAAGTTCTTCCCGGTCTCAAATTTCTGCAGGTCTTCTCTTCTCCTGTCCATCCACCTCTTCCTTGGTCGTCCCAGTGGTCTTTTGCCTGTTGGTGGATTTATGACTGTATCAAGTTCTTCCTGGTCTCAATTTTTTGCATTACTACTCTTATCCTTGGTCGTCCCTGTGGTCTTTTGCCTGTTGGTGGATTTATAACTGTATCAAGTTCTTCCCGGTCTCAAATTTCTGCAGGTCGTCTCTTATCCTGTCCATCCACCTCTTCCTTGGTCGTCCCAGTGGTCCTTTGCCTCTTGGTGGATTTTTCGCTGTCTGTTTTTAGTTCTTCCTGGCCTCAATTTTTTGCAGGTCTTCTCTTCTCCTGTCCTTCCACCTCTCCCTTGGTCGTCCTAGTGCTCTTTTGCCTGTTGGTGGATTTTTCGCTGTCTGTTTCAAGTTCTTCCTGGCCTCAAGTTTTTGCAGGTCTTCTCCCGTCCATCCACCTCTTTCTTGGTCGTCCCAGTGGTTTTTTGCCTGTTGGTGGATTTTTCGCTGTCTGTTTCAAGTTCTTCCCAGCCTCAAGTTTTTGCAGGTCTTCTCTTATCCCGTCCATCCACCTCTTCCTTGGTCGTCCCAGTGGTCTTTTTCCTGTTGGTGGATTTTTCGCTGCCCGTTTCAAGTTCTTCCCGGCCTCAAGTTTTTGCAGGTCTTCTCTTATCCCATCCATCCACCTCTTCCTGGGTCGTCCCAGTGGTCTTTTTCCTGTTGGTGGATTTTTCGCTGTCTGTTTCAAGTTCTTCCCAGCTTGAAGTTTTTGCAGGTTTTCTCTTATCCCGTCCATCCACCTCTTCCTTGGTCGTCCCAGTGGTCTTTTGCCTGTCGGTATCACATCCGTGGCCATCCTAGACCATCGCTCCTCACTCATACGTACCACATGCCTTGCCCATTCAAATCTTCTACTTATCATCAAGCCCACAATGTTCGGCTCACTACAGAGTTGTTCTAATTGTATATTAGGCCTTCTCCTCCATTCTCCTGTTATGTTGTATTGAACTGGTCCAAATATTTTCCTCGAGCATCTCTTTCGAAAACTGCGAGCCTGTTTAATTCCTATTTTCTAGTGCTCCATCACTGACACCCTTATAGAGTGGCACGAGGGATTAATGTTTTATACAACCTTAGGTATTAGATATAAGATTAACATTAACAAGAGTAAAACGAAGGTAATAGAATGGAATGTCAGAAAAATCAGGCGTTGCTGAAGGAATTAGATTAGGTAATGAGACAATAAAAGTAGTAGATTAATATTGTTATTTGGGTCAAGATAAATTCTGATGGCCGAAATAAAGAAGATATGAATTGCAGAATGGCTATGGGAAGAAAAGCGTTTCTAAAGAAGCATCCAATATTAATTTAAATGTTAGAAAGTCCTTTCTGAAAGCATTTCTCTGGAGTGTGGCATTGTATGGGAGTGAAACGTGGACGATAAGGAGTTCAGATAAAAAGATGATAGAAGCTTTAGAAATGTGGTGCTACAGACGAATGATGAAAATTTGATTTGTAGATCACGTAACTAATGAGGAGGAGCTATCCAAATCGGGGAGAAAAGGAGTCTCTGGCATCTTTGTAGAGCTTAGGGACTTAACTGCGAGGTCATCAGTGCATAAACTTACAAACTACTTATGAACTACCTTAAACTAAGGACAGCATGAACATCCATGCCCGAGGGGGGGATTCGAACCCCCGGCGGGGAGCGGCCTCGCGCATCGTAGCAATGCGCCCCAATGCGCTCGGCCGCTCCACAGCGGCTTTGTTATCAATGCGGGATCTGTATCGGATATGGTTCATAGAAGAGGAAAGAAATGAACGATGTGTAGTTTAATGTTCCGTCGACAGCGTGGTCATTAGAGATGGAGGTCATGCTTGGATATTTGGAGGAGGATGGGAAAGGAAATCGGTCGTGCCATTTAAAAGGAACCATCCCGGCATTTCAATGGAGCTCTTTAGCTATTACACTTCGGAGGTTCGAATCATCCTTCGAGCATGAGTGTTTGTGTTGTCCTTAGCATAAGTTAGTTTATGTAGTTTGTAAGTGTAGGGACTGATGACCACTGTAGTTTGATCCCATAGCTTTAGAAACATTTGATTTGGCCAGAGGTAGATGTGATTCAACGTCGTACGAAAGAGAGGATGTTACCACTGCGCCACCTCGCTAAGTTGATAGATGACATAGAGACGAGAGCAATGAGTTTCGTTTCAGATTCATTTAGTTTATCTAATACGCATGAAGCGTCATGGACTAACTCCAGTGGCAAATTCTGCAGGTGAAACAGTCCGTTTCACGGTATAGGCTTCGGTGAAAATCCCGAGAGCGCACTTTTCTTGATATTGTGGCCGGCCGCGGTGGCCAAGCGGTCTGAGGCGCGCCAGTCACGGTCTGCACGGCCACTACGGTCGGGGGTTCGAATCCCCGCCCCTCGGGCATGGATGTTTGTGCTGTCCTTAGTATTAGTTAGTTCATAAGTAGTTTGTAAGTTTAGGGACTGATGACCCCGTAGTTAAATCTCATAAGCTCAACGAAAAAAAAAATTATATTAAACCACGAAGACAAAGTTAGAGATATTAGAAGCCTTTTGGATGCTTGCCTGTAGTCTTATTTCACTCGGACTATGCGCCTGGAATAGGAAAAGGTGGCTGTTACAGTGGTATATGAGTACCCTCCACCACATCCCGAATGCGGATATGAATGCAGATGTAGAGAAGGGGAATAATAGCCGACCGGCGGTGATCGGGTCTAGGAAGAGTTCAAAAATGTTCAAATTGTTTGTAGAGGTTATGGAAATTAACTACGGGGTCATCTGTCTCTAAACTTACAAACTACTTACGAACTACCTTATACTAAAGACGGCACAAACATCCATGCCCAAGGGGGGATTCGAACCCCCGTCGGCGAACTGCCGCGCGCACCGGAACACGGCACTCCAGTACGCACGGCTAATCCGCCGCGGCTAGAAAGAGTTCCTGTAAGGTGGATGAGCTCTGCGTTTCAAAAGTGACGCACGTAAAAGCGCTGACAGAACGTCCTTTGTCGCGTAGTTGAGTACTCTCACAACATGTTGTGCCTTCTGACCGACGCTGTCTCCCCCACTCTTGCCAACAACTCAGAGAGGATGAGTGTAGTCCGGCGCGGACGTAAACCTTGCAGTATGGAGAGGCATAAACAACGCTTCCGCCGCGGCTCAGGTGGCGCGGGATGAAGAAGTGTCGGACACGTGGTGCGGATACCCCGCCAAATGGAGTTATATACGGACACTCGTATGGAGCACTTAGCGCTTCCCGGCGACGGCGTCGCCTTTATCACGTGCAATCGCGCCTCCCCCAGCCATAAGCAGTAAATCGCCGGTCTCCGTCCTGTCTGGCTAAACCGTGAGGCACGGCGTCGCGAGATTAAGCGTCAGGCTCCCCTCACAACAACTGGCCCCGTCAGCGCAAGGTGCGTCCCCGTAAAACAGACGGGCCTCCCACAATCTGCTCAGCGCGGGGGAGCGCAAACTGCCCCAATCTGCAGTGTAGCGCGTACCGGGAACGGCGGCCAGACCTCGCCAGATGCCTCAATGCTCCAGCGAGAATAACAATTCTGAACTGGCTGGTATTATATCGCAAGACACAAAGGCAATTCTGTTGCATACACAACGGCTTTGGGTATAAACTTTGGGCCTTGTGTGATACTGATGGATATTGTTACAATTTCTTACTGCATTGTGGGAAGGACAAGAATAGTGACTATTCAAATCTACCACTAGGTTACAAGGTAGTTTTGAAAATGTTGTTGTCCATTATTGATAAGCCGAACAGTTACAAAGATTTTTTTTAAATTACCTTACGAGTCATGACTTGGTCGTCCACCTGAAGGAACTGGGATTTCGTGCAAGTGGAACTATTAGAGAAAACAGTGATCCGCCCTGAAGCTTTATATGCAGCAGAAACACTCAACCCACAACGAAACACAGCTTGCCCTTTATTCACATGAAGTGTTAAGTGCCATCGACAAGGGATCTCAAATCGATTCCATATTTCTGGATTTCCGGAAGGCTTTTGATACTGTACCCCACAAGCGGCTTCTAATGAAATTGCGTGCTTATGGAATATCTTCCCAATTGTGCGATTGGATTCACGATTTCCTATCAGAAAGGACACAGTTCGTTGTAATTGACAGTAAGTCATCAAGTAAAACAGAAGTGATATCTGGCGTTCCACAGGGAAGCGTTATAGGTCCCCTACTCTTCCTCGTGTTTATAAACGGTTTAGGAGACAATCTGAATTGCTCCCTTAGACTGTTCGCGGATGATGCTGTCGTTTATCGGTTAGTGAAGTCAACAGAGGATCAAAAGCAACTGCAAAGCGATTTAGACAAAATTTCTACTTGGTGCGAAAATTGGCAATTGACTCTAAATAAAGAAAAGTGTGAAGTAATACACATGACCACTAAAAGAAATCCACTGAACTTCAATTACGCGATAAATCAGTCAAACCTTAAGGTCGTAAATTCTACCAAATACCTAGGAGTTACAATTACGAACAACTTTGACTGGAGAGAACACATAGAAAATATTGTAGGGAAGGCGAATCAAAGATTACGTTTCATTGGCAGAACGCTTCGAAGATGCATCAGCTCCACCAAAGAGACTGCCTACATCACACTTGTGCGTCCTCTCCTGAAGTACTGTTGGCCCTTGTGGGACCCTCACCAGGTGGGACTGACGGAATATATTGAGAAGGTTCAGAGAAGGGCAGCTCGTTTTGTTTTATCACGTTACGGGGGGGGGGGGGGGGAAGCGTCACGGAAATGTTGCACGAATTGGGGTGGAAATCATTAAAAGAAAGCGTTATTCATTGCGGCGTGATCTGTTTACGAAGTTTCAATCACCGACTTGTACTTATGAATGTGAAAATATTTTGCTAGAACCCACCTACTTAGGGAGACATGACCATCCCAATAAAATAAGAGAAATCAGATCGAAAACGGAACGATTTAGGTGTTCTTTCTTCCCGCGCGCTATTAGAGAATGGAACGTTAGAGAAAAGTTATGAAAGTGGTTAATGAGCCCTCTGCCAGGCACTTAAATGTGATTTGCAGAGTATCAATGTAGATGTAGATGAATAAGAACTGGAGTGATCAAGAGGCTAGAACTGGTGGAACGGAAGATTCTCAGGAGAATATTAGGACCTCGAAGAACAGAAGACGGTCAGTTTAGAAATAGATCCAACCAAAATAGAAAAAAATATCCGATATCATTAAGAAAAGAAGGTGCGAGTTCTTTGGACACATTTCTAGAATGGACCAGTGGAGGTTAACACAGCAACTTTCACAATTCTTGTTGTACAAGAAAAGCAAAATACGGTGGATCCAAGAAGTACAAAGGGATCTGGAAGAAATGGGAATACGGGGTCAAGAAATACACAACAGGGTGATATTCAAATAAAAAATTCAGGCATTTGCAGGATTTGAGAACAGAACTAGACCAAGGACGCAATCATCGTGGACCAAACAGAAGAGTGAAGAAAGATGCAAAGTATGAGAATGAAAGAATACTGGAAGAAGAGGAAGAACAAAAGAAAGGAAGCTGATGTGAATTAACGTGGTCCAAAGATGGCCGAAACGAAAGAAAAGAGAAAAAGAAGAGAAAACAGACCAAGGCAGTGCCCCCTATCACCAGTTAATGTTATGAAAAAGAAAGAAAGGGGATATTATGAGTTCAGATTTGACAGTGAGATGGAAGTCTTGATCATAAAATGAAATGACATCAAGTGTGTTACACTAGCAACTAATTTCGACATTGTGCTTCCGAATGTCAAAGTCCATTGGTGGAATTCATCCCAAAAAGAAAAAGTCAGTGTCCCACAACAACATGCGTTGAATACTTGGGAGGCGTCGATCTTCATGATTGGCTAACAGAAAAATATACCATTGCAGTGCGTGGTAAAAAGTGGTACTGATGTCTATTTACAAAGATGGTAGATATGACTGTTGTGAATGCATATTTAGCTTTCAAGAGATGCAATGAAGGAACGTCTCTTTCAGTGAAAGAATTCAGAACACAAATTGCAAGAACATACCTGAACAAAGGTATTGAAATTAGATCAGCCAAGGGAAAAACCACTAAAATTCATCTCACCCACCAGCGCAACTGTCTAGAAAGCAGGAGACCCGGGTTCGAAACCCGGCTGGGTTCATATTTTCAGCTTTGCCCATTCGCAGTTGAAGTCATATATTCTGTGAATATGAAAACAATAACAGCTGCAGGATCAGAAGTGACGTCTCTTTTTTCGGGTTTGGTCCCTTTCAAACCCCAACCCAACCAACCCAATCTTGTTTCGGAATAGACGCCACACACACACAATATATAATGCCAGTGACAGGCAATGATCCTTTTGTTAGTAGGGAGGGTTGGACAAGTTTGGAGCCCTTACTCTTACGGGAATTACTACGTAGTGACTACGAGTTTGAGTACTGTCGGCAGGGTAGAGCTGGAAGTTTGTATCTGACGGGAGGCGTGCTTAGGTAGTCCTTGCAGGTGCGGTGATCACTGTGTCCCCAGTGGTGTAGGGGGTCAGTTGCAACTGCCTAGAAAGCAGGAGACCCGGGTTCCAGGTGGGGTAAACATTTTCAGCTTTGCCCATTCGCAGTTGAAGTCATACGAGGGTCGTCCACAAAGTAAGTTCCGTTTCTATTTCTATCCGCGGCAGCGCTAAGATCGCAGTTCTGAGCATACGCGGCAGTTACTCTGATTCTAGGAGAAGACATGTACGCCATTTTCAGATCACTGCTGCCCTCGTGTTCTTTGTACTTCTTCTTTGTAATATCATCCGTAATTGAAAATTCCGCCGCGTGTGAAATCAGATGTGTGATTCGTTTTCTAAATGCAAAGAAAGTTAAAACGAAGGAAATTCATCGGCAAGGTTTACGGACCTAATGCTATGAGTGATACAGTAGTTAGAAGATGGGTCAGACTGTTCAATGAAGGATGTGATGAAGTGCACGATGAAGAACAACGTGGACGCTCGCCTGTGGTTTATCAAAAGCTGTTTTTTTCCACGATAATGCCCGACCTCACACGGCGAATGTGACCAAACTACTCTTACGGGAACTTCACTGGGACGTGTTTGATCATCCTCAGTACAGCCCGGACTTCGCTCCTAGCGACTTTCATTTCTTCTTACACCTAAAATCTGTCCTTGGTGGTCAACACTTCAGCGATAATGACGAGGTGACAGAACATGATATAACATAATGAATGAAACTTTCACTCTGCAGCGTAGTGTGTGCTGATATGAAACTTCCTGGCAGATTAAAATTCTGTGCCGGAACCGGGACTCGAACCTGGGACCTTTGCCTTTCGTGGGCAAGTGCACTACCGACTGTGCTATCCCGACACGACTCACGATGCCGCCCCACAACTTTACTTCTGCCAGTACGTCTACTGCAGAGTGAAAGTTTCATTCTCGAAACATCCCTTAGGCTGTGGCTAAGCCATGTCTCTACCAAATCCTTTCTTCCAGGAGTGCTAGTCTTGCATGGTTCGCAGGAGAGCTTCAGTGAAGTTTGGAAAGTAGGAGGCGAGGTACTGGCAGAAGTAAAGTTGTGGGGCGGCATCGTGAGTCGTGTCCGGATAGCACAGTCGGTAGTGCGTTTGCCCGCGAAAGGCGAAGGTCCCAGGTTCGAGTCCCGGTTCCGGCACACAATTTTAATCTGCCAGGAAGTTTCATGATATCACATGTTTGAATACATATGCGGCAACCTTCTATGAAGAGGCATACAGAAACTTGTGAACGCTATTACAATGTCTACAAAATTTTGGAAGCTATGTAGATAAGTAGTTTAACAGGTGTAGATTTTTGTACAATTAATATTCTTTCTGTATGTGTACACGTTTGTTTTATATAACCAAACGTAACTTACTTTGTGGACATACCTCGTATATTCTGTGAATATGAAAACATTGCTTCCTCACTGCAGTTTCGCCTTGAAAGTGGCAGGGTGGTCTCCTGCCGAAATATCGGCAAGTCGTCGATTTTGATACCTGGCTGCATACTCGTTAAGTTTTTCGAAATCCTGTAATTCTTCCTAAAATTTATTGAGGTAAGCCGTGTCATCGTATAATCACCGATACGTTTCAAATTTTCGTCTATACTTTTTCCTCTTGCTCTATTGATTATACTGCACAGTTAGTGATTCCATTTGCAGATTATTTCCTACGTACGCGGACGCCATACGGCCGGAGACGGTCTTGCCGCAACTCCTAGAGCAGTCGTAAAATGGATCAGCGGGGGGAATATTAAATGCAGCCGCGTCTGGATGCTGTAGGTGGGGGGGGGGAGGGGAGGGGGGAGGGGAGAGGTGAGGAGAGGGAGTTGGGAGGGACAAAGCGGAGGCGAAGGCAGGTCGTAAACGCGCGCGGCGGGCAGCCCGCCAGCCGCCTGAGTCAGCAGCTGACGGCGCTGCACCTGCGCTGACCGAACCCCCACCAATGGCCGGACGTAGCGCAGTCTCACCAGGGCACCTTTCATTGTATTTCACACCAGCACAAACATGCCAGTAGGCTGGCAGCAGCGTGAAGTGCTCTTCATCTACGTCTACATACATACTCCGCAATTCACCGTAAGGTGCGTGGCGGAAGGTACACTGTACCACTACTAGGCATTTCCTTTCCTATTCCACTCCCAAATAGAACGAGGAAAAAAAGAATGCCTACATGCGTGTTGGGTTGGGTTGTTTGGTTGGGATAGGGGGACTAAACCACTGAGGTTATGAGGCCCCTCGGTGGGGAGGGGAAGCAGTGAGGATAGGAAAGGACGGGAAGGGAAAAGGAAATGCAGTCCGGGAAGTAAAGAAGGAAGGAAGACCGCATTAGCTCGGGGCTCCGTGCTCGCCTCGCACGTACTCACGAAAGAACCGTCAGCGCCCTGGGCGGAGGGGGGAGGTCTATATGCCACAGTACGAGCCCTAATTTCTCTCGGTCTAAAGCACCTCGCTGCGGAGCGTTCGGTTGCTCGCCGTGGAGGTTCGAGTCCTCCCTGGGGCATGGGTGTGTGCGTTTGTCCGTATGTTAGTTTAACTAGTTTAAGTAGTTTGAAAGCTACTGTGAGATTACCGCCCAGTAGAAATATTGGTAATTAATAGCATTTGATAACTAAACAGTATGAAGTTCACTGCAAACATTGACCATGCCAATGCACTAAATGTTACACAATTTTAATCTTATTAATTATGGTAGCAATGTATGTACGCAGTTGGGTGACGACATTTATAGTTAGGTAGGCCATAGGTAGAAATTCTCTACGTTGAGATTTGCTGTGTGCTTGTAGCTGACGGGAGGCCAGCGAGCAGGCCTACGTTGGTGGCTTGTTCCAGCTTAGGATTTTCCAGGTTCGTTTCCGGTCAGGGGAGAGAGGGACAATGGCGAGTGCCAGGCGCAGTGCAGTGCACAGCGTGAAATAAAATATTCTAATACTACTGGCATTTGAAGTAGTACGATGCAGTTAGGAACCTTTAAGGCCCACATTACAAAATAGCCTGTTGATAAATAAACTATACATTAGCTGATATAGTCACATCTGGCGTAATATGTTTAATTGACAATGAAAAATAATAAATTACCAATGACTACAAGACAGTTATACAACTAGCATGGCAATGTTTGTTTATAAAAATAATATATTAACTATTTCTCATTTTATTTTCAATTAGTCTTGTGTATTTTATCTTGAAATATTCAGTTAAATCTCTTATCTGTGATATAAGAAATTGCACGATCATAATAAATAGTACAAAGGATGTTTATACTAATATAAAAACGTAAGAAGATTTTCTTTAATGTGTAGTGTAATTATTTTGATTTTAAGTAAATTTTAGAAATGTATTGGCTGAGCGCTGTATGTTGGCAAATCGCTTAGAACAGCTCACATGCAGAAGTTGATGACGTAGGGAAAAAAACCCTGCAGTTAGGCCTTTGGCGCGCGCGCGCGTGCGTGCGTCCCAGCAAGTGAGGAGTCGGGAGCGAGTGGTGTAGCTGGCCGGGTGGCGTCGCTCTGGACAGTCGGCATGTGGATCTCCAGATGAATACTATAGATTTTTGTGTGGCAATTGCCAAGTGTGGTTGCTCGTCGTAGACTGCACCAAGTTGTATCGAGTGCTACTGTGCGTTGTGAATATTTAGCCGGTGGAACAAGGTGTGCATCGCGCTGAATTAAAGTGACTGTGTTTTATTAATGTAACACGTGTCGTTGCATAGGCATGAACATAAACGGTGTTTGTGACAGGCACATGGTGTGAAAACAATTTGCGACAAATATTCATTTTGTCTGGGGGCTCACGAGCTATAACTTTATTTGATAAATGTGTCGACATACAGACGTATCAGCCACAGGTTTCTAATATTGTGAAATAAACAACGTAAAGTGAACTTTCACGTGTTTTCAAAAATAGTAGTTAGTACACCCTTTTCTCTCATGAACTTGATTTTATTATGAATTTGTTTTGTTAATCATATGCAGGAAAGGAAAGCTGCAAACGTGTGATATCATCCCCTAGAAAACTAATCAAAAATTAGCAATCACAGTTCCAGTGTTTCTGCATGTTTAGGAATTTGGTTCGCAGTTGGTGGTTGTGAGTTTTAAAAATTAAATTTTCCTTATTTAAACTCTCGCCCCGATCTTCACCCTGGCAATACTCCGCAGTCCACCATAAGGTGCGTGGCGGAGGGTGCACTGTACCACTACTAGGCATTTCCTTTCCTATTCCACTCCCAAATAGAACGAACAAAAAAAGAATACCTATATGCGTGTTGGGTTGGGTTGTTTGGTTGGGATAGGGGGACTAAACTACTGAGGTTATGAGGCCCCCGGTGGGGAGGGGAAGCAGTGAGGATAGGAAAGGAGGGGAGAGGAAAAGGAAATGCAGTCCGGGAAGTAAAGAAGGAAAGAAGACTGCATTAGCTCGGGGCCCCGTGCTCGCCATGCACGTACTCACGAAAGAATCGTCAGCCCCTGGGCGGTAGGGGGGTCTATATGCCTCAGTACGAGCCCTAATTTCTCTCGGTCTAAAGCACCTCGCTGCGGAGCGCGCGGTTGCTCGCCGTGGAGATTCGAGTCCTCCCTGGTGTGTGTGTGTGTGTGTGTGTGTGTGTGTGTGTGTGTGTGTGTGTTGTCCTTAGGTTAGTTTACCTAGGCTTAAGTAGTTTGTAAGCTACAGACTGATGACCACGCAGTTTGGTCCGATAGATTTACAGACATTTGAACTAATTTCTCTTATCTTGTTCAAATGTTTGTAGAGCTTATGGGACTTAACTATGGGGTCATCAGTCCCTAAGCTTACAAACTACTTATGAACTAGCTAAGACTAAGGACGGCACAAATATCCATGCCCGAGAGGGGATTCGAACCCCCAACCGTAGTGGCCGTGCAGGCCGTGACTGGAGTGCCTCAGTCCCCTCGGCCACTGCGGTCGGCTCTTATCTTGTCTTTGTGGCCACTACGCGAAATGTAAGTAAGCGGCAGGAGCATCGTACTACACTCAGCTTCAAATTTCGGCCCTCTAAATTTCCTTAATTCTCGAGAAGAACGTCGTGTTTCCTCCAGCGATCCCCATTTGAGTTCCCGGAGCATTTCCGTGACACTCACACATTGGTCGAACCCACCAGTAACAAATCTAGCTGCTCGCCTCAGAAATGCTTCTAAAAAAAAGGTAAAGCAGTCAACAATCCGAAGATTGGTTTGAACAGCACAGTGCTTTACTAGGCATGGTCCTTTTTGGAGGTGGTATGCCGTTGCCTTCCTCCGACCTTCTAACTGACGTACCCAGCCAGACCTACAGTTTAACGTAGGTTCCGAATCACGGTGCTACCCCGCATTTTTCACATTAGCAACACTGCCAGAGGTGAAAGAAGTGGAAAGTAACAGATAAAAATCCCAGGACCTGGCGGGGATCGAACCCGCGACCTTTAGATTTATAGTCTGACACTCTACCACTTTGCTACGGGGCCGCACTTATGTCTTCCTTTAAACTGATCTGCCGGGGGGTCGCAAACACATGAGCAATACTCAAGACATGGTCGTACAAGCATTTTATACGCGGTCTCCGTTACAGATGAAATACGTCTTCCCAAAATTCTCCCAATAAACCTAAGTGGACCGTCCCCCTTAATCACTAATGTCCTTACATATTCATTCCACTTCCTATAGCTCTGCAGTGTTATTCCTAGATATTTGAACGACGCGACTACATTCTGAAGCTCACTGCTAAGGCGGTATTCGAATATCATGGGATTGTTTTTCCTACTCACGCCCATCACCTTCCATTTTTCTACATTGAGAGCTAGCTGCCATTCTTCTCATCAACTAGAAATTTTGTCTAAGTCAACCTTTATGCTATTGCAGTCAGTTAAGGAGGACACCCTCCCATACACTACAGCATCATCAGCAAATAGAAAATAATAGCGGTCCTCTCACACTCCCCTGGGGCACGCTTGACAATACACTCGCTGATACAGTCATCCAAGCTATCAGATACGAATACACTGATAGTATAAAAACTATTGATATATAACTTTTGATATATAACAAAGCCAAATACAACGTGGTAAGCCCACCAAATATTTTACAAGTCTTTCATATATAAATCAAGAAGGACATGCAAGAAAACACCAAAATTTCACATAAGGTATATTTACCAAACAAACGTCTTTTATATAGCTAGAGCCTATCAATTCAGCTATTAACAGCACATCTTATACCGGCCCAAAATTTTAACATGAGCTGATATTGATAAAATACTATAAAGAGCACTGATGTATGAGAGACGTAGTCTACCCTGCAGGCCTCAAAGAAAGAGTAAACAGAAATATTATTCAAAGGAACTGTCGGGATAAAAGGTTTAACTTTGTTTATCAAGCATCCATTATTTGTCAACATGTTAAATTCAAAGCGTATCAAATAGCGTTATTGCTACACTCTTTGATTGCTTTCCGTCAACGAAAATGGTTGTGAGAAGTAGAGGCTATCTGGATTCCTAATGTTATAAATGCTACAATAATTTTCAAATTGTATTGTTCCTATTGCTTCATAAAAAATTTCACAACACAGTAATTTCTTCACTGTCATCCAGTGAAGTTCAAGGAATAACACAAAATACTAAACTTAAGTTACGTTTCTGTGCAATAAATTGTTTGTGTGCATGGGGAGAACTGCCCCTATGCAAAGTACACTAATTATAACATGGTATCATCACGAAAATTTGCCCTACAAATAGTGCTAAAACTCAATTGTTTGAAAAGATGTGTGATATGAATTTTCCAATTCGGATTCTAATAAAGAATTACTGCAAGGAACTTTGGTTATTATTTAACATTCTAATTTAATTTTCCCCTGTGCATTGTGTTATCTGTGATGATTTTCCTGCGTGTAAGTCTAATTAATAGAATATATGACATCAACTGCGATTGGGCAAAGCTGAAAATGTGTACCCAGCCGGGATTCGAACCCGGGTCTCCTGCTTTCTAGGCAGTTGCGCTGACCGCTACACCACTGGGGACACAGTGATCACAGGAATTAGTTCATAACTACGAGTTTGAGTACTGTGGGCAGGGCGAAGCTGGGAATTTGTATCTGACGGGAGGCGTGCTTAGGTAGTCCTTGCAGGTGCGGTGATCACTGTGTCCCCAGTGGTGTAGGGGTCAGCGCAACTGCTTAGAAAGCAGGAGACCCGGGTTCGAATCCCGGCTGGGTACACATTTTCAGCTTTGCCCAATCGCAGTTGATGTCATATATTCTATGAATGTTGAATAATAACAACTGCAGGATCAGAAGTGACGTCTGTTCTCTCGGAACAGACGCCACATGTATATGTGTAAGTCTAAGCCTAGCATGTGCGCCCCTACTAATTCAATGATGGCATTCTGCTACATCACTTCCTCACACAATATTAGACTGCATCATTGACTCACAGCGGCCTCAAAGAGCTTTCCTTCCCTCCCACCCCCTCCATCGTAGGTTATTAATGCCGGCCGGTGTGCATGTTCATTATCGCGTTTGTACGTCTAATCGATGGCACTATAATTACTTCTCGACCTTTGAAGGTAGGACCAGCGGGATATTGATCACGGCTTTTTTAGGAAACAGGGACAACGTTTACTCAAACTGTCTGGGGAAATGAAAATAGAAGTTATGATATTTATAAGACCGAAAATACTACCGCCTAATAATGCATTTGTATAAGGGTTTACCGAATTATGAAGATAAAATATTTCTATGAAGTCGTGAAAAGGATGATAGCTCTAATATTATCATTGTTAAAACATCGAAACGTTTCGTAAAGAAAGTTTAGAAACGTCTAATTTACAATGCAATATGTGATCCATTAGAGTATACTATATCAGTCTACTATATAAACATAGCAATTGATAACTGTAGGTTTTCAGGTTACCCTCAAAGTATGCGTAGCCTCAGAGCGGCCATATTCTCGTAGTTCAGGGCTAAGGTGGTGCGTTACGTCTCGCGACAGTGAAGTTGTTTGTTTGTTCAATTGTTTGTATATCTATCGGATCAAACTGCGTGGTCATCAGTCCGTAGCTTACAAACTGCTTAAACTAAAGTAAACTAACCTAAGGACAAACACACACACCCATGAACCTCCAACGGCGAGCAATCGCGCTCTTCGCAGCGAGGCGCCTTAAAACGCTCGGCTACTCCACCGCGGCACAGTGAAATTAGTGGTCACTCTACTGCAATGAAAATCTATATGACCAGGCGTCATTCAATTGGGTCACAAAATAGAACCTGAAAAAAAGCTAGATGGTAAAAATATGGATACCATGTCGAGAAGAGGAAACATCGTATATAGCCAAAACCTGAGAACTACGGATGATTCACAAACCTGGCGCAGAAAGTTGTCTAAACGCCATTCCGCATGGGTCTAGGAGGGAATATACCCCCTGCTTAACGAAATCGTGTTTAAACTGATCTGCTGCGGGTCCCGAACACTTGAGCAATACTCAAGACGTGGTCGTACAAGCGTTTTATACGCGGTCTCCTTTACAGGTGAAGTACATCTTACCAAAATTCTCCCAATAAACCGAAGTCGGCTGTCCGCCTTACTCACAACTGTCCTTACATGTTCGTTCCATTTCATATCGCACTGCAGTGTTACGCCTAGATATTTGAACGACGCGACAGCATCAAGAAGCTCACTACTAATGGTGTATTCGAACATTATGGGATTTTTTTTACTACTCATGCGCATCACCTTACATTTTTCTACATTGAGAGCTAGCTGACATTCTTCGCACCAACTAGAAATTTTGTCTAAGTCATCCTGTATGCTATTAATCCCATACACCACAGCATCATCAGCAAACAGCCGCAAATTACAAGTTACTCTGTCCATCAGATCATTTATATAGATAGAAAATAATAGCGGTCCTATCAAACTCTCCTGGGGCACGCCTGACGATATACTCGTCTCTGATGAACACTTGCAGTCGAGAACAACGTACTGTGTTCTATTACTTAGGAAGTCTTCCAGCAAATCACAAATCTGTGAACCTATTGAATAAGCTCGTATCTTCGTTAGCAGTCTGCAGTGTGGCACCGCGTCAAACACCTTTTTGATGTCGGGAAAAACACAATCCGCCTGTTACCTTCATCCACTGCTCGCAGCAAGTTGTCATGTGAGAAAAGGGCAAGCTGAATTTCACATGAACGATGTTTCCTAAGCCCGTGCTGATTCATGGAAAGAAGCTTTTCCGTTTCATGGAAATTTACTATATTCGAATTGAGAATATGCTTCAAAATTCTACATGAAACCGATGTCAACGATATTGGCCTGTAATTGTATGGGTCAGTTCTCTTTCCTTTCTTATACACGGGAGTCACCTGCGCTATTTTCCAATCACTAGGAACTTTGCGCTGAATTAAAGATTCGCTATAAATACAAGCTAAGTAGGGGGCCAATGCCGCAGAATACTCTTTGTAAAACCGAACTGGTATTCCATCCGGACCAGCAGACTTTTTCGTATTTAGCTCTCTCAGCTGCTTCTCTATACCGGAAATACCTATTGCTATGTCCCCCATTTCGGAATTAGTACGTTGATCAAATGATGGTATATTTGTGCGGTCCTCCTGCGTGAAAGATTTCTTAAAGGTTAAATTTAGAACTTCAGCTTTCCGTTTGCTTTCTTCTATTACTGCCCCGGACTGTGACTAGTGACTGGACAGTGGGCTTTGACCTGCTTATCGATTTTACATAGGACCAGAATTTTTTCGGGTTCTCGGAAAGATCTTTTGCTAAGGTATGGCTGTGATAATTATTGTATGCTTCACGCATCAATCTTTTTATAGACGCACGAATCTCTAGTAACTTTTGCCTGTCATCATTTGCGTGTTCTTTTTTGAATCGAGAGTGCAACAGCCTTTGCTTTCTCAGCAGCTTTCTAACATTATTATTATACCACGGTGGATCTTTTCCATCCTTAATCATCTTTACTGGCACATAGTTCTCTAACCCTTCATTAACAATGCACTTAAATTTAGTCCACAATTCCTCTACATCCATAGTCCCAGAATTAAACGATACCCATTCATTTTCTAAGTGCGATCGTAACATTTGCTTGTCGGCTTCTTCCAACAAAAACACGCTCCTAGCCTTCTTGACTGGTTTATGAACTTTGGTCACCATCGACGCTATGACGATATCATGATCAGTAATTCCTGTCTCTACACAGACATCGTTAATAAGGTCAGGCCTGTTTGTGGCTATAAGGTCTAGAATATTTCCATTGCGCGTGGGTTGCCGGTTTAACTGCTCAAGACAGTTTTCGGAGAATGTGTCCAAAAGTAGCTCGCAAGACTGCTTGACTGGCGGAAGTAAAGTTGTGAGGCGACATCGTGAGTCGTGTCGGGATAGCACAGTGGGTAGTGCGCTTGCCCGCGAAAGGCAAAGGTCCCAGGTTCGAGTCCCGGTTCCGGCACACAATTTTAATCTGCCAGGAAGTTTCATATCAGCAAACACTCCGCTGCAGAATGAAAGTTTCATTCCGTATAATGGTGGTTCGATGAACCCTCTGCCAGGCACTTGAATGTGATTTGCTGAGTATCCCATGTAGATGTAGATTTAGATGGGCAAAGAGAAGAGTAGATGGGAAGGGTGGAGGGAGAGACTAAGAGATATAAGGGAAGCTGAGAGTGTAGAATGTTTATCTAATTCACATACACAGAGCATTAAGAATTTGCACATTTTAGAAATATGTGATGGCATGATTTTACCCTCTCCATTTAATCTGCAACACGCCGCAGCAACACGTGACAGGGCACAGCTGGTAATAAATAAATGGGCGAGGTGTAAGACATCAGGCTGTGCTCTTCCACAGCAGCCGCTATTGGTGCCGGCACTTCGTCTCAGCCGGGAACGAGGTGTCCCGCAAATGACTCCTTCCGGCTGTCGCGCGACACCTCTCCGCGATATATATCCCGGCCGGTAAGGAACGGCGCGACCAATCAGCGGAGATAGCGCCTCCTGGCGCCCGGCCAGCCGCGACACCGACACCGGCCGGATTTATATAATGACTGCGGCAATCACTGCTCCCGATAAAGGCCCGATATTTATGTGCCGCCGGCTTTGTGCGGCTGGCAATGAAGTTTTATCGCCCGCGCCGCGCCGACGCCGCGCCCAAAAGGCATTCAGCGGCCGAGTAATCCGCGAGAAACGCGCCCGTATCCAGTGGCCGTAAT
This sequence comes from Locusta migratoria, assembly GCA_026315105.1. NCBI lineage: Eukaryota > Metazoa > Arthropoda > Insecta > Orthoptera > Acrididae > Locusta > Locusta migratoria. Next base: position 871,657,805 of record CM048744.1, read on the forward strand.
TAGAGAAGAAACACGCGCACAATGCCGCCATTGTTAAACAAGACGTATTATTCCCCGCAGCGCGCAGTTTTAATCAGAGCGCTTTGCGGCTCCGGCTCTTCATTATCGCACGTTTCGGCCCGGCGCGGCGCCTAGCTCTCCTCTTCAGCAGGCACAAGCCCCGCGGTCTGATGAAGCGCAGCCTCTGCTCCTGCGAGTTATACCCGCCCGCGCTGCGCGCTCCCGTCGGCATTGGCGTTGCCGCGTTATTCGCAGTATCGGATTGCGGACGGCAAACAAAGACCCGTCGACATTGTTCCCACTATAATCTGCCGACGTATCGGCGCGGCTGCTTCCGACAGACAATACTTGTGCGTGTACAGACGTAAGCAATCGCCGCGCTCCTTTACAATATATAGAAGTAAACCGTACAGATATACCTGCCGCAATTGTTCGTTCGTGCATCGTTTTCAAAAATAAGGCCAACGCCAGATTAACTACAACGACGTGCAATCGAAACGGCTGAGCATATCTCCTACTGATTCTGTGTAGTTTAGTATGTCTATGTTCGCGTATTGCTCGCAGAGAAAGTATGTTCTGGGAAACCTTCGCCGCCGGTGGAGTAGCCGAGCGGTCTAAAGCGTCTCGCTGCGAAGCGCGCGGTTGCTCGTCGTGGAGGTTCGAGTCCGCCCCGGGGCATGGGTGTGTGTCTTGTCCTTAGGTTAGTTTACATAGGTTTAAGTAGTTCGTAAGCTACGGACTGATGACCACGCAGTTTGGTCCAATAGATTTATAGACTTTTTTTTAACCTTTTTCCCGGCTGACTTACAAGAAGACCACTTGGGTATCAGATTTTAATTTTCTCTAAATTTACGGTCCATGAAGTTTAGAAGTTACATAATAATCAACCAAAACCATTTGACGCAGCTCTCAAAAACTCTCGAGAAAATTGACTTTCAAGTTTTGCTAGTAAACGTAAGTACAAATAATTAAATCAGTTGCATCAGTAGCTCAGGTGGTAGCATTATAACTGTGAAACCATAGGTTCGATGGTTCGAGTCCTGCCATGTCAGTTCTTTTTTTTTTCATGGCTTCGAATACTTACACAATTTAAATATTTAATGTCTTTTTTTTTTTTACGAAAAACGCACTTTTTTATTATTCGTAATTTTATATATTTTTATAAAAGGTCGTTAATAATGATGGTTTCAGTCAAAAAAACATAATGTGAATTTTATCCATTATGGATGTTGAAGAATTCCGTGACTGTTCCTTATAGGTTGTGGAAATAAAATCCGCTACCAGTCACAATCATTGGTGGTTTATTAAAACACTACCGGTTTCGGGCTTGTGCCCATCTTCAGGTGTTTACAATCAGAGTTCTTGACTGTTTAAAGAAAACGTAAATTACATTGTGCTTATCATACAGATATACATACACAAATATCATATAGATATACATATATATAAAACAAGTATGGTATGTGGTGGAGTGATTTGTGTTAAGGTTATAAGTGTACTCACATATAAGTAGGGTATCCAGTTCGTGTTCGTACATTTCTCATGGATATCGGTTGAAAATAATGCAGTAACAGCAACATAACAAACCTCGCTTTTGGGATTTGTAACATCTGATATATCTCTGTATGTGGCATCTCTGTACTTCTGTGTGTGCAATATCTCTGTATATCTTGAGCTAAGTTCTTTGACCATAACATATGCCTGAATGAAAACATTACGAGTTGTGAGTGACTACTGATCAACAGTTATAAAGTGTACTGTGTATTGTGCAAACCCTTGACATATATTACTCCGTGTTTTTTTTTTTCAGTATTGGCTTCACTGTTAGTTAACGACGGAAGTCTTTGATTGTTCACTTTGTGAAGAACTATGACGCTCTTTTTGAAAAGTCATCTCCATAGTTACTAATGGCTTTCCATGCAGCTAACCTACTCAACCATCGTTTTAGGTGACGATAAGGTCTTCATCTCGTCTACATACAAATAAACAAAAACTGGCACAACACGAACCACAGAGTCCATTATTGTGAGCGCATAACGCTAACACCTGAGCTACACCGACAGATCTGCATCTCATTTAATTATTGGTACTTACGTGTCATTGCAAAGTTTCAAACTGGATTTCCTCGAGAATTTTTGAGAGTTGTCTCGAATGGCTTTCGCTGAATGTTATTTACGTACCAAAAATATATTTAAAAAATCTGAAATCCGATACCCATGTGGCCTTCTTATAAAAAACACACGGTTTAAGTTCGATAAGGAATGTATCCGGTTAAGAAATGGAGCATACCACAGCTGGGATCGATATGTTTCATTCTCAACTTTTCCCTTATGTTGGGGTGGATGTTTTACAATCTACGTTCCATACCGCTACACAGAATCAGAATTACATATGTATACACACTAATAAGAGAACAAGAACAATGGACACGGTTAACGGCATTAACAGACAGTATCTAAAAAACGAAATACGAGCGACTGCAGGCAAACACGACAAAGCAGATATACTTATATGCAACGTAACGGGCACGCGGGAATAGCAGCGCGATCTAATGCTCCTTGCGGCGGACTGCGCGGCTGTTGCCCATCGTAGGTATTTGTCCTCCATCGGGCATGGTGTGTGTGTGTGTGTGTGTGTGTGTGTGTGTGTGTGTGTGTGTGTTGTCCTACCAATCGATCCCTTCTTTTAGTCAAGGTACGCCAGAAATTCCTTTTCTCCCCAATTCTGTTCAGTACCTTCTCATTAGTCACGCGATCCACACACCTAATCTTCAGCATTCTCCTGTAGCACCTCATTTGGAAAGCCCCTATCCTCTTCCTGTCCGCAATGTTTATCGTCCATGTTTCACTCCCATACAAGGCAATACTCCACACAAATGCCTTCAGAAAGGACTACCTTACGCTTAAATTAACATTCGATGTTAACAAATTTCAAAAATTTTCTTCCCACTGCCATTCTGCATTTTACATCCTCTGTACTTCTAAAATCATCAACGAATATCTACAATGTAGTTAAAACAGCTTTTTACCTCAGTTCTCATACATTATTCTCTAGCTAGCGATCAAATACCGTTGAAAATAATTTTCTCATCTAATAATTCAGACTCTGTCACTGTAAAAATAATTTTCATTAAAAAAAATTTGTATATTTACGTACGTGTTTATGCTTAGTGTGGGCTTTTCCCTATAAAAATTTAACACCTTTCTACTCGTAGTTATTTCATCTGTTATGTAGGAGAACACTTGCAGTAATGAGAATGCTAGAGTGTGGTAAAACTTTTCGGTGTGATGAGAACACAAAGCAAACAACAGAACAAATTTTAAAAGTGCGAAAGCATTCCTATAATATAAGGGAACTGAACCTGAATATTTTAAGTTCCGATGTTAGCAGAGGCCACAACAGTTCCATCTGCGCATGCGCATTATGCAGCACACACTGAAATTTAGACCTTCACACGCGACATAATCTATCAATCATTGACATCATAGGCGAACTAGCTCAAGAAGTGCACTAACTTCGAAGAATCAACTTTCACCATGAAGTCGAGCTTGTAAAACGGGCTTAACAGCTAACGTGAGTCCTCAGCTGTGATTTCATTTCTCGTTCGAGATGCCGTCGACCTCTTAATTTGCTGGGTCATTCAGCAAGAGCGCAGTTATCTCGACCAGCAGTCGTGGGGAAAACACAAAGGCCCCGAAGTGTCGTCAGCAGAGTGGCTGCCCTTAATCAGCTCATTATGAGAGGCACCGCAGCAAACAACGCCATGTTTGCCGGCTGCGACAGCGAGAGGTCGCGGAGACGGCAGCGCCCCATGTGGCGAGCGCGGCAGTCAGGGCCGCAGCCATTAACATAATGGAGCCGTGTGGCGCGCTTTCGTTATCAAAGTCGACAGCCGCTGGAAAATGTTTCCCTCTGCCCCGTCTACATCCGCACGCCTCTGCTCAGGAAATCTCTGCCCACACATGCCAACTCTATCTCACATTTCATTTAAAGATGGATCCCAGGATAGGGTTATTCTTAGATTCTCTCGTCACTTGTTCCTCCGATTTATTTATTTATATTTCCTCATTGAATAACCTCTTCATTCCGGATGATGAAATATGCGAAGAAAATTGTGTTATTCATTTCAAATTAATAATATGCCAAAAAATGTTCAAATGTTTGTAGAGCTTATGGGACTTAACTACGGGGTCATCAGTCCCTAAACTTACAAACCACTTATGAACTAGCTAATACTAAGGACGGCACAAATATCCATGCCCAAGGGGGGATTCGAACCCCGACCGTAGTGGCCGTGCAGACCGTGATTGGCGCGCCGCAAAACGCTTGGCCACCGCGGCCGGCAATAATATGCCAGAATACAATCTTTTTTTTTTTTTTTTTTTTTTTTTTTTTTTTTTTTTTTTTTTTTTTTTTTTTTTGTCTTGACCGGTTTCGGCAAACTGAGGCACCTTCTTCTGGTCTAGTGTCAAACAAGGAGATTTTTTTTATTTTTTTATTTTTTTTTTTTGGTTTGATATATACACATTTATTGGTACTTTTCTTCTGAATAAATGTATCATACATACACATTTGCAGTAACAACAGCTATGACGAGCACTTCTAAAAAGTCATAAACACTCTAAGCTACCAGACCAGAAGATGGTATCTCAGTTGCCTAAACAGGTCGTCAAGACAAAACAACAACGAAAAATTGCGATATTGGCATATTATTAATTTAAATTCAAAAGACAATCCCCAATCCCAAACATGAACAAATTAAGTGTGTTATTCAAGATGAAAGAGAATTTACAATATCAGATGGCAGAGTCTATTGAACTAAATCAATGGAGAAAGTTGAAAATTTGTGCCGAGCAGGGAGTCGAACCGAAAAATTCTGTTGAGGAAATTTAGAAGGCCGGAATTTGAAACTGAGCGTACAACGATCTTCCTGCCGCCTACTTACATCGCAAAGACAAGATAAGAGAAATCAGGGCTTGTATAGAGGATACAGAGATTCTTTTTTTCCCCTCGTTCTATTTGGAGTGGAATAGGAAAGGAAATGCCTCGTAGTGGTACAGTGTACCCTCCGCGACGCACCATACGATGAATTGCTCAGTATATATGTAGATGTAGAGGAAATAAAAGGGGACATTACTATTATAACTCACAAACAACGTAAGGGAGATTTTGAAGCAGAACAAAGATAGTTGTTGTTGTGGTCTTCAGTCCGCAGACTGGTTTGATGCACCTCTCCACGCTACCCTGTCCTGTGCAAGTCTCTTCATCTGAGAATACGTTCGGCAACCTACATCCTTTTCCATCTGCTTACTGTATTCGTTCGTCGGTCTCTACGATTTTTACCCCACACGCTTCCTTCTAATGCGAAGTTGACAATTCATTGACGTTTAAGAATGTGTCCAACCAATCTATCTCTTCTCTTAGTCAGGATATGCCAGAGACTCCTTTTCTCCCCGATTTGGTTAAGCACCGCCTCATTAGTTACGTGATCTACCCATCTAATTTTCACCATTCGCCTGTAGCACCACATTTCAAAAGCTTCTAAAATTCAAATGTTCAAATGTTTGTATAGCTTATGGGACTCAACTACGGGGTCATCAGTCCCTAAACTTACAAACTACTTATGAGCTAGCTAACACTAAGGACGGCACAAATATCCATGCCCGACGGGGGATTCGAACCCCCGACCGTAGTGGCCGTGCAGACCGTGACTGGAGCGTCTCAGTCCCCTCGGCCACCGCGGCCGGCCAAAAGCTTCCATCATCTTTCTATCTGAACCCCTTATCGTCCACGTTTCACTCCCATACAATGCTACAATCCAGACAAATGCTTTCAGAAAGGACTTCCTACCATTTAAATTAATATTGCATGTTAACTAGTTTCGCTTCTTTAGAAACGCTTTTCTTCCCAAAGCCATTCTGCATTTTATATCTTCTTTACTTCGGCCATCAGAAGTTATCTTGCTACCCAAATAACAAAACTCATCTACTACTTTTATTGTCACATTACCTAATCTAATTCCTTCAGCATCACCTGATATTCTGACGTTGCATTCCATTACCTACGTTTTACTCTTGATAATGTTCACCTTATATCTTCCTTTCAAGACACTGTCCATTCCATTCAATTGCTCTTCCAGATCTTTTGCGGTCTCTGACAGAATTACTATGTCATCGGCAAAACGCAATGTTTTTATTTCTTCTCCCTGCACTTTAATGCCCTCTCCAAATTTCTCCTTCCATTCCTTCACTGCATGCTCAATGAACAGACCTCTGCGACCCTTTCTTACCCTTCAACACTAATAACCGCTGTCTGGTTTTTGTATAGGTTGAATATAACTCTTCGCTCCCTATATTTTACCCCTGCTACCTTCAGAATTTGGAAGAGTGTATTCCAGTCGACGTTGTCAAAGGCTTTCACCAAATCGACAAACGCTAAAAACGTAGGTTTGCCTTTCCTTAGCCTATCTTCTTTAACCTTATGGGACTTAACTACGGGGTCATCGGTCCCTAAACTTACAAACTACTTACGAACTACTTACAACTAAGGACGGCACAAATATCCATGCCCGAGGGGGGATTCGAAACCCCGACCGTAGTGGTCGTGCAGACCGTGACTGGAGCGCCTGAGTTCCCTCGGCCACCGCGGCCGACAAGATAAGTCGTTCTGTGAGTATTGCCTCCCGTGTTCTTATATTTCTCCTAAATCCAAGCCGATCTTCTCCGAGGTCGGATTCCACAAGTTTTTCCATTCGTCTGTAAATAATTCGTGTTTTTATTTTCCAACCATGACAAAGATAGATGAAGGAGCATATTTGTGGTGTGCAGCTGGCAAATGTGGAGAGTGAGGAAGGCATTGAGGCAGTCAGTGGACACGGCCACAGCGCAGGTGGGCCCCTGGTGAAAACCTAATAATTTAAAATTCAATTGCCGCCCCCCCCTGCCGCTTTATTGTTTCACAACAGCGCGCTGCGACAGATGGCGGGGCGGGCAGTTTTCCGGTTTGGTGGGCCCGCTTTCAAGTGGACGGGGCCGGCCGTTTGATGCGGAGCGGCGCCAATATTCGCGTCGCGTGGCGTGGTGTGGTGTGCATGCCGCCCCTGCGTTTGGGGACGCCAACGCGCCACGCCCAGGTCACCGGAATCCAGAACTTGTGGCTCTCTTTAAAGGCCTCAGCTAAATATGTGATTACGGAAACTGCGGTGTGATGTGAGCAAAATCAAGTAAGTTCCTGTGTATTTATTTATTTATTTGCTCACTTTAGGTTATGGGAGTAACACTTGACGCCGGCCGCGGTGGCAGAGGGGACTGAGGCGCTCCAGTCACGTTCTGCACGGCCACTACGGTCGGGGGTTCGAATCCCCCCTCGGGTATGGATATTTGTGCCGTCCTTAGTATTAGTTAGTTCATAAGTAGTTTGTAAGTTTAGGGACTGATGACCCCGTAGTTAAGTCCCATAGACTATACAAACATTTGAACATTTTGAGTAACACTTGACCCTTTAATGTACAGTGTAGCTGATCAGCTACGTACCTTATTTTTCCCATTACCTCTACATCTACATACATACTCCGCAATCCACCGTAAGGTGCATGGCGGAGGGTACACTGTACCACTACTAGGCATTTCCTTTCCTGTTCCACTCCCAAATAGGACGAGGAAAAAAAGAATGTCTATATGCCTCCGTACGAGTCCTAATTTCTCTTATTTTGTCTCTGTGATCACTACACAAAATGTAAGTAGGCGGCAGCAAGATCGTGCTACACTCAGCTTCAAATTCCGTCCCTCTAAATTTCCTCAACAGAATTTCACGAAAAGAACGTCGTCTTTCCTCCAGCGATCCCCAATTGAGTTGCCGGAGCATTTCCGTGACACACGCGCATTGGTCGAACCTACCAGTAACAAACCTAATTGTTCGCCTCTGAACTGCTTCTATGCCTTCCTTTGAAGTGATCTGCTGCGGGTCCCAAACACGTGAGCAATACTCAAGTCGTGGTCGTACAAACGTTTTATACACGCTCTCCTTTACAGGTGAATTACATCTTCCCAAAATTCTCCCAATAAACCTAAGTCGGCTGTCCGCCTTACAACTGTCCTTAAATGTTCCTTCTATTTCATATCGCTCTGCAATGTTACGCCTAGATATTTGAAAGACGCGACTTCATCAAGAAGCTCACTACTAATGCTGTATTCGAATATTATGGGAGTGTTTTTTCTACTCATGTGAATCACCTTACATTTTTCTACATTGAGGGCTAGCTGCCATTCTTCGCACCAACTAGAAATATTTTCTAAGTCATCCTGTATGCTATTACAGTCAGTTAAAGTCGATACTCTCCCATACACCACAGAATCATCACCAAACAACCGCTCTCAAACTGATCATTTTAGCACAAATTCATTTGTAGCTCTAATGAAACTTTCACTCTGCAGCGGAGTGTGCGCTGATATGAAACTTTCTGGCAAATTAAAATTGTGTGCCGGAACCGGGATTCGAACCTGGAACCTTTGCCTTTCGCGGCCAACGCTCTTACCGACTGAGCTATCTCGACACGAATTTCAATCTGCCAGGAAATTTCATATCAGCGCACACTCCGCTGCAAAGTTTCATTCTGGAAACATCCCTTAGGCTATGGCTAAGCCATGTCTCCACCATATCTTTTCCCCCGGGGGTCTTGTATGGTTCGCAGGAGAGCTTCTGTGATGTTTGGAAAGTAGGACGCGAGGTACTGGCGGAAGTACAGTTGTGGGGCTGCATCGTGACGCCTGTCGGGATAGCTGAATTGGTGAGAGCGCTTGCCCGCGAAAGGCAAAGGTCCCAGGTTCTAGTCCCGGTTCCGGCACACAATTGTAATCTGCCAGGAAGTTTCATATCAGCGCACAGTGAAATGTTCAGTAAGGAGTAGATTAATTCGTTACAATCTGAAGCATCATGTTGTAATGGAAAGAAGTGTTAGCGCCAGAAAACAGCTTAGATTGGATGTTGTTGTTAGAGGTGTTGTCATATATGCGGAGAGCTGCATCGCATCTCCTTAGGACTGAAAAACAGCAAAAATTGCAACATTTCAGAACTCGTTATTACCATTAGTTTTGAATCTTGCGAACTGTTGCAGGCGTATAGCAATAAATCTCCACTGCCGTGTATCCCATCATAATTAACCACAGCAGTGTCAGGAATCGCGATCAGAGATCTACATTACATGACGTAATATAGAACGTGCAGATAGTGTTTCTGATGAGGAAGGTAACAACCCCCGAAATGACGCAGCATGAATCACGCAGCTATGAGACTCGAAAAATCAAGTATTGTTCATTTAGATTCAGTCCATAAAATGGAAACTTTTCCAAAAACGATTTTATGATTTAAATAATGTTCCTGCGTGTTTTGATGTTATTCAGTTATCTACATAAATTTTACCCATACTTCATTTCTGGTATTCGTATTTCATATTCACATTTGACCTTGAATGCTGGGAATAATAGCACGAAGCCAATCTTAGAATAACATTCGACCATAAAAAATAAAATAAAAATAAAAAAAACAACGGTCTATATCATTTCAGTGCAAATCGTTGCAATCCATCACAAGTTACGTACCGGGTGATAAAGTGCCAACTTATCAATAACTTAGGTGGGAAATTATAAGTAAATGTGTCATTACATTTTCAAGAAACAGTACCAAAAATGTTCTCTTTAAAGTAACTATAATAACGCAAAGTATAATCCTTCTAACTTCGTTGTCCTCAAAGTACAAATGCAGGATTTCGATGCCCAAGCACAATGTGCACACCACACTAGAACTACGTTTCTACATTCACAATTACTTTAGTATTCCAGCAGTCCTGTATGAAAACTCGAAACGTAGTCTGCGGTGGATCGAGGACGAAATTCAGGTTATCAGAAGAGTTTGTCGCTGGAATCTTTTGCTCTAGTTAGTAGTTTTAAAACTGTAATGTTTTTAAGACTTAGAGAAAAGTGACTATTGCTAACCTATATAAAAATGCTATTTAGACTTCAAAAGTGATGTTGATTAACACTGAAAATTAATACACCATAAGCTTAGATGAATAACATAATTTAACGCTGATAGTGCGCGCCTCGGTTGCACAGTGGTAGAGTGTCAGACTAAAAATCCGAAGGTCCTGGGTTCGATCCCCGCCAGCTCCTAGGATTTTTATCTGTCACTTTCCACTTCTTTCACTTCTGCCAGTATCGCTCATGTGGTTCGGAACCCACGTTAAACTGTAGGTCCCTCTATAACAGGCTGGGTTAGTCAGTTCGAAGGTAGGAGGAAGGCAACGGCATACCACCTCCAAATAGGACCATGCCTAGTAAAGCACTGTGGTGTTCAAACCAATCTTCGGATTGTTGACTGCTTTACCTTTATGTTGTCGTTATAATTGTGATAACTTTGCCTTATCATCCTCAGAGATTTTAATATTCTAGGTCGTTATTCTTTCCATTTTGGCTGATTACATACCGAAATCTGATTTGTGAATTATTGATAAGGTTTATTAACATTGCAACCTGATGCACTGCCAGCTTGGGCGAGTGAGATAAATTTGCTTTTCTAGAGTCTCTTTGTAGTGATGATACTCTTCACTAGAATATGCCTAATTTGTGTTCCTTATAGACTGCTCCTTTATCTTGTTGGTATTATGGAAGCAGTCTATTTCGACGGCGCTCCAGTCACGGTCTGCACGGCCACTACGGTCGGGGGTTCGAATCCCCCCTCGGGCATGGATATTTGTGCCGTCCTTAGGATTAGGTAGTTCATAAGTAGTTTGTAAGTTTAGGGACTGATGACCCCGTAGTTAAGTCCCATAAGCTTAACAAACATTTGAACATTTTTATTTCGACGGCCAGAGCGTTGTTTACATTGCTTCCCACCCCCTCCGTGAGTGATCAAAGTCGTTGGAGGTTTTAATATCTCAAAAGTTATAACCTGTTACTTTTTTGTTTGAAATTTACAGTTTCATGAAGTATATCTTACTAATCAATGTGTGAAAATATTTTCGTGTTGTATACGGTTATTTTGTGTTAATCTCATGGAATACACCAAACAGCCGTAAGTAATCCAGAATATTAAATAAAATTCACAAAATCTAGTGCTACACGGGTTGTTTCTAACCTAGCAGGTTACAGTATAAGAAATAGCAACGTTGGAAAGATTTATATATGTTACACTGTGAAACATGTATTACTGGCCGCTGATGCTTCACAAATAAAGAAGCGAAACGCATATGGCACAAGAACGCCTTACATTTAGCTGCAATAGATCGAAATACACCCCCAAAAAGTATATTTCAATTTTCTTCTTACTTACACACGTCTACAGCTCCTTCCAGCAATAAATTCAGTATTTTTTCAATGATGATATTAATACCCACTAATATGGCTCTCTTAAGAATGTTCCACAGACTTCGTTCTTCTTAGTATTGAATCTTGTCGAAAAGATTATTGAACTGTACTGTACTATAACCGAAATTATACCATTGCAAATATTTATAACTATTACACCGTGAAACGTAACAAAATATTTATAAATATTCAACAATGAAATATTATGCAAAAAACATGTATTACTGGCCAGTGATGATGCTTCACAAAGAAAGAAGCGAAACGTGTATGGCTCAAAAACCGCCTTTCATTTATAGTCTGATTTAAACAAGTTGTCACTTGACAGGCAGCGGGCCGCACGGCTCCCGCCAGCCATAAACCAATGGGTGGCCGGCGCGGTCGGCGGTCGGTCCCACTGTGTTGCCAGTTCCGTTCCGCTGCGCGCTTCCCAAGGCATGTGGCAGCCGGTCCTCAGTGAGCCGCTGTAGACGTGCGACTGACAGGTTTCTGTGGATTTAGCTTCGCGTGCTTTACGATGTGCGACGAAAGTAGTCGAAAGAGAGGAAGACCGAGGCTGCACTCACCTCGGAAACTTCCGAAAAGTGGCGGACATGGCGTCGTTATACGGAATCAGGCGCGTGGATACGTGTTCTCTGAAAGAGTATTTTGAGAGAGAGAAGGATGGAGGAGGGCCTCTTGCTCCTTTGGATAAAGTGGTGGAGCGAACTGCAGCTGCTCTGTAAATCAGCGAGCGATCAGTGATCAGGATCTGCAAGGAGAAATCCGCAAAAGAAGACGCAGGTGAATCATCGAAGTTGGAGACACCTGAGAAGAAGAGGCGGCTCGAGAAGAGAGTAACAAAACTCGACTCTTTTCAGGAAGATGTGATTCGACGGCAGATATACGCATTTTATTCGAGGAAGGAGTATCCGACACTCAAAAAACTACATGCTACTCTTGTAGCAGCGGACCCGTTTGAAGGCAGCAAAAAATTGTTACGAATCGTGAAAATATTAGGTTTTCGCTATAAATCTATTTCTGGAAGAAAGTTGTTAATGGAACGGAAAGATATTGCAGCTTGGCGATGCCGCTTTCTTAGAGAATTAGTATGGACTAATTTTGACGATATCGTTTGGCTTTATGAGACATGGGTGAATGCAGGACACACTTTAAAAAAGGTTGGACGGACGATACCATCAACGGTAGTATGGCAGCCCCGATAGGCAGAGGAAAGAGAATAATTGTAGCGCATGCCGGAAACTCAAAAGGTTTCATCCCAAATTGTCTGCTTTTATTCAGTTCAAAGAAGACCTCCGACTACCACGAAGAGATGAACCACAATACTTTCGTGAAATGGTTTGAAGACTCTGTGCTTCAAAACTTAACGAAGACATCTATAATTATTATGGATAACGCTCCATACCATTCAGTTATCCAGGACAAGGCACCCACAAAGGCAATGAAGAAAAACGAAATTGTTTGCTGGCTACTGAAACGTAAGATACAGTTCGACGGCAATTTGACAAGGGCGGAATTATTAGAACTTCTATCACAACACAAACCAAAGAATCCCATTTACATTGTGGATGAAGTAGCCAAAAAATAGGGCATAAAGTGCTCAGATTGCCTCCCTACCATTGCCACTTTAACGCAATAGAGCTGATTTGGGCACAGGTTAAACAGCATATTGCTGTAGAAAATAGAAAATTCACATTAACTGAAGTGGGACGCCTGTTGAAAGAGGCAATTGAAACACTGACATCAGAAGACTGGCGAAAGGTAGTGCATCATGTGAAAGGAGTGATTCAGGAAGCCTGGAAGAATGAAGGTGTCTTACAACAACCCGTCGAAGACTTAATAATATCCGTCAATACCAGCAGCGACACAGATAGCTCCAGTGACTCTGAATTAAGCGGTATTTTCCCGTTGTCTGATTAGTGTATAGTGTACGTACTGCCAGCAAATCATGTGTTTGTGAATTTATTTAGTTAACATCTCATTCTTGTTGTGAGACTAAAAATTACTTTTCATCCAGATCCCGTCACCTCCGTATGGTAAGTTACACTGCATTTTAATTAAAATTTATTTTGGTATACACTAAGATGTTATTCAATGTGTGTAATAAATAGTTTTCGTGACCTGCAATGAAAAGAAGGAAAATTTTTCGGACGCCAAAATCTCGTACTTCAATAGCCCATGTAAAACTGGCGCTAAGTAAAATAAAGAAAATATTTTTTTGGGCTTAGAAATATCACTGAGATTGATACTGTATGTAAATTTCAAAAATTTTACGTAAAGTTTGTAGGAAATAGAGATTTTAAACATCATACTTGTTACGAGTTCAATATTGACATAGATGTGTAAAAACGTAGTTTTCAGAAATTTATATACCGGAAACGCAATGCACTACGAAAACTTTTAAAGATTCGTTGCAAAGCTTGTTACTTTAGCAATGAATGGAAAAAAATTATTGTTTTGAGACCAATAGTTTTTAAGATATGAAGTGATAAGTTCGAAGCTGTTAGCGAAATAGAAAAAATTTTAATAGTTGCAAACAAATTAACGTAGCTCTTGCCCTAATTAAAATCAAGGATAGATTTTTGACATACTGTGAGATTTTATAGATACGTACATCGTGTGTGAATCTGAAATTTTTTACTCGATTCTTGTAGAAGTTACAGGCTTTAAAGCGATTTTCTATCGCCGCGTGGAGCGATGCTCTGTGGCGGCTGCCGCCAGCCAGTACTTGACGTGACAACGCTGCAGCTTTGGCCCGCAATCGTCAAGTGACAACTAATTTAAATCAGACTTATAGTTGCAATAGACGGAAATGCACATCAAAATGTTTCAAATGTTTGTAAATCTATCGGACCAAACTGCATGGTCATCAGTCCGTAGCTTACAAACTACTTAAACTAAGGTAAACTAACCTAAGAACATACACACACACACACACACACACACACACACACACACACACACCCATGCCCTAGGGAGGACTAGAACCTCCGACGGCGAGCAATTGCGCACTTCGCAGCGAGGTGCTTTAGACCGCTCGGCTACTCCACAGCGGCGGAAATACACATCCACGAACTAGGTAGTTCAAAATCTAGAACCCCTGGCAGAGGATTTGTGAAACACGTATTAAAGAGAGACGGCAGTGGAGTTTTTCCTAGCTGAAAGTCCTGTGTACTCGTAAGAGCCGTCAGCCTGGTAACGCCGCCTCTGAGGCCTGCCCACTCAGCACCACAGGTGGGTCGGCTGTTCCTCGTCAGAGGGCCGGCTTATCGGCCGCCTAATCTGGCTAATGCCTCGAGATAACACCGCCCCTTCCAGGGCATTAGCTGCCTCTGACGGGTGCATCTCGATCCGTGCCAATCTGCTAATCGGACGCTGCGCAAGTTCACTCGCTCAAATAACAGTAGCTCCGTCTTCTCCACTTGTCCACATCATATTTATATTGCATGAAATCTAATACGAATAAACTGGAATATTAAGTAAGTTTTCCCTGCTCCTAAAGCTACCGACAAAACTATGTTTTTCTTCATAGCAGAATGTCTTTAATGCCATAAAAGAACCGCTGCATCGTTTTTGTCATAGCAAATTTCTCAGAAGCTTTCATATACAGGGGGAATCACCTAACACTTGCACCGCAAATATTGCGGAAACGGAAAGTGCGATTGATGTGCGGTTTTCACAGAATGGTTTGGTAGTCAGGGGCTCGTATTTTTAGCAAACAAACAGATTGAAATATTACTTACAAATAGTATTTTTATGCAAACATACTGTTTTTTAAATGGAACAGTGGTTGTTTGTATCATTCACTAGAATTTTTGACACCGGATGTGTACAAAGAATTTTGAACGACATTTTTGCCACGTTTAGTTTGGCAGCCTACAACGGTTCAAAATTTCGGGGGCGGAGGCAGCAATAGAGTAGCTAAAAAATTTTCAAATGTTTGTAATTCTATCGGACCAAACTGCGTGTTGACAGTATTATTTGAAATTTGAGTTAATTATTAAATTTGTTCTTGATACAAACAAGTGAAAAAAAATTCTAGCTAATGCACAACATAGCATATCGTTTCCACGCTTATGTGCGTACAGTGTTTTCAAAACACGTAGTGGACGAATACTTTGTATGAACAATCGATAGAGTAATTAAAATTAAGATTAATTATCCTACGTTGACACTTGCCAAATGAAGCAGTAATTTCCCGACAATTAAAATTTTTTGTTTCATCAATGTTAAGATACGATGGTATAATAATGGAAAGACACCACGGACTTGCTATGCAATTCTTCGAGCCAATTGTCACTCTTTGTTAGGTGACTAACAAACTAGAAATGGATTTTATTCCTATTCTAACCTTTGTTTTCTAAAGGGAAATAATTAAAAGAATACCGAAGAAGAGAGTCCAAAGTCTAATTCTTGAAATGTAGAAGAAGATCTTTTCTTGCCGACCTGTTATTAGTATTTTTCTTTTGGCAATGTAGGAGACAATAGAGCCATTACCAGTGCATATTGATGCGTACCTTTCAACCATTTCTTTGAATTTCTCCGTCAACTGTAACACGCATGGCCACCGTAGAAGATTCGACGGCAGTGCGTTTCTGTTGGAAGGAGAGGGTAGCCGCGTCGCCTACGCATGTGCGTGTTGCGTGCAGACCTTTATTTTTACGGCTGCTCCCGAAAGCAGGATGAGTGCTTGGCCGTATATTTGGCGTGAGGTAATCTGCATGTTAAACGCCACGCAGCGGCCGACTCGGAAATCATAAGCCCGAAGAAACGCGAAGAACCACAAAGGCACCTGTTGGACTTACAGCGCCAGGAGAAGAAAAAAACTGGCAAGCACTGTTTGTGAGGGAGAGCTTATCTCGGCGAAATGGCGCCTTGACGTATTCTCGCTAGTGGACGATCCGTTGGGGGACTCAAATGGCAATGCATGGAAAACTAATCGTTCTATTTTGTATCCCGTATGGTTATTATTTAATTTATTTTAAATGTGGCTGCGCTACAGCAGCAGTTGTATGAAAGGCAAAATCAGGAGAATCAACCAACCAGTTGCACATACCGTGGCGTTAATAAAGCTAATTAAAACCACATTTTTTTCAACTGGTCGCAGGTTCTGCTAACTGTGTATCCATATGGAGAACTCACTAACGAGACCGAGTCAGATTCTCTTAAACTCCGTCACCGAATGAAAGCCTATTTTATTTTTATTTATTTATGTATTTAATTTTTTTTTAATTTTTTTTTTTTAGGGGCAAAACTACTTGGGTCATTACCGCCCAACACTGTTCATAGTAAAATCGAACCGGGGTCAGAACTCAATATTTACACGATGTATAAAAAGTAAAACTCTGTCAGCGGAATGTGGATTATCAGCTAAAATATCATTTCAAATGGTAAACATAGATCATGACGTAGACTATTAAAAGTCGGACATTGCACTAAAAGGTGGTACACAGTAAAAGGTTCATCACAGTGCTCACATAAAGGAGCAGGATAAAAAAAATGTTCAAATGTTTGTATAGCTTATGGGACTTAACTACGGGGTCATCAGTCCGTAAACTTACAAACTACTTATGAACTAGCTAACACTAAGGACGGCACAAATACCCATGCCCGAGGGGGGATTCAAACCCCCGGCCGTAGTTGCCGAGCAGACCGTGACTGACGCGCGTCAGTCCTCTCGGCCACCGCGGCTGGCGGAGCAAAATCAAATGTTTGTAAATCTATCGGACCAAACTGCGTGGTCATCAGTCCGTAGCTTACAAACTACTTAAACCTAGGTAAACTAACCTAAGGACAAACACACACACCCATGCCCCAGGGAGGACTCGAACCTCCACGGCGAGCAACCGCACGCTCCGCAGCGAGACGCTTCAGACCGCTCGGATACTCCACCGCGGCCCGGCGGAGCAGGATCACCAAGAAGTAAATACTGGTGGCTATAACGGCAGTGGCCAATACGAAGCCGGGCCAGAACAATCTCCTCTCGGCGATAGGGTCGAGATGACGTTGACCAAAGAGCAGGCAGATCGAAGACTGACAGTCAGTCCTTTAGATTTTGTATGAAAACGAGATATAGTCACAGATAAAAGCTCGTTTTGTTGTTTTTTTCCCGACATTTATTGACCAGAAAGCTGAGGCCATCGAAGTTAGAGTGAGAAAAAGTGAAGTATCTAATACAATTGTAGCTCAACATCTAGTATTTTCTTGGAACACCAACACCATGTCAGAATTAAAAGCCGCGGTGGAGCAGCCGAGCGGTCTAAAGCGTCTCGCTGCGGAGCGCTCGGTTGCTCGCCGTGGAGGTTCGAGTCCTCCCTGGGGCATGGGTGTGTGTTTGTCCTTAGGTTAGTTTACCTAGGTTTAAATAGTTTGTAAGCTACGGACTGATGACCACGCAGTTTGGTCCTATAGATTTACAAACATTTGAACATTTGTATTTCAGAATTAAAAAAATGCAGTTAGTGCTTCAACTTCGCAGTGATCGTCATCAGAACCCTTAATGTAAACGGTGATGTAAGGTTGCGGTAGCGTTATCTACCTAAGTACGGAGTCTTTCAAAAATAATGTCCTAAATTTGGCCGATAATCATACAAAAACATGGAACGTGCCGGCCAGATTTCCACACTCCTAAACATCCCGAGGTCCACTGTTTCTGAAGTGATAGTGATGCGGAAAAGTGAAGGGACGAATACAGCGCGAAAGCGTACTGTCCGATCTCGTCTGTTGACTGATGGAGACCGTCGATAGTTAAAGAGTGTCGCACAGTGTAATAGACAGACATCTATCCATACCATCACACAGGAATTCCTAACTGCACCAGGATGCACTGCAAGCAATGTGACAGGCGGGAGGTGAGAAAACTTAGATTTTATAATAAGATGGCTGGTTGCCCAAACGCCACACATGACTCAGGTCACTGCCAAGCAAAGCCTCGCTTGATGTAAGGAGCGTAAGCAATGGACGATTGAACAGCGAAAAGAAAAGAAATTCTATGTGGCCAGACTATTTCTAGTTTTTTGCGAGATTACTGCAAGCAGCTTATTTTCACATATGAGGCGCGTTTTTTAAAGTACGTTCCTTTTTGTTGTAGACATTGGTAGTTCGCGCACTTGCTGCAAAGAGCGGATGTGTCGTATAACGGCATGACTCGGGAACGACCGTGCTCAGTTTCAGCTCTATAGCTAATCTGTACGGTTCTGTTCTGTTCTTTCAAAATGTTTATCGACTCGCCTGCCGCGTATGAGGTTCGCTCAGTGATTTGGTATTCGTCACCAAGGAACCTGTCTGTTGCAGAAATTCATAGACAGATTTGCGAAGTGTTGGTGATACTGTTATGAGTAAAGGCAAATCGCGTAAGTGGGTACGAGAATGCAATGACGACTGTGACAAGGTCCACGATGAGGACCGCTCCGGTCGCCAGATTACAGACGATTTGGAGTTTTCAGCTGAAGCGAGCATTCGTGATAAAAGGTGCTTCACAATAACAGGTCTCTCAAACGAATTTCGTGACATGTCGAGATCAGTGCTTTACAAAACGGCAGTGAACTCTTGGTTATGGAAACAGGTGGCAAGATTGTAGGAAGAGGGTAATTTTAAAATCGGTTGAGAGGCATGATGAGTGTTTGAACAAATTTGGCAACTATGTCGAAAATTGAATGAAGTATGTAGTTTCTGAAAATAAATTTACTTTCTTGAAATAACCTTTCGTTGTGTAGTTCTGTTCAAACGAAACTTACTTAAAAAACGCGCCTCGTATATCAATTTCGAATTTGAAAATAATAATAATAATTTCTTGTGACACATTGGCCTGGTGCAAGTCTTTCAATTGGACGCCACTTCGGCGACTTGTGTGTCCGTAGCCTACCCCGGTTATCAGGTCATTCTTTTGGAGATTCCCCGATATCACAGTATGACTAGACATATATTAGCGTCTATCGCAATCTAAGATCTGACTAGCGTCAAAATGTTTAAATGTTTGTAATCCTATGGGACCAAACTACGTTAGTCATCAGATCCTAGTCTTACAAACTAATTAAACTAAGTTAAACTAACCTAAGGACAACAAACACATCCATGTCCGAGGGAGGATTCGAACCTCCGACGCGGGAGGCCGCGCGATCCGTAACGTGGCGCTCCATACCGCTCGGCTACTCCCGCGCGGCGACTAGCGTCAGTAATCTACCGATTGACAGTTTATCCCAAACTTGTACACGAACCGATTCCGGCCTTCCTCCATACATGGGCTGACGTAATGAGTAAGCCAGCTTTACAACGGATGACAGCGTCAGGACCTTACCGGTTTGCATCTACTGTCTGACGGCATTAGCTGCAGGTGGTAAGCTAGTAAGCAGCGTGCAGCCTAGTGGAACTCACAAGCAACTCCACCGCGTCCGATGCAGTGCGGCGGAGCGATCGTCTACCGCAGAGGGCGTGTGATCTGCGTAATTACACACAAAGCCGGAGCCGGCGGATGCCGTCTTTGGATTGGGCTAAACCCGCAACTGCGGTGCTGCTAGTGCGTGAAACACACAACGGCCGGTTTGCCCCGCACCAACACTTAGCATAATTACAACCCTGCGGCCCGTTACCGTGGCGCGAAGTTTACGTCGTATGAATATGTTATGGAGCATTATCCGAGGTAGTTACAAATCACACCGCAATGCCGAGAGGAATATTTCAGGAGCCGTTCACACCGCAAGAGGGATCGAAAAAATGCTGCCGGAATTATTCGGGTCTCCACTGTCGGTATGTAATGGTCATAAAATCAGATTTATTGATTTAAAGGGAATCGAATATTACGTTATAAAAACCAATGGGCGAATACATTAGTATAGAAGTACAAGAAAGAAAAGAAAAACCTCGTCATATTTATTCCACGAATGTACTCACTGTTTTAAATGTAATAACAATTCTGACGATAAATACGAGGCGCGTCCAGAAAGTAAGTTCCGATTGGTTATAAAATGAAATTGTACACAGATACAGAAGAAATTTTTATTGCACAAAATTCTAAAACTCTTAAACTACTTTTCCACATAACTGCCGAAATTTTGCAGGCATTTGTCATAGCGTTGCACCAGGTTTTGTATACCATTTCCCAACCAGTTGGTAACAGTTTCTTTCAGCTCGTCGTCCATAGCGAGCGCACTAATTGTAAACCTACGGTTTTCCTAGATTTTGTCATCAATCGCGTGAACCAGTTCATCTGTAACCAAAGGTGGGCGCCCACTTCGTTCTTCATAGTGCACATCACTACGCCCGCCATTGAACTGTCGAACCCATCTTCTCACCATCGAATCACTCGTCTCATTTGATCCGTAAACATCGCAAATTTGCCGATAAATTTCACTTGGTTTCACTTTCCTCGCATTCAGAAACCGAATCACCGACCTGATTTCACAGGCGGCGGGATTTTCAATCAACGCCGACATTTCAAACAAGCACAACAAAGCGTACGTAAATGACAGCGATCTCCAAATGACGCACGTTCTTCTCCTTGATACACATCGTCTACAGCGCATGTGCGGAACTGAAATCGCAGCACTGCAGCGGAGATAAATTGAAATGGAACTTAATTTCTGGACGCGCCTCGTATACAACCAGGAATAGAAGTAAAGTGTTATAAAACCAAATTTAACTAATGTAATCGACAATGTTGCGCGCTATTAAAAATAACCACATTTCTAGTCCTCAACATCATTTTCCTAATGTTTTTTTTCTGTTTATAACTTATTTAGACTATCATGTTTCATACGAAGTTGGGATCTCTGTCAGAATTTTTCTGGCATGGCTCATTAAACGTTTCTTCATACTGTTCTTACACTGTATCTCAACGCTATATCGTGAACTTGAGAAATGTACAAATAAATTAATTGTTTTCGTGTACTCACTTTGACATGCCACTTTCATTTGGTTGTTGGTCTGTAGCACAACTCACCTGTAACAAAGTAATTACTTTTGTAACATAATACTAATAAGAACCAAAACAATTGTACTTCTTGTAATAGATTCGGCCACATAATCAGTATACAATTTGTTCCTCATAATCTACCTTTGCACACAGAACGAAATAATCCCCAATATACACAATAAACTAAAACATGTAAATCACACACAAAAACGTTCCTTATAGAACAAATGATGATCAAATAATTTATCAAAATAGAAATTTGACAAAGGACATTTGTGAACACTGTGATCTGCATCACTTAATCGGAACCAGACTTAATACATTCCCCCATTAAAATCAGAAAGCACCAGAAATATTTTACAATAGTTTGTTTAGTTTGAATTTAGATAAAGGAAAGGAAGAAAATGACAGCTATTGTAGTAAATCTATTTGTGTATTTGTTAATAACAGCTGTAGAATAAAAAATAATGTATCTTCTTTCGCACAAGTCCGAAAGAACAGACACTACGTGTATTCTTCTACGTATTTTAATAACAAGACAATAATATGACTTAATTACAAGACACTGAACATTGCTGCAGCATTACCAATTTTTAACATAAAACTCTTACACAAACACACGAAAAGATTCTAAAAGTTACAATTACCATGTACAAAGGGGGATGAACTTGCATGAACATCTAATGGAATAAGTGCCACTCTAAGCAAAAAGAAGTCTATAATTTTTAAAATATTGTACAATGTAATTGTTCTGGAACGATTACTTTCGATGGATTCTGCTAGTATATGTACAATGTCTTCGTGTGGGGTGGCAATGACAGGACAGAAAAGGAATTAATATCAACAAATGCTTTTAATGATTCCGAGAGATAAAAATCGCACGAGGGGGCCAAATGTTCTTAGTGATAATTCTATCATCAAACACACCAATTTCCCAAAATGATAAGTTGGCTGTATGTGCCGTCGTTGAGTTTTGACCAAATGTCAAAAAGGCATGTTCTTTTAGTTAACTGAGCAGTTAAAGGCCGCAATATTTTTTCAACATACCTGTCACTATTAATTTTTTGCTCATGCAGGGGTTGTTCGTGAATTAAGTTAGGCTTTTCCTAACTCCAGTAACGATTATCTTGCAAATTAACATACCAACTTAAGTGAAACTATGATTCATCCGAACAGAAAGTTAAGTTCGGGTCGATTTCTCCGTCATGCATCTTTTTTCAGAATCAATGAGTCTAATGAGCAACTTCCTCAGCAGGTGTCAGAAATGCTGGTACAACGAAGGGAGGCAGTTCCAGCACCTCCTTGCATAATACAGGCGAGTAAATAAAGTGTTTGGGTTACATATGTCAATAATAATTTATGCGCTAACCCGAATTAAATTTAGTGTGGGGGTCGGGCACCCCACTAACCGGGCACCACAGCTGCCATCGCCGGCAAGTCACACGCTGCAAAGGCGGTTGCGCTAAGGATTGATATGTATGTACTTCTGGTCCACAAGAGAGCACCATACTCGGTCACGCTACATACCAACGCCAAGGATGAAAGAATGAAACTTACACTCTGCAGCAGAGTGTGCGCTGATATGAAACTTCCTGGCAGATTAAAAATGTGTGCCGGAACCGGGACTCGAACCTGGGTCCTTTGCCTTTCGCTGGCAAGTGCTCTACCACTGAACTATGCCAAACGACACTGCCCCACAACTTTATTTCCGCCAGTACCTCGTCTCCTACCTTCCAAACTTCTCAGAAGCTCTCCTGCGAAACTTGCAAGACTAACACTGCTGAAAGAAAGGATATGGAGGAGACATGGCTTAGCCACAGCCTAAAGGATGTTTCCAGAATGAAACTTTCACTCTGCAGCGGAGTGTGCTATTATGAAACTTCCTGGAAGATTAAAATTATGTTCCGGAATCGGGACTCGAACCCGGGACCTTTGCCTTTCGCGGGCAAGCGCACTACCAACTGTGCTATCCCGACACGACTCACGATGCCGCCTCACAACTTTACTTCCGCAAGTACCTCGCCTCCTACTTTCGAAACTTCTTAGAAGCTCTCCTGCGAAACTTGCAAGACTAGCTCTCCTGGAAGAAAGGATATGGAGGAGACATGGCTTAGCCACAGCCTAACATCCCTTAGGCTCTGGCTAAGATAACACTAATAATATAAATACAGATACATACATCTTTCAGGATTTTTTTAGCTGATGATAATAATACTAATATAGTATGAGTACATGCATCACTTGGTACAATTTAGAAATTCACTAATGGAGTAGAAGGAGTTGGCCACTAGAAAGTCTTTGAGGTTCCTCTTAAACGGATCTTTATTTGTAGCTAAATTTTTTATACTTGATGGTAAATTATTGAAAATGTATGTTGCTGAGTAGTGGACCCCTTTTTGAATTAAAGTAAGTGCTTCTAAGTCCTTGTGTAGATCATTTTTATTCCTAGTATTGTATGTATGAACTGATCTGTTTGTTGGGAAAAGGGATATACTGTTTATAATAAGTTTCATTAAGGAATAAATGTACTGAAAGGCAGTAGTTAATATACCCAGTTCTTTGAAGAGGCTTCTACAGGACGTCCGTGAATTTACTCCACAAATAATACGTATTAAGCGCTTCTGGACTCTGAAAACTTTTGACTGACTTGAAGAGTTACCTCAAAATATTATACCATGTGACATCAGGGAAATGAAAGTAAGCAAAGTATGCAAGCTTTGTTGTTTTTATGTCTTCTATGTCTGATAACACTCGTACTGAAAATACAGATTTATTAAGTCGTTTCTGCAGTTCTGTGGTGTGCTCTTCCCAACTAAATATATTATCAAGCTGTAATAAAAAAAAAAAAAAAAAAAAAAAAAAAAAAAAAAAAAAAAAAATGTTTAAATGTTTGTAAATCTTATGGGACTCAACTACTGGGTCATCAGTCCCTAAACTTACAAACTACTTACGAACTGCCGGCCGCGGTGGCCGAGGGGACTGAGGCGCTTCAGTCACGGTCTGCACGGCCATTACGGTCGGGGGTTCGAATCCCCTCTTGGGCATGGATATTTGTGCCGTCCTAGTTCGTAAGTAGTTCATAAGTAGTTTGTAAGTTTAGGGACTGATGACCCAGTAGTTAAGTCCCGTAAGCTTTACAAACATTTGAACATTTGAACTTACGAACTAGGACGGCACAAATCTCCATGCCCGAGGGAGGGATTCGAACCCCCGACCGTAGTGGGCGAACAGACCGTGACTGAAGCGCCTCAGTCCCCTCGGCCACCGCGGCCGGCAGCTGTAATCCCAGAAATTTAATACTGTCGACCTCTTCTATCTTTCTTGTAAACTTTCGATCAAATGATCAAATGCTTGTTAAGCTTATGGGACTTAACTACGGGGTCATTAGTCCCTAAAATTACAAACTACTTATGAACTACCTTATACTAAAGACGGCACAAATATCCATGCCCGTGGGGGGATTCGAACCCCCGACCCTAGTGGCCGAGCAGACCGTGACTGAATCGCCTCAGTCCCCTCGGCCACCAGCTGTAATCCCAGGAATTTAATACTGTTAACCTCTTCTGTCTTTCATGTAAACTTTCGATCGTCGTGTAAACTTTGCATTAGCTCGGGTCCCCGTGCTCACCACGCAAGTACTCACGAAAGAACCATGAGTCCCCTGGGGTTGCGAATGTTGTTCGACAAGTGTGAGCGTACGGCGATCGCACAGCGTTCAGAGTGTTAACCAGCGACGCTAGCGCCGCAGGGTGCGGTCGGCGCAGCAGTCAATCAGAGCGGGCGTCTGGCTGTCAGAGAGGCCGCCTCCACCCCGCGGCGGGGGCGGCGGGGGCGGCGGGGGCGGCACGTGGCGGCGGCGCCCCACGTCTGTCATTTCCGGCCGTAAACTGGCTGCGACTCGCAAGCCAGCCCCGGCCGCTGTGATTGGAAAGCCCTCGCAGGAAGTAGCTGTCTTTCTTTCTCTCGGACCACCGATGTCAGAAGTAAATCCCAGAAAGCCAGCAAACGGTAAACAAAAGCGACGGAGCCCGATGGCGCCGTCCGTTTGCGAAAACGACACGCGGGATGTTATTGACATTTGTTGCTAAATCGTAAAGGAAATTACCGAATGAGACGTAACCCTGATGTTTATGGCGGTGGATTGTAATGTCCATCCAATTCTTACCGAAATCGACAGTTGAAAAATTTAGTGGTACCACTAATATAGACGCATCATGTAACAAAAGGTGTCTGTGTATACACTCGTAACAAAGAATAATTATTTTAATGTGTGTTATTATCTTTGCACAATTAAAATATATAAATGTATGTAATGTTAAAAAGGATTCTTGTTGTATCTGGTTGCGTCTTGTCTCTTATCTACGCCGGTCGATTCATAATCGTGACGAGATTGTTGTTGATGAAAATGAAGCCTGTAAATGTGTTTGAACATTTTTAAAGTCTTAAAATATATGTATTAAATGAAATAAGTGTACGAACTTTAATTAGTTAGAAATATCCCGATCGTTTATATGAAATGCTAAAGGACGTCATTAGCATTTGTTTCAGCAAGAAGCTAACGACACAGATTGCATCAACCGCCGCCATTACATGGAAAATATAGAATTCCTAACTGATAAAGCAAGGACGGGTGGAAAATAAGGTTTAATAAAAAACATAATAATTTTCTATTTCAGCTCTGCAAAACCAAACTGGACTTATATAAAAATTACGCCAACTTCTGTGGTAATGTATCGTAAAACATGGATCTTACAAAGATCTACAAATTACGAAGTGCATATGTATTCAGAGTTACTGTTATTATTATTCTGAGTGAGAAGTGAATATTTCAATAAATAATTTCCTGATAGCCATATTTTAAAATGTTAAAAGATAGTTTTCATTTAGCTTCACTGAATTCAGACTTTGCGAGTTTAAGTTGGACATTCAATTGAAGTTTCGATGATATACGTAACTGAGAATAATATTCAGAATTTTAATATAAAGAATAAGTTTCACATTGACTTAATTTGCAATTGAATATTATTTTTATAGCATTTTATGTGGGACTACTTTGTAAGAATACTCGCACCAGTTGAAGACCTTCAACTAAAATTTAACCTGAATAATCACATCCCTGAGAAGGTTTATGTTTCATCCATTTACAGACCTAGCTGGCAAACTAAATAATATAAAATACAAAGGAAATATTTTAAAATATATCCTTATAAACCTCGCCACTTTCGAAATATGTATATTCAACATTTTTAAGAGTATTCTTACAGTGAATTCGCTATAGTTGTAATTTTCTTAATAATATCACGTTTATTAATTAGTAAAATATTGGAATTTAATCGGAAAAACCATCGGCTGTCGCAGTTTAAGGTCATTTAATATAGGTGACGTGATTACTCTCTTTACTGCCATTATTTTAGAAAAAATTATTCGTGGCCACTGCCTCCTCGGAATCTTAAGGTATAGTAACTCCGGGAGACTTACTGCATGCGGTACAGACTGCGCATCCCCCCCCCCCTCCCCTTTTCCCAAGCCACTAGTTTTGGTAAAAGCCGCAACAGTGCGTGTGTGTAGGCGCATTGCAGTTGCGCAGTAGACTTTGGGCGACGAATCAACTGCTTTTGTTTCAATAGTGGTAGTTTTAACCGTAGCGTTAGTAAACAAGGTAAGTCTCTGAAACTTCCTGGCAGATTAAAATTGTGTGCCGGAACCGGGACTCGAACCTGCGACCTTTGCGGGCAAGCGCTCTACCGACTCACGATGCCGCCTCACAACCTTACTTCCGCCAGTACCTCGCCTCCTACTTTCCAAACTTCACATAAGCTCTCCTGCGAAACATGCAAGACTAGCACTCCTGGAAGAAAGGATATGGTGGAGACATGGCTTAGCCACAGCCTAAAGGATATTTCCAGATTGAAACTTTTCACTCTGCAGCGGAATGCTAGTCTTGCATGTTTCGCAGGAGAGCTTCAAAATGTTCAAATGTTTGTAGAACTTATGGCACTTAACTACGGGGTAATCAGTCCCTACACTTACAAACTACTTATGAACTACCTTATAATACTAAAGACGACACAAACATCCATGCCCGAGGGGGGATTCGAACCCCCGACTGACGCGCCGCAGACGGCTCGGCCACTGCGGCCGGCTTGCCACTTCTTCAGTGTTTATTTTTATTCCTCAATTGTTACAAGCATCAACAAAAATTTTACCATATTTTGTTTAAAAAATTATAAATTTCAACAAATATCATCACGTGGCATGTCACCTATAAGGGCGCGGCATCTCACCCTTAGCCTAATGGTAAGGTTTTCTGAATGGTCATATATCATGACGAATGATTACATTTAAAATTCGGAAATAATTATATTTTAAAGAAAACTGGTTTGCTTACTTGTAAAAGTAATTATTTTGACTTAATTGCATTGTGGGATGTTTTATGAATAATTTTGAAAATATGCGCCACTTCTCCCGGATTTACCCAACTCTGAAGATGCACCAAAGCATGAAACACGTCATTACCACCATCATCATCATTATAATTTGGGACTGATGGTGGCTTTCACCATTCAAAATGGGGCGTAGTCTCCCGTCATAAAATTCCTCCGTGATCCCTAATTCACTGCTAATATCGATGCCTCGTCTAATGTTAATTCTGTTACTTTAGAATCATTCCCGACCGAATCCAAATACCTTCTCCTTGGTCTACCTCGACTTCTTCTACCCTCTGTCTTAGGTAACCTTGCTTCTCCCATGCGTGTAATATGATCCCACCATCTTAGTGTGTTCGCTATCAACTGCTTCATCTGAAGTATCCACTCCCAGTTCTTCTTTGATATTCTCATCCTGTATACCCTCTTGGCTCCTGCCATTGTTCCTATCTAATTAGTACCTTATTACTGTCATATCCGCGACATTATCAATAAGGTAACTTGCTTCTGACTTCCTTATCGCTAACGAGAGTAGATTTTAGCTGAGCACTCTTTATAAAATAATTTATTTTGAAGAATTGCTAAAGAATCTTTCCTTATTCCTGCAAACACAGCAACAGTTGCTGAGGTAGGCCACTGAGTGGAGGAATGGGTTGTTATGTTGTTATGGTCTTCAGTCCGGAGACTGGTTTGATGCAGCTCTCCACCCTACTCTATCCTGAGCAAGCCTTTTCATCTCCTCATAAGAACGGCAACCCACATCCACTTGAATCTGCTTACTATACGCGTCTCTTGGCCTCCCTCTGCGATTTTTACCCCACACGCTTCCCTCCAATGCTAAATTTACGATTCCTCGATGTCTAAGAATGTGTCCTACCAAGCGATCCCTTCTTTTAGTTAGGGTATGCCAAAAATTCCTTTTCTCGCCAATTCTGTTCAGTACCTCTTCATTAGTTATGTGATCTACCCACCTAATCTTCAGCATTCTTCTGTAGCACCACATTTCAAAAGCCTCTATTCTCTTCCTGTCCGCACTGCTTATCGTCCAAGTTTCACTCCCGTACAAGGCAACACTCCACACAAATGCCTTCAGAAAAGACTTCCTTACACTTAAATTAATATTCGATGTTAGCAAATTTCTCTTTTTCAAAAATGCTTTTCTTCCCATTGCCATTCTGCATTTTATATCCTCTGTACTGCGACCATCGCATGTTATTTTACTACCTAAGTAACAAAACTCATCTACCACCTTCATTGTTTCGTTACCTAATATAATTCCTTCAGCATCGCCTGATTTTCTAAGACCGCATTCCATTATTTTTGTTTTGCTCTTGTTAATGTTCATTTTGTACGCTCTCTTCAACACACTGTCCATTCCATTCAACTGGTCTTCCAGGTCGTTCGCTGTCTCTGACAGAATTACAATGTCATCAGCAAAACGCAATGTTTTTATTTCTTCCCCCTGAACTTTAATCCCTATTCCAAAATTTTCCTTGCTTTCCTTCATCGCCTGCTCAATGTACAAATTGAATAACATTGGAGAAAGGCTACAACCCTGTCTTACTCCTTTCCCAACCGATGCTTCCCTTTCATACCCTTCGAGTCTAATAACTGCGGTCTGGCTTTTGTACAAGGTGTAGATAACTCTCCTTTCCCTGTATTTTACCCCTGCTGACTTCAGAATTTGAAAGAGTGTAGTCCAGTCAACATTGTCAAACGCTTTCTCCAAATCTACAAAGGCTAAAAATGTAGATTTGCCTTTCCTTAATCTATCTTCTAAGATAAGACGTAAGGTAAGTATTGCCTCCCGGGTTCCTACGTTCCTCCTGAATCCAAACTGATCTTCCCCTAGGTCAGCTTCTACCAGCTTTTCCATTCTCCTGTAGATGTGGTTATGTGTGTGTAAATGTACAACAGTTGTGTTGTACGTTCCACGGGTAATGATTATTATTCTGTGGATATGTTTTCTGAGAGATATGTTGTATTGACATGAATTTGAAAGTAAGTGAATTAGAATCTATAATCATACCGATATTTACCCATAACTGGGAAAGTATTCTTGAAGAGCCAGAGAGTAAAGAGGAGAAAGAGAAGACAGATTGCAATTTGTACTTTAATCAAAAGACAAGGTCACGATTGGGAGAGATGTCAGACAGAGCTGTTGTCTCATACTGATCCTATATAACATTTACCTCGAGTATATACTGAATCGTTGTTTGGATGGGAAAAGAAGCGCCAGGATAACATAAATTGGAACTAGCATGAGTATAAATATGTTTATATATGCTACCTTATTATGAGTTTGTTCCTTTTTCCCTGCATTGTACAGTCGTCACACACAACAAACACAAAATTTGAAACCTGATGGTTTCTGTTTTGCAGTATCTGGTGCGTAAGTGAAAGACTCCTGGCTATGTAGAATTCCAGTGTACCATAAGTCTCACTATC
Organism: Locusta migratoria; assembly: GCA_026315105.1. NCBI lineage: Eukaryota > Metazoa > Arthropoda > Insecta > Orthoptera > Acrididae > Locusta > Locusta migratoria. Next base: position 871,687,945 of record CM048744.1, read on the forward strand.
GCATTGCGAACTGCACCGCTTTATCCCTAACCTCCTGCAATATATGCCTCCAGGAGCTACGCATACAAGGAGGTAGTGTCTAACCTGAACTACTGTATATCGTATGTGATTCTTACACTTACGGCGACCGTCCTCATGGATTAAAGCTTACGTGTACTAAATTTCATAAAGATTGGAACAAAACTGTAGATTTGTATGCAACACGTACAAACATATGGCCGCTCTGCTTTATACGAGACGCGTCCAGAAAGTAAGTTCCGTTTGGTAATAAAATGAAATCGTACACAGATACAGATGAAATTTTTATTGCACAAAATTTTACAACTCTTAAAATACTTTTCCACGTAACTGCCAAAATTTTGTAGGCACTTGTCATAGCGTACCACAAGTTTTTGCAAGCATCCTTCACAGAAGGTTGCCACCTGTGTATTCAACCATGTGGTAACAGCTCTTTATCATCGTTGAAATGTTGACCACCAAGGACAGATTTTAGGTGTAAGAAGAGATGAAAGTCGCTAGGAGAGAGGTCCGAGCTGTATGGAGGATGATCAAAGAAGGTCCCATTGAAATTTTCGTAAGAATTGTTTGGTCACATTCGGTGTGTGAGGTCAGGCATTATCGTGAAAAAAAAAAAAAAAAAAAAAAGAAAAAAAAAGAAAAGGGGTCTTTCGACAGTAATCCTCTTCTTACACCTAAAATTTGTCCTCTGTGGACAACACTTCAACGATGATGACGAGTTGAAAGAACTTTGTATGACGGGCAACCACAGCTAAAATATTTATACATATTTAAAAACTTTCACACAGTTAAAAATTAGGTGTTAAAATTGTAAGAGTCTGAATGAAAGTCCTTGGTCCACTTGAGCTGTTATTTTTTATTGGAGTCGTGAAGACCCGCACAACCGGTTTCCCAACCTACAGTTGTATCTTCAGGCGCTTTTTAAAAGTTTTCTATATAAGTGATTTATGATGGATAACCGGGTTAATGGTTAGGTGGTACCGCAAGCACCTTGGCCCTTTTCGTCAAAAAGATTAAAAAGAAGTCTACCGTGCGGTTCTTGTCATTTTTTGTTAAAAGAATAGTAAAGTCGACACTTGGTAAAATTTGTTTGGCCTGTGACAAAAAGCGACGTGATGGGTAGCCAGATTGTTGTCGGTGTAGTGAGGATCATCAGATCCATCCAGGTGATTAAAAAGTTGCATATTCGTGCTGGGCGGAAGTGCAAATACAAGTTGAAAGAACATGTTACCACGTGGTTGAATACATGTTACCACATGGTTGAATACACAGGCGGCAACATTCTATGAAAAAGGAACACAAAACCTTGTGTCATGCTATGACAATTGCCTACAAAATTTCGGAAACTATGTAGAAAAGTAGTTTAACAGTTGTAGATTTTTGTACAATCAATATTTTTTTCTGTATCTATACCCGTTCGTTTTATATAACCAAACGGAACTTACTTTCTGGACGCGCCTCGTATATTAGAAGAAGATATATTGATATAACGTGCACTCGTCAAGACAAAACGTGAATTATGTCCACGAAAAAGTCAAACTGTGAAACCTTAAATTTTTTCAAGCTACGTCTCCTGTAAAAACAACAGATACCTTTCGTACATGCAGACGATTGTGAAGTGCTAATTTCAAGCACGAGCTGCATCAAAAATAACTGCCAAAGCTTCAAACTTCCGACTTTTCCTCGCCGAAAAGTAGAAAGCGCCAGAATTTTTTCCCCCCTTTCCGCGTTCCTGGCCTGTTTTTTTGTCAAAAGGACCGTCAGTTTCAGTCGGTAGAATTTCCCTTTGAAACAGGCCGCCGGCCTTAGCAGATCAGTATTCCCCCACGGATGTTGCACGTGGCGATAGGGAGGATTAAATAAGGGAGCAGCGCGGGCTTTGGGGTTAGGCCGGGGTGCGTTTCGTTTCCATTCTCCACGCGGACAATACGTGCGGCGAATATGGAGAGCGCCGTTGGCCAACGGCCGCTGTCGGCAACTCCGAAATCCCTTTGCCGGCCGCCTGTGTTTCGCACAGCGGACCGACGCAGGCAGGCCGAAGCTGCAGGTAGCTGGCAAAAATGTTTGCCGAAAATATCGCGTGTCAGGCTGATTTTTATTGAGGCCTCGTCTGATTGTTGAAATCGTTGGTGATTACCACTGGCTTCCAAGACCTATCGTGAATATTTGCATTAATAAAGTTGGAACACAAAACGACAGTGGCGGCTGGTGATGTGCTAATGTGCTACAGCACACTGTAAATATATTACTAAAATTATGCCATTTCTCTTCGAATGCAAGCGAGAAATCGCTATAAAATTACATCCCTTTCTCTTGGAATACCAGCCAGATATCACAATAAAATTATGCCAATTCCTTTCCAATGCGTATTAGAATGATAGTAATAAGGATGAAAACGCATTTTGGAGCGCTCTCGCCGCGATAGCTGGAAACCAGCTCCGTGTGCTGAAGTGGGATTCAGCCGTGCTGGTACGTGCGCAGAGAGGCGGCGCAGTCGTCTGTTCGCAAGTGCGCCTGCGCAGACGTGACCAAAAAATAGAATCAGCGGGAAGATAATTGAAAAGTTATGGAACAGCAAGAGCAACATAAGATGGATCACAGAAATCAAGGAATACATGATGAAACTATAGATAATGATGGAATACTTGAAAGACAAGACAGACACACTCAAGATTACTTCAGGACAAACACGTCACACTACCAATAAAAATCAACAAACAGAGACAGGTAAGGGTGATTTAGGATGAGGAGAGAAGGGCAAGATCTGAAGGAATGAAATAGTATTGGGCCAACAAAAAATAAATAAATAATAAAAAATAACAGGAGAACCAAATTCATAATATTTATGTTGGCCATAAAAGTAATACAAAAAGTAATAAATAAATAACCTCTGTATCATTAAATTGTCATGTTTTAATTATTTTTGAACTAAATTGTGTTAATGCATAACGGCCGTATACCCGACAGTTGGAGCCATCCGATGTCAGTAACTGTCGTATATTGAGCCCCGGTTGTTTGTGTGGCTCCAACTGTCGGGTATACGGCCGTGTGCGGCGACAGTCGGCAGTCTAACAGCGCATCGAGGACGCTTCTCGCTCCGTGACACCGGCGACGTTACAACTCGGCCGCACCACATTTAGAAGGCGCATTGCATTATGCGCAGCGTTTGTGGTATCTGCCCCTGAAACTTTGAAGGGTTGTAGCTCCCAAACTAACAGTGATAGGAAAGTAGTTTAAATTGATTTGAACGCAGCTGGCTTCAACGAATCCAATGCACGATAGAAAAAACTATTGTTCCATTTAAAAAAATTATATCTTTGTGCTGTAACTCTTTGTAAAATGATACAATAAACTATGTTCATAGCTCCGCAGAAAGTGCAACATTTCTTATGTTGACGTACCGCATTAAAATTTCCCGTCACCTATTATTTTATAACTTATAGAGGGAAACACAATTAGTGAAACACCATATATATATATATATATATATATATATATATATATATATATATATAGAGAGAGAGAGAGAGGGGGGGGGGGATAGTATAGTAGGATATTGGCAAAGTAGGTATCTAACTTGGGTTAACATATAAGGTGTACCCTACTTTAAATATTCAAATGTTAGTAGAGCTTATGGGACTTAACTATGGGGTCATCAGTCCCTAAACTTACAAACTACTTACGAACTAGCTAATACTAAGGACGGCACAAATATCCATGCCCGAAGTGGGATTCGAACCCCCGACCGTTGTGGCCGTGCAGACCGTGACTGACGCGCCGCAGTTCGCTCGGCCACCGCGGCCGGCGTACCATAGTTAATGAGCGGCGCTATGTATGGTTAGCAAACCTCCTGATAAAAAAACACGTTGTGAAACGAATAGCTGTTGCAGCACCTCTTCGTTCTGCTTCTTAGCATAGTATTGTGCTCTGTCATTAGCTTAAGGGAAAACGCCTTCATAATTTGTTTTAGAGATTAAAAGCTGGAGGCTTGATGACCGCGAAACTACTTCCGCACGCCTCCCAACCACAGAGCAGCGGGCGGCGAGTGAGGGTGCCTTCCGGCAGGAAATTGTCCCCCTGGGCACGTGGCACAGAACAGCACAGCCCCTGTGGACCGGCGGCCGCGCATGCGCACTGCGAGGCGGCTGATAGCGGCTATCGTGACAGGTGAAGACAGGCGCGAAACGACGGCGGCGCGCGCTGACAGCCGATTGTCGCAGAGCGCGGATAGACGGCCCGGGGAGCGGGTGGGGCTCCGAAAAACACTGCGATGCTTCACCCTGACAATGCAGTAAGCGCTGTGTGTCATATAACTGGATAGGCTGACAGTTATTGAACTATATAAAATGAAATCGTCATAATTTCTAAACGGATTGCGTTAGGAAGTTCGAATTGCAAGCTTGTCTCCTGGGCATGGTGGGAATTAGTACGAGCATGCACACGCGTCTTGTTACAGTCGGCCATTTGCTTATGAAATATCACTGTATAGCGTGACTGAGCCTACAGCGCTTGCGAAGTACTACTATACGAGCAATAACATCCCAGCTGTCGCCTGAATTGCGACCGAATTCAATCTGAAAAAAATCGCACAGACGTGTTTTACGGCCCACTTAAGATTTGTAGTTTTATACGTTTATGTCAAAATTTTGGACCAAAATAATAATGTAAATAATAAAAAAATTATTAATAAGAGTGTCTGAAACCCTTTTAGGGAAGAAAAAAATAAGTAGTGGCAGGTTCCAAACCACTGACCTTCAGCATCACAGTCCAAGGCCTTGCCCACTACGCTGCGGCTATCAATCAAAAATTGGGCTCTTTAATCTCGTAGTATTGATGGCCGTCGTTAACTGATGCTAATATGGCATTTGTAGACACTAGATTATCATTTATCGTACGAAGAACTAAGTGTGTTTGTTAATTCTTCAGTGCGCCATTGCTTTGAAATGACAAACTGTAAGTTACAATAAGGAAATCATCTAATGCGCAACGCAAGATGGCGTATGCCAGAGAGTATTCTGGGCGGGGAATGCCACGTGACATCTGCGAACGGCTGGTTCAATGGAGGATGTCAAATCTCCGTTATTTTTGCAAACATCTCTCAAACGATACGAAATATGAAAAAAACATAAGGGAACAAAGTTGTAGAGAATTTTCCCCACTACCAATTACGTTATTCAATTTTCATGTCAGACGAACGGTTTGTTTGCAATTACAATTATATTACAAATGGCTTTTTTGGTATTACTACCTTATTTTTTGTCCGAAAAATTTTAAAGAGGAAGTTTCTGGTCTCTGGCGGCCTAAAATTATGTCTGTTAAATTTAGTGCTGATCGGTTGAACGGTTCGTCTTAGAAACAGGGAACACGTTACGGACAGACAGACGGAGAGACAAAAATCCCAAAATCGCCGTTATTTTTGCAAATATCTCTGAAACGCTACAAAAAAAAAAAAAAAAAAAAAAAAAAAAAAAAAAAAAAAAAAAAAAAAAAAAAAAAAAAAAGAGCAAAGTTGTAGAGAATTTTCTCCTCTACAAATTCGGTTATTCAATTTTCGTGTCAGATGAATATCTAATCCGTTATTTTCTTTTAAATTTCGAGCTGTCAAAAGACGATCGCAAAGGCCCACTTTTAGTGTTACTACCGTAACCTAAAGTGGGCCAAAACCGGTCAAAGTACGCGAAGGATCAAGAATTAGATTCATAAGTGTGACAGAACGGGTAGTGATCTTAATGACAGTATTGGCAATATCGGTCGTCCAGAAAGGTTGAAAACGCCTGGAAGTGTCGAGAAGACAACGCACCATGTTTCAAACCAGCAGCAGGAAATCGATCAGAGGAGTTGCACCACAGGTGAGAATCAACCTGGCGACACTACGAGAAATTGTTGTTGAGGACCTGCCTCTCTTCCCAAACAAATTTCAAACCCGTCAGCGATTAAGCCTCTGTGTTGTGGAACAGCGGTTGCGTTAAGCGAACGCTATTATCCACAGTATTGACGTACAAGACTTTGGTGTGAATATGGTTTGTTTCAGCGACAAAGCCAACTTTTATTTGGATGGGTTCGTCAATAAGAAAAAATTTTGCATTTGGAGGATCGAAAATTCGCATTCGCGATCTTTACAGTCAACGGGAGCCGTGTGGTGTGCAATGTCGAGTCATTGAATAATCTATGCGGTATTCCTTGATGGCACGGAGACTAACGAGCGGCACGTAAAGGGTTGGAAACCAACCGTAGCTTTTAGTTGACTTTCCCTATAATATTTAAGTTGTTCGTAATTGTTATTACTGCGTGTTTATTTGAATTTAAGGCCTGTAGATTCGACTGATTTATGGTGTAAATGAAGTTTAGCATATTTGGATAACTTCAAGCTTCTCATTATTTAAGGTCAATTGTAATTTTTTTGCACCATGCAGATATCTTATCTAAATCATTTTGCACTTGCTTTTGGTCTTCGGGGGACTTTATCAACCGGTAAACGACAGCACCATCTGCGAACAGTCTTCGAGAGCCGGTCACATTGTCTGTCTGTCTGTAAATCTATCGGACCAAACTGCGTGGTCATCAGTCCGTAGCTTACAAACTACTTAAACCGAGGTAAACTAATCTACGGACAAACACACATACCCATGCCCCAGGGAGGACTCGAACCTCCACGGCGAGCAACCGCGCGCTCCGCAGCGAGGTGCTTTCGACCGCTCACACATTGTCTCCTAAATCATTTATAAACACAAGGAAGAATAGTGTCCTATAACACTTCCCTGGGGAACGCCAGATGTTACTTCCATTTTACTCCATGACTTTCCGTCAATTACAACGTAACGTGTCCTTTCTGACAAGAAATCACGAATACAATCTTACAACTGTGGCTATTCGATAGGCACGCATTTTGAAGGCAGTGCAGTATCAACCGCCTTCCGGAAGTCTAGAAATATGAAACAGACTTGTAATTTCTTGTCGATAGCACTCATCATTTCAGGTGAGAAAAGCTCTGGCTATGTTTCACAAGAACGATACTTTGTGAATCGGTGTTGACTATTTCTAAAGAGCAAAGTTTTTGTGTGCCGACTAAGCAAGTATGAAATAATACTGTACATATGTTTTGTAGTATAAATTTAATTTTCCATGATATATTTGCGTTCTTTCAGCCGAAAGCCAACCCCAAATTTTGTTGCCGAATTTATTAAAGGTTTAACTTGTCTCCATTAAAATGCATTTGAAATTCCTCATCCTTTTCATCCTTTCAAAATGACAATGTTAACTGTAATTCAATTTTTAATTACCTGTAACAGTTATTCCATAAATAAATTAAAATTATTTATGAATTAATTCATAATGTATTGCGGAATTAACTTTATTTAAATTTTTTTAAGATTTGTGGAAAGAATTAAAAAGTAATTACCCAGAATTATGATAGAAACTGAATAGCAGCCGATCCATAGTCGCAGCCATTTCCCTATGCTGCCATACTATAAATATTGACCAGTCTATGAACTGTTCATAAAACTTTATATCTCTTTTCAGAGAAACGTCTGGCTAAACTTTTTATGATTGAACATTCTTGAGGCATAGAACTAACTGGGAATTTTCAAGAAGGTGAGACACGTTGTTGTTGTTGTTGTTGTGGTCTTCAGTCTGGAGACTGGTTTGATGCAGCTCTCCACTCTACCCTGTCCTGTGCAAGTCTCTTCATCTGAGAATACGTTCGGCAACCTACATCCTTTTGAATATGCTTACTATATTCGTCCCTCGGTCTCCCTCTACGATATTTACCCCACACTCGTCCTTCTAAAGCTAAGTAGACAATTCCTTGATGTCTCAGAATGTGTCCAACCAATCTGTCCCTTCTCTTTGTCAGAATATGCCAGAAACTCCTTTTCTCCCCTATTCGGTTAAGCACCTCCTCATTACTTACGTGATCTACCCATCTAATTTTCATCATTCGTCTGTAGCACCAGATTTTTAAAGCTTCTATCATCTCTTTATCTGAACTCCTTATCGTCTACGTTTCACTCCCATACAATGCTACACTCCAGACAAATGCTTTGAGAAAGGACTTCCTAACATTTAAATTAATATTGGATGTTAACAAGTTTCGCTTCTTCAGAAACGCTTTTCTTCTCATAGACATTCTGCATTTTATGTCTTCTTTACTTCGGCCATCAGAAGTTATCTTGCTACCCAAATAACAAAATCCATCTACTACTTTTATTGTCTCATTACCTAAATTCCTTCAGCATCGCCTAATTTTCTGACGTTGCATTCCATTTCTTTCGTTTTACTCTTGTTAATGCTCATCTTATATCTTCCTTTCAAGACACTGTCCATTCCATTCAATTGCTCTTCCAGATCCTTTGCGGTTTCTGACAGAATTACTATGTCATTGGCAAACCGCAAGGTTTTTATTTCTTCTCCCTGCACTTTAATGCCCTCTCCAAATTTCTCCTGCCATTCCTTCACTGCCTGCTCAATGTACAGAGTTAACAACATTGGGGAAAGGCTACAACCTTGTCTTACTCCCTTCCCAACCTCTGCGTCCCTTTCTTGCCCTTCGACTCTAATAACCGCTGTCTGGTTTTTGTATAGATTGAATATAACTCTTCGTTCCCTATATTTCACCCCTGATACCTTCAGAATTTGGAAGAGTGTATTCCAGTCGACATTGTCAAAAATCTTTCTCCAAATCGACAAACGCTAAAAACGTAGGTTTCCCTTTCCTTAGCCTATCTTCTAAGATAAGTCGCAATGTGAGTATTGCCTCCCGTGTTCCTACATTTTTACTAAATCCAAACTGATCTTCCCCGAGGTCGGATGCCACAAGTTTATCCAATAGACTGTAAATAATTCGTGTTAGTATTTTGCACCCATGACTTATAAAACTGATAGTTCTGTAATTTTCACATTTGTCTGCACATACTTTCTTTGGAATTGGAATTACGATATTCTTCTTGAAGTCGGGGGGGGGGGGGGGGGGTATTTCCCCTGTCTCATACATCTTGCCTACCAGGTGATACAGTTTTTTCACGACTGGCTCTCCTAAAGACATCAGCAGTTCAGACGGAATATCATCTATTCCAGGGGCCTTGTTTCGACTTAAGTCCTTCAGCGCTCTGTCAAATTCTTCTCGCAGTATCATATCTCCTAAATCATCATCCTCCACTTCGTCTTCCCTTTCTAGAACACTGCCTTCGTTTCCTTTGCATAGGCCCACTATATATTCTTTCCACAGTTCAGCTTTCCCCTCTTTGTCCAGTACAGGTTTCCCGTCTTGAGTTCTTGATATTCGTACAGCTGCTTTTCTTGTCTCCAAATATCTCTTTTGTTTTCCTGTAGGCGGTATCTATCTTTCCCATAGCCATGCATTCTTCTACGGTTCTGCATTTGTCCTCTAGCCAATCTTGCTTAGCCAGTCTGCACTTCCTGTCAATCTCAGTTTTCAGACGTTTGTACTACCTTTTTCCTGTTACATTCCCTACGCTGCCGCACTATAAATATTGAAAAGTCTATGAACTGTACATAAAACTCTTTACACAGAAACCGGGAATTTTCAAGAAGGTGAGACCTCGTGTTAGGACTAAATGAGATAGAGAAGTTTACTGAGGAAGTGACGAATAAACATCGTCTACTGACCACATTGTTGGCCCACGTTATAGAGACCGCTAGAACTTCGCCAATTTTCCCCTATCTTAATGGCTTCCCGAGACAACACTGGGAGTCTGCAATGCGGCCCGTCCAGTTGGGAAAGAGACAGAGGCGCGCGGAAAGTTTAATTCCCCAGCGCTACTTATCTGGGATCGCCGACGCCCTCACGCGGAGGGCGTGATCAGGTCGTAAATACGCGCTCTCGGAAATTAAGCTCATCGAAGGGTGGCGAGCCGCTCTAAGTTATCGACTGCAGACGGAACGCCCGGCCACGCTGGCATTGAGGCGACTACTGCAGCGGTCGCCAGACACGGTCCCTGCATAGCTACTGCACGAATGGTGTGGCTCTTCTGTTCAAGTTATCAGAGTCTGTGAACCTAACGGAGCAAACTGATGACGTTATCGGGCCATAGTCTTACAAGCTACTTTCAGTTCACACACCCATTTCCAAGTGTTATCGACAAGGGATGACAAATACGAGGCGCGTCCAGAAAGTATGTTCCGTTTCGTTGTATAAAACGAAAGGGTACAGATACAGAAAAATATTGAACGTACAAAAATCTGCGACTGTTAAACTACTTTTCTACATAGCATCCGAAATTTTGTTGGCAACTGTCATAGCATGGCACAAGGTTTTGTGTGCCTTTTTTCATAGAATGTTGCCGCCCATGTATTCCAACCATGTGGTAACAGCACTTTATCATCGTTGAAGTGTTGACCACCAAGGAAAGATTTTAGGTGTAAGAAGAAATGAAAGTCGCTAGGAGAGAGGTCCGAGCTGTATGGAGGATGATCAAACAGTTCCCATTGAAATTTCCGTAAGGATTGTTTGGTCACATTCGGTGTGTGAGGTCAGGCATTATCGTGAAAAGAAAAATCTTTTGACAGTAATCCTCTTCTTACACCTAAAATTTGTCCTTGGTGGACAACACTTCAACGATGATGACGAGCTGAAAGAACATGTTCCCACTTGTTTGAATACTCAGGCGGCAACATTCTTGAAAAAGGCACACCAAAACTTGTGCCATGCTATGACAATTGCCTACAAAATTTCGGAAGCTATATAGAAATGTAGTTTAACAGTTGTAGATTTTTGTACAATCAATATTTTGTAGGCAATTGTCATAGCACGGCACAAGGTTTTGTGTGCCTTTTTCATAGAATGTTGTTGAATTTTGTGCAATAAAAAATTCTGTATCTGTGTACAATTTCATTTTATTACCAAACGGAACTTACTTTCTGGACGCGAGTCGTAGATTCCGTATGTCTAAATTACCGAAAGGCTTCCGACACTCACAAGCGTCTTCTAATCAAACTGCGTGCTTATGGAATATCGCCACAGATGTGCGATTGAATTTGTGATTTCCAGTCACAAATGACTCAGTACATTGTAATTGATGGAATGTCATTGAGTAGAACATAAGTTTCAGAAAGGTCTGCTAATCATATTTTCATTAACATTAATAAATGGTTAAAACCAACTCATTGACATTAAACTTTGAAAAGACTCACTACATGAAGTTCTGAACATGGAAGAGATTCCCATCCAGTATATGCATAAAGTACGAATAAGAGCAGATAGAAGAGGTTGGCAGTATAAAATTCCTAAGATTACAGCTTGATAAATTCAGTTGAGAAGAGGACACCACAGAACTGTAGAAACGACTTAACAAATCTGTATTTGCAATACGAGCGGTCTCAGACATAGAAGGCATAAAAATAAAAAAAAAAAGCTTGCATACTTTGCTTACTTTCATTCCGCAATGTCATATGGTATAATATTTTGGGGTAACTCTTCAAGTCAAGCAAAAGTTTTCAGAGTCCGGAAGCATGTAATACGTATTATTTGCTGTGTAAATTCACGGACATCCTGCAGAAGCCTATTCAAAGAACTGGGTATATTAATATTAACTACTGCCTCTCAGTATACTTCTTCCTTAATGAAGTATGTCATAAATAATATATCCCTTTTCCCAACAAACAGCTCAATTCATACCTACAATACTAGGAACAAAAATTATCTACAGAAGGACTTAAAGCACTTACCTTAATTCAAAATGGGGGACCGCTACTCAGGAACACATATATTGAATAATTTACCATCAAGTATAAAAAATTTAGCTACGAATAAAGAGCCGTTTAAGAGGGCCCTCAAAGGCTTTCTAGTGGTCAACTCCTACACCACTGACGAATTCTTAAACTAAACCAAATGATGCATTTATCTGTATTCCTACTATTAGTATTATTATATTATCAGTTTATAAAACTGTATGTACCTGTGTTAGTTGTTAGTAATATTATATTATAAATTTGTAGAAAAAAATTGACATGTTCCACATCCACGAGAATCACCTCAAACCGGATCTATGGAACGAAGCAACTAATCTAATCCAGAAGTGATATGTGGCCTTTCACCAGGGAAGTGTTATATGGCCCCTACTGTTCCTTATTTTTATAAACTATTTTGGCGACAATTTGAGCAACTCCCTTAGACAGTTCGCGGATGATGCTGACACTTACCGGTAAAGTCACGAAGATCAAAATCAACTACAAAATGATTTAGATAAGATACCTGCATGATGAAAAAGTGGTAATGCACCCTTAATAATGAGACGTGTGAAGTCATCCATATGACCGCTGAGAGAAGCCCGTTAAACTTTATTTACACAATGATCAGGCAAAATTCCAGGTCGTAAATTGAAATAAATTCCTAGGGGAAACAATTACAAACAAATTGGAAAGAACACACACAAAAAATAAATCTTACTTATATTCTAAAAGGCACCGAAATATGAATCCGGACTTAATCAAACAGAAAAAATTAAAAAAAAATCGCACTGACGTGTTTTACGACCCACTTTAGATTTGTAGTTTTATAAGTTTTCGCACACATTTGTATTGGAAATTTGGAAAAGGGAGGCCTCTGGCGGTCTACAATAATGTCTGTACAATTGGCTGCTGCTCGGTTGAACTGTTCGTTTTACGAACAGGGAACACGTTACGGACAGACAGACAGACAGACATACAGCCCAAAATCGCCGTTATTTTTGCAAATATCTTTGAAACGCTACGAGATATGAAAAAAAAAAAATAAATAAACACAAGAGAGCTAAGTTGTAGAGAACTTTCTCCTATAAAAATTCGGTTATTCAATTTTCGTGTCAGGTGATCAGTTAAGCGGTTATTTTCATTTAAATTTCGAGCGGTCAAAAGACGATCGCCAAGGCCTACTTTTAGTGTTACTACCGTAACCTAAAATGGGCCAAAACACCTTGAATATATGGGTAGTTAATTGAAGAAAAAGGTTCTGAAAAATATGCTGTTTACGGAAATATCGTGGAACATCGGCTTCTGCCATTGCCCTCCTCAGCGACACCTATTTTGAGTTCCGCTTGCTTGGATCTGTTCAAAACAATAGCATACCTGAAACTTCCTGGCAGATTAAAATTGTGTGCCGGAACCGGGACTCGAACCTGGGACCTTTGTCTTTCGCAGGCAAGCGCACTACCGACTGTGCTAACCCGACACGACACACGATGCCGCCTCACATCCTTATTTACGCCATTACCTCGCCTAATACTTTCCAAAGTTCACAGAAGCTATCCTGCGAAACTTGCAAGACTAGCACTCCTGGATGAAAGGATATGGGAGGAGACATGCCTTAGCCACAGCCTAGTCCTGCATGGTTCGCAGGAGAGCTTCTGTGAAGTTTGGAAAGTTGGAGGCGAGGTACTGGCGGAAGTAAAGTTGTGAGGCGGCATCGTGAGTCGTGTCGGGATAGCACAATCGGTAGTGCGCTTGCCCGCGAAAGGCAAAGGTCCCCGGTTCGAGTCCCGGTTCCGGCACACAATTTTAATCTGCCAGGAAGTTTCATATTAGCGCACACTCCGCTGCAGAGTGAAAGTTTCATTCTGAATAGCATACCTATTGAGATATTCTAAGCACATTTGATAGCCGTCAGTCGGGTGAACTCGTAGTGCAGTTGTCTGAGCAATTACAACAGGTTGCGTCACATAGGCTCGACTACGCATCGCTCCGTGACAGGGGTCGGTTATGCTGCACAGTTAGCAAACACGGAGAGCGGTCTAACCGAAACAGTATTAGCACAATGGCGGCCGATGAGACGCACTCGTGGGAGGAGAGCAGCGACCCAAAATGGCCGCCCTGCGGTCAGCCCCAGACAAACAATGACTTATTCAGCGGGCCGGCTAAGTGGCCGGACACCCGCGGGGAGTGGAGGGCTGGTCAGCGGGGCCCACCCCATCCCTCATCATTTATGTATTCGAGAAATCAATTTGCGCGTGTGGCTGCTGCAATTAATGCCGCATGCGTAATGGTTGGGGGGCCAGAGATGCTACGCGTTCCGCTGTGGCGGGTCCTAGCACGTATTGGACTGTCGCAGCCCTAACTCTAAGCGGTGACAATACACTGGATTCGCATTCGGGAGGACGGCGGTTCAAACCCATCTCCGGCCATCGAGACCCTAAATCACTCTAGGTAAATTCCGGGATGGTTCCCCTGGAAGGGCACGGTCGATTTCCTTCCCGATCAGAATCTAACCGAGCATCGGTAGTGTTACAGAGTGATAAACATCATTATCACATGAATTCCCTAAATTGCATAAATAAATTGAAATGATCTTATGTTATATTTGGCTGGGAGAATCCGGGTGGAATTGTTCGGCCTCCTAGTGAAAGTCTTTTTACTTGACGCCTTGCATGTCGATGATGATGAAAATGATAATGAGTACAACACACAACACCCAGTCCCCTGCCGGATATCGAACTCGGGCCCCCTACATGGTAATCAACGACGCTGCTGTCTGAGCTACGGGAGGGGAACGACAAGCTCTAGTTCAACAACATGAAGGTCACAAGGAAGTCATCAGTTCTGTCAATTTGACAGAACTCGTAGCCACGAGAGGTACCACGAAAGGCTCTGTAGAGAGGCAATATAAACATCCGAAACATGTCTTCGTTTTTAAAGATGGAAAAAAAAAAACATTGTGCTTGCTGAAATTGATTTTATTTTTTCCAGACGCGTTTAGACTTCTATTTTAAAGGCATCTTCAGTGGTATCTACAAGTACAATTTTTGTGATATGAATTGTTTCCAGGTTGTACAAAGTTCACGTAATTTTTTTTCTCCATAATGAAAGTTTTACATATATTTTCGTTGTTTTTTCAGCTCTCTTTTGCTGTTTCCTCCATCTGGTCAAGGCCACATATTACACATCGTATAACTAACAGAATTTTCCACATTTGTAGACATTTTGGTATACTTTTTGTATTTTCGTGTTTCATTTGTGTTTTTGCCAATATAACGAAATGTATATTGGGTGCTGACCTGAGTATGTCTGAACAAAATGAAAGAGTAAGAATGTTAATTGAAGCAGAAGAATAAGTACGGGAGAGTGAGAGAGCCTGTGTGTGTGTGTGTGTGTGTGTGTGTCAGTCAGAGAGAGAGAGAGAGAGAGAGAGAGAGAGAGAGAGAAAGAGAACGGTCTTATCTTGTGTAAGATTGCTCTGCATGTATGTGGGCAGTAGATATTTTGGTGTTTAGTTGATTTTTGTTTTGATTTAAATGACTTGTGAAAAGGGGGGCGGTTTAATGGGAATCTAGGGGTTGGGCTGTATAACTATTTTATCTAGAAGTGAAACAGTGCATTGTTTGATATGTTTATTTTATCGCCGACCGCGGTGGCCGAGGGGACTGCGGCGCGCCAGTCACGGTCTGCACGGCCACTACGGTCGGGGGTTCGAATACCCCCTTCGGCATGGATGTTTGTGTCGTCTTTAGTATAAGGTAGTTCATAAGTAATTTGAAAGTTTAGGGACTGATGACCCCTTAAGCTTAACAAACATTTGAACAACATTTGTTTATTTTATCATGTAGCAGAATTTTCTTTTCTGCTTTTGTTTTCTGTATGTGATAATTTTTTTGAAGTGTTAGGTGTTTTTTATTGTTATTTATTCTAGTTATTTTCATGTCATCTTCTCTGGCTGTTGGTCTGTGATTCTGTTGTCTTAGATGTACGGCAAATCAAGTGTTTGTCACTGTGTTTAGTTTTGAATAGTAGTCTGCGATTTTTTGTTTTGTGCTTTTATTTTCATTTTTTTTGTTTAGTTTGGTGATTATGTTATCTTTGTACCCATTGTTTTTGGCTATCTGCATTATTATGTCCAATGCAGAGAGCCGAAAACAATTGGTATAAGGATGACAGTCACCAAATTAAATAAATCGTACAAACCTTTATATCACATAGAGACCACAGAAGACGCTTTTAACATAAAAAGCGAAACGCGTCTGGCCTAAAATAAATGTCTTAATTGCAGTCATATAGTCAATAATATTGGGCAGTAAAATAACACACGATGGTCGCAGTACAGAGGATATAAAATGCAGAATGGCAATGGAAACACAAGCATTTTTGAAAAAGAGAAATTTGTTAACAACTAATATTGATTTAAATGTAAGAAAGTCCTTTCTGTAGGTATTTGTGTGGAGTGTTGCCTTGTATGGACGATAAACAGTGCTGACAGGAAGAGTATAGAGGCTTTTGACATGTGGTGCTACAGAAGAATGCTGAAGATTTGGTGGGTGGATCGCGTAAGTAATGAGGAGGTACTGATCAGAATTGGGGAGAAAAGGAATTTATGGCATACCTTGACTGAAAAAAGGGGTCGTTAGTAGTACACATTCTTAGACATAAAGGAATTGTGAATTTAGCGTTGGAGGGAAGTGTGGGGGGTAAAAATCGCAGAGTAAGACCAAGAGATGGATGCAGTAAGCAGATTCAAATGGATGTAGGTTGTCGTTCTTATGAGGAGATGAAGAGGCTTGCTCAGGAGAGAGTAGGGTGGAGAGCTGCATTAAAGCAGTCTCCGGACTGAAGACCACAACAACAAGAAGTCAATAGTATAACATAATTTACAACGAAAAAAATATTTTCTTCAGAAATTGAATTTATTATAACTCTTTAATCCTTAACATCATCAACTTGTCCCGGTCTCCCATACAAACAAGCCTGTCTTTTGACTTTTGACTCTTATTTCGTTTCAATGGCTTCAGAATATTACCTTCCAATTAAATGTCTATCTACACATCAGATCAATTTGCCACAATATTCGCTAGGTTTGACACTCTAACATTTCGGGTAAGTATGGCCAAGGTTCCAAATAGCACTTATGAGTATTGATGGATAACACGTCTAGAAAGCTTTGGCCAACAGTTAAGTGGCGTCATAAGCGTCAAAAGGATGAATATCAGCAGATGACGTTAGTTGCAAACTCAGCGGTAGCCAATCAGCACACTCTCTACGAACATTAGTGATTCTCATTTGATCGCCACTCACCACTACGTACTTTGCACCCCTATTCGTGTAGATTGTATCGTGCATCTACCTTATTCCAGAATGAAACTTTCACTCCGCAGCGGAGTGTGCGCTGATACGAAACTTCCTGGCAGATTAAAGATTTGTGCCGGAAGCAGGACTCGAGTACAGTTCTGAGGCGGCATCGTGATTCGTGTCGGGATAGCTCAGTCAGTAGAGCGCTTGCCCGCGAAGGCAAAGGTCCCATGTGCGAGTCCCGATTCCGGCACACAATTTTAATCTGCCACAAGTTTCAACTACCTTATTTGTTGGCCACTTCAGCAGTTTTTCATGAAGTTTTTCGAGGTTATGTTGATCGGATGTTGGTATCCTAGCGCCTGGAACAGATAGGAAAATTTCTCACGCTAATTTGTTAGGCATAACGTCGAGCTCTGCGGATATTGACAAGCGAGATGCATACCGCAGATGTGTGTGTACGCGAGAGTGACTGATCGACGTCGCGGCAACAAAACCGAGCATCAACAAAACGGTAATTACGGCGGGCTAGAGCTTTTCCGGTGACCGACGGATAAATGGACGCGCCAAAGGCAAATGTTTGCCCGAATTAATGGCGGTATTTCGTCGGCCGGCGCTATTTGCTGCGCGGTAGATTGATCATAAGTTTTACATTGTCCCGAATGGCGGCATGCGAGCCTGACAGTGTCAGTCAGGGCGGCCAGTGACAGCTCGCGAGCGGCGTTTTAGGCGGCGGTTCGTCACGGCGAATGTCAGCCCAATTAAGGCTGAGCGTGTTTCAATCGAAGGCCGGTCCCTGGAGAGTTGCGCGTCCAGTCTTCAGCGGTAGTTTACAGGCGCGCCGACGGTTGCTTAGTCACGAAATATCGCTCTTGTTTGGGCAGAAGGGTATAAGTCCACAAATGTGGAAAAATGAGATAATACGAGTCCCCTACAGAGGATGGTGTGTATTTTACTTGAGCAAAAGCGAATATTGTAGCCAGGAAGCTTTTGAGCATTTGGGATTAACACAAAAAGATGTAAATATATTTCAGGCAGAAGGATATAAGTGACTTGTATCCCAGCATTCATTTATTTTCTAATTTGGGCAGAAGGGTATATGTCTACATATTCCCTTCTGCACAATCCCAGATAGCGTTGTTTCACAGCGACTTATAGTTGTTGCTACCCAAGACATTCAGTGTTTCACAGTTTATTGGTGTTATTGTTAGCATCACTGTTGTATTCGGTAGCCACGACAATTCAGAAACCATAGGGCTGTGTGACATTGTTGACACTGCTTTGTTGTTTTGTGAGGGAGGTGTTCGGTGAAATTAAAGACCTGCTGTTAGTGAATTCGTTGTGAAAGTCATTTTCACAGGGGTTTTATTTGTGTTAAAACACTATCTTAATCTTCAGTTTTTTAAGTGTATAAAGAGTGATTATGACCATTGAAAGGGCTCGTAGGATTGTTTCCTTGTGACAAAAGGACAATGACAGCTTGGAACAAGGAGAAACCAGCCAAGTCAGTTCCAGAGGTAAGGTTTAACAGAACCTATTTCTGTTATCCATGCTGTGATCAGTATGTCATAGACGTTATCAACTCTGAAATAATATTCTTCAATGTCCACATAATTTTGACAGTCTTAATTTACTTAGACATCCATATATTATATGGACGAGGGAGTACTGGATTCCTGTCAAGCGTTTTTCAGGAGTTTGAAGTATCACGACATCCTATCATCAATTCCAATGTGAGCAGCGCTTCCACTGTGTACAATCTGTCCTGGCAGGGTCGCCATAGGAAACCTGTTAGCAGGTGTGTATTTCGTTGCTGGGGTGAGTACGTGGAACCTACAGGCGAAGTTCCCAAACATAACTTACAGTACTAATTCACCTACATAGTTTCCTTAGTAAATTGCCAGATATAAAGTACGAGGATATATATATATATATATATATATATATATATATATATATATATATATATATATATGGACGTGGGAACACTGGACCCATGTCAAACGTTTTTCAGGAGTTTGAAGTGTCACGACATCTAATAATCAATTCCAAAGTGAGCAGCGCTTGCATAGAATCTGTCCTGCAGGGTCGCCATATGAAACCTGTTAGCAGGTGTGTATTTCGTTGCTGGTATGAGTATGGTCATCGGTTACATGGTGTATCCTCCGCCATGCACCTTATGAAATGTTATGTATGTAGTTATCTTCCCCTTGTTTTGAAGGGCAAGTGTGCTAAATTTCGATATGATGGGAATAAAATTGTAGATTTGTACGAATTATAATCAAAACACGACGAAACCCAGAAAACATCGAATTTACAATAAAATGTACTTCCTCGATTCACCGCATTTGTAAACATTGCACTGACTGCAAAACCACGTTCGTGAACACTAACCAGTGTGCTTGATGCTGGCACTGTAGAGCAATGAGTCGCATGTCAACACAAGCACTGAATTCAACATTACCTTCCTTCAATTGGGCCAACAGGCGGTGAATCGAGGAAGTGGAGTACATACTTAACGAAAAAATTGGGTATTTTGACAATTGTCTGCCCGAATTATTTCAATTTACATTTAGAGAGAAATATTAAAATGAGCTCTAACATTGGAATTTCTGTAGTTTGTCAACCTACGCACTGATGACCATAGCAGTTTGGTCCAATAGGTTTACAAACTTTTCAACAGTTTGTATCGGTCTTTCTAGTGTATCGTTGGTATCGTGGCCGGGCATAGTGGTTGCGTGTGTATAGTTGTCTGAGTGATTGCGTGAATGTATGTGTTTCTTTTTCCGACGAAGGCCATGGCCAAAAATTTATTTTCGTGTCTGTCAGCAGCTCAGCGAGCCTCTTTACGGTGAGTTGTTATCTAACTGCCATTATTGACATTACAATCGGATTTTCCATTGTTAATTTTTTTTTAATTTTCTTTATTCTAGTTGGCATGATGATGAATGATACAGCGAAACATGTCATTAACATCTAATAATAAAGTTCCGCTACAAAAGCTCTGTATTGTACCTCAGTTATATTCCTCCTCTTTCCAATAATGGAAAACTGGCAGTGCTTATGTCTGTATCGAGGTGAGTTAGTGAAGTTTCAAAATTATTTCGACAGAAACTGTCGCTTTATCGTAACGCGGCTGCTTCCCCGCGGCGGCGCATCGATTTTCAAGCCGTTTCGGCGTGAAAAGAGAACTCGTCGGCCGTGTACTGCCAGACCATTACGGAATCGGCAGACGGCTGAATGGTGCGCCGTCAGATAACTTTTACCCCGCAGGAGTTGCGGGGTAGCGTAGTGGTATCTGCTACCGCGCGCACGCGACCTCTTCTCGTATGCCCGCTACGCACCGGGTGATAGTGACGGAAGCTGCATACGTGAATTGTGGGGACCATTCGCAGCACCTGCCAGGCGTGAAAGGGAAGAAGAGGAGGGGGAGGGGGAGGAAGAGGGCAGAGCAACGCCGAATAAAGTAACGGCGCTCCCCCCTCCAACCCCCCCCCAGCTCCCTTCCCCTACCTGCCGGCTCCCCTAGCGCCAGAGTGCAACGCAATCTCGCAGACCGTGAAGCGAAGGGGGCCCCCACTCTAGCCTTGAGAGACAAGGTCCATCGGAGGCGTCGCAGGAGGATACATTTCCAACGCCAGGCGGCGGGGGGGGGATGAGGGGAAGAGGGGGGCGAGACAAAGAAGGGAAGCTGACGGCGCCTTCTTCCTGCGAGCTCCTGAGCCGAATGATATGATTAATTCAGCAGCACCACCAGGGGGGTCCGGAGGTGCGCCATGAGGTGACAGCGCAGGGTAGAAGAACGGGGGCCTCAGATGTTGGCGCGCACGACTGCGGCGGACCACCGTATTGAAAATCGGGGCTGCAGCTAACTTATTTATCAGTCGCGGCGAGGGGCCGAGGTGATTCCGAATGCCAGTCGTCTCCTGTATCTGTCGTACTCTTCGTTAGTGGGAGGTCTGTATCTCCTCTCGCCTAATTCCCTCGGAGGGGATCGTCTTCATGCTGAAGTGGCTCCCGTCTCTTTGGGTTCAGTGTAAGACAGAGTTTTCTTGCAGAAATTAGTACACTTGAACATGGAGTGATCTCCTGTATCTGTCGTATTCTTCGTTAGTGGGAGGTCTGTATCTCCTCTCGCCTAATTCCCTCGGAGGGGATCGTCTACATGCTGAAGTGGCTCCCGTCTCTTTATATTCAGTTTAAGACAGAGTTTTTTTGCAGAAGTTAGTGCACTTGAACATGGAGTGATCTCCTGTATCTGTCGTACTCTTCGTTAGTAGGAGATCTGTATCTCTTCTCGCCTAATTCCCTCGGAGGGGATCGTCTACATGCTGAAGTGGCTCCCGTCTCTTTGTCTTCAGTGTAAGACAGAGTTTTTTTGCAGAAGTTAGTGCACTTGAACATGGAGTGACTCCTGTATCTGTCGTACTCTTCGTTAGTGGGAGGTCTGTATCTCCTCTCGCCTAATTCCCTCGGAGGGGATCGTCTACATGCTGAAGTGGCTCCCGTCTCTTTGGGTTCAGTGTAAGACAGAGTTTTTTTGCAGAAGCTAGTGCACTTGAACATGGAGTGATCTCCTGTATCTGTCGTACTCTTCGTTATTGGGAGGTCTGTATCTCCTCTCGCCTAATTCCCTCGGAGGGGATCGTCTACATGCTGAAGTGGCTCCCGTCTCTTTGTCGTCAGTGTAAGACAGAGTTTTTTTGCAGAAGTTAGTGCACTTGAACATGGAGTGATCTCCTGTATCTGTCGTACTCTTCGTTAGTGGGAGGTCTGTATCTCCTCTCGCCTAATTCCCTCGGAGGGGATCGTCTACATGCTGAAGTGGCTCCCGTCTCTTTGGGTTCAGTGTAAGACAGAGTTTTATTGCAGAAGCTAGTGCACTTGAACATGGAGTGATCTCCTGTATCTGTCGTACTCTTCGTTAGTGGGAGGTCTGTATCTCCTCTCGCCTAATTCCCTCGGAGGGGATCGTCTACATGCTGAAGTGGCTCCCGTCTCTTTATATTCGGTTTAAGACAGAGTTTTTTTTTGCAGAAGTTAGTGCACTTGAACATGGAGTGATCTCCTGTATCTGTCGTACTCTTCGTTAGTGGGAGGTCTGTATCTCCTCTCGCCTAATTCCCACGGAGGGGATCGTCTACATCCTGAACTGGCTCCCGTCTCTTTATATTCAGTTTTAGACAGAGTTTTTTGCAGAAAATAGTGCACTTGAACATGGAGTGATGAAGCATCCAGATTAAAAGATCACAGTTAAAATAAATACAGGATGTACATCTAGGAAATAAGTATAGACACAAAGAAACTTCTATAGATAATAAATATACTACTGGCCATTAAAATTGTTACACCAAGAAGAAATGCAGATGATAAACGGGTATTCGTTGGACAAATATATTACACTGGAACTGACGTGATTAATTTTTCACGCAATTTGGGTGGCCGGCCGCGGTGACCGAGGAGACTGAGCAGTCATGGTCTGCACGGCTACTACGGTCGGGGGTTTGAATCCCCCCTCGGACATGGATATTTGTGCCGTCTTTAGTATAAGGTAGTTCATAAGTAGTTTGTAAGTTTAGGGACTGATGACCCCGTAGTTAAGTCCCATAAGCTTAACAAACATTTGAACAATTTGGGTGCATAGATCCTGGGAAATCAGTACCCAGAACAACCAATGCTAGCCGTAATAACAGATTTGATACGCCCGGGCATTGAGTCAGATGGAACTTGGATGGCGTGTACAGGTACAGACGCCCACGCAGCTTCAACACAGTACCACAGTTCATCAACGGTAGTGACTGGCGTATGTGACGAGCCAGTTGCTAGGACACCATTGATCAGAAGTTTTCATTTGGTGAGAGATCTGGAGAATGTGCTGGCCAGGGCAGGAATCGAACATTTTCCGTATCCAGAAAGGGCCCGTGCAGGACCTGAAACATGCGGTCGTGCATTATCCTGCTGAAATGTAGGGTTTCGCAGAGATCGAATAAAGGGTAGAGCCAGAGTTCGTAACACATCTGAAATGTAACGGCCACTGCTCAAAGTGCCGCCGATGTGAACACGAGGTGACCGAGACGTGTCACCAATGGCACCTCATACCATCACGCCGGGTTCTACGCCAGTATGGCGATGACGAATACACGCT